>CM076263.1:21776878-24751878 GCA_038380795.1 Pyrocephalus nanus
GTACAGCACAGTATTAAATTTACCAGTATAACAGTTGCTGTCATTGTGGTTGGCATACTATCTTATTAGACACACTGTTGATCAAGTGTTATTATAACAGCAACAAAAAAAAGTGTGCTGCACAGAGGCTTCATGTTTAAGTACCACAATTAAAAACAGAGAAATGCAGTTCATTCATTACAGAACCTTTTCAGGAAGTTGATTTTTTCTAATTCTTATTGTAATTGCATTGTTCTAATCCTGTATTATAAAGGCAGCTGCTTGCCTATCATTTGTACTTTCCTCGTTAATCCTGACTCAGTGAATTAACCTTTAATTACAGCCGTTAAAATTGAAATGAGCCTCTTGTCTGGCTGGGGCTGCCCCCTTCCAGTCCATGAAACTGATGAAAATTTTTAGGGTCAATGAATATGTCCCATGTCATGTCTGATAGATGCTAAAGATGTGAGGAGGTAAATGTTACCTTAGAAAGATGTGGTTGAAATTTTTAAGAGCTAGGTTTATTGACAAAATAAAAGAAAAATACAGCTTAGGTTACCTCTCTCTTCTGTCTGAGTTACACAGCAGAACACATATACAGACACACTCTGTTTAACACGCATTATCACACCACACATTTAAAGAATAACTTATGGAAACATCATCATATATCACATGTGCTTGTTTTTAAACACCTAACAGCAACCCTGTTTACAGCAGCCCTATTTTAAGGAGTATAATATACGTATTTTTCATGTTGTAAAGAAAAAGAAGCATTATTTTAAATTCTATCATAGATCTAAGCATTTAATTATTAAAAAAAAATTAAGTCAGATTAGTTTAAAGGACAGTACTGACTTTTATCAGAAGGCAGAAAGAGATCAAAGATCTCCTCGCGGTAACTTATTTAAAGGAGTTTCTTCTTTGCAATACCCACGCAATTTAATTTCTATTTTATAAACAAGACTTTAAAATTGCAATTGCACTTTACTTTGCAATTTTGGCATTTATATTTTTAAACACAATATTTGAATGCTGGTTTAATCTTTGTAATTCTAAGATAATATAACAGCAAAATAGCACTGAAACAAGAGCATTTCTATTAATCAATGACCTCATTACTCAGAATACAATTTCATTAATATAGAAGTTACTATTTATACATCACATAATTAGAAATTGTATATAATTTATAGCATATATATAATTTATATAATCTATACATTATATATAAAAGCACAAATAAAAGACACACTCTGGAGAATATCTAGTATTGAACACATAGTGATCAATTAAATTAATGACATTACACATAGTAATAATACAGTATATCTCACAGACTGAGCATACTATTATTTGATCCAGTCTCTGGTATCAGAAAATTAGACCTGATTCATAAGAAAGATCATGTTGGAAATTCCAAGTAAAATTTTCTAATTTATTTGAGGAAAACAAGTTGAAGGCTCTTAAGTTTCAAGTGAGGAGTTTGTTATGAATTAATTCATTTGATAACATGAGATGGGTATTTTTAAGGCTTGAACATAATTCAACATCACAAATACTTATAAATGGACTTCTAATTAAAGAATAGATGAGAAATGATATTTAAAAAGGTAGTGTCATGGTAGGTATTTTTTTTTCTTTCAAGCTAACATTTTTAGAAGTACATGGAAGCAATTTCTGAAAGGACATAATTGCTTTCAAATATTTGATGTAACACATCACCTGCCTAAGCAGCAATCTTGCATCAATAGAAAAATAAAATCAAGTGGGGGGGGGCAGTCTTTATTTAATTTCTTCTTCTTGGCTTGGCAATAGTTAATATCTGCTGATGAGCAGCTACACTCATTTGTAGATCTCTGAGTGCTTTCCCAAGGTGAGTAAGCATCATTATCCTCATTTTTCAGATGGAAAACTAAAAGATTAAGTTACTCCCTCCAGATCCCACAGCAAGTAGTAAGCCAAAAATAGAACTAATTTTCCATATGTAACACCCAGTTCTGTATCCACTGGGCCACACTGCCTTCCCAAAAGCATCAGTCACACCTAATCAGCTGCTTAGCTGAATTTTGGGATGGCACTAAGAGAAAGTTATTTTTTAACTCTTAAATTTAAGACTATGCCTTTTTACTTGCTTCATAGATATACACTTTCTCAGGCACCTTACTAACATGATATTAATAAAAAGTGTTTTCAATTATGCTTTATGCTAGTTACAAATTTTGTAGAGCATAGAGGAGAAGAAAACAGAGACAACAAAAATACTTTCAGCTGTTCCACATGGAAAGACTCCACCTTAAGAAATGAAGCTGGAGAGAAAATCATGCAGAATTGCAAAAACATCTCTGCTTAATATGTGATTGTGGTCAACACCAAAACCAAGTTATAAGTACGCACAGGAATGGGATGCATGTAGGAAGTCTTGTACCACACATCCCTTCATCTCCCCACAACAAGCTTTCCCACTTTCAACTTGTACATAAATGGTAGGTTTCAGAAGAAGTATAACTGAATGCAAAGGAAAAAGTTCTCTTCTGATGAGACAGCAAAAGGATAAGACATTTCTTACAGGAAGTAAAAAACAAGAGGACAAATGCTAAACTATAAAAAATAAGCTTGTGTTATACTAATACAAAACTACAACAGCAGCTGATAGAAGAGAAGATGTGGCTAACATTGAAAGTTGATTAAAAACCACCCCCTTTTGCCTGAGTAAGAAATTTTAGAAGCATCCTTAAGAGGGTATGGATATATTTACAGAATTGTGAAATAATTATTTAAAAATAGTGGTAGTGGACAAAAAGCTCTCTGAGAACAATGGGCAGAAGACTGCCATTGCCCACAGTCCACTGCTATCACAAGTGATTGCACTACACCTCTTTCATGACAATAACAAGTTAACATTTCTTCTGATGCAGCCATTCCTGAGGTAAGCACTCAGACCTGGGCTTATATGAACGATAAATGTGTATAGTTAAAAAATAATTGCTGCTAGTAAAGCTCTGAAAAAATAAAACTCATGAAGTTGAGTGCATGCCAAAACTATTTGGAAGAACTACTATTTATTTCTCTACTGCAGGATTTTGAAAATTCTTAAAGACCTCATGATAACCTTTCCTAAACTACAGACTAGTCTAGTCATAATATAATCTATTACTGCTATTCTTGTATTCCTCATACTTCTAATCAGAGATGCTTCAAACAGCATATACTTCAGAGTCAGTCTTAAGACTTGTTACAGTGGAATTAGAAACAGCCTGAATTGACAAAGCCATCTAAATACTAAGACTTCCTCTGTAAAGACTATGTCAACAACTTAGAAACTAAAATACGATTAAAGGTGTTCTCCAAGTCCGAAAATTTCCCTGGTTAAATGTTGAGGGAGTTCACGTTTACTATTTCTCAAGGAATTCTGTAAGTGTACTCAATTTAAAATTAAATGTATTTATCACCAGGTTTGGCAGGTCTGCAGCTTGACCTTGACTTTTGACAAAAGCTATTATTTCTGCTTTACACATCACCAATTTAAAGAAGTTCTCAAAGTAGATCTCAGTCAAAAGTTCTTTAGAAGACACAAAACAGAAAACAAGATGATTTACTCCTCCCTTCCCAAACAGTTTCTCTGGAAAGTGAGTGGTAAAACAATAAAAACATGCCACTGGTATTAACTACTATAATGAGAAAACACTGGACATAGGAAATGATATCTTAGTAAGTTAAGTGGTATCACCTACAATTATACCTAATTCCAAATGCACAATAGTTAACAGTAACTCTAAATTGTTGCATCAAATATTTTTATAAGTACTTCCACACTACAAAAAGATTTTTCCCCTCATTTGCTACATGCTTTTTTCATGAGCTTCTCTTAGTCACCCTTGACCTTTTCCTCAAGTTATCCTTTTTGGAGCAGGGAAACAATATTCTCCCCTCAAATCCTACTAAACTGAGCCTATACATCCACACACTTTTTGCCCCATCCAACTGCTGCTACCACCAAAGCTCATATCCAGCTGTCAGTTCTTCCTTGCACTAACACCCTTCTGAATCACAACAGATTTCCTGCTACCAAAGCAGTATTTCTTTCTCACTAATTCTGTTTATAAAAGTATGTGTCACTTTTATCAGTTAATTATGCTATGCTCTCCACATTTAGGAGAGCAGTTGCTTGTACATTTTTACCATCTAAAATCCTAAAAAGAAAAGAACAGGTGGTTCAACTTTTATTTCCTCATCAGCTGTGAGAGGTAGGAACAGATGATCACTCCCCTCTTCAGCTTCTCTGCATTACCACAGCT
The DNA here is from genome assembly GCA_038380795.1 of Pyrocephalus nanus. Taxonomy (NCBI): domain Eukaryota; kingdom Metazoa; phylum Chordata; class Aves; order Passeriformes; family Tyrannidae; genus Pyrocephalus; species Pyrocephalus nanus. The sequence goes on from CM076263.1 coordinate 21,781,156, forward strand.
CTCCTCTCTCCTCTCACTATTTCTGCTCAAAATATTATTTCCTGCAGCATATTATAACCCTCCCTGTCCTAATGTCAGTTGTGAGTTTTGCTTTCAATTTCTTCCTTTCCCACTTTATAACCCGCCTTTAGGGGGCAACACCTGCTTACAGTTTTTTCAGTAACTGCTTCACACTGACAGCTTGCAGTTTTCTCTTGCCTCCTGTTTTTTATTTGCACTGCATCTTCACATACCTCTCAAGCCTGAAAATTATCCATCTGAAACTCAACTGACACCAGTTGCAGTTTCCCCAAGCACTTAGTTTTGACCTCATTTGCATGAACACCTTGAAAAGCCACACAGAAGCCTCTGGTGACCTCAATTACCTGGTTCAGTTGAACCTGAAGATGAACCATAAAAGCATGCATATGGATTTACTACGCTTTGCATGTAGTTGGAAGAAAGTTATCCATGAACTACAAGAGATTTTTGTTTTTCCTGGAACAAACTATAACATGCACGTGTGGATTTATATGAGGGGGAAATGTGCTATATGTAAACATGAACGATAAAAACAAATGAGCCACGGGACAAAGCAATAGGTTGTGCACTGCAGTTTCTGTTCAAGGATATTTTGGTTTTGAAGGTTTTACCATTACTGTAAAACCATTCTTGTACTTATGCTTTCTATAATGTTCAGCAGCTATGAATTTGAAGTTGTAAGTTTTCTAAAAGCTGTATCCAATTACAGTGCTGAATGATTTGAATAATAGACTGCTTGACATATTCCAAGATAAGTGGCTGCTACATTTCCTTGATATTAGGGTCATATACTGTACTTATCTATTTTTACTCCACGCTCTCCATTGCCTAGTAATAAATGAATTTCTCACTATTAGTTTGGCATGTGCCCTACAGTTATATTCATTTTCTCTCTCACTGAAGGAAGAAAAAGTTTTCTAAAGTATTTTTAGAATTAGTCATCACAGATTAAATTCAAAATACTGTTTTAAGAGGGACATTCCCACATAAAGCTGGTTTTATATTTTCATTTTTAGAAAATTACCCATGGGACAATAGTAATTTAACTACTTGCATGCATGCAATACTTTTTACAGTATATGGATATCATTTGAAAGAACGACTGTAACATTAATTTTTAATTTCAGTTGGCCCCTGGTGCAGAAAGCTCAGAAAAGCACCTCAGGTACATCTGCAATTATCAATGGCAATGGCTTAGATCTGAAAAACAGAATACAGACCAAAATATGCAATCACTATCCAGGCTGCAACAGCTAGTTCTTACATGATTTGGGCTGTTTCCAGAGCAGGGTGAATGTTCCAGCTTCTTTGCTGATTACCAGGAACTTAGCAGTATCAGGGAAAAGGCATTTTGCACAATCAGTGTTTTCATAGGAACAATTTCTACTCTTTAGCCTAGACCTTCTAGCTCTTTCTAATACGTCTTTTTCTTTGAAGCAACCTGAAGAACGGGGAGAGGCAATTTAGCAAATGAACAGTAGCAATCATGAGGAAAACAAGAATGAATATGGGAGTAGAATACGTGTTCATATACTGATTATGAAAGGGCACTGGCAAGCAGGGGGTGTTATCAAGCCTCTGATATTACTGATCGCTATCTTTAACTTATCCTCAAAGGTGATAATTCTGAAGTAAAGCAAAGACACCAGAGTCATTCTTAAGCCAACCCAGAGCCAGGAAAACATATGACTGCTTGTGTTTTGAGTTGTCGAAGCCATAAAGGATGGCAAAGAGCTAACTGTGGGATGGTAACCAAAAAGTAAAACCACAGCTGCAGTTAAACACAGATTTATCACCTAACACTGTATACTGTACTGCAAAATAACATGGAAGAGAATTTCTATCATCTTCAGACTGTATGACAGATCAACCACCACACGTCACAGGAAGCGACTGCGTGTTCATGGATTGTTACTACTCTGTTTGAAATGTACATTACACCTCAGTTTTCTTAGGTAAGGCTAATATCCAACAAATTATCAGAAACCCTACTGTTTCAAGACCAAATTTTGAAGCCTGTAAACATGAAACTCAATCATAAGGTAACATCATCTATTTCATGAGGCAAATCATTCATGTAGCTCCTTTACATAACAAGTATTTGATGCTGCAAATTACTGCTCCCAAGACTAAGACAATGTAGTTCACCAGCGATTTTCAGCATTGCAGAGTAGGTTCTACGTATCAGACTCATTAGAAACAAGGTCAGGTTGAAAAATGCCTGTGACTCTGGTGTTTTTTCTGGTAACTTCCATCCACTTGCATAAGGAAACATATCCTATTTTATACCACTGCAATTTCTTATTCAACTGCAAATTTAAATTGGATATACAAAAATGACTAAAAAAACCCAACCAAAAAATAACAAACTACTATCTTTTTCCACAAAAAAGAATATCCCTCTACTTCCATGAGTTGGCTAACCTTAATTATACCTATAGTTTTGAGATTCCCTAATGGAAAGTGCTACAAAGCACTAACAGAATGAATCATGACACATGCTGATACACCACTGATTGTAAATCTATACCCTTTTCATTTGCACCCTGGGGCTACGCTTCATATACTCATGAAAAATTACTTCCAGGAAGCAAAATGTCATAATTGGAAGCATGTATGGCAAACAAACAGGCTGAGTATTACCGAGTATGTGATGTTCTTGTAGCTTGTTTTCCAAACTGCAGCAACTAGATCATTTGAAAGATTTGTATAGTTTGGATACTTAATTTAAGAATTAAAGTTTCCCTAAGGCAAAGTAAAAGACAGCTTGAAAGAGAAGGTTAAAAATCCTTGGAGGCATCCTTAGACATGCAATATTCATACTTTTCTCTACATTTCAGAATGTAATTACAGATCGAAAAATGCTGCCAGACTTGCATGTAAACCAGAATTCATACAAGATCTTTACAGACAAAAGAACTTAAAAAAAAGAAAAACACTTTAATGATGTTTTCAAAATATGTGAAAAGCTTAAATTAACACCCACCCACCCCACCTAATAAGGGCTACTTACATCAATGACAGATGAACTTGACAGACTTAATCCCTCTAAGTCTGCTGTTAAACTTGGAGACAAAACAGCTGCTGTAGGAACTGCCACAGGAATTGTCACAGGACAGACTAGAAGTAAAAGGGCAATTGATATTTAAATTGAAAAAATAAAGTAAATACTGGGAAAGAAAATTATACTTCATTAAGCAAAAAAAAAGGTTCTACATCTTGATTTAATTATTATAACCTTTTATTATATCCTTGTATATATGTTCCTTAATCAAAGATTATATATTTTTTCAGACATACAGCCTCAATACTCAACATAAACAATGAAAATACAACTGATACAAGTATAGACCATATATACCATTTATATTAAAATATATTCTCCTCCTTTTCCATTTCCCCCTATTTTATCCTTTAGTTTGATACATACTTTATATGTACTTTTTCATTTACAAGTGCAAAATACACGTTAATGCTATTGTAAGGTACTGCACCTATGGAAATAACCTTGAAGAAGAGTACTAAAAGCCTAGCCAAAGAACAGTGCCAGCTTCACCTTACCTTTCCAAGAGTACAATTTCACACTGTTCTTCAAAAATGTGATTTTTAGTGTCTTAATATAATACCATAATTGGCACATAAACTGCACAATGTTGTACAAATAACATCCATTAGTGCCTGAGAAAATAAGCTCACTTTAACAGAAGACAAGTGCAAACACATAAAAATTCTCAAAGTAAATGTTTTACATACCAATACATTCTAAAGTTTGAAACAATTTCTCAATTATAAAAACCAAACAAAATCACGTATTGTAATAAATGTGCTTAAAAATAACTTAAAAGTCCAAGCATTTATTTTGTTTTCTCAGGAAACTGGTATGATAAATGAACAAAATCAATGTTTCAGACACTTAAAATTCATTAAATTAATGGAATTGAATTTATGCCATGGGAAAAATGAGGCTTTAATCAAGATACTTACAATCATCTAAATCTAAGAGAAATACGTCTTGTTTATTTGGAGTTTTTCTATCTTGTACTGGTTTTTCTTCTTTCTGTCAAAAAATATAAACATTTTATCTTTCATCATATCAGCAAAAAAAAAAAGTCTTTAATACTTTTATAAAGCAAAATGTGTTTTCACTGATCTCATAAAGCAAAATATATCCATTTTCAGGGCTTGGCATCCATAGAATTCACCCAGTGAGAAAGATTTCTTTATATAGTTAAACTGAACCTAAATTCCACAACTGAATATCTGAAGACAATGTGTTCATTTAATATTAATCATTGTGGCTACAAAGAAAATTCTAGCTGACAGATCAGACACTTCTGTTGAGACCACTAACAGAGACAGCAGCATTTTTTTTAAGACAAAAAAATCTGGGTACTAACAGTTCTGTTTGAAGAACAGGTCAAAATCCATGCAACAAGAAATAAGTGTTATTTGCACTTATCTAGGAGCATAGAATCCTGTCCAGTTATCTACTGGGATTTTACTTAATTGCTGGACAAATAACAGTAAGTTGATTTCTGTCACAAAGTTCCAATTTTAAGCTTTAAGATGAGTTCTAATAATAAGAATTGGCAGTAGTGTAATAAGAATTGGCTGTACTCTTTAGTCTAGAAAGGAAACACAGTTATCTCAGTAACTGGGCAAACAGAGTATTTCAACAAAATTTGTTTCAATACACCTAAATAAAGAGTTCTAAACAAATCTAGTAAGAGCGAGTGTTGGCCATACCTACAGAGCATTTCAAGACAGTGGTAATTCAGGAAAGAATTTAGTGTGTCACAGCGCAGTATAGACTGCCAAGAGGGTGGTTTAGTGTAAAGAATTGATCTTTGGATGTAGCCACAACAGTTTTGTCATCATGTTGTTCCTACCCACACTTAAGCATCCTTCATATGGGTCAGCCGAGGAATTCCTTCTAATTTTGCTCTCTCTGGCTCACTCACCAAAAAGAAGGCTTTGCTATTCTTTTAGAAAATGCCTTTACACCTGTTCACTACCCGAGATACTGTAAGTAATTTAAATGCAGTCTTTCAAAGAGTCACACTTACATGAACCTTCTAGTTCAAGAGTTTCCTCCTCAATAGTGCATGACAGGCAAATGCACGTACGTACAAATATTTTACCATTTCTAATAAATTAACAGGTCTAAATAAATTAGCAAAACTCCTTATAACCATCTGGGTCTCCACTTCTTGAGCATTTCAGCTATTCATGATATAAACTTCTACCAGAGCTTGGAGTCCTCTCAGAAACTCAGCAGCTAGAATCATTTTCTTTAGCTATCACCACAGAATAAAATGACACCTCTTTTCTCAAGATGCAATCCCATTCTTCTAGTCTCTCAGCCTCATGGTCAGTTGCAAACTGACAATAATGACAAGTGTATTTTTTTTCCAATTTTGGGGAGAAATTCCATGGTTCCCTCCTAAGAACATGAAAGGAACTAGCTAAGGTTGTCACTATTTGAAGCCACTGATGTTAATGACTACCAGTCTTGACCTCAGCCATGATGACACTGCTGATCATGTTCTTCCTATAAATCCATGGCTATGGTGCCAATGTTACTCCATGTCTTATATATCTTGTCTAGAACTAGTGGGGGACTCTGATGCAGAACCCACTTTCTTGAATTCTGTTCTGTTCACAACTAACAAACTTTTCTCTTAAAGTGTGTTTATTAGCAAACCATGAAGCCTCTTTGGCTATTCTTGTTTTAAACCTGTGAAATAAGGATAAATAGTACACTTCATAAACCACAGGTTCTGCTTGAATTACTCATGTTTATAAAATCTTAGGGAAACAATTTTATAACAATCCTTCTAAATTAATTCCAACTCATTTTATAGCCCCATTTGATAAATATTTAGTCCCAAATCTTGGGGTTAGCTCTCACCAGCAGCACTTTTACTATAAACTATGTATCAACTTTTTTCCTAAAACAGAAACTCTTCAAAAGCCAAAACGGACTAAAGGACAACACACTTAAACAAAAGGCAAATATATTTTAAAAAATCCTCAGTTTCTAAACTACTTCACTCCCTGTCCCCACTTATCCATAAGACACAGTTCTACCTTCAACTATGACAAAGGTTCAAATGTTATTTTTAGCTACAGTTCTGTATTTGCTAATTATTCAGTAGAGATGGGATTTCTTCATTCCCTTTCATTATGCAGCCAATTGAAGTCTATAAGAAGTGGCTCACCCACATGAGAGGTGCACAAGGACAAGAATTTCATATGTTTCAATACAACTTTTTAAAACACTAGGAGTCAGAGCCAAGGAACCCTTTCACTGTTAATCTGTTTACTGGAGACAATTAAGATAAGACATTCTATATCACAAATAACATGAAAAGTATGCTTCAGTTTGTTTTTTCTGTTATTTATTTTGCCATTCTAGAGTTGTTACTAAGTATATATCACAAAGCTTGTTATGTACTTTCATAAGATAAAATCTATTTCTGCACTGATGTTATTTTGACTCTATTACATAACGTATCTTTAAAAATGAGGGGAAGACAATATTTATACTATAAAAACAAGTAAACAAACACCACCACCAAGTAGAAAACAAAAACAAACCCCAAAACAAACCTTACCCTACCATCTGGGAAATGCAAAATCAGAAGCTAACTAAATCAATCAAAAGCTAATGCTAAAGTATGTCTTATTTTCTATTTCAGTCAAGTGTGTCAAGCTTAAGAAAACACTCAGCTACTTATATGTGTGTGTATATGCTCTATATACACATTAACACACAAATATTTTCATATTTATATGTATTTCTATATATGGATATATACATTGTGTACAATTCTGTACAAAACACCAAAGAAATCTATTTATGTGAGTCCTGCCCATTACAAACATGATTATTTTTTAATTTGTTTTTTCCAAGAAAAGAAAATTGATTGGCTATCTAGGAATAATAAATAGCCAATGACTCCAGATATTTCTATTGAACAAAAAAAGCTTTGCATTTGAAATCAGGACAATAAAAATATTCTGACGTGTCTGACATTTCTCTAAAACATAATTTTTCACCTTTTTTTCTTAAAACTAAGTCTACAATATAACCCAAACAGTTTTCTACCAAGAAAGCCCACTATGGGAAAAGCAGAATACTAAACAAAGAAGTTAAGGTATATTCCATCAAACATTTCTCCATTTGCAATTCATCTTGGTAATAGAGATAGAACCTGGTAAATGCATATAGGACTTGAAGCAGGAGATTTCTCTTGCTCAATGCATAATTCATGTGCTCCGCCTGCAAAGTGTGTAAAATGAGAATTTCACACCGCAGCATGAGCCATGGAGCTGCAGAGAAAAGGCAGATGAAATCATATTCTGCTGTGCGAATTTTATTTCTTATCCTCCCAATATTTATACAAAACCATCACTGACAATCCAAACGCATTGACAGATCACCCACTGTTTCCACTGTGTTAGCACTTGAAAAGAGATCAGGCAGAAAGATAGACAATTTGTTTTTGTATATTTTTTAAATAGTGGATCAGGTTTTTAACAGCTGAGTGACTGTATTATACTTGTATAAGGAGGTCAACAGTAGTTGATTTTAAAATCCCACTGTAGAGATACCTATTTATACATGCATCATCATCAAATCTGCATTTTCTCTCTACAGAATTTATGCTTACAGTATAATATGTATCTGAACACCTCAAACTATCCATATTTCAAAATTATATAAAAGACTTCAGGAAAAGAGACTGACTTTTCTATTCTCTGCAGCTCAATTATAGTGAACACAATAGCTTTTTCAAAACAATTCTTCAAGAGAAAAAATATTAAAACATTAACAACATATTCAGAAAAATAGTCCGAAGTTTTAGTAGCCTATTTTAATGCTAGTAAATGCATGGACATATGCAAAAATTAAGCTTCCATGTGAGTGTAATCAAATCCTTTTTATTAAGAAAATTCTGCTAAACGTGGCAATGGTACCCAACAAAACATATACAATGGTAAACATCACCCAAAACATCAGCAATGTAACACAGTTCATAACGTGTGGCAAACTGAGAAACTATAAAAATAAAGCCTATTAACCACTCCTTTTATCAATATGTATTTCAGAAAATCATTTTCAGTTTTACTGAAAAGGAAATCCTAATCAATCATTTCCTCAAATAAACTGACCACATTTAAGAATACACTGTAGCAGAATAATATAAGCAATGTCTTTTCCAATTAAAATCTAACAGGATAAAATATGTATTTCTGAGAGCCTAGCAGAAACCATCTGCTTCCCATGTGGTCTGAAAAATAAGTCAGGAAGGAAGCAGAAAAATAAATACGTGTGGTTCTTGTAAAATGCACCTTGACACAAAGGCTCTATATACAATAGTTTGGCTATAATGTCCTATAAAGTTTGTTAACAATTGTTTTTGCTTTTCAGCTTGGAAAGGGTTACATAGGTTATCATCACTTAGCTCCACCTATCACTACAGGGTTCAAAATAGGTTTCTCTCTCAAAAAAAAATCTACTAAGCTATTTAGCTTAACAATCACCTTTAATAAAAAATACTTGTGATTCTTAGAGCCAACCCCCTCATCCAATTATGCATCTAAAAATAAACAAGTACCAGAAACACCTCAAGTATAAATGCAGGCATCAAACACGGTTTAAATGGAAACTAACTTCACGTTTCCAGAGATTATTATCCTAGACTGAAACAATCCAAGGGCATTAACTACCCCCCTGCCCCTTCACACATGACCATTGCTGTTTACAGCCCATCAGCCATTCCTTGTTGCTCTTATAGCAAATGTGCTAATTTCTTAGTGAAAAAAAAATTAGGCAATATAAACATTTAGCTTTTGCACACTGAGCTCTACACTACCTTTTCCATAATCTTGCTTCTTTTTTTGTTGCCCTGCATATAAACCCACTGCTGTTTGTTTTATTATCTTTTTGTAATGTTTAAATGCTTTGCAATTTTTCAGCTCTACCCTTTGACTCTATTCTGATCAAGTCTTCTGTCAACTGTTTAAAAATTTTTGTTCCTAACACATTTCTTTTTAGATGCTTCTTAATCAAGTTAGACTTCAGAACTACTGTAATGTTCTTGCTCTTCTCTTAAAATCCAAGGCCTTGACAATTTTCCATTGACTTCAACAATTCAATCCCAAGCTTCTTTGACATTCCAGTTCTCATATTCAGTATATTTGACTTCACACATTCTCGACTGCTGTTTAAAAATACAAAAAGCTTTTTTATGCTAGTAGTCCTCACATACCCTGTGAAAGAACCTGACAGTTTAAAAAACTAGGGAAGAAAATTATGTAGTGTTGATATCCTGAGAAAAACGGACAAATGCTGCAAAGAGAAGATACTACTGTTTGAATATGGGTTTGCAGTGGCTTCTCAGAACTAAGAACATCAGAGTACCTATCATTTTTTGGAGAAAAGATATCGTGTTGATATGAGAAGCTGCAAACTGTTACAATTAATTCATGTCCTGTTTAGCATCAAAGTAGTTTATTCTAAGAGGATTTAAGTTATGTATTTTATGCTACCATTTTTTGGCAAGATGCAGTCTAGCTTCTCTACCAGAAAAAACTTTGACACAGATGTATTACCCACTGTGGTATTTGGGCAGGAAACAATCAAGCCATGGAAACACCATTTCTCAAATGGTACAGCCTCACTTCATCGTTTTTCTACTTGGCTGAAGAAGGGAATAGAGTAAAAGCTAAGCTTACAATGCAACAGTTCCTAAACAGACCTATAAAGTTACAAAAAAAAAGACCATGTGCAACATAAGCTCAAGATTTAGAGAAACAGAGAGGCTTAGCTTCTCAATTAAAGGAAATGCACATCAAAACAGCTCTATAGATCATAGAATTCATAGAATCATAGAATTAACTGGGTTGGAAGAGACCTCCGAGATCATCAAGTCCAATCCTTGATCCAACCCCACTGTGATTACTAGATCATGGCACTCAGTGCCACATCCAGCCTCATCTTAAAAACCTCCAGGGACAGTGAATCCACCACCTCTCTGGGCAGGCCATTCCAATGCCTGATCACTCTCTCTGTAAAGAACTTCTTCCTAATATCCAACCTAAACCCCCCCTGGCAGAGCTTAAGCCTGTGCCCTCTTGTCCTGCTGCTGATTGCCTGGGAGTTACGGCCTTCCCTCTTAATTGTTCAAAACACACCTTTCCACCAGCTTCTATAATTACATCAAATGCAACAGTGTCTATTTTGACTATTCAGCAATCCAATACAAGAGTTCTGACTGAAATGTCTTGGCTTAATTTAAAATGCATCAGCATTTCACTTGATTTTCAATAACACACATCAGTATTAAAACGGAAACTTCTGAGCTACAATTCTACCCTTCAAATGTTTTTTATAAAAATACAGAAAGAAATGCACAGAAAATATTTCATAACAGAAAAATAAGTTTGAGAAACTCTTTTACTCTTCTACCCTAAAAGGCTGAGCGTAAAGTTCCTCATTTATTTATTTTTTAAATGAAAGGTAGGTAGAGAAACAAAAACCAATTCACTGCTGTTAGCTTTAGCTCTATGATAGCTTGATTCTAATGAACTGTTAAGCTCTTTTGCTTCACTATTAAAACTTAACTGACACATAAATGGCTCTGTGGCACATATTTGCATCTTCACATATTTCCAAGTCCATTAAAAAACAGGCATATTTGAAAGCTTGCTATTTCATACATGTTTTAAGAAAGCTAATAGAATTTGAAGTAGTAGAACTCTTTGAAAGCTTTATTCTTATCAAACACAGACAGCAGTAAAAAATTGATTTCTCGTTAAGAATATTAATTCTACTAACCTATGTATACACCTCAATTATAGATTCACTAACTGCATTATTCTCAATTTTCAAAGGAAATTTTAAAACAAAGCTAGTGTTTCTACTAGAATGTCCTCAAACTCTTAAGAGACAATGTACTAACATTCGTTTCTTGGTTTTCTTTCCTGTCAGACCCAGGTCCAGCAGTAATTATACTGTAAGATTCCATTTTAATAAAACCATCATCAACATCCATGTACTAAGCTTTCACCAGCTTAATAGTAACCTAAAAATAGATTAAAAATAATTAAATTCTATTATATAAGAATAATAGACTACTAGAAAAAAATTATGTTCTGTCTATAAAAAATAATTGGATTCTATTTTCTTCTTCATTTATCTGGGATAAAAATATAATGGAATTTAAACAGAAATATGCTTTTTGTTATAAAAATATTCTTACTTCCTTAAACTATCAAACTTTTTTGGGATTGGTCTTTTTATAAAAAGTAAAAATTTTTTTTTCCTAATTTCTGCAGTTTTTTGATATCATAAAAGTACTACCCATCTCCATTCCCACAGAAAGAAACATGTATAGACAGTTAAATGCATGTTTTAATATTTCATAGAGGTTTTAAAAAAACATATTTTACCTTACTAATCTTACTAGAGGTAGCACTTCCAGATCTTCCAGACTCAGAGTCACTTTTAGAGTCTGATTCTGATTTGGAGCCTAAAGAACTTTCTTCTGATGAAGAGGACTCTGTATCAGAGGAACTGGATGTCCTTCTCTCCTTGGAGATCCCCTCTGCCTTCTTTTTAGTATCTTCTGAATCACTATATATTTAAAAAATGTTAAGAGACATGTAAAATCACAAAAGAAATCTTTTTAGGCAATATCCTACATCAACATTTCAAAGTTTTATTAAAATAAGAGTTTAAAGTCAGTATTTCTTCATGATAAAAAACTCAGCTATGAATGAAGCGTACTTAAGGGTATTCGAAATTGTTCTATCAGGCTACACAACATCACATATAATCTGAACCAGTAAAATAGCCAAACAAAATGTGAACACATTAAATATTAACAATTTCCATGCATCCAGCTTGTGATATTACAGAAAGAAGTGAAGAAATACATACAGAAAGAAGCTTTCATACTACTCTAGCTATGATTAAAAGAATCATGCGTTATGTTTTTGCAAAGTAATATTGTTTAAAATAAAATCAATACATTTAGTTTATTCCTTTGTTAGTTCTTCTAAATCAAACCGTACCATCTACAAATAATACCTATAGTGTCTACAAATATTTCAGCTCATTAAAGAGTTTATACCAAGAGTTGTTATCTTCTGATACCTTTGGTCACATTGAATACCTTACAAATAATGGACTTTGGAGACTATTTTTCACACAGTAAAGTTCTATTCACCCTGGCCATAATGGGTTATGTTGCTCTGTGCTAACAGCAACTGAATATATCTGCCTTGTTCACATCTAATCATACTCTAACTACCAATTAGTAGATTACCCTTTTGTCTCAGGGGGAGTTACTACCTAGAAATACCACAGGAAATTAAAATTGTTTTCTAATAGTTATCATGGAGCAGAAAACCTTATATTGCCCACAAAAAACCCCTCTCTGTTCTTGGATTTGCCAGCAAACATTTTATACTTTCAAATTAGGTGCTTCATATACTACCTGTTTAAGCTTCCTTCCCAAGACAATAAATTGGTTACTGAAGTGCTTGAAGGGTACAAGGTCAAGAATAATTAAACAAATCCAGACCACTCAATTATTAAGAATCCCTTTGGAATCAAATTAGATTGTTATACATTTTGTCTTAGCTTTAGAAGCAGTACAAAATAATGTACTACGCTGCATTACTGTTTGTGACTGCAATGTTTTCATAAGAAAAAAATGGAAAGAAGGGGAACTGAAAAATGTAACACAACAGAAAGCAAAATAATTAGGGTAAAGTCTTCCTCCTCCCAAGAACTTCCTAGGACTGAATTGCCTAAATGAATTTAATCAAAATTATTAGAAATCAAGATAAATATTTAGACCATGCTAACAATGCTTACACATGTAACTGAAGTTGAAATCAACTCCCCATATTTTAGTCAAAAGCACTCTTTTCTTAAACCAACAAATTTTAAGCTTGCAAAGCTAAAAATGAAACAATGGTACACTTCACAAAAACAGTTTAATGGACTATATCTGATTGTTAAAATCACAGTGAAAAATCGGTACTATAAAAAAATTATGTTTCAATATTGACAACATTTAAAAACTTGCTTGAGGTCAATGAACTAAACAAAAACTCACTAGCATATACTGTTTAAAGTTTCTTCATGACAGGTACTGACAAAATTACCTACGTTTCTTTCAATGCCATTTAACAGGAGTTGTAATTGCATAGGCAAATAAGTTGTTCTGAACCCATTATATAAATGAAGTTGTTTTTCAACAGTTTATCTTTAGCTTAGCTTCAAAACTTGATTTGAAAATCAAAAAAGTTACTTTACTGCACATCAACCAGTTTTGATGGGTAATCATTGTTTATCTTACTGCTTAAAATTTCAGATGTTATTCTAATGAAAAGAATTTACTAGTAACTAGGTTTTTAACTTTGTGATGATAAAAAGCCTGTATTAATTTAACCTACAGATTTCATTTGTTCTGAACAGGAAAAACAATATAAATCACTTTTAAAATCATTAAATCCTGACTTAAATTAATAAAGTCATAATTAGGGCATTATGCTGTGTTTGTTATGGAAGTGGCAAGGCGAGCTGCTTTAATTACTGTCTGTAATAAAAGGAGCAGAGTGTGTACTGCGCCCCAATCAGCGCTGTCAGCCACAACTGAGCTGAGCTGCAAACTCATCAAGTGAGCTGGCAGCAGACTACAGAGTAAAGGGCGATCATGTCTGCAGAGGCCACTTGCTGACAGCAGTAGAAGAAACAGATTCATACAATCCAAGGTATTAGCCCCAATTACTCAAAATTTTAATGATACTTTAATACATGATAATGCTGTTGATAATAGGCAATCTTAAAAAGCACTAACACTTAAATATCTTATGACCGTTTCCCTTCACAGCCCTTGCCTCTAATATTTGGATCATAATCTTTTTAATATAACATTATTTAGAAAAATCAATTGTCTTAGTTACATAATGGCAAAGTGTTGAAGGACTTAATTTTAGCTCTCAGCAAAATTGCTGCAAAAGGTAATTAAGTGTTTCATGCAACTGTTTGACCACTTATTCAGCTTCCCAAGGTTACCTCAATTTTCAAAAAGCCACCCAAGACTTTACTGAAGTCAAAAATTAATTCCAAACATAAGAGTAGTCTGATTAACAAAAATATGAACCCAGTTCAACACTATTACTGGCATACACTGACATAACTCCTTGGCCAAAACACCCCAAAAAAAACATAATTAAAGACTTGGCAGACTGCTTACAGGAAGAGTGCTTTAAGAGCTAGTATCACAAAAATAAAAACCATACAAATGTATACCTACCTTTCATCAGCAGCTCTAGATTTTTTCTTTGCTGTACTTTCTTTGCTGTCTGAATCACTGTCAGTTGATTCTTCACTGGAAGAGGAACTCCCACTACTCTCATCAGTGCTGCCTTCCTCTTTATCTTCCTTTTCACTTTCACTGTCAGACTCACTCCCTGAAATACAAACAACCCTTAAAATTTCAGTCTCAATATCTTAAATAAATAGTATTTAGGTATCCAAGCTTTTTTACATTAAACAATGGTTTAGTATTTTAAGATCCTATTGTAAGCTTTATCATTATTTACCCTATGTCAAAAACAGGCAAGAAAATCACTTTCCTCTTACATTTACAAAATTTTGTTAGTTAAAGACCTGTCCTCTGCAGCCTTTGGTATTATATACTTTATCAAATTAAAAAGTCTAATAATAAATTAATTGCATGTGGATTCTTCAAAGTTACATAACCCTATTAGGAGGTGGAGGCGACCTCAAATTTTCCAATCTATACATTCACTTAGCTGCAAAATTATCTTTTCAAACAACTGGTTAATTAGATAATCTGTTCTTGAATACCCATTGTGACTATGACTGAATCACTGTTTTAAACAAATTATTCATCCTCTAATTAATCACACAGTTATCAAATATTCAAATATCTGAAGTGAATATATACTTTCATCGCTTCAGAAATCATTAATTTCAGTGATATAGTTCTTAAATGCTTCTACATATTTCCTCAGTTTAGGAATTGCAAGGAAGTAGCTCCATATTCAGATTTTAAGATGCCCCTCTTCCATTCAACTAGATGTTTGTAATTCTTTAAAGTCTCTAATGTTAAACATTTTCTATGACTAAGGTCTAGACCTGGGAGAATTATGATCTTCTCTACATCTGAAGTATATTAACATCTTCTGAAATGTCTGCCTTGGGGAACTGTCTATCTAGCAATAATTGGGTTAAAAGTTAAGACTTAAAAGAACCTTTTCTCACTGAAATTGATAGGCAGCTGTTCTACTCTTCATCATCACCCCCATAACAATAAACAGAAAATGTTATGTAGAATTTGAGAGAAATACTGATGCAGTTTGCTGAATAAATCCCACAAAAGACTTCACAATTAAAGAAGTCTGGCAGTTTAGCAACACAGCAGCACATGCTATCAAAACAGTGCTTTACCACCAACAAATTCCCAAAAACATTAAAGACAAGCACATGGGCATTCCTCTGCAAAGAGCTAGGTGCCTTCACTTTTAACTGGATTACAGACTGTTACTACTTACACTTGATTAAAAGCAGGATGAAAACAGCATGACAGCTTTTTAATCTGGGAAACAATGCAAAGGCTAACTCATACAGTGAATGTAAAATTTTCCCCCTCATTTCTTGACTTTATACACAGCTCTGGCTTTTTTTGACATTTTTTCCATTTTTTTATTATATAGCAGTCAGTTCTGAAAACACAGTTCTCCAGGCAGTGGAGATCCAAGTTGCTTTCCAAATACTTACCTGATGAACTGGTACTGGCAGATTCATCTTCCTCTTCTGATTCAGAGTAGAACTTTTCAGTAGGTTTCTCCTTCTTTGGCTTACCTAGAATTCCAGTCCATTCCTTTGCCTGTAAAAAAATTTCAATTTAAATTTACTTTTGCAACCAGCAATACAAATATATACACATATCAAAGCGTAACACTCAGAGCAGTGGTATTAAGCAGTTTCTAAATAAATCATCTAAACAAGTAAAGAGACATTATTAAACTTCTCTTATTTTCCACAATTAAGAGAACTAGAAGTTTTGTACATACCTACAAAAGGTGAGATAAGTCTCTTAGAGAGTCTAGAAAAGGATTTACTAAGGCAGATTAAAAGCATCAGGAACGATAACTTCTATGCCAAAAGAACATGAAGTCTGAGAGTTTTATCTCTAGATCCAACTGCCTATGACTAGAATGAAGGGTAAATAGGGCTAGTCATCATCTTTATCATCCCAAGTTTTAAGTGGAAAACAGATGTGGACCCCATAGGTAGCCACAGAGGAATTATATTTCACTTCCATTGCAATTCCCCAAATAAAAGTAATTCTTACCACCAAGAGAATGCCAAAGTGTGGCAATACTTAGCCCAGACTTCTTTTCTTTCCTCTATACCTCTATACTACTAGAGAAGCAAAGGAATAGCTCAGGACAGGAAAAAAACAAAAATGGCAGACAACTATATTAACAGAGTGATACAGGTGTGCCTCAGTGACTGCTCTGATCTGGAATAAGACAAGGGTGCAAGGGTGTACAGCTCTAGAGACACACTGATTTCCTGTTGAACACCAAAATCAGCTCATGCTTAAAAAGCCAATATTCTTTTGGATATAAATGACAATTTAATTGTGCATTGCAGTTTAACTCAGCTTCCCTCACATGTGTTGTGTAGGCAGATGCAGTATTAGAACAACCAAAAAATTGATGACAATGAAATACTCTCCAAAGAAAATACTTGCAAAAAAAACCACCCATGGCTGAAGGACCTTCCTGTTTGTTTTGAGGTTTAAATAGCTGGAAGGTAGATGTTTTCTACTATGTTGTGGATGGATTACTCCATTTGGTCAATTTCCTGCAATGCTTTTTACTTTTATGGACAAAGACACCTTCACACATTCTTTCAGGCCAACCAAATAATTTATAATCCTCTGTTTGAGCTGATTACCTTCAGATTCTTCCCATAAAAACTTTCTTAAGTTTGTACACAAATACGTCTTTCCCTGAAATCTATATAAGAAGGTGGACACGTAACATTACAGCACTAAGGAGAAACGCTGTTCTACCATGCTGCTGTCCATTGGCTTCTGCAAGTCACACTTATGTTTTAGAATTTTCTCTACCCATTCCATGCCCAACATCATCTATGCAAATTAATCATCCACAATTTACTGCAGAAGTTGGCTCATTACAAAGACTGTGTGCTTTTCCGCATATACTTGTTACAATGCCATGCCTTCAGGAGTACCATAAGCACAGTGTACACCAGTACATTTACATTTTTGTTACTGTTCAACAACCTTCACTGGCATTTTAGTAGGACTCCAGTACCTGACATATAAATCAAAGCTCTGATACCAAAACACAGCTTTGCCTCGGAGTTTATACTACAGTAACAAAGAACTGTAGAGGATCAGCCCTATATGTCAACACATGACTAGTGCAGTAATAGACGACATTCTCCCATTATAAACTTTCTTAATTCTCTCCAGGTTATCCAAAATGTAAACCTTGGTCTTGTCTGAACTTCACACTTCAAAACATACATAATTTAACTCCATGCTGCTGATTTTTGTTTGTATTATCTTTTTTTTTTCTTTGTTTAGATTTGGATTTGTACACAAATTAACTTCCACTTATCTTGTACTTTGGTAGTCCACCTACACTCAATTAACATACTGCAGCAGAGTATGTAGAATATAAAAAATATGAAATCAGAAGTGGGATGGAGGTGAAAAAAGTTCATTTAATCTGCAGAATTGGCCTAGAGTTTATCCACTTTCTCTCACTGAAAAGAGCAAGCATTGTGCAAGCTACCAAATGTTCCATTTCTAAGATAAAACAAGCAACTCAGATTTTCCCATGCATCAGTGGTTTTCAGTACAGCACACAGATAGTATTTTAATACTTGTATTTTGGACTAATACTCTATGTTGACAAGTGCCTTCAGCAAAGTTACTTTTAATGATGCTAGCGTACCGACTCGACCATGTCGACGTTTCGGACAGAAGCGTCAGGTGCCACCTCTGGCCAGTCAGACAGTTCCAGGTAGCCAATGGCTTGGCTGTTCAGCGTGTGAGACAAGGTACCAAGCTGGAAATGATCCCGATCTATTAAAAAAAACGGAGGGGGGAGGGAGGGAAGGGAGAAATACATAAACACTGTGAGCTCTACCACAAAGAGCAATCTTAATAAGGGCTAAAGGTAATTGCCATTGTATTACCTCAAATGTCATGGAATAAATATAAACTAGGAAGCTCTTCATAGGTCAGAAAACTGATTTCAGTCCATAGATTACAATAATCTCCCCCATAATGGTCAATAAAAAAGCTAATCAGTCAGTGTGTTTAGAGGTGTTGCTCTGAAATGTAGCTTCTCTAAAAATTACTTTACTGTGAATATTAAGAATGACAGCACAGTTAAACAATCCATATACATGTCTTGGCACAAACACATCCAGAATTTTAATAGTTTTTCTTCAAAATGGAGCTCCTTTTAGAGCTTCAAAACCAGACCTAAGTAAGTATAAAATCAAAAATTGTAAATCGTTACAGTAACAGAGTATTTTTAGTTTAGATAAACTGATAACCTTTTAATTTGAGAAGACAGACAACGGATCTTACTTGTACAAAGACAGGAAAAATGCACAGGAAAAATTATGATTTTGGGAAAAATAATAAAGACCTAATATACTGAGATTCAATTTATTTCAGATTCATAAAACATTTGCAACACTCACATTAACAATCTTCTAATGAAGTCCAGATAAAATATTAGAGCTGTTCTCCTAAACTGAAGAAGAGTGTTCCTCAAAAGACACACCTTCTGTTATTTAAATCAAATTTAAAATCCACATGAATAAAAATGGATCAGTTTGTCAGGGTTTATCATTAAAAAAAATGCACTGTGTTTGCACCATGCAAGTGCTGAAAAGCAAGTAAGCAGACTGAGTATCCTTGCATATTAATCTTTTCTATTTGCTAAGTGACACAATTTGTGAGAGTATTTGACATAGAATAAGCTGCTACATTCCTTTACACAATGAACATTTACCAAATGGTTTTGGCAGTTATACCTTTAAAAGGAGATTCAAGCAATGGGGCAGGTTTCTGTGCCAGAAAAATTTTTTTGGCATATTTGCTTAAAGCTCCACTTTTCTCATTCGGAACAATAAGCTGCCTAATAAATCTTGTACGGTCTCTGATGTCGTAGCTTTGATCATACTTGCCGAGATTTAATACGTACTGGGTAAGCAATTTTGTCTGTGGAAAAAAACAGGACAAGAACAGAATCCAAGTTATTTATGATTATTGATAACTCTGGATAAACATATTTAAAGAGGTAATAAAAATGAATGGTTATGTCAAACAAATGTTGCTCCATAGGGAATATGCATTTCTAAAGCTGCAAATGGAATTCTGCAGCCAAAGCACATGTCCTCTTCTGTACTGGGGAGGTGAATGCTGAGTACTGAGAAGCAGCCATGTGCTAGATTATTAAACTGCTGAAGTGGAAAGAAAGGCATCATTAAAAAAATAATCATATATGGCAAACCCGCTGAAGGGTCTACGTGAGGATAATGAATGTGGAAATACAACTAAAAACATGGCACTCAAAACTTAATCGGAAAAATATGCAGGACATCAAAACATCAGAGGGTATTAGGGGGCTGGCAAACTGCTTCTGCTGAGGTGTGTTTTATGAAGAGATACTGTCCCTGGCATAAGCAGTGTCTGCACTCTGACTGCACTCAGTTACTTTATCCTGAATTATGACCCATTAAAGCAGACACATGAATCACTGAACTGGATTACTGCAAATTATTTGCAGTGCATTTAGCTGTTACTTTTTCATAAAAGCAAGCTGCTGATGCCCTCTAAAAACCAGGATAAAAGACTTCTTCCATTTTTTTCTTGAAGCTTAAAGCCTCCAGTAATATCGGTCATTTATTTATTTATGTAAGAGAGCACCTTACACTATCACAGGTTTTTACAGCATAATAGGGCTTCCTAATTTCATGTCTCAGAATATTAACATGTCTTAAGTAATTCTAATAATTCAGTTAATTTTTAAGATAATAAAATAATATAAAAATGGAGACAGACTTTCCCAGTATCTTAGAAATAATGTAGTGTAACCAGAACAATAGTGCTGAATAGACTTGCATCCATTAAATACATTTGAAAGAAGTTGGCCACTTCCTTTATATAAAAGCGAATAGGAAAAAGAGTAGAAACAATATACAATGCTCTGGAAGTAAATTTTGGTATTTCAACTCAGAATGGATGCATAACACAGGGTTAAAAATGTATCATCATGAAGGATTTATTTTCTTTATAGAAAAGAAAACAAGTTCCCATATGTATCTTGTTTATCATACTATTGCTACAACAATATCACAGTTTCAATCATGTGAGAAGAAAAAATATATCAGAAAAAAAGAGTCAATTTTGTTGCAGGCCATTTGCTAAAAAAAGATCAGTTTAATAATTTCCAAGTTGAGGATGCAAGCTACAGGTTTTTTTCTAAAGATGTAAAAATATTTTTCAGAATAATTATAACTCCTGTAGGTGAAATACACAGTAAACAAAAAATTATTTTAATTTTAATCACACACAAAGCATATTTGCACAAAATTTTTTCACAAAATAATCTATGGTACCAAAGATTTGAAGAATCTAGTCATATTATGTTAGAGTAATAGTAAAAGCATAATCAAAAAAACCCTTCACTGAAATATTTTTTGTTTCTTTTTTCTCTTTGACACCCAAGAATGCATCTGTGAAAAGATATTTTTCCCCCCAAGGTACTGTCTTAGTTATGGTAAAGGTAAAACTTTCTCATATGTATTTCACAGCTTATCAGCAGCTATTTCTGTATGAGGGTATAAAATTTTGAACAACTGCATCAGACAGAGTATATGTAATTGCACTCATGCAGGACTTATGCTGTTCAATTGAAATGGAATTGGAAGGGAGGGTTCCCAGGTAGCATGAATTAAACTAAATGAGGGATACCTCCTGCAGCCTTTGCCATCACTTCTCTGTAAAACAAGACAAGACTCCTCAATGTTGCGGCAGAAAGCTCAGCAGACTGATCATAAAACACAATGGTCCTAACCTGTGAATTGCTATATGGATGGGAAAAGTTTAGGGCCTTGTTTTCATGGTGGGCATTTTTTCAGTGAGTGTTGATGGAATTAGAAAAAGACAAATTAAGACAGATAAAGCGTTGATCTTGAAAGACTGCATTTCCTTTATTAGAATAATTTTCTCCATGATCCTTTGACTTTCTTGTCCCCTAAGATATCTTCCCCGTACTGTCCAATACAGATAAATACACAATAAATTTACATGGAAGAATGTTCCGTAGCTTCAAGAAATCTCCTTGCAAGCATCACATCTAGTATTGTTTTAATGAAAACAGCAAGGAAACATGAAAATTTTTTAAATTTTTCTTACAGCAATGCAACCAAACAAGTAGAAGAGCTTTTCTACATGCAGGTAGCTAATAAAAAATATTTTAAATTAAGAATGATAAATAAACTAAGGAATATACATCTGTCTCTCCAACAAAGGAATTTCCATAATAAGCTGAAAATCTTTTGAGCAAGCATGCTAATTTGGTGAAATATGATACAATCTCCACATCATGACTCCTTCTTAGAATAGTGACAAAGTATTCTGATCCATGAGCTAATACATTTATTATCATATGCCAATCTTGCATATTATCTGAACATGTATAATATTATATAGGCTTTTTTTTTTAATCCCTACATTTTTAGAACCCATTATTATTTTTTGTACATTTTGGTTTGGCTAGTGTGAAAAGCATTCATTCAAGTCATCCTTCAGCAACATTTCTGGAATTTTCTAGTGACAACAGTTCTATTTAAGAATTTATTGCCTATCCTATATTAGCAGCAATTAACCTTTTGGTAGATCTCCACTTGAAAATTTTATAATAGACATATTATCAACAGATGAGTCTTCACAAAGTGAGAGAAACAGTTATCTAGCCACTCTTTGATATCATTAGCTTGCAGCAACTTGATTCTTCAGACACAAAAGATAAGGGTATTGTGCTTAACCACGATTGACATATCTATTTACACCCTACGACTGACTACTTGGGACTTTCTCTGGTGGGAGTCTTACTGTTTTAGGCAACAGAAACCCATCAAAATCTCTTTATTCTTCCTGCTATATGTAAGAAACATCCAAGGCAACTACATGGCATAGTTTCTGCATAACACTTTCTCTTATATGAGCTCCATTTAGATAGCTATCTAGCACACCCACAAGGATTTTATGACCCTAAGTGTTGAAAAGACAAAGCAGGTTTACCAAATAATACAGACAACCAGAGGAAAGCCTGATTTTATTACATATTTATACAGATAGGTTTGAATCTGAAATTCTTTCTTAAATTATAAACAGCATTTGAAAGTTCATGGAGTGATCACAGGATTTGGAGTGATCACAGGATACTGGAAATTATTATAAAAATTATGAATATTAAAAGGAATTCCTCTAAATGTGCTGCACTAACTGTTTGAACATACGACTAAGAAAACCACAAGCAAATAAAATAATAGATTTGGAGAAAAGGAATAAAATAACCAAGTCTTATTTTCTCCAGAACTTTGTACTTTTCTCCAAACAAGGCTTCATAGATGAGTTCAACCTGCCTTTCCCTCACCTGGGGAAAGAGCTCTTTTCATCTGTTTGGTTGGTGTTGTCTCTTTGCTATTCTACCACTACTTTTCAATAAAGTGACATTGTAGCTTTAAGATTTTCACAACCCCATTAACTTTGGATGAAAATGATAAAGTTAAAAAGATAAATAAAAGATAAAATAAATTAAACAAATTTTAAAAATACATAAATGTACAATATGGTAGGATTTAATATAGAGACAGAAAACACAAGTTGAGCAGAGATGGACAGACCAGCAACTGAGCAATCAAGTGTACAAGATCTGACATCAAGTTTTAAAAATTAGAGTGAAAAATGGCTGGACTTTTTTTAGAGACTTTTTTTTACCTTTTATAAGTTATTCCAGAAAGTAAATTTTAAATAATAAGTAAGTAAAGAAACGATACTGGGAATAAGGATGTAGATTCAGAAGAGTGTTGCCAGCTCCTAAATGGGAAACCCATGGTATTCTAGTTCAAAAGGAGCTTTGAATCAAGACAAGTCACCAACGTACACAGTTAAAATTTTTATACCTTGACCACTTGAGATAAGAAATTATTTTTCCACAACCTAAAACTAAAAGAGGAAAACGCCCTTTGATGACGTTCATCATTGAGTAGGCATCTCAGGAGACAGTTTTTTCTGCTTTATCATCATTACTAGATTTGAATAAAAAATATACAATGCTTATATGGTCTAAAATTTATTAAGATGTGAAACTGGAAAAAAGGCATCATGGAAAACATCATCCCCATGTAGGCAATGGATTTTTCACCAAATATGGTGTGGAAAAATTTACATGAAAAATTACAAAAACTATATGGAAAATTATTAGATATTATGTAATGAGCTAAAAGAAGACAGTTTTGATAGTCAAATCAATCTTATCTCAGTCAGCCTTTTCAGTAAGATGAGTAATAACAGAAAGAAGTCACCTATTTTTACTGCCCCATTTTACACTGTATAAGCAAATCATTCAATCCTATCTGAATGCATGGTGAGCCAGTTCATCTCCCACACACCCTACAAAATAAAGTCTCAGATCACATCTGTAGTTGGATATAGCTATCAAGGAGCAAGAAGGTACCACAGTTCAGGAGATGCAAGATTGTGTGCTGTGCAAATTGTTGTAAAACAAAGACGTACAGCAGCCCAGAAAAGTGTATAAATCTCAGACAATATATCTCATCTACATGTGGAAAAAAGAAATCTTCAATTTTAGAACGTTTTAAAGTAGTAATTGGAATTACAGTGAAAAATTAGTGTTAAAATACTATATTCCATAGCCAGAGAGTGATGGAGTTCACAGTACTGTCACTGAGAAGAATGAGTCAGCTGGCACCTCTCACAGCTATTATTCAGCTGCCTAGAGATGTAAGTTCAACTTTTTGTACTACCTGGCATTTTTAGATTATATTTATTACTAGAGATATCAAAACCCAACCTTCTCCACGAGGTAAAATGAAATAGTAAACAAGCAAACATATTAAAAAATAGAAAAAGGAAAAGCAGTAACTATCTTTAAAACAAGAACTGATGGAAAACCAAAATGAGGCCTTTTACTGGCATCTCCTTTTAGATATCCTGAAAAAAAAATGAGCAGCTTCTTGTTCAAAATGACATCTTTTTTGGAAGATTCTGGTCTTAGTTTCAGAAAACAGCAAATCACATCGGGAAAATCTCCTATCTGATATTCTAATACAATTTACAAATCTTCCCCACTAATGTGAATTGAAAAATTGAGTTTCCCGAAGAAAGAAACAAACAAAAGTTCATATTTATGATCCAGCACACACTTAAAAGATTTGTGGTTAGATTTAGTCTGTTAGATTTCTTGAAAACTGATGTTCAGAGTTTCTTCATACAAAAATGTGGACTATTTTTGGTTATGTATACAGAAGAAATCACTGCTTATCTATACAGACTGTACCTACCAAAACCTACCATGACTTTAATAGACACAATTCTGAGTTTAGGCTTACCTGCTTTGAGTTTGTTAAATACAGTTTTGCACCCAAGTTTAAGATCTGCAACTTCACAAGGTCGTCTTCATTCGTGAAAATCTTGGCTGTCTTTCTCAAAACATCGGGTGCAATCTTTGGAACCCGCTCACAGTATTCGCCGATGAGCCACAGAATGCTGGCTCTGGCTACTGGAACCTGAGAAAACATTGAGAATTTTAAGTTAATACATTCACAGACTACTTGCATACTTGTATGTGTCGTGTTCAATAACAAGTTAGACAAAAATACTATTTAAAAACAACTGCCATGCAAGAAATGCAGAGTGAAATTAAATACTGTTCAATATGGCCACTGTGTTAGAATATTTGTACGATTATAAGATACTGATTCTGCCCCAAAAACCATGTGGTACAAGTTGATGGGACAAAGAGAGGAGGACTGGAAATAGAGGCACAGAGAAGTGACATGTTCATGTTTACAGTACAAGCTGATGGCAGCTGGGAACACAATCCAAGCCTTTGAGGTTGGTTGTGAATCCTTGCCACCAGGTTACACTAAGCACCATGCTGAAACAAGCCAGGGTTTTCTGTATTACTACATTCATACAGAAATTGTTTCCAAAAATACACCTTTCTCAAATCCTGCCTATCTAGTTTAAAATCACATGGCTTTCTTTACCACTATTGCTACCTTTCCTTCATTTTTATTCCAAATTTTATGGCAGTAAGATTCTTATTTTTGCAAATGTTCAAGACCAGCTGAACATAGAATTTTGGTGAGACAGGAGTTCAAAACTACAATTCTCAATTTCTGAATAGGACCACCTTAATTGAAAACGCTCTGATCAGAAAGTTCTTACGTGATTCTTACAGGTCTTGGAGACACTTGACAGTTTCACTGAAATTATTTTTTTTTAGTGTGAATTGACAAAAAAAATTAAATAGTCTTGGAATTTACAGTGCAAGAGAGGCAAACAATTGCTGCATATAAGAACTTTAAATGCAGTCAGAGTATGTTCATCTGCAAAACGGTAAAACTGATGCCATTACTGTACACCGATTTCAGAAAGGAAAGAGGTTATTTCTAATGTTCCAAAGGTTACACTGCATTAAGACCTCACACCCAATCTATTATTTTAAATTGGGCTAAAGAATAGTAATTGAGTGATACATTAAATTTTCCAGTATTGGAGCAGTTCAAGTTGCTTGCTGTACAGATAGATACCTCTAAATAAGAATATATAGGCAACTTCAGACTTCAGTTATGCTAGATTTATTTTTCTAAAATATTTCATTACAGACTTGTTAAAATACTAGAATTCTACAAGAAATCACCAAGTACCATGGTTTGGGTGGCAGCCTATCAGAAACACCTCTTTTCCTATTACTATCTTTTTATAAAGTAAAAATAGCTCACACTGCAGACCAATTTCAGGAATATCATTAATTAGGAAACACTAACATCCAATTTTACTTTTCCTAATCAAACTCAGGATGAAACTTTAAACCCACAAATAAATATATTTAAATATATTTATTTATTAAAAATATTTAAATATATTTAAATAGTGTGTATCAAAGCACAGTGTATTATCCCAAGTTTTTTCCCAGTTTGTAAAATGTAATTATCAGAGTAATAAAATAGTTTTAGAATGTGAAATAAATAGACTAAACAAAGTCTAATTTGAAAAACAGTGACAATGGAAGACAGGTGAAATTACTCATGAGACTCTGCCTTTTAACCAGAGTTACCTTACTATGTAAATACTGTATATACATTAAACACAATTTTGTGCCACAAGAATCAATATCAATTAGAGACTTTTTGAATCAAACCCTGAGCAGAAGCCATTTTAATGAAAAGTGTGTGTCGAACTGATGAACCCAATGTTTCTGTGTCACTGGATTCATTTGGGGTCAAAATCACACAATATTTTCAGACTTCTTTTTCCCTGTTTAAGTCTTCCAGTTCTCAGCCACATAATATCAAGTGCATGATCCTGCAGCTGTTGTTTCCAGGCACTCAAAGCAGCAAACAAGAAATGAAGCCCTTTCCAGACCTTCAATGCCTTTTCCAGTACAGCCTAAGTAGGGACCTTGAATTGACAAAAATGCAGGAAATAATACTTTAATTATTCAGCCCTGTTCTGCGTTATTCTCAAAGGCAAACAGGATTGTAAATTACTTTGCCTGATGTTTTATTCCATATGCCCTGAGCAAGTGGTTAAGTGCACTTTTTAAGCCTTTAGTACCAGGAGGCAGTTTCTACTACCATTTCAACCCATTACTTGTCTCAAGGAAAATAAATAAACAGTTAAAAAAGAAAAAAGAAAAACCAGCCAGACCCTCACCTCAAAGCAAAACTGGTTACCTTCATCAGTTAGAGAAAGCTGTTATAAAGATTTTACAGATTGCTCTAAGCAGCACAATTGAAAAACTATTGTAGTTCATCTCTCAACTTAATCATAAACCACAGAAGGCTAAAGTACAACTTAAAATCACTAATTCTAATTATCCATGTGTCAAAATGAGGAGATATTCAAATTGCAAATGAGATGTAATTCTCTGCATCCAGAAGAAAATTTGCATAGCTGTCAATTTTTTTTTAATTTTACTTGGAATCAGAAATGTAAAGAGGGATAAAGTTGATTTGAAATGTCAGACTGACAGCAAGAAGAAAAAATGCAGAGGAAAGAACAGGCCCTTTCCTGTATGTGTATTTTTTAACCTGTCACTCTAAAAGCTATACACATGAGCCTATCACAGAGTGAACACCCAGCACAAACTAGCATTGCTTAGATCTCTGGCCCACAACTTAGCATGTCATTAAATTGTAAAGTAATGACAATGTTATTAACACATTAACAGCTAAATGGACATGTTTTAATGATTTTTAAAACAGAAATTTATAGAGATCCAATTATTGTCTTGTTTGGTATCTGCAGGACACCACCAGACACGCATTTTTCAGCTACAGCTTTTGAAGAGTGTGGAGGAAAGGAGCTGGAATGTAGCTAGATCAAGCTGTACTATGCTGTACTCTGCATAGGTCTATGTACTCAACAAATATCAGGCACAAAATAGGTATCACAGATCTTTGCCTGGGCACACCTGGGATAAAAGTTTAAGGTACAAATGAAAACACACAAAAGCAAAGGAACAAAAATAACCACTCTTTTCAGATATGTAAGAAACAATCAATCAAAGGGCAAGATGAAACAGACCTAATCTTTACTGTACATGAGAGTCAGTGGTCTACAAGAGCTCAGTAATTTTTATTTGAACTTCCTAATACTTCTTATATTGGGTCTTATTATTTATATATATATATGGTCTTAACATTTAACTTTTTTTACCTTATCCTTTATTTATTTTCCAAGAGAAAATACTAATTTTCTAAATATTCTATATCCTATCACTTTCTAAATGGTTTCTTGTATCGGGTTTGTGTGGTCAGATTTTGGCAGCAGGGGGGCTACAAGGGTGGCTTCTGTGTGAAGTTGCCAGAAGCTTCCCCCATGCCCGGTAGAGCCAATGTCAGCCAGCTCCAGAATGGTTCCACCACTAGGACCACTGGACGGTCCCACCAAGGCTGAGCCAATCAGGAATGACAGTAATGCCTCTGTGATAACATATTTAAAAGAGGGAAAAAATAATTACTGGGCAGAGGGAAACTGCAATCAGAGAAGAGCAGAGTGAAAACATGTGAACAACTTTGCAGACACCAAGGTCACTGGAGAGAGAGGGGGAGAAGGTGTTCCAGGCACTGGAGCTGAGGTTTCCCTGCAGCCCGTGGTGCAGACCATGGTGAAGCGGCTGTGCCCTGCAGACCATGGAGGACCATGGAGATGCAGAGATCCACCTCCAGTCCATGGAGGAGACCCATGCTGGAGCAGGTGGATGCCTAAAGGAGGTTGTGACCCTGTGGGAGGCCCATGATGGAGCATGGTCCTGGCAGGGACCTGCTTATCCAGGAAGAGAGAGCCCATGATAGAGGAGGTTTTCCTGATAGGAATTGTGGCCCTGTGAAGGACCCACGCTGGAGTAACCTGTACTTGAAGGACTGCACCCCGTGGAAAGGGACTCACATTGCAGCAGTTCATGGCAAACTGTTGCCTGTGGGATGGACTCACACTAGAGAAGTTCATGAAGGACTGTCTCCTGGGAGAGGGATCCCATGCTGGAGTGGGGGAAGGACTCTTCTCCCTGAGCAGCACCAGAAACAACCTGGGATGGACTCATTATAAGCTTCATTCCCCGCTTCCCTGTGTGGTGGGAAGGAAGCAGAAGCTGGAGAGAGGGATGAGGGGAAGGTGTGTTTAAGATTTATTTTACTTCTCATTATCATGCACTGATTCTGTTAGTAATAAATTCAAATAATATCCCCACTTCAAGTCTGTTTTTTCTGTGACAGTGATTGGTGAGTGATCTCTCCGTGTTCTTAACTCGTGAACCCTACATTCTACTTTCTCTCCCCTGTCCATTTGCAGATGGGAATGATAGAGTGGCTTTGGTGGGTACCTTGTGTCCAGCCAGGGTCAACCCACTACACTTTTATAGATGAAGAAGATGAAGACAAGAATGTCAGTAAAGTACCTGACCTGAAGGAAACATTGCTAGGAAAGATTTTTAGGCACCTTGGCATTGCCAATCACAATCTCAGGCTAACACAATATCAATGAGAGAAATTCAGGAACCAATCCATTAAGGTATTCCACTGACTTTACACCAGTTTTGTTTATTTTAGAGGCTGTTTACCATTTACCTAAACTAAACCCTGACAGAACAACCAGAAAGTTTATGTTTTCTTTAAATGCTTGTTGATTTAATAGGATTTAATTCTGTTCATGCTTTCAGTTGTACATTACAGAGCATTAAATTAATTTCAACTCTAAAAATCAACAAATAACTACTTTGGTCATGTCGTGGTTTTGCCCCGGCTCAATCTGCTTTCCACCCCCCACACAACCACCACTAGTTGAGAGAAGGTTCTTGCAGACAAAAGAGAGACAGGATTTGGGGAAAATAGTATAAACATTTATTATTAGTAAAACAAGAACTACTAATAAATTAAAAACTAAAGAACTATATCTACAACAATTTCTATTCAAGTTAAAGTGTTATATATTTACAGAAATACTCCTCCCCCCTTTATACCAGTCCAAGGAGGAGAAGTGGTTTCAATTTCCATTTTTGGAGTTCCAGCTCTCTCTCTCCAGTAACAAATCTTCAGTAGCGGCAGCATTTTTGTTGCAGTTGGAATTTTCTCTCTCTCTCTTTCTCTCACTCTGTGTCGGCTTCCAGGGCTGGGCTTACCCCCCTCCTGGGTTAAGACCGAAGGCTGGGGGTTACCCAAGTCCTGAAAGGTCTTCCTTCCATAGGCTTGCAAGGGGACACTTGCTTACTATGGATCTTCACCACAGGGTACAGGGGATAATGGTTTAAGAGTTCACTCCTGTTTCCTTATGGAGGTCCCTCCCCATGGGAGAACAGTCCTTAATAGACTTCTCGGCATGAGTCTAGCACGGATCCACACACACACGGATCCCAACATCTCACATGGGCCGTCTCGCTCCAGCATGAGATTCTTTCTTTCTCCTAAAGTTATGAATCTTCAACAGCAGTATGGATCCACATACACACGGATCCCAAGCTTATCCGAGCCGTCTTCGCTCCGGCATAAGCATCATCCCTTTCAAGGGTCACAAAGTCTTCAACAGGACTTTGCCTCACCTCAGTCCTCATGAAGTCTCAGTTCTCTTTGGTACATCCACAGGCTCCTCTGTCAGCCTCATGGGGGGTCTCCTTACTCCAACAAATTTTTACAAGTAGCAGGGATTACTTTTCAGTTTTTTCCCTGCTGAGGAGAGAGAGCAAAAAGGGAAGAAACAGCTCTCCCCCCTTCGAATTTCTTCTCTCTCCTCCGGCTGCCAGCTTCGACCTTGGAAGTCCCTTATCTCTTCGCTGGAATTTCTCTGCAGCGGTTTCTGTTCAAACAGTTCGTCTTTTAAACTTTTTTTTTCTTCACTCTCTTACTAGAGAGAAAGGGAAGGCTTCAGTGCTACACCTGCTCCCCCCACCGGCCCAAGCCGGGGGAGGAGAGGGCCTTGGCCCTCTTTGGGCCTGTCGCTTCTTTCTCCTCCATGGCTGCTGCCCCTAATTTCAACTGTGCAACCAGTCTTCTCTTCCGTTTTCTTAAAGATGTAATTAGCAAAGGCGTCACTGGACTTTTGATTGGCCTTTTTGTCCGGAAATTACCTGGACAAAACCATCCTCAGCCCCAGGGATGGGCTGGTGGGCAAAACCACGACAATCACATCCTTTTTCCTCTAATTTCTGTCAAGTTCATTCAACAACATATCATTTGGCTGCTTCTCCTACATCCAAATGCAAGAGTCATTTAAAGACAGTGGTATACTCCTGTATAGAGCTATAGGGTAGGTACTGTAAGTTTCAACTAATACTTTACCCAACAGAAGAGGTCAGTAAGAAAAAGAAAAACAAAAAACCCTCAAACACTAAAAAAACCCATGCAAAGTAACCGTGTATACAAGTGTGTATGTATGTACTCATACTGTATGTGAATGTAATATTGGTCAGGAATCCTTGATTTGTGTCTCTGTCTTACAGCACACAAAACTCAAGGTAATTGTGTTACATCAACTCACAACCACTTTTACCAAGAGCAGTGTTTAAAGTACAGGCGCAAATCTCAGGAACTCGAGTAATACTGTATTAAATGCTGATCCTTCAAACTCACATCCTCAGTAATTATATTCTCCTTCCTAAATGTATATGCTCAATCTTTACAGAAGTAAGGGGATGGGGGTTTGGACTAGATCACCTTTACAGGTCCCTCTCAACCCAAACCACTCTGTGAAGGAATACATTCAGACACATTTGTGGTAGGTTATTTCAGAAAAAATTATAAATATGGACTTCTTCCAGATTTATTCTGAAGCATACTGAGAAACATATATCTTGAAATTATTAAAAAATTACATGGAAAAGTGTCAAACAAGATATAAAAGCTCTCACCTTGGAGAGCCTACAGGATCACCATCATTGCTTTGTTCTTGAATAAGAAGCATGATTCAGAATCAGATTTTGACTTCTAATTTATTCCTATGACTGTTCTATGCCACAGACTGTTCTCCTACTACTTACCATTTTCTGATATTCTGTACAACCTCATACTGCAAAACCTGAGAACATCGAAGCAGTTAAAGTACAGCATGTCTTTCTGCCCCCCTTATTCAACTCAAAGACTTTATTTTCTAAAAATATTCACTTTATTTAAAACTTGAAGCATTTACCCGGAAGTTTTGATTGTATAAAAGAGCTACAAACCTCTTCTAGTGTTAAATGGAATACTTAGAAAATAACTATTTTTGCCTGTACAATATGAGGAAAGAAGATGACAAACTCATTTAGTGAAGTGCCAGAAGATGTCTATAATAAGATTATACACTATTTAAGAGATTGTAATAATCAAAATATTGCACAAATTTTCTGAAAACATGGGTGATTATTATAAAATAGGTAATAGTTATTTTGATATGTAATTAGCAGCATTATCTTATGTCCTCTTTTGGTATAAACAATTCAGTAGAATTTATTTTCTTTACTTCAGTTAAAGAGTTTGATCATTAGTTTTCAGGGTCAAAGATTCATTTCATTTGTCAGCAAACATGAACCAAGAATATCACATTTCCTCTCTCTTTTAATAATCCAAACTTTGCTGTTTAACTACTGAAAAATGAAGACTCACTGATTTAGAAACTGCTCCATCATGAACAAGTGTGTAATTTTATGAAACCAAACAGTCTTACTTAAGAGGCTCTACACAAAAATAATTACTGACAGATCAAAATCTGTCACTGTTGGTTTATGATGAAATAGGTAGCTATTGGTCATCAGGCCTATATTCTAATTTAGGATAGACTACTAAATGCTGTACCAATTACTGGGACTGTGTGGAGAATTTCGCAAATAACTATTTGCATACTTAAAGGTCAATTAAATCTAAAGACAGATGATAACGAATAATGCAAATTTTACTGGTAAATACCACAGAATCTCACAGGAGAGAAAAATGCAACTTCAAAACACACTCAACAGCAGCATGTCTGGTACCATGGAAAGCTCAGGTGATTTGGGGAAAAAGGTTTAAAACAAAATTTTTTAAACTCCACTCCAGATCTCTAACACAACTGGCTGATAATCCTCAAAATAGGTGTTGCTTTGCCCTTACTTTCATTGCAACTTATCCAATTCATATTCTAAACCTGCTATTCATCTTGGCATAACAGTACTAGCAATACTCAACATTTCCAGGGCTCTCATTCAAAATTGCTTTCCAGATCTAAGGCACAAATAGATGCCATTTGATAGCTTCTATTTCCTTTTCCTAAAGATCACAAAACACTGTATTTTATGTCAAAAATTAAAAACTATGTTGTATTTCTCTAATATACCTCTTTCCATTTGTGGCACAAATTCAAAGGACATAAAAATTTCACTATCTGTCAACAAGGAAAATAAGATAGTGTGAACAAATACTCACTGTAATGTTATCCAAGAGTTTGGCCATATGCTTAATAATTTCACCATGGTGTGCTGGTTGGGTTTGCAGCAGTTTCTTAATGACAACAACACTTTCAGCAACTACAATTTCTGTTTCAGAGAAAACAAATTATTAATTTTAAAAGCATTTATGCAAAGGAAAAAGTCATAAATAATTGATTGTAAAATATTTAAAAGTTTTTAAAACATGCTTTGCAGAACTGAATTCCATTTACTTGGTAACAAAGACATAAACCGTTCTAAGTATCTCAAGTTCAGTTTCCTGAATCAAGTTATAAGCAGCAAAAAGAGGACAAAGAAACATTCTAAATGGAAAAATATTATCCTACTACATACTTTTAATGAAACTGCCTTTTAGTAAAGATGCATTTTGTATTTTTCCTTCTCCAACTGAGGAACAGTGTGAAAAAAAGTTTTTCATTAAAATGACGCATATTCATAAGTAATTTGAAATCTGCATTAAAAATACAAACAAGTTAAATTTTCAAAGAAATATTCAACATTAAAAGTAACAGATCATTCATATGTTGGAGAAATAATTAAACATTTCCTTTGCACTTTTACACATTCTAAACAGTCCCTCTCAGATCTGTAACCTAATCTCTAGTACATTCCAATGAAGCTTCTAAGTAGTAAGCTGCTGTAAGATTCATGCCAAAGTCATGCACTGGAGTGCTTAACTACTGTAACAAGTAACATCATAGCCTATTCAGCTTCTATGAAATATACAACTTCTAAAGCTAAAAAGACCCAACAGGTGCAAAGGTGCAAGAGTAAACTCCTGCTGTAAGGAAAGATGAAGTCTAACTACCATTGGTTAAACAGAGATATCCCTACATCTCAAGAGTTAACCTGACACATGGACCATTCATTTAGCAATCTAGGATGGTCAAGTTTCAATAGAACAGTATGGAGAAGAAATGCCTAAATTTTGGGGTTTGTTTGCTTGTTTTTTTGAGAAAGTGAACTTCTTTATGGATACAGGCTTTTCAAAAGCTCTGAGTGTGCATTATTATGCCAAAAGCCTATGAGATGCTTAAGTTTTAGCTTGCAGCTTTTTGTGTCATCCTTTCTTTGACATGACATCTGTCATTTTCTAGACTAATTCCTTGAAGCAAGGTTAACATGTCTGGTTCATATATCTCAAGATCTTGTGTAATCCTACAGATGAATTTAATTTAATTTGGGGTTTTCCAGATACTAAAAGAAGAAGACAATTCTTGAAAATTACAATCTGGAATATTTATAGTGTGATACATTGAACAGTTCAGAAAAATAAAACAGAACCCAAAAACCCAAGCAGACTTGAAGTCATTATTAAAAACACCTGTTGACAATGTAGAACTGATTATGATAAAATCAATTGCACTAAATGAAATGTCACAATAGAAACTACTTTAATGCAATCTGTGGGAGCAAATTTAAAGAAAATAAACCAGAACTGTGAACAAATAAACCAGTATGGTTCTTTTACACAAGTCTGGATACCAGGAAAGAAAGTACCAACAAAAATAAAATGAGTTTATTTTAGAATAAGGGCTTGCACAGTCCAGAAAAAACAGAATCTTGGAGGCTTGCTTTACACACACAAAGAATCTCAAAAATAAGCATGAAATAAAAGACAGACATGTAGGTTCAAAAACCAAAACAAACTCCAACAAAACACTAAAAGGGGAGATAAAAATGTCATTCTGAATGAGCAGCAAGAAAATTTTAAAATGTAACTTTACCAGAACTATCAAAGAAAAAGTGCATAGAAGACAACGATAAATGAACACAAGAATTTCAAAACAGCGTAAATTATATCTACAGAGTCATATCAGTATCAGTCCAGGCTGGGGGATGAACAGATGGAGAGCAGCCCTGCTTAGAAAGATTCAAGGGTGCTGGTGAATGAAAAACTGGACATGACCCAGCAAATGTGCACTCACAGCCCAGAAATACAATTGTATCCTGGGCTGCATCAAAAGCCTGCATGGCCAGCAGACCAAGGGAGGGGATTCCGCCCCTCTACTTTGCTCTGGTGAGACCTCACCTGGAGCACTGCATTCAGCTTTAGAGTACACAGCACAAGAAAAACATGGACATGTTGGAACACATGTCCATGTGAGTAGGCCACAAAAATGACTGGAGGGCCGGAGTCCCTCTTCTGTAAGGAAAGACTGAGAGAGTTTGGGGTTGTTCAACCTGAAGAATAGAAGGCTCTGGGGAGACCTTCTAGTGACCTTTCAGTACCTAAAGGGGGTCTACAAGACAGATGGGGACAAAGCTTTTATCAGGGCCTGTTGAGACAGGACAAGAGGTAATGGTTTCAAACAAAAACAAGGTTCATTTAGATTATATATAAGAGAGAAATTTTTTACAATGAGGGTGGTGAAATACTGGAACAGGTTACCCAGACCGGTGGTGATGTCCAATTCCTGGAAACATTCAAGGTCAGGTTAGACAGCACGGAGCCACCAGGTCTAATGGGAAGTATCCCTGCCCATGGCAGGGGTGTTGGACTAGCTGATCTTTAAAGGTCCCTTCTAAACCCAAACACTCCTGTGATTATTTGGATTATTAGAAAGTTATGCAAATGGTTAAAAACAATGTTAAAAGGCAATTACTAGGTATCCAGGCAAACCTGAAGTTTCTGCTTTTCAGAATGACACGAAGTTTAAACTGTTTCCATCCTTATAAATAACAAAACTCAGAAACCCCATCAATACATATAAACTGAAAGCTACAAGGAGTTGCTTTGCTTTTATGTCATTCTAGCAGTAGTTACACTAGATATGTAGTAGTTACCTGATGTATTAACAGTTCAAGTGATTTTATAACTTTCCTGGTTTTGTATAAATTTGTAGGGAAAAAAAAGTTTTAGCTATACATCCTACGATTGTGTTTACACTCAACCTGCAACTTTCAACAGAAAATGAAAGTCACTCATTTAAAAAAAAAAAACCCTGCAGAATTTCTATTATATGCTGAACATAATTATATATAGTATATACAGACAGAAAAAAGAGACTTCCAATAATCCTATCTGTCTTTTACATCTAAAATGACTTGTATGTCATAGTGTGGCCAGTGGTCAGTTGAAATTATCAACGCAATAGTCAAATGCCAAATGTCACACTGAGGAACCAAAACAACTTTTCTTCCTTCAGCAAATGAGGAAGGAAAATATTTCTCAGCCCTCAATATGGCTTCACACAGAACAGTCTCTCCAGGAGTCAGTCAGGTCCAGGTGGGATAACTCTTCACAAAGCTTTTTGAGTGTCTCATTATTGAACTTTCTAGTTTCTGTTGTGCTTCTGTAGTTCAAATGTTGTTGGTTTGTTTTTTTTTTCCATAGCCCACAGCTTTCCTGAGTAGGGGGAATCTGACTTCAAATAAGCCACTCCTAAATATCCAAATAAAATTCCAAGAGTGGCTCTTGCCTTCCCCAGAGCCTTGTTTCTGGAATGACATTCTGCCTTTCAGCACCCAAGTTCCAGAATGGTGAACTGTGCAGCCAGATACAGCCAAGATATCTCAAGTGCTGGATTATATCTACAGTTAAGGCCATTCCAGAACAAGAGCATAGAATTAGAAGCCAGTTTAGCCACAAGCCTGTTCTTCAGGATTCTACTTTGGTTTGGTAGAATTAGTCTGGTCACCTCTCTGACTCTGCTTTCATGGACCTCAGAACCTGCTGGATCTACCAGCTTGTGCTTCATGCTGTGCAAAGCAGCAGAATTAATTCCAGGTTTTGAATGACCATGAAAGAAGTCACACAGTAAACAGATTGCCTGTATACTTAAAGGATGAAAGTTGGGGGAAAGTAAGATTAACCAAGACTCCTACACTGGCTAAATCTCTTTTTATTCTCTTACCATGCCAAAACTTGGATATTCAGTAAGCTGAGACTATTGGCAATTTCCTGTCACCTGGGGAAAGGTACCACGTAAATTATGCCATTCTATTCCTTCCTTGAAAGAAGGAATAAAGACACTGCAACTATGGTAAAGCAATTTGCCAGCTGCCAGGTTTAAAAGATCCTCAATATATCCTTTGCAATCTTTCAGAACAGTAAGCACAAGAAGATAATTTTATTTGCTAGACAACTACTTAGGAACAGACAAGAAAACTAATCTTGTTGAGACAGACCTTTGTATACATGGACTTGCATGTGTGTGTGTATATATATAGAATTACTCTGAAGAAAATGTTAAATTGACAACCTATGATAAAAGAAAAACCTTTTTCCTCTTATCTTTGTTTCTTCTTAGCAAAAAGAAAAAGCAAGAAAACAGAAAAAAAGGATTATTAAGTAACAAACTCAGTATTCTGAAGTGATAGTTTTATTATTTAATTTAAAACAGAAGAAAAATGGGGATCTGTACATGCTGAAAGGAGCCTTTTCAGTTTGAGTAAGATTGCTAGTAGAATTAAGCAAATCAAGAACAAGCTTTAAAGCTTGTATTTTTACAATGGTAATTGTTGAATGTAATACAAAAAGATGCACTGTGCAGACCTGCCTTGTAGCACAATATGGGAAGATATTTTAAACACAGTTGATAATCAGAAAAGCTTAAATGTAAACAAGGTCTAGAGCACTAGGATATTAAAAGTTACATATATTAAAACTACAAAGCACTGAGGCCTCTCAGGAATTTCTGATACAAGGTGAGGGGGTGGAGAATGAGGATTCACAGTTTATAAACCAAGTAAGAGAAAGCTCTGAGTGTATTAGTGGGTCACAGGATGACTATGTGCTGCCACGGTGATGTCCCCAATAAAGGTTTTTTTATGATTACCATCAACATATCCAGAAGACATGCAGAGGCACTAATGCTACTTTTCAAAGCTTAGAGAAGATCTCACCTATGTTCTCTGAACAATTCTAATTACTCCAGGGCACCCCAAAATCATGCTTTTCCTCCTTCCTGACATTATTTTTAAAGCACATATTTCCTAACTCTATTTACAATATTTAACTACTTTCACATAAACTGTACACTATATAATCATCTTCCAGTTCTCTACTCGACTTATCATCTTCAATATTCATTGGCAACCCAGTAAGATTATACAATATTATCAGGTATTGATTTATAGTGGTGCTATATCCTATGACTTTATCTGCTCCTTCTTATGTTCCTTAGTGACTTGCAACTCTGTTTCACTATATAAAAATAACAGAAGGTTAAGTTACAAAATCAAGCCAAATTTGGGACTATTTATCCTAAAAGTATTTAATTTTTTTTATTCAGTTAGGCATTGATGCAATAAAAAAAAAATCCAAGCTTTCAGCACCCTCTACAGGCTAACTGCTTAGATGCAACTAAACATATAACAGTAAAACTACTGCTATCAAAAAAACCAGCACACTTTATTAAGCACAGAATTTTAAGAAAAAATAGGTAAAGATGTAATTGCAGGCCACAAGGAATTAATTTCACTAGCAAAAGAGAAAATATGTACCCAGTGAATATGATATGCTTTGGAAGTCCAAGATCACTATTTTTATCCAGTTTTGTCAGCTAAATTCTTACAAAAGTCAACCCTAATATGGTTTTTAATGTAATCTGCTTTGTGTGGTCCTCATTAAGAAAAGGTTTCATCCCATCAGCTACTGAGAACACAAATAGAACATTTAGCTTACCATCCCTGTTGGACAGCAAACATATAAGGCCGTTGAGGCATGTGTCAGTCACTTCGGTGATGTTAGTTGCGCATCTGCCTATAGCCTGAATTGTAGCTGCAGCAAACTGTTTATCTTGGCTTTTCACATAAGTCTAAGGAAACAGGATTTTCATTAGTCAACGCATAACTCTTGTCACACAAAGACTTACCATACTATCCTCATAAGATAGACATACTGTACAATAAATTCAACGTAGAAAGCCACATTGCACATTAGTAGTCATATTTTTTCCCCTTACTGTCACTTTTAGAAGGTATTTCCTTTTCAGCTTTGGTCACCCCTGGCCATGCAAACCTCTGATTTCAAGGAAGCTTGGGGCAGGGGGCAATTAACCAAAAACAGCAATTAGTTTCAGTGCATGGTTGGAGAAGTCGATGAGCTCTCTCTTCAGAGAGGTTTCAGTTCATTTAACTAGGAGCATCTGTGAAACTATGAATAACCTACCTGCCTGAGAACCAGTACCTTTCAGAGAAATCCAGCCAGAGAACTGAAGCAATGAAAATAGATGTCATAAGCAAAGAGGAAAGAAAGAAGGACAGACACTGTTTCACAATATAGGTAGAACATCTTGCTGATAAAGATATTGGAGACAATACCATTTCATCAAATGACTTATGGAAGTGAGGTTCAGCCATAAATGCTGATGGCCAAATACTGCTAAAATTAAGACTCTATCATATAGTGACTTACAGTGTCAGTCAAGTTGGTAGAATTTGTTTTAAAGAATACAGAATGCTCGAGTTTTTGCCACCGCCTAATTTTTTTTTTTTTTTGGTAGCTGGAAGGAGAGTGAGAAATAAAACATTGAAACTCCTTTCCATATACAAAAATCTCCATTATCCATCATGATATAAGACAGTTTCGTTTCCATTTTGAGAACATTTTATCCTGGAAAAGACTTTAACTTGAAAAATTTAAGCCTAAGAATCTAAAAAAAACATCCAATAACGGCAAAAAAGAGTATTTCACATTAGAAGAATACACTTCTCTACCAACCTGAAATTCTCGAAGCAGAGTTGATATGTTGGCTTCATTTGCTAAATTTGTCAAGATTTCAAGCTACAAGAGAAAAAAAGGTATTTTATCAAAAGCTAAAATATTACAAACAGTACCACATGTACACTTTACTTTTATTGTACATAAGTAAAAGATAGTACTATTAAAAATACCATTTAGAATTCAACAGAGTATACCACTGTCAGTTTAAACTGGCACCAGCACTACATTCAAGAGGAGTATTTTCTTCGCTAGTACTCAAAAAGTTTTCAAAGCAGGACCGTAGGGTGCAGTGATGCAATTTCTACAAGCTCTAGCTTTAGTGTTGCACTGCATATCAAATGGACTTGAAATACTTCTGTCAGCATGCTTTCCAATGTTACGCAACAGGCCTTAGCATGGAAGAACCATGTGAAAACTAGCAAGTGCAAGAAGAAATAATGGAAGTCATGGCTGCAGCTGGGGAGAGATAAATTGTCCCTTATATTCAGATGAACTGTAAAAAAAGACTTTTAAACTCAGTTAAGAAACACTTGCACCTATGAGATTCCTCAGATCTTAATCAATATCAACAACATCAGACAGTGAAAACTCTCTTCTTTGTTCCTTATGAACAAAAGGATGATATACAATACTTGGCATATATTGTTTAAGATGCTATCTTCCAAACCTTTGAACAAAGTAAACTGAAAAGACAATCCTGTTTCTCTAATGGGAAGTCATACTCAGCAATCTCATGGTATTTTTTGAGTTGGAGGCACCCAGAAAAGGATACTTAATTGATACAGTCCACCAGTACTTCGAAAACAGTTTGGTAAGACCTATAACTGAAGACTCTTAAAGATAAATAACTAGCATAGCATAGAAAGCAAGAGGATAATTGAAAAAGGCAAATAGGCAGGAAAAAAGGAGACTATTTTATAGCGCAGGATGGCTATCAATAGAATATCACAAATATCTTTGCTGGCCTTTTTCATATATGAATTATGAAAGCAATGAGAAGACAGGTGACAAAGTTTTTACTGATCTGACAGTTTTCCATTAAATGAATATAAAGGCTGACTAAGAAAGGCTGCATAAGATGTCCAAGTAGTAGGGACTGGTTAATAAAATGGCAAAAAAAAATTTCAACGCATGTATCTGCAAAGTAATGTTCATAATTGTGCAAAAACCTGACCTGTACAGAAAATAATAGGCTTTGAGATGATTACAACTAAATATAACTGAGAAATTGTGATTAAAATATCTGTGAAGATATAAGCTCAATGCTAACCAGTGACCAAAAAAGCAAACTTGATGTTGGGAAAGAAAAAAGGAATATAATAGAAATTAACAGCAGATGAATTCCAGAGTGCTTCCACATCTGAAATACTGCCATGGGTCTCATCATTCTGTCTTATAGCTGATATGCTAGAACTACAAAGGTAGGAGATGGACAAATTCACAAAATAACATTTCATGTCGTCCTAAATTTTTCAGCCACCAAGAAACAAATGAGACAATGAAAGAAAAAAACCCAATCTTTACTTCTCCACCCCTTCCCCACTGTATTATCAATTAATATGGGAATTTAAATGTATTAACTTCAATTATATTGGGACCGACTTTTCTTGCATAACAGTAAGGCATTCCTGACAGTATTCCTGACGGTTATCATAATCATTAAATGTGGAGAATATCTTTTTCCCTCAAATTTACTTAGACTTAATGTTGAACATAAAAAAATATAATGCGTTTGGCATGGCCATCTTGGACATCACCACTCTTGAACATATAATGAGGGTACAACATGCATGTAAAATGAAGACAGGAAAAAATAATGGTTTTTTTCAGGAAACTGTACCTTCCACTCCTAAACACAAATGCTTACAACAATCTAAAGGAAAACAAGAGAAAAGGCACATAACTGTAGATAATTTTTTAGCTATTGTTTTGTCAAGGATTTCACATTTATTAAAGAATAAGAATAGAGAAAAAAAGAAGACAACAGCCAAAAAACATGCACTGAGATGTGACCTTGAGGAAAGCCTAAAGTACTTCTCATGTCGGATGCTGACTTCAAAGGGAGTTTGGAACTCTAACACTGCCCCATTTTGTACAGAGGTATAGACTTGAACTCTTTTTAAGTCAACGGTATTAAAGACTCTCTTCCTTGCATGAAAACAGTCACACTCCACAATGTTAGAATGGTTGGTTGGATAAAAACTGTAGTGCTCTCTATCACTGAAAAGTCTTAAATGCTGTAGTGGAAAACACAGCTCATCTGCCACCTGCAACACAGTAACAAGAGAACTTTCAGACAGCCTGACCAGCCCAAAGGACAATTGTGGACTTAGTTAACTAAGAGCCACAACTCTACACTTCCTAGTGAAGAAAAAAAACCACACAGAATGATGTGTCCTATCAGTGAAAAGGATTTTACCTTTCTGTTGAAAACTAATTAGGCCAGCACTGTATAGAAGAATTTGTTTTTAAACTCACCTTCAGTGTTTTGATCATAGTTGGATCAGTTGATCTAACATAGAAACTCTTCAGAAAAGGTTCAAACATACCCTGAAAATCAGAACATATTTATGTAGCGCTCTCTGTAGTTTCATATAAAATATGATTTAGAAAATTCTAAATAGGGTATACCTTTCTCTGAATTGACATAGTGGCAATATTTTGCAGAACAATATACTGCACCTCCCTAGAATGTGAAAAGAAAAATAAGAGTCATTCTGCAAAATTAAAGGTACATAGAAAAATGCAACATGGCAAAGAAAGTCCAATTCTATTTGAATATCAAATCAGTTATACATTTGTTTTGGCACAAACACTGAAAACAACTGCTAGAAGTTCATCATCTGCTTCACAAGAAGATGTATGAAACCAGGTTCTCATTTCTTAAAAGGCCAGTATGCAAAAATATTCACTGACATCAGTGGTGTGCATCTTGTGGACCTTGGGTATTTATTTAAAACAGAAATCTATTAACCATCTTAATATCATGAAAATCACTTACAAAAACCTTACATTCCAACCACCCTCTTGGAACAAATATTTCAGGATGATACAGCTGGAGAACAAAAACATATCACCTTCATCTACAGTGTTGAAATGACTGCATTAATTACAAGAACAGTTAATTGTTGCACAATTAGCAAGAATTGCTGACTTTTCTGGTCTTAAATAATTTTTCTAAAAATTCTCAAAAAAGGGCAGGGTATACACTGGCAGGTGTACACATCTATCAAAAAGCAGCACTTTTACATAATAGTCTTCCTAAGATATAGATAACAGATTTATGTAACATTCTAAACATAAAAATTTTAAACATGATTGGAGGGCATTCTCACACTTTATCCATTAGCTCAAAAGCCTAGCAGGAGTGAAATTTGAGTACCAGTCTAAAGCTTTTAAACTGCAGAGTTTGTGCCACCAATTCCTTAAAAACTAAACAATGATTTATATACAATTTTTCTGAACCATGAGTGCTCAAACCTTGCATGCTGCAAGTACATCCTAATAGAGAAATCATCATACCCATTATCTCCTCTTACTCAAAACTGTCTAATAGCTCTAAGGTAATTACAGCTGTTGCTTACAAAGAAAACTAATAATAGAGATATACTTAATATCTTTTAAACCTATTTTTATGTAATTCTTACATAGGTACATGGAAATAATCAGCTGCACATGATGAACCAAGACTGGGAATTGCTATGAAATGCTCTTTCAGGCACTCTCACCCTAACTAGATTATAGTTTAGTTGACATTAATTTAAAGGCCATAGGCACATAACTTCAAGGGCAAACAGCAAAAGCTTATTTCAAAGTGGCTCTAATAGCAGAAGTGTTTCATCCAGAATGGTAATAGAGAACAGACAAGCCATTCAACAGAGGAAAATCAGAAGACTGGTGACATTTTAGGCACTAGCTGAGGTACAGGAAAGAAGTGACTTCTTTTTTAATGAAATTTGAGTATAAATGAGTATATTAATTGTGAGTATGAGTTTAACTCTATACATTATCTGTATGTATACCAAATTGCTTTAGTCATTTTACTTATCTTTGTACCCACAGAATGGGAAGCATAACAGAACTATAAAACA
Organism: Pyrocephalus nanus; assembly: GCA_038380795.1. NCBI lineage: Eukaryota > Metazoa > Chordata > Aves > Passeriformes > Tyrannidae > Pyrocephalus > Pyrocephalus nanus. The sequence continues at coordinate 21,825,259 of CM076263.1, forward strand.
AAACACTAAAATAATAGTGATTCATTCTTACCTGAAATAAAAGCATGAATACATAACACAATTTTACTTCTTTACTAATTTTTAAACGATAAAGATATTAGCCATGAGTAAGCTGCAAAGGTTTACAGAGAAAGAGTTCTATGATGAGAGAGCTTACAAAATTTAAAGTACATCTGAGTAATCTTATCAGGCACAATAGAAGTGACTTTTTAAAAACCTTGGTGTCTCTTTGACACAAACAATGAATTTAAAATGTAAATAATTTTCACAGCAAAGTTCTAAACAAAGATACCAGGTATAGTTAGAAAGTTATTCTGAAAACATCTTAATAGTGTCTCATATATGCATGAAATTTCAAAATCTAAAAAAAAAACTGAGTAGGGAAAAAACCCCACACTTCTATGCAGCTATGCATACCATGCCAAAACTAGGAAACACAAATGAAAAAACAGCATGAACAATCCTATGAAATGGGCTGACAAGACCCTTCATAAAAAAGCAGATAAAGTAATATTGAAGATGAGGAAGTCGAAATTAAGTGTCCTGAATTAATATAATTTTTTTCTTTAAAAACAGTCCAGGGATTAAGGAAACAAAGGAGATTAAGTAGGATCAAATGGTACTTCTAACAAATGTGTTGTCTCCTTTCCCAGAGATATTCAAAAGCTGACTGGACACAGTCTTGAGTACTGTGCTCCAAGCGACTCTGCTTGAGCAGGGGGATTGGACCAGATAATCTCTAGTGGTCCCTTCTAAACTGACCTATTTTGTGATTTGTGTTAAAGTGCAGGAAAAGAATTTCTACACCAGGAGACTTCTTTAGTGCCTAGCAAGACAGTAAGGGACTCAATGGAAGTAAATTTCCAATAGATTCCAATAATTAAAAAAAAAAAATCAAGACCCTAAGCAAACCAATTGCTACTGCCTCTATTTCAGTACTAACAAAGTAGCCATGATTCTTGTCAGAATGAAAGTCATAGGAATGAAATACAATACTGAAGAGCCCTGGATATGGTAGCGAAAATAATGGAGTTACTTTTAATGATCCTAATTTTCTGAGTAAAAATGAGTATTGTAGGACAATTTTAAAATGAAACCAATAGTGAAACAGTTGCATTCTTACAACTATGGCTAAACAAGTACACACAAAAGCTCTCACAAAAAATTAGAGATGTTAAGTACGGACTTGACCTACCTATTACTACGGAGTAAACGCACCAATGACTTAGAAACAATACCGGCTTCTGATTTTGGTGCCAAATGCCAGTAAAGCTGTGCAACTGCCATTACCACCTAAAAGGAGAACATTCGGAGCAACATGTTAACTTTAAATTGTTCATACTTATCTATCATATGTGCTTCAGACCAGCAGAACTACCAACTCATTCTTTTTCAGAAAGCAAAGTGCCTACCTGCAGTCTTCGAAATCAACAAAGCAAACTGAGGAAAAACACCAGAATTAATACATTTTTACTAATTAAGTACCTTCACTTCCTCCCAGTATTTACTGCCATAGTAAATAAAAGGTCATAGAAAGAGGCACAATGAGAGGGAAAAATGTACATAATTCAAATTTTAAACATACCAATATCATCCCTAACAAGTCAGCGTTGCTTACATCAGCTGTACAAATTAATGAAGAAATACTTCTTTAAAATTCTGCTTATGTTGTGCTTTGACGTCATGAATACAAGTTCAAAATTCCACTTAAAATATTGCACTCTGTTATTCTATTATGTAATTAATAAGACAACAGCTACCTTTACTGGCAACTTTTGAAGTATAAAATCCAAAACTAGTAAAAACTACAGAGTTGTATACCAATATCCTGGTTAGTGAAAAGCAGAAGACAGAGCGGCTTATCATGCCCATCAGCCAAGACTGGAAATGGCCGTGAAATGCACTTTTATTTTTTAATTTTCACACTATTTTTTCCTTTCAAGTTTTCTCGTAAGTTAAAGGCAAAATATGACCTTTATGCTAATGAATATGTCATGTCACAACCTTTCCTACAAAACTGTCATGATAAGCTCTCTTGTTTTGTTCCAAACAAATCATAGAAAGGAGACTCCAAGTAAAGCCATCATGATGACATTTCACTCAGTATCTAAAATCTTAGTGTTAAAGAAACAAAAATTATTATTAAACAATAAAAAGTGATTAAAAAATCTGAAAACAGGAAATAACCAAAATATTTTTAGCAATATACTATAGGTATCTTTTATTACAGAGAAAAATGTAAGGTCATAGAGAAAGCAATTAATTTAATTGCAAGTAAATTCTTAGAATGGTGTGAATATCTGTGTAACAATTCAAAAGCAATTCAAAGAGGTACGATTTCACTTGTCAAAGTGCACCTAAATATGTAAATCTAATAGCAGAAGTTAAAGATCCTAAATATGAGAATCAATACTATATTTAACAGAAATATTAAGAAAATTATTTATGGAATGTGAGGAAAAAGCAATTGAACCTGTTCTCAGTGAAGTATGATGGCAAACATATCAAAATACTTGTTCTTTGTGTGAAATTAGGAAATATCATAGACATCAAACAGCAATTTCTAGCAAAAAGTTGTAAAAATTTAATCAATTTGTTTTCAAAGTCTGCTCACAGATTGTAAGTGATTTTGAAAAGAGTAAGACATTAGTTGGAATCTAGAAGTATTTTCCAATGGAGAACTAAAACCTGATCTGCTTAGCTTATCAGGAATAGTTGCAAGGTGACTTAATCATGGTGCAGTAACTGTTTTTGCAGTGATATGAATATTTATTATCACCAGAAGACTTTTCCCTGAAGACATCTAGTCTTGATTAACAGGACAAGCTGAGGTTAGAACTAACATTCTGTGATCTGATTACCATCACAATGATTCACCATCAGCATAGCTTTTTCTCTTTCTAAAAATTTACCTGTATTTTAAAATTTCATGGAAATAATATAGAGCATACTATAGTCATGATGTTGTATCTATCCTCCAACCCTGCCAAGGCAACAACACTGAATCTGGCTTGGACTGACAAAATAATTCAAGGTGCATATTATTCACTTTTAAAATGTGAGACTCAAAAGAACAATAACAACTATGATTTTCTTTGTAGGTCTATACCACTAAAACAGTTTGTGTCATCCTGGTTGCTGAAGGCTTTAGCATTAAAAGATAGCTATGATAAAGTCATCACGCGCTATTTAAGTTGGATTCAAATGTTCCCACCTATTTTGCTAATAATTTTTTTTTGTCCATATTATTTGGAGCACGTATTACAACTAGTGCACATGTTTGTTTACAAGCTAAGTTAAATTTGAAACAGCTCCATCATACTTCTCCTGAAGTTAATGAAGAGTAATTTCACACTTGTAAAGAGATGGAGATTTTACTTTTCAATCTTCTAAATTTTCTAAAAACATAGATATTTAGTAGTGTAACATTTTAATGAAAAAGCAATTTTTCATACAGCGGCATTTCGGCTTTGAAGCAAGGGCTTTGTATTCCGTAACAGCAGCCTGTGATCTGGGTCCATGGTATAGGTGGTTTTCAATTTCTGATCCTTCTCCTTCTGTTCTTCATCAGATTCATAAAAATTATTTTCATTATATTCATCCACTCCCTCATCAGCCTACCAAAAGACAAAATGACAAAGGCATACAGAGCATATTTGAAACAACTTGTTTTATTCACTAATTTATTCACACATACAACATCGCAATTGCATGCAAGATTTATATAGATTTTTGGAAATTAGCTATTGTCTTTTTGTTTAAAGCAGTAGATGTACTGACAGGAAAACAGATTAACAACATATGCAAAATCTCTTTAGAAATAAGACGAATTGCAAATGAAATATTTTTATTATTATTCTATAAACTATTTAAGGTATGTATATCGGTACTTTTTGGATTTAAAGCCTAGGATCTGAAAGTTACACTTCTGAAAATGGTCAGTTTCTTATAATTCCCTCTTTTTTTGAAAACTTAATGCAAATCTGTGCATTCTTCCCGCTCTAGTTATATATAAATTATCCGTGGAAATAGCAAATCTGAAAAAAAAAGAGAGAGGTGGGTTTTTTTTGGTTTGTTGTTTGTTGTTTTTGTTTTTATCATTTGTTTGTTTTTTAATTTATTTTTTGGTTGGTTTTGTTGTTGGGTTTTTGGGTTTTGGTTGGTTGGTTTTAGGGTTTTGTTTTGTTTATTTTATTTTATATTTTTGTTTTTAAAGAAATTAGGTGGGTAAAAGGTTATGTGTTCTGAGTCTGGTCTTCTCTGATAAAGTCCGAATCCTTCAGCTGTTTAAATAAAGTTATGAATTATCCGCATAATGTCACTGAAAAAACAATATGCCACCTTGAACGAATTCATTACATTTGAGATATTAATAAATTGGGCCTTTCATTTACTCCACAGAACTAAAAAAAGAATATAAAGGAAAACACCTTACACAAACATGATGAATCACAACAAATCTTACAATTTCTGATGTTGATATAAAAATGGATAAAGAATACAGTTAAAGTGTTTCATTATGCTTAAATTTAATTTGCATTTAAAGGCCATAAACGCAAAGAAAACTAAGATGGAAACAGAGCGTCAGATCTCAGCAGCTGTGTTTTGGATTACCAATATTGAGAGTACTCTATATTAAAAAACTTGTCTTAAGAAATAAGCTACTGACTTCCCCAACTTGTATGTCTGCACTCCTAAATTCTTCCATCTCAATTTGTTACCAAAACATGTAATTGCAACAAAGAACATAACTGGGTAGCTGGAGCAATTCAAGTTACAACGGGCTTGTGGGTATCAGGTATCAACTCTACTGATAGATCTGCTTGCCTGTCTTTGAAACCTCTGTCCAACTACCTAAAGAATATTCAACCCTAAACAACAGTTTAAAGTGAATTACTTAATCCATATACTGAAATGCTGGGGTTTTTTAAAAGATAATTACTTTACAGACAAATGTATCTTTTTAATAATAGATGGTAGTAGCAAAGTGATCAAAAGTGAATGGAAAAATAGCTAGAAATTAAAATACACAGGTCTTCAGAAAACCATGCAAGGGTAACTTCAAACCTTTGCTGCATGCCTTGATCAAAACTCAGTTGTAGTAAAAGAATCCACAAAAGTGTCTTCAATAGAGGTGAAAGGACAAGGGGGAGGGAGGGAAGAGGTGACAATGTATTAAGGTAGTAATTTTGAAGTTTTTATTACAATTTCAAAGGACACTGAAAATAAAAAAATTAGAAGATATGTGAAGAGAAGTTTTAGTACTTGATACCAGTGCTCTCAGTGTTTTACAGAATCCATAGCAAACTTTTTCTTTTTCTTCTGCAGTAGCAACTGAAGTATTTTCATTTTCTTACTTCTCTTCCCACAAACCTTTGTGGCAGTCACACATCTAAACTAAAAATTCAGGATGCTAAATCGAGATGAGTGGTAACCAAATTCCTCTCTTGCCTACAGAACAGGCAACTTGAAAGCAAACTTCTTAATCGTGGTGAGTCACAACCCTGCACTGAAGAAGCTTCCTCTAACAAAGGGAGGATAATACAATCCTCATTGATTCAGTCTTCAGCATCCCTGCCTTGACTGCTAACAGACATGCACGTCATGAACTCAACTGCAGAACACTGAACTCAACAGGAATACAGTTTGAAACTGTATTTAACTCATTAATAACTGTTGCACAGAAACAGCTTGAACTCTCACATTTCTAATGCATTTTTTTAAGAGTTGTTTTTTAGAGACATATACTTGGAGCCCAGTTCCAACTAATTATAGTGCAACGTATGCCTCTTATACAACCACTTTTAATTTAAATTTTATTAAAGTCTTTACATCGAATCACCTGCTTCATAACCGTACAGTAGAAGTATTAATGTGCTCTTCTCTTGTAGTCACATATTTCATTGCAAATTCATAATATTCCTCTTTGATCTGTTAAGATCTGGTAGGAAATAATTGTTCCAGAAAAAAGATGATGATGGTACACAGGGAAATAAGTTTAATGAACTGAAATGCATCAAAATCAAGTTGATGAAGTCCTACTTAGAATTTGTAGTCACAGGGGCCTACTAAGATAACAAGGATATGTAATATGGCAAGACTTGCACATTACCACGGAAAGGAAAGCACAGGATTATGTATGAGCCAGAAGACTGCAAAATAAAAACCTGTAGGCTTCTTGGTGTACAAGAATTGTTGTTTCAAATTCTGTTAATCATCCCAGACACGGAGACCAGTTACCAGGCAAAGTGAAAACATTCAATCATTCACAACCCCTAAAGCCTCAAGCTGAACTACAGACTATATTCAATGTCAAAGTGAGGCAATTGCACATTTAGAAGCATAGACCCCTCAGATCATGGAGTCCAACCATTAACCCAGCACTGCCAAGTCCAGCACTACACTATGTCCTTAAGTGCCTGGTCTACAAGTCCTTTAAATACCTCCAGGGATTCTGACTCACCACTTCCCCGGGCAGCCTATTCCAGTGCTTGACAACCCTCAGTAAAGAAACTTTCCCCAATATCCAATCTAAATCTCCCTTGGTGCAACTTAAGGCCATTTCCTCTTGTCACATCACTCAATCCTCATCTGGATACATCTCCCGTCAGGTAGTTGTAGAGAGCACTAAGGTGTCTCCAAGCCTCTTTTTCTCCAGGCTTAAACAATCCCAGCTCCCTCAGCCACTCCTCACAGGACTTACTCTCTAGACCTTTCACCAGCTCTGCTGCCCTTCTCTGGACACACTCCAGCACCTCAATGTCTTATTTGAACTGAGAGGCTCAGAGCTGGACACAGGATTTGAGGTGTGGCATCATCAGTGGTGAGCACAGAGGGACAATCACTTCCCTGGTCCTGCTTGCCACACTATTTCTGATACAGGCCATGATGCCATTGGCCTTCTTGGCCACCTGGGCACACTGCTGGCTCTTGTTCAGCCACTGTCAAACAGCATCTCTGAGTTGTTTTCCTCTAGGCAGTTTGCTAGCCAGTCCTCCAGCCTGTAGCACTGCCTGGTGTTGTTGTGACCCAAGGGTAGGACCCAGCACTTGGCCTTGTTGAACCTCATACCACTGACTTCAGACTATTCCAGCCCGTCCAGATCCCTCTGCAGAACCTTCCTACCCTTCGGCAGATCAACACTGTGACTCAAGTTGGTGTCACCTGAAAACTGACTGAGAGTGCACTTGATCCCCTTGTCCAGATCATCAGTGAAGATACTAAACAGGACAGGCTCCAATGCTGAGCCCTGGGAAACACCACTGGTGACCAGCTTTCAACTGGATGTAACTCCATTCACCAGTACTCTCTGGGCCCAACCAAAGCCTCCTCGTATTCTAACAAAAGGGGAAAACCTTGTGCAGAGATCAAAGAAAGGGCCTCCATGCTCAGCAATTGTGCTAGGGGTATTCAGAAGAATAGCAACCAGAACAGCATGCCCTTTAACTTCAATCAGGAAAAAAAAGTATGATTGGGTATAATGGATAATGTATGAGTGGGGTATAAAATAACCACTGATAACACTAATATTTTTACTACCAGCGTAGCACTGAAAATAAGATGCTAACATTTGGGAGATAAAAGTCTTCCAGCTTTAACTAGTATTGTTGAATCCAGAACTGACAGCTTCTACAGATAATTTCCTACACACTTACTCTCCAATCTTCAGTATCTATGGTTTATCTACACTAAACTGTGGAAGATGCTTCTTCACACAACCTTGAAGAAATACTAGATATTGGTGACAATCAAATTTTACTTTCACAGGTTCTAATTAGAGCTCAAACTGATGATAACCATTACATATCAGCAACTTTATCAGAAAAAAAATCTAATAATCTGATCCTTTCTGACAAGAGGGAGACAGCATGAGAGTCTGGGAGTAGATTCAAATCTTCCCTTGCTTTCTCTGGTCATTTCAATCCCATTAGATGCAGTTTCAGAGTTGATTTAAGACTAATCAGTCCAACAGAAGCTTGTTGCTTTGTTTGTTCTTTAAAAGCATGTTTTGTTGTCACCAGGATCAGTAAATTGGGGTCATAGGATCACTGGAACTACTGGATTTTCTAAAGCACTAGGAGGTACGGGGAGAAGAACAGGATAGTGGCAGTCATTAGTTAAACTGCATTAAATACACTTAACAGTTTGTAGTAGCACATGATTTAATTGTGCAGTTAATAGCTTTTCTAAATTGCGAAATGACTAAAAAGTTCAGAACCCTGGGAGAATAAAGTGATTAAAAACTGAGACCACTAGCATTCCAGGATAGGAATTGCAAATCAACTCTGTGCATTCCCTATCTACTAAGATTTATTCACAGCAGAGGAGTATTTTAGTGTGAAAGAACATGCATTAATTCTTTCTAAGATTATTCCGGACATACAGTTTAGGGACATCATAAAGTATTAACAGTTTAAATGAAGAAATTGACACCTAGCAAATCCCATTAGTGTGTTTTTAAAGTCCCTAGGTAAATGAGCTAACACTTAACTGAGATTTTGCTTGAAGTTATATTTAATATGGCATAAAAGTTGAGAATGTTACTTCTGTTTAGGAAAGCATTCACATAATATGTGAATTACCTCCACACACACCCACAAACTGAGTTTAAGTAAACCTCCAATGATATCCAAAGCATGATCGCAATATATTTGACTACTTTACCAGCCTTACCTCCATCTTATATTGAAAAACTGATTCAAATATTTGTATTCCTAGGTTAGGTAGAACTGAAATTATAGATCTTCAGTTTCTCTTCCCAGATTCATAAGGAAATACACACACAGCTTTTTTTTTTATGCCTTTAGCAGATTATTTAGTAGGTAAGATTTTAGCTGTCTTCTAGAGCCCTCTATAATATTTCTAAGAACCATTCTCAAGAGTTTGGATAAGCTAGGCTTTGAAGGTAAGAAAACTTTTGGGATTATTCACTAGTCAGCAAATCAGACTACAATACCAAAACCACCTAAGCCCATCAAGATCAGTAATCATTTCTAGTATCATGAACAGTATCCTTAAAGAAGGAAAACAGTACATAATGTATAGAACAGTTTTCTACTTAAAACATTAATATCTGAGATAGATCTGAAATTTCCATATTGTGTGAGAACATGCCTAAATCCTTCTACATGCTTCACAGATGGGTTTCAGAACACCAAAATGGACCCATCTTTGATCTATCAGAGCAAATCAGTAATTGCTAAAAATCTTTGCTATCTAAGCTACACAAAGGAACTAAGACACCTACTCAAACTACCAATTCAAGACCAACCAATTTCCAAGAGGAAATTCCAAAGGAACTAAGACACCTACCAATTCAAGAGAATTCAACTGTGGCAGGTGAAATTTAACAATAAGACACTTTCACTCACATAGTACTTAGCTTAACTTCTAGTATATATAAAATATAAATCAAATTTCATTTGTACTTTACTAATAATATTCTCATCTATACAATACCCTGTACAGTTCCACTGCAGATGTACTTGTTTATTTCATTCTAAAAAAAGCCCCACAATTTCCCCATACAGTATGAATATGCAAACTCATTTATTACACGAGAGACTCCTCAAACTCTTCAATCCAGCCTTAGAGTGGCTTTTAAAAACTCACTTAGCCAATCATATAGTTTTTAAATACAAACTCAAAAAGGTAATGCAATAAAAGAATTAGTGAAAAACTAAAAAACAACAAACAAGCAAAAACCAACATAAAAACAACAAACACAAAACATTCTTCAGAAAGACAATATTCATAAAAGTTTTATACTACAGCTTTGAGACAAGCATTGAGCAGGTGGAAGTATGGGTTTGAGGTCCACTGAACAATAAATTTTTCCCAATATATCACAATTACAGTAACATCTGTGCTAAGTAACTTCATAGCAAACTAATGTGAAAACTGAAGAAGTGTTCATTCTCATTCCTCTAAGAAGCAGCAATTAAAATCTTGGACTGGTGTCTAAAAATAGGGCCTAAGACTTAAATATGCTGCAATAATGAACATCTTTCTGCATCAACCCCAAAAGCCCAATTACTGTTGTAACAAAGTCTTGTGACACTTGCAGCTAGAATTAAAACAATCCATTATGATTTTTAGATCACTTTCATTTATTAAAAACAGTTTAATTCTCCTCAAAATGGAACTGAGGCATAAAATAACTTTCTTACCACAAAAAAAAAATCCTTCATTTCAATAGTGTGTGGAAAAGGCACGATAATGACAGTGCAAACAGAGATGCAAAGCAAAGAAGAGAAAAAACATGTAGAGTGTAAGAAGAGAGGAAGTAAGTAAAAGGAAGAACACAAAGGGATAAATTAAATATTGCAAAATAAAATTAAGAAGGAGCAAAGGTGAAGGGATTAATTAAAGGAAAAATACACCATTTGCTTCTTGCTAAAAGTTTACAATTTATTTCTCTCAAGTCCAAAAATTAAAGTGAATTGGGAACTTTTATTCAGATGTTTGGCTAAGTGCTTGAGCTGTTTTTCATTTTTTTATGATGGTTAAGGTTTACCATCAGTTTAAGTATCGGAAGAGGCAGTATAAGAGATCAAGACTGCAAGCATACATGAAGCAACTGCCAAGCAAGAGTGTTCTTCCACAGGATTGCACAATAAATGAACCATGAAGAAAACCAGTTATTAGCTAATGCAACCAAGAGAAGGGTACTACATGCTCTAGAATCAGTTACCACCCCTCAAGAATTATAGACAAGGTATGAAAGAACAGGGACCTCACAGATCTTCAGCCTGTACAGAACTGCAATTGTTCACAATGCTCCTGCTTTTGTAGTGTTTCGACTATACACTCTAGTTACAACAAACCATGTATTATCACTCCTTAAAGACATGTTGCTACAATTCAGGACTAAGTTACCCCAGTCTTCTTGTCTGGCACTTTTCTAACCATGAACTGGAACAAACTCATGTTTACACTGTTGAAGAGATGACTGATCCAAGTAATTTGAATTTTTTTATATTTACTCTTCCTCATGGTTCTTTAGAGATCTGCCATAAATAATCAAGAATTCTACATGATATTACAAACAGAAGTGTACAGAATCAGATTCAGGAGCCTAAACCTTTCTCAGAGCAGAGGTCTGACCACCTACAGGTGTTTGTCAAACAGTGGAAAAATTAATAAAGATTTACTTTTGTAAAGAAGCTAAGGAAGCTTATTTTGCAACTCTTCTAAATATCCAGAGAAAATCCTGTTACAACAATGAAGAGACCACACAAGTTACTAGACAGAGAGGAATACCACTGTTGTGGTTTTGCCCACCAGCCCATCCCTGGGGCTGAGGATGGTTTTGTCCAGGTGATTTCCAGACAAGAAACCAATCAAAAAGTTCAGTGACGCCTTTTGCTAATTACATCTTTAAGAAAACGGAAGAGAAGACTTATTGCGCAGTTAAAAATTAGGGGCAGCAGCCATGTAGAAGAGCAGCGGGTGAGACTCCCTCCTCCCCTGGCTTGGGGGGGGGGGGGGGCAAGTGTAGCATTTAAGCCCTCCTTTCTCTTCTGTAAGAGAGTGAAAGAAAAAAAAGTTTAAAGACTGACTACTTGGACGAGAAACCGCTGTGGAAGAATTCCAGCTGAGAGATAACAGAGCCTCCAAGGTCAAAGCTGGCAGCTGAAGCTGCAGCAAGAGAAGTAAAGTGCGAAGGAGGGGGGCTTGCTTCTTCCCCCCCTTTCGCTCTCTCTCTTCAGCAGGAAAAAAGACTAAAAAAATAATCCCTGCTACCTTTAGAAGATTGTTGGGGTGAAGAGACCCCCCGTGGCTCATAGAAGAGCTTGTGGATGTACCAGAGAACCGAGACTTCATGAGAGGGACTGAGATGAGGCAAAGTCCTGTTGAAGATTTGTGACCCTGAGAGAAACCCATGCTGGAGCGATGACGGCTCAGGTGGGATACTGGGATCTGTGTGTGAGATCCATACTGCTGCTGAAGATTTTGTGACCCTGAGAAAGCCTTACGCTGGAGCAGAAGCGGTTCGGGTAAGGATTTTGGATCCCATGCGTGGGATCCATGCTAGACTCATGCCAGAGAGGTCTATCAAGGACTGTTCTCCCATGGGAAGGGACCTCCATATGAAACAGGGGTGGACTCTTAAGCCATTATCCCCTGTAACCCTGTGGAAGAAGATCCATGGTAGGCAAGTGTCCCCTTGCAAGACCATGGAAGACCCTTCAGGACCTGGGTAACCCTCAGCCTTCGGTCTTAGCCCAGGAGAGGGGTAAGCCCAGCCCCGGAGGCTGACACAGAGCAAGAGAGAGAGATGAAAGAATTCCAGCTGCGACGAGGGTGCTGCAGAATTACTAGAGAGAGAGCTGGAACTCTGAGAATGGAGAAAAGGATTACTTGTCCTCCTTGGACTGATATATAAAGGGGGGAGGAGTATTTCTGTAAATACATAGCACTTTTACTTAAATAGAATTATTGTAAATATAGTTCTTTAGTAGTTTTTATTTTACTAGTAATAGATGTTCATATAATTTTCCCCAAATCCTGTCTCTTTTGTCTGCATAAACCTTCTCTCAACTAACAGTAACTTTGTGAGAGATGTGAAAGCAAATTGACCCAGGGCAAAACCATGACAACCACAAAGAAAGATACCCAGAACAGAATTCACAAATACTTTGGCATCCAGGAAGGCCTCAAAGTAATCTAACAGAGCATTCATTCCATATTGCTTACATGGTTTTCTATGAGTAAGTAGCATTCAAATGGCCAAACTTAAAGCCGGAAACTTTGGTGGCTCACAGGGATCTGCAACATCTGATATTTAAATTAAAAATGACTAGCAGTTAGACAGTTAATATTTAGATTTCTATAAAAATAGTTCCATTTACTTCCAATTAATTTTCATCTCTGTAAGTCAATGATTTAGACAGAGATAAAAACAATTTTAACAACCTATTTGTAACAAATGGCTAGAATATCTATTAACCTATGTATAAATAATAAAAAGAACCTCATCCAGGGTCAAGAAGGCAAGACTACAGCACTGGATGGACTATATGGAAACCACTGGTCAAATCTGCAGGAAAGCCAGGGGTTGCTTTCTTAATTTGAGTAGATACAGCTGTCCTAAAGAACTTGCCTACACAGATTCTACTCACTGCTGCCATTCCATTGCAAGTCTGTCATGGCACTAACAGAAACCACAGCAATATACTTTGCTGCAAAGATACATGGCATTTTTATCTACAGACTGTACTTCTCTTATGCCAGCAGTTAGTGTCTAGAAGCCACAAAGCAAAGCAAATCAGGAAATTATTGTGCCTGAAATTCAACCGTCTCTTCAGTTTTTCTTCTGCTAGATTAATTCCTTTATCCAGACTTCCTTTTGAACACTATCCCTAACATAAGGGAAGAGACAGGGAAGATGAAGGAACAGTAGAAAACCAATAATGGTCCCTTTCAGTGACAGAAGAGGCTATTATACAGTGATCATGAAAATATTCTTAGATTATATTCATAATGACCATAAAGTTTTGTTTAGAATTACAAGTAATCAACTTTCCACAACCAACTTGAGGTAATTTTTTGTTATAAATCTATGTGTTATGGTATTCTCATCTTATTCGGAAAAATAAAACCCTATAATTAACTAAAGGGAGAAACAAAACTGCTGTGACAGTAAAATAGCTAGACAGTCCATTTTAATGACCCAAATGCTTCACTAAATATCTTCAAATAAGTGCATCTGATATTAAACATTAACCCCACTTCATGTATATCTAAAAGAACCTGGCCAGAGAGTCCTGCACTATAACAAAAAGGGAGTAGTAACTGAATCCATACTGCCCTGATTCAGACTGAGGATTCTAATAGGTGCATTAAGAAAGGAAGAAATAAATAGCATAAAACATAACTTCCCTGTAAAGTAGTTTTCCTAAATTTAATCTTTTACTTGTATCAGCCAAATCAGGGTCAAGTAAATCTACTGACGTATGTGGTTTTCTTGTGTCTGAAGAGGACAGCTTAGTGGAAGCTGAAAGTGAGATGACTGTTTTTGATCTCTGGGAAAGAAAATTCTCTGGCCTCACAATCTTTTAGGGCAATGGTTAAAAAAATAAAACAAAACAAAATAAAATAACCAGTGAAACTATCATCTGGTATATCTACAAAGAAACCTTACTGAGGTCTACAATGGACTGTAGATGATATGTCAATTCAGTAATGCATAACATAACATTATTAACTTTATCCTAGAAGATTGAATGCTATTCTGAATATTTCTTAAATATGTAACTATGTCTCCTAATTCATCTTCTTATTGTGGGAGAGCATAATAAAACTTCTAGATCCTCTACTGCGAGTTGGAGAACAAAAGAAGCGAAAGGTATATTCAGGTTGATTCATTATTAAATGGATTCATTATTAAATGAATGATATACATACAAAATATTTTTAAAATACTTTAGCTTTTTTCATTTTTACTGCTTTATCTGGGTAACCTAGTTAACAGGAAGCTATTACCCTGAATACACCTTTCCATTCTGTTCTCAGCCTCTCAGCAGAGGATTTAGAAGTTCTATTAAGCTCTCCTGCAGTAAACCAGAAGAACTGATTCAGGATGCTCATTACACTGTTAACAAGTTCTACAACAGTTAAGGATAGACAGTATTTCCTCTGTGCTGTACTTGAAGCTTTATCATTTACAAGTACAGTTCACTCAATGTGCACCCCAACATGGGGAACAGCAAGAAAAAAAAAAATATTTAAAGCAGTATTAGACCCTGCTGAGCTAAGTAGCCATTAGACACTGAATTCTATCCCACATAACCATGACCTTTATGGAATACACTAAGAATTCCTCACTGAAAGATACTAAGAAAACACCGCAAGAGCAGGAAACATTTTAAAGCATTTAACAAAAGACAAGAGATCACAGAAGAGCTGAAGTCAGAAGGGACCCCAACATTTAGTCAGAGTTATCAATCAAAGTAAATATTTTCAATCTGTTTCTTCCTGTAATTCACTAAGAGCCGGGCTACTTTTCACAATTCACAGGTTTATGTATATACACATTCAAATACTTCACATTTTTCTTGTAAAATTCCTTATTCTTTCAGATAATTTTCTTCAGGCTGAATTCCTCCTTCCCTCCCTCCCACCCCATCAGTTATTCTGAGCAAATTCTGAACACTTTAAATTGAGCAATACTTCTGTAATTAATCCTGAAAACGTATGCTTCTCTTAAGTCCTTATAAGCAACTTTGTTATAACTGAAGCCCATTATCAATATGAATTCACCATTTTTTTTCAATCTTAATTGAACACCAAGAGAGTTTGTTCAATTGTCTGAAATGAAGCTGAGCAGCCCTGAGAGTCACTGTTTTTTTGCAAAACTACACCTCCCAGCTCCATTTTGCTCTGTATAAAGACCATCAGAACTTCTGACCAAGTCAGCCGTTTTTAGAAGACACCCCTCCCAGATGGGACACAAGCTCAGTGGTAAATTTATGCACCAAGACAGCTGAAGCAGCCACTACCTCCTGCGATCCTCATCTTGCAGAAACAGGGATGGCTGAACAGTCTGCAAATCAGTTTCTGAGCTGATAGACTGCAACTCAATGGACTCATTGAAACCAACAACTTTATTTTAGAATAAGCTGTAAGCTGTTATGGTTCAGGAGATGTTTGCAAACAACTTGGTGGTCTCAACAACTTCTGCAACAAGAGCAGGGCAAAATACTTATGCTGGAATTCATCACAGTTTTATCTGCTATGAAGTATGCTGTTTCCTAACAAACTTGAAATTGTTTTTGCTGGTTCTAGTCCTAAGCAGGTAGTTGGAATATGAATGCCATGCTCTCATTCCAGTTAACACATGTTAAAGCTGAATACAATTCATATAGAAAAAAGGTTATTCTGAAACTATTCACATGTAACTACTTCAAAAAACATCCTCCAAGTATTTTAAGACAAATAGCATAAACCAAGGATGTTCTTTCTCACGGCATTTACAAATGGAATTAAAAATTATGCCCTTCAAAGCAGCTAAAAATTGGAATTTAAAACTAAGTATTCTTGGTTAATGGGTAATTTGATTAAAGTTTTGCAACAATTTTAAGCATATCACTTAAAAAAAGATCTTTCACCATAACTGGTAAGTATTCCAAATTTTTCTTTAGATTTCTAAATGCACAAGAAATCAATTCAAAACATTATATCATTACTTGCTAGGAATTAGCTCAACTTGAACAAAAGCAACATATATTTCTCAAAAAGTAAGGTAAATTTTACTGAATAAAAATGCAAATATGCATTTTAGCAGCCTTGGATTTATTAACCTGATAGGTTTAATTTTCATTTTCCTGCATCAGCTTTATTTATAGTGTCGTGCCCTATAAATATGCTGTTATTTTCTATAGTCAAGCACCCTCTTAACAAATCTTCTCATTAATATGTAAATTTAAAGTCAATCGGTCTTCTCCCTGACAGCGCCATGAATTCCTAGTGCACTGTATAATTGGCTTTGACTTGGCATCCACTATTTATCATCAAAGATGTCAGTTAGAAAAATTATGGAAAATGCACTGCAATTGATATGACTGCAATCTACTTTGTCAACACTTAATTGTTCCTCAAATCATACATTTACATATAAACAGTCTAAATACTGATCCATAATGATGCAAATAAACTAAATTAAAAATCTCTTCTACTGCACAAGATGGCCTGTGTATGATGAGTTCATTTAAGAACCTATTGACAAAGGCACGCATTTCAGCTAGCACCACAAAAAAAACCAAATCAGTTAATTTAATTTCTGAGTAGGTAGACAAACTAAATTTTGCATTGAAGCTTTTGAAAGTGGAAACAAAGTGTTACTAATACTACACTACTGATGACTAATTTTAGGTTGACACAGCCAGTATTGTCACACAAACCCTTTACAGTCCTAAAGCACAAGCCATAGCAACAACATTCAGCTAGAGCCTTAAAGAAATCCCTTTAAGACCTCCAACCTCTCAGTCCAAGACAGGAGGTCATCCTCCTCTTCTAGCCTTCCTTTGTCCAGTCACAGACTAAAAGTGGCTAAAGTAAATTGTGGAACTGTAGCTTTAGGTAAAGCAGATTGACAATTTTGATTCTTTCTAAATGTCAGAGGGAAGACTGAAAGTTGCCTTCTTCCAATAAGCAACATGTAATAAACACTGTGCCTCAAGTATATTAGAAAAACATATAACTTAAATCTCTCATTATCTAAAAATACTTTTCTTATTTTAAGCAATTTTCTGGAAAAATGTGTTCTTGTAAACAATTTAATTTTCATCAGAAACAAAAAAGAGTATTTCAGAATCTAACTGGTAGTGCAGAAGTATGATTCTACTTTAAACATTTTTGTTGTTTGTTATAATCCCTGATTATGTAAGAAGTGAATATAACTGTAAACTAAATCAGGCTGAAATTAACTCTTTGTCCAAATACAACTCCTTATGATTATTTTCACATAATAAATTATACATATACTAACACAGAATGCCACTGCATTTCAGTCTTCATTCCCAGGCAAATGGTATTAAAAGACTGTTTGAATGAATTCAGCAATAGTTCGTGTCATTCGCTATTCCAAAGCTGAAAAATGAAAACTTTAAAAATTGTTAATATGCTAATTACGAACCACAATAATCTGCACTGAAATGTACATCTTTAAACATGAATGGGTTTCAAATTAAATGGTAAAACTTAACATTAGTAATATCCCCAAGACTGTGATAAACGCAAACAACCAGAACTGTGGAGCAATTTTATTCAGTTCTTTCCAGAAGTACTCTGTCTTTTAATTTAAATTGTTATCCGGAGTTAAATCCCTATTGAAATAATAGCATCAATTTCTTGAGCTGTACACTTTTTTGTTGTAAGAAGTGACAGGATTTGTATTTTGAATATCTCCTTTTATAAATGTTAAAGAGTATACTCATATTCACATTGTTACAATGAAAATACAACATTGTTTTTTGTAATTCACACTTCAAATACTTATATTCAATTCTCCACAGCACATTAGCAAAGCCTAGACAAGTCAGGTCATGTTTTTCATACTGTGATACTGGGTATTCATATCTAAAATGTAAGTAGCTTCCACCCAGCGTCAGAACAGAAGGCCAAACCTTTCTTGTTCTCACTCATGTAAAAGCAAAGAGCCATGTGGCTCAAAGAAACACAGAAAAAGGAGAATCTCTGCTGCCCATGGGATGTGCCTTGGATAAATCAGAAAAGGTTATAGCTTGGAAGGAGAATTCTCATGCTCTGAAGAAGGGTGGATGATCTGTGTTAGTGAAGTCTTAGAGGGCTAAGACTCATATACTTGATGGCTATTTTTATTAAAGTCCCCATAGAAACGCAACTTAAAAGACTAAGTATATGCAACAATGGAAATAAATCAGAACATAAGCTCACAACGCTATTTTTTAAAGTCACAAGCTTACCTTCCATGGGCTTACAAACTGTGTACGTGCATATCGAGTTAACATGTGGATTATAACAACTTGACCCCACTCTTCCACATCAACCAACAAGTTGCAGAGCTTTCGGTAGTTCTTGTGAATCAGATCTATTCTATCTGGGCACACTTCTTCAAATGCCATCACAACACTCCCAGCTACCAGCTGGAAAACAAAATATAAACCAGAAGGTCAGTACTCCCTCTACAGTTCATCCACAATCAAGAATCAGAATTAACACAAGCAATTCTCAGCAACTTTGTATTATTTCTATTCAGCAAAAACAAACAAAACAACAACAAATAAGTCCATCGAAATGGTATCTTACTCAAAATAGAATTGGGGTAAGATTATTAGAACAGAGGAATCACTGTTTTTATTACACACATAAATCTTACTTCCCAGCCCTGAAGACAGTGCAACGTAGGCAAATTTTTATATTTTTTTTACAGTTTTAGCTTCCAAATAAATTATCAGAGAACTTACAATTAACTCAGAAGTAATACAAAACAACAAGAAGTAAAACACAGCAATATGTCCAATAACATTTACTGGGATTCTCTTATCTGGCCTAATCAAAAGGCCAGATCAAAAGAAGGAGGAGCTGGGGCAAGTTCCCTGGCATTACTGGAATCCAAACTTCTCTCTCAATAAGGACAAATTAACTGTCACAAGAAATTTTATATTTAGTTTCATGAATATAACTCTGCAAAAAAAAAAAAAAAGGCACAAAAATCAGTAATACAATAAAGAGATACATTAATACATTTCCTCAAAGAACACAAACAGAATTTCTGCATGTTGTTCAGTGCTAACAATTACAAACTTGCAGGAATGTATCATTTATGCCCTATCATGTTCTCATAAAATTTTTTGCCTCTATAAGAAATAAATCTTTATTTATACACAAAAATTCTCATGCTGACTATGATTGTAAAATAGCTTTGCTTTTATGAGAAAATTAAATAGATTATCAACATTCTAACACCTTGGGAATTACTGAAACCTTCTGCCAGAGTATTTTCTTTTAAAATAAAGGAAGGAAACACATATTGGAATTCCAGTTAAAATTCTGTCAGCAGGTTACTCAAACTGTGAGAAAAGCTCAAAAGCTGACCATGCCTTATAAGGACATATCATTGTGTGCCTGGAATTACTATTCTTTCCCTTCTAATTAGTTTAATTAAGATTTGCTTTGTGTCAGAGTACATGTTAAGTCAAATAACTAAAATGATGAGACTTTATATGAAGCAGCTGATATGTATGCAGTTAGCATGCATGCAGTATAGCCTTCTGGCAGCAAATTAATGCCATATTCTATCTGAGCACTAGGGATCTGCATTTCAACCTCTAAAATTTCCCCAATGACTTAAAGTAAGCAATTAAATAGAAGAGCAGTTTATTGAAATGATACTTTTTGAGAAATATTAAATACAATTATATTCATATGTTACATTTTTCTCCCTGTATTTGGCTGACATGTGGTTTATTAGTATGTGCCCAACATTACAATTGAAAGAAAATAGCGCAGAATATAGTCTTGCTATTATGCTAAACCAATCTCAGGCTCTGTGGGGATTTTATGAATTACCAATAAGAATAAACGTGAAGTTGCATTTATTGTCTCCAGCCTTATCCACATACTGGTACCTGCTGGTCCCAGCAAGTATGCAACTCATTCCAGGGAGCAGAATTTGATTATTTGATAGAGCTAAATACACTTTACATCTAAAATAATTTGCTATTTTTTGCTGTATCACAAAACAAAAAGCTCTCTTTCATGTGCTGTTGTATTAAACTTTCTTCACAACAACGTGCTGCAGTAAACTATTCCGTAATTAAAAACTGCTGTGAGCTGATGCTTACATGGAGACTCAAAACTCAGCAGAAGGCAGTGGTTAATCCCAGGCAAATCACTGTGAGTCCTGAGTAGGTATTCAATTAGGCCATAGAAGCTGAGTGTGGAAGATTGCAAAGGTGGGAAACCTCTTTATAAGGATGCAGAATTCTGAACTGCAGTTAAGGTCAACTTGCAGAGGATAGTGTGATAGACCTGAAGCTTTAAAAGAAAGGGATGATACTTTTGGACCACATAGAGAGACTTTTTGTAGGTCACTGTCTTGTCTTGGGGCAAGAGCGACTGACAAACAGATCAGTTTATGACTACAAGGTAGTCACAACCTAATATTTAAGAATACCCTTTTAGGTGAAGGACAACACAGATATTCAACTGTAATTGTGGAGTGGATACACTTGCCTTTTACTGCTAGTAAGCCAGTACACACATTTTGCTGTATTTCTCCTTCATTTGGATATGATTTAGTTTGAAAGAAGCTGATATAAAACACATATAACACTAGCTCAGATCATTTAAAACTGAAAATATATCCTATGAATATTTCTGGCTTTTTAAAAGCTCAGTTAGTGTGAGTAAAACAGAATAATTTAATGCAAAGAAAGAGTCAAACTGAAATGCAAGAATTCTAAATAATTACTTATTCCAAGTCACATCGGTCACTCGCTCAAGTTTACAGTGAGAATGCTCTCAGTTGTAATAAGTGACAAAGATATTAAATGATATTAAAAGTTATTAATAAAAAATTGAATATATGCTATGAAATGCAAGAGGTGCACTGGACAAACAAGCATTTTATTCCTGTGGAAAGTCACTAGATTTACAAGTTAATACAGGAATTGCCATTCATTCATGACATTATTTAAGATCATGCCTCTCTCCCCACAATTGCATCTTCTAAAATTAGGTTTTTCACTTGAAAGGGGGAAAAAAAATTAGGAATGTGACAGATTGAAAATGCACTGATGACAAGAAGATTTCTTGGAGAAAATTTCTTAATGCTTTCTTAATAAGAGATTATTTTCTAGTTGATACTCTTTCCCCTATAGTTTGATCCTACTATATATCTAAACATCAGTGGAACAGTTAATAATCTTGTTTATTAAATGCTCAACATTCCATAAAAGTATTTAGAATTAAAACAAAATGATTCAATCAGAATATAAAACCAAAAAATATCAGTTTCTAAAAAACAGTCAGTTAATTTCCATCTCGCTGTGTCAATAGTAGCTTTTTGTATAAGGAGAAAATATAAATCACTCCAACAAACCTAGCAATGAGCTCATCAAATTCAAATGCTGCTTTCCATTTATGTATTTTTTATATTAAAGCAATAAACATGGTTCATTTGTCTTTCACTGGATGTCACATTTTTCTGTGCTGTTGCTACGAACTTCAGCCATTAGCTGTGCTCCAAGGTAAACTATATGAACCATCAACAAAAGTGACACCCAATCTATGGAGTTCATATTTTCTCTAGATTATCTATGCTAGTTGACAAGCTGGTAATGAAAAAAATCACGCTAAGCAAATGGTTCCTCTAATAACAATAAATTTTCTATAAAATTATGAAGGGTACAAAACGTTTCCTTGCATCTATTTTGTCATGAATTCTAATTAACGTTGCAAAAACCTGAGAGTGCTGGGTCATCACAAGAAGTGCATCAAGGTTTGACTGATAATCAAGTTGGCCCATGCTGCCAAGATTCTTCTCTCTTAAATTAATGACCACCCCACCTGCCCCAATCATACAACCCAAATGATATTCCCCTTCTTATTTCAATTTTCTGGAGGCAAGGAAACTGGAAAAGATCAGTCATTTATCTTCTAATAGCTGGATAATAGATCTATCACAATAAAACATCTGCACAAACTCAGTAATTTTTTTCCACAAAAGCAAAGCGTTTACCAACATTAAATCAATAAGTTAAGAAAACATTGTCTTACACTACACATTTGGATTCTAAACTGAAATATTACATTATTAACTAAAGCCTACTGTTGAAAAGAAGAGAGCCAGGCTTTCTTTCCCCATTATTCCCAAATATACTGCTTTAGATTAAAAGATCAAGACCTTCATCACAAAGCCATCACCAGTTTCTAGGATCATTTTTTAATCAAAGGATCTCACTTGGAAAGAATTTGCACTTCATCTAGTAACCATACAGTCTGCAAAAGAAATTTCAATACTCACATACTTGCATAAGGTCTTTTCACCCCCCAAAACAGAGTTAATACTAAGTTGTATCTGTTACAAAGTAGATTATCACACTAGAACAGAATAATAAATTGTTTATAACAGAGGTATGTAGCCAAACAAAAAATCAGACCAGAGCTATAGATGGAAACCTGAAATAAATTTGGGCATTTTCAATACACCCATATACAACTACATTCTAACTACAGGTCTACATTCTGCCTTTTATCTTCAGATGCAGTTTTTGATACACTTTGGGATACTTTAATTTGGATGGAGGAACGCAAGTCACATGTTCTTTTTGCTTTACAGGTTTGGATAACAGCCATGATTTCTTTTCAATAATAACATGGATTTTGTTTTTCTTTTAAATGTTTAACTGCTGGAACTCAGATATCACTAATGAACTTGATTTTTATTGTTGTTTATGCAATCAGAGCAGCGCAGGCTGTTAACTACAGTCCCTCACAGTATGCCTAAAGAAACTTAAGCAATAAATCTTGCCTTAAATCCTACGAATCAAAGCTAGATTATCAGGGTTGGTAAGTGAATAGAAAAAACAGGATTAGAGTGAAGCAAGACAGAATTGATTAAAAGGGAACTAGTTTCCTCTAAACCAGCCCATTATACTTTCACACATGACTACATGACAAGACATATTCCTTTCAAAGAAAATAATTTTAAGATAAAATACACACATAGTCTTATCTTCCCTTCTACATAAAATCAATCCAGCTGCTACTCAGTTATGTAGAATTACTAGAAAAAAAAAAAGGAGCAGGCATTCATGCTCTTGTACCTGCCTATTAAAATCTGAGGTAAAACAAAGGTAGAAACATAACTAGGATGAGTTAGGAGTCTCAATAATAAAAAGACTTACAAACATCCTACCTGTTTAAAATTTAAATATACTTGCACAAAATCACAGACTTGTTGATAGATTCTAATTCCCAGTTAACATACCCCTGAGGTATGTTAACAATGGCTTGCACTTGATAATTTTGCATTTTAGATTAACTAAGAGCTAGGCTTTTAATTCAATCTTTGTGTTAAAACACTCAAGGAGTAGAGTGATCTTTCATTTGTCTCACCAGAAATTTTAATGAAGTGCTAGGTTAACGTTAGATCTCATCTCATTTTAAGTTTTGTTTACCTCAGCTTATATTAAAATTTACTACTGACTGAGACCTAAAAAAAACAAACACATCTCATACCGTCTGATAAAAGGGCTTAATTTTACTGAAGTAAAATTCTCATACAGATAGTTTCTTGCTATTTCAAATGTAAAATGAGTCTTAATATTTTAAATACATTGTGCCATTTCTTTGCAACAAAAACTGCATTAATAACACACAATAGCATGTTCTGGTTTACAGAAATTTAGAAGCATCTACATTTATTAGGTATTCTATCTCTTCACTAATATTGAGCTTATGCCGGAAAACTTCAAATAATTTTAGAAAATGAACAAATTCTGAGGAAAAATTTATTTCTCATTAAAGCACGGTCTCAAATATCACTTGAACAATATTCAACACTTATATACATTGTTATTGCTACTAATTACTTTCTCCCTCCAAACATGTATAAAACAAATGGACTAAGAACAACAAAAAAAATATGGTGGATTTTTTTAGATCCAGTTGTTAATATACATTATGGCCTGTCTGAGGATTATCAGACCTTAAGTACAAGAAATGCCAAAAACAATCTGACATTTCCATCAAGTTAAAAAAAAAAAAAAGGTGGAGAACCACCATTATCCAAGAATTCCTGAAGTCACTAAGATGCTCTCATTCTGGTGAACAAACTGATTTGTTGATATTAGATTAGAGCTATCAAGAGATGACAACTAATGTTCATGTAAGGGAACAGCTTCTGTGCATTTAAATGGAAGGAATCCAAAGATTAGGGTCAATTAAACATTTGCTGTTCCAGTTCCATATTATCATCCTATGAATTTCAGGCATTTTGACTGTCAAACAGGCAACAGAAGTTGCAAAAAACTGAGAAATATCATTAATCAAATACAGGCACTTCGCAAGGTTAAGACGAAAAGCTGCTCTTCTACAGTTCAATCCCATTTCTAGCCTTTCTATGGCAACAAACCAGATTTAATTTTCTTAAGCAAGGCTGCAAAATAAAAAGAGCTTTTGTCTTTTTATTTATGTGGAAGGAGCTTTTCCTTTAGGTTAAGTGTATGAAGTTCAGTTTCAGTGAGAGAATACAAAAAGGTGCATCAAATTAAAACAGATTTCCCAGGAGCAGCCTCATTAAGGCCAAGAAAGTTGCCAACTTAAGGCTTCATAGGCTACATAGGTAAAAACCTGTACTTGAGGACCACCATCCATAAGCAGCTGCATCTCCTCCAATTTTAAAAGCTAAAACCAGCTACAAGTGGCATTCTGATTTCCCCACTGTGAGTAAACTGCTGTTTTCCAATTAGGGGCAATGAATAAGCTCATTCAGACAGGAGTTACCTGTTAATGAAACACTTGTACCCTATGCACTTTCTGTTAGTAAATGTGAGGGTTTTCTGGGAACATTCAGTGGTACGTGACAAAAGATAACTTCTTAAGGTAAAGCTTTTCCATGCTACAGAATTCCTCCCAAAGCTACTAAGGACTGATTCACCTTAGATCACAACAAGCTGTAGAGTATGTGCTCTGAAAGAGCACATATTAATACTTGGTTTTAATTCACAGAGTCTTGAAGAAAGATTTGTATGGTTTCTTTTTGGAGTAATTATTCTTTATATCACTTCCCAAAAAAGTAAAACTTCTGAAGCTGAGATGCCTCAGTCCAGACTGGAATCAGGTCTTCCTAGGGAATAGACCAAGAGAGATTAGAGGGAGGAAAAGGTTGCAGCAGTTAACCACGTTACGTCTCCACACAGGTCTAGAAGACACGATCCTAGTATATCATTCTTAGCTTCTTGAATGTGCCAACAAAATAGCATCATTTTGACAACTGCTTCAGCTGCTTTCTCCATCAGTGGATGCTGTCCATAACCAGCATCACAGAGGCAGCCGAATTATGACACACACCAAGCAATGAGCATATATGTCCTTACAAGTAACTTCAAATCCAAGGAAAAAGAAGATCCAAACCTACTCTATACTTTTTTCCTCTAACATTTTGTTAAAGTAAATGTGTAAATGACTAGTTGTTGACTTGTCACTTACCATATACAATAAGGACTTGGAAGTAGTCGGGGATTTTATTTTCTTGATGATTTTTTAGTCCTTTATGCCCTCCATGGGTACAAACAATCTAATCTCACACTCACAGATTGCATACACACCAAGGGCTTGAGCCACAAAAAGGAAATATAAAAAGAACTACTGCAGGGACAACTTCACAGAAGCACAAAGGCCTCTGACAAGTAAGTACAGGTCAAGCAGAGATGCAGACAGGAGACATAACTAACTGATTTATAGTCTGCTGAGCCATTAAGTTTTAACACACTCCTTCACTAACCGTTCAATAGAAGTTGCAAGATGTTTTTTAGAGAACAGCACATTTATGTCGTGAATACCTTATCTGTGCTAGAACAACAGAGGATACAGTCGTATGTGTTACAAAAACACTTGGCAAATGGGAGACGAAGCAACACAACATCTGATACCCTAGCAATACTTGCCTTCAGTCAAAAAGCATTACATTCATTAAATTAGCAACCTGCACACGATGAACAAGAGAATGTTTCAATTTACAACTGTGGTTTCTATTTGAAATCTGACTTTGATTCCTTGCTCAATTGTCTTTTCAGTTTATACATGGGAAACTTATTTTCAGAATAAAAGAAAATGAAGTGTATGACCTTTGTGAGACATCTAGGAGCTCATACAGAAAACCTGTAACTATATAGGGCAGGTAAAATACAACAGCAGTGTTAAATTTACAGAAATTTACAGAAATTTTGCCAGAACATCTCTCATTTATCAGACTGCAAGCGAAGATATTTGCAAGAACAGACAAGTGCACAGCAAGCATAATTTTTTAATAACTGTACACACTACAAGACGGATGTCAAGAAGCACAATGTGCATTATACTGAAGTAATTTATTCTTACAATTCTTGTTAACTGAAATTACCAAGCTGATGTCCCAATGAAAAAGTGGATATAAAATTTATACATGAAGACTTGTACATAGATTTATTTAATTATATAACTTTAATTTTCAAAATAAAATTTAAAGAAGCATACATAAAAACATGCTAACAAAAACAGATTAATTAACAGATTCATGATGCAAGGAGATGGTCACTATTACAGTCATACTGTAATGCATAAATACACAATGATATCTCTACCTGAAAACATATAAAATCACATCAGCAAGGCTTAGGAATGTGTATTACATACTACTAAATTACATGCTAAGGAGTAAACTCCTTTAAAATATAAGCATCTGTTACAGGAAACTGTTTCTTACCGTACTTCTATCCTTCAAAAGCTTTTCTATCACTTCAATTAACATTTCCTTTTGCTCTGGATCAAGACTAGAAGGAAAAATAAAATAAGTTTACTCATTAAATCAGACATATCCAAAACTAAAAGAGGTTTGGTTTTCTGACCTTTACATACAAACTGGGAACAAAGAGCATTGAAGAAAACACTGCCAGAAAAATCAAGTACTGCAAAGAACATTTTGAAAAGAACTTAACTGAATTTAGGTTACTAATTAAATTAATTGCAGGAGTTTAAAACTAAATTATAAATATTATGTTATATCACTTACCTGTGTTCTGTAAGAAACTTAAACTTATAAAAACTTCAGGATTTAAGAAACATTAAGATAGGCCAAACCACATCAGGGAGAACTTGACTAACTTCATATGTTAAGTCATAATGATCTCACTGCTTTTGCAGAAGTGAATTTTAGCATGAACTAATTCAGTACTGAATGAACAGCAGAATAAAGAAGAATCACACCTTTATTATCTAATTATCAATATAAAATTTCAAATAAGATACTTTGTTAACCCCTAATTTTAGTGAGAAGTACTGGTACTCAAAGATTTGGACATTGTATTCAAATGTACCTATAAAAAGTTGGTGTGCAGGTTGATACAAAGTAGACTGCTTGAAGTCCTACATAAATAGCAAAAGAAGAGGAAAAACAAAAGTTGCAAACAACAACCTTTGTAGCATCCTTTCCATATTAAAAGAGCAGAGAAAAATTTGCCCGAGACATCCACTATTGTAACACCTCTTTCTTAGGTAGGAAAGGACCAAGTTTTCATTCCAGCTCTTTCCTCATCACAGATCTAAACAGCATGGAAGAATTCAAAGCCAAAGAAGAAGAAAATTCAAAGAGAAAGTGAGTACAAAGACTGATACAGATGTGTAGTTCTATGCCTTTGGAAAGTCATTTCAACATGGGTACAGTTACAGATAAGTAAGGGAGTATTTGGTCATTATTGTACACTTCAGTTTTAATGCCGAGTGATGAACTGCCCCAATGCACAGTATATCCCTTCTAGTTACAGATTCACAAAGTGAGTATCTAGCTGTGTACTACTTCACTAAGACTTTAAGACCTAGCAATACTAGAACATGCAAAATGGATAACAAAACTTTGTTGGAAACCACTATCATCATAAGCAAAGCAACAGTACATTGTTGAATAAGTACTTTTATGATCACCTTTCATTCCCACTTCTATTTTGGTCAAAAAAGTTTTACTGGATCTTCTGCCAAGGACAAAAACCTTCAGAGGTAAAGCCAAAAGTCTTTCTTATGTGATCAAGCAAATCATTAGTAAGGGCTCCAATAACTGACTTTACATTCCTCCCTTTTCTCTTTCCTGATGTTTTAGACAAGGAAGGGAGCATTTTTGGAGTGGAAATAAAAGAACAGGCTAAAGCGCTCTGTGATTTGCTCCCATTATGGCATCTGCTAGTGCCAGTATGTAATCTATTAATACTACTGATGGGAATTTTAAGTTCCTTTCCAAACCTTGCTGCAAGTAGGTGCAAGTACAGGTACACTTTACAACTGACAGAGAGAACCTACTAATAACTTTAAAATGCACTCTCAAATGCAACATGCAATATCACATTTTCAGTGATAAAATTACCCCAACGAACCTGGCAATATTGATTGCATTGGGCACAAATGTTGCTGTTCACACTATGTCTGAAATCTTTTCTGTTTAATATGTGAGCTTCCTGCTATTAAGAGTGACTGAACCACTAATAAACAAGCTCTTCTAGGGCATACATCCATCCAAACACCGTTACAATAAATACAAGGAAGATGGAAGTATCAACTGCATCCAGAAGTATGACTAGAGCACTAAATGAAGTACAGAACTATCAAACAGGCAAAGAAACTGGGGTAACCAAAAACTACATAGAGCATAGAGATAGTATTAGAATAAACTGTTACTACTTCTTGCTCAAATGGTTGCGGAAATTAGAGTTGTTAGATTAGGAGAGTATATAAACTGTTGATCTTGACATCAAAAATCCACCCCTCCAGAATTCTGATTCTTACCAACTTAAAAGTAAGTCTTCTGAAATTACTTACTTGTTGCTGTAGGCCAATAATCAACCTTGCCACCAGTATATGATCAGCATTGCTGAATTGTGTAGCCATCAGTCATGAACCTTGCTGAAACACCTGCTAAGACTGCCTATTAAAGACTTACTTGCAGGCAAGCCAACTGGGCCAGCCTGTGGACAGGTTAATTTGATAGCCTCTTCACCAGTTCTCAGTACTACTGCTTCTTGAAGTGACCAAGAAAACTATAGTCTCTCCCTTGGTCACAGGTAAACGGGCACTATCAGATATAGCTAGCTCCCAAATCCTACAACAAAGAATGCAATTGTTAGTATTAACTCCACTCACAAGTAACCATGAAGCTTGTTCTAGTCTGGGTAAGGAAAAACTTGCAGCTACAGCAGTTTGAAGACTTGCATTATGATGCCTAGGATGTTTGCCTAAGTGTAAACTTATGAAGGACGTACAGGCCCTCTAAACCATTAAGGAAAATTTTAAAGAACATTACTTCCCTTAGTTTTCCTTTTTTATGTGAGCTAGATGCACACCTTACTACCAATAGGAGTTCATGGAAAGTAGAAGGGAGTGAAGTCAGTTTTTCCAGATTGTGCTGCTATGGTTTTTACTATGTGCTGTATCTTCTACCATACAAATTACCGTGTTATTTTATCTGCAAGGACGATTTCCAAATATTGCTACTGATATCATATAAGCATAATATGTAAACCAGAGATAAGAAAAAATACAATTATATTTGAAGATGCAATCATATCTGGAGATTAGATGAAAGACAGATAAAAGGTATTTTTTTAACATTAGATTTCAGCATCTTCCAGTTTTGTACTAATTACCAATAAGATCTTTAATACACTGTCATGAAGAAAAGAAGTTGAAGCATCAATTTCAGCTAAAACTCCATGAAATGGCCTGCTGACCAGATACTACTGTGTCTTGCTGGCAGTAACAGACCATTATTTCCTGCCAAACTTCTCCAAAGAGTATTGATACTATCAGGAAAAAAAATTAAAAAAAACATTTTATGTAGGCAGAATAATTCAGGCCAAATAAAGGCTTTTGTGTGCTGGAGCCAGATCCTAAGAAAAAATAAACTACTCAAATAACGGGAAGAAACTTTAAATCTCTTCCCTTTTGTTAGGTTACAGGATAGCAGGCTTGTCTGCACACAAAGGAGTACAGAGGTGGGGAAATTCCAAAAGCATCCTGACCCAACTACTTCCAGGGCCATCATATGAGAGCACTCAACTCACTTGAAAACAAACAAACAAACAAACAAACAAACAAAAAACAAAACACCAGAAGGAAGGAGCCCCTACCCAGGTTTTTCAGAGAGCTGCCATGGAAAAACAATCAGCCTCCTGAAATGAACATGTAAGTGAGACAGGATCTCCAGAACACCTTTCAGAGACTTAGCCGTATCATTAGTTACAGGGTCATGAGACTTAATATGCAATGCCAGACAGAGCATTTGTACAAGATGGGATATTTATGGGAGAAATGGAGGGATCTAAATTACTTTGGGAGGAACAAGAGTGGGAAAATGAAGGGACAGGTGCACAGAAGTATCCAGGTGTATCTAAATGCTCTGCTGTTCAGCACACTCATCTACCTTGTGCACCTGATGACTACAGAGGCAGTGTCTATTCTGTGTGCATATGTGATATGGAGATCTAAGCTCCAGGAGCTGGAGTTAAACCATGGGTTATATGGATCTGTATAACAGCAGCACCAGCAAACAGAGCAAGTATGTCAGTCCATGTGTGACTGCCTGGGAATACCAAACCAGACCGGGTGGCTTGGGAAGCCAAGTACTGAAGTGGGGCCATAGATCTAGGCTGGACACCTGTGTGTGTCTCTGAGTGCTACAACTGGAGACCTTGTCTACCAGCAGGACAAGGGTATCCAGGCCAAGGACTGGGGAGACTGTAAGGACTGGAGATTGACTGAGATAACCATGTCTAGATCGCTCTGTTTCTTTCCTCACTTCCTCTCCACCTCCCGCAAGACAAGTGGAGATGAGGAGGTATATGGGCCACTTACAGTATAGTCTGAGTCTCTAAATCGAGATACTGTGGGATTCACAATGTCCAAGTGAAAGGGCAGGGCATCTTTGCATCTGAATGAGGGGGTCTGTCATAGGAAGTGTGGTGGGATTGCAAGCACTATGTGCTTGTGTGTGCCAAAAACAGGAGACTGGGGATGTAAAGTCAGTTCCTGGAAACACTGAACATCTAGGATTATCAATGGGGTATCCATATTGCCCCACATCTAGGCATACTAATGGGCCTGTATACTTGTCAGCCAGAAAGTGCAACAGGATAAGGCTGTTGGTGCTGGTATTGGCTGCATGACTGCTGATTTGTGTCTCTGCTGATCTGTATAGATGGCTGTGTGCATGCACATTGTACTTATATCTTGTATGTGCCTATTAGGAACACATGGTCAGCCTTGCATGTGGGTGGTTTGAGAGGGCATGGAACTGCAGCAGCCTGATTCAGAACCTCAAACATCTCTCAAACTCCACTTTTTGGCATAGATGAAATAAAAGTGAAGTATACAGTAGAATAAATGCCTGATGATGTTTTGCAAAGGTACAGGCTCTGCTGCCCCTATCTCTGCAAAACAGCACCAAGAACTCTTCCACAACAAGAATTTCTGACAAGAGAAGAGGAAGATCAGGAAAATTTGGAGTTGTACAGATAAAATTTCTACAAGTTACCATTCTTTTGTCATATGCACTGCAAACTAGAGCAAATGTCTTCAGGATGAAAGATGCAGACTTTAAACAGAGAAATCTTAAGATTTGGAGAATACCCTTCACAACAGTTGTTACACAAATGAAAATAACTGGTACATTAAAAACTAAAAGATAGTGTACCAGTTTCTTTTTGCATCTCTTTACCATTATCCTCTTAGTCTAGCAAGCAACAGAATTGCTTGAATTCCAACCAAATCACTTGACTCATGGAATGTCTGCACACACTTTATACTTTTAAGAAACTGATCTCGTATCTGAGACACAAAAACCCCCAGTAGTCTTTATAAATGTAGCCCACAACTATCTTAAAATTGCTTTTCAGTATTTTCCAGAATCACTTACCTGTACAGTTTTTGGATTGCATGGGCTGCATTCTTTCTCACATAAGGAGATAAATCAGAAGAGGCTTCCTTAATAGCCAGCATCATAATAGGAACAATAATTGGGACCCGGATACTGGATAAAACTCTTAAAGCACTTGCACGGATTAACTGATTAGGATCCTAAAGAACAGGAAGAAAGGGGAGAAATAAAATAAGATAATGCAGAAAAAAATATTAAATTTGCTGCAGTTTTTACACTTAATTAGTGACAACACATTAAAACACGTAAATCCATCTGACTGTAAGTCAGGCTTGTAAGTAAAGGCCACGCTACTATGAAAATGTGCCATGCTTCACACAAAGAAACTTCCAACAACCAAAAAAAAGTATAACAAATTAAGAATAAGAACATTAAAACATTTTAAAAATCTGAAAATGTTACGAAGGAAAACATTAACATAATGCACTTTCACAAACAAAATATGGGAATGATGCATAAAAAAGACTAATACTTTATTTAATTATTTGATACATTTCCTGCAATCAAGTGGAATTCAGATATTCTCAAAGACACACTAGCTCAGTTTTATTACTTATATTTAAGAAAGGTCAAACGAAAATATTGTTTTCAGTTGTGACACACTCAAGTTCTTGAGGATAAATCCACTTTATGCTTTACTACAAGATACAAACTGAAGCCAGTAACAAAATTAATTTTTAAACAACATGTCAAAATATTAGGCTAAATGTTTTGAGACTTTTTTCTGTTTGTTTCCCTCCCTTCTTTTGTCCCAGTTCTTGGTCCTCTTTTAGGACTTAGCTTGGAGATCCAACACATCTGTATTTGGAAGAATGGTTATGTAAACTTCGTCCATTAATCATGGGCTTGGGACACGAGGGAAAAATGTTGCTTAATAGGGTACTTAACCCTCCAAAATCTACCAAACCCAAATTGCAGGATTGTTAATTCAGTGTATTGTCCTGCCAGAAGGAAACTTCCTAAAGAACATTTCTCCCAAGGACTGAGCACTGGTAACACAGATTTTCAGACTGGTATTACTCAATGATCAGTTCATCTAAGCTCTCAAAATTCCTACATTTTAGCAGCTTCTGAGCAGTAAGTATCTGGATGGTGAAAGCACCTAATTTGACAGGTTTTGGAAAAACAACTTGTTCTTACCAGAGTTTGCAAATCTCACCTGCAGTCACAGAAGTTTAAAATACCCTAAAATGTTCTTTCTACAGAGAGGGGGAAAAATTTCCCCAAATAAAGCCAAATTATAATAATTAAAAAATGAGAAACAAAACATTACAAAAAATTAACAGAGAATTAATTACATTTGCCTATCTTTTATAGCACATTTCCTTAGTTGCTGACAATCTCCACTAGCTTGGTGTCTATCTCTTTGCCACAGCACCACTTCTTTTTTTGTTACTTAGCCATAACATTTGAGTTATCCTCTTTCCTACTGTTCTCATTACCCATAGCTTTTAAAAGAGTTATGCCATGAGAAGGGTTCATTGCATACCTATATTACTAGAAACACAGGATACAAAGTACCTTGAGTTTCAGCTTTTCATGGCAGTAACAGATAGTAAAAAACATGTCAAGTAAAACATTGACATTGAGATAAAAGTTGAAAAGGGAAAAAATCTCTGTAGCTATTGTGGGATGCTCCTACAGATGCACAAGTGGTGCTCTGATTGCAACATATCCCAACAAGATGCAAGGTCTGGGTTAAGTGACATGACAGAAATTAATTATGAACCCAGAGTACCCTTACAAGAAGGGTACCAGAAAAAAGAAAAAAAGCAATCTTCTCTTATTATAAAAACTGGCCAAATTTAAGAACACAGACTTAATAAATCTTTCTTTTCTCCCACAGTCACACATCAAAAGCAACCCTAATCTTTGCTGTCTAATCCTATTTCTCATTGTAATCTGATTTGAAATAGAAGATTACAAAATCCTTTTTTTCAATGCTTTTTATGAAAAAGCACTATGTGCAACACACTGAATATTTTAATTTACGTATTACTGTCTTCCTTATCTTTTTTCCAATCCTCTGTTGTAAACAAAGCTCTTTTAGATAAACTAAAAGGAAGATAGGTAGTTCACGGTAACAACAGGGTCTTCTTGTTATATACATAAGTTACGTTGGAATGAGAAAAGGCATTCCAGAAATTAAATGTTTGGCTGTGGATTTGAGAACACCATTGTGCTGCTTTTCTTTAGTGAAGTAATTTTACATCTTCCAGGCTTAGCTGCTTGACAAGGTTTGAGGTAGCACAAAAAACTCTGTCAATCATATAACTTGAAATTACTTTATTTGATGCACGTATTTACATGCTTTAATTTAGCATACTACACTTACGCAAATACTTCTATTTTTACCAGCTCAGAATTCCCTATGAAATGCTAGTTAGTAGTCACTTTTTAGTAGTCACTCACTTTTAAAGCACGCTGGAAAGTACTGATGGACAATAATGCTAAATCTTGCTGCTCCTCTGCGTAGCGCATCAGATAAACATATACAAGCTTTTTTATCTGAAAAGAAAAAGTACAGTGAACATTACAATCAGAAAGTTTTAGAATTCTGTAAAACTAAGTCACAGATTGCACAGTTTCAACAAAATTTTCTTCTTTGAAGGAAGAGGTAATATATCACTGAAGTACTCTCATGCTTCTCCAGTGTCTTGCAATTTACTTTAATTCTTTTAATAGAAACTCCTGATGTGCTGCAGTGTTGCCTAATTAATGACACAGTCAGATGAAGGCTAATAACACAAAGTACTACCTTACACTATCAACTAGTAAATAAAGAATAAGCTAAGATGTTGACATGTGTCAACTTATCACTTGAGCACTTCTCATTTTTTTTCTTATAGAAAATAGATAAGGCTGCAATAGCCAAGAATTTCAACAAGTTCATTTTATTTTACCCTGAAACTCAATATCAATTACTTTAACACGTTTGAAAGTGAATTTCCAGCTGAAATGTGGTAATTTATACTATTTACATCTGATTAAAAGAGCACTTCTGACTATGTTTTGGACAAAAATCAAAGGATATTAGATTCACCTTTGCGTGACTACGAGCATCCGAAAGATGCCGCCAATATAAGTATACTACAAAAAATGCAATGTTCAAAGATTAAGAAAATCTCAGTATGATTTTGGGAAGAAGGGTATTCAATTTAATTCACTTTACCCCCTCGTGGCCAGTATATGCCCAGGAAGCAGTGAAAACGTTTTTTTGGTTTTTTTTTTACATTTGAGTTGTAAACTGACTATTGGGGTTTATAATGGAAAATTCTGAAAGACCTTCAGCTACAGCTGTGCTAATAATTACTGTCACTATCAGAAGATGTATCTTTGTGCCAATTCTGGCAAAAAACCATAATATTAAATCACAGAAGGTTACACCATACTAAATTATTTGTTGTTCAGCTATAGAGAAGTAGCAATCAACATTGACCACAAGAGGCCTGTGCACTGAATGACTGCAGGTGTGCAAAGAAAGCCTCCTTTCCTTGAAACCACTCTGTGACTAGAAATGGAAGCACTCAGAGCTTCGTGACTACACTATTCTTTTACTATTTACCTTCATTCAATGTTAAAATGCTCTGTTCTATAAAACTAATCATAACAGGGGCACATTAGGCTTGAGGAACAGAGGCAGATTTGTTTAATTAATTTATCAATATAAGCACATCAAACTCCATGAATTATTGATGAAGACTTATTTTTGTTCTATACCACCAATTGTTTATTAGGTCACTTTTTGTATCCTTACCATCCATGACATGATGCACTTAATCAAGCTGAGGTTGGCGTGTACTTACAAAAAAAAAAATAGGGCACTTCTGTAAACAATAAGATGCCCTTTGCTTCTCTTAAAACAAATTAACATATTATACCACTTTTTCATCTCCATTTTCCTGCATCAGAGCATTCAGTCCTGATTTTAAAATAAAAACAGAAGCCATTTCTGGGCAGGAAAGTCACTTGGATACAAAGTTACAGATAAACCAATGTATTGTATGCTACTACACTGTAGCCATTTGTATAGATTTGTGTAAGAATTCTTAGGAAATTTGGCAAAACATTTTCAGAAAACAGTATCATTACCAGTGTACTAAGAATCTGACTTAACCAAGTAATTTCTCACAATTTCAAAAGCATCCTAAAAAATGGATCATGATAAAGGTTCCCGAGACACAAAAGGTCAAACAAAATGGCTCTAAGTAGAGCTGCATTATGACCTAAACTTGTCATCTAACTCAACTTGATAAAGAAATCAGTCAAATGGCTTTAATGAATGTCCTGATCTCTTTGCAGTTTAACAGTCCCTTCTTGCACAAAGAAGAGATGTGATTTCATACAACTACCTATTTGTTTTAAAATAAGAAAATAAGTCCATAAAATATTAACAGCAAAAGGCTTCTGCTAATTAGTGTTAGGTTATGTGATAAGGCCTTGTTTTCACAGCACAAAGGAGCACAGAGAGACAAGGGGGATGGAGGGATGTTTGCATGCAACATCCTGCTCTGGTTTCTCCCCAGCCTATACTCAGCTCAGAGGTACAGAGAGAGACACAGCAGTAGCAGAGAAACTAAATTTAGGACTTGAAGAAAGGACGTCCTGTCACACTCCTCCCAGAACCACTTCAGGAAAGCCTCAGCTCCCATGCCCAGATGTTAAAACCACCAAGTGTCAATAAACACCATAGCACCTTTCAGACTTGGAAGTCTTTCATGCATACTGGATGTATGGGACACCGATGAAGAGCATTCTAGACAAGACTTCGCATGGGATGTTTTGAGGAAGAACCAAAGTGAAGGAGAAGCAGGGGAAATCTATGTGATCTGGGGAACAACAAGTTGGGGAAAACAGAGGGATAAGATGGCTGGACACATCTGCACAGTTTGCTGGTTGGTACATCTACCCTTCAATGTCATGCACGTGATTAGTACAGTCCGTTACATTTACTCATTAAATTACATTTTTAACTATTTTCCTTGGTGAGGTACTCTTTATTCAGCACGAAGGTGCATGTATGTGCCAGCAACTACAGTTAGGCCACAAGCTAGAGGGCTGACATGTCCATGGGCACCAGTATGGAGTGAGAGGTCTTAAGTGTGCCTCTGACAACTGGAATGTGATGCCAAGCCATAGGGATCTCTAAATCCATGGTGGCCAGCACTTGAAACAAGGGAGGGTCTGGCTGCCCACACCTGGGCTGTGACCACAGGCCAGAGGGCCCATGTCCATGGGTGCCAGCAACTGAAGAGACCAGAGTCTGTGAAACCAAGCACAAGCCATGTCCCTGTGGTGCCAGTGACTGGAATGGATGCAAGTGTGCACATGGATCAAGCTGAACTGGCTGGCAGGTAGGTGAAGTGGTCAGTGAAGGAGATAAGTCTAGCTGTGGGCATCTAAGGGTGAGACAACAGGAGGAACTGACTATGGCACAGACCACGGAAGTCCCGCCAGCTACCAAGGAAACCAGATGGCCCTTGGGCAAGATTCAGGCTTTTTTTGTGTACCTCTCTAAGGGCATAATCACAGGGGTTTGGACAACAGAGGACTAGGGGAATTCTGGCTAGGTCCAGTTGTGCTCCATATGTGCACACACCTGTGTGTCTAAGGGAGAGTCCGTGAGGGAGAAGCTACTGAGAAACCAGGGTAGTCCTGGTTTACAAGCATGAAACAGAGCTGCAGCCTTAGGGGCCCATATGTCCACGTGCCAGCAACAGAAGTGACTCAGATCCATGGGCCAGCCACTTTGCAGACGCAGTGTGGACGGACCCACACAGTGCATACATATGTATACACACATTCTCACCAGCAGACATTAATCTTGAACTGACAAGCTGCTGATGCTATTCATGTTCACCACGATACCCTGTGACAATTTATGGGGCTATTTCTGTATATACATAATTTTTTTTGTACATATACACATAGAAGATTTATATGTACGTGCACATCTGCCAGGAATACACTCTCAGGCTTACCACCATTGGGCTGAAACCTTGGAGCATGGGCAGCCTTGCCTCTGTTGGGCTAGTGGTTCAGGCACTAACAGTTAAAAGCACATAAGATGAGTAATACTGTTCAAGGCATTCCTCTTTGGTGTAAGGTCTCTCTGTTTAAAATTGGACTTGGAGTACTCACAACTTACAAAGAGAAAAAGAGTATTTAACTAGCCTGATTCTTTGTCTCATTTCCTTTTACTGCCTATTAGTAAAAGTACAATTAAAATTTCTAAAATTATTTTAATACAGTAAGTTCCTGAAAGACTCTGAATTAGCATCTTCACATACTTACAGCTCCTGTTTCCTGGATGGAACAATTGGAAGAGGATGGAACAACTGCTGCACACATTCAGTTGACTTAAAACCCAGTGCCTCAAACAACTGTTTCCTGCATTTTTCAGTGTTGCATGTTCAGTCCACTTTCAACAAACTGATGCTTGTTAGTCACTATGAGGTCTCAAATTACAAACTTACAGATGCTATTTTTATCCAAATCTCATTTGTCAAGTCAACTACAACTCTGATACCTCTTCTCTGGAACAGCAACCGAAGCAAGCTACTATGTGTGTTTAACACCTGAGGTGAAGGGGCAAGAACACACACTTTTTTTACCCAACCTTACCTCTCAGCTTCAATCTGCAACATACTTTCAAATACAATGTAGCACAATCTCAACTTTGCAAGAAGCACCATACCTCAAACTCTAATAACTTTTCTCAATTACAAACACATTTCACAAACTTTCTGAAATCAAGAAATTTCTTTTAAATGTAAAGAGCTATTATAACTCCCTCCAAATACCCAACAGGTTTCCTTTACTTACACATAAAATTTCTACCGTAATGCTCTTATTGAATTAAACCTCAAAAAGTTCTATTAAAAATGCTAGAGATTTTATGGTTTTTATTGAAGTCTCATACAATTAGATAAAATTTTCATAATCAGATCTTCCATAACAGTATGCTTAATCAGTCATAGGAATACCTCAATATTTTTACTGGCAACATTCTTCACAACAGCAGGAAACAGCTCAGAAGCATTTTTTCCCTTCGCAATCATCTGAAAAAAAAAAGGAAGAGACAAATCTTGGTAATGTAATAATAAAATTTATTAGAGCGTGGCTTGGGTTTTGTTGATTTATTTCAGATCTGTATTTCAAATCTGATTTCTCTGAAACTGAAGATAAAGCCTATTTGTTGGTAATTATTAGAATACACATAATACAATCCATACAGCAAAAACTCTGAGTGCTGGTCAGTTACAAGTTTCGGGGGGGGAATCAGTGAACTGGACTTTAGCATAAAGAATGACAAATAACTTTCAATGCCTTAAAAATGACTAGAAACAAAGATCTTGCTAATCTGAAAAGCCTTGCAGAATTACCTTTTGGGAGCTGGGAAAAAAAAAAGGCACAACTAAACCCATCAGAAGGTCTACAAGTTTCAGTCATGCTCCTTTTCCCTGGAACAATCTTGGTTTACAACAGAACCAAGGATAAAAATAAAAACAGTCACACACATAAAAAACAAGGCAAGATTGTTTTCCATAGCAAGTAAAACATAAAAGAGGCTGTAATGTGTTTACAGAGAACAAAAACGGATATAAGAAAACCGCACAGTACAAGCAAGATCAATCAATGCACTAATTGTTTTTTTTAAAGGAAGTTTTCATGTTTGATCTCGGAGAAATCTGAAACCAGACATATCATAAACAATAAAATTGTCACAATAAAGACCATAAACAACAAAATCCCGGTTTAGCTTAAGTTCTTGTATGAATACTACAGTTGCACAGTGTTTTTACTTCCTAAATCTAATTACAGTAGACTGTCTGGCAGTCCAAACTGCAAACCCTGGAATTTCATTAATGTATTCAACAGCACTGTAACCTGATGTAACGTAACTCTGAGAATCTGTGTGTCTTGCCCAAGGATGAGATTCAGTCAGCCAAACATCAAGTTAATCAGAAAGCTCACTAAGCAAATACAGAATCATAGAATAGAGACCTCAAAAGTCACCTAGACCAACTCCTCTGCAGTGAACAGGGACATCTTCAACTAGATTAGGTTGCTCAGAGCCCTGCCCAACCTGGCATTGAATGTTTCCAGGGATGGGGCATCCACCATCTCTCCAGGCAACGTATTACAGTGTTTCACCCTCGCTGTAAAATACTTCTTCCTTGTACCTAATCTCAATCCACCTTTTAGTTTAAAACCGTCACCCCTTGTCCAGTCACAACAGGTCCTACTACAAAGTTCCTCTCCAACTTTCTCACAGGCCTTCTTTAAGTACTGACAGGTGTTATAAGGTCTCCTTGGAGCCTTCTCTTCTTCAGGCTGACAATCCCAACTCTCTTGGCCTGTCCTCATAGGAGACATACTACAGCCTTCAGATCATTTTTGTGGCCTCCTCCAGACCTGCTCCAACATGTCCACTTTTTTCTTATCAACAACTCCAGAGCTGGATGCAGTTCCTCAGGTGAGGTCTCTGGTACCAGAGCAGAGTTTAAGGGCAGAATTCTCTCCCTTGACCCATTGTTCATGTTTTCTGGGCTATTACAAGTGAACGCTGTCAGCTCACAACCAGCATTTCATTGACCAGAACCCCCAAGCCCTTCTTGGTAGAGTTGCTCTCAAGACCTTCATCCTCCAACCTGTATTGATACTGGGGGCTGTTGCAACTCTAGGGCAAGGCCTTGTACTTGGTCTTGTTGAACCCCATGGGTTCGCTTCTTCAGCTTGTCCAGGTCCCTCTGGATGGCATCACATCCCTCAGGTTTGTCAATCACACCACTCAGCCTGGTGTTGTCTGCATATCTGGTGAGGGTGCACTCAATCTCACTGTCTACGTCACTAATAAAGATATTAAACAGTACTGGTATGGACCCCTGAGGGATACCACTTCTCACTGACGTTCACTAGGGTCCAACACAAATAAGCAACAACAAATATGTAGGCATCCAACAAAGAAACACGAGCTCTGCAACTGCAGTTACTCCTGTACATAACCATCTCACACTTTGACCATCACTCAACATTATACAGCTGATTAAACTTCATATTCTCAACTCACAGGTCTGTTTGTGTACTTCACTGATAAAACACATCAAAAGCATTAAGAATTAGGATCCCATGCAACAAAAGCAAGAACACATAAAACCAGGCAATACTTGAGAAACTGCATATTCACAGAAGCTTAGAAGAAAGATGCTAGAAGAAGAAAAAAGGCAGGTATAGTTCAGGCTATTAGTCAGTCTTTCAAAAGGATTTAAGAGCACCTGTCCAGCATGACATTTAAATTTAACACCTTCAGCTATTTCTT
Organism: Pyrocephalus nanus; assembly: GCA_038380795.1. NCBI lineage: Eukaryota > Metazoa > Chordata > Aves > Passeriformes > Tyrannidae > Pyrocephalus > Pyrocephalus nanus. The sequence goes on from CM076263.1 coordinate 21,866,745, forward strand.
GCAGCTGTATTAAAAGTCACAAGAAATGACAAACTAAAAAGTAAGCATATTATATGAGTTTCAAGGAGGTTTTATCTAAGAATCTAAAATAAACCACTGTTGTCAGGACTGGGGGGTCTTCATAATAAATGCCAAATTCAGAACTACCAGGTAGAACTCAGCACCAAGATGCACTGCAGAGAAGTACGACAGAATAAAATACTATCATCTTATCTTGATGCAACAGAAGTTACGTTACTCAAAAACTGGCATGATCCTCAGACTTCCATGACAGGCTCTAACAGTACAACTCTATACGTTACTTGGATTATTTAACTGATCAACCATAACAGATCCAGTGTACCATGTAAATATGTATTTAGGGTCTTTTAAAAGTATGTATTTTGACTCATTATTGTATAAGGATTAGCATAAATCCTCCTTAGCTCATGGATCATTAATCTGAAAGAACATAATGGCTCTTTCCAAGACTAAGGTCTATCATGTCATTTTGGTTGCTGTGTCTAGAGATTCTCCAGTTGTGTTGTCTTATATACCTGGAGTTTCTGCACAAAAACTTCTATTCTAGGATGTGCTATGTAATGTCAGGACGTACTAAACTTTTTTTTTCTTCCCTCTATGTGAGAGAGACACAGACATGGATGATATCCTCTGAGGAAAATCAGGTATATGCCTGTTTCCTAAATTAATGCTCTGAAATCTTCAGGAGTGAAATTTCACTGACTATTTTCCCAGATGAGAAATTCAGATGGGCTTCAAGATATGATACTGAGAACATCTTGATTGTTGTAATATCAGTGTATGTTTTAAAACAAATATCAACTATTGTGGTTTTGTGCATAGAGTATATTATGCATACTCTTCAAATTTATTTCTAACCCAGCAGTATTGCTCATAGTCATTCAAAGACTGCAATTCTTTTATAGCAAGCATTTAAGGAAGAGACAAAAAATCACATACTGACTAAAAATAAATATAAAAAGAAATAAAATCATTGATGATGAAAGTTACACATATGTATTCTACTTGAACTAGGCTTAGATATATTTATGTATAAGAGGGGAGTGGAAAGATACGGACTACTCCTATGCCTGAATTTACATTGTTAAAAGGCGCTCCTTGGAAGACAGATTTTGATTTATTTGTAAAATATCTCCTTCTCCCTAGGAGAAAGTTCACAAACCACCTTACAGGAGGAAGAAGCAGCAAAAGAGGTCATTAAGTATCCCACCTATATGAAGGTTCAGCCTCTTGAACTCTACTAAAAGACTAAGAAATCTATTGGTATCACAGAGTTAGAGAGTCATAGAATGGTTTAAGGTGGAAGTGACCTTAGAGACTTACCCCTTTTCCATGGAGAGGGACAGCTTATCAAGCATTCCTCCTATGAGGACAGGCTGAGAGAGTTGGAGTTGTTCAGCCTGGAGAAGAGAAGGCTCTGAGGAAACCCTATAGCACCCTCCACTACCTAAAGTGCCCTATGAGAAGGCTGGAGAAGGATTTCTACAAGGTCATATACTGACAGGACAAGGGGTAATGCCTTTAAGCTGACAGAGGGCAGCTTTAGACTAGATGTTAGGAAAAAATTCTTTATTGTGAGGGTGGTGAGGCACTGGAACAGGTTGCCCAGACAAGTTGTTGATACTGTATGCATAGCTTTTTCCCTTATCTAAAACTAGAGAAAAGAGTATTTCTGTGAGACATTTTAAACAATACTCTGACAACAGAGTTCCTTTTTTTCTCTAATAATAAGGATTGAGGTAGCATTTCTGGAAAATACATCTCATTCCTGAGAGGTGTAAGGCCCTCTCTATGTGCAAGCACACAAGCACCTTTGTGGTCTGCAAGAACATTATCACCACTGCTACAAGACCTCGTGCTAATTGTGCAATGTCCCAGTCCTGGCCTGTGAAGCTCATTGTTTGAGTTTGTTATGTCAGACAGAGGTTGGTACCAGATGTCTGGTATGAAATACAGTTTAAACATAGCACAGCAAAACAGCAAATACTTTGAAGATACGGAAGGAACCAAAAACAGGGGATGCAGTAATTCAAACAACTCACTTGCGGTCAAGTTTAGCTTGTAAGCTAAAAGGCTGTTTCTGCTTTAAGAAGCAATTGAGCAAGGGAAAATATCCAAGAAACAGAAGGTGATGAGGTCTCCTCTCAGTCTTCTCTGTTCCACGCCGAATGGACCAAGTGATCTCAGCTGCTCCTCATATGGTTTCCCCTCAAGGCCTTTCACCATCTTTACTGCCCTCCTTTGGACACTCTCTAACAGTTTTATATCCTTCTTACATTGTGGTACCCAAAACTGCCCACAATATTCAAGGTGAAGCTGCCCCAGTGCAGAGCAGAGAGGGACAATCCCCTCCCTTGACCGGCTGGTGATGCTTTGCCTGATGCCCCCAGGACATGGTTGGCCCTCCTGGCTGCCAGGGCACTGCTGACTCAGATTCAACTTGCCATCGACCAGGACCCCCAGGTCCCTTTCTGCGGCACCGCTTTCCAGCTTCTCATTCCACAGTCTGTCTGTACATCCAGAGTTGCACCATTCTGGGTGCCGAATTCGGCCCTTTTGCTTGTTAAACTTCATATGGCTGATGATCACCCAGTCCCCTGATTTGCTGAGGTCTCTCTACAGGGCCTCCCTGACCTTGACAGAGTCAACAGCTCCTCCCAGTTTTGTGTCATCTGCAAACTTGCTCAGTATCCCTTCCAGTCCCGCATCCAAGTCATTTATGAAGATGTTGAAGAGCACAGGACCCAAGACGGAGCCCTGTGGAACCCCACTAGTGACAGGTCACCACTCTGATGTCTCCCCCTTCACTATTACCGTCTGTGCTTGACCCATGAGCCAGTTGCCCACCCACCACATGATGTGTTTATGCAGCTGTGTGCTGGACATATTGTCCAGAACGACCCTGTGAGAGACAGTATTGAAAGCTTTACTGAAATCCAAAAACAGTACACCAACTGGCTTCTCTTGATTAGCTAAGTGGGTTACCTTGTCATTTAATCACCTCTACAGATGCACAGTTCGCCTGAAATACTTAGTCAAATACATAGGCATCATGCTCAATTAAAAAAAGAAAATCTTTATTTAATCTAATAAAACAAAAATAGTAAATGTAATTTGTCATCTTCTCCTGCAAATTTCTGCTGTTTCCAGTCTGCTGACCTTGAAGCTTCTCTTAAGGAGCCATTTCCTATTCAAGGTCTCACTGAAAGTAGTTATTTACAGGCATATCGGCACTGTTACATAAATATTTTAAAAGTACATGACTGAATATATCCTGATATAGGACTTTCTACACAAAATTCCAAATTAAGGATTTCACCATTTGACCACCATAACTTTTAAACGTCATTTGGAGATTCAAATGTTAATGTTGTACAGGATCTGTAAAGTGAAAACATTATTCTCATCCAAAAAATAAAAGTAATAATAAAAACCCATATACCCTAGCAAATAAAAATAATAATAAAAAAATCACATACCCCAACAATCCTCTTCATAGCATCCAGCTTTGCAGAATCTTTACTGCTTTCCAGCATTTGTTTTAGGTCTTCATTTCTATGGTAGAAAGAGTAAAGCATCAATTAGAAAAAGTAAAGAATAAAACCAGAATACCATTTTTATATTCTTGCATCAATTCAGGAACTTAAGTTGAGCTAATGCCTCTTCTTGTCCATTTTTAAATTGTATTTACTAACATGCTGGCCTAGTATAATGAAGTGTTTAGCAAAAGAATCTATCAGATTCTAACAATAATGTAAGATCAAGCAGCTTCAACAGGCTGTATGCTAAACCTTGAATGGAGTCCAGTTGAGGTCTTGAGGCACAAGAGCTTAGTTTAAACCAACAACTCAACTCATTCCCTTCTCCCTTTTCCCCCAATGAGGGCCAGATGCAATACCCTAAGGTTGATATGTTTGTGTTAAAATACAGTATCAGCTTACATAAGTCACTGAAAATCCCAATAGCAGACTTCAGTATGCTCTGAATTTCACTAAAAATCACACATATTACCTTTCCTCTGCTTTTCTGGATTGTAAATTGCCATCCCCGGTCCAGGATTAAAAGCCTCAGATCTGCAGTATGCCTATTCTACAAGTCATATGATTAACATAGCCTGATGATTCGGTGTATATTGTCCAAGCACTTTTTACAGCTGAAATAAAATTCTCACAGCAAAATATTAAGTCAATAAGGATGTTCTCTTGTAGATACAGCTCTTCATTAGCTGCCACTAGTAAGAAACCTCACCCTGCTTGACATTTTAGATGCAAACAGATCACAGTCTAACTGCATTTATAGACAGCAAAAGTTTGCAAAAAAAGATTCTTTGAAAAAAACATCCTTTTGTAGTGTCTGGATTAAGTACTAAAAAAATATGAAGCAAACAATGGCTCAAGAAGAGGTGTCTGCAATACTCCAAAGAACTCCAAAAGCTTTCCAAGTTTACAAACCCTGTGAGCTTTCACAAACTGAAGGGCATAGCATATTGGGTAGACCTTGGCAGGCCGCATGGGGCCCACCAAGCCACTCCATCACTACCCTCCTCAAGCAAGATGAAGGTGAGAAAACAAGACGGAAAAAAACTCATGTCTCAAGATATAGACAGTTTAATAACGCAAAAGAAAAGGCTGCATGTAGAAGCAAATGAAGAAGGATATTTATTCTCTCTTTCAGATCCACAAGCAATGTCCAGCCCCCTCCCAGAAAGCAGGGCTTCAGTATACATAGCAGGTTCTTCAGGACATAATCATAATAATGAATGCCCACCGCCTTCTCCTTAGCTTTTATTGATGAACATTCACCACCACACAGTATGGATTATCCCTTTGGTCAGTCAGGGTCAGCAGTCCTGGCTATGCATCCTTCCAAGACATCTTAGCTACTCTGTGAGCAGTGCTCAGCAGTAGCCAAAACACTGGTGTGTTATCAACACCTTTCTAGACATCAAAAGAAAGCATAGCATGATGAAGGCTTCTACAGGGGAAAGTAACTCCACTCAGACAAATCCAATATATCCAGACAACATCTCTCAGAATTTCAGATGGGGAAGAAAAAGAGGTTTAAGTCAAAGCAAGAATTAGTTACCATGAGACCAAATGTTGTCATCCATTCCTTCATAAATCTTCATAGGACATTTTTCCCACTTGTAAGGAACAGAGCCACTCCAGTAGAGATTTCATCATCTTTTCAAAGCCAATACTGCATCTTATTTTGTGCCCCTCCATGAGAAATCCACATTGGCCACGTTTCAGTATACATCCACAAAATTAAGAACCACAACCAGACGGAAAAAAAAAAAAAAACCAATCAACATTATTTCCTGCCAAGCTCTCTTTATTCTTGGCCACAGAAATAGCTTATTTTGCTGACCACTCCTATCCACCTTGGTATAGGATACCAAGTAAGTCTCAGGTCTATTAGGTTAGCTTGAAATACCTTGCCTGAGACTTTGCTCTAGCTGGATACAAAAATTCAGAGACCTCTAATTCTTTCTGCTTAAGTCTTAATCCTTACCTATGCAAGAATCTGACACAGTTACCAAAGTTATGTAGCACAAGACTGGACTTGATTTACAAAGTTGTTTCTTATCCTATGCTCCAGCTTCCTACTGCTGTTGCACACAATGGAATATATTAAAATTTTCTTAAGAAAGGATGTTCTTTGATGTTTGATCCCTGTATACTTTAAAGCTTAATCAACAAGAAAGGAGATTTAATCCATGAAAGAGATAGCAACTAATAAGCCAGCTTTATGTTACATCTAGGTGTTAAAAAGACGAATTACTTGTCAGTAGAATTGCCTTGTTAAGGGCTTGACATTTTTCAGTTATCTCAGACATAGGGGGAGGTTAACAAAGCTTGGGAAAAAGGAGGTACCACTGACAGTGGATACAAAGAATGCAGAATTTATGGTTCACAAGGATATTTGGCAGAACCCCCAAGATGAAAAAACTAATAAAGACAACTCAGCAACAGCGCGGAATCAGCTCCGACTCAGTAAAAGGTAATTCCACAGTGTGAGATTGTGACTATGGCCCACCAACTCAAAACACCCACCAATCCAAAAAAAAAAGAATGGCTGAGCAAGTGGACTAATTAACATCTTTAACCAAGAGAAGACAGAATACTAATTAACATGAAAAAATAAGGATATGTAAAAAAATAATCTGAACTTCGGGATCAAAGAGCAAAAAACGAGAAAGTTGCATAGAACAAGATCCAAGTAGATGCTGAAGATTTTCTCCCAAAATGGAACAAATATGAAGAAAAAAGGAAAAGGTGAATTTAAGATGTGAAGACAGAAGAAAGGAGTATTTATGATGAAACATACTTCTAACTGCTTATAGAAAATATTCCATCATACATTTCAAATTAAAACATTTTGAAATGTTATCTGGGAAGACACAAACCAGAAAAATTAAGATATGAAGCCCTGTTTTCAGCCAGTCTTGCTTCCATAAGAGAAAAGCAGTAAGTAGGGATAAGAAAAAAAGAAATTAAATTATAAGTTTTTGAATAATTCATTTGGAAATTAATTGTTACTTAAATTGATGGGTTGTGCAGGTTGTTTTAAACATTTTCTGACAAATTATAATCCAGGATTAGCAAACATAAGGTACTTACAAAGTAAAATATTGCTCCATACATGCACATGGATCAGCAGCAGCAGCAAGCCTTTTTTCTTCTACAGTTAAATATGGTTTCAGTGTAACCTCAAAGTTTTGCCCCTGAAGAGCAGATTTAATAGTGCAAGACACCTCAACTATTTTACCCAGCATTGTGGAATTTTGTTCCACTCTTTTAAGTGCAGTATTTAAAAAAAAAAAAAAAAAATCGAAAAAATCAGTGCACTCAATCAAGCTTGCCAGCCAAGAGTGAAGTCTACTCAAAAAAAGAGAAAATCTTATTAAGTAACAGGATACCGACTCCCTTGCTGTTTTAACTTCTAGAAACAAATATCCTTCGCAGATTTCAAAGGTCATTTCCCTCCAAAAACAACTCTTATCAGCAGCCTCAATGAACAATGGGAAAAGCAAATGCATTTCAGACTTGCGTAATACAGTTTATTGTACAGTACAAAAATATTTTCATCTTTTGAGCATTAAGAAGATTTAAGGGGATATCAATCCTTATGTTAGATCCCTCAAAATAGAAAGCATAAATGTAAGCACCACACTTCAGTTCATGTTTATAAACTCATAATTATTCTGAACTGACAATTCCTCAGTACAGAATGTTAGACAAATAATTTCTTTATCACTTACATCCACTTGCCAGGAGCTCAGGAAAATGTAAACAACTCTCCAGCTGCATCAATACCTTTGCCCCTTCCTGCTAAAACTCTGAGGGTAATTCTAGCCTTACAGAATGAGGTACATATTACAAATAACTGAAATACAAGCTTTATTACTTCAGGAGTAGCACCAGCTTTAAAGAAGCCTAATCTGATAGCTGATGAATATATAGCAGAGCTACATAAAGATGGAAAGTAATGGCTCCAACAACAGAAGACACCAAAAAAAGCCCATCTTTGTAATAGTAACTATAGTCTCTGAGCCATTTTCCCTAACAATAAGAAGAAAGAAAATGACTTTCCAAGAGCAAAAAAGGGATAAACAACACAACTCTCACCTGTCTGCCCAATGACATATCTAAGAATGCAATGAGATTTCCCTGAGTTCCCAATTCATAATCCAGTGTTATAACATCTTTTATACTGCAGCCCCACCATTCCTAAACATTGCAAGCTCAAAGCACTGCCGTGGACTACAATTAGAAATATTATACTCATATACAACAGTGCTATGAAATATGATCTTTACTATTTGTATAGCATCTACTATGAATCAATTATCAGCTGCCTTTGTAATCTTTAGAGGCTTGTATTCCTCAATACTGGAATTTGAAAGCTAAAGGAAGGTAAATTAGAAATGCAAATTCCCCACCTTTCTCTCATAACAAGCATTACACATAGCAGATCTACAATGATGTACTTAATATCAAAATATACTTAATATCAAAAATACTTAATATCAAAACTGAAACTGAAGCCCAGCCAGTGATGCAACAAAAAACTTGGGAACAGTTTCGATCAACTCTACAAAAGAAGAACGAATTTTTAACAAATAAACCCCCGGTGAGACAGAGGGTGTTCATAGATAAGGACAGCACTATATCACAGCAAGAAAAGATACAGGAAATGGCAAACAAATCCACCACAGGGGAGCAAGCAAGCTTCTTGGTTATATGGAACAATCTGTTATAGAAGAAAAGTTACAAAAGTCCCACTCAGTTGAATTCTAACAATGCGTTTCTTGTTTTAAATTTTCCATCTGCTGCATACCTTCAGTTACACAGTATCAATTTCCCTGATCTTATGTTCAAAGTCTTTAGTAGATTTCAGTTGAAAGGACATACTTTTAACCAAAGCTCTCTAAGATTTTTTTTTGCCTTCAGCACAGCAAAACGATCCAATGTAAAGTTCAAAATAAAATACTGTGAATGTTATGAGGTTTGAAGCAAAAAATCCACACTGAGAGAGCAGCTTAACCTTTTGCCCTAGCACGTGAGTAGTAATGAAGTCCTATGTAGTATTAACGAAGTCCCATGTTTCCCTACAAAATTTTAAAAAAAAATATTTTTTCTTTTTTACATTTTACACTGCAAAACCCTTAAAATAAATTGGCTTATTTTAGGACGTGCTATTGTGTAAACTCTAAATGAGTTTAAATTTAACATTTAAAGAGGAACTGCAAATGGATTTCAGAGCCATAAAACTTGGAAGCTAAATTGGCAGCAAATATATGCTACAGTATGAATTTATTTTTGCTGTTCATTGGGGGTTTTCCTCTAGCAGGAAATTAAGAAATCTAAGTTTCACTGTGTTTCAGTCTATACCACAAACTGTTTGAATGACATCTTGTGGTGCTATTCAGTACTGCCATCCTCCTCCATTACAGTACTGTATTTACTTCTAATTCACAACACAGTATTCAACTATTACTTCAAGGAAGACCCAAGTCATTTGGCTATGAGTGTAGCTGTTCTACGGTTTAAAGAGAAATTGAGGTAAGAGGTAATTTATTTGCTTTCAGCCACTCCTAATTTTTCAATCTGAAAAAGAAACTCTACCCAAAAAGCCAACTTAATAGTTTAAAGGATAGCCTGCAGAGATGTGAGGAAAACCAGGATAACTATAGTATCCTGTAAGGCTGAGAGCCACAGAGAACAAGATCAGTTATAGTCTGAGCAGCAACACTATTTATTTCATTTAATTATTGTGTTGCCACTAGTTGCTCAAAGTACTTGCAATCTGGATGGTTTGGGTATAGTCTCACCCTTCTGAGTGACGAAACAGATAGAAAAGCGTAAAGCTAAAACCTGAGTAAAGCATCTTCCCAGTTCTCTGTTGTGAACCTTTAGTACCCCAACAATGCCTCAGCAGCTCAGTGCATGAACACCTCTAAGCTGCTGCTACCACCACCATCAATGCAGAGATGCAAACTGCCTACATTTCAAATGCTCTAACCAGATGGCAGCTAGTATGACAAAGCACTTTGAAGTCCTTTCTGGATCTGACTGAAATTTAATCTAAGATAATCTATTGTTACTAGAGTAGTAACAGACACTACTTCACCCAGCGACGAGAAAGGTTGCCTGAAAGGATGAAAAGTATCAATCTTGCAATTCTACTGCCTACTACCTCTTCTGGTAGTGCCTACACCATCAACACTGCAAGGATACTTCTTCTAGAGAGAAATTTTTCTTGGTGGAAAATATCAGTTTCCTGAAGGCTGAAAATTTGAGGTGGTGCTGCCACTTGAGTGGTTGTGTCAACTTACAGCCTGTCTTGAGGCATGTGATCAGAGTTTGCAGACATTTTCAGATCACTTTGAAGCATTTGGTAGTTGTAAAGTTCTCACAGGGAAGTGAGAAGCAGTATCACAGAATATTCTGAGTTGGAAGGGACCCACAAGATCACTGAGTCCAACTCAGTGTTTTCAGCTTTCCCATAAATGGTGGAAAAAGGCTTCTTTTAAAGATACCACCACAAAGCTGATGTTGTCACTGACAGAACCACAGTGTTAGTATACTTACATAAAAGTACAAAACATTTCAGAAACACTGTTAAAGAGCATTACAATGCTGTTCATCTTCTGGCAGGACACCAAAAGAATGCTGGTTTCCTTCAAGAAACAAAAGGGTGGCACAGACAAGGACAGCCTTCAAAAAAGCAGAACTAAGAAAAAGTGGAATTTCTTGCAAGCATCAGCCTTATAACAGTTATAAAAATGTGTACTTGATATCACTGAGGATGCAGATCAAAGCAAGCATCTAAAGCAAATATATGACAATGCAAGAAATATACAGAAACCACAGTGAAGACCTTCAACTATAAAACTTGCCCGAGAAAATAAGAAAGCCTCAAAATGTAATGACTACATTACAGAGTCCCACAGCAAATCAACCGTTCATTGCTCACATCCTCATATGTGCCAAGTGCATGGCAATAAGAGCATATTCATTCCGTGTCACTTCCCATCAGATTTGACAGATTTCAGCTGGAGAAGTGTTCTGCAATAGTAATGCCCACACCTGTACACTGCACTTACTTCCCATCCTGGTACTGACTAGAGGATTCAGATTTTATCTTGTAGACTCATCAGTTCATCCAAACCATTCATCTTTTCTGGGTTGTACATCCTACCAAAACTGGCATATCACCACATTAGTGGGCATAGGGCCATTTTAACAGATGGGGAAAGAAAGTAGTTGCGCCAATAAGCTAGTGGAGGCATCAAGTTTGAGTATTAGAGCCGGAGTCTCCTCCAAGAATTTTACAAATGGCAATGCATGTACAATCTCTCCATGTCTGGTTGAACAGAATATGCCAAGACAAAACTAGATCAATTAAAGACTCCAAGAAGACCTCTGACAGTTGTTGAAAGCAAGCTTTTAACTCCAATGAGTCTGGAAAAGTCATTTGCACAGAGAATTCAGCAATGAGTATCTTAATGAAATCACCACCTTCAGCTCTCTACAAAACATGCTAGCAAAATCTCTGAAAAATAAAAAAAAAAAAAAGGGTTTGCAGCCCTGATGAGTTTTCTGATGAATAGCTAAACAAAACATATAAGCTAGATTTGCAGCAAAAAAAGAGTCTAATATATTACAAATGTATTTTGCTTGGCAGAAATACAGTTTAAAGATGCAAATCAGTAAAGTTGAAAATGTGTGTTATAAATTTTGCCATCTGCTTCAATACCGTACTTTATCAATTGGTATCTAATGATGTTACTCCAGTGGTTCACCTCTAAGTTTTTACATTTTATTCAGAAAAAGCAATAGCTAGTTTTACTGCTGAAACTGTACTATTTCCAAGAACCAAACATTATTATTCAGTTTTATATGCAGGTATATTTTGTTTAAAATGCAATTAATATAGATTAAAATGCTCTGTCCACCTGCAATTAACTGTAAGCAGTAATAGCTGCACCCTAACATAAACAATTAGCAGTACTGATTAGCTCTCCAGGTACTCTCCGAAGTTGGAAGGTGGTTAGTTTTTATTTCTCCATATAGAGCAATAATAATGTAAAATGAACAATGTAACTATAAAAATATTCTATTATCTCATGTGATGTGCATCACATGGTACCTCTCTACACTATACAGATGATTTTGAGAGTCTTCCAGGGCTTATTGCATGGATTCCATCAATCAAGAACATGGAGAAATAGCTTGAGGCCCACAGGCGGGATTCAGCTTATCTGTAATATTTACATGACTCCATTGGCTCTTACAAATTTTCTGCTGAAAACTCCTGTTATGGGCAAAAACTTGTCTGCAGACTGTTTCCATTATTCTAGTTGCCAAAATCTGACCCTTTTTCTCCTTTTTCAAATGTGAGACATGGTAAGGACTTCAGATGAGTATTTCTACTAAAATGTGAAAAACAAAACAGGACAAATAATTTATATTAGGTCAACTTTGGATTTCATCTTTAAGTTTACTGACACTTTTTTGTGCCTCTGTGCAACTTGTCATAGGCCCTTCTGCTGCAAGATCAAAGGCAACTTATCCTAATAAACAATTTGTTTATTTTAGAAGCATTGTGGCCTACTTCCTCTTCATGGCAAACATTAGAAGACAGGCACACCAACAGAAGAGATTGGAATTTTTTTAAAGAAAGTGTTTACAGTAGTGTCTTAATACTTAAACTGCATGATACTACTACTATGAACTCCAACAGGCAAGTGCAAGCTTCTGGTCCAACTGTCACTGTAGTAATGTTCTGGGCCATATATAACATATGTGCCCCTTTGCTGAGGAGTACTTCTTGTATCATCAGTAGGTCTAAGGAAGAATTCCTCCTTCCTCAGCAACAAAAAAAGCACTGAAACACCACAATGGTATCAGATACAAGCATATCAGCAGTGATGAATGACAATCAAGAGAGACCAGCAAACAATCTCTGAAAAACCCTAAAAGTAATTTCTTTTCATCAGTGGAATACTCCACTATCCCCACCCTTTCATTTTCAAGAGGCAGGGACACATCTAACCCTTCTCTGTGTTTCCTTGTATTGCTCTTTCATCAGGTTTTGGGCTATTACTAGAGTGAATTATTAGAAATGTAACCTATATGCTTTATGAATTAATACTGCATTTTCCAGAGTGCAACACAGTCTGCTTTTCTAACAGTAACCCTCAATTGCAGTCCAGTGGTTTTTTCACATTACACAAATTTCATCATCTTCTCTGCACAGTGTTTGTCCCTCAGCTACTCAATCCATACTCAGAACTTAACCACACAAGTCTGAGTCATGGATAAGTTCCTATTTCAGCAAGAATTTTTTTTGTCAGCTACAAAAGACCACTGAGATCAATGCCTGCTGTCCGCTCAAGTAATACTTTTAGAGAACAGATGTTCTGCCTGTTCCTGTAAGTGCAAAAGAAAGTCTGGCGGAGCAATTTATTAATAACATGCACCACATACCACAAGCTAGTCTTGTCACAATCACACAAATCAGCTACAGCTGATTCACAGAAGGGCATCTATGCTACAGCACTGAAAAATTCAACCTTAACAGAATGAAAAAGCAAAAGATTTAGTGGAATAGATGGGGAAGAAGAAATGCAAATTGAGGAGGCCCATCAGCTGCTGATTCACAGAGCTAAGCATCAGTGACAGTAGTTTCATGTTGTTGTGATTTACTTTGGTGTGGTACACAAATAAACACATCAGTAGAGGTTTCTAGAGCATGGAAGTTCCCTTTGTGCAAAACAATCAAACGGAAGAAGTAGCGATTGATTTTCTAATGTACATGAGACCTTAGTTTATGGTGCTTTTTATTGGCTGCTCTTGGAATAGATTTCCAATTTGTTGTACCATACAATTGCAGCTTAGCAAACCTTTTGATCCTTTCATCTGGACACTCGTCCTCTCCAAACCACTTTTTCTTTAAGGAGCTCCAGGCTCTCTGTGCCAGTGCACTCGGTCGGGGCTTTTTCTTCCCTTCTCTATTTCCTCATTTTGACTTCTGACCAAGACACTGTTAGCACTGTTAACACCCACTTCAAACTGGCCACCTCGCCCTGAACAACTATATTTCCAACTACAACCCCCATAAATACTTTTTTTACAAGTACTTTTATATATATAAATACATATAAATATATTTGAAGGCCAAGGTAAAGTAATTCCAGCGTCGTTAGCTGTCGAAACAGAGGAAAAACGATAAGCAGTATTTCAAACAAACCAAGAGAAAAACTTTGCAGCTAACCCACTCCCTATGCACACCAGAAATGTAAGCAAGTGAACTTTTCCGCGGAGCCGGGGGAAGCGGGAGGCCCCCGGAGCTGCCCCTGCACGTGGGATGGCCCGCCAGCCCAGCACCGCCCGAGCGCCCACGGGATCGTCCGCCCAGCGGCCGCACCGAGCCCCCTCCTCCCTCCCTCCCTTACTTCTTGGTGTCGCTGCTGAAGAGCCCGAAGGCCACGGGAGCCGAAGGAGTCACGGTGGGCGCCGCTTCCTGCGCCAGCTCGGGCGCCGCCTCTCCTCCCTGCTCGCTGTAAGCCAGCCCGTTGCCGGACATGGTGATGGTGACGATGTCGCCGCTGCCGCCACTCCCCACCTGCCCCGCCAAAGTTGCCGGCGCCGCTCTCCCAGACGGACACCCCCCGACTCCGCTCCCGCCCCTCACGGCCCGCAGCTCCCCCCGGAAGCTGCGCTATCACGCGGCGGGGGGCGGGCACAGCCGGCAGGGCAGGGCGGGGCGGGAGCGGCCGGGCACGGACGTGGCAGCCCCGGGGCTGGAGAAGGGAGTAGCGCAGGTACCACCTGCCGAGTTGTGCCTCTTGGCCCTCCGCTGTGCCCTCGGCGCAGCCCTTTACAGTACAAAGTACGGACTGTGGCAGTGGTCCGTGCTCCGAAGGCGCTCGTGTCCGCACAAATGCCGGTGCCTCACACTGAGCCCCACGCTCGCGGTAGGAGTGAGGCGGCCTCGACTGACAGCAGCTGCTTACATATGGGAGGCCAAAAGTGTAGAGGGATAATTAGAAGTCGTCTGAGGAAAGTTTCTCCTAATTTCTTTTTACAATCTTTTTTTCCTGTGTTCGTCTTTCCCCCCTCCCCGTAGTCTTTGAGGATTGATCTGTGTTCATTAAAACACCCTTCTATCCATCTGTTGACATATATAAGTGGAGTGCAACCTTTTCATCCTTAGAAGTGAACTCATTTCCAAAAGGTTATCTCTTCACAATCAATACTTTTTATCTTGCAGAGGAAAAGAAAAGGGGGTAGAGAGGAAATGGGTTGTCATAGTATTTTTCTGAAGCAGCTTTTTGACTGGCTTGTCTTTCAGTTTGCTTGATTGAAATTGACTCATTACCACGCAAATAAATTTTACAAAAAGAGTTACCAATACGGAATTTATTAAGAGTGTGGGACTGCTATAAGGGTAGTTGTAGTCAATAGTTGCCTTCTCAAGATGTCAACATTTTGATTTTCTTTTATGATCTCTCACAGCTTTTCTTTGTGTAGCACTGTCTCTTGAAAGTCATGGTTTAGCATGTAAAAATCTCAGTGTGAATGTTCTTAGCCATCTACAATACCTGTTGGTTATTTAGACTTCCATTTTTGTCCTGCCTTTTGCATTGTTTATAGTAACAGCCATCATAGTTTTCTTTCCTTGTAGAGGGAAATATCTCATTATTACTACCATAAACAGTCACAGTAACTGTTGATGCTCATCTAATAATTTGACTTGGGGAAGACACCTCATGTTACTCAACAAGCTGTAATTTTGTAATTCCAACAAACACTAACTTTGTTAGGCTTTCTGAAAATAATTACAGAAGATACTTTGCAGCATTTTTTCCCAAGTTATATACATTTGGGGGGGATTTTTTTTAAGCTGAGCTGGGCTGCCGAATGCTTATTGGGTGCCCTCTTGTGGCTCACATTGTTAGTATGCTATTTGACATGAAAAAGGAGATGCACTGGTAAGGAAATTATTTTTTAATGGAATTCAAGCTCTGTATAACAGAAATGTCAAGCTATTAAAAGCTTTGCTCATATTTTCTATATTGCTAATAGTGTCTGATATACCCAAAATGTGCTGGTATTGCAGATCCTACACAAATGTGTAAGATCTGCAAATGTCATTGATAAAGAATAAGTAATGATACAATACAAACTTCTAGTAATACAATTTTTCATTCAGTAATGATTTAGAAATCTGATGTGTAATAAGTTACTTTAAAATTAAGCCTCAAGAACTCATTCCCTAACCTGGAATAATGGGTTTTCAGTCTGTGGCATGAACTCAGCTTCTACTATTCCTGAATAGTTCAGGAAACTCTTATACAAATGAGAAAACTAATGACTCTGAAAAAAACTTTGATCTGTCTCTCTCCACGTGAATCAAAATTTAGAACTGTAATAAAAGCAAATGAGTGCTCTTTCAGAAGTACTGTTTCTCCATTCCTTCTTAGAAGAACTGGCTACCATGTTATCCACAGGAGCTGCTCACAGTGATATTGGAACAGGTTTTACTGGTGTCAAATGAATATAGCGTCCTACTTTTCTCCATATTGAAGCTCAATGCCCTTCAAAAATACCACCTTTTTACTTCTGCTGCATGCAGCATGAATCACGTCCCATGGTGCAAAAAAAGAGTATAAAACAAAGAAAGTCCCTGTCCAAGGAGATCATAGAATCACACAGAATCATGGAATGGTTAAGGTCAGATGAGGCTGCTATAGGTCATCTAGTCCAATCTCCTTTCTTGAGCAGGGTCCCCTAGACCAACAGTACTCAGGCATGTTGCAGACAGCTTTGGACACATTGTCAAAAGCAAAAGCCTTGCTGAAGTCCAAATAGACAATATCCACTACTTTCCCCTCGTCTGTCCAGGTAATTGTCTCATTGTAGGAGGCAATCAGATTGATCAAGCATGATTTCCCTTTGATGAATCCATGCTGACTACTCCTGATCATTTTCTTGTCTTCCAAGTGCTTAGAGGTGGCCTCCAGTTTGAGCTATTACATCACTTTTTAGCAACTGAGGTGAAACTGACTAATACGACCAGTGATGGATGACCAGCTAGACGACACAATAGTCCTCTGGGTCGTTCTTCTTGCTCTTTTGAAGACTGGGGAAACATTTGCTGTCTTCCAGTCATGAGTCACCTCTACTGTATCCATGACCTTTCAATGATTGTGAGCAGCCTCGCTATGGTGTCCATCAACTTTCTCAGCACTTGTGGATACATCCTGTCAGGGCCCCTGGACTGGGGGGTGTCAAGTTTGATTAAATGGTCTCTAACCCAATCCTCTTCCAAAGGAAAGTCTGTCTTTCTCCACATCTTCTCCCTGGTTTCCTGGGTCAGGAATTCCTGAGGAATAGCCTTGGAAGTGAAGACGGAAACAAAGAAGACAGTCAGTAAATCTGCCTTCTCTTGAACCTCTGTCACCAGGTTCCCTGTTCCATTCAGTAGCAGACCTACATTTTTCCTGATATTCATTTTGTGATTGATGCATTTGAAAATAAAATCGAGTAGAACATGGATTAAATAAAAGGAAAGGAGAAAGTTATGTTTAGAAATCGGAATGAGCAAAAAGGGGAAATGAAGTCTCAGAAAACCATGATGGCTCTTTCAGGTGGTAGTGATCACAGAAGATAAAATTCTTGATCAGAATGTAATAGGATCTAGAGGAGAAACATAGGAGAGTCTCTTACTGGAGGAGAAACAAAGGGAGAAATTAAAGGCACAATGCCTAAAAGTGATTATGCTCCACATTCTCCTACAGGTGAAACACTTGCATTACTTATCCTAACAGATTTTTTTTAATGTATGATAATTTATAAATAGTTCCTTGAAAGAACATAATGAACTGACTGAGGATAAGATCTGTAAGCAATTGCTACACTCAAGTGCACTTGTATATGAAAGGGGTGAAAAGGTCAATAAATTATTTTCCTGGCAGACCAAGACTGAGGAAGTTGAAATAACATCTTGGAAATAACACTGGATACACAGAAGATAATTTCAGACAGGGGAGAAAAAAAAAAACCAACTCAGCCTTTTTTTGCCAGAGATTTCTCTTCCAGTCACATCTGAATATCAACCTAACCTGGTAGTCCCAAGGCCATGGAAATGTATGTTCTTGTTGAACAATATCTCTGCCTTGTCTTGGAATAAGATAAGGGTTTCTCAGCACCCTACATCTGTGATCCTAACATTAACTCACTTATTTAGGTAGCTGAATCTGAAGGGATTTTCCTAAGATTAAGTAGTATCTCTCAGACAAGATGTCCTACTTCTCTAAAGAAGTGTAAGAAATTCAAAGGAAAGAGAATTTATATTAATTTATATGAAAATTCTCGTTTAAAATTATTTTAATAAACTTTCTTTTTCTAAATTATTGTTAAATTAATAATTATATTTATTTTAATTACAGTTAATATTAAAATTAATGTTTTTATATAGGTGTTCATATAGTTACAATAATTTTTAAATTATAACCATATGAATTAAGAAAAAAAATTTACATGTTTTTTTTAATTAAAATATCAGACTGTATCTCTGATACCTATTCTTTTTGGTTCCATTTAATCACTGTAAAATACATTTTTTCATACTTCTTAAAAGGAACTTCCTTAAAAGTATGTGAGAAAAGTAGAATTTTTTCACTTCTTATTTTAAGGATTAAAATAAAGGAAATATAATACACATTTATAAACTCTTATTGTTAAAGCTATTTTGAATGTGAATTCACAAGCCTTTTTTATAACATAGGCTTCATTTAAATATAGAACATTTATAAACAGCCCTGTTCAGTACATCTCATGATGTATTTAACAAAACTTGAAATGATACAGAGAGATCAAGATAAAAAATTACTTATATATGAGAAGGAAAAACCTGAATAAACTTGGACTCTGTTGCCTAGAAAATAGACATTTGATAGAGATTGCTCTGGTTTATGATCTGTATCTATAAAGTCATGAATTGCACAGAAAACATGACTCATTATCTCATCGCCTAGGCACCATCAAATGAAACTGGTAGATTGAAGGTTCAAAATAAAAGGATATTTTTCCTACAGCACAACTGAATATGGTGTTTTTTGCATGAAATATTGTAGATGCAAAAGTTTCCATGAGTCAAACAACAAGAAGATGAATTCATGAAAGAAGATGTTATTAAATGCAATGATAACATCTCTGGCTCAGGAGGTTCCCGAACCACAAGTTTATTACAGCGAAATATCATTTTATACTCTCCTTGTTCTGATACTGGTAATACTTACAAGTACTTGGGGCTAGATAGACCTTTGGAGGTACAATTCATCTGATATACTCTAGTTAACTATTCCTATTGCAGTTAGATAAATGTGTAGATATTCCCCTTAACACAGTTCAGCAGCTGAAAAATGAGAAACTATGTGGAGCACAAAAAATATTAGCACATATATTATCTAATGGCATGGTTCAACTTCTGCAAAAGACTTCTAGTCTGTTAGAATGGGAACTAAAGTCATGATACCTTTCTATTTCTGTTTTCCAACAAAAGGGAACATATCAGCCTACCCCATTTGTATTTGAAGAATGACACACATGAGGTAAGTCAGGCTATACACCCCCTTCTGATCACAAAAGCTGAAACTGTAGTGAGGCTTCCTCTTTTATTTGAGAGAAAAACAAAACATTCTCTTTTTTTCCATCTTATTTATCCCCCCAGGTCTTGCTTGACATTTTTGCCTTTGATGTTGTGAAAGAAAATTTGTGTTCACTCTTGCCAAACCATTGTCATGAGTCTTTAAAAAATGCTAGATGTTTATAGGGCTATACTTAAAATCTACTTGAGCTGATATAGCTAGGATGACCCATCTATCCTGCTCTCAGGAACACCAAGTTCCGGATTGCTGGTTATCTAGTCCTTCAATTGGAATGCTTTGGTGCTGCTTGTTAGACCTAGTGCTCCACAAAGCAGTTCACTCCCTCTAATCACTTGAGTCAAAACAGCAAATACAACTTACACGAAAATTTTTCTTTTTTTAAGCAATAAACTACAATCCAGACTTCAAGCTACCTCAGTCATTTATTTTCCTCTTAAAGAAATATGAAATTCGATGATGATGCTGAAGAGGCAAAATCCTATTTTGCCTTCTATGCCTGTTTGTTCCATTACTGAACTCAAATGAGAAAAGCTTTTCTATAAGAGTTCATTGGAAATGAAATAGTGTCTTTGAAGATAGGAGTATTACTCAAACATGAGACAAGCAATTAGCATCTAAGAATAGCAGAGGTCCTAGACCTAATTTCTTTCAAACCTTGATAAAGCATTTAAAGATTTGCCAGTGTGTCATGCAAACCTGACACCATTCTCATCACAAATTCTGCTTCTGTGGCCTTTAATGTCTGCATTTCTTCCTTCTTTTTGTCAGTAGTGACTGAGTCATGAAATGCTAGTGAAAGAAGACAGCTGCATTTCCATTACTCTCTTTTACTGGTTGTTCATCAGAGAAAGACAGTTGTTTGTTATTGGTCTTGAGTTGCTACACAATAGTCAAGACTTGTCATGCTTAGTCTATTAGAAGAAATGGATTGGATAAGCAAAGTCAAAGTAATGATCAGTGTCATACAAAAGGAGCGTCAACTCCTTTGAAACTGCAGAACCAAGCATATAGCATAGATGAACCTGGCACACTAGTTGAAATAGTGGGAGGATGGGAGTGGGATGAAGAATCCAGCTGGGACAACAGGGAATACCACACCTACACAATGACCAGGGTGGTCTGCATCTGGTTCTCTTCAGCAGAGCTTTGTGTACTGGGCTTTGTTTCTAAGGCAGAAGATGACATTGAGCATTGGAGAGCACTACCCCACCCATTCACATGTTCACTTAGATGTGGGGTTGGGGGAACTGAAGAAGATGAAAACATCTGAGATTTTTCCTTTGATACCAAATGCCTCATTCTGTTTTGAGAAAAGTACTTCTTCAACACAGCTTAGTATACAAAGTCCAATTCCCTGAAAACAGAGAGACAATGACTAAATTACAGTTTCCTTCTGCAGTTTCCAAGGCACTCTCTCAGCCCTGGAAGTTCTCTTTCTATATTCAGTAAGGTTCCCATTCACACTTACTTATTCTGATGGCTTACAGCTTTCTGCCTCTTATCCGCATTTTGCCATGGGTTTAGGAAAAGCAGGTCCTGCTTGACCTGATCTTCTTTTATTCTGAGTTGGACCCACAAGGATTCTTGAGTCCAATTCCTGTCCCTGCACAGGGCAACCCCAAAAACCCACTATGTGCCTGAGACTATTGTCCAAACACTTCTTGAACTCTGGCAGGTTTGGGGCCTATGACCAGGAGATCTGCTTAGTCCATGAGGGAAAACAGTGGGTGTAGTCTACCTGGACTTCAGTAAAGCTTTTGATATTGTCTCTCAGTATTCTCCTGGAGAAGCTGGTAGCACATGGCTTGGACAGGTGCACTCTTTTCTGAGTAGAAAGCTATCAGGATGGTCATGCCCAGAGAGCGGTGGTGAATGGAATTACATCCAGTTGGAAGCTGGTCAACAGTGGTGTTCCCCATGGCTCAGTATAGGAGCCAGTCCTATAATGTCCTGTCCTCATCCAGTTCATTGATGATCTGGATGAGGGGGTGGAGTGCACTCAGTCAGTTTGCAGGTGACACCAGGTTGGGTAGGAGTGTTGATCATCAGGAGGGTAGGAAGGCCCTGCAGAGGGATCTGGACAGGCTGGATCCATTGGCTGAGGCCAGTGGTATGAGGTTCAACAAGGCAAGTGGCTGGGTCCTGCCCTTGGGTCACAACAACCCCAGGCAGTGCTACAGGCAGGGGAAGGAGTGGCTGGAAAATTGCCTAGGAAAAAAGGACCTGGGAGTGCTGTTTGACAGTGGCTGAACAAGAGCCAGCAGTGTGCCCAGGTGGCCAAGAAGGCCAATGGCATCATGGCCTGTATCAGAAATAGCATGGCCAACAGGACCAGGGAAGTGATTGTCCCTCTGTGCATGGCACTGGTAAGGCCACACCTCAAGTCCTGTGTTCAGTTTTGGGCTCCTCAACTCAAGAAAGACATTGAGGTGCTGGAGCAAGTCCAGGGGCTGGTGACAGGGCTGGTGAAAGGTCTAGAGAGTAAGTCCTGTGAGGAGAGGCTGAGGGAGCTGGGGTTGTTTAGCCTGGAGAAAAGGAAGCTCAAGAGAGACCTTATCACTCTCTACAACTGCCTGAAAGGACACTGATGCCAAGTGTGGTTCAGTCTATTTACCAGTCAACAAATGCCAGGATGAGAGGCAGCCTCAAGCTGCACCAGGGAGGTTCAGGTTGGACATTAGGAAGAATTTCTTCACTGAAAGAGTAGTTAAGCATTGGAATGGGCTGCCCAGGGATGTGGCGGAGTCACCATCCCTGGAGGTGTTCACAAAACGACTGGATGGGGCATTAGTGCTGTGGTTTACTTGGCATAGTGGTGTTTGATCAAAGGTTGGACTTGATGATCTTGGAGGTCTTTTCCAACCTTAATGATTCTAAGATTCTATAAGTGCTTGATTTTCAAAAAATATGAGAACTTACATATTTTTCAGCAAAAATTAATTTTAACAGAATTAGTAATTATAAAAGCAGACTACTTTTACCCAAGTTCTTGCCAATGAATTAAGGTGTCTAAATTCAGGCACCCTCATTTTGAAGGGTAGGCAGTTACAAACACCAGAAGAGATTACACCAGGAAAAGACTTCTGAATGGAGATGAACTTTCAGGCTTTCTGAAGCAGCAATAGGTTTAAATTTTAAGCTACATAGGAACTCAATAGTTTGTCTGCCTAAGTGCATCCCTTCTCCATTACTTCAAATTTTCATCAATACTGCTCTGCATTTCTTTCTGTACATTGTTTGCCCTTTTTTAGTTTTTCTGAGTGGCACTCAACTTCCCATATGTCAGAAGTGCAGAGAAAATTTGACACCAAACACAGAGTAAGTCTCGGGAAGTCTCAAAAGTCTCCTCTTTGGAGACAGGAGGCTATGAGAATGATCTCTTGTTCTGACCCACTTTGGCCTTCTGATGTTCTTTTAATTGAGACTGTTACATGGAAGCAGTACAGGAAAACCTTTTCTAAATCATTAAGGGGAAAACCAGTATGAAAACTGCATTGAACAGAAAATGGTAAATCAGAAATAAATTACCTACAAAACACTGTTTTAGAAGAAGGCTTGGAGGAATACACAATAGGAAACCTTTTCATTATCTCCACAACACATAGGCTAAAGACACCAAATCTGATTCTCTAAAGATTTTGGTATCATTTATGTCTTTTGTACCCATATAAAATAAAATGCTAAGCCTCCTAGCAGCAAAATAAAAATTCATATTCATCAGGCAACTTTTTGCACCTGAAGTTAATTTGAGAATTTTGAAGTAAACTTACCTTTGGCATTTAATTTGACTTATTAGCAATAGAAATCAGTGCTTTTGAAACTTTTTTTACATGGGCTGATTTCCTGGCCTGGCCTTCTCCTCTGGGAGACCCTGTCCCTTACTGAGCCCTGATTTGTAAATTCAGAGACAGAAAAGGACTGTCCAAAGATCCACATTATGCTTACAGTATGAAGACCTGTATTATACTATGAATCAGTACCAAAGGGAGATAATAATAATAATAATATATTCAGTTTTGTTCTATGTTGGTTAATGAAAACTGTCTTGTCTGTGGCAGTTCCAGCTTTGGGCACAAGAGGTAGGTGTTTCCACGTGAAACTTTCATTGAATACTCAACATTCATTACTAATCAGCTGATATACTTCAGGATAAGGGATAGTCAGGAGCTGTTAATTTCCTCTTCTGTCTTTTATGTAGGAATATATTTGCAAAAAAATGAGATTAATTGCAAAGAGGTAATAGGGAGAATGGAAGTAGCTGTGCATTTATATATAATGGATTACCACAGTTATTTCTTTTGCCAGGGGATCTCAGGGCTTCAAGGGAGTTGCAGTCTCTTGTTTATCTTTTGCTCTCTGGCCGAAAATACTGTTATATGCACTTACATGCAATTGTGAGACCAGATTACACACAGTGAAGCTGATTTTGTGGCAGATTGAGAGTGCTTGTCACTGGCATTCGCCTGACCTGTGCTGACTCTAGTAACTTTTTGCGTAGGTTGGGACTGTTTTGTTAGTTATTTCTTACTCACTGCAACCTAAGCAGCTTAAAAAGCAGAGATTAAAAAGCCAACCTGATTAAAAGCCAAGAGTATCTGTACCCTCAACACTATTAAGTTTTAAATAATATTATGTTTACATTATATTGTCTGTTTATTTATTTTTAATAAGTCATAAGGAAGAACTACATGAGTCCATTAAAATATTTAAATTTTTAACATTGTGAGAACTTTTCTGTTCCTAAATATCATAGAGAAAAAGCAACACATTACCTTTATTTATTTTCCATAGGGTCCCATACACACATTCCCTGGTTAACTGCTATATAAGAGAAGGATTATCAGTGCTGTGATTATAAAAGGTTTTTGTATCAATGCAAACATGAGTATTGCTTTACATACTCAGTCAACCATTATGTTCAAAATATTACCTGTACTTTAATCTTCTCATAGTCACCTAAATATGATATTTGTTTGAAAGGCAACAGTGTAGTCTTTAAATGTACTTTTTCACAGGCCTGCGTGTTACACAGATTCACAGTATCCAATTTAAAAATGAAAATTGAAATTTTAAGTAATTACTTGCCATTAATTTTCTGAAATCCTATGTATAAGTTTGTTCTGCTTTCTGTTACAATCCTAACTTTTCTGCGATGGAGCTTTTCAGTGTTTAGATCATGAGCTTATGCAATTATTTTGTGAAAACTGACTGATGCAGATTCTTGTATCCAAAATACTCGCTTTCTTCAGATGTTCTTATGCTAAATTGTATCGGTTCAATTTTGCTCCTAGGTTTGATGCTGTAAGTACATAATCCCTGCTACAGCAGATGATTTATAATTGCTGTCTCATGCACTGCAAAATACCAATCAACCAACCAAAAAAAAAAATTAGCTTTTTATTGGTCCTTGTAACATTCATTGGCTTGACCGTCATTCACTATATTCCAACGTATCGTTGAAGTTGAAAGTGAAGAATAATTGATTTGAAGTATTGTATTTGACAATACTTCAGAAATCCCTGAAAATTTATCCTACTGTTTCACACCAGTGAGAGCGTGAACATTACACCACCAGGTTATGCTAATTTAATTACTTTCTTCGTACACATATAGCATTTTCCATGTAAAAGAAAACCAGTTGTGGAAAAATAACTGAAGAAAACCCCAGCTAATGCAGTTTTGTACATCCAAATTAACTTCATTCTTAAGAAACCCTTAAGATTAACAATTCAAATAGGTTCTGTTATGGCAGTGTTAATACTTCTGGAATTTAAGCCGAAAAAACCAGAACTTACACAGTAAAGGGCTATCACTGCTTGCCTCAGAAACCTCCTTCAGCACAGGCTGATCACAGATTTGGTAGGTAAGGAGCCCATTTTAAGGAAAAAAGTCCTGCCTCCAGAAGCTCAATGGGACTTTAAATGAACTGTTTCTCATATCAGCCAGGCTGTTACAGGCTGTTTCATGCAGGGGAACTGTTGCAGTATGGTTTTAGGATATAAAAGAATGCAGATGTTTGTAATATTGTTAAATTGCCCATGTGTCCAAGATGGTGATTGTGACTCTTTGTGTGACTCTTCTTCCCAAAATACCTCACTGTACCTGTGGAATGTCTGAGAGATAACTAGAAACTCACTTATTGGTTGTTAACTCTTTGTTATCATTGGTTGTAAGACGTCCTGTGTTTTCAGTGGTTACTTTGTGATCCCTCCAAAAGCTATTTAAGCTGTTGTCAGATCAATAAACACTCTATCTGCCTGCATTCCCTCCTGCCTGACTGCTGGCCCCGTGTCCTCTCTGCAGGGGGCATGAGGCACCACGGGGTGGGGGGACCGGGGGGTGGCACTTTCCCCCTCGGAGCAAGGGGTAAAGGAAAGCCTCTGCTCCAGAGATCCCCATCCATTCAGCATTCGTCTAATGGCACCTGGGTAGAGCATGGTGGACCTACTCCTTCTGTGAAGGGAAGACACTTTCAGCACGGAAGATGATAGTCTGTGTTAGTCGAAAGCCTGGAATTTCAGCATTTTCTGGGTGTCACAAACTCAGAGGTTTGTGGGACATCCGTCAACCTAACTTCACTTCGGAGAAGGTAGGAAGCAAATTCCAGCAAAATCCTTTATCCCTCTAACCCTGAAACAATTCCATCAGCAAATCCTTTAAAAAGGACTGCCCTAAGAACTAAAGAAGAAGAGCCACACAAAGAGTCACAATCACCATCTTGGACACGTGGGCAATTTAACAATATTACAAACATCTGCATTCTTTTATATCCTAAAACCATACTGCAACAGGAAACCACAGAGATTCTCTGTCCTGTGCCCCAAGCAGTGAGGAGCCAAAAGCATGGGGCCTCCAGTTCCGCTGCAATATGTATTTCAGACAGATCAGATGCCACAGAAGAATTTTGCAGTGATTCCCTTTTTTTGGCTTTGCATCCTGACTGACCCACTTGACACATTCTTAGTAACAAGGTTTGGAGCATAGTTCCTGGTTCTTTAGTACATAAAGCAAGAGCAGCCTACTGAAAGGCTGACTGATATGCCATAATACAATAGTACGTAACCTACACGTGAACTACATCTTATGAACAATAAATAAACTACATCTTATGAAGACAGAAACTAGCTTTGGAATATATGGGTGTGCCTATGATATGGGATTATTATTTGTGAAGCAAATAGTTGCAGTATACTTATGTGATAAATGTAGAAAATAAAGAGTTGCAGCAAGAAACTGAAGTGCAGTGAAGTTACAAAAGCAGGTAAGTTTGAGCTGAATTGGGTTTCCTGTTTGAGTACCAAAAATTTACCAGACAAGAAGGTAAATGGAGCTTGTAGAACCGGTGGAAAATAATGGGATGATAAATTGTGAAAGCTATTTCAAATTCAACATCTGGTACCTTAAAACTGTAAAATTTAATGCTATGCAGTTTACAGCTTTTCATGTTTTACAATAACAATGAATGGAAAAAAGCTGAATGTAGCTGAACGTAGTTGAGGGCCTGAAAACCTCTTGGCTTGTGCTTACCAGATCCAGCTGGGAAGTGCTGTAGGCTTTTTATATGTAACTGGAGAGGATTACTCAAATTGCAGCTTTCATTTGAGGAAAGGTAATGAATACCTGGATATGGGAAAATTAACAATAGAATAATTTAGGCCATTTTGAAAAGGGAGAACAAAACTGTTGTTAGAATGAGGTTTGTTAAGATTTTTGGCAACAGCCCAACTGCTAATATTGATGGTTATTCAGTTCACAGCGAAGTTGCTAGAAATTTCTTAATGTTTACTAGACATCTCTTTTTGATATTAAAATGGTAATTAAATTGAGGTTAGAGCTAATGAGCCTGTCGTGAAAAAAAAAAAAACCTTCTTATAGTTAATAACACAAATTTAGATTATCCCAGAAACATGATTACAAAAGAGTAGAATAAGTTAGCTAAACTATTTTAGCCACTTTATCTGGGACAGTAAAAATCACCCAGAAATTTTGGCTATTAATTTTGATACACAAATTCTAAACCTGTGATTGAAATGAACATTGTTCTCTTCACTGTCAGAAGGCTGTCATAGTTCCAATTTTAGCAAGGAATTTTTCCTTCCCTTCCCCCTGCCGTGTGTGCTCTGTGTATAGACCATCAGATAGCTATCAGGTAAACAAAAGAATAGGCTCAGTCCACTAATGGCCGAGAGATCAGTCTCCTAGGACACAGGCAGATGAAGGATCTAAAGTCTACCTTTTTTTTCGTCTCTGGGGCAACGGGGGAGGAGGAATTTTGGTGGGCTGGGAGTGTGGCTGGCATGCAGGCTGGGAGGAGAGGCTAGTGTGCCAGTGGGCTTGGGACCTGCTGTGAGCTGCAGACGCTGCCTGGTGTTTGTTTGTTTGTTTGTTTGTTTGTTTGTTTTTGTTTTTGTTGTTTTGTTTGGTTTTTGTTTTTTGTTTTGTTTTGGTTTGGTTTTTTGTTTTTTGATTTGTGTGTGGTTTTGTTTGTTTGATTGTTTTTGTTGTTTGGTTGGTTGGTTTGGTTTGGTTTTTGCTTTTCCTGTCGGAGGGGAGTTTGCTGCTGCTCTCTGCTCAGCTTTTGCTGGCTGCAGGCCCTGCTTACAGCGAATCCTAACCAGCTGGAAATCACGAGTTTTCTTCCACTAGGAGAATTTTCTGTTTGATTGCTTTTTTTTTCCCCTTCCTTTCCTTCCCCCCTCCCCTGCTGTCCCAGTGTGGGAAGGGAAGGGGAACCGAGGGGTGGTTTTTTGTTGTTGTTTTGTTGGTTTTTTTTTTACTGGACATTACAAGTTCTGCATCTCCAGTGGCCCAACAGCGTCACCCGGTGGCTGATACAGGACATTACAAGTTCTGCATCTCCAGTGACCCGACAGCGCCCCCTGCTGACTGTGTTTGGAATTGCACCAAAGGGTGCAAAAATTGAACTATTTACTCTTCCTTTTGCCAGTTTATCGGTTTGTTTTTGAAGGGGTTATTTGTGGGTATAGGAGTGTTGTTTGGTTGTTTTACTTGGGTTTTTTTCGTGTTTCTATTAATACGCATATACCTCTTAATAAAGGGCTGTTATTTTCCCTTTTCCATAATTTGTTTTCCTTCAATTGGAGCCTCTTAATTTTGGATTTATAATTGCTTAGAAAGAGAAGTTTGGGTCTTTTCTCCTAACCCATCCTCAGCAAAAGACCCTTGTCTCATTTAAACTGGGACAAGGCACAAAATTTGAGGAGCTGGTTATGTTTTGCAAGAACTTAAATGGCCCCATGTGCTACATGTTTAAATCTGTCTGTCTCTTTCATCCATCCATTTTACTTGCACTAATCTAAAATTTTCAGATGTGTTTTTTGGAGAATGAAGCTCATTGCTGCTCTCCCAGGACTGCTCTACTGCAGTGCACTACTTCTAAATTATGCTTAAGCATTATGTTGTCCTACTTGCAAAAAGATGGAATTTCAATCATATGTCCAAGCTTTTATAACTAACTGTGCACAGTTCAATAAGTGTCAGGATCCCATTTAAGCTGTTGCCTAAAAACTGAAATAGTGAATAGTTTGGTCTTCTTACTTAATTGTTAATAATTATATTTTGCAGATTGCCTAGTAAATTGTTTCCATGTTTCTTGCTTGCATTTATCTTAAAATTATCAGAGATGCATAGTTATTTGCTTCATATAAATGCATATAATAACTAATCTCTTTATGAACAAAAGCTAGCTTAAGAAAAATCTATCTCCATTAAATGAGAAGAATATTGCTACTCCTACCACCTTAACTTAGTATCTCCCTATTGCAAATCCTGAAAACAGTAGGCACTATATGATTCAGAAAAACAAAAACAAAAACAAAAACAACAAAAAGAATGTTTCATTGATTGAATTATATGAACTATATATGACTATATGAATAATTTTTCATATTTGTATTTGAATAGCAAGGAGCTAACAAACAGATAATCTTTCCACAGCCTGGCTAAACTGTTAGAAATATACTAACTAATTTGAAATCCAGAAAGGTGCTCAAGGCACAGAAGTATGTGCCAAATGATCATGCTTTTGGAAACAGTTTTGCAGCAAAACCAACAGCTACCAAATAACAAATATTAAAAAGAAAAGCTGTTCCTGAGACAACTGTAATTTTGGTTCTATTGACTGTGAAACAGACCTTACCACCAGCAAAAGGACATAAAAATTGAAGAGAGGCATAATTTTTAAAATTAAGTTATATTTGCAGATTTCCATTGCTATCCTGGAAGATTCACAAACTGACATAGAAGAACCCAATATTTCTTGTTAGAATGGCAGAGAAAGCAAAGGTATCAATGACGCTCAAGATGGAACAGAACCACGAGGAATAGGATTTACTGGAGACCAAATTCTAAAATAGGAATCTATGGTTGGTTGGTTGTATCACACACTATTTCTATTATTTCTGTTTCTGATTCTATTTCTGTTTCTTACTGTTAAGTATAAATGGTGTATTTGATAAATAGATCAGATGTTGAGAAATACATTGTAAAATACAGGTAAGACAGGTTCATTTAGTCAAATGAATCCTGTCCAAGAAGAAATCAAAAACCAGGCAAGGTTTTGGAGATGTTAGTCAAATTTCCTCTCACAGTATGTATTATTTGACCATTTGTCATGGATATGCAGTCATTGTACATTTGAGAACCCTTGAAAACAAGAGGAAGAAAGGCAGGCAAATATACTGGAAAGCATTTTAATTCCATGACCAAGGGGAAAAAAAAAAGGTCAAGTAGTTTGTTACATAACTAGTTTGAAATTTATCATTTCTATAGAGTCCTAGGCTGCATTTCAAGAAAGTAGTTAAAAGAAGTAGTAGTAAATATAGGACTATAATTTTCAGTTCTGCTATCAGTATAAAAATATTATATTTTAAAATAATTAATTATTTTAAGCATTAGTAATAGCTTAGCATTGCTGGCAGGTCGAGGGAGCTGATCCTGTCCCTCTATTTAGCCCAGGTGAGGCTTCACCTGGAGTGCTGTGTCCAGTTCTGGGCTCCTCAGAACAGAAGGTACATGGAGCTCCTGGAGTGGGTCCAGCAGAGGGCTGTGAAGGTGATAAGAGGACTGGAGCACCTCTTTTTGAGAAAGACTGAGGGAACTGGGCCTGTTCAGCCTTGAGAGGAAATGACTGAGAGGGGACTCCTCAGTGTATACAAGTATCTGAAGGGAGGGTGTCAAGAGGACATTTTTTGTATAGCCAGGATCTTCTCAGTCATGCTGAGTCCCTGCGTGAGACAAGAGGTGATGGGCAGAAACTGGAACACAGGAAGTTGAAGAAGAATTTCTTTACTGTGCGGGTGACCATGCACTACAACAGGTTGCCCAGAGAGGTTGTGAAGATGCCTTCTCCAGAGATACTCAAAAGCTGTCTGCACGTTCCTGAGTACTGTTCGTCTAGGGGACCCTGCTTGAGCAAGGAGATTGGACTAGATAACCACTAGTGGCCTCATCCAACTTTAACTATCTTATGGAATTCTGTGAACAAGAAAGGATATGAAGGAGACTGAAAACAACTTTTAAACAACTTGAAAAAAAGGGAAAGTCTTACAGAAACTTAGAACGTTATCAGTTCAATTTTACTGGGCTAACAAAAAGAGAGATAAAAGGTGACTTTGTTAGGATGTGCTTATATCTCATCAGGGGAAAATAAAACTTAACAAAGAATGAAGTCACCCAAGGTAAGCACAATAGCGATGAATTGCAATTAAAACCATAAAATACAAAATAAACTATCTATCCATAAAAATTAAAGTGGCTAGTTACTGGAACAAAAACAAAACCAAAAACAAACAAACAAAAAAACCCCAAACCAAACCAAACAAAAAAAAAGTGCCAAAACATTTACAGATGAGGACTATATGCTTATTTTCTTCAACAGACTCCAGTTGTTTGGTTTAAATTCCACTTATTTGGCTCAAAACTGGATTCACCAGATAAAGCTTTATGGCCCACTTTAAATGGGAAATCTAAGTCACTGAAGTCATGATTATAACTGACTTTTGACAACTGTGATTCTGTGATTTTTAGGTTTTAGAAAACAGGCATTTACAGTTAGTGACATAGAAGATATGAAGAAAGCATCATACACTTTTTGTCCTATTCTCCCTGTTCTCCATCCCAAAACAAACACTGTAAAATAAATTGATCTGAATCTAACAAATCTGGGGCAGAATATGGAGCTCGTAGATGTGTATGCAATTTGAGCAAAGCAGTTCTATATACAAGTCACCATTATAATAACCTAGCATTCTATTACTGACAGCCAAGTAAATACCTTTGTTCTTTCTAGTGTTAAAAGTCATATGTCCTGAGATTTTTGAGTAGTTATCACTATCCTCTCCTCTCCAGTACCATCAATATATAAAGGACTCAAACCTAGTCCTGGAAAGGAGTTACTGTATGGCCTACCACTGTGGGTAGCTAATACTTAATAATGAAGATACTGAAAGATGATTTAGTAAGCTGATGAATGTGATGGACAGCTACTTAATTGCAAAGGAGAAAGTTAATTCACTACTGAAGTGTCATTATTTAAGTAATGCTTGTCTGTTCAACAGGCATCTACTTAACAGGGATGTTATTAAAGCTAAATTACAGCAAAGCTGTGAGACATCTCCATCTAGATAAGACAGGCAAGTCAAAATGAATGATGAGATACTCACTTTACAAATTTTTAGCTAAGACATTTATTATAATTACTATTGGATGCTATGGCTTTCATTGCTTCATTTGTCACTTCATGTGTTCAGCCACCTGATTTGTATTTTTGTTGTTCTAAGTAAATAACTAATATAGATTTTTTTATTTAAACAATTATTTAGTTGAAGAAGTGATATGAAAACAGCAAGAGTTATGAAGCAACAGATATTAGGATTTAATAGGAATTAAAGTCAGAGGAAGATAGGCCCATGAAAATATCTATCTTAAATATTGTCTCTCATGGTTGCAACAGAAAAGCCTTAAAATGTAATAAAATTGCTACCTGAAAGATATAAAGAATACATAAGAAAAGATATTAAAACTCTTCTCTTGCTATTATGAAAATCTAAATGGGTTTTAGGGCAAGCTCTTGTTTGGAGCAGAGATAATATTAGTATTAAGATAATACATATTAGTATAAAGAGTAGATCACTCATACCAATCTTGATAACAAAACTTGAATCAAAACAATACCTGATCCACCCAAACTCTTAAAAACGTGGAGAATAGAAATTTATGGGAAAGTCAATTGTTCTAAAACAATCATGTACATTTAAACATATAATGCATAATTCCTAAGTCTTTCTGGTAGCTCCTTTGAAGAAGCTAGATATTCCTCTAAAAACACTATGGGATTCATCCAAGAGACTAACACTACAAGAATTACCTTTTCACAAAAACAGCCTTAAAATTTGTTTTAATATTTAGGTCCCAAATATGCCAAAACCCTACAGGTTTTAGTGCTTTCCTTCCTAATATTAGACAAAAACAAATCTCGCTTCCTTCCCAGTGAGCTTGTTGCACATACAACAGCAAGTTAAGCGGGTACAGTTCCTAAAAAATGCTCACTGCAAAGCAAATACTTTATTGGATCTGCAAGGCCCACCTGCATGGGCTCCATCAGACATCAGGAAGCTCCTGGAAGCCTGTCAGAGCCAGACTAGTAGTTTCCCCTCCCTCATCTTCCACTGTATTCCCCCACCCTCCGCTACCGAAACTTTGCCACACACCCCCTATACACTGGGCTGGATAAAAAAGTGACTTTGGCACTTTTTTTGGTGCAAATACAAGCTATGAGAAGCTAGAGGATAGCTTCTTGCACCCCTCTGTATTAGGTAAGTAGGTTTATTGAGGCTCAGAGCTAGAGGTTGGTCTTTTAACTGAAGAGAAAATGAAACTGATCTACTGATCATAAAATACTGAGATAAAATACAGCCATGAAAATCCTGTGGCTTGGCAACAAAAACAACCCCAAAAAAAAAGCATTTTATCTCTCCAAGTACAATGAGATGAGACTGCAAATTTCAATCCAATTCATTGAATTAATCAAAGTCTCCCTTCTTATTCCTACTTGAGATTTCTAGGAATCAAAGAATAAAATCCCACCATTATTTCAGTGGCAGCAATGAGGACCCCACTTTGCAGTGCCCCGCCCGCTGAGAGGTTGGGCCTGAGGAAGAATGCCCAGGTTCTTTTTTTCAAGGCAAATGCTGTGTTTGCTACAGCAAACAAGCATAACAAAATTTGGATAATGATTTCATAAAGACAAAAAGACAAAATTGAACGAACTTTGGTTTAATGACTTAATAAATGCAAAAAGACAAAATACAGAATGTAACACCAAACCTCTTACATTTACTTACCAAAATATCTTTCTAATAAACTAAACAGGAAATAACCTCTTACATTTACTAATCAAAATATCTTTCTAATGAACTAAACAGGAAATAAGCCTCAACACTAAAACCTTAAAACCCAATCTTATTTACATCAACTCCTATTTACATCAAATTCTTGCTAGCCACACGCAACCCCTAATTTGCTCTTTTCTTCTTGGGGAGAGGCTCATCTTCTTTCTGTGGATGATGGCTTCTCTCATGTCTGTTCCTTTCCTTCATTGTTTCAAACACCCTGGAAGTGAGGAAACAAAGCAGTATTTTGAATTCCTTCATTTTTAATTCAATAAACAATTCAATTTTTTAATTTTAATTTTAATTCTATTAAACCAAGCTTCAAGATTTCCATTTTGAAGAATTTCCATCTTTTTGGGATTTTTAGCAGAAGGAAGAATAAGTTTCTCACCGTTCGCATGTCCTACACGGAAATGGGCCTCCTGCTGAGCGGGGTGGCTGTGGCGGTTGGCAGCATGGACACACAGTGCCACGGGGCCTTCTTCGGCCTCTCTTCTCTGTCTCCACATTCTCCTTCTTGGGAGGGTTTCTGGTCTGCTTTGGTCTGCCCACAGTCTGAAAATCAGAGTCTTTATGAATTTTTCCTTCTTTTCAAAAAGCTGGAAATTAGAGTGTCCAGTACAAAAATGTATCAGCCCAAGCAAACTTCTCCAAAACCTAAAGAGCTGAGAAAATGCCTGGATTGGGCTGCAAGGATGGGGAGCACACAACAGTGCTTGGAAGTAAAAACATCTCATTTCTACTGCGCAAAGTGGTGGGATAAATACGTAATTATCTACATAGCTACTTCTACATTTATCATTTATATATGTCTATCTACTATCTATTTATATATTTTTTTCTTCCACAGATGTCTAGGGAACAGGTTAAAAATTCAGTCAAATTACTGAAGATACACAGTTACCCAGCTTCTACAACCCAAAATAATCTCTGTTTCTGTGAACCAAATTCCTGTTCGCTAGCAAGAAAAGTTTCACCAGAGCCGTGGCACCAGCAGCTCCTTTTAGGGAGTGTGCTGGGATGCTAGGAAAGATCCCTAAAAATCTTCAGCCTCTAGTTTAACACAACCAGGATTACTTATGTTATGAAGGAGTGAGTAAATAAGGATCTGATTCAAATCAGCGAGGGTGCCAGCACTTCAGAAAAAAGCCTGTAAGGAGTCAAAGCCCATTTTGGGGATGGCATGGCTTTGTTGGGTCAAAGTTATTCTACAGATTTCAGTATTTCAAAGCAGCAATGCAGTAAAGCCCTGGGCAGCATCTGCTATGCCTTTCCCAGTGCACAGGGCAATGTGTTCCTGGCAGAGCAGCATCTCACAAGCCCTCCCAGTAGGTTTTCTCCCCTTTTACAGCTCTTGACCCTCCTTGCATTTCTTGATTTTTTTCCCCACTCACCTGAGCAGGAGGGGGAGGATTTCTACGTTCTTTTTTCCAGGAGTAGTAGTACTCCACACACTGTGCCACGGTCTTACTTTGAATCTGTTGTGAGACAACAGAAGAAATCTAAAATGGCAATCTTGTACTCTGCATTGGAGAAAAATTAGAGTATGGAGTAAAATAGAAAGTAAAAATTGGAGCAAAAGGAATAGGAAGTAAAATTAAATAAATAGGGAGTAAAGTAGGCATTATGCAATGTAGTTAAACATGTATTATGTTATGTAGAAAAACATTTAGGGCACAGATCAACAGCAAATACATCTAGCACGATTTCTGTTTTCTCCATTCTCTCTGGTTATCCCTCTGCAATGTGCCGTGGAAGTGCCAGCACACATACAGGAGAGATCTGACAAAAAATAAACCTCCCTGTTCCAAAAAAAACTTGGAAGAAAAGGCTGGAAGGACCTTTCATACAGACAGTCAGTGTACCATTTTTTTATTATTTTAATACTTCTGGTATATGAGAAGAGAGATACTGAATTCTGGTATTTGGTATCAGAAATAATCAACATTCCATTCCATTAGGGCAAATAACATCCACTGGCTTTACCTTCTTCTGGATGAGATGAAAATTCTTCCCGTAGGTGTGAAAAGCTGTTTGAAATGACTCCTTCTCACTAGGTGTCCATGTATCAGAGCCTGGCAATAAAAAGCAACTGGTAAATCGATCACTCTACCAATTTGAAATAGATCCCTGTGGTAAAACAGATCACCTGCAGCCAAAGAGAAATCAGCATCATTCATTATTCAATTATCAACATCTCTCCTTTGGAAAGCAGTGAAGATAAGAACAGGCATTCCCCAGGGAAAAAAGCACAGAAAACAATTAAAACTTAAGGGGTAGATGCTGCTGCTTTCCCCACCCCCAAAGAACATGAGACCTTGTTCTCATGTTACTTTTTTAAAAATAAATGCTTGACATGGCAGTTAAGAGGAAAGCAGTATCTGTCAGCAAAGGAACAAGCTCTACTTCAGTTACCTGCATAATGATAATCAGCCAAGGGATGGTCTTGCGATGTCTGAGGCCCCCCTGACTGGAACATCTCCAGAGCCTCCTGCAGGATTAAGGAGAAGACGACTTTAGTGTCCCAACCACAAGGAACCAAAAGGGTAAATGCTCTCTTTCAGCTAATTTGCCACTTCAGTGATTCAGTCTGCTGGAGGAAGATTTTGATTATACTGGTAAAACCTTGTGGTTTTGCTCCTCAGTCCCTCATTTTGCTCCTTAGCCCTTCAATTCCACTCTTCAATATCATGATTTTGCTCACCAACCCAATGATTTTGCTCATCTTACATCCAGGATCACCTCAGCCCACTGAGGCTTTTGGAAATTTTTCCTCAATCCACACCAAAATATCTTAGAGAACACAGATTCCCAGGAGATTTAAAGGGAGCAAGCTGCGGGACTCTTCACCAATGCCTCCAGGAGAGGCTTTCTCCCTGCTTGAGCCATTTTAAGCTCTTTCCTGCTGCAGCACCTGGGCTGGCAGAGCCTCCTCGTGGAGACACAGGACATGGCAAGTGCTCCTTGTTAAATCCCTTCTTCAAAGAGCAGCAAAGGCTGTCCCAGTTCCCAGTCCTTATTAATTCCCTGTCCATTAATTCCCCTATTCATTCCATCCAAATATCTGCTTCTTACCAGAACATTGCCCTGGGCCTCATGTAGGCAGTGTAGGGCAAGCTCCAGCTTAGCTGGTGCTTCAGGAATGCCACTGGAGATGGCCATGTCAAGCAGATCTCTCACTGCAACACAGTAAAAACCCACAGGAAGTCAGATTTGGGCAAACAAAGGGGAAAAGTTGTGTTACAAAGGAGAAGGAAAGCAGAAAAGCTGAAGACAGACTGAGGAACATGAAAATGCCAGGAAGAAAGGCTGAGGTGTCCCAAGGGAGTGCTGTCACTCTCTTCAAAGCAGCTTTGGTAATGGTAAGTGGGAATAAATCTTCCCTCTTTCAGAGTTGTTGGCCAGTGACAAATGCCCTTGAGCCTTTTGGAGAGCATAAAAGTTGTTCTTTCTGCTGGTCTACTAAAAGTGAGCAATCTCCTTGCCTCTAACACTACTGTGTGGGAAGATGGGAGAGACAAGGAGAGCAGTGGAGCATGCAGGAAGCTTCTTTTTTACCAAACCCGAGTGTCTCAGGGATGGAAGAAAAGCGTGCAGATACCTTTGTCATGTGTTTCTATGTCAGAGTCAGTGTCCTCCCAAGGCTTCCAGACCAGGGATTCATGTTCTTCATCCTCAGCTGGAGGTCTGGCCTGCAGCTCAGGGAGCTCAGCCTGAAAGTCGCTGCCAACATTGATGTGTCTAAAGGAAGAAGGAAGTGGAGGTGAGAAAGGCAAGTGGTGAAGAGAACGTCCCATGGACCCATGGGCTTGAACCAGTCCCCCTCTGACTGTGAAATAGCAGTTCCTTCCTTGCCATTCCCCAGATTTGCTGGGCTTTAATCACTGTGCTAGAACTCACGGCTTAATATAGACTCTTGGTTTCCTCTTTGTTTTTCCTCTCATTTCCACCTGAAAGAGATCAAAACAATGCTCCAGGTAAAAATCATTCTGCCCACACTGCCCTGTAGACTTCCTTTTCATCCTCATTGTTGCAAACCACTAGTTATTTTCTCTGAATTCCCCTCAGTTTGGTGTAATTGCTAAATTTTTCACTTAGAACTGAGGATAGACCTCATAGCAGCCTGCAGCTTCCTCACGAGGGGAATTGGAGGGGCAGACACTGATCTCTTCTCTCTAGTGACTAGTAACAGAACTGAAGGAATGGCTTGAAGCTGAGTTGGGGGAGGTTTAAGCTGGATGTTAGAAAAAGGTTCTTCACCAGAGGGTGGTTGGGCACTGGAACAGGCTCCTCAGGGAAGTCCCCAAGCCTGACAGTGCTCAAGAAGCATTTAGACAATACTCTATGGCACATGGTGTCATTTTGGGGGGTGACTCAATGATCCTTGTGGGTCCCTTCCAACTCAGAAGATTCTGTGATTCTGTTCCTGAAAGGATTTCACAGCTTCCTCTGACCATGGGGGAGAATCAGCCCCACAGGGATTGAAAAACATAGAGAAATTTATACAAATATATATCTAGAAAAGATATTCAATATATGGGGAAAAGAAAAACTCTATATACATATATTAAAATAGAACATATCTATAATTTATATACAAATATAAATACAAAATTACATATTAAATAAATACACAAATATAATAATCGCTAAAACCAGAACATTTATGGAGGTCAAAACCAGTATTGGAGGGCAAGCCCAGTAAAGTGGTTGCATCCCATGCACAACAGGAATTGCAGAGAAGTCACATAATTCTGGTTTTTAAAGCTTTGGGGAAGCTGTGGGCAGAGTCAGGGCTTAATGGTATTTGCTGACACAACTCCTGAACTCCTCAGCAATGACAGGATTGTTTTGGGGTAACCACAATGTGGTACTTAAAGAGGTACCAAGAACTGATAATCAGATCATGAGTGCACAAGGATCTGACCTTGCCATCTCCCTACCTCCTCTATTGAAATGTCCACATTTCATATGGAGGCATGATTATTTCTACAGAAAGTGGACACCACTTTAATTTATAACTTCTTCTGGGGAAAGCAACTACAGACCATGTTTGTTGTGGTTCGGTGGACCCTGCAGTTCTGATACCGGTTTAAAGGCAAATGAGGATTTTCTTACCTTTGACAACCCTGAAGCAATTCTGGGAGCACAGGAGGAGATGAGAATGTTGACCCAGAAGCCAAATCTGGGGCTGAGGCTAGGAGCTGGCTGTTTGGAGATAGTGCAGGACCAGATCCTGCAGCTGTTGCTCCACCAGTGATCCACCAACGGCTGCAGGAGCTGGGGACAACGGTTGCTGGGGCAGAGCCCAGCATTCCATATGGAACCCCAAGGAACCCAACGGGGATAAAAAACGGTTGTGCTACCTTTGCCTCTTCTACTTCTTTGGTGGCAAGTTTGCTTTGAGGACCTTTCCATCAGGGCATGCCTTGGCAGTCCCCTGGACAGGGGAAAGCAGTGCAGGGAAGGCTCTCTGTGTTCTCTGTGCTGTTCTGTAAAGTGCCTCTAGATGAGCATGCACAGGGTCCTAACTCCATCAGAGAGATGATACCACATTACCTGAACTGGAGAACTAGAGGAACTCTTGCAGCTGGGTCTTCTCCGGCTCTGAGATGATGCAAGTCGTGTGGTGAAGAATCAATTCTGAAGCTTTCTCTCTAAGTGGAGGCATTCATCCCGCTCCCTCTCTAAATTGTCTGGTGCCTAATAATGTTGCAACTTTTCTCTCCTTTGGGCCACTAAATTGGTCTCTCACCTCAGCACTCATTCCTTGAAACTTGGAGAAACAGGATATTTTTAAGGGGAATTGATGGGGACACACACATACACACACATGGACAGTAATTCTTTAGGAAACATTTAATACAGAATTCCTATTTCTTTCTGCCAGCTCCTTTGAAGAAGCTAGATGTTCCTCTAAAAACACTATGGGATTCATCTAAGAGACTAACATTAAGAGAATTATTTTTTCAGATAAATAACCTTAAAATTTGTTTTAATACTTAGGTTTCAATTATTCCCAAACACAGCACATTTTACTGCTTTCCTGCCTAATATTAGACAAAAGCAAATCTCACTTCCTTTCCAGTGAGCTTGTTGCACACACAACAGCAAACTAAGCAGGTACAGTTCTTAAAAAAAGGCCCACTGCAAAGCAGATACTTTGTAGATTCTGGAAGTCCCGTCTATTACTTGCAGAAATCAATGGCTAGAAAAGCAATATCCCTTCAAGCCCAAAGCTCCAGAAACTGCAAAGAACCTCCAAGTGATGAAGGGGCTTTTTCCTCTTTTATCTTTTCCAGACAAGGGATACCCCCAAAACTTAGTCGCGAAACACTGGTATTTTCTGCCTGATAACAAAACTGGGGAAATTAGGTTCATTTATTGCCAGTCAAAGCAGAGTAGGATAAGGAGAAATAAACCCAAATCTGAATCTCTCTGTCTTGCTGCAGTTGCACTATTTTTTCTCCTCTTTCTTAAATATGTTGTTCCAGAGGTGCTGCCAGCTTCGTTCCCAATTCAGCCTTGGCCAGCAGCGGATTCGTCTTGAATCCAGGTGCCACTGGCTCCATCAGACATGAGGAAACTTCTGGCAGCTTCTCAGAGAAGCCAGCCGGGTAACTGTTCTCCATGTGGAGTGCAGTCAGAGGACCATCAGTTCTCATCTTTGCTCTAGGGGAACCATGAGCCGTGTTTGTGAGAGCAAGAGACACCAAAGAAAACTGCAGAGTTTTTAATAAGAAAGCATTGAAAGAATTAAAATAAGAAATTTAGACATTGTCCTGTAATCTGCTAAACCGCTGAGTAAAATCCAAAACATTTTCCTCAGCATTGTAGCTGTTGGTACTTACCATGCCACTTTTCCTTATGCAATTTACAGGTTACATATAATTATTATGTCAATAAATAATTGCAATACTAAATTATGTATTTTATTATTCCAATTCATTACTTGTTTTGGACCCTGGAACCTTCACCAGGCCCACTATTGCAGTAATTAGGATTCAGTCCATCACTGTCATGTTATTTAAGTATAATTTGGCATATCTGAGTTTATTTGGGGGGTGTAAAAGAGTCGTAATGTTAAGATGTGGGCTAAATGAAACTCACTGACTGTTTGTACATTAAAATACTGGAGGAACTTCATTGCCACCCACCTTGTTGCCAGCATGCTAGGGTGCAACTGATGCCAGCACAGAGACAGAGATCTCAAGTGGAGCCATGGTTTCATCCTTGAAAGACCTTCAGCGTTTGGGGTGGGGGGGCATTTTCCATCTCTTACTGCATCCAGCAAACAGCTCCTGAGTGTTAACATTTCTGGTGTCATGCACCATAACACAAAAAAGCAGGATCAGCCATCCAAGGACTTCAAAGTCCTTTGCAAATGATTCTTAGGCCTTACAAATTGTGTCTTCATTATATAAAATAGTAATGATAATATGAGCTATTACACCAAATTTCTCTGAGCATAATGTAATTTAGAGAGAGTCCCAGGCAGGAATCCTTAGTCTAAGACAAAGTCCTTGTCTTAGTTTTTACAAAACTGAGCTTGCTATTAGGTAGAACTGATATTTTTCACTCCTGTATTTCACAGCTAAAAACCAGTAACAAAATCCAGAAACAATAACATTATATGAAAGAAAAAGACATGGACATTTCTAATGCTTAACAAACACTATTTTTAATTAGAAAGCCATTTTGTGTAGGTGAGTGGGGACACAGAATAAAGTGTAGGGATTTACCTATTGGGAGCAGAAATTGGACATCATTATATTCTTATGGTGGTACATTCTCATATAATATGCATAATACAGTTGGGAAGGATTACAGGAAAACTGAGATTTTTTTTTCAGCCACGAGAGTATGAATTAAAACACTCTAAACAACAGAGCATTTTAACTTAAAACAGTAAAGGATGACAGTTGATTTCAAAAGTGTAGAGATAATAAGCTTAGATATTTTGGCATTAAATTTCCAAAGAAGGATGACCTATTTCAATGAAATATGGAATAGCAGTTGCTTACTATTTTGTAAATATGGAAATATTATTACCAGTGAAATGACCTAGTGAATTCCTCAACTTTAAATGTATAGTTGGATTTTAGCATCTCTTTTTCTTGAATCTCAATCCACAGAATTTTGAAGATCTCTATAAAATAATTAAACAATTCCTAAAGGTTAAATTGTAAGTTAATATACAAAATAGAACAACTGAAAGAATGTTGTGGCAGGACAAATTGGTACAGCGATGTCACAGAATTCCTGGAGGAAATGTTTCTTTGGAAACACTGATAGAACAGAACTTACTGCCCTCAATCCTGTAATGTAACTCAGGCCAAAACATTCAGTATATTTGCTTGCCAACTCTTGCAAGCATAAAACCACCTCTAGAATTTAAAAGCACACTACAGGGCACTTTGGGCAATATGAAATTAAACAGTATAAATTCAATACATAGATACTTACACACATTTACATATAAAGAGATAGAGGAGAAAGATATTTTCACTCACGCTCAAATTAAACATTGCACAAGTCTTGAAACAAGAGTAAACATTCATGGCATACAAGCTTAGATAGCATTATATTTTTAATAGGTATATTTAAAGATAACTATTTGTGATAGAAATTTTTAAAAGCAGTCAATTATAAAAAATCCCTTAGAAAGCAAGCTGATAAAGCTAATTACCTTACAAAATTTCATACATAAATCTGCAACATGGAAAGGCGATGAAAATTGTTTTGCATTGTGTTTCAATGCTATGCTTTAAAAGACAAAATTCAAAGTCTCTAAATTTATGAAGTATGGATTGCAAACATGAACCAACAGCAAAATATTAGAAGGAGCTATATCACAATATCAAAATTAACCAGACAGCAATTTGTTTCATGGAACATTTTATACAATTTGCTAGTACTGTTGTCCCAGATATCAATGTGAAATGTAAAATTACACAGGCTCTACTTTATACAGGACATATTGGAGAAGGGAGAGTTCATGTAGGGCTGTAAAACCGACAATGGAAATTAATTTTGCAACAGGATTCTGGGAAGATATGAGCAGTGAAAAATGGATTAGGCAGGGAAAG
The DNA here is from genome assembly GCA_038380795.1 of Pyrocephalus nanus. NCBI lineage: Eukaryota > Metazoa > Chordata > Aves > Passeriformes > Tyrannidae > Pyrocephalus > Pyrocephalus nanus. The sequence goes on from CM076263.1 coordinate 21,909,452, forward strand.
GTTATTACAATAAATGAGATACCAGATGATGAAAGCCTTGCTGAGGGTTTTTAGCTGTTAGGGTGGATAAGAAAGGGGGCCACTATGAGTGCATATTACTAACATTTTTACTTCACGTTATGTTCCATTGCAAATGCTTGACAGCATCATTGAACAAGCTTATCTTTTGGATGGGACATCTATGTGAAACTGCATTTCTTTTTTTACTCAGTGCATGTAATATTGACTCTCTTGTATTTTTATCATAAATCTTCATCTGAATGAAATACCAAATATATTATTTTGCTGTCTATGTTTTGTCAGTATTTCTGCAATGTTCCAATAGATGTCCTATCCCAAAAATAGGAACAGTATTGTTCAGTTGTTAAATATTACTGAAATGTTAAGTGCCTCTCACAGCATGGGCATGGGCATGAAGCAGAAAGCATACAATTTCTTTAACCTGTTACTGTGAATATTGCAAATTGAAGAAGAAATGTTTTACGATGCAATTACCCTTCTGAATAGAAATTCTGCAAAATCAGTCTGCTTGATTCAAAATTTTGCACTTTGTGTTCTGTATCACTTTGGGTTCTGTATTATTCATATTTTCACTGACTATAAACATGGATTTTCTTCTGAGTCATACAGCATGGAAAAAATAAGCAATTTGGAATTACAGTCATAGTTTGTATCCAAAAATATGAACTCCAAGAGTTGAGTCTGAGAATATACTTCACTATACCTTTTCTAAAAGATGTTTAACAGCCTGGTACCATATTTAAAAATTAGTTTCTTTACACCAATTGGATCACAAAGCTTCTAGTGACTTTTGTTTTATTCCGCTTAATGAAAGTGACATGCCATCTGTGAAAACAGACGCACCTAGTAAAGGCTAACATAAAAACATCGGAAAAGAGTTTTGGGTTTTCCAGACAAATGTGCCTTGTGAACTAAAATAATAGTTTACTATCCCATCTTTTGGTGACCACTTACAAGTATTTAAACTATGCTGCTAGTCTCTGGATATTGATAGTCTAGGATATTGATAGTGCACTAGTAGATGAAAAATTAAATCTTAATTTCTGCTAAAAATGCCATGAGACTTAGCAAAGGGTAATATTTAGCACTTTGTAATACCTGGTTCTGAACTACTTTCAGTAGTTCAAGAAGTTTACAGTTATTTCAGGGTTCTATTTTAGGTTCATAAATCTTTAATCCGTAAGTCTTTATTAAAGGAGGGGGAAACTTGATTTGCATGGATTCACAGTATTTTAGTGGTACACACATATTTCTGAATGTTTTTCTTTCTTTGAGAATAGGAGCTGGAGGAGAGCACTCTGCATGTACTTGCAGTTCTATCATATGGAAATAATGGTACCATCCTATATTCGAAATTGTTTGGCAACCCACTTTAACAGATCTACACTAAGTATGTACTCTATCTACCACTCTTTATCCACATAAGCGCTAACAGTAGTATCTGTTTCATCCTTATGGATAGACTGAAAAAAGAATATCCTTGGCAAAACATTCAGTTTCTCAGTGGCCAGTGTATTTCATCAAGGACCAGCATGTTTTCTCCCCAGCACTTCAGATCTCTGTTTAGTAAAATGACAATTTGACATTTACAACTTCTAGGTTATTCTGAGCTTTGAATTTTCAAGTGTGGCATAGAGCTTGCTGCACATTTATACTCTGGTATTTCACAGGGAGTACTGATCTGACTTTGCATGCTTTTGAAACTACAGAAAAAGCAGTTGTCTGTTTTAAATGGGGGACAAAGGGATGTGGCTCTAGCAAGAAAATTCTTATGAATTGCAGGTGTTCTTAACATGTAACCTGAATAACTTTGACCTTCTGAGCTAATACTGCAGTTTTGCTTCGTTTTTATGCAATGCTTCAGAGAGAGAGACTTTTTTTTTTCAAAGGCAGAAAGAAACCTAGGGTTTTTCCTCAGTTTTGGTGTATTTCCAGTGAGTTTTCTTTCAACCAGTGAATGAACTAACTTTTGGTAACTTAACCTGGTAAAGACTTTAGTTTCAAGACTTTTGTAAACAACAGACCAGGCTCGCAATAAAATAACTGATCTGGTTCCTGTGTTCTGTTTCTTTCCAGCAATTAGATTTAGTGATATGCTATGCCCTTTGCTTTCTCCCACTCACACTTTTTAAAGCAAATCTGTCCAAATAAAGAATCAGCACAAAAAAGAATCGATGTTGAAATACTTTCCTCCAGAGATCTGCAATAAGGAAACAATACTTTTTGTCTTGAAAGTGTGCACTAAGCTACTGTTACTGAAAAGAGAGAGCAACTGCTACATTTTAACATTTAACATTACTATTCTAATTGACTTTAAATCTGAACAGGCACAAGTTTAAAAATATTTATGTTTTTTCTACTTCAGAGAAAGTCTAGTCTGCATGCTGAAATCTGTCATTTTTCATATCTATAATATGCCCTTTCTAAAAAGAAGCCTCTGAAGTTAATGAGAGCGTGTTTTTTTTAGTTCTGTCAAGATGTTTTTTATTTTAAGGATATGATTAATAACCTGTTATGAATGTCAAAGAGTAAATTCAAAAGAACAAGTTATTTATTTAAAAAAAAAGGTATTTTTATATGAACCCTTGTGCAATAAATCTCTTTTAAACTATGATGTCTTTGCAGCTGTGGGCATGGGTAGCTGTCAGAAACTCTTTTCTGTGTCCATCCCCACTGCTTGCTCAGTGCCTGCACACCTTTTAAGTATGCAAGTAAGATACAACTGATTTTTCAGAAGTCAACTGCTAAATGAATGTACTTTCTGAAAGCCTACAGAAAACTCCCATGAGACCATAAACTATTGAAAAGGAGAACACACACCCCACATTATATACATGGCATTAGCTTGTTTTGTTCACAAAAAAAACGACTGTAGGGATTTTTGAAAGCTATAGTTCCTATGACTTATTTTATAAAGAGTTGCCATATAATAGAATATATACCTTCTACTTTAGGTCATGTGCCTATTACATATACCACATCTGTCACTGCCCTAAAAAAATTCTAAGGAAAAAAAGTTTGAGCAGAGAAAAACAAGAAAAATACTGTATGCTGTTAAAAAAGGTTGTCCTACTCAAACTGGGACATGTGGCTACCTAACTTAAGGTTATTTGGCTACATTTGTATTTTTTGAAGTATTTTACACTTCATAGTAGTGACCTGCCTCAAACTTTTTTTTTTTTTCATTTAAATTACATTTCAAATAACTTCTTTAAAAAGTACATTAAAAAAAATCAGGTTTTGAAAGTGTTGCATCAGTGTAGGCTGTTTGGTATCAAGGAAACTGGATTTCAGTTTTAAACCATAGCTCTGAACCAAAGGAGCTCCTCTCATTTATTTGCAACATTTGGACCAGGTTCTTCAAACTGCACTGTCTGTATTACTGAGGAAGTATTTAAAAAGTCTTCTGAACTGTTGAAAATGGTTGAGTAATTCCAAGAGGCCATTTCGATGCTTCCTTCCACGTGGTTCAAAGTCAGTCGTCACCTACAGCTCCTGAAAACCTCTGCGCAAGCCATCCGAGCAGTCACGTGCCTGGCAAGCTAATTTACCAGGCCAGCAGGAGGAGGGGACGAGACCAAATTCGTGTTACACCAAGTAAACCTCAAACTCGCAGGCTTTCCTAAGAGCTTCGCACATCCACCTCACTTTCCAGAGCAGCGCGGCTGTCCTAGCCCACTGAGACGGTGCAGGACGGAAGGCTGGGGAGGCCGAGCTTCCTTTGCCCTGGGCACCGTCCCCCGGTACCGAGCGGGCACCCAACGGGTCGGCCCCAGCCGAGCCCCGTCCCGTTCCCGCTCCAGCTTGTAGGTCGACCCCATCCGGCGCTGACAAATGAGGACGCCGGACAGGGCCACCCATCGCTCCCCAGCCAGAGCGGCGAGGCAGGACGGGCGGCCGACTGCGGCTCCTCCACGCCACGGCGAGGAGGAGCCCAGGAATGGCTCTTCCCGCCCTCCTCCATCCCCGCCCAAGAACAGCCTCTAACCAAGACCTGTTCCGGCTTTGCCTCCTGCCCGCCCCGGGAGCGGTTACTCCTCCTGCCCCTCCTCTTTCCTCTTTCCTCCCTCCATCCCTCCTCCCCTCCCAGGCCCGTCCCGCCCCATAACTTCCCTTCCGGGGCGGCCATTTTGGGCGGTCCGTGGCAGGTCGGTGCGACGGCGGCGGGCTCGGCCCGGGCCGCAGGGCTGTGACAGCGGCGGGCACAGCAGGGGCGACAGCGGGGGGGACGCACACCCGCGCTGGGCAGTGTTGGGGCGCCACCGCAGGGCCAGAGCCGCCGCCCGGGGACCGCAGCACCCGGAGACTCTCCTGCCCGCGCCATGTCGGACTTCGACAGCAACCCCTTCGCCGACCCGGACCTCAACAACCCCTTCAAGGTGAGGCCGGGGCGGGGGCGGCCGTGAGGGTTCCTCGGTGTGGGGTCGCGCCGAGCAATCCGTGGGCATCCCGCGGACGGGGGGGAGCGAGGGCCCCGTGGGGGTGCGGGCAGGGGTCGCTGCCCTGGACGGGCACTGAGGGGGCGGCTCTCGGGAAGGGCCAGGGCGCGGAGGGTAAGTAACGTTTTCTCAAACTTTGGGTTCTGTGTCTCCTTCTGTAGCTAAAATAACGAGTCGCGTTTCAGGTGCAGTATGTCGAAGGGAAAAGAAAGGTTTGTGTGGGTTTTTGTTTTTGTTTGTTTTGTTTATTGGTTTGGGTTTGGTGTGGTTTTGGTTGGTTTTTTTTGTTGTTTTTTTTTTGTTTGTGTTTTTTTGTTTGTTTTTTTGTGTTTTTTTTATTACTTTTTTTTATTACTGTTTTTTTTATTTTGACGGTAGCTTTGTGTGTGTATAACGCTACTACAGTATTTTTTCTTTCGTCTGATTGACCCAGATAGTTAAGCTTAGTGAGTTTACCGTCTTTTTCCTCTCTATCCTCCTCCCACCCCCATCAAGCTTACTTATACCCTTACCTTGTTTCTGAAGCAATCAGGGTGCCGATGTCTGTACATGAGTTCTGCCCTGCATCTCAAAATGCTGTGTTGTAATGTAATAAAGATTTTAGGTTTTGCTCTGCTGACTTGTCATACAGCTGCGAATTCTTTCTTCAGTCACTGTTCTGGCTTCAGCTGTGAAAATGAGCTGACCTCCCTCGATGCTTCCCGTCCAGATCTTCCTTTATTATTTGAATCCAGTTCTACTAACATATTGAGATACTTACTTTAGTAATTTAATTGAAATTTTGCCTATACTTTAAAGCACACACATAGTATATGGCAGCAATTTTAGGATGTCAGCTGGAATAATTAGGCTTTTAAAAAATTGATCTGTCACATTTCAAGTATGCTTCTGTGCATGTAGATGCTGGAAGCATAGCATTCTTGACATTTGTTCATTATAGTCTGAATCATTAGTTTAGTTTTTATGGTTATAAAACATAGGCAATAGTATTCATTAGGCTAGAATTCCTTAGGGTAAAACTGTTTTCACTTATTGTACACAGTGCAATGACCTTCCAGATAAACAGGAGTCCTGGTTTTGGGTTTGCTGCCAACAATAGTTTGGACTGGTACCATTATCAGTAAGCACTGTTCTTTTAAATACCTTTTGGCACCAAGCCAAACTGTGTCATTGTTCTAGAATGTGTCTTCAGCAACAGAAATACATGGTGTTTTTCCTCTTCCTTTCTTGCTTTCTGTAATAGGTAATAGAACAACATCTAGCAAAATTTATTGTGTATGGATGCCCAGAGCAGTTAGGGGTATTGGGAGCAGGATAGTTGCCTCTGCATTGCTCATCAGCCCATGTAACTGGTCCTGTATAGCAATTCTGAGAGCTAAGCTAGGAACCTAGCTGAACCATACTTCCAGTTTGAAGACATTGCTTAAAGTGCAGTAGCTTATTCCAGTTTCCAGTTATTCCTGTTTCTCTTTGACGAAACACTTCTGTTGCAACTTCTGGGCAGAATCCATGCTCTACTTCTCATCTGCAATGCATCATGATAAAAGGACTCTGTAACAACTTTGCTGTAACTTGAAGCTCACTGTTAGACAGACTTCTGGATTTCTTTTGTTTGCAGAAGATGGTTCAGAAAAGCTGTACGCTTTTCCTTTTTCAGAGGCTTTTCCTTCTTTCAGTCTTTGCTAACTTTTATCACATTCTACTACTTACTAAAGGTAATCGTGCATATCTTTACTTATTCATGCATTTAACTTGAAGGGGCAAAACGTCTCACATGTAAGCCAAAGCTCGATTTCCATCTTGTTGGCAAAAACCATTGAAATTTGTGGGTATTCATACATGACTGCATTTAAGGTTTGCCTGACTATTGCTTTTAAAATACTTTACACATAAAACTGATATTTCCAGGTGGACCCTGACAATCTTAAGTCATATTGTCCAAACGCTGTATTCAGATGTACTCATGTTTTTGTCTTTGCTTGATAATTTTATGTATGATGTGATTAGTTGTTTTCCTTGCTTTTTAAGATGCTTCCTGTGCTAATGTAATCACAAAGTAGTATGGCAGAGAAGAGGGGGGAAGGCATCACGTGGAAAAGTTGTTGCCAAGGTCTAAAGTTAGATCATTCTTTTTCTTAAATATTTTGGTTTTACTAATTATCTGTGACCTCCTTATGAGATTTCCTGTGACTGTTTTATGCCTTTTTATGAAAAGATTAGAGCAGAGTTTCTTGCCTGATGTTGAAACAAATAAAAATGTTCTCTGGAAACATAAAGGAAAAGCAGAAACATCTAGTTTGCTAAGTATTTTGGATAGTTGACACTATCAGAAGTTTAACATTAACTTATCTGCTGGAAAAACTGAAATTTAGTTTGTAAAATGGAATTTCTTTTTTTTTTTTTAAGTATTAGCTTAGATTAGCTTAGATCATAAAACACTGTAGATTTTGAGACTTTGAGATTTTGGCTACCTAACCTCTGCATTTTATTTTTTTATTCTTAAAAGAACCAACAAACTTGAACTGAACTCAAAGGCAAATACACTTTTGAAGTCCTAGTATTCATCTGTAAATAACTGTCCTCTTAATGCTGTACCAGCAATGCTTTACCTAGATATGTTTTGGTTTGGAAGACAAAAGGTAATGAAACAAACAGATAAGTAACATTAAACTTTTGATCACATTAAAGTTATGCAGAAGAAAATGCATTCATGTACCATACAAATGAAGATGTGGTAATCCTGCTATAATCCGGTAGAGCAACAGTGTGAAGAACTATATAGTTGATGTAACCTCAGGTATCATAAATGAAAGCAGGCTGATAATGATATCTGTTTAATTTCTTTTACTGAGAGGCACTTGTTGTAGCTTGTGAGTATGAATTCACACTTGGTGAAGTTCTCGCCGACAACAGTGCAGTCCCAGAGCACCCAGACAGGGTGAGCAGAGCAGGTGTGGTGACTGTAACTGCATTCAGTGCTGGGCAAGTCTATGGAAAGGAGACAGATCTGAGCCCAAGTTAGCCAAGCGAGGGTCAGGATCACAGGCAGTGGAAGTAAACAGGGTCAGCCAACAATCCTGTGATGACCAGGTAAGTTGTTAGTATGAAGATGACCACCTAGGAGGCGTTTGAGAATCCTCAAGGCTCTGATAGTTTAGACTAAACCATTATGAAATAAATTTTATATGAAAAAGCAAAGGCACATTTCTAATGTAGCTGTCTCCTTTTTTTTTTTTTTTATTATCCTAGACTAGGTGATAGTTGTAGTCTTCTGTCTTGGGAGATGATACAGTTAAAAAAGTTCTGAAGTAGCTGTCTCAAAGTTCAGTGTAAGTTTCATTTACTCTGAAACAATCAGCAATTCATCTAAAGATGTTTGTTCTGTGTTCTTAGTTTGTTTTTTTTTTTCCCCCTTTTATAACTGAATTATCCATAGTTCTTTTAAGTAGGGCTATGAATTTCACAGGCATTTGTGTCCTGGTTGACGGACTGCAAAAGGTTTGAGAGCTCACTGTTAATTACCCAAAAATATGAAACAGTTATTTATGGGTGGCTGTAGAATCAGAACTTTAAAGACTGAGTAGTGCAGTGAATTCTGTTGGGTCAGTTCATCTGATGTGTTTAGCTCTGAGCAGATGTGTGTATTTGACACTATAGAAATTGTGATAGGACTGAAAACTAAGATACATTTCTATTCAAATGTGAATGATGACCTTCAAGGAAAGGCCAAACTACTATGTGATATGTAGATTTTTTTATCTTGTTCAGTTTTAGTGTGGAACGAAACAATCAGAGAAAACCTCAAATGCATGTAAAGTATGGGAGTAGTTTCTTTGGGTGGGGTTAGGTGTCCAAACTGTGGTTAGCTTTGAGTTGTTGCTCCATGAAGACACAGATCTTACGTAGTTCTGTCATGACTGACTTTCTGGTATGGGTGACTGAAATTGTCTAAAAATGGCATTAGACACCCTAATTGCTCACACTGAGGTCATAGGATTATTTGAGTCGCTAGAACGACTATGTTAGAGTTTAAATTTACAGAAGTAATTCCAGTTAAAAGTTGGATATTACACTCATTCTTGACTCACATGAGCACAAATTAATCTCCTGTCTGGTTTGGCAGAAAGTACAAGCTGAAGGTTTGATGCTGAAGGTAACTGTGCAAGTTACTGCTACCTTCCTAGGGAGCAGAATCTATACAATTTACACCTTGATTGCTGAAGTGAAGCTAAAGTTATAGAAACTTACAGTAAGAAAGAAGTCCTGATTATTTTTGAAGGATTGTGACCCTTAATACCTAAAGTGCTTCTGCAGCATTTCAGCTTTAAAATGAAAAAGTTTTGTTGTGTGCCTCTATGCGTAACTGAGTTTTAATTCTTTTGTCTGACTATGAAACATACTGATTTAAGTTGCCTGTCTTTAAATTAGTAAAGGACATAAAATACAGATATTTTTCTGAGTTTTACTACCTGGTTCCCCTTCATGTCTTCAAAAATTATAAATTCCCCTAAACCTTGCATAATTTAATGCAGAAATGTCCTTTAGCTGCCCTATATGGTAGTAGGCTTTCAAGAGTGCGCATCAGTCAGTCCTGTAACTGCATTGTAGTCTATTAAAACTATTTTTAAAAACTGTTTTTAATAAATATTCAGTATCTGTTATAGCTGCAATTTTCCCACAGTAAACAGCACATATTGCATTAGTATTATTACTTCATTACATATTAAGAATTAACATTTTAACGGGGAACATAACGTACATATTGGAGCTGAGAAAGGAGAAGGATTTGAGAATAGCTGTGGGATGGAGGTGGTACTTTGTTAGATATCCGGTACTCCATTGCAAGATAGGGCTGGTACAAGCTTTAGAGCAAATTTGGCTTTGTCAGCCTCTGAAGTTCTTTTAGGTTTCAGGGGTGGGGAACTTGCCTCGCTCAGTAGATCAGAACCCTTTACAGCTCTGCTTCCATAGGATGAATGTGGCATATAACAGGCACTGCTTGAAAGCCAAGTTTAAGAAACCTCAGTTGGCTACTTTTGTGTTACCCTATTTAATAATATTGTTCTAGCAGTGTGGGAGTGAAAATCTTTTGAACATCATTTTGTGAGGGGGGTGGGAAATGGATGAGCAGTGAATGAGATGTTAAACTTGCAATTGTGGAAGAAATGTTGTGTGGCTACTCAGATATTTTTTATTATTTTAAGTACAGAAATAGTCTTTATTTTGCCTCTTAATTCATCAGTTCCTCCAGGGGTTACATGTGTAACCTTTTAGGACAACTTGTACTAAGAGGTTTTTAATAATAGGTTAAAATATATTATTGACTTGCAATGCATTAAAGCTTTCTTTTTACTGTTGAATGTAAACTGTTTATACTGCTCATGTACTGTTAGGGTAGTGAAACATGAAATCTCAATTCAGTAGTTGTTTGTGATGCTTCTGTACCTTTATTTGTTCTTAGGCCTGAGATGATGAATGAAGAAATAAAGCATGAAGAACCAGCAGTGTTTGACACTGCATCAAAACATTAGTAGCTTCTTGAAACTTAACTTTTCCGTGTGCAACTTATTCTGGCATGAACAAGGAGCAAGTTTTTAGGGAGTTCAGCTTTTTACGTTATACCAAGTGTTTATTGAACATATGAAAATTGCAATTTCAGAGGCTTAATGCACTCTGGCTGAATGCAGAGTATTACAGGACTGAGAAACACATTCTTCATTTGCAGGCTTATCATCTGTTTTAAGTGTTGGGTCCTAATTTAAAGGTTGAAACCCAACAGTTAACACAGGAGGAATAAAGCTTTGCTATCCAGTGCTGGCCAGAAATTTTTCCTCTCAAAAGCAAGCTTTGTCAGAAATCTTTTCCCAAAAATGCTCTCGAGGACGTACTGAAAGCCAAGTGTATCATATGGAGAGTTTCAACTGAAACAACTATGATTGTTCCCCAGAACTCTTTTATGAAAACTGGGATGGATAGTTTTGTCTTTGGTCAAGAAATCAAAAAACTTAGACCAACAAACATAGTTTCAGGCATTTTTGTGTTGCATTTTTGCTTAATTTTCTGAGCCAGTGGTGTCATCTTAGGAAATACTCCACAGAGAGCAGGAAGTACAACTGTTAGTGTAACACCCTTCCCCCTCCGCCCCTCCCCAAATAAAAATCCACAGAACTTCAGGGTAAACTGTTCCTGAAAAGTATGTCGTTACTGTTGCTTGCATTTAAAAAAAAGGCTAATATCAAGTGGGTATAGGAAATAAACTGAAACAATCCATGGAGAACTTAACTGGAAATGGAAAGAGATTATGCTTTTCATGTAGCTGAACAAAGCCCTTTAGCAGGAGTGGTAGAGATAAGAAATCCTAATTGGTCAGGATTGACTGTGCTAGCTTTGTGGAACTAATCTCATGATTTCAGCTGGGTGGATTCACGAGTATGGATTCAGTCCAGAATGTTAAGTAGCAGGGAAGATAAGATTGGGGTTGTGCCTCTTGCTTTCTGGGAACTTCCTTCCAAGCACAGAAAGCAACAGTGAAAATGCATGGCTGGGTGAAGGTGGGGTTGTGGAACAGTAAATGCCAAAGAAGTTGCAAAGTGAAGACTGGTGATACCAGTGACTGGTAAAGCAGTTAGATTGGATTAGGTTATATGTGGGAATCTTGAAGTATAAGAGAAAAATTGTAGGGTGGCAGAGCTGAAGGCTGGCCCAGTGACTGATGACGGAGGTGATAGGGTTGATATAGTGAAGTAATACAAAGGTACTATCTTTAAAAGAGCTTTTGTGATGAGGAGAACTGTTTTCTCAGCTTGAATTGCGACAACTCCAGTCTTAAGGAGATCATTGTTAATGCAGAACTAAGTTAAAAATATGAAGATTTCTACACAATCTTCAGTAGCTTATTCTTCCCTTGGCTAAAGGAGATGTTTAACTGATAAGGTGTTTTCCATGTTTTCTTCTTTTTATTTCATTCACTAAAAATAATTAGTCCTTTTAAAATACATTTTTATGTTCATAGTATATTGTTTCTCCTTAGTCTTTTTTTCCCAGGACTAACCAGGTATGCTTCTGTCAGCTTACTCAGATATTTGGCACTGTCCTATGAATTCTATGTAAGTTTAAAAAAAGAAAAAAGAAATAAAAAAGAAAAATTCTGTTACTTTTTAGCATAGCATTTCAATTTTATGCTTTTTTTCTAAACAACATGATTATTGCGTTCTTTTGATGTATAGTACTCCTGGTGTCAAGGATTTGGAAGATACTTAACTGTCTTGCCTTCTTACCTTTGTCAATGAGGGTTTAAAATTTACCTAAGTATTCCATTTTCTTAGTAGTTACCTTTGTTCCTTCTGTTCTCTTTCTTGTAAACGTATCCTATGCATTTTTCCCTGTTCCTATTTCCAGCTACTTTTTTGGGTCTACTTAGCTTAAGAGATTTTTACTTGAAGTTGTTTTCAGTTGCTGATGTGTTGAAAAATCATTATAATCTCTATCCAAATCAGTGTTTAGTGTTTATAAATCCTGTTTCTTGACCTCTGCAATAAGATACTGCTTTTGCTTCCCTGATAGTCCTTGAGAGAAAACTGAAAAATGCCGGCCAGTTAAATGTTCTTTGCAGAGCACTGATGTCATTAATTCCACTCAGAAAAAAAAAAGAATGCGACACGAGCCTAGTTTTTTTCCCATGTTAGTTTTTTTGTGCACATGATAAATGCTTTTATCTTTTTGGTAGAAGAATGGGTATTGCTCAGGGAAAAATTTTTTTGACAACTGGAATGACAGTTTGGAGGGGATGTTTCCTAGTTCACTGTATTCTCTTCACATAAATCCAAATCACGATTAACAATGTAAACTTAGATGATGGTGTTTTTCACAATATTATTGGATTATGTATGCTATCAAAGCCTTTTACTGAGGATGGAACAATTTTGGACCCATTTCCAGTGAACAGTTATGTGAAGATTTGTTACAGATGTATCTTCTTCAGTTTTTAATTTGCTAGTCTCTTCTGTATTAGTGAAACTGGTAGCTAATGACTAGTTTTGGTCTCCTAGACAACAGAGGTCTGTTACCTTCAATTTGTTTTTAAAAAAGCTATAAAAACTCGCATAGAATGGATTATTCTGCTCCATTTTAAACATTCTCATTTGTAGGTAATTGTGTTTGTATACTCTCTGTGATAACTGGGTATTCAGTTAATTTTATATATATATGAATGATGTGATAATAATTGGTTAACTTGGCACAGGAGATGATTTTAATAGTTCTGTAGGTGCTCTTGCCAACATGAGATATAAATGCATTGTATTTTTTTGGGTTTGTTTTGTTTGTGTTTGCTGGGGTTTTTTCTCTGACTTTTCCATTCTTGATATAAAAATAGGTTGCTGCTTGTAACTGACTCATTGAGATTACAAAAGATGTGATGCTGATCTTTGCTTTTGAGATTGACATTATATGAGAGAGACTGCAAGAAGCAGGTAAAATGAAAGATTAGATGGAAAACAGTTAAATTGAGTTATGCTAGTTTCTTAAAACTTCAGTCTCGTAAACTAATTCATGTCTTGAAAATGCCATCTGAAATGACTATGTGTGACTTAAATGCACCAATAGGTACAGTAGCTGGGTATGAAAAATGGTCTGTTCTTAATTCTGTTCTGTAGTTGAATGACTAATAGTTAAATAAAAAGATCAGAAACTCAGGGGATGAACTGGCAGAAGTGTGGGTCAGATAAAGCTGGGTGGAATATCAAATATGGAAACTAAGTTATGCCAGCATAGATTCGCTTATTCCTATGGAATATTAGTTTTCACTCTTTTTAACCACTAGAATATGTGTGTCATGCAACATAGAAAGATGGTGGCATTAATTTAAATGCCATTTTTATTCTGAGTATGTGGTCCTGCACATTTGTTATTCATTATTCAAACCCTGAACAATTTCTAATTTCAATGTTTCTTTATTCTTCAGCAGTGAGTATGAGTGCTTCACAGTTTTCATCACTGTATTTACATGAGTTGGCATTTGCTCCATTTTTAAAACGAGATGCAGTGAGTGTAAGACAAATTATTCAAAACAATTCTTTATGTCCCTTGGGATGTCAGGTCTAATCTCTTCAGAAATATTGTAAGTAGTGTTTTGAAATATGAAGTGCAGCTCCTGTTGTCATCAGTTATTTGATGCAGTGTAGGTGTCCAGAACAATTAGTCTGGCAACCTGTACCTAGGCACCCAGATTGGGAAGAGCTGAGGATAAGGTCTAGCATTAGACAAGATAGCAATGAGGGAGTATAGGAGAGGTGTGAATCCCCAGGCTGGTACTTAGGTCCTGCAACTATGCAATTATTCTTTTCCTGTGAACTCTGGTTTACTTTTCCTTCAGTCTTTCTGCTTGTGGAAGAATCATGTCACAAACTTGTGTTGAAGTCCAGAATGTTTAATTCAAGTTTTCTGAGAGCAGAATTTGAATGCTGCTTGCTGTGGTGGGGTTCAATGTGTGTATTTCAATACAACTGTAATTTTTTTTCTTTACTAGGTAATGAAACTTTTCTTGTATAGAGCAGTTATTGAATGTCCTCTGGGTCATTAATTTTTTTTCAGTTTGCTCATCTGTAGCAAACAGTAGCTATATTTGGCAGAATTACAGCAATTGTTAATTCAAAATGGCAATGGACTTCTGATGGAAGGCTTCCTTCTCTACTTCCTGTGTGTATTTAAATGTACAACTTATTTCTGAGTACTAAGACTTCTACTGTAGTCAGCTTGTTTGTTTCAGCATGTTTCCTTTCATCTGTCAGTTTTAGAATGTCACAATAGCTGTATGAAGAGATCTGAGAAGCATTTTTCCCTTCATCTTCTCTAAAACATGTAGAGTAAAAAAGGCTTTCTTTCATCAGATATTTATTATTGTGTGCATATTGTATTTCTGAATATAGATTTCTCTTCTGAATTTGACTTGTCCACTTTTCCCTGTGTTTTGGAAAATGGCTACTGTTGAGTAGATGTCTCATGACAGTGATATTATAGTTGACTGCAGCCGTAAAGAAAATACTGTTCCTGCATCTAAAGTTACTGTTGTCAAGGCTAAGCTAATACCTTACTAGATGCTGATTCTAAGAAACTAGATTTTACTTAAATGTATTTTTATTTTATTTAGCTTAATAATTTCTATATTAACTGCAGATTAAGTCACTGGATTAAAAAAAAAAAAAAAGATATTCTATAGAATCATGAATGATTTGGGTTAGAAGGGACATTAAAGGTAATCTAGTTCCAACCCCCTGCCATGGATAGGGACATCTGCCCCTACATCAGGTTGCCCAGGGCTCTATCCAGCCTGGCATTGAACACATCCAGGAATGGGGCATTCACAACCTCTCTGGGGAGCCTATGCCAGTATCTCACCAGTAAGGAATCTCTTCCTAATATCTAAGCCAAACCTACTCTCTTTTAGTTTGAATCCATCCTCCCTTTCCTGCTACGACATGCTCTTGTAAAAAGTCTCTCTCCGTCTTTCTTGTAGTTTCCCATCAAGTACTGGAAGGCCACAATTAGGTCACCCCTAAGCCTTCTCTTTTCCAGGCTGAACAACTCAAATCTCTCAACCTTTCGTCATAGGAAAGGTACTCCATCCCTCTAATCAAATTGGTGTCATTCCTCTGGATTTGATCCAGCAGATCCATGTCCTTCCTGTTCTGGGAACCTCAGAGCTGGATGCAGTGCTCCAGGTGGGGTCTCACCAGAGCAGAGTAGAGGGGCAGAATCCCCTCCCTTGACCTGCTGCCCACACTGCTTTTGATGCAGCCCAGGATACAACTGGCTTCCTGGGCTGTGAGTGCACATTGCTGGGTCATGTCCAGCCTCTCATCCACCAACACCTCCGAGTCCTTCTCAGCAGGGCTGCTCTCCATCTGTTCATCCCCCAGCCTGCACTGATACCAGGACAGCTCTGACCCAGGTGCAGCACCTTGCACTTGGTCTTACTAAACCTCATAAGATTCCCATGGTCCCTCCCCTAGAGCTTGTCCAGGTCCCTGTGGATGGCATCCCATCCTCCAGGTGTGTCAGCTGCTCCACTCAGCTTGGTGTCATCTGCAAATTTGCTGAGGGTGCACTTGATCCCTCTCTGCGGTTCCTGAAGATATTAAAGAACACTGGTTCCTGTATGAACCCCTGAGGGACGGCACTTGTCACTGATGCACGTTGGGACTCTGATCCATTGGCCACTACCCTCTGGATGTGATCATCCAACCACTTTCTCATCCATCAAACAGTCTACTCATCAAATCCATCTCTCCCATTTAGAGACAAGGAAGTTGTGGAGGACCTTGTCAAAGGCTTTACAGAAGTCCAGACAAATGACATCTGTAGCCCTTCCCTTGTCCCCTGCTGTCGCCACTCCATCCTAGAAGGCCACTAGGCTGGTCAGGCAGGACTTGCCCTTGGTGAAGCTGTGCTGGCTGTCTCGTATCACCTCCCTGTCCTTCATGTGCCCTACCACAGCTTCCAGGAGGATCTGTTCCATGACCTTCCCAGGAACAGAGGTGAGGCTGACAGGCTGGTAGTTTCCAGGGTCCTCCTTTCTACCCTTTTTAAAGATGGGAACGATGTTTCCTTTTTTCCAGTTACCTGGGACTTCCCTGACTGCCATGATGTTTCAAATATCATGGAGAGTGACTTGATAACTACATCAGCCACTTCCTTCAGGACTCTGGGATGTATTTCCTCAGGTCCCATAGACCTATGCACATTCCAGTTCCTCAAGTAGTCATGAACCTGATCCTCAATTTATGGTGGGAGGAAATTTGCTCTCCCAGTCCTCATCCTGTCATCCCTCCACTGCAGCGGTGTGGGAAGAAAGGTCACCATTGCAGACTGAGGCAAAAAAAATTGTTCCGTACCTCAGCTTGTTCACTGTTCATTGTTACCTGTTCATCCGCATTGTTTGTCAGAAGGGATACACCTTCTTTGACATTCCTTTTCTGATTAACATACCTGTCGAAGCCTTTCCTGTTACTCTTTGCATCCCTTTCCAGGCATTTCTGATTTTGTCTTGGCCTTCCTCACCACCTCCCTGCACAATTGTACTTTATCTCTATGATCTTCCAAGATTAATTGTCCTAATTTCCACTGCCTATTCATTTGCTTCTTGCCCTTCAGTTTGACCAGCAGGTCCCTACTCAGCCATGCAGGTGTCCTGCCTTCCTTGCCCACTTTCTTGCTCCTGGGGATTATTAGCTCTTGTGCTCTATGGAAGACTTGTTAAAGATCTGCCAGCTCTGTCCCACTCCTTTGTTCCTGAGGGCAGTCTGACTATCTCCCTGAGGAGCTAGAAGTCTGCCTTCGTGAGGTTCAAGAGCCTGACTTTACTCCTTACCTGACCTGTATTCCCCAAGCCTGCAAATTCCACCAAGGCATGATCTCTGCAACCCAGGCTACCTCCAGTCCTGACATCCCCAGATAGCTCACTTATGCTGGTGACCATCAAACCTAGTATCTCGTTCCCTCTGGTAGGGCTATCTATCACCATGTCACTTTCCCAGCAGATACAAGAGTGGTTGAAGTCTCCCAGCAGGACAAGAGCCTGTGAGCACAATCCCTTCTGTAACTGGAGCAGGAAGGCTCCATCTGCAGGCTCCCCTTGATGAGTCAACCTGTTGCCTCAGTTTTCAACCTCCGTGGGCTTTCAACCTGCTCATGGCTGTTCTTCAGAGACAGCTCTACACACATAATCCCTGTCTTGATGTGGAGGGCAACCCCTCCACCTCTCCTTCCTTTCCTGTCTGTTCTGACCAGCCCACAGCCATTGATAGTTGCGTTCCAATCATGGGATTCATCCCAGCAAATTTCAATAATGGCAACAAGGTGATAACTTTGCAGCAGCACAGTGGCTTCCAACTGCTCTTGTTTGTTGTGCATGCTGTGTGCATTGGTGTAAAGGCACCTCAGTTGGGTTCTCAGCCATGTCACCGTCCTATGGAACACCCCTCAGTACCTTGGAGATATTTCCTTGGTGTCTCCATGTTGGCTTCTGTTATCTCAGGAGTCCCTGGCTCATCTTTGTGAGACTGCAGGCGTGTTCCAGCACATCTAGTACCTCTTGGAGTCACCTGCAGAGGGGCCTCACTAGCACCCTGTCCCTCTAACCTTTTCATACCATCCCACAGCTTGCCAGGGATAAGCCTGCTATCACTCCCCTCCCTCCTCACATCTGGTTTAATCAAGGAATTGGGTTCCCTAGAAGGGGTGTAAGAGGGATTCACCACAGCCATAAACACCCTCAATAAGGGTAGTCCTTTGAGGAAGTAACCAATGAGGGGCAGTCAAGGAACATCTTTCACTGCACTGATTGGTATAATCTATTCCCCAGAAGGAAGCAATGGCACTTTGAACCCCATCCCCTGAGTCCTTTAGTGCAAAGCTGCTCTGTCCGAATTGGTCAGCCTGCTGCCAAAGATTCTATTGTCCTGTTTAGACAGGTGGATCCCATTCCTCCCTAACAGGCTACAATCGCTAAAGCACAACACACTGTCGTAAAAGGTAAAACCTTCTTGATGGCACCAGCCTCGAAGCCAGATGTTGATCAGCACTATGCATTTGGATACTGAAATAGTGTGGTGGAACAGGGCACGAAATGGAATAAGTACAGGATTTTTTTCAGACGAAGTTGGTGTCGTCTATGGGGTGGGCACTTCAGCAGTTCTGCAGAACGAATCCTAACTGTCTCTAGCACCGAGAAATGAAATAATTTTCTCAAGATCTATCTCTAACAGTCTTTCTTACTGTATAGTTAATTGAGGAAAAAAAAAAATCACTTTTTTCCTAAATTTGGATGTTCAAGTAGATGCTGAACCAGAAGTACTTTTGGCATTATGGGACCCTGTTCCCTCAGCTTCATTTTTATTAAATGCTTTTTGTATTCCTGAAGGTGTGCTTCTGGTTAGGGACATCCAAGAATTACAGAAAGCTCTTTTCTTCTGGTGTGCTTTTTGAATGTGTAGTTGTGGAGTCTAGTGGTCAACATAGCAGGATAGAATTTTCTTGTGTTCTCTTATGAGAGCCCTTCTCTGTTTAAATCAAAAAATGACAAATGAACTTTCTTGTTTACTGTGTTAATCAAGGTTTATAAGAAGCTCAGAATGAAATGATGTTATTTTGGAGATAAAGAGGTGGACATTTACAGACTTTTTAAATGAAAAAAACCCTTTTTTACATTGAAGTAAAATCTGAGTTTTATATAATATAATCATATAAATATTGACTTTTTAGTTATATACATGTGCATACATTTACACAACTGTTTTCTCTCCTAGGATCCTTCTGTTACACAAGTGACAAGAAATGTTCCTCCAGGGCTAGATGAGTATAATCCATTCTCTGATTCAAGAACTGTGAGTAGTACATTAATTTCTTAAAAATGCTGATAACCTTAGATTTCTGAGGTGCTGTTTTCACAGTGGGGACTTACGTTGTAAAACGTGTAGTGATCTAACTACAGGTAATGAAAGATGTGTAAGAATAAATAGTAACACTAAGTATTTGGAACATTCAGTGGCAAGGTTGACTTAATTGAGCTTTGACCTGCTGAAGAAGAGTGGCTCCCTGTGTCGTGGTGGGCAAAACCACGACACCCTGAAAGGGGATCAAAATAGAATTCAGTTTTTCCCTCTTTAGTAATATTTCTGGTAGTCTCTCCTGATGTTTTTCTGCATTTTGCTGGCTTTAAAACTTTGCAGTGTGGCACACTTCCCTAGTGGCTTTATTTTGATTTCTATTTCACATAATGCAGGTGCTGCTCGGAATCAGGAAGATGTTATATTTAAGTAACAGTCTACAAGCTGTGGTGCAGCAGTAAAAGGAAAAGTTTATGTTAAAGATACTCAGTTGGTTTTTGCCTCTAATTTATATAGTTCCAATATACCTTGCACTGTTTTTATCCATTGGGATAAATATAAGGAATGGATAACAGCATTTTTCAGAGGCTGTTTTTGACAGAGAAGATATTGTGCAATAATAGCAAAATTTAGGGCTGATTACTGTCTGTCAATATAATTCATAAACAGTCAAATACTGTATTTTTAAAATGTAGGCTTATTTCTTGTGGCAAATCTGGTAGTCCTGTTGGGGAGTGTTTATATTTGAGTATTTGCAATGTCATAGATGGAGTGACAGAATTCACTCGAGAGGAGCAGCTATATATTAATTGATATAAACCAGCAATTTAACAAAAACTAAAATTATTTAAAAAATGTTTTAAAACCATTGTAAATGCAACAGTGGTTTAATGAGATTTGATGGCAAGGTGCATTTGATTACTGTCTAGAGGACACAAAACTGTCAGGAAGGGCCTCTCATTGAGTCATGAGTTTCAGAAAGGACCCCATTATATCTTGAATTCCTTCCTGAGGGGAGCTTAGGTGTGTATGGATCCAGAATTAGTCAATAATTTGTCTAAAGGATTATATGTGCACAGTAAATCCTTCTATCACTTAGCTAAGATGTCAAAGTTTAGCATCACTTACTGAGAATAATGTTGTGGCAAGGAATCTCTCAGCTTCAAGGAGTAACCTTGAGAGCTGTCCCTACCCAAGGGGAGAGCCTGGTGTGCAGCCCACTGCTGTGAGGGAGAGATCAATGGCCCCTGGGCTGTCTACTATTTATGGAGTAAGATGACTTGTCATATTTTCATATCCCTCACAGAAGTTAGTTTATTCCAAACTTCATGACCAGATGAATCCTTTACAACTGTCACTGGCTGTAACCCCTTGAGCAGGGTTATGGGAAATAGTGGGGGCAGGGAGAGCACACCATCACAGCAGTGAATCAGTAAGATTTCATACACTGTTAAAATGCTGTGCTGGGAGAAGCTTCATTTTGGGTATACCTTGGATCAGCTGTTTAAAGCAGAATATGGACAACTAGCAGCAATATTAAGTAAGTCTCCAAATTTTTTTTCTCCTAGCTAACAGCATTAGGAATTATGCTGGATTTAGTTTTTGGAAGCTTGAAGAGTTTCAGAATTGCATTGTAATGACCATTAGTTACAAAGACAATAGATGTTTAAAAAATATAATCTTGAGTTACTCTGACTTTTTTTATTACTTATGTACTTATTTTAACATGCAGCTCCATGGGAAGAGGAGAACAGAAGTGCATGGCTAAAGTTGTCCGGCTTTGAACAATCAGCTGTGCATGTATAAAAAAATTGTAATTGTTCATTACAGTTGTCACTCATAGAAAACAGGGAATGTGGAGGAAGTCTGTAAGTCAGTGGTCAGATCTGTCATGCACTGTGATTCAGATAGATCTATGGGATGCTAGCAAATTCATAAAAATTGTCTACTGAATGCACAGCTCTGTAGAGGAAAAGGACTTTCACAGGTTTTCTTCATGAAAGCAAGACTGAAAGAGTAAAGCAAATATTTAGCTGAGAGTGCAGTAATAATCAACCTTTATATATTACTCCCCTTCCTCTGTATCTTGTGGATGCTAAATATGTGAGTATTTATTCTGTAATTATATGCATTTTCAGGAATATACCTGGGTACCTGAGGATATACTCACAATTCCATGAACTCACCTCTCTTTTCCTACCACTTCTGTATGCAAGAGAAGAGCATGTTATGTGTGTACAAAGAAATGTAAAAGAAAATACAAGAGGACTAAGGGAAGAGACAGTGGAGGTGAATGCCTTTAAAGACGAACAGAGTTAGAGGCAGGGTCTGAGACAGAGGAATACAGTGCCCATTAGAGTAGGGATAGAAACCACTCTGTTTTGTGTGCTGCTCAAAGCAAAAGTATCCAAATAATTTTTTGGGGATTGGTTTCCAGAATTCTAGTGGCAGTGACAAGATGGTATCTTGCAGTCTTTAGAATTAACACAGTGGTCAGTTTTGGTCCTCGCTGTACAAAAAAGATGTGGACAGGCTGGAGATGGTCCAGAGAAGGGCCACAAAAGATGATCAAAGGCCTAGGAAGCCTGCTATGTGATGAACAGCTGAGAGAACTGGTTTGTTCAGCCTTGAGAAAGAAAGAGTGACCTTATCCCCATGTTCTAGTATTTAACAAATGGCTGCAGAGAAGATGGAGACTCCCTTTGTACAAGGAGTCACATGTAAAAGATGAGGAGTGATGGGTACAAGTTATTGCTGGGGAGATTCCAATTGGACACAGGAGGAATATTTTTCACAATGAAAACTATCAGCCATTGGACTTATCTCCCCAGGGAAGTGGTGTATTCTGTAATATTGGACACTTTTAAGATTGAGCTGGACAGATCTTGTCTAGACCATGCTTTTGCCAAGAAAGGCTGGACCAGATGATCCTTGAGGTCTCCTTCTAGCCTGGTCTTCTGCGATTCTTTCCACCTTCCCTCCAAATGGAAGTAAATGAAGCATGCTGGACTGCAAAAATATTTCTCTGTTGCAAATCCAGACAGGATTTTAATTGATATTTCTTCTGTAAGAATGTGACCTCAAACTGAATACTAACATGCATTATCTTATTTCAGTTGTGTTCCCTTTGCCAAGAGAGATGCTTACTACGAGTTCTTTCTTGGTTGTCAGGATAAGACGGGGGGGAAAAAGTAAATTCTACTTTTCCTCAGTATTCAGACACAGTAGGTTTTGAGACGCTCAGCTATAAACCCCATTTGTCAAGGAGTTACCTGGCAAGTGTTTTTCTAGGATTTTGGTACTTTGGCCTTTTAGCAGTCAATTTATATCCTTTACCTTCAGTGGGAATTTTGGTAAGAAGGTAGCACATAAGACATAAGGAGGAAAGTGAGTGGATGTAGGAGATTTTAGGTCTCACGTGTCACCATCTTAATATCAGCAGTTTTGTGAGATTGGTTTTTTTCCTTTTTGCTTATCAGATTTCAAAGCCTGTCTTATTTTTTATGGTTAAACCAAACAAAATTTTCAGTGAACAGCGTAAATATCAGATTAAATATTGCTGGCTGCATCTTCAGTGGTTTTGTCTCCAGCTATAACAGTCACCATGGAAATTACATTGTGTCTTTTGTCATGTATCTGAAATTAACAAGGAACAGATGAGATTAGACAATTAGTATTTCTGCTTCATCATTTAATGAAACTCTGTCAAAGAAGTATTGCTGCTTCTACATTTTTTAACCCCTTTGAGCATTCTATGTATATAGGTGTGCCATATGTACCTATACACAATAATGGAAATAGCAATCAATTTCAAATTGCTGTATTAAAAAATTGGAAAAAATCACTAGTGGAATTTTGTGGTTTGTTTGTTTTTGTTTCAAGAAACATATTTCAGTGGATTTTTTTCCCAGTTAATTCCTGGGTAGCTCCTCACCTTTTGTCTTGCATCTAAACAAGTTTGTAGGAAGCTGAATTGACCGTCCACGCCTGGCTTCTTTTGGAAGTCTTCCCCGTGCCCCCAGTAAATAAACTACTTCACTCATATGAGGATATCAGTTCAAGAGAGAACTTCTTTTAAGTTGTGGACAAGTTTAGTTAGATGGATTTTTTAAATTTATTGTCTTGTTTGAGTATTACTGCAACCTTAGGCTGTGAACTACAAACTTTCACCTTGAAAAGCTGAACTAATCTTGAATTGTTACTTAATTTTGTGAAGGAGGACTCTGAGACCAGTGCAAACGGAAAGATTAAGAAGATGCAACTGTCAGCAGAAGCTACTACCTGTTCAGATAAAAACACCTACAGAAAAAAAAACTAAAAGGCCACAGACTAGAAATCACCATGGGACCAAAAGGCATGTGCAGGGTGCATAAAAGAGCATGTGGAGAACGGATTCATCTGGTGTAAAGGGTATAAAAGCCCAGGGATTTCTTTGTTCTAGGTCTCTCTTGGAGGCACTGAGCTCAAGCTATCCCTATTATGATACCAATTCAATTATTAATTTTTTTTTTTTTCCTGGGATCAAACATGGACTCTTTAACACAACTTTCTAAGAGTGGTGGTAATGATTTGCTTCTTCCTTCAGTGCTGCTTTGAGAGCAAGGCATGAAATAGAATGATCAATCTCAGAAGTACCTTTGGGGTAGGAACAAATAGGGTTGTTGTAGAGTGGGCTTGATTGAATTTCAAGATATCATATATTCAAGTTATCATAATGTGTCAATGAGAGGTCATATACTCCTATGAAGAAAGTCCTTGTAAAAACAGTTGAATTAGTTCTCCTGTCCAAATGTGAGTGAGATAGCATAATATATTATCTATTTACTGATGGCTGGAGGTTAGTGCAGTCCTCACCACCTTCACGATAAATTTCTTCCTAATATCTAATCTAAATCTACCCTCTTTCAGTTTGAAGTCATTACCCTTTGTCCTGTCACTACATGACCTTGTAAAAAGTTCCTCTCCATCTTATTTGTAGGCTCCCTTCAGGTACTGGAGGCTGTAATTAGACCACTCTGGAGCCTTTTCTTTTCCAGGCTGAACAACCCCAACTCTCAGCCTGTCCTTGCAGGAGAGGTGTGCCATTCCTCTGATCATCTTTCTGGCCCTCCTCTGAACTCACTCTTCTCATGTTATTTTTATGTTGGGGACCTGGAGCTGGATCCAGTTGGGGTCTCTTGAGAGCAGAAAGGAGGGGCAGAATTCCTTGCCTTGACCTGGGCCACTTCTAGTCAAGCTTCTTTTGATGCAGGCCAGGATACAACTGGCTTTCTGGCCTGTCAAGTGCAAGTTGTCAGACTTCTCATCCACCAACACCTTCAAGTACTTCTTGTCAGAGCTGTTCTCAAGCCATCCTCCACCCAACTTGTACTTGTGCCTGGGATTGCCCCTGCCTAGGGGCAGGACATGGTATTTAGTCTTTGTTCAGCTTCATGAGGT
The DNA here is from genome assembly GCA_038380795.1 of Pyrocephalus nanus. NCBI lineage: Eukaryota > Metazoa > Chordata > Aves > Passeriformes > Tyrannidae > Pyrocephalus > Pyrocephalus nanus. The sequence continues at coordinate 21,933,735 of CM076263.1, forward strand.
TTGTATGGGCCCAGCTCTTAAACCTGTCCAGGTCCCTCTGGATGTCATCCACTCTCTGCAGTGTTTGAGAAGGGAAGGAAGAGGCTTGATTTCTGCTTCCCCAAAGCCACCTAAGAAGCCTGTGTCTACTCATCTTACTTACCAGATTCAGTAGTTTCCTTCAAAGATGCCTCAGCAATTTTTATTCCTAGAAATCCTCTGTCAATAAAAATAAAAAATAATATAAACAAAAGTAGACAAACAGATAAGAATTCCTGTTCTGTGTACTTAATAGTTATGGAGCTCAGCATCTCTATGAAATGTCCATTAATTCTCCAAACTAGTTCTTGCAGCCACCTACTTTGACAGCTTCAGGATTTTGATGGTTATTGACTAAGTGTGTCTCTTGCACGGGCATGTTTTGTGCTGATAAAACATTTGACGTGCCCTTAGAAAGTGGATGTTTGCTTTGAGTCTAAATAGCAAATCAATTGCTCCTATAACTACCTGTAATCTGACAGCTTGGTAGTAGTATTTCCTCAGTATGATTTACATTGACTATGTACAGTTTTTCTCTGTATTAAGTGTCTATTACTTGCCAACTTTTAAAAATGTAAATCTGAGCTACTGCTTTCCAGAATGCCTCCAGTTTTAGCCTTCGTGCATCTTGCATGATAGCACTTGGGCCATTTCAGAGTTTTTCAATAGAGCAGCTTGAAAATACATCTCTATTTCAGAATGTTAGGAACCTACTTTATGCAGGCGAATTGTCCAGTAAGTTTTACTGTAACTGTTTTACAACTTTTCATTATGAAGTTAGCTTAATTCTTAATTGAGCTAACTCAATTAAGCATCAGAGATGGCAGTTAGATCAAACTTGTGCATACCCTGTATTGGAAATTGGTGAAACACATTCGCCTCTAGAACTGTGCTTTCTATGACCTTTTTAATAACTGTATAAAGACCTGTCTGCCTTACTACTTTGTCTTCTAAGCCAGTAAATTATTATTTATTTGACTGTTATTGAGTAGGTTTTAAATGCATGTGTGAAGCAGCAATTTTTTTGAGTACCTTGTTTGCATTAAAGCTTGGGGTGCATAACCTCTGTTCTCCCTGGTTCTTCAGGTTAATTTTACTTGTGTACATTTTTATTGAACGTCTCTTTTTCCAGTGATTGCTGTATACTGTATATTTATATAGGACAAAAGAACATGTTAAGTGGCTTCTGACAAACTGTTCTCACAAATAAATTTTTTTTGCTTCTTTTTTCCCTGTGCTCTGTACTCCTTCCTTACTAACTACATCAGTCCAATAATAGAAAATCTTGTATTTTGGCTAAACCTAAAGTCCATACAGATCTTCAAAACTTCAGCACAATGCTAGAGCTTGAAGGTGCACTGATACAACTTCATTACTTCTTGCCTCTAGGAAATTCCCAAACTGTATAGCTCTGTTTTGCAGGCAGTTTTGTTGGGCATTTTTTTGGTAGTTGAATGCTTCCAAGGCAGCTGGATACTTCTGATTGTTTCATGTTAAGTAGCTGTGGTATTTCTTTTGCTTCTCAGTTTTGATTAGGGTTATAAAAAGAAGTACTTTAGTTTGGTAGGAAGACTTAGAGCAATCAAAGTTTCAAAATCACAATATTTCTTAAAGACCTCAAGAGCAGGCAATTTCAAAGTATCAGAATTCAAGTAAGTGGGGCAAAAGGCTAGCTGGGCCAAGTAGGGATTTTTTATTAGAATGTAGGTAAAAAAGGAAAGTGTATGGACATTGGAAGCAAGGAGAGGTGACAAGGCTGCGGAGAGTTTGCCACTGCAGGGAGATGATTTGTGGGGCCAAGTTTGATGAGCATTCAAGCTGGCCAGCAGCTTGACAACAAAAAGGGCTTTTTAAAAGCTTAATAGCAAAAGGATCTTTAAGATAACATTGGCAAGTGAAAACCACTTCAGAGACAGTGCAGCCATTGGTCATAGCCAGTATGGGTCCATGAGGGGAAAGTCCTACTTATCCAACTTAAGCAGGGAGTTGGACTCCATGATCCTTATGGGTCTGCTCCAACTTGAGATATTCTATGATCACAGTGCTTTCTCCACTAGATTCATCTATAAGATTATTTGTTATACATGTTGTGTATCTGTTGTGCATTCAGTTCTGATCTTTGAATACTAATCTGGAAAAACACATTAAAGCAATATTGAACTTCCACCGTTTGGAGGTAATTTTTGAGCACTGATAACTTTATTTCCTTGTGCACACATTATGAAGCTAAGCTAAGTAAGTACGAAAACACAGTTGTAAACGAAAACATGCATGGCTTTTTCTGTACTTAATGGATGAAATACTTCTGTATTTCAGCAGCAGGCTGTATCCTGTGAATACAATGGCTAGAATGTAACTTCTGCTGGGATTATATTCACCTATCAACCTAGCAGAAATTCTGGAGTGATACCAGCAAAAATTAACAATGGATGTTGAAGCAGATGCATGACTTTTTTTTTCTTGCCTTTCTGCACTACTTATGATTCGCTTATAAGCTCTTTGTACTTTGTATACTTTGTGCATGAATTGCATCAAGTGATATGAAATAAATCATAAGTGATACTACACACAGAGTAGTATTCATGAATAGTGTGGACTTACTGTAGCTCAAAAACAGCTTCTTTGGATGTACCACAAAAAAGAGACTTACCATGCTGGCTTTTTGCTGCTTTGTCAAGTGTGCACCTGGGGAAAGACAGCCTTTGAAAATGTGGAAGCTGTTTTTCAGAGAAAACTTAAGAGTTTAAACTCCACAAAGCGAAGTATGAAACCATAAGGTAAGCTCAAAGCTATGAGCTAAAACTTGGACTACAACTTGGGAAACTTTCTTTGCTGGAATCAGGAAGCTTATGCTATCCTTTAAGATTTTAAGAATACTAACAGAAAATAACGATATAAGAAAAAGCTAAATAAATTGTTTCTTTGCAGGGTAAATGCCTTAAACTTGATTTCTCAATAGAACAGACTTTTGAGAAGTGACAGCTTCGTGGAAATACATAGTGAGCTGAGTGTTAAGAAAACTAAGATGGACTTAGTACCAGAGGAAGAAACAGGGACAGCTGTCACACTGACTATAGAAAAGGATTTTAAAAATATTCAAGAAGTTAAGAAGTTGGGAAGTCTTTGCTGGGCAGTTAGGAGCAGGGGAGAAAAGTCTAATTAATATTATTTTGTTGGTTGGTTGGAGTTTTTGTTTGTTCAGGATTTATTTTGTTCGGTTTTTTTTTAGCAGACCCCTATTGAAACAGAGGCTTTAATCTTCAAGCAGACATGGAGGTTGTCTTTACTGCTGTTTCATTCCTGTGTTAGGTAGTGGACTGTAGCACACATATCTAACAGCATGAGACTCAGGGTAGCTGTTTGCTTGCACTGCAGTGGTTGAAATGCAGTATTCTCCTTCATGTTATTACATAGATACAGCTCTATAGTTTTTTAGGGGCTGAGGCCTGAAGGAAGACCATTATCCTGTCTATTTCTGAGAAATGGGGCTTCTCTGATATCTCAATATTCTGATGTATAATATGAAAAGACAATTTTGAAATGCTGAAATCAAGTGCTGTTGCTGAGATGTGCTGCAGTATCACACACAGAGGTGGAGTTCACTCCGGTATAATGTTTTCTCCTCGGTGTATTGCATCTGTGTATTTTAAAAGAAGGTAAGAAAAGATGCAATAATGCGATTCAAGTCATAGCTTGCCAAGTTAATGATATTATTTGATTCCTCATGTATATTAAGGTGCTTTTGTGTTGAAAACTTGACAGTTCTCACTGTATTTTTGTTCTTGATTTCAGTCTTTTTAGGAACAAGTGGTCTCACAAGATGATGGAACAGGGAAGTCTTTCAAGTTGCAAACTCTACACAAAGAACTGTAGTTTAGCACCAAGCCTCTTTAAGAATAAAATACATCATATAATGCTATACCAATCTGCTTTGGTCACATTCAGTTGATAACTTCAATTTAGGCAACTTCAGTCTTTTTTGCTTGTTTGATAGCTGCAGGTTAATATTGTGTGTGATAAAGAGACGTGGAGAAAATCAGAGAAAATAGCAATAAGGAGGGGAGAAATTATAAAAAAAAAAGAACTGAGCCACTGAAAGCTCCTTCTAAACTGTATTCATATAGGTGAGTGAGTGAATTGCTAGCCAGGTACTATGGTACATGCTGGTGAAATAGTCAAGCAGTGGATTATGGATCTTGAATAGAAAATTTAATATGGTACATTGCTTCTCTAGTTAGCCAGGTGATACAAGCCTTTGTTAAGTAGAAGGCTCTGGAAAACATTTTTAATAGATGGCATTGTGTTTCAGAATTTGAATAGAACTCTGTTCATATTCATGTCTGAACAAAATTAAAATCCTCTTTACTTTGAATGACTCATAAAATTCCATCAGTATTTATCAGAAGTAGTGCAGTGTAAAACCAAATAAGCAGAACACTGTACCACAGAGTACAGTTAACACCTTTTTCCTGAAGATTTTAAATACTGCAGGCAGCATATCAGATTTTTAGTTTATCAGTAATACATCCTTTAAAACAACTAGGTTGTTTCTTACAGGTTTAATGAAGAGAAGTTTATTAGAAAGGGGAACTGTTTACCAATAATTGTCTTTTGTTTCCTTAGCCTCCTCCAGGAAATGTGAAAATGCCTGATGTACCCAGTACGCAGCCAGCAATAATGAAACCAACAGAAGAACCACCTGCCTACACGCAAATTGCTAAGGTTTGTCTGCAACTTGTAGGCACTTTTTTAGGTTCTTTTTAGTTATAATTGTTTAAATACACTTCTGGAATGATGTCCTTTATAAATAAACACTGCTTTCCTAATTAAAGGTAATACTGCCTTTAAGTAATTGGTTACTGTGTCAATTTGTGCAATATTGAGTCAGTTTTCAGCCATAACTGGAGATGCTTAATTATAGCAAGCAAACTTGGAATATTTATGCTGTGTTCATACTTTTTAACAGTATCTAATGATGCTTGTTTTGTTCAGGAGCATGCCTTGGCCCAGGCAGAACTGCTAAAGCGTCAGGAAGAACTGGAAAGAAAAGCAGCTGAACTAGATCGCAGAGAAAGGGAAATGCAGAGTCTCAGTCAGCAAGGGGGTATGCATGAAAAATATACTTCAAGTTTCAGAAATTTCACTTTTTCTTAGAAACTGTGGTAATTTGACAGTGACATTGTGAAGCAGATCAAAGAGGGATTTTTATAATGTCTTCAGGAAAAAAAAGTTTATCTCCCTTGAGTCACTGCATGTAGTGAATAAAAACTAGTTTGTCCTTTGCAGATTTTCCCTGAAAAACTTCTAAATGTGGCCTCTGCTACATGTTATGATTTGCTATCAGCTATTTTTTGTTCTAGATTAGTTTCTAAGTAATATTATTGAATAGAAATGGAGCATTTTGAGATGAAGTGAAAGTAATTTCCTAAGTAACATCTCTTTAAACTCTCACCTGTCAGTATTTATAGCTGTAAGAGGACTTTTCTGTTTTGAAACATTTTCTTTTTTTTTTTTTTTTTTTTGCTGTATTACAAACATAATACTCTATACAGAGTATATCTTTTATTAATTTTTATGACACTTTGGAATCCATAATCAAAATCACTATCTCATTTTGCCACAAACTGTGTGCTGTGCAAAACCATCAGTTTTTGTGTAGCAATTTCACAGATGGGAAGATTTACATTCTCTTAACTGGAGATAATTTGCTACAAGTAGATCTATGGGAATATTCCTTTTCATAAGGAAGAACTTCAGACTGGAGTTCAACCCAGCAAAATAAAACACTATCTGCAAGGTTGACTTCATCTGGTCTTTTCAGTTTTATCTACAATTCTGTTTTATTTTCACACGTGCTGGTCTTTTTTTACAATTCTTATTTGCATAATTTCTTAGTAATTCAAATTGGGGAATTTTATAGAATAGTTTCAGTTGGAAGGTACCTACAATGAATCACAGAACTGTATAGAGTTGGAAAGGGACCTCTGAAGATCATTTAGTCCAACCTCCCTTCCAAGGCAGGGTCCCGTAGAGCAGATTACACGGAAATACATTCTGAAAGAGTTTTTAATGTTTCCAGTGAGGGAGGCTCCACAGCCTCTCTGGGCAGCCTGTTCCAGTGCTCTGCCACCCTCAGTGTAAAGAAGTTCTTCCTTGTGTTGAGATGAAATTTCCTGTGTTTTAGTTTATGACCATTGCTCCTTGTCCTGTCACTGGGCACCACTGAAAAGGGTCTGGCACCATCCTCTTGGCACCTACTCTTGAAATATTTATATGCACTGATGAGATGCCCCCCTCAGTCTTCTCTTCTCTAGATGAACAGGCCCAGTTTCTCTCACAGTTTCTTTTTCTAAGAGAGATGCTCCAGATCCCTCATCATCTGTGTGGGCCTGCACTGTACTGTCCTTGTAGCTGTACCCTCCAGTAGATCCTTTTCTTTCTTGTAGGAGGACCCCAGAACTGGATGCAGCACTCCAGATGTGGCCTCATAGGGCTAAATAGGGAAGATCACCTCTCCTCACCTGCTGGCCACACTCTTCTCAATGCACCCCAGAATACCATTGGCCCTCCTGGCCACAAGGACTCATGTCTTGGCTCATGGTCAACTTACCACCCACCAAGATTTCCTGGTCGTTCTCAGCAGAGCTGCTCTGTAGTAGGTCAGGCCCCAACCTGTGCTGGTACTTGGGATTATTCCTCCCCAGGTGCAGGATCCTGCACTTGCCTTTGTTGAACCTCATCAGGTTTCTCTCTGCCCAACTCTCCAGCCTTCCAAGGTCCCTCTGAATGGCAACACAGACTTCAGGTGTATCAGCCACTCCCCCCAGTTTTGTATCATCAACAAACTTACTGAGGGTGCCTTTGATCCCTTCATCCATGTCATTGATAACAAGTTGAATAAGACCCAGTCTGGATCCCTGGGGAACACCACTGACTACAGGGCTCCAACTGCATTCTGCTCCTCTGATCACGACCCTCTGAGCTCTGCCATTCAGCCAGTTCTTGATCCACCTCACTGTCCATTCATCTGATCCACACTTCCTGAGCTTACCTATGAGGATGCTATGGGAGACAATGCCTTGCTGAAGTTGAGGTAGACAACATTGCACCGCTCTCCCTCATCAACCCATCCTGCCATGCCATCACAGAGGGCTATCAGATTGGTCAAGCGTAATTTCCCTTTGGTGAATCCATGCTGGCTACTCTTTATGACCTTTTCTTCTGCATGCTCAGTGATGACCTCTAGAATGGTTGTTGAATCACCTTTCTGGGGATGGAGGTGAGGCTGACTGGCCAGTAGTTTCCTGGGTCCTCCTTATTCCCATCTTCATTGGCTTTCCTCCAGTAATTGGGCACTTGTCATGTTCTCCATGACTTTTCAAAGATGATGGAGAGTGGCTTAGCTACAGCATCTGCCAGCTGCCTCAGCACCTGTGCATGCATCCCATCAGGGCATATGGATTTATGGGTGTGAAGTCTTGCCTAGCCTATCTATAACCCAACCCTCTGTGACCAAGGGGAGATCTTGGGATCAAGATCTAAGGGGTTAAGGGTTTCTTTCTCTGGACTACTTCTCTTATTTCTGAGGTATGGGACTCCTGAGGGTTGACCTCAGCAGCAAAGACTAAGCAAAGAAGGCATTCAGTAATTCCACCTTCTCTGTGTATTATGTCATCAGGACACCCGTCTGATTCAGCAGTGGCTCCACATTTTCCCTGATTTTCCTTTTGCTGCTGAAGTACTCCAAGTGGGCCTTGGCCTTCTTTGTTGCATCCCTGCATACCCTAATGGTGTTCCTATAGTGCTCTCCCATGACCTGTTCCTTTTTCCACATCCTATAAATATTTTTCTTGCATTTGAGATTTACGAGGAGCTCTCTGCTCATCTATGCAGGTCTCCTGCTCTCTTTGCCTGATTTCTTGTTATGAGAATACACTAGTCTTGAGTTTGGAGGAAATGATGCTTGAATGTTGATCAGTCTCTTGGACTCCTTCTAGAGCCCTATCCTGTGGGATTCCTTTAAGTAGGAAGAGGTAGAAGTCAACTCTCTGGAAGTTTAGGGCTTCTTAGTCCTGCTTACTGCTTTGCTTCCACTGTGCAGGACCCTGAGTTCCACCATCTAGTGCTCACTGCAGCCAAGGCTGCTCCCAACATTCACATCTTCAACCAGTCCCTCCTGATTTGTTAGTAAGAGGTCCAAGAGCCTGGTTGGCTCTTCCAACAGTTGCATGAAGAAGTTATTATCAGTGACTTGCTGGAGCTTCCTGGACTGGGTGTGCTAAGCTGTGTTGTTCCTCCAACAAATACCAGAGTGGTTGAAGTCCCCCTGGAGAACCAGGGCTTGTGACTGCAGGGCTGTTTCCAGCTGCCCACAGAAAGCCTCATTAACCTCCACCTGATCAGGTGACCTATATTAAACACCCCGAGCAGTGTCAGCCGTATTAGCCTATCGCTTAATTATCACCTATAAACTCCCAACTTGTTCATCTATCCCTGGATAGAACTCAGTACATTCCAGTCGCTCTCTGACATAAGGAGCAACTCCACTACCTTGCCTCTCTGACCTGTCCTTTCTCAAAAGTACACAGCCATCCTTTACAACATTCCAGTCATATGAGTTGTTCCACCATGTCTCCATATATGCAATGAGATCATGGCCCTATGGCTGCACATAGATTTACAGGTCTTGTTTATTCCCCATGCTGCATGTGTTTGTGTACAAGCTCTTTGGAGAGGTAACCAGTAATTAAAGCACGATCAATCTATTGTTCATAAAAGCCAAAACCTTCTGGATGGCACCAGCCTTGAAGCCAAATGCTGATCTGCACTAGGTTGTGTTTCTGGCTGTCCCCATTTCTCTAACTGGTGGGATAGATGAGAAGATGACTTGAGCACTGATGTTTTTCATCTGCCTTGCCAGGGCTTTATAGTCTCCATTGATCCTGCCCATTTTTTGGTGTCATTTGTACCCACATGAAAAAGTACCAGTGGGCAATAGTCTGTGGTCTTGACAGGTTGGGGTACTCTCTCAGCACCATCACGGATTGTAACCCCTCGTGGGCAGCACAGCTCCTGCAGCTCTATGTCAGGCTGGTAGATGGGTGCCTTGATGCCCCTTAACAGTTGCCCACTATAATAACTTGACATTATATGGTAACCACCATGTGCAGGTTCTCCTTTGGCCTTTAAAGCATCATACCTGTTTTTGGTCTGATTGTTGGAGGATGGAGGTTGAGCTGGAGCCCTGCTTTTGTGTATGACCACTATCCAATGTGTGTCACACTCAGTGGTATCCATTGTAGGTGTAAGGTTCTGAAACCATGTATCTATCTCTGTTTCAGCCCCTCTAATACTGTGTATGCTATTGCAGTTTGTCTGCCTGCTGCAACAGGCCATCAACCTTTGCACACTTGTTCATGTACCAGCCTTTCCTCCAGGAGAAGTATCTGGGCATTCATTGCATGCTACCACTTGTACTGATGCCTCCTTCCTTACCAGTTCTATCTGGGTGGATGCATCAGAGTTCTCAGGGGCTGTCTCAGTAGACACACTCGCTTTGTTTCTGAGACAAGTGCCCACCATCATGGCAGAGACGTACAGCACTTAGCACTTACCTGAAGTGTGAACCCACTGCAGATTGCAGCATCCTCCCCACTTGCCCTGCTTAGGCAGCCACATTCTGTTCACTACGTTCCGGTTCGCTCATGCTCCCATTTAAATCTCCTGCTGTTCTCCTGGCAGTGCACCCCTCCGTACCCGACTGGCTTGTGAGAGCTCAGTGCCTTCAGTCTTTTCTGGTCAGGTCCTGAGCAGCATTGCATTTGAACATATGCTGCTTCCTATTTCAAATAGTTCATTTGGGTGTGTATCTTGTGCATCCGGAGGTTGAAATGCTATGGTAGAGGTTTGCTGCAGCGATTGTCTCACTTGAATCTCTGAGTCTGTGCTTGGTATAACTCGTGTTCAGCAGAGGCTGTGATTAGACAAGTATACAGGAAATCCATGTGTCTGATCCCCACACAACTGTATCAAAATACACTGATGCTGTAGGGCATATTCTTGTAAGAAAAAGATAGTTACAGACCATTTCAGTACTTGTCTTTCTTGAGATTTTCTGCCTTTTAGGTAAGTTTTGACTGTTAACTATATTGGGAACTACCTCAAATTATTAAGAGAGAGTCTAGTGTTAAAAATACCACAATTCTGAAAATGAAGAATGCTTTTCAGTCCCCTGTCTTTCTATTCAACAAAGTATGTGAATATGATGAAACTTTAGAAAAATATTAATATAAAAGTCAAGGAACTCTGCGAAATGGTTTTTCTGCTCATATCTATTTTTTTTGTGAAGAATTCTCTTTGCTTATTACTTTATAAGAACTGTCAGATGCCTGCTCAGTCTTTTATGTAGATAAATACTGTACTTTCCTTAACCTCCCTGTACTTAATTGTATTTTATTTCTATAGTTTAATTTCAGTATTATGTGAGGATTGCTCTTAAAACTCATGGGTTTTGGTAGCCCAGGTTATCCATCCACTTAAAAAACTCATGCATAAAACAGTTTGAACAAGTTCAAATTTATGTCTCATTCTAGTATAACAATATTATAAAGACCTTTGTTTTTTCTTTATTTTCTGTTTTGCAGGTAGAAAAAATAACTGGCCACCTCTTCCTGAGAATTTTCCAGTAGGTCCTTGTTTTTACCAGGATTTTTCGGTAGACATTCCTGTAGAATTCCAGAAGACAGTAAAGATTATGTATTATTTGTGGATGTGTAAGTATTTTCTTTTAAAGAAAAAAACCGAAGTGCCTGTTCACACTTGGTGATACATACCCACTACTTTGGCTTTTTTAATGTCTGTAGTGAAAAATTACTTTAAATCTAGAAGCCAAATGTTGGAGCAAAATCTTATGGTTAGCTACAGTGTTTAAAAATATTCAATTATTTCATAAAAACTTCCACAGAAAAAAAAAAGGAGGATTATTCTAAGGCAGTTTTGTCTAGTTTATTGCAACTTTCTGGTTTGAGTTTCTCTGTTGTTGTAAATTTAGCTTTGACCATTTATTAACTTAGAAATAATTTTACTGGTTTTAAAATCAGCTTATATATTAAGAACTATAACTCACAATTAGTGTCGATAGACTTTTGAGTTTAAGAAGTGTAATATCCATTTGCTCTAATATGCATAGTTTTATATAGTGTAATACAGTTTTCCATCTATAGCAGAGACTTAGTATCACGTTAGGGTATTTTAAGAAATAGTGTCAGCTGAAGAATCAGTCCATGTTAAAACTCTCCTTTGTATACAAAGAGTGCTCTGCACCATCTTCGTAGGATTAATTTTGCCCTCATTCTTATGCTGTGTTTTGATTGGAGAAGTGTTGGATTAAACAAATACATGGATACACTCTTGTTTCTTCTGCCTTGTCCAGTGTGATGAAAGCCTAATAAATATTCTGAGATTGAGGAAATCAAAAAGACTTAAGTACTTTGATGCCCTTTGTGTATTTTTAACATTATAAGGAAATGGGAATTTCAGACATTTTCTGTGTTTTTTTCATACCTTCAGATGTAGTTAGCAAATCTCCATAATTTTACATGTTACTCTGGTAATCTTATTGCTATGATTGAACCCCCTAATTGAAACACCCAAAATGAGCAGATAGCATTGAATTAAGTCTATTCCATTTCATCATAATCCACAGCTTTCTGTATTCATCATTGGGTCATTAATCTTCAAATAAGCAACTGCAGAGTGTATGACTACTCACTCTCATAAAGCTGACAGATAATTAAGATTTATATGAAATTTAAGATGAAATATTCGGAATTTTAGGATGGTTACTAATTCTGGCCGTTTGGAGGACTGAGTTCTGAATGTGTGTATGCTTCAAACAGGAAGTGGACTTGGACAGGGAGAATTAGAATATTAATACTGGTTTTAATTTTCCTTCTTATAGCAACAAATGAAGGAAGCAAAAATGTTACACTATTTCAAAATATTTGGGAGCTGTGCTTCTATACTGGCGTGACAGCTCATCTTCTCTGTAGCCTGAGGTTTCAACCAACTCTTCTTGTTCTTTTCATTCTTTGGCTCTAGTACTCTCTGACTTAGGGATTACTCAGGAAGGAAGGAAAAGGGCATAATAAAGGAAAAGAAAGACAAAAGGCTTAAAAAAACCAAAACAAAACAATAAAAAAGATTGAGGATAGAACCCCATGCCCTAGGATTGGCTGTTGAATCATTCCTTGAGACTTTTCTTTCCTAGGATCACATTTTCATGGCTGTCTCATTTTTCCTTAGGCTATTTTTCTTCATTGGAGGACTTACTGCCATCACAGACCAGCCTGCTTCTGTTTGCCACTCTACTCTACATTTTATTTTGCCACTCTACTCTTCCATAACTTCCTATATGCTGTAGGTTCTAGGGGTCCTGTGAACATCATCACATTTGGATAAATCTAGTACTGCATTCTCAGCACTTAATAAAATAGGATAGTTTTCCTCTTAAGCAGCCCTGGGAACAAACCTTCTATTTTAGTTTTCTGTGTGTTTCCACAGTTAGTATTAATTTTTATATCATTAATCTTGGGCATTATATCTCTGAGGACACTTCTTTATTTGTTAAAGACTACATGCTTTATTTCATCAGAAAACAAGTGTCTTTGTATCCCTGTTTCATTAATTCCTCTTTTAAATTAATTTCTCCTTTTGTATCAGAAGTCAGAGTTTTTAAATTCCTTGATGTGGTTTTATATTTGCACTTCTTTTCCACCTGAGGAGAGACTTTTTTTTGACTGAGCCTTTACATGTTTTTTTGAACTATAACAATCTATTAGCAATGGCTTTTTCCAGTTGCTTTTAGAGCTTTTCTATTCTATCATGGTTTTGTGACCATTGCTGTTTTAAGGGCTTGCACATAAGAATAACAGTTTCCCTGGCTCATTAGCACTGAGCAGTGCTTTTTAGATCTTTTATGTTATTATTATGTCCAGTGTCAAGTACAATGTCTCTTGACCTGTACTAACACCAAAAGTCTTTTGCCTCAGAAGCCTGTGTATTCCAGCTACTTTCCCCACAGGCTAATAGCATACACTAAATAAACACTACTGATATTCAAATCATATTTCTTATTTGAAGTTACAAACTGAAGAGGTTTTTTTTGAAAAATAATACCCTAAAGTGCCAACTTGTATCTTTTTTTTTTTTCTTTTCTGTTTAGGAGTTTCATCTCATCTATCCTCTGTTTGAGGAAATGAGATATAGATAGATAGATAGATAGATAGATAGATAGATAGATAGATAGATAGATAGATAGATAGATAGATAGATATCAATCTGTGTAGAATTTTGCTCCTTTGTTCCTGGAAACCTCCAAGAATGGACGTTCCATAAACTCCCTGCAAGCATTTTCTGGTGTGTTGCTGTCTTTTAGAATTAGATGTTGTTTCTCAGTATATAATGTAATTCTCCCCTTCTGTGTTTCATCTTCAATGTTCTATCCACTGTTGTTATGGAAAACACATTTATCCCCATTAGCCATGCCCTTTTGCCTTAATTAGCATAGTTTGCTCAACCTTTTTTTATGGGTGATCTTTTTGAGAGATTTGACTGACTGGTTGGTGCCTTACAGATTCACTGTTTGGTTCACTCCATGTTATTATACTGGTTTTTGGTGCGTAGCATCAGGAAATTTAAAAAGAACTCCTTCACATTTTTGATAGCACGTACTGATCAAAGTCTGCTTTAGAATATATTTGTTCCCTGTGGAAGATATTTCTCGTTTGTAAAATATGTTAACGCATCACTGCCAGAAGAGCAGAACAGACAACGTACAAAAGCCTAAACTGTATTTGAAGCTACTCTTTGCTCCAAGGTTGCATGTGATCAAACTTGCCCTGTCTTCACTTGTGAGTGGCCTTGTGGCTTCAAAACCCTCCATTCCATAGACATCCCATCCCCCTTGAGGCAGCCTATTATAGAGTGACAGTCCAACTGAATCCTGGGAAGAGCCATATCCTTTTGTCTTAGTGTGGACTTCAATTTCCTGCGAATACCTTCAGTAAAACATTACTGAAATTAAACTTAATACAAAAGTCTATTTTCATGCAGTCCCCAATGGGACAGCAAAATAATGATCTCAATAATGTGCATGCCAGATAGCATCAGTGCAACTTATGGTCTTTATCTACAGTACTTTTTCAGGCATTTATGGATGATAAAGTGTAGTTAATTAAGACAGGGAATATATCTAAGTAGAATTTTTCTGTTTAAGGGCATTTACACCACAAAAAAAAATAAATTGAGTCTGAATATTTATTAAACTAATGCTATTTCCCATTGTTGACTATTATCCCTTTTTTTTTTTTTTTAACTTCGTCTGCTTCCACAGACAAACTAGGAGAAGGCTTTCTTGGATCACCTGTATTGGTATAGCTGTGAAGTTATTGTCATATAGACTTTGCATGTCATAGACCTCTGCCAAAGCATGAGGTCATTTCAGCTTCCAGGTGGTCATTATCTTTTAAAAACTTGTATCATGGTTTAATTTGTTGAGGCAAGTAAGTGGAAGGTACTTAAAACTGTTACCCTGAACATACAAACACCTGCCTGTTCATACAGTAGCAAAGCTTACCTAGAAGTGAAGATGTTGGCTCGAAGGACAAGTGATTTTCTGTACCTTGCAGCAGGCATACGGCAAGTGCAGTGACACAAGAATTGTCAGCCAGGTCTCCTTGTCTTCCTTGGTAGCTTGTTAGTACTTGGATTTTATAGCTGAGATTCTATGTTGCAGTAGTAAAGTGGACCCCTGTGTTGCTGGTTTTAGTATCAGTAGTGGGTGTGATGTTTCACCCCTTTCCTGCACTAATGGTATTCTTTTAAAACTTGTCCTGTTACCATAATTGTCAACACACACACACACAATTTGTAAATTTCAACCTCCACTGGAATTTGAATGTTTCTAGTAATCTAGGGTGTCTTCCCTCTTTTCCAGTATTGACTAGAAAAAGAGAGAATACCCCTTTCTTATATTTGTCAAAAGGAAGGCAAGAACTGGGATTTTTATCCTTTGTTGTGCTTTATGAGGCACACACACACAAATTCTGAAATGAGGTGCTTTCATGACCTTTTAGGGCAATGCTGAGATATGTAGGTGCATTAATTGCCTTTTATTTAAAAGCACAAGATTTTCTGATTCTGGTAACTCTTACAGGAAAATGTGATTTGTCTGAGGGAAATGTTTTGAGTTTTATTAGTCTTTCATATGATATCTGTGCTTGTTGATTATAAGATTTTTTTTTTCCCCACTAAATTGATTTAGAGCTTTTTTATGTACTGGTTAAGGCAGCAGCAAAGAGTAGTATTTTTTTCAGAATCCTTAGTATCTTACCAGTTCCTTCTGCTGACCTTACCTTGAAGTGTTTCTCTGAACTTAAATAAAAAAAAAAATCACTGCTGTCAGGACCAGCTTGTGCACACTCAGTGATAGATACCCTACTTTATTCTGGTCTAGAAGGACAGACACTGTCCTCTGAGACAGCAGAATCACTCCTGAATCACGGGTTATTGCTGAGCAAAAAGAAAAATTCATGTTCATCTTTTAACTTTGGCAGAACTAAGTTCTCTCTGCCAGATAGTATGAAGCTAGTAGTTGTAATGTTTCTTAATATTGCTGTATCTTATTCAAAGGAGTAAACTTATTTGAAATAAAATTTGAAGTCATAATCCAAATGCATTTTCTTTAGTAGGAATTGAATAGTTAACCTGTAACAAGGTCTGCCAATGAGAAAATGATAGTATTGAGCTAAGAATAGAGCACCAAAAAGGTGCCAGTTTTATTTAAGGCCAGTGTTCTAAGAAATAGTTGAATATGTAAAATGTATTAAAGCATTAGAACAACTTCTTGCAGATCTTGTTTTACTGAGGAACATTCTTAGAAATTTTTTTTTGTTTTATTATATGGAAGACAGGTTTTCATTGACAGATTTCTTTGGAAATTTTTCTTTTCAAATTAGACTGCTTATTTTGTGATGCAGTTTATGCAATTTATAAGCTTTGTCTCAAAAAAACATTAGTCTATTAAATATTTTTACCCAGTTGTTACTGTAGAAAAATACCAATTATTGCACCTTTAGAAACCTCTTTTTCCATCATTTCATGTTTGAAAATGTCAGAATTTTTGCTATATAGCTGGTAGTACTTGAATTTTCATGCTTAGTACTTTCACTTGTGAAGAGAGGTTTTACCTGAAAGTAAACTGGGTAAAAATCAGTTTATTGCTGAGGGCATTGAGAGGGTTTTGATTATTTTCTGCATGCTGATGTTTTGTTTAAAATGCTCAGTTTGGATATTACTTTACAGTTGTAATAAATTATTGTACAAACATAAGCTAATTAAGACTATTTTGCTTTTGCTTTTACAGTCCATACAGTGACACTGTTTCTTAATATCTTTGGATGTTTGGCCTGGTTTTACGTTGATGCTACACGAGGGGTTGATTTTGGATTGAGTATTCTCTGGTTCTTGCTTTTTACCCCTTGTTCTTTTGTGTGCTGGTACAGACCACTCTATGGAGCTTTCAGGTAATAACTTCATCTTGACTTGGGATATTTAAAAGCATACCAAAATGCATTAACATTTCAGAATTTGCTTAATTATCATTATGATAATCCTTCAATATGCTTTCATTAGAAACAGTATCTTTACCATTAATTCATTTGTTGTTGAATTTGAAATATACATGGCAATAGTATGGAATTGAATAACCTACCATAGACAAAATATTTGCAGGAAATATGTAACTTTGTTGAAGTTAGTAAGGGCTGATAACAGTTGTAAAAAAAATTCTCATTAAATCTCTTGTTCCTCTACACCAAGAATTTGAGTAGGTTAATAGTAAAGAGTGTCTTAAATTTTTGGTTTCCTAAATGAACTTCATGAACAGCTACACCTGAAATTTTAAGTGATGGACACCTACAGTATCTGTAGCCTGAGATTCTTAAGATTAAATAGAGCAGGTAGATAGTAAACAAACTAGTATTTTTCCTAGCTCTTAGCAATCTTTACAGGCTTCACAAATGTAAGGTGTGTGTCAGCTTTGTGTTTAAGAGGAGAATGGTGTGTTTCATGCAAAATTGAATTTTTTTTTTTTTTTGTGAAGATCAGGCTGTAGAGATTCCAAATGCTGTACTCTTACAGTATATCTTGGGAACTTTTTTTTTTTTTTTGAACATTGATTCAAATATTCTCAGTTAAAATGCCCGTATTCTTGTAGAGAAAGATTGGTGGTCAGATATTGCAGTTAAGTGTAACGCTTAGACTAAATGAGATGTTTATTTTTGCTAATCAAGGAGATATTGGTGTACCCACAAATCTTGGAGGAATCATATAGTTTAACTTGCATTTGCTCTGGAATAAATCCCAAGCTTTTCTTAGTAAATATTGGTTGGCTGGAAAAGGAAAACTACTACTTGTATATTCAACTTTCAATCAGTTGCTTAACTGAAAACAATAGTTATTGAACTGAACTCGTTGAATAGAAATTCGCAAACTCTCTTCTGCAGGAAGAGCTATTAAAGGCAAAATCTGATACTGTGAGTTAACTAAGTGATTTCTGCATCCTTAAGAACTCAAGTAGCTATTATATCATATAGTAATTAGTTTTGACAGCAATAAATGGAGTCTTTGTTGAGATTTTACCTATACACTTATATGTGTCTGTTTTTTTTTTTTTTTTTTTACTTTCAGTCTTTGTCAGGCTGGCATTTTAGTAATTTACACAGCAAACCTATTTTGTATATTCTACTTTAAAGTAAAAGCTGCTTCAGTATTCATAGTGTACGCTATGTTTCAGTAATTCCGTGTGAGATTTTACAATTTTTACAATTTTACAAGATGTTACAGTAATTCCATGTGAGATTCTTTTACAAGTAAAATATTTTCTTCCCATATTGCCACCACTGTGAACTTCAGCCTAAAAGTGGACTAGAATTTTGTTCTTCATGCAGACTTTTATGTTTAGTTGAAGAGGCTCCACTATGTGCTGAACAGAACTGTTCTCACCTTTCTTAGAGGTGCAGGTGGCAAAAATACTATATTATAGAAGAAAGAGCAGCTCTTGTAAATAAACACTCTATAAAACCAAAGAATTGCTGATTTCAAGTCACTGTTGATAGATGAAAGGACTTTTCCTCTAGTTAATACAGAAAAAAGTTAGATTGGTACTATAGAATATGCAAAAAATTGTAATTAATTTTCTGGCTGCTTTAATCTTTCCCCCCCCCTCTTTCAGGAGTGACAGTTCATTCAGGTTCTTTGTGTTCTTCTTTGTATATATCTGTCAGTTTGCTGTACATGTACTTCAAGCTGCAGGATTTCAAAGGTGGGGAAACTGGTGAGTATTCAGTTTGCTGTAGTGCTATACTGTCTGTAAGACAAACATTTATATTTGACTACAGTTATATGTTTTAAAAGAATAATCTTGTGTTCACTAGAATTGTTAAATTTAACATTCAAAGGAAAGCATTTTTGGAGTGTTCTAGGAAAAATGGGTGAAATTCGTCCTAACAATCTGAGGTACTTCTGTTATTAGACTGATCAAAATTTTATCCTTCATTGTAAATGACATTGAAGTATTCTTTCATACATACACCCCCTCTATTTTGGTGGTGTGAGGAGTTGCTACTCATTCTCTATTTAAGATATGTATATTTGCATATTATTTTGTATAATTAGTTGTTTTAATTGTATTAATATACTACTTCTTAAGGAAATTTGTGGCTAAAATTCAAGAATGAGTCAACAATGTATTTGGGTAAATATAGTGGTCTATCTTTGATATTTGAAAAATGCATTTGAGTCACCTCCACATTCTGTAAAAAGTTGATTTTTCTTTTAGATGTTTGTAAACATATAAGCTTTTACATGAATCTTGTATGTATATTATCTTTTATTTGAGCCTCAATATTTACACTTGCTGAGATCTAATATTTAGATTTTACAATGAAAAGCTGTCATTCTCTTTGAAAAAAAGGGATTAACTGAAAGCATCGTTTTAGTAGCCCACTGGTAACATGGAGAGCCATGACTGGCAGTACTGTAGTTTGGAAGTGACACTTCTCTGTAACTTTTTGTTGTGAACCTCCAGACATATGTAAGGCAGACAGAACAGCATTGGTTTAGAACTGTTGTGTAAGGAAAGATCGATCCCATTTTATTATTTTTGCTCTGGAATCGTCTATTTTGCTTTTTCATCCAAGCCTGTGGGCTTTTAAGCATGCTTGGGGAAGGGGTATGGAAAGTAGACAGATCATCAGAAAATGTTAAGTACATTTTGGATTTTGGAATTTTTTTGTAGATTCCAGTGGCACATAGAGGATATCAAAGCAATTTGAAACAGGTAGAGGAGAGTTTTAAGGTTGTGAGAATTCACTAAGTTTTTTTGCCTTTTTTTTTTAAATGTGGAAGAATCTTTTCCATCTTAAGATAGGGTGTTTTGGTCTTAAGGCAACCTGCTTTTTTAATTTTCAAGTCTGATACTGTTGGTGTCTGTTAGTGTTTCAATTCTGAAGAATAGAATAGGGAAATGCTTGAAGTAGATACTGAGAGAGCAATCTTGTCTGTTAGTTCAGCTGCTACTATCTACTTAAAAAATTATCGTATTAACCTCAGTTGAGAAAGCATCACTGTGTAGATACAATTAAATGAGTCATCCCACATAGAAGCTGTGTATGTGTGGCATGTTTCTGTTTTATATTTATAGAAGTTAGAAGTTACCTTTTTAGGGATATTTTCTTATCTGTGAATTCATGTAGTCTAAATCTAAAATGATAGTATGACAAAAAACCAGAAGAAGTTGATGAGCAACTCTAATTTCCTCACAATTCTGCTCAAGGATAATAATCTTTACTACAATTTTTCATATAGTTTTGCTGCATTCTTTGTTAAAAACGTAAACTAAGCTATAAAAGCATGTTATAGAACCAAAATATGCTTATGTAAAATTCCCGTGACTTTTTCTTCAAAAATATTTGATGTTGATGAGAGTTTCTTTGATCTGGATACCTTTGGTTGAATGGTTCATTGCTGTACTAGTAAAGTGTGCCCTTTCTCTTTTCTTCAGTGGGTGGATTTCATCTCTAACTGGGCTTAATAAGAGTATTCCTGTTGGCATTATGATGATAATCATAGCTGCACTTTTCACAGCATCTGCTGTTATCTCATTAGTTATGTTTAAAAAGGTGAGTTACATATTATTCCAGTGTTTGATCTGGATTTTGCTTTCTGTCTTGAGGGAGGCACTCTTTTACAAAGTGGTGGGGATTAAATTACATTCTTACCTGTTAACAAGTATATAATTTTGCTTATACTGTTGTGGAGCTATGAAATGCTGTTTATACAATGGACGTATTTTCTGCAAATTGAAATGAGGAAGGATAGCTCTGAATAAAAGAAATTGGGAGGTAACCCCACTGTGAAGGGGTGAGTAAATGCACTGGACACTGTGACTGTAGCTGTAGTTGCCAGGCTGTAATTTTGAAATCTGTGGTGATTTATCAGGCACATGGAAGTGTGATTCAAGTGATTGCTAACTTTCAGCTCTTATCAAAATCATTCCTATTCAAATCAATGAAAGAGGGGTTCCAGGACCTCAGAAAAGGATTTTTATTTCTCTGCTTCATTATTTTAACATTTTATTGCCATTTAATGATTATGGAGCATGAAAGTTCAAAGAAAGAAGCTTGTTTCTCATGGTTACTTTTGGTGAATTTCCATCCAAAAGATGTAAGTTTAGATACTTATGTGCTAGTAAATTTTTTATGTCATTGAGATGAAGTGTAACCAAGAATTCTGCTGATGATGTGCTAGCAATTCTAATAATTCAGCCACAGAGTTAGGCTTAAAGATCTTCGCATATACAAACTCTTCTAGGCTGTTTACAGTAAACTAGAACTTTTAGGGATTGCCTGGAAATGTCTTTTCTTGTTTGCTATATAAATACTCAGTGGAGAAAGAAACAAGCAAGAAAAATGTATAGTGGAACATTTTTTACACTTTTCTTACTGTATGAATCTGGATTCTTTTCAAAAACCTGCATAGTCCTATGTGACCTGGTGTATCTTTATGGATGAGAAGTAGTCACATTTATAACAAAGAAAAAAATTTCAGCATTAATTTTCCTGCTACACTGGAATGAAAATGTCTTTGCCATATTATTTGGCAACTTTATTGTGACTTGACTGAGCAAGAGTTGGAAATAGCATTTGAATTTTAATACTAAGGTAGTTAGAAGTTGCTCTGGATTTCTTGTTTGTCTGGTTTTGTTGGTTTTTTTTTTTCATTATGGGCCATATTTTTAGAGTGTTTGTAAGTTAGATCTGTAAGTCATACTGTTCATACCTCTGGTTATTATGATGAGTTATTGGTCATCACGCTAATTTAGCAGTACCTGTATAGTTAGGAAATTTCATACTGTTTTATATTCAGTCAGAGCATAACTTGTTCTTGTAACCAGTCAAGTAATTAAAATGCTTCTAAATATTGGTGTAGAAAAAGGTTCACCAAATGTACATCACACATTTTAGTAAACACCTGTGAGACCTCTCTGAACTTGTAGATAATTACAAGTATTTCCTATGGCCAAATTGTGTGTGGACAGGGCAAAGCTCTTGGAACGTGCGGCACTGTTTTTTTCACTGCTGTTCCCCCTCCCCAGGTGCATGGCCTCTACCGTACGACTGGTGCCAGCTTTGAGAAAGCCCAGCAGGAGTTTGCAACAGGAGTGATGTCCAACAAAACTGTACAAACTGCTGCGGCCAACGCTGCATCAACAGCAGCCACCAGTGCAGCCCAAAATGCGTTCAAGGGGAACCGAATGTAGGGAAACAAAGTCATCACTGTTCGCTTCGATTGTACTTTGTTTTTCAGTCACTTACTGTATTCGCTAAAAGTCTAGATCAAAATTCACACAGCATGTTTGTCTTTTCTGCAGCTGTGCATGGGTAACATGGGAAACGATTGGTTAATTTTATTATAAATTTATTTATTTTAAGAGGAAAACCATTTTTTGCCCTTCTTTAAGATGTTGCATTCTGGAATAAAAAAGCCTTCCATATTTTATGGAGGATAAATAATTTCAGCAATTGGCCTGAGAATGAACTGTGGCATATAATGATCAAATAATTGTATTAAGAATCTGGAAGGTTTTTTAGCAGTTCACTCCAGTATTTTTTTAACTTCAGGAAAGCACTTTGGATCAATTATTTTTCTGTGTAAGAACTGATTTTCCAATTTCTACTGTAAGAAGTGGGGTAGACTGAGAGATGTAGCAAGTTAGGTTTGGCTACTGCTTTTGCAACTTCAGCAGTTGCTCGAGGTGAAATACAAGTAAGGTAGAGACTGTAACTTTTTTTTTTTTTTTTAGGATAAGTCTTTTGATATAAGCCTGTAAGTTTGCATGAATACTCTTGAGTTATCTGAATTTGTTTAAGTAGTGGTTTGGTCCAGAATTTACCTGCGCCACTTTATAGCATTTGTTTGTATCTATTTCCATGGAGTATTCTCTACCTGTGAGAAATTACTATCGTGCATTAGCATTCTCTGTAATAGAATGTGTAATGCAGTGTACGGTTTAAGGATGTTAACCGGTGGTTTCAATTGCAGAGCTAAATGATTATGTATTTACTATTTTTAATTTCAGTGTTCATGTATTGGGGTAATAATTTTGCTGGAAAAGAAACCAGTATAGACTTTTAGAACACTAGTTCCTTGTCCACCTTCCCTCTTCTATGTGCAGTGGGTTTTTTGTTTTATTTGGGATTTTTGGGGGTGTTTGTTTGGTGGGTTTTTTTGGTGTTTTTTTTTTGTTTGTTTGGTTTGGTTTGTTTTGTTTTTGTGTGTGTGGTTTTTTGTTTGTTTGTGTTTTGTTTGTTTGTTTGTTGTCTGTTTGTTTTGTTTTGTTTTTTTTTAAGTATAGATTTATGTTTAACAGTGGTACTAAATCTCTAGCCTGGTCAGTCACTCTGTTTACTGCTTGTCTAAACCCCTAAATATACAGTATTTAATATTCTAACAGGAATATTGTCTGAAACCAAACTCTTTAAGCAATGGCATTTAACAGACACTTGAATTAATTTTAATGTTAACTCAGCCATCTCTGTGTTGTGATTTAAGCTGTGGTAAAAAACCTTTGAAACTATTTTGAACTGGCAAAGTGAGAAATGTTCATCTCTAATGAAGTTGAATTTTAATTCACTGAACTGGGCCTGAGAGGTTAAATTGGTGCTGTGAAACTGAACAATCCGTAATAATTTCACAGATTTCAGAGAATATTCTGAGTTGGAAGGGACTCAAAAGGGTCAAGTCCAACTCTTAAGTGAGTGGTCCATATGAGATTGAATGGCCCATAATGGGGATCAAACCCATAGCTTTGGTGTTATTAGCACCATGCTCTGACCAACTGAGCTGATCTCAGGGTGGTGCATACCATCATAATATTCTAGAATATCATGTCATCAGACCTTAGTATAGTGACATGTTTCTCTCCTTTGAAGATAGTTTGTATTCTTGGATTGCTTCATGAGTCTTACATACAGTACTTGGGCACTTTTTCAAACCCTTTTAGAAATGAAAAAAACAGGAAAGACAACATCCCACAATCTGAGTAAATACATACCATGGCTGAAATTAACTCAGCTCTTAAAATGAATCACCTTTAGTAAGACAGCGTAAAATTCTAAGCCTCCTCCATGCTCTGAATGTGGACCGAATTTCATGGATTCTTTTTCACTACACTGTATTCATAATAACAGAAGATTATTGAAAAAAAATACACCCCTACCTTAATCCCTGGAACAGTAGTATACTGTTAGCATGAAGTCCTCTGTTAGTCTCCTTTCTTTTACTAATTTCTTTAAAATCTAACTTGAATTTGGATAAATGTCATAGCTTCACCGATGCTGAAGTTTATATTAATGAATCCACTTGCTTTAAATACTCTATGTAACAAGGCCACTAAAATTTCATACTAGCGGACATGCTAACCACGAACTTAAATTTGTGCGGAGTGTTTTTAAAGCTTAACAGATAAAAGTCACTGTTCTCAGCTGAGATTGGGCACCATTGTTCTAGCAGCTGTATATCAAGATTGTATATCAAGTTCTTTTCATAATATTTTAAACTTCACTTGAGAGTTGTACATAGAAACTCTGCTATGGATTACTGTTAAATCTGAATTTAGGCAATTCTTATGGTATCTCTTGGATAGGAATCCCAGGGACATCATCCTTACAATTTAACTGAAGTTGAAGATGGCGTAATAGCATACATTACCAGAATATATTATGGAGGGAAAAAAATACATGTTAGGCATAATACCTGAATTTGACAGGTAGATTTTTTTTTCTGAAATGTTTAAAGGTTCCTTGAGAAAATGTATGTAATGTTCTGTGTATAAGAATTGTTGATTTGTAATGTCGTGAGTTGGATGTACGGATTTAAGCCTTCTGAGTATAATTCAAGGTTCTGTTACACGTGAATTATTTAGACCAGAAATCTCTGATACTTTGCAGCCCCAAAAGGAGGTAGAAGTTTGTTTGGCTTTGACAGCAGAAGGCTGAGATAGGCTAAAATATTTTGTACCTAACAAACACTAGATTTTACAATCTCTTATTAATTAATCAGAGTATGGTGCCCACTTGAATTGTCATTTTGTAGTATTGTGACAAATTGAGTAAAAAGTATGAAGTTTAAACACTGGAATGTCAGTAGTCATTGATTTGTAATTTAGCAGTTGTTTTTATTTATCTGAGGATGTTTGTATATTTTGTAAATTACTAACAATGCTCTGCCATCCTGGTGAATGTACATGGTTCTGCACTTCTGTCCCTTTGTTGCATGTCTGAGTAGTTCAGAAGTTTTGTATATTTATTGTATTAACACAGTGTCATAGAATAAATCAAGACTTTTTTCCTGGATGTTTGCTCTGTATAGCTTCAACCAATATGGGGATATTTCTTCTAACTGTCAGGATTATGTGCAGGGAGGATGTGTGTAAGTCTGACTTGCTTTTTATAATTCTGTATATAGATGCTGTAATTCTGCTGTGAAATGGGGAAGCAAAAAGTTCACTATCAATAAATCTGGTTATTGAGAATTATTCTACTCAACTGTTAAAAAAAAATTAGTTAAAATACTTGCAGTTCACTTTCTTGTGCTGTAAACTCATGAGGGGTAAAATCTAAACATGCTCTGTCATGTCTGAATGAAATCCTAGAGGTATTAAGTGAATCTTAATATTGAAAGTAAAATGAAGTTGCTGAAAACAGCATTGCTTTGGTAGTGTTTATTTTTCTTATTTGTGTCAATGAATCAACATTTCTCTGTCACTGCTGTGTCTGTCTTTTTTTTTAGGCACTATCACAATCAGTTGATTATTTTTTTTTCATGTAATGTCAATTGTAGCACTTGCTCTCAAGTATACTGGGTTTTCTTTGGAGGCAAAACAACATCATCCAGACCACTGTGATGTAGTTAAGTTTAGAAATGCACAGTACAACGAAAGGTGTTCTGAGGGAAACTCAGGATAGTTTTGGGAAATGGCAGACGTGAATTTTTGATGACATTTCCACATGCATACAAATTAGTATTGAAATTCTATGTCAACTTGATCTATTTCTTTGTAATTTAGAGATCCAGGGTGGCAGTGACTAAACGAACAGGTTTTGTAGATGTCAGTACGGTTTTGCTGTATGGTCCAGTCATGTTAGAGTTGTTACACAATAATTTAACGTTGCTGGGGGGAAATAATTCCTCTGGGTATTAAGGCTAGTTTTCCTCAAGAAGTTGTGAGCGTGGAGTTGGGAAGGCACACACACACCAAGAGAAAAGCATGGGGGAAGAGAACTGCGATTAAAAATATTCAGTGATACCTATGCCAAGAAAAGGGGCACACTTAGAGCATTCTGGTTATGAATCAGCAGTAAGGCACAGTAGATCAGATAATTAAAACAATTAGGTTTGACTCACGTTAAAATGTTTGAGAATTAATTTGTCCTTCTTTCTACAAATTATTTTAAGTCTGCAAGTGATTTTTAATCTCATCAGTAGAAAAGTCATGAATATTTACAAAGGAAGTAGGTGCAGATTTCTTAGCTCAGCAGCAGAATGCCAGTTCAACTTTATGGAAGGATTAATACATATATATATATTTTATATATATATTTTATATATATATAATGTCTGTCCTGCTTCAGTGAGTGTTCCTGCATGTTGCTGTTACATCACTCAGAGGTGAAGGAAGACAAATTCAGAGGAGTTTCTTTTTAGAGTGCTGAGAATTCGAGGTTTTATTTCTTTGTACCATGATTCAGGAGGAGAATCTTCCAGCTGGAAACATGGGAAATGTTGGGACTGTTTTTTGATAAAGTTTGAGGCTGTATTTGTAACTGTAAGTGTGCTTGGAACAGGGTTAGTGCAGGCCTGGAAAAAAGCCTCATTTGAAGTCTAGTTAGTTGTGGCTATGCTCTCAGCGTTTCTGCTCTCAACTGTGTCCAGCTGGAGCTGTGTAGGATACACTGGCTGGAGGCCAGGCCATTGTACAGAACAGCTGCCTCTGACCACTGGTGCCTATGTGGCATCATCTGCTCTGCCACTGTTCCAGCTGACAGTGCTGCAAGGAGATTTTATTGTGTTTATAGGCTAATTAAATAGTTGTGTATGCCTGAGCTATGATCATTGTGAGCGTGCCAAAGCACGGCTGCTGTTTTGCAGTGCAGGGCTGTTGTCTTTGCTGTGCATGTATTTTTGAAGTTTTCAAAGAAAAAGTGGATATCCTGTATTGGGCATTGCAGTGATAACTTTTTGTCCAATGTAAGAGAACAACTGGAAGTGGTCAGAGTACAGAATCAATTAGGTTAGAAAAGACCTCTAAGATAATCAAGTCAAACCTTTGACCTATGTCATTAAATTAGGAGTTCTTTTTTCTTTACGTTGGTCAGACCAAATTACTGATCCCACTGCATCTGAGTGATACCTAAAGCTGGTTAGGGACTATGCTCTCAGAATCCCCCCAATATGAAGATACTCCAAATAAAAGGCATGTATTTGAAAACAAGCTTTCAGTGAGTCACAGAACAAGACAACTTCTTTGTATTCCTGTTCCTCTGATATGGATAATACACATCCACTTTGTCATTGCATCACCTTTCTCAACCCAGCTGGAGCTTGGGGAAGAACACAGAAATCTGTAACAATACACAAAAGTAGAGACTTAAACTCTATGCTCCCTATTGCCAACTTGATTAACTTCACTGAAATATGAAGATAATATTTTTAGCTGCTCAAATCAATACTTCATAATTTAGGCAGTATTTTTTATTTATAGAATAACTGCTGTATCTATATCTGCTTTGAAATTCATAAAGGTGACTAAGGTAGTGGTGCATTGAGTGGCACCTATTCCCTAACTTCTTCTGGAGTGTAGGTTTCTAAATGTCCCAAGTTTTAACCTAGAGCTATTTCTTGGAAGTTTGGAAACTGTTATAAGTGTAATTAAACTACATGCAATTAATTATATATAAATTTAATACAAATGGACCATAGCAACTATGAGAAATAAGTAACCATCCTGACTTTTCGTTAAACTACTGAAAGCCTTACTCCTGGTTCTGCCGTAGATTGGCTTTGTAGCCTTTCTCTAGTGTTTGCAAAGTCAAAGGTGAGACACACTGTGCAAACACTTTGATCAAGCAATATTTGTTTTACAACCCCTTTTCACGAGAAAGGAACTGCAGTGCTTTTCATGCAAAATCAAACACACTTCTCAGACCTATATTTAATTAGAAGGTCTTGTTAATGCAACTGTATTGTATAACATATTTACAATTTCAGATCACATACTTTTGATTAGTAAGCAGTAATAATTGTTAAAGTCAGATGGGAATCTGAAGTATATCATTGGACTAGGATCTTAAATGCTATTAAAGCTACAATTAAAGCTACTTAGCTGTTGCTCAGCTTGTTCAATATGTTTTAATTAAGGTAGTCAGACTCCCGTTAAAAGTTTGAAAACTCACATTTTAATTGAAATTTAGATTAAAAATAAGGCATTAGTTACATCATTCATGCTAACAAATGTACATAGTGGTGACTCAAGAACAGAAAAATAGCACCACAAATAAACCATGGCTCAAAAACTACTCTAGCTGGATTGGTGCAGCCACACTTCCTATACAGAGGACCTGTGGTGCCTGTGTTGCTGCCATGCTCTGCTTTTGTTGGACTCTGTCTTTTCCTTGAGGTAGGCACCAGTGCCCATGGCTTTCAAGGAAGGCCTGAATTCCTTTCCATTTACCACTAGGACATGAGAAATTCTGATTGGAGGTAACAAAGCAAAATGGAAATGATTTAGCTGAAAAAAAAAATCTTAGAATCCAGAGAACTTTATTAAGTAAAATAGATACAAAGGTGATATAGACAACCCGGACATAATAGCTCATTTTTGCAGTGCTGCATTACAAATAAAGCACATCAAGAAACCTTGCTGAGCCCTTTCAGCTTGTAGAGTGTGGCCAGAGGTGGACACAACTTCACATTAGAAGTGTCTGTATTATATAGATCTGAGTAATTCAAATCAATCTAGAAGATATTTTTGTTAACTCTTCAAGCTGCTTGTACTTTTGTTGAATTAATCTTCAGCATCACTGATTCTATTGCATTACTCTATATCCACACCACCAAATTCTGGCCACTTCTTCCCCAGGAAGTCCCTTTTCAAATGACTTGTTTAAAATCAAAAAGTAAAGTTAAAAAACAAGCCCACCGCAAAATCTATTCCTGGTATTGCACATCTCACACAAGTTTGTGTATATATATATATACACACACACACACACACACATATTTGTGTATATATATATATATTTATTTAAGTATTCCACAGTTAAAGAGGTCTGTGGCACTTTATTGAATACAAGTTTAAGAAGTTGATGACACCACAGATGTTTGAAGAATTCTTCAATACCACAAAAACAAACTGAATTATTGGCACACAGGTTTGAAAGAATCCACAGCAAATTCTTCTAGATCTATGCAGTGCATGCACATTAAGAAGCAGTTACACTCTGCAGCCCACTCTTGAAATCATTTAAATTAGCTTTAAGCTGATTTTTTTTCTTTCTCCCACAAAGCTGAACTTCAGGAACAATTTAAACAGCTGTGAAATCTACTGAGTGCATCCTGCACCTGAAAACCTCATCCAGGAAAAAAAGTCTGCAATATATACCATCTTATCACTTGCTAGAAAAACAGAACCCTGAGAAAAGAAATTCTGATTATTTTTCCTCTGTATTTCTTCCCAGCCTGTCTTCTATCTGTGCAATGTGATGAACATGGGTATTCTTGCAAGTTAGTTGATTATGCTGTTGCAGAGCATGCTGATAATATACCAGCAACAAGCAGAAAAGCTGGTTCTTCTTGGTTACAAATGCAAACAAAAGCAAAATGTGCCACTGAAAATATCTGTGTTTTACTTAAACCCAAAAATGCACAGTTGAAATTTGTTTAAGCATTGTGTAGATCACAGCAGAGGTCAGCTATTAATGTAAATGAAGTTTGCTCATTGTTTGCGTCTCAGCCAGAGCGATGTATACCCTCTATACCTTTGGAAGAACTGACTTTATGCTGACTTACCAAGTGCTCAAGCCAAAGCAGCATTTCTCACCTAATACAGTGTCAAGATTTGTTGGCAGTGGTGACCTGGACATTGGATTGCCACCCACCCAGGAAAGCTAAAACAGTAAATCTACTTATTAATTAATTTTTAGCTGAGCTATATGCTACTCATACAATTGCTAGCCCCCCAGTTCCCAACAGCAGAGCTGTTGCTGGCAGCCTGGCTCCAGCACATGCTCCAGCAGCGGCTCAGGAGGGACACCTGGAGGATGCATTACTGGATCCCAGGGACAAGCCCAGTGAATGCCCTTCAGGTGGGGGGGGGAATGTGTGTTTACAAGGCAAACCCAAGGAGATAAACTGGTGTGGATAGGGCGTGCAGGCTGTGATTTTCACCCTCAGCCACCGCTTTGTGCTGGTAATTTTGCTTTGTTAAAATCGTGCTTTGTGCAGGCAGTTGGCAGAAATGGTCCCAGACCAAACTTTTGAGGGAGGGTGTGTTTAAAATAAATACTTAACAGAGAAGTGAATTACCCGTTTTAATCTAGAAGATGGTGGATGTGGGTTGCAGGAGCAGGTGAATGCAGGAAGAGGCTAGATTAGAACAGTCCTTTCTGCAGATAGGCAGAAGCTGACCCTATTCATTACACTGTGTCTCCGAGGTCACCTCTGTCTCCATCTAGCACATGGTCTGAAGGAGCACTAGGCACAGATAGGTGCAGGGTGGGAGCTGCTCTGTGTGTGCCACAGTGTCCATAGGGTATGGCAGGCACTTGAAAGGGAGCCCCAGCTCTGCGGCTGTTCACCCATCCTTGAGGCTGACCCCGGGCATGTTGTCAGGGCTGCTGAGCAGCTCTGGTATTGCAAAGGACTTGAGCAGTGCCTTGAAACTGGCTATCTACCTGTACAGTAGCAATGATTTTTTAATACCTATAAATAACTAATGGCACACTTTAAGGGACTGACCATGC
Organism: Pyrocephalus nanus; assembly: GCA_038380795.1. Taxonomy (NCBI): domain Eukaryota; kingdom Metazoa; phylum Chordata; class Aves; order Passeriformes; family Tyrannidae; genus Pyrocephalus; species Pyrocephalus nanus. Next base: position 21,964,394 of record CM076263.1, read on the forward strand.
ATCAACAAGAATTTCTGCTCCCTATTATACAGTGAAGCAACACTGTAATTTGGCTACCAGGAAGAAGAGGAAACTAAAATTCACCTAGTATTTCATTAGAACTATTTCTCAAATGAATTATCCCCAATGCTCCTATGGCACAGCTACATAATTTTATTTTTTTTTAAAATACCTTTCAAACTTGTTTTCCGAAGTAGTTGTAGTAAGTGAGGCTTCACCACAAGTAACACAACCAACTGCCTTTGAGAAAGGAATGTCATTTGTGCAAGGTCTGTTTAATTTCTGCTGATTTAATTGGAAAAAAGTCCATACCACACAGAATTTAAAAAAAAAAAAAAAAAAAATCTTCCCAGCCATGTAGAATTTGGCCAGACTTCCTGAAAAATTTTTATTTCCTAAAGACTCATGATGTGCCTTTGGGTCATGAGACAGACTGATCTGTAGACTGTGAATGAGATTTCACTGATGAGAGAAAAAATAATACTGCTGAAGTAAACTACGAGATCCACAGCTGTAGGAGAGGCTGTAGCCCAGGTCAGGCTGGTGCCATGGGGCGTTGTCATCTGCTTGGGAGTTCAGAAGTTTTAATAAAGACTATAGAAATGCTTCAATTTTATCTGAATCAGGTGAGAGCCAGTGTAACAACAGCTTTTCTGTCTAGTCAGTGGAAACAAAATAATTTACCTGCTAAGTAAAAAGTGGCACACACCTTCCACTCTTAAGTTTCAAGACAGAAACGTGGCAGGGACTTAAATTTCTAAATGCTTAAGGATCGGTGTGAACTGCATCAAGTCAGCTTTGCTCTCTCCAGCAGAAACTTACTGTCAAAGAAGGCACTGTACTTCCAGGAAGTTCAGTAACAAAAAGCACCTCAGTGAAAAGTATGGTACCAAATCAGGTGGTGGTGAAGCAATATTCACCAGTGAGGGGAGCCCTTGGAAACAAAACCTCAGTAAAATAGGCTTCTTTTTTGCATAAGAAAAGAAAAAAAAATATGCTGGCTTTTATTATTTTCAACCCAAATTTTTCAAAGTGACCAGGGTGGGTTAGGCAATCCAATCAGTCAGAATTTGTCATTTATAACAACAACATTCCTGCTATATACAGGTGATTACTCACATCCCCAGTCAAATCAATATATTCCACTGTGTCCTGATCACAGAATGAAACTAAAAATATCCCCAAGTATTTACATTCTGCTTTCTTGGGATCCTTTCTCTGATCCTCATTGCCCAGCAAGGAAGAAAGACCCTTTCAGTAGTTCAGGGCTGGAATGCATGGGGCTCAATCACACAAATGGTAAAAACAAGTAAGTGGATCTACTTGTCCAGTCAATGGAAAGCAGATAAAGATCCAGGCGCTGGTATTTTTCCCCACTGGAGTTAAAGGAGGCAGATAAGGTTTTTTCCTTCTTCTATTTCTTCTTGCACTTTGTCACTGGATGTGGCTATTTCAGCTTGCGCCGAGAAGACTGCACAGATGAACGTCAGAACAGTGCCACCGATGGCTGTGTAGAAAGCCCAGCCCAAGGAGCAGTCTCCTAGTTTGTAAGCAGAAGCATAAGGTCCACAATAGCTTATTGCCTTCTGGCATCCCCAACCTGCAGGGTAAAGTATCAAGCCTAAGATAAGGAAGAGCCCTATAAATAAAAACAGAAAGAAGTTTTAACAAACAGGCAGTTTAACACCAAATGCAACACATGTAGTAATGGTCACCACCCACTCCTAAGTACCAGGATTAGGAGAAAACCCCTCTTCCTCATTTATCCAGTCCTTATTTACTGATTGTTCCCCGCCATAAGCCATGTAGCCTTTTAACTAAATTTGGAGTTACCCTGTGGTTTATCTTGTGAAAGGCTTATTTTATATGATAATGGCCTAGTTCCACTAACTGGTTCCTAGTTCACTTTTCTAGTGATGCAGGAGCAAAAGCCTCAACTCCCCATCTTACTGAACTGCCTGAACACCCTGCTGCACCTCAGTTTGGAACTGAAAAGCTCAGACTAGATGTTTTGCCCATCTGATTTTCTCTCCTGTTCACAGTTTTCTCTGTGAAGACCAGTCTCTAAGCACTGAAGGACTTCATTAAAGACATAACAAGTCACCCTGCACACATAATGTGTGATAGGAAATTTAATCAAAATGCCTAATGTGCTAGTGGCTAAAGTGCTGTCTTAGGGGCCTGCAAAAAAAAAAAGCCACAGTGAATTAAACACACATCTCCTCCTATAAGATACGTAGGAAGGAGCTAAACATCAGGACAACTCACAGGTATCCAAATTTGCTTTCTGTTTTCCTTGAAATTTTACTTAGAAGAATAGGAAGAATTACAAAAAAACAGTTTTTGTTTAAACACAACCAGTTTATCCAGAAACTGAATACAGCCTTTCAGTTCCCAAAAATACGTCTAATTAACTTGTCCCACACTGTAAACCCCTTTATTCAAACTGGCATCTTGATGAAAATAGCTGCTAAAAGCACTGCCATATTCTAGAAGTGGGCAGAAAGTTAGGTGCAGGTTACCAAGAACAGCTGTGAAGGCTTGTTCACAGCTTCTTACATTCAGTCATGTTTTCTGCAGTACATTAGGCTTCCTTAATTTCTTGTTCAAAGAAATTCAGCCACATGCAAGAAATCTTCCTTACTGAGAAGAAAAAGGTGGGTCCTAGCTAGTAAGCAGTTAACTTATGCAAACCATAAAAAACATCATCCAACTGTCTAAAATCAGTGTCTATGAATGCCAGACATTTCACAAAAGAAAGTCTTTCCTCCAGCATTTTTCTAATGATGACAGAAGACCATGGGCATGAATGACCTAAATGCCATTATTCTTTGGGGTGGCAAAATCCATTAGTAAGTGATACTCGTTCTCTGTGAAGGGATTTCATCAGTGCCTACATACAGGAACTAATGACAACTTTTATGCAGTGTTTCCTGGCTGCTTGGCCAAACTCCATTAAGTATGAAGTATTGCTTTATCTTGGACAGATGTGCATGAGCTGTGCGTTCATCCTGAAATGGCCCTGCAGCCATTTCAGACTAAACACCAGCAGTTCCTTCTCCTCTGTTCATCACTATTTCCTGTTCTGCGCAACCAGCATGACCACACTGTGTATCTTTCTGATGGTACATTGGTTTGGGCCAGTTGCCATTTTCTCTAAAGACCAAAAGCCCTTTGGGTAGAACATAGGTAAGAACCACCATCACTGAATTAAGAAGCCAGATCTGAAATGCCAGTGCAGCTGCTACCAACAAGGAAGTTTGTCAAGTTTACCTCTCCATCATTCACAAACCTATGTTTAACAGCAAACCTGCCTTAGGGCTGAGTCAGAAACAGGACCAAGAAGATACATCCATCTCTTTTTACCAAAAGTAGAGCACTGAGCAACTCCTGAAAGCTACTGATTCATGGTATATATGCCCCAAGCTGAAATGCCGTTACCCAAAACTCAGCCCCTTGAAAAGCTGCAGCAGCTCTGCCAAAATGTAGCCATCAGGACTTTACTGACTTAAAACTTCTTTTTAAAAAGTACAGAAAATTCCTGGAGAAATACTGACTACAGCCCATAATTTCACAGAATCATAGAATCATTTAGATTGGAAAAGATCTCTGAGATCGAGCCCAACTTTTGAACAAATACTACCTTGTCGACTAGACCGTGGCACTACATGCCATGTCAAGTCCTTTCTTAAACACCCAGGATAATAATTTCAAAAAAAGTAATATTTTCACTACCAAGCCTGCTTTTTACTAGTCCCATTTCAGGGCAGACAGAAAGCTTCTGATGTGCCTCTTAGCACTATCACTAGTATTTATTATTTCTTATTTAATTAATAACTGGTTCCTCCTGCTTGCCAGGAAGAGTGAACAAAGATGACTCCATTAAGCCAATTCAACATACCCACAACAGCAATGCTCTCCTTTGATTTCATGGTAACAGCAAGTGGAGAGGCACAAACTCCTCATAATATACTTATCTCAAAGCTCAAATACTCAAAGCAATGGCTGAGCTGTGCAGGGTCTCTTCCTGACTCTCGCAACCTGCCCAGAAAGGAGTGTTCAGTTATAGAGAAGCTTTGCCTCTTGCTTCCCAGTAACTAGAGAAGAAACAGTTACAGGCTGCGGAGCTCCTCTTAATGACCCCTGTACTTTGAACAAAACAGACGGATGATGCTTTACCACCTACCAGCTGAGCAAACCATTGCTTAAATTAGAAGCGAGCAAATCAAAGCATTTAACTGTTCAACTATCTGCAACCAGAAACTCCTGAAAAAGAACCACCTCTCTGTTCCTGGGAACATGGATGCGGAGGGGCTAGAAGGAAAAAGTCCCATATGGAAAGAACAAAGTAAGATACAGCAGGGGTAGCAGGGGCAGCAGAGACTGTGATGCTACTTGGAGAGTCTTGTTCTGCTTTTAAATAGGCGCGATGGTTAAAATGTGATGGGAATACCTCATCAGTCTCTGTGCTCTTTCACCTCTGACCTAAAGAGCAATGCACAACCATTTCATGCAACACAAAAATGCCAGAGGGCTGTTTCTACAGATAACACTGTAGCCTTGATCTAGATCAAAGACATATGCAAACAGCTGCTAAGCTGAGCAAAAACCACTTACAGGCCAGACAGTGGTGAGATGATCCATAAGGGGAAAAAACACTAAATTTTCAGTGACCGGTGTCCATGGGGCAGAGCCTGACTAGGCAGGCCCCTTACTTCTCTTTGCTTCCTTAACAGAAGTTTAAGCCTACCTGCTTATATGCCTGCCTTTCTGTAGCTGCTGTTTAGTCCCTGGGGCTCTCCTGCATAGAGCTCTCCTGCTTTGGTTATTTATTTGCATTATCACACAACCTGGGATCTGTGCTCACAGTTTCTGCCTCCAGTACCTGGCAATCTGCTTTACAGACAAGACACACAGAGATGGAACACAGGGCACAAGTGGGATAACCCTGAACAGGATACCAACAATAACTTCATCAAATCCATAGCCTGCTGGTTACCAAGTTTTCCTCTTACAGCTACTCTAACAAGAAAGTCTTAAGAAAAATGTGGAAGGAAGAGAAAGAGGTTTTCAGTTGTTTGTGGACAGCACAAACCTGCAAGAGGTCTCTTGGTTTTGTTTTTTGAAGAGTCCCTAGAGGAAGATGGAGGTGGGCAGTGGATGGGCTGCACAGAGCCAAAAGCAAAGTATCTTGCCCATGAATAAAACACAGCAGGGAGCATGGCCTGGAGACCAGGCTTACAAGGGGCTGGAAAGGGGAGCCAAGCATACGTTTGTTCCAACAAGGCAAAAGAACACAAGAGTGGCTTCTGGTATAATCTATGAATTCGTGTATAAAATAATATAATCATAGAACACCAGGCTGGAAAGTAATCTGAAGGATCATCCGGTCCAACCTTTCTTGGCAAAAGCATGGTCTAGACAAGATGGCCCAGCACTCTCTCCAGTTAAACCATAGAAGTGTCCAACGTTACAGAATACACCACTTCCCTGGGGAGATAAGTCCAATGGCTGACCATTCTCATTGCAAAAGATTTTCCTCCCATGTCCAATTGGTTTCTCCCCAGCAGTAACTTGTACCCATCACTCCTCAACTTTTACATGTGACTCCTTGTACAAAGGGAGTCTCCATCTTCTCCACAGCCATTTGTTAAATACTGGAACATGGGGATAAGGTCTCCCCTAAGCCTTACTCTCTCAAGTCTGAACAAACCAGTTTTCTCTGCTGTTCATCAAATGGCAGACATCCCAGGCCTTTGATCATCTTTTGTGGCCCTTCTCTGGACCATCTCCAGCCTGTCCACATCTTTTTTTGTACAGCCAGCACCAAATCTGAATACAGTATTCCAGGTGACACCTGACAAACACTCAGTAAAATGACTTCTTCATCTCTGCTGGTGATGCCTTCCACGCCACCCAGCATCCTGTCACCTTGCTGTACTACAGCAGCACACCGGTCCCTCACACTGAGCTTTGTCCACCAGGATCCCCAGTTCCTTCCCACAGAGCACCCCAGAAGGGTAGATCCCAGCCACGCTGCACTCCTGAATTATGGTTTTCCAGGGGCAAGACCTTAACACTTCTCTTTGTTGAGGTTTATAAGGCTCTTGTTAGCCCATTCTTCCAGCCTATCCAGGCCTTCCTGCAGAGTGGGTCTCCCTTCCCAAGTGTCCACCTCCCCAGTCAGCTTGGTATCATCAGAAAACTGTCTTTATCCTATCTTCCAGATCACTTACGAAGACATTAAATAGCACTGGGCCCAATATTGATCCCTGGGGGACACCAATTGTGAATTGCGCTAAAGTTGCTCTCTGGATTGATTAACTATTACAATTCCCAAGTCACTTGAATGTCATTCAGTTGTTCTCGCATTTGATTAATTCAAATATTAATTCTGTATTTAGTCTATATTGCTCAGCATTCTAAGCCATTTAATGATATAAATTAGGATTAAAGCGATTAAATTTTTGTTGGCCATAGCAACACAAAGCTCAGTTTTGTGTTGTATAATTTTATGTCAACATAATCTGATAAAGCAACAACTATCTCCTGTTGACAATTTGCCTTGAGACATATCTGGCAGGAGGACAGTAAATGTCAATGATAGGGATTTCTTTTTCTAATAAATCAGATTTTGCTATTGTCCCTCTGTCTTTGAAGAGAAACCAATATTCAAGAGAAGGCACAGAGAACAAAAACTGAGCGCTCTGTCTAGAGAAAAGTTTTCTGCAATGAATCCTTTCAGTTCTTCATGCTGCTGTACAGTAAATGATATTTAATTCACAGCCAATCTACCTGTGGAATTTTTGCTGTTTGTTCCCCCTACTGAGAGAAAAAAATTCACTTTGAAAACATTATGAGCTGTTTTTCACTGTGTTCCTCTACAGGCTCACAGAGCTAGGCTTGTTCTGTTCTAGATTTAACCCCCTCTTTGAGCATAGCTGCACTTCTGAGAGTGCAGCTTCTGCTGTACACATACTGTTGTTCCTACTTCCTAATTATCTCTATCCCACTTCTTGAAATCAGTATGATAATTTGTCATAGTTACATTTTCTTTTGTGTTAGTTGTTGCCAGTTCTCAGTTACCTTTCTTCCTGGGATTCCTCAAAACAGGTCTGAAAGAATGCCACACAATGTTGTCAGATGCCTAGGAATGACAACAGAAACTATTCAAATAATGACTTGTTTATCCAGAGACCTCATCTCTACCTCTTTGGTGTGAATCTGTCAGCAGAGAACATTTCCCCGTCTTTCACTGAAGGCAACTTGGTCACATAACCTTTTATTATAAGGCCATAATTACTCGCTTTCAAAAAGAAGCCTTTATGAGATTTAGATTTTAATGTTGTTATTAGTTTAAATATATTTCCTGATTACAAGAGCCTATTAAACATCAGGCCTTCTATTCTAAAACAGTGTCTCCTCAAACACCAAAGTGAAACATTACAGCACACTGAATATCAATATCAATGAAGTAGACTGCATCACTGTGCAACATTTCTGAAGATGGTTCAGTGGTGCTTTTCCTTTTTTTTTTTTTGTATTTGTGCACCAAGAGCTTTCCCCTTTTAAGGGCCTGCAGCTGCATCAAGCAATTGCTCCTGGTTTTTATACACTGCAGTAGTGCTGCCAGATCAACACTGTGAAAAAACAACAGACCAGTCTATTGTTGTGGGCAATTGCATGCCACATTGTGTGCTGGGGTCAGATCCAAGTAAAAGCTTTTTCAAGCAACCCTTGAGCAGGAGTTAGGAGATGCTTATTTACTAAGTGAAGGCATGCTATTTAATTTTGACAGTTTTAAATTTGTGCAGCTGCTGTTCTGCCATATTAAACAAGAGGATATACTAACAAAGCCAATTTCCATTGCAAAGCCTCAAACTATCTACTCATTTCCTAGCAAAATAGTAACAAAAGCTTTTAAATACTGCTGAAGAAACACGAAATTAGGCAGCTGTAATCAATGAGGTGGCACTGCAACAAGCTCCCATGGAGCAACACAACTGAGCAACAACATTTTAAGGGAGGAAGAGAAAAAGGGTAAAGGCAGGGAGGGACTAGCCTTGCAGTGCTGGTGAACCATAACCCCAGTGGCAATGATCCTGACTGTCGTCATCTTCTGAGCAACCAGAGAAGATTAAGACACAGTGCAGGGACACTGCACCAGCCAGGCACCCTGCCTTTATTGCTCCTATTTCCACGTGTCAATATGCTACCTGAACAATTTCAGGTGTTAAATATTTCTACAAATGTATTGCTCTAGCTTAAGTCAAGGAGGCTTTCACATACACAAAGTTTCCATGACAAACCCTGCAAAGATACTACCAGGTCACTATTCATGCACTTTTGATCCCTTTACCCACTGACAGACAAGCAAAGTGATGGCCTCCAACTCAGCAGCTGCACAACAGACACCTTCAGTGATATGATTCAGTAATACCATTTCAATCAGATGAGAGTTCACGAGGTGGGCTCAGGCCAGCTGACATGGTGGTCCCAGCACTACACACTGGCTATAGGAAAGGCACTGGAGTAGTGCTGAGATGCTGAATGGAGCATTGTGACAGTACCCACAGCACAGGGCCCCAGACCTGCCTCTGCAGTTGCTTTCCATGACCCATGGATGGCTGCCAGACCCACCAAATGCAAGCAGCTGACCAGAGACAAGTAAATCTTTGCCCCAAAAGAGAAGGGAGATTCTGCATGCCCTAGTGCCTTGGAGATGGCCTCTGGCCTGCTTGGAAATGCTGCAGATCCAACAAAAGAAAAATTCATAACCTTAAGAAGATCAATGCCTTAAAAGCCTACCTGGACACCTCAATCAGTGCAGATTCACACAAGCAGAGGTGATTTGGGATAAGTTGGAAGCATGGCTGTTGAGGGTGGGGAGGGTTGCCAGCAGGCAAGGTCCATACCTTCATACCTGGAGTCACTGCAGATGACTCTCCCATATACAGATTTCAGTGTATCTGGGATACCCTAAGCTAAGCCAGGATAATTAATAGTTTTTAACCAGGTGATGGCTCAAAACCTGCACAGATTTCTTTCTCCCCTTTAAAATTGTCTTAGGATGACATGAGGGTATGCAGTCACCAGAAGAAAAAGCAGTTCCCTAAGCATGGCCTTCACCAAGATGAGGAAGAGGGTAAGATCCCTACTTTCATGTTTCTTTTCCCAAGTACTACGCAAAACAAAGATGCCCCTACATAACCAAACTTATGCAAACATTTGCAAATATCTGATGACATTACTGATGTTGGGCTCTGGAAACAGTGATAGGAATACAGTGCAGGGAACTACTGGTAAAACTCAACCACTGTGTTTTACTACCAATTGAGAAAGCCAAAAAAAACACATCAGTTTATCAGCTTGATGCAGGTTGCTTTAGCAGAAAAGCATAGGGGAGCTCCTGTGTGGTGGATGGCAACCCAGCAGTTAAGTGAAAGCAAAGCACCTTAAAGGGGAAAAGTCTCATGCTTACAAGTTTTCAGCAATACAGAGGTTAACAAAGACTGTCCACTCAAAGAGCCATTGCTCAGGCACAGCCACCTCTCACATTTTACCTTAAAAGCCAATAAACACTGAGTGTTTTTAATCTATGTTGACCGAATAAAAGGCTCCCTCTAAAGCTGCTAAACAAGAAATTCAATTGTGAATGGTTAATTCGGGAGGTTCCCAATACAGGGAAGGAAATATTAGGCCGTGTCAATTATTCCCTCCATGAAAGAAACAGAGGAGAAGACCAGTACGTTTCACACCATTCACCATAACCTTTTCCACTGCTGTTAAACCAGCGAGTGCCATGTCCTTCAAACCAACTACCGCTTACGCTGAATTAGCAGAAAAGGAATGAAAAATTACCACAGCTCTGTAACGGAGGACAACACCCTGCCTCAGATTATGCAGAGGTAAAAGGGATGCAAGTCATCTTTTTCACGGCATTACATTTCCTCAATACCAATTCCGCAGTACAAACAAAACCTCAAGAATGCATGGGTGGGACTGAGGAGCCGCAGAGGAACTAAAGCTTTGCCAGAAGGAAAACACAAAGGGGGATGCAGGAAGGGGAGAATTTCATGTGGCTTCATGAGTTGTTCAACAGCAGAGGGCATCTGTACTGGGCAAGGAAGTAAAACTCAAAGCCACAGATTTCCTCACCACCACACCAGGACCATCAAAGACAAGAGCTAAGCAAAAGTTAGCCCCCTGTTTTGAAAGAGCTCCTTTCATTTTTTTCTTGTGTTTGTAAAAAACACAGCATTTGCTGAGTTTGAATATTTTCCTACTGTTTGCATCCTATATACAAACAACAGCATCTGGCTTGGCTCTGAGGCCTGGAAGCAAAAATTTGACAGGAATAGAGCCCTGCTGCCCTCTTGCCCTCCCGTGGCCTCTCTGGGTCACCAGCACTCTTTCCCACATCACCAGGGCAGGGGTGTAAAGAAATGCACAGCATCTCACCCATGCTGATAGAGGTAAGTGACCTGGGTGTGCACACGTGCCACAGTAAAATGTTTCTCAGTGGGTAGCGAGAAATCCCACACTAAGCTCTGTTTGATGGAAGATTTATGCTTGCCAAGAGAATCAGCTGCCAAACTTGATCACTGAAAACACATTTTTGTTTATTTTTCTATTCATTTTAATCTGCTGTGTGTCTACTGGTTCCCAAGTGCCTACCTTCATACTGTAGGAAATGAGTCAACCAACAAATCTAAAAAAATACTGAAATCTTAATTTTATTTCTTTGAAGTTACTAATGCTCTCCCTCAGGCTCAATAGCAATTTAGCACTTGAATTCAATTTTCCTTCCCTGGCATATTCCAACACAGCAGTCCCCTTTGCTTGAACTTTCAGCAGCCAAGTGTATATTAGATGTCATGCTGGCATTTGGCCATACAGGTTACAGGAAGCACTATACCGCAGACAGTAAAAGCAGTTCAGACTGTCAGGATTTCCATTAGAAATCCCTCTCCCCTGCCTTTTTTCTTTCTTCCCACCCCAAGAATTCAGAATTCTGGCATCAGAAAAGAAAAACTCTGAGCAGAATCCAAAGAGGAAATATGCTTTTTGAAAAGTGCATGCTCTGCATTTTAGAAAGACAAACAAGAAGCTTCCTTGCCTTCAAGGGCAAAACCATTCTTGCCCTGCTCTACTACTTCTTGGGCTCCCTGTCCGCTCAACAGCTTCCGTAGCCTGAAGGCAACATGAGCTCACAAGGTGCTTTTTTCCTCACTTGCCAATTTGCCCCTTTCTCAGACAAAATAATGTCTTTTTACAGCGTGTTGCAACCTACAACCAAATATCCTAAACTGTGGGGCAACTATCATAACCTTTCATGCTGTGATCTGAGCATCAGAGTTTTAGCAGCCTCATGCCCCTTTCACCACAGCTGGTGTCCTCTCCTGCTTTTTCTCCCCTCTCTGATGAAAGGCCTGGCTTTCCCACGTCCTCCTCTGCAACTCCCAATGGCCTCTTTACATTCCAGGAGCCAGAAGTGTGCAGTGCCATGGCTGCACACACCTTGAGCCCACCCTGTGCAGCTGGATCCTACTTCATTCACCTTCACAAGCAGCTCTACATCCTTGTTCCCTTCAGATGTTTCCCATCCCACTCTGCTCATGCCATCTTCCTAATCACCCAGCCTCCCAAAATGAAAATGATGCCCTGTAAGTATAACAGGCTGAACTATTTCTCATTGCAAAAGATGTGAAATACACTCTTTCAGCAGGAAAGATAGATTGTTACACAAAGCTGGCTTCAAAATGAATTTCACCTCTTCATTTTAGAAAATTGCAGAGAAGTTTCCTTGTGTTTGAGGGTAAAGCTGCACTCCTGGCACTGAACTACTGCTAAGGTACTGATGCAGTTTCTGATGGAGGAACCCCCCAAGATACCACAGAAGGGAACAAGAGAAGACATGAACAGTAATACATGAAAATAATGGAAAGGTCAGAAGAATGCACCCAGGAATACTTGGAAGATACCTGAGAAGAGAAAGTAATGTGGAAGAGACTTCACTGCTTGGGATTGAGCAGGACAAGTGTAAGAGGAAAAAAACAAGCCTCTCAGATCCTGGAAAGAAAGAAGCTGAGTCATCCCCCAGCAATGCTAGGGAAGAAATTGCTGAGGTGACAGAGGGAGGCACAAGGCTGCAGTATCCAGGCCCAAGCAGACAGCCCTCTCCCGGCCTGCCTGCAGCAGCCTTGGAAAACACAAATGTTTGCTATGGCTGACTGGATGTCTACCTGTTAAAGATGTAACTGGCAGTGGCACAGCCACACAACAGCAAAATGCAGCCATGCATTCACTTGAATAAACTAGAGACACCCCTCAGTGTGCAGCTGGGAAACAGCTGGTTTTCTGACTTATGCAACCCAATTTTTACATGCTTTTATTTCCCCCATGCTTCTCTTAGGAAAAACCAGTTTAGTCAAGCTTGTTTGAGTTAGGAGACAGTCGACTGTGAACAGAGGAAGAGATGAGAAGGGTCTGACCTGTGAGAGGCCTCCCAGATGAAGCCCTCAGAACCCTGGAAAGACTTTAAAGGGTCTTTAAAGTGTTTATTCCCTTTTGGTAAATGTGCCTGGTAAGGCAGCCCTGCTCCAGCATGGCAAAGTAGGAGTAAAAGAAGCTGATCTCCCAATCCCTTTCGCCTCCCTGACATGTCAGCACCCTTTCCCCACCGCTCTCCCCAAGGCCTTTTTGGGCACATGATGTTGAGCTTCCCACAGTCAAACACAGGGGCCTGCTCAAGTTCTGTGGCTGACACAATATTTCAGCAGCTAATTTAGCTTCTACCCAAGCACGCAGACAGGGTGCTGCTGGCAGGTTGGGCTCATCTGCAAGTCTGGCAGCTGCTGGCTGTAGGGAATGGTCCTGTCCACCTGGCCACGACAGAGGTTCAAAAAAGAAGCCAAGAAAAGTTGTTGATTATGAACTTCATAAACTATGTGAGATGGAAGCCAAACCTTGCTTAGGCTCTGTCCTAAGCTCACCCCACTCTCTTCTGATGCTAGGTTATGTTTAGATTATATTACTTAGTACCAAAGTGAAGTACACCAGCCCAAGACTTATAAACACATATGCAACTACACTATATGCATATCAAGGTATGTCAACAGGGGATAATCAATTATTTATTTCCTATAACTACATGATTACTGTGAAAATTTACTTTTAATTGATTCTTCTCATGTAATAATATCCTTGTTCTTCTAGCTTCTGCATTTCAAGTGATTCATGGACTGTAAAAATAGAATACTTTCCCTGAAAAGATATACAAATTAAAGTCTGCATGGACTTCTTACTGCTGGGTAGTAATTATCTATTCAATTACATGGCTCCATTTTCTGCACTCTCTAATAGAGACAAAAAAAGCTTTTCCAGATGAAACAATCCTCAAATGTCTCCAAAACCAGGGCTACTGATTACTGTTTCTCCAGCTGCAGAATGAAAGGTACTGCAGTCTGAAAGTAAGTGGTAGATCTTGCCCTACAACAAAGGAATTACAGGAGTTTAAACAATAGCCATATTTTCTTCCTTTATAGCTTTGTATTTCTCATTTTCTGCCACAAAAAAAATCTCAATGGACCAGATATGCGTATGGCTTCTCCCTGTTGGCCTAAATGAGGATTTGCATGTTTGTCCAAGGGAAATAACAGAAGAGATGTTGCTTTCTCTTCTGTAATTTCACCGTAGACATCATCCAGGTCACAATCAATCTTGCTACACTGGAAAGATATATCCGGTGTCTGTTATTGTTTTTTCATGATGACTTCCAGGAATAAATTAACTTGTTGTATGTTTCTAATTATATTAAATCTCCAATGCAAAGATATAGAGATTTTAAATAAGATTAAATCTGCAAGATCCTGAGTTCCTGTAGATGACTCTACCATGAGTGCATCTCATCTTTGAAAAGGAGATGCTTGACATACTTGCAAATATTGGACTGATATAGACTGATTAACAAAATTCTTTTGTGAATTCTTCTCCTACGCTTATTAAAACCATAATTGTTCACATTTGAATGAATGATGTTATGCTTAAAGGGATTAAGACAGGGTTGTATCTTGTTCTCTGGTCAGGGCATTCGTTTAGCTATCACAATCCCTGTATGGTTTAAACATGCTGACAACTGTCCCTCTTGACCAACTTGCTTAAGCATTTTTCAAAGCTCAGGAACTGAGAAACCTGAAATTAACAATCATTATAAGTCATAAAGAAAATTTGCAACTAAGTAAGCAGATGCTGTAATGCTACTGGCACAAAAGTAGCAGTGGACCCAGTAAAACTAATCTTCACAAAACAAGTTGTGAGCCACAAGACACCTGGCTGCAATTGTTGGCAGATGTAGTTCTCATAGCAACAGTTTCAGTAGCGTGACCTTCCTATTACCTGGTTTCATGCTGTGTCATTTATCTGAATTATAAGAAGAGAAGTGCTTTTATCTTCAGTACAGCTCAAGAAGGACTAATCTAACCCCTAACATGTAAGAAATGCTTTGTCAACTGTAGTTCAATCCTTTAGGTCTCAAGTCCCATTACAGGTGCAGCTGGATAGCTAATAAAACACAAAACTGTCTTTGCATGTATTTTCTCACAAACACAGAATACTAAGAACCTACTTCCTGCTCACCCTAGATGATAGACTAGGTGTTTTGAGATGGTTATCTGAGTTGTAAGTAAAGCTATCTTTTCAACAGAGCAAAGTCAGACATGCCAAAGATCTACTTATGCTGTTAAGCAATCTCTTCCATACAAATACCCCCCTAGCAGAAAAGAACCAACAACTGCGAATCCTTAAAAAATAGTTTCATGGATTATTTCTGAAGTATAGGGTAAGAAAACAAGAAGCTAACAACTTCCTCTGCCTTAATCTGCACTGCCAAGCTGCTTCCTTGTCACATTGGTTCTGGCAAATTCTGTAAACCAGGACTGATTACAGAAAACCCGTCATATTTACATAAAGGACAAACAATATGCTAATTGTATGCCATCCTGTGAACAGAAGCATCTTTAGCCAATTTAGGGACCTAATCCGGCTCTGAAGCACAAACCTCACACTGTGGGTGATAGGAAGCAAGTATTACACTTTTATACTGAATTCATATGAAGCAGACAATGGTGAGAGCTGCCATGCTAGTGCTTCAGATGCCAGCATCAGCCAGTTCCTGGCCTGTAATACTGGCTCTGGAGGACCGCAGCAGGCAACAAATTCAGTTTTCACCTACTTCTCCATGTGTGTTTGGAGTAATTAATTTAGGTCTCAATCAAGAAATGAAGCCAACCAGCTTCATAAAGCTCAGAATACCTACCATTACACCTCCTGTCTAGGTACAGTCATCACAGACATGTTTGGCCACCTCAGTGGAGGTGAGAAGAGGGAAAGCTGGATTCACATTTAAAGCAAACAAGTTCAAACTCTAAAGTTTTGTTCTAATGAAATAATTTTGTGAGTTGAAAACATCTGCTTGAAAGCACCACCAAGAGAGAAAGAGGAAGTGTCCCTCCTCATTCCCTCCTTGTTTACAGTCTCTTATGGCTCCCTGAGGTAGGGCAGAAGATCACTCTACTCTTCCAGATGACCACACACAGAGAGCACAAACGATAAAACCCTGTGTATGAGACAAGTTCTCCCCAAGCTTGCTGGCAACTATAGAAAGCTGAATACTCCTCTAACTAGGCTATCCAGGGTCGGTTTTGCTAATAGTCATTTAATCTCTGTAAAATCTATGGGTTTAGGCAGAAACATCGAATCTCCAGAACAAATTAATCTCTTCACGCAAAGCACAGCTGATCCTTGGACAGTGAAAAGATAAGCTTAGTGGGCTGTGTAACTATAACTGAACAATAAGCTGGCTAAAAGAAGGGTTTATCACAAGGTATCACTTGTCAGCTTTGAAGGAGGCTGCTTGCCATGAAATGCTGCAGGAACTGCGTGTGCAACTGCAGGCAGTTCTTAGTCCTGGGGTAGTATTTACTCTCACCACAGTCATGAAGCCTCTGAGACACTGAGGGAACTGCCTTCGGTCCATGGAAAAATTACTAAAGAAGCTAGAGGGAGATAGAATGCCTTAACATGAGTATTACCTTTGTTCTCTGCTGGTAACAAAGGAGGGAAGTTTTTGTAACTGAAAGAAATTCAAACAGGGGGAAAAAATGAACAGCAAACAAAAGCAACATTGGTCATTTAATTTTGGCATGTATCAGGCTGCAATTCTGCTGCCAATGTCGATGTATTACATGGTGTGTGGCTATAAATTTCAGTTGTGTTTGAATAAACATCAGCGTATAGAGTTGCTTTGCGTCTGCCTAACGCAGTCTGTCTGCAGACAGGACAGAATTGCCATATTTCTTCATCTGAATAGCCCCAAAATTAAAAACATTAGTTGCTCTCAAAGTGCACGTACCTGCAATCCCTTGTAGCAGCCCACAGACATTAAAAATGCTTTTCTTCATAATACTCTGCACACACATAGTGAAGACAGACACAAATGCCACGGTACAGAGAATCATGATTCCCATGGCTAGGAAAATAGCGGTCGCCTGCCAGAACCCACTGGCAATCTCATTGAAGTTTTCAGCGTAAGGACCACAAAGTGTGTCTCGTCTAGAAAACTGCATGTGGGAGATTCTGGTGCAGCGCCCATAGATACCCAGCGTTGGATGGTAAGGCTCCTGCGATCCCCCCGTTCTGTTGTCCATATCCTCGGAGCTGGAAGGCTTTGCCTTGCCAATCAGCCAGTCTGCGCTCATGAAGGCAATGAGCTCTGCAAAAGCCACCACAATACTCAGGAGAGTCCATAGCATTGACCGACATGTTACAATGACATGACACATATTGATGTCCAGCGCTTGTGATCAGTGAAACAGACAGTCTTAAAATCCAGGCACCAGGGGGGAAAAATTAAACTAGGAAAAGAAAAAAGGACCCTAAGGAAACCACTGTGGCTGCTCCGGCTACTCTTTCCACTCTCTCACAAAGGCCAAGATGAAGCTTCTCAGAAGAAAAAATGAACAGCCCCAAGTTTTGCAAGCAGTGCAGTCATTTGTTCTTTCCGTTTAGTTCCTCCTTTTTTCCTTCTGGGATGCTGAACTCTGAAGTACACTTTTCTTTCTTAATACTCATACTGGCACACGACACTGCAGGCTGGTGGGGGAGGCTGCAAGGACTGCTCACTGTTTGACATCACATACCTACAAGAAAAAAGAGAAAACATATCTGCAGTGAGAGAAAAGTCATTTCCACCCCCTCAAAGAGCCAAGACTGGCACAAATCCACATCAACATACAAAAGCTCCAACAAGGGCACATCAAACAGCCTGCTGGAAACCTCCCTGGTTTGTCCCAGGGGAGTAATTAGTTTCCCCCTACCACTGCTGATACTTATACTTACACTTACAGTATCTGCTATGCCCTATCCCACAGGTGAGTGTTTGTCAAGCGCTTTGCAAGCAAAGGTCTCAGTAACACCCAGCAGTCCCACCCACTCCTACCACCACACCCCCATCATCATCTTCTGGTCGAAATTACCAAGGGTGCTGGCAGTCACCCAGCAAAATGTTCGGACACGTTTAAGCAGTTTCACAGATGTGCAGCTCCTGCCTTCAGTTTGGGGAGGCGGCATGGCACGCCTCCAGGACGGAAGCCGAATGCAGCTCCACACGCCATTAGCACCTGGGTGCAAAGGGCAAAGGAATCTTGTTTCAACCTTCTGGGTATCTGCTGACAACAGCTGAACCAACCCCACCTCAAGAGGAAGTGATCAGGATTACAGCTGAGGACAGCTCACTCTGTGATGTGGTGACCCCTTTGAAGCCTGGATTTTGCGGGAACAGTGCTTCTTGAGTTCTGTATCCAAGGTTTGTCACACACCTCATCCTGAACTGATGCCAACACAGGCAGCCTTCTGTGAGTGGTTTACACCATTGTAAACAAGAATCTATGGAAAAATGCCCCAGTCACTGCCAAGTGTCCAAGAGCCCCAGTGAGAGGGGTTGCCAGTGAGCCTTGGGCTTCCTAACTCTTCTCAAATCCCCTCTTCCACAGTCTTCTGTATGCTGTGACTGCAGCAAAATGTTCCCCAAGGCTTTCCCCAAGCCTTACTGCTGCCTTTCAACAGTAGCTAATGATATTTCCAGAGTTACACTCCTCTTGGTAAAAGAGGTAGAGACCATTATACTTCCAGCTCCTCTCCAAATATCATTCTCAAAATAACAAACGGGTCATCGCACATGCCTCTCTGCTTGAACTGAAACAGTGTTGCCTGAAAGCAAGGGTGGGAGCAGGAAATGCCCTCACGTTACCCCTTCCATGATGAGAACATAAGGCTTCCAAGTTTTCCTCACAAAATCCGAAATACTGGCATTGAACTGGAGGCAAGAGAGTCAAGAACCAGATCTGGACCTCACTGCTGCCTTGCTGCCAAACGCTAAGTGGTCAGCAGATGCCAGGAAAACAGACATCCCCAGTATTTTTTTAGCTTTGTCATGGGTTTGGTATTTAATTTCTTAGGAGTTTCTGAGTCCAGTGGCTGACTACTAGTCCCACTGAATGCAAAATGAAATGCACACCCACAACTTCACACATTCAGAATTTCATCCAGCAATTTCTACTCCCTCCTATATTAGCCATAGTGAATTATCCTAAGATTTCATCCAGAAATTTCTACTCCCTCCTGTACTAGTAGTAATGAATCACCTAGATTTGCAGATTCCCTTGGTATAAAGGACTATAAAGGGCAATTTGTCTCCCTTAGTTCAATGTTGCGGCACTGCCTTAAAAAAAGGCAAAACATATTTAGTTGTGCTTTTAGACATACTGAGATAACAGTTCAGGTAATTTTCCTTTTTTGGAAGGGAAAGTGTGAAGTTTCCGAGCAACCTGGCATACTAATGACTCAAATACACCCTGTGTAATAACAGAGAGCTGAAGTGTCAACCCACCAAAAAAAAAGTTAATTTGCTCAGTATTTCCACTTTAAATAATGACTGGAATGTAGGAAATCTCCACTGATAATCTACATTCTTCTGATATCATCTGCATGATTAAAGAGAATTTAATTGAAGATGTCTTTATTTTTTTAACAGATGCTCAAAAAAGCTCTAAAATCTGGTTTTCTCTGCAAGAACTATACCCATAGGAATTCCTCATATTTGTAACTCCAGGATTTTAACCGAGATGCAAGGGACATGAGAGCTGGACATCCGTCATAGCTGTTACATAGCTCTTACTGCCTATGCTGTACCTGCCTACTCTGTACCTGCTGTTTATTGAACAGAGATGAGAACAAAGTTCATATTTACACAGGTAGGTGGAAATTCCAAATGAACACTGGCAGTCATAAAAGCATATCACTCATAACATGAGATCTTATACTAGAAAAAAAGACCAAACCATGGAGTTCTTATAAAGCAGGACGGTGAACACAGAGAGGAGGGGCAGAGGCATTTCTTCTTTCTGAGATTTACCAAGGAAAGATCGCAGATAGAGTACTGAAAAAAAATTACAGTTCAGTCACATTTATTTAGTTAACCTTTTCCTTTCAACAGTCTCTTCCCCATACCTTGGCTTTCCCAATGAACCTAACCAACCATCACATGGCTCCAACAATATGTTTGTGCCATACCCAGAAGCTTTTCCAGCAACAGGCTGTGCTAAACATCTGTGCTTCATGAAACCTCACTCCAGCACTCTGCTCACCCCCTTTTTTTTTTTCATTTCTGCTCAACAGAAACTCAAGCTAGGCCCTAGAAAGGCTGAAAACTGGCTGTTTATTCTTCCACTCAGTTTCCCATCCCTTAACAAGTTTTTTCCATAACAGAACTGTATGTTCTTCACAGAACACCACTCAATATCCATTTCTGACCCACTGTCAAAATATTTGCTTTGACAACCCAAATTCAAAATATACAATGGTTCTTTAACCCTTTTGGTATTAACTCATTCAAAATAACTCTTGTTGAAGAAGCAGACTACAAAAAATAGTCTGCTTCCACCCCTTAGCCATTTGGGCTCCCCCTTATTTTACTATAGCATTTGAATTGCACAGGAGAGGAAGGAGGCCATCCACTTGAGAAAGCAAGGGTCCTAGGAGGGAAACAGCCTTGCACAGCAAATGCTTGCATGAGCTGCACACCATGGCAGCACAAGGGTCTTGGCAGTGCCGTCCTGCCCCACCATATAACCCACCATTCCTTGTCTGGATGGCAGAGCTCTTGGATGAGTCAAACCTATACCTTCAGCCTCATTTACCTGGCTATTGGAACCATGCTCATGGTAAGGCTCTGCGTTAAGTGAAGTTTAACACAGCAAGAAGATGTCAGTGAGAACATCAGATCCTCACAGCATCCAAAGAGAATAAACCTGAGTTCTCAAATGCAAAAATCTTTTTGTTGTTTCCATCTAACACAACAAACCATCTTAAAACATTGTTAAAACTTTCTCTTCAGATGCAATTTTGACAGCCAGATACTCTGCCTCCAGTCATACTTTCACATCTCTATCTAGTGAGGACCGTTCAGCTGTTGCCTTTTACTATACAGTGTTCCTACATACCAAGTATATAAACAACAACTATTTTTCTGAACTAGATAAAGAAACACACTTGTCTCCATTTTGCTTACAGTGCCAAAACCAGAAAGTCAGAAGCTGATCCAAATTACAATATTTGAATTAAGGTTTTGATTTTAGAGATGTTGAGCTGCAGGGCTTTGCTTTGGCATACCAGGCAGATAGGAAGGAACAGCTGCAAAGTTCAAATCTGAGTCAATCACATACCATGGCTGTTTATTTTAAAAAGGTGTCCGACGAGCAGTGTACCAGAGAACCATAAGTACCTTCCAGAACAATTGTTATGGTCAGTCCTTCATGCTCCCCTTATGATTTAACTTAAGACAAAGGCTCAAACTAAAACCTATGATTCAGCTTTCTTCCTTTCCAGCCTGGTTCTCTCAGCTCAAGAGTAAGAATAAATCATCTTTAGATAAGTGGCTTTTGGCTTGACTTAAGCAAACAGCTGAATGGAAGGCCACACAGACTGCTGAAGCCATCCTGGTTTATAAAATAAATCCAGGCACATTTTCTTCTAAAGCTTGGTGAGGTCCAAAGCACCACTGCATAGAGGAGTTTCTAAACCTTGGTTACAATACACAAGCTCGAGCATCTCATAATGCAAAATGTGCAAATCTTGAAAGCCTGGGATCTGCTTTCTCTGAAACTGTTCATTAGCAGTTATAAACTCTCTGAAAATGCTTTGAACTGTGAGAGTTGAAGGGGCTCCTATTTGTGTTGATGTTTGCAGACTCATTTAAAACAAATAGAAAGAGGCTCACACACTAAGATTCAATTACCTCAAGCTGACCCCCACCCAGGTCAACATGAGCTCCCACTTTGTGCAGCTTCTATCCATGCGTGTTGCTGGACAAGCAAGCTGGTCAACTGTGAGCTCACCTCGCCTGGCATGAACCAACCATCAAACCACAGACACAGGGGGGACTACACTTACGACAACGTGTTATGAGCATTAGACATTACTCATTTTCTGGGTGAGTGATAAATGTGGGTAAACAAACTTCTGCTCTCATTTGGTCCTCTCACCATTCTTCCAAGAGCTGCTGTTCAGGAGGACATGTCAGGATTCTGCCAACTTCCATGCAGTCTTTTTTTCAAAGCAATGGACCAGACAACAAGCAATTTCTCAGGAGACAAAACCATGAACACCAACTCACCTCGTTAAAGGTGCACCTCTGCGTTTCTATTCACACACACCTAGAGGCGACTTGCAAATGTAAGAAAAGGAATATTCATCACATTACCCTATCACAAGAGAATAGGGACAAGGTTTAGTAATTAAGGAAAAAAACACTTGACCCAAAAAGTTTGGTGTGGGCCTTCTGTGCAGAACATAAGGAGCTCAGCTGGCACTGGTTTCTGGTAAGCAGTGCATACTCACCACAGGAAGCACCTGGACCAAGAAGAGGGAAGGACACTTGGATACTTCAGTTTGTCTTTGTTTTGCTTTTTTAAATGCAACACATTTCAAAGTCATCAAAAATATTCAGGGTCAAATAACAAAACAGGAGAAGGTGCTTTAAAGCTGAAGTGGTTGCACAGATTCAAACAAATAGCAGAGAACAAGCAAAGGATTCCCTCCCCCTCCAACCACCTTCATATTTTCATCAAATTACTGTCTACTAAAACAACATTCCAAAGCAGCACTTTTTACTTGAAGAACAGAGAGCAAAGCTTTGATTAGTCGTCACTTGTGAATTAAAGAAAGAGAGCACGTATTTGCATATCTCATAAATATTTAACTGTTATAAACCTGCACAGGCATATTAATGAGTGCATTATTGTGACAGGTGATTGAAAACATGTCAAAATCTGTTCATAGACAGATGAATTTCATTGGCAATGGAAAGAATGTAGACTTACAATGCATCATGTCTTGTTCCTGCTGGCACAATGTAAGATATGAAATTGAAAACTAAAATATTTTGCAAACTAGTCAAAACTCACTGAAGTATCCTAACCAAATCCCTATTTTCTTGCCTTTCATTTGAATTACCCTATTTACTTTAGCCTTTTTCTAGCAAAGGCAGAGCTTGTAGATACAAAATTTAAAATAAACTATCCTACATGTGCCCAAATACTCTGTACACAAACAAGTGAAAAATAAATATAGAAATAAAAATTTAAAAAAATGCTGGCAGTGAATGTTGTTCTCCTAAAGTTATGCAAGATGTTTATTCCATCTCATCTTGCAAGTGCTATGGAAAATGCTATTTAATTACAGGTGGATTTGTTTCCAGAATATGTCACTGTAAAAGAAAAATATAAAACCTCTTCCCAACTTTAAAAAAAAAAAAAAAAAAAAAAGGGAGTGGAAATGTACTACTCTTTTTCTGACCTCATTAAAAGCCATGGCAAAAATCCCACTGACTTTAATGAGGCCAATACATCACTGAAAAATCACTACAAGAATGAGAGTTTCTAAATTGTCAGACCAACTGCAGGGGAGGTTTAAACACAGGATTCATTTCCCTCTTTCCTCATCCAGAGAAAACTTTGCTTATTGCCTCCCCACTAAGAGGAGATCAAGCTAACTCAGATTTCCAGCAAAATTCTCAAGCAGGAGATTTGTTCCATTGCTCTGTATTTATTGACTTACAAAATTCCTTAAACCTACAGCCATTACGTTGTGTTTTGAAAACTTACTCAAGACCTTTTGTAATTCCAAAATTTATTAAAACCTACAATGCTAAGAAAAGCTAATGTGTACTATTTCTATTGCTGCTATCTCAGGAGAAAATTACACATCACATCAAAAATCACCACTAAGGGAGCAATCTTGGCTACAATTAATGATAGTCTAACTGCTCAGGAATTTACCAACTGGGAGTAGAATCATGAGTTTCCTTTCCTACTTTGATTTGTCACTAGCTCACTTAAGTCTCAATCTTCAAAAGTCTTATCTGAAGATCCCTTTCGTGGTTACCTACATTATTACCTCTGTCAAGCAGACCCAAATATTCTGCATGCTGTGATTACTTGTTACAACTCCTAACTACAGCTTCTAAAGGAGCCTGATCGGAAGAAAGGGAGGTTAGGAGGGAAATAAGAAGTCAGAAGGAAAGAACTACTGATATTTGGCAGTAACAAATCCTTCCTATTTTTATATAAAGGATTTTTACACTAAGGAATTTTACTTTAAAAGGCGGCTAGGCTATGGCAGTTTAAATAGTTAATAGTATATGCATCAGCTAAAGCTTGGAATCTGTGCTTGTTGTAAAAAACAATTACTCCCATGACTTCATCATGACAGATTTGGAACTACTCTTAATAATTTATTAATATTGTATTAAGATATTTATTAAACTAATGTATTGGTTATTGTTGAATATGAAACTAGTGAGAAAAAACAGGGAAGGAAAGAATGACTCAGTTATGACACTTCTCAGCAAACTCTGGGGAATTGCTTACTAAAAAGACAATACTAAGTCAGGAAAAGCCTTACAAACACAGCAGATCAAAGATCCAAGGACTGTTTATGAAGGAACTGTCTTTCAAACTGAAAGGAAGAGAAGCTGTTTTAGACAAACAAGCTTAAGAGAAAGGCACCTATCAGAGGTGCCTATTGAAGTTAGGCCAACATGGGATACCATACTGGGTTCCTCACTTGCCTTTAGGCAAAGCAGAAAGCCCTGTGAATAGACCTGGCTCCCTGTGTGAAGGAAACACTACTTCAGTTAATTCTCAGAAGGAAACCATTGCAGTATCTCCTTTCACATTTGTGGCTGCATTAGCAACCACAAAGGTTGCGGCTCTCCAGTCTGTCTGAACAGCCAGGGGCGGGTCATTCTTCTGCTGAGGTAAGATCTAAGGCTGTTAGACCCAAGGATTGCCCTTTGTGAGCAGGATGGAGCCAGAGGTGTTTGCACTGTTACTCATTGCAAATGCCTGTAAATAATCTTCTACATCAGTCCTTCCTGAAAGCCACCACTTAGAATACCACCTCAGAGGTATCGACTGCTTCCCAGGTTCATGATATGTAACATTCCCATAGCAAGGAAAGGACACGCAGCTGGCAGAACAGGATGCACTTTGGATCTTTGGACCCAAACCCCACAGCTCAAGCAAACTACGTGCTATGATACCAGTGACAGACAAGGTAGAGAACCTATTGAGTTTCGAAATGTACACAATAATTTCTGTTCTTCTTAATTCAAACTGAAAGTGAAATGTCCTTCAAAAGCAATCAATACAGACAAGCAGCTCAGCAGAGTAATGCAAAAAACTCATGTACATGACAGGAACACCTTTGTTGACCAAACATAGACTTGTGGTTGTACTAGAACTGAGGAGAACTAGTGGCTCAAGTAACTGAAAAAGATTGTGATGTATTAGAGCTGCCATATTTGTGTACTGACAATGACATCTGAAGTATCTGGGCACCACACAGAGCAGCAAACTTGAAAGAAGTGCAGGAAACCCCCTTTTTTGGTCTGGGAAAAGGCAATGGACTGAGAGAGACATAAGCATATCTCTGTGAACATCTACTGAATGTGAGCTTTAGCTGTTGCTAATGGTTAACCTCTTAACCGTGGCCAAAGAGAGAAGAACTGAGATATTTTCAATACTGTACCTTTCATTAACCAATAATTAAGGAATGTTGTGTTCAGTTAGGATCTCTAAATTTTAAAATGGAAGCTCATCACAAAGAAAAAATCTAGACTAATATTTGAAATTCTGGAAAACTCACTTTAGAGCAAGAAACAAAAATAAAGAGATGATTTACTTTAGCAACTTGATTCAATTCTAAAGTCAAGATTAGACATACTTCTACGAGCTGAGCCCTGTGCAAAATTCTGGCTTGTTTCAATGCAGTTTAACTTGCTAGACTATATATGGCTAGCAGCCCTCTTCTGTACTTAAAATGTATACAACCATGAAAATGGATAACTAATAAAAGTTTGTTGAAGCTGAAAAGGGATAGAGGAGGAAAAAAAAATCTGCACTTTTCTGAGGTTCTCTTTCTCTGAAAATGCTCTATCATGCCTCTGCTCCTGATGTCCTGTGGATTATGTCACAGCAGCACTTACTGCAAACTAAAATTGGACCTGTGTGGGGATATGTAAAATGAAAGCAAGAAGGCATTATTAACCATCTCTGTCCTCCAAATGAGACGTTCCTCAGTCATGTAATTAGGTCTCTAGCAACAGTTGGAACCGAACCTGGATATTGCCATTAGAAACCCTAAAACTCTGGGAGTTTGATATACTCCACAGTGTTATGCATTGTACTAGCCACTTTTCTTGTCATCTTTCAAGCATAAATTTCAGCTATTCCTGTGTCACTTTGAATCTCCAGCCCTGACACACCACCTGCAAAGGCACCTCTCCTTCTCCATGAAATATATCCATAGACACCATCTCATCTCCAATAGTAACTTTGATTTTCTGCTCACTGAGAAACGGTTTTCTTATTGAACTGTAATTTTCTCCTAAAGTATTCAGTGTTGAAACAGATAAATCCCATAGCAATATGCCACAACAGCTTTTTCATCCTATCAGAAAATACAAATTCACCTGCAAGGAATAAACTTATGTCTATGGCTAGCCTTCTCTACTTGTGTTTCAAAGAAGGCCAAAATTCCTCATAACACTTTTAGGGGATGATTCTCCCACATGCATACCTTACTGAAAAGGATGAAGCTATAAGGCCATAGGAGATATTCACAGGTCCCATGAGGTTATAGGGAGTGGAGTTACTTCATGACAGACCATCTTTTTATGTATTGGGTTGGTTAGTTTGTTTTTGAAGCTTTCACCGACGTTAATCCTTTCAAGAGCAAATGCAGTCTGAAAACTAGTGTGAAGGTAACATCTGATTGTACTGTTGACAAAAGGTGGAAAGTTCTTGATTATGTCTTCCCCACTGGGAACTGCAAATAAATCACAATCAAACCTGCATATCTGAAGATTTCCTAAGGCATAGATAGACACCTATTACTAAGAAAAAAGTCCCTGCATACTATAAGCCTTAAGGAAATCTATCTTCTCTGTAAGTTTCAAACTTAACTGAATTCTGGAAATGATCTTTAAATATCAGCTTAGCTACTAGATCTCCTTATCGCATTTCAAATTCTATGTAAACGCAAAACTTCAGTACGAAATTAAAAGTTCAGTGTAAGTACACTGTAAGTACACACAACAAGTTTAACAGTTTATAATTGAAATTGTTTTTCAAAACAATTCTAAACAGTACATCGTATTTTGTACGTAGGTAATGGTAATTTTTAGCATTAGTTGGTTCTTTAAAATACATGGTTGCAAATTATGAATTTTATCATCTGTTTACTAATAAATGCCCTCCTAGAAAAACAACTCATTTCAGCATGGGCAAAATTAGGTAGATTTGAATAAATCATTAACAGCATGTATAACGTTGAAGGCAAATATGGTCATGGAGACTAGCCATGTATTTAAACAATTATCAATATTTTACTGAGAATCTTGTACTATGAATCCACAATCTAGAACAAATCTCCTAGTTTACACAGAGCATATTTACCGTAATTTCAGGTGAGTGAGCAGGATATGCTCTTCTGCCAGTCTTTGTCTATTTAGTTAAGATTGGAGAATTAAAAGTTCAGATAATGCAAGCAAAACCAGTTTAGGCTAAAATGAACTATACTGAGAAAACCAGTATTTTCTCTGTTCTTTTTTTTTTTTTGTTGTTTTGTTTTTCAAGATGCTCAGCCCTAAAGTTCTCTCTCTTTTGAGCAACATAGCTATGAGATGTCCAAACCATTGAGGGAGAGAAGAGAAAGAAAAAAAAATCAAAATAGACAACCTAACATAGAGAGGACAGAAACATGCAGGTAGAGATAAAAAGACCAATATAATCTCTAAAGGACAGGTTTGTGTTTCTTTGTTTATTTGTTTGTTTGCTTTAATCAAGCATTGCTTAGTGTACTGAAATGCTTTCCACTATCTGCTGCCCATTATTAAGCTTCAGATCTCTGACAGTCTGTAAAATCTTGCTACCTGACACAATTAAAAGTTTTGTCTTCGATATTCATATAGTAAAAAGGCTTAGAAACATTCTCTCTAAGGAAAATCACTTTCCAGTCTTCTTGAATAAAAGTTGAATCAGGAGATTCATCTATTTTAGCAGAGAAAAGTTCTTAATTTACTTTGAGTTAACCATTATTCATATAGAAAGTAAAATTCTGAAATTATCATCTCAAAGCATTAAGAAAAAAGCCCAAACTGTAACAAATTCCCCAATCCACTGAATAAATCAAAAGGGAAATAAAACATCCTCAGTGCACATTCAGCACCTTGCCAGTCTCCAAGCACTGGTTGGATGAACAGTGTCTGCAACACTTGCAGATCATCAGTTTGGCATCTATTGTGCCAAACAAAACACAAACAGGTTAACCCAACTATTTGAGTCCTTGGTCCTGTAATCACTTTTTTCTGAGCTCTGATGATGGCAGGAGTAAGAGAGAAGAAGCTCTCAAAGCTTGTTGGTGCAGCCTGGTCCATTTGCAGCACAGCCAAAACAAAAGATTTAACTGGACTAACATCATTTGGAAAATGATCTCATCTGAGTTGAGCTGTGAAATACCAATTTGCTTGAGATGACATAACTGCTGTTGCAAAATCTAGATCCCTCTGCAGCTCTCCTAGAAAGAGGGCTTTGTTGTAAGGCAGAAGTGAGAGGCTCTTAAAGCAGATGGTCTTGGGATGTGACCAGAGGCCAGTTGGTGTACATGAACAAGTGGTTTAGAGTTGTCAGCAGTGCTGCAGCAGCCTCCTGGCAGCAGGCTGTGCTCACAGCTGCAACTTGTGCCCTGTGCCCTTGATGGTTCTGCCCTTGTAGGTCTGAGATACATCTGGACTGCTTACCTTTGTATTTGGAAAAATTCCCCATGTACCAGGCTTTGATAGTGGAGCTGGCTTTGATACTGACACAGGCTTCATTGCTGGTGTCATCTGTACTGCTGGTAATGCCTGTTTTGGTATTGAGTCATTTTACAGCAATATTTTAAGATGCTGCCTGAGCAACTCTGGATAGAGTACAAGAAAACATGGCTTATCTTTTACCTAAAGTCACAGGCTTATCTTTTCTGATTTGTAAAAGACCTACATAGATTGGTGCAGGAGATGAGTGGCAATTGTGTTTCTCTGCTTTCAAGGTGTGTGTCTTCTTTAAGAACTTTAAGAACACTCACATTTGTTTACTGCACATGTTTTTCCCAAGAAAGGAAAGAACTACTTTGTTCCTTTTTTGCTACAATCAAAAACTACTATCATATTTAGGGAAGGGACCATAGAAGGCAGATCAGATGGAGTTGTATAGTTTCAAAATCAAACTTAGGGTAATTCCTGCCTTGTAAACTGTATTTGCTCATCATGATCATGACTTTGGCAGTGTGAGGTAAGACTTCTATGAGTCTTTGCAGCTGTATTGAACTCTTCAATGCTTTTACAAAATACATAAGTAGGGCACTGGTATTCACTACAGGGGGGTTAACAAATTATTACAAAAATTATGAAGCATTTTGAAGACTTTGAGACATGTCCAATATCTTGTCTTCAAACTGCAGCCTGAAATCAGAAACTGCAGCCAAACATTGTTTGCAGCATGTGCACACCCCTGATTCCCTGTATTCCACAGACACTGCCTTGTACGCACAAGGGCTTAAAAGCAGTTAAAACTGCAATGAAATAGGCATATAAAAGAACAAGAATGTATATAGCTCCTTTCCCCAAAGGTAGTAAAACTTTTGTGTACCAGACTTTGGCTTCTTTAGGAGCTGTAACAACAAGACTATATACAACTTGTCAAGTTGGTTGGTTTGTAAAAATGAACAAACAAACAAACATTACAGGTTGGGTTAGATTAGATTTGTGTGTCTGAAATGTAAAACTAACACTCTGGTCACAGTTGTACCTAGTAAAACAATCCTCTCCCTTGTTTTTAAACCCATCTTTTTGTTTAAGGATTTTTTTTTTACAGGAAACTATAAAAAGAAACAATAAGCAGAAAGTACTTAAACCACATGCAAATGCAAGGAAGAGATAAGGTGAAATACTAAAAATAAATCTGGAGCAGTTGGAAATTGCTGAGGAAGGAAAGTAACAGTAAAACATCCATGTCTTTATGCAAATACAATTAAAAAGAAAATACGTAAATAGGAATCAGCTGGAGAGAAGAAGAGTGGTGGAACAAAGCACAGTATGAGAATGAAAACACAGGCTGTTAAAATAACCTGTGCAGGAAAGCTGCATGCATAAGCACAGACCAATGCAGTATAACCATACTCAGAGACAATGACAGTGTGCTAAAATATGAAGAGGAACAACAGAACTTATGGATATTCTGTTGGACCTGCGTAGAGACTGATGCGCTCGCTCCTGCTCCCAGAGTCTGTCTACTGACAGCCAACTCAGAAAGTCTGCTCCATTCTCCAACAAAACCAGCAGGCCATTCTCCAGCAAAACCAGCAGCACCACCACTTCTTGAAGCCTGGTCTGTGGCAGGTTTGACACAAGCAGGTGTCCTTGCTCAAGGCACCTCTAAGCTGCAGATGCATCACACCACTCACCAGTACTAAAAGTGACATTACCAGAAGTCTTATGACACAAAGGTTAAATGATTACCTAGGAAAAGTGATACTGAATTTTATAAGAAGCTGTAAAAGAATAACAAATAATTAAAACATGTGCAAAGGAGTGGTCACTGACGTCCTGAACTTTGAAAACTCTTGGGGAATTTGTAAACAGAAGTTTTGTATAAAAACCCTGAAATTTATCCAACTGCAGTAACTTTTCAACATTGAAGAACGTAGTGCCAGGGGGTAAAAAAAATCAATTAGCCTCAATTAAGACCAAGAAACAGAACACCTATGAACTCCCATAAGCAATTCTTTTAAACACATGGGATTATGGAAATAAGTCTAACCTTTTAATGGACTGCTCCTTTAGAATGACAGGCTAAACCCCAAAACTTAAGACAGTATTTCTTAGGAAGGAGAAGACCAAAAAGAGTCTTGGAGCAAGCAGGTAGTTATCCCTCTCTATAATTTAAATTATATTTTGTCTCCTGAAAATACTATGAAGCAATGCACAGAAGAATGCTGCTGAAGACAACTGGAGTTAGGCTAAATCTGGATGCATCCCTTTATCAAACACCAAACAATTCAGTTTCCTAAAGGCAGGCTACGACTGAAAGTCATATAACTGAGGGATAACAGCACTCAAGAGCTCAATACAGCTGCTAAAATTCACTACCTTTTTTCATTACTCTGCAGAGTCATGTCCTGAAGATTAATATGAGCAAACACTAATATTGTTCAGAAAGCAGGAATCACCCTGAGCTTCATTTTGAAACCATTCAAAAACAAGTGTTTAGCAGCACTATACTGAGAAAAACACTGATGACTTGTCCTTATTCCTATTTGTTTTCTGAGATAGCAGAGACAGAAAAGCATTCATTTAGGCTCTTTGGTAGTATACTTATGTACACTTATCACTCAAGAACAAGCAATTTCTTTATAAGACAAATGAAGGATGGAAACAATTAACAAAGAAAACCACTTTTTGACTTTTTTTTCTTCCTGTCTTGGTAGACACAAGTCATATTTGCATCAATAGTGAAAAAACAGGGGTACTGGTTTTGAAAAGCATGCAATTTTAAAAAAGCACATGATTTAAAAAATACACTATACCTCAGCTGATTAAGTGAGGTAGCATACAAAGAACATGCACATTAAAACATATTTATATTTATATTATATTATTAAAACATATTTATATTTAACCTGATAAAATTAAGCATTAGCATAGAGTAAATTTTTAAGTCTGACAATATAACTACAAGTATATCTAAATTAATTCAAAGTCATGCTCCAATACAGTTTCTCAGGGAGGTGTTACCCCAATACAGATAAACCTCTGATAAAATGCTCTGTAAAAACTAGACAGAGAGAAAACAGAGAGTACGCCCCACCCATTTTTTTTCCCCAGCCATGAAAGTCAGAAAATGAAGCCCACTTGATTCCAACAATAAAATTCAGGCAATGCTCACTCTCCTGGGGTGAAGCGATGGGGGTGTGTGTTTTGTTTTGTTTCATTTTGAAAAAATTGCTAGATATATTCTGCACTAACTTGCCATGCATAATACTACTTAGCTCCTAGTTAAAATAAAATTGTGGCTTAAAGCACAAACCAAATACAGACTATGATACTGATCTTTGACCTAGTAAAGTGCTTTCATGTACCCACCAGAATATTAAGATTCAAATCCCTCTGTTTAGTGACATTGTCTGAATTCGGTTCCCAGAAGAAACTAATACACAACATCAAGGCTGTAGACATATCAGGCTTCTCAGCTACACCAAAACTTTTGAAATGATAAATATGTTTGCATAGACTTTTTTTTTTCTCCTAAGCAGGAAGATTTCAAAGGGTATACTTAGAAATGTTCAGTATAATTTAAAAATTCTAATTTAATTGCCAACAGTTTATGAACTCACTATTTCCATGAAGCTTGCCTAGCTATTTGATCACAGGGAATACAAGCATCTTTTGACAATTAACATGCATCTATAAATGTGATCTTGGATACAAAATAACAAGTGACTCGGTTACTATGTTGTCACTTAGATCGGCTGGTATTCAGGAAGTGAGACTCTGATTACTAATCATCTGAGAGAGCCCTTGAAATGATGAGTGACCTTTTAAAAGTTCGGAAGAATAAACATGCATCATGAAATCACTGGGAAACAGCTTCTTAAAGAAAATAGATGAGGGAGAAACTTAGTTGAAGGTGAGTGTATCACTGCATATCTGTCACATCCTGACTAACGTTTTGAATACAAGGCTGAGCACCAACCCTCTCCAGAAAGCAGGGTTGCTTATTCTTCCTTTTCACAATTAAAACCCACACTTACATTACATTTACATTGTCCCTATATGCTGTTAACACTAGACGACTACCTATGTAATAAAAAATCCTGTGCTGTGTTGCCATATTGTGAGCTGAGACAGTGGTTTACACTAAGTTCACCAAGCAGCTATCAGAAGGTACAAATAATTAGGGGCTTTCCAAGACAGCTTTTCAAAGAAACAGACACATCTGAAAAGACAATGAAAAAAAACAGAGCAAGCTGAAACTGATTAAATCAAAGATAACGCTTACAACCTTTCACTGTAAGGCAGACATGATCTTTAGTAAAGAAATTCAAGAGGCATCCAAGTAGAGGAATTCAATTTATTGAAATAGAAGTCAGTAATTGGATCTGCCTATAGCAATTACATATCATAAACACAATGAACTTGAAGACTTGGTATATATCAAGGGCTATGAACTAACTAAGACCAATGAGATTAAATGAGGAAAAGGGCTAATAGGATCTTGATGCACTTTGAAAAAGCTTTGCTGCTTTCTCAGCTAGAAATAGTACATGAGACGGAGATATAATCTTTTGCTATATCTCAAGAATGTATGTATGTGCTCAGAAGTCCAAAGAATTGCAGACAGACAGATCTGGAATGTTTCTGGCAATGAGGAAAAAAAAAAGGAGGGGAAGGGAGCAGACGGGGGTAGGATAAGGATGAATCCTACTTCAAAACTGTTCCATTTTCTCCCTCTCACACAGAACCAGATAATGAATGAAGTTTCGTTTTTATTTTTTTTTAAATAATTGAAGCATCCAGGAATCTAGACATAGCAGAACACTGCCATAAAATAGCATGAAATCAAAAAAGACAACATTCCATGCAGGCAAATAGGAAGAAGGAGAAATTAAGTCTATAAATACAGATTGAAGAGCAACTAGCAGTACCACAGAAAAGGAAGTGACTGTAAAATGGGTCACAACTGAGTAGGAGTCAGAAGTACAGTAAGATGACAAAAGCAAAACTAAAACATTCTAATTCAAAGATGTGTCAGCACTCCTATCAACACACAGAAGGCAGTGACTCTATGCATTTTCAGCGCATCCAGCTTTTTTACATTTCAGCAAAAGATGTAGACAAGACAAGAGAGATCAGAGGACAGCAACAAGAAAAAAAATGGCCAGAGATCTTAAAAATGTGGCATATAAGGGAAGATCCAAGGAGTGTTAATGCATATGAAAGAGTAGATCCATAATATGATATTAACTGAAGTACTATAATTAGGATCTTAGAAATAGAGTTCACAATTGGTTCATAAACCCTTCATGGATGAATGTTTTGCCCAACAAACAATTTTGACATTAAACATAATACAGAGGCTTATTAGGTTACTTGTGAGAACAACTGCAGTGCTGAATAAAGCCCTAAGAAAGCAGAATGGAAGAGAAAAAATCCTATGTGGGGTTACCATTAAAAAACCCTGTATACAGACTTTCTTCACCTTTCTCTCAGTTTCAAGTTTCAGCAAGAGCTATGAAAGCAGCTGTGGATGGGTTAAGCTTGCATGGCTTGGCAGAAATGTGGTAAGAATTTCAGGGTGATCTGAAAAGAGCTTTCTTTTACAGTGCAATCAGTCAAACTTGAGATTCATGCCCTTCACATGGCTAGTCTATAAATTACAGGACAATAAATCAAACCCACCAAAACAGGATGTGCAGGGCAGTTGCTGTGTTTCTCAAATACCTCTGGGATGCAGATGCAAGACGCCCAAGGGGATTTGCAGTAACTTCCAGCCCAGGTGATGCACATGCTCAAAATGGTGCAGAACTAATTATAAAACTGGATCCCATAACAAAATCTACTGCTTGGCTTCCTGTCGACATTAGCAGTGTGCTGTGGGAACCTGCGAAAAAAGCTTTGTATGCCATCACAATCCAAGGATACTTTTTTTTTTGAAGTTGTAGTAATGCTAGCACAGAGCTTCTCCATATGCCCCTTGGTAACAGCTAAGACTGCATAAGGTAACTACGTAAGTGTTAGCAAACAGTTGTTTGTTGGAGAATTTCAAGTTGAGTAAGGGCTTCCCCTTACAGGAAAGGGGAATGAAAGCTATTGCAGTTCAGCCTAAAACTCCATCATACGTTCCCTTTATCCAACAAAATATAAGTTCTGCCTTAGTACAGAGATCATTCAACACTTTCCACTCTTGAAACAGTTTTTCATTGCTAACAACTTTGCCAAAATAGCAGTTTGGGCTGAAACTTTCCACACCAGATGCCTGCCTGAGGCTAAATTTTTTTGCACAAGTTTTAGCCAAACAGTTGTTTTAGAAAATGAAGATACATTTTTCAGTATTAAAAGTGTATAGTGAACTTTTGTTCAAGAAGGAAAGATCTGTAATAGCAGATAAAATCTTCTACTCCATCAGCTGGTGTGTGACATCGAGAGGTGCACACCTACCCTGATTTGGCAGCTATAAGCCCTTCATAAGTTTGCCTAGTGACTCAAGCCTCCACAGTCTGCACCCTCATGTTGCACAGCTTTCACTCAAGCTGGAGTCCTGACCAGAAGAGCAGAGCAGTTACCATCCCTGGGAGACAGCATGTGATTTCAATCAGCTGTGTGCCATGGCTGACTAGAGCTGAAATCAGAGGTGAAGGCAGGGCATGCTTTTCTCTCATGCCAGTGACTGGGCTATGCAGAGGGCCAGGCAGGGAGGCTACTTGAGAAGGAAACAGTGAAAGAACTTCAAAATCTAATCCCCCAAAAATTAACCACCAAACACACAAACCCAAAAACAATAACAACCACACCACAGCTGGACACTGGGTGGGCTGAAGAACTAAAGTGAGCTAGAATAAGATGGAGAGGCTGAATCAGGGAGACAGGACTTTGTGATGAACAGGGTCTGTTCAGAGGACACCCCAACCAGCTTACTCAGGGTGTTAACAGTAAGAGATGAAAAGCACCTAGATGTGTACAGAATTTATTTTGCACAAGCACCCCCAAATCTGGCATTTCCTTACCTTTTGAACTCTGTATGACAGCATTCTTAAAGCTCTCTTGTTCTGCATCTGAAACACTACTTTACAATGCCCATACACACCATTATGAAGAGTGAACTTAAGATGCTACAGCATAGCCAGCCCAGCAGGGACTCTTTGGAGACTAAACCTGTCTATTTTCTTCCCAATCCCAGATACATTTTCCTTCTTCTTCCTCTGACTGTTCTGGTAGCCACTGCATCCCTCCATGGGGTGACTGAATCTACCAACACAACAAAAAGTGAATCGAGAAGGGTAGAAAAGAAAACCCAAGAAGCAATCCCACAGGCATCTTCTCAGCAAGAAAGTTAAACTGGCTCCCAGTAACGATGAGACAGACCCCAGCTGGCAAGGACCAAACAGCAGGGAGTAGGGGGGAGGAGAGCAAGACTCTCTTCTTTTCAGGTAATGGTTTTCAGCATCACAAGTTGAAGGACATTTATTAAAATAATTACAGTGTGACATAACAATTGCTTAAACCTCCCCATCAGTCAGGGCCCATAGTAACAGAAGCTTCTTCCAGAAAACATGACGAAACTACTGATATTATTTGGGAGGAGAAGATTGAACATATCACATGTCACACTACTCAAAGTTATGTGCTGAAATTATTTCATTTCAGCAATGCTTCAGTGACTTACAGGCTGGCGTGCAGTATATTACCCACAAAGAACTCAGCTTTATTGTTAAACTCATATCTATGCACTTTAAAAACAATATAGTTTTATTTGGTTGCTCTGATTTTTCTGTAGTTCAGTCACACTGGTCCAATTGTATCCAGGGACACCCTGCCCACTTCAAGATTAAAACTAGAAAAATAATTCTTCTGTTTTCCTTAAAAGTTCCTCCTTTACACACATTACAACTCAACTCGCATTCACACATTACACTCCAGACAAAGTTTTGAGGAGTTTCCTTTCCACTGTTTTTCTCCTAAACAACAGCCCACTGACCCCACCACAACCTCAAATCCCGACAATTCTTGCAAAAATATACATTTAAACCCATCTCAAAAAAGGGGTCATTGATCCAGCTCCCAGTTGTAATACTTGTGTTTGAAAATAACAGCAATGATTGGCCTGAGAAGGAGCACCTCTGACTCTGCACTAAACAGCCCAGCCTTTGTTTGGCTCTGGCACTGACCAGGTGGGCTGCTGTGAGCAAAATGAGTGGCCCTGGTTCTGGCACACAAGAAGCCTTGTGATCTCACCAGCCTCAAGATATCCATGCGGAAGTGCTGGGCAAGACCCCACAGTTTCAGAGGGACCTGGGGAGGGCAGCTTCCCTCATGCCATGGGCTCAGAGCAAGGATGCTAACTGTAAATGTGAAGCTATTGACTATCCTAAGCATGCTGAGAGACATACACAGCTTAGGTCTCCAAATGGTTTCCTGCAGGTCAATCTTTTTTTCACAGACAGACAGATCTGGCTGTGGCCTCTTCCCACTCCACAGTCCTTCTGGACAGAGCTGGGTCTGCATCACATATCTGCAGCATGAAGTGTCCTGGAGTGGGGAAAGGATTGCCACACCACTGTCCAGTTGCAGAGTAGCACCATTCATCACACCAGCTGACAGATTAGACTTGTGCACTGGGGGAAAAAAGGAAAAGCAACAAAACCCCCACCACATACTGAGCAGTCTGCAGCAAGAATCAAAGATTACTGCATCACATTCTTCTTGTGATGCAGTCAGAGCCTTTTTGGCCTGAACTCTCTTTCTCACCTCATCTACCATGACTATCCTCCAAGTCCCATCTCAAAGCTCATTTCCTCATGGGAACTCAACAGTTAGAAACTTAGCTACATGTGCACGTTAAAAAAACTGAAACTTACACAGACTGTCCAAGTAAGCTCTAAAAGAATGAGCTTCCAGTCGGTTCAGTTATCCAGTTCCAGCAATCTATTTTGTTTCAGCCTGCTGCTCTTATCTTCAATACATTAATTTTATTGCATGATGCTTTTGAAACCAGAACATCAGACATGACATCCCAATATAGGATTAATGAGAGGAGGCCCCTGTTGGAGGCTTCTCTGAGCTCTTGGAAGGTGGAATACACTTTTTGAGAAACTCCATCTCTTTCTAGACTGTCAACTACCACATGCTTTTACTACTGCACACATAAAAAGAAAATACCTTTACACTCAGTTGTTAAGAGTTGGGTATACCAAACCTAAATCCAAAACGTGTCCTCTTAGAGTTTTAAATAATTAATGTTAACATTTATATCTAAATGTTCCAGTTGCAATAAATATATACTTAAAAAGTGTTGCAAGTGTGTATCATATAAAAATAAACTGTAAGGTGTCTATAAGTGCACGTAGTAGAGAAATCAACAAGACTCTGCTTCATCCAAATAATAAGAGCATTAATAGATTTGTATTTTAAAATTTTGTTTTCCTTTTTCCCTTCAGGAAGAGCAAAAGCTAACTTCAGTATTTTGGTTTTCAGATAACAGACAGGAAAGAATTTTCCTGAGAGAGATGAAAGGATTTAGGTAACACTGTATATACAATTAGAATTCTTAAATGTTTGCATCACTAGCAGTTCCTGCAGGTGCTGGGGGAAAGATCAAGCTTGATTAAATTGCAGACTGTGAAAGTTTATTTACAGATTCAGTTGTGAAACACAGAATAAAAATCTATTTGAGGTAAAGCTATTACCCATTAATATGTTGGTAAAATATCTGAAGTCAGTTTCCCAATTATTTTCAACCTAAAACTCCATTTTTTTAATGTTTTTAATGAGAAATAAATGAAGTCCCTTGAAAGTATTAGATGGAGAATTAAAGGGATAAGAAAAAATTACTTCAATTTAAGAATCTGAAGTAGAGATTCCACTGCATAGTTGGACAAAATACACATTTCAGATGTGTTGTCACATGGTTCCATTGCATATAATAACCTATTCTGGTCAACTGCCATTTATTTTAAGCACTAATTACTCATTAGCACATGCTAGATGACAAGATTTTGCTAATGTGAAAATATTTCCTGGATAGTTTGTAAGTCCTACCATATTCTAAGTCAAATGCCCTGAAGGTTGGTTCTAAAATTGAAATTCTAAGGAATTTTTCCCTCTCCCCCACCTCACTAATGTATTTCAGCAAAGAAAGTGGAGGTCAAAAGGACATGGAAATTTAGCAAAAAATTTGGTCCATTCTTTTCCTGAGGTCAGACAACCAACAGTATTCCTGTTCTTCATGGAGAAACTGACTGTACTCATTAATGTCAAAATAGGTTTTAAACCTAATCTAACACCAGTGAATATAGGTTTGAAAGATGTGTAAGAGTTTACACTCAATTACAGCAGAAGCAAGATTTAGCCCATTCAACCCACTTCCCAAAATACGTTATAGGGAGGAGCATATTCAGCCATTCTTCAGATTTCAAAGCTGTAAAAGAAGTATCTGAGATAGATTTGGGTTTGACCACCTTATTTTACCATGTTTCTGAGATTAAAAATTCGCTTCTGTTCCTAGAAGAGTTCAAACAGTCCAAAAGAAAACATTTCTTTTCAGGAATTTGGATTTAGACACATTAAAAAAGATCATCAAAGTAGCTAAAAGAACAGCAAGCTTTTGCTGTCAACTTGGCATAGGAGAACAACAAAAGCACCAAAACAACTAAAATTACAAGTCAGAGCATGAAATATTCCCTCTTTTGTTTTTTTCTTTTGCATTGTCTCAGTTTGTCTAGGCTTTGAAAATGTCATAAATAACCTATACGCCAGAGAAATTGTCTTTCCAACTCACAACTCTAAGGACTTGTTTGTGTGAAATACACTGCAGAGTTAGCCTTCACCCCTCAAGTCTAATCATAAATTATACTGCCAGGCAGATTTTGTTAAAGCTTTTAGCACTATTTAGCCATGGAGATTGAAAATAGCATTCATTGATGGAATATTCTATTACTTAAGCCACATGTTAAGGTCCTTTAACAGAAATCTGGTTTTAGTCACCCAGGCAAAAGACAAGTAAGCCCTTCCGGGCCTTTCACAGTGTAATAGAGACTGAGGAATCAATTTTGCAAAAAACCTTGAAAGAAATGAAAGGTATGTGTTGGGTAGAGCTAATTGGCAAGAAGCGTGCATAGTATATGACAACAGGGAAAACGCTCTGGGGTGGGTTAAACTCCCATTTGATGCCAGAATTTCCAGGTTAATGCATTAGCATGCCCAAGCAGAGTGAGATCCTAAGTGAAACCTAAAGTTTTCACAGTATATTTGGGATATTTTCTCATCCATTCACCTCATTCTCCTTAACAGAAGCCTCTGGCAGTAATAGGAGAAGTACAACAGCCTTCCTTACTTTCATTTTTGTAATGCAAACATAATTCACTTAGTAGCCTCTAAGAATATGCTTCTTTTTAAAACATCGTTACCTACATAATAAGCATACACGTGTGCCTGAGTTTTGTGCGCATAGCAATGAATCTCTGTTTTGCATGATTATAGATTATAGTGTGTTACTTAAAAAAAAAAACAAAACAACCACAAACCACCTTTTTTAGAGAAAGGTTCTCCTTGCTATGAAGAGTTCTTGCAAGTTGAATTTCAATGCTTCTAACATCCGCTTGCTGAAAAACACTATTCACAAAGCTGGAAACAACCCATTATTCTTCAACTGTAGCCATCAGCTAGAGCTGACAGCTGCTTGAAACAAATTTGAAAATTATATTCAAAATTTATCCAACAATCAGGAGTCACTGCACTGCTTGTTTTGAGGATATAGAGAAGGCTCTCTAATCCCACAGAGTTAAAACCAAGTAACATGTGAAAAATATGTAGAGTAGTTTGAAAAAAAATTCTTCTCTAGTGTAGTAAATTGTATCCAGCTATGTGATATATTATTAAGTGAAAATAACTTTTTAATGGCCTTTTCAGCTCAACATTAGTTCACTCTGTCGTAGTTGTCTCTCTTTAAAAAAGATAAATAATTGAGCTTCTCAGGTGTGGGTTGAATTGGTTTTCCTGTTCTGTTTCATTGCCATTTTAATATATATTTTTCAATTTCTGTCTAAATAGCTCCTTTCTATAGAGTTATAATATTAAGAAAAAAGAAAAGTACTTGTATTTACCCATCCCTTGCTTGTCACTCACCTCTCTCCCACAAAGTGCAATCTACAGGCTCTCAGTTTATCACTGTTGTTACTATTATCCTAAGAGCAAAGGAAAACTTTTTATATCTTTTTAAGACAATCTTTTGGCAAGTCAAACATAATTCCTTACACAAAAAGCTGATGCCTCAAGTCAGATTTCTGTTTTAAGTAAGAATTATGCAAGCTTAATTTAAATATTCTTTAAGCTGTTTTATGAGTTGATGAAAATTGCATCTGAAGCTCAGAAGTCAGTCCTGACAATAGGAAGAACTTTGCCATGTTCATCAAAATTTTAAATTCACCTCCTTCAATATCTAGTATGAGAACACTTTAACGGATAAATAAAGCAGAAGAAGGCAGATCCAGTTGAGAGGTACTTAAAAAACCAGACCATACAACTCTCATCATAAACATCTGTAGGCCTGCATTTGACCTTGGTCTACCAGTATAATCATAAAATGGACCATTGAACCACAATGGTAGCAAGACAAAACAAGTAGTTAATGTTTTGCCAGTGCATACCCTTAGCACTTTGTGTCACAGATAGTCATCTGTCTGATCCCTATCAACACATCTCTGCAACATATTCTTAGGACTAAGCAAACTTCCACTTCAAGATCCCCTCTCTCAAAGAGATCCTACATTAACTTTTAGAAAACCAGCAATTCTTTCTCAATCTCTAAGCAAAGGCGTTAAGTTCTTTGTAATCATGCACCTTTTCCTCCAAACAAAAGCTCTGCTGCTCCTGTCAGACCTGACCTTTTGCAAAACACATCATATGAATGCTCTCAGGCTGGAGCAGCTGCAGAAGCTCACCTGTCATAGCTTGCCTGTCATACTTCCCTTTCACTGTTGAGATCCATAACATTTAGGTATACGTACAAGAAGCAAATGTCTCCATTTTGGCTGGCATTGGAAGAACAAAGGAAAAATATGACAAACTGACGAGGAAAACAAGACAAATGGAGACAATATGTTAGCTTTATCTGAAGATGGGAGAACATATGGTGAAAACAAAGCATTCAAGTGGATGAAATAAAGAAATATAGAGATATGAATGGCCTGGAAAAAATCATGAAGATAGCTCATGTATATATGAGATGTAATCAACTAGCCCTACCAAATTTTCAATTTTTTTTTTTTTTTTTTAAATATACTCAGTGCGATTCTATGTTTGGGAACCACAACCTCACACAGTAATGCTCTGCATAACTGTTTTTCTTCTGTGCAAGTATTTGCATTGTATTAGTGGAAGAGTAACCCATTCTCCTCCCTCCTGGGATTAAAGCATCATCACCAGTTACACATGAAGTGATGGTTAACTGGAAACATCTGCTAAACCACTTGAATCTCTGCTGCTTTGTAGTACCCACTAATAAGTCAGAAGGATCATATCTTACATCTGCTTCTCTTCTCTTCTACATCAAAGTCTTAATAGATAGCTTGTCAGTGAAGATGTCATTGAAGCTAGGTCTTGAGGAGAGGCTCAGAAAGTCATCCTGTGGCTGCTGCAGATGTTCCCCTCTGTACAATTGCTAATCGCTGCCTGCTGAGTTTTAACATTTTTGGACCTAGGGTTTCCAGATGTCTCCTCCAAAATTAATACAAACTACCAGGAAGTTTACAGAAGTAAGATGATCTAAAAATTTCTCTTTCCTCATGATTCTTTTTTCTGATATCTGCAGAGGAATTGCAACAGATTTGCTGCCCTAACATAAACATACACAGCAACAGCATAGCAAATAAAAGTGCTGCAGAAAGCCCCAGATCACCACTCCCATGTACCAGAGACAGCCCTTGACGCTCAGAAGCAGTGGTCAAGCCACTAGGCTACATTGCCTCCTCCTTGTGCCAAGTGGTCTGTTCATATGCTATCACCACATCAAAATGGGGAGCTAAGGCTTGGTCTGACATTAATGTCTATCACCTTCGAGCAGACATCATCTGTAAGGTCTGACAGCATAAATCAGAGACACAACTCAACACACTAAAATTCAATGAAAATTCACCCTAGCATAAACCTGACCAACATTTTTTCTGTCCATCCTATCCTATGCTGCCATCAAGCAAACTCACCTAGTTTACTTTCCAAAGAAGTCATTTGAACACAAAAGGGAAACTAAGATATGACTCATCCCCCCCCCAAACTTTCAAATCATGTTTTAATAAAGAATAAAACCCTGTCAAGACCCTTTATCAAATACATCAAATATTTTCCCATTCCTATTGAAGAATGAATGTGTGCCTACTCTATTCTTACTTTAAAAAAATATTAAAATAAACCCAAACAAAACAGATTGTACTGAAGAATTCAGCTTCAATGTTTGCTGCATTTTATTCAAATGGTTTCCAAGGACTCAAATTGTTTCCAGCCAGGAACCCACAATGGCCTTTGATTATGATACAGGCATTTATTTTTCAGTGACAATTTTACAAAGATGTACACACAAAAAACAGGTCCTATGCAATCTGTATTTACAGACTCTATTGCCTCCTCCCAGAAATTTTTCTTCTTCTTTAAATAAAGAACTACTGCTCTTCCTAATGGAATGAACATTCCTAAAGCCCTGGAAATCTAGCTGCAATTAGGCAATATAAATCAAACCACAGTAATGAAGCACACAGATGACTCAGTTTTCTAAACAACATAGCAGAAAGAATTTTTGAAGTATTTCTAGCAATTTTTAGCATTTGTATGCGATATATTTTAGTCTGTCAAAGAGCTATTCTACCTTAAAAAAAGAATCCCCCCAAACCAAAACCCAACGCAAAAAATACATAAAATAAAGCAAAACAACAACAAAAGCCCCCTATGTACTGCAGATAAAAGACATATATTTCTCTATATGAGAAGCAGAAATCATTGAAACTTTCCTCCATCACAAGAGTTAATCACCTCAAACACAGACAAGACTTTCAAGATCTTGACCTAATATTAGTGAACAAGGACACACCTCAGGGCTTTTGGCTGAAATGTGGCGAGTTACTTTTTTGTTCACTGCTTCAGTGCAAACAAATCTGTCTCTAATTTGTGCCAGCAATTCCAGCAATGTCTGTAGTACAGGCCTGTGAAAAATACTGATTTCAAAAGTTTCAGGTTTTCAGAAAGTTCACAGAAAATTCCTTACCAGCTTGAGATCAGGCAGCGTCAGCTGGGAGATAGCAAGTTGAAACAATTGCAAACTATTCTGGAGGATATACTAAGTTAGAAAGAGATTCAATGAAAGTACATTTCAAAAGAGTCTTGGCACAATATCCCTTTCCAAACAAGCATGGTGTACTTACTACTGAGCAACATTCAGATTGTTGCTACAGAAGCTTATCCATCAGCCTCTCATCTGCTCAGTACCTATTTTCCTTCCCTTTTTGAACTACAAGTTATCTTTAAAACGTGAGGACAGCAGTAAGACTTCAAACCTGAGACCACAGACTCTGCCAAGAACTAATGCTTTCTTATTAATCCTGGGATAAGAAAAAACAACAAACCCATTGCTCACTTTCAGGAAGAACATCTTTTAACTTACAGAT
The DNA here is from genome assembly GCA_038380795.1 of Pyrocephalus nanus. Lineage (NCBI taxonomy): Eukaryota > Metazoa > Chordata > Aves > Passeriformes > Tyrannidae > Pyrocephalus > Pyrocephalus nanus. The sequence continues at coordinate 22,008,476 of CM076263.1, forward strand.
CACACTTCACTGTTCCCTCTCTAGTCATACAACATTACAGAACAAAAATAACTGCTCTCACTAAAGGCACAAGTACCTTCTTTTTAGAGAAAGCATTACAGATTGCCCCTCAGACCTAAAATTAATGTTTGAATACTAATTATTTTTTAAAACATATAAATGTCAGCTTAGAACAAGAGAACTTCACAAAGCAACTCTGCATTTCAAAGGTGGCAACTATGGGTAAACAAAATATGGTGCTAGAATACTGCACTGACAGAAGCTAGATAATTTATAGTTTCTACAGCACTGTAAGCTCTGGAGGATATTCCTGCAATGGCTGAAAAGGAGCAGAAGTTAAGCAACACTGAATGCTTTTCTCAGCTGCAGGAAGGCTTTCCACTCAGCAAAGAAAGGGCTGGAATCTGCTCTTCATTCACTAGTATTCAATATGCTGAACACAACTTACCAAATGTCTGTGTGATTTAGTATCCCAAGTTTTCCTTTTTTCCTTTTGCAAAACCACAACTCCTCTTAGCCTTTTGTGCTTCAGAAAGGACAAGTGCCTGTGAAGGATTGCTCTGTACCAAAAGAGCAATTGTTCTGCCTTGGAACAAAGGGGCACAATTCAATTTACCTTTTGAAAGGAGCAAATAGGCAATTCTGATCAGTTATAACTAACAGATGTAAATACTAACTAGTACTAGATAACATTAATGCTAAAATTTAAGAATTAAAGGTGGTAATAATGATCTGTGTCAATGCTTCTTATTTTTTTTAAATTATAAAGGCAGGATGTTAATCAGCATAGCCATCAACCCTTATTGTGTAAGCCATCATGTGCAAGTCATCAAAATGCTTTAGTAACTGGAAAATTCAGTCTAGATCTTTATCAAGTAGTGATTAGAATAATAAGATCACAAAGACTTGTGCATCCATTTCATTAAAATAATGTGTTCCTTACTACAGTATGTACTTCATCGCAATACAGCAAACTAACTCCATTCCATCACTCCTAAATAACTTTTCCATGGCAAAAACATCTATTCTGTTGTAATAAATTTAGATCAAATAATAAATGTTTTACTCAACAGACTTTGTTCTAGACTTTGTCATAGAAATATCAGACATAAGGCTTTGAGAGACAGATTTGAATCTGACTAGGTCTTTTTCTTCTTCCTCAAATCACAGAATTCAAACAATTTTTGTTCCGAAAATAATTAGGACAATGACAAAAGGCCCAATGTTTTATGTACTGTCCTGTCTCTTACTTTCTTCTTCTTAAAAACTTCTAAAATGTCCACGGCTAATATTTGTTACATTACCCTCTGTGATTTATAGACTCCAGAGGTGACAAAAATGCCTCAAATATAATGAGGAGAAGGAAACAAGGCTACATGGTAGTGCTCTGGGAACAACCTTTTTGCAGGATTTTTCAAATAATATGCCAAATTCTGTGAAGTTCTAAATAAGCTTCTTAGCATGAGTGTGTTTCAGTGTGTTTCAACATATACTCCACTGTTAAAGGTGTAGTCACTGCTCACTGAAGCCAACCAGACTTTTTCACCCACCTCCAGTGAACACTGGACAGATGTGTACCTGTGTTACTACAGATACGGAGATACCCTTCCTTGTTCAAACTTAATTGCATGCACACAAATATCATAGGAATAGCTCTTGAAAAAGCCACAGCTGTTTCTCACTGCAAGGATTAAATCCAGGTGGATCATGTAACAACTCTTACAGTTGTGCTGATAATTCCAAATTTGAACATCGCCAACATTTTAAAAATGTCTTTAAAAACTGGGTGGATTAGGCCACCCTGGTTGGAAAATCTGACAAAATACATAACTTCATATAATTCTCACTGATTTAGGCATGCTGCAAATTGCTGGACCTGTACAATAGACACTGCATCACTGCACCCTTTGCCAGTCAGGAAACTGGGCTAACACACACAAACAGCTGAACATATGGAACTGATCTACAGATTAAACTCAAATGGAAAATGGTCTTGTTTTCTTTTCACCTTGGTGTCTGCTATTCTGACTTCTGTTTCTCATGCATAGGATTGTAAATATTCATATGAATATTGAAAGCCCAGCTTTATGGGCCTATTTTGGAAAGCAATCCTGTTACGAAATACATTATATTTTATAATACATTAGCTTCCAATGAATCAAATGTAAAGTTCCATTCATATTATTTAATATACTATGTTTAGCGAATATGAAGTCAAAATTTATATAGTCCCTTAGTGAAGTATGGGCATAATTACTTAAATCAATACTTGCTATTTCATCAGCTGGCAGAGAAAACAAAGTTCCATTCTCAAAATACCACTGCACAGTTCCCAGTGTTATTAATTTCATTTTTATTAGCATGGATAATACCACAAAAATATGCTGTTAGGTGAATCTACAAGCATGATCCTGTAAATAAATGTGCAACTATAGCCGATACCTCTCAAAACTAAGAGAGCTCAAATGATTTCCAGCCTTTGTGATTTTATCACGAGTGTTTTCCTTAAGTCATACATTTAGGAGCCTCAGCCATGTTGTCCATAATTACATTGTACAATGTCATTACTGTGGTGAGGGGAGAGGAATCTGCTATTATACATTTATGCATCAAGTAACTAAGCACACAGATGATACTCTTGGTAACATGACAGACTATTTGGTATCAGATTTTGTTGCAACAAAAGCAAGAGATAGCTACAGAGGTGTTATTGATCTGTTAATGATAATTTCTGACTGACAGTGCACTAAGATCCACATACATGAATTCCAAAGTGTCTTCTTCGTTGTGTACTTTCCTTAAGGTGAGAACTCCCATTTTTTATCTTTCAGAGAAAAACAACTACTTATTTATTGGACAGCTTACAATAGCAATGGTATGACATTCCACCCACATATAGGCTGGAACAAGTCAAAAACTGCAGGAACATAGATGAAGCTAAATCGTCTGGGAATTTTTTCTTTTGGGTTTTTTTTTCTTCCTTTATCAACCTAGTAAAATTAATGAGAAAACAACACTGGCTGGGCCTCTGTTGCTAAAAGCTGTTATTCTGTTCTATAATTTCAAGAGCATTCAAATACGACTCAAAATGCATGTAAGAATAAACACTACCTAAATCAGACAGTGAGAGAGAAAGCATATAAGTCTCATAGTATAAACATAGTTACATATTTTAAAATTCAGCTCCTCTGAATATCCTTGAAACTCTTCGTAAGTTTTTGAAAAGCAAGTGCCATAAACACAATGCCTTTCAATATTCACATAAACATCTGTAAATCCTAACCACCGTTGAGAGCAGATACTGCTCTTCAGCACTGATCAGAAAGTTTAAATCAGTAGAGGAACAGGAGAAGAAAAAAAAATTCTGTCCTTATCTTCCACCCATGGCACCCACGGCCTCAAACCCAGACACTCGGTGTCAGCAAGCCCTTACACAAGGCTTCTCAAATTACTGCTTCCCACTAAGACCTGAAACTGGCTCCCTTTAACATCTGTTAATCTAATTGGTTCCTATGAGCCTATAACAATTAAACCTGTTGTTGCAAGGAGCAATAGAGAAAGGGGATTTATATATCCAAAGCTGGGCTCTTAGCAGAACAAATGGACTGCATTTGACTCAATGGCTCTCACCAAAATCCAGTTATAAAGCTGTGAGAACAAGCCCCAGATGAAGGCGATGGCTTCAGCTACTGGGCTGAGCTCAATGCTCTTTTTAGCTCCTCTGTCAAAACAGCAGTCATAAAGGGGGACCATAGGTTGCTGAACTTTTCTAGTCATCAAATCTAACAATCCTGGTGAAAGGTATGACTAGTCCTGGCAAATATGGATTGAAGAACTGTGTAAACAGAATTTTAGCATCATGTGTTATGATGCCAATTTGTAGTTGCCCTGTAATAACAAGGGGAAAAAAAAGTGGAATCAAAGTCCCTGTTTAGATTCAAAATATTTTCACAAAAAGGGAAGTAATGCAACAGCTGAGCAAACTGAGCTCTTTACTTAAGCAAAACACTTCAGGAGATTTCAAGTAGAAGTAACTCCTCTTTTTTTTCCCTTAAGAAAAAGTGAAAATGGAACAAAGCAATAGCCAGCTCAGTATCAGACTTGGCCCCTTTTCTGCAGACACTTAAGGACAGCGCTCTGTGTACTCACAGTAGACTTCCTTCAGAAGGAATTTTCATACACCTAAGCAATGCGAATAAGTGCTTGCAGAGCAGGAACTGTAATATCCTCAGTATCATCAACCTACAGTGTTAAGGAATTAAGACTTTATCACAAATTTTGTAGATATCTAAGTCCAAACATCACACACTGAGAGAGTAAGCCCTGCAGTTTTCTTTCAGTGCACCAGATAATTAACAGCTAATTTTTCCTCCTTTCTACAGTCTAGTTTCAGAATGACTTAATGAAACACCTCTCAAAATGGTTTTGCTCTGTGTTCTCTGCTATACTTTCTACCGCAGTACTACACCCAAAGAAGCTGGGCAGAATGTTGTACTGAGGTGACACCACCACAACCCTCGGACGTTCCTCAGAATGTCTTGCAATAGTCAGTTCTGCCTCAAGAGACATTTTAAAAAAACCCCATAACAATCTTTCAGACTGTTGCAAACATGCTAAAAAATATATAATCCTAATTCCCATCTTATCGTTGTTAGCTGACTACCATCCTAAAACAGAAGTGATGAATTTTTGAAATAATTTGGTGAAATGTAGAACAAATTAAAATGTGCTATTACTATTCATAGATTTCCTTTAATAAGAAGGAACTACACACAGATTGGTGATTAAAAGAAGTAAAAATAAATAGGATAAGGTCTTTCCTACTTAAGAGCCATGGCATCTGGTCAATTTTCTTTTGATTCACTTAGATATTCCACATGCAGAAAAAGTATTATCTCCTCTATATTTCACAAGCATTAGTATGCTAGGAGTACCTCTGAGGTAGAATCCCTCCAGCTGCCAAGAAAACAATGCAGTAACAAAGAAAAATATCCATGAGTGGATAGACTGATGAGAATGCCAGGAAGGCAGCCCAAGAAAATGCTTTAATTTCATGGAGTATAATGTTTTCTTGACATGTGTGCATGCAAGAGTACTTTATTATCATACTTCTAACAGATTTGACAGTTTCAGGAAGGAATATGAATAGCAGCCAATTTCGAGAGAGAAATATGCTCAACACAATCTGGAAAACCAGTTGGATTTTAAGGGATGTTTTTAACCTCCCTAGTATGGAATTTCTTTTTGTTCTCTCAGCTTCAACTTTTCCAATACATGAAAAAAAAAAAAATCTGTAGGGAAGGATTTTTTCCTCATTTAATAAAATCCATAAATCTTTAGAGACTTTCTTTGTCTACTGCATTAAATTTTACCTCCAAAAGAATCTTTATGAAAATACTTATCTTCCTGTATGATTTCTGTAAAAGGTGGATTTAAAAATCATCCAGTAAAGGACAATGGCAATCTTCTACCAACCAGACAAAAGTACTTTGCTTTAAAGAAAAAAAAAAAAATTTAGAAGAGATAAAAATTGCTACGTTGCCTATTTTTAGTATAGCTTTTCTCTGGGTTTTTACCAATATTTCACCAGAATACCATTCTAATAATTCAGAAAAATAAGATACTAATTTAAAAGGCATTTTTCATGGGCATCTTGAAATACTTTAGGAGATACTCACCTCTGGGTCAGATATGTTACCTCACCTCCTCCCATCCATTCCTTCCACTGCACTGAAAGTCAGTAATATCCTCTTACTGCTGTTTACTCCGTGTCCCAAGTCGTGCATTACCTTCCAGTGTTCTATAACCAGACTAAGGGAAGCACTGCACCTATGCAGAACTGCAGCGCATGATCAGACCACCGCACTCCACTGTCAGGGATTCCTGACTACATATATTAGTAGATGTCCTTGGTTAAGTCATATCTATTATCTCATGCTGACTTAAAAGTCAGTGCAATAGGGATTTTGGTGTTTCTCTGGTATTCAAAAAAAGTTCAGCCGAAACCTTTGCTCACCAAGCTGGCCAGTTCTCAGTTCATAACTCTAGTTAAATGGTTTTACCATGGTCTGCCAGCATAAATTATTGGGAAAAAATACTTTGTTAAACACACAGGTTTGAACAGCCTTCAACAGGTTGTTTGCAAGCTTACTTAGAGGCTGTAACACCTCCCTCCATTTAATAGCTTTGGGAAACAGTCTGACAGCTTCAATAGCTTAAGCTAGGGAGGGCCAGAAGGACATTGGAAAATTCCTCTATGGGATTTAGAGTTAAAAGGGTAAGACAGCCTCAAGAAAAGCCAAAGGGACTATTTATTTCAAGCAGTTCAGTTCTACTTGGTGATAAAGTTCTTGGCTTCACCACTGGGCTCTGAGCACTGATCTACTTCCTGCATGTCAGTCACAGCCAGGGAGGAAAGAGGGTTTCAGTGATAATAGTGGTGACTCCTGACCATCAGTCCTTCTCAATCTATACAGATTTCTTCTTTCACTGACAGCTTCTTTTTAAGCATATCTCTTTTCCCAGACATTATGATGCCCCCATTTCTAAGAAATCATTTCCATGCATAAGTCTAACACATCTGCTTATCTTCAGACATGTGTAGAGCATGGAACTCACAGATCATGCACCTTTGAAACAAGTGAGTGTGCTCTAGTACGTGGTAGAAAAAAGGGGGGAAAAAAAGAAACGTAAAACATAGTCTATTTAGCACATCTGAAAATGAGCTCAAGCTCTTTTTAGTTCCAGCAGCTGCCTATAATGGAAAAAATGAAGACTGGCTGTTGCCAAAGAAGTGGGCAGTAAGAAATAACAGATGTGAAATTTCAGCAACATCATTGCCTAGGTCAATTGTAGAGACAGTTTGAGAGCCAAGGTCCCTGTTGGGCTGCTGTGTTCTCAGAGACACACTTGCTTTTTTTGCTGCTGAACTGTTGTTCCTCTTGCTTGGCTGAATTTACTGGACAACCTCACCCACGAATGCAATTGACAGGAAATATTCATGTCCTCATAAGCATGTACGAGCTGTGTGCAAAGGTTCTTAAGTTAAAGTTAGTCACTAAATTTCCCAAAATCATTTTAACATTTCACTTCTCTCTTCCTTGGTCCTGCTTACCCCTCTTTATTTCATAGAAACCTATAGTGAGTGAGGAAGAAATCACAGGTCCTTCAACATGAGATCTTATTACATGAGGCTCACAAAGAAAGTAAGATCAAAGAAACCAATATAATCTGTTGTATACATTTTTAAGAGAAAGGGCAGTGGTTGAAAAATGCCCTTCAAAGAGTCAACTCCAATTACATAAGTCATTTTCAAAGATAAATCAAGTTTCCTGATAGAGTTTAAAGGGGAAATTATGAATATGAGGTTTATAGAAAGTATCACATTAAGAGGTATTTCTCTCAGCTAAATTTGCAAGATTAGGTGGACTTCAATTTCAATTAAAATTAAATAAAAGTTATATTTAGGCATCAGAAATTGCCTTGAAATTATAATGTGGATCGCAAAGACAACTGTTACCTGAGGGGGAAAAAAACAATTAAAAAGCTCTATTAGAAAAAAATACTTTCAGTGAAGAACATCTAATATTGGCAACTAATATCAGCAGAAGTGAAGCTGGGCTGTCAAATCCATTGCAAGACATTCTTCTGCTGTGTTCAAAATCTGGTTGTAAAATACAGATCTTAATAAGCCTAGGTTTCCATGCAATGTCTCATCTGGTATATTTATTACCTGTTGCTGAAAGAAACAGTACTACTCTCCCCACCTAATTCCAGCTGCTTATTACGTCTTTGTCCCTTTTGTTACATCTAGTAATTTCTCAGCCACAGGACAAGCCAAGCCAGCATAGTTATCTGGTTTAGTTTTCCTTCCCAGGCAGTCAGGTTCTATTTTTTTCTGAATTAGCTGCTTACCTTGAACTCACTTTGGGACTGGGGGCTGATGCAAGAGGGAAAGAACAGGCTAAAGTGATACTGTCCCTTTTGGCATCAGCCTGCAGCTGTGCAAGACCATATGCACCATTAAACAAGGCTCTGAAAAGTATTACTTGTTTTCTTCTTATAGAACAAATATTCGAGTGTTTTCAGAATTGCACGTCACATGGTGAGCTCCTGAGAGCTAATCAGACACCCTGCAAGTAACAACAGTAATACTACAGCAACTGAAGGAATCCTCAAGCACCAAAACACAGTGACATGAACTGAGATGCAGTACCTGGACAAAAGGTCTTGCAATCTAAGCTGACAAAAAGAGTAAGAAATTAATTAAGTTTCCTAATATCAATTAGCAGGTTAAGAACAGAGGCAGAAGTTGAAAGCAGGAGTCAGGACAGGCAGTTCTATCTGCTACACCACATTTCTTCCTGTAGCTGCAACTGCTATTTAGTCATTGCTTGTGGCATGGCATCTCCACATCAGGAACTGCGCTAAGTTCCAGAAATAATAACATTAAAATTAACCATTGTTTTTTATACTCCATAAGCAAATTATCAGTTCAATGTGGTTTACTGCATCTGAAAGTTTCCAGTGCCTTCCCAAGGAAAGAACTTGAAACCGTAATATTTTTCTGACTCAGTAACTTGTCCTTTCTTCCCTCTAATGACAGAAAAAAGGAAAGAAATTGAAAAAAGTCCACTGCTATTGTTTCTATTAAATAGAAGTGAGGTGAAATTTGTGATTAGTACTTTAAAATCACCTTGGAATTCTATAAAGAAGGAGTAGGGAAAGATAAATTATACGAAAAATAAAAACAAAAAGGCAAAGCACAGACATAGAAAGGAGATTATTCTAAAGAGGAAAAGCAGTAGAAGTATATAACTTCCTATTTACTCTGGCTGTTAACAAAACGTAAAATCAGGAATACTGGTCACACCTCTGTTTTTCAATTCCAGAGGTAAAAACCCACCCTGCCTCTGTTCCCTTACGTACATAGTACAAAACTGGACTAATATAAACAAAGTCATATATCCCAAACCAAACACAAAATCCAAAAATCTACCCCTGTCCCTATCTGTATTCTGCTGTAAACTATGTGGATTTAACAGAGACTCTTTAGTTGCCTCAAAACTATTACCAAATTTTCTATTTCCATCTAAAGTATGGCATGACTTTATTAGAAACACAGAATATAATTTTATGTCACAAAGTTACCATCAAGAGGTAAAGTTCAGCACATAGAAAAGATAACAGCTAGAAAAATCTTGAGCAAACCACAGCATTCCTTCTTCTGAAGATTATTGCAAGACAAGAAAAGACCTTCAGAAAGGCACTCTGCTTGCTTTCCCTCACCTTGGTTTCTCCCAGTTGTTCCCAAGGCCAGAAGCATAACCCTCATCCTCCAGTGCCAACTAGGACCCTATCCAGGAAAGTAAGGTAAGTATTATTACCTGAAGAGGAACAGGAGTAGCTAGTCAAAACATTTATTTTCAGGTAACACAGAAGAATATTTATCACATTATTGCACCTTTGTATCAACTCTGTCAACATTACTAGCAAGTGGCTGATGAAACTTCAGCTATTAAAAGAGGGGATCAAACCTCCAGATCTTCAGAGACAAGTCTCACAGTCAGCCATCAGAGTCCTGAGGCTAACATTCTCCAAACACCTGCTGTTTTCCAGAAATATTCAACACCAGCACCTGCCTTTGCTGAGGCATCTCACTGGAGCGTGGATCACTATCAGCTATGATATGCAAGTCTTGGAAGGATCTTAACCCCTCTGCACTAAGCAATCAATTCTTGGTTAGTAGCACTATATGGAAAACTAAAATAACTGGTCTTTTTTTGTCTAATACAATATCAGAGTCTATCTTCCATGTTTATTAGAAAAGGCATTATAAGCTTCTATCCTACTCGTATTGCAACAAAAGGAACACACATGCAAGTCAGCAAGTATATGAATGTTCTTATAATTATTGAAACACTGGGGAGAAAAAGAAGAGGAAAGAGTAGACAAAATGCCAAAGATTTCTTTAAGAGATTGTCAGAAGGTAACTTGATCCTTTAAATTTTTATTGTTGTTCTTTATTTCTTGCTTCCAGTTACAATTTTATTAATTCTTTAACTAAAACTGAAGTGACGGTTTTTAGGGAATGATGTGCTTAGATATTTTCAAATGTTCCCCCAAAACAAATTATGCAATGCCTTTGAAGAAAACCCAGACAACTAGCCTTTCTTGTGCTCATTAGCACATCTTCAGAGAAACTATATTATTTACATATTTTGTTATGAAAAAAAAGTTATAATTTCATTTTTTTCCACATATTTAGACTGGCATAGAACTAATCTTATTCACTGTGCAATTTTACCAATCACCACTACACTTAACTCTCTACATTTGCTTACCACATGCTGCTGCTGCTGTAGGTTGTTCAAGTTGTTTAAGTTAGCTTCACCTTAATGCATGTGCTAGTGTTTCTTCTATATCACTAAGCACTACAGGACTCCCTTCTTAACTGGTCTGAGGCATACTGTCATAAAATAACACTACTCAAGAATCAATTTTAAATTAGTAAGTCTCTTTAATTCTTAACTATCCACTTCTTAAACAGCATCAAACTTGAAAGAAAGAATACCTATATTTTTTGTTGAATAAAGATACATGAACTGCCTATGATGCTTTCATTCCACTCCTGTACTAATGACACCACGAATACAGCATTTTAGTCCTGACAATTGTCAGACAGTGGAGGATAGGGACACAGGGGTAGATAAACAGTAGACAAAAAGGAATTATCAAAACTAACTGACAAATTCACTTAAAATTCACTTATATGCTTTTCCTGGCAAAATACAAGCACAAATAGAAAGGACATAGTAAATACAGAACTACATGAGTGCAAATATTCTAAACTGATAAATTTCTTCAGTGTTTTAACTAAATGGTATTTTTAGAAATTAAGAACAAGCATGATTTTCAGAGGTCACAAAATCAAAAAACAATCAAAACAAAGCAAGGGTTACTCACGGTATTGATCACCAAAGTCAACAGCACACAGAATCAAATGCATAGGTGCTAAAAATTTATATTTGCTGCCAAAAGCACTGAAAGCAAATGAGATCCCTTAAAATGAATATTAATTTTTTCACGTAAACTGGCTCTACTATGGAAACCAGAGAAACAGAAATATTACATTATTCCAAATATCTATGTCTTGGCAAGAAAATGCAGTTGCTTTTTGAAAGTATAATTATTCTCTTCTTCCATCAGCCTCTTCTCCCAGGCAGCTAATGACAGAATAAGAGGAAGTTCAGGTTGGATATCAAGAAGAATTTTTTCATTGAAAGGGTGGTTAAGCAATTGGAACAGACTGCCCAGGGAGGTGGTGGAGTTACCACCTCCAAAGTGTTCAAGAATTGAACGGGGCATTTGGTGCCATAGTTTAGTTGATATGATGGGTATTCAGTCAAAGGTTGGACTCAATGATCTTGGAGATCTTTTCCTACCTTAATGATTCTATTATTCTATTGTATTCAATGATTATTAAATACAATTAAGAGTTGTTGAGTTTATCTCTGCCTGTGTAAGGCTCTCCTTGCTACCCTATATCTACAGATAAGGAAGCACAAACAATATAGTTATAAATGCATTACAAAAGTCACTTTTTAAAGTATTTGAAATTTTTAAAGTTCTTCCTTATATCCTTCCTCCATTCTTCTCTAGTCAAAATGGTGCATAATTAGCACATAAGATGCAAAACCTCAACAATAAGCACAGAAAATCAAGAAAATTACCTAACTTTAAAAAGAACACTCCAGTTTTTAATGCAATGGGTCATGTTACCACTTCAACAAGTAGAGACTGGACTGATGTACCTGAAATATTTTAAGTTTTCTCTAAGTCAGGGTAGTGTGAGGAGGAAGCTTCACTTATCAAAAACAATCACTGAGACTACATCCCATTCTTCTTAAAATCTGTGAATGCTCTTAAAAAGAACTTGGTGCTCAGATGAAAATAATCAAAAGCCATAACCTACTGCAATCCTCCATCCTTCAAGCAGCAGTCAAACTTCACAGTCAGTCAGAATTTGAAAACACAGATAATATAATCTGAATTTCATTTACTTACCACTGTTCCAAGTCCCTAGGTCCTGGTCAACCACTTCAGATGCCTGGCAATACCTAGAGAAATAATTGATGTAAAATGTAAGAAAGGTACAGAGCCAAAAATATGAAAAGAATATTTATGATTAGTATTGGTGGCTGGAATGGTAAAACTTTGCTTCTAAGAGATTATATGCACACGAGTAATATTTCGCCACCAGGACACTTCTGCTTATCTAGAAAAGCAGCATTCCAGACATCACTCCAACCACTAAGGGGCTAAGAAAAACCACAAACCACGGGCTTGAGGAGAGCAGACTTTGGCCTCTTTAGGGATCCATTTAGTGAAGTACCATGGGCTGTACCTATGATACAGTGAAGTACCCAAGAAAACTCACTACTATTCAAGGATCACCTCCTCTAAGCTAAGAAGCAATACATCCTAACAAGAAAGTCAGGCAGAAATGCTAGGAAACCTGCATGGATGAACAAGGAACTCCTTGACAGACACAAACAAAAGGAAACCTTGGAGGCAAGGACAGGAAGAATACAGAGGAACTATCTGAGTAGCTGTGAATCATGTTACAAAAGCTAAAGCTCTAATAGAATTAAACCTGGCCAGGGACATCAAGGGCAACAAGAAAAGCTTCTATAGGTATTTCAGTGATAAAAGGAAGACTAGGGAAAATGTGGGCCTTCAAAAGGAAATGGGAGATGTAGTGACCCAGGACATGGAGAAGGCAGACATTTTTGCCTCAGTCTTCACCAGCAAGTGCTCCAGCCACACTGCCTGAAGTGTAGAAGGCTAAGACAAGGAACTACTGAAGAGGGTCCAGTGAAGGACTACAGATACCATCACAGAACCACAGAATATCCTGAGTTGGAAGGAATCCACAAAGATCATTAAGCCCTACTCTTGGCTCTGCACAGGTCAACCTGAAGAATCACACCACATACCTGAGAGCATTGTCCAAACAGAGCTGGGGGTCTAGACAGAAAGTGGGCTAAACATAAGCAAGGCAGAAAGGAGGGTGAAGAATATCCTGGAGTACATCTACAGGCTCAGATCCCACTAATAAGCTATTATTTGCCTTTAGCCATCAATCCAGGAATACTCATCTGGAACAGGAAATCCAGTTTTGGATCCCCAGTACCAAAAAGTAATAAATTAAGGTGATAAAAGCAAGATAAAGTTGATTCAGTGCTAAATACAGGATTTCCCACAATAATAACAAATCCTTCATTTTTATACATTCATCAAGACAGGATACATGAAGAACCTCCTCTTACATAAAAGAACAAAGTGAGTCAGAAAGTCAGTGTACTCTAAGAAAGAGAGATAATCTGGCATTGGTGAAGATGCTTTAACAACAGAAAAGATGGTGCAGGACTTCTAACAAAGTGTGCTGCTGAGGACAGATGAAAGTGTATCAGCAGCACTGCAAAGTCAAGCCCAGCTTAAAATAGCCTCTAAATTCCTGGCACATATAATATTACTCCAAAAAACCCCCAAACAAACCAACAAAAACAACGCAAACAAACAAACAAAAAACACCAAAACAAAACAAAACACACACACACACCAAAAAACCCCAAAAAACAAACAAACAAACAAACAACAACAACAACAAACAAAAACAAAAAACCAAAAAAAAACAAAACAAAAAAAAACAAACAAAAAAAAAACTTTACCAACTAGCTGTGATTACTCTAACTTTTCTGTCTCAAAAAGTTATTACGGCAATGGAAATAGAGCAGTGTTAGCAGAGACAGAGACTACTTTCAAGAACAAAAAAGGCCAAATTGTTTTCTTAAAACTCAAGTACCAAAAAATGAAGGATCAATTTTAAGTATGTGTAAATAAATCTAATTCTCTGAGCAATCCAGTAAGTGGTGCTTTTAAGGAAAACCTCCTTGCTTGTAGTCTGAGCTCCCTAAGAAAGAGAAGCACAGGCTGGGTAAGCTAGGAATAGCCCACAGCTGAAGCTGTAGAAAAGCCTTCTCTCACAGAGACATCCACCTGCCAAAGGCACAGCAATGATCTTCACCTGCACACAAGAAACTAAAAACAAAACAAAAAAACCAAACAAAAACAAAACAAACAAACAAAAATATTAAAATTTAAAAAAGGGAACATGTATTATATTAAAAAAACAGTCTTCTTTTTACCACCATATTTGTGACCAAACTAACAAGAAGAAACTCTATGTCCCTTCCCTATCCCACCATCAACAGGCAGTGCGCACTTCCTGTATGCTGCAGACAGACAAATCCTTTCAAACAAATTAGAATGAAAAAAACACATGTATGCTGTCATTCTTTCTCTCAGGAACTCTTACAAATTTTGCAATAGCTCAGATGGATTTCTACAACACTTGGCAAAAATACAGCAAATCTGTTTCTTTCTTTCTTTCTTTCTACTCAACTAGCAGTAAATTTGGTTGCATCAGCCCAACCCCTCAAAGAAAAGGGGAAAACATTACATTCTTCAGTTTTAGCTCCTTTCTCATTTGCATGGAGAAACGTTTTAGTATAATCCACGGAGAAAGAGTCACTATACCAAGCAGAGCCATTGATTTCAAGTTTTTTTTTTTATTTACAGTCAACAGGAAAATCAGATAGGCTGAACACTGTTAAGAGAACACTATTGGTTTGATAACATTCCCATGTCACATAGCCTGCCTTTGTACACAACAGGAATTAGGTATACTTGGGCTACCCAACACAAATAAAATAAAGAAAAAGAATACAGATATATCTGCTGTATCTTAAAACATCCTTTTCAAGTAGCTTTTTCTTCAGATATACTACTGCATGATACTTCCACGTATTATGTAACAGCAATTACCCAAATCAAAGAAATATTTACTTACTTCAGGAAGGTTTGTATGACCAATTATGTCACTATGAATAGAAATAATGCATTCAATGGGTTCTCTGTCTTTTGCTATCAATGCAGAACAACATAAGATAAAATGAAAAAAAAAAAAAATAGTATTTCACAGGCGTCATCAAGGCTACCTTCAGAAATAACAGCAAAACAAGAAAAGGAAAGTATTTTCTTTAAGGATATACTTCTATAAGGTTAAATAAAAATCCAACAAATGAAACCAGCCTCTAAATTTATTATAATGCTAAACACTACAGGAAGCTAACAGCTCAAGATATAAACCAGATTTTTTGACATTTCTTCTCAGGTTCATTATTCTGTTTCTCACAAACCTCCAGGAGACAAAAACTCCAGTTCTGTTTTTTGTATTATCTACCTAATTTGTTCAATCTAGAAGGGTATCCTTCATATCTATACATATGTAATTTAAAGCAAATTCAAAAGAGCCATATAGAGCAATTTAATTTACAAGCTGTTGGGGGTGAGGAAAACCAGGAGGAAAATGAGACAGTGTTTGCTGTGTGGAAGGATCAAGGGAAAGGAGAAGTCTCATTCGAGGATTGGAAAATCAGCCCTGCTCACACCTCTACCTGCGACAACAACGGCATTTAAGGACTTTATAGTGGTAGCTCTGTTAAGCTTACAAAACCTATTCGTAGGTTGATTCCTCATTTTCTCTTTATGGACTTTTGCCTACCAGGCATAGACACAACCCCTCATAGGTCAGTGTACCCTGAGGTACTGACCAATCATGTTTCCCCCGGTTATTTCCTCCCTTGTCCCTACCTCCTAATGTTTATTCATATACCCTCATCCAACCGTTGTTAGCAGATTTGCATGCTCTGCCCCATCTCCACCCTCTTTCCAGAATCTTCCCCACCTTGCCTTATAAAACCCACCATTTTGTGTTAATAAAGGTGAATCAGCCCTTGGCTGAGCAGGTGTTCAGATGTGTGTCGTGTGTCTCTTCTTGGGGCTGCATCAAAACCTGAACCCAACCTGCCAGCCCACACCTTGGCTGCACCTACACCAGCTAAAAAATAGCCAAGAACCCCGATGCTGGTTCGTTCCTCTCCAGGCTTCCAAAACTGTGTCAACAAGCTATTTCAATGAGAGCAATGGAAAAAAACCTTACTTTTTTACACTACAAAAAATATTTTACTCAAATGCACTTGCATTACACATCATTAAAATGTTTAAAGCAAAATTGCATTTTTATGATCCTATCAATTCTCACAAAACTAAGCATAATAAATACAGAACCATTAAGAGATCTGCACTATGAATGAAAGATTCCTCTCAGCCTGTTACCTAATACAATAACACCTGACTTGTAGGTGAATCAAATTACATTTCTTAAAAAAGCCATTTATTACCAACCAAAGCAAAAGATTTGCAATTTTATTTTTAGTTAAGTTACTCTCTAAAATTAGTTTTAGCTATTAAGGTTTATTTTAGCTAAGTATAAATCTTTATTTGAAGTTAGTAATATGGAACATCAGCCAGGAGCCAGATCCCACATTCATGGAAATCAATGGGAGCTCTTTAGGGTTATCCATGAGGGTAAAAAGATATAAATTGTTTACTTTAAAGGCATTGTAAAAGCACTTAACAAGCTCACTTTACAACATGCTTCTTGAGTCACATCTCTGCGTCACAGGGACTATAAAGCACAAAGTTCCTCTCCCACAGCTGCCCTAGGAGTTACACCACAGTCAGCACTTAGGTCTTGCTTCATCAACCCCTCCTTTCTGCCAACTCAAGGCAGCCAAAAGCTGTGTAGCAGCATCTCCAGTAAGAATATCCACAGCTACTGAAATTGTTCCTTGGTTCCAGTTTGGCAATAAAGATGCTCCAGGTGACTGCAGCTTGGCCACCACAGAGAGGAACCAGACAAGCGGTGATTTGAGAAAGCAACTTCACCCTGGGACCAGCACTGCTTACTGACCTCCTGCCTGCGTGGGTGGTGAGAGAAGCAGGTCCCATGGGCAGCCTGGTACAAAGATAGGTTCCAGGTCAACCCAGAGAGGCTGGGACTGGAACAGGCACACTGGTAACAGAGCTCCAACACAGACCGATAGCACAAGGCTGGTCTGACACAGGCTTCTGGGCCCCCACCTAAGATTGTGAGTAGGACCCAGAGGAGGCTGAGGTCCAAGGGCCCTGACATGGGGATGCTAATTAAACGCTCTAAGCAGTGGCATGCTCCTCAGCAATGAGCTAGAATCACTTGGCAAGATCAGGCTATTCTTCCTAAATGTCAATTGCCTTAATAAATAACAACTTCTGATAAGTATTACTAACATTCAAACTATTGCTCAAACTATTGCTCCACATGCTGGCCTGCAAAACACTAAGTTTACAAATAAAGCCATATGCTGTCAGAAGTGGAAGAGAATGTCTCCAAGGGAGACAGCTCATTTATCTTTTCCTGAAGGTCTAGAGATGGCAACTGTGGAGTTTTGTTAAGGCATAAGCAATTAATGCACAATTTTATTTAATCAGTAGACATCTTGAGCCTGTTGCAGAAAGCTGCAGAGCTATCCCATTGTGGTGTCCTGGTGAGGAAAGACTTCTGTCTTACCCACCCACACATGTTTCTTCAAACCAACAGCTGCAGAGTTTGTTTGGTTTTCATTCCCACACCTCCTTCTCAGGCCAAAGTTATAGTCAGAGTATGATCCTGGTGACAAAAGCTGTGACTTTTACAAGTCAGTGAAATAACCATTATAATTTCCAAATTGCCAGATAACATTCCTGCACTCTTCTGTAATCCTGCACTCTTCTGTAATCCTGCACCAGGACTGAATTAGGAACCTGTTTATTTTGTAGTTTCAACCTAAACAAAAAAAAAAATGCCTTAAGCACAATCCTCCTCTCACTTCCAAATAAAAGAAGACCTGATTTATCAGTCAAACTCCATGTACATTTAAGACAAGATATCTAACAAAACAACCAAACACAGAACTAGGACTGACTTACTAAGACATTACAAGCTGTTAAGAGTCCTCAAAATACAAATTCAGACTTCTCTGTGGTGTCAGGAACTACGCTGAACTAATTTCCATGCCTTTCTCACAGCTTTCATCTCCCCAGATGCAATAAAAAAAAGACACTTAAATAGCAGTTTATCAAATTAAAGCATACAGACGTACACCCTGCGACCTTCTACCAATGAAAAGCGGCTTTTTAATCATGAAACACTTCAATGGTTCATGTAATGATTTTGCTAGGTGACAAAATCTTGACCTTAGGCCATTCAATTTGGCTTCAAAGCAAAGTTACTTCTACCAAATCCAATACCCAAACCTATTGTAAGTAAAATTAATTAAAGATGAGACCTTGAGAAATATTCCATGTGCCTTTATTGAGCATGTCAGTGAAACATGTTAAAGAAATGAAAATCCTTACTCAAGTCTTATCTGTTCAGTTTTCCAGCTCTGGAGAACATCTTGCTATTTCTACAGAGCTCTGAAAGTTCTGATTCATCTCCATCCAGAACACTATTCTGACACAGGCTTACAAACCCACAAAGAAGCATTCCTCTGATGCTAACGCAAGGAAGAGGAAATGAGCTAGCCACTGCTTGCTGAGAGTTAAAAATCACACTCAGTTTGCAGCTGGAAGAATCAGCTAGCCCCAGGAATTGAACAGTAACTAAGAAATATGTTAATTCTGTTTTTGTATACTACAAAGATGCTTTCCTTTGTCTTTCTAATTTTTTTCATTTTAAGTTTTTTCTGGAGCAAATTCACTTAAACACTCCTAGAGAAACAATCTTTTAAGAAAATGTCCTGGTAATACAAGGAGTACAAAGTCTGGGTTTAGCTTTTCCTGAAGCTTATGATGTCCTCTTTGAAGACTGTCACTGCACACATTTTGTAAGAAGTTCTATATATTCTTTAAACTCCTTTATTGTTTAAATAATTGTTCAAAATCCATTTCTGAGTAAAACTGAGATGTAAATTCTTGACAAGAATGAGCTCCTAGTGATTACATTTTATTTTGTTTTCCCTAGACCTATTCTTTTTACTACCTAAAAGAAGATTGTGAAAGACTGTCTCCACATATAGATACACACACAAAGAGAAGAATCACTTTTAAAAAGGCCTCTGGATTCAGAGGGCAAAAAGAGCACTCTCTTTCTGCTTTTCCTCTCCCTTTCAAGATTATATTAATTCTTTAAGAAGACATATTGATTGTTACCTTTACTATTTCCTGTATAAAGGTACTTGCAAGACTGGAGTGTCACTGGTCAACTTGAGGTTCAAATACTGGGCTTACAAAATAAACCATTATGCATTCAGTTCAAATAGGAATGGCTGCAAGTTGGAGAAGAGTACTCAAATCTACTTTACTCCTCTTCCCCAGTTGAGGGTAAAAATGACAGTTTCCTTCAGTGGTCCCTTCCAACCTGTGTAATTCTAACTCCAAGTAAGTGAATGTAATTTTTAGTCAGAAATATTTCCTCTGAATATGCATTCTTAAGCTCCTGCTTGCTTATCTTTAACCACAGATTACATTTCACATTCCCAAAAGTAAGTTATACAAGGCCATTTACATCAGTTTAAAGATTATTTTCTGAAACTCATGAGAGCGTGTTTGCCTCACCCAAACTTTTAAGTGTGATGCAAAACTTTTTTGATGTCTTCTCCTTTAACTTTTATCAACAACTGTAGGTGTGAAGGAAGATTCTTTGCTTTCCTTATGTCTCCAGTTGAGAAACTGAGATGCTGATAGGCATGAGTTCACTTAACTTAGGCTTGTTCTATAACTTTAAAAACCCCACTGCGCTTTCCTATCAAATACTTTCTCATTAAACAGTAACTTTCTAAATTAAAACAATTCATTAGAACTTACAGTGCAGGTGGTATTCTCCACCAGAGTCACTTTTAAATTTTACTGGTAGATTGAATTCCTAAGGAATGGTTGTTTAATATGCTTATATTGTTTTGAGAAGAAGAAAACCTTTAGACGTATCTCACAACTTACCTTGAGCATGTTGGGCAATACCTCTAACATGACATGGAGGTAATAAATGGCAGCATCATCTTGGACTATATCAGTTATCCCAAAGGATAGTCTTACCAGTTCCTGAAGACTGCAGTGAGGTTTTACTTTGAACACAACAAAGAATTCTTGTAAGTGATGGGAAGAGTAGGAATCCAAGTTGGATTAAGAACACGGAAAGAATACTGCACTGAATGAGGGAGGAGAGCTAAGACAAGATATGAGGTCTTGTCTTCTTTAGCCTAACTAAATGTTGACAAAAACAAAGTGTAATTATTTCTACCATTACTGTAGGCAGCTAATTAGCAAGAATAAGAAATATTTAAATTGAAAGACAACATTGCAGCAAGGACATAATAACTGTGAACTGACTGTAAACACACTTAAGATGCAGCTTAAGAGGTGATTTCTAAACCATATGAAAGAGCAAAATTCTGCAAAAGTACAAAAGCAGAGGTAAAAAAACTTTCTAGTTTTAAGTCAAAGGCTCATGACATGATGAAACAAGTTGTTCACAATCTGACTGTCTGCAATAACAAGGGAACAAACTCCCTTACAAAGGCCTTCTCATCCAAAGATCTGTACGTTAAAGGATATTAGCATAGCTTCCAATCAGCCCTCAGAAAGTACAGCTTAAAACCATCCCATATCCCACTGTTAAGGTCAAAACACGCATTATAAGCCCATTTAAAATACTCTCAAAGTATTAAATATCAGAAATGCAGTTTCTTCTTAACTATCACCACACAGAACTACTGTCTGTATCCCATGCTTTTGATTATTAAAGGCAGAAGATAACTGCACTTACTAAGTCTTGATAAAGCACACAACTACATTCACAAAGTCATGTTTTAAAGAACATGAAATACTTAGCCACTTATGTCATTCTAGACAAAGGCTAAAAAACAAGACATGGGGGTATAACAATGTTTATTTTGAATATGATTATGTCTTTTTTCTTTGGCAAAGCATTTAAACAAAGTAGTATCTGTGAAAGAAAGTTTATTTTGAAAGAAAACATTAAAAACTAAGGTCAAGCAGACCTCCCCAAAAACAAAGAAAAGAAAGAATTAGTTACTTCACAGAGCACAAGCAAAACAGCCCCAGGAAATACATATGAAAGATTTTTTTAAAGAATATATAAATTCTGATATAGCCTTCACAGATCTCTCCAGAAGTCAAGCTAAGAGACAACATGTCTCTGGAACATATAAAGATTTCTGAAAGTTCCTTCTGTTCTCTCCCTCTCTCAAAACATTGTATTTGCTATTCTAGTAGGAATTAACATTTTAATTGGCTTTGGCCATTTGCTTACTAACAGAATAAACATAATAATGAACGTGCAAGGTGAGAAGTTAAGGAACAGCCAATGAGGCAGTTAGATGGAGAACCTGGAAGGCAAGAAAATGCATCACTACTAATGTCCTCATACCCAATTTCAAGCTTGTGGGGCAATTATTTTTAAGCCAAAAACCACAGGCAGCCAAGTTTACAGCCTTTTTAAGCCTTCAATATAAAACAATAAGACTAATTTTAAAACTTTTAAAGGGGTTTAAAAAATTCCAAGGAATTACTATAAACCCTGAAACAAGACATAATCTTGTCTGCTTAATCAAGTTCATCAAATTTAAAAAGCTGTAAATTTATTATACTCTCTTTTCATACCCCCTCTCCTTTTTTTATTTTGTAGGTTCAGGAAGGCAAATTATTTCCAGGCTACATGGGATCAAATAACTGAAAAAAGCCACGCATATATATAAGCTACATATTTTAACAACAGTTTCAATTCTGTAGCAGCAGAAAATGCAGATTCCCACCAGTAGTCACTATTTTTCAAGACCTATACATACTTCAGTGAGGGCAATCACACTCAGAACAAGTACCAAGAGCCCTTTTTCCATGAGTTTTCTTACCAATGAAAAAAAAGATTTCCAAGAACAAGAATCCAACAATTCCTTAAGTCTCAATGACTGTCTAATGCACTGATTCAATAATTCTGTAAAGTTGAAGCTCTAAGTTTCCGAGTTCCTAAATACTAATGCATTCTCCCGCAAAACCAGCTTTCTGAAATTGTATGGACTGTCTTTTTAAGTGATCTTTCCAGGGAAGACTGAGGTTTAGAACACAGCATGAGTAGGTTTTCTGACATAATTGCTTTCTTATGGTTTTCCAGCAATTGAACATGGACTTGAAATCTCTTAAAGGCAAAGCTGGCTGGTTTAAATAATTGTTTTCAAAAGCACACCGATGATATGCAGCTACTTTACTCCTCAATATCCTTTGCAGCATCAAAAATGCTCTCAAATAAAAGTAAATTGCACATACATATACAATCACTTGTATTCATATACATAATATAGTCCAGTTCCATTCAGTTGGTCCCCTGTGGTTTTGGCTCTCTAGAAGGAGTTAAATATCCTAACCAGACCCTTATCCTTTCCATATATTAGTACTGTTTTCAAAGTACTGTTCAGACAATGAAGACTGAGAAAAGTGCAAATTCTCCACCCCATGCTCAGCTAACAAAGCATCCAATCAGTTCTCATTGAGGTCCAGTTCATTTTGTGTCCACATGTACGTGATTAACAGTACATTGTTTGAAATTTAATTCCACATCTGTTCTTCTGTGGGACTTGGAAAACAGCTGAAGTTTCCTGACAATTGTTTGCAGAGTAGATAATCACAAGCATGTGTAATAGGATCCCAAAGTGCTAGGGGAAAACACCATGAGTCTAAGAAGCTTTTTCTTGCTGAATGTTTTTGTTTCTTTTCTAAGTAAGATAAAAAAATCTTACTCTTGCTCTCAGATGGAAATGATTAATAAATGCTTAAGAAGTCACAGACTATAACTAAAAAGGCAAGGCAATATCCAGATTTTCTTCCTAAAGGTCATCATTTCATGTCCCAGTATTTTACCCAGAGAGCAAAAATCCATTTTATGGCGTGTCAGGTAACTTTTAAAAGTGATGCAGAAGTGGTGAAATCCCACAGAACTTCAACAGAGGAAATTTATGGTTTTGTCATAGAGCTCCATAGTTGTGAGAGAATGTTCCAGACTATAACAGTATGACAGCATCTTTTGAACAGATTGCAGATTTAAGTGTTAAGGATGTATTTTCTTCTGATCTCTGTAAAATGCTGATAAGCACAGAAAGGAATAGAAATTCTTCCCTGTATTTGCCAATGCAAGTGCAGGCAGCAACACAGCATATTGGGTATGTTAAGCTCATAAAAGCACTTTTGCCACACGATGCAGTTATGTTGAGGAAATCTGCCACAGTTTGCTGTGGATGCTAAATTCCACATTTGCTCAAGAAATAATGGGACAAATTAATGAAGAAAAGATACGCAGACAGCCTCAAATGAAAAACTGCCTCCTTTGACGCGGTAAGTCCTGTAGGTGCAGAGCAGTAGAAACTATGAAAACATCAGTGCAGCCTGTATTTTAGGCCACTGGCTATTACTGGGTACTTCTGGTTAACTATTTTATTTATGGTCTTATGGCATTGGCTTGGACCTTTGTTTGACCTCCACATATAACAAGTGCAGGAATGACATGATCTACAGTGACTGAGAGAGGGCTCAGGGTAGATAAAAGAAACTGTTTTTACAAACTTTGTTTTAATTAATTCTGGGATTAAAGCAATGATTAGTCATACATGACGCTGCCTCATGTAAGAAAACCCAAAATTTCAGTTCAGTCACACCAAACTGATGCCTCAGTCAAAGAAACTAGATACTGCTGCCAAGTGCTACAAGGGCACTGCAAACCTTCCAATAGTTGGTGTTTTCTTAAAAAGGAAGATGCCTGTGATATGTGATTATCTCAGTGTTTTCAAACTTATCTCCACATTCATTAAAGTTAGAAACATGGACAACAACAGAACCTCAAAAAAAAAAAAATCCCAAACAAACAAACAAAACCCCACACCAAAACAAAACACTTCATACTTAAATAAATATTTACATTATTTCCAGTTTTGTTACACACATACATATGCACACACACACAACTCCTTGATACTGGCAACAATGGAAACCAGGTTAAACCTGGGTAGTACCATGTGGCCAGTGCTAAACACTGTGTCACCCTGGATGAAAGAGATGAAGAACATGAATGAGAACCAGAGAAACTTTCTAGAATGAAAATCGAGAAAAGGTGCAGAAGAAATAAAGTTCAAATAACCAAATGCTTATAGTTTATGTAAAAAGAAACTATTCAGATAAGGAAAAAAAAAGTCTGTCTTCTACAGGAAAGGACAGTGATGGGTTCTAAAAGTCTTCTGCTCAGCAAAATTGCTGGCATTACTTAATTAAGCCTTCTATTTAAAATTCATAGTATAACCAATTCCATAAATGTGAAGGCACAGAGAGGATACACTGCATATTCGAAATTCCCTCCTGCACATACAACCCTGCTTCCAAAAACACCACAGCATACATATACACATATATGTATATATATTTTTTAAAAAGTGCCATATACAGACATTTATACACAAAAGACTACAAATATATCTACTTCAAACACTCCTATAGAGTTTTATCTCTGTTGCACTAAAAAGCTAAATGACATTCAATATACACAGGAGTCCCCTGGGTCTCTTCTACTTTGTCCTTCTGTAATTATACTAAAATCTTGTCTGGAGTCTCTCCCTCAAGGCATCTGGAGTTGACACTTCTCTTATCTATCTAACTAAAGAAAGGTCCCATGCTTCTTCAATACCATGAAGAATTTAATGTATCAGCAGGGACTCAAAGCTTGAAACTTGATCCAGTATTTTCATAAAACGATTCACAGACTTAATTGACTTCTCTGACTTAAGAGCAAAGGGTTTCCATACAGCAGTTTGGGACTAGATAAATGCACTCATGTTTCCATCAGTGGGAGAGGGAGGAAGAGCATCATAACCCAGCAGCCACCAAATTGATTTTAACATACTGAGACAGAAATTCCTATTAGAGTGCCTTCATAACTTTCTAAGAAAATCACAGCGGGTATTTAATGTCTCCTATAAAATAAGGAAGGATGAACATAAAGTGATAGAGAGCAAATTAAGAAAATAAAATGGGAACCAAGAAAAAAGAGTTTATTCTTACTTTACAGGAGGGAGAGTAGTGGTTTGGAACTTCATTTTACTGTATATCAATACCCTGGATAACAAGGAAGAAAAGTCAAAGGAGAATTTGGATCAAAGGAGCATTGGTGTGCAAAGCTGAACTGATTCCCCCTCTTGTAACTAAACAACATGACAGGTACTCAGCACAGAAGGAGATGCTGTTCTATCACATGTAGTGAGGAATTTGTCAAATGCTCAACAACGTCTCCACTTTTATTATACCAACATGTAAACTAAGCAACTGCAAGACTAGTTATTCTAAATTTTTCTTTTTGAGAATGCACTATTTTGTGTTAGTTTTTACTCTGTCTTTGAAAAATTGCTTGCTTGTGCAAAATGGCATCTTCAGTTTCTTTAAAACTCAAAATATCCCCCATTCATCTGCCAAGTGTCCAAGTGTGCAAAATAAGGAATTTACTTATACTAAAAAGCCTTATCCAAGCCTTTCTGAAACCGATCGGAAGTTTAAAGAGCATTTTCTTCCAGTTACTTAAAGAAAAAGATAGCTTTCAAAGATGAAAACAAGAAACAGAAAAGTGAAAACCAAGAAGATTAAATAAGGGCATGTCTTTAACTTTTTTTTTCTTTCTTTTTTTTGGTCACCAGAAATCAGATAGAACTGCTCTTTATCTATACAGTGTCTTAAGTAATATCAAGTCAAAAAAATCTTAGTCATGCTTTCAGTTGCCAGGGTACCCTCTGCTAAGATCCTAAAAGCTGTTTTCATCTTCCAAATTATTACTCAAGGTCAAAAAAATCTCAGAGAGCTGGGACTTAGAAATTTCAGTCTTTGATTCATCAGAAATATTTGACATAAGCAAGAAACAGGTTGTTATAGAGAGTAACCCAGAAGCACATCAGAAAATAAATTCATTGTGTGAATTTACATTAGTTTACACATGATTCATTCCCAAAAATCACAGAATAACAAAATTGTTAGGATTGAAAGGGACCTCTAGTCACCTAGGTCATCTAGAGGTCATCTAGTCCAGCTCTCCTGCCAAGGCAGGGTTACCTGGCGCACACGACACAGGAACTCATCCAGGTCAGTTTTGAATGTCTCCAGAGAGGGAGACTCCACAGCTCCCTGGGCAGCCTGATCCAGTGCTCTGCCACCCTCAATGTGAAGGACATGTTGAAGTGGAACTTGCACTTTATTTTATGGCCATTACTCCTTGTCCTGTCACTGGGCACCACTGAAAAGGGTCTGGCACCATCCTCTTGGCACTTGCCCTTGAGATATTTATATGTATTAATGAGACCCCCTCTCAGTCTTCTCTTAGCTTGACTAAACAGGACCAGCTTCTGCAGTCTCTCCTCATAAGAGAGATGCTCCAGACTTCTTGTCATTTTTGTGGCCTCTGCTGGAAGATGGACACTAAAGATCAGAAACATGAGCTGCATGTAACAGGAAGACAGTTTCCACTATCACTAAAATATGTGCCTTTACAAGTCACAGGCAGGATAGTCTACTTCATAACCACTGAGTGGCCAGAAAGGATATCACAAAATAAACACTGCAACTTTTTAGCATTGTCTAGAACAGCATTCTTTCACCTATGGCCATTCAGGATTGTGCACCCAGATACAGGAAGTCAGCCTGAAGAAAACAGAACTTTTCTATCAGCCTGCACCTCAGGAAGTCTTCCATCATCCCCGTATCACCATTGGTGAAACAGAGCTCAAATCAGTCCAGCAATTTAATTACCTGGGAAGCATCATCTCCTCAGACAGTAAGATTGATGCGGAAATAGACAACAGGCTAGCAAAAGTGTATAGAGCTTTTGGTAAACTCCATAAAAGTGTTTGGTGAAGCAAACACCTGAAGAAAAGTACTAAGATCAGTGTTTACAGAGCCATTGTACTGTCTACTTTTTTATATGGATCTGAATCAGGGGTCATTTACCGCCACCACTTGCGTCTCTTAGAATGCTTCCATCAGCGCTGCCTCCGTACAATCCTAAACATCCACTGGACTGACTATGTGGCCAACATGTCTGTCCTTGAACAGGCAGCAGCCACGAGCATTGAGACCATGCTGCTGAGAACACAGCTGCGCTGGGCAGGGCACGTCTCCAGGATGCAGGACCACTGCCTCCCTAAGATCGTGCTCTATGGGGAACTTGCCACTGGCTGCCACAAGAGAGGAGCCCTGAAGAGGAGATACAAGGACTGCCTGAAACAATCCCTCAGCCTTGGCCATATTGATCACCACCATTGGTCTGCCCTGGCCTCCAATTGGGAGGCCTGGAGACACACCATCTATAACGCTGCTGCTGCTTTTGAGAACACACACAGGATCACACTTGAGGAGAAAAGAATGCAGAAAGAATCGTGTCTTGTCGACATCACCTAGGGAGTCTTTCCACTCTGCCTTCTGCAACCAGACTTGTCTATCTCACACTGGCCTTTTTATCCATCAGTGCGCTTGTAGCAAGCGTGGGTAGAGCCCCTCTCAAATCTTTGTTCGCGAAGCCTAGCTGTGATAACAGTGTTCCAGCTTCCAAAACTGAAAGTCATCTAGAGAAAGTGCTGCTTTAAAAAATTCAGTTAATTAACAGTACCTGTCCTTTTTTTGTCTTCTGAATACTGTATATTTGCAGTCTTTCAGAACTTACAGGCAGCTTATATAAAATAAGGAGAGTGACTTTTTACACAGGCACATAGTGATAAGACAAGGGGAACAGTTTTAAACTAAAAGAGGAGAAGTTCAGATTAGATATAAGGAAGAAATTCTCTACTCGGAGCATAGTGAGCCATTAGAACCGGTTGCCCAGAGAAGCAGTGGATGCCCCACTTCAGGTTGGATGGGACTTTCAACAGTCTGGTCTAGTGAAAGGTGTCCTTGGCCCACGCAAGGTGGTTGGAAATAGATGATCTTTAATGGATCCTTCCAACCCACGCCATCCTATGATCCTATGGTATTCCTATTAAAAATATTTCACATGCTGAAGTGACTTTGGAGAGAGAATACTCATAAACACATTGATGAAAGATTATATTAACTCAAAGTACAACTGAACTAAAAAAGAAAGACACAGAAACTAATATTAAATACTCTTAATTTCTAGGGGTACATTTCCAACACTTGTAATATTACTCTCAGACATTAACATGAACTACTATCTCTTACATCAGTTTACATATAGTACATGTATAGTTATCTATAAAGCATGTTCTTCTAAAAGACTGTATGTCTATAAAAGATGGGTGCTTTGTTGCTGTTGTTGTTGTTGGTTATGTTTTGGTTTTTTTAATTCCTACAGCCTAACCAGTTCAGTTTTAATGAAAGACAAGCAGGTTTGGATGAGATTACAGCATACATTGCTGTTGAGCTTGGCTCTCAAATCTTTGTGCCTAATGTAATGGCTTCCCATAGAGTCACTCAAAAGCATCTTGCTCCTGAAACAACTATTTTTTTATTACTAGAATCAAAGATTAATTAATTAAATGCTACTTCATTTTCTCTAATCATTATTTTCTTCCTAAATAATACATAATGATTCTGTGATCACACTCTAATCAAGCTCCAAAAATACTAATATGCAGTTTTAAAAGCCTAATCAGGGAAACCTATTACTCTGGTCTGCCTTTTTTGGTCAAAGACTTTATTCCAGAACTACAGTCTGGCTGAAAGGCAAAGTCCTGCTTATTGAGAACTTTTTTAGAGTTTTGTTTAATGTCTGCTTACATTCAAAGAACTGACTCGCCTAGACAAGAAACTGCTGAAGAGTGAAAACAATGAACAGCCCAAGTGGTGCTGTTTGAAGACGAATCCAGAAGCTATTCTTCAACTTCACACCTGAACAGTGATCCAACACTATATGGACAAGTGAAAGAGCTTCTTGATAGCAATTAAGTGGTTGGATATGAAGGCAAAATGCCTTTTAGACAGGTAAAATCAAAGCTGCAGGACTAAAGAGCCTGTGACCAAACAACTCACCTCCACACCAACAGTCTGGATGCAGACAAAAAATAATTTTTTTTTTTCTTTCAGCTTTGTGGAAAACCTCCATTTCTTTGGCAATCTTGTCTTAGCCTGATAGGGATGCAGCTCCCATTTTTCTGTCTGTATGAAAGACAACCCTGTTCAAAATTACTTTTAAATTTAACTTTGGACTAATATTGTTCAATTTGTGGAACAGATTATCTGAAGTAGAAATTACCTAAGTTAATATTTAGAAAATTATTTTTTTAAAAAAATAGAATGGGAAGGAAAAATACAGTGGAGGTGGGAGAATATTCTTTAATTATTCATAAAGATAAAGAGAAACAACAATACTTCTCTTTAATTCCCCATTTTGTGAATGTCTGTATAAAACAAATGGAATGCTTTTCACTAGATTATAAAACAGAAGTCCATGTCATAAAGCTCCACACAAGATGATAACTATGTGTAACACTTTCAGCCGAAAAAGGAAACAACTTTGAGATTTGCACAGGGAAGTTATGCAGGCAGCCATGAGGCCAAAATAATTTTTTAATATTCCTACAAAACAAACAAAAAAGCTTTCAGGGCATCTTGCAGCTTCTTTATGCAGTACTCAAGTGTAATTTTTATGCCACTATTAACGTAAGTAATAAAGACTAGGAACTGATATTTAATGCTATTCCCTAAGTGTAAGAAAACATGAAATTAATTCCTACTAGTATTTTTCAAATAGAAGGTCTCTGAGCCTATGTGCAGTAAAGAGATGAAAGACTTTCCTTAAGAGGAAAAACCAAAAAAAAAAAACCTTTAGCCCCTTATAGTTTGTATTGTTTATTGTAAATATAGGTTGTTAAATTACCACTACTTAAAAGCAAGACATTAATTCCTAAGGAAAAGTGTGAAGTACACACTTCCTTCCTTGAAGTGTTTTGGATAAGTAATATGTTTACGTTGCCCCAAATAGCTTTTAAATTCAGTATTTCTACATATTTTTACAAAACAAATGTCTATATTTAGTCAAAACAGTATCTGTAAATTAAGAGTATTTTCCTAGTTCAACACAAGGTCAATGGGATTTCCATTTGCTTCCTGCTTGAATTTTAAGGTAGCGTTTTTCTGATAAATGCATCTTTGTTATTTCTTAGTATTACCCCAAAAAAGTTAAGGATTTATGTTTGCCAGACTCTTATCTATGTGAGCAAACAGAAGCTCTATTCACACATCTAACACCATGAAAATGCATCTAGCTAAGATGTTCTGATGTGCATATACTTAATTTTATGTGTTATGCTGTTGGACCTCATACCCAGTATTTTCATTTTCTTTCTTCCTAAATTCACAAACACATTAACTATACTGCAGCCACCAAAATCAATCACAACTAACTACCATAGTGATTTCAAAAGTACACTTTGCCCTGGGAAACTAGGCTAGAAAAGTAAAACTGGTTTAAGAACAGAATACTTGCATCTAATGCATACCCTTTCAGGGACACACATACCAGGTTAAATTAGTGATACTAGGTCAGCTTGCAGCAATTTCCTGTCTCACAACCCCTTTCCCAACACAAATACAAAAAACAAAGTTTAAATCGATGAGATCCACAGAGAAGTCTGCCACTGTTCAGTGTTTAAAGACATAAGAACAGCCTCTGTTCCAGAGATGAGATCTCCACATTCCCCTTAAGTGCAAATAATTAAGCCAGGGCCAACCTCCCTTTCTCCATGGCACAAAGAGGGCTGAGTTCCCAGCTGGGCAGTAACACAGCTTCAGCAGGACCAGAGAAGGTGGCCACATGCTGGTGACCTGCTAGCTCCAGCCTCTCTGGCCAGGAGAGGTGGGATGGTTCAAATCATCTTGCAGACAGGACAGAAAGACACCTTCACAACCAAGTACCCTAATGATTTGTTTACCGTACAGATAGGGAGCAGAACAGCATCTTAATACTCCAGTAGTTATTTTTATTTTCCCTTTGCAAAAAAAAGAAAAAGCAATAATTTATCTCCAGGAAAGGGTTCCAGTTCAGGCCTCTCTCCCGAGCAACTGAAGTGTGAGACCTTCATGGGGGATAGGTTTCTACCACTGAACATCCTTGCCATGGACTATTTGTCCCTCAAGGAGATGCAGTGTCTGAAACACAGCTATGCAGTTTCATCCAGCATTTAACATCTTTGCTCTCTGAGGCAAGGAAGAGACATACAGACCTACATTTTAAAAATTTACTTTAAAAAGGATATAAATGCATTCTATTTTTACAGAAATATTACAGACTATACAGACAGCTTGCTGCCCCTTGTTCCCTGATACCTGAAGGTACCTGGGAAATCATGCATAGCAAAGATGTCTTGCATGCAACAACTGCCTGCTTACTCAAAGCTTTCATTTTGCTTTCCAACCAGTCTCCTTCATCTGTGTTTTGCTCCTCAGTTGCAATATCTCTGCTCCCTCCACAGCTTTTCTCTCTCTCCACTCTGGCAAATCTCCCTCCACAACCCACTCCACCACAATTTTTAAAGGGTTGTACCAATGGCTCTTATCTTTGTTCCTCTTCCTGTGGAAACTAAAATTTCGTGCAACTTTATGCCTCCAAACAGCAGCAAAGGAAACTAGTTTTATCTAGTGTGCAGTTCTTCCTTTGCTCTGCCTATTAGGAGCAGTTGGATTCAGCAACTTAACCTTCTTGCAGACTTCCATCTCAGTCCTCTTGGAGAATCAGCATATGTAAAG
Organism: Pyrocephalus nanus; assembly: GCA_038380795.1. Lineage (NCBI taxonomy): Eukaryota > Metazoa > Chordata > Aves > Passeriformes > Tyrannidae > Pyrocephalus > Pyrocephalus nanus. The sequence goes on from CM076263.1 coordinate 22,040,195, forward strand.
ATAGTTACAAAGTTTTCTAACATAATCTTTAAACTGCAAATAGACAAATTCCCCAATGATATGTAAACTTTACTGACCAATTTTAAATCTTAATAGTTTCAAGATTACTATAAAAAGAGGGAGGATACATGCTGCTCTTTACTTTCATCATATCTGTCCAAATGTATGTTCAGAAAACAAAGGACTTAGCTAACGCATACATTTTCTAGAGAATTATTTTTAGCTTGCTTAACGTTGAAGGAATTCACTACAAGCTCTCCACAGCATGGAACAATGTTCCCACCAGTCTCTCTGTTACAAATTAATGAAAAGCTGACTGCTCATTCTGTGCCGAAAGGCATATACCATGCATCGTAAATTTCAGTCATGGGCACTGAGGAGCAGATCAGGGTACACCTTACCCAAACAGTCCAAAGGAAGTTCTCCACATTTATTGCAGCAAGATGATATCTTAATCCTTTGACACAATTAATTCTCATGTACTCTCCTCTTTCTCTCATTACTAGACTTCTCCAAGAGCATCACATGTTCAGAAAAAAACTGGCAGGCTCTCTGATCCTCTTTAAAACAGAGTATGCAAGACAATCACATGTATTTCTAACAGCCACACTTCACTACTGCAATGTCATGTCGAGTTTGAAGAAAGAACAAAAATCAAGTATTTGCAAATTGCATCAAAAAGACTCAGCAGTGATCTTTCCATTAAAAACCCTGCTCTAAACAAAACCTATGAAGCATTTTAGCTGTGTTTTTTGGAACAATGCCTAGAAACAAGACTACAAAAATCCCCCCACCCAAACCACTGCTGACTGGTATTTATCAACACAAAGCAAGTATAAAATTATAATATGAAATCACTTGGCTACACAGAAAAAAACCCACAAACTCTAGAGCAACAACAAAAATTCTATACATTCTAAGTAAATTTTAAAAAGTGCTAAGTAGTTCTTTATACAACTCCTCCTGCTTATGTCAGTATGAATAACTTTAAGTTATTACTAAATTACTTAAATCTGAAATACAAAAAAATATTTCTACATGGTTTTAGTACTACAATGAATTTGCTCTACTGGGCCTTGTTGGAATTTTCTCCTTCTAAAGAAAAGGAACATTTTACAACTTAAACATAGTGCGAATTATTGGGTAATAGTACAAGCTATTTATTTTTAAAAAACATGTTTTAGCTCATCATTTATGATCACTGGGCTATAAAGCATTAGCCTACTAAACCGAAACCATGGTTTGTTTTTGGCCTCTGTAACTCAAAACAACATTGACAAATGTGCAAAGACCCGTAAAACATTTCCCCTTAATTTTAAGTTTAGTATTTCATAGAAGGCCACATATTTGTCCCACCTTTTGCCTGCCAATCTAGTCTATTCTGCTCTCTGGCAGTCTTTCCACAAAGTTCTCCAAGGTAAGAAGCTTCCAAGATAACAGTTGTAGATAATTCCATGGTCAGTAAACCCTTTTAACTTGTAGCATAGAGTTGCAGACAAGCATATACACAGTATCGTTCATGCAACCTAGCATACAGTAAAGACAGATGAGTCATCCATCCAATACTCACCACTAAGGCTCCTAATACAATATATGAGAAATCACTCAAAACAAAGAGAGCTATTTCATCAAGTTTTGGAGGAGCGAAGACTGAATTATTCTAGTTAAAATTTATTGTGTTGTCTGCTAATGGAAAACTTGCATCTGAAATAAACCCTTATATGGTAAAGAATTCCTCAGTTATGGAAAACTAATTAAAGCAAGCAGATCCATGAGCTCTGCTATTAATGAAGCTTACTCTTGTCAGATTTGTGATTCATAGATGATCAAGATTTCTGACAGGATCTCTTATAGTCCCTCCTCCAAATGGCCCCCTATTTTTGAAAATAAGAGGTACTTCAGTAGCTTTCTCCCACCATCCACAACCTCATGCTCAACACACATTCAGCAGCACTGCAATGTCCAGCCCTTCCCACTACACCCTGGTCCGCACTGCATCGTGCTAATACACAACATACACCCAAATTGTCCTTTCCACCACTGCATGCCAAATAGACTCTCACTCCTTTGTGCAAGCCATAATGGGGCAGCACAGCTAAACCCCCTGCTTATGCCATAACAGGGCACTTGATAAACAGGCACATATGGCTTGGTGATGGGCAAAAAGAGAGACAAAACAGGACAGCCAGAGCACTTGCAGAGAATCCACTTAGAGGCTCAGCAGACTAGGTCATAGTTCAGATCCAAGAAATCAGGTAAATGTATGGTTTTCTTTGGAATGCAAAGTGCTTGCATTTTTTTAATTCTAAAGTATTTAACTGAAATTCATCTGAATTTGTTTCTCAGTCTCAACAGCTGTTTGCCAAGGTGCTTTTTGAACAAAGTAAGATGCTATAATAAGATTGTCTCTCTTATTCTGAAATTTTTACATAAAAATAGAAGAAGAAACCATAAAAAAAACCTCAGCTATTACAAGTGTTTTTAGCCTGTGAAAATATTTTTCATTAAATAACAGTAGCCACCATTAATGACTATGTACAGCAACACAAAGGGAGAAACTTCAGTATTATACTACTTTGGAAATCATCATAATTTTCAAACTATAATCTGGTTCCTCCTTAATTAATACACATAATTTAACCCATAAATCATAGAATCTTAATTAAAGAAATCTTAACTCAGCTTTACTGAGAGTAAAGTAGAAAAAAATCAGTGTGTTTGCCACTAAGTGGATGGTGGTGCTTTCACAGTGTTGTAAGACTCTTGCATCAAAACACTGTCAAACCTTCCAAAACCAAAGTAATTGGAAGTCTTCAGCAAAGAAGAAAAATCACCAAGGAGAAAGATGCAGAGGCTGGCAGAATGACTGATGTGTGGAAAAGTCAACAAGAAACCATTTCTCAGAACAAAAACTAGTGGGCAGGTTACTAAATGACATATCTGTAACAAATGAGGAAATGCTTTTTCTTCACAGTGTGTACCTGAATTATGGAATCAGAGCAGCAAGACACTGGACACACACAATTGGACACACAAAAAAATAAATAAATTCTTGAATAACAGACCCACTGATGGTTATTTTAAACACAAATGCTTGGGTTCAACCTTTAGCTAGGGAGGTCCCTCAACCATCTAATTAAGGGACCTAGCCATGGGAAAGAATTACTACATATACTTCAGGCATTTCTTACATTTTTCTCCCCAAGCATCTTTACTAACTGCCTTTGGAAAGAGTATGGAACTAAATGGACACTTGGCCTGACCAGAACATGGCTAGTCGTCTGTTCTCATTAAATAAAGGCAGACATGCCAAATACCAGATGAAGGCAGACAAAGCAACAGGCATAAAATGTATGCAGACATTAGATTCTTAATTCTCTCCCACTTCTCAAACAGCATTAATCACTACTCCTGCAAGCAGCATGGTATAATATAGGACACAACAGATTTAGACAGTTATGTATAATTATTGTGAGAAATAAAAATTACAAATAAAAAAAAATAATTTTCTTCTCCAATATGTGTGATTTTATTTGCTGCTGGGAAACAAGCCATGATCCACAGCCAACTTTCAAACAGGAAAATTAGGTACAACCAGTTTTAAAAGCCAAAGCTGTGTTCTACAAAGCAGTTAAATGTTGGTCCACTTTCAGAAAGCTTTTCTAATTCAGTGAAAACCAAGAGCGGACAGGTGGACCCTGTACCTGAGAAAAGCCCCAGCACAGTACAGAGATCCCAGCATAAGCAGTAAGAAGTCATTAAGGCCAAGATTTCTGTTCCCTTCACTATTAAATGTTGCTTTCAATTAAATTACCTATTAAATTTCCATCAGGATCAACAGTCTCTTCAGATTTATCCACAAATCCATAAATCATCCAGTCAAGTGCAGGAATGTGGTGGCTTTGGGGGTGTTTTAGGGGTTTGTCTGGATTTATTTAGCGGTATGATTATTTATTGTATAAGAGATACTGCAAGAAGAATCAGGTGTGGAGGAACTTTTCAAAACTTCTTCTAAAAATGAAGGTGATATTAAATCTGGTATCTTTTCTCTGGGGAAAACAACAAACCCATCAAGGTATAATTTTGTCATCACCTGCTCATAACGAAATAGGATTTCGCTCTTTTGGACAGAGTTTGCTGCCCCAGTTCTACTCACTGCTACACTCAGTAGCCATCAGAAATGACAACAGCATCTCAGATTGGAAACCCAGTGTGACTCAGACACCTATGGCTAGCAACTCTGATCTCCACTTACGTGACATGTGAGAACCTGTCCCTTCTATTAAACCAAATGAAACATGTTATTGAGAAAATGTAGAGGGATAAACCACATAATAGACACAGGTTATTAGGCAGCTGCCACAGAAACTGGCATATCTAATATTTTTCTATTATCTACCCAAAGTCATTCTACTAATTTTTTTTCTGCCCTCCTCTAGTGGAAGACAGTATCTCCTATAAAGCTTTTCACTTTTCATAAGATGTCTCCCACAAATCTTGTTTTTTCCCAGTGAGACCAAACGAAGTCATCCCTTCAAAATCTTCTTGAAGGTTATAGTATCAGAGCACTTTATAGCAGCTGCTGTATAGAGTTCTCTACCTGAAACCTCAGCAGTGCTAAACAGAAAATAACAGCTATGTCCTCTTACATGCAACATTCCTTAATTATACATCTCAGATGTAGAAACAAATGTATTTGTCCTTCAACTAACTATAAACCCCAGATTTTCACTAGCTTTACTACTTTAGGTTTTCATTCCTCTTCCAACAAGTATGTAAAACATCACAAGTTGGAAGTTCAACTCATTGTGTTTGGATTGTCTCTCCAAACTGTCAAAACAACTGCTTTTCAACCATCCTTTTGCCATGTGAGATCCATTTAAATTTTCCAGTTGAGGCATAGGACCCTGTGTAGTGAATTTAGACCTACTGATAATAGGCTTACTTTTGTTAGTTAACCATCATGACTCCTTATAAGCAACCAGTGGATCCATAGGGTCCGCAGACTACAGGTTGATAATCATTTACTACATTCTCTGTACTCCATTAGTCAAGCACGTAAGAAATATACAGAACAAAACCAGAATATACACTGGATCCTTCTGAAATGACTTGTCAGTTGTCAATAAACCATTAAGGACTATTGGAGAGCTTTTCTCAACCACTTGTGTGTTCACAACCATTTCATGTGGAGTTCCCCACCATTTTCTATGAGTGATGTGTGAGACAGTCAAGAATATCACACCCAGTCACTGCAGGAAAAAAATAACAGTTAAGATACCTCATCCATCTGCTGCTTATTTTTTTATCTACTAGGCTAGCTGTACTGCCAAGGAAGGAAACTGAAATTGCCTGACACAGTTGGCACTTGATAAATCTATACTGGTTGCTTATCAATTTTATTATTCCTGAGGTGCTTTTAAAGCAAGTTTTTAATAACTTGTTGAAAAAATGTGCGGGGATTAAGGTTTCATTGACCAGTTTGTAAATCTTTTACTCTTTCAGGTTTTATTGACTAGCTTGCAATTCTCTTCATTTTCTCCAGCACCTTTTATATATATATATAAAATATATATATTTATATTATATATAAATATATAAATATATTTTAAAAAGGAAAGAAGTAGGGAGTGTAGGTTTACATTTGCCCTTCCCCAGTCTTCTGAAGAGTCTCCTGCTCTCTCTCTGATTCTCCAAATATTCAGACTAAAGTACCTGACAAAGAGAAGAATGATAATGCTGGTTTTCAGTTTAGCAATCTTCTGGTTCTTACCTGAGGACAGTAAGCTATTAAAATCAGTGAAAGTGAATGATGACATGGAAGCTGAAATAGGGGTGAGGAGAAAGCAGTAAGAAGTGGAGAATAGTAAGAGTGCATCCTGGCCACCTAGATTTAAACAACAACAGCATCAACAAACCAAACCAAAAAAAACAACACTAGTTTGAACCACTGATAGGCATTCAAGCAGCAAATGTTTGTGTTTGGTTGGTTTTTTTTTTCTTTAAATAAAGATAGTAAAGAAATAGTCTAGGCCGCCAACCATATTGATGAGCTTCAACAGCCAATAAAACAGACTGGTTCAACAGAAGTTTAACAAAACACTTCTATACAACTTAGCAAAGCCCTCTGGCCTGATTTGGTAGGTGGAGGTCTACTGAGGTATTGCCTTCAGCTGCACTGCTGGTAAAGTCCAGGAAGCCTGTGTCTCCATTGTTCTGGTCCAAGGTACTTCTTATTGCTATAGAAGGAGGCTATTGTGTAAATGGAAATCCCCTGCTGGCTCTCAATTGCAGTCAGCAATGTCACTTTCCTGTCAAGTTTTCCCAAAATGTAAACGCCTAAAAAGGCCTGTAGTTAAGAAACTTTCCATAATATTGGGAGGCAACTCACCCTGTCATGGACATAAACCATTCTGACAGCCTGTCAGGACACAGATAATGTAGGAGGAGTAGCAAGAAGGCAATGAAGGCTATCTTTTTCTCTGTACCTGCCTTGAAGTAAATGAAAATGTCAAGTTACCTGGAAGGTAGGCTGACTGGATTCAGCACATGAAGAAGACATGATTCCACTAATATGTTTTGTTACACAATGATCAGTTAAAGCAGCCTGCTGGTACTGCCAGAAACAACACTATCGTATGTGCACTAATTTAAATAATTTAACTATAAAAAGTCACACTAATCTAGGTACGTCAAAAAGTGCTTCTCTCTCTCTCTCCTTTTTTTAATGAAAATTAAAGAGAAGGAAGTTTTTTTAAAGAAAAATAAAGCCAGGAGCAAGAGACACCAATCAAAAAGTGGGTCCCCAGTTAACACATAAAATTTCTGGCATTTATGCACTTCAGTTCCATTCTCAATCAATGCTGGCTGCCATGACAGATGCTGGATTAGGTTAAAACACACACTATAGCTTCAAATCTACTTGTAGCCAGAAAGTATAATAGTAGAATGACTTCTTTTACCAGTATCCAATTCACTAGTAAAACAACTATATTTATTCTTTTAGCTTGATCAGCTTGGGGCCCATGATATCAATTGTGCAGAATTACTGTGCAATTTCCATTTGCTATGTTCAATGCATACATGGGACTTGAGCAAGTACAAGGCCGCACACCTTCTGTATTTAGCAGCACAGTGATGTATCTCATCAGACAGTAGATCAATAAAACAGTTAAAAGACTTACCCAAAATCCATTTAGAAGAACTGAAATGAATACTAACATGCCATAGAGAACCACAATAGCATATATGGATGAAGGAGAACTGGATTATCTCATTTCTTAACCCTGAAAAATGTCTATATTTCTTTAATTAAATTAATAATTGAAATGTTTGTTGGCGCTTTTTTTTGTCAGTGGTAACTATTTATACCTTATCATTCAGTTTCAAAAAAGACTTCGCTGAAATCCACTCTGTCTTTAACATGACATCTGAGTCATCCAGAAACACAGCTAGCAAGAATTCTTGATCGACACTGGCAATCATCAGTTTAGGTAAGCAGCAATCCTTCCTTCAGGCTGTGGGTCAAAATTTTACTGAATACTGGACTTCAAATACACTGTGCTGAACTGATTATTTTTGATTTATAAAGTTATGTATTGGCAGAAAGAAATCAATTTTCACAGAACATGGCAGTTGAAGGAACTGGATTGGACAGTCTCACAGTTTAAGAAAAAGAAAGACACTGGCTGACTCTGACTGACCCTTGTTCAGGAGGGTACACTGACATACTGCTGTGCATCCATGTAGTGGATACACATCACACTGCCTCACCCACTTTCTTCAACTATTGTGTATGGAACTAAAAGTAAAGAGATGAGCTGTAACACACCTGTCTAAAGTACTGCATGAGAAAAGGCAAGACAAATATTTAACTAAATTAATAGTTGTCTTTCTAGTATTTTAAAAATATACACTTACTATTCACATGATTACAGAAAATTCTGTAAAAGAAAACTGATGCTTTCACCCATAGCCCATTCCATGTTTTCCCCTTCTACAATATATCGTTCTTCATCACATATTTCTTTGTATAGGGCTTAAATGAGGACTTTGTTTAAACAGATTCTTCTGTCTAGAAGGATGGTTCATAGCTCCCAGTTTAAAGCGGTGCACACTTGACTAACAGATTGCCTTAGTAGACCTTAACAATTCACAAACTTGCAGAGAAACATCACAGAAGCAAAAATGCTAGTGTTTGAATGAAACAACAATAAACTGAAGAGCAAGCATTAGCATTTAGCTTTACATCATAACAGCGGCCCCAGTGAATTCAGTTGTACTTTTCCAATAGATGTCTCAAAACCAGTAGTAATTCCATCTCCTTTTTTAATTCTAGAATCATTTACTTGAAGAAAAACCTTTACTAGAGCTGAATACAGATGGAATGTTTTTAATAAGATTTTGCCAGGCAAACCATTTTAAGAAACATAAAATATATTTATTAACCAATTAACATATATTTATGCTACATATTAAGAAAACTCCACATAATTAAAATTAACATGTTTCTAATGACACATTAATTCACATCATGTCTTTTTGAATTGGATACCTTCCCCTCCCTACATCTCAACAAATTCAATCTTCTTTATCACTATACTTTTCAGGATTCCATGCCTTTGTACTGGTTGTCTATGTGACTACTTTAGAATAGCACCAATAGACAAAACCATTGTTTTATCTAAGGCAAAGAAAAATATCCACTGCACATGTATGTACATATGTTATATCGCCAGAAAAATAAACTAAAAGCTGATAACTCCCATTTAGAAAAACAACGCATTTGCCTTCAAAAAGAAGAAAGGAATTTGCTTTTGATGATTTCACAATACAGCCTGGTACCATACATTTCATTTGGGGTTTTTTTCCTATTTATGTTCTTCTTCCCTCTTGAAGGACTAGGGCAAGTTCTATTATGCATGGATTCAGAAACTACAAGTCAGCCAAAAGTCGCAGATCTCTCAGGATAGACATGTCCATCTGTCATTTCACAGCAGGAGAACAATAGCAGTTTTAATATAGACACAACAAGATCACACAGTCCTTGCACAGCCAGACAGAAAATCTGCCATAGCTGATAGCTAGCTGCCTTTGAAACTCCAGACAGATGTTCCTGTGTAACACCAGGATCAATTGCCTCTTTCTTGTTTCTGTATTTTCAAATTCCTCGGGGGTTTTTTTAGAGGAACCAACATGCAGTCAGTATACTCCTTGTAATCTCTATAGAGCTTTGGGAAAATCAGATTTCAGAAGACAGAATCAAAGACAAGGAAGCATACAGTACACTATTCTTTTATCTGAAATTACTCTTGGGGCCCATTTTAAAAGTAGGTTATCCGTAAAGCTTGACAAAGACTGTGACTGTATTTGTGACTGTATTTGTAGAATGATTTTCTAGAGCTTTGCTCAACAGCTTTCAATTACCTTCTCCATGGATCTGTTCAACAGCATATTGCATTGCTTTTCTACTGTGGAAAAAAATCCACTTTGATTTTTTTATTTATTTATTTCATATCTGTAGAATTTGAAAATAGAATTTATAGACAGAAAAAGAATCATTTGTAAAACATTCTAATTTACCCTTTGAGTGGCTAGGAAGAAAAAATTGACAAATATTGGTTGCAGTTCAAGTAAGAGAAAGTGTTACTGATAACAGTCAACCAATTTACATGTCTAAAAATAATCTTTCTAAGGCCATCTGTTAAACTTCTGTTCCAGTAGTATATGGTGGGGTATTTTCCCAACGAGTCTCATTGGGTTTTGATTGCAGCAAATTTGCAACACTGGCTCCTTTACAGTTCCCACATTTTCCAGAAGTAAACAAATGGTTCCTTTTAAACAACAGAATAGTGCCTATGTCCTACTGTGCATACTTCACTTGAATTCCAAAGTTTAATTTCAAATTTTATCTGTGTCTTTCAAATATTTCTGGAAATTTTACAGGCACTGGATGTAGTTTTCCTTAGCAAAATCAATATCCTTTTTTAAACTATAAAGCAAACTCTTTTTCTTATAATTTTTCACAAAGATGCAGTTCAGTTCCACTTAACTAGCAAGGGCAATTAAGTACGCACCAACTCTTAGTCCTTTAAAGTTTGCTGGCTAGAAACAGTACATGAAACTTGAATAAAGATATCTTAAATATCAAGACAGATTATGTATGTCACAGCAGGAGAAGAAAAAGGCAAGGAAAACTCTTTAGAGGGGCTTTGTTTTAGCTTAGTTTTTGGATGGCAGGGTTGTTTGCTTTCTCATGTGTATTGAAGCTTGGAATAGCCTGAAGCCATGAAGAACACAAATTAAGCAAGAGTACAGCTGGAAAAGTCAAAAGGTAACATTGAATTAAATTCCTCACCATCAAGCAATGTAACAAGAGTTAAACCTGCCAAAAACGAAAATTAAGTCTGAAATACCTTCTTTTCATATGCATCCAGATCTGTTAATAAGGTTGGTCATTTTCCTTGCATATCACCACTTTTTCTGAAGTTGTTATACTACATTATTCCTGTATTTTCCAGTGAGTGGTGCTTTCCTAAATAACAGATTATTTTAAGCACACATCAAATAATTTCTCATTCTGCAAAATAGGCTATATTCTATATAGTAGCAAATTCAAACTCTGAAGTGTCAATCTCCATTTCTTACCAAGATTAGCTAAGCTGACTTAGTTGATCCTGTGAAGAAAATAAAACTCCTGGGAAACATGAAAATTTTTTTTCTTTTTTTTCCTTACATCAAGGTCTAGAAATCCAGTAGAAAGGGACTTGTGCTTCCAGGAAGCAGATCAGAGTCAGGAAGAGTCTGCTTCTCCAGCAGAGTGTTCCAGTGTGGACATACAATACTCTGTAAAGCGGCATTCCTCTCCTTCATCTGCTCTTTTCACCTGTGCTTTTCCTCCTGTCCTCCCTCAGATATTTGATATACTGGTAACATCTGCAATAAATAAGGACCAAGACCAAAAAATAAAAGAACACAATATTTAACTAGCACTTGACAGACAACTAGATCCTTACTTGAATTCTACAACTGTTCAGGGTTGAAAATTCCTAAAGGACTCAATATTAAAATGAAGGAGAAACAGTTTTGAAATAAATACAGAAGAGTTAATGGCTGTGACAGTTATAGGGAATGGTTTCATGATAGAAAAACAATTATTTTTCCTTAGAAAGTTCTTAAATTCAAATAAAATCTCCCAGTGTAGATTCAGTAATCCTCAAGATACATCAAGGTATTTTAATATAGTGTTGGGAGAAATGAAGTCACAACCTGTGAACTGCAAGGATGAAATATAATTTGTACTTTAAGGAACCATTTAATGCTGGGATCCTTGCAGAGAATACTTCTCTGGCATGTGTTAATATCATCAATGCAATACCATCATACTTTTGCCCAAATTTTCACAAAAAGCCATTAAGGTTATACTTCACGTGTTTAACACAGTATTTAACTGATGGATCTTACATACACCGGTACAACACTTGTTGACATCTTTCTAGAGCCTAGCTCAGCAATGTACCACATCATCAAAACACTCCTTTCAATTCCCCACAGACCCAGATGGAAGTCTGCTATTCACCAGGAAACTCCCTCTGCCAAGGTGCATTTGCAAAGCTTGCAGGTTTTGTTAGACAAACCAAAGAAGCAGTAGTTCTCCAGACAGAAATGTTTAACAACAGTGTCAGGGCCACTCTCTCAGTCCTATCTTTTGTTCCATTATGTGTGATCACTGAAATGACAAGTAAAATTTAAAAAACGCCCAAATGAGTAATTAAAAACAAACCAACCAACCAAACAAAAAACCCTAGTAATTCCCACTGTGTCCTCGCACACTGGCTGGCAGAATGGGATTTTTACTGCTAATTTCCAGATGTAAAGAGACTGATCATAAACCCACTGGCAGGACTCATGAACTGCTATGTATTTCCTCCCAGATGTGAGAGCCGCTCTGTCTGGCAGCACTGTCACACAAGCGCTGGTCCATCTTCCTTCATGTAAACACAAGAAGTCCATGGACAGTTCACAAAGCAACGGGACACTCTTATTCTCCTGGAACACGAGAATTGCTCTGCAGGTCAGGCATAACAGCAGCTTTCATAACAAATATAGATGTACTCACCAGCACATGCTGGCTATTCATGCAGGCAGGAGCAGTGCGACACCTCAGGGAGCAGCACATAAATGGAGCAGACCCTCAAATACCCTTTGCCTCAGCCAAATCAGGAAGATCCCTTCAAACAGAAATTGCTCTTTACTGCCAACAGATGTAGAAGTGGATGATGCTCACAGCAGATGAGGACATAGATGAAGACATCCAGAGACACCAGATAAGTAATTCAACCACTGTAACTCAACCAGTCTGCCTCTGCAAGACATCAAATACTTTGATAGGTATCAGGAGGAGCTAGGCTTTGTTTCTGTGATATCACTTAAATCCTCACTGCTGACAACTGTATTTTCCATGTATGTTTTTTTGGGCATAGCCTTGTACCTGGAAACACTCAGCATGGTCAGTGCCACATCTCCCAGTCACTCCTCAATCCAGAGTACTACGTACAGGGGCCACAGTACCACATCTCTCTTCACTGCATAAAGCACTACTTTGATTTCCAGGAACAGAACTAGTTTATTTTACTCTTTCCAAAACTAACATACTGCTACTGTAATCCTGGAAAAAGAGATGCCCAGGGGAGAATCAAACAGTAACAACAGAATTTGTGAAAACAAAATGGCTTCCTTCCATCTGTGAAACACAACCCCTGAGGAGGGTAACAAGGGAATGCTTTGAACAGGAATCTCTGCATTAAGATTTTATTTAGATGTGTCAGGCAGACAGTGTCCTGCTGTGCTTGTCCACAATTATCTGGAAGTAGAAGTAAAATGAGGAGCAGAGTGCAAAGCTTTGATCTGAAGCAGAGCAAGGCCAGTTCCGTGGTATCATTCATGTCACGGCCTTACAGGCAGCCAAGCCTGAAACATGTTCCTAAAACTCTCATACATCTTACAGGCTCCTGTATTCACTGACCTCCTTTGATCAAAATATGAGTTGCCCCTTTTGCACACAAAATGAAAGCATCTCTTAGAAGAAAGAGGCCTGCCTGTAACCCCAAGGCTGCAGCTTCAGGAGCAGCCTAACCAGTTTGAATTTTTTTTTGCCACCTGAAAAGAAACATGGCAGAGGACTTCCCCTCCTGCCCTCCCTTCTCTCTGCCTTGCACAGGGCCACTCAGTCCCATCTCCTTCCCACCCTTACATGAGCGCATGACAGGTCACCCTAACAAGATACTGCATTTAAAAGCCTGTGCACTTCCTCTCTTGAGTTAGTTTGGCACAGAGGAAGAGCAGGGCTGGTCAGAAGCACAGCCAATCTATGCCCTCCTTTAGTTCTGGGGGATTTAGACACTGAATGGGTCTAAATGGAAAGGTTGCTCATCTATGGGATCTTAGAACACCTTTAATTTGCCTCATCTGTAATTTTTTTTAGTATCATTTGACCAGAGTCAAGCCCACATATATTTTTTTTCTGATCACTCCAGACATCTCTGCTCTTTATTAGGACTGCAATACTGCACAAATATTCAGCCTCGGTAATTGCTCATGCTAAAACTTTCTTCAGTCATGGCAGAGGATAAACAGAAACTTCTTCAGATTTAGGAGAGACCTACCTAACGATGTTATTAGCTTGCTGGTTTGTTTTAACTGACTGAAGGGTACAAACATTTCACATAAACAAAACCATTTTCTTAACATAAACATGGTTAAGTTTGTAGCCCACTATTTCATTAAAAGAAAACATCCGTACATTAAGTAGCAGGCCATGCTAGCATTGTGTGTCCTAAGTACTTTAACACAGACATATTTGCAGTATTTTGTGTGGTAACATACAAATGGATGTATTTTACAAATGTGCGCACAAAATTATCCAACTTCAGGGTCAAATGCACATTTCACAGTTCAGTTAGAAAATACAACTCTTCCACAGAATAATATGCCTAGTGGCTGACACCTATCTTCACTTGTTTGAGAAAACTAATTTTGAGAAAACTAATTTTATAGTATAATATAATAACTGCTAATGATATACTGATCTACCTTTTTTAAAGATACTTAATGTTACAACAAAACACAAAGCTTCATCTTTTACTTCCACTATGCAAGCATCCAGGATCTCCTACAATACTACCTGTATTTTCAACAGTGGTTTAGAATTACAAGTTAAATTAAAGAACAGGAATTTAAATGTCTTAAACTTATCTATCAGTTAACAGACTAATTTATCTGACCACATCTGAACACACATTTGATCACTTGAAATGTGCACCAAGTGATACAGCACTTCCTGTGATTTTTAAATATAGAAAGTGATCTTAAAAAAAATCTGCCCTATCTCCATTCTTTTGAACATCAGCAGAAAGTCTTCAATGACTTCAATTGACCAAAAAAGCAAACAAAAAAATTATTTGCCTCATTTCATCTCAATATTCCTACTTAAAAGAGAGTGCTCAAATAATGTCAGGATAAACCTGATATCCAAATTTCATTACTTGCAACAGTGAGTACTCTCTAAAGCTAAATTGTCTCCTGATAAAAACATCGAGGTGAACATTACAGAAAACCCACGTTTATCTTTCCACTAGTAACAAGGTAAATTGTAACCCCCCTGTTCCAATCTAGATAAAGAAATCTTTTTTCAGATAAGATTTCATTTGGATCCTTCTTTTGTAGTAAGAGAACTGGCAAGCCCATATCTTAAGATGGTGGAGATCTCAGGGGAAAAAAACACAACTCAAATTAACAAAAAAACGCATCTTTTAACAGAGAATTTTCAAGCTTTCAAGAACAGCATCTGGTTATCACAATTTTAGCACAAGTTGGTAATAGAGATACTATAGTTCTTCTGCTAGATGCGATAAAAGACACAAAGATTCCCGTAATTCTGGGAGTAGCAAATATGTATGAAGTTAACTGCACAGAAAAACAGGCATATTAATACAACCAGTGTAAGTAGGATAATCACTGTAAGTTGCATTCAGTCCAGCAGCATACATGCCATGAACAAAGCACTGGCCACAGCTTATCAAGGAACAGGTGAGTTGCTCTTTGTTGACGACAACAAGCTTCCTGAAACCTGTCCGCACTGGATCCTTTTCAAAATGAAGGGATGTTTTAGTTCACTTGGAAGGTATTTTAGTTCACTTGAAGGCATTCTTCAGTTATATTCCTTTGATTTGATCAATACCCCAAATAAAAGGGAAAAAACTGCTCAAGAAAAAAACATTCTGTATGTGTTTAGCAGAGCCCCACTTCTTTGCTCCTACCCAGCCACGGCAAGACCTACCTTCCTAGGAAAATGTTTCTTTTTCTTTCTTTCTGGATACAACCAACCTCCTTATAAAATTAAAACAAAAATAATTGGAACCTGATCCTTTCCTTCTAGCTCTCCTCTCCATCTCAAACTCCTATTACAGGTGTTGCAGATACAATCTGACAGGCCCATACTTTTAATTAATCCTCATGTGGCCAGTATACTACTTACATACTACATACAGCAAAGTTCAGTTCTCAATAAATACAGGAAAATTCAAAACAGTCTTCAAGATATTTTAAATTTTAGAGCCATCCACAGAAGAGCTGCCTTTAAATCAAAGTAATGCACTTCCAAGACATATGTATTTCTCTGTGTGTGCATCTGCCATCCGCATCTCTAGTAAGCACAGCTTCATGGACATTTAGTTAACTGCATTAGTAACTTAGTATTTTCAATGTTTTGCAAGGAAAAAAGCCACACAAAACTCCCCACAATGCTTCTCTGAAAACAATAATTAGATTCCACTGTATTTCAGAAAAAAATTGTTAAACCCAAGAATTCAGTCAATTAGCCCCTTACATCAAATGTAGCTTATAAATGATTAAGCGTTAAAAATCCTACCTCACTCCAGTGGGTAAGATAAAATCTGCTTCTTCTTAATTGGCAAAATATTTAACAATTCTGAATAATCAAAGAGAAGTTAACCCTCTGATTTCACGTGTTTAAATATTAACATTTACAGTGTGCAGAAAGTATAAGCCAGTTACTTAAAAAAACCCTATTTGCAGCTCACTTGCTTTGATGTGGAAATAAACAGAATAGCCATTAGCAAATGGCAACATTTACACACAAAGTAAGCTTTTTTAAGATTTACTTTAATTATAACGAGGAACCTGGTGGTCTGCTATTTTTGATTCTTTATGATCTAAGAAACTAATTCAAACCAATTTTCTCAATTACAGTCTCTACAGTCTAACCCAGCAAGAAAAAAATCTATGAAAAATTCACATAGTCAAACGTCTAAACTCAACTGCTGAACAAATCTCATTTTTCCAAAAAACAGAAAGCAGAGCCTTTTCTTATATTCCTTCAGAAGAGGAATACCAATGTTATAAAGCAAAACTTAAAATAAAAAAAATCAATTTCTGAAGAGCTTTCTCAAAAAACTAACATATATTAGCACTGCTCCAAGTAAAGATTTTTTAAGCAAGCAACTAAAGCAAAACAATAGATGAATTTTACATTTAATCCTAACATGTTAAAGAAAAACAAGGTTATTTCCCTTTGATCTTTAATAAAAAGCAGTCAGGTATAGCAAGCACTACATTTTCCACTGATTTTTACTGGTTTTCAGCTCCTTGGAAATAATCAAGCATAGAATATGAGAATGTATCAAAGTGATAAACAAAGGACACACACTTCCAAAATATACTAGCAAACAGCAGTTAAGTCCCTTTTTCTGATGATACTGTGAGTGCAATTTCAACAGAGTTGATAGTTAGGTTTGCAAAGTTAACATCAAGCTGCTTGTGTTGACGCCTAAAACTAGAATTGGGAGGAAGTTGGTTTCTGAAATACACATTTAATGAGACAATGGTGCAGCAGCCAGCCTGCCAGCCTTCTCCACGGCACTGACAGCTCAGCAGGCAGCTCTTTGTTAGGCTGGAGAGCGTCTTTCACTGGTCAAAACATGACTGCTTTTCACATGCATTTTTTCTGTATCAGAAGCCTAACACCAGCCATCATCAGCAGTCACAGGTAACAACACGAAATTCTGATTAAATCATGAGATGGATGTGATGCTTCACATTCCCCAGACCCTCTGGACATTTTATGCTTTTTATATTTTTAAGAATTCACCTAAATTCAGTCATTCTCTTATGCATAGGGATGACAAATGGTAACTTCCCACTCCCAACTGCAGGTAACACCTAAAAAGTCTCACAAAATGGAGTTTTTTCGACCATTTTTTCCTTCCTCCTGGCTTTCTTACTCTCAAAATGAGTGGGTCAACTTACAGTGATGGGAAAATCCCCCAACTCTTCTCCTTCTGACAATTCTGTGACCTGAGATGGTGAGGACACAGCACTCAGAGGTGGTGACTGCCTGTGTGTCCCCCAGCCTGCAAAAAGATGTGAATACAGGTCCATCCATTTCCAGTGCAAGCACCGAAACTGGCAGACAAAGGGAGGTTATGGCACCACCTCTTTCACTGTGTGCTGTAGGACTATGGTGCAGGCACAGATCTTTCACCTACACATCCTCAGGAGAGGATGTTGGCAGAGATGACCAGCATCAACCAGCCAGGTACTTCCAGTCCAAAGACAGGCAGGCCACAAGCAGCAACTGTGTCCGTGGGCTTCAACCTTCACCATTCCCTTGGAGATCTCTGGTTCTCTCTACTGACTCTACAAACATTACAGGCTCTATGGGATTCAAACACACAGTTGCTTTGAAGCTGCACCCAGCACTTTTATGACTTAATATACTTGTATATCAATTTCTGGCAGAAATTTGAAAGCAAGACATTCTGAAAATAAATTTATGGAAGAAAAATGAGTCAAGGGAAATGTTCAGTTTCCTTTTACAGGAATGACTCATTTTAATTACCATCCTGCAGGCATATCAGTTAATTGCTAGAGAAAACTGATTATTCAGTCCTTTTCTCATGAGGTAAAAGCCATTGCACTCTCACACTGAAAAATCATAACATGAACTGAAAACAGTTCAGCTTTATATTTCTAGCACTTTTACTTAATTTTGTATTTTTACCACATTTTTGAACTACAATTTTTTGAAAATAATAGTAAGTCTACATTGTTAAGGCATGATTTTCTTTTTTTTTTTTTAACATCTGAAATGGGCTACATCAGCTAATAAAGCATTGTAGTATGTATTTTTAAACTAAATATCCAGATGTGTCTCTAGAAGTTTGTGTTTAAATCAGTGAATTATGAAGGCTTTATTTCACAGCATAACTCAGTACACAGGATTTTCTTCAAAGCACTCATCAAATCAAGGGCTGGTTTTATTTTACTATACCACAAAGGATCTCATACTAAACTAATTTGTCTGGGAAGGGCAAAAAGGACAAAAATTTAACTTACTTTCTTGATTTGTGTGTTTTATTTCTTTTGTGTGTGTGAAACAGCAGAAGCCACGCTAGAAAGCCAGGACTTAAAATTCAAATAGAGCCATGGTAACATGGCAAGTGCTCAGCTAATGAGATCATGCCAAAACTAGCACCTATCACTGACATACAATAGAATGACAATGACAAAAGCTCAAAAAAAGTTATCTTTCTTTCAGTCTCAAGGAGTTGTGTATTGCAGCTGGGAAGACATCTTTTTGTTTCTAAAGAAATCAAATACATATGTAGCATTTCAGTCTGGAAATATAACATTGCAGGTATAAATAATGCAAAGCCCCAGCTGCCATGATTTATTATCGATGAGTAATACATCTACAGAAATCATCTGGATTCATTAACATTCTCAGTTACATTCATCTCTTCAAGAATGAATTATTTCACCCAGGAGATGTCTCCAAAAAAGTGTTCAAGCTCATGATGGGGGAAAAACCCTAGGCCACCAGTTGCAGTCAAGGTTAACCACTAGTAGGGTCCATCTGGCCAGCTAAATGTGTCTATAACTGCATTGATGTGTAGGTCACTGCACTGCAGGAGGGACTATCCCACAGCAAGCTAACCAGGGTAGAAAGCACAGCCAGGTAGAAAGCACAGGTGATCCTGATTGACATGACAACAGTGCTGTAGCTCAACAGCACTTTTTTTTTTTTTTAAATCAGGACAAGTTCCCAAAGCGTAACATCTTGAGGGACTTCAGTGTTCACAAGCAATGTACTGTGTACAGATGAGCCAAGAATCTGACAAGTGAAAACCACTGGTTTATGGTCTCTATGCAAATACGCACAACTGAAAACACAGCATGGCCAGCAGGTTGAAGGGTGGTGATTCTGCTCCCTTCTCATGACACTCCACCTGGAATACTGCATCCAGCTATGGTGTTCCTCACAGGGCAGGACAGGAAGGATGTCAACCTGTTGGAACAGGTCCTCAGAAGGCCACAAAAATGATGAAAGGTCTGGAGCACCTCTCAGATTAGATATAAGGAAGAAGGTTTTTATCATGAGGATAGTGAAACACTGGGACATGTTGCCCAGAGAGTGGTGGACACCCCATCCCTAGAAATGTTCAGTGTCAGGGTGGACAGGGCTCTGAGCAACTTGATCGAGTTGAAGGTCTTTAAACGTAATTTCCAACCAAACTATTCCACAATTCTATGGGCCAGATTCATACCTTATGGAACTAGAAAGGAAGGACTGCCATGTAACCCAAGCCATATGACTTACATGAAATAATTCATTGTTGAATTACAGTTTATTTTTCAGGGGGGAAAAAAGTGTAATCTAGACTGTAGAACTGCCCCTAACTTTCTGACACCTTACCTCAGTCCACTATATAGGTTTTTCTTGCTCTTCTATGCTCACAGTCAACATTGTCTTTGATTCATAGACATTAGCAGGTTATTCCAGTAGCAGTTGTACCATTGCCAAAAACATGGTATTATTTCTACTCCCAGGCAGAGCACCTAATTTTTATACCCAGGAATTGTGACAGTTGTTTTCTCACATCCTGCTATATTGAGAACTTAGGTTGAGCTGATTATCTGCTGTAACCCTCTATTCAGAGTTGCCACATCTCTACATGACATGAGTAACCCCTGGCAGTTACTCATATTTCCCATCAGGATGACTTGGACTTCAGAATTGTCATTAAGTAGATTCAGCTTATTAACGTGTCCACATCACCATCTCCTTCTGTTGTCGTTCCACTAATCGCTGTATGTCATTGGCAGGGAAAGAGTTGATTTTTTTTCTATTACTGGTAATTTTTGAATGCCCTTTTTATATTGCAGTTTAAACAATAATTAATCCAGAAATATTCCAATGCCTCTGCCACCTGAAAGTCAGGCTGCCTGACCACAGGGGTCCTTTAGGGCCTTGCAATTGCTGGTTTTGTGACTCTTCAGAGGCTCGCAAAGGTAATTGATTTTTTTTTGGTTTATGTCACTAGTAAAACGATCAGTGGAGAGCTAGCAGCTTATATGCAAACCCGGGTAAACAAGGACAACTCCACAGTTACAGTTACATTACATCTGTCAGTTAGCCAGGTCAAAACCGATATTTTTTATTTACTTTGTGAACACAAAAGGCTCTTGAAATGTTAAGTACCTCACCTAAGCCTGTTACACATCTTTATTCATCAACTGAACTTGTCACTTCACTTGAAAAAAATATCAAGTTAATGTCATCAGATAAATTTTCCACAAACAGTTAATAGTTAGTATGAGTTTTATACACTTATTCCAGTGCCTACATCTCATCACAAAGAGCCCAGTGTCCCCCATCTGGCTTTTCCAGCATTTCTATCCAGTCCACCCAGCGTCCTGGAGGAAAAAGAGTGTGGCTTTCAGGTAGCACCCACTCCTTGAGGAGCAAAAAATTGCTACCTACCACAACTTGATGCAGAAGGTCAGGCTGAAACTACTGGTGATGGGAGCCAGTGACCAGTTCTGGGGCATCACTACCTGCCACCATCAACTACTCTTATCTTCTCAGGCAGCAACAGCACTCTGACTGTTCAGACTGACAGCACAGTCCACTCATATATCTGTATATTAAGCTGTCTTCCTAACCTCTCCTTCCCAACAGCTAACAAAACACAGATTCAGCCCACAAGTCTGTCATACAGCATTAACTCATCACACATTATCTAATAGAGACAGAACACTTGTGTCATACTCTAGTCTCTGAAAAAGTTTTCCAGAAGAAAAAAAATTCAATAAATTAATAGGAAAAGTGGTGAGGATGGGGATGTAAATAGCATTAACAGAGCAGAGAAGTTACTGCTCAGCTTTTCAAAATTTTCTGGATAGACTTCCTTTGGCCTTTGGTTATTTTAAAGGATGCTGTTACAACTGGAGTTATTGGATTGGAATCTGCTTTGTTACAGACATGTGAAAAGAGCTACAGTATCTCTTTCAAATACTGAACAACACTAATTATAAAATCCTTGCTGGTTTTACACTCTCATTTATAGTTATTCCATTCCTATTGAGTGATGCTCCAACTGTAATGCTGCAGTTCGATTCGCTCCTTGTAGAAAGAAATCAACATCCCTCAGTGCAGGGATCAGGATAATCACACCCATGGGGTAGAGTCTTGACTTCTTCTAAACAAGATTTGTAGCTGACTCCTCATCACTGTCCAAATACTGAAGTCATCTGTGAGGTGAAATAGGAGGAGATTTGAGAACACTGGTTATTATCTTATCCTAATGAATTAAAGAATTAATGCAAAAATCAAACTTTTTGTGTATTTCAGATTTAATACAGATACACGGTGTATCCCAGAAATGAGCAGATGCCTAAAGTTTAATAGGTGGCACTGGGAAGCATTCTGAGATGTGTGTCATAGTGAGCAGATACTCTGTAAAGCTCTTAAAATTAAAAACCTACTGTATAGCTGCATCTGGCATCTGAAGACCAGACTTTGGGACCCAGAGGCCCTCTGGCAATTCTATGCTCTCAAATAATTCATAAAAACAGTGCCTGGATGTTCTTTCAGAATTTTAAGACAACTGAAAACTGGCACAGAACAGTTGCTGCTGGAAAAGGGCTTTAACAATGACTACAATGGCTATGCTGGACTGGGGTTTTTAATCAAATTTCCAGCTTTCCATCTCCATTTCTGCACATGCAGAACCAATTTCTTCTCATCTATGTGATCCTAAGTATATATATCCTGTATAATCTTATGTGTGGAGATCATATATTTCAATTCACTTCCTTTTACCCTGCATAATACCTCTATAAACTGAACTCAGGTATCTATGGTATTGCAACATCATCACTGCCAGATGAGTTATCTGTCTTTCAACACCTTTGAGAAAAATAATTTTCTTCTGCTTTAGATCAACAGATTCATATAAACTTCAAATATCAATATAGAGGCTAAAGGCTGTCTATAGCTATTCCCAGTTATTAAAATTTCTTGCATCAGTTCCTGTCAAAATTGATGCTGGTATTTTCCCATGTAGTCAGTAAGCAGAGTTGTATAAAGGAAAAGAGGATCTTAAATGCCAGTCAACTGCTGAGGTAACTTTAAAAAATACCCAAGCTCTCATCAACAAGAAAACTGTTATGGCCTTAAAAAAAACAAGCTCCAGACAACCTTAAACAGTAATCCCTCCTGAAGAAAAAGAGAAACAGATAGAATGCTCATAGCATTATTTAACATATTCCAGTTCCTTTTATTTGTTTTTCAAACCCCAAAATTAAAAACTGTCCTATCACCCTAGCAATTACAGTTCTCCTGAAAACACCTGGAAGAATGATATGGACAATTCATGGTGTAATTGTTATATAGTCTTACTGTGTTTTAAGGACTAGAATTTGTGTCTTCAATGCTACATTAAATAAATAAGGTAAATAAATAAATGTAATTAGGCTTTAGTAAGTGATTGAAAATGTGCCCTAGTTGTGACCACCTCCCTGTACTGGATGCCCTCTACAAAGCTGCTGACATGCAGTTTCAGAACATTCTTCTTTTATCAAAGCCAGACTGATCTCTAAAAAAAACCAAGAAGGACAAAACTGTGATGTATCTGCAAAAAGTACCAACTTAAGCATGACAATTTCTTGCTCAATGATCACACTCCTTAAAGGCAAACTTGTGTTTCAGGATGGGTAAAGAATAAAATTTCAAGAGTTCTCCATCACATATGGAAGACATGTGATTTTGATGCCAAAAGCTAATCAAAAATGCCACAAAATGGGATCATATGCTCAGAATACAGAAATGTACCCCCCACACAGTAAGAGCACTATGTATGTACCCCCCACACTAACATACACAGCACGTAGGTCAGCATATGCTTCCTCGAAAACAGAAATAGATCTCCTAAGTAAATATCTCTCTTACTATAATCTGCACTCATTTCTTTCTCAAATGCTCAACATTACCTTTATTAATTGACTAAAAGAATAATAAATACAGGGTCTGAGGAACTGCTAGGCACAGGAGATAAAAAAATTCAAGGTACTAAAGAGAACATGCACACTCTTGAAGAAAGTAACTTCATTTCAGCTGAAACAAGACAGATAGGCTCTCTTTAACAGGCATATATTCCATATAAAAATCAGTACTTGCAATTTTATCAAGAAACTGACACCACCCAGTCAAGGTGGCTCAACTTTTTGCTGTTTTGTTCCTGTCTAAACAAAGGAAATTCCAATTTCAAATCTAATTTTGCATCTTCATCTGTTTATAGGAGGAAAAGAAAAATACTACAGGAGTCTGTTTTAGAATAAAACTACATAAAGTGTTAGAAATTTACAGAATGTATTCTAAATTTTCATGTTCAAATACTCAGCTATAAATGAAAGACCAACTGATACCATGCATGTTCTACTTATCACACAATATCCCTCAGTTATTTTTCAGAATACTGAGGTTTCTTAGAAGCTCATTTTCTCAATAGTAGCCATGCCAGAATACAGAGAGGATTTGGTTGCTTCTTCAAAATTCAATCAACTCAAACCATTCATGCAATTAATAAGCCTATTAGTTCACCAAAACAATGAAAAAATAACTGTAAAAAGGGATAAACCAACTTCACCTTTAGGAATTAATTGTGTTCTCTTTTTGGGCAACATTCATCTTTTTAAAGTATCAAATGTAAATGTACAAACTAAAAATAAAAGCAGGAAGAATCACAGAAAGATGTCTAAAATGATGAAATAAGTGAGTGCCTCATAACTTCAAAATCTGCACTTACCATAGATAATTAATTTAATAAACCACACTCCCTGGCAGTGTGCCAAACCCACCTCTCCAGGAAACACCAGAATGTATGACTACCACGTGGTTGGTCACTGAGCTATCTGAGAAGCACACTGTGAGTAGTATTCATTAATTCATATGAAGGGATATAGTTATCGGTTTTGGAAAGGGAATGGAAATAACTCAGCTGTTTCTCTTGTTCAAAAATATCTGTATTAACATTTCCCTATTGTTTAAAGCAGTGGTCGTATTTGCTTGTTTTGTTTGATGTAGTTCATTGTCTGTTGGTTACATTTAAAGTTTCCAGTGAATGATATATGAACCACTTCTGGACATCATCTCACATGAAAAACCAGGAAGCTGTACTATCCCTATCCAAAATATACAAGTCTCCAGTACTTGCCCAAATGAGCTTCACCTAAAATGAATTGCAGAAATATGTCTGGTGGATGTTTGACAAAATGGAGTGTCTACCCTTTTGGTTACTGCAAGACATACAGCTTCTCAAATATTCAGCTGTAAATAACTAGATGTACATTTGCTCATACAGTCAAAACGTATAAATCCCAGTTAAGGTAACAGGTAGGGTGTGACCTCTGGATTCATGATTGGCAGGTGTCCTCCAGTCACATGGTGAAGCATCCACATCCTGCTGCCTTCAGGACTGTGGAGTCCTCATGAGTGAGGAAGATGGGAGCAGGATGTTTGCAATTCCTCCAGCTCAATGCTTATGACTGATGTGCCTCAAGAGAGGAGACAAGAACGAGAGGCTTGATTGAATCATTACAGGAAATAAAACAGGAAAACAAAATGAGAGAAAAAAATTGAAAACATGCCAGTTTAAATACATGAAATGTAAAAATTTCCCAGACATGGAGAGTGAAGAGTTAACTACATCTAAGTACTGAGGTGTGTGACAGATTCTGTATATTAAGATCAATATTCAGCAAATATTTCCATTACAACTTCTAACACAAGTTCAAGAACTAGTGAACTTTAGCACCAATGAAGCTAAAGTTCATCTAAAAACAAAACAAACTCCACAAATTGTTCTTAGAAACTGAAGATAGAGAACAGACAGTCTGCGCTGTCTAGGTCAATGCAGGACTGCTCATTACAGCATTGCTTTCTGAAGAAAGCATCCTATTTAATTTTATCATATCTGACTAATGCAATTTTTGGTATTTGACAGGAAACAGTTCCAGAGAAAATTATTTCAATACACAAAGTAACACTGACATACAAGCCACATTTTCTTCATATCATCCTATTATCACCTTGCTTTTTTGACCTAATGTCACCACTGTTTAACAAAAATGTTAAGAGTAGTTTTGTTTTCCTCATAAATCATCCCACCAATCCTTTGATCTTTTTGACACTTTCTTCTTAATTCCTTAGATTCCATCAACATATTTTCTTAACAGACACCTTGAAATGCTTGCAATTTGAACAAATGTAAATGTACTCCAGAACAAAGAGGTGTGCTGTAAGATAGGAAAGAATCACTTCTCTCCCTTTCTTGGTCCCTAGAATATTTTTGCAGACAATTGGAACTGATCTTTTTTAATTACTACCTCAAACTCAGATCTTATGTATTTTTTCAGGGTTCCTTAAATATTAACAGTTTTTAGATTTCCTAGACCCATTTTCTATTTAGTTTAAACTGCATAGCTGCATTGTATTAAATAACATTTCAAGACAAAGAGCTCAATACAATATATTTCTTCCTCTTATTTAATTTGGAAGGCTTGATGATACCATGATGTCTCTGATGGTATTTCCTTCACAGATTTCTGTCCTGAAAAATTATGTTTTAGTTCTGCAAAACACCAAACTGCAAGTTCTAAAAATTATTTATGAAATCACATCAATTATCATCAAATAACACTTTTTTTTCATGTCCAATTAAACAACATTAAGGCTGTTTTTGCAAGACTCAAAGTACATCTCAAAAGTTACCACTGTAACAATAATCACATTATTACAAATATTAAATATCATAAAAACTGCAACACGCTACCAGTTGCTTTTATAATATTTTCCAGACAGTACACATGTTTAAAAATTTAACTGTTCACATATTTAAGTACCTATCTACCTTGTGCTGGAACAAACCGATGCGTAGGTGGTGAATCTTCCAGCTGAGCTGAGCAAAAACATTAGTACAGAAAAATAAGTGAAAGGGAGCCAAGTATCTCCCCTCTAAAGGCAGAAACTCATTTAAGCAAAAGAAAAAACATAGTCATTAGGGAAACTAGTTTATCTTCTCTTTCTGAAAGGATATAATAAATAACAGCCACAATTACAGTATGGGCCACGTCCAGGTAATCTGTGAGGTCTCTTGGACCACACACTCCCTCCAGAAAGTCACACATATTAGCAATGAAGCAACTCACCCACTCAGGGCAATGCTTAGATCACTTACATATGACTAGAAAAGGAGAGAGAGACATTTACCAAATGGTTACCAGGACCTCAAGAACTACTACCACTGTCAGACTGCATGCCAGCTATCCCAGTGGCATTTGAGGATGCAGGAATAGCTACAGGCCTCTCCACAGGCTTACACTCCCCAACAATTCCAATGCAAGAGGAGGGAAAAAAAAACTTTTTTAGAGAAAGTCTTCTGTTGGCTGCTTCATTTATTTTTTTAAACTTCAAGATGCAAAAGCCCTCAGAACTGTAGAGCTCTTTGAACCCCAGTCAGCAACCACAGAAGGGGGTATGGATCATCTTCTGCCAGCCTACAAATTACAAACAAACATCCTAACCTACATGTAAAAGGAAAAGGAAAATCAGTTACTTCCTGATCATGTTAAATTACAGAAGAAGAAATATGGAATTTTTCATTCAACAGTTGCTTCTCCTCCAACTGGCTGACAGGTTAGGTATGTCTGCCCTTTCTGAAGACCAAAAGAACCTTATCTTCAAAATAAGACAGATTACATAGAAGCCATTGAAAACTTGGTCCTCAGCAGAGCCATAATCCAGGGGGAGGGATCAGGTCCTGAATCTTACTCCAGTGTGAGGGTATGTGAACTTCAAAAAAAAAAAGGGGGAGGTGGGGGGGAAACAAACAGAAAAAAAGATTCAGCTTCTGCAGCATAGACAGGTTTATGCTGCCTATAGCCACTTTCCACTTTAAAACTTTATCTCAGTCAAATATAAAGCACACAAACATAAAAACAACCAAAACATAATTCATGGGAAAATTAAGATTCAAAGCTTAAAATCAACCTCTACTCACTAAGGACAATGCTGAACAGTAATTTTCATTCCTCTTTTGGTTCATAAACAGACTATTACTACATTATTAAACCATTGATAGAGTAACGACATGCACACGTTAAAACAACGGGAACGTACAATTTTAACTGCTTAAATTCAGAGCTACTAGGACATATAACTCCTCCAGGATCAAATAATTAATTCAGAATTATATTCAAAAACAGAACAGCAAAGAGACTTTAGCAAATTGCTAGTTGTGAGCAGCAGACAGAACTGGTAGGTGGACATACCCATTATCCTTTAAGCAGGACACTAGCTTCACTGCGAGACCAGCAGTTAGACTATTTCTATCATCAGGTAATGCGATAAACACAAATTAAGAGATAAGTTCTTTGCTTCTCTCAAGCAAAATCGAGACATTTGTGGCGATTCAAAGACAACAGAGCACTCCTTGCCCCGAGCAAGGGAGCTCACAAAGAGAAGCTGTTGGGGTGAGAGACCTGTGGGTTTTGCCAGTAGGAGTCCAGATTTTGGAGTTTGCTAAGCCCTTGCATCCACTCTTGCACTGTCACTTGAACCATCTGCCTTCCCCTGTCTTTATGAAGACAGTGCCTGTGCACAGGACTGTATACATCTCTAAATATTAAGCCACTGCTTATTTGTTACTGTTTCATGTAATGCTTTTTTGTTAGTCTTCCAAATTACTACTCCTTTAGAAAAAACAAATGCTTGACCATACCTGCTTCCTCCCTAAATAAGATACATAGTGATGTCATGAGTTTCTCAGGCTGTGTAGAAAATCACAGGAAACTAACATTAAAAACAAAACACTGTTTTCTAAAAAAGAAATTTTATATTTCTGAGAATTTGACTGAGGAGGGACACATAATGGTCCAAGTCAGACCAAAAATAAGTAGCAGGTAATTTTGTTTCCTCTCAGACTGCAAACTGCTTCGCCACACATCAGGACTGTAATTGCCCATCCCTCAGTTGTCAGACCAATGTCTTCCTCATATAGGCTGTAATGTCTGAGGACTTCAGAGACAGTGTGGAATATGTTACACATATTTGCAAAGATGGCTACAGACAAAAGTCTGATTTACTGGATTTTAATTAACCTTTAATTTAATAACCTTTCATGTTATCAGATACAGAAAAACTCAAGTCAGTAAAGATAACATTCATTTTGATCAGTCTCTGTTCACTTTTCAGTAAAGGAAAGTACACTGGAAAGAAAGATATCTGTTTTTCAAATTATCTGGCTTGTTTGAGGCAAATCTAAACATTCTCACTGACAAAAAAAAAAAAGTACTCAATAAAATAATGTATTCTACTTAGTGAAAAGTGCAAGCATGAATGGAAAGCAAAGCCTGCAAATATATGCTATCCCTTGGCACAGAACTATGTGATTACAGATTCATAATGAAAAACTTCAAATGGAAGATTTGCTAATTGGTTATTAAATTATTTTTTATGACATTAAAACTTCATGTGTATTTGAGACAATTTCAGACTTCTTTAAGTGCTGTATAATACAGGATGGAGAATAAAATAGTGTCTGACAACTTTGTCAGATACGCCTTATTATTATTAGATTTTTCCAGAAAAGTACAGTCTTAGAATAAGAATCACTATCATAAATAATATATCTGAGATCAATGTTTAATCACTCAATTGATTGACAGATAGATAGAAACAAGGCCATTTTTGTTTTCTTTCTTTTGCAGCACAACTCAATAGCAAAAGGCTAAATGAAACAAAAACCAGTAATTTTTTTTTTTTTTTTTTTACTGTTTTCACAGATCATATCTAAAGTATGAGTCCCTCAGTTATATTCCCTGAATCTCTGGCAAAGAACCTTACACTATTCTTCAGCTAAAAGGAAGTTGAGTATCTAAAGATTAACTTCATATTACCTGATATGCTTCCAAGTATAATTAGCTAAAGGTACAGATGAATCTTCCCCTGTCCAGACAGGAGAGGTGTTTTAGTCCAGGAGAAGAGCTGGACAATGTTCCATCTAAACAGAAAAGCTAACTGCCTTATCAGTTCCAAAATTCTCAGTTGTGATGCTGTTGACTATGAGTAATTGCATTTGGCACAGCTTTAATAAACCCTCAGAGAGGAGAATTCTATTTGCTGTATGCAAATACATTATCAGTTCAAATATTTGCAGGTATCAGATGATGGTATTTGAAAACAAGAATACCTCTGGGTTTTTCTAGAGCCCATTCTTAAGGTAGTCACAAAGCAACTTTCACTCCGTGTGTAGAGATCAAAGTAGTTACTATATACAAACAACCCAACAATAACAAAACAGAACTCACAGTTATTTACAAGAAACTTCAATAGTCTCACCTACACAAACGCAAATGTTGCCTTTCATTCCCCACTTCCAGAGCCACACACTTAATAAAGCCCACTCTGCTTTGTGAAGCAAATTGTCTGGAGTACGATCAATCTACACCAGCAGCAGACGTAGGAACAGACTACAGAGGCTCAGGAAAGAACTTCCCAACCTGCATAATCCTTGCCTCTTTAATCCAGATGCCACAGCAGCAGCACAGGATAAATCTGGGAACTCAAGAAGTGGTAACACAGAACAGTCTACCTGGTGAAAAAACCCTCACTGGCACTACAATCACTGCACATTCCCTCATGCCTCAAACCAGTGAGAAAAGGAGCATACAATTGTTTATTTGGCATTACAAGAAGAGAGGAAACACTTAGGGGGTAAGACATGAAGAAGCCTACTGATAAGAGTCTGGAGAGAAAGCCACTGTTAGTTTAACCCCCACAGTCACTTTGGAAAACCATTGGAAGTATGTGTTAAATGTATTATTATGAAACAAAAAAGTAAAGAGGGCGTGTGCAACACATGGTGGCGTCTTCATTAGTGCCAAATTACCATTTGGTACATTACCATTTGGTATGATCACCACGCAAATCTATGCCCAAGCCGGTGCAGACACAACCACGTTTAAGTTTGCCTGAGCATAGGATGCTGCATTCATGTTGACTTCACACCAGCTGAAGAAGTACAACAATATCTGTTCAGGCATTGTCAGTCAGAGACATGAACAATGTCTGACAGAGCAGAAAACCTACTAGTATACAGTTAACAATAAAACTGGGGATGAAAAATTATGTTTACATGTGTGGTTATAGGTTTTTGATCTGCTGACTAGTACCCTAAAGATGTATCACTGAATCAACATTCTAACTCAAGCCAGTTAATCAATGTCTATAGGGTAAGAAGTAACACAGCACCCTCCTCCCTCTGTACTGTTCTGTCCCCATTTGAACTCTGGAGGGACGCTCATGTCGCTCGTGCTCCCATAAGCAGTAAAAATGTATCTATAGTAGAAGGGAGATGGGCAGAGAAAAAAAAAATTTGTTTTACACACACATAGAAGAAAATAAATCAGAAAACCCAAGTTGGGATTACAGACATAACTGCTTAGACTGCCTAAATGAGACAATATGTATTATCTCATCTGGCAGTTTAGCATGACTGAAATGAAACATAATTTGCAGTTGACGCCAACTGGCAGGAGACAAATGTTCCTGGTAATCTTTGTGTTTTAATAATAAAGTACTTCTGTCTTAGATTATACGGAAAATTGATCGGAGGCTTTTGGTCTAAAAAGTACAAGATTTGCAGATGCTACCCTGAGCTGCTAACTCACAGAAAAATGTGTCTTGAGTTTTTATAATTTAAAAAGACAAATCTAAAATTATGCCAGGTCAAATCTTCTACCCAGTACCTTTGTCTCTAAGAGCAGCAAAAAGCAGATGTCTGGGGAAGAGTATAAGAATAGTGTAAGCATGTAGTCATACTTTCCCCAAATATACTCATCTCCAATAATTTGCAGCTTGGGAACTTTCAAAGCCAGAGTCATGCTTATATATTTAATAATCCTCTACAGGCTCTTTTTTTCCATTCACTTTGTCCAGTCTTACTTTGAATCAGTATAGATTTTCAGTATCCACAACATCCTATGGAGTTACAAAGTATAAGTGCATGACAAAACTCCTCTTTTTTCTATTCCAAATCCAACACCTGCTAGACCTGCTAGTTCATGTTCATGCTCATTAGTTCTTGTGCTGAGAGAGAAAATAAACAATTGATCTCTAAGCCCCTTGCCATGCCATTCAAGTTTTTATAAAGCTACTATTGCAGCCACAGTTGTCTCTTCTACTCAGCATTTTAACTCCTCTTTGTAAGGAAGGTGTTAATGCATCTCTGGCTGTCCTTGTCAGTGCCTTGCCTTCCCCTTCTCTGTAGTCTCCAGTTATATGTTGGCCTTGTGTAGCAGACTTTCTTGCTCACTGACTTACTCTGCAAATTCTTTTCTAATCTGAGTTCTTATGGACATTTATTTCTGCCAGAATTTGACCTTTCTGTTTTTCTCTTTCTCAGACAACTTGTACCTTTTTAACTATACCTACTACCCCTGAAAGTGCATTTTTCAATTTTCATGATCTAATGAACTACTATTAATGTTGCAAAAAAATTGTCAATTATGAAGGCCAAGAGATTCTTGTGAAAATCATCTCTAAATTAATGGAAAGACAGGAGGAGAAAGAAAGTTTCCCACTGAGCATTACAAGTGACATGCATTGCTCACCCCAGCCCACAGGAACAACCATGAATTTGATGATTTTTTCTTACCACAGATTCTTCAATACATATTGCTAATTTAAATCACTTACACTTTACAGAAAATACTTTCTCCTAAAATTTTCTCTCCTCTACATTTCCTTCCCTGAAAAGGTTCATTACATACAGAAAAAAAAAGAGACTTAGTTAAAAAATTTGTCCCTTTTTTCAGGTAAGATCTCTGAAGAATGTTTGTTTCAGTATTTTCAGGGTCTGTATGATGTGATAAAGTAAGCTATAATATAACCAGGCAATGTTAATCTAGAAAAGGTAGCTTGTTAACTGGAGAAAAATATGAGAGCTCAAAACCACAAACTGAAGGAATAACCTGAAAAAACAATGTCATCTTTAGTAAAAACATGTGCAAGATGCTACAGTTATGCAGAAATAGACAGCTATAAAGGGATCAGTGAGAGTAATGTCTTAGAAAAGAGTCCTTGGATGAGGATCTGATGGATCACTGCCTGACCACGAAAAAGAGTCAGTGCTGAAAAAAACATCCTCATCATGTCAGTAAGTATACAGAGGATTCTATTCTATTTTATTCAACATCATTAAAGCCTTAAAGGGAACACAGTCTTAACTTGGACAAACAAAAAATAGACGTGAAGTAATGAAAGTTAACTCAAAGAAAAGCAACAAAAATAATTGGTGTATGAAAACCAGCACCTGTGAGGTAAGAAACTGGAGGCTATGGCATTTAATAAAACATAGTGTGAGAAGAAAAACAACTACTTCCTATGTCCAAGCCAGATGTAGGATGAGTAGTTGTGATGTTAAATTGCAACAGGAAAGGTGTGAATTGGATAACATGAAAAGAAAATTTCCTCATAGCATGATGATGTAAGGGAGACCACTGAGTTCCTTAGAACAAGTCACAGATGACAGATATGGATGATCCTAACTTGATGTAGAAGAAGGGACTAGATGACTGCATAAGGTCTCTTCAATCCTGTATTTTTATGATCTTTTGGGGACCTAAGACAGAATGGCTTCTTTTTACTGATTTAACAACAAAATAAAAGTGGGGGTTAAAGAGAAGTACAGGGTTGCCTTGTAAAAAATTAGGTTACAACCTGCTCAGACAAACTTTTAATTTAGATCCTTTCCCTGCCCAACTCCAAGAAGCCTGTAGAAAGGATGGGAGACCAGCAGTCAAGAGCTGGAGACACTGTGCTGAAAATGTGGATTTCTATTCTCTGACCTTGCCTGGACATTCTTTAATGGTTTGGAAGCAGAGGCATACCATGCAGAGTACAGTGCATACATACATGTGAGACACTCCTAATGCACTCTAACAGCAACATATTATTTACCTACTGTGCAATGCACGCAATGGGCAACTGAAAATTGAGGTAAACTCTGCTGCTATGAGCTTAACCATTAATAAATTAGAGTACTTCTAAGGCTCTGTTTTAGATTGGACTTTCACTCTTTCACATTAACATGTACCATTCTTGCACTAACCAATCTCAAGAAAGGCTGGATATTTCTGTACTCCAAATCTGTCCACAGTAAAAGGCAAGCTCTAATTCAAGCTGTCAGGGCTGTCATGGAACGCAGTCTGGGTCACTTAGATGTAAAGATTGGTTGAAGGTAATTACACTGATTTTATGCAGTCATGATCATGACTAATGACTGAATAAACATGTATACACAACACAAACCTCATGCACATTTCTGCAAACTGGATACCTCTGCTAAATTATCTACCATCTCAGCAGAGCAATCAGCTGGGCAGTCTGTGGAATATCTTGCATGCCAGCTGTCATGTACTATGTCTATTAGTAGCTTAAAGAAAACCTAAATCAGAGAAAAATGAGATATTTTGTTAACTCCTCAAAGGTAAACCATACGAGAGCAACACTAGCCTGAGAAAAATCAGTGCAGAGAGAGAGAGAAGAGACATAAGTGCATG
The DNA here is from genome assembly GCA_038380795.1 of Pyrocephalus nanus. Lineage (NCBI taxonomy): Eukaryota > Metazoa > Chordata > Aves > Passeriformes > Tyrannidae > Pyrocephalus > Pyrocephalus nanus. The sequence goes on from CM076263.1 coordinate 22,074,176, forward strand.
AAACTTTAATTATTATATCAAATTTGTCCCATCACTTAATGTTGAACTTACAAGTTAAAACAATTTTCTAAAAGCACAGAAGCAATATCACAAATTTGACTGAATATAAAACGTTATTATTCCCAACACGTAAAATAAAAGAATATGATACCATATTTAGACTAGAATTTACATTTGAAATTTTCTTGTAAACTTTAAATTACTTAGACTTGCCTGTGCAAAATGACATTCAGATTTTATCAGGTGTCTGTTGTGAAATCAAGTTACAATTGCTAAAATTATCACTATGACCATGTATACTTACCACCTTATTTTGTGAAATAAGCTTTTTAGAAGGCTGTGAGAACTATAGGATTTGCATGAGATACCCTCCAATACTTATATTTCAAGCACAATTCAATATATATTATTCATCAGTACTAAATAGTTGTGCAGAAAGATGCTAACATTCTTTACACACAAAGAACTCTCTTGAGAAATTCTCTACAAATCTTGCTTTAGTGTCATGACTGTCTCTTACTCACTCCCTCCCAGTGAGATGGGCAAGAGAATCAGAAGAGTAAAAGTGAGAGAACTCATGGGTTGATATTCAGACACTTTAATAGGTAAAGCAAAAGCCACTCAAGCAAACAAAGGAAAATGAGGAATTCATTCACTGCTTTCCATGGGTAGGCCAGAGCTCATCCATTTCCAGGAAAGCAGGGCTCCATCACAGGTAACTGTGATGCCATCATCAAGAAGAAGACAAATGCCATCACTGCAATCATTCCCTTTCCTTCTTCTTCTTCTTCTTCTTCCCCCAGCTTAACGTGCTGAGCACACTGCCATATGGTATGGAATATCCCTGTGGTCAGTTGGGGTCAGCTGTCCCAGCTATGTCTTCTCCCAATTTCTTGTGCACCACCAGTCTACTTTGCTGGCAGAGCTTGAGAAGCTGAGAAGTCCTTGACTTGGTATAAGTATTGCTTAGCAACAACTAAAACATCAGTGCATTATCAACATTAGTCTCATACTTAACCCAAAACAGAGCACTACACCAGCTACCAGGAAGGAAATTAACTCTAACCCAGCTGAAAGCAGAACATCAGTAAACTTCTAATATATGGCAAACTGTTCTCTTATCTGCAGCACCTTCTCTTTTACAGGTACTTTAATTGCAGGAACAGTAACTATATTTACAGCATTGCTTATACAAGACTTCTAAAGATTTCAGAAAAAAACATCATCCCTATGTATGAAAGTATTTTCAGTACAGCCTTCCCTCCCCAAATTACTGTTTGCACAGGATGTATCTAAGCAGTATGCACTAATACTGCTAAGAAAAAAAAAACAAGAGCACTTAACCATTAAAATAAGGTTTCTCTCAAATGTGTTTGCCAAAATATAAAACTGGTGCACTATCACCACCACACGCTTTAGTGATGAGGTCAGGTTTTGACAAATGAAAGTTTGATGGTAAGCCTGAAAAACCTGTTTACAATGATCCCAGACACAAGCCTTGCAAGCTGCAATTCACTGACCTATGTAAACTGATTTGGCTTTCAGATAATCTCCCAGTGAATACTATTGCAAAATCTATAAACACAGATGGCACCAACCGGCACTCTTTTTGCAATCTCAGCAGAAGATCAAATAGATACAGAGACTGAATTTATCCTCCCACTTCACAGGTGATTCTTTCTGAACAGGTTTAAGGGATTATGCTTGGAAGCTGAACCAAAAAAGTTCAAAATAAATTGATTTAAGAACTGTACAGCTTTTAATAAAGCTTTTTAATAAAGTTCAGATCAGGCCCTGGCTGTAACTGCTACAATTATCATGTCGACCATTTGTATTAGCAGCAAATTTAGAAAATTTTTTCCTAAAGCAGCATTATAGAATAATCTACTTGGGATCAAAAAGAATTCTGCACAATGAAAAGGCCAACAACCTACAGTCAAACTTTAGTGAAAATATCAGTTGTAATATTAAAGACTATTATATAATTTCATCTACAAAATTTACTGCTATTCATCTGGAATAGAGTGACAGCATTAATACCTATTGGTGAACTGTCAGAAATTATGCATGAGAGAAGGCATAGAACATATGCAGTATCAGGTGTCAGCAAACATGAAGATCAAGTAGTGAACTCTAAAGCTAATTCTGTGTATGTGTATAAATTCAAATCCAAGACATTTTCACCAGTAAGATGTTAGATATCATGTAGAACACACGAATCTAACAATACCTTAATAGTCTTCAAGATAATGAGAAAGTATTAAGACAAAGAATTTTGAAATAGAGCATTGACACCAATGACAAGGAAGACTGTACAGCTGCTTCAGCAACATTGCTTCATTAATCGTTTCTGAGCACAAGAAGCTGTTAAAAGTGAAAAGAAAATATTGGAAAAGCAGTTTAAAGTAACTCTTCTTTGTGTGTCTGGGTTCATTTATAGTACTCTCACTGGCTGCCACACAAAATGACACATTCTCCAAGACATTTTTTTCTCTTTTCATTATATTTCATTCTCATGGCTTGTCATTTAGTTGTCATGTTTTCACCATGGGCCTCAGAGAAACCCTCAAAGAAAACCCCAACCATCAAGATCTAAAGCAATGTACATAAGAAATGTTTTAAGAAACAAATTGCTGCAGCGTTCTCCTCCTGCAGCAATGTCTTAATATTCTTGATTTTCCTTTGAAGAGTCCACATCTAACTTTACTATGCAGCTCCAAGCTGAAGAAGACAGTATGATTATAAGAACCAAAAGACAAGGAAGACTGGAGAAATTAATATTTAGCTACAGACCATGATTTATTTTTTTTTTTATTACATAAAGGGAATCAGAAACTGTATCCTATTGATTGTGTAACAGCACAATAGTCTCTATCTTCTGCTGTGATGCAGTCATGGAAAATATAACTGCCCAATTGCTGCACGCATTGCCATAGTTCAGAATTTCATATATATTCCTGATCCACTCACACAAATTGGGCACATTTGCAGTCATCTGCTTGCCATTGCAGCAAATTTATAATTCAATTACTTTTTTATTATGGACTTTGTTTTCTTTGGAATTACATTCCACAAAAATATCACTTAGGAAAACACGTCTAGGAAAATTGATTATTCTCTGATTAACTGATGTTGAAATACTTACCTGTGACTTCCTAAAGTCTAAACATAAGGAGAAACAAAATAAATTAAAAAAGAAATTAAGTTCGCAAATCAGCATTATTTTTCAAAGTGCATCAAAAGTGCAACGGCCTGCCCAGAGAGGTGGTGGATTCACCATCCCTGGAGGTTTTTAAACAGAGATTGGATGTGGCCCTTAGTGCCATGATATAGTATTTGGAGTTGGATCAGGGGTTGGACTTGATGATCTTGGAGGTCTTTTCCAACCTAATCTATTCTATAATTCTATGAATTACTTTCAGCAGTATAACATAAAAATATCACTTTACTTAGAAGACTGTTTAAAAGTAAAATAACAGAACTTGTTTAGACAGCTTTCAGAGTATCTGACCAGACCTTCCCAGCACTTTTAAAAGATCTGGGCTTTAGGGATGCCCTACATTCAGCTTAATTCCAGTTCATCTGCATGTAGGATAATGATTTTGGAAAAATACATCCTGTTAGTTCCACATTTCCAGGGCAGTTCTCCACAATACAGGAGAAATCTGTCATTTTTCTGAAAGCTGAAAACCCAGAAGGCATAATCTAAGCAAACGTCTTTAGCATTATTTTAACAGACTTGTTAACTACAATTGCATTAGCAATTGTCTCTGCATCAAAAAAGGGCTCCAAGAAGCAGTAACATCTTCCAATCACTTGCCACTTCTACACTTGTTGCCAAATGAGTTAAAAATGCTGACACCCCAAATGATTTATCCCTGGGCAGAAAGCAGAGAAATGGAAACTGTTGTGGGGGAAGGGAGGTACAGAAAACACACAGAGGAAAGCAGCAAATAGGAAGGCACAGAAAGCTCTTGTTCAAGGAGAAGGAAGGAATGGGGACATAAAAGGACTTCTCTCATTGCCACCAGCAGTTCAGAAGTTGATCACTGCTCTCCCACCCACAGGCTGGATGGTGCAAAGAGTTACCCACAAGATGAGCTCTGTGTGCTTGCGCCTGTGAATGAACATACGTGTGGACAGGAAGCAAGGACAGTGAGGGACAGTGGAGCACCCTCCCACTTCAAGCTTCACCAAGGGCTAGTCCCACGTGAAGAGACTCTTTCCTTTTGCTCTTATAACAAGTTGGTTTTAAGATGCTGAGGGTGAAATTCCTAGAAACTGGTTTTTTGCCTGCAGTGGATAACCTGAAATCTCTCACCAGATAGGAGCTGCCATCCTTTGTTCAATAAATCCCTTGTCGCAACCACCTCTTCTCTTTTACTGGGGAGCCCTCCAACAAGTACTGAACATCTAACAAAGCAGAAGCTTCTGGAAATACAAACTTTGATGAATAATAATTCGGTTCTTCACAACACTCAGGAAAATAATTAATCCTCTTTTTCATGTAATTATTATTTAAACAGAAATGTCTACACAGTATGCCAGATAAAACACTGGGTTTCTTCTCTGGTACCAACTACAGCATCACCTGCAGCTCAGCCGGGTCCTGCTGATGCAATAACATGTAGAACTTAGTATGTCATTGTCCTACTGTATTACAAAACACCACAAGCAATTTTCATTGCTGTAAGATAGAACATGAAAAAAGATCATGGAAATCATGGACTTCCTTTCAGTCTGTGCCAGAAGTACTTCTTATCCAAACTTACCAGTCCAGCACAATCTAGAGTGACTTAGAAGATGTGGAAGAATATGCTTTGATTAAAGAGGTAACAAAAGTAGTATATCATTCTTATACTGAAATGCTGCTGCATCCACTCCTAGTGATTTATATTTGTAAAAGCAAATGACACACTACTGCTACTTGCCTGACATGTGGGTACATCATCATGCAAGCATTTCCCAGAATGCTTAATAAAAACAGATGGTTAACTAAAAAAAATATGGAGTGGGTAATTTCCTACATACTGATTAAAACTACTCCATGACCCACACAAAGAAATCCTGTGAAGAAAACAGTGATGTGATTAAAATTGGAGTGGCTGCAACTATCATAATCAATGAAATAATCAAGGAATGGTCCCATGAAACTGTGTCTGAGATAAAACCCTCTCACTAACTGCCCTTACAGTCTGTCTACATCCTGCATTTAACAATGCATGAATATGGAGAAAAGGCATTCCAGAAGGTGCCTGAGATTAATTTGGATTATACTTCTGTAGTGTGTTTCACTCAGAAAAATAAAATTGAACATTTATTTCAGTGTTCATGACACTTCCTAACTAGCCACTCCTTGGGCACAGCATAAATTTAGGTCTCTATCAGCTACAGCACTGAGGTTTCTATGATGAAAGCAAACCCATGAATACAATAGGGCTTCTTGCAGGTTTGAGCTTGCCCAGCCAGCACACACTGCAGGACTGTGACCAAGCAGACATCTTCATTAAGGTATTTCTAATGCTGATGAGGAATGTTTCTCTAAGAAAGCCAAACCTTGTAATTAATATACATAATATTTCCTTCTGGATGAGATCAGCTAGAGCTTTGTAATTGTGATCAGTTATTCTTAATAACATATTTCTGATTAGGATGCACACATACACTGTCTCGTTTGCTTACTTTTACCTTGGTGTAAACTTATTACGATGGTGCAACCCAGCTGCTCTGTCACCAGGTACTGGCAGCACGTGCACTTGTCTGGACACAGCACTGCCAGCTCCGCTGTTTCACTTGATGTTGCTCCAACGCACCCACAACTTCTGAATTATGGGATCCAATCTCAGCAGTGAGTTCCTTTGAAGTGACGCCTAAACTGCCAATAAACTTGCACTGGTAACTTGTGCCACCTACTTCTTGTCCTTCCCTGAAGGGCCCTAAGAAACAAAACACCCTCGCAGACACACACACCCCTTCCTCAAAAAGTGGGCCCAGCAAGGCGACGGGAAGGAAGAGCACGTCGGAGGTGTGAAGGCGCCAAGGTGATCTTTGAACACTCGCTCCCCACGGCAACCCGCGGAGAGACTAGAAGACCCCGCCCGTGCCCCCACGGCGGAGGCTGCAGGTGTGCCGGCCGGGGGCAGCGCGGCTCCCGCTCGCCGCGCTGCCCGTCCTGCACGAAGCCAGCCGGGGGCGCCCCCCCCCGTTCCCCCGCCCGTCTCCGTCCACCTCCTGACGGCGCAGGAGGAGCGCAACCGCCCCGCGGCCGTGTGCGCGGAGCACCGCCACGGCCACGCTGAACCCCGCCCGCTGCCCAGCGGGGACAGCTGCGTCCCGCCGATTCGGCTGCTCGGCGGCCCCGCCGCGCCACTGGAAGGGAGCGGGGTGGGAGGGAGCGGGGGAAGGAAGGAGCAGCCCGGCGGCTCCGGGCGCCTCGCCGTGTCGAGCCCCGTGTCCTCGCCGCGCTCCCCGCGGGGAAGGCGCCTGGGTGCCCTCTCGCCAGCCGCTGCGCCGGCGGACGCCGGGCAGCTCTCGCCGGCGCCACAACCCCGTCTCTGTCGCCCCCTCCACGCCGTAACCCGTCCCGCCGCTGCTGCTCCCCAGCCCGTCCTGCGGCTACAGCCCCGGCCCGGGGGGAGCGGCAGCCCGGCCGCCGCTCGGGCAATGAATGGAAGCGCACCCAGCGGTCCCCGCCCTCCCTCTCTCCCGACCCCGCACAACTCCGGCGAGGCCTCCGCCTCACCTCTGCGGGCAGAGGCGGCTCCTCCGCGCTGCGGCTCCGCTGTCGTCGCCTCCGGCCCGCGCCCCGCCGGGCTCGCCCTCCTCGGCTCCCGCCGCGACCACGCACCGAGAGAGGAGAAATGGGATCCCTGAGCGCGGACCCGGCCGCCCCCAGCCGGAGGGAGAGAAGGAGCCGCGGCGAGGGGCGGGGAGGGACGGGACGCCGCCGCCCTACCCAAGACCGGCCCCCTCACACTGACGTCCCCCGCTCTCACATCGCCGGCTGCGGGGAAGCGTCCGGAGCGGGGCCGGGCGGAAAGGGAGGGCAGGGAAGCATCGCGGCTACCGGCGGCCTGGTGTGCTCCGGTCAGCGTCACAGGGGATAGGCTCTGGGAACAGCAGCAGTAACCTCTGCCCTGCCATCCTGGCGTTTGAATAACCAAGGGTTCTCGTTCTACCCACTCCGACGCACTCGGCCGAGAAGGGGCGCTGGGCTGCACGACTGGCAGTGTCAGACCCGGTACTGTCCACTGCACTTGCATTACAGTCAGTCTGCTCCACTGGACCTAGCCATGCTGGATGCACAGAATGGAAAGCAAGAATGGGAAACACCAATTTCCCCGTCTCCAAAACATTCCTCTTTGTCTAGACTTTCTGAAATACAATTTGCATTGTAAGAAAATGTCTAAAAAATTGCCTCCAATGGTTTTCTTTTCAAACCTTTTCCCCTCAGAACAAATAATTTCCCACCAGTCTTCCTTTCAAATCACAGAACACTCTTCCAGTTTCAAACTGATGACCCAGGCTTTGCCAGAACTTTGTAATTTTACAAATATCTTAAGATGTCTACTACTAAGCACATATGTATCTACAAGCAGTAGCACTCATTTAAAGCATCTGCAGAGAAAATTAAGGTTTAGGCTTGGATATGTCTCTGCATGCCTCTCTTATCCCCTGCTGTTGCACCCCTGTGCAATATGCTGATCGTTGCAAGTGGATGACAGGTGTCTAACTTCATACAGCTCATCTCAGCATCAGCTTCATTTGCTAGATTGGAACTGGTTGTTGCAATAGATAAAACCAGCTGCTAAGTGAGTCAATAAAATAAATCACTCTGGGTATCTCAGAGACATAAATGAAGTGCTACACCAGTGCAAAACTTAATTTGCTGCAGCTAAAGCTGTTCTCCTGTGAAAAAGTATGGAGTTCTCTTTTCACAGCTATCAGAATGATATCTTTCACAAACACTGCTTTTATTTGAAGCTATGGCTTTGATATGAATTACCTTTTCACTGTGAGGGATCAGTACATGCTGGCCCTGCTGACTGCTGGGACTCCAAAGTCTTCCAACTGTGCAAAAGCACATTCCATCTGACTGGACCCAGCTGGTGGATCTGTGTTTTTTTTATTGGGAGTCCACTGCTCTGAAAACCAAAAGTCAGTTGATGTTTTCCCAAGTACATAGGTTGAGGAATTCAAAAGAATTATGTTCCTATGGCAGAAACATAAAAAACATACACAGCTATTTACACTTACTGAGAGCATTTGCTTTTGTGTCTGATTATTGTCCAAACTTGTATCTTTACATTACTTTTCCTCTTTCTGGACAAGTCATCAAATGAAATGTTCTAAAAAACGTTTTATTACAAATATTTTTGTTTAAATACTCTGAAGATTCATTTTCTATGAAGGAAGAGTGTCTTTATAAAGCTGAGCTCTTTCTGACCTCTGAGAGCAGCTACTTTAATATACAATAGGAGACAACTCAGTAGGTCTGTCTAAAAATAAACACCTCCTTAAGAATATTTTAACCCGAGAGACTTCATACAAGTATTTTATTCAGTAACACAAAACTAATATAATAGTCATATGAAAATGATAACACCTGATAATAAGCGAATGATAACCCACAGAACAGTCTAACCTCATTGGATGCTGTCTGATCCTCAGCATATATTGTTACAGATACTTTTTACCGTACTATCCTGGATGCAGAAACTTGTGAGGCAAGCTCAGTGCATCAGGTTGTGGAACTGAATGAGGCTGCATCTTAGAAAAACAGCCACAAGCAGGTTAGTTTTTCCTCCGTTCAGTAGGAGGTAGGAAGCAGAACTCTGAAATCCCCTGAGTCAGCCCTGAAGGCCAAGGATTGGGACCCAGACAGACCTAAGCATAGCATTTAATTTTCTTAATTTAAACTTATTTATTTGGAATTGGTGTGAGGAACTTGGTATTTCCTTCTATCGAAGCAGTAAGGTTTTAATGCTTACTAATTGCTATATTGGCTTTGATGTGCAGCTTTAAACATTTTTATTTTGCTTATCTGAAGCCCAACTGCACAAACAAATAACTCATCACCAGAACTTAGCACATATGCATTATCCAAACAGGAAACAGAAATGTCAAACAAGCATACTTTGGATTAAGTAATATATGAGATGGAAAAAATTATATAATGTTTTTTCCTCTTGCTCACAGATCTTCCCAAGTATTAACTTTGTAGGCATTCATCTGTTTAGACAATTTTTCTCCCTAAATATTGCTTTACTTAAAACCCCAGATAATGCTACCTGACCTCATTTTGATTGATTGATTTAATTTTTCCATGGACTGTTAGAATGAAGGATTATTTTTCCCCTGAAATTTCCTGAAGTTCACCTGAACAAATACAGCCTTGGATGAGGCCCAGAAAACATTCTCCTAAGGTTGTAAGAATAGAATATAGACAGGGCAGACAAAACAGGATAGCAGACAGTACAACCAAAGAGACTATGACATCCAAATAACTAGCAAATAACATACAGGTTGGAAAGAAGAACAGACACTATTTGGCTCAAAATGAAGTTCTCACTTAGTCTGTGAATAGTCACTGGAAACTATTAAAAACACTGGAGAAGATACAAAAATGTCTTTATGGTACCTACAGAAAGCTAAAATTGAACACAGGGAATATCATGTATACATACCACAATTAGAAGAGACTAAACAGCAAATAACTCTCAAATTTTTAGGCTTCAGATATGTTCATATTAGATTTGTTCCCTCATAGTATTTACTTTTCCGTTTCTTTCTGTTCTTTTTTTTTTTTTAGAAGTTGCTGCTGTTCCAAAATCTTCTCATTGGAGAAGAACAGAATAAATCTCAATATTCTATTGAAATGAATTGTCTGACTAGAGAAACACACAGTGAAGAATTTTTTTGGAGTAAAATAATGTTAAAAAAATACTACACTTGGAACTTGTCCCAAGAACTATGAAGTAAGTGGAAAAAGAGGAGTTAAAGAGACAGAAGATGGTGGCAAATATATAAAAGGGAGGACTCAACTCCAGAAAACTTTGAGGGGACTGAGTGAGGACATGGGTGTTATTTTATTGTGGGATTTTTTGTTCTTCTACCACAAATAAAAGTAAGATGTAAAACATCAGCTGAAATAAATCTTCAAGAAAATATGTCTATCTAATGCTTGTTTTTGTTTGCAGCTTCAGAAAGCTCAGTTCCTGTAAGCACTTAGTTATGACATTTAATTTTTCAGTAGTTCGTTTTTCTAGGGTAAACAAGTATATGGTGTTACAGAAAACAATCTGATCCTTCTACTGTATAGCCAGTGACAGGGAGGACAAAAAAAAAATAAAAATTGAAGAATGGAGAAAGCCATCTGTTCATAATGGACACTTCAGAGGCAAATGAGAAATGAGAAGAGGCTATGGTTAAGCTGAAAAGGCCATTCAAAATTAGCACCTTATGCTGTAGATAATAAAAAAAAGGTGCAAGGGCATCCTGAGTGGATAAGAGCAGTACAATACTGTATTGATAGATTTTGGAAAAAAAAAAAGAATTTTAGAGTTCAGACCCAAAGTAAAGTTTATGTGACAGTTTTACCCATGGATAAACAGAAAATAACTGTCTCAAACTCATAATGTACAGAATCAATGCACAGTATCTAGATTATCTGCATGTGATGACTTAGGGAGAGATCAGCGCTGAGTAGCAGAAAGCATGGAGATGTTTCTCTCTTCAGGGAGTAAGAAAATGGAAAGAAGGTTTGGAAGGAAAGACTGGGATCTGTTTTATACCATACTGAATTTGAACTGATGGCTTAATTCCAATAAATCTAGAGAGATATCTTGATATTTTTCATCTCTGCAGGAGAAGGAAGTCTAGAGTGACTCAGGAAAATTAGTTTAATAACCTGCAGATTATTTTGATACTAAGAAAAAGTGAAGGGGGCAAAGGATAGAGCTGCTTAAGTTTCCATGGGAAAGCGATGAGGGATACACTCTTAGAGACCTACAGACCAATGCAAGGCAGCAGCATGAATTCATCAAAATAAAAACAAATAAAAAAAAATGAGGTCACTTAAAACAGTATCTCAGAGTCGAAGACTTTTATAAAGAAGGCAACAGGAGAAGACACAAAGGCCTTTGGTGGGCGTCAAGAGATATCTGTTGAACCTAGTTGAGTATTCTGAGGTCTCAGATTCCAGCTTTGAATTTGTGGACACTAATTGTTAAACTAATTTGGGACTCCATCAGTATGGTACAACAGAGGAATCCACCACTGTGTTTTAAGAAGGCTGTAATTGAATGCAGACACTCAGGCTCACTGAAGTGATCCAGATTTATCACTGTGCCTGATCTGTATTTTTGAATCACATATTATTGTAAGTATTACAGAAAAAAAAAGCTGTCTAGACAAATAAATGTTGCCCAACACAACAGCAATAGCAGCTGTTTTATCTCCTTTCCCATAATTTGGGACTCTAGGACAAGGAATATTTTAAAGTGCACTTTGTGGCAGTAATAAATGGGAATTTAAATTAACAGTATCCTTTCTACTGAACAAATCAAGCCATCAATTAGGTATAAATAATTAAAGAGGCTGGGGTTTAAATATGATTTTCGTCTAATGAAATTCCCACATTAATAACCAGCTATGCTAATATGTTTATCTTCTAATGTTTTTAAATCTTGCTTCATGTCCTAAGGAGTGTTAAGAGAAAACATATACAATCAAATGACTGAGCAAGAAGGCTACTGTGCATATAATATTTGAAAGTACTCTATCAACTCATATATCCTGTTGAAAAAAGCAACTCAAATACTACTACCTTATTTATTGCAAATGAGGCATTTTCTAGGACTTTTTCCAAAATATCCCACAGCTCTATTGCCTGTGTTACAAATTATAGAAGGAAATAGCCTAGTGCTATTTCTAGGAATTATATATCTCAAAATTATTTAATATGTTTCTTTCATTGCTAACTTCATTAGAGATAGGAAAATTTCAAAGACTGTAACACTGTCAAATTTTTCAAAGCAATTTAAAACTTGAAGAAACTGCTTAAGAATTGGAAAGATTCACACAAACTATCCGAAGAAATTCAGTGAAACAGTCTCATTACTCCATATTCCCAGTTCTAGAATAACTGCTTGAAACATTTTTCAAAATTAAAATGGGCATCCCAATGAGCAATTTTGGTTAGGCAATAATTTAGCCATAATTACAGTAAAGTTTCCTTAAGCACCATGTGGCATGTCAGTGAGAATCAGACCTGCACAAATCAGAGCAGTTACAGACATCAACTACTCCAGCTGGCAGTTTGTGCTGGGTTTGAGTTAATTTCTACACATTCCTCCCATTCAAGGATAGGAAATAGATTCCTAACATATCTGGATGCTCAGGATTGTACACACTAACCATGGCATCACCAGGATGGAAAAGAAGGAACAAACAGGGATGCGTATTGTCTTTTTTTGGAATCCCCTTTGCTTTGTTTTATTTTTTGTTGAATTCCCCTTTGCTCTATTTGTCGCGTAGACCATTCCATTTCCACACCTTGCACTCTATTAAAACTGTTCTTACAGAAGATATAATTATGCTTTCCAGTGCAGGAGTCTGAGTTAGTAGTGTATCCTCATCTTTACTTATCAGGCATCTGTAATACAGTACTTTAAGATGTTTTTGAAATCCTTTCCCTGTCTTGTCTCATATGGCTCTAGTTTCACTGTTTTCCTTTCCTGCTATTATCACAAATGTACTGAAACTCTTCCTACTTCTGAATATGGATAATATGAAATTATCACAGCCATCTCTAAAATGAAATTGCATAATAGGCCCAATCTATTTCCAGACAATGTAAAAGAAGGATGGAATTCTCATTTATATGTATATGGTTATACAAGACAACATGTATATTGTCTTGAATCACACTTTCAACCTTGATCCTTGTTTCTCTCTCAGAAGCATTTAGTTTTTGTTATGGGGATTATTGATTATAAATTGGAAAGCATGCAGTCGAGCACTTTTGCCAACATTGTACATTTTAGTTAATCCAGATCTCTGAAAATAAATTAAAGACAAAAACAAAATACAAAAGGATTTGTTATGTGTTTAAATTTGAGCTTCCTGAGAAGCAACTCTTTTCCCACCTGCTTTGACCTTGCCACAAACTATTCCAATACTCAAGATTTAAAAAAACCCTAACCTTTGGAGGACATATTGTACAACAACATCGTGATGTATTTAATTTTTCCAGAAGGCAGTTAGCATATCAATTAGCAAGTAGCCCATATAATTTAAAAAAAAAAAAAACAACAAACCAACAACAACAACAAAAAAACCAAACAAAAAACAACCAACCAAACAAACAAAAAAAACCAAACAAAAACAAAACCACCAAACAAACCAAAATCAAAACACTGTCACAAAACAAAACCAGCTTGACACAGTTTTAGCTGTAGAATACCTGCAACACCCATCAAATGTGAATTTAAAATTAGAACATTACAGATCAGACATACTCTTTCTCAAAAAAGCCTGCAACAGCATTAACACATCCTGTGGGGCTACATCATGTTCACGTTTATGGCTTCACAAGAGCACTAGTCTGACATGTGTCAGATTAAAGAGATTCAGATGTCCAAAGCAGCCTGGGGGCACACAACTACATGTCTCTTCCAAAGAACAAAAGATATGCACAGTACATACTGACATCAATTTGAGGACGATCTTTTAATATGGAGGCTCACATACAGTGTTTATATTACTTGGGGGAACCTGGATCTTGCTAAAAGAGAAGATTTGTAAATTGAGAAAATGTTTTTAAGATCGGAGAGTGTATTTTTTGATAGGGCCTGCACACTCATACCAGGAGGCTTTTTTTCTGTCAATCACTTGCACAATTACGGACTATCAGTTAAAATATAGCAACTTCCTTGTAACCAGGCAAACTACAGAGTATTATAATGTTAACTTACAGGATACGGCCAGGTGTTCTGAATTTAGGAAAAAAAAAATTAATATAAGAAATACTAAGAGCTTTAACCATATACTTTAAAAACTCCAGCACTTTTGAAATGAGATTTCAATGTTCATTGCAGCATACAATACTGAACTTAAGTCAGCCTAAACAGTAGATGCTTTCAGGGAACACATGCTGAACAAACTGTGAAGACTGAGCAACTGGCTTAAAACTAGCAAACAGACTTGCTAATTTACCCTAATTAAAATTTACCCTATTGAGAACTTGTTTAGAGTGCTTCAACAAGAGTCTGTTAAAAACCCCCAAATTTGTGTCAGCACACTTACAATCATTTCAGTACTTGAAGCTCTTAATGACAAAGTATTAAATTATTTTTTGATAATAATGTAAAACCAAACTAATGCAATAACCCCTTATTTTTTACATAACACACAGAAGTGTCTTTGGAAAGAGCATGAAGCTGCATGAAGAAGATGCATGAAGCTTCTTTGAAAATATTGTGCCTTTTCATTAAAAAAATTACATTTCTGTAAAGTAATACTCTAACTTTGTATTTCCATTTAATAATAGCTTGTATGTATCACTAAGCCAAAAAACATTCATTGAGAGTTTCGGTTTTAAATTCCATGTAATCGAGCTTACTAGATTTTAGTAATAATGAGTTGTGTTGACCAGAAAGCTGCCTAAAACAAATTTCAAAAATAAATTTAATGACCAAGAAAACCTTGCTGAAGGACCCTGTAATTAGTATTTATGGTATTTCCCTATAGGGAACATTATCTTTCTTCAATTAATCACAGGAACCTGAATTGAACCCAAATTGAACCATATCAATTGTTTGATTTGGCATTTCTATATCAACTGTAAAAGAATGTGAAAATCAGCCTCAATATAACTAGATGACACCTAAATAGGAGCTACTGCTGGTCTACAGATTGAGGATTCTGGACTATAGGTTGCTAAAATTCTTTAGGGATCTAGCCCTATGCTAAAATACGTATTTCTCACTACCCTTTAAACTAAAGACTGGCATTTTTGTAACACTTCCTTTCACCTTATTGCTTATTTACCCATCAGGTGCATATCTGTTTATGTCAGTGTGAGAGATTTGCTGTGATCTTGAACTCAGGATTCTACTTGCTGCATTATCAAAACTCAGAATTCAAATCCCTTAATATATGTTAATAGCATTCATGGAAAATGATAATTTTTTTCACAGCCCTTAAAGTTATCTAACCTGTAAGTACTCCAGCACCATCTTGCTATAAGGTATGTAAATTTCCCTTCTATGCCATGGGTTTATATTTGTGTATGCTCAGTGACAGCCTTGTCTTCTGATGAGTCAATTGCCTTGTCTCTGTGAAATAATCAAATAATCTTACTCCACTCTTACAGTCGTTTTTGACTGCAGCATAAAACTTGCTTTCCTAGTATCTATCCTTGTTAAAGACAGATGTCTTGGATCACACACTTGGAAGCACAACAGCCTTTTATTTCTCAAAGATTCTCTTACGTGCTAAGTTATGCCTAATCTTTAACTATGTTGTTAAGTAGAAAACTTTAAATTGCATTTTTATGATTTTCATCTCTGAAAGAATTAAATTAGCTTTTTAAGATGTGATGAATGATCTCCATTACAACAAAAATGCAAATGATTAGCTGGAGATAATATTAATTAAACGCTACAGTGATTTTCTAGAAATTCATGCTTTTCTTATTTGAACAGATACAATGGAATCAAAATAATAGCTTGCAAATAAAGTATTGGCATTTAGCTGGAGATGATACTGATATTGCAAGGACACTGCAGTCATGAGAATAATATAGAAAAAAGAAATAAAAATGAGAATTAAACTACCACAACTGATTAAAAGTGAACATTGTTAATAATGATAACTACAAGGCTACTAAAGGTTGTAAGAATAGAATATAGACAGGGCAGACAAAACAGGATAGCAGACAGTACAACCAAAGAGACTATGACATCCAAATAACTAGCAAATAACATACAGGTTGGAAAGAAGAACAGACACTATTTGGCTCAAAATGAAGTTCTCACTTAGTCTGTGAATAGTCACTGGAAACTATTAAAAACACTGGAGAAGAGGAAAGAGAAAGGAAGAAACTAATTGCAGAGAAAAATAGGGCATTTACTGATAAAGAGTATGTTTCATAGTCATTAGTGCATGGTTTTCCTGCAGTACCAAAACGTCCATAAAGAGTGAAAAAGAAAATTCCAATTTCCAAAACCAAAATAATAAAAATTGCAATTTCAATGTATAAGACCTTACTTAGCTATTACCTACACCTTAGAGCTTGGCTTCATAGCCTAATTCAATAATTACATGGTACATTAGCAGTAGTTCACAAAATAGTAGTGTATTGGCCACCACACAGTAATAAACCTGGTTAACTATCCCCCAGAAATCTTTAAAAGATGGGGTTTTGCTAGGTGAGTCAGTTTTAATAAAATGACCAATTTCAGCTTAAGAGTTTTTTCCTAGATTTTTCTTATTTGGTAGTCAAGGGAAGGTTACACGAGAAGGTGGTAGGTGGTAGGTACATTTGCAAAGTCAGTGAACGACAATTAAGCACAAGTCCTATTCTCACGTCAAAATTAATTCAGTTGAGATCTTTCCTGCAAGTCAGACTTGGTTACAAATTATTGAGACAGCACTTGGAGAAAATCTTAGAGAAGATAACTTTAACTATAATTTAGCCCTCTTTGCTCCAATGGAGTGATGCATCATATTCTGTCTGGGAACTCACAGTATGTTCAGGATGCAGTTAAGACAAGTAGTCATTTCGAGTGCTGTGGGAATAAAGGGGAGGTGCAAGCTGATTATGAAATGGCTCCATCAAGCAGTTTCTGGCCAATTGCAAGACAGTTTAAATTAGGACTGAAATCATAGTTAATATACAGAATATATATTCTGGCTTTGGAACAGCCACCAAAGAAAACCAACCTTGCATGACAAAGTGCACATGGTTTCCCAATGATATAACAGCAGCAAAATTAATAAAAACCTAAGCTAAGGGTACATCAGGAGCTCTCTTGTACATCCTCTGCTTCTTGTGTGTATGCCAATCTTCTGGATTCACATTTTTGGAGCAGTCACCATTTCTAACAAGTTAAGATTCTTGTGGTTTTGGCTATCTGATTTCAATCACAACATCTGACTCAGAGCCAAATCATGGTCTTTCTGAAACTGATTGTAGGCCAAGTGGACTTCAGGAAGCCCAGATAGAGCATATGCAGTAAAATAAATAAGAAGTGCCTTTTTATCTCCTGGCTTTCGCGTTAATTAAATTATTATAATGGCCCTGAAGCTCCATTAGTGCTATTCAAATCAGAGTAAATTAATCACTCCCTCTTTAAAAAGCAAAAAGCAACAACTAAATAGCAATCCATATTTTTTTCTTCATATTTTGGTCATAAAAATAAAATCCAGTGAATAAATATTTTGCAAGTCATGGGTCTATTAGATAATCTGAATGATGGGTTTCTTACATTTTTCTCATGTAAATATAAAGAAAGAAGATCAGTGGAGTAACTAACAAGAACAAAAATCAAGTTTTTTCTCATATACTTAGGGAAACCATATTTATTACCAGAGAAATGGGTGGTCTGTGCCAGTATTGGAAAAAGTGATAATCGTGGCTTGAAGCAGAAATCCAAAACCTGAATAACTATGAGGAGGTTACACATTTAGGCATGTAGTGAATCATCTGTGTCATCCTTTGCCCCAGAATTAGTTTTCAATGGAATTACTCTGTACTTAGGACCTGTTAAAGAAAAAAATAATAATATTAATGTGTTCTAAAGTAACTTCTAAATAACCAAATAAATAAAGAAAATCTTGGGGTAACATAGTTGTACAGTAAGTGGATCTATATTCAGCATCTTTACATTGCTTTATGTTCCTCAAACTAATAAAAATGAGAGATGTCTTTTTTACCCCATTAGTACACCATTAAACTTCAGTTTCACTGATTATAATTCATTATGGTAGTAATTTTATTTTAACTATGTAATTAAGATATCCTGTTGTTTTTTTTCCTTTTGTTTTTTTCTGATTACAGTCTGTCTTTGTTTAAATACAGCAGGCATTTATGTCTTTAACGTCTTCCATTACAGCACCAAAAAAATCCTTACCAGAGACAGTGAAGAATGCATAAATGAGTGACCCTTAGATTTGCAGGTCAGTAGAGAAAGCTGATATAATTTACCCTCAACAACAGCACATTCTGTCAACTCAGCTGAAGTTGCCAATATCATCACATTTACGATGGAGATACAATTATGGCTGGAAGATTCCCACAGTCCTGCCAGATTCCTCAAGGGGATTAGCACTTGTCTGATTGCAGTACACAACAAAGACATTGTTAAAATATCTGTACATCAATCAAGAGGAGACTTAAAGTTTAAAAAAATAAAACAACAGTGTGGGAAAAAGGAGTAACTACAACAGTTAGGTGCAGTTCTTTTCATCAGTTTTTGTTTAATGACACATTCTCTGATGAGATTTTGATTCCTAATTTCTCATTAACAGATTTAGAAATAACTTCTTTTTTTTTTAAGAAAATCATTAATATCAATAGTTATTTGAAGTATTTCAGCTTTCTGTGATCTCTTCCCACAAGGAAGAAGCTAGCAAAATAGAAAGGAGCATTAATCACCATTAACATGAGCCTCGGACTTCTAATTAACAAAGTACAGAGCCTGAGAATGCATTTCCTGAAAGCTGTTGCCAGTGTTCCTTCCTCCTAGCAGCTGATTTCAGATGGTGGAGCAGCAAGTCTAAGATGATGGACCTATGAAGAACAGGGTGTAGTAATGCCAATGCCTTCTCTCTGCTTTGTAGGTAATGCATAAACTTCAGATGTATAAAATTTGCTGATAAGAGTGACAATGAACAATATCCACATCATTTCCTATTGGAATAAAATCACTGTGCTGAAACTTACTGTTGCAACTTTACAGTACACACACAAAAATGTATATGCTTTTATTTTTCTGATTTACAATAATAATTTCTATCACTGTTTGGATACGGATCCAAGCTAAATCTCATACACCAGAGGTGTCAACTATAGGGATGTACTCAAACTCAAGGTGTAGAATATACCAAAACCTCGCTATGATTTCCCCAAGAAAATTGCACTAGCTGCAGGAGTGGACTTCTCAGAACTTCTTATGCAAGTCTAGTAAATACCACAGTTTTAAGAAATGTTCCAAAAATACATCTCTCTTCAAAAGCATCTCTAACAGACGAGTCGTAGAAGTGACTAAGAAAGGTCAATATGCACAGATAATGTGCAGCACATATATTGAAAACACAGAGAAAAGCAAACAGAGATTTCCTAACTGCTCTCTTTACTACATTTGTCACTACTACAAATGAGTCTTACAGAAGTTTATACAGTTCCAACTGAGTTTGCAGCTTGTATCATGCTTGCAAATAATGATTTTTTTTTCAAATAATCTGATTTTTTTTTTTCAAATAGCACTGAGATCTTACAATGAAGTCAGAGGGCATGCTGACATCAGTGTGAACTTGAACAATGCAAGAAGCAAAGATGTATGGCAAGATGCTTGCTTTATCCTGTATGTTACAGCCATGTTCTATAACAGATGCAGACATGGTCATCAGATGAGCAAGCTTGTGCACTGTTAGGACAGAACTGTGCTTGAACAGACACACTGTGCTTACAGAGAAAATGTCTTTTTTAAAATTGTATAGCTGCCCATGCCCATAACCATAACCATTTCATTGGCAGAGAAATAATGAGTTTGTCAGAAAGAAATTAGAGACTGACTAGAGTTGAGTTACTCACTCTGAGGATGAAAAGATCCAATTGTTACCACTACATAAATATGCAGAAGCATGCCACTGCCACATGCTTGCTAGATACCAGACATAAAAAAAAAGTAGAAAAAAAGGAATAATATCTTCCCAATAACTGCATAGTACTTATTGGTATGAACTAGGGTAGCTCAGTTGGCTACAACAAAGCTGTATCCGCCTCCTAATAAGAAGATCCTGGCTCTTCTATGACTCCTTTTATTCCTCATAAATTTGGAACAATACAGCTGAAATCAGAGAAATGCAAAGCATGAATTCTCAGTGAAACAGGCATAACTAGACGATGTGATGAGAGCAGGAACTGATAGGAGAAAGGCCAGGTCATGATACTTTCACTTTGTACATGCCAAAAAATCATGTGAGGATTTACAAATGCTACATGATTTGAAAATCCATTCTGCCTTTAATTTTTATTTACTGCCTTTGAGAGAAGAGGAACGAAGAGTGTCAGATTACAAAGTAGAATTCCTACTGCTGACCAAAAAACATTGGATTTCCTTGTTCAGACCCTAAGGGAAAGAACAGTAGCCACTGTTACGGGTTACATTACTTTATCAGTAAACAAGAATAAGACTTTTCTCTAAACTAAAACATGACTCCAGCTTATATGATAAACAGGAATTTCTAATTCTGCTCTATAACTAGACTGGGCCAGTTCATAAAACAAGCTGGAATGATGACTGCACTCACGCTGAGTCATCCACATCCTAAACAAAGTTTTTCAAGCACATCCCTCTCTCTCAATACCGTGTTTTTCACAGTATCCTGTCCTCACCATCTTGTCACATGGGCAACCAGGACATACAGATGTTAATTAATCATTAATTAATTCATAATCTTCTGAGTGTAGCCCGTGGGCAAATATCTTCCATAAACAGTGCACTCACTTAAAGCTATGGCTTTGAGCATAATTACTCTGACTTTCACTCTGATAGTACAGAGAGTAATCAACTCCTAAGACAGCAGTGGACAGAAACAACGCTTTAAGGACACTGCAGTCGTGTGTGCATTTGGGGCTGAGAGTTACAGAGCTAAGCAATGCCAGATCTCTGCTACATTTAGAATTTTGATGGTTATCAGTGTATTATAGTCACTTATTACCCAAATAATGTATAGCATAAAACCAAGTGTTCCTAAAACATTTTCTTGTATTCTAATGCACATCAGGAGTACATTTATGAAAAGTATAATTGAAATAAACTATAGATAAAATCAGCATTTACATTTAAAAAGAGGTCATTACTTTATTTGATCATGTCATCAAACGAAAGTCAATAAATCACAGTAAGTAAAAGGATGAATAGTGGCTGCTATTAAAAAGTCTGCTTTTGCTAGCAGGTTATGATGCCTATAGTACTGTAGGAGCTGAAAAGAATGATTGTTTAGCAATGTTGTCATAGAAGAATTTCAGCATCCTTACTGCTTCTGAAAGGATAGATACTGAGTAATTTCATATTGGTATCTAGAACCAAAGACCCAAAATATAAAATTTAGAAGTACAACAAACTTAGACAGTGTAGGAGCTTGCTTTGTTTGGATTTGGGTTTTGGATTAGGTTCATATATATCATATATATTTTATGTCACAAATTAAATATAAAATGTTTAAATCACTGCATAGTACAAAAATCCTGAATTATATCTTTGAGTTAATAATTACACTTGCCTCTTAAAACTACACTCAGTGTTTACTGCTGGGAACATGGATTCTTGCCATTGTATTTAATACTATTAATAGAACAAACATTTACATAGAAAATCTAATTTTTGTAAGAAAATGCTCTCCATTATTTATTGTTGGAATAGTAATTAACGAAAAATTTGCTTTTAGGCATTTTTTCATTATACCATGGCCTCTTCATTATTACAAAGTAAAACCAGAAAAAGGTGAATTCTAAAAACTTCTCCACATAAAGCAATATACATTATTCCTTTGCATTGTGGGTAGAAATAATTACCAAAAATCCTGCTGTTAACCAGCAATTATAACTCAAAGGAATTTCAGACTTGTATCTTATACCTGCTGCCTCTAAGAGACAATCTCTCAATCATTCACATTCTTAAATATTTCTTCCAAGTGGGCTACTTTCTAGGGCAAATATAAACAGAAATGCAATTGTTTTACTCTATTACATCCTACATTTTTCAAAATGCAGATGGGATACTTTCCTAAGTCTTCTTTGATATTCTAAATGTGTCTATTTTTCACTCAGCCAAAGGCTATGCCATTTCAGCTGTTCTGGATTTTTCTTCTAATGCTAAACTTATGGCAAAAGAAAACTGTCAGAAAATTCTTAGCCAGGTTTCTCCACTATATTAGTTTTGGAGCTTTAGCTAGAAGCAGTATAATGGTAATGTATATGCTGCTCTTATCCAGTTCTTTAATGTACCATGACCATGCTCTCTTTATTACAGAGCAATGTAAAAACAGAACTGAAAAGGCAGGAAAATACTTTGTTTCTACAACATGTCACTGCTGGGGCTGGGGTATGACCAGACTAGACTAATAGCCCCTTTGGAATTATTTCAGACAGTGCTTTATCAATCAAGTATGATTTGTAAAACAGAATATTTGAAAAAAAAAGCAAAAGGCGCAAGAATTAAAGTGAAAATTCAGTACACCTATAGCAGCCACCTGCAGGGCAGCAGTGCATTCATGGTTCTTGGGCTGGCAGTTATTATAATGGTCACAGCCTTTTAAAAAACTCCTCTTACCTGTAATACACAAAGAAGAGAGCAAAAAATTATCATCCTCCAGAAACTGGCTATTCCCCTGGATAACTGCACACAGATGAGCAACATCGAGAAAACAGGCTGGAATCACAGAATTGCCATGACTGAATTCTATAGATAAAAAAACTCCCAAACTATTTGATTCTGTGAGATAAGCTGGAACTGAAACTATGTTTGCTAGAGGTGAAGTCCAGCCTCTGACTCAGTGCTCTCAACATTCATTTTCTCATCGCCTGCACAGGCTCGTTAAACTTTTTTTCCAGTGAAGCAGGATAAATGTGAAGGGTAAACTTAAGGGCTCAGATGTCCTTGAATAAGCCATTTTGGAGCCTTCTATCCAATAGAAATTGATGACTACTACTTCATGAGTGTGCTTGGAGAATGTACACAATAAAGAAAGGCTCCAACTGCCCTGGTTAATAGGGCCATCGAGTGATGCTCTTGGCAAAATCGCAGATCCAGTGAAATGATTTAGGCAAGACACAGATGTCCTGATCAAAGTTTTCCATTCATTAGCAGGGCTCTATGCTCAAAACTCCTCAATAAGCATTGCTGAACACTGAACACAGCTTACTTTGTTTGTATGTGTATTCACTGTGTTCTGACTCCTTGCTTGCTTGAAGAAATAGGAAGAATGCATGACAGAAAAGCAAGACAGAGCTCTTTTATTTTTATCACTGTTCTAAATGCCAAAATCTGGCAGCCTAGCACTGTGGCTTTGGTGCAGTACCTTGTTGTGGCTTTTGAAGATTTGTCCAAATAAACACTGCATTCCTCAGATCCGAATCTAGAGATTCTGACTGTACTTTTTTCTAACTATAGTCCTGCAGACAAAATATAACTGCCTTTATTGCTATTGAGTTTAGCCAGGATTAGGGAATCAACATCCGGTAGCTGCTTTGATGATGGCAGCTGGTAGTCCCTTTTTGAAACTTGGCAGCAGATATATCACCAATCCTTCCAATATCTCTCCACTCCACCCACAAAAAATAACAGTCTCAGGAGGGAACAACTAACACAACAAGAACTAATGCATCATCTTTTTCATCTCTGCTTAACTACAATATGCAATTATCACACGGGCCATCACAGATCCTATCCACAGTTGCATGGCTGACTCACTCTGACTACTTTATGCCAAAAAAAGTTTTTACTGTTCCTTGCAGCAGCTCTGCTCGATGTAGATGAGCTCATATGTGAAGCATAGGGCACTGGAAGAAGACATGTGAGAGCACTGGAATCAGAAAAAGCAGTTTGGGACCCCAGGGAACTCCTTACACCGTATATTTAACCAGAATCTTCCCATATTACAACGCAGCTTGAAAGAAAACTGAGTGCACTGCCTGCAGCTGACAAAGAAAATAAGCTGAAGGAGTTAAAACACTCAGTTGGAAACCTGCTGGCAAAAAAATTGCTTAACCTCCTCAAACTTTGAATTGGCAAGTTTTTTCCCCTTCTCTTAGCAAAAGCACTACTTTCTCATTACAAACCTCAGCTTATTTATAGTTAGAGAGACATGAAGCCTATGGGTCCACTTAGGGCGGGGCTGCAAAGAGCTGCCAAAGGAAGGGCTGGTTGTAGAAAGGTCCTCTGACCCATCCATCATGCCAGAGCTACAGTTAACGTTAGAGAGACACAGCCTCGGGGTCCAGCTGGAGGGGAGCTTGCGGTGGGCTGCCAAAGGAGCAGACAGGCAGGAAAATAAATTCTCCACTCATAACTGCTACGTCTTTGGAAATGGTTTGGTGCTCAGGACAGAAACCTATGGTTAGATCCTGGATCTCCTGGTAATGCTTGAGATTGTATATTTTTTACTTGCCAAGTAATCTTTCATTTAGACTTTGACTTACATGTTTTGTGATTCACTTGCCTATTTCTCATTCAGGTGTCCCTGGCCCTAGGATTACAAACATGGCTACACATATGGACCATTTGTCCTTGTGTGCCAGACTCCATCATACAAGCATGGAAAAGCTTTGGGAATATCCCAAGTAGCCTTACTACCACTACTTTGTCAGAAAGTAAGATGAGAGGCAAGTTCAAGGAGGCTGACAGGGACTAGCAGTGGAGTTTCAAATCCAAACACACTACAAGTGTTTAAACTACAGGTTCTTCTGCAGAGGATTAAACTCATATCTGTACCCAAGACCTGTCTATCAACTTTAGGAAGGTTGGAAAAATTCTTTTCAGGCTGAATATAGTCTTTCACTCAAGAACAGATCCAGATCTTCTGTTTTGCTTATAAGATATCCCCTCCTTGACTGGATGCACCTTTTTTGTAAATAAGTAATGCAAAATGAATAGCCAGTGTGAGCATTCTTCCTAAACTTGGTTACTTTTCTGAAGTTTAAATAATTTCTAAAGCATAAAAATTAAGACTTTTGAATTCAAAATGCCCAGATGCTTGCTAGATTAAGAATTAATCTCAATTTGGAAAGGGATGAAATGAAGTTTTATTTAGAGAGTTCAAAATACTTTCATTTTTGAATATTAAGAAACCACAAAATATATAAACAATTCTCTATTTCCAAATTTGAAACAATTGAACAGTATACAACTCTTTGGAGATGCCAATCTAAATGTGTCAGCCAGATGTTTCTTTTCTAACCTAGTTCAATTAAAATATTTTATGAAGGACCACCCGTAGAAAATTAGAAAATAAACAATGATCTATACTGTAGCTGAGAAAATAATGAATCTTTGGATTTTAAAATATAATGAGAGGAAACAGAGGGTGAATTGAATACCTATCCATGACAGTGATGTGCAACAGTCTCTTCCTAGTAAACTAATTATATGAACTAGAATAGCAGCAAGATATTAAAATACAGATTGTAGGACACACAGAAAAGAGAACACATAAAACTCTGCTTACCTCTGAAATTAAAATTACACATTTTTTAATCTTTTCTAACTTTAGCCAAGGAGACTCAAACACATTATTTACTTGAGCTTTTACAACTTAGCTGATGTTTTTTTCCTGATGTTTCATTCTTTTCCATGAAACTACATATGAACATAAAAAAGAGCAATACCTGTATTAAAAATACCATTAACAAAAGTTTCTGCTTTTGTGGGTAAGCCAGCATCTTTCCTCGCGTAATATGAGTGCTGAATGCTGAAGGACACAGAAGAATGTAGGGCAGAAAGTCCCCCCAGTCCGAAGTCCAGTCCCTTGTTACTGTGGCAACCACATCTTGTAATAGCTACTAAAAACTAAAATGTTATATGTGGATATCGACGGTGAACAGTTAGCTTTCTAGCTGAATATGCCCTATGAAAAAAGAGTTAGAATAATGTGAACTCATTGAATCTATGTGCCTTACACACTGGGGAATGGTGTCAACATCTCCACCTGCATTTGATTGCAAAAATAAACTAACCAACCTATTCTGAATGAATGAGGACTGATGGAGCCTCTGCTATTTGGATGATTTATCTCAAAAAGATATTTGAAAGACAACATGCATCATTAAGATACATACAAAAATAGTAAAGCTAAAAGTCAATATAAAGAGTCCATATACAGACTCTACTAGGGTTTGTTTTTGCAGGATGCAAAGCTGCACTATGCCCAAGGACCCCAAGCTCCGGTTGCTGCTGGATCACAGCGGGGATCCTCATCAGGGTAGAACACAGGCACTGAATGTTTATGGTAATACTGAAGCCGTGAGAGCAGTTTTTCTACCACATGAGGATATTTTTCAGACAAATCATTTCTCTCTTCAGGATCGTCAACAATATCAAACAGCCAAAGTTTCTTCATTGATGGATCAGATGACTGAATCTCCGACTCACTGAACAAAGATGGTGGAGGAAACCAATGACCACATCCTGAACAAACAGAAACAGACTAAGGGTCAGTTCTCAGACATGGAGCAGCAGTGTGGAGACACAGAGCTATGCTGTACTGCCAAATTCACTAGGTCTCTTGACAAGCCCCTGGGCAGGGACTGTTGCTGCGCTCCTTAACTCTAGCCCTGCACCAGAGCCTCTCTAGTCCAAGGCTACCTATACTGAGTCCTATTTATGCAGAAAAAAAAGCTGCAGCATTGGGATTCAAAATTGTGTGTCACTTAATTTCATATCAATTAGTTTCTTCTTGGATCCTATGATCGTTCTGAGTCCCTTCCAACTCGAGATATTCTATGACATTTTTCCACTAACATAATTTGTAGACAAAATCTTTGAAAATGAAAAAGTATATTGTTTGGATTTCAGAAGTGCTTATTCTAGATTTTTGCATGTGGTCAAAAACCTAAGAAGTTAGCAGAATTACTAATAAATTAAAACACATGAAACAGAAATAAACTGCTTGTGGTAGATGAGAGATAGGCTGTATCTGTACAAAAAGGAGTTATTTCATTACCTGGATATCCAGTTAGTAACTTCCATTTTCCATGTCGTATTGCTGCATGCATGGATATATTGAAAAGTGTATCATCCCATGGAGAAGAATTGCTCTGTGGTAAAGATGTCCTGTTGTCAATGCCAAGACCTTAATGAAACAGTAAACTAAGTTAGGTACATTTATTTTTATGTATTGGATAAACAAGTTGTTGTATATAAGTGCAAAGATCTGTGCTATGATTCAATGGATGTATTTAAATCAGAATTTGAACTGCATTTTAAAAAGTTACCAATGGAAAATGTCACAGCTGAGTCTGGATAATCGGACTCATTCTGTACACAGGTATTGTACGTGATCTCATTTACCTGTATTAAGAATTGCTAAATTTGGACATATAAGTGCCTATATCTTTTGCAAATTACGAACGTAGGACTGAAAGATCTTCCTAGTCAATGCTACTGCTGTTAACTCTCTTGGATCACTACAGGGACCAAGTCCCAGGTCTGATGTATTCACATGCCAAGAGCTGTCTCTCTGGACTGAGCTGGCTACATTCACAAAGATCCACATCTGGCCAGCAAGCCACTTCTATGGCCTGACACAGCGTAAACATGTCTTTATGCTGTCTTTAGTAAAGTTGTATATGATGTGGCCTGATATTCAGGTACTATAGAGAACTGAAGTGTCAACTATGCACAAATTCCCTCTCAAAAGGAAATCTGAAGCTCTTTATAGGAGGGAGCTCAGAAAAAAAAAGAAAATAATGTGCACTGACCAGAGATGGTCAGAAGAACATCTGAAACCAGAAAGGAGCCAGACAGACTCTCCAAGAGCACCCAAACCAACTTGCATATCAGCTTTCATAAATAAAACAGGAGTTTTATTTACAAGAAATAAAATTTAGATAAAACTTAAGAGTTTTAAATTAATTGTATCAACTGATAACAGTTTATCAATGACTACCAGAAGGCAAGTATAATCACACTAGAAGAGACAACAGAAGATGGAGAGAAATCAATACTGGTTTTGTAACATCTTTCAAGAGATGATTTTCAATCAGTTTAAGGAATCTGAAAGACTCAGCTGACAGATTTTTGCCCCTGAAATTAAAAAGAGAATCCATAAGATGACTATGTGAGAGCAATAGGAAGGAGAACAAGAGATAACTAAAAAGAGTAAATTCAACACAACATAGTGGGGCAAATATACATCCAATGGAAAGAACAACTGAAGGTTTGGAAAGGAAATGCTAGGACACAATTTCTCTATTTTTATGGAGGTCTGCAAAGTTTCTATTTTATTACTGGGCTTCACATTTGGAATTGTTTTTTTCTGTAATAAGCACATTTGTGCATACCCAACTTTCCTGTCTAAATCAGACTTGTGTAATATTCCCAGGTTAATAAGGCTATAAAAGGGGCTATTTGTTTTGAGTATGCATACTCAAAAAGATTAGGGAAGAATGAGCTCCTGTTAGATCAAGAAGCACTGAAGCTGACCTAAAAAAAGCCATCAAACTCCTATAAAACCCAAAAAAACTTCATAAATTACCACATCAGAATCTCTTCTGGAAGACAAATCCTCACACGTGATTTCCATAGCAAATATGAAACAGTTTAAAGATTATTACTGCTTACTTTTCAACATCACTGTGTTATGTATTATTCTGTCATAACGTTGTGCTACTGAGAATACTCAGCTTTGCCATCTACTTTCTTAAGCACAATGAAAGACATTTGGCAGGTCAGAAAAACAGAACCTTGCTTTTTAAACACTTGTCTCAAAACTACAATATCAAGGCTTAATCTAAAGACAAAATTAGGTAAGTCTGCATTTCTGATTTTAAGGTTTAGCATAGGAATATATTTCTGACTGCTGAGCTGTGAAACCATAGTATTACATAAGATAACTTATTTAAAATACTTTAAATAAACAGTATGAAAGACTGCATTTTTTTGTATATTTCGTGAGATATCCTTAGAATGCCATGTATAAGACTTAAAATAAGATTCAAGAAGATAAAATAATTTTTAAAAACCTGGATTTGATTCAGTTAACAAAATCAAACTCCTAAGCAAAGGAATGCTTTTATCAGACCTTGAAGTTGTTTAACGAAATATTATCTTTCAGCAAAATTTCTTGAAGAAAAATGGATAAACTTCCTCATGTTGAGCTGTTACAAATAGAACTCTGTCAATCATGTTAATTCACCCACTGCAAGCACTTGTCCTGTGTCAAAGAAATGTATGTACTGTCTACTATTCAGACAACTGCATTGCTTCCCCAACAGTATAGGTGAACTTTCATCACATATGTCAGCCATGGAAAACAGACTGACACTTTTTTGAATGTTCTCTACAAGGATACTTACAGCATGTCCGTTTATTACATTACATAAACACATGATACAAATGAAGATAAATAAAAATATTGCCTCATATGAGTTCTCTTCTTCCCATCATATGACTTGTGTCTTAAACTTGGATATTCCTCCCCCTGCATTTACCTACTTCCTCCTTCTCTTCAGTCCATCTGCTAAGTTTCTGCCTCTGTCTAAATTCTTCAGCTTTTCTAGCACAGATGAAATGCAAAATGCCTGGGCAGTCTTCTTCCTTGCCGTATGAATTTTACAGGGATCCCTTTTCCGGTTTGGCAGATTGAAGAACTCACATTCTTTTTGTTTCCTTTTCAAGATAAAATATTCACTCCCATAGCATCTAAGCAGCTTTTTTCTGCATTTATTCTAGATTCCTGGGGAGTTTTTTTCTTCTTTTTTTCTGTTATGGTTGACTGGGCAGTAACAACAGCTCTGTGGACTAATTAAGCAGCCAAAGGACAGATGCCTTTCACTGAGCTCTGTGATCAAGTTTTCTTTCTTATGCCTGTTTACTCTCCTGACAGACTTAAATATAAAAATGTGATGCTTTTGCTTGTGCAAAGAGGCTAGACGATTTATTTTTTTGTCATTTGATCACCAGTATATCAGTGGGTAATGAAATACTAAAGCTTTGTTTTTACCTTGAAAGAAAAATCACACAGACTTTGCCATGAATTTTATTACTGTCAAACAGAAGCCACTGTTTCCTGAAGTCCAACTTCACAGCCTCACCAGCTGCTATATTTCTTTTTTAAGCAGGCTCTTGGGAAATGATAGAACTTTCATTGGTTAAAAAAGCAGTGACCTTTAATTCAAATATTTATTTTCAAATATTTAATGATAAAATGAACTTAACTAAAGATTTTAGAGTTTTAGTTGGAGTTGTTGTGGTTTTGCCCAGCTGGCCAGCCCCTGGGGCTGAAGATGGTTTTGTCCAGGTGGATTTCTGGACAAGAAGCCAATTAAAACTCTCAGTAATACCTTTGCTAATTACATATTTAAGAAAACAGAAAAGAAGGTGGGTTACACAGTTAAAATTAGGCAGCCATGTAGGAGCGGCAGCAGGCCCTGAAGAGGGCCAGGGCCCCCTCCTCCCCTGGCTTGGGCCAGGGGCAGGTACGGCACTGAAGTCCCCTTTCTCTCTTTTAAGAGAGTGGAGGAAAAACACTGTAAAAAACTGACTGCTTGGATGAAGAAACCGCTGCAAAAAATTCCAGCAAAGAGATAACAGAGTGTCCAAGGTCAAAGCTGGCAGCTGCAAGAGAGAGAAGAAAGTTTGAAGGAGGAGGGGCTATTTCTTCCCCCTTTTGCTCTCTCCTCTCAGCAGGGAAAAGACTGAAAAATAAATCCCTGCTACCTGTAGAAGTTGGGGTAAGGAGACCCCTGTGTTGCTTGTGGAAGAGCCTACACTGGAGTAAGTTGATGCATGAAGAAGTCGAGACTTTATGAGAGACCTGAGGTGAGGCAGAGTCCTGTTGAAGATTTGTGACCCTGAGGAAAACCTATGCTGGAGTGAGACAGCTCAGGTGGGATGTTGGGATCCAAGTAAAGAATCCATGCTAGACCCATGCCGGAGAGGTCTGTCAAGGACTGTTCTCCCATGGGAAGGGATCCCCACAGGAAACAGGGGTGGACTCATAAGCCATTATCCCCTGTAATCCTCCGGTGAAGATCCATGGTAAGCAAGTGTCCCCTTGCAAGCCCATGGAAGAGAAGACCTTCAGGGCCTGGGTAACCCCCAGCCTCCAGTCTTAACCCAGGAGGGGGGTAGGCCCAGCCCTGGAGGCCGACACAGAGAAGGAGAAAGAGTTCCAGCTGCGACGAGAGTGCTGCAAAGTTACTGAAAAGATCTGGAGCTCCAAGAATGGAAATAGAGACTGCTTTTCCTCCTTGGACTGATTTAAAGGGGGGAGAAGTATTTCTGTAAATACATAGTACTTTTACTTAAGTAGAATTGTTATAGATGTAGTTCTTTAGTAGTTTTTATTTTGCTAGTGATAAACGTTCATATTATTTTTCCCAAATCCAGTCTCTTTTGTCTGCATAAACCTTCTCTCAACTAATAATAATTGTGTGGGGAGTGTAAAAGCAAATTGACCCAGAGCAAAACCATGACAGGAGTTCTAGGTCACTAAATAGTATCCAAACAGCTTTTATATCTCTATAGAAAAAACTAATTCTTTCAGGAAATGTTGTCCTTGGTAAGTGATTTTGGAGTTTATAGCACAGTTCAAGAAATCCTTAGTCTTGACAGTCTGAAAAATAGTTTCCAGATCACATTTTTAAAGGAACTGGGGTGGCCAACTTTCACTACTTACAAAAGTAGTTTATTATCTAAATACTTTAGAAGCCTGGCCCTTTGCCCTTATGGAAACTTCAGCTTAGTTCTTTTATTTTTATTATAATATATTCTTTCCATACACATATGTACTTCAAATTAGGATGAAAAATCCTAAATAATTGTCAATAGCTAATTGCATCTTCAAGACCTGATTTTCAGAAGGCCAATGTCATCAATTCTGAAAAATCTATGCAAGATGCTCAGAAAGTATTAATCAAAATGTTAGCATACTCTTCAGGCAAGATGTTGGAAAATTTACTACTGTAAGTATATAAATAACATTATGAATGATGACCAGAGAATATGCTGGACTTTTTTAGAAAAGTAAGCATTCTTTCAGTGCATTAACTCTTGTTAATCCACAAACCTAAGTATAACAAATGGCAAAGTAATGAACATGGGGGGGGGGGGGAAAGGCAACCCTCACTGTACATACACAAAAAAAATGTGCTATTTAGAGAAGTGCTTCTGAAGTTGTAATTTATAGGTAATGTCCAGCAGCTGTCAAGAAAAGCAATCCAGATATTAGAATTG
Source organism: Pyrocephalus nanus (assembly GCA_038380795.1). Classification (NCBI taxonomy): domain Eukaryota; kingdom Metazoa; phylum Chordata; class Aves; order Passeriformes; family Tyrannidae; genus Pyrocephalus; species Pyrocephalus nanus. The sequence goes on from CM076263.1 coordinate 22,106,359, forward strand.
GCAAAGAATGGAATACTGCGCCACTACCTAGGTCCTTTTTGCACCTCACATGGCATTTTGGTTCCCATGTTACAAACTGGACACAGAAAAGCCATACAAGATTCAAAGATGTGACAAAGATTTAAGCTATGGAACAAAAACCTTGTGAATAATGAATAAATAAATATGACCCTTTATCCTCAAAAATGGACAACTGAAGAGGGATAGGACAGAGAACTATGAAATGGTGTGACCACAAGAAACTGAGTAAGAAACAACTAGTCTTTCCTAATAGAGGCATCAAAAAAATTATGAAGACACATACTGAAAATAAATTATACTTCCTTGTTACAAACCAAACTCAAGTGTAGAATTCCTTTCCATGTAATGCTGTGGATGCCAGAAGTTTATGCAGGATTCTCAAAGTAGAAGAAAAATCCATCCAGGATTTTCATATCCAAAATCACAACCTGAAGATCAGGAGCAGGCTGTGGGGGCCGTATAAGAGAAATGTAATTACATGTTTGCCTCATACACTCTTTCCTATAGAACTGCTACTCTCAGAACAACAACCTAGACAGATTTTTGTTGTGGTCTTACATAAGATGAGTTACCAAATTACTTTCAGTTTAGGAGAGGCAAAATATTTTGTTTATAAAAGAAAGTGATATACTGAAGCGGATTTATGCAATCCTTTTATTATATTACTCTCTGTTTGCACTGAACTGAGAGGGTCAAAACTTCCACAAAAGTTAAGTATAGAATCATAGAACCACAGAATACCTCAAGTTGGAAGGGACTCACGTGGATCATGGAGTCCAACTCCCTGCTTCTCATAAGTAACACGTATGACCAAGAGCTTTGTCCAGACACTCCTTGAGCTGTGACAGGCTTGGTGCTGCGACACATCGCTGGAGAGCCTGTTCCAGTGAAGAACCTTTTGCTAATGCCCAGCATGAACTTCCTCTGAATCAGTGTCATTCCACCTCCTTATATCCTACTCCTGGTCACCAGAGAGAGGAGATCAGCACCTCCTCCTCCTCCACTTCCCTGCCTTGAGGAAGTTGTAAGCTGCCAGGAGGTCACCCCTCAGCCTTGTCTTCTTCAAGCAGAGCAAACCAAGTGACCTGAGCCACCCATCCCAAGTCTTGCCCATGAGGTCTTCCAACACCTTGGTTGCCCTTCTCTCTATGTATATATGACTCAGATTTAGGTTTAAATCTCATTTCACAAATACATGAACACCATGAGTAATTTTTAGCATCTCCTCTAGTTTACTTTGAGTACTATTCTTTAAAGAAGGGATAGCATAAGGAAAGGACAATACTAATGGCAGTGGCATCCAATGCACAGATCAGTATGTGCAGACAAGTCAGTTATTTGCCTAGGGCTGATTTTTCACTTACATCAGAATGTAAATCAAGAGTAAAGTAATTGAAATAATGGATTCACACCAGATTTACACTCCTGTGATTGAAATCAGAATCTGATTCCTACATGATTTCCTGCTCTAGTCATACAACTTTAAATTTTAAAAAACCTTTACAATTTACAGAAATGTTACAAGATGACACGTTACCAAGCTGAACTGTGTCTCAAAACGTAATTCATAACTGATGATTCAATATAAAACAGAAAAGATAAACCAAAAAGGCATACTTTGCCCAGCAATCTATTATTTCACTTTACTTTCTAAGTATGGGGAAGATCATAAAAAATGCTGCAATGTGCTTAGCCCTGTTTTATTCCTTCTAGACTTTCAAAAAAGCTCTTCTGACATCATTCAGTATCCCATGTGTACTCCTTATTTAAAAAATTATTTATGTTAGGTGGCTAACTTTTCCAGAGAAAAAAAAAACCCTTCCAATATATTTTTGCATACACTTATAACACCTTCTGCTTAACTCATTAGTTCACGTATCCAACTGGGCAATGATTTCTGGAGGTGGAAAATAGGAAGCAATATTTTTTTCCCATTTCTTCCCTGCAAATCAATATACAATTGAGAATCAGTCATCTGTTCCTTGGCTCATACAATTCTAGTTACCTACCAGAAACTTACCAAAAATTAAAAAATACTAATTTATCCAATCACTGTGAAAAATACAAAAGTGTCTGAAAATCCATTTCTTTTCTGTGCAACTCAGAATCTTTTAAATTCTTCTACTACTTCTGCTGCTAAAAAACCCCAACTTCGTGACCCCTTGATGCCTGCAATGCTACCTGGTAATAAAAGAAAGAAGGGTTGATACAGTTTCACTACATTTTATAGCTCTAGAAGTCTTACAAGAAGCTCTTACTCATCTTCCTGTATAGGGATTATAAATCCAACTTGTTTATTTGTCCAAGTCTTAAAACATTCCCAACAGTTTCACTGATAGTCTCTGAAATATTTAATATTCAATCAAGAGCAAATACTAGAAAAAAAAAGTTTTCATCATGCAAGCAAAATCAAAAATATTGCAGACAACAGCAAAAAGCCACTGGAACATACTACTTGATAGGGAGGCTGAAAAATTCAGATGTCAGCTTCTTTGTAAATATTTCCTATGATTTGTTTCAATCTTTTGCATTCTACTTTGCGAAGGCAATAGTTCAAGTACCACATAACCATAATTTCTAAAGAGAAGTCAAGGATAGTCCACACCCACATTGTGTAAAGTTAAAGAAAATAAAAGGTACAATCTGAACCTAGTTTTCTTAAACAAAGGCTTGTTCTTTAAATTAGTCTAAACCATAAATTTGTGAAAACACTTTATTAAATGTAATTACTTTCATAAGAGTATATTCCTTTAAGGTTTCCTATCTATAATTAAACCATAATAAGGAAGAAGATAAACTATTTAAATGAGGAAGATAAAGGGAAATACATATTCTATATTAATACACACAGTATCTTGCAGATCTAAAAACATAGAGCAATTACTCTTCTCATTCCTCTAGCTTCCCTTCTTTCATTCAATGAGACCAACTCAAGCAAATAGTAGAAACTTGAAGTGTGGCAAAATAAATAGACAGTACATCTAAAAATAAAAAATACTCTGCCTTCAGTATATGATTAAAATGATGAAAATGATCCATGTTGAGAACAAGTTATTTTGGCTGGTAAGAGATCAAAGAACAAACAGTTCTTTCTAGCATGCCATTTAGCAAGGTCCTGACCACAAAACTTGAAGAGTCCAAAACAATATTGCTTGAAGTATGCTATATTTCTGTACACTGTGGTCTACAATACTAGCATGTAGCGAGGCAGTATTGGGTACTGGAGATCAGTTTTGGAGAAATAAAAAAAAATGTTAATTTATTATTTATTTGGGAGACAGAGTCCTGCCCAAAGAGTAACCTGAATAGTTAAGTGAGTATCAGAGTGACCACGCCTCTACAATTTTCCAATATCCTACACAGTAACAAAAACATCTTTTTTATAAGCAGCTATTAGTGCCCTTTAAGGAAAAGAGAAGCAAATGAAGCTTCTATCTTTGTTTCTTCATCTGCAAAACAAGGATGTTAGAAGATTCTTCCTCTGTACTCGGGGCTGGTGAGGCCACACCTGGAGTGCTGTGTCCAGTTCTGGGCCCCTCAGTTCAGGAAGGATATTGAGGTCCTGGAGCAGGTCCAGAGAAGAGCAACCAGGCTGGTGAAGGGACCTGAGCTCAAGTCCTGTGAGGAGAGGCTGAGGGAGCTGGGGTTGTTTAGTCTGGAGAAGAGGAGGCTCAGGGGAGACCTCATCACTCTCTACAACTACCTGAGAGGAGGTTGTAGCCAGGTGTGGGTTGGTCTCTTCTCCCAGGCAACTATCAGTAAGACAAGATGCATGGTCTTAAGCTCTGCCAGGGGAGGTTAAGCTTGGAAGAAATTCTTTACAGAGGGGGTAATCAGGCATTGGAGTGGGCTGCCCCAGGAAGTGGTGGATTCTCCATCCTTGGAGGTTTTTAAGATGAAACTGGATGTGGCACATAGTGCCATGGCCTAGTAAACACGGCAGTGGTGGATCAAGGGTGGACTTGATGAACTTGGAGGCCTTTTCCAACCTGGCTGATTCTATGATTTTATGATTCTAAGTTATCTACCTTTTGCAGTATATTTCCCAAAGGAAAAAAGAAAAATATCAACATTCTTTATAGTTAAACATGTATTTATAATAAAATAATGTAGCAGACATATGATGCGGAAAATATAATCACTAAAAGCTCCAAGCTTACTTGCAACCTGCTTGTCGTAAAAGACTGAACACTATGCATGCACTAAGCAATGCCATGAAACCCAGAGTGAAATTAAGATTTTAGATGGCTCCCACTCTTTGCAGTCCAAATTAAAAAAACATCTGAAACAAATAATAAACAGGTGCTACTGCCTAAATTCACATACAGAATGACGGCCTGTGTGTCACTTATAAGTGAGAATGAAACCTTGGAATCATGACAGACTGAGCTGATGCTTCTTCGAAATTATGTCAGCAGTGGACAAAAAGAAAACTGAGTGCAAGGAATTATTAGAAAAGGACTTGTAAACAAAGCAAAAGGCTCTGTGCAACTGGAAAACTGTAGTTCTGGTCTTCGCATCTCAAAAATAAGACTGAGAAAGTTCAGAAACAAGTTACAGGGTTGTATGGTGCACAATCCCTCATGACTAAAAATACTCTGCTAGATGTACACTCTGCCTAATTAAATTTACATGTTCTAAGGAACTCCTGGGACCAGCATGTTTTCACTCCCTTGTATGACCAAAGGAAGGTTCTTCCCATCCTGTGAGATGCTGTGCCAAATGCAATCAAATAATCAAAACGTTTTTGTTTTAAATGACAGGGGACATATCCCTTAAACATGCAGGCCAAATACTTTGAATGCTTACTACACAAACCTCATGAGTATCGAGTGAAATCATACGATCTTTGTAGTTTTTAGCATATTCAGAGTGGCTGCAGACTCTACCTGACCTAACAAGACATCATCTACCATGAGGAACAGCACTACTGCACAGGATGTACCCACAGTGAGAAAAAGTCAAACATGCTGAAACACTGTATGAGACGTAAATTTTTTACTTAGGAAATTCACTGTCTGTTGCTGATAACAGTCACATTACAGCTGGACTAGACTACATTCTCTGAACAAAATAATCTTTGCTACATCATCAAATTCAATTACATGCCTTTTTTTTTTTTTTTTAATCACACCAAAGATGTTTCATGGAAAACCTCCATGTTATTCTATCACTTTGTAAAATCTTCTTTTAATAGCATCTCAGCTATTAGAACACCTAGGACAACTCTCTGAGCTACTGGCCCTGACATCCTTAAGTAAATGTGATAAAAGAGATTCCATTTTGTCAGCAGGCACTGTCACTAAGTCAGGGTTGCAATAAAGTCCTGCTTGTTTTCAAAGACTCTTTGGAGGATCACTGCAAGTGTTCGTGTTTTCAGACTTACTTCTGCCAACAGAGGCTGGAGGAATACGTACAGAGCTACAGGTGTGACAAGAGATACCCATCACAGGATTCTGTCAGATAGGCCCTCAGAGCAAAGGAACACAGACATGACAAGGTTGCACCACACAGCAAGATAATAAGAAACTACTGAACTGCAGAAACTAGTGCTTGCAGTGAGGCAGCTTTAGGAAAGGAAGTGGTATTTATGCATATGTCTGAAAAAAGATACTGTATTTAAAATAATTCAATCTCTTGCATACAGATTGTCAACTCACTGAAGACTGTCACTGCTGGCAGACAGGCTTTCAAAAGGTACTGTCACCTGCAAATGACAAGTCTCAAGGTGATAAATTACATGTTCAAATTCTGTTGAGATTATACTGTAAGACATTATGAATGATTCAAAAAAGTTTCCTTACTTTGTAAAAATGTTTTTTATTAGAGAGGAGCAAACAACTCTCTGTATGTTGCAGAGTAGAATTCTGGTTAATATTTGAACCGAACACTAGGAAAAAACCACACAGGCTACTTCACAAGGACTTAAACCCAACAAACAATAATCAGTAATATTTTCATAATGAGGCAATGCATACGCCTCCTTGCCTCTTGTGATCTGATTAGTAGTCTACAAAAACTACAGAGGAGATCCCCAGACAGAAGTCTGAGACTGGCAAACCAAAAACCACTTATACATATGAAACCCAAAAAGAAAGAATTTTCAAGTGTTTTCATTCTTTAAAATCAACATGCTATTATATTAATTAAATAGATCCCTATTGTATTTACCATCTTGTATATATTGTCAAAAGAATGGTAACTGTATCATTCTCTTACAGCTTCCATTAAAAAAAGTTTCTGTTATTATGTAAATAATTTTATGCTACTATCAAGATTCAAAATTTTTATTTACATGGTGCCCACTAAATAGAAAAAAGAAAACCCAAGCAGTTAAAAAAAATCACAAATAATTGATTTCCTAACAATATACACTACAGACTCCCAATCACCTTGCCTTGGATTTTTTGCTACAATATCAGAAATTGTAGGTAAAAAAATTATCAACTTTTTAAAATACTATGAAACTCCACATAAAAATTACCTTAATGACAGCAGTCTTCAGACTCCTTGAAATCTCACCACATGCACACACACAGATCCTGCATGATTGGCAGGCTTTCTGTGCCTTACTAATGCTCAGCTGTGGAACAGTGGGAAGTCTGTTAGGGCTTGAGAAAATCTACCCTGAAACAAATGGGAACCTTTCCATTAATTCCAATGGGCTCTGGTTCAGACTGGTTAAGCATCAGCAGTAACAAACAAGGAATTTACACCCTATCAACTTCTCTTAATCAAACAAATGAAGCTAAATTCCCCTTTTTCCATACAGCTCAATAAACACAATGTGTTTTCCACAAAACCTTCACATGAAAGGCTTCCCCATTTGTATTTACAGCAATCATTTCTGGCAACAATGCATATGCTTTAATCAACCCCTCAAATAAAAGTGATTCTGAAATCAAAGCAAAAGTGTGAATACACAATTTACCAATTCTCAGATGAGAGACTTCAATAAAATAAGAAAAAAATTACTAGGAGCACACAATGTTTTGGTAACACATGAATGTTACCAAAAACTGAGGCTTATGGATAAGCAGATAAAAAACGAATTGCAGAGTAATTTTTCCTGCTGTAAAAGCTATGTCACTAAGCTCCAAAGTTCAGATCTAGAATATGTTTACTTAAACATATTGCTTGATTCTCCCTACAGTACTGAAAGAGAGGCATAAAAGCAGACTTCAGGTAACAGGTACCCAAAGACTTAATTCTTTACAGGAGCATGGAGCCAGAAAGGGGAACACAAAGTCGAGAAATGAACCATAACTCCATTCCAGTAGAAGCCAGGAAGCCACTCAATAACTTTTCTTTGTGGTAATCACTGCTTGCCATAACCACACCTTCTGAACTTTACTCCAACAGCATTTTTCCAACTCTCCAATAGTTCTCACCATAAAGGAGGAAATTCTCAGGCCACACCAAAAATCCTAACCGAGTTATGCTGATTGTTACAGTTTTGAACAGTGATCTAACATCTTTCAGGAGAGATTTCTGTCCAATTCTATCAAAGTCTGTTATCTTACATTTCACATAATATAATACATACAAATATTCTGAATGGCAACGCAAAAAATAAACCTTTAACTTGGTGATGGGATATTCGGATGGGTTCGGGTAATTCTGATTTCCACTAACACCAAATTTGCACGTAAAACTTCCAATTTATATAGGAAAGTAAGGAAATTTAGTAGGTATACCATTTGGAGCAAATTCTTAATATATTACTCTCTTTTAAGTCTTACTTCAATTACATATCTGATTTTCTAACATCCAAGATGTAAAATATTCTGGAGGCACAGAGTAGTTTTTATTTGCAAGTGATCTGATCTACAGTTAGATTTGGAGACAGTCTACAAATACAGTCAACAAATACATTCAACTCTACATTACACCATAAAAAGCAGAATGGTACATGACAAAAATATCCAGATTTCCTTTGGTATTTTCCAGTTTGTAAGTCCCTGGATCTGGGGAACACAGAGAAGGTTGCAGGGGAGTTTAATGCGTGAACATAAGAACACAGAAATAGCTTTCAGAATACTCCATTTTTAGTGAAGGCTACTTAAGTAACTGGTAAACAGTACCATTCACATTGTTCAGCTGCACACAGAATAATACTAGGATGGATTTATGGACTGGGTAAAAAAATTACACTGCATTTTCTCCTAAATTTCAGGAAATAATATATTGAACATGGTTCAAGTTTTTATTATATACCCCAGACCACAGTGGTTATAGTATTGAGAGCAGTAGAAGTACTATATTTTTCATTTCCACTGATTAACATTAAGTCAAGTCTCTTATAAACACTGAAAATCTGGATTGTCTCCAATGCAGTAGTATAATTTATACAGTCTGTAAAACCTTAAACCATTTAGATGAAGCAACTACTCACCTGAGAAATAAGACTAAATTTTCAAAGACAATTTTACTGAGAAATAAAAAAGCAAAGAACAAAAGGTACAGTTGATATTTTTTACAGTTAGGAGGTACACTTAGACCTTATATATCTTCTACTTATGAACATAAAGTTTATATGCCGTTATATGCTTTTTAAATGCCACATTTGTTTGTTAACAGTATGGAAACACATGGCTGTTCTCCATAAATTTATAACTGAAAAAGGAGAAAAAGAGGAAGTATTTCTCTTCCCTATAGCTACAGAAGCAGAAAAAAAACTTCAATAGAAGCAGATGAGGATTCCCAGGCAAAACTCTCACTTGACCATAAACTCAATTTTTCAATGTGTTTCACACAGATGTATTAGAAATTTGTTGGTGCTGCACTACAAATTTATTTTTAGCATTTTATACAATGGAAACTTCATGAAAAGAATTACCTTTTTATAGACTTGATTCTGTGAAGCAGACTGTCAGTTTTCACTAGGAAATGCCCAAGACAAAGCATTTCTTGATGAAAAACTCCAGGAGGAGTTTTAGGAATTTCTCCATATTCCTTTGGCAAAAGGCATATTGTTATCTTGGCATGAATACAATTCATATATGTCCAGCAAGTGATTCGGATCTTGGATCCAAGCACAAAGGACAGCCAACTGAAGATTAATCAGGTCTGGTTAAAAATGCCAATCTCACCAGGATCAATTTGATCCTCCACAAATTATCTTAAGGCCTTTATTCATAACTGCTGCACTTCAGTGAATCTCTGTGAATGAACTGTAAAAATGAAATTAGAGGTATCTTCCACAAAATAAAGGAAATTCTTTTCATTTCCTGATTATAATGGATAATGCTATAAATGTCTAGACTATTCTTTCTTGGGCTACATTATTTCAGTTTCTCTGAATTTACTCTTACTTATGTGACTGAAATTTTGGGAAGAGATAGACTAATATGAACAGATGGAGAAACAGGAAAAAAAACTATGGAACCTAGCTTAACATTCACAGTCATCGTCATCCACAATAAAGCCAAATATTAGAGCTCATCGTGTTTCAGAAAATACATATATTTTAGAGTCTTCATCAACACTTGCAATATTATATTTGTTCCTGTTTTACATCCATGACAAATTTAATCTTTCTGAGAGAAAATCAACAGAAAAAGAGAGAAAAAAAATCTTCTACTAGGGAAAAAGTTAAATATTGAAGCCCCAGTAGGTCATTTACACTATTTTAAGGAAAGTCTATATAAGAGTATCTTCTTTGGTCACAGACTGTTTTTGAGTATACATTGCTTGTTGCACATTAACAAAACTTTAATGTTATTTAGTGCTTCTTTGACTTTTGCCTTTTTATGAAGCACCAAAGACAAAAAATCTCATAGAAATCAAAGCTGAAAATTATAAGGTAGCTTTGAATTTAAGCTACTGTTTAATTAAGTAATATTTTACCTCTTCACAATAACAAACAAACACCATCAATGTGAGAGCTGAACAAGTTCTTCATGGCTATTTCAAGGTCTGCTGCAGGCTGTGGGTTGTTGTTGTAACTGATGGTCTGTACTACAGCACACACAGCAACTTCTCACCGGAGAATGCTGCACATTTTTTGAAAAGGCTTAAAGTTACAAAATCCACCTTCTTCCATCTGTACTTTTACCTCTTCACACAGATAAGTCAATTCATTTTTGCTTTTCTGCTCACTCTTCTAAAGCCTTTCCTTCGTTCTTACAGCAAATAAAATACATATTCTACAGTGTTTCTAAAAGATAGTTCATTAGTCAGTACTAGCCAATAGAAAGTGATGATTCTTCCATTTCAGTTACAGAAATATAACTTTTATACGTGCTTATCCTCATTTATAAGTTACATTTTTGAAGTTGCACTCATGTTTGTAGGTCTGATGCCTTAATTAATGTAAGAGTCCATGAAAATGTGCTAGAAGATAGGACAAGCTTGTTACAGTCACTTTGAAATGCAGATGGCTCTGGGGGCTTACAAGGCCTTTGCATATATGTACTTTTAACTGATGTCTCTTTCTTTGAACTGTGATGTGTACAGCAATTGTTTCACCTCAACAAGGCAACTGGAAATGTCAAGGGCTCTTCCAACCTACACTGTGACAGTGAATTACTGAAGAAATAAGGGATTTTGTTACTTCACTGAGGAAAGACATTTTGTGACCTTTTGCTGCTTTATGGCAGTAATTAGTTTTCTACAAAACTCTTGAGTCTTTCTGTTATTTTATTAAAATAAAAACATTTGAGGAATAGCTATGACCTTAACCTTGGAAGAATGAATAGAATACTGAACTTAAGAAGCAGAGGAGCCCTGAGACACTGTAACTTCCTACTATCATGTTGGCAAGGTGTAGGGCTGTGCTGTACATGAACTCACCCAGTGAAGTTCACCTATCTTAATTCACTTAGTTGAGTGTTGCGAACATACAGATCTAGTATTATTCTTTGTAATGTTAGTTTTCTCATAGTAATGTTTGATTCCAAAGGAAAGATTTATATTAGAATATCATGTTCAGTCTCTTACCTTTCCAAGAGTCTCTTACTCTTCCTAATTTCAACAAAACTAAACATTTGAAAATATTCCCATTCTTTTCTCAAAGTATTCACCCTACTTTTCACAACAGATAACATCTTTACAAAAAAACACATCAGACAATTGAGTTAAATCCAGAATCACTCAGGGCAGCAAAAAATCCCTGTGCATATCAACTGGGCGAATCATTTATCCAGGTTGTTACATTCTTACACAATTACAGAATAAAAAAAAATAAAGTTATTCTAAATAAGAGCAAACTAAATATTACAGCCTACAATGTCAAACATCACAAAATGAGAGAGCAAAAATAAATGCCTGACTTTCACTTTAGGTGGACAAATAAGAAAAAAAAATCCAAATCTTACTTTTCCAGGAAATAGATTTTAACTAAATGGAACAGAACTTAGGAATTATTGAAGATATGTCATGTTGAGATAGCCTGATATGTGAAACGTCCAAAGCTCCTCTGCATCACTGTAAGGCTACAGTGTTGAAAGTAAAGAGAACTGAGCACTAACTCTAATATCCTGCCCACAATTAAAATTTGATAGGCTTACAGATCAGAGATATTTCATTTCAAAAATGTAATCTACCATTTATGTCAAGACCTCCATAAAAATACAAAATGTTAGTGTTGTGATCAAATAGGTATCAAGTACAATGAACATAAAAAAAGCAGTATAGGCAGATTTCTGAACTCCAGTCATGATACCTGCATTAGACACTTAACCAAGTGACCTAAGATTTCTAAATTCTAAATGAGATTATCTACATCCGGAAGGAAATATGGGGATTAGTATTTATAAGGCTCATCAAACATGCAATCCTCTAGTATTGAATACTGCAGGGATGGATGGTTCATACTCAGATGCAGGTGGGCTAAGAGCCAAGGCAACACAGAACTGCAGGCCAAACTTCCTGAGAGCAAGAGCTACACCCCAGAAACTCATATAGCTGACAGCTAAAAGAAAAACAATACTTATCTCTGATGTGAATGGCAGCAGAGCTAGCTGGAACAGCAGCCTCCCATTAAAGAGTGGAGCTGAGCTCTGTCCAAAACTACCAGGTCAGCATGACATGCACTGCATGAAGTGGTTGAGGGCTTCAGGGTAACATGTTGGCAACTCCTGCACTATAAATTTACAGGGAGTCATTAAAATTTATTATTTTTTCAAAATGGAAAGATGACAGGGTTCAGGTGGTCAGCAGGCATATGTATGATTTTGCAGAAAAATGGTATTTCAGAGAAGCAAAGACAATCTCCTTGTTTTTTTTCTATTCTTGACCATTCTCTCATTCCAGCTGTCACTATATAAGCTCAGTCAGAAACCATACTGGTCACTTTTCTGCATATTTTTGACTCTAAGAGTAGATTTTGGGCCTTAAGCAGGGCATGGACATGGACATGGAGTATATTTTTCCCATTCAACACTCAAACACCCAATCAGCACACTCATCTTTGCCTCTTCTGCTGTTACTGAATAGCTCCATTATGATGGAATTTTGTGGGGTTTTTTTTGTTTTTGTTTTTTTTGGTTTGGTTTGGTTTGGGGTTTTTTGTGTGTGTGTGTGTGTGTGTTTTGGGGTTGTTTTTTGTTTGTTTGTGGTTTTTTTGTGTGGTTTTTTTTTTTTTTAGTTTTTTTTTTAGTTTTTAGTTTTATTAGTAATTCTAAACAAGCTAGATCATCTGTAATAGAACTGGAGAAGAAATAATTTCTATCCTACAAGGACTCAGGAATCATCTTTCACCTGGGGAAAATAAGTAATAAATGGGACCTGGAGGAGCCTAGAGTGTCTACTCCTTAACCAAGATTAATTATTTTGGTATAATCATAGGTATAATATATAGTGCTACAGCCATTATAATGCAATTTTAATTCCCATGAATGACACATCAGTCCCAGAACTGAAAATGTTTCTCTATTGTAACATATCACATCTTCATTCTGCATATAGCAGACCTAGCCCATTATAAGCAATCACTTATGTTGGCAATTATTAGTGAGATATATGAGGTAATGCCTTCTTTCAAATGTCAAGGAGAGCAATGTAAAATTTTATTAACTTTGCTCAAGGCAAATAAAAGTTTAGAGAAAAATCACAAAACGTTTTTACAAGTTCTCTGTCTTGGATGTCTGCCTCTGAATAGATGTATCTTCCAAATAAATTGACTACAATTAGTAACCTACAATGTCATTATGTGTTTGAAGTTTTAGTTTATGGTTAAGTCTGGAATTTTAAATGAAGGTAGAAGTTTTTTTAGCTTAAGCCAGCTCCACCCAACAACATATTTATTTTGAATACATCTTTCTAATTAAAGAAATTCAGGTTCTTTGTGATGGGAAAGTGATACTACCTGTGCAGTCTACAAGATTTTGTGAAATTCACTAAATTCGTTAATAAATTTAGCAATCAGACTAAAACTAATACAGTGTGTACTGACAGATTCTCATTAACAACTCTGAATTAAAGGCTAAATTTCCTTTCAGCATGTCATTTAGTTCTTATTCTCAAAATAAAATTAACTTCTGTGGGATATAAAGTTTCAATACTGCTTCAAGACAGGCCATCTAGCAATGATGGTGTGGTCAGAAATAAGTTTGGTTTAGCAATTAGGGGAATTGAGACTTAAATCCAGTTGGGTTTCAGTTCAGCTGAATCACCAAAACTTGATGAAATGCCATAAGGCTGTTTAAGAGACAGCAGATTTTTCACAATGGGAGAGCTGATGTCACCCACACAGCTGCCAAACCAGCAACAACTTGCTGTTTTTTTAATTTTTAAAGACAAAGTCAAAAAAATGAGGCAAACCAATTTTGTTTCTTTTCCCTTCAAATGCATTTTTGATTTGTGCCACTTTTAAGTTGCATTTTATTTGTGTTTTCTTAACCTATACATTACAGAGAAAATTATACTCTCAACATAATTTTAGCTTTCTGTTTTTAATTTTCTTATTTACTACTGAATTCTTAAAGCTAACAGAAAATATGTTTCAGATGCAAACCTGAAAGACAATAGATCCTTCATACCAATTTTAGATAATTTTAAACTCTCTAATAAACTACAAATCTACGCTGAGACCAAGCAATTGAGACATACATTCATCACTTTCGAACAAAAATCAACAGTGTGATAAATAAACAACCAGAAAGACAAAAGCAACGGCTCTTAGTAAGGAGGGAGAAGAGCAATCACCTCTGAGGAGGGCAGGCCCAGCTGCATCTGCAGAGCTTACCAGACTGGTTTAGTAAGGCAAGGTTCAATCAGATGTGGTTTCCCACTCCTTCCCCCTGGGGCTCTGGCTCCAGAAGCAGCCACACAGCACTAGAAAGTTTGTCTCTGCCCCTGCCTCCTCTCTTCCAACCACACAGCCCTCATTGCCCCAGACTTAAGTTGCTGCTGGCATCAATCAGCCCCTTCAATGAGCACAGTCAATCTACATGACAGAGGAAAACCAGGCTGGCAAGTTAGATAGGTCCAAGGAGGTATCCAATTCATGAATGGATGCATAACAAGCACTAGGAGCACATGGCTGGGAATGGAAAGGGGAGAAAGTGAAGCACTTTCCCAGCAGAAACCTGCTGGATCACTTCATCGTCTATCATGCAACAGAAACCTCAGAGCTTGATTTCAGAGCCAAAAGAATCAGTCTCACCTGTCCCCCAAAGTTCCTTCCAATCCCATTCTTTGTGCCAAAATGCGCTTGGTTATCCAACATAGATCCGGATGGGGTAAAAAAAAAAGGGTTATTAAAATCTGAACCAATATCCTGACCTGGCTCATAGCCTCACTCTATGTGTAGTTTTGGTGACTGCGAAAGAGGGGAGTGGTGGTGAGACACCATGGGAGGCAGGATATCCTCTGTGGTAGCAGCAGCAAGATACATTAGCTTAAACTCCATGAAACTACTGCCTCTGGCTGAAGCTCCCAAGGTTGTCAGAGCAGATCTTAGCTGACAAATCCTGTGGCCAGTCCCTTTATCTACCACCAACCACACACTGACTCCCTGCTCCCATCCATACAGCTACAGGGCAAGGAGATTCAGCTGACTGATGTGATAGAAACCTTTCTTCCTCCTTCACTTGGCTACCAGAACAGTCTGAAGGCTGACCTGGCAGAAGAATCATCTTGTCACCGTGTGATTTCCACATCTAACCACAGGTGAAGGAAGAAAAGGACAAGCTGGACATCTTGGCAATAGCTCACCACCACACTGGCTTCCTAACACCCAAAGACCAAAATCTATTCATCCTAGTTTTAGAGATCCCACCTCAGTTTTTCATTCCACAACTACAGTTCTTGTAGGTCTGCACTATAAGCCAGATCAGTTCATTGAGAGAAATGATTGCTTCAACCACAGCCCCTCCACTGGGCTGCCACAGGTCAGAGGGAGGCTGAAAGCAAAGTGTGCAGCCAGGGACAGGAAACCTTTTATTAGCACTAAAGATGACAAATGAGGAATCACAGCGTAAAACACTGCTGATGTGTATCAGACCACAGGAAAGGTTTATATTTGAATGAAGAAATTCTGGCCTTTGAGAGAGAAGACGATTACTTGAAGGAGTCAGTGAAATAAGACCTGACTGCACTTTTTTGTAAAATGGAACCACAGGCAATCTAGTTTACAGTGTTTTCCCTCTTATGCTGTTTAGTATTACTAATAGGAAGGAAGTACAGTACTTTGATACAAGATTACTGCAGGGCTACAGTGTTTACCATTGGGCATCCTCCTCCAGCTCCTAAACAAGGGTAAGTGGAGGTTAGAAACCAGTGTTCAGACTGAAAACATGAAAAGTTATATGATGTTACCCCACGAGTAAACAGACAGCCCAAGCTCAGTTCTAACAGACCACAGCAGCAGAGATGTTGTTCGTTCTGTAATCAAGATACCATTTCCTATTACTTTACCTTAACATTCTGTTGAGAACTTGACTGTAACAGCTGAGTTGACACTAAACTATTCTTTTACATGAATTCTTCCCTAAAGGAGTTTTTATTTTGCTGTAAAAAATCTGAACAGAACAAAGCTCAATTTCCCTATTTCAGTTTCAAAAAATAAAAGAAATCAATTAATTACATGAGATATCCCATCATTCAGGCTACTAAATATTACCAGTTATTCAGAGAGAGATGAAGATAAATGCATTCATTAAATAAAAACATATTATGCTGAAAGAATGTATACATTATAAGCAAAACCACTCAAGAGTTCAGGAACACTGAACCTGCATTGAGTGCAAGTAAAATACTAACTTAATGCCAACTACAACAGTAAACTGTCTTCTTGCCTGACTATACAGAACAACCTCAAAGGCTTTTTTAAAAATATTTAATATTTAACAGTATCTTGAGATTTACTTGCCTATTTGCTATCCTCCTCCAACCCAAAGATTTGGCTAATCTATGTCTTTCAGTTATTATTTCATTTTTAATTCAAATTTCTACAAAAAAGAAAGCACTAGTAAGAATACTTTATCTGACACAAGATGATTTAATGTGATGAGATTTTCTAAAGCTGGCTAGAACATGAGCTAAATATGCATAAAGAAGGGCAAGGCCTATACTGGCGGTTAGAAAGCACCCAGCAAAACGTGCATAAGAATACTCTTGATGTCAAAACAGTTAGGACATGCAAATGATAAACAGTCAAGGAAAGATCAAGAGTCCAGAGTGACACAGTTTATCACCTCAGTGACAGGGAGATTGTATGGGCAGTTTCATTCATATATAGTTTTTAATTCATATATGACAAAGCATAATTTCACTAAGATACAAAGTAATTTGCCAAAAGTATAGGCCTGAGAAGAGACAGTGAAACCCTATATGGTGCATAAGAACATGTTGGTGAAGAATCAAATTTTTGTTTTTAATTAGTCTAGTCTTGAATAGTACAAAAAACATCGTAAATTTACAGGCATGCACGTACCTTCCTCTGTTCATGACACTTAAAAACCACACCTCATCTAGCACAAGAGTTATGCTATTACAGCTTCTCACCACCTGCCCCACTCCCTGCCTACATTTCATGCCATGCACACAAAAACTAAAGCCATGATGTATGTCGCAAACAGAGAAGGATCGTCAGAGCATGGTATCATGAAAGCAATCTGGTGACATATTTCCAAAGAGCTCAGGGTCCTGAAAATCTCTGCTTGTCCCACTTCTGTTTACAACTGGACTTTGTCTACTCAAACACTTCTGCTGAGATCAATCATAGGCCATTCCCACAGGGAAAAGATGGTCTCTGATGTATGCCCGACAACACCACGTCAGGACAAAACGTCATTTAGGAATGCTACTGAGCATATTCACTGAGCATTCTTTGAAGAGAAATTGGAGTAGCTACACCTTAATTCAATCCTTATGTAGGAATTATCTGCAGGCAATGCTGCCCAGTCAGCACTAGATAGGCACAACGTTGCTCCTTCTACAAAAAGCATCAAAGAACCAGATGTGCATTGCAAAAGGCCATCTTACCCCTTTCCATCCAGTTATTGCAGCACAACGTGTATTTGCCTTGCTGGCAGCAGATCACTGTCTCCATTGCTCCACTTTTCCTTTGCCTGGATTTACTTCTTTATTTAATGAAATACAGAAATGCTATAAAAACACTGGAAAGGGCCTGTTCCAATGTTCTGCTTGAAAAAAATGTCTGCCTCAAAAGTTTGTAGTCCTTAGCAAACTAGTAACGTTGAATCATAAAACAGATGGTGCTTAAAGAGCTATAGAATTAGCAAACTTCAGCTCCAGTTCATGGGATTGTGGCATTGAAGATCCAACCCACATGATTATAGAACAAAAGCAATCACAAGGCTTGGAACTTCTCAGCTTCTCACAAACTGAAGTTTTCCATTTGCAATGTCACATTATATAGCTCTATCAAGATGTGTTATGGTGAGCAGTTCATTTGGAACACTGAAGAGAGGGTTTGGAAGGGGTTTTTGGCAGTGTGCCTCCCCATGCACCTCAGGCACACGGCTGCTCCTCAACCTTTCCATGTCCCAGAGTACTTTATTCATTACTCACCAGTGTTTCAGAGCTCTCTGAAGTAGGAAGTGCATGTTGGTCATGATTAAGTACTTACAACACCTAGGGGACAATGTTTCTGTATTTTAAAGCTATTTGCTTAAAAGCAAAAGGCATCCTACTGTATTTTGTTTCACCCTAAAGGAAATACTTCACTTACAGAAAACAAGAAGTGTCCAGAAGATACACTGTATGTTTAATAAATCTTGAGCAGTCAATAGCATACTCACATGGGAAGTCATCCACAAACGTGGGGTCTATGTTGTGCAGCAGTTCCACTCTGGGAGAAGGTCTTCCTTCACTAAGAGAGATTTCAAAAGGAAATATTAATTTCCTTCTACAACTCATTAAGATTCTGGCTTTTAGTCATCCTAATACAGAGTGAGCTCTGGAAATTCATTACTATCAGTTTAATCTGAATGCTCCTTTCTAGCCTAGTAGAAACAGTTTTTGCCCCTATAAGTTTCCCCTAACTTCACTGGTGTTTATGGGGATTATTCATAAGTTTAGAGAATACAGAAGTGGCCCTACCAAAGCAGGGTTTTACAACAATCAGCTTTAAGAATCAAATTTCGCAGCATAAGCTGGCATGTCATTTGCTATGCTCTCTGCATACCTGAGCTAGTACTGAAAGCATTTTGGCTGGGTGCCTCAAAAAACACCATAGGCATCGCTATCTCACAAAAAACCCCACCTTTGATTTGTAATTGATCTCACAAGGATTATTTAGATATTCTGAACCTTCTTGGAAAAAAAAATATCATCCTTCTTTTTCTAGCCATTGGCTACATAGAGATGGTGTGTAATAAGCTTCTGAACTTACCTGCAAATTTTCTCAGTTAAGTGGAAAAAACAAATTGCTCCTTATAAAGGGGAACATAACTAGGAAGATGTAACTAGAAAGAACCTTGGCTACACCAAGACACAACAGTATTTTATCATTTGATAGTGGACCTAAACACATCCTTTTAGAAATTTCCAAATAAATTACTATGGGTTTTTTCATTACGGAGCTTCACTTAAGACACAAAAATTCAACCAGGGCCCCTAAGTTGCTAGACATTAAGAATAAAAACAACACGTAATATAAGCCTTAGTTGAGAGCTAAAAAATCACAGTTATTTTAATACATAAAACATATGATTAAACAATATTTACCTGTAATTTAAAACTTTCAGTTACAAATAATTAAAATTAATATTTTTCTATTGCATTTCTAAAACCATTTCTGGATGCTACACATCTTGAATAAATACAAAACTAACAAGGAGAACTGAATGAATGATTAAATGTGTTCAGAAAATACACCATTGTAATTAATACAGAAGAAGTATAGTAATCAAGCTACAGTGTTAGTAATTCAATGTATAAAAACTGCCACAAAAATATTTTTCTCTAAATGTGAGTGAAAGGTTAATTCCATCACCATCCCCTCCCCAATATCTATAATAGTCACACTCTTAACTAAGGAACACTCAGCCTTATTTAAACAAATTTTATCTAAGAGCTAATAAACTCTAACTGTCTCTGTGTGCTCCACTGACAGCTGTTTTCAAGTGTGCCTTTTGCCATATGTTTATAGGTAACAGTAACATGAACCAGTTAGCACAACTTAAATTAGGATGCAAATTTTATAGCGTGTCATTGACTCTGCAGTAACTGCCTGAGAAGATATTCTTATTTTGCAGTTTCTGAGCTGTATCTACATTTCTCAGTATTATATTATAAAACCACCAGAGTTATGTTAAGTAATTCAGTATCTTCCACCAGAGACAAATACAGAAGAACTAAATAAGTTCCCCCTATTTAACTTCTCATCTTTATACATTCGATATTCATACCGTACCATTCAGTATTCACACAGTGCTGTGTGACCAGCAGGTTGAGGGAGGTGATTCTCCCTCTCTGATCTGCTCTGGTGAGACCCCATCTGGAGCACTGCATCCAACTCTGGGGTCCTCAGCACAGGAAAGACATGTACCTGTTGGAGAGAGTCCATAGGAGACCTCAAAAATGATCAGAGGGCTAGAGCATCTCTCCTATGGGGAAAGGCTAAAGTGCGTTGGGATTGTTCAGCCTGGAGAACAGAAGGCTCCAGAGAGGCCTTACTGCAGCCTTTCAGTACATGAAGAGGGCCTACAAGAAAGATGGGGATAGACTTTTTATCAGGACCTGTTGTGACAGGATAAGGGGAAATGGTTTAACACTGAAGAAGGGTTGATTTAGGTTGGATATAAGGAAGAAAAGTTTTACAATTATGGTAGTTAAACACTGTTTAGTGTTTAGTTAAACACAGGCTGCCCAGAGAGGTAGCAGATGATCTATCCCTTGGGCATATTTAAGGTTAAGTGAACAGGGCTCCGAGCAACCTGATCTAATTGAAGATGTCCCTGTCCATGGCAGGGGTGTTGGACTAGATGACCTTTAAAGGTCTCTTTCAACCCAACCTGTTCTACAATTCCATAGGAGTCTATGATTATACCAACTATATTCACAGTGTTCAAGCAGACTTGTATTACTATCATACCATTAAAGATAATTTCCTTTATAACTTTTAATGTGGACAGTGGATATTATACACTAAACGGCTATTAACATTATTGTACAGGTAGTAGAACACAAAAAATAAAGATTACACCTGCATAATTTAAGTTTGTCCTGCTGCAGTTGTCATTTTATGGAATCCATTTTTGTTCTGGGATAGAATAATGGTATTAGTAACTTGGAAATAGGATTTGTATATAATCATGAAATATACTCCCTGAAGCTTATGGCATTCCTGCATTAAGCTCTGTAGCATTATTAAGCAGTACTGAACTGCTGTTGTGCACAACATGGATGCTTATAATCAGCACATATTATTCATAAAACAATAGCCAGAGAAAAGAATTTGGCACTGTATGATGAAGAAAGCACCTGTCTGACAGCAAAAGACATCAGGAAGACAGAAACAACATTCTAGGGACAAAAAGTAGGGAATTTACACATGTAACAGAGGTCCCTTTCCCTGTGCCTAAACTCTGTCCTCCTTCCCACTTACAAAACTCCACACAGACACGGACTGTACTGCAGATTCACTTTGGCAGATGATCTGCAAGGACATTTTGCACCAGGAATATAGTCTAGCCAACACAGCTACGACAACAAAGACACAAAATTCCTAGGGAAACCTGCCTTTCCATTTTAGTAACTGCCAGTGTAACCATATATTACAATGCTCTAATTCTGGAGTGTTTATTTTTAGACTTCAATATTTTAATACCTCATCCCTCTACCTAAAAATAAGGAACTTTTTATTTTGTCTGGTTATTATTCTACCATGTCTGATGGTATAATAATTAGAATGTCTTAATTATTTAAGCAGCTAAAAGCTATTGTTTTCCAAAACAGTCCTCTAGGTAAGAACAGCTTAATGAAAGCATATAGTGTAATTCCAGCAATGTAATTCTCAGCTAGTGTATGCTGAGAACACTGCTTTATCTTCTCCTTTGCAAAGTTTTTAAAACTTATAGAAAGATCTATTACTCCTTAGTGAATATGAGCAAACATCTACATGCAATCTTTTCAGTTTTGTTGTTGTTAAACAAGTCCTTGGGAAGGAATTCAAGGTTTTTCAGGGTAAATATGTTTATCTGGCACAAAAACATCCTCAGTGTCACCCTGCAAAATCTCAGCCTTTATAACCTTGTCATACTTCTCTGGGTCATATCTGTAGTGCTTTCACAAAACAAATATATTTCAGATATGCTGGAAATAAACATTACTCTTAGCTTTAAATGCTCTTTCTTGAGAAATAATTTATACCAAAACAATGAAAGGTTTTTTTTCAAACTGATGTTTAATTCCAGAAATTAATGTAACCATTTGGTACACAAAATTCAAACTGATCTTTCTTCTCCATTTACTTCATGTAATCAATTCTGATATTTCCAATACTACAGAAATGTAAAATTGAAACTTGCCCTGCAAAATAAGTAAGTGAAACTTGAAAGTCTATGCTCACTAATAAGCATTTACGAAATAAGTTATTTTTACAGTATTTTATCCTGAATCTCTCATGTGCTATCATACTGCTTTATGCACTCTACCATTTACTTTTCCATTTTTATGTTAATGCAAAATAAAATACTTCTTCTGAGCATGGACACGATAGATATTCAGTACTTAAAATCAAGAGATATTAAAAAAAACCCTGCCAACCAATGCAAATTTTTACATAAAACCCCCTATTTTGCCTAGTATCTCAATTTCAATGGAGTAGCAAGCATCTGGAGAACAGATGTTTGTTAGAAATGCAACTGCCTTTTCAGATACTTGCTTGGAAATAAGCAGAACAGTTTAGATTCCTTGACTAGTTGCATTTTAATATTGTCCTTGGTATTCTCAATTAATGTTTTTGTAAAATATATTATTGATATTATCACTGTATTTTCAGAAATAATTTGTAACATGGTTTTAGAGGTGCCAGATATATTGTAGTGTTACCCATGATAATCCAAGGCATTAGAAAAGGGGAATCTACTATGATTTATGTAAAAGGTTTATACTTGAGACTGGAAAGATCTGATAGTTATCCAAGAATAGGTTGACACAGTGATACTATCCTAAGTTATTTTAAAAAAGAAGTTAGAGAGTAAGAGAAGAAGTTTCACTTCAAAGGTACTTGGAGAAAAATAAAAATGATGAATCACTGGTCTAAAGATGTGCTTCAACAAGATTTTGCATTAAGTAGTCCAAGACTGGTATTCATGGAGAAAGACTGGGAAGGTCTCTGTGTGGAGGCAAAGGGCCTCATTAGAGCCTATGTTAGAGCCTAGACAATCCAGACTAGCTATTAACAAGACACCAACACATCTGAGCAGTTCCACAGGGACATTTGGAGACAAAACAGTGATGGCCCCTGGGGACTCACAGAGGTGGAGCAGAACATAGAAGCAGCATCAAAAGGATTACAAACAGGCATAACCAGAACCTGTGCACAGTACCCAGCCTAAGAAGAACACAGAAGGAGCTTGAAGGACTTCACAGCTGGCATCCTCAGACGTTTCCACCATAGCAAGAGATGCTGGGCCCAACATCTGTTCACAAGCATCATGGAGTTGGGATGCCAGGTGGATGGCTTGAAATCCTCTGCCCCGGTGCCTGGTTGCTGGGCAGACTTCTCTGACACACACATATGCCTCTTGGTGAGTAAGACTGTCAGGCTGTGAGAGTGTGAGCAAAATCTGCCTTTTTTCACTTTCTATTTTAAATTAAATCACATTCTTCTTCTATTACATCTCTCACTGATACAGTGTTAAAGCAGTATTGGTTTTGAGTTTAATTTCTGTGTTTTGTGGATATAATAATATTTCTATATTGTATTAAATTTATAAACATTTATTTAGAGTGGTATAGTATTTTATTATAAATTATTAAATTATTTTATTTTATATTGTTACATAAATAGCATATTAAGAACACATCATTTAAATATTGATCATTAACAGATCACTGAAACAGATTCAATATTTTTGTGACTTCTCAGAATACCTGCACTGCCTGATATATTGTTTTGAATATCTAAATCAAGGCTCCAAGTTTATGTTCTTTTTCTTTTGAACACACACATAAGAAACAGTAGGCTCAGCATTAAAGAATCACAAAAAGGACGTGCATCTATGAATACGAGACTGAAAAAACTCCATAGATGTAATATGGTGAGTGGCTATCAATTTCCTCTTTTCAAATGAGTTAGGATCTTAGCAAATTATAATTTCACTCATTATGAGCTATCTAATCCAAGCAAAGCAACATATTTTAACTTTTCATCAGATGCCATGAAAAGGGCACTGTGCCTTCATTGTTTGCTATCCAATATTCAAGTGACCTTTTGAGTTATGATCATGAAGTTTAATACACTCATTTATCCTGATTACATGGGAAAATCATGTAAAATTTGACATTTTGCTGCAAGGTCAGCCAAAGAGCAGCTTAACAATTAAAAAACCTGACTTTTTACCTGCCCAGACAGAGGCCCTCTGCTGACAGAAGTAAAACCACAGGGGAAGGTCACCTGTTCCTCACAGCAGTGCCAGTAAACATTGCATTCATTCCCTACATTTCTCCTGCCAGCTAGGGTGGGAACCCTAAAAAGGTGACAGAAGGTTATAACACACATAATACATACAGTCTACCCTGCTATAAAAACACAACAAAGGCTACCAAAAGAAACACAGCTCTAATCCTCAAATGAACGGCGTGTATGAAACAGAATTGCTAGTCCTTTTATTGTGCTTTAGCAGTATTAAATTTTCCATCCTAGATAATTCTTGTGAATTAAAACTATATTCAAAGACTTACTAAAATAAATACAACTCCTAAAAACACAGACAATACGATTTAGCCCTACCAGTGAATACATTACATGCAGCCCAAAAGAGGAAGGAACAAAGGAATTTAAATCAATGCAATTTTTGCAAAACTAAGGTTTGGTCAGAGAACCTTAAAATTCTGCAGAAATTCAGATTTTAAAGACTTTGTAATGTATTCTGGTAGAATAAAAGAACACTGAAATAAAGAAAAGGCTTTGAAAGATGAAGGACTGAGTGAACTTAAGTCTTGACTGAAGATATTGCAAAGAGTAACACCAGAGTTTCTTTTGATAGTTTGTTGCCAGAGCAAAAAATTGTTACCAGTTCATGTCTATTTCATTTATTCTTATACATTCTATTATTCTCCTTACTCTTCTGAGCCCAAGGCTTCAGTAATAAGCACATACCCACATGTGCCCAGAGCTCCCAATATCCAGCATTTGTGATAACCACTTCTATTAATCTTTTCCAAAGGAAAATGTATGGGATTTAACTAATTTTTCTTTTAGTGCCCAGAAGACTCCATTATCTGAACTAATGGGGTTTGGGATGTCCCAGTTAATCTCACCAGCATGAGAGGTGCACAGAGTCAGACAGAGCCCAGTAAAAGTAGTTTGGTCACAGTGTCTACCCACCTAGAGCTATGTTGACTCTTTTTTCCAGTCACCTAAGCATGTCTGCACTGTGCTTCTGAGCATTCCACCTTGCTAGAATCAGTCACAGCGTCATGACCCCTCAGGAACCAGGTCGGTTCTACTTTTGTACTTGATCTCATACACTTTTTGAGACACTGCATGATACAGGCCTATGCAAATGGTTACACTTTGAGCCAGCCTGCTAAGTCCTGTATTGAGCTAAAAACCCATCAAAGTAGAATCTGAGTTCAGTGAGTTAAATGCCTGCATAGATTTTATGTGTCCAGTTCCTGATGCATGCTGCAGAGACACCCAACTGGGCTCTGTAGAGAGTAGAGCTTGGTTCATAAAATTTAGTTATATTCCATGCTGTACAAAATCAGTTAACATACTTCGGGATCACAGAGTGATCTTGAAAAAGTATACCATGCTTGTGCGCTGTTGTGTTTACACTGAAAAATTCCTAATTTCTACTTAAAGCTGTATGGAGGCTTTGTATCTCTGAACAGGATTAATTTGAAACCTGGATAATTCTCTTATGGACAGCACAGTTAACCGCACTTATACCTTCCCTTTATTTAGGCAAAGGAACACATAATATTTTCCTCCTAGATCCAGTTCTGTTTTCTGGGCTGATTAAATTCTTATACCAGAATGCTGACTTGGTAATTTGATATGCAAGTTACCTGATAGCTTTCCAAACATCAAAGCCATCCAAGGGCTTAGTGCCATTGGTATGTCCTCCAGCAAGATGCACCAGTGTTGGCAGCCAGTCAGAGATATGGATGAGTTCATGACTTTCTACACCTTTTTGTTTCAGCAAAGGACTCGCAACAAAGCCTACTCCTCTCACTCCTCCTTCCCAGAGGGTCCATTTTCTCCCTCTCAGTGGCCAGTTATTCCCACCTGCCAAAGTCTGTCCTCCGTTATCTGAAAAACAAGTAAATAAGAGGAATTTCTGGTAAGAAAGAAAAAGAACAATCCTCCCCACAACACTTACTCATCTATTTGAACAAATATTTTCACAATACAAGCCTGTCATGTGAGTACTTGGATAGTGCTGTTAAGTCTTCATGTAACATGTCACACATTCAGAGCAAGTAACAAACACAGTACTTAACTCTTTAAAATTACTACAATGAAAAGCTATTGCTAGGCAGAAATAAAACCATACTACAAGACAATGATTTAGAAAGACTTTATTGAGAGCAACTTCTGACCACGATTCAAAATACCTTTAGGAACCCAAAGCTCTCAGAATCAAAGATTTAAAAAAATTAGTTTCAACTAATTTAAAGACCACAAGAAGATTTGCTGTCAATGCCATCAGATTCATAATACTCTCCTTTCAAAAGTGGTATAGTATGCTTAAAATGGAAACCTGTTATTCCAGTCTCAGGACTGTACTCGTACTCCTAGTTTAGAAGCATTTTTTTTTCCTAGATTTTTAGGCAGCACATTAATTTGTAATGTCAGACAAAACAGAGAGTTTCTCAGGCAGAGGGAGATAGCCCTAATAAAATGAGTTGAAGCTAATTAAAATAGTTAAGTGATTCCAAAACATACAGAATTTATTGTTTGGTGAGAATAACATATAAGACGGTTACAGAAAAAGTTGCATAGTGACTGCAGTAAATCAGAAATATATACATGAATGAGAGATAGCTCATGCAACACTTTTTTTTAACTGTCTCTGATCAAACTTCCACACTTAGTATAAAATCCAGATTCTTGAAGTTAACAGAATTAAGGATTCTTTGAAGTTACTTTTAGTTCTGCTGTACAGTTGTTCTTGTTCCAACCTATCGTAGTGTTCTCAGAAGAGTCACTGCTGGCAACTCTTTTGAGCATAATTTTCCTGTATTTTAATGAGGTAAAATTTCAAATAGCAATTGTTGAACTGACATTCAGTGGAATTTGACATGTTCATATTGTATTTTCTGATTAAAAACCCGGAATTCAAGGGAAGAAACATGAGGAAAGAATCATGTGGTTACAGAAGAACTTCACTGTAACCACAACAAAATTATCTCCCTTCTGATTCATTATTAATTCAATCAATTAAACTCCCACTCAACATCTTTCTAATACACAGAAGAGATCATATTTGCCCTACTAAGGAATAAATTATATGTCTCTGTGAAGACTTTGAGAGGAGGAAGCCTAAGCTAAATGAAGCATTCAGTAAACAGGGAATGATTGGAAAAGTGTAAAGTGCTCTGTGGCCCAGTTAGCTTCCAGTAGGGTTGCCTGTGTGTCCTGCACTCTTGGGTTAAAAATAAATGAATTAAGAGCTCTACCAATATTTCTCACACAACAATGTTGAGCTCTGAGCTCTGAGAAATTAAAGAAATTCCCAGTTACAATTAAAAAAAAAAACAAACAACCAACCAACAAAAAATAACAAAAAACCAGTTTCAACAATTCCTTCTACTCATAATATAAACAGGAATTCCTGTCAGGGATACTCACGGGACTAGCTTCCAGTAGATTTTAATCTTTGGTGGCCTTAGAATAAAAGGTAACTTATCTACACTATATTAAAGCACAGTTTGGACATACAGTGGGATTAGAACTTAAGTATGCTAAATACCTTATTTGTATCACAGACTACTTACTCTCTTTATCAGTTTAACAGCAGCAGATCACATGAGGGTTTTTTTTATTCCTGATTATCAGCAACAGAGTGGAAAGGAAATTCCTCCAGAATTCATGTTCAAGTGGCCCTCCCTGCCTAATTTCTTGACTGTGTTGTGAAGAAAGTGTTGCGGGGGAAAAGGTTGGTTTCTGTTTTGATTACTGAAGTTTGTTTCCTTTCTAGGTAGGCAGAACAGAACTGATGTGTCACTGGCAGTTTATACATTAGTGGCACCTTCCACATGGTGTAAACTATTATCAAGGACTTCAAGTATCAACGCTTTGTTAAAGAGGAGTTGGTTACACAGTAGTGAAAGACCATAATGGAGTCTGTATTGATAAAATATTAAGCTAACCACTAAATAATCAGGGTGGGGAGGGAATAAACAAGAAATCACTGACTGCATGAGGTATAGAGATGGCAGAAAGGCAGGCATGAACAACCACTACAGGACTGTAATGGGTGTTCTTTTTGGTCTAATCCACAAGGGTATGTCTAGACAGTAAGAGACAGAATGGGTATTGGCTGTATACGTGTCATGCATATACCATGTTCAGATATCTTTCCTCTAAGACAGAGGAGATGTAGACAATTGATGATAAAAGCTTGCATGGGTGAAGAATGCTACTGGATGAAAAGATGAAAAAGTAATTTATAGTTCTTACAGGGAAATACATCACCTCAGTCTCAGGAATTTCTTCAGCCACAAACTGGAGAAGATTTGAAAGTTTTCACAAAATTTCTGGTGAAAGGCACAAATGATTAGCCCCTAGTACTCTTTCCTAGATATGTGCTACCAGGTATTGCCATAGTGAGGAGATGCTTGACTAGACAAATCCTTCACCTGCAGAAGTACAGCCATTCATCCGTGTTCTCCCAAATAAGTTATTCCTCACTAACTCCTTACATTATTTTAGAAAAGTGTCTCAGATATGGAACAAACACCAAAGTCCATATGGAAACTCCCACTAACACTCTTAAAATCCACTTAGGTATGAGACAAATGGGATCATTGTTCCTTCATGTTCTACCTTGGCATCATATCCAATTCTAAATCTATTTTAAAATATTTTCCGAATGATTTATCATCCATTCTTGCAATTGTTTCTCTCCATGACTCATCCTAATACTTTATCTCAGAAGACACTCTCCGGAGTAAAGCTTTTGGAATCAAGCTACTTACAGCTAGTATCCTTAGTTTATAACATTGCCTATTATTAAAACTTCTTTACTAGCCTCGCTAGTAAAGTTAGTCTAGCTTACTTTACTTAGCCTCGCTACTTCAGCTCTAAAAACACAAACCTCCCCCAAGAATGATACTTAATTATTCTCTCCCTTCTGGAGACAAACATCAAATACATTTTTCATTAAAAATACTGAAATAGTTTGGAAAATGTAGTGACCAGATGCTTCCTATCTGTAAGAATTGCTTTTGTAACTACATCTATATAATTGAGACTGCAGTAGTACCCACAAGATACTATAGGAATTAAAAAAAAAATAATAAAAATAACCAGCTCTTGTCCCTAATGAAATGATGAAAGGGGAGAGAATAAGGCTGTACTTAGAAATTATGCTACTTGTCATATGCATTACCTAGCTGATTTATGAAGCTTTGTTTGCTTTCTTGAATGGAAGGATTGCACATTTTTCAAGAGCTTTGTTGCTTGCTGGCTGGCTTGCTTTCATAGATGTTTAGCTATCTTTATTTTCTCACAGTATTAATCACTCATTTATTATAATATATATACATAAGACTCTTATGAGTTACTTTATGGACAGGGGTACCGCAATGTTTTATTTCCATTCTGACAGGATTTTCCTCTACAAGCTGAAATTTGACACAGCAGAAGAAAACCCTGGGGAGAGATAATGTCACTGATAGAAGAAGAAGCTGAAGAAGAGTTTGTAGCAGGCATTACCATCATGAACAAAAAAATGCACAGAAGATATAGGCAGGGTAAATGGAAAAGCAACATAATAAAATAGAGAAACAGAAGCATCCTGGCCTTTAAAAGGTAGTTTCCATCAAAGCTGAACCAATCTCCTTAATTGCAAACAAGTCTGTGTAATCATAAACAGCATGAGCAATAAATATCCTTGAGGTCAGGAACTGGTCAGAAGAGTCCCTAGGTACAAAATCCAAGCTCATTTCTAATATTATTATCCTTTGCAAATTTACATAACTTATAGAATCATAGAATGTTAAGGGAGTTGGAATGGACCTTAAATATCACCTAGTCCCAACCCCCACTGCCATGGGCAGAGACACCTCCCACTAGACTGGGTTGCTCAAGGCCAGGTTTGGGGCACCCACAATCTCCCTGGGCAACCTGTTCCAGTGTCTCACCACTCTCATGTAAAAAATTTCATCTTAATATCTAAGCTAAATTTCCCTTCTTTCCATCTGTATCCATTATTCCTTGTCCTATCACTACAGTTCCTGACAAAGAGCCCCTCTCTGGCTTCCCTGTAGGCCTTGTTCAGATACTGGAAGGTTGCTATGAGTACTCCATGCAATCTCCTTTTCTCCAGGATGAATAGCCCCAACTTTCTCATCCTGTCTTCATAGAGGAGGTGTTTCAGTTCTCTTATCTACTTTGTGGTCCTCCTCTGGACTTGCTACAAGAGTTCCATGTCCTTCTTATGTTGGGGAGACCAGAACTGTACACAGTACTCCAGGTGGTATCTCACAAGTGTAGAGCAGAGGGGGAGAATCACCTCCTTTCACCTGCTGGCCCCAGGATTCAGTTGGTTGTCTGGGCTACAAGTGTAATTCTATTTTTATTTTGTGTTGTCCTTCAGTACCCAAGGAACAGGAATCTAATAAAACTGAACGTACCATCACAAAAAAAAAAAAATTACCACAATGAATAATTTTATCGGAACTGAAGCTAACAAAATCAGTAGTTCTGAAGCTCCCCTTAAACCTTCTAAATCCAAAACACCACATTTCATGTTAGTTTCTCCATATGAATGTATCTGTGGCACATGCGTCCTGACAAAATAGATTGACATAAAACTCTCCAGAAGAAATAACTTCTGTTTTCAAAATAGTCATTCACAGTACCTTAATCCCTTAAATACTTTTTAAAGTTTCTGTTGTAGCTTGCTGCATTCGAGTCAAAAGGCTGCTTTTCTTACATGACAAGATGGCTGAGCAAGGTGGGCTTAGTGAGCAGTTCTCTTCTTACTCAACAATTCTCATGATTGTTTTCATCAAACTAGTTCTTGTTTTTCTTGGAGCAGAACCCTAAGGATTCTTCAGAGGACTGCAGAATGCTATTTTTAATAAGTTGCCAAAGTGCTTTGGGAGAGGGATGTGTGGAATGAACTTCGAGCCTGGATTGAAGATTTTCCTGGAAACTGTCCCTTACTGTAGCTGTTTGAAGAGTGTTAACTTGAAGTCTCCTTCTAGGAATGCCGCCTGGGAAGCATCATCTCCTCAGACGGTAAGATTGATGCAGAAATAGACAACAGGTTAGCAAAGGCGTACAGAGCTTTTGGTAAACTCCATAAAAGAGTGTGGCAAAACAAACACCTGAAGAAAAGTACTAATATCAGTGTTTACAGAGCCATTGTACTGTCTACTCTTTTATATGGATCTGAATCAGGGGTCATTTACTGCCACCACTTGCGTCTCTTAGAATGCTTCCATCAGCGCTGCCTCCATACAATCCTAAACATCCACTGGACTGACTATGTGACCAACACGTCTGTCCTTGAACAGGCAGCAGTCACGAGCATTGAGGCCATGCTGCTGAGAACACAGCTGCGCTGGGCAGGGCACGTCTCCAGGATGCAGGACCACCGCCTCCCTAAGATCGTGCTCTATGGGGAATTTGCCACTGGCTGCTGCAAGAGAGGAGCCCCGAAGAGGAGATACAAGGACTGCCTGAAACAATCCCTCAGCCTTGACCATATTGATCACCACCATTGGTCTGCCCTGGCCTCCAATCGGGAGGCCTGGAGACACACCATCTATAACGCTGCTGCTGCTTTTGAGAACACACACAGGATCACTCTTGAGGAGAAAAGACAACGCAGAAAGAATCGCGTCTCGTCGATATCACCTGGGGAGTCTTTCTGCTGTGCCTTCTGCATCCGGACTTGTCTATCTCGCATTGGCCTTTTTAGCCATCAGCGTGCTTGTAGCAAGCGTGGGTAGAGCCCCTCTCAAATCTTCGTTCGCGAAGCCTAGCCATGATGATGACTTTTTAAAGTACTGGCAAAGTTGATCCTCAGTAAATACCACGCATTGTTATAAAAAAAAATAAGTTTTGAAGTAAGAACTTCTGTCATCCATTTTGATTAAAGTATCTGTGGAAAAATTAACTGTTTTTCTTCTAACTCTAGCAACTACCCAAATACGCCTTCAAGAAAAACATTGTTTCTTAAAGGCCTATTTCTACACTCTTTCATACTTCTATTTACATCTAGTCACTTTCTCATTCCTCCTAAAGTCCATACAATGTTGTTCACATTAAGACACTTTAATGGGGTGAGTTGAAACAACAAAAATACATAGTACCATAGAATCATAGAATTAACTGGGTTGGAAGAGACCTCCAAGATCATCAAGTCCAACCCTTGATCCAACCCCACTGTGATTAGTAGATCATGGCACTCAGTGCCACATCCAGCCTCATCTTAAAAACCTCCAAGGATGGTGAATCCATCACCTCTCTGGGCAGGCCATTCCAATGCCTGATCACTCTCTCTGTAAAGAACTTCTTTCTAATATTCAACCTAAATCTCCCCTGTCAGAGCTTAAGCCCATGCCCTCTTGTACTTCTATAACAAAAGAATTTGGGTGAAAATAGGACAATGTCCCACAAAAAAAATCAGAAAATATAATCTATACTCAAAAAGCAGGTGACTGTCTTTCAGTGATTTTAATACTTAAGATAATGAAGAGGAAAGGTTCTTTTTAAAAAATTATTTAATAAAATCCTTTCAGCATTAGAAAAATAAATGCAAAATATAGCTTGTGTGTCTTGAATATAAAATGTATCTTTAAAACAAGGGCAAATGTTTTCTTCTCACAAACATCTGCTTTTGTAATTAATATTCATTGTCATACACATGAGAAAGGGTTTAATTTGTTAAATCTGTAATTTCTAAACTGTAAAAGATGTTTTGCAGGAGTTTTTAAAGGAATCAATAAACAAACTAAACACAGAGGTTCTTCTGTTTCTCCCAAACACTTCTCTGAAGAGTTGCCAGCTGCCAAACATTTTGACTAGTACAATGTATACATGCAGTGATGTGGGATGTATGTAACTAGTAAGCAGTTTCATGATTAAGAGTTCTTTAAAAAGGAGATGGACAATAAAAAAACAGCAATAAAAGAATTCTGAGAGCAGTAAATAATGAAGCATGGATTCAAGTCTTTGGATGGAGTCACTGTTTTACAGAATTACTTTAGAACTGAAGCTGTACAGTCTGCTTTATACTCTGAAAATAACCCACATCAGTATTAGATACTCAAAATTATGGGGAAAACTTCATTTGGGATTTGTACCTCATTAGACAGTAGAAAACCAAAAAATGCAGAAGTGTTGGCTTAAGAATGAACCCTGACAAATGTCCTCCTCAGGATCATAAATATCCTTTGCCTGTGCACATTCCTTGCCATGTCCACAGTGGTTACTGAACTCAGGGGCAATATGAATAGCATTGATAGATTTGTTAAAACTTCAAGCATCAGAGCTCACTCCTCTAAGAAATTCAGCTTAAACTGATCAGTGGGCTTGAAACTTATAGTTGGGAGGACAAATTAAATGGAAACAAGACTGCAATTTTGTATAAGGCCAGTTCTCTAAGAAAGTGAGCTTAATTTCACCCAGTTATATGCACAAAAAAATATTATTGTCTATGCAGTGGAACGAAAACTTACTAAAAAAACTATAAAGAGGCCTTTATGTTTTACTTTTTGGAGGGTGAGAAAAACACTGTAATAAGAGTTTCCAAAGACTACTTAAGTACAGTATGGCCAACACCCTAAATTCTCCAGCATGTGGACAAGTGGCCAAAGCAACTTCCTGCAACTTTTACTCCCTGCACATTCTATCTTAGCAGCTTCTGATCATGATGTTGCCTTACAATAATGGTCTAGAATAAAGGTACTATTTTCTCTGCAAATAGGCCAGAAACTGTCTTTGTTTAAAGATCTTCCTCGTTGCTTTTTTGTCAACTCTGAAGGCTTAAGTGTGTCAATAAAAACAATTTTCTTTTGCCTTTTTTTTCCAAAAGAAACAGTGTGCTCCTTGCAGAGGACCAGGCCTTGTTTCAATTATACTACAGAAAAGTGATTTATTTATTTTTTTTTTTTAATAGACCATACTTTTTTTGTCTCCCTGGTGACCACTCAGGTAACTGCATTCTTCTTTCAACCACAAGTGAGCTACACTCCAGAGTCCTATTGACGTGCCTGGCAAACTGTTCTACACAAGCTCCTCAGAGAGGGTTTCCTGGAATTTCTCCACAGATTCTTCCAGGGCTGTATTTGGTGCTGTTACTAAGCAGTTTTCACTTCAGCATTTCTTTTCAGTCTTTATATTATCTTAGTTCAAATAATAGGAAGTTACCCATAACCTTCTCACTAGAAAAAAAAAAATCAAAACCCAAACACTCACTGACTACATTTAGTGTGCAAATTGTGTTAGACAATGAGAATACCTCATAAACATATGCACGGTTTACATAAACTATCCTCAATTTCTATTTATTTTAAACTTTCCATTCTGTGAAGATGATACAAGTGCATCTAAGTTTGTGTTGCATTTTATACAACCCAGATTACAGTATCAGAAGTGTAATCCTAAGTATGCGTCCTAAAAATCCTAATTAGCATAGCAAGTTTAACAACTGGTTTCGGTACTTGAAGAACAAAGAGTGATCTAAGAATATGGAAAATCTTTATGACAATAACTCTAGAAAATACAGCAGTAATTAATTACTTCCTACAAGAAAAATAACTGTCTTAAGAGAAAAAAAGTCTCTTTCAGCACAGCAATTCAGTGAGTTAAGTATTTCTGAACTGTTTTGCACTGTATTTGTTTCAGAGCAGAACAAATCCTTCATAAATAAACTTCAGCAGTAACAGAAGTCAAAAACTGCCTGATACCACATACACAAAATTAAACATGCAAAATACTTTATGCAAATGAAATTTATGAATTTAATATGAATAATACCTCCCTTGGATACCAACATTTATTTTTTAAAATAGCTATCAAAAGTTTAATACATCTACATGTATATAACTCATATATCCACAGAGCAAGAAATAACCAACCATGATTTAGGAATTAATTGATAAGAAAACAGTCAAAAATAAAAAATAAAAAAAGGAAGGAGAAAAAAATCAAGGGCTGTGTATCAAGAAAGTCTTTGACTATGCAATCACTTTTTTATCCTATCCAGAACACAGTACAAAGAAATTATTTGACATAGTACATCTGCAAAGGCAAAGTAAGAGGAAAACTTGACTTAAAGGATTACATAAATACAATTAGATATCACAACTCAATTCACTGTTTATCATGTACTCATGATATCTACAATCAACCACTGTCTTTAAATATCTAGTATAGCACTTCTGGGTCCTGGTTAACAACACCCAGGTCTCCTTTTTTCCTGAAAATGGTTACAAAACACTTGCCAAATACTCCTACTGTATCTACAGTACTTTTCAAATCCAACACTGGCATGCCCCAGCTCCTTTTTTCTGTTTCCACCTGTACTTTAACTCTTTTTTTTTTTTTTTTTAATTGATGAATTTCTCTGAAGCTGCAAGAGAAAACTCCTGTACCCTCTAATTTCTCCTCAAGGGCCCCTGCAGTAAGCTGATCTAGCACACATCTGTCTGATATGTAAACCACGCCAAGCTCTGTTTGAAAGCCTTGTCTAAAGCCACACAATATTTTTAAAGTGAGTACAGACCAGAAGAAAAAAACCAGCTTTGGTTTATTTCATAATGCAGGGTATTTCAATATATTACTCAATTAAAGCATCTTCAAAACAAGGAGAAAAAGGAACTTTTTAAACTTCTGCTAATGAAACTAAAGGCTGCTAAAATCCTAAAGCCATCAGCTACATGTAATCTAGGATGAAATACATGCACAAAAGTGTTTGAAGGGGAAATACGGTCAATAATAACTCCTGTTCCGGTTTCGTGCTTCTGATTAATACATTATTGGCTTTATGAAGACGAGAGTGGAACGGTTTCTCTTTGCTAAACGGAATCACAGAGTGCCTCCTATATGCTCCTGCATT
The DNA here is from genome assembly GCA_038380795.1 of Pyrocephalus nanus. Classification (NCBI taxonomy): domain Eukaryota; kingdom Metazoa; phylum Chordata; class Aves; order Passeriformes; family Tyrannidae; genus Pyrocephalus; species Pyrocephalus nanus. Next base: position 22,142,265 of record CM076263.1, read on the forward strand.
TAAAATAAATACTCTTGTAAATGTAACTCAGAAGAATGCTTAGCTTTCAGTGCATTCGCCATATCTCCCTACCAAACAGAAGAGATATGTCCATATGGTAGGCAGATACTAATAAAAGGAGGATTGGATAAGACTGACATATGACCGCAAGTATGCTGGGAAGCACTGAATTTCAAGCATTAAATTTTCTAAGTGCAGAGACTGTCCAATAGCTGGCAGCACCTAGGTGTTTTTATTCAGTAAAAGCATTCGGAAGTTAATTTTGAATGTATTTGGGTTTCTTCCTCTGCTCCTGGAAGCAGCGTGACTCACTTAGAAAAAAACATAATCCAAAAAATATTATGGATTTAATTAGGAGGCATATTTATAGCAGCTTTTAGAGAAAAAAAGCAGGAAGTCAGGCCACTGTTACTGTGTTTACAGACACTGTATAAGCAGCGATCAGCCAAAATCAATGCACCCACACTTTCAGCTGTATGGAAAATACCTGACCTCAGACCTGTTAGTTTTGTATTTTAGGCTGCAGTTGTAAGGTAAGAAGATTCTTCATGGTCTGATCCCAACCGTGAAGAGAGGAGCTGGTGGGAAACTAGTTTTACATTTACTGCTGATCAGAGTGATAAACAGGAAAAGATGTCCCTGACTTCACATGCAGTAGAGGCTTTAACATGTGCATGGCCTTCAAGGAGGCTGACAGCCTTAGAGGATCCTTATTTCACTCTTCTCCACTGTCGTTTGGTGGGGAGGGAAGAAATGACTACTTTGACCTAACACTTTTTTTGTTTCCTTATAAAAAGAAAAAAGAACACCAAAAAACCCCCAATGAACCAAAAAAAACCAAAAAACCAACCCAAACTCAAAAACCAGAAAACGACTTCCAGGGATGCGAAGCTGCCAAAACTTAGAATTACATGCAACCAGCAGAGACCAATGATCTAATATACAGCCATTAAAACCTCAGGGTCCTTCCCAGAACCCACGTTTTCCACCCTAATATCCTATACCCCCTCTTTCTTGGAGTTTACTTGAGCTGAGGCTGCTCCGATTGCCTTCTGTCACTTCTCTGGCACACAATAAACAGAGCAATCTGGAGTTAATTTAAGTAGTTCAGCATATCAGGATACAGCTAGGAAAGGTTTTGAGAGAAAGTCTGGGGAGAAAGAAGAGGGCTGCACACAGTCCAACCAAGCCTGCACACAAAAAGGCAATGCAGATGGGCGCCTTTCAACACCACTGCCTGCAGACAGGGAAAACTGCCCCATGATGAAACTCTCCAACCAGCCCAGGAAGAGGAGAATCTTCAGTCTGGGAAATTAAGAAGTTCACTTCAAACAGCAGGAGTGGCAGGGCCACAACTCTGCATGAGGAGTATTATAGCTGATCCTTGGACATCCAGCATGGTATCAGAGAATATATACTGAGTTGAAAGGGACCCACAAGAATCATCACATCCTTAGCCCTGCACAGGACCAGCCCCAAGAGTCACACCATGTGCATTAGAGCATCACCCAAACACTTCCTGAATTCTGTCAGTTGGTGCTGTGACCATTTCCCTGGGGAGCCTGTTCCAGTGCCCAACCACCCTCTAGGTGAAGAAGACTTTTCCAATACCTAACCCAAACCTCCCCTGAAACAACTTCAGCAGCAACCAAACTCCTTCTGCATGTCTATGACTTTTATATTTTACCCTCTACAAGCCAGATGTCTTTTTTTCCTTCTTAAGTTTAGACACATGCATTGGTTTTACACAGTGCAAGCAATTACTTGATTCTGGCAATTGGACAGATTTACATCTGGTTTTTACATCACTTTTGTTTGAGAGGAGTGACTTGAGTTTTTAATCTCTTGGGGCCCTAGCTATATCCAGAATATACTGACTCAATTCATTAGCAGAAAAAATCAGATACCTGCTGGCATAAAGATATTAAAAAAAGGAAACAAAAGTCTTTAGTTATTACTTAATACAGGGGACATTTGGAAAAAGTGCACTTTAGTAAGAAGTATGTGTTCCTAAGTTAGTTCTCACACCAAGCACAATAACCACAAAACCTGAAACTCTTCACTCTAAAAAATAAAGAAAATAATATTCCTTATAACACTGGTCTTAGTTACAACAGATCACAGAGCAATTAGCCTTTTTCATCACACCTCTATTTTCTCTGCCATAGACTACTTCATTTTCCTAGAAAGTCAGATGAAACAAAACAGGTAAGTTAACTGGACAAGTTGAAAATCAGTCTTGTATAGGTACATTCAGTGTTGTCTAGGCCTCTTCCAGCAGCCACCTCAGCTTTTGCTAAATGCAACCAAGCTTACAGGGGACAAAAGGTGTTATTTGACAATTTGATGTGGTGACACAGAAACACAAGTAATGAAGAGAAATGGAAGTTTACATAAATAATTTCTGTTCTCTTTAATAATCTAAGCAGTGTTTTTAACCAGTTTTTATAAATCTGTTTTTCAGCAATGGATTATGTTTTCTAGGCAGGAAAATGGCAGATAACCTATTTGCTGAATGAGTGTTTCAGAGTAAGTTTATGCTTGTTCTTTATTTCTTTAACATCTTTGCTTGGTTACAAGTAACAACGGCTGAATAACATATTGCTGAATCTAAGGAAGAGGATGTTAAGCCAGACAAAACTGAACTTATTTTCTGCTAATAAACAGTTGTGCCTAATATCCTCCTCCTTCATTTGGTCATATCACATGACTGACAAGAAGGAACACTTGAAATTTTTAACTTATTAATGATTATTTTATTCCAACTTTGTGATTTTTTTCCCAGCTACATGCCAACACATGCCCTCTTCTAACTACTCCCATGTTTGAAAGTCTGCAATAGGCCTGCAAGACACCATGCTAGTTCAAATAAGGTCACAGCAATTTCCTCTTGGCAAGATCCAAACTTTCTCCAACATCATCATCCTTGAACTTTCTGCCACTTTTGATCATATTTCCTGAATTCTGAAGTTGTGAAATCTCTCCTCTTGGCAACTACCTAGCTGTAGAGACCACATTCAGTACCTAAATATACACTATAACTCTCAGAGATTTCAAAGGGGAGTTGTTCGTAAGCACAACAGAAATAACGGCAGACTTCAAAGGAATAGTAGAATTGTATATTTTGCTATTGCTGGACATTATAGTTTTGATGGGTTTGTGCCTAATGATCATTTCCTAGAATGCTTACCCTGGAAACTCTATCCTTTACAGGTTTTTCCTTTCCCATTCCTTGAAGTGGGAAAGAAGCAGAAAAATCCATACTGATTCCTCTCCTCAAAGACAGCGGCTCACTATAAATAAAACTTTAGTCCTGGATGGTCAAATGTTTCACCCATACTTCAGAATAGGTTAATCCTTTCATTTTCAGAAGACATCTTGCCTTCTTTCCTGTGCAAATTTCTTATGTAATGTAATGATATTAAAACACTAAAGCACATCTGCTTTCTGATTCAACCTGTGCTCTCTAAATGAGTTTCTCCACTATCGCTAGTCATCCCTGATGCCACCAACAGCCAGAGTTTACCTCTTCTTTGTATTATTGACCAAACTACTCAACTGATCCTCCCTCAGCCTGCTTAGTCCAAACTTGCATTAACAAATGTCAGTGGGCTAGGTCACTGCAAATGAGGTAATGGTGGCACCTTGAGTGGTGAGCTCTCCCAATCTTCACAATTACAGTTGCAGTTTTTTCATCCTCTTAAGGACTTCTGACCTCATTAAAAACCACTACCTGATCCATATATGTGAGTCCAGAAGTCACATCTTTCTCATACTCCCACTTTAGCAGAGGAGCTACTAATTTGACAAAAATCTAACTTCAGGTTTCTCTCAGGATTATGGAATACGTGACCCATTAAATTAGACAAGGTCTTCAGGTCTGTGTTTTCCCAAAGCCTATCTCCTCATTTGCCTTAGGTAGCAGCAAGGCTGTGACTGAACTAATTTAAAGAACAGAGCTAATTAAAAGCTCTCAGATCACACAAGGGGTCAGCAGTTCCTAAAAGCGGCTGGTGTAATTGCAAGAATGCTTACTCTTAACACAGTTCCATCAAAATTATTTGTTTTAATAAACTAAAACTATTGTAGCTATTAAAAACATTCAAGCTACCCAAGGTCACTTGGAGAGAATCACAGGAAGCCACATGCAGTCCCTGAGTGCAGCTGAGAGACCCCAGGGGCAATCGCCTGTGAAAGGAGGCACCTGTGGGCAGAAAAAAACCCTAAACTTAGCCCCACACATCAGCATTGCTGTCTACAAAGCTATTCTTCCTCCTGAGGCATGCATTTTTCCTCTCCTTTTTTTTTTTTTTTTTTTTTTGCCATGGAATTCTTTCTGCTACCTTTGACTTTCTAATGAACTGTAACTGATGGTCAGCAGTAGTTTATCTCTCCTAGTCAATCTGAGCCATTTGTGGTCAGTAAAATGTAATTATTAAATTGTTTTAAACAAGGGCTTTGCTTTTTCAATCCACTGAAATCAGTGGAACACAGCCTGATGGCAGCAGAATATGAATTGATATCATTTGCAGTCACAACTGCAATGAGAAAAGTAATGGAATGCACCTTTTTTTTTTAACCCCCATGAGTAATGGGAGAATATTATTGAATGGAAGAATACCATTGAAAAAACTTCAGACTTAACATAAAAAGCATGCATAGGATGCCATTCCTAATATTCACTTGTTACAAATGCTTATATGATTGTATAACATGTTACATTGCTGCAGTACAAATAGAAAGAAGTAGACTTAAAACAGACTTAAAGAGATACAACTATTAAAACTGTCATTAAATTCTGTGTATCAGACATCAGCATACCCTATTTCATTGCTGATTTGGCAAAGTATTTACTTGCAAGATACCAGAAGCAGTGCAGTGCTTCACTACATCCAGTTCTCCACAGTGATCAGTAATAATCTTTTGCGTATTCTAAACATGCAGATCATCTATAATACAGGAAGTCAGTAATGAATAATCTGCACCACATCTGCTGCATTGTTTGCTTTTATGTGTTGTTAGTTAGAGCCATTTACTCTAAAATGTAAGTGAAATTACTGCTGCAGATTTCTGGTTCTTCCCAACCAGTTCAAGCAACTCTGGAATCTTAATACAGAATTCAGGGTCAGCTCACTTCAATGTACACAAAGCTCTGGCTGTACTTTAACTTGAGAAAACACAATTGGAGGTCAAAAGTAGAAGCAGGCGCAGGCAGCATTCCACACAGCAGTAGTGCTGAAAGTTCAAACAAAAAGTGGGGGTGTTTCTTCCTGCCTAAAGAGAAAAGTAAAGATAGACGCTGTAGAGTAAGAGACAGATATTCCAGTCATAGGAGGCAATGGAGGTATCTAGAAACACATATTTCAAAAGGTAATAAAGAGGAACATATAGAGAAAGCAGAGGAATGATTAAGACTGAGCTGTAAGGAACACTAAAATACAAAGAAGAGACCTTCCAAAAGGAGGGGAAATTAGATTACGAGTTTCAGTATTAGTATAAAGAGAGAAAAGAAAACTGCAGGGGACACTGCAGTAAGAGCTCTTCAAGTCATTTTCACATCAGACATTTACACAATCCGACTCACTCACCTGTGGCCAAATCTCAACATCCACTGACAACTAACATGCATATGGACTTCAGTGTTTCTTTTGGTATTTTTAACTCGAAAATCTGTAAAATGTATGGCTTCCCTGGCATTTGGAACACACATATTCTGACCCTCTAAGTAAAATCTGTTGGTTTTACTCTCTCACAAATTAGGGCAGAGAGGGAAAATCTTACTCTTTTAATACATGTTAAAGTGAAATCGCCCACAAATATAGATCTATTATATTCTACACGTAACAATGACATGTAATAATGAAAAGTGAGAGAGAGAAAAGAATATGAAGGACAGTTATGTAGAGCTTTTATTTGGAAGCTCTTAAATTCTCCTGTACAGTTTAACCTAGGAGCATACTTTAGTTCTGGAGTATTCATAAATATATGGAACAGATGTACTAACCAAACCATAGTTTATATGAACATACATGAAAAAAATGAAAAAGCAGAGAAGGAAAACAGTTCCAGAACATCTCAGCAGGGATTCAAGTAACCCTTTTCAGATACTACTTATTTGACTAAGGCGATCTTACAACACCTGCAACTTCTCCCAAATTCTTAAACCAGACCAGACAAAATTGCATGCTTCTTTCCCAAGTGAATCACTGATTGATTCTCCCCGTGTTTCTACAGGGCTGTCCATGACTGGCAAAGTAAGTCTCTTGGAGAAGCAGTATTTCTAAAGAAATATGAAAGCTTTGTGTCAGACAGTTCTTACATTGTTCCAAGCAATATTTATCAGTAACAAAGGCAACCTAAAAATGTATATAAAATTCAAACTTCAGTCTATTTGGTTTAGTTCTATTAAACAATTGTTGAAGAAATACTGAAATACAAAACTGCAAAAGCTAAGGAATTCCATTTTGATAACTTTGAAAGTTCTTCAATAATATAATGCAGTGGTGGAGTTCTCAGTCCTGAGAGATAAGGGTCAGGCAAAGAGTGAAGTCAAGAAACTGAATTTTAGGAAACCAAACTTCCAGCTCTTCAAGTCAGAGTCCCTGGGAAACTGCCCTCAGGGACAAGGGAGCAGAATAGAACTGAGAGACCTCTAAGGAAACTTTCCATAAAGGGCAAGAGTTCCTGATCTCCAGGTGTGAGAAATCAGGGAAGGAAGGCAATGGCTGAGTCAAGACCTGATGGTCAAACTAAAGGGCAAGAAGGAAATGCACATGCATTCCAAAGATGGAAGCAGGAACAGGTCTCGTGGGAAGAGTATAGGGATGCAGTCCAAGGCACGCACTACAGAACAGCTGTAGCTGTGCATCCCTTGGTAAGAGATGCAAAGGACTTCTACAGGCAGGAAAGGAAGATCAACGAAAGTGTACCCCCTCCAATGAGGGGATAAACTGGCAACAAAGACAAACTGGTAAACAAGGCTGAGGAGAAGGCTGAGGTCATCAACAACTTTTTTGCCTCAGTCTTTACTGGCAGTTTACTCTTCTCAAACCTCGCAAGAGGGTAGACCACAAGACAGAGACTAGGGGAGCAAAATCATTCTCACTGTAAGAGAAGATCAGATTCATGACCACTTGAGGAAACAGAACATATACATAAGTTGATGGGACCTGCCCAGATGCATCCCAGAGTCCTGAGAGATCTGACTGATCGAGTTGCCAAGCTGATCTCCATGCCATTTGGAAAAGTCATGGTAGTGAGGTGAAGTCCTTGTTCCTTGGAGAACAGGGGAAATACCCATCTTTAAAAAGGGTAGAAAGGGAGACCCTGGGAACTATCAACCTGTCATCTTCACCTCTGTGCATGGGAAGACCATGGAACAGATCCTACTGGACAGGGAGGACAGGGACATGATTCAGGACAGCCAGCATGGCTTCAAAGTCTGACCTGGTTAGTCAAGCCTGACCAACCTAATAGCCTTCTAAAACAATGTGATTATATCAGTAGACAAGGGAAGAGCTATGGACGGCCATTACCTGGACTACTGTAAAGCTTTGATGCATTCCCTCCTTATGATCCTTCTCTCTAAATTGAAAAGAGATGTCTCAATTTCTGGATGGAGATCAGTCATGAGTGGTGTCCCTTGGGGATCCATACAGGGACCAGTGCTGTTTAATACCTTCACCAACAACACAGACAATGGGATTGAGTACACTCTCAGCAAACCTGCAGACAACACCAAGCTGAGTGATGTGGCTGACATGCTTGGATCCCATCCAGGGGGATCTAGACAAGCTCCAGAAGCAGGCCCATGGGAATCTCATGAGATTCAACAAGGTCAAGTGCAAGGTGCCGTGCCAGGGTTAGGCAACTCTGCTGTCAGTGAAGGCTGGGGGATGAACAGATCGAGAGCAGCTCTGCTGAGAAAGACTTGGCTGTACTGGTGAATAAAATCCTGGACATGAGGCAACAATATTCACTCACAGCCCAGAAAGCCAACCATTTCTTGGGCTGCACCAAAAGCAGTGTGGCCAGCAGGTCGAGGGAGGTGATTCTGCCCCTCTACCCTGCTCTCGTGAGATTCCACCCAGAGCACTGCATCCAGCTCTGGGGTCCTCAGCACGGGAAGGATGTGGGCCTGTTGGAGAGGGTCTACAGGAGTGAGAAGATGGTCAGAAGTGCTGGAGCACCTATTCTATGAGCAAAGGCTGAGACGGTTGGTGTTGCTTAGCCTGGAGAAAAGGCAGCACCAGGGAGACCTCACTGTGGCTTTCCAGTACTTAATGGGGGCTTAGGGGAAAGAGATTTTACCATGGACTGTTGTAACAGGACAAGGGGTGATGGTTTTAAACTAAAAGAGGACTCATTTTAATTGGATAGAAGAAAGAATTTTTTTATGATGGGGATGGTGAAATACTAGAATACATTGCCCAGAGAGGCGGTGGATGCTCCATCCCCAGAAACACTGGATGGGGCTCTGAGCAACCTGATCTAGTTGAAGATGCCTCTGCTCACTGCAGGGGGATTGGACTAAATGATCTTTAAACATAACTTCCAACTCAAACCATTATGTCATTCTATAAAATCAAGCTATACTGAGAAAATATAATAGGAAATATTAAAAAATATGAGTGCCCTGTGGGACAGATATAGTATGTAGTCATGTCGCTGAATGATTTCTAGTGACCTTAGAAGTAGTATTCCTCTTTTTCTTCCATATTTAAAGTTCAAAAGTTAGCTATTGAAGAAAATTAGGTTCTAACAGAATAATGGCAGTGTAAAAAACTGTACTTATCTCCTTTTTTATGAAATCAGTTGATCAGTAAATATCATATATTTGGGTGTATCTTATTATTTAGTACCTGTAATAGTACCTGTAATACCTGTAATAGTATTTGGTCACTTAATAGTACCCAAGACAATGTACAGGACAAGGAAGAAATTCTAGAAGCTGTGCAAGGAAGAGTTCTGAGGAAAACCAGAGAAAGCTTATTTACTCAAAGTTTTTCTAAGCTTTTTTGATATCACCTATAGTATTACAGTATGACTAGATGTGGCACTTAGTGCTATGGTTTAGCTGGCACAGTGGTGTTGGTCAAAGATGGGACTCAATGAGTAATCGTGCTCTTATACTTAATCAGAACTGCATGGAGGTCAGTGTAAAGGTCTATCCATCTGAAGCAGAACTGGAAAGTATATTAAAAGTTAACTGGGAAATTATTTCATATGTAACTTATAGATTTTAAGAAGCCAAATTAACACTATTAGTGTCTTGGTATTGTTGAAAAAAGAGCATGTCAAAGAAGTGACTAGCATTACATTTAATATTTCTATAAAACAGATTTCTGAAGTTTGCAACTCAAAATAAATAAAATGCGTAACTTGCATCATGCAAATAAACCCACACAAGTACAAAAGATAGAAGGTGGGACAAACCTGCTATGCCTATACCTTTTCTCCTGCTGCCTATTTCTGATGAGGAGACTACAGAAGAGCCAAATCCCAGAAGTTTTGTTTACATTAAATGTGGTCATGTATATTCCATAATGCAAATCTGGACTTTGTATGATTTCATTTTAAACACTAAAGAAATTATGGAGGCAGTCAACAGTTCATTGTAATAAAAAGCAAAGAATGCGAACTTCAAGCAAGAGTGATATGACATTTTAAAACCTTCCCAGTTATTTAGCAGACATGATACCACCACATATCATTAATATGTACTTATTTAAAAATGAAGTGATGAATATAAGCAGGAAACAAGTTTGCATGCATAATACTCATACACAGAAGTTTGAATATAAACTACAAGCAGTTGCCAATATCAACAAAACAAGCAGGCAGTCAGGTCTTGGTTTGTTTTGGTGGGGATTTTTAAAATATTTTTTAATTTTCTGTGTGAAATTTTGTATATGTGAAAGGGAATTATACAGCACTTACTACTGCCAGACACAATATTAGCAAACATCAGACAGTTTCAATGCACAGCTCTGTAAATGCATCTCATTTTTGACCTCCAACATTCTTGCTGAAAGTCTAGGTCACAGAACAGGACATTAGAGCCCTTCCTTTGTGTGATTTAAGCTCATGGTTGTGACTCACAATTAAACAGAGAGCAAAGTCAATAACAGTGGTAAAGGAACATATTTGGGGAAAATTTCTCCCCTCTGATCTTCACAGCATAAATAATGCTTAGTCTGTATTTGTTCCAAGTGCAGGACTCCCACTGAGGTTTCATCAAAAACAAACAAACAAACAAACAAACAAAAAAGAAAAAAAACCACCACCAAACCAAAAAAAACCCCAGAAAACAGAGTACAGAATACACAGCATAGATCTACACTGGTGATAAGAGACTTGCTGCATGAATTAAAGAACAACTTTGCCCTTAATTTGAACTCAAGCTCTTCCCTGCTTCCCCATATTCCATCTGAAAGATCCATGTGTAGCTGTGTTTTTCAGTCACGTTGCAAGTGTGACAGAAAAGGAAGCACACTGCCTCTGATGGCTAATATGAAACACGTACTTTCAATGAAACAAACCAAACCCATTTGGTTAAGATCACTTGATGAGAAAACATCTGTTGTGTACTTCAGTATGATGTTGTATATACTCTCAGCAGAAAGAATAACGCTGAAGGTTCAATGTAAGCAGCAGAAAAGCCTCTCTGTCTTCAGAATGCTGACACATTACTGTATTTTCAGGAATTAATACAGATTTTGTGTATGTGTGATGAAAGAACTATTGAAAGCCTTTCCATTAGAAAGATGATAGAAAACTGTACCTTATATTATAAAATTCTGCTAATATAATTCTTACTGTGCTCTAAATACAGCCATAGGGCTTTTATTTTCCATCAAGGGAACATAGTACCCCTCCTGCATCAGAGCACCATTTGCTGAGCAACTTTACTGTGCATTAGTAGAGTAACTTTTACCGAGTTGTGCTCATATTAATCAACCTCTGTGTTTTTTTGTAACCCACCAGAACTGTCTCTTTATTCTCCTACTTTTCCAAATTTGAAAAAAAAAAAAAAAAAAAAGAAAAAAGAAAAAAGGAAAAATCAATCTCACGGGAAAAAAATGCATTTGATGTACACAAGCTTCCAACAGTTGGCCTACAAAAGCTACACAAACAACATGCTTTTTCATCCTATTGAATTTTTTTTTTTCTTTTTTTTTTGCTTCCTAGGACAGGACAGCTTTCTTAACAGGAGCAGTCCTAGCACAGACAGTTCCAGGCAACTGCTTTCATTGTGAACAGTCTCAGTAACTGAACAGGTCAGTTACAGATCCCGCTGTGTCAGGGTCTACACCAGCAGGCACTATCACTAAACACTGGAGAAACACACAGGGAAATTTTAACCTAAAAGCAACTGGAATAACCTGGCAAACTGTCCACATGCCTGCAGTAAGCAAGTTAAGCAAGACAACTTTGACTTGTCCCAGTTACAGAGCACTAAACCTGACCACTGAATGGGTGTCAAAGATTCTGACAAAAAGAATAATGGCTTCTTAAACACTATTATTGAGAACAAACTAGTATAGTTTAACAGTAATCATAGTTTAAGATAACCTTTAGAGAGCTGTCAGAAATTATTAAACATTATTAATATATATAATTAGCTGTTTTCAGCATTCATCTCAGTCTGAGAAAAAAATTACTAAGATAGCTATTAGCATGCTTAAATCAAAGTTTTACAGAAAACTGGCCAGCTTGCAAGATTCTGGGGAAAATTCACTTCTGAGTGTCATTTACAATTGAAATTCACTTTAAGCACTGACACTTGCTAAAAGCCAGAAGAAAAATCAAAGATTCCACTCTAGGATGGAATTTTTGAACATAATGGAAAAAAAAAAGTGAGTGTCTCTAGCACAAGGTCAGTCCCTATCCAGGAACTTGGCTTTGGAGTGCTAGGTTTTGCATGGAAAAAGTTTAGGTGGATGGGTAGGGGTTAATGCTAGAAGAAATGGAAGATAAATAAACACTTCCTACAGAAACATTTTGGGTTTTCAGTGGATTTTAAAGGGGGGGGAAGAAATCAATATATTGACTATCAAATCTATCAGTATTAATTTGAAATCCATTTCCATCATAATATTTTCATCTTTGATGATATATTATTAAAAATACAGTCTCATTACTATTATCTGCATCATATGGCAGAGATTTGGTTTTTTATTTCTAAAAAATATATTCTTAGCACCCATACTTCTATGTGGAAAAAGCCTAAAAAAAGGATAAAAGCCATAATTGGAGTACAAAACACCAAACGACATGCACCTTTCACTATAACCATGGGCATGTGACAACTCTAATCAATGCAAGTATAGTGATCAGCTGGAACTTATGCCTGTATAATAACAAGCCTAAATAAATAAGAAATAGAAAAATAATATTTGAGAATATATGAACTCAAATAATGAATGTGATTGAAGGTGCTTGCAGCTAAGGCACCTGTGCTTATTTCCTCTTGGGAAGCAGCAGATGTTCAGGCAATAGATGCCCTGGCATCTTCCTCATTAGAACACACCAAACCTCTCAGAAACTCTTGAAAGACCAATTCAAACAGGTTTTCAGATCTATAATTAAAAAAATCTGGTAACAGAACCTTCAAAATTAGCAACTCCAACACCACAGAGAGAGCATAACTGCCCTAACCAGTCTGTCCTTCCGTTGGATTGGACAATCTGCAATTAGAAGTCTCTCTGAAGTCCTTTAGCAGGAAAAGTAAAGGAGCAGGAGTTCATATGGGAACAAAAACATTAAGAAGATACCAAAATGCCCTTAGAGAATCAGTGAAAGTCAGATTCATAGTCTCAAAGTGGGCACTGGAAATAAGAAAAAAAAAAAATCCCAATATTTCATAAGACAAAAGCCACAATATGCTCGCTGGAATGCAGGGAGAAAAAGAAAAGTGTAATGAAATTTGTGGGGGAAAAAACCCTAGAGGTGTGAGAGAAAGAAACTGTATAAACATCAGTATATCCAAAGTAATCTGTGCTCTTATTAATCATCATTCAAAAATGATAAAAAAGACTCTCTTTTGGAGTGAAAACAGTCATCGCTGTCACATGCTTCATTATGGAAAGGATTTGTGCAGTTTCCTTTTTGCAATGTTCCACTTGTTTTACTTTTCAAAGCCCTCTTACAGCAACTACCAGGCACTACAGTGCCAATCCACATTTAAAAACTAAGAGACATCTAGGAAGAAAGAGGTAAGGAGTTTTGATCCAAAATGTTTTAGTATATTAAAAAGCTGAAAGTTAAATAAAGCAAAGGATAGTAGCTTTATTCAGAATTGAAATTAAGAGGTCAGATTCCTTTGCTTTATTGTTGGCAAGTTTACACCAAAATTATTTGTAATACCTTGTAGAAACTATAAACATGTCATATTCACAGCAAATCCCCACTTCTATTAGAAAAAGGTGCTTCACTCAGAGGGTGGTTGGGCACTGGAACAGGCTCCCCATGGCAATGGTCACAGCACCAAGCCTGACAGAGTTCAAGAAGCTTGGACAATGCTCTCAGGCACATGGTGTGACTCCTGGGGTGTCCTGTGCAGGGCTAAGAGTTGAACTTGATGATTCTTGTGGGTCCCTTTCAACTCAGCATATTCTTTGATTCTATATTTGAAGCAAAATTTGGACTCTAAGCCAGTATTAATAGTTTTGAGATAAAATTGTGCCACTTCAACGCTTTTTATCACCTTTATTTTAAGTCAAGGCCCTCTTCAGGGACATTAGCAGTTACACTCTCTTGTGATTGCTAAAAAGAAAAATACACCCTATGTCTCATTCTCTTTGATTTCAAGTGGATAAAAGGCCATGCATGGGTACCCAACACTGCTGCACACATACTTTTTCATCTGTTTTGCTTCAACAAGCAATGAATTCATTGTCACCAATGACCTCATTAGCATAGACTTACCTGCATCTGCAGTATAAAAAGTGCTCCATAAAAAGAAATTCTATTTTGTATCATTAATCAAGACTTTTAAAGCTACTATTTGATAGACAAAGTGAACTAGCTCACCTTTGTCTTATTCACTTGTAGAAATAGCTTGTCTATCTGTTCAAAAAGACACCAGTGATGTTGCTTTAGAGGATACACTGATGTAGTCAGACTGCTTATGATCAGGTAACGTTATTTTTATCCTGGTTCTCCATCAAGCTACTTTAAAGAGGAATTTAAGTTCTTTCACACACTTTACAAGCCTCTTTCAAAATGTGCACTATTTCCATTTGTCAACTAGCATGTTTTCAAGGCAATCCTGCTTGAGCCACAAGGTCATGGATTCTCCCTCTCTGGAGACATTCCCGTGTAACCTGGTTTAGGAGACCCTGCCTTGGAAGGTGGGTTGGATTAGATGATCTCCAGAGGTCCCTTCCAACCCTAAAAATTCTTTAATTCTGTAACAAATAGGACGAAACACAGAAGAGTAAAATAAAATAAATTCTACCACGAGATAAAGATTACAATATATTCTAGAGCATTTCAATAAGTACCCACTAAAAAGAGAGCCCTAATTTGGGGTCAGCATTTCATACTGAAGTAATCAGTCAGAAGACTGTTGCAATGCTACTGGCTAGAGCAAACAAATGATCACCTGTAAATTATTTTGAGGGTGGGACTTTTGAAGCAGGGAGAGATGCAAATATACAAATGTGAATTTTGGCCACAACTATAAAGGAATAGTAACAAATCTAGTAAAATGTACCCATGTAAAAGTAGGGCCTTTGCTCATGCACAACTCTGCATGAGATGTTCAATACCAGATACTCTCGAGTTTCTTTTACACCAGTTCAAATGTCTATTCTGAAACCATCTGAAAAAGCACTAAATAAAATACAGAAAAACTGAATAATTTCACACTTTTTTTTTTCCTTTTTCAGCCAATTTTTTACAATGCTTAACGGTTTCAACATCTGGTTTTTGAAACTGCGTCTTTAATGTATGCAATGTTTCATGGCTGTAAAGAAAACTGTTTGAAGTGAAGAGAGAAGACTGAAAAAATTCAAATCATTGGCTTCCTTGATCTAGGACCAATTTATGTGCATTTTAGTTAATAAATTTAACTCCTGGCAGTTTGAAATGTCAATTAACTCAAAATAAGTCCTATTAGATAGTACAGACACTGGATTCTCCTGTTTGACTCCAGTTTAAATGCACATGTAATTGATTGCAAAACAATCACTATTAAAAAGCACAGTATACTGTCACTGTTTGGAAAAAAAAAAGTTTCATAAATAAAAAAAAAATTGTCTTTTAATTCACTCATACTCTGTAATTCTAGCTTAGATGTATTTAGTTTTATTCTACAATGTACTGAACAAACATTACTGAAATTACTCTACCAAGACCCCATCAATAAAGACTGGATTTTTTCCATATGGAATAAATACTGCTATCATTTTACATATGTCTTTGCTTACTTTCAGTTCTAAATATAAAAACATTGTAAACAGAAACAGGCATAGAAGAGTTATCGAATCCTGCTAGAGCCAAAACCTGGACACAAATGTAACATCATAAGGCAAACAGGTTTGAACTCAAAATGAAATTCCAGGACTCCAAGTGCTATAGAAAGCAGAGGCTAAACTCAAAACACATCAGTGCATTTTCATCAAACCTTGGGGTTTGCTTTGGGATTTTTTTGTTACTGTTGTGTTGGTTTTGTTGTTGTTTTTTTTTAAGTGTTCACAGAAAACTAATTTGCCATTTTGACAGCCCTAGTATGTAAAGCTTGGACAAAAGAGCAACTGTAAGCATTGAAAGGCTACTTCCTACTCCCAACTAAACAAGAATAAATATGTTCCCAAAACTCAGCCAAGCAGATGTATTTCAAAAAGGTTCTGTTTCATTCTTAACTTGGAAACAAAGGAGAGTGCTTTGCAATTTATTATTTGCATTACTCTAATAATATAGAAATCAGATTCTGTGCCTGCACGTACAAAAGCTAAGACTGTAATTTGCCAGACTAGACTGTATTATCATGTGTTCAGCTTTTTTACTAATAGACCTTTTCTTCAGGTAAGTAAGATGCCAATGAAACATTTCAAGAAAGACAGAAATTACATGTCACATTAAGTAAGGGAAAGAAAGAGTTCTGGCTTCAAACTGCTTGCTGTTTGTGCTTCATGCAACACATGGCAAATCACAGACTGGTCAGGCAACTCCCTATAGCTCAGGACAAATGAATTTGTAGATGGCTCTTAGTAAGGATTCAATTCTGACAGATCCTCAGTAACTGCAGTGGCAAGAAAGAAGCTTCTAAATTCACTGCACTCCTCAGATTTTACAATGGTGTTTTTACTTCAACCGGAGCAACCCCCATTTGCACAGACACTACTTTTGAGTTGGTTTTGTCATGCTTGAGAGAGCTTTAAGAACAAACTGCTGTTTCATTTAAAGTCCTGCTTCACTTTCACTGCCCTTCTGTAGTTAAAAATATATGGAGGAAGGACAGAGGGGTCAGATGTCTCTCTAGTCAGCTTTTTAAACATTGTAGCAACGTTATTACTGAAAGAACATTTAAAGGAACTTACCAGTAGAGAAAACAAGAACTGTGTTGTCCCAAAGACCATATGTTTTCAGAGCATCAGTAAGATTTCCTACAGCTTCATCCATAAGAGTCACCATCCCTGCATAATGGCGCCTCTTTAAATCTTTTATGTAAGAATATGGTTTCACATATTCTTCAGGGACCTCAAGAGGTTCATGGACAGACTGAAAGGCAAGGTAGAGAAAGAGGGGCTGGGGTGGAAGGGACAGAATGGAAATTAGTTGAACATAAAGTACTACGTGCCAAAGTTACAGCAGCAAAAGCAGACCTGATTCATCAACAGTGCTGGCAGAGTGTTTTGCTTTCTTCTACATCTCCTAATCCCTGAACATAAACTAACAAAACTTTGAAAAATTACTACTCCAAATCTGTGGAAAAACATTAGGTGTATCTTTTCTTCATAATACATTTGTGAACAATTTATTTCTACTAAACTTCTCACATTAAATTTTCCATTCTTTTCTTAGAAGTGCAAACTACTAGCTAAATCATTTCTAAAAACTTATTAATTGTATTGTAATAAAAGAAATGGAGATCTGTAGCAGGCCAGTGCCATGCAAACAAAGATGACCATTATTACCAGCACTACTACTCACATTTAGCTCTATGCACCTTAGTGAAGAGCGCCGAATTACAGTTCAAGTGCAGGTCTCTCTCTCTTCATATTTCATTCACATTTTTTAAAACATTCCTTAACATTGAAGTTATCAGAGTAACAGCTGCTGACTGTACCTTCTCAGTTTTGTGATTGGCTATAAGATCTATTGCTCTTTCTGTAAATAAATTTGTGGAGTACACATTTTTAAATCCAGTTGCAACTTCTTCTCCATCTCGGAAGTCCAGAGCACAGCGCGTTACATTTTTTGTTTTGATGAGGACGCAACGGTCATGAGTATAATAATCCTCACTGCCCAAAAGATAGCCTAGAACAGGAAAAGATGTGAAATAAGCAGGCCAATATCATGTCACAGAAACAGATACATCAGAGGCAAAAAGAAGTCAAACATAAATATCAGTACTTCAGTGGTTTTGAGTTGAAGCATGAATTCAACACTGGACCACCTACAGAGACACCCCTGACAGTTCTAAGTAGCACAACATTTAATACCTCATAGATCTTTCATCATTAATGCAAGTAGTAATTTCAAAAGAAATTAAACATTGTGAAAGCAGTTCCAA
This sequence comes from Pyrocephalus nanus, assembly GCA_038380795.1. Taxonomy (NCBI): domain Eukaryota; kingdom Metazoa; phylum Chordata; class Aves; order Passeriformes; family Tyrannidae; genus Pyrocephalus; species Pyrocephalus nanus. Next base: position 22,160,008 of record CM076263.1, read on the forward strand.
GACTTCATATTTATAATTTGATATCAAAAACATCAGCAATAAACTAATGCACTGATTGCAAAGGCAGTTATCTAGTCTGTGTACTAGTCTGATTTTTGCTGGTATGATTTTGTATGTTTGTATTTTCTATTTGAAAGTTTGGAATTTTTAAAATTTATTTATTAAAAAACACTCAAGTACAAAGCATGTTTTATGTCAGCTGCAAAGTAATTTCTGATCCATTGCTGACACCAGGTGGTGAAGAAAGGACACTATCACTTAGAGATACCCAAAAGAAACCAAGCAAAAATTCTACAGGTATAGATTTGCTCCTACCTAGGGCTATCCTATGGCGCAGGATAACACTACCCTTTCTGTTTCAGCTATCACAAAAAAAACTTTTTAAAATTCTTTGAATGTCAAAAATTACTACTACTTACTTGAATTTTTATTCAGCAGCTTCAGATAGTTATTTGTGCAAAACGTATGTACAGAAAGAATTAAGTTACCTTAAATGCAATATAAATGTGTAATATATTTTTAGGAGGAAAGAATGTGTTTTCTTTCAAAGCATAAAGACTGACTTTGTGGGCAGATGGCTTACATCAATGTACTCAGAGGCACAAATTGCATTTTTTTCCATTTTGAAAGGCCACTGGGGGACACATTCCATCAAGTGTGGCATGGAATCAAATGCTGCTAATCGATGCCTACTGGAATTTCATTAACATTGTAGGATATTGAACTGTTACATTCCCTGAAAAATAATGTCATATTGGGTACCCAAAGACCATACCCAGTGCCAGCCTGTGTTCAGGCTTGTGCATTAAGTGCTTGCTCGGTCCTAGGGTGAGATTTCACGAGGAATGGCAGCCTACCTACACCTATGCCATCAAAAGATCCCAAGCTTCTATGAAGGGGTGGGAGGAAGCATATATGTTTAAGCAATGAGCCATTGTATTCTGATCCACACATATTAGCTTAATTCAGTTGTGAAAACCATGAACATAAGCTCCCTGAAGACTCAAAGGAGATGAACTAAGGGAACTGTTTTTCCTACCTAACATTTGGATCAACATTGTCTATAGAAGGCACATTGCATAATATTGCTCTTCATTTAAGCCTAAGGTTAGAAAAGAGCAACACAGGCTTCTGCACTGAAGTGAACGATTTTGAAATTCATGATTCAATAAAGTGTCTTGAAAACAACCAAGTGGACATGGACCACTTTGCACTCAGTTCTGTGCAGAATGAAATGCAGAGCAGACAGCCCAAGTCACTTAATATCTGTGACGCTTGTGCACAACTAATAAACTTCCAATCAACGGTGGGAGAGGAGCCCAACACTGTAAGAGAAAGAATGAGCAATGGGTAGCTACAAGTTGCTCTGGAAGTAGTGGACTCACACATGGACAATCTATTTTTTTATTAGTCTTAGAGTTTGACTTTGTAACTTGCAAGCTTTTGCATGCTGCTTTATAGAGGTTTTCACATTATTCTGTCACCAGCTCTGGAAAACCAATGCTACACAAATGGACAGTAATCCCCATTCCCTGCTCTCCTGTGCTGCTGTGTGGAAGAGGTAGAGAACCGAGAATAAAGTTAAGCTTGGGAAAGAGGGCAGGCAGAGGGGGGGGTGGGAAGATTGTAAGAGCAGAATACCTTATTTGGAGCCACACGATAATTACAGTATTTTCTTCAGTAAGTTGTTAAGTTTAGGCAGATGCTTAAAGGCATTATTTTAAGCAGTTCAGAAACATGCACACCCAGGTATTGATGTACTTATAAACTGACAGTAAATCTGTTGTTCTTAAAAGAATTGGGCAGTTTTTTACCCTTTTTAACACTGCATTTATTGCCCATGTTAAATCAAACCATTACCGAAGTAAGTATCAAATCCTCTGCGAGTTGGAAGGCACTCTTTTCTGTACATCCCTAAATGCCACTTCCCCACCATATGAGTAACATATCCCGCCTCTTGAAGTAGCTCTGGTAGGAGTTTCTCATCCAGTGGCAGACAGCTGGGCTGGCATGGCCAAATTATCTGGTGTTGTAAACCTGTGTGGATCTAGCAGATAAAAGAAGCATGAGAGATCACTTATAATGAAGCCATGAGTTCCCATGGGTTAATTTATAACCAGGCCCAAAAGGACATACAGTTACATCAGACGTTAGCCTTAGTTTTAGGGAATCCTCTTTTTACTGATGTAGCTCTGAGGAAAATGAGGAAGCTGCAAGTGGAGGGCAAGGTGGCATGGAGAAAGACAAGAAAATAGCACTGCAAGGGTTAACATCATCTTCCCAGGCATAAATCAAATGCAATTAAAAAAAAAAACCCAACACCAAAACCAAAAAACAAACCAACACAAACCCAAAGCTTATAATGTTTTTAGCTAAAAATCCAACAGGTAACAATGACACTTATGGTGTGTTTGAAGGCTAAGGGCAACATCTTAGCATGGAGTTAGAGATATTAAATGAGATGGAAATGGTCAAAAAGGCACATGGCAGTTGAAGCTATCAAGCTTTTGCCTGTATCAGAGAACAGCAAATTTTGTATCAGAAAAGGATGAAAAAAGATTACTCTTCTAAAAGGATATTATATATACACATTTTTATGCTTATTTGCATACTTTAAATGAGTGTGAGCACTATAAAAAGTATTTGGATACGGGGATGACCCAAAGTTTAGACACTGCCTAGGTCTGACCTTTAATAGTTCCACTTAAGCTTCTAGTCTTAATAAGTGGTGGATTTTGTACCTCTTTACAAAAACATGGCTGACAACAATACTTCAAGTAGTATATTGTGCTTGATATAAGGAAACTCTTCAATTACTGTGTACTATAAGCTGAATTTTGTCAAATATCATCTTCTCCACTATAAAAAAAAAGGCACTACCCTAAAACTAGGCCAGCAAACATATAGAAGTTTATAATACAAGTAAATAAACAAGTATAAATATCTTATTTATTTACTAAATATTTCTATTAATCTGTGTGTATCAAAGCACAAAACCTTCAAGACCTCCTAGAGCACAAGATACCAGATTTTATAACTCTACTAAGCACACCAGTGTAGCAAGCTCCATGATTAACTTTTAAAGCATCACTTTAGCGACATTCAAAGTGGCTTTTAAAATAAGCCCTGATTTTACGCAAGTGGGTAAAGCCCTCTTATAAAGGGCCTGTTAGTTACTAATTTTCCTTGAAACAGGAGGTTTCAAAAATTATAGTATAAATTTTATAATATATATAAAATTATATTAAAAATATTTTTAAATGCTGTGTTACAGAAAATATTGTTAATATAGAGAAAGATACACACTAGCAAAGTACTTTAATTTCTCCCACTGTCCCTGGAAAACAAGAACAAGAAGAGGAAAGCAATAGTTAAAAAAATCTACAGCTTTCTTAGATCAATACCATTGCTCTTTTTTCTTACAGATTGCAAGGTGACTATCAAAATTCCAGCTCCTGATAGGACTAGATTTAGGTTAGTGTCTCAAATCCCTAGGTAATTTTTAATCATATCAATGGGTAAAACAAAGAAAAAAGAAATCCCACCTGTTTGCTGCATAATTATTTCCTGCACCAAATATTTTTCTTTTTAAAAAAGAATACTTCCATTTTCTAATATTTATTATATTTCTAATATTTATCTTATCAACAAGATCAATATAAAGATCATTCAATTATCGAGCCAGATGTATAGCATGAATTTATTCCAGACTGAACCATAGCTATTTCCAGGCCCACTTTTAAAATGAGTTGGAGCAATGGCCCATTTCTAGGTAAGCATGTTCACACTATGAACTGTATTTTAAAAACAGTCACAATGAAGAAATATTTTAGGTTATTTAACAGCTTAAAGAGCTGCTAAAGATAACGTAAATTACTTCTTCCTCTTAAATGTTATTGATTCTTGGATTTTCTAGGAATAGGACAAATGTTGCATTGAAAGCATATCACCTAGAACAACCTTTCTGCAACAAGAGATAGCATCCAATCATACAGGATGATGTTTATTTTCATTAATTAAGAGCAGTTTCTTTGGAAGATCACTACCGTTAACATGGATGAGCAGAACTTTTCGAGAGAGAGGGGAAGTTTCTGAAACGCACTTAACCCTTTGTGAGTTTCTTCCTTCCATCCATGCTGTATGGCCATGCTTCTTTCCTTCCATTCCTGTTTTTGCCAACATTGCAACAAGGGCAGGAAGGGGGAGAATTATACCAGTGTTAAAAAGCCCAATCCTTATACCTGTGCAACTGAAAAAAGAAATGGGAAAAATCATGACTGTGACTATGAAGTAGCTGGGCATGTAGCCTAAGGATCATTCTGTGCACACTCCATCAAGGAGCACAGAAACATCTACGGTACCGTATGGAGGAGAATGTATAGAGCTTGGGATGCATTTAAACCTGCATTGGAAAAAGATGCTGGAAAAACTGAACGAGTGGTGTTGATCCACCTTTGTCTGCACCTCAACCATGTGCCTGTCCAGTGGAGAAGTACCTAAGAGTCAGATGACTAAGGGTATCTTCCACTACAGGCTGCCATGCCTATTAATGCAACCTAAGCACAGAGAGCACCTCGGCTTCTCTATAGCAGAACAACTTGCACTAAATCCATGTCGGCTTACTCTGAGTTCAAAAGACAAAGGTAAGTTAAGACTGCATATAAAAGCAGCCGGTTTCACAGAGCAGTGGAAACCAGCTTCTTCCCAGCGCACCGGCACACGGGACACATGAAGCACAAACTACACGGAGCGTTGCCAGAAGCAAGCAGGGGAGCAACACCTGCCATCCACCTGCCGACAGCCCGTGGAGCGCGAAGTTTGGTCAGCGGAGGGAGCCCCGGGGACAACGGAGGGAGCCCCGGAGTTTCTCCCGCGGACAGGAGCTCCGGCTCCGAGTGCTCGCCCTACCTGGTAGCGGCCGGAGAGCAGCTGGCTGCGGGACGGGGTGCAGAGTGGCTGGGTGTAGTAGCGCTCCAGACGCACGCCGCCCGCGCCCAGCGCGTCCAGCCGCGGAGTGCGGATGGTAGAGCCGTGCCAGCCCACGTCGCCCCATCCCAGGTCGTCAGCCAGCACCAACACTAGGTGTGGGGCGGGCGGCTGGTACGCCGCCAGGCGCGGCAGACAGAGGGGCAAGAGGCAGAGGGGCAAGCAGAGAAGCCGGCTGAGCGCCATTCCCGTGCTCGCCCGACCCTCTGTCGCCGGCAGCAGGAACTGGGCCGCAGGGCCCGCCCTGGGTCCGGGGCTCCGCCCGCCGAGCGAACCGGGCGTGGGCGGTACCGGGGAGGGGCAGGCCCGGACGCGACCTGGCCGAGCCGGGGAGGCGGGGGGAGGGCCTGCTGCGGGAAGAGCGATGTGGCTTTGGGACAGTGAGGTTTGGAGTGAGTTGAGAAAGGAAATTGTGAAGTTGTTGCTGGTGTTGGCAGAGTATCCGACTCGCTGATGCTGGAAGTCCGTTCTAATTTTGACTTTCCTCAACTCTTACATTAAACACCCGTTTTAAACCACGGAGCCTTTCCCCAGGGGAACCAGGTAACTATGTTCAACCTCGTGTTTCAAATAATCTGTGTTTTCAAGGAAGTCAGTACATTATGAGAAGAGGACATCGTGCTTTCAGATACAAGTAACTGGGCTGTTACTTCTGCCTTCATAGGAGTTCATCCACATCTAATATATACTGCTTACAGAGTTTATTCTGTGCATAAGCAAAGTGAGACAGCTGCAACACATACATGGCCTTGCTGCTTGCTAATGTGTGCTGCAGCCTAGGAAAAACAAGTTGCCACCGTCATTGAAGATGCAGCTGAGCTGAGCTGAGCAAGATGGAAATTATTCCTGTTGGAGGAACTCTCAGTATCAGCTGCACACTTTCACACACACACACACACACAAACAAGACACCCATGTGTGTCATCCCTCCCTCCTCCCTCTCGACCTCTCTGCAAAACCATAAACATCACAGTGCTTTTTTCTTTTCATTTTGCCCATACAGATGAAAAACCCTGATCTAGGTCTGGCTCTAAAATGGTGGTCGTGACTGTTAGTTACAGTGTAGGAAGGAAGTGAAACAACCCAGAAGCAGAAATAGCAGCTATGTCAACAGGGCTGTCTGTTTCTGCACACCATAGAATTGCCTAAAGCAGTAATGCAACCAACCACTGCCTTAATTTTAATCTTTATGTAAAATCTAAGACCGTGAAAGGACAGAAATAGCTATCAACTTGGATCAATTTTGTTCATCCATGGAATAAACATAAATTTCAGTGTCCATCTGAAGATCAAATAACCACACGTTTCACATTTAGCTAGAATGGTGCATACGTGTATTGCCAAATTTATACAGCCATTTGGTAACAGGTCAAAGAACAGTCCACATTAAAAACTAGTTTTCTTGGTAAGAAAGCCAAATACTGAGTATGCTAGACTCCTGACTACTTTCTTTTTGATCAACTACTTTCTTTTTGATTTCTCTTTATAAAGCAAGTTCATGCTTCTATGAATTAAGTCTAGCGGATAAGCCTATGAAGTTATCAGGTTGGGTTTTTTTAAATGCCATTGATTTCCCTGCTGGTTTGAAAACAACAGCAATGATGAGTGATGCTAGATTTTTTTCTACAATGACAATATGCTATAGTTACAGCCAGTACTGGAACAGGAAGCAACAGTACTGTCCTAAAGTCAGTTTTTCCTGAAGTAAATTCCAGGATTGCTGGTATGTGACTATGAGTTGAATTTTTTAAATTGAGATGTGATTCATACTGTTCAAAAGCAGCAAATTTCCGATTTGTCTTTTTCCTAGTTCAGGTCTCATGACCAGTCTCAGATGTCGCACTGAACTGTTTATTTGTCTAACTTCTTCCATGCCCTTATTACAGGTAAAGTTTCATTCAAAGCACATTCCCATGGAAACCAATTACTTTGAAAATCTGCATAGTGCTGGTGAAATCAGAAATGGTGGCTACAAATTTTGCAATAAAATTAATAATAGCTATTCACCTGTCATGTTTTCAAAGTTACCATGGTATTCTAGTGCAGCTGAACTCATATTCCCTTGTGTCAAGAGCTATGTGCTGATTATCCTACTCCACCAGAACAGGAATAACCTGGTTGCCTGAGCTGACAGTTAAAACATTAAATGGAATTATCTGAAACATATACTGCAGATACTGCACATTCACAGTCTGGATGTTGCTGCCTGTCATATTTTCTAAGTATTTATGGTTTATTTTATATTTTATTACTGGTTGAGGGAATTGGAATCCCAGTCAGAAAATACTATTTACACTAGACAACATTCTCTTGAATCAAAAGAATAAATCCTGGAAACGGTCTATGTTCAGTCTCTTGTGTTTCAGTCTACCTTTTCTGAATTTGGGGCTGAATAATTTGGATGCTGTTTTGGGGTCAGTGATTAATGAAGCCATTAGAGTGACACATAAGATTATGGTATTCATGTGGATTTATCATTCCATACAAAGCATGAACATGACACTTTTTCCATGGAAACTTGGAGCAAAAATTCAAATGGTAATAGTAACATTTAGTCTGATATGCAAATACTCTCTGGAGATGGAATAATAAAGGAAAATGAAAAAAAAATATGTCTGAGAAAACAGCCTTTTGACATACCCTGGATCTGAGTATTTCAGAAAATTTCGTAGATGACCAACTGTCATTTTTTCCCTTCATTGCAGAAACTGTCTCCTCTGTTAGCTAATGGTGTTGCGGAAGACTCCAGAGAAGTCACTGTCAAACTTTCTACCTTGATGTTTCTATTTGATTGCTTAGAAGCCCTCTTAAAACTCAGATGTACTACTTAAAACATTCTTGCTCCTATTCACTTACTCTTGCTGTATCTTGGCACCACAAGTTTATGCAACACCATATCTCAACCTGTAATGAAGTGACAAGAAGATACAAAAGCTGATGAACACTTCTCCCATCTCATTTCTCCAGGTCTACCTTTTTTTTCTTTTTTCCTTTAAAAGCCTTGAAAGATGGAGCTATATATGTGAATCTCTCTGTAGGCATGATTTGTGAAACTTTGTCTTAATACTGTTTCATTTATCTGTGTTGTGCAAGATGCTGCAATGCTGAGCTATCCTGATGAATACTCAGTAAGCTGATTTGGGTATCAGAGGAGTAAAAAAGAAGCTAGGTCAACTAGGAAGCCCTTTTAGACCTACGATTATCACAACTATAGCACTTCTAATACTCAGCCACCATGCTTAAAACTACTTCTGGCATCTCTGTCCTGAATGCATTGTTAAACAGAAAGCACAGACAGCTACCTGGAGAAATTAGGATTTGGGAGGTTATAGTTAGAAATGCTCATGAAGGGTACAGTTTCTGAGTTCATCTGACTATAGGAATTGTATCTGCTATTTTGCTCAGGCTGCAGAAAGCCTGTCCCTTCTGCACAGTCAGACTGATTCAGTTGATGTGTTCATGAATATCACTTATTTCTTCCAAGTTAGAAAAGAAGTTACAAACCTGATTCTAACTTTTCAAACTGGGATGTGCAGGCATCATTGGAACAGTTTTGGCTTAGCAAACTTATTAGGAAAGTATATCTTAAAGTCTTTCTCAGAGGGACTTTCTCAGTGGTGTCTGCTGAATTTGCATAATCTTGAGAAATACTGAAATTCAAAACTGTGCTCCTAAGAATTGCTCTTCTCCTCCATACTCTAAATAAAACCATAGAGCATTGTGTTGTATTTTAGATTTCTGCCAGGTTGACACACTGGGAAAAAATGTCAACAGTTTGCCTTTAATAACACCTTTATTATTTTTAATGTTTGATGGAATGTATTTCAATTCCTTATGAAGCATTCTGAGCAGAACTAGTGATATGATTTTAATGACGAGTTTGCTATTCATGTTGTAAAGAAGACAGGGTAAGCTACTTTACCCTGAGGGCAGGCAAAGGAGGAACTGTTGAGTGTCAAGGAGGAGGAGGAACTTGCTATTGGACAGTATCAAGAGCACCTTTCTTGTATGCATTAATGCAGATCTGCCAGCCAGTGTGGAAGCAAGCTGAATCAATGACCTACTCATTCCCTGCCACTTTATGCTCACAAGTGCTACTGGGAAGTGACTGCTTCTGCTCACAAGTGCTGATGGTTCATCAGCTCTGCTCAGATCTCTAATGTGAACGGCCCACACAAGGAAGTAGGAGGGTAAGACTATTGAATTTATCATTGATGTATGGCAATGAGGATCTTGTGCTTAGTAATTAGCAAATCTCAGTAGTTCAATTCTCTTAATTTCATGCATATTAACAGCAATATTTCCTACTGCGTAATTTGCTGTATCCTCATCTGAGTTTATATTTTGGGACTTTCACCCTTTCTCTGAAGGCGCATTCTTGTTGGTTCAGTCAGCACCAGTGGCTCTTGTATAATTGTTGCTGGATAATTTTTACCTAAAAGTTCAACTTCCAATTTCTGTCCAACTTTGCTGAGTTCCATGGGAACATAAGCAAAAGCTAGACTCTGCTGAGCACCATAACTGAAACATCCGGATGTGGTATTGCCAATAACCTGAAAGAAATCACAAACAATTATCTTCATTTTCAAGATGCAGTGAGATTTTCCTTAAAAAAACAACACAAAAAAACCCAAAAAACCCCAGCCAACAAGCCAAACAACTACACATCTGTCATTCGTATCTCACCGGATTGTTTGATTGATGGGTCAAATAAATCAAGTTGTCTGTTTGGGAGAGGAGGGATGCTTAGGCCTGGAGCTAACATGACCACATCAATGCAGAGTACAGGAAAAGCCTTGTGGCTGGGCTGTCAATAAGTTCTGCCTGGTGGCCTTCCCACACCACACACCCTCTAAGTGGCTGTGGCATCCCTCACTTTGGCTGGGGGGACAGTGAGTGGCAGTGAGCCAAAGATCTCACCTGGGTGGAGTGGTACAATAGCCAGAGTCTATAAACAGACATGCACAGGGTCTCCATCTCCCCCTCGCCCTCTGCCCTCCTGACCTGTCAACATGTGACCTCCAAAGTGGTAAATATGTCTCTCTCCTTTCTCTTTTTATTCTTTCTTCTCTTAATCTCTCTTCCTTTAGTCCTGTGGGCAACTTGTCTGTATTTCACTTAAGTTATGGGTATTTCACTTAAGTTTGTGTTTGCTGGGTATAACAAATACTATAGCAGTGCTTGCTACTTTCTGTAATCTGTTGTAATGCTTTTGTGAAGTTGCATGTTATTTCTGTTAAACCCTTTTTGCCAAAACCCCTATTTTCTCACCAAATTAAAATCTCTTAGAGAAAAATGTGTAGTTTTTCTCCAGACATGAACTCAAGGTACCAGAGAATCAAAAGACTTTGCAAGAGTTTGTGTAGGCAAAATCTCTTGACACCTGAAATAAAAGTGTAACACCTGGTAAAGCGCAGAGCTTCTAAACCGGATTGTAACAATTTGGTTAATTTGGTTTATACACTTCAGACATTAAGCAAGTTTCAAGCGTGTCATGCAGTTCAGAATATTCTCAACTAAGAGTAGTATCACCAGAAACTTGGAAGTTTTTGCTCTTTGAAAAAATACTCTATTCCTATTGCGTTTAGTTAAGTTTTCACTGGAACATACAGTGTACACATGCATATGTTTATTATCTACAACAACTGAACTGCCAGTGAGTGTTTCAATACATAATATATACTGCAAGGTGGAGGTCTGAACTTTGCTGTTGTTTCATTTCTTTTAAGTGAATAGCAAAAGTAGTGTTAGGAGAATGGTGAACTTGCTAAAGAAGAAAATGGAGGACAATACTTCAATCTGTTCCAAGCCTAGTTTCTGTCGCTTGATAGCATTTCACATTTTCTATGTAGATATTTGGTTAGCCTTTGCTTCCTGCTTGAAGATTAGAAAGTGTTTAACATAACTCCAAATTGATCTGTGCCAGTAAAATAGAAATAATGCATTTACACTTGAAACACAAAGTTAAATTCTGTTCGTGGAGAATTAATATTGATTTTTGTAACAATATAGTCCTTGCCTTGCCATTGTGCCACACACTTTCATTTCCCTCTGGATCAACATTGTCTGTTTCCAGGGTGAGATATACCAGGCGTCGTTTGAGCCCTTTTTCTTTAATCTGCTTCAGTGCTTGCTTTCCTATAAAGTCTGCTGGCTGAAAAAAATACAAGATAGTGATGATATATGTTTATTTGGGTTCTGCAAAAAGTTTAGAGATATAAACATTTAAATTTATCTTTATTTCTTTTCCTGTCATTAAGTATTTTGTATGAAATATAGATGAAATCAAATCTTTGACAGATAGTATCTTGGTATTTTTATATTGGTACATTGTATGTTGGTAACTTTATTCAGTTTATTTTTTTTCCTAAATCTCAGTACTTTATTATCAATAATTCCATCAGAGTAGAAATACCCATGTACTGAGATGTGTAACAATATTGTCTGCCCAGTTAAGATTATGAGCCAGAAGACTGTACATAATTTCAATTTCTATGAAAAAAAAAGGGAATTCCAATACCTAGATTCATAAAATTTGGGTCTCCCTCTGTGAACACATTTCCTTTTGATGCTGTATCAACCATGATAATAACTTGTCAGCATTTCAGTTTGATGTCTCTGCCAAGCTGCACAATAGGCAGTTTACTGCATATTCTTGTTTTAAGGTAAGTATGTTTTTTCCCATATCTTCAGTTTTATGGGATAATGCTGTGTGTTAGTTAAAGAGTAACACTATTGTTTGGAGTTCCCTTTTTCAGCTTGCTTAGAAAGGTACATGCAGATTCTCATATTTCTGGAAGCAGACTGCATAAATGCATGAAAAGTATGGGGACAATCATCAGCAAGTCTCCAAATCCTCAAGGGTGTACAGGACAGTATTTACTGTATGTGACCATGTTGAGCTAGTTCCTCTAGCCTGATTCTATCACAGAATCATTTAGGTTGGAAAAGACCTCTAAGATTATTGAGTCCAATCTTTGACAAAACACGACATTGTCAACTAGACCAAGTGTCACATCCAGTCATTTCTTGAACACCTCCAGGGATGCTGACTCCACCACCCCCCTGGGCAGTCCCTTCCAATGCTTTACAGCGCTTTCCGTGAAGAAACTTTTTCCTGATGTCTAATCGAAACCACATCTGGTGCAGCTTGAAGCCATTTCCTCTCGTCATGTCACTAGTTGCCTGGGGGAAGAGGCTGACCCACACCTGGCTACAACCTCCTTTCATGTAGTTGTAGAGCAATAAGGTCTCCCCTGAGCCTCCTTTTTTCCAGGCTAAGCAACTCCAGCTCCCTCAGCCATTTCTGACAGGACTTGTGCTCCAGACCCTTCACCAGCTCCATTGCCCTCCTTGGGACACACTCTAGCACCTCCATGTCTTTCTTGTAGTTAGGGACCCAAAACTGAACCTCATTCATGGTACATCCTCAGCAGTGCTGAGTACAGGGGAACAATCACTCCCCTAATGCTGCTGGTTGCAGTATTGCTGCTACAAGCCAGGATGCCATTGGCCACCTGGGCACATTGCTGGCTCATGTTCAGTCACTGTTACTGTTGATCATCACCTCCAGGTTCTTTTCTGCTGGGCCACTTTCCAGCCACTCTTCCCCCAGCCTGTAGCACTGCTTGGGGTTGTTGTGACCCCAAGCAGGGCCTTACTGAACTTCATACCACTGGTCTTCATACCCCAGCTCATCAATCCAGCCTATCCTGATCCCTCTGCAGAACTCTCCTCCCTTCAGCAGATCAACACTCCCACACAACTTAGTGTCATCCATAAACTTACTGAGGGTACACTCAATCCCCTCATCCAGATCATCAGTAAAGATATTAGGTAATATTGTGGCCAGGTTCACAGAAATGAGCTCATTTTGCCTACCAATAGCTGTGAACCTGATACCTCACAGTTAAAGCTGAAGACTTAAAGGTAACTTAAATGCAACCCAGACAACTTAGTTGGCTGGGTAGAGAATGAACTGGAAAAAGGAGCCATAGAAAAAAAAAAGCTGGTATAAACATTTTAGTCCTGTACAAAGTTCTTCAAGAACCAAGGGAAAGCTCATTTCAAACATCCTGAGAATTAGGACAGAGTATAAAATAGTAATCAAGCTGGATATCATTATTTCTAATAACTGTGCATTAAATAGTAGGAACAATGGCTTGCGAGTTCTACCTATTCATTTTTTCTTTTAAGATATAGATAAGGCAAAACAAAATAATTGTATTCAACTAAACTGCCAGATACACACCAGTCATAGGCAAGAAACATAATAGCAATTACAAAGTCCTCTAGCTTTCCAGCCTTTGCTGAAGACATGACTAGCAGTGAAAGCTATTTTAAGGCATTGATCTTAGGTCTGAAGCAGGAATTATATTCATTGATAAGAGCCTTAGAGAAAAGAAATTAATTACGGTTGAAGACTTCAAAAATACTATTTCTGGAAATTTCTTTTGAGATAATTCTGTGGAGAAGTGTTGCACTGTCAGAATTACAAGCAACACGTCTTATACTTGGAATAGATTATTCTACAGTGAGTTCATGTGCTCTTGCAGTTCTTCATGTTCACATATGTCTGTGTGTAGGCTGAGAAGAAATTAGTAAAGGCATGAAGAGTTTTTGCACTATTAAAGGTTAGGCTCTGTAAGCAGTTGTGAAAGAAGCTTTTGAACCAGTAAAGATGAGCTAGTCTGCAAATTGAGGTGAACCAACAAGATAAAGCAGATACTGTGCATAAGGACCACAGATGGCACTCTTTGGGGAAAGCATGAAATATAGCTCAGATCAGAAAAAACTATGAGGATTCATTTTAGAATATAACTGTCAAGAGGCTTCTGGAAAATATTAAGCTAATATCTCAGATGAGACAATATTCAGCAATTCTAGTTCCCTGTCACTTTTCTACTATGAAGAAACATGTACAACTGTAGGAATTACCTACAACTAGAAATGCAAATAAGGCTGTATACCATAGCACAACTCACAGATTAAAATGCTTTGCATGATGAAGAGAAATACCAAGGAACTAAACAATCACTTAGCATTGAATAAATCCTTTTCTATTCATGCTAATGTAATTTCTGGCATTTAATCACAAAGAATGTAACTTTAGAACTAAATACAAGCATTCAAATACAATGTTATATGCCAATGCTACAGCTTAAACTGCACAGAATAGTTTTCTAAGGGAGAGGTGGCCAGTCATGTATGACATCTGCACCACAGATCTACCTAAGCCCTTGTATGCAAAAACCCAGCTCTAAGAAATTGACATGCTACAAACAACTGATGAATTGCTTATTTATTTTGGCTCAAAATTCCTAGCTTAGTGGGTGCTTATTCCTTTAAGTGGCCCAACAAAAACACTAGGAGTGACCTAGGTGTTCATTTTATACAGATAACAGAATCGTTGCATATTCTTTCTAACATGTTTCATAGCCTGCATAAATTTATGGAATAAGTGGTATGTTTTATGACCCTCTGGAAACCAAATGAAGTAATGACAGAATATGGCTCCACACCTAAATTTCAATTTAAATGGGACTTAGGTGGAGAAGTGCATCAAATAAATATGTTATAGACATAAAAAATGGGGACTGAAAGAAAGGTGGGAAAAAAGTACTATTCCCCCCTCTCAAATTCCTATTTTTTATTCATTACTCCATCCTTTTTTCAGATCCCCAGGATCCCTGGCCTTTCTTCAGTAAAGTCTCTGCTCTTTCTTCTTCCTCCTCCTCCCTTTCTTGTGTGGAGTAGAGATGGCATGAAACACCAGGTTATGGAGTGGGATTGGTCACCACTAGTGTAGTCATTCCTCTCAGAACAGGAGGGATATAAGATGGAGAAGTGAAGGAAGGGCAGACAATTGCAATAAGGGCAAGATGCAGAAATTCTTGAAGTTCAGGCTGTACCGCATCATGTTGGAGCACTTGATCCAGACCTGGATATCAAGTGCCAGGCATTTCACCCACTGAGCCTGCCCTTTACTGGATTTAGAAGCAAGAAGATTATGATGAATCATTTGCTGTAGTCCCACAAAGACAGATCTTGTTTTAGAGTCAGTGACTGTTTAAAAAACCCCAAACAAATCAAAACCACAACCAAGGGAAAAAAAACCCTCAACAAATAACTAAGAAATGGCAAACACAAACAAATAGCTACAAGTGTTTGTTTTTCTGGTTGCCCCTACTCACTGCTTGCCTCTGCGCTTCTGAGACTGCAGGGTGTTACCAGGTCAGAATAGTAACATTTAATGAGAGTCATTTAATGATCCAAATGACTACATATGCTGCAATGGTGCAGGGACCTAGAGAGCCAGCATGTACATCTATTCTGTCACTTTCCCCACCCTCTCTCTTCACCTAGTGTTGGCAGGTCAGGGCTCTGCAGGCCCATGCAGGAGTAGTGATTCTGCTAGTGCTCCATTTTTGGAAGGTATGCTTTCTGCAATTGGGACACTTCAAGATTCTTCTAGTTTTCTTTCTCCAACCTGTACCCATTAAATTTAAAAAAGAAAAAAAAAAAAAGGCAGCTTTTCCATAAGAAGTTTTATTGCTTTTGGGCTTTAATACATCAGGACATAGCACCTTAGACCATGGGAACACCATGAGTTGGACTGAAACAACTGAGGAACAGTTCTGGCAAAGTGGCCAGGAGGGAAATGATGACTAGAAAGAGGAGGGCATGAAACTGTTAAGTCTAAATCTGCTACCAAAGGAATAAAAGGATGGAAGCATATGCTTAGAACTGCTCACCCTAGTTTCCCATGAGACGACAACTTATGTATAGATATGCTGGAGGTTAGACCACTATTCAAGGACTGAATCTTGTCATTTACCCATCTATGAGAAGCTGCTGGGTATAACACAGCTTTTATGCATAATGTCTAACAAAGCAAGTACTTGTGTGTCTAATTGGTTCAATATTAAAACCACTAAATGTCAAAGTGAGAAAAAAGAGGTAGTACTTGTAGTCTGAGGTGCATTTTGACAATGAAATTCAGGTAGTCTGACTAGAGTTCGAGGAGATGAGATGCAATTAGTGGTAAGCAGATAAGCAAAGGAGCAAGAAACAATGGAGAAGGTTTCAGGGTGGTATTAAAAAAAAAAAGGAAAAGCTGGTAGAGTAGTCTGAAGAAAATGTAAGAGATTCTGGATATAGAAAAATCACAGAATCACAGAATATGCTGAGTTGAAAGGGACCCACAAGAATCATCAAGTCCAACCTTAGCCCTGCACCGGATCATGTTCAAGAGTTGCACCATATGCCTGAGAGTATCATCCAAATGCTTCTTGAACTCTGTCAGGCTTGGTGCTGTGACCCCTTCCCTGGGGAACCTGTTCCAGTGCCCAGCCACCCTCTGGGTGAAGAACTCTTTTCTAATATCCAACTTAAATCTCCACTGGCACAACTTCAGGCCATTCCCTCGGGTCACCACAGAGAAGAGACTAGTGTCTACCCCTCCTCTTCCTCTCACAAAGAAGTTGTAGAATGTGATGAGGTGTCCCCTCTGTCTCCTCCAGGCTGAACAGACCAAGTGACCTCAGCCACTCCTCACACGGCTTCTCCTCAAGGCCCTTCACCATTTTGTTGCCCTCCTTTGGACACGCTCTAACAGCTTAATATATCTTTTTTATATTGTGGTGCCCAAAAGTGCACACAATATTCAAGCTGAGGCCGCCCCAGTGCAAAGCAGAGTGGGAAATCTGGAAGAAGCTTGTAATACAGAACAAATAAACTGCCCCAGTAAATAAAGAGGGCTGAGGCAAAAAAAAAAACTGCCTCTGTAGTTTCTCCTAGTGGAAAAAAACCATGAATTACGAGCTAAACACTCAGATCCTGGCCTGTAAGAGCACACTACAGCAGAGTCCCAAAGACTTTTCATCATCTACTGCATTCTCTTCCCAAATCACAGTGAGCTGTTGCTGCAGAGAGCATGACCAGGAGATGGCAGTCTGGGATACAGCGACACAAGCACAAACGTAAGAGCTGACTGTGGATGTTAAGCTCTTAATGAATGTTGTCACTATTGGATTCACAAGGAAAACCCTTCTGAAAGAGTTAATTTCTATGAGCTACTTAAACTGGCATGGATGTTTTTCACTGTAACATCAAGTTTTATCGGACTTTCCGGTCCGTTAAGCTCAGGACAAAAATAGGCTGTTTTAAGCATTCAGAGGTGAATACTCTATACATTTTTGAGCGCTTAAAAACCTGAGAAAATAAAAATGTGCAGAACAATATTCTCAGACATGGAGCAAAAAGAAATGCAACTTTTTCTTCCTTAAAGTTATTCTATTAACTTCCTGGCAAAGAAACTAAAATTAGGACTCTATTCAATAGTTAGTAGCAGCGTGCTTATTCATGAGATGAGGTTATCTAACAACTTACCTGATTTACTAAATTCAACTGAACAAACAAAAGAAAGACAACAGGTATTAAAAGAAATCTCATCACTTAAAATGGGCAGATTTTTGTTGTGAAGTTGTGAAGACACTATATACTGTCCCTCCCTTATATACTCTCCCTCCACTTTGGTTTAATTGCAGCCCATCCTGCTCATCTGTGTAAGGAAGAAACTAACACCAACATTACAGAAAAAGAGAGATTATTAAGCAGAGTCTAGAGGAAACCACCTGGACCAATGCCATCTCCTCAGCATTACTGATGAAATGAAAGTTGCCACAGAAATCCTGAGGAAATGGGTTTACTTATTGCCATGTTATAATTTATTCTACTGTCAGGGGGGAAAAAAAAATCAGCTTAAGCTTTTAAGAGTTTGTCCTATTATTAATTAAAAAAATTACTAGTCCATGTGTACCTGAAAATGATGCACATACTAAACTTTCTAAACACAGAGAACATCAGGAATTTATTAGGAAATTACCCCTCTTGAATATATATTCCTCCGATATTTGAACACCCTCTTGTGGAAATTAAAATTCTTTTTGATCATATTGCCTTCAGTGGCATCTGGTTCTTCATTTGTTTTACTCTGTTTAGAACCTATTTTCGTTTTCCATTACATTCCACTCAAGATTCACTTATGCTGAAGTTTTTTTTTTTCTATTTTGCGAGCTATTTCAGCTCCTTTTTGCAGGGTAAGAAGCAATTAACAGAACAGTGCATTTTGGTTTTAACTTACACAGAGATCAGCACTTTCCCCACTTGGGGGCACATGCTTTCCTCACAAAGATTAATGTTTGTGAGGAACCCAACACACCAAAATGTCAAAAAGAAGTATTAAAGTATCTGTTGTAGTTTCTACCTCGTTTGCCCTTTTGCGGGGGGGGGGGGGAAGTTTCCTTAACAGCAGAAACAGGTGAAGAAAGAGTATTGCTTGTCTTCAGTCACAGTGGCCTGTAAATAATGCTGAAGTCTAGGCTATGCTAAATGTATAACAAAACAGAGGCATGGAATTGGGACTCAAACTGCCAAGAAGCAGAGTAAATACTCTCACACTGCATTTCGTACAAGTGTTTCCAATATCTGAATTAGCTCAAGTACCTCTGAAGTGTCAACATACAGACACAACTGCCCTCATTTGAGTCAATAAAAAAACATTGATTATTTCCTTTTTCACATTAGTTCAGCAAAACTGCCAAATGTTTTAAGCTGATACCCTGCATCTCTGATGGAGATTCTTTACGTGCCCATTTGCCTACAATGTGAGTATCTTCTCCAAAGAACTGCTCCAAGCTGCATTTCAACCATGCAGACAAGTGGGCAGTGCAATTAGATAATCAAGTGCTTCATGCACATTAGTGCCTTCATATGTTCTGCATGGGCATCTTGGCAAGCAATGGCTTTCCCTGTTTATGGCTGCTTTCCTACTTATACTAAAGGGGGAAAACAAAAGAAAACAAATGTATCAAAAGGAAGTAGAAAGAAAAATGAGTAATAATAATATTATTTTTTTATTGCATTTCCCTGCAATCCTGCTAATCTCTTGAGATGAGAAAATCCTTCATTTGCAAATACAGCATAATCCTAAGATTCTGTATTCCCCCTGCATGTGTCACTTACTCTGATTAGGGCAAAATTATACTACACAGTGGAAACAGCTGTAACTCCACTACATTTAGAACTGACACTGACACTCCTGGGAGCACCCTTCCTCAATCCTACATAGGTTGAAGAACTTTAACCTCTATAGACAGGTTCAACAGTCGGGGAGGAAAATCACTTTCCTGGACTTGTTGCTGTTAATGGTTGGTGAAATTGTCTTATAAATATAAAAGCATTGTTTTAGGTTTAACACACGTCCGTAACTCTCTCCTATGGTTTAACATTTGCTTTTTATTTAGAGATGTAACTCAGAGTTCCACATTCTTTCTATCAGTTCTACAGTGCCTCCACATAACATAGCAAATATATCAAGGATATATTATCTGATTTATTACCATTTCAGGTATAAAGGGAGTGTAAATAAGAACAGTTTGTCCCTGTACCACATTACATCATTGTAATGATTAAATGTTTCACAAGCCTTTTTCTTCTTGATCTCTCTTACATAAAAATGTTGGCCCTTCATTTTACAGATAAAAAATTGAAGCAAAATAATAATATAAGAAAGTGAGATTGCCGATAAAAGGAGATAGAATAACATATTTTTTACTGCACGTTTACATGCAACTAGCTCCATTCTTTAAACTTCAAATCAGGTGGGAAACAGTTATGAGCAGAGGACTTCTTTAGAAGTTCTATGAACAACTAATTATTTTTTAACTAAAGTATCATTTTATCTTATATTTAACTTATTATTGTCAGTTGTCAGTCAGCATTTCTAAAAAATATATTTGTTTTTCAGTAATTGTTGTCCTAGAGTGGTAGCCAGGAAAAAAAATCTCAGAGACATCTGCTTTAAAAGAATAAGCAGGTAAAACATTTTAAAAATATGAACAGGTTTGTTCAACTTGTATACATGTATATATGTTTACAAAAGTACATGACTAAAGTTTCTCTCCGAGAATAAATCACCAAGAATTACTTTTTTGTGTCAACAACATTTAGTATTTGCAGCTTTCTGATCTATTGTATAATTCTGTTAGCAACGTGGGAAAATATTTTTTTAAGTAACTTGGTTCTTATAAAGTAATTATCCTTATAATTATAGTTGTACAGTTCAGCTTCTAAACCTATTTTGTTTTACAGATAATGACATTTTTCATGTGCAAACACTTAAAGGAATAATCCTGGACATAATAGAACACATTGAAAATAATAAGACATACCTTGTTTAGCTTTACAAAATATTCCAGTCCAGCTTCCAAGGGATTAGTGTCACAGTTCATCTGTTAAAAGATATAAATTCATGATCCAGCAATGAGGGTCCGTCATAGCTTTTGAGTTGGTGGGGTTATTTATTCTTTCTATGCATACTTCTAGCTACTCTTATGTCAATGTCTTCCATATGGCATACATATAACTTCCATTTGAATACACTGAAAGCTTCCAATATGTGATTTAAACAGTGTATCTACTATTGTGCCTAATATAACATATAGATATGTAAATCTGTCATCTAAGTTTCAATATGCAAAATAAACACATTTCAGTAAGAAATAGGATTTTTCATCAAAGCAGACTAGAACCTGCAGAAGACTGAATAGCTGAGGTATGTACACCTTTTACAACACAGCAGAATGTCTTAGATGGAGAGGAAAATAAAACACAGCCAATTTCATTCACCACCTTCCCCTTAGGTGTAGGGAGAATAATTTGTTCGGCAGCATTTGAAGAAGGAATGAAAATAATTACCGCAGGGCAAACACAAAGGACCCCTACATGCCCACCATTTCACCGTCTTGAGATCTTTCATTTCAAAAGGAATTAGGAAAAATTTCAGTTAAGCAGAAATTATACTAATCTTCCCCAAATTCTCTAGACTCCCTGAGCAGTTCTTTATTCTGAGTGAGCAAATTCTGCAGAAACAAGCTAATGGGAAATGAAAAAGTTCCAAAGACATTATGAAGCAAGAATAATTGGCCTCTCATGACATAGTTATAACAGAAATAAAACATTTTCAGAATCTTTCAGCCAAACCTTTGATTTTAAAACACTAGAACTCAGCAAAAACCTCATAATTTTGTTATACACAACAGGGAAAAGCATCCATGAATTAAAATAAGTGTTTCTTTGCCAGCATTGCAATGAAGTACACTAGTTATTTTTATTTAGAAAATCACCAGTCAGAACTATAGCAGTTTTTCCTGCTCAAGGTAAATTCTTTTTTCATTCTAAATGGAGAAACTGGTAAAAATACCAGCTATGCTAACTCTGACTAAAAGCTGTACAAGCATAACTAAATAAAAATAAATAAACCAACCAACAAACATGTAACTCCCTTCCCCCTCACCAAAAACCTCAGAAGAAAAAATAAAGAAGCTTTTCTGACCTCTGCCCCCCAGGCTCTGAAACCCTTTTCCAGCCTTAAAGCATTCAGAGAATATGTTCCAAAGTCATCAATTCCCTCTTTCTGGCCAGCTTCCATGATTGCACTGTAAAGAGCTACAGAATCTTCTTTTCTATGATACAGCTCCCAGCCCAATTCACCTGTTATACAAAAAAGATTAATGTTTTCATCAATTCAATGAAATTATTCTAATAAATACACTCCTGTCCTTGGTCAAAAGTGGGGATCAATGCTGTTAATCAAAACTGTTAATTCACACTCTAGGGCCAATTCTCCTATCACATAGTAGGTTTCATTCCCTGCAAGAACCACCAGAGGATCTGTGTAAGCAGAGGGCTTACTTAAATTAGAATAATTACCATTATTCTAATTTAAACTGTTAACTGAAAACTGTGGATAAGGAAAAATCAGAATAACTGATAAGGAAAGGTCATGTAATGAAGATACAATGATAAATTAAGTTTAAAGGCATTAAAACCAGATGATGACTTGGCAAGTGAATAGCAAATGTAACAGTGTAAATAAGAATCAGTGCATCGTATCATATGTAGCACAACAGAAAGAGAATATGAATTACAAGAATTTCACTACTTCAGAATGCTCCGAATTCAATCTATTGCACTAGGGATGGATGTAACAAGTAAAAAGTAACTGAAAAAACCCAGATACTAAGCACTACAGCATTACATTTTCAAAGCACATGACAAACACTAATATACGGTAATCCAAAAACAATTCTTGACGTTGGTTTTGCAGCAAATACCACAGAGGTTATCAGAACTGGCCTTTTGTTCTGCAAAATAAATATTTACACTATGGGGTATTTCTAGAAAAAAAGGTCTTGGAAAAACTCAGCACAGACTCTGACCATATCACATTTAGAAATCAATGTACTGTAATTCCTCCCACATTTATATGCAAAATATAATGAACCTACTTCTTTTGAATACATGATGAGACTTATTTTTCAACATAATTTTAGTGACATTTATTATTTTATTAATTGTCTCTTTCCTTAAGTGCATGGGTTTTTTTATTGCTTACCTGTGTACGATATCCTAATAGCAATAAGAGCAATATCAGAAAGTTTCAGATGTTTACACTGAAGAAACTTAAATGAACCATCACTCAGATCCTCATTTGTCAACTTCTGGAGGACCTGTCGTGCATATGGACCAGCTACACCAAGTACCCCCATCTCATCTGTCATGTTTTCTATTTCAACTTTGTATCCACCTGTTGTTATTTTCTCTTCTATCCATCTGCACACAAAACACAACACTGATTTAGGTAAGACTTTATTGCTAGTAATTTTTTTTTAGTTTTCATCCTCCCAGCAGCTCCCAGTGCCACATCTTCTGATAACCAACAAAACTATGTGCTACATTAGATAGTCAAACCCATCATTGATGTTAAACACTGTTTTCTCATGAGACACTGGTAGAGGAACGCAGGCATCTGAGATATAGCCAGGAACGAAAAGAATTAAATGGGTGCAACGGTATATTCAACATAAGAGGAAAAAAATTATCTCATACAATGCCAACAGATTTGGCTTTGGATCCAGAATATGTTAATAAAAAGTCAACATACAAAAAGAGTAAGTAATAAACATGATAAACATAAGAAATCTCCAAATAAGTTTCTGTGACAACAGAAATGTACAAGCAGGTTTGCTCCATCCTGAATGCAGTAGTTAAAGCAGGAAGTTCTGTTTGGATAATTTTATTTTATAATTTCTTATTTTATAATAATTTTATTTATTTTATTTGGATAATAAAAAACAACAACTGAAAACTGTCTTTTAGGAAGCTCAGAAAATAAATGAGTATATTTTAAAATCTTATTAAGTACTAGATTGTTCAGCAGTGTCACCAGATCTCAGGCATAGGGGAGTACCAAACAGGACTTCAGAAATCTGTAGAATTAAATACATTAGATCTGACTCTGCTATTTGGTTCCTGAATGTGCTAGTGATCCTACTGATTCTCTTGGGACTGTTATTAAACAGTACTCAAAAGTATTCTTTTGAATTAGTATACTAAATGGTATTCAAAGAATACTTCGTATTTTTTAAATGTTAGGGTAGCAGATTTCAGTCTTTTAGACATTGATCATTTTGATTAACTGCTTTGCCAACCTCCAGTAAGAACAGCACTAGAAATGTCAATTCTGATGCTCATCTATGAAAAGTAATTTATTAAGTCATCCTGCAACTACTTCTACTTCCTTTCTTTTTGTTGTTTCACTTTGTGACCCCAAAGCCCGAGGCAGGAGACATTACCACAATCATGAAGACTACACTACCTATCTCTATGGGCCAGGTCAGTGCCTCTGGGGTCATCCTTGGTTAAAACCAATTTTTTTTTTTTGCGTAAGAGAACACATTAGAAAGGAACAACTGTGCTGTGTTACATCATACAATGCCAAACACAAGGTTCAACAACAAAACAATAACTGCCTCCGATAACGTGTATTACATAACTGTCAGTAAGTTCTTTTCACATCAGCAATAATCCACTACCCAACTGCTTATACTTCAGCTTTTAAGTCCACCAAGTTTCTAAGAAACTAAAGTTAATAAATAAGTATAGCTCTCATGAATGTTGTGATAAGTTTGTTCAGTAATAATTGAGAATTTGGAACTTAGTAAAAATGTTTCTATATTCATATGACTGTATAACACTTTGTACTTACTTCATAAAAGATACACTAACCTCAGATCATGGAGTTCTGACCCTGACCCAGTTACAAGCATGAATTCTCCAGGATATAGTTGAGAAGCCGTTAGCTCAGCATAAACTTTTCCTCTTGGTGTTAACATATGGCTTATATTTGTGGTACCCACCTATAGAGTAAAATTTGCAATTATTAAGAATGTAAAATAAAACCTTTCAATTCTTAAACATAATTAAATTTATGGTTATATGTCTTCATTTGAAAAAACAACTTTTTTAATGTTTGCTCTGCTCTGCTGTAATAGGAGTGGAGAGATACACAACTGGCCAAACTTGAGGTTTGCAGTGGAAACTATACATTTTTGTTTATAGAAAAAATGGAAAATTTTAAAAAAAGATAAATCAAGACCTTTATAAATACTTGTTAATTATGCATTACTCAAGGCAGACAGTATGAGGGGGAACATTTGCAAAAAAAACCCAAACCAAACCAAAATCAACCAACCAACCAAACAAAAACCACAACAAAACAAAAACAATAAACAAACCAAACCAAACCAAAACAAAACAAACCCACACAAACCCACAAAAAAAAACCCCAAAACAAACCACCACCACCACCACCACCAAACAATCAACAACAAAGCTGTTCATTTTGAAATTCAGGAAGAATACAACATCCAGCTATGGCCAGGCAAGAGCACCTTCCCCGGCTCTGCTCTGTGCCTCAAGCTGCCACAGTACACCACAGTTTTAGGCAGGCAACTACCAAGCTATTCTACTGGAAATTCCAGGTGAGATTAACTTTCGTATTTTAGATAAAGATTTGAAACACAGGAGGCTCTGTCTGAACATAAAGAAACATTCTTTTCCTCTAAAGATGACTGAGCACAGGAACCAGTTGCCCAGAGAGCTGGTGGAATTGTCATCCTTGTAGATACTCAAAAGCCATTTGAACACAGTCCTAGGCAATGAGCTCCAGGTGATCTGCTTGAACATGGGGGTTGGACAAGCTGACATCCAGAGGCCCCTTGAACCTCAACCATTCTGATTCAATGATCAGTGCCAAAATGTACTTTTACTTGGGGTTGCTCTAGTATAAACTTCACTGTTTGTGCTCTTAAACGAATGCAATACATCTGACACAGAAATTCCTCCAAAGGATCTGTGTATTTGGTATCTGAAAGATATTATGTTTCATTTTCCATGTCTGAAACAGACCTTGTCTGTCTAAATCCTACATTACAACAGTTATCACTGTCCCACTTACCTTTGGAACAACATTTGCAAATAGATGATCCAGCAGCTTAACAGAATCTGTGCCTTTTACTCTAAACTTGCCAAATGGTGACAGGTCAATCACACCGACTTTTTCCATAACCTGTTTATACTCACGACCCACAGGGTCAAACCAATTTGTGCGCCGAAAACTGGGTCTGAAACAGAGCAGTTAGACACATTAAATACAATTTTAAAATATTGTGGCTCTTTTCAGCAAAACACAGTCTTCAGTTTCTTCAGTTTAATAATCACCCAAAAGAGACAGACTTTCCTAATTGTAGGCAGCTTACCCAATATTTTCCTTAGCCTAACATAGCTTAATAATTAAAATCCTTCAACATTTATTTAAGTTTAAGGTGTTAAAGGCTTTATTTCTGAACAGCCAAGTGTGTCTCTTTATTTGTTTATGAGATTTAGATTGGGACTCCAGTATCCATGTGGAAAATATTTATTTGCTTGAAGCTCCCTTATGCGGGCAGGTAACAAGGTGGGCAATCATAGAGGGGTTACAAAAAAAAAAAAAAAAGGAAAAAAAAGAAAAAAAAAAAAAAGAAAAAAAAAAGAAGGGAGGGGAGGGGAGGGGAGGGGAGGGGAGGGGAGGGGAGGGGAGGGGAGGGGAGGGGAGGGGAGGGGAGGGGAGGGGAGGGGAGGGGAGGGGAGGGGAGGGGAGGGGAGGGGAGGGGAGGGGAGGAAGAAAAGATCAGGCTTCTCCATTCCAGACAATTAGAGAGAAATGAGCTTTTTCATGAACACATTATACTGTGCTGCTGATCAAAGAATAAGAAATGGACAAAAATACACTTTTATAATGAACAAGTTGTTTTCCAAGTTCTTCCTTGAGCTAGGTTGCTCCCTGCTATGCCAAACTTAGAACAGTTACAGGATACCTTGATGTGTGTTTTGAAATGTCTGCATTATCAGCATAAAATCTATTCTAAACTATGGAAAAAGCAAGAATAGAAGAGCTATCTAATAGGTAGGTCAATAGTTGAAATGAATGATAAATGTATGCTTCTTATTAAATTTAACTCAGCTGGCTTTTGCTATGACAATTTCTTAGGGGAGAAAAAAGAAGTAATCTTTCATTTACTTGTATCCAGTCTCATCTCCAGGTTTGTAGAACCAATGAGGTTGCTCCCATCCTGCATGAAAGCCCATTGAACATCTTGACTTTAGCAAATGATACAGCCCACTGGTTCTCTCTGTTGGTCTCCCAGCAAATCTTTCTTCTTTAGGGTAACCAACTGGAGGGGAAAAGTAAAAAATAACCAAAAAACCTCAAAAGCTATGGCATGCTAAGATCATCACCAGCATAGAAACGTGTATATAAACGAGAAATCTAGAGGCAAGCTTTGCTGGAATCCATCTTCAGGACATAAATATATTTAAAAAATATCTTCTTACCAATATTATTAAAACCATAGGATTCTCTTGCTTTGGCTGCTGTGTATTCTGTGGTGGTCCACTTTCCATAGCGGTTCGGATCTAATTCTATCAGGTCAAATGGAGGTTCCCCCTCAAGGATCCAGTCACTGAGGTACTTTCCTATGCCACCAGCATGTATAATGCCATACCTTAAAAACAGGAAAAAGTCCTGCAGTACCAAGTCTTTCATGTTTTGTTCTTTTAAAATCAGTACTAAAATATACTACTAACACATACTGCACAGACCCTAAAGTATTTTACATTTTTCCCTCTTTTTTTCATTTGTTCTGTTTTTGTCTTGTTTTCCAAGATTACAAACTTATATTAACAGTCCTTCTACTGATCTGCTGTCAGCAGCAGAATGTCCTCACTAATGTACAGCAGCTGCAGTGTGTGAGATTTTAGCAAGCTCTTCATTTCTTTAAAATTAATAATTCAATCAATCATCTTTTCCGGAGAATTAACACTCTGAAACAATTCATATTAAAGAAAGCTTTCAAACTTGTGATGTCCATTAAATACACTTCCTAGTCATAGAATACCTTTTCTGTTTCAATCAGGTTTGATTCAACCACACTCAGATCTGAAATCCATAGAGACATTCCAGAAGTTACAATGAGTATTTATTTTCCAGTATTAAGATCAACAGTGGCAAAAGCCAGAAGACAACACTACAGAGATTGCTTTAAGGAATTTGAAATTCCAGCAGTACTTTTTAGATTGCTCCACGGAAAATCAGGGAATGTAGAGGAACTGGAGACAAAAATAGAAGACTTGTTTGCAATGGTGCCAGAGGTTGAGAACCACAGTTTCTCACCTATTTACATTCTCTCTTCTCCACTACAGCTACAAAGAGAACTGGATCCAGAAAGCTTATGCTAATAAAATAAACATGTAGAAATTTTCTGTTACCAGTCTGTAGCAAAAGCCTGTCCTGTTTCTACATAATGAGTGTGTGAAGAATCAGACTGTAGAGAAAATATCTTGTCAGAAACTTACATTAAAGGAACCACTCTAGACAGCAAAGCCAGATATTCAAAAGCTTTTAAGTGATGGATTTTAGGTTTCTGTTAAACATTTTGTACACAACTCTAACTATCAAAATGCTTGACATCTTGACATACATAGGGAAAAATGTGTGAAACTTGCTCCTGCCAGGTTACAGAAAACTGGGGACACAAACTTTGTTGTGCTGCGATATGTGCATGTTGCTACTCAGTCTGTGTATGATGAAATAGAGCCTCTGATTTGACAATGAAATGTTTAATGACAAATAATCATTAATATGGAATGATTTAAAACTTTTTTTAATACCTCTG
Source organism: Pyrocephalus nanus (assembly GCA_038380795.1). Lineage (NCBI taxonomy): Eukaryota > Metazoa > Chordata > Aves > Passeriformes > Tyrannidae > Pyrocephalus > Pyrocephalus nanus. Next base: position 22,188,111 of record CM076263.1, read on the forward strand.
TTGAATTAGTTTGCCATGTCTGAAAAAAAAATTGTCAAAATATCTTTCTGCCTGGGGAAGATGCGAAAAAAATTCTGAGTTAGTTATGAAATGTTCCTAGGAGCACAGCTGAAAAATCCTTAAAAAAAAAGTCTTTTCAGAACCACGTTTAGATTAACATGCAGCAATTAAACCAAAAATACTCATGCAGAATAGCAAAGCTAAAGCAAACTTCAGTTGCTGCTCATCAACTTTGCCTTCATGTCTATCCCCTCCATTAAAATAGGTAAGGATCTTATTAAAAAAAAAAAGAAATCATTTAATTCTAATGCATATGCATAAGAAGAATGAATCCATAATATCAATAACATTACTTTGATATAGTGGGGTCTTAATAAATAAAAGAGAAATACCAAACTGATTACATGAAGTAATTCTGCTAAACACACCCCTTTAGGCAGTTCAGCATAAATCTTCAGATTCAGCACAAGCTTCTATCACCACAGCTGATGCAGTAAGGATGAGCGCTTGTAAACTGCCACTTTGCAAGTGTTCCTGGTGTTAATGCAATTCAGCAACTCTTAATTATTCATGGGTATAAGCTTTATGAGCATGGCTATGATGCCTTTGAGTACAGCTCCGGTCTTAGCCAGTTTAAGCCTCCCTTCACCATTCACTGTAGCCAAAAGCAGAGGGGAACAAAGCAGAGACCACTGCACGATTGTGAATGCTGACAGACCAAATACAGTGCAGGTTTTTAGCTTTAGCTGAAGACTGCTGAGCTGATGGCAGGGTAACCCCAGGAGCAAGACAGCACAGGGGAGGCTGCCCTGCTACTATAGGTACAGCCCCTGCACTTGGGCCGAGTGGTCTCTGCACTCTGCAGAGCTTTGCAGCACTGACTCTGTGCAACCCATTGATTTTGTTTTGATTTTACATTACACAGGATGCCCAAATCCCTTGTTAACTCAGATAATAGGGAGCTGATTGTCTTAAGACATCCACTGCAATTGTTCTGCACAAAAATGAAATGTATTCTTCAGGGGTAGGACGTTACAAGCAGCTATGAAGAATGGTACAGTAGAAGAACCTCAGTCTTCATGTGATTAAGAGAAAATTTCCTTAATGAACACAATCTGTCCTTCTCGGTTTTTCTTCTCTCCTTCCAATCCCTGACAGATTGTCTTCTCACTGTTCCTGTCACATTCTTGTGTCTTACTTATGAGTTCCTTGCTTCTCACTCATTTCCAAATCGTTCCATTCCTTTTCCTAGGAAATCTGAGTCTCTGCACACTGTGGTCCCCTTTACAATGGCTTTGTCCCAGGTTATGGAATAGTTACACTGCTTTGAAATAAAGTTTTCTGAATAAAATCCTAACTTAAGCTTGTTAACATTTTCAAAGCTATAAGTAAATAAAAATGGGAAGCATTGAGCAACATTAATAATAAATAGCACTACACACTCTGGTAACTATACTTAACTTTTTTGCATGTTAAAATGCCTTGTAAGCTGCTAATTTTAGATAATAAAAATCCTCTAATCTAACAGCACTAAGTCCACTGTCACAATGTCCCTGCTAGTTGAGTGTGAGATAAGGATTTGCTAATGCACACAAAAAGTTACAACACTGGTAGAAACACCTCAGTGACCCAAAAGCATAGAGCAGAAAGTCAAAAGTCCCTGAAAAGCAGACAGAGCAATCCAGTGATAGACACATAATTGTGACCTGTGTACTAAACATTTAGTGATTAATCAAACTCCTGAAATAAGTTGTTTAACGAAATTTAAACATGTAACACTAGTCTATATGGAACTTTGATTCTGCTCCCATGGATACCAGTGAATTAAAACAAGCTCCAAAGTCTGGCTACAGAGTAATGAACCTAAACAGTCTTTTGGGTGAACAAGGTCTAGGCAAACTGCTTTTGTAACTGTAAGTTCTGCAAATGTTACTGAAAGATAACATTATTTTTTTTAAAATCCAAGCAGCAAAGGTGAATACCTTTCACAATGAATCATTGCAAAATTACCAAGCCTTCTTATTTTGAGGGCCTCAGAAAGCATGTTAGTGATACTGCCTTATCGTATGATCTAAGGGTTTGTTTGCTTTGGAATGAAAGAAAACTGGAAAAAGCTGAGCTGGATTTTGAACAGCAAATTAGGCAATTGGAAAAACAATGTAAACAGAATGTGTTCAATAACATGCACCTGGAATTGCAATTGGTTCATTCTATCCATTTTGACTCAATGGTCAAACTAAGACAATTAAAGAGATGTCAGTAAGTGTTTTACCACTGACTCCAGTGCAGCTGTAATAAATAAGATGTAAATCACATTCAAAGAAAATGTCATATCTGGTGGGAGAATGACACCAGTAAACCACTTGTTTCTATTGTTGCACTGTCCTCTTCATTTGCTTTCCTCCAATACCCAGCAATGTAATTTTTCAGCTCAACTTTCACAGTTAGAAACATGACTGTGTTTTATCTCTTGAGCAGTCAGTCACAAGGTATGCTGGTCTTCTGATCAGTATACCTTCAGTTCTTTACCCAAAAATTAATACTTCACATTAAAAGTTCTCCCTGTACCACTCATTTTTGTCCAGCATTGGTAAACCAGTTTTACATACTCCACACAACTGTTAAATACAGTGTATTTCAAAGCAATACATACAATTAACTGGAAAGTGTATTGTAATCTCAGCACTTTCATGACTTTAACTTGCTGCACAGAAAATACAAAGTACTACCCATTTCTAGCTGCTTCATCAAGTGTCACAGATATTGGCCTCCAGATTAAAAGGAGGAAATAAATTAAAAAAAAAAATAGTGAGAGTTATGAAGAAGAAGTAAGAGAGAAGGATGAGCTTACATTATAGAGATTGTGGTAATTAAGACTATTTCAAATTACCTTTTACACAAAATATGTGTAAAAAGATGGTCAAACACATAAAAATATACAAAGCTTGAATTGACTCCCATTTTAACAATATGACAGACAAACAAAAGTTGTTGCAAAGAACTTACTCACCCAAACCCAATAGCTACCCAGTAATTTCTGACACCCTGATGTGGTCCCACCATAGGAAGAATGTCTGGAGAATAGGTGATAGGACCTGCAATTGTGTTTACGATGTCTGCTTTTCTCAAAACGGGGACCATTTCCATAGCAGCCTCAATATGCTCCATTATTCTGTCTAAATCAGACTCAAAAAGTTCTTTTCCAAAACCTGCACAAATATTTGACTCTTATTATATAGTTAGTTACACTAAAACACATACATTTTAAATACAGGTATGCAATCTCTACATATAAAGGTTATATGGAATTAAACAGTGTGTATGTTCAAGCCTTTGCCACCCTACACAAGAAATAATAGTGTGCAAAAATCCCTAGTTACCTACAGGATTGAGTTTATTTGTCACTGCAGTTATAGTATCCTTTATACATATTTGTTTAACCCTAAGGTCATGCAAATTCAACAATGAAGTAGAAAGAAAGTGAAGGAACACAGAAACTTTCTTCTACGTTAATAAGACCCACTTATTTTTCTCAATGTGCCAATAATTTGAGAAGGGGAAGAAACATACTTCCTGTATATGCTTATCATTTCCATTAAATCATGTGAATTACTTCACCCCTCAGTCTGGGCCATAAGCATTGCTGACCATTATTCTGTAGAGGCATTTGATGCTACTGGAAACAATAAGTTTAGGAAGCTGCGAGCGAGCTATCCAAAACTGAACATGTTGATTGCTCTTCCTTAGGAAGCATGCATTTTTTTTAAAACAGCAATACTATTGACTTAATATAACTTTTTGTCTAGAAGTGAAGGGAAAGCTGGAGTCTAGATATAACACAGAAGTTAATTTTTTTTTTTTTAGTAAGCAGCTGTATGACACAGGATATTTTTGTATTCTATACAAATCTACAGCTCTCTTGCACTTGTATCCAAACACAGCATTTTGTCTAAGATATTCTTTTGCTGTTTGTATTTGACAATCACATTGTCCTGTGAGAAGAGCAAAAATCTAGAGCCCCTGTCAGTATGCTGGAGAGAACTGTAACTTAGAAAAATCCCTATTCACTCATAAAAGGCTACATAATGCAGATTTGGTGACTGCATCTAATCACAAAGCACAGCTACCTCTTCAGAAAGTAGGCTAAGACTATGTTGTAGGTGTGTATGTTGTGCCTATTTCAAGTAGGCTTTTCTTATGTTATAGTTGTATTTCTATTCTTTCATTATTAGAGTTACAACTATTCTTTGAAAAAAGTTTCTGCATTACAATCATGTATCACAAATATTTAGTATTTTCCATCACATAAGGCAGCATAATAGCCTGGGATTTATACACATTGAAATGTGTGCTAGTGCTCATCAAGTTTGAAGATTTAATGTTCTAAATTACCTGGTGGGACTCCACTTGTTACCCAGGAGTCCTGCAGCTTCATTTTCTCCTCACTTTCATATGGACCAAATAAAAGACCATCCCTTTCTTGCCTTAGATAATATGATCCTTCTAAGTCACGAATCACAGGCAATTCTGTTTTTAAGGCTTTCACTTCAGGGATAGTTGATGTCACAACATACTGATGATGAACAGGTATGAGAGGGTGCAGCAGGCCAATCATCCTGCCTATATCACGGGCCCAGAAGCCTAGAGTAGAAAAAAACCCAACAAACCCAACATTCAAACACTAATTTAAGTGAACAGACAGTAAAATATTTGCAGGAAACACTGTGCTTTTATATGTGACATTTTCCCCCCCCATATTTCTAATTTTCACATTATTTTTCATATTATCCAGCATATTTTCCCTCCATAATGCCATGTCCTTTTTCCTAATTATACCGTATATTATTATAGCATACACATATAAAAAATATAATTGGTAAATTATAAATTAGGCTTAAATTAAGAGTTGCACAAAACCCATGGGTTTTTTCAGTAAAGTAGGTCTCCAATGTACTCCTAGCAAAGTCAGACACATAAAACCCAGAATACATTAGCTTACACCATAGGTGTTAACCTAGACTCTTACTATCAGCCAAGCGAGTTAGTATGCTTTCCCAAGACAGCAGTCAAGTCCTAACAACCCAACAGAGCAAGGAAGTATTTTCAGACAGGTAACCTCAAGAATTGGAATTTCTCTCATCTTTCACATGCATCATGTGATTCATGTTAATTATGTCTCTCATACAGCAATCAATCCTTTATAATGTTCATATCAGAAGTTCTGATACAGACTGTGACCAGAAAATGCAAGCAACAATTTCCCTGGCTCTGAAACTGGCTCAAGATCCTTCACATATACCATGAGGCATAAGTTAAGTAAGACCTAATTCTTCTCTGTTAAGGTTAAGCAGGTAAGACAGATTCACTTGGTGAGATATTTGTATCAAAGTCAAGGAGCAGAAGCCACTTAACTGCCATACAAGTTTTGGCTCTGCATCATGGCTTACATCTGCTGTGAGGCTGGAACATAACAGTATTGGGAATTGGACAGGTACACCTGCCTGGAATGGCGGCTGCTCTAAGAAGCTTTGAATATCCCTCAGCCCTGCTCTCCTGACTCTTTAGAGCAGGGAGCAGAGGTCTCAGGAGTGGGAATGAAGGGGGAAAATTGGATGAAACAGGAGTTTCAGGGGAGTCTGGGAGTGAGCGCTGGGGAAGGCAAAATGAAAGAGAGGTAGCAGGACATTCCAAATAAAAGGTTATGTGCCATATGGCACCCAGGAGGAAGAAGGTAGGTAAGCCTAGTTCTTGTGCAACCAGCTGACTTCAAACTGTTCATGACAAACTACCTCTAGCAAAATTTGCTACCTAACACAGCTGCCCCTTCTCCTAGGACATACACTTCATGTTGCCTAGCTTACCATGCAACTTTTCTTCCTTTTTGCTGATTACTTGTCTTAACCAAACATTCTTACCTCTCTCTTCAGTTCCAAGACTTCAATTATATACCCCCAAAGATCTGGTCAAAGTTTCTTAGGACCCTGAAGGCAGCAAAAGACATAAATGATCCTGAACAGCCCCACCTGGGACTTCCACCCACACTCCTGTCTATGGACACAGGTCAGCTGTGCCATTCCAGGTCAGCTCAGGTCCAGGTCCTTCAGAACCTGTCTGAGCTGGTTTGATTGTAGGTGTGCGCAGCTCTGTCACAACCATGCCTGTGCCTGACCATGGAACACATTGATCCAGACCCTGATCCGTGGACTACTTCTCAACTTGACCTCAGCTCAGTCTCATCTCCACAGTCCTGCCTGTTTTTTACTGGGCACTATTTGACCCTGGTTTCTGTCACCAGGCCTGTTCCTGACCTGTGGTCACATTCTTGGCTTGGCCTCAGCCTGGCTTTATCACTATGGATCTGACTGTGCTTTATCTCCACAAGCTTGCCTTCACAAGCTTGTCAGGAGGTCTGGACTGTGGGCTGAACCCACGTGTAGGTCCTGGGCCTTCCCTGCTGCCTCCCCTGTGCCCTGTCGGACAGAGCCCTTGCTGGCTCAGCCAGCCTTGTTACCGTGCTTGGCTCCCTGTCCCATCAGGAGCAGACGACTCACGCTGCTTGCTGACATTAACTTGGGAATACATCCTCTCACCTCTGGCATGGCTCAAAGCCACGGCAATTAGGAAAGCTAAACTGGGCTCTGCTGGTCTTGCGCCATTTCCCCGTGCCAAAAGGGCTGCCAGTTTCTTATTTAATATTACCAACTAGCCTCAGGGTCTAACATCCATGGTTTTTAAAAATGCAACGTTTCCAACAGAAATGTTTTCTGTGGTGACTCAACAATTGCTGATAACCAGGTGAAGTAAGGGAGAAGGAAATTCAGCATCACCATCAAGAGATCTGTTCAGTTAAAAGCCCCCTGTCCAGTCAATAGTGTCTAGTCAATACTAGAAACCAGTACCTGTTGCTCTGCCCTTATCTTAATGGCACCCTTACCACTTGGAGGAGACTTTCTGCCAGAAGACTTGTTAGGTCATTTAAATTGGCTGAGGCATGATCCTGCCATAGTTGTATACACTGAATGATCCAAAACACTACGGAAACATGACTTATGTTCCCTTATACAGAAAATGATGAAAAATTTCTAGTAAAACTGCATTTCTAGCACATCTGCAAGGGTTTCCTTCATTTCACATGACGCACACAAAAGTGACTTTAATTGGAGACTAAAATCTTTAGGGAATGTCTTTTGATTTGGGCATTTTCATATCACCTAAAAATAAAACTATTTAAAGGTGATGTCAGCTAATGATCCACAGAGGAGAACAAAAGGTGAAGTAGCAGAAAATTAGGTCTTTGAAACCTATCTTTGTTTCCTTCAGAAAATAGAAATTTTCTTAGCCATGAAGTTTGCAGAATAACATTACAAACACAGCTGATTTTAAAACGCTTTTGAGTAAAAGGTTTGCTTAAAATAAAATCTTCTGTATTGTCTCCTAAAAAAAGTCATTTACAGTAAGCATGCATTTAATTGCTTAGAACAACAACAGGTGACATTTACTAATTGAAAAATATTACTATTTCTTTAAGGTTTCTGAACCATATGCAAATGTATTACAAAACCGAAAATGTCAAAAGGAAAAACATATTCTCTGAAACAAAATTCTAATTGGAAGCAGATGTCAAGCCCTATTACATATGGTAGAGATAAATAAAGGCATACATTATGTCTCTAGAACATTTGTGAAGATTAAATTGTAAAAACTGCAAACACCTGATGCTGAAATAATTAGTGGTTGTATTCCTTAGCATATCTGCTGAAGTATGTAATCTATCTCTTTGTTTTTTAACATCTCCCACCACTACTTATATATAAGTGATTGTATACAGTGCTTAAATGTCTGAAGATATGTTTATATACACACACCCACACTATATATATAAACTAAATTCACTATTTTTGCAGACTTTAATCAAACCGGCTGCAAATCACTTCAGCAGGCTCAGTACCAGTTAGTTCATTTCAGGGATTATTTATTAGGCATCTGCTTTCCTTCAAAATGGGAATCTCACGTAAGGAACAGCTAAAGATCGGTTGAAACTAGTTTGTTCCAGTTCCTCAGCAGATGTTAGCTGTGGGGTGGGAGGGGTGGGGGGGAGAGAGAATGTAAAGAGCTTTCTGATGTATTTTTCTTTGCAACATGAGCCTAAAATATGAGCTCTGAGTTATACCAGTCATGATCTGTAGTGGAATGAGGCAAGGCCGAGAAAAAGAATTAATGTTATCTGAGAAAACATTTATAAGAGAAATGTGTTATACAGTATTGATTTTACATCATTAGCCAGAATGTTAAGCAATATGTGCTTCAAATATTCATTTTGGCTGAACAGTTAACTACACAGGAGAAATAAGTAAATATATTGTTGATTTAATAAATTATTAAATAATAAAAAATACTTATGAAAAGTTCACAAGGGTGCATTCTAATTTTTGCGAATAAACTTTGAAGAACATTTACCAAAAAACTCCGCTTAACGTCAACTTGATACATAAGCCAAAGAAAGATAATTACAGTATAAAATTTTAAGAAAATTACTACATTTGTAATATTTCATCCATATGATGCAGAGCCAATAGTTAGGAATAATGAGTGCCTAGAAGCTTGTGGCCTAAATAAGTCTGATTGCCAAAAGAGCTGCCTTTCCATTTCATTACCTTGGATCACTCCCAGACCAATATATCCACACTGTGTAACAACTGACATACAGATCCTATTTGTAAGAGACCTTGTGATTTTGTAACTGAATGCTGTCCCATAATTCATGCCTGAACGCCATGAACTGACAGTCCAAAGGCAATCAAATATTGACACCTCTCATTTCCAAGTGTTTGACTCTGCAATCTACGTAAAATTCTTTTAATTTGTCTTTCTGTTTGTGTGGTTGGTTGCTTTCTAAAGAGCCTATTAGATTCCCATAGCCCTCTTTCTCTCCCAAATGTTATTATGTAGCACTCATGAGCAAGCTTAGAGCCTCAAGGTGAACTTTTTCAGATCCTTGCTATTTAAGCTAGGCATATAGCAATAGCAGGTGACCACCTATGTATGAAAGGCATATGATGAGAAAGTGCACCCTTCAACAGGTTTTCCAGTTAGTCTTTATTGAAAGCCTGGAATGATCTAGCACAGGGCTGTCTACATCCCAGATGCTGAAAGAGAGGTCACCCAGTAAAGCTCCTGCCCTGAGAGTTCAGCCATTTTATCCCACTCTCTCGAAATTTCTCTCTATCCCAACTTTCTCTCTTCATCATCCCTGCTTGGCTCACACCTGCTCTTCTTTTCTGATGTTGCAAACTCCATTCTTCTTTGTCCAGTCCTTAAATCCTTCTTCAGCTATTTTGCTGCTGTGTGCAAGTCAGTCTCCTCTGTTTGTCAAATTTTGTCCCAGATACCTTCCTTGCCTTCTAATCTACTCCCATCTACCTCTCCCTTGCTACTCCACCAGTCTTTTTTGCTTAGATCAGGCAGCCTCAGTTTTCCACTCAGTTTCACACACAACCATTCCTTGAGGATCCTTCCTAATCATTTGTCTGAAAATCTCCTAGGTCCGATTTCTTTACTGAAACATATCAGGTACCTTCCCACTCTCTCTCTCCCTGGTGTCATCACCACTGTTGCCATCTCCTCTTAGTTTGAGCTTCCTTATTCATTAAATTTTCCAGTATGTAACTGTTCCACTTGCTGCCAGTGCTCCCAGGAATTTTTCCCAAGCATTTTGCTTTCCCAGTCTAATCCCCTTCCAGTGCAATTCACTCATAATTCCAGTTGTCAACCATGGTTATTCTACCCACAAACAAGAAGAGTCTCTGTCTCACTTCTTCATTTTATCTTCTTTGCACTAGAAATATATGCTTTTTGTTGTTGTTCCACTGCACATATACAGAAAGGAATTATAAAGACAGATTCTTGCTCTCAGTTCACTTGTCCCATCTGAGTAAGAAAGTCCACTTGAAACATCACAGTTTCCTGCTGAAGCCTGATTGTTCATTGCGATGGGATGTATGAAAGACTAATGCCCCAAAAATGCAGGTATGATTCAGTTTGAGACAGACAGAGCCAGCAAAAAAGTTTAATCTATATGGTAAATATTCAACATGTTTTCAAACAATAGAAACTCAAATGTCTTCTACTGGGAAGCAAAATATATGCTTCATATAGGATGGGCCAATAGTTTCACCAATAATATATTTTTCTATACTTATATAAGGCAGCATAAAAATAAGTGAAGTTTAGATTGAATACAGGTTTTTAGACCTATTAACTTGCTTAGGAAAACAAACACAAATCCAAAGGACTCTTGCCCAAAAGCTCTTTGAAGCAGAAACATCAGTCTGGCTTCTTTAAACATCAGTTTGGCTGCTTTAAAGAGGAATAAAAATTGCATATGTAAACACAAGCTCTTTTGAGTCAGGCAATTTTTATGACATGCAGAAAAATGCATTGTTAAGTACATGTTTAAATACTACTCAAAGGGCAACAAAAAAATCTTTTGTCTCAAGGATATGTGGATAGAGTTAAATATTAGAGAAAGATAATACTGAAATAAGCAGGGTCAAATCATCAGTCTCTTTGAAAAAATACTGAAGACATATCTACTTCATTTGTACATTCCATCACCTATTAGATTTCAGCAACAATATTGCATAGCCCAGAGAGCAGTTCAAGCACCTAGAGGGTGGTTGGGCACTGGAACAACTCCCCAGGGCAGTGGCAGGCCTGACAGACTTCAAGAAACATTTAGACAACACTCTCAGACACATAGTGTGACTCTTGGTGTGTCCTGTGCAGGGCTAGGAGTCGGACTTGATGACTGGGTCCCTTCCAACTTAGGATACTCTATGATTCTAGACAGTAGCCTCTCTTCTACACAACTTATTATAAACCAGTAAAGGTCTCTTTTGCTACTATACATTTTTAATGCCTATTCAAGGGCAATTAACATAAGAGCTAAATTTTCATCACAGTGTAAAGTAACACATGCAAAGTACACTTTACCACAAACCAAGTGAATGTTTGAAAACATGTATTGCTTATATGTGTAATCCATGCAATTCAATACAGGTGCTTGGTGTCAGTTAGCTTGTAAATTTGAAGAGTGCGCAAATGCTTGTATTAAATCTTACCTGCAGTATTCACAATCCTCTTTGCTCGAATTATTCCAAGTGGAGTTTCAACTTCCCACGTCCCATCTGATCGGGAGTTAAGATTAGTCACTTGGACGGGATAATTTAACTGGGCACCATATTTTCTGGCTCCTGCAGCCAAGGCCATAGTGAGAGAATATGGATCAATATGACCATCTCCAGGGTTATACAGGCCAGCTAAAACCTAAGTGAAGGTAAAATTCCCCAAATTAAAGAAATTAAAATTATCAGAATTATCTAATTAAAAAAAAAACAAACAACCCAACACTCTTTCTTTCTTGAATATAGTAAACCTTAAGTCAAATCAAAACAAATTTTCAAAACATATGATAATATTGGCCTACATAGAACTATACAACTATCCAACTTAACAATGGTCTAAAGGAGTAAAATTGCTCAGATCTCCCATGCAATCAAAAATGCTTTAATGTTGTAATATTATACACATATTAATTAATAGTATGCACACTGAGATACATTATGGACTAAAATGCACATGAGTCTGATTTTAGGCTGTAATACATCTTTTTTTTCATTGAGAAACAAGAATTTCATGTACAATTTGTATAAAGAAAGTAGACCTTACATGTATATATATCTGATAGACCAATATTTAATTGCAATGGAAATTATATTTCATAAAACCAGGTTTTTACCTTATCCATGTTCAATAAGGGAAATAACTCTTGTACTTTCTCAGGCGTGATTAGGTACTGCTCTGTTGGGTGCCAACCAGCCCGAGACATTTGGTATTTGAATTCATCCACCCTAGTAGGGGTTGAAGCAATTCTGATACTTCCAGGCTGATGAAACCCCACAGACTAAACCAAAGAGAAATAGTGAATTACTGAAAGAACCTTTACTGATTGCCGTATATGCATGTTTCTATGCTATGGGAAGTCTAATAGGAATTTTGCCACTAACATCACTGAAAGAAAATTCAAGTGAGTTAGGGGCTCCTGAAGGAACAGGGCTGAGATATAAACTCCTAGAGAAAATAATTTTTCAAGAAGTTGTCAAATAATTTCCTAGGTTAATGCATACTATCTTCAAGACAGTTGCATGAAGAATTTATTGAATGTCATGATACCTTTGTTTTTTTTAAGATTTGATTAATACTTGATGTATGCACTCACACACTTTCAAAAATTGAATCAGGTATGTCTCAAAAATAAGTACGTATAACAGCTTTTATTGAAGTCTATCATCCACATAATTTTCTACTGAAATGCTGCAGAATGTATTTAACTAAGCACCTTTACTGACTCAATGAATAACCACTCACCTTTTCTGCCTTCTTAATAAAGTAAACATCCAGAGCTAGACACTGACTGCTTACGTTCTGGTACACACTATTTTTTTCACGTTTTCTATGTTACCTTACAGGACAATAGAAGGGCTGAATTAAGTTTTTTACTGAAACTCACAGTGATAATCTGCTGTGGTATTTTATCTAGTTGAGTAGTAGAAAGAAGAAAAAAGTATTGTATGACAAATAGGAAAAAATACGTGTCATATTAAATATGATGAATGTAAAAAAAACCTCTACAAAATTTGTAAACTAGTACAGTTAGGATCATGCAATTTCTGCTGCAGTCCTAAGCAAGCATGAGTTTAGTAAATGAAATCCTTATGGCTGAGTGATACCAGACAAAAAGGATGACACCTGTGTTTCCCTGCATATCCATTCCTTAAGTCACTAAATAAAAACACATCTCTGAAAGGGATGGGAAGAATTGCAGCAATTTTCTCAAGTAGAGACAGCATCATATCCCACGCATTTTTAAGTGGACATGTTTAAAGCAGAAATGTATCATAATCAATCCATTCACTCCAGATCCCTGATGCTATTTTAGCTCCTCTATCAAGCTGAAGTTGCAGACTTTCAGTTTGCTGAGCTCATGAGATGTTTTATGAACACCATTTTGTTAAACTGTAGAGGGATCTGGGAAACCATCTAAAATACATAGAGACTAATCATTCAGAAGACTTTATTTCAATAAAAAGAGACACACTCTCACTCCACACCCTTATCAACTGCAAACTTTTTTGTAAGACTATTACTGCAGTTAGTATGGTTCTGAATTAATACTTTAAAGGTTAAGTTGATTACCTGCCCAGTCTCTTCTTCCAGTTTCTCATAGAGCTTGATACTATAAGCATGGATTTTCTTCAGGTTTACTCCAGGATGAAAATAAGTAGTTAAGCCAGCCTCAAATAAGAAATAGGAAAAACAACAACATAAATTAGAAATGTAATGTTTTCTTTCCTTCCTTCCAACTGTCAAGATACCATAAAGAAAAACAACACATGGATACAGCCAACTGCTGCAAAAATAAAAATAAAATCTTTTCCCTACTTAAGGCATTACTGTTTTCTGCACAAGTGTCTTTCCATCTGTCCTTTCTCATCAAATGTGTCAACCCATGATAGTTTTGCAGTTGTTCTCTCCTATAGTTTCCTCTCTTCCTTAAGTTATTGAGCTGACTGCTTCAAATCTTTTGGAAGGGACACACAAACTTCATTTCTGACAACTAAGTCTAATTATGAACTCTAAATGTCCTGTAGTAAGGTCTTTTCTTCTTGTAAATGGAGATGGGAGAGAAACCAAACCTTCAGAAAGACCATATCTTCACAAGAATTCTTACTTTCCTGGCGTGTGAACAGCAGGGCAGTGGAAGCCGATATTCTATTCTCCACAGTTGTCTTGTGTGGCAGCTAAAGAGCAATTGCTGCATTCCAGAAGTAGTTTAAAGAATTATTATATATATTTTGTACATCACTCTAATAGGTTTGACTTCAGAAAGCTATCAAGCTCTTTTGAGTTCATGCAAAGGTAAAACCAAGAGGTTACTACAGCCTCTTATATTTAAGGAAACTATTCCCGTGCCTACAATGGAGATGGCCACATCAACCTAATGGCATTCATTTAGCACTTAAAAAAGCAGAATGAAGTGTTACTGAAGTTAAGCCTATGTCCTGAATTTATCAACTCACTAACACCCTTCTTCAAGTGTATTATTGTGGCAAGCTTTATTTCGTTACACTACGTATTCCAGATATTATGTAGAAAATATGTAATTACATGCATGTGTGTTATGTACCAGTATGTCCATGTGATTAGCATTATTATAGGAGGAGTCCCCACTCTAACATTATTACATGTATGTCTTTTAGTTCTTTTTCTTCAACCCCACAGTGCACAGTTGTTACATTTGCTCCTCCAAGACTTTATGTAATGTCAGCAGTGGCAAGAAACAAAGTCAGGAAATAAAAAAGTAATGAATCTCCACACTGTTATACACACAAACTGCTGTTAATTTGAGAGATTAACAAAATATTTCTTACTGCATGCCAGGTAGATCCTGCAGTGAGCTCAGATTTTTCTAGCAGAACAACATCCTTCAAGCCAGCTTTAGCCAAGTGGTAGGCCAGACTTACACCAACACAACCACCTCCAATGATCACTGTGTCTGCTCTGTCTTTCCCCAAGGAAGATGAGGTTTCTTTCCTAAAAGAAAAGAAGAATTTCAAAAAGGCACTTTTTCATCTCTTTTGTTTACTGCTTCAATGATAATAAAACTTAGTGTCTGCTTGGCAATTTACACACCTAACTTAAACCCTAACCTGTTCACTTGTATCTTCTTTTAAAGTAAATCTCTTGGAGAGATTATGTAAATAGTAGTAATAAAAAAAAATAGTAGTAATAAAAAAAAAAATCAAAGCAAACTTGCTTCCACTTGCAACTTTAAAACTTGTGTTATTACCCAAAATAACCTTATTTGTAGATCCTATTTTTCAGTAACAAACTGGCCCCCAAAATGACAGTGTCAAAACCTGACTTTTCAAAAGAGCAATAGTATGTACAGTACAAAGTCTTTAAAAATGTCTCCTTAGTAAGGCTCCTTAATAAATTTCTAGAGCCAATGCCAGTAGATTATGACAGTGTATGCGTTCATGAACAATGAAAAATAGGTTTTATTTTTATATTCTGTCTATTTTGACATGTTCTTGTTTTCTGAAGACAAAACATTATAGAAACAGGTTTTTGTCAATGGCTCACATCTGCTACCTCACCACACTGTATTTTCACAACTACTTTAGGCCAGCATAAACCAGAACTGCTACCATAGGCAGTCCCATTCTTCTCCAAGTCATCTGATCCTCCTCTCTACTACCTCACCCACAGACAGCCAAGCAGCAAGCTTGTGGAATGCGGAAATTTATCATGATTTTTTCAAAAGTCTTTTTTTTTTGGTGTGAGACAAGGTAGGACATATTAGCATAGTAGCAGTACACACTATGTGAAACCACAGTATCTCTCCCTTCAGGACAGTTAATCAATACTCAATTTTATCTCTCCTCGTACATTTGCAACTTCTCTGGCAACAGACTTTCTAATGTATAACTAGTCTTTCAGTGAGAAAACAAAGCTACTAGTTTTATGTATTATGAATAGAGATCTTATGACATTTTAACTGCAGTTTCAGAAGGAATGTGCACCATGGTTATTCACTAGCAAGTAATGAATAAATCGGAGGACAGGACACCACAGGTTTATGTATTTGGTGCACCACACACTTGCACATGTTCTTTTTAATGATTACATGTTAATTTTTGCAAGTTAATGGTAAGCTGTTTAACAGCTAAATGTGAGACACTTTCACCAGCTCCTCTACTGAATTTGGAGACACGGGTTAATCAAGGCCAAGCATAGGGGCTTTTCTCATGCTTCTTTTATGCTGTGGATTTGAGATTTTCTCACCTGATTTTCAGGTTTTTTTCAAACCTTTGTCCAAGAGCCCAGCAATGATCCGGGGTGCACCTTCCCGGTGAACTACACCTTCACCCAGATGTTTGATCGTGCCAGTTAAACCCGGTCAGTCCTTGCTCATCGGCATGGCCCAGAAGACAACAGGAGGGATCTCTCTACACCAGGTCAGCAACGCACCCTGGCTGGGTCTGGCTTTAGCGCAGCAATGCGAGGCGCTGGGAGATGCACCTCCTGCCCTCAGGTGACCCGTTCGGCCGCTGGCAGAGCACCGCAGGCCGGCGGCAGGCCCCCGCCCCTCTCACCGCCTTCCCCGCGCATCCCCGACAGCGGCATCACCGGGGGCTGCGGCTTCGGCCGGTGTGGAACCACGCGCGGACCCTGCGACCGCGCTCGGCCCCTCCGCCCGCCCCCCGCCCGCACTCACCGCCCCTGAGCGCCGAGGGGCCGCCGGGCTGCCGCGCCGAGGGGGCAGGGCCGGCGCGGGGGCCGCAGCCACCGCAGGGCTCCCCGCAGCACCGCGCTCATCCCGCACACGACCAGGATGCGGAGCGCTGGCCTCGGGCCGCTCCACGCAGCGTCCAGTCCCGTCCCGCCCCTGTCCCACCGAGCCCAGCCCTCCCGGAGGAGGGCGCCGGACCGCCCCTTGGCCGAAGGGGCAGCCCGGGGGGGCCACCGGGCGCCTCTCGACCTCGGGCCGGACGGGGGCGACGGCGGGAGGAGCAAGACAGCCCCGGCCGTGCCAAGGGGCCCTGCGGGGTCAGGGGCCGTGCCGGGCGGGGGGTGTCTCCCGCAGCGCTGCCCGCAGTGCCCGCCCCCTCCTGGGGCTATAAAATCGCGGCCGGAGAACCTGTCGAGTCGAGCTTCACGCCGAGCCGTTGGGAGAGAGCGGGCAGTCGGCGTTCCTTGGCGAGGAAGATGCTACCGATCAGGAAGACCGCGAAACAGGGCAAAAGGGTAATTCTCCCGCCTCCCTCCCCCTCTCAATCCCGGGCGCTGCTCCCTGTGGGCACGGGAGCGGTGTGCCCTCCCCACTCCCCTCCGCCGCCCGCCGCCATGTGGACCCTGCCACGGCGGGACCGGGCGGTGCGGGAGAGCAGCGCCGCACCGGGTGTCTCGCGGCGGCTCCGGCCAGAGCCTCTTGCCTCCGTGGGATCCTTCCCGTAGGCTCCTCAGGGGAGCTGCTGCTAGAGCGGCATGACCCGCGAGCTGCGCCGATTACCTCCCAGTAAGGTACTCAGTATCTCTGCAGGTAATGTGATCTTCTGAAAACCTAAAATAAAGCCATGATTATAATTGCACCTGTTCAGAATCGAGCCGTTAAAGGCATTTGGACATCATTATGAGATAGATTAGAATAATTAACTCTGTAACAGCTCGCAGTTTTTGTTTCTCTGAACACATAGACTGGAAACAACAGACTTCAAGACCATTTCACTTAAAATTATTTGATATGCAAAGAAAATCTACTAAAGGTTGAAGGCTAATTGTTAAAAACCCCTTCCACTCTGCATGAAAATCACACTCAGCTCTATGTCCATGAGGCTTTTCTTTTTCCTGTTCCTCAAATTTCACCCACTGAAATGCCAGTGTGCCATCAAGAAAACTACGGAGAGAAATTGCAGTCTTGCCTTTGATAAATTCTTTTCCTGTACTCACTACCTTATATGTGTAGTCTTCATTCATTCATTCATCCACTTTTTAAAATAAATAGAATTATGTCTGCAATCTAATAGCAGAAATATTCTGAAAGCAATATACTTTTTAGAAATTTTGAACAAGCCAATGAAGCAATGAAAGGAATAAAATAAGTAATATATTTCAGGTGAAACTAATATATGTTCTCATATTTTTCAGTTTTACCAAAAAAAATTTGCCACTTTCCTTGCACTAGCATGGAGTTGAAGGCAGAAGCAAGGGTAATCACAGCATGCTATAAGGTTTTTAATTTGGCATCTTAAAACATTTCAGGGTTGTGCAAAACAAAAAGGATTTTCTTAGATTTTGTAAATCTGGATAAGCAAACCCTGGCTTTAAAAAGACTATCAGAAACTGCAGGCCAGCTTTTTGACATGTGTCTTATTTGGTAGGAAAATGTTACGTGATTACTTTTCTGTAATGCCTGTTGTGCCATCTAGTGTCACAAGTTACTTGTGGTAAGGCTCTGTCAACGTGGCATTTGTAGCTAAAAAGCTAAATGGGCTAAGAAAGAGATTAGTGATACTAATGTATAATTTTAAGAAGTTTTGCATATATTTTACAGAAGAATTTGAGGTGCTGTTTTACTTTCATGGGAATGGAATTGGAGCATTGACTTCCAGAGACTGCATCTCTGAAATACAATACGACTGACTAAAGAAAAGACATAATAAGTGTTTACATTATAAAGCCTTATGCTGCAGAAGAGCACATATACCATTCTTTAAAGATAATTTCAAAAGAAAATGTATTACTTTTTCCTATTACAGCAGAAGTATTTCTGGTAGCCCACAGGTATTTATGTCTGCTTTGCAAATACAGAAAATGGCAACATAGACAAAGGAAGGCCAGTAACAGTAACTGTTAACCTTTCCTCCTGCTTTCTTCAGGGTATTCTAGAGCGCTTGGATGCTGGAGAAATTGTGATTGGAGATGGAGGATTTGTCTTTGCTCTTGAAAAGAGGGGATATGTAAAAGCTGGGCCTTGGACTCCTGAAGCAACTGTAGAACACCCAGAGGCAGGTCAGTTTTACTGGGAAATGGTATTCCTGTAGTGAATGTAAACATGGTTGGCTCTATAATAACTATACAGGAACTTGTAGTAGTTTTCAAATACAAGTGTTCCTTGACACTTACATTGTTAAGAACAGCGTAGGAAATGCCCATCTTACCCCTTTTACTTGCTCTAATGCTAGCCAAAAGCAGTTGACTGGGTTTTATATTCATATTCTTATATGACTAGTGCAAACATCTCGTGATACCTCTTCAAAATGCTCTCCCAGTCTTCAATAATTTGCATCTCAGGGACTTTTTGATACAGATGCGGTTACATTTGTTTAATAACAATAAATGATTTCTCAGTCATGGATTTGTCCAGTCTGTTCTTGAGCTGATAATTTAAAGCTTATGATTTACAACATCTCATGAAAAAGAATTCTGCAGTTAACCATCTGTTTTGTTTTGTTTTAGTCATTGTAGGACTCATATATTTATAAACTAAAATGGTTTATTAATTCTTTCAGAGAAATAGCAGTTTTTAATAAACATCATAATGGGAGTAATTTAATGTTTCTGGCTCCACTATGAAATGGGGAATGATAGACCCCATAAGGACCTAAAAATTGCCATAAACATATAATGGAGTAACACTCTTAAAGTGGATGGAGAAAAAAAATGAATGACCATTCCACGCCTTCCAGCATAAAGATTATAGTGTTTAGCATAAATAGTGCAGAAGCAGATGCTAACTATTTATGTATGCTTCATTGCAAGAAAGCATTTGCACTAATAATATGATGGGCAGTTAATCCCACAAGCCAATTCAGAATACCCTGGGGAAAAAAATTTTCTTTGTTCTGTGTTTACCCTTCCAAATTAGTCTTTTTCTTCTACATATGGGAAGAAGGAAGAGAAGGGTAGGAAGAGATAACTCTTTTACATTGCTCTGTATACCTTACCTATTCATTCAATCTAATTCTTCTCAGCCTTCAAGTGTCACTTAGGTGTAGCATGCCTAATTTAGGGTTACGCATAGCTTTAGATAGTGCAGAGCTCCAGCAAAAGTTTAAGAGTTGATGATCTAATTTGCTGACTCTCATCCCAAAAAGAATTCCATTATCTCTCTCTGTTTCTCTCCATGTCTACCTTTGTCTGCCTCTGCACGTTCCAACTTACAACTCATAGCACTTATCCCATGCTCTTTATTTCCGCTTTGCTTGTTACTTTGCACTTGAAAAGCCCTTGACCCTCTCCACATGTCTCTTACAGGCTATTTATAAATACACCTTTCAGTGGAAATGTATGCATTGCTTTTTGTGCAGGGGGGCTGTCTCCTCTCCATTACTGCTTTTTTGCTTCTGCATGCTCAAGGGTCATGTTACTTTGAAAGCAGGTGTAAAGAACACAAGGAGCAATTGGCTGAGCCAGTGGATGTAAAAACCTTACAAATTACCTGAGTTTGTTGTTTTTATAAGGAAAGAAGGAAAAGGTGGGAAGTTCTGAGAGTATAGCAAGGGATTAAAAACAAAATAATATTATTAACAATCGTTTAGTCTCATATGTGGCTGTTAGCCCCATTTCTCAAATACTGGAGAGAAACAGAGTTTCACTAGTATGCTGGAAGTCACACAAGTAATTACAGAGTGGTTTGGGGTTTTGATTGTGCATCATGCTGTAGGTTTGATAACAACAACAGTGTATTCATTCTTCTGGTAAAAAACCCATCTGCCTGGGGTTAAATGAGATTCAGGCTGATACTTACAACACTATTTTTTCCCTCAAACTGTAGTCCCATTCAAGAATCTCCTGTTCACATATCTGAGATTTTGGGGTATGAAGTTCCTTAATCCCATATGTTAGATTATGTTTCATTTGAATACTTACGTCACCATCATTATTCACACAAATCCCAGGCATTCTTCTAGGAATGCAAGAACTCTATTTAAAGACCACCAGCCATGGGGGTAAACAAATCTGGTCTACTATTGAATATCATAGAGTATTTATGAAAGTATTTGTAGATTTTTTTTTTTCCTTTTCCTATTTCCTAACTGGTTTTCATCAATGCTTTCTCACTGGGGAGAATAGAAACAGAAATTACAGAGCACTAGAAACATGAGACAGACCACATATTTGGGATCAGTAGCCTATTGTAATGGTGTAGGGAAAAGAATACTCCCTGAATTATGAATCCTTGTCTCTCCATAAAAGTGTAAGAATTAAATTTAATGTACTGGAAAAAACTACTTGTGTATCTAGGGAATAAATTATTCCTATATTTGCTATAAGATATCAAACATTTACCTCTGTTTTACAGGATCACTAGTGTTCTAGAAATTATTAAAATTCTTATTCTGTGAATATACATGTAAAATCAATTGACAGTTCCAGTTCTGCTCCTGCTCTGGCAATCTAGGAGGTCTGAAGGACTGCACAAAGTAGAAGACAGGCAAGGTGGTAGGCAAAGCTGAATCTGCTGATAAAATAGAATCTTTAGTCATTCTTAGCAAAGAAAAATTAAGGAGAAAATTTTCTACCTAATGTTCTGAGAGTGAGAAGAAAGAAGTTCTACAAATACTAGGGTACTGCTTCTGCATTCTCATAATGGCTTTTCTAGTAAACACACTATCACTTATTTTACATTACATCAATAAACATTTGATTTTGGGGTAACACAGTAATAACTGTACCAGACATCTCTTCTTTGTCTCTTGTTTTGCAGTTCGTCAGCTTCACCGAGAATTCCTCAGAGCTGGATCCAATGTTCTGCAGACATTCACCTTTTATGCCAGTGAGGACAAACTAGAGAACAGGGGCAATTATGTAGCTGAGAAAATAAGTGTGAGTAAACCAGTTTTGATGGAGATGTGAAATGAATTGATTAATTTCAAAAGGTTTAGTAGAGAGATTATCAAGTACTTCCACAGTTTTTCATAACGGTTTTAGCAAGAAAGACGAGGTTGAAGGACAAAATATCCCAAACAAACACAACAACAAAACCAACCAAACAAAACCCCCTCACAAAGCACATATACGAAAACCTCACCAATCTAGCAAAAGACAAACAAAAACCAAAATAAACAACGCCCTTCCTCCCCAAACAAAATAGGTCAAGGATGAAGAGAGGAAAGAGAATGCCCACATTGTATTTTTTCCCATCTGAGGAGATTGGTTTACTGGAGTTTTGATACAATGACTATAGGGAGGACTAAATGCACAGAAGGCAAAAGTAGTGAAAAAGAAAAAAGAAATGTTTTAACATCCAGAGAAATGAATCAGCTGCAAAAATGGAGAAGAATCCTAGAGAATAATGACTGGCTAATTAGAACAAAATGTTTTTAAGAACCATATCTTCAATGAAGTAACAACTAAAAAAATCCAAGCTATACACTGTGGTTAATATTCCCCTTGTCTCATGTAAGGGTAATCTGTTACATCATCAGAAATACCATGCTGGTGTTTTTTTTACTCCCTGCAAAAAGGAGTTGTAGGATGTTGGATGTGTTCAGTAGATGCAGGCCCAAGGTCCAGCGGGATTTCTGGCACAAGCATTTCTAGATAGCTCCTTTGAGAGTAGAATAGTTGCCACTGAGGGGTTTCTCTGATCCTTTCCCTTTGGTCCTATTGCACATTTTAACTTCCACAAAATACAGAAAATTCCCCAGGACTCAGGGGGGAAGGAATAGCTTTGTACCTTGATAGCCTCAGTCAGGAATTAGAACAATCTGGACACTAGAGAAACACTTTAACTGAGGTCATAACAAAACATTATGATCAAATTTATTTGAAATGCTGTACCTTTACATTCAATAGATGCAACACTGAAATGTCGGAAGTGGTAGTCCCAGAAACACCGTACCTCTGGAACAAGCCATACTGCAATTTTTGCTCCCATGCAAAATTATAAGGGCTGGAGAGCACCTGGTATTGGGAATGCATTGCAGCAAACCTTTCCAAATTGATTTCCTGCCAGTTCAAGAAGCAGGCTCCTTCAGAATTTAAGTGGTTTGTGGTTCCACCTCCCAGAGTTCTCAAACATGTACCTGAGCACAAGGGAAGACAATGTATCAGCAATAGCCCTAAAAATCAGCTACATCTTTTAAGGCAGGCATGGAAAACTTCAGCTGAGAGAAAACTATGTAGATTCTAAGTAGTCCATGGACTGCAGAGAAACCTGCTATAATCAGTATTTGTTATCTGTCCCAAATAATGGGATAGATTTTCTCCAAATCTTTTTCTTTTTCCCCAGGTTAACCTCTGTTTCCAAAGCTGTTCTGGTCATCCTGATTTACTTATAGAGGGAATCTGTCTTTCAGCTTAGGTGATTAATTAATCAATCGCAAATACTGATAACTTTCCCTCTACTTTTCTTAAATTGTTAACTTTAACATCAAATAATTAATATCTTTTTTAAAATACCTTAAATAATTCTGTATATTATATCTGAATTTTTTAAATTATCAAAATATGAAAATACCTTTTAAAAAATCAATTGAAATTACCATATATTTTGTTTTACATCCACAAATGTCAGAATAAAAGCACACACACTTAAAGGTAACTAACTTGTTTTCTAATAGGCCAAGAAAATTCTACTTCACACCAAATACTTAGTTTTTACAGAATATTTGTGTAAAATGTATTAAAGGTAATGTGTTTTTTTTAGTATTTGATGATATGATAACTTATAGGCAGCAAGAATTTTTTTCAAAGTGTTTGTTATTTTTCTTAAAGAATCTTCCTAATCAATATTATTTTAAAAACCATTAAAGTTATAAAAGAATATGAAAAAGGTATTATGGCTTTTGACTTGCTTTGTCCTTATTTTGCTTTGAAATTATATACATATCTTTCACCAGGTAAAATTGACATAATCTATATTCACACAGTGCCAGAAAGTGAATGAAGCTGCTTGTGACATTGCAAGAGAAGTGGCTAATGAAGGTGATGCTTTGGTGGCTGGAGGAGTCAGTCAAACACCATCATACTTAAGCTGCAAGGATAAAACAGAGGTTAAAGCAGCCTTTCGAAAACAATTAGAGGTCTTTATGAAGAAGAATGTGGACTTCCTAATTGCAGAGGTAAATCTTTAAAAAAGCACTTGCCTTCAACTGGCAGAATGTTGAATTTTAAGATGTCTAGTTTCCTTTAGGGGGAACAACTATATATTGCTTCTGCCTTTAAAATTTTCTGCTGTGCTTTTGTCCCAGTAGTATCAGATATTTTTCTAAATGCACACCATCACCTGCAGGTGTCCTAGAATAGGACCTTGAAACCTAAGTTTCTACCTCAGTCAAGTAAAATTCTATACTTGTACAGAGAGGATATATTAATGGGGTCTTAACTTGTTTCTACTTCTTCCATACGTGGTAAGCAATCTAAGATGACTTTTCTAGGTTAAAATAATTCTTGGATTAATCTGTGATTAAGCTCCTGTATGGGCAATCTTATTCTGAAACAAAATTATCATTATGTTTAACTTACTTTTACTCACTGACTTTTAAAAATCCTTTTTTAACTGAGTGGTCAGTGAACTCCAATGAATTATGTTAGTATAAATCAGAAAATAATCAAGTTATTGTATTGATGGTGAATTTGGGGTCTGGATTAGTGTGTTCATGCTTCATTGCCAAGAAACTAAAGTTGTCTGGTTTTAATTTCTTTCAGTATTTTGAACATGTTGAAGAGGCTGTGTGGGCAGTCGAAGTTCTAAAAGAATCTGGAAAGCCAGTTGCAGCTACAATGTGCATTGGTCCAGAAGGGGACATGCATGGAGTGTCCCCTGGACAATGTGCTGTCCAGCTGGTAAAGGCTGGTAAGAATCTCTTTTAATATGCCCTTTAAAAGGAGGGAACAAAGTAAAGTCCTTAATTATTGAGATTAATGAATGTGTATCTGAAATAGGTAGCTTCCCAGTTATATCTGGTAAAAGTCTTGATTCTGTAGTAAAGTTTTTATGTGTACTTTACTAAAGCGATCTTGTAAAAACAAATGAAAATGCAGCTATGAAATCCTTGATAACCAGACTGCAATGGCCGGGAGCAATAGCCACAGACAGCTGATACTGAATACAGCAAAATCCTAAACCTATTTAAATTTAATTACAGCCCCAGCCCCAAATTCTAGAATCACATGCAGGATCCAAAGCCACCTTTGATTCTCTGCTTATGTATTTTTGAAATGTATGAAGCACAGTTCAAACCCAGGATGAAAGAATTAAGAGGATGAAAAAACCAATAATTTTGCCTATTCCCAGGACAAGGGGAAAGGCAGAAGAAACTAAGCAGGGGCATGATGAATGATGCTACAACAGTTTTCTATATCTGTTTGGAACTATTCTTTTCTTTTCAAGTCAGAGTTGAAATCCAAAGGTAGAACTTGTGTAAGGAACCTGCAAACTATTTGCATGTGTGGCTCTACATAATCAGACTTCACTGATTAAGCACTGGTAAGAAAAGCAGCTATAGAAGGGGGAAGATGTCCTTCATCATCAGGAAGATAAAGAGGAGTGCAACTGAGATGCAAATCCAGTGATCAGCCTCAGGAGAGTTGAGCTCTAACACAGATGCCTTGTTTTCATAACACTGGTGTAAAGATGGACTGTACTGCTACTGGACTGCTGTGGCTCAGAACTTTCCACTTCCTGTGGAGATGTGACTTGAAGTTATTTTCCTCTTCCTAGGTGCTTCTATTGTTGGAGTCAACTGCCATTTTGATCCAGAAACTTCCCTAGAAACTGTGAAACTGATGAAAGAGGGCTTGCAGGCTGCTAAACTGAAAGCCCACCTGATGTCCCAACCTCTTGCTTTCCATACACCTGATTGTGGAAAGCAGGGTTTTATTGATCTTCCAGAATTTCCCTTTGGTAAGACAAGGGTATCTTTGTTGTTGTTGCTTGGTTTTTTGTGGTTTTGTTTTATTGTATGTTCCTTTTTTGTTTTTTTTTCCCAGCTTTTAGTAAAGCTGAAGCTGCAAAGTGTCCTTCTATACAATAGGATGAGTCTCAGTTACCTTCTGGCATTTTCCAGACAGATTACAGTATAGTATTGGATTAAAGATCATCCACATAGTGACAGTGCTTCACTAGTATCACAGCATGTGACTGAAAGTGAAATTACGATGAAAACAGTTCAAATGCCACAATCTAAACTCAGTTAAATATTTACTTCTTCCCAGTACTATAGAACCATGTTCAGGACAGCTATAAACAGTCCAAAGAAACGAATAACAGCAAATACTCAAAAAATCCATTACTATCCCACGAGGCCTATGTTTACCTGTGTAGGGATTTAATGTACAGTGCATATGCAGAACTGGATATAGGTGCATGATTATTGCATAATAGTTCAATCTTTTGAGTGTTACTGTGTAATTTAGTGAGATTAGGAAGAAATCAGAAAGGGGACTTCAATGTGGCTAACAGATCAGCAGTTTGGAGGCATCACAACTATGCTCAGGAGAAACTCTACTAAAACTGAAAGATTCTGCCATCTGTTGTGCATATAAGCCTTGTGTATTTAGGCTTATTTTCTCTTGCGGTGCAAAGGATCCCTTTCACATAAGGTCAGAATCAGCTTAAACATTTTAAGGTTGATCAGGAATATTCTTTCATTTTCCAATAACATACACCTTTCTTTTCAAGATCCAACTGTATGGTATTAAACATTCACAACTCAAATTTGTAGAAAAAATTAAGACATGGATGTGATTTTTAGGAAGTTCATTGATTTTCTTTAAATTTCTTTCTTTATATAAATGATGGAAAGAGAATAGTGAGCCTGAGGCATTCATTAAATGGTAATAACGTGTCTGAGTTCTGAAAATATTCTGAGATTAAAATGTGTTAGGAACCATTTATCCTATTCATTCTTTCATATAAGTCCTCTGATTGCAAGCAAAAAAAGATCAAACAGATGCAGTAAGCAATCAAGTGAATTGAAAGATTCACTCTTGGATTGTATGTTTTAAGCAATCTGTATGAGATCTCAGCATTCAGAAATTTCATGAATAATTGGCGAAGACTCATTTTGTGAATGTTTTCAATACCAAGAAGTAGCAACAGTTTACTTGACAGCAGATAAGCTGTTTGGTAAATCATTGTTAACCTAACCAAATTACTTGTTTCTTGTGAATGGCAATATGGACAAAGAGGTATTTAGATATCTGAAAAGTACATAACCTCTGCACAGGCCAACAATATCTCAGTATGAAGGAAAGCATTAGCAATTTTGTATTAGCAAACTCCAGTGTCTAGATGCCAGCAGTATTTATTTTTCTGTAGAACTATCTATTTTCCTGTGTTTTCCCTTCTATGTTACTGCAATTTCTCTGAAATGTCACCAATTAAATAAGGACAATATTTTAGAAAGAAATGTCCCAGACAGTGAAAGCACCCAATTATCTTAAAAGTAGATATATAGAGGGGGCAAATCTAGGAACAGGTTACAAATTTCTATCAGAAACTGATGAAAATTTAAATCTCTTTTTATTAAAAATTTTAACTTAGGTTATAGATATTTAATTCTGAATAAAGCCAAGAAAAGAAAAGCATTGACAGATGGGGAAAACAGAAGGTTTTTCAATTTTGGGAAGGTGTCTCTCCATTTAAGAGAAAACCATTTGGTGTGGGGCAGTATCAAATATTTTGCAGAGGTCAAGGAAGGTGATATCAGTCGCTCCTCCCTTCTCCACCAACACTGTAACCCCATCGTAGCCAGCCAAATTTGTCAGGCATGATTTGCCTTCAATGAAGCCACGTTGGCAGCCACCAAATCGTTATCTTCCTTATCTTCCATATGCCTTACTCTGTTTTCTATGAGATTTGATTCATGGTCTTGTTGGGCACTGAGGTGAGACTGACCCATCTGTAGTTCTCTAAGTTTTCCTTTTATTTTTTTTTATATGGGAGTTATGTTTCCCCATCTCCAGTCACTGGCAACTTCACCAGACTGCCATGAGTTTTCAAATATGATGGATAGTGGCTTAGCCACTTCATCTGACAGATCCTCTGGACCCTCAGATGCATCTCATCAGGTCACATGGATTGTGACAGGGTGGTGGAGAAGACAGGGAAACACTCTATACTGTTCTCTTGGAGTTTTGTTGCTTATACAGGTATAAATCAAGTGCACAATGCTGCATTCTTACTGTTGATCATTTGTATCAATTTTGCACTAGCATTTTCATGATATATGAGAGACAAGGAAATAATGAATTTTTGCTTCTGATGCTTTCTGTCAGATCTGCAGCATTGTACATGAGCTTGTTTTTATTTGAACACCTTTCTAAGATAGCTTAATCTGTTTTCCTTGTGACATTAGACCACCTACTTTTCCTTTGTCCAGTCTTTCCCTCTAAGACCAATAATTTTCTGTTTAAGAATATTTAATTTTCTTTCTTCTGCTTTTTAATTTCTGAATCCATTTCTTAACTACACAGTGGACTTAGAATGGATCTGCTTTGTGCCATCTTCTTGCATTTTAGGCATTTTTGGGAGAGGACATAGGGAGAAGAATCCCACCTCTCTACGATATAACTGGAGCCTTACTACCTTCTGACAGCTTCTTTGCCCAGTGAAGTGTTCAGTGCACAGACAGTGCAAAAGCTTGCCCGATAACCATGATGGTTCATTTCCTGCAGATGTGCATTAAGGAGTGGGAGGATTTTTATTCTTTCATTCTCGCATTTTTATGTCTTAAAGTTTCTTCTTCAGTCCCTGGTATTTTCTTTACAGTTATGCTGCTCTTGTGCCTCCTGCCCTTTGAGATGTGCTTTTTCTTGATCTTTTCACTCTCTATTCCCTTCCTTCTACATGTCCTTCCTCTCAGTTCTGTTATCCCATCACTCTGCTCACCACAATCTGCAACAGAGAGAAGGGTTTAAACTAAAGATTGCATCCTAACTTACCTATGCACAGAACTTTCCACAGGCAATGACGTGGTTTAAGGCAGCAAGTGCTCATGACTGGGACTATAACTAAGTAATGGGCTAAGAAATACCTACAGATCCCAGCTGAAACAATTGGCAATGTGTGGTTATCAGATTTCCCAGGTATTGCTTGTTAATTAGGAAATGTAGCCATAACATTGAAAGTACTCCAATACTTCAGCTAAGAACTCTGTCAGAATGGCAAGCATGTGATCAGTCTCAGAAGATATTAGGTGCTGTTTTGCAAGGGCAAAAATGCTAACAAGCACAGGTCAGCAGAGCAGCACAATCAAAAAGCTAATTCTAGGTCAGACAGTTCAAACATGTACATCTACATCTACAACCATTTTAGCTAACAGAGTGCAAGTGTTTCAACCACATGATTTCTTACAAAAACTGTGCTGAAATGGACCATGGTGGAAACTTAAGATATGACTGTCTTTGCAGGTCTGGAGCCAAGAATTTTAACCAGA
Organism: Pyrocephalus nanus; assembly: GCA_038380795.1. NCBI lineage: Eukaryota > Metazoa > Chordata > Aves > Passeriformes > Tyrannidae > Pyrocephalus > Pyrocephalus nanus. Next base: position 22,217,120 of record CM076263.1, read on the forward strand.
TGGGACATTCAAAAATATGCAAGAAAGGCCTATGACTTAGGGATTCGTTTCATTGGAGGCTGCTGTGGATTTGAGCCATATCACATCCGAGCAATAGCTGAGGAGCTGGCACCTGAAAGAGGATTTTTGCCAGAAGCTTCTGAGAAACATGGTAGCTGGGGCGATAACCTGAGCATGCATACCAAACCCTGGGTCAGAGCAAGGTGTGTATATCTGACCTGGAAAGCACACCAACACACCTATTTCAAAGGCTTATATTGCTCCATGCAGCAGACTGGCTTAACTCATACGGAGGTCTAAATATCATTGTAAGCATTCTGTGTGTTAATAATTTTAAAGAATTAATGCTGATCTCAGAGCAGGCAAACGGCTGAAGGAGGAGTACTAGAGGAGCTCTTGTAAAAGTAATTCGTGAAAATAATTAATGAAAGTGAAGAAAAACTGACAGGGTACTATAGATCAGCTTCTAATCGTGAGTGGTTTATGGTATTCCTTTCAAGGATGGAAAGAATACCTTAAAATACTTTTTTAAGCACTTTTCATGCCATGCTTTCATTCCTCTGTATTTAAATATAGTTAGATGACTATTGCAATGGTCATTTAGGCTATATTTCCTTCAGTATTGTGAGGTGCTGGGAAAAAAAACCCCAAACATCTGAATTTCCTTTTCTTTCCTTAGGGCAAGAAAAGACTACTGGGAGAACCTGAAGCCTGCTTCAGGCAGGCCTTATTGTCCTTCCATGTCAAAGCCAGATGGCTGGGGAGTGACCAAAGGAGCCAAGGAGCTGATGCAACAGAAAGAAGCAACAACTGAACAACAGCTGAAGGAGCTCTTCCAGAAACAGAAGATCTAATCCACCACAGTTGTGTAAATGTTAGAATGAGTAACCTACAGAACATTTCATGCTTCACAAGAAAATCAGTGAAGATGAGTACCCTGCTGATTTATCACTTAAAATGTAATGAAAGAGACAAAATGCAGAAAGAATATGATTACAGAGTAAATATGTCAAACTTTGATAACAAAAATCTTTCTCTGGACAAATAGTTTAGAGAATACATAGTCAAAAGTAAGTTTGGATTTTGTCTCAAGGTACCATGTACACAAGATTTCCTCTTCTGGAGGCTAAGTCTGAAGAAATTACTCTGCAATCAAAAAAAAAAAAGTCAAATAAATTAAAAATAACATGATGGAGTAGTTTTGTATTATCTTCATACCTTAAATCATGAGAGCTGAAACAGAACAATACACCTCCAGTAAAAACACATTTTCAAATGACACATCTGATCTCTGGAAATCTCATTTTAAATACATGGTTATGTCAAAATAGCAAAAAACCCAAAGGCTCCTAAAATATAACTCCTAATTTTATGAGTAGTAGAGCATGCCATTACATTAAAAAAAAAAAAAAAAAAAAAAAAAAAAAAAGGCTGATTGATTCACTCTACAATCTTAGCTGTAAAAAATGAAAAACCCTGTTAGGAAATATCAATCTGCTTAAGTTAAGAAAACCCATGGACATTTGTATGCTGATTCTGTTGAGAAAGCTTTTCATAGAAAGGGTACCACTGTACTTGGAACCCATAAAGGACACATTTCCATAGTTTATTTTTGTGAAATACCACACAACTTACATTTCTCTCTAGAATGTAATTCCCACCCATTCTATATTAAGGTCTTCATGAAAATCCCATTCTCAAAGTTAGTGCTGAAAGCTTTAGTTCAACTACTTTTTATGTATAAGCTTATTTTGTTGGTATTCTACAGTTTAGGAAACAGTTAAATATACAAAACTTCAATGGAGAACTTCAGGTATTCTTTTCAGACTGTTATTGGCAGACAGATTTTAAAAAAAAGCCATCTCCCTTCCCCAGGCTTATAACAGATTGAAATACTAGCTGGAAATTTTTCCTGAAAGCCAAAAGCAGACAACTCAAGAAAGCAGATATTTAAAAATATAGATTAGTTGGAAAGCATCCATCTATCTATATATGCACTACATTAAACTCCCTTCCCTTCTAAATGCTTCTGGGCCTTACCTCTGCAGAAAGTGGAATAATGTAAAATCTGTAAAACAGAAAGCCCAGATCTTTCATCAGCACCACAATGCACACAGCATTAAAGACATATGCATGATAAAATGGCTTAAAATACAAGCTAAAATTGGTAAAGACATGTTTTGAACAATCATTACCAATTTAGAGACTTACTGTGGCATAGAACGCAGCTTGCCCATCACACACTAACCATATAAGCAGCTAGGCTTATTTCTTTGAAACCATCAAAACATGCAAAAATTTATATTGAAATGCATGACTTAAAAAAAAAAAAAAAAAAAAAAAGAATGTTGAAGAACCTGGTATTAAGATGATAAGATTTTTGAATGTTTAGATACCTAGTTTGAAAAGAATGAATTTTAACACGCTAAGAATTATGAGAAATATGTAGAAGTGATTTGAAGATACTAAAAATGAGATCTGACCCAAGGAGGAAGCTATACATTCCCTGTTTAATTCATATCACAGCCTGGGCTTATAAAGGAACTGACAGTGGGATGAAAACAAGTTGTCAGGGTGCTTTACTGATCACTAAAGAACCCCAAACTAACAAAAAACTCCTAACAAAACAAAACAAAAAATCCAACACCCCTGGCCTTAAAAAAACCCCAAACCCCCAAAAACCACCAAGCAGCAAAGCCAACCAAGCTTTATTTCCCATTTCTTTCTGTGTAGCATCTTAGTGAGGCATATAGGAACTGTTAGATGTGTTACAGGTTTCACAGAATCACAGAATATGCTGAGTTGGAAGAGAGCCACAAGGGTCATTGAGTCCAACTCTTAGATCTGCAAAGGACCATTCCCAAAGGACACACCATGTGTCCGAGAATGTTATCCAAACATTTCTGGAACTCTATCAGGCTTGGTGCTGTGACCACTTCCCTGGGAAGCCTGTTCCAGTGCCCAACCACCCTCTGGGTGAAGAACTTCTAATATCCAACCTAAACCTCCCCTGACACAACTCCAGGCCACTCCCTCGGGTCCTGTAACTGGTCACCATAGAGAAGAGATCAGTGCCTGCCCTTCCAATTCCCCTCACAAAAGAAGTTGTAGACTGATAAGTCTCCTCTTCTCCAGGCTGAACAGACCAAGTGACCTCAGTCACTCCTCATACAGCTTCCCCTCAAGGCCTTCACCATCTTCTAGTGGTTAATTACGTGACTTGTTAAATAAGACAATCTGACAGCACAGTCCTAGGAAATCTGTTTCCTTAGAAAGCCTGTCTGAAAACTTATGAAGTGAGTGGAACTTTAGAATGTTAGCTCCTGTATTTAGTACCCTAAGGCAGGATCATTTGTTCGTATGGGAAGGCATTTGTTTAACCTGTTTGGAAATACAACTGATGATAGAACTTCCATGACAGTGCCAGGCAGTCTGGTTACTTCACTATTCTTAACAAATTTTTCCTAACTGAATATTCTTTGATGGAATTTACATCCATTATTTCTTTTCAGCTCATTGGAGACATGAAGAATTTCTTCACTTTATCTTTGTTGAAGTTTTTCATGCATTTGAAGATTTACATACATTCCTTGTTTCTCTCTCAATCGAACAGTTCACTCATCCTTTCCCTGTGGCCTCTGAGTCTGTGGTTCATCATAAGTCCAGAAATCACCTCCATCGGATCTCTTCCTATTTCTATGCTTTTTTTACCTGCAAGCAGAAGTGAAGTGATCTGAACCTTGGAAGTTCAGATCCAGAAGAGAAAACCCAAAGTCTTTTTTGTCTAAAGAATAAATCTTGACTCATGAGGCTATATATTTAGTCAGCTCTGAAGTTTCCAAGAACTTTATGCAAAAAAGGCTAAAACCCTCGGTGTAACTTCAGGTGTTGGCCTGATTTATTCGTAAACCACAGGAATGCAAGGAGAGGGTTATTGTAAAGAAGGAAATTTGGGACAAAATTTACAGAAAACATAGCTTTTTTCCCTTGTTGTTTTGAAGAGAAAGTTTTCTAAGAATCCTACCAAACCTGACATCCCCAAAATTTCTTCCTAAAGCAGTTTGTGACTCTGCCTTCTTTTCCAGCTTCAGACAAACAGTGGCAGGTTCAGTGACTTTTTTTAATATAAGCATCAAAAGAAGTGGATTCATATATCTGTGTTGTTGGACTTCTTGAAATATTGAACATAAACTAATCTCATTTAATCCTGCATCAAGTATAGACACCATTGAAATAGGATAGAGAGAATATTATCATAAAATATATTATTTCAGTGACTTGCTTTGTTACAAAATCCTTCACTACCTTTCATTCATGTTCTGCTTTATGGAGAGACGTGGTATTTGGCATAAATTTTATGGAATCATGATACTACATTTTGATAATGGTGTATACTATATCTCTATATATACAACTGCTGAGACAGATAGCAATCAATTACATCCCAACATTAGGAATCTGAAGGTGGACTTTCCATTTAATTTCGTCAACTTCAGAGCTTCTGTGTCCAGTAAAGTTGTATATCTGAAAAGAAGAACAAATTTGTATAATAGGAATTGATGCCATAAGGGTGGAGAGTAGTTGCTAAGAAATTAATTTCAAAGCAGGTTGAGAAATGTGTGTTTGGAATAAGTATAAGCATGTCTCTTATCTCACAATTAACAAAGCAACAGCAAACACCCACCAAACGAAGCTCTACTAGCATTGCCAGTTTTCTCTCGGTGGTTCCAAAGTGTTTTGTAGCATTCATTTGCAAACATTTGCATGTCATTGTTTCAGTGCAATTGAAGAGAGAGATGAAGTGACAACTGTAATGTAAGAGGGAAATACCATTATCAATTTTTACTTCTAATCAATCAATCAAACAAACAAAAAATAGATCAGTTTCATACAAGAAAAAAACAAAAATAAAAAGACTCTACAATAATTTAGGTCAAGCAACAATGTTCTTCAGCCCCATGAAGAAAAGTTTGCATCTTTGTATGAATTATGTCAGCTGGTATGCTGGAAGATCATGCTGGCTCTTCCTACAAACATTTCTGCAACAAAGCACTTCTCAGGAGCATCCCAGTATTACAGCTCCATGGAAAATCAAAGCTGTGTCCTTTGAAGAAAAAGGCTTTTTAAAAATCATGCTTCTTTCTATGTAATTTCTTCTTAGCTTTTTTTTGTGTGATGAAACCCCAGCAAAGTGTACTCTCCAAAGACAGGCCTGCAGCAAGCTATGTGAATGCTGCCTCCAGGCGGCTCCGTGCATGGCTACAGCACTGGGGAAGGAAGAACTTTAAATGGCTTCTCAGGTCTGTGTACGCAGACAGAAATCAGAACAGCTGTTAATTCCTACTTAATTTCAGAACAGACTTAATTACACCTGTATTTTTTACTCAATAAGGAAGTGTTTTCTTTACAAGTACTGTAAAAGCTAATTAAATCTCCAGTTGTCTCAGTCTTATTTTATTATAAATGGGCTGGACAGAAGTTTTTCCTTGAAAATAGCCAGACCCACTCTTATTTTAAACAATCAAATGGCATACAATGTAGACAAACATTTTAAATTACAAGGAACAGGACAGTGGAGAAAAAAGCTGGAACGGGGACAGGACAGACACAAAGAGGCACTGTGCGCAATATTAATGCCAGACAGCACTGCATCTACCACACAACAGAGCAGAATTTAGATTTGATAGGCATGAAAAGCTGTGTCCTCTGTAGCCACTGCTTTCTGCAAAGCTAGACCTTACCAGGTTTCATTCCGTTATCCTGGCAAGACTGTCCCATAACTGAACAGCAAATTCAGGTTATATTCTTTAAAGCTTCTACTGTTTTTCCTATTCTTCTATTGATAGCAGAATTCTGGTCTCAAATAATTGTTATTCCACCCTGCTTTCATACTGCTGTGCCTGTGTTTAATGTGACTGGTTCTGCTGGTTCTGCTAGGCAGACAGGACTCTTAGAGATAATTAGTATTTTCACACTGACTTGAAAGGCAATCTGTTTTGTTTCTTGGACCTGATGCTGTACATACTCCATTCTGCTCACACTCATACAACAGCACAAAGGGGCAGAAAGTGGATTAGATGTATTTGCCTACAAATGAAACAATCCTTGTGTTTGCCTAGAAATGAAACGATCCTTGTGAAACCTGACTCTTACCCGTCAGCTTCTTCTCATATGTGGGAATATAGAACATTGCAAAGGTGTGCGAGGGTGGCCAGGAAAGCTCACAGTCCAGTTGCCTTTGGCTGGAAAATTAAAATAGTTCATCAGCCTTGTCATGTTAGCCTGTGGAAGGAAAGCTGCATATGAGTATGAAAGTAAGGAATTATAATCCGTTCATGCATTACTTATGCTGGACGGAATTATCATGAACTGCCCAAGCTGAAACAGCGTAGCAATTCAGACTTTTTATTTTTTTCCTTGTAACTATTACCAGAATATTTAGCTTAATGCCCTAAGCTGTTCCCAAAAAGCTATGTCCAGAAGTTGTCCTCAGCTGAGGACAGAAAGCACACAGGGGTATGTCTGAATAGTAACAGCCAGCACTTTTCAAAATGTTTGTAGAAAATTGGCTAAACAAGGATTTGGCCCTTGGTCCAAAGCTTCATGTATAGACCACGCAGAAATTCTCTGCAAACCTAATTAGCTATTCTGTTCTCATTAATACATGCAGAAAAATCATTGATCTAAATCAGTATTTCCTCGGGTTGATTTGTAATTCGCTGACAGACTAATGTGTTTCACTCCAGACCTCCGGGCTGGTGTGAGTCCCTGCAGCACAGCTGAGTAGCCAGAATCAAGGCAAACAGACAGTTGCATAAGGTGGCTAAATAGAGCAGAGCTCCTAGAGGTAAGGATATATTGCATTCACTATTGGGTATGTCTTTCCTGTTCATGGCTCAGCTTAATAGAACAGGATCACAAACCAGGATCTGTTTTAGTAGGGTGTCTGGTTAACAGTTATTTATCTGAAGCACAGAGAGAAATCTGAGTAACACAGTCTATTCCATTAGTTGGCTAGTTAGCCGTAATAACTCTAACTAATAAAGCAAAGCTCTTTCATTCTTTTGTCCTAATATACTGGACTAATTTCTAAAAGCAGTGCTTAAATATGTGTTGTGCATGTGACAAACTTACTTATTAATTCAGTCTTACTGGTATCTATAGCTATAAATGGTCCTTTGCAGACACATCTGGTAGAGCATTCTTCAGTTTTTTTCTACATCAAGCTTCAACAAGACAGCAAAAATCACATTCATTTAAAGGAGTACACAACAACATTTTTGTTTTAATCTTCATCAATCCGATTAATGGAATCTATTAAAATAATAAAATGTGTAGTACTCACAGCTCAAGATTTCCTTACACATGAAAGACAATAATATTTTCCACATGAAAACCTGCTGCCCCTCAGCGGTTTCTAAAGGAAACAACAGAACAATGTAATTGATCACTCAGAACAGTGAGGACCTGCTTAGAATACAGTGGTTTTGGTTAAGAATAAATTAACACTTAATTATTACGCTTAACTGTTTGGTTAAACCTAAAGAACAGCACGATGCCCAGGAATAGTTTTTAGAGAGTGTATTGATGATAATGCCAATTTGGTCCTTCCATCCAGTGTCTGTTATCATTTCCTGGAGAGTGACAATGAACTTTGAGTTGGATGCTAGCAATAGGTCCCAGGGATCCTGGAAATTTCAAGGAGGAAATGCTATAGGAAAGAAATTTTGAAACTCAGAAAACTGGCTGCAGTGTTAAGAAGCATTCAGTGTTTGCAATTTTGGAGTGAATCAATGTGACCCTGCAGTTTGCCTGACCCAAACAAAATTCTTCATGAGAAGAGAAAATAAGACTGGGATTCATCATCTCAAATAACATCTATTCTTTACAACCACTAATAGCACAAATAAACAACAAACATGTAGCACAAGGCTATGGTAATGAAAGTGCAATTCATCTGAAGAGATTTATATAATTAGATTACACTTATATAACCTCCTCTCTTGCAATACCTCAATGCTCCATATTCTTTTAGAGTCTTTAATTTTACAGGAAATCAGTGAGGTAAAAAACTACTGACCATCTATTTAATATCTGGGAGGCCAAAGCAAAAGAATGAACAGGGGCTACATTCATACTGGCTCACAGAAGTTTACTTCACTATAAATACTTTCTCCGCTGGTGCCACCAGAAGCTGGATCTTCCAGTCTTGTATAAACAATGTTCTGAATTGCTGAGTGGCACACGCTTAAACCTAGATGCTACAGCAATTGCGAAACCAAAGGTCTGTACTGACAGCAAGTGGTCTGACTACGGCCCTAAAGAGCTTGTCCATGGTCATGCTGAGTTTGAAATAGAACAGAAAGTTATTGTTGGATGCTTCCCAAGTCCCACAAGTCAGGCAGGAAAAATCTGAGGAAATCAGGATTTCTGAAAGTAATCTTTTAAAGTAATGGCTGTTCCGGCAAGTCAGGGGAAAGCACAATGCCCTTACCTAGTTTCTTAAGGTCCTATAGGATCTTCTAGTTGAAGCCCACTTTGCCCTGAGATTCCTTTTTCCCAGTGGCCAGTTAGCTCCCTCTGCTCCCTGTGACTTTTTTTTTCATTTAAGAGACCATTTTCAATTCAAGTGAAGATGATTATAATTGATGTGAATTATGCAAAGCCTTTTGTTGTTAATTTTGATTAATGTAAGTTATTCCATTTAAATCTGAGTCCATGGATGAATACCATCAGATGAAACTGTCCTTTAGTAAGTTCTTTGCAATCCATAAATAGCTCTGCTGAGAGCCTAACAAAGGCCCTTTGTGTTATTGCACACTGGAGCCAAAAATGTTCTTGAAGCAAAGTTTGTTTTTCAATATAATTACATACAGCTCATACATAAAACAGCTTGTTGTGCTGAAGCCAAAAAATGTAGTCCTTTAGATGCTATGAACATCCTCATCTATAGTAATAACAGAAACAAATGTGTGGCAAGACCATTTATGTTTCACTGGTTCCTTTTATTTGATGTATTACTTCTTGTCTAAGGGCACCATCCTGCAAGAATCTTACTGCTGGCACAAATGTCTGCCTGTACAAACAGCCTTGCAGCACTGGGAGTTCAGTCAGTGAACTCAGGGCTGTTTTGATATCTTTTGCAGTAGTGCCTGTTACTGATCCTGACTGGAGACTTGAAAAGCTTAGAAAATGTAGCAAATATATTTTAAAATACTGAAAAAGTGGAAAATAAATGCCTAGATTTGGGGGTTTTTTATATTGTGTATCCTAAGATGTATTCAGACTTTCTAGTCAAATTTTAAATGGTTGAGATTTTACTTTAGGGAACTGAATATGTCCTCAGCCATGTCTATCAGCTGAAGCATCCTGTCAGGATGGTCTATTTTGAGACTCTTCCACAATTAAATAACCATTCTGAAACTAAAATGATGGAAACAATTTTGGATCTCCCAGTGATGGTCAGAGAACCAGACACGAAACTACCAGAATTTCTCTAGATTTAGTTTTTTTTTTCCTTAGCCATTTGCCCTTACATCGCTGCATCCTTCTCTTCCACAGTGTAATGACTGTAGAGCCAGATGCCAATAATATCCTAATTCTCCACTGAGTTCACACTTGCATTTCAGCATTTAATATCTTTCTTTTTAAGTGCAGTAGTGGGAAAACACATGATGATAATCCACAGTGCATATGTTTCTCTGCCATTGTAACATCCGGGTTTGTATGGTTCCGGAAAGAATCTTTACAGAAATAATTTTCCCTGTATACACATGTATAGTCAGTAAAGAGCTGCTTTAGTGACTCATCCCATTCTCATCATAACTCCTAGTGAAAGGACAGGAGAGATGCAATGGCTATGCCACAGTGAGAAGGGGAACAGACTGAAGGACAGAGGTTGCTGAAACACTTCATAAAAATTATAGCCTTCTCTGCTGTGACAGGTCAAATCCCTGGAGGCCTTAGATCAACAGAGCACTTTACTTCGTTAAGATGCTACCATCAGAAAATTTTTCATACTATTAACAAAAGTCTCCATCTCAGTTTCTGATATTTTTTTCACAAGAAGCAAAAGACACTTCTGACACAACCCACACAATTGGAGTATGTAGCAAATATTCCCACCAACAGGCTGAGAATCACATCATCAGAGATCCATAGTACTCTGATCCTTCTCTTTCACTTCTTGCACTACTTTGGGAAAGAAAAGTACTCTTTTGGGTACTGCGCTTTACAACAATGTAGTCTGGCACCTAACCAGGGTAGAGCTAATGCTCACTGGCTCACCTCTGCCAGAAGAGCAGCTTGTAATAGAAAGCAGTGACTATACAGGAGCTCTGCAGTACATTTTAGTGGTTGGTTTGCCCCCTCCACTACTATTGTAATGAATTAATTGAATACTTGTAATTTCTCTGTAACCTTCTGTATTTTTTCTTTCTGTAGTAAAATTGATAGGTGTTTTTTTTGTTGTTGGTGGTGTTTGTTTTTTTTTTTTAACAAACCCCTTTCTTCCAGTAAAACATATGACACTGTTTGACAGGAAACTCCAATCAAAAAGATAGACAAAGGAATATACAATCTTTTCTTAAGGTAACTGGATTACCTAACAAGGAAATAGCCCTTCCAGGAACTCAAGAAAAGACCCCTAGACAAAGTAATCCTTCTTCCAGGAAGAAAGCAGACAGAATAAACTTTCCTTGTAGAATTCAAAGCCCAATCCACATCTTCGGGCAACAGGAAAGAAAAGATCACTGCAAGCATCAAGCAGCTACTAAACTCACGCATGCGTTCTCCGGACCTCGGATTGCAAGATACGGAGACCAAAATGATACAAAAGGGGAGAGAAAACGAGCAGTCGCGGCTGTTTTTTGCCACAGAGCATCCAGCCCGGTGCACTGTCATTTCTTGCTTGTTTTATATTGCTTTTATAATAAAGTATTTCTTCATTGCAGCTTTTGCAATCTGGCTTTTTCTATTAACTTATAACAATTCTTGGTGCATTGGCCGGGAAGTCCTGCGTTTGTTTTTTTTTCTTCCTCGCGGAACTCCGAGATAGGGACTGGGCGCCCCTGTCATTATTTTTCAGATAGCCCCATATCGGACTTCTGTGGTGGAACGAAAAACCTGGACTTTTTTTTTTGAACCCTAGGAGGGTAAAACAAGCAAAAAAGAAGTTCCTGCAGGTCCCCCCGTTAAAACTTTGTGCACAAAGGTCGACCAAAGACGTCAGAACCAAGTAAGTATAACGCGAGAGAGCCGGTCGGTCGGGGGCGGGATCCTAGGGTGCAGTGTGTGAGACTGTCCATTGGGACAACGCGAGTGTGGACTTCCAAAACTGTGCAGTTCCTGTTCCTTGCAAGAGGCCAGGTCACAGACAGAGGGACGCGTTTGTGTGAGTGTGAGAGGGCACCTCAGAAGATGGGTCAGAGGAAAAGCAAGATCTCTGCTCCCATGGGTGGGAAAAAACCCAAAAAGTTACCAAAAATTCCTGTAGATAGCCCACTGGGGCAAATGCTCAGGGATTGGGAAAGCTCCCCTGAGAGGCTGGGGAGATCAAAAGAGAAAATGATATATTACTGTCTCAAAATATGGGGCAGGAAGTCACTTCAGGACCCTAGCATAACACGGCCACAATTCGGATCAACTGAAGAATGGTTGTGTAAACGTTTAAATGAGTGGGTCAACACAAAAAACCCACCAGTAAGCTCTGAGGAGATTGAATATGAGGCATTATGGTCACTACAGGTTAAACAGGAGTGTTTATTCCCCTTAAAAGAAAACTGGCAAGTCTCTATCAAATAGAGATGACTGTTTTTGGAATACACCGATATCTCCTCCCCCCTACCCCTCTTTACCGAACCCCTCCCCGGCTCCGGCAATTCCGGCCGGTCCCGTGGGCTCCTCCCATCCCTCTTCACCGTACCCCTCCCTTGCTGTCCCGACGGCTCCGGCAATTCCGGCCGGTCCTGCGGGCTCCTCCTATCCCTCTTTACCAAACCCCTCCCCTCCCCTGCACGCCCTCCGACACCCCCTACCCCCAACTCTAATAAAATACACACACCGAGCTCAGATTCCAACTTTGACTGTCCTAACCTGACACCCCCTCCTCGACGGAGTCTCCGAAATAAAGCTAAACAAAGGAAAGAGAAACTATATCCATTAAGAGAAATGTTAGTTCTAGGCATAAATGGACAGAGGGGTCTGGCAACAGGATTATGTAACAGTTCCCCTGCATACAGGGGACATAAGAGAATTTAAAAAATAAATGGGGAATTTATTAGATGATCCCATTGGGGTGGGTGAAAAGTTAGACCAATTTCTAGGACCTAGTCTCTATACCTGGAGGAACTGCAGTCAATCTTAAGCATATTATTCACTGCAGAAGAACGAGACGTGATAAAGAGAGCAGGAATGAAAATCTGGGATGTACAACATCAAGCAGGACCAGCAGCAGATCAAAAATGGCCAGCCCAAAACCCAAATTGGGATAATCAGAACCCCATACATAAGGGTAATATGTCTGATTTGCGAACTATGATTATTCAAGGAATAAGGGAATCATCAAAAAGAAGCCTAGCTCCAAGGATCAACAGGCATGTTATATTTACTATTATAACTGCTTGTCTAAGCAGTTTCAAGACAGATTATAAATTGCACTAACAAAAATACTTCCTCACATCAGAGCCAGGGCAAAACATATAACCAGACATGAGGAGCATCCTGTGCAAGGGAAGGAAAACTCCCTATACAGATTTCAAATCCCTATATAGATTTCAAATGTGTGTCACAAACAAGGGCTGAAAGATACGGGATCCAGAAGAGAAGAATCTACAAAACAGTATTCCTAAATTTAAAATTCCATCAGAAAACAAAACTGAAAAATCAACAAAATAAATTTTTACTCTTGAAATTTTAAACAATGGAAGGACACTTTGGTAGTGTCCTATCAAAGCAGGACACTTGCAGCAAACTTCAAGGTAATGCTGGACTTAGTCCCAACACATCATAACCATCTGTATATCTCTGTAAACGAGTAATACACTGGCAGTCTGGGCCCTATTTCTATCTTTATGTACTATCTGCCTGCAGATCAATAAAAACTTAGGAATTAAATAATGAAAATAATAAGCAAACTCACTAGATACCCAATGGGCAAAATCAGAAAAGCTGAAAATTTTACTAAAAATATCAATAAAATATGCGGCATTTAGATAATCACTGCTCACTGAATCCTAGAAGTAGAATTAAAACCTGTGTTTTACTTGGTTTCCTAATATAGAGCTATAAAGATTATTCTGTAGTTCTCCATCAGCTAAGTTCCCAGTGAATGAGTCTTTGATCTGTGGGCAATTGCAGCACTTCGATGAAGTTGCCGGCATGATAATTATTTTCCATTCAGCCTATTTCAGGAAACAATTTAGAGGGACCTTGTTGGCTAAAATAGCAGCGAATCAGTCACACAAGGACTAAGCCACTGAGGGTGGGGCAACAGCTGAACTATTATGGTCCCATGAAATCACTCCAAGTGTGGGAAATGGCACAGACGTATGGGATTGATTTGAATGCAGAGTAGTGTGTGTGAGTGTGTCTAGGCATTCATACACACGTGAATGAATGTTTTTAACAAATAGAGTACTGAAGAGAATCTCTGCAGATGCAGACAAATAAGTCAGCCAAAAAAAAAAAAAAAAAAAAAGCAAGACACAGCCAGCAAAAGAGTGGCAGGAACGCAACACAACCATGAACAAAAGCAAAGAAGCTTTTGGGCTATCTATGCTGAAAAAAGCTGGGAACTGAGAACAGAGAAATTTGCTCCTATTACTAGATTTCAAATACAGAAATATGCTCAGCCTCTCTGAAAGCCCTGGATTGCATCAAAAAATACCTTGCTGCATCTTCAGTTTCCTCTTTTAGTGGAAATACCCTACAATTCTTTCCAAACTGATGAATTATTCATGCAAAAGTGGTGAAACAATATTTAGGCAGAAAATTTGTACAGGAACTGGAACTAAAACCTAAAATCAGGAGATTATCTGGAATGTATCTGCAACTAGTTTAATTTCTGGGGGTTGGTGTATGCTTTTGAAATTGAAATAAGGAATGTCTTCAACTACTTGATTTATGAAAACTGCACAATTCTATGTTTTCTCTTTATGTTCATATGAAGGCATAGAATAAAGTTATGTTGAAATTCAGTTTTGATACAGACCTATCTCCTTACTGCCTTCTGTAGAAGCCAAACTGCTACTTCCAGAGTGGTGTTTCCTGCTCCTTCCTCACCTTGCCTATCAGGAAGCAAATTGAATGCATATACCAATGTTAGTGAGAACCAGTAGAAGCTGTTACTGAGTGAAATTCCTATATTGGGAAAGAAACTATACCATATATATATTACAAATAATTACAGAATTTTCTTGATTTCCTTTAACAAACAAAGAAAAAGTTAAAAAGAAGAAACCACCAATGCAGTGATTTAATTGATACATTAATTGATTGATGATCAGCACAGCATCTGTGCTGATTGAGGTCCAAACTTATGTACCTGCTGAATATTGGAATATACTCAAAATATAACTCTCCTTTCTGTTTTATTGCAAGAGCTTACAGAAGTTGTAAATTATGCCCCTTTCATAGAGATGACTCCACACTGGAAACAAAAGACTACAATATGTCTCACAAGAATTGGGAAGTGTAGATAGAAATCAAAAATAATATCTGCAATTGCCAGTGCCAATTGCAAAATTAAAGAAAGTGGACGTAAAAAGCATGCAGAAAAGAGCTGATCAAAGATGAGGCACAAAGACTATTGCTGTGATTAACATTTTAGTAATTTGTAAAGGAAGAAGATAAGAAAATTAAATACTTTTATCTCTATGATATATATATACTTATAAGAAAGTGATAAGACAACTTGGAACTATTGAAATATTATAGGGTCAAAACCACTTTAAGACAAATTACACCGTCTAAGGAAAATGTAGTAGAAAAAATCTTTTTTTAATCCAAAAGTGTAGTTGGAATTTATTTGGGGCACTCAAAGAGGGCCAAGTGAATACAAAGAATACAAGTGATGGAGATAGACAGCAAGGAGGAAAACGGTAACCAAAATAGGAAGAGAAGAAAAGCAGAACGGGAGAAAAGAGTGAAACAATCCTTTTCCTCTTGCTGCAGTGCTCTGAAAGCTTTTTTGTTTCGCATCTCTTTTACACTGACCATGACCTATCCAAGGATCTCAATGCTTCACAACTGCAGATTCATTATCCTGAAAACACATTTTCATCACAGCATATCCTACATTTTTTCAAACTTCATTTTTCTTGAGTTGATTCACACCTCCATCATTGATTAGTCTGCTAAAATGATTTAGAGTGCATTTTTGAGCCATCAGTCTGTCTTCAATAAAGTCATTACCACAGGCTCCCACCCAGCAGTCTCCTGCCCCTCTACAATTGCACCTTCTATTTACCCCCAGGCTACAGCTGCTCTTGTTGATGGAGTTCATAGGTGGTAAAATGTGGCTAAATCGAAGAAACTGCTTCTTTCAGGGCAGAGCAAGATCTAACTACAAAACAGTCCCCAGCCCTTAGTTAGGCACCAATTAATTCCTTCTGGGCCCCAAAACATTCTGTCTTCTGTGTCAAAGGTACAATAGCTCCCATTACTTCTTTGCCCTTTTCAAGCCACAGTATTCCAGCAAAAGAAGTTTGAAACTGCTCATTATTTCACAAGGAAGATGTTTATATTATTTAAAAGAGTCCTATCTTTTCATTTTCATAATGAAATAAAAATGCTTTCCTCTGACCTTTGAGAAAAAAAAGAAACTGAAAACCCAAACCCCATTTTCTTTGCGTTTCTCTCTAATGTCACTGAAATAGCTTTTACTTCCAGTCAAACTGAAGAAGAAATTTGAATAAAAATGAAAAAAAGTCTTTGGTTTTCTTCAAATCTTTTCATATAATATTAACTGGCTTTGTCCAGCCCAAAGGAGTGAAGGGGCTGTGCCTTCCACCAAGGCCCTGGCCCTAGGGACAGAAACACGTCTCAAGTTGTCCAAAGCACAGAAGTCCAGCTCAGTCGGTATGAAGAAGATATGCAGTAAAACTGAAATTTTGCAGTAAAGGGGGAACTACTTAGAGTCTAGGATGGAAATGAAGTATCTAATTAAATATGGGTGAAGAGCACATTTGCTACTGGCTGAAGAGAAAGTCCAGCCAGACCCACTGTTTTGAACATCGGGGAGAAAAAGAAAGGTAGAGAGGTCATTTAGTTCTAAAAGAGGTGCAATAAAATAAAAACTAGATAAGGTTTTATGATTGATTTTTTTTTTTTTACAAGCAGTGTAGTGAGGCACTGGAAAGATTTCCAAAAGAAGTTGTGGATTCCTCTTCTCAGTAAGTGTTCAAGCCAAGGTTGGATGGGACATTGAGCAGCCTGATCTAGAGGAAGTCCCTATACCATGGCAGGGGGGCATTGGAACTAGATAGTCTTGAAGTCCCTTCCAACCATAACAATTCTATGTTTGTCTTATAAAGTTAAGGTTTCTTCCCAAGGTAAGGAAGAAAATGGTTAATGAGGAGTAGTTGATGTTTACCCTCTATCCATTTCAGCTCAAAGAAAAGTGTAATGGTTCTTTAAAGAAAACACAGTCAGTGGCATGACAAATCACAGCATTCGAAGTTATGCATGGCTCTCAAACTGTAATAGGAATAGCTGCTCATATTATCTGATTATCTGATATTCAAAGGCATTTGCCCTGAAAGAAGCTAAGACAGGGAAATAACAGCCAGAAAACATCAGTGTTCAGCAAGCTGTCAAACAGTATTATCTATACAAGCAGAGAAGATTAAATCTAGAAAGTTCTCCAGGTACCCATGCAAGGACCCTGGAAAGATTGTGTGGCAAACAAGTACACCCACCGCGACCCCTCTGGGTCTTCTTTTTTCAGTCTCAAGATACCCACAGACTAGAGCAGTACCTAAATGGGGTATGTGCATGATACTGACTCTTCCTCCAGCTTCAGGAAATCCAGCTGCTTTTTCTTGCATTTCTGCCGTCACGTCTTTTCACTTTCCCAGTGTCTTCTTCATTCTGGTTCTCCTTGCTATGCCTTCAGCTTATGTCTTAGTTGGCTGTATCACTCTTTTTAGCAGCGCTAATGCAAGACAGGAAGGCAGAGTAAAGCAATGTCTTTGAACAAGGAAGTGGTTGTAAAAGCCAAATCTTGAAGTCACCCTGTGCTATTTTCAGTCTCCTCTAACAACAATGCTGTAAATTAAAGTCAGAAGAGCAGAAACAGAAGATGCATTTTTTAACTTGGCTTTTTTCAACCCTTTCCCCTTTGTGTGTGCATCTCACAATTTATCATTGAGGAGGAGGGTTCAGGTTTTACCACAACAGTAATAACATCAACTCTGGGTCATTATCTTAACTTCTTCATACAAAAAGAGCAGTTATTACCATCTTTAATATCACCTAAAAGGCTGCCAAATAGAACAGTTTCCCTTATTATAAAATAAAAAACCAAACTAACAGCCAGTGCTGCAGCTATGGAGAGAGGAAGTAAGCTTTCCCTGCTTTTTTCTTTTCTTTGTGACTAATAAAGGTTTAAACTTATGGGGTTCAGATTTTTTTAGATGTGAATGCTTGTTGACAGATGTTTGGGTGTCTCTGAATAGCCAGACTTTAATTATTCAGTACTCTACAGTGGGTCATATAAATAAATACCTTTGACCCCCCTGACTAGGGCCTGAAGTTTCTAATTAATACTGGATGCAACTATCATCTGTCCATCCCCCACAGATGACTCATTAAACACTGTGCCATTGTTTCGTCATTATTTTCTTCTTCCTAGTGCTCTTCTTCTCACTGCTTAGCTGCCATTTCTTGGATCAGTCTCCCATTTTCACTAATTTAGGAGCCCAAACCAACTCTGCTCTCCCTAAGCAAGAAGCTGCTCCTACTCTGATATCCTTTACTGAAGTGAAAGGCAGTCCTTTATGCTAAAACTCAGTCTTTCATTTTGATTATATAAACCTGATAAAACATAAGATGATTTTTTACAACACTTGAGGCCCAAGTGCCTTTTTATGGTTCAGGTCATTCATGTTCTTGACTTCAAGGTTCTGGTTTACAACTATGGCATAATTTGCCACACTGCAGCTCTACCCCTCTCTTCTGGCCTCAGCAGCCACTGCAGCATCTCCAATTCTTCTCACAGCATCACTCTACATTGTCTTCTGAGTAGACACTTTCTTTGGAAAGATTCTCTATGTATGTCAGGCTCCCAGGCATCCATTCTCTTTCAATGTATTATTCCCTGCTAATATCACAGGTTCTAGCCAAATATAGAGCCAAAGCACTTGACCCAGCATCAAAACTGCACAAGATAAATAAGTTTGCCACAAGGAAACATTTTCCCATCACAGATTAAACTCGTGTAATAGTTCATCTGAAAAGACTGAGGAATTCTTGTTGTTGTACACATCAGGAAAGAGACAGCACGAATGAGTTATCTGCAGTGGATTATGTTCTGGGAGCATGTATGTTCTGCCTGATCTGTCGAGGTCCTTCCCAGATAGTTCCTGATCCTATAATAAAAGTAGCAATATCTGAGTTCTGTTCAAGCAGTCACTTAAAAATTGTGGTCAAATTACACCAGAGCCAAGCTCTTCGTTGCCACCACCTATTTTTTGTTGCCACTCACTGCCCTTTTTATAACATCTTTTTCCAGATCACTTCCCTGCTTCTTAGTGCCCGCTAAGACAGTAAACATGTCACAAGAAATAGCAGGAATATTTGCCATACTACTTGGAATGAAAGATATTCAAGTCAGTGAGACAATTCAGGGTAGTAAAGTTAAGCACATAATGTCTGTAAAACATAACGACAACACAGATTTGAAGGACTGTGGAGACACACTTAGATTGTTGTAATAAGGAATTACAAATTAACTACACAGGAGGTAAACTTTCAGTGAGTGTTGGGGCATTGAAACTTTTCAAGTTGCACAAATTAAAAATAAGATTCTGAGGTAAAAAATAATTTTGCCATATAGAATAGATTTATAAAATAGCAGCCAGAATTCTCAGGAAAATTCCAAATGCAATTAGTGAGATTAAAATTAAGTGCTGCTAGACAAAAGCATGAAATGGCAAGTTTCCTGTTATTAACAAGGTCACCAATAAAACAGGCATTCATAGGAAGAAATTATCAATATCTCACTGGAGAAAAGGTAAACTAAAGTCGAGGTGATAGAAATCCTTGATTCAAGATGTTAAACTTCTCTACCATATCCAATAAAATAAAATGCAGCTGACTTGAAATAGTTGCAACTGGTGAAGTTCTTCAGTAAAACCATTTCTGCCAGCAGACATTCAAAACTTTGTCTGAAAACTCTCAAAATACAGAAGAGGTTGAAGTCCATCAAGTCTCAAAGAAAATAGGAAGCCACTACAAAAAAATGCTATTGTTAATTACAGGAGAACCACCAATATTTCAAATAAGCAGAAACAGAGTGATTAATGCATAAATGAGTTTTCTGTGTTAGTTAAAATCAAGGAATTACTAAGTAAAATAAACAGAGCCATCTTTCAGTGTTCAACAAATAGAAAATAACATAGTCATAAAGAAAACAAACTTTATACTATCAAAAAGGATCCTGTAAACAGTGTAGAGAGAAAGTAATAGAATTTAACAGCTACTGATGCTATCAGTGAACAGTATTTAGAAATAGCATGTTTTTCCCCAGCTATATTTGTCTAACAAAAGACGTGTCTTCCCTATTTTAACTATTGCTACTCTCCTTTTGTTATAACCATGGTTATGACAACCTGAATATATCCAAAAGGAGTAAACATATAGAACATAGCTTTGATACAATTTAACATAAAGGATTTGCCACGGTATGATGACAAGAAATTACCAAAAGGAACTTGAATAACTCTGAATTCTCTAGGCCTTGCATCAACAGCAAAGTATGTTAAGATGTGTTTGTCATACGTAATTCTAGGAGTAAAGACTGGTTGGAAAAGGTGTCAGCTGCTAATTAATGACAAGCACATGACAAATCATTAATAAAAGCTATTTCTATGGATGACCAGTTTCTGTGTAAAAGGAAACAAGACTACAGTCATAAAACAACTGTACAATACCATAAAAAATTGGCTTCTTTTACGTATGCTATATTATGTTAAAACCAAACTGGTGACTGTTAAAATATATAATAGCTTATACAGTCATCAGGTGTCATTTCAGTGATGCCAGGCATGGAGCAAATTTATTGAACTGATGCTGATAGTAAACCTTGGTAACATAAGCAGAGCCTGAGCTAGAAACACTGAAGTGACAATCTTGTAGCCCACTGCTGGGTATGCCATGCTAATATGATCTTCTGAGAAAAAAAGGCTTATACAATCACCCCCCATTGCTCTGCCTCCCTGCCATTCCACATCTAATAATACTTGAATTTGCTGGGCAATTTTTTCACTGAATTGCAAAATAATTCAGGTTGGATGAGTTTAACTGCTGAAGAATCCAAAGATAAATTAATTTTAATGATCACAAAATGGTTTGGTTTTGTTTAGATCTCAAGAGGTCATCTGGTTCATCTCATGAAACATCAATGGATAAATACATTTTTCTCTAAGTATCCAAAAAAACCATGCCATAAACATACATATACATACATAGCTTATGCTTTTGTCAGCTGACTGAACAGACAAACGTGTATTTACGTAGCTGTAGGTGAGTCATACCACATACTTATGCTTCCCCAGAGGAGATGGCACCTTGGGGGATGTTGGGTGAGTTAGGACTTTGAATTGAGAATATAGAACATAAATCTGTAAAAAGCCAGTTTTGAATATTCTATTGCTCATAGAATAAATTGTTTGCCTGAGGCATAAATATAAGAACTGAAACCAGTAAGACTTATTAAATGGGCTAGAGAATAGTAGCATAAAATCTGATACAGATAACCTTAAAATTTCAGTTTAAAAGGCCATATTTAATTTCTGCCTACAAACAACTTTGTAAAGTAATGATATGGACATTATCTCTAGTCCTGAACAGCCCACAATCAGAAGGTGAATTTTTGTGCAAAGATTGAGATACTGCTTACAAGGAAAAATATTGAATTCTAAAACAAAAGCTTCTTCTCTTTTTTTGCAAGGCTGATTTTCTTTCACACCGGCTATTCACCAGCAATCACATGAAAGTAATAAAGACTCAAGGAAACAATCACCCTGTACAAATGCTGAATATTATTCAAAACAGTGAACAAAATTCATCTCTTCATCATTTGCATTTAAACTACAAATTATAGCTCTGTATGATCTCTCTTAGACTTTGTCAATCTTCAAAATCTGATCATCTGAATTTAAAGAGAGATTTTATCCATCTGCTGGGAAGCATGGAGGCCCCTCATCAGAAGATTTGTACTTCTTTTTACCAGGACTGTTTCTCTTTTTTCAGTGCTGGCAGTGGGATCACATGGCAATCCATCTGAAGATGGAACCAGACGAAGATACCATCTGTTCCTCCTGCACTGAGTAACTGGATCAGAGTCAAGTATGTAGCAGCTTTGGGTGTAGCTTTTTCTACAGAGAGCAGCTGATGCTATCCAATACTTCTCCAGAAAAATTTAATCAGGATGAGAACTTGTTTGGTAAGTGAAGCTAAATGTCAGGCCTTCACTACTGCATAGAGGAGAACACCTCAGACCTCCTAGATGTAGGTGTCTCATCCTGACGTGCTTTGATATGAACACTCAGGAGAAAGGCTTGCCTGTACCATCAGCAGCATCACTGTGACCTTTCACTCCATAAGTTGAGTTTGTGCCATTGTGTGGAGTGTCCCTATAGTATTCTGGAGAATTTTGTTTGTTGACCTTCTCACTAGTTTGCATTTCTTTACCCAGCAGGCTGTCATCTGTCTTGAACTGTCTCCAATCTCACTGGATCCCCAATGCTCAAACACATATTTGCTGAACTATCACTGTTACCAGTAATGTCTGCTCAAAAGCTACTAAGGCTTTAAACTTTACTCCAGCCTGATGATTTGTGCTTTACTAGGAGATAGAATTTCAAAATGCCTAGGAAAATACTCTGTGCTTAGTAAACATCATAGAAGTCTAACATTTTGTTATGTTCCAAAGTCTGCTAATACTGATATTAGTTTGCTTTCTGTTTTAGCCCCAACTCTGCCTCTATCTGAGCGTACTCTGTTCCTTTTGTGCCTACCAAAATGATTTTTCTAAGATGTTCTGCTTCAAAGTCTTTAAGTATGTCTATAATGCAGTCAGAGCTGTGGCTGATCTCTGCACAAATGCATATAAGGCAGCTCTAGCACAAGCATGTTGAATATTTAGAAGAGCATAGCTGAAGTAGCAGGGACTTTACATGCAGCCTGGAGATACACTAGTTTCTGTGGTGAGGCTAGCAAGTGACTCAAAATGACTTGGACATCCTTGCAAGAGTGAGCGAATAACACAGAAAATCACCAAGTATTCATGGTCTTCCCTGATCTGTATGAAAGCTGTGCAGAATGATGCGCACAGGAATATATTGGTGAAAAAAATTTACAGTGTTCTTGTGATTATAAATCACAGATACTTAATTTTATAATTGATCCTGCTTAGAATTTTAGAGAAATACAGATAAAGCAATAAAGATTAATTGAACGGGAAAAGACAAATTCCCTGTCAGTCCCTAAAGGTGTTGCCTTGATTGGACATCAAATTCCTTGTCTGGTCAGATAGCTTTGAAGTCACAAACAATGCAAACAAATCATGATGCTTTCTTGGATGAATGCAGATTTTTGTCACCTTAATAGATTAAATTTATCAGGTTTGAGCTAAGACCTCTTGTACTGGCTAGAAACAGTACACTTGCCCCTTAATCATGTAATTGAGCAATTTAGGTCCATTACTCAATATATCCTTACTCTTTTAGAGAAATGTATTTAGAAATTTTACCATCCAAACTGTGACCCAAGGACAGCATTGGCTGTGCTTACAATAGTCTGTTAGACTCATCTCAGTCAACATATAATGCAATGACATAAGCCCTGCAGAATCTTGTGCAGGTCAGAGGGCCTGGAAATGTACTGGAAATATGAATGACTCATCAGCTCTCAGTTTTCGTCCCTCAGACCAAAGGAACAACAGCTTAAATGTTTATGGGATATGCCAGGATCACACATGAAAAAGATAAGGAGTTGCAGTGGGTTGATCTCTGCTGCTCTATCACGTCCCTTCCTCAGCTTGATGAGGGTGAAGAAGATATGATGAAAGGCTTGTGGGTCAAGTTACAGCCAGGGAGAGATCACTCACCCATTACCATCACAGGCAAAATAGACTCACCTAGGGGAAATTAATTTAATTTATTGCCAATCAGATCAGAGTAGGATAATAAGAAATAAGAATAAAACTGTAAGCACCTTTCCCTCCCTTATTACTGGGCTCAACTTCATTCCCAATTTTTAATACGTCCTCACTTTCAGCAGCACAGGGGAATGGGGAATGGGTCTGCAGTCAGTTCATCACGTTGCTTTGCCACTTCTTCCTCCTCACACTCTTCCTCTTTTCCAGTATGGGGTCTCTTCTGTGGGAGGCACAGGAAGTTCCTTCCTGAACTTCTTCAACATGAGTCCTTCCCATGGGGTGAAGTTCTTCATGAACTGCTCCAGTGTGGGTCCCTCCCACTTGATGCAGTCCTCCAGGAACAGAATGCTCCAGTGTGGGTCCCCCATGGATCACAACTCCTGACAGCAAAACTGTTCCTGCATAGGATCCTCTCTCCATGGGGCCACAGGTCCTACCAGGAGCCTGCTCCAGCACAGGCTTCCACGGAGTCACAGCCTCCTCTGTGCATCCACTTGCTGCACTTTGGGGTCCTTCACAGGCTGTAGGCAGGTATATGCTCCACCATGGACCTCCAAGGGCTTCAGGGGTACAGATGCCTTACCATAGTTGGCATCACAGGTGCTTTGATGCCTGGACCACCACCTGCTCCTCCTTCTTCACTGGCTTTGGTGTCTGCAGAGCTGTTTCCCTCACATATTATCACTCCTTTCTTTGGCTGCTGTTGTGCAGTTTTTCCCCTCTTCTTAAATATATTATCCCAGAGGTGCTACTCCTGATGCTGATGGGCTTGGTCTTGGCCAGCAGCAGATCTGTCTAGGAGCCAAGTGGCACTGGCTCCATGAGGCATAGGGGAAGATTTTCACAGAAGCCACTCCCCACAATACTCCCACCACCAAAACTCATAAAAACCCTATTCAGAGGCCAAAAGTTAAGTGCTCTAGAACCAATTCTTTTCATCCAAAAGGCAATCAGATATCTTCAGCTAAATCTTTTCCTTCACATTCAAATTATTTTAGCATGGGCCTGGTGAGATCTTGCAGAGAGATGAGGATTGTCAGGCTATCACAGTGTATAAGGGATAGAGAGGATGACACCTTCAAAATATCTCAACTATTCTCTTGTCATACATTTCACCGATTAATCAGGAGGCAGACTGTATTCACTAAGACAGGAACTATAATTTTCTTTTTTTAAGCTTTGTGTAGGTATCTTATCCGTTGTAACTTGATGGTTAATCTGTGGTTTGTGGCTACCCTGCCTAGTTGCACATGTTCTTGATTGAGTTGAATAGTAGATGTGGCTAAACATATTGCTTCCTCTTTCCTTGAGTAATATTTTCCAGTGCTCCACTACAGTCTTGATATTGCTACATAGCTCAGTACACTGTATTCAGAGACAAGAAGGCATCTTCTTTATACAGCAGCATTTTGAGATTCCTCAGGAATGACTTATGACTGGAGTTTTTCACTCTTGTCCTCAAAGCAAATAAGACTGTCAGGAAACTGATAAAACTACCTTTGTTTAATTTTGAGATATTAAGCATGACAATAAATATTTTTTATGCTAGAAATATTTCTTGCATTTTTGCACTTCAGACAAAAATCAAGTACTTAAAAAAATGTGCGTTTATCAAAGCTCCAAATTGTTCTTTCTGTCATCAGGATAATTTTCCTTATCCCTGTGTACTTGCATGTAACATGAAAGAGTAAGGTTTCTGTAAACAAACAAGTTGACAGATTGCTTTGTCAACCACTAAGAGAACTGCAAGCACCACTGCTCCCAAGTCATCCAAGCCAAGACCATTCCAATTGCCTCTCTTGTTCCAAAATATTTTCTATCTACCACAAAGACTACTAAATTTAATACAATTTAGTAAAATTCCTATTAGTTAAAGTAAAAATTAGTAAAATGGCACATTGAGATTAGAAACCTAGGTTTTTGCATCAGCTGAGCTTTCAAAGAGGGATTCTTGAACATTATCAACATTATATTAACTCCACTAAGTTAATTTTGCCTTTCACTTGAACACACAAACTAAACATTGTCAGTGTACTTATTTGAGTAGAAGGAAGAAGATAAACTTTTATGAATCATTCCTTTCAAGGAAAGATTGATTTATATTTAAGCTACTGTGTCCTTTCAGCAGTAGAGATTACATTACATATTCAGTTTATCACACATTTGTAAAGCTTATCATATAGTAATAACTCCATATGTCCTACATCTGCAATAATATTTGGTTGCAGAAAATTCTTCAGTTTAGAGCCAGCCTAATATTCAAACTATACAGTTTTCCTCCATAAAATGGATGGGCTATCACATGCACTGCAGCTATACTGGTTCTGCTGCACAATGCAACTTCTTGTCCTTCGAAACTACTCCAAATCTCTTCTATCAAATTTATTAAGGGTAGGCACTTCCAGAATTTCAAGTGCAGATACAACTATTACTAGAAAGTAGGCTTTTGGGTGGATAGCTTTTGTGACTGAGACGTCACAAAGTCAACAGATCCTTTAGGCAGCCAGCTTCTTGTTTCATTTCACCCAAACAGAAACTCAGAAGTACTATTAAAACTTTTGCCAGAAAAAAGAAAAGACTCCAACTAACAACAAACAGACACTGCTATTTGGCTTGCTCACATTAAAATTTTGATCATACTATCAACAGAAAACTACTGAAACTGCTTGTCCAGCACAGCTGTTCAGAGCACAATACCTAACAGCAGTTTCAGGACACCTAAACCTCCTACTCCTGATGCTATGGTACTTTGAAACATGCTATTAAATATCCCACCACTTTCATCTCAACTACCGTAAGGAATTGCGAAGCTGGCTAGCTGAGATTTCTATAGTCTTGTGTTTGGACAGAAATCTTCTTGCCACAGCAGTTGTTTGATCAAACTTTAAACCAGACTTCACAGATGAGATCTGCTTTCTCAAGAATGTTTTGTACTAAAGTGAGTTTATCCAAGGTGTTTCAAGTATTCAGATCCAGTCAGGTATAAATTCAGTTCAGAACTGCAGCACACTGCAGGAGTCACAGACTAGGTGCTGGAATGGTTGTACAAACACTTACAGGACTATTTCTGTTCTTGTTCACAACATTAGCACGCAGAAGACAATTTAGGCAGCATCAGGTGAGATCACTTTGCAGTGGTTCAGGTTATTCCAGCCACAGAGCACCCAGACTTTTACACCCAGCAATTACACACATGCATTAAGTGTGCATGTGCAGTTCCACAGTATTTCATCCCATTGCCAGTCTGGTTCTGCATTTATTATGCATGGATCTGCCTAGGCAGACTACCTTTTCTGCCATATTTAGATTCTGTAGTTTCATTGCTCTTCCAGCACTGGCCTAAATTGAGATTATATCAGAAAACCAGCACATACAGGCTCAGGGAGATCATACTGGAAGGCAGAAAAAGCACAGTTAATTCCTGGAAGTTTGCAAACCTACTCTTCGCTGACTTACTAATTCAAGATCTTATTAAATATAACTGCTTGGAGACTGCCCAAGGATAGCAGTGACTCAAAGTACACCCTGTCTTAAAAGTTCTGGTGCTTGACCCACTTCTTGCAAAGAAATAGGACATCAATTGAATTTCTAACCTTACATTTTGGCTCACTAGTGACAGGACTCTTGTGGCTCTCATAAAGCTTTGGATCTATAAACATAATAATCCAACTTGTCAGCTAAGTAACTGGTACTTCCAACAGCCCTGTTGGCAGGCCTCTCACGCATGCAGTGTCCATGATAGCAGCAGAATCCTCATGTACTGAAGTGTCATGTCCTCAGCAGCAGCATGGTGGCAGTTCCTTCTCTCCAGTCAACTCCAGTAGTTCTTTCAGTTGCTGCAAATTTGTCACCTTTTTAAAGCAGATGAATCAACAAACCAGGTGCATTGGCTGCTACCTAACTCACTTCTGCTTAGTACTGAACTGAACACCCCACCAAAAACCCTGATGTGGTCAGAAGCAATTTAGGTATTTTAGAATGCAATTTTAATTTTTTCCTTGTTTATTCAAAAGAAATCAGTGATGTATTTCCTTTAACCACACTCAAGAACAATTCATCAACATTTCAAAAGACTGTCCTTTGTATTTTTACGAATGACAAGTTATGGATGTTCCCCAGTACAGAAGTTACTCTGAAGGCTACCCAGTGCTTATTGATGCTGTAATTTTAAGAAACTGCTACTTCCTTGCAGGTTTTTCTCTAAGAGTACAATTTTAGCAAAGTATAACAGCTACAGAGAGCTGATGGTATGACTTTGCTGCTGCCTGAAAAGAGGCCCATCAGAAACTTGATTGTAGATGAGTGTTTTTTCAGCCCAGTTTTTAGACAGCTCCCAAATGGTACATTTATCTAATCCATCCTTTAAATCACACTGGCTTGCCCCTCCACAGTCTAACGACAGCCAGGCTAATACCACTTTGAAGACCTCAGCCTCTTCAGTAATGTACTTGAAATACTAGGACTCTCCTCCTTTGCCTGATAAATTTTGGATCCATGTTAAATTTTCTTAAGCATGGAGATATAAGGGAGATATATATTGCTGCATCTCCATTGTTTTTTCTTTCTTGCATTACAAAAGACAAAAATTGGGATGCCACTTACATTCACCTCCAAAAAGTTTCTTTAGCAGAATCACAGAATAGTTAGGGTCACAAGGGATGTCTGGAGACCACCTAGTCAAACCCCTCTGCCAAGGTGGGGTCACTTAAAGTAGGTGATTTGGGAACGTGTCCAGGTGGGTTTTGAATGTCTCCAGAGGGGGAGATTCCATGACATCCCTGAATACCTAGCAGAAAGATACTATATTTTCTACACCAACGTATTTTTCCCTTGCTTGCTTGGCCACTTCTACGTGGGGTATAATCAAATCTTTTTCACAACATTTCACAGGTGCTTTGATCTGATGCCAACATTTACAGTAATAGGAAAGAATGCTACATTCCAAGATGTACAGTATACATCACCTTTAATTTTAAGAACAGAGATATGGTTTGTCTTCTGGATGCTGAGTCATAATTTCCTCCTTTTTTCTAACAGCTAGGACTTTGGGTATTTCAGAGGTGACCTCCATTCTCCTCATACATAAGATTGCTTTATAAATGTCCAGAGAATGTTGGAACTGCCAGAATCCCTCCTCAAACGTTTCATCCTTGAAGGATGGTATATTTTAGAGGAAGGCTGTGACTCACTTTTGCTTTTCTGGCAAATGCAAATGAAAATTTTTTACTTTCCCAGTGCCTCCTCTATTTTGGAGCAAGACAGCAATATCATTGATGGGCTTTATTGGATCTGGCTGAGATGAAGTTCATTTCCTCATAGCAGCCCTCACAGTGCTGTGCTGTGCACTGGTGGCTAGAAAGGTGTTGATAACACATCACTGTTTTGGCTGCTGCTGGGCAGTGCTTTCACGGCATCAGTGCTGTTTCCCCAGCATTCTGCCCCTGCCCCAGTAGGCTGGGAATGGGCAAGGTTCTGGGAGGGGACACAAGTAAGGCAGCTAATCCAAATTGATGAAAGGGGTATTCCATACCATATGACATCAGTTCAGCTATAAAAGCTAAGGAAAGAGGAGGAAGGGGGGGGGGGGGCATTTGTTATTTACAACATTTACCTTACAGCACAACTAGTAAGCATGCTGAAGCCCTGCTTCCCAGGAAGTGTCCAGACATCACTTGCTGATGGGAAGCACAGAACAAAATCTTTGTCTTTTTCCATTGCTTGTGCGCATGCAAACTTTTGCTTTTGCTTTAAGACTGCCTTATCCCAATCTATGAGTTGTCTTCCATTTAATTTTCTCTCCCCTGTACAGCTGAGAAGGTGGAGTGATAAAGTGGCCTGGTAGGCACCTGGCGTCCAGCCAAGGTCACCCATCACATGGGCCAATGCATACTGTCTACCGGTCTTATTTTGGTGCAAATACTTTGGGACTCTTATAGTAAGAAATATGTTTTCCATTTGTACATGGGAAGAAATGGGATACCCAAAGAGCACCAAGAAACAGGCCCTTAAGCGCAGAATCACTGGTGACTGATCACTGCTTTGAGACAAGCTTATGAGAGTTGCCTGTTCTGCCACACTGAAACCTATGTGCTTTGTAAATTGGAAACCTTGGAACGCACGGCAGTCCAAAGGAAGGCTGGCCAAGGCGAGCACAAAAGGCCACGTCTCAGTGCGGTTCACTTCAGCTGTGAAGTACGCATTTGCCCAAGACTGCTGGGAGCTTGCCCTTGTCGCCAGGTCTTATAACAAAAGTTACGCTCTTTCGAAGCCCAAAGAGAACTGCAAACTCCTACTGCACGGAGTTGGCCGACAGGTGGTCCTGATAACGAATTTCTTAAGTATTCTGCTTCAACCCCTGGACAGAATTAAGCCGTACAACACCAATAAAACCCCCTCTCACCCCTCTACCCTCCCGGATCCCTCCCGGTTCCCTCCCGGTTTCCTCTCGGCGCGCGCCGCGGGACACCCTCACAGATGCCTTTGCGTCCTCCGGTAACGGGCGGGGCGTCGTCCTGCCCCGCCCACCGCGGGAGAGCGAGCGTGGCGGCGAGCGTGGCGGAGGGGCGGGGCCGCGCGCGGGGCTCCGCCCGCCCCGCTTCGCCAATGGGGGCAGGAGGCGGAGGGGGCGGGGCCGGAGCTTGTCGCGCGGAGGGCGGGGCCGGCACGGAGTTGCCGCAGCGCCGCCGCCGCTTGTAAACAGATCCCGCCCCACGTGACGTGCGCGCGGTACCTGCGCGAGGGCATCGGGTATTGTGCGCGCGGGGACCGGTGGGGCCGCGGGTAGTCGCAGGAGCCGAGGCTGCTCCGCCCTTCCCCCGCCGCTCCGGTGGGAACCAGCTCAACCCCCCCGCCCTCCAGCCGCTAAGATGGCTGGCAGTGGGCGGTGAGGCGGCGCGGGGCTGCGGGTCGGCTGACGGGACGGTAGCGCGGAGGGCGGGAGGTGTGTGCCCGTGTGCGGAGCCGCGCGGCGCCATGTCCGCCTTCGCCCTGGAGGAGACGCTGGAGGCCGACTGGGTGGCCGTCAGGCCGCACGCCTTCCAGGAGCGGGAGAAGCACAAGTTCGCTTTCATCGTGGCCTGGAACGAGATCGAGGGCAAGTTCGCCATCACCTGCCACAACCGCACGGCGCAGCGCCAGCGCAGCGGCTCCCGCGAGCTGCGCCGCGGCGGCCCTGAGGCCGCGGCCGCTCCCAAGGCCGGCGGCTCCGCGACGCGCAGGGACGCGGGGCCGCCCCGGGGCTGCGCCCACCCCCGGGCCGAGGCGCTGCCCCGGAGCCCCTTGCGCGCCAAGTGCAGCCCGGCGCGGAGGCCGCAGCGCGGCCCGGAGGCGGCAGGTGCCGCCGAGGAGATCGAGGTGCTGGAACTGGGCAAGGAGGACGGGGCCGCCGCGCTGTCGCTGCCGGCCTCGCCCCCGCGGGCGGGCGAGCCGAGCGCTCCCGACGGCGAGCCCGTGGGGGAGGAGTGCAGCTGGGCCGGCCTCTTCTCCTTCCAGGACTTGCGGGCCGTACACCAGCAGCTGTGCTCGGTTAACTCGGAGCTGGAGCCCTACCTGCCTGCCTTCCCCGAAGAGCCCTCGGGCATGTGGACCGTGCTGTTCGGAGCCCCGGAACTATCTGAACAGGAGATGGACGCTCTCTGCTACAAGTTGCAAGTTTACTTGATCCACAGCCTGGATACCTGTGGCTGGAAGATCCTTTCGCAGGTGCTCTTCACCGAAACTGACGACCCCGAAGAGTATTACGAGAGCCTGAGTGAGCTGCGACAGAAGGGATACGAGGAGGTGCTGCAGCGGGCCCGCAGGAGAATCCAGGAGGTGAGGCTGGTCCAGATATCTCCACTTTGGTGTCATCTTTAGTTTAATATGTGACATCTTTTTTCAATCGTTCTCTTCTTTGCTCTTGTTCCGTTCCTTAGTGAGAAAATGAGGCTTAACCTTTCCAGGGTCTCTAGGGCCAGGATTTAAAAAGGTGCAGATTTCCTTACTCATCGGAGTGTGGCTCAGTACTTTATTCTGTGCAAATGTAGATGTTTGTGAACAAATATGTGATGGATTTGGTAAGATCCCGTATTTTGTTCTTGTATTGCCTTGGACGAGGATGTGTTGGGGTCTGAATTTTTCTGTTAAATAGGAGCAGCAACATGTGTTTATTTTGACAGTACAATTTAGGCACTTGAGGCCAAGAAATTCTAGATTCCTGTAGGCTCTGGGTGCTGAATCTGGTATTTATATAGTAAGGTGACGTTTTCCAGTGAATTTGGACTAAGTACAACTTTTGTTCAGCTGATAAGTTCCTAGAGTGGGGATTTAAAAAAAACCAGCTGTCTGACCCTAGCGGTTATTTACTGTGTTGATAATGTCTGTCAAGACTTGGATATTTCAGGACACGCCATGTCTTTCCTGTACCATGTACTGTTTAGACAAAGTAGTTGAGGACTTCCTGCAAACTAACTTCTAGCATAAGTGTGTGGGAATTTTTCCACTTTCTCAGTCTTTGTGGACTAAGGTGTATGAGCATGCAGATTTCCCCATTATAAAAGGAGAATGTTACACTTGTTTTTTTTGTTTCAGTGGCCTTGGTCCAGAGTGTAACAGGATCTGTCTAGATGTGACTCTGAGTACGGATCAGGTTAGGGAATTCTTTATTTTTGCAAACAGCACCTCGATTCTATTGTGTGGATATAGGTCAAGTTTGACTGCTTCAGCTATCTGCGTATATCCTACCAACATTGTGTTCAAAAATATGTGGTGGCGATTGCTTTTTCTGCACCGCAGTGCAAGCGTATCTCCTTGCTGTCTGTTCTCGTGGCATAATTTTTAGTCTTTGTAGAATTTAGACTGAGTTTTTCCTTGGTGACTGGAGTTAAGAGTATGAGAAAATTTGTTTATCAATGATGTAGCCATGGTAAGAACATCCAAGTTATAGCATTGTTAGGTAGAAGTTTATTTCTAAACTGTTAAGGTATGTAATTTTGATTTTTCTTTTCCTTTTCGTGTCTTTTTAAAAGGCTGAATTAATTCTTGATATTTGGTATACAACTGGTTATTAGTCTGGGAATTTTCAGCAGTAGTTTTAGTCCAAAGAATACGAAAGCATATTGTCTTCCACTGTTTTGTTTGACAGCATAAATAGTTGGAACTGTGTGCTTAGATTAGACTTAGCCTTTAGCTCAGCAGTTCTTACAAGAAGCTGTGCAGGACAAGAGAAATTCGTGTTAAATAATGGATATTTGGGAACTGGGTACCTAACTCAAGGTATGTGGTGTTTTTGAGGAAATGCTGATTAGGAATTACTGAGCCAGAACCATTTGTTTCTTGGAGAATCATAATTTCTATTTTGTTAGAAGCAGTACTATTGGCAAAAAATAAATTGGTTATCAGTATACAGTGCAAGCTTTATCCATCAAGATCTATAAACTACAACATCTTATTCTCTCTTAGTGTTCTGAACTTGGTGCAGACAAAATGGCAGAGCCTATGTATGCATTTGACTACAGTTCTTTCCCATAGTAACCAGTCCAGTAGTGTACCTAAAGGCAATACATCTGTACTTCTGTTACTATCAGTTGTGTAAGTTGATCCTTCTTTAATTAAAGGTAGTTCATGTTTAAGAAAAGAAACCAATGGAATTACCCACTCTTTCCCTTTTGGCTCTCAGGTTTCTCTTTTCCTTACCTGTTAAGGGTTTGCTTGGTCTACAGGAAATGTCTTTCTTTTAAGCAAATACTGATATTCTTTGTCATTGCAATTCTGAACAAATGAAGCAGTGGATGATGGGTACTGCTTGGTATTTCTGAAGTAAAGAGTTTTTTTTTTACTTTAAAGCAAACCTGCTGAATTTATACTTTATCTCTTTAATTTGCTTCTCCAATCTGTGCTTGAAATACGTCTTTTAGTTGATTGCAGGAATGTTGGATCTATGCAATTTTAAACAACTTTGTCTCTTACAAGAACTTTGGGAAAAAGAGGAAGTGATTGAGCAGCATTAGTAATTGGAATGGTTATCTAGGAGCAGAGGGAATGTGGAGGGTCTTCATTAATGTAAAATTGTGCAAAAGACAAGTTTTGAAATCCCGAGACCTTAACTTAGCATCTTAAAATAGGCCTCTGTGGTTTATAGGTATATCATACATGTCTTTTATTTCCCAGGACAAATTTTTCTGTGCAGAATATTACTTGAGAAATGCTTGCAGTTTCTGTTGATTGCATTCTTTGGGATGGAGAAACAAAGTGAGCAACAAAGCCTCATGTTCCTTGTTTGAGCATCCCCTACTTGGCCATTTTTTGCTTTTCATAAGTTATGCTCAAGCCAGTTTATTTTCACAGCAGATAATAATTGTTGCTCTTTGTAATAGTAATTTTGATCTCAGCCTGAATTTTAAACTTAATAAGCCTGAAGAATGTTGCAAGTAGAAACAGATCCAAGATGAATAAGTAAAATAGTTGTAGAGGAACTGTGTGTCCTGGAATTTATTTCTTCTGCCTGATTTGCAGTTTTGAAATAGTGCATTTTTTTTTTTTTTCCCCACATAAAACTAATAACTTTGGAATAGGTTAGGGATTTAATTTATGTTAAAGTAAAAATCTGTTCATTAGGTTTATACCCGTTCAAAAAAATTCCTCAGATGCTCAGCTAAAAAGATAAAAAGATGTTATTTCAGTAGAGAGTATGTCACTGAATCCTTTTTTGTGATTCCTACTTCTTGGACGGTATTTCCAAAATCTTAAACTTTGTGTCTAGAAGGCATAAAACATTTTCCTTTGTGCTCTTGCTCTCCCCAGTTTCCTATGTTCCTCCTTTATACTGAGGAGTTTTTCTAGGCCGTATGTACATGTTTGTAAATTTTTGTGACTTTAGTAATACCAAAGATGATGGTGTATCTCTTTGTCTATGCTGCATTCTCAAAAGGTTGAATGTAGTCAGGGTTTTTCTGAATAAAAAATGGTGTTAGTATCAACTGTGATTAGGAGTGTTTGGTGGGTTAGTCATGCTACAGATGTACTTCATTATCTGCTCTTGCATAGCAAGTTGAGGATTTGGGAAGCCTATCTGTATGTTACATATGTAATTCAGCATCTTTGAATTAATGGTACCTGGGAACATTCCAGTTCCTTAAAGCTCTTAATTGCCCTGGCAGACTGAAATTTGGTGGATGATAGTCTACGGGATATTGAGTGCCAGGTGTAAAACTAGTCAGAGACTTGCTTTGGTTTTCTTTTTGCTTTAAAAAATATATGAATTCCAGTGTTTGCAGGCAGACAAAGACCATTTTGTACCTCTGTCTGTATTCTTTTGAATTGCTGTAATAGAAAATTTCAAACACTTCAAAGCGCGTGATTAAATTCTGAAGAAATTCTGAAGGCATCTTATCTTCTGTGGTTGAATCAAGACTGCCCTGAGAGTGAGGACCTACTACTATTTTTAATCTCCATCTCCCGTGTAGTGTTATATTTACTAAGCATGAGAATAACCTTGAAAACTTTTGTCTTGTGTTGGTTGGCTTAATTTTTTTTTGATTGGAAGAGCCTGGAAGGCTAAGGAAAAATAAGCGCTTTTTTTGCCCCCTTTTTTTTTTCTCCAATAACAATTTGCATGAGAAGAAAATAAAAAATATAGGGTTTTTTGATGGAAGTGTATGATCACTTTAATGTCTTCTTAAATCAGATACAGGGTATTTTTAAATTACTTCTTCAGCTTCTGTAGACAAGTTTTTGTTTTTGTTTTGAATGAATGAAATATGTTTGTCAAATCACAGAAAGTGGTAAAGAATTGGTTATGGAATTTCACATTTGTTACTTTACAATGTATATTTCTTCAATATTGTCACTTATTTCTGTTTAGATTAAAAAAAGCTAAATAATATTCAGTGTTGTTTTGTTGAAGCCGTTAAAACATTTTAGTGAACAATAATATTCAAGATCATCTCTGATGAGAATTTTATTGCTTTGTTATATATATTCACTTCTAAAATAAATGTATATATGGTAGATAGTGGGGCACTGCACCAAAAACGGAACTTTTCCCAAAGTAAGGTGCCTGATGGCTATTCAGTGTTCTACTGCTAGTCACAATGAGATTTTAAGAGAGCTTCTACATCAGACTCAAAAATAATTCAAAAGTAAATATGAAACACTACAAAGAAGTATTCAGTGTTCCGGTAACACAGAAAAAAATGTTAGCAGTAATGTTTCCATCAAACCAGTGTAACATCTTTTTATGCAAGAAGCAAAGATTACTGAATATGGTATATGAGTTACAGTGCTAGATTTAGGAGATACATAAGGTGTCTCAGGGGAAAATAGAACACTGGTTTGAATTTTACTGTGGGAGCACAGGGGATTAAAATAAATACAATGTGCATTTTTGTCCTATTGACATGAGGAGAGCAGAGTTAAGACTAATGCTGAGCATTCAGGAAATTCAAGCTATTTTTGTTTGAATACTTCTTTTTACATACTCATTATTTGTAGTGTTAACTCATCTTTCCAATAAAACTGTTTTGCTTCTAAATCCTTTGTAATTAGGCTGTTAAACTGAACTAGTATTGTAAGTTAGTACTAACCAAAATAAAATATGTCAGCAGCTGTAGGACATGCTCTGTAGAACAGGCAAGTAGCCTCCAAGCTTCTGTGAGACACCTACATATTACTACTCTGGCTAGTACGGAGCCAATACTAGAGCTAGCTGAAAATGACTACTGCAGCTGTCTCTGAAAACATCAGAATGCTTAAAATAATGTACATTTCTTCAAAATGTGGACAAATTATGTGTACACAAAGAAAAGGGCATCTGCTTGAAAAACTGAGAAAAGGTTTTTTCTTGGCAGAATTTAAGTCTTATATGAAAATTTAGAGAACATTCTGTAGAATATAGCAATATTAGTTAGCTAGTAAGCCCGGACTTAATTTTTGAGACTGAAGACAGCAGCTTGCCAGCCTCATAATTAATTTCCTTATTCAAATAATTGGGGAAAAAAAAAAAAAAAGAAATGCAGTATATGCCCTGTTTAGCTGCCTAAACTGGGATTGGAGAACCATTCATGTTTTGTACTTTTTATGATATTCTGCTTGTTTCCATAGATGTAGGCTTTCCTCTGTTTTTTGTTTAAAGTTGTTGATATGCAGTTGAAGCATTTTCATATGACAGAATATTTTGAAGAGTTGTGAACAATCAATGTAATAAACACTCTGTAACCCATTGTGCTCCTCAAGATTCACAGCTCACTTCATTTCTCTAGCTTTTAGAGATGATGTTGCCTTGTCCTTTCTTCATGTTTATCTTTTTCTTGCATATTTTTTCTCATTTTTCCCAACATTGTTTTCTTTCCCTTCAATTTAATGTCCTTCCTTCAAGGTAAATGCCTTTTAAAACTGTTTTCTTAGTCCGGTAATACCTTCTTCTCCTTTTCTGGCTGAGATAGTATTACCCAAGCAGGTTTAGAATTTGAAAACAGATTGTTTCTAATATTTTAATCATTTTACATTTCTTTCCGTAGCATGACAGGACACTGTTTACAGACAGTGAGGATGATGTTTCTTGCAAATGTAAACGCTGCTACTGCAGAGCTGAAGAAGGCATTGAGAAGCAAAGATTTTCAGAAATTACTGCAGTTTTTCCTTTTTGAGGATGTGCTTTTAACAGTTCTTTTTAAATATTAGTAGAAACATAGCATTGCAATGCACCAGGACATTGCTGTTAATGGAGAGGACTCAGTCCAGCTAAAGATATATCTGCCAGAGTTTATCTTTGCAAGAGATGAAAACGTAGCCATCAGGAATATGATAGAGAGAAGGAAGAAAGGATAGAAGGAGAGGGGAGAAGAAGAGTGATACCCTAAAGATACACAACATCACTGAGTTAGTTAATATGTATATATATATCTGAGCTGTTGCCCAAGAATGTGCTAAATAGGCAGTAGAATAAGAGGGGGATTGCGGAATGTTGAACCTAGTGCTTTTGTGGTTCAGAGTATCTTCTAAGTTGGCGCAGTCTTCTTTCTCCTTTATTTTCTCCGAAGAAGAATTCTCCAAATAAGTTATTAACGTTTGGTGATACTTTGTGTTATTATATGATGCCACATTGTATTTCTTTTTTTCAATATCATACAAAAGCAAGTGAAGAAAATGAACATGCATTGAACTCTTTAGAGGAACCTGTGCTTAGAACCTATTTTGCACTTATGATGGCAACTGGAGTACTTAGGAGTTGCTAATAATAAAACAGCTACACAGTTTCTTCTCTCTTTTCCAGAAAACGCAAAAATAACCCTGAGTTAAAATGTCACAAGTTATTATTAATGTACTGTGTAGTAAAAGCTTGTAAATAATATACTCTGCTATTGTAAACAATTTACTGTGTTCAGAATTCAGTATCCAGAAGCTTTGTCCTGCTACTGGTATTTGGTCTGATAGCCCTTCTCGGGAAGGGACACATGAGGCTGTCATCAACTGTTGGATTAACTGTAGTGTACGCTGATCTAGATGAATAGATGAAGAGTTTTTTGAGGAAGGGAAATGAAGCCAATGCATATTAGAACAGTTAATTTAATTACTCCTACATAGTACTAACATCACCTTATCCATTCAAAATTAAGATCTTGGATGGTTTCTTGAAAATACTTGCTTTAAGAGCAGTGCTGTTTTAATAGCAAACATACAAGAATGTTTTAAGAACAGTGTTGAAAGAATTGTTGTGACTTTGCAGGAAATAGTAGTATGCTCCCATCAGAAATGTAATAGTGATATTTACTAGAATATGGGTTAGCCTTTATTTTTAAGCGCTTTCCTAACCTGAGACAGGATTATAAAAATAAAGAGAACAGTCTGAATTTGTTGGACAGGAAATTGGATGATCTCATAGTATCTTCCAGTCATAAGCTGTATCAACTCATAAGGGAAACATGTTTTTGTTTTAATTAGTTTGCTGTTGAACCTAGCCCAATTGTCTTTTTCTGAGGAATTTGGATTATTATTACTTTATTTGAAAACCTCATGAAGAATTTTAACACAGTGTAATAGATGATAACTTGAAAATGTCTCTGCAAATGTCTCCTTGTTTACTAGCTCTTGCCTGTTAACTGTGTTCATTATTATTAGTGACCTCTTACTAAATGCTTGTTGGTGCAGTTTGGACTTTACTTTTGAATTAGCTCTTTTGGTTGTAGGCATGAAGGTGTTTTGATGTGAAGACAGCTTCCCTGGCAAGCTAGGCTTTGAAAATTATTGTCTGAAGCTGTTGAGAGTAGATGTAAATAAAACACTGGTGATGTATCTGCATGACTCCACTTACCAGTAGCAAAAATTTTGGCAGATACTGCTTTCAGTTAAAAACCTTTTGCTGATATCTTGGGGTTTCCTTTCTATCTGTTCTTTTCTGTTTGTGGTATTTATTTAGTAGTATCAAATGTATAGTTATGAGGGGTTTTTTTGTTACATAAGGGATAGACAAACATTACTCATTCAGACAAATTTGAACACTTAGCAGACTTTTTTTGGTAGGGATTTACTTCTGGAGTCATCCAACAGTCATCCAACAGTCATCCAGCAAACTTTTTTGTTGTGTTAAAGGAAATTGAGTACCTTTGCTTTCTTAATGCATAAAATAAGCAAAAATTTGCATTATTTACTGTTACAGTACTTTTCAAAATGCATTTGTAGGCTAGTGTTGTGACCTTTTGGAAAAAATTCTATGATAGTGTGAGGAAACTGGATGGGCTTAGTTTTTTTCTGTTGAAAAATATTGTTTAAATAATCAGTTGGCATTTGTGATAACTTGCAGACAATTTGTGTGGGTCATCTAAAATTAATGGTAGCACAACTTTTCATGTAACAGTATTGCATCATGACTTGTTTTGACCTACTTCAGGGAGAGAGTATTGTAAAAGATTTTCAGTAACTTAGAATCATAGATTATTATGTTAGAAGGAACCTCGTGTTTTCTACTTGAACCCCATGCTTACACTAGCTTTGATTAGGACTTTCTTATTTAAAAAAAAATCAACAAACTTTAAATAACACACATAAAAAACACACTGTGTTTTATATCTGTTGTAAGGAAATTAAAAAAAAAAAAAGAAGAGGAAAAATAAATTAATGTATTTAAGTTTTGAAACTTTTGAGGGAGGGAATCTGTAGATTAGTTCTAGAAGTTTCCGGAAGTATTCTAATTTTTTTACAAGTAGCACTGTGCTGCAGTGCACAAATTTTTCAGCTTTCAGTAATGTGATACATGTTCATAATCATCAGATGTCAGAATTTTAAGTTGTACCATTTTGTCACTTCAGAGTAGTATAATTCAGCAAAAAAAATAATATGTGGGAGGAGGTTAAAGAATCCAACAGTACTGGCCATATTGGAGCTGTTCTGGAAGAGTTGAATTCGTAGGTAAATGGTATGTATTATTTCAACTGTGTTTTATCATGCTGCTTTGTTGTGCATGGATTTTATTTTTCCATAACATTTAAACTCTTTATCCTTTCCTCTCTATCCATTCATTTCTCCATAAGAAAAGGAATAAAACCAACCCAAACAGCACATCAGAATACAAGTCTGCTTTCCTGGTGCTAATATAAATTGCTTTTGCCTTAAATACGATTCTGTTATGAAAGTGATTTAATAGCTTGTAATTTACATTGCATTTGGTGTTAAGGTAGGAGGAAAAGAAACGTGCATGATACAAGATCTAAGGATTTTCTTGGTATCTTATTTACCCTTTTGTTATTAATAGTGGAGTGTAAATACATTCTTTCTAGTGGGCTTTTTTTTGGATGTTGTATTCAACTTTACCTTAAAAAAAAAACCCAACGTA
This sequence comes from Pyrocephalus nanus, assembly GCA_038380795.1. Taxonomy (NCBI): domain Eukaryota; kingdom Metazoa; phylum Chordata; class Aves; order Passeriformes; family Tyrannidae; genus Pyrocephalus; species Pyrocephalus nanus. Next base: position 22,257,304 of record CM076263.1, read on the forward strand.
ATTTGAGCTTGGAAACTTTAAAATTGCATTTAGTGATGCAAAATGCTGTTTTCTTAGACTTGCCTTTCCATGATTTCACTGTTGCATGAGGTCCAGTAGAGGCTGAAACAGTGTTGATCTATAACAGCATTTAAAGGACACACAGAGGGCCATTTGAGTTACCTGTCAGCTGTCACCTGGGTTTAGAGGTGGTTGTTGAGAGCTGAAGAACTGGATCATGAGCTTGCTATTGTTGTTTTCTGTCCTCCCTCTCCCCTTTCAGCTTTGTGTTTCTGTTTTGCTTCTCTGTCCTTGGGGTGTGCTTGATGCAACTTAATAAATCTCAGTAAACTAATTCAATAGCAACTACAAAAACAGCATTCTACCAGATGCTGAGTTTGTTGAAATGTCTTCACCAAAGCCAGTGAGGTGGAGGAAGAAGGCATGTAAGAGTAGAAGGAACACAGAACTGAGGAAAGTTGTAAGAAGAGAGGGAAGATGGCATTGGATGTGGAATCTTCTTTTGATAAGAGCAAGCCATTAGCTCAGCTTTAAAAAGTAACTTCACCCATACCAGTGTTTAGAATCTGGTATTATTGTAATTCCTTACCTGCTCTGAATTAGATTTTTAGAAGTCTAATGGAAGACTTATCAGATATTTGAGAATGATCTGCTGCTGTGCCAAATGCACTGTAAAACTGCTGAGAGTACTAATTCTGTGCTGTTGATCCAATTCCCATGAACTGACTTGAGGGTGAAACTGACTGTACAGCTTATATTTTTTTTCTTTCCATCAAATGTTCTTCTTTATTTTCATAAAAGAACATTTGCTTTTTAATGGAGGTGGGTATTTGGCTGAGGCTGTGCCCCAAACATTGCAAATCTTACATGAAGGGTTTTAAGACTAGCACTTTAATACTTGCTAAGTGTCTTTGTTCTGTGTTCGTCTTTTTGCTTAGACAGTTGTCAGTTTTGATGCTCTTAAGTGTATTTTCCTAACAGCATAGTTCAGAAGCAGAGAAGAATAGGATCTGTGGACCAAAAGTTAATGTATTTTATGGCACAGCATGAAACTTATGTAATGTATGTTCTCAGTCTTCTGGCCTGCAGAAAAAAAATTACTTAGAACTCATTAGAACATGTGTAAAATAAAGTCTTTGCCAAGCCTTCAGGATGAGGTGTTGCCTAGAAGTCTTTCTGTTCAGTTACCATATTCCAACTGATCAGCGATTCATTAGTGACTTTATCTTTTAGTTATTTTGCCACTTTCCAGAGGAAAGGAGTCCCAGAGTGCTATAACTCTGAAATACCATAAGCAGTTCTATTTTATTCATCAAATCACATTACAATGTAAATACCTATTTATGTGTTACTAACAGGGAAAAAACCCAAACCCTAACACTCCTATGCAATTAGCCCTTGTTTACTGTGATTTCTGTAGCTTATCTGTAGCTTTACTGTTCTAAGTAACATACTAAATTCGAGAAAATACCCAGTTTTTATAGGCACTCATTTGACATGATAGTTTAACTCAGGAGTGGCACAGGCACATCACACAGTAAGGTAGGATGTCCTGACAAGTACCATCTTAAACAGAAACACATGGTGGTACACATTTGTCTTGTTTACAGGAAAGGAGATGCATAGTTTTTAATTGTTGACCTCTTCCTCTGAAGCATTAGGAAGAGATCTAGTGTGCCATACATTGTTGTCAGAGTTGGCAGCTTTGTGCCTGAGCCTTGTGATATTCCAGCAAGTTATATATATACATACAGTTCTGCAGAGATTTTTATTTAGAATGTTGTGTAGGAGGAGAGAAGTTGCATTGTTCAGTAATGATGCATACATGGAAGTAATGTTTTGGCTCACTTGGCTGCGTTAAAATACTACTTTAGTTTTTCTTGGTTCAGTTCTTGTCCTTTTCTATGGAATTATAGGTAGCATGTTGAAATGAAGTGTGTTTTGGCATGCAGTGTAAATTGTTACTGTCCAGTATATGAGAGGATAACCGATATGAGGGAAAAGAGACCAGGCAATCTGCAGTGTGTTGTTTGTAGCCTTCAGGAGTGTTCACTTGTAGAAAGTTGGACACCAGGTGCCCACCAAAGCTGCTCTAAGTCCCCTCCTCAGCAAGAAAATGATGGGCCTCATGGGTTGAGATAAGGACAGGGAGAGATGAGTCACAGATTACTGTCACAGGCAAAAGACTCAATGTAGGAAAATGAAATTAATTTATTGCCAAGCAAATCAGAGTAGGATAATGAAAAATAAAACCAAATCATAAAGCACCTTCACACCACCCCTCCCTTCTTCCTGAGCTCAGCTTCCTTACTGGTTACTCTGCCTCCTCTCCCCAGGTGGCACAGGGGAACAGGAAATTAAAGTTGTGGTCAGTTCATCACATATCTTTACCACTCCTTCCTCTTAGTGCTCTTCCCCTGCTCCAGAATGGGGACCCACCCAGAGGAGACAGACCTTCATAAACTTCTGTAGTGTGAGTCCATCTCACTTGGTGCAGTCTTTTCCTAAAGACTGCACCAACATCTGTCTCCCGTGGGGGTATAGGTCCTGCCAGAAAACTGCTCCAGCATGGGCTCTTCTGTCAGTGGAACCACAGGTTGCCAGGAGCCTGCTCCATCATGGGCTCTCCATGGGATGACAGTTTGTTTCAGGGCCCATTCACCTGCTCTAGTGTGGGGTCTTCCACAGGCTGCAGGAGAATCTCTATGCTGGTGCTTGAGGGAACCTCCTGCTGCGGCTTCACTGACCTGGGTGTGGGCAGAGTTGTTTCTCTCACTTTTTCTCGCTTCTCTAGTGTAGCTATTGTTGTGCCAGCAATCTTTCCCTTGTCTTAAAAGTTATCCCAGAGGTGCTGATGGACTTTGCCTTGGCTAGTGGTGGGTCCATCTCTTGGAGCTTGCTGGCACTGGTTATGTCGGACATGGGGGAAGCTTCTGGCATCTTCCCACAGGTGCCAATTCTGTAGTTCCCCTACTACAAAAACCTTGCCACCTACACCCAATACATCTCCGCACAGATGTACTGAGGTACGCAGGCTCTCTGCACAAAGGTAAAGGACTGTTTTAAATAGGGTTTAAAGAGGAAAAATGGGGCTCACTTCATATTAGCAGGTCTTCAGAGGCTTAGAAGATGCATTTTATGGAATTGTTCTTTCTTATTTCTTGTATTTTAAACACATTGTGTTTTGCTTTCCAGTATCTTTGTTGGGTTTTGTTTTGTGTGCATGTGTGTTTGCTCTTTATTTTTTACTGCAGACTTTGAAATTGTTATGTGTGTTGATGTATGCATTTGATTTGATTAGTTGAATTAGCTCAGCTTTTCTTTAACAGCCATTTAGAAAACTCCCCCCAAATCCAGACAGTAACTTGGTGGTACATCAGTGTACACTTTCAATTCCCTGTTTTCAGAAGTCTCTTTGAAAAAAAATTGGGCTTTTTGTCCACTTAATTGGTGGTTGATTGCTGTGCTGTTTCCAAATAAGTTATTATGGAATTACCTTGTTTATATTTTTTTTTTTAATCTTAAGAGGTTAGACAGTTGTAGCGCTGGTTCCTGTACTTCTCATGCTAGTCAGTATTAACTAATTTATTTATGCCATTGCCCTGCTCCCCTTTTGTATCCATATTTTGTATTCTCTTAGATGATTTCTGCCCCAGCAGTAAAATACACTTCATATGTGTGCTGGAGAGTCAGGTTTTGGTCTGTCACTGCTACAATAATCCAAGTGATCTTCTTATAGTGCAAAGGTAAGGATTGTTGATGCAATGCAGTCATGCAAACAGAAAGCTAGATGTCCTGGAAAGGACATCCAAAACCTAACTGTAATTTTTGACACTGAAGTACAAGACCATGTGTGTAGGAGAGAGAAAAACAGTTTGCCTATAGTAAAGATTTCATGTTTTTAAGACTCCTGCTCATTGCCAGGACATGTGGGAGTGTGTTTGCTTTTAACAATAATTTCCTTTTTTTGTTTAAAGATAGCTTAAAAAGAGATGCAGCTCTAAGCACGTTCTGATGCAAAAAAATTGCAGGCTAAGTTCAGCTGCTAAAATTCTGCATACAGATTTTATGTGCTCACGAGCTTTACTTCTTTGTAACTCTTCTGAAGCTCATTATGGACTATTGCAAGTGTATGAGCAGAAGGGTTTGGTATTTTACTATTTGGACTGATGTTCTGGGTGAAGGGTGAAAGTATCTAAAAACTATTCAGTCTGCAGTACTGTACTTCTCTCTGACAACAGCTATCTGTAGGTTTTTTTACCTGTGACCCTGAATATACTGCTTTAGTTAAAAGTCTTTAAAATTCTCCCTGGAAATAGTAAGTAATACTGTCAAGCTTCCAAGAATCTAAATTCATAGGAAAACAGGGTATTCTGTAGTTTCTATTATTCCAAAAGTGCGAAGAAGCTTAGGAAGATCTTTATTGCTGGTTTTATCTAAAAGTGGATATGTGTCATATTGCAATTTTTTTATAAAACGCACAAAATAAAATAGGAATAACAGTGAAAGTTTTGAAAGTAATAGCAAAGGAAATTTAAGACTTGATTCTTTATTGATTAAATCAGGCTTTGGATTATGCTCCCAGCTGAGGTCAACCTGCACATAATTACACTGTCTGCTATAATGCTTTTAAAGCTTTATGTACAAAATATTTGTTAAAAAATAGTGAAATAAGAAAAAACCTTTGTTATATGGTTCAAATATACATGCTCTTAAATTAAAAGAAGAAAAAGGGTTTCCTGCTGGTTAGAGTGTATCTGCACAATGGTTGTCTAAAATATATGGATTCATTTAGTTGTGAACAATGTAACATCTGTGAAACATGATTCTTAAAATAAATGCAGTATTCAATGGGTATAGCACTAGTCAGGCCTGTACAGGATGTTAGTCTGCTCTTCTCCACCCACTGCTTTAATATAATTAAAAAATTGTGAAAGTCAAAGATTCATACTGAGACTGTTGAAGTAAATGAGCAGTAACAGTGAATATGCTGAGAACTAGCATTCACTGGGGCATAGAATATGCCACAAAAATTGTTCATGTATTTTGCTAACATCTTGAAAACTGCATGGTTTTAACGTACCAGATTGGTCTAGACATTTGGCTAGGTATTTGTTTAGGTACTGCCTGTGTGAAAACTGGAATGTTACAGAATTAAACTACTTGTGAGTCTGTGGAGGGCCTGGTTTGCCTTAAGAACTTAATAATTCAGTGAGTTCTGTGCTAGTCCTGGCATTACGGTTATCTGGTAGTCTGAATACTGTCTGGATGTCAGCCAGCTAAAAAAAATGCTCCGACTGACTTTGATCCTTAACAGGAAAGCTTCCATCAGATTGTGTTATAATGGGAGTTGTTGTATGTAGCTAGTATTGCACCATCTACTTCCCGTGTCAGTGCCCCTTTCAGATTGGTGGCAGTAAAGCAGCCTGGACTCTTCATCAGCCTTATAAGGCTCTGTCTAGAAGTAGCTATTGACTTCTGTTCATACTACACTGTACTGATGAAGACTAGGTGATTGGTAATCACATCAGTTCCAAAAAATGAGAGAGTAGTTCTGTATTCATTTAAACTATGTAAATAGAAACATTTAGGTCGGAGAAGACCTTTAAGATTACCAAGTCCAACCACTAGTATAGCACTGTCAAGCGCACAACTACACCATGTCCCTAAGTACCATATCTGAACATCTTCTAAATACCCTCGAGGGTGGTGACTCAACTGTTTCCCTGGGCAGCCTCTTCCAATGCTTGACAGCCTTTTCCATGAAAAAATTATCCAGTCTTAATTTGGCACAACTTGAGGTCATTTCCTCTTGCCCTATCGCTTGTTACTTGGGAGAAAAGGCCAACCTCCACCTGGCTACAACCTCTAGTACAAAAAACCAAACACCAGGAAAACAAACTGTACATTTAATGAAGGAATAGTGCTTTATTAGGACAATCCACAGCAACTCCTGCCTGCATTACACAAGAATGTAATATAGGGAAGATTATTATATTGGGCTGACAATGGTATTTCCAAGTGCTGTACTAGCTATACCATCTATTTCCCATTGTTTAATAAACTTAGAGAGTTGATTTTTATTATTAGTTCATGTTGTTCAGGTGAACTTCCCCAGGAAGCTGATCTACTCATCATTGGAAGCCTGGATTTGCTGAAAGAAAAATACATGTTTTCAAGTGGGGCTGTAAGTTACCTATCATAGCATTTTGAGAAGTACTGTATATAGCAATCCTGTTTCTCTTTGGTAGGTCTTTCCCTCTATCTTTCTTTTCTTACAGAAAGAAAAGTAGGAAGTACATTGCACTTAGAGCACTATAGTTTGCCTTGCTTCTTCTCCCTACTTAGCTGCCAGCTGGTAGGGCGAGCAGCAGTTTTTAACCAAAAACATTCCAGTGTTTTGGTTTGTTTAGGCTAACCTTGTAAGACTTATTCTCTAGACAGTTCACCAGCTCCTTCTCCGAAGCTGCCTTGGAGCTGCCCTTCTCCAGACTTGCTCAATGTCTTTCTCATAGTGATGGGCCCAAAACACTGAACAAAATACTGAACACAGTATTCAAGATCAATGTCCAGATGTTTTTCACGAAAACATTAAATAAGCATAACGATGATGTTAGTCGAGATGAGTGTAATGAGGCTGTATGTAATGACTACTCTCAAGCTGGTAACCTTCCTACCTGATTTGAAGAGTATCCCTGTACAATAGCTCATTGGTCTTTACACCAAACCAAATAAGATGATACTCTTTGGTTTCAAAATAATTTTTCGTGTTTCATTATGTCCTTTTTGGCAACTGCAGATTAAATGATATTTCGCCACCATTTTCATTAAGAAAGTCCTCATTAGTCACAGGAAATGGATTCTGCATGCATCATTGCTTTAGGGAAGAGAAGCTTACCTTGTGTTAGTAGTTTAAGGATATATATATTTCTGTATGAATAACCTTCTGTTTGGTGTGTGGGGGGGTTGTTTGTTTGTTTTGTTGTTTGTTTGTTTTTAATTGAGGGTTTGGTATTTTTGAAGAATTGAGAATTAGGATTGGATTTAGGATTGGAGTAACCCCATCAATAGACCAAACAGAACTGGAGTTATGCCCATTTACTTACCTTTTATACGCACAGAAATGTATTGATAGTTCATGACTTTATCCCTTCTGTTTCCAGTGATGGACATTATTTTTGCTGAATAGCCAACTAATTATAAGTATCTACTAGCTTTTAGTGTCCCTAAGATGACTCTGTACAATACTGATAGTCTTAAAATTGTAATGGTCCTTCATTTCTTGACTCTTTCACTCCAGCTTCTGAAAAGTTGTCCTTCTTCCAAAATATCAGAACTATTAAATAGGCCTTGAGAATGGTCCATGAACCAAAAAAAGAAAAAAAAAAGTCCCTACTATGTATTGTTTTGTTCCTGGAATGAATTTACCCAAGACTCTCCTTTAAATGGGATTAAATTTTCTCCAGTTGTCATTTTTTATTGCCCTCTAGAATTTGCATCCTAGTAGAGTGGTAGGGTTTCACAATGAAACAGCATTGTAAATTCATTTAATAGTAAGATACTAATAGCTAAGCAACTGAAAGGAAATTAATATGATAGTGTGCTGGTTGAGTTGCTACTAATAATAGAGACCCTTCTTGCAATGAATGGCTTGAGAAAAAGATTTGGTTTTTCAGTAACTTGGCAGAGGGATGACTACAGCTTTGTGACTGCAAGAGGTTTTTCTGATAGTGCCAGGGGAAAGCAGGAGAAGGCTGAAGTATGACAATTCTGGGTTTAGGCACTAGCCATAAGAAAGAGATGCTGAGGTAGATGATGACTTCTTAGGCTAGATGGTTAAAACAATTAGTGGGCTGGAATAATGTATGAAATCCATAGGGACTTAGTTCTTGAATCCAGAAGCATCTGGGATGACCTCTGTCCCTATAGTTTCAGGTTATGTTATGTGTGTCTAATCCTGAAAGTTCGTAAAATGTCAGTTTTATAGACTGCAAGCCACAAACCATTCCCCAGTGATAGCGTTCTCAGTGAGAACTCAAATGCTGCAAAATACTACATGCTATTAGGAGAGTAGGAAGGCATAGCAAATGACTTGCAATAGCAACATTCTCTATGTGAAATGATTTAGGTAACACAATCGTCGTCTCGTGCTGCTGAGGAATTTCACATCTATTCTACACTGTCTCTCCCAGACCTTGCTTCTCTGTTAAACCTTAATGAGGGAAAGCTCTTCCTGTCTTGTCATGTGACCATTATTTTAATGATGAACATGTAAATAAAGCTACTAAGAGCATCTTTGCATTCTCTCTCTAATCTTGACTGATCTTTAGTGCTTCAAAGGAAGACCAGATAGAGATTTTCTGAAACAAACTTCCCATTATGAAGAAAGAAATTTTTTTTACCAGATCTGTTAACTGAAACACAGCATAGTAATGTAAATGTAACAGAGCAAACTGAATAGACAGTATCATAATCAAGGCTTTTCTTCACTGTCCTGGGATATAAATGAACCAGATATCAGAGGCCTGTTGACTACAAATCTAATGAAACCCTTGTGCATTTGAAATTTCATAACTAAGCTGTCTAGGAAGTCAAAACTGGAATCATAAGCTGGAAGACAAAATTAGCCAAAATGCAGATCAGTGTTTTGTTTCATATAGATTGCTCTCTGTGGCTGAGGCCACATTGATGTAAGGGGTCTGTGTGAGTCCAAAGAGCAGATTGGGGAAAAAAACAACCAACCAAAAAAAACCCAAACAAACCAAAACAACAACAACAAAAAACACACAAAAAACCCCAACCAAGCAAAAACTAGACAGCAAAAAACCCCAAAAATATAAAAAGTTAAAAATGCAACTTTTTTTGATCACCTTTCCTATAGCTCCTTTTCCCCCAACTCTGATACCCAGTAGTGGGAAATACATGAAGTAGCATACCTGATTACTGCATTATAGATTCTTTTACTGAGTTGTTTTTGTGCTCTCTTTGTGCTCATATTCATTATCTTCCAGAAATTTTTGGAAACAAAACAATCAGTAGATGTGCTGCACTTAAGGTTATAAGAGACGTGCTCATACTTGGCTGTCTAAACTGAAGATGTGCATTGGGGACTGAGACTTTTTTTCTGTTTGCTTGTCTGATGATTTTGTGGGAATGTGAAGATGGTACAAGAGGATAGACTAAAAAATGTTTTTTAAATTATTGTCACTTTTATCAGGAGCGCTTGAATATTTTCACTAAAATTGGTACTTTTTTACAGCTTCTTGAAAAACATAAGAATACAGAAAGTATGGTAGAGCTACTTGAACTGTACCAAATGGAAGATGAAGCCTACAGTAGCCTTGCAGAAGCTACCACAGAGCTCTACCAGTACTTACTGCAACCATTCCGGGATATGAGGGAACTTGCAATGCTTAGAAGACAGCAAATAAAGGTATGGTAAAAGTAACTGAGCTTCTAATTAGCTGAGAAGTCCTGTTTCTTAGTTGCTATTTACTGGTTTTATTGTGCAGTATATGAAGGTGTGTTTTTTCCACTCAGCGTTGACCCTATTTTTCTCTGTTCTCCACTCAGATGAGTGCTTTTGAAGAGTGAGAACATCTGACATATGTAGCTAACCACCACTTCTTTATCTTACTCTCTTCTGTTAAAATGCATAGGTGAACTAAATAGGTCAGATTTACACTTTTGTAGTTACTGGGAATATTGATTAATACATCAAGTAGAAATATGTATATACTATTGTTAATTTTTCTAAAAGATTACATAGGAAGTTACTTTTCATTCTAAAATAATCTGATTAACTGTGGCAAGTCCGTAGCTTTTTATCTGATGTTGTGAAACACTTAAACATGGAACCATTTTCCCCGTATATAATTTGTTGTAACACTTCAACAGTATATTTTCCTAAGAGCAAAAAAAGTGTAGCCAGCTGAAGAATACTGCATTTTGGTAAAACTGTTTAAGAATGAATATGCTCATTTTATTTTAAAATAATTCTAATCTTGAATACTTAGCCAAAATTTACAAATTTATCTTTATTGCATCTTGGAAGTACTTTTGATAAAATTATTAGTTCCTATGCAGATTGTTAAGACTGCAGCCTTCTGATTCTAAGCTAAAATGGTTTTGTTTCATTTAATCTGTATTGCAAATCACATTTTATCTCACCTACAACAGGCTTCTCTGGTTTGTTCAGTTAGCCAACATTACTTTTACTTGTTTCAACTTAAAAATAGTGTTTCTCTCTGGTTTTAGAGTATAGAATGAGGGAGGGAGGCAAAAGGATTTACGATTCCCAAACTAGTTTTATATTGACATAGTGCTATGTGCCTTAAGTAATTTTTCTGAAAGCTCAGCAATATGAAACGAACTTGGTGTTATAAAGTGATAATGTTTGAACAAAGAGTGCTTTTTCTTGTCCTGAAAGTTAAATATTGCTGCACAGAGAATTAGCATGAATATTTTTTCAGATGTATTACACAGTTGAAGATTATGAATACTTCACTTATTAAAAAGCTTTCTTCAAAGCACGGTGAAATAATTCCCATTTTATTTGAATTTGTAGCAGAGAAAAGATGATTTTTTTGTTCTTTTGTCAAATAAGAAAATGTAAATATTACAGTGAGAAGGAAATACGGATTTAGAGTTGTTTTGTTTTTTTAAACGTCAATGATCTCTTTAACTGCAGTTCTAAATACCTAATTTCATATTTTTCTTGAAGGAGTAACCTTGGTAAACTTTAGAGCTTTGCTCTGTGGTTGATTATTTTAGTGGTACATAGTTGTACCCAATGTAATTTATGTTCTCTTCTTAACTTGGGAATTTTTGAGTTAAAAGCTTGGTAATTTTCATTCATCTATATTATGTGATAGAGACAGATTCTATCTCTTGTTTTTTGTTTCATAGTTTGAGAGAAAGCAGTACTTGTATGTATGCTGACAAAATATATATTACACTGTATAGCTAGGGTTGAAGAATTGCTTTAGAAATAGAACTTGTGCATTAATTGCTTTATATTTTTCTGCATATGTTTTCTGGCAGGCTTTAACATTTTAGAGTTTTCTGTATTAGGTATCTGGTTTTGATTTGAGGGTAAATTGTTTTAGTTTGGTTTTGGCTTGGGTTTTTTAATGAATTTGGGAAGTTTTAACTTTTAATCAGTTTCATTTTGTCAGTTTTCACAGTCAGTTTAGAAAAAAATTATTTTCACTGTCTGTAATCTTTGAGAAGAATGTTTTGTGTTTTCTCCTTTTGGAGCAAGATATAAAAATTGAAATATATATCCTCTGGGTGGTAAATTTCTGCTGTTGCTGTGAAATTTAAGCAAGAGACAAACCTAGAGGAGACAAGGGAGAAACAAGCACTAAGTTCAGTGGAGGCTTATTAGAGTAGGACAGCTGTATTGTATGCAGATTTTTTCTTTGGACGAAACCCCCGCCAAACAACAAACCACAAACAAAACAACCCAGAATAGAAGTTCATAACAAAGTTAAAACATGTAGAAGCTTGGAAACGTAGACTAATTTTGTCCATTATAGACAAGACAGAATCTTGTTTTGGTTTTATATTTTAACTTGATCTTAAGTTTCATGTGTATTTTGCATCATTTAGTGTAAAGGATGGAACATTTATTATGTGTGAGGAGTCAAAAAGTCTATTGTGAAGTATTTAAATACTTCTGAATTTGGAAAACATAATTTAAAATGTGTAAGATCATGAAAGGAGAAAAGGATTACTTATTATGAAATGAAATGTCACTCTGGAAAACTGACTTCTGCTGCAGTTTCTACTGAATTATGGACTAGTCATCTGATCCTGGAACAGTGTGTTCAGTGATGATATACTTCTTTTTGTTTGGGCTTCTAGCATCAGAAATGTAGTTTTATTTGTATGAATACTTAATATTTGTAAGTGCTGATCAAGTCCAGGGGGACTTCCCTCTAAGCATATCAGAATGCTTACCAGATGCCATGCATTCTTGAAAGAGACAAACACTGCAAGCACAACTGTGTTTTGGACTTAAATTTTATTAGGATAATATGGAAACAATATTGCTCGCTCCAGTACCTTTATGGAGGACACACAAATAAAAGCCAATTTGTGATTATGGTATTATCAAATTGAGAAATGCTTATCAAAGAAGCAACACTGTGCTTGTTTAAAGATTAAAAATGTGCTTAGTATGACCATATTTTGTAAAGTAAGTTTGAAAAGTTGTATTGATAAACCAGCCAAACAGTCAGAACTATGATTATGTTCTGAATGCCTTAGAAGGTATAATAAAGAATTGAAGACAGTATTATAACTTAAATGTATATAAAAACTGTGTTGAATGTTTATAGGCATTTCTAAATTTATTTATGGACTGTTGCTGGTTTAGATGTAATGACAAGTGAAGACATTCAGCCAGTGAGTTTTAGCACGTTGATTTCCCTTAATGGGTTACTGGATCATTTCTTCTGATTTCAGACTCTTGAATGCAACACAGACATCAGGCAAGTGAAACTTGATATTTAAATGTGTTCTGTGTTTCAGGCTATCTGTATATTCTTCCAAGAACTGGGAAGGCTGCTAGGAACTTAAAACCACAGGACATGCTCTTTTGCTAAGAATCAGACTCCTTAAGAACTAAAAAAAGCTGTAGTATCTTGATTTTAAGAATGTTTCATGAGTATACCCACAAATTTTTCATTGATCAGAGTAGATCACTCCCGTGTGAAAATTTAGAATTTTTTCCATGTGAAGAACACATATTACCATAGGCAGAAAAGTGAGAGGTAGTAGGCATGAGTAGCTGGAAACACAAAGGTGAAATATGTCTGAAATTTGATTTCAGAAAGTTTAATCTAAATTTTGTTAGATCCTCCATAACAGTGTTCTTCTGAAAGTTTGGAGGGGAGGCACCAGTTAGTGGTTGATATTTGTCTATAGAACTTACTGACAGGATAATGTGATCAAGCTTTAAGTCCTTGAAGACTAAGTTATGAAGTGTTCTTTGATGAAGGATACCAAATCTGGTTATTTAGAAAAGAAAAAAAAATATTTCAGAGGAGTAACTTCTTAGCACTGTTACTCCTGAGGAAAAAAGTATGAAAGTTATCTTGAGGAGTTTGCTGAAAACACCTTGCTATTCTGCATTTTGAAAGAAGAAAGAAAGGTTTTGAATTATTAGGCAGATTAAAAAAACAAACACAAAATAGAAAACATACTACTTATATCCATGGTATACTTGCTTCTTGTCATCAGTGCATTTGTAGCAAGTGTGGGTAGAGCCCTTCTCAAATCTTCGTTTGCGAAGCCTAGCCATGATGGTGACTTGCTTCTTGAATGTTGCAGTCTTAGTTTCTCCCTCTCAAAAACATTCCATAGTATCAGAATAGTTACCGTATGGAAAGTTAGCATATTACCTTGTGAACATCCTCAGTGGAAGACCAAAACAAATGAGTCAGCTTGCCTTAGTTTGGAAAGCATGAGGCTCATCTAAGATAAGAAAGAGATCTATAAATCCTAAGGGGCAGAAAATATTGAATGTTTTCTTCAATCTTTCTTGTACTAAAAAAACAATAGGGGTCCATCAGTCAACTTATTTGGCTTTAAAACAGTACGAAAATAAAGGAAAACCAAACTCTTAGTACAACTTACATGCTCTGTGGCAGTAATTTGCACAGTTTAGCTGTGTACTCAAAGTGCAGATGTGTTCCAGAGAGTGACAGAGCCATCAGTGGCTATTAATGATTCAGATTAAGTATCAGCTCAGGAAGCCTGTAAACTGTTCAGTAACAGAGGCTGTGAATTATCAACGTATCCATACCTTATGTCTTAATTTTTTTTCCCCTCAGGTGCTAGTAAAGGAGGAAAGCAGGCAGAAAGATGCAGAATCAGTTTGTCCATTCAGAAAGGCATCTTGATGAAACTTTGAAAGGCTGTTTTACATGCAGAAAATACTAAATTGTGTGTCCCTGAGGTTTAGAGTCAAGGAGGGTGATAACTAGGGACGTATAATTTTTTTCTTTTGCGGTGTTGGAGATAGGGACATTGAAAAAGAAGGAGTAGACTTTGATGCAATGTCATTCAGGCTGTAGAGGTCAAGGAGATGGACTAAAGGCCTTCAAAGACTGAAAAACTTGATGAGAATCTAAATTTCAAAAGTCCATGCAAACTGAGTCTGTAAATAATTTGAAATCTAGTACTTTTTTTTTCTAGTAGCACTCTAAGAAAATAATTTCTGTAAGCTTTTATCATATTTACTGACTTTATACTGAAACTTGCATGGCTTTATTTGCAGTTGTTACACTTATTTTCAGTATTCATGTTTATAGCTATTTATATGTGTTTAATCTGATTTCTTGTGTAATACTCATGCCATAATTTTTCTTTTTTCAGTATGTCTCTCTATAAAAATTGTCAGACCTGTTTTGATGAACACTTTAGCATTCAAGTTAAGTTGGGTTAAACAACATTTTCAAATAACTGGTAGAATATGTCATCTTAAAAATACATTTTTATAAAAATAAAGCTTTCTTTTAGAAGGTGAACTCTTTTTAGTCTGGGGCTCAGTCAGTGAAGCTGAAATGCAAATAAAGGATTTGTGATATACAGATAGATAAATAAGGAAAGCGTAATGCAGAGTGCACAGTTCAGCCTTAATTCTGTCAATTGCCAATATAAAATATTGTAACTTAATGCTCCTTTATATACATTCTTATAGGTCTGGAGGAAGAAAAAACAGTTGAATAAACCCAGTCATTCCTCTTACTCTTGCTATAACCTAAATCTATGATTTTTCACTTCTGACAACTACTTTATTTTTTAATTTTTCAGCATTCTCCATGGTTGTGGAAGAAATATTCACCACTGCACTTTGCAGTACGATGACATTATTGTTTCAGTCTTCTTTCTCTATGTCCTAACATCTTGGTTGCTTTTTAATTTGTTACTTCCTTTACAGTCTTTGTGTATGTTGTTCTCTTACATTGTGAGATAATCAAAACCCCTGTAGTTTGTATTGTTATTCCCAGTGCCAGATTTTTTAAGGAACCTAGACCATCCAATCTAAGTTGCCTGGTAGGTATTAACATTCAAGTCCGTATCGGTATTCCTTTGGATAAAACCAGTAAAACTATAAAGCCCTTTTTACATCTGAATGGTTTCACGTACTCTGTGTGAGGGTATATATATGGAATTATATTTTGGAAAATACTGATGTGTTTGTGTTATTAACTGAGAGCAAAGTTAAATTAAAAAACTCTAAAACTGACTCTGAGAAGTCCCTGACTGGATGATGAAGCTGAAATGCATGCTTACTGGCTCCTATGTCTAGCAGGCTGTGGTTGGAATTGGTTATTTGACCTCCTGGAATGCATGGAAGAAAGGTAGCTGAGCCTTTGAGCTGAAATGCTCATTTATTTATGAAGCCATTTTCTTTTCGTGTATTGCCTCTGTTGTGTGCAGTGCTTCCTCAACTTATTTTTTTTTGTTCTTATAATTAACTGTCCTACTGTTGTTACATGTTGCATATTTCTCCTCTTCTGCTATTACAAGTCTGTCTAGGAGAAGGATTACAAAGGGGCTGGAGAGAGATGACATATCCCTGCCTAAGCTATTACATGGCCTGGCCTAAGTCAATTTCTGTCAGTCTTGTCCATTCTTGAGAGAGAACCCGGAAAGTATTGAAGACCATCGTTTAGTAGCTGTGTACTACATGTGTGTCTTGTGATTGCAGGCCTGTTTCTCATATTTTCTTGCAATTAGCTTACTTTACTCTCTTCAAAACCCAACAACAATTTGCAAGCTGTTCTAGAGGAGAATCTCTCCAGTAGAAGGGTCTTGCCTATGTTGATTCCCCCTCATTTGCTCATGGACTAGTTTAGGAACTTCCTTTCAGTTTGTTTTCTCTGAAGAATTAATTTGTTTTTCTTCAGAAAACCAGAACAGTGTAGAAGTGTGTTCTTTTATCTTCCATTACTCTGAAGCAATAGCTGATGAAAGCAGCTGTTTGTGTGATGTGTAGAAGTAAATGGCTTCTGCTGTTTGTATCCCTTCTTGTGTGCTTTCCAGCAACCACTTCTGTGAAAGCTGTCGTAATTTTCTTTGCTTCAAAGCATATCTGAAGCAAAGCTTGCAAAACATGAAAGTATTCAAAAGCCCCTATTGGGGCAGGGGGGAGGAAGTCATAGCCAATTTTACCCTGAAGCTTGTATTCCTCTCAAAGAGAATGTAGTGTTTTTTAAGGAAGAATAGTTGGAGTGGTTTTTTGAGAAGGTGATTACTAGAAGAGAAACTATAGATTTGCCTATGTGATCTGGTTGTGAGATGAAGGGTTTTTCTGTTAGACCGTGCTTTCTCCAGAACTCTTAGTCCAAACGAGGAATTCCAGGCAAAAAAATCTGTTTGAGAAAATGCTAGGTAATTGAAAAGCCTTTTAGATTAGGAAAAAACTTCAACTATATTGAAGCTTCTTAATTTTAAACTGAAATTTTTACTGAATCAAAAGTTGATATGGAAGTTTACAAGAAGTGTCAGTTAGGTGACAGCATATCTTAGTTACTCTTTCCTCACTCTGTCCATTTCAATTCTTTGTTGCCTTCTCTTAGTCATATCTAGCATGGACAGTAGTAATTTAAACTGGTAATTTTTCTCTTGAGTGATTGGTGATTGTCAGTATTTGCACTCACAAGATATAACCGTCTTTTTTTCACGTTTCTCCAGAATGTGCCAGGTACATGGCTGAAAGTAGTTGTTTGCATGCCCTTTATGTTTTAGATTGTCATAGTTAATTTGGTTTTGATTGAAGGGCAGTTATCGCCTTTGGAAAGATTGCTATCAGCATTTTCTTTTACACTGTGTTGGGTTTTTTTCAATAACTATTCCTCTTTTTTACTTTCATTTTATGGAGAAATTGAATCAGGTGGAACAGACTGGCTGGATGGGAAGGGAGTGCTTTTCCCACAGGGAGCATTGGAGCACTTTCAGGTCAATGGAGAGGCTCTCAGAGGCTGCAGGGCATGTAAGTCAGGCAAACCCAGAAAAGCAAGCTTGGGCAGGAACACAAGCCTGCTGTGAGAAGCAGGGAGCAGCTGACAGCTAGACTCGAGAGATTGCAGCTGTCAAGGAACCAAATAGGACTCTTATTTACTGCAACTCAGGAAGTCATTGACCTAACAGAAACAAAGGTGGGAAGCAAGGACCTATCTTTAAGGACGCAGTGCAGACTGTATGCATTGAACATCATTTTGGAGTCTCCTTCTGACAAATCTGCTTTTCCCAAAATTAGTTCCTTTCTTGCATGGTTTCAAAGGGTAACAAAGATCTCTGTGACTGAGGACTGTTACTTCAGGAATCAGACTAGAAGCTTGGCTCTTCTGAGCATTTGCAGCTCTTGGGTTTCTTGAACTTTCTCATTCTGAATTTGTCACCTTGAACCTCAGTTGTCTCAGGCTGTCATAGCTGTGTAGTGTTTGTGGGTGTGGTGCTCTGGTCCAACAGCCTCAGAAGGAAAGGGAATAAACTTTTCAATTTAAGGTTCTTCCTTACCTCCTAGCTAGTCACCTTTCT
The DNA here is from genome assembly GCA_038380795.1 of Pyrocephalus nanus. NCBI lineage: Eukaryota > Metazoa > Chordata > Aves > Passeriformes > Tyrannidae > Pyrocephalus > Pyrocephalus nanus. The sequence goes on from CM076263.1 coordinate 22,274,860, forward strand.
CAAGCAAGCAGTTGAGGTTTTTCACCTGTCAAAGACCATTCCCCACTAGCAACTAGATTTTGTCTTCACCCGTAGATTTGATGCTTCCTTCATTAAGAGGGAGAGCCTCCTTCCTTGTCATAGCTTAGCCCTGACTGGCAACTAAGCCCCACACAGCTGCTTGCTCACTCCAACTCTGTGGGATGGGGACGAGAGAATCAGAAGAGTAAAAGTGAGAAAACTAATGAGCTGACATACAGTTTAATAGGTAAAACAAAAGCTGTGCATGTAAGCAGAGCAAAACAAGGAATTCATTCACTGCTTCCCATGGGCATGCAGGTGTTCAACCATCTCCATGAAAGCAGGGTTCCATCATGGTTAACAGTATACTTGGGAAGACAAATGCTATCGCTTTGAACATTCTCCACTTCTTTCAGCTGAGCTCAGTGCTATAGAGTATGGAATGACCCTATGGTCTGTTGGGGTCAGCTGGCCTGACTCTGTCCCACTCCAACTTCTTATGAACCATCAGTCTCCTTTCTGGTGGAGTGGAGTGTGAAGCAGAAAAGTCCTTGGCTCTGTGTCAGCATTGCTCAGCAATAGCTAAAATATCCTTTTATTACTAACGCTGTTTGCAGCACAAATCTAAAACATAGCCCTATACCATCTACTATGAAGAAAATAGTCAAAGAGGATAGCCAGAACCAGCACATCCCTCCTCCATTGTTTTGTGGCTTCAGAGACAAAAAGTTAATGTTGTGTGTGTGTGTATCTTATCCAAGCTGCAGAATGCAAACATGTCCAAACATGAATATTAGCTGTACCTTTGGTCTTTTCATTGTTCTTTAAGTGTCTTGTAATAGAATCTTCACCTGTTCATTTATGCTCATTAGTTTGACTGGCTTGATAACAATCTGTGTAGGTGTGGCCTAACCATGAAGGCAGGTCAACTCAAGCAAAGTTAGGGAAATGCTTCTATCCTTTTCATCTTTCTGGGCCTCCTCTCAGGCTTCTGTTAAGCATGCCTTTATTGCTGCAGCCTTAAAGACAGATGTTGGTTGCTCTTGTTCATGCAGCTGCTTGGGAATCTCCTTCTAGGTAGTAGTTATTTGTGTATTCTGCTTGGTGTCTTTTGTATGTGAATGAGTATATGAAGAGCTGCATAAAGTGAAAGGGAATGGACACTTCAGTACCTGTACCAGGTTGAACTGGTCCACACTCAAACATGTTTACAAGACTGAGTTCTTCGTTTCCTCTTTCCCTGAGTTTCTGAAGCTTTTCAGGAGCTTTATGACCATATGCTTGTGGTTGCACATAGATATGCATACTTGTATGGGTATTGCTAAAGCAAAGGCTTATTGGGTTTTCTCTGCGTTGCTGTATGAATACCTTCAGTGTGAATGGTGGCATGGATGATATACTTGGGATTGCGGTTAATGGGAAGATACTTCCCTTTTTTGTTACTTGTAAATACTTGCTCTAGGGAACAAAGATACAATTGTATTATGCAATCGTAAATCTCTTTAGCTTGCACCATGTGTGAATAATGTTTTGGTAGGCAAGATGTTACTTTGAGGCTTCTTACTCTCCTGGAATTCATGCCTAACAACGTTATTCACTTTACTCAGTGAATCTATGTCAATTCAGTGTCAAATTACCTCATCTTTACCAAGGGATGGAAAAGGAAGAGTTTTAACTGCATTGGTTTTTATCCAGCTTCTCAAAGAACTTGCTGTTTCAGAATTCTGTGCAAATGGAAAGCATTAATTTCACCAGTCATCATTCACTGGTGTGTATATACATATACAATTTGACATTTATTTGGAAATTCCTGTCCATCCACTCCTAAGTATTGCTTGTGGAATCATGATACACACATGCTTCATTGAATTACACATTACAGTGTATCTATAAAATTGTTACTCACTTACCACTTGTCCTTGTTATACTTTGCCTGTTGCCATTCTAAGGCTTTTGGAAATAAGGAGTAGATTAAAATATCTATATCTTATAAAACGTTTTTCAAGAAGTCAACAAGTACTTAAAAGGCATCTATATATTTTTATTTGTAAAAATCATCCCTCTAGATGGGACAAGTGGATATGGAGAGATGGGTCCTGAATATCACTTAAAAATCTTTCATTTGCAATTGAATTAATTATAGGGTAGAATGGCTCTCTTAGACCAGATTGAAGCTTTGTGAAACCAAGATTAACACTCAAGGCATTAGAACTTCAGGTTGAAATATTTGGGGACATACAAGGTTATGGGTTTTGGGAGGTGTTGTTTATACTAGAGAGATGTCTTCTTGAATTATGTAAATTAAAAATACTCAAAATTAAGACTTTAGTATTGCATGAGCAGGCTTTTATTTTTAATTAAGATGTAAATATGTTATCTGCAGAGGCACAAGTGTGTAAAAGTTTTCAGTTTTGGAAGAGAAAGCTATGTTTTCATTAATCTTTAAAACTAACTCTGGGTCGTTTACTGACTTCAGACAATTGTCATCTCAAAATAAAATTGCCTTGATCTTGGCAATGAAAGGATATTTGAGCTCCTGAGGCACTAGGAAAATATATTTTTAAAACTCATTTCTAACAAAACAAAACTACTAAAATGTTGATGATTACTTACCACTACTTCAGCACATCTCTGGTTTTCCAGTTTTGTTCTGACTGATGAGCATTTTTTTACTTCAGAATTAAATACTTCAGGCTGGAAGAAAGCCTGGATGAAGTATGCTTGTTATCTGGAGGTAATAAGATACTTAACAAAAAGATGCTGACAAATCAGATTTATTTGGGTTTGTTATGCTTCCATAAGTTTATTATGCTTCCAGTTATGAAATGTAGATGTACTTTTCCAAGACAGGGGAGCACTTCCAAAGAGTTTTTTGTTGTTGAATAGAAGCTGTGGTGATATGCTGCCAGTTTATCTCCTTTTTAATTTTTGTCTTTGGTCACCTGAAACTGTTTGCTGTTGGCAGAGTAGTTGCAATTAATTGTATTGTTAATTATGGACTGATTTATTTTCAGATCTCAATAGAGAATGACTATCTAGGCCCCAGAAGAATTGAGAGTCTGCAAAAAGAAGATGCCGATTGGCAGAAAAAAGCCCACATGGCTGTGCTTTCTATTCAAGACCTTACAGTCAAATACTTCGAAATAACAGCTAAAACACAGAAAGGTAGTTATTTTCTGCCCTCCTATCCATCACATAAAAGATCAAATTATTTAATGTACACCATGTTTTGCATCGTACTGTGAATTATTTTTTTCATCTATCTTCCATGAGGAAAATGCAGTTATTAACCCTATTTGTTTTTTGTTCTGTGTCTAAATGAATCTTTCATCAGTAAGACTTTTCAGAATGTCATTAGAGTTGAGGAGAATAGAAAATTAGATAAAAAGTTCTACACCCACTTTCTCAGTGAGATTATATTAACAGCACTGAATACTTGCAAACAATTTAGGAAGCATAGATTCTGTTTTCTGTACTGGATATGACCGACATCTATAGTGAGTGTTTGTTGTCTTTCAGTTTATTTCTTTATTTTGTCTCCCCTCCCTTTCAGTAATTTTTTTCATAGCTCTAAATATTAAGCAACAGCTCAATTTAATTACTCAGTTGAAAGCTGCTCTTTTATTTAGAAGTCTTCATTGATATAGCCATGGTGGTTTTGTGCTTAAAGAATGGCGTGGTTTTACTAAGTAGTTGGTGCAGTAAAGCCAGGCCATATGACTTGCCATGTGCATCTGTGCTTTCATCCTTGTACCATTTTAACGTAAATAAGCAGTTTATCAGGGGAAACATACCTGAGGATGAGGTTTAATGTCACCTTTTTTAGTTGACTGCAGGCATCACTGACAAGAGACTGCGGTCTACTCCTGCCTGCAGATCTCTGTTTCTTTCTTTATCTTGATTATAGTGATTCTCAATCAGATAAGCAAGCTGTAGGAGAAAACCTTTTTTGACTGGTTGGTTTTCTGTCTTCTCCCTTCATGACTGTGTCAAGAGAAGCAGTCACTGCAAAATTACTCTTTTTGATGGCAACTCAATTTAAGGATAATGTGAAACTTCACCTTAAAGTGACTAAACTGGTTAAAGCATGTTGGAATTAATTTAATTAGAGCAAATTCTGAATGTATTAATCAGCTTCGCTCCTTTTCTAGTATGACAAAGGCAGCAAATAAAACACACTTAGTTGATAATTCACAAATACTTACTGGTTGTTTTGTTTATGTGCTTTTTTTTTATGTACAGCGGTCAGGATTGTGGGAATAAACAATGAAAAGTGAAATGCCTCTGGAGATTGTTTACAGACCTTTAGTATACAGGTTGCTTGCCTGTTTTGTTATGTTTTAGGTTTTTCTTGGTCTCCTGCTGATCACAGGATGACCTTACATACCGAAATACTAACAGATGGCAGAAGAAAAACACATGAGAACGTAAAAGTGTTTCTTGTTACCTAACAGCAGCATATAATATCTTCTAGCATGTGGGGACTCAATGCTAACCCTTTGATTCTGTGATTTTTGTGGTTTTTGCTTTGCAGAGCTAAGTGTACAGAATCATGTGGTTGTTCTATATCTTAATTGTGAAAGTCTCTTGTCCATCAACCTAGAAATAGTGAATCTGAATCAGGCAAAGGACTGCTGCGTTTTGAGTTAAAAGATGTTATTTAAATTTAATTCAGTATTCTTATAGAATTACTTGAGGTTAAGCTGAAATGTTTGTTTTAAATTGTTTTTTTTTTCACTCTTCAGATCTATTTAAACTTCTAACTGCACCATAAATGTCATTAAAGAAGGTTACAGAAGTGAGGAAAATTCAGTATGCATTTTAAGAGCATGTAGTAGCATTAATGAGTTTTTTATGAAGTCAAGAATTTTGAACCTGTCCCTCAAGTGTTTAGGTACTGCACGTTCATAATGGTCCATCTGTGGAAAACAAAGATTGGAATTATAATGATAAAATTATCAACAAATAGCTAATTGCATTTTATGTGAATCCTAAGAGTACCTGCATCCTGGATTTTAATCTTAGTACTCTGTAGAGTGACTACTTCCTGCTAAGAGAACTGTGTATGCTTTCAGGTACAAATGTATGCATTGTCTCTGCAGTTGAGTCAGTAGTGATTTGGAGAGTAGACAAGTAAGCCACCTGCCTCTTTTTCCCTTCTCCAGCTGTGTATGACCGAATGCGAGCAGATCAGAAAAAATTTGGTAAGGCAGCATGGGCAGCAGCAGTGGAACGTATGGAAAAGCTTCAGTATGCCGTTTCTAAGGAGACTTTGCAATTGATGCGTGCTAAAGAAATCTGTTTGGAGCAGAAGAAACATGCACTGAAAGAGGAGGTAATTTTTCATGACAGTAAATAGAAAATAAAAACAGGCAGGGAAAAAATGTTAGACAAATGATGTTGCAATGTAGATGTGGTGAGTTTTGTGCCGTTTACATGTTTTCTGTTCACTGTTTCCTTGTTAGTCAGCCAGAAATACTGTTTTTAATGTTAACGATTACAGCTTTCCACTGAGATGAGTGAAATGAAGAGAAGGGATAGGACAGAAGTGTGCTGCTATGTAATCTTCACAGTTTAGCTCTCAGAGGCATGACCACCTTTTTAGAATAGTTCTGACATTCCAGATGGAAGGTGTCTGAACATTACTAAATATACAAATGACTAGCTGGTTGTGCTGCACTCACTTTCTCTGCTTATCTTGATTATTAAAGCAGTCTTCCTGAGGAAAGAGTGCATGCATGAAACTTAGCAGAAAAAAAATCCACATTTTTTGGGTTTTATGGCACTTCCTCAAAAGCAAAAATGTTACAAATCCTCTTTTTAAACTTTCCTATCAAATGGATACTTGGTGCTAAGAACTTCCTGTCACACTAATGTTAATGTGCATTCTGCTGAATCAGTTGCTTGGTTTAAGAGAACTTTACAAATGTTTCAGCAAAATTTGACTAAAATGGTGCCTGTGTTAGGAAAAGGTTATCCAGAGAATTCACAACTTTAGCACTGCATAGGCTAGTAGGTTTGTAAGCCTGATAGACTGTGTGCCTATTTTAGGAGCCTCTATAGAAGAAAGCTCGGTCTGCAAGGAAGAGAGAGTTCATGCAAGACCTAGAGCACAAAAATAAGTTTACTGCATTTCAATGCTCTTTAGATTTAGAAATTCAAGAGGTGTCTGGAAACCTGAGTTTATCAGGTTGTTATCATCCTTAGCCAAGAGCTGATGAGACAATCCAGCAGTACTAATTGGACATAAGATATTGAAGATGTTCATGTATTTAGAGTAACAGTGCATCATGTTTTCTGTAGCTCATCTAATTTTTCTTCTAGTGTGGACTTTCTGTGAATTTTTGTTAAATGAGGTCTCACTCTGGTAAATGGGTACTGTTTTGAAATGCAAAAGCATTAGAGGCTTCATAGGAGACAGAGAAACAAGGAACGTCTGATGGACATGGTGCTTTCGGATGGTGTATTACAAGGCATAGAGAGCTCTAGGTCTAAACATGGTGATAGGGAGATATGAGGACCAGTTTCTGGTCTGAAACATCATCTTTTGTTTGAAAATGTAAAAGCTTTAAGTATACAGAGTTGAATTTGAAAAAGTGGCTGGGAATACCGCGTTGGAGAAGAAGAGTTGCAGTCTTGTAAAGAAAATATTTGTAGAACTGAAATACCTTCTCTGGCAAACCATTTAGCTACTATATTCTAGAAGATAAAAACAGGATATTCCTTTAAAAATACTAAAATGCTCAAGAAACTAATATATCTGGACTTGAACTAAGAAAGAATGACAATTCGAAACTAAGATCAGATCTGACAGGTTATAAGGAACACTGATGATGTATTTTGTAGCTAGGTAATCTGTCCAGTAAAAATGTCCAGTAGTAATATCCCATTTCTGTTGCACCCGAAATCTGAATATAGTGGTGTTTATACCCCTAAAACAGAGAGCATCTGTAATGTATGCTGTATACAGGACTTAGATACTGTTGTCAGCTCCTTTATCAGGCAGACACCAGCACAACTGAATGAAATAGCTGCTGTAACTTGATCAACTGGTACTTTTGAAGATGGTCTGTTCACATCTTTGTCTCTGTTCAGTATTTATAAAAAGACTGTGGATTTAAATTTGGGAACATCTTTTTTTTAAGGAAAAAAATTGTGAAAGTTTGAGTCAGTTTCACAGTTCACTGACAAACCATAATTCTTAGGTGTGGTCAAGTTTGAATTACATTGCCTTAGTTTAAAAACCAAACAAACACTTCCCACCTACCCCACCTTGAAACCCACCAAATTTTATTGCATTTTTACAACCTTAAAACCCATGAAAAATGCTGAAATGCCAATACCCTGCTTGAACAATGAGCATTATCCCTCTTATATGCAGAACTTGGGGAGTTCAAGAGAATCAGGCTGCTTGAAAAGCAGCCTCTAATTCACTCCAAATACACTGTCATTGTGTCATTTACTGTTCTGGTAACAATTAGTAACTTAATATGGATGCAGAGTAATAAAGTGGCATAATAAGACATTTTGTATAACACTAGACTAAAATATACACATAAAACATGATTGTAGGGTTTATGGTATTCACTTAAGGACTTACTGAGCTTTTCAGACTAAATGATATGCAAAAGGTGCATTTAGTAAATACACAATATAATAGAAGAAACTTTTAAAATAGAAGTTACAAGAATTGATTCACAGGTCTTCTGTCTAGTAGTGTTACAGGGAAATAAGCATAGTAAATGAAACTGTTTAACTGAACTGTGAAATCCCTGTCAATAGATAATGATGCAGGTGCTAAAAGGCACATGCCTAAAAAAAGGGGGTTGGACAAATTTATTAATTAAATCCAATAAGTATTTTGTTTAAAAGGCAGCACTGTGGCTTAAGCTGTGCTGCAAGCCATGCTAAAGGCTGGTGAAACATTTTAAGGAAGTATGTTTGCATGGCCTACCATGTTTCATTTTCTTGGATATTTGCAGTTAGCCTTTTTCTGAAACAGGGTATTGAGTTAAATGGGTCGTTGATTTAACTCAGTACAGATATCTTTTTAGTTTAGTATAAGCTGTATTTAAACATGTTATAAATAAAACTCTGGGAACCCATTTGTGGCTATTCATTGCAGATACAGTTTTACACCTTGGAGAAACCACCATATTGTAAAAACATACTAGCAAATATATTTAAAATGTTTGCTGTGTCCTGTATTTTTACTAGGTAGACATCTCTTCATAATGATTGAATGTTTGCAATTTGAAACAGGACATCCATTATCTGAGGAAAAACTATCAGATACTCATTTTTTGAGCAGGTAGAGAACTTGGATGTGGCCCTAATTCTTCTGCATGTAGGTTGTAGAGCTGCATGAATTCCCTCCAAAGTGAGACAGCACTTAAGATCCTCCTACGTGTTGGTATTTCTTAAATATTGTCTGAATGGCTAACTGTATTGAATAATTAAATCTTGTTTGACTGTATGAAAGAGAATGGTTGCAATTCACTTTGTTTGTGTCACTTTACTATGTCAAACATATAACATAAGTACTAAAATATAAATACTTTGATCTATGTACTTATTCTCCTTTGAAGGACTCCAGAAACAATGAAACCCCTCAGTTTAAGTTGTCTTTACAGGAGGATTGATACATATATTTATTCCCATTACCACAACCTTTCACATTTTTTACTCAGTTCACCTTTAATGACAGTTTTTACTGTACCTTTCTAGATGCCAATAGCGAGATAACTTTTAGACTTTTTGGATTGACGGTAATAAAATTTTTATTTCCTTATGTATTTTCAAAGACTCAGGTAGTAGAGTAAAAGAGTGTGAGGGATCTGTCACATGATGCAGTGTATGACGTGTCACTTTGACAGTCACAAAGTGTAATACAATGCCATGGATTTTTTTTCATGGTCATATCAAAAAAAAAAGATGTCTTGAAGTGCGTGGTTCTAACATTTTAACATGTTACATTTAGTGTACTAAACAGTATTTAGCTGTAATGGTAAATTCTGTGGCTTTGTTCACCTTATTATCCTGGAGTTGTATATTTTTTGTTTGGTTGGTTGTTTTTTTCTGTTTTCATTTAGATGCAGAGCCTGAAAGGTGGTACAGAAGCCTTAGCCCATTTGGACCAATTGGAAGCTGATTATTATGATCTACAGCTTCAGTTATATGAAGTGCAGTTTGAGATCTTGAAATGTGAAGAGCTGCTGCTGACAGCCCAACTCGAAAGCATCAGAAGACTGATGTCAGGTGCTTTATTTCTTTTCATAAATTATCTTTCACGGATTATGTATTATCTTCCTGAGAGTCTACTTAAGCTTTTGTGAATGAAATGAGAACAAATTCGTTGCCATGTGAAGAGCTGCATAGGTACATTCTAACATAGGTACTGTTAAATTAAAATTTACACCTGCTCATAAGGCATTGTGCATATACATACAGAAGTTTTGGTATGGTTCGCATTGCCTGTATTTGAAACTAAGCATATAGGATACTGTATTAAGTTTTGAAAACCTAAATTCGGGGAAGGGGAAATGTCTTAATTACTGAACTTATCTAACTAAAAATGTGCATTGGTATTACTAATTTCTTGGAAGTGATTGGTTTTCCAAAGGTACTTCTGCAAATTGGAGTCCCTCTACAAAATAACCTTGTATTGCTATCTCAGAGCAGTAATGCAAACCTTATGGTTGCTGAACCTAGTATATATCATGTACTTTAAAACTATGGAAATGATACAGGTAAATCTTACAGCATTTTTGAATCCAGTTCTACCCTTTAGACACTTCTTTGTTTGTAAGAGATTTGAAGCTGGATTTTACTGTGAGTTGCCTCGGGAAAAGGAGAAAACACAGGTATCATGGATTCTTCTCAGTGTTACACGTATCTTGTCCTTTAAGGCTTGTAATGGGAACAACTTTTAACTGCAAGTATGGAAAATGAGGATTGGAAACTCTGTAAATGACTTACAGAAATGTGGCAGCTTTGGGTGGTTCTGTGAAGAGCTAGTTGGTGCTTTTGAGGTAGATAGATTTTGTACGTGGGAAATCAGGCATGTACTGAAGACATGATATGCTCTGTGTACTTACAGACTGAAAAAAATTCCCTGAATTGGAGACTAAGAAGGAAAGTGTATCAAAATCCTTTATCTTTGATGTAGTGATAGTAAAACCTATAGGCCCTCAGAGATTAAGCCTTCTGTAAAAACATGATAGGTCATTCTGACTTGTCAGTAATGTTTTCTCCAGAAATCTCAAAAAAGCCCCTAGCCCACAGTCTGGTCCAAAATAAAACAAAATCCTTAATCAGCTGAACAACCACCTTGCTCCTTCCATCAGCAAAATAGTTCATTGTTCTGGTTTCCTTTGCTGTTTTGAATTTTAGAAATATTGTTTAATAAGTCCAAAACTATCCCATAGGACAGACAATGAAAAGTACAGTTCTTAATTACGTGGGGATTGTTCAAAGGATGAAATTACCTCTTCAGACTTTACTTATGTGAACACAACAATTAATGTGAAGAATAATGTTATGCTGAATATGCTGGCTACATATGTTTGAGACTGTTCAACACCAAATCTGAATTAAAGCATCTAAAACATGTAGTGGTCTTTTAATATGTGTTGTTTCCTATGATGTCAGAAGAAGAGCATGGTCTGTTTCACCTTCTGTTACACTTTATTTTTAAAGTGTACTTACAGTAAAGTAATATGGTTTTGATTTTACACATATATATGATTTGAAATTCATGTGTATAAGCCATGTAGAGGCTGTTGCTTTCCTTTTGTCTTTGACTGTATTGTCACTGCAGAGATAGTTCAGAGATCTCTCAAAAGAATGTTTTAAGAGTGTGATTTCAATTGACTGCTAGTTGGTTCAAAGCCAGAAGAAAAACACCTTTGCAAATTCACCACATTAGATCTGATAAGTATCAAGTGATAATAGATTGTCACATTATAACCAACAGTAGTGATTTTTACTGTCATTAAGCAAATACCTTCATTGAAATTCACAAGGTGAGACTTTACTAGGTTAGAAGTTATAAGGATTTATCTTATCCATGCGAACTATTAGTACATTCTTGTTAAAATGGTTTTGTGGTGGATAAACGTATATTTCCATCTTTAACTCTGCATAAAAGTGTCCTCAACCAAAATTTTTATGATAAAATTTACATGATAAAATGTAATCATTAGTCATTAATCTTGTTCTTACTTGGTGATATCTTAAAGGGAGTTTTAGTGACTTGGCAGTTTTACGTATTGATGAAAACTTTACGGTAGTTTTATTTCTTAGACTGAGCACAAAAGTAAAGAATCTGTTGGGGATGTTTTTACTAGTTTGTATTTTAAGATTATTATATTACTATGCTTTCTTCTCTGTCCCTGTTGTGACTTCTACTGAGCTGAAATTAGCATGACTAATAATTTTGGTTGCAGCAGAGACTGTACACACAAATAACATGAAATGACAACAGCTTTTAAAATGGACAGTGTAACACTGCCCATCCCCAAATAATATAGTAGCTGAAGTAGGAGACATTACAGTCTTGCTGAAAGTAGTTGATGAAGTTGAAATAAAAAAGTTTGGTGGTGCTGTGAAATGCACTTGACAGTCATGCCATCTGCATCTACCTGTTTCAGACAGCACTGTAATGCATATCCCTCTCGTTGTATTTCAAATATATCCTACTTTATATGCCAGTGAAATAAAGAACAGGAGGTCTTTGCTACTTCTTCATCCCAACATTCTACAAAAACTTATAATCATCACTCCTTCCTTCTTGGCAAGAGATGAGAAGACAGCATTCAAAGATGAGCTCAGTGTTATTCTGAATGCTTCACTCAGGAGGCTAAAAATCATGAGTGTTGATAAAACTATTAGTAATTACCTGCTTGCCAGGCCTGCAATGCTTTGAAGGATTGCCTTGAAGTTTCTTCCCTTCTTCCCAGAAGCAGTGATGGGGACATCAAAAACCTAAGGGAGGATTTTTAGTGTCTTCTTGTCTGATTCCCCTTACATGAAATTAACGGTTGGTTATAACAGAGGAATCTCACACCAGAGTATTCAGAAAGAGTCTGTCTATCCTGAACTTCATGGTGAAGACAGAGGAAATTAGTGCACATCATGGGTCCCTTGTGTTAGTCAGGAGACCCAAAGTCATGCATGGGCATTTTGTTTTAGGCTACAGATGACAAGTGTACACTTAGAGCTGCATTTATGTTTTAATGCTTTAAGCTTGCCTGATTAGCAGGTTGAGCTGCATTGGTATTAATTTCTGTTCCTCATACAAACTTTAAAGCCCTACAGTGCTTTGCTGTTTAGGGCTTTTCCTCTTGATTTTTGATCGTCCTCTGAAAGAGCTGTAGCATTCTTTTGCAACTCAGTGAGAGGGTGGTCATTGAGAAAAATTAAATACTAATCAAATACCAACTATTGATTTGATTTTTTTTTTTTCATTGCTGACATCTTTAAAATAGAGAAAAGAGATGAAGTGGTGTATTATGACACTTATGAAAGTATGGAAGCCATGCTTGAAAAAGAGGATATGGCAACATCTATACACTTGCAAAAAGAGGAGCTACAAAAGTTACAACAAAAAATCCGCCAGCTGGAAGCAAGGCGAGGACGTATTTCAGCCAAGAAAGCCTACCTCAGAAATAAGAAGGTATTATTTAATTGCCTTTTTAAAAGCATAATTAGCAAATTTAATAAAACTTCAAAAGATTTCATTTCAGATGCAACTTCCAAGTCTTCCAGAATTTTTGTGGATTGTATTTATTTACTCCTTACTAAAAGTTGTTTTACAGCAAATACAGTAGCATGTATTATGAAACTGATGCATTTAAAATTCACTTTACCACCTTCTAGCTTTAAAGGAACCTTTGAATACTTTGAAGTCAACAGATAAACTTGTTTCTATTAACTAATTAGAATACTTTCATGTGGAAGTACATGCTATAATGCATGTTTTTACAGAGAATAGTTTTATATATGTTTGCAGAAGAGAATTCTTATGGGTGTTTTCTCATTAGTGTCTTCTATTTTCATTCATGCGCCTTATCCTTTTAAACTTAGGTCGTGTGTCTTTGATACTCTGTATTCAGCGGATATATATGAAATCCAGTCTATATTCTTAATTTGTAAATCTAGCTGTGCTATTTAGATGACTGTTTTGAGAGAGCTTTGTTATACTTATTAGCAAATAGGCTCCACCCCATGCTTGTAATATAAGGCTAATGCCAGTTGTGGCCTCATTCTGGATTGGGATTGGTAGTTGGTTTTGGTTTTGTTTTCCCAGTCATGTTCCTTTATGTGGAAAACGACCCCTTTAGATAAAGAGTTCTAGCAAATTGAGGGTAAAGTGTTCAGGTCTTGCCTCCCCTTCATAACTAATATATCTATTTCTGTACCTAAATCTGAAACATAAAAGAGCAAATGAAACAGTAGTTGATACATTTTATATTTTGGATCTTTCATATTTCTGCAGTCACTGTCCTGTCTCTGATTAACTAAATATGGAGAAGACTGCAAATAAAGTACTAAAAGAAGGGTCTCTTGTCAGCCAGTTATGGGAAGTAGCTTGCTCAGAGTCATTGTGTTTGTTTTACTTGAGTTGTTAAAAAGAAAAAGTATCAAGAAGCTGGACTTTTTAGTATTTTAAGGAATAGAACCTATCTTTTGTATTATGCTAATTTGCATAGGCTATATTATACTGTGATACTTTCTCCTGAATATGAAAAGACACTGCTGATATCTTACAAAGCAGACAAATCTGTTTAAAAATGATGGCCTGGTCACTCTTCCTTAACTAACTTACTGGAGTTAACAGGTCAAGAGGCAACCCTGAAACACGAGTAGAGATTTCTTAGCATGCCTATTCATGTGTATCATGAATTAGTCGCTTTCAGTGGCTCATATGCGTCAAGATTATGCTATGATAAAATGCCTTGCTTAAGCTGAAGGAGTTAGTTTTTGGCTGTAACAGTAGTTGTAGCATGTCTGCTTCTGCACTGTGACAAGAGGTAGAGTTGTATATACTAGTGTTGCTTGTCTGTGCCAGCATGCAGGAGTGATATGGTTATGTCTGCCCAATGTTGTGCTGGAAGAATGTGGTTATACAGCTTTCAGGACCTGAGGTAATGCCTCCGTGTGGAACTTGATGGCTGGACATCAAAGCTCTCTCAGAACTACCTCCAGCTCTCTTACTGATTTAATTGCCCAGCATAGCAGTATCTGCAGTTGAGTGCTGCAGTGACATACTTAGCTTTCAGCTTCTGAAGAAATTACACGTTAGAATAACATGTATAAACTTGTAGGGGAAAAGCAAAGATCTTTATTTGAGCAGAAAGAAAAGGCAGAATCTCTGGTTGTGTGCTGTTGTGTGACATTGGTTGGGCACAAAAGAACATAGCCATTTGGTAGCTGCTTTTCTTACTGCTGAATAACGCAGAGCCCTACAAAGCTTACTGGCGGTTATTGGAAAATCAAGACTCACGGCTTTGACTCATCATAAACAAGGTTTGTATTTTCAGAGACCATTCTAGGGATATTGCAAAACATTGTTGTTGAACACTGAGGTGCCTGTTGTGAGTAGTTGGGAAGCAAAAAGGATTCTTGCTCTGAAGTGTTTGCAGTTTAGGCATGCAGAACTAAGATACAAATGGGATAGAAAAGCAGGTTCTAGGTGGTGAGAATGAGGGCAGTGATGACTGAATACCATGTGAATAAAAGTGACTTTTTGATCGATACAGAAAGGACTGTGTGGTAAATCTCTGTCTGTCTCAATTCAGAAACATTTGTTGAACTGAGATGAGTCATCTTAATGCTTTTCAAGTGGTGTTCCTGACCATGCTTGTTTCAGCAAATTATGTTGAAACAGACTTTTAAACAGGTGTTCTGTTTTGAATAGAGTTGGTAAGATTTTGGGTTTGGTTTTTTTCCTCTCCTTTTTCTCTTTTTTTTTTTTCTTTTTTTTTACCCTTGTTAGTTCTGTAGTTGAAAACAAAAAGAAAGTTGTGCATTAAGTGGTGTATATCACAGTCGTGTGATTTATTTAGAAATTACAGTCCTTGCTCAATATTAGATTTTTGGCAGCTGAAGATGCCTTCAGGAGAATGTCTCCTTTCTAGCAGCAGATATCAGGACTAAGGAAACAATAGGAAATTATCATCAGTTTTATTTTTTTCAGGGGAGGTCATTTCATCATCCAGGTATTTGAAAATCTTTTCTACTGAGGAGATCACACAGTGAAAGGAAATAATTTACTCTGTGTAGAATAAAATTAAATGTAATTTAAATATAAACTTGCATGACTGTAGTCTCTATTAATTTTGTTTTTCAGAAATTCCTCCCCTGTTTTTGCAGGTGATGCATTTATTTTTCAGTGATGTCAAGTAATTGTACTAAACCTTTATTTAGAAGCTTTGCTAACAGTTGTTTACAAAAACATTTTTCAGTTGTGAGTTTGAATAACTGAACTAGCATTTTTAAAATTCATGGTTTTACAGAGGTTGCTGTTTTTTATACTCATGGCACTGTACTGCCATGGGTATAAGCTCTTTATTCTCATATTTTTTTATACAATGTGCATAAGTATTTGCATTTGTTAAGCAATCGTTTCCTGATGTTCCTTTGTGTTGATGACAGTTATTAAAAAATAAATTTTTAATAGCAATACCACTTTTATTTACTGGAAGCTAGCTTTAGATTTTTCCTGCAGGATATTGCAATTATTATGCCAGTCTATCCCCTGCTGGCTGCACATTAGTATTAATTAAATTATCATATGAAAAAAGCTGCTGATTTATTAGGGAGCTGGATTTATAGCATACAGGTGAGGTGAAAAAAAAATTGATGTAGAAGATATCTTGAAAAATATCTTTGGAAAAATAGAGTTGTGATGGAATGGAACTATTTTGCACCCAGGAAGAGTGTTCCTTATCATAAGTAGACTGGGAGAAGCAACTGGTTGGTGAAGTTGTTTGGGGTGTGTTCATAACATGTGCTTTGATCTAGGAAGCTTCCTCACATGCTGTTGTATTCATTTAATAGGACACCTTTATTACTTGGCAAGCCCAAAGTTTAAAGCATAGCCCATGCCAAAATAGGTGTTATGTAGATGTATTGACAGCTGGCATAGAATTACTTGGTATGCTATTATTATTACTACAACAACAGCAATGTAAGAGCGTAACTACTCAGAATGCTTATCACAGAATCACAGAATATGCTGAGTTGGAAGGATCATCCAGTCCAACCCTTAGCCATGCACAGGACCATCCCCAAGAGCCACATCATGTGCCTGAGAGTATGGTCCAAATGCTTCTTGAATTCTGTCATGCTTGGTGCTGTGACCACTTCCCTGGGAAGCCTCTTCCAGTACCCAATCATCCTCTGGGTGAAGAATCTTATTATCCAACCTAAACCTCCCCTGACACAACTTCAGGTCGTTCCCTCGGGTCCTGTCCCTGGTCACAACAGCAAAGAGATCAGTGTCTGTCTCTCCTCTTCTTCCCCTCATGAAGTTGTAACTGCAGTGAGGTCTCCCCTCAGTCTCTTCTTCTCCAGGCTGAACAGACTAGTGAAGTGACCTCAGCTGCTCCTCATCTGACTTTCGCTCGGGCCCTTCACCATCTTTGTTGCCCTCCTTTGGGTGCTCTCTAATAGCTTAAAATAGTAAAATACGGTTTCTGCACATGAAAAGCTCACCTTTTAATTGGGATGTTTTTTAATCTGAAAGCAAGGTTCACTGAAATTAGTTAAATACAACACTAATGCAGATCTCTTATATTACATGTTGCTAGTCTTGAACATTGTAGTTCATCCGGTGACAAGGGTTGAAATGATTCCTCAGCTCTCCCTTTTTTTCTCTTTAATAAAGAGAAATTGAAGTATAGTTTGATACTGTGAAATCAGTCAGGTGATTAAAAGAGAAATGAGCATTATTTTTTGTTGCTTTCTCAGTTCCATACAGTTTATCAATGTATTTCTTGAGGTGTGCTCTCACTGGACATTTCTTGGGGAAGTGGTGGAGTCACCGTCCCTTGAGGTGTTCAAGAGGCATCTGGATCTGGCACTGGGTGATAGTTTAGTGGTGTAGAGGTTACAGTGACAGTGCTGGGTAGATGGTTGGACTGGATGATCCTGCACATTTCTTCCAACCTTGATGATTCCATGATAATGCTTCTGCTTCCTAGTGCTGAGAAGGAAGGACTATTTCACATGTGCAGCAGGCTGTATTCCTGCTCATACACCCAGTTATGATGTTTTTGGGTTTTTTCTGCCAGACTTTATTGGTTTATGTTCAACTTGTCAACTGCCATAATAATCCAGATAATTTTCTTAATGCTGCCATCTGGGAGCTTTTTATTTCATCCTTTGTTTGGAGTCACTTAATCTTGTCTACAAGTAGAACCCTGCATTTGTACCTATGAAATGGCAACCTTTCTTTTTTTTCTGAGACCATTTCTGCAATTATCTGAGATGATTCAGATTGCTAATCCTGCCCTGCAACATGTTTTCAGCCCCTCCTAGTATTTTTATTTCATATCATAGAGATCTAATTTCATCAAAGTAGGTTGTTTATTAATACAAAGTCAGCACCAAATACATTTTGGTCAGGTTTATCCTCTTTACATACTTAAAACATCTCTTATTACTGTACACAATCAAAAAGCTTTAAATACTGATGCTAAAGAGAAAACACCACATAAAATTATGCCCCTCAAGTATTTGAGGCATATCAGAAAACCCAAACCTAACTTACATTTTCTCATTATTTTATAATATATAAAACCTAAATAGAGATTAAAGTATAAGTATAAATCAGTAGTAACATTACAAAAAGTCATTCTGATTCTCTTGGTATGATGAAGCTATTGCTGTGTCTCTGAAATGCAGAGATGAGGTATTTTGTACTTTTGCAGCTACAAATTGAATGGATTAACTTTTCCAGCACTAACTTTCTTCACCGGAAAAAAACCCAAACCTAAACAAAAAGAAACAAACCTAAAACCCACCAGTGTTTAACTATATGTATATATATATAGACATGTTAAGAGTGAATTCAGAGTAGATCCATGAATATTACAGGAGGGTTGGAGCACCTCTCCTTTGAGGACAGGCTGAGGCTGTTGGTGATGTTCAGCCTGGAGAAGGCTGTGGGGACCTGCAACTCAGAGTGATTTTTTTACTTGGGCAGATAGTTTATGTGGACAAGGGGAGATAATTTTAAACTGGAGGAATAGTTTTAAATTAGAAGAGATTTAGATAGCTGTTAGAAAAAAATTCTTTACTGTGAGTGTGGTGAGACACTGGAACAGGTTGCCCAGAGAAGTTGTGGATGCCCCATCCCTGGAAGTGTTCAAGGCCAGATTGGATGGGATCTTGAGCAACCTGATACAGTGAAAGGTTCCCTGACTGTGGCAGGGAGGTTGTAACTGGATGAGCTTTAAGATCCCCTTCCATCCAAGCTGTTCTGTGATATGCCTCTGATGAAGGTGGGACAGTATTTCTACAGAAGGCTTTGCTTTTGTTCATTACCTGCTTTCAGGAGCAGCATTGACGGTCTTCCTGTTCAGAATCATTTAAGACCACATGCTATTCCTTTTCCATACAGGAACACTGAGTACCTTTTTATGTGATCATAGCATGCCCATGGTCAGCTTGTAGGAGAACATAGCTTTTTCTGCATTTTTAAGTGTCCAAAATAATGAGGATTTTTCATCTCTTCAGTCCCTGTTTTTGTGCTTTTTGCTGCAACTGTAGTGCCTTGATTGGTGGCTGGTAACTCTCTCAGCTCCTTTCAAGCAATGCTTTCAGTGGCAAAGCTCTTTTCTGGGTCTACCCAGGAGGTCACACTGACTGATGGCTGGGAAGCCCATCTGTTTCATATTCTAGCTGGAGTCACACTCCAGACCTCTCTACACTGCACCTTCTCAGACAACTGAGATTTGTTTATTACTGTACATCTGACTTTGTTCTAATTCTGTGTAGTGCTTATACTAGGTCTAATATCATTGCTCCTGTCTGATTTCCTGGCCCTCAGTGTTGTCCTATGAAGTTGTCTATCTACCTACTGTTTGACTGTCATCCCGTTCCTTGTCAGCTGTTATATTATGACCTCGTTTTTTGTTTTATTTTGTTTTCTTTTTAATCTGTTCTTATTTACAGACAATTTACATTGAAACAGATGTTAGAGATGTGAACTCAGGTTATTAAGTGAACGTGATGAAATTTGGACAGCTTTATTCATGTTTATGCTTGCCGATTGTACATGCAAAAGATGAACTGACACCTGTAAATGGGAAGCTCTCTATTTGCATAAATATTAATATGTGGTGTAGTCAAGAGTTAGTTATTATCCATGTGTGAAAATACATGGAGTTAAACAAGGACTTTGTGAAGTATCGACAAATTGATGTTTGCCACTTTTGTACTAGTACTGTAGAACAGACTTTTCAACCATCTATCAATTGTATATATTCTTTCAACAGTGATAGTAGGTTTAGGTTTGTCTTGGTTTTGTTTCACTTAGGGTTTAATGTAAGTTAAATTAACTTGTCTGAGATAGGCTTTGTAGCTTTTATTTTTCTAGGTTCTATTTGCTAAATGTGACATTATACTCTGTAAATCTATATGTGAAATACATATTTTATAGGTAATATTTTGTCATCCCTACAGGAGATCTGTATTGCGAAGCATAATGAAAAGATCCAGCAGCGTCACCAGAGTGAGGAGGAGTACAAAATGCACCATACTGTTCAGCTAGTAAGTTTGAGTTTTCTGCTGTTGAGTTTAGCCTGTTGTTAATAGCATGCATTCCTCATTATACATTTATTAGGAGAGCATTCAGAGTGATAGCTCTTTTAAAAAGATGGTGTTTATCCCTGACCTTTGCACCATGGATTTCTGTGTCATATATGCTGGTAAGAGGAGTATATATCTGTGTTAGGATGGCACTGGAACCAAGCAAGTAAAGTCTTTTAATGCTATGTACAGTCTAGGGTAAGCTGCATGTAGTTTGTTATCACATACACTTGGATGATTCTGGACAGTTCTGAGTACAGTGTCAGGCAGCTGATATGAGTAAGGAAAATATACACATTTATTCTGAAATCTTAATAAGCTTGTTCGTTATTTTTCTTCTTTCTACACAAGAAATTACTTGAATTATGTTGTATTTGGTTCCAGCTGTATTCTCCACGATTCTCTGCATAGTCTCATTGCAGAGGATAGGCTCACTAAAGTAACCCTTGTGCTGAACATAGTAGACTTTATCTTAAAGAATATTCTAATTCTGGACTTGGTCTTGGGAGCTGATATAGTATCAATATTTAATTAAGATCACTGACAAAGATGCATTGAAATCCAAGTCTCTTTAATTCAGGGTTCAGTTGGATTAGTGAAAGCGATTCTGTTTCATCCTTATACATTTTTAACATTGATATATTTGTCCAGGAAGTCATTTGCATAATTTATTTTATGGAAAGACTACTTGTCAAAGACTGTAGGTATTGGAATACTCTTTGAGGAACTTTAAATATTTTTTTTCAGTTCTTACAATAAGGCAAAGAAATTTGCTGTGCAGATTGTAGTCCATTTATTATTCTTAAAAGTAAGACTTAATAAAGCCAAAAGACTTTCTTGTCTCTCAGGTAGTACAGAGGTTTAAATTATGGAGTTGCCTGCTTGTATTATATAAAGAACTTTATGCTGATTTTCAGGGTTTTTGCAGGGCTTCTCTGTTAATAATGTGACAAAATCGTAAAATAGGTTTTAAGTCACTGGTTTTCGTAAAGAATTTTGAAAAGATAACCTCAAGGGAGTCCAAATTTGAAACCAAATTAGGATTGCAATTTCACTATTTTATTTAAAAGCCAAACAAAAAGAAATAAACAAAAACCCCAAAACAAAATAAAAAAACCCTGGAGTTTGCAACTACTTCAGGAAGTTTAATCTGAATGCAACCTTTAATCAGGTGTGATGATAGAACTACTCCTTCTTCTTGATATAAATTTTCTTTATGCTTCTGTTTTAACTTCTTTGTCCCATTGCTCTGTTATTTTCTTTTTACTACGTGCTTCTCGTCCTCTTTACCTTTTCTTGTTTCCCATCCTTACTATTTTTCAGACATGTTCTCCTCTTTCTCTCCCTAGTGCATCTATACTTAGTTCCTTATAAATCACCGGAGTTGGCTCTTTACGAAGGATACCAGGACACTAGTTGAGTTGTGAAAATGTCAGGCAGGCAGACACGGCTTTTGACTGAATGACAGTAAAAAGTTCACAGAAGTGATCATAATTTTTAGTTATGAAGATCTGCATTTAAAAGCAATACTAAATACTGTGAGACATTTAAGAATTTAAGTTGCTGGGTTTGCTCAGGGTTTTTTCTTTTTATCTGTTATATCACTTTTCCTGATAGCTTCCGAACTTGCATGCAGTGGATTTCACCATCTGTTAACTAGCTTCCATGTCCAGTAAATTTGACTGAGGAGTTAGTGTTTTTTTCAAAGGTGTAGTAAATTTGATGAAGTTTTGTGAGAAAGGATGACTTGTTAAAGGAGATGGATCCAAAGATGTGTTTTCAGTAAGGTAAGATCCCCTCCACCAAAAAACCCACAACTGTCTTAGCTGCAACGAAGAGCTTCAAACTTTTACTTAAGTACAGTTACATTAATTCAAACTGCATTAAATAATGACAGCTTAAGTTAATACAAAACTTAAATTTACTGTTGTAAATGTAAATGTGAAAACATCTACCTTATTTGCTCAGTATTGGATTAAAAACCTTGTGACACTGAGTTTGGTGATTTCTCATACTGTAAAAATAGTAACATGACCAGTTTAAAAGGTCAGCCTTGCAATTTGGACTGTCATTTTGTTCTTGAAATGAGGGAAAATGGATACTGATGTGCTGTGTGACTAATTTAAACAGTTTTTAATTCAAGGAAGTTTCTCTCAACATAGTATTCTGTTGCTTAGTCCAGGTATTTCTCATCTCTCAAGGCAGCAAATCTTCCAGGTGTTCCCATTGAAGATTGAAAAATTTCTTTCCTGACCTTCATGAAACAGGAAATGTATGTTGTTTTTTAAGAGGAAGACAAAGGCCAAATTTTTAACTTTGGAAATATGTTTATTTGAAAAGTAGCTTTTTAAGTAATTCTTGACACTTAGTAAAAGAGTTACTTTAATTAATTTTTTAAGTGATGCCAAATAGAGCGTTGGATGTAATATTTGCATGTTTTTTGTGTATTTTCTCAGAAGCGAGATCAGTTGCAAGATGAAGAGGAAAGAAAGAGCTCCTGGGTTAGTCAAGAACGACAGAAAACACTGGACAGACTCCGTTCATTTAAGCAGGTAACAGAACAAGTGTTGTTCTTTTCTGCCAGTTTCCTTTGCAAAAGAAGCTTTCACTAATTCCAGAAATACACTATGCTTCATTGTGCAGTTAATTGTTCTTTGGAAAATTCATAACAAAATATGGCATTGGGGATAACAGATTCCTCTGACTGTTGCATTCCCAGTGCCCTAATAAACTTCTGTTCACTCTTACACCTACACCTGGTGACAAGACACTTAGCAAATGTTCCTAGAAGAAGTGTAATCTAAATGGTATTTCCCACAAAGAGCATTACCATCTGACACACCCCCCTACCACTGATTTCTAGAATACCTGCCAATACCTGCCCCTTCCTATTAAAATGGAAGCACCAGAAAATGGATAGAGAGAAGGAGAATGAAGGGAAAAGAGTAAGGAAAGGGCTGAAAGTGCAAGAAAACAGAGACCGTTTTAACTTTTATTTTGTTGAGTACATAAAAAATTAGGTATGAGAAGTTTCTTTCCTGGAAGGTTGTCTTGTTCAGCAGTACACTCCTCATGTCCTATTGTTTGGAAGGCTCTTGAATTGCGTAACTTCTGTTAATTAAAGCAGATTTACTTATTTTAGCCAGCAACCCATCATGAGCTGTCTTTATGTATGAAAATACTTATATTTTTACATACTACTGCTTTAGGCCTACCACAATTGTGTAGAATATGTTAGACCTGTCTTTCAAAAGCAGTTTAATCTTTTCCTTGAAAAAGGCTATGGGTGAAACTAATACAAAAAGACAGATATTGAGGCAGCAAATTTAATAACTAGATTAACGGTACTTTGAAAATCTTAAAAAGTTTGATGTTATCAAGACATACCTTTTAAAGCAGTATGATTCACATCTAAGGCAAATATATTAGGTCAGGGGGACTATGACTGGTCTCTCAGACCTCATATACTTTCAGAGGGAGCCATTGACTAGTGCAAGAGGGAATTTTGAATTTTAGTTTCCAGAAAAAAAATTGTACCTTCTGGTTCTTAGAGAAATCCTAATACCAACCCACGTATATATCCCTGCACATGTAAATTGTGGCTTAACTAAGAAAAAAACATAAGAAAATGGATTGTTGTGTTTTTTTGTTGTTTTTTTTTGTTTTTTTAATAGATGGGAATATATTTTCCTTGGTTTTACATACAGAGCAAAATGAAAGTTATTTGTCAGAAAGGCCAAACCTGATAACAAGTACTTAAAATCTAGAATAGTTCATTGCATGTACTTACCTAATCATCAATTCGTTATTCACTGTAGCGGTACCCTGGGCAAGTCATACTTAAATCAACCAGACTACGGCTGGCTCATGCAAAAAGAAAATGTGCAGCCAGCTCAGTGTCCTGTGTCGATCAGCCTCAATCTTTGCCAGCAACCATAAAAAGCCAAGAGAAAAGTGAAGAGGTGGAATCAGAAAGTGCAGTTCCGCCTTTGCAAGTGCAGGAACCCACAAGCTTAAAACAACTTCAGGATATCTCATTGTCTCCTAATGGTGTTACCTCTGAACTGCCCCATGTCAGCACTTCTCCACTCACCAGTAATCAGCCTCAGCCGGAGACTATTACTGGAGAACAGCTTCCAGCCCCTTTGCCTCCACCACCTCCGCCTCCTCCTTTACCCTCCAAGGAAGATGCCACCAAATCCTTAGAGAAAAATGACAGCTTTGTTAAACATGTGGAGAAAGGAGTCCAGCACTCTTCTGGTGTCCCACCAGCACATCTGTTTGATAGCAGTCAGCTAGTTAGTGCCAAGAAGAAGCTTAAGAAGACTGGTGATCTTGAGGGTGTACAGAGGAGGAAAGGTAATGTTCTAATTTCTGTGTGTTTAATTTTTTGTTAGTTTAAAAATTGTAAGGCACATTCATTCCTCTTTTGAATTGATCTGTGGGAAAGTGTGGGCTGTGATTTAATAATAATTTATTATTAATGCGAAAGTTGTTAAATCCTTTTCACTTGATAAATGCTGAGAACTCAAACATTAGGATTTTTAGGACAGTGTGGCATACTTGATCAGTTAGAAAATGCTTACAAAACTTTCTGCTACCACATTATGTTAGATAGAAAATGGAGCTAAATGCTGTCTAAAAGAATTTTTTTATCTATTTACTGCCAGCACTGCAAGTATTATATGCTTCACCTGAGGGTGCAGTGTTTTTTTAATAACAGAGCAACAATAATTTTTTTGCAATTCTATTATTTATTTTACATTTTATCTTGCAATTTTTTATAAAGCACCTATTGTGTGTAGTTTTATATACATCATAATATGACAAATATAAGTCAAATTATATCATCAAGAGTGTTGTTACTGTCTGCAGCAGTACTCTACCTCTGATCTGTATCCCCTGAGATGCTCCAAGTCTCTCAGTGGCTTCAGAAGGTTGTCTCTGTATGACAGACAAGTGCTTACTGTCCTTCTTTCCACTGCCAAATGTGCAGTCCTGTATTCTTTTACTTCTCTCTTCCTCATGTCTGTTCTAACTGTCCAGGCCCCTAGGCTAATGGACAAAGCTTACTTATAAATGCAAAACAGATTTTAAAAAATGTGTTCTACAGTATAAAAAAAAACCCCTGGAGATGGATATTCATGTGTTAATTATTAAGTGCTGCACGTTTTATGTTCTAGTGTATGTGAGCTGTTTAAACCATTGTACTTCATTATAATACTTTCTATGGGATGGAGATCTTATCTACTTATAGCTTTTCAAAGACCCAAAGCCTGGGTTTTATTTCTGCAGAAAACTAATTTCAAAATTAGTTATAAAGGAAGTATTATCTTGAAGTATTATCTTTTCCTTCTCTGTTTTAATTAATTATAAAGGAAGGGAGTTTTTATAGATGTGATGTGACTAGGGGCTAATATATTTGTGAATCCAGAGAAGCAGAATATGCATGCTGTTGCAGTTGACTATATTGCTGTTTCCCTCTCTGGCATGTCATAGTAGTCACGCAGCAGGCAAAATTAATCATAAAATGCAAGTGATGAGAGTGGATTGCACAGTCCAGTACCTAAGGTATGTACTCATTACCTGAGTTTTAAAGTAAAAAACAAAATACTTTAATTGTGTTGGATTCATTGCAGCTTATTTGATTTTCCTGATTGCAAACATGAAAGCCACCTTGTTCAAAAAGCTTTACTACCTGCCTGATAGGAAGTTAAGTGGTTACAAAAATTACTTGTCTATATAAACCAATTTTGACCTTGTAATAAGGAAGATGAATTTAGAGGCTGAAACAGTGTTGGGGCAACCATTGTACTTATGGTATGGGACCATCGTGTTGATAGTATGTAGCTACTTTTTGATCTCTAGGAAATGAAAATTAAGGCTGATAAAATTTAGTAAAAATAATACTAAAGGTCTTCTGATTTACTTCAGTGAGTTCCCCGATGGATGAAGTGCTGGCTTCCTTGAAACGTGGCAGCTTTCACTTAAGAAAAGTTGAGCAGAGAAGTCTTCCTCCTTTTCCTGATGAAGATGACAGCAATAACATCTTGGCTCAGATCAGGAAAGGGGTGAAACTGAAGAAGGTGCAGAAAGATGTTTTGAGAGAATCCTTTACAATTCTGCCTGATACTGACCCTCTGACAAGGAGCATCCATGAAGCATTGCGACGGATTAAGGAAGCATCACCTGAGTCAGAGGATGAAGAGGAGAGTTTGCCTTGCACAGACTGGGAAAATTAACCTGTAATTAAACTACATTTTTAAAAAATATTTCTGCAACAGTTTTTCTATAAAAATAGCAAATAAACCTCAGGTTATTCATTTTAGGAGACATAGTATAAATGTGACTAAACTGCTTGTCATCTAGTGTGATAAAACATACACACATGAATTTTGTATCACTGACTTTCCAAAGAATTTAAGGTTTATAATAAGGAAAACTTTTATAGACAATATCTTAGCTTTTTACTTTTACTCTGAGTACTTTTGCTGAATATTGACAGTACTGCTTCTAGAAAAAGCTCTATTTTACTTAGTAAATTTGAAGGGACAGTTCCCAGCTTACCAAAAAGCTTTAAAAAGCAGCACAATCGCTCTTGTATGCACCTTATACTTATTTTTTAATTACTTCTAGCCTTGTAAAAATTTGGCATGTCTATCACTTCGGGCTGGATAACTTAAGTGAAGGACAGTTAGATGTAAATGCTGAACACATTGAAATCTCATGGGTTACCCTGTGTGACTGACTTCAAGACTGCTTGGTTTCAATCTGTAAAATCTTTGACTTGATTGAATTTCCAGGCTATAAACAGTAAATATAAAAAAAATTTAATTTATATTTCTGCTATTCATATGAATTCCATGAACTTGCATTATACTGTGATAGAGTGCCTGAAAGTACAGACTTCAGCAGATGAAGTTAATGATTTCACAACAAACTAAAAATTGGCAAGAGATGCATTTTCAAAATTACGTCTGCATCAGTAGCAAAAAGAGATTCTTGATTGCAGCAGCAAGATACAGCACTGTTCTGTGATAGTTCTTTTCTGCTACTGGCATGTGGATGAACTTAAGTATCAGTGAAGATTCCCATTAAACTTGAAATTTGAGAAACCAGAGGTATGACAATCTGTAAAGAATTTTAAAATCTGTTTAGAAATCAAAGGCTATTTTAATAGAATGGAAGACAAATATTTGTAATCCTTGCAACACATCTAGCAGTAGAAAACAAGTAACTTTTGAATGTTCACAATCTGGCATTTCTACCCTGGTTAGTTACTACTGTAGGTGGAGAATGGCTGTTGGTAAAGTGCTCTAGCTGTTTAAAAACTGACTGTGACTTAGCGTATATCATCTGCTGAATTTTCTTGTGTGTATGAAAGACTGTGTCTCAAACTGTTCTATTGGTATGCTATTTTCAAATAATTTAAAATTTTTGAAAAGAAAAATAAATATTGCCTTTATTTCCTCATGAACTAGCCATTAGCCACTCCAGTAATTTACTATTGTTTATTATGCCTTATTCCTTCTATTCCATACCAATGTACTGCTAGTTTTGGAGTTGAAAATTGAGGAGTGGAGATGTACTTAACTCTTGCTGAAACTCAAAGTGAAAATAATTTTGCTTGGATATAAATTTATTCTATCCATGCATACTGAAAAATCTCACTACCACAGCCCTTCAGAAATCAAGTGACAACTGTAAGAAATGACATGCCTTGGAACTGACTTGGCTTTCTTAGTGCAATTATTCTAATTTCTTAGATAATGGATCAAATTTAAAATTTTGTGATTTGACTTTGATTTTAGTAGATCTGTTTTACTGTTAAGGAGTGGCTTAATTTTTTTTTAATCTAATTGGTTGACCTCCTAAACATCTTCTATTAGAAGTACATTGTCTTAAAATTCTTCTGTGGTCATTGTCATACAGTATGAATACATATTTTCCTCTGCTATCTGCAGCCCCATAAAAGCAGTTCAGAATGCAGGCTGAAAATCGCTGCCATGCAGTCCCTTTAGTATCCTGGTTGTTGTCTTCTTTTTACCAGTCGACATCCTTCTGAGGTCCCATGAAATCACTTGGACCTAAAAGCAGGATGCAGTGTCAGTGTCAGTTCTGAGTGTGCTGCCTGGGAGTTCTTCATATATCTGGGACCTGCTTTCTCTTACCAATGTCATATTTTATTATGAAAAGAATGCTATTTTCATGCAGTGAGATTATTCAATAGATAATAACCTCAATAGAAAAATAATTGTACAAAACAACTAACAGCTCAGAAAGAAAAAGCAGGCCCCTGCTAACGAAACATGTGAAATGTTTTGGGGGAACAGAGATGGAGACAAAACTCTTGAAAAATTCAGATGAATAAATACTTTCCATATAGATAAGTGTGCTTGCTTAACCAGACTGGCTTAGTAGAATTCATTATACAAGAATAAAATGTAATGAAAGTCTGTTGTAGAGATTGCAGACTAGTATTTTTTACTATAAGGTTATCCATTTAATACTGTGCTTTAAGACTGACCTGCTGATTTTTAACTGGTAAGCTCTGCACATCCCAAAAACTAGCACAGAGGTTCTAGACTGAAAACACTACATACAAGAGTATATTGGCACAAGTGTTGAAGTATTTTGGTACACGTGTTGTGAACTGTGCTTAATTACATGTACATCTATATAGGCTAAATGTAATGCAGTTATTTGCCTTACAAATAAAGGCTAAATCTGAAACAGTGATGTACATATATCAAGAGCCAAAAAGTGTCTTAATGCATCTGCAGGGCATATTAACAGTGCTCACTGAAGAGGTTTCAATAATTATTGAAGTTTGAAGACAAACTAATAGTAACTAATTCTTGCAGGAGATTTAGTCATCTGTATTTCCTGCTCTGTGATTCAACTTCTGCCTAAAGTTATGACTAACTTCCTTAAGAACAGTTCCTTCCTTACAGACATTCTAAACCACATGCAAAGATGTTGAGGCCTTCTGTGTATGAAAATAGCTGAACAAGTAATACAAATATGCAGTGTCTTCTGTGTGAAAAGTCCAGATTACTGGTTATCAAAAGCATCCCACACATATAGGTGTGTGTGTACATAGTAGTACACATAAACCACTATAGTACATTAGGAGTACTTTTAAGTAATGCAAAACGTGGGTTCCTGTGAGTAATGGACAAAGTATATAGTCTTCTAACCCAGTATTTTGAGCCTCTTCAAACTCTAATCTGTATTCACTGCCAGTAATACCAGAAGGAAAAAAAAAAAAAGACCTATGTGTGTTCTGGCTGCAGAGTTAGTGTGTCATTACCCTAGGAGCAAAGGGAATCTTTGCTCAGTACAGTGTTTCTCAGTATTGCATGTTAGAATTGCCTAATATGTTGATCAGAGAATTTTCGTACAGTGGTTTAGCTTTTCAGATGTTCCTTTTTCTTTTTTCCCAAACAGGTGATTGACAACCACCGATGTGAGAAAAAAAAACCCCAGTTGAAGATTACTTTTCCTCTGCATTTCTGAAAATTCAGAGCCAGCAGTTATGACCATCAATTCCACAGGAGGCTTTTTTTGGCAAAGAAAGTCTTTCTTTGACAAATAATTCAGTATATGGAAAAAAAGGCCTGAAATGTTAATTTCAGGTCACTTTTTTCTTCATTTGTTCAAACAAATCCTGGTTTGGGCAGAAAGCTAAGTTGTTTAGATGTGCATTTTATACTATCAAGAATGCCCAGTTCTTAAGCACTTTTTATATTTGCATTAGTAAAGTGTGGCCAGTTAAGTGAGGGGGCCATTTTGAGTTGGGCAACTATGTGCTGTTAGAGTAACCTTAGGATTCCAAACTGGCTATAAAATGACCCCTTCACTGCATTGAATATCTCATGTGCTTGAAAATTCAAACAAATGGCTCCTGGCAGAGAAGGTTGCTGTGTAGCAGTGTGATATTTCAGAAAGAACAGAATTTCTAGTTGCACTACAGTAGCTGAAATTCAGTAACATGCAACTGAGAGTTTTTTTTCTTCTTAGTTTGAAGAATTGTATGTCAGTATGAAATGCCACAAGTGACTACAGCACAATGAGAAAAAGAGTTGAATTCAGTACATAATCGAGAATGTGTTTGTTTCCATCATGATACATTTAGGAAGACATACCACAGCACCTTTTTTAGAAGGTCATTTGTAGTCTGACATCTTTTTAAAGTAAACATTTTCATGCTTTTTTAAAATAATATTTAGCTATGCTGAACCAAGTTAGTTATACTTTTATCATTTGTTATAAGAAGCAATATTTTGTAATTTCATACTTAAAAATATTTTTCTCTTTTAGTTTAAAATGGCTTTTGATTAGTCTAAGCAGCCTTCTTTTAAAAAAAAAAAAAAAGCACTTAAATGTACTGATAATTGCATTGTGAAAATCATGCTTTTCCTGCTGGTTTTCATTATTCCCTTTAGTGGCTGCAAAAATGTTTGTATTTCATACCCAAAAGCCTACTGGCTGAAAACTGGTTCTTTTGATTCTGACTGCTTTATTTTTAAAGGAGGGTTACAACTTCCTCTGCAGTGAATACTTAGGAGTAGTCCTAAACTTCATGACTAATGGCTGCAGGCAGCTACTGTTATGATACCACAGTACCAAGAGGTATGTCAATACAAAGATACAAATAGCCTTGTACCACCTAAAAACCTCATGTGGTATTAAAGTCAGCCCATTACACTTCTAATAAAACCGAATTTTCACTAGAATTTTGTTTTTACTAGCGTAATATATACTGTGTTTGAGAAGTTCACAGTCCCTGTCCTTTGTGTAGTGTGGTCCATTCACTGTTCCTCTTTTGACAAATAAACTACTATGGGGATTTGGGTTCTTTTAAGTGGAGTTACTCATTGCTGCTGTCATGTAATGGAACATGTACTGTGTTAAAACTTATAATAGGGGATTTCATGTCTTGCCGTTTACTTACAGAAAGAGAAGCGGGAGAACTTATCTTAGCAATAGGCTGTATAACCTAAAGGAACCTCAGCTCTTGGACCCTTCAGTTGTTTTGCTGTGGCTGTCTGAAAATTAAAGCTCTGTCAAACATCTTGAAAGGATTTTCTTAACCATGTTGCCTTACTTATAAAGTTAGTGAACATTCATTTCAAATCACCTGCAAGCAGTGTTAATGCAGAGTTGTATTGATTCTTGCTTAATTAGTTGTCAGATCTCTGTTTTTCTGTCCTGAAATCAGCTCTATGAAATACCTGATACTGGCTTTCCACAGGCCTAAAACTACATGATGTTTTTTTCTTAAACTCTCTGTTTTATTCTCTGAACTCTGAGTTACGTGGTATGGTTGCAAGCTGCCTAATGCTGTGTTCATGCAGCAATAGTAGCAATTTCAAAGTTCATCATAAACATTTGACACTGCCTATACCATAATCTGTGGTGTATGTTTGCTCTACATTCATTTGTAATTTCAATCACCACCCATTAAAACCAAGGTAATGAAATAAAGTTTTGGCTGTAGCACAGAGCAGAACCATGATGTAGAATGGTAATTCACATACGATTCATCTGAAACTTAGTGCAAAATTAACAGTTGTGAATGAGCAACTTTTGTATCTGTTTTTTCCTATTTTTCATCATGCAGTTTTATTCCTTGATGTATGCATATAGAACACTAGTAAAATTCCAAGCCGAGGAAAAATAGTGTAATGTTAAAGTATAGGTGCAGTGGTTCCCTTGCACAGCATTTGTCTGCAGTTTACCACTGTGTTGTGATTTATCTAAATAGCTTCATGCTGTACTGTAGTACAGTTTTCAGATATGTTTGCCATGTAATCTGTCATCTTTGCCTTGAAAAATGTGTGCATGATTCATACAAAATTATTATGTTTCATATTTAGCTGAAATTTTAGATGCCTCTAATAGCTTAGTATAGAAATAGAGTTCTCATATGAGCATGTATTTTATGCACACACAAAAAGTAGTTGTTATGCTGAGCATAGCAGTATATATCAGTTCAAAACTGCCATCTTCCGTGTGGAAAGTGAATGTTTGGTTTTTTTCATGTCCTGCTCAAAAAAAAAAAATCCTGAATTTTAATCCTCCATAAGTCACTAGATGTCACAATTTCACATAATTTTCCACGTTGATATAAAAATGGTGCATATGTAGTGTACACAGGCTAATGCATAAAACTTCCATCCTTTGTTAATGTGAAATTTTCCAGTAGGATGGCTACAGCAGCAAATGGGGAAAGTTTAAGTATATTCACAAGAAACTTTTATGGAAATTATGACAGTTCTGCATTGTGGTCACTTCCTTCAGAGGTGAGAAAAGCTGTAATAATTGCGTTGGTCCTTGAGAAACCTTGGCAAGCATCACTAAGAAAAAACACAGAAACATGTGCAAGGAGCCTCCATAAAA
The DNA here is from genome assembly GCA_038380795.1 of Pyrocephalus nanus. Lineage (NCBI taxonomy): Eukaryota > Metazoa > Chordata > Aves > Passeriformes > Tyrannidae > Pyrocephalus > Pyrocephalus nanus. The sequence continues at coordinate 22,307,083 of CM076263.1, forward strand.
AGACCTTTCTGCTTATTGGTATTTTTCATTTCATTGTTGTGACTGCATTGTTCCATTGCTCGTTATTTATCTTAAGCAATTTGTCAACTTTTGGGCCTTTTCCATTTTTAGAAGTTTCTTTCTTCTTTCTTTGTTCAAATTAAAACTTTTACTATGGTGTAATTGATCCTGTGAGGTAAAGAGTTGGAATGCATAATGTTTATTGTACAAATGCTTATGTAAGGACTGAAAAATCTTTTTTGAGTGGGAACAAGAAACTAAATACTCAGTTTCTCCTAAAGTAACCAAAATGTAAGGCAAACAGCAGTAGTCTTTTGTTCAGAAATGGAATTTGCATCAACAAAAATTTCATGCTCTCATTCACAGAAGTTCCAGATCCTTTACAGATGACCAATAGTCTTACTCACTTTACTGTATTTTCATTTGCTAGTTATCTGTCTAGGGTAGATGAAGGCTTTTTTATTTTTCTCAAACATCACTTTTGAGTTTTGTTCATTTGTTTGTTTGTTTTAAATCTGACAGTGCATTCTACACCAGACACTTGTAAAATAAATTAGTATGATTATATATTGTGTTCTTTTGTGACTGCATTGGGGATAGAACTTAACATACTTTACTATATTATTTGTAAAGAATAATTTGAGTATAAGCACTATATTCTGTACTGTTTAATATTAATGACATGCATTATTGAAGATGCAACTTATTGAGGAAGCAGAAGCATTATTGTTACCCTTATTCCGTTTGTTGCACTGAATTTCAAGAGTGTAATTTGTAAATCAAGTTTGCTCATGTGTGTAATCAGATTTTATCTTCATTGTAATGCTTATGTAATTAAATTACCTGGATATATTTCTGGTAACGGTTCCATAAGCATGGACAATATGTTATGTTTCTCACTACAGAATTAATATTACGAACAAACAAAGCTTCTTGCAAAGAAAAGGAGTAACAGAAGCACCTTACTGGGAGAGTGTGTTGCATGATTTCACTGCTCTTGGAGCTGACAGACAGTAGATCATCTTAAACTTCATTGCAAATTGCTCTTTGGTGTAATAAGCACATTGACATATTGCTATTAATGCTATCAACAGCAATGGCTATTTTTAACCTACACATATACTATAATTTAAATTTTCCTACAAAATGAATTTAATTGATGCCTAATACAATAAATACTTAAATACTTAAAGTTAGGATTTTTAGGAGGGTCAAGGGAGGGAGGGCATGCCGATATATTTGTGGGAGGGACTGTTATATATACAGGTCTTTGCACTTCCTGTTCAGTTTGACTGTTAGTCCAAAACTCACAGCTCTGACTGTGGTGAATCTGCAACCTGACATCTATGTATTTTTGTTGTGATTCAGGTCTTCTGTGTTTTGTGGCCCAGAGCTTCAGAATCTGACAGAAGTGGTCATCTTTCCATTCTCAAATGTGAATGCTCTGTAACTCTAACATGGGAAATGACCAAGCAATGAATTTTACTCTGTGGAGTTTCTAATATTAACATGGAGCATTATTTAAAGCTGTTATCTAAGGCTGTTAACCTGAAGTGTGTCTGTTGGAAACAAGTAAAAAATATGATGACTGTTTTGGTGCATGTAGTCCAAACTCTGCAGAGATTTTTATTGCAGTCTGTTGAATATCCAGTAATAAGTTTGCTGTAGACTGGCTTGATTTTCAGATTACAAACTTATTTTTGATTTCTGAATTGGGAAGTAGGTGTTGGGTACTGGGGATATTCACTTAACATCTCCCAGCATGGTGTTGCAGTTGCCATATATTTTGAATTTCATCCTAATGTATAAAATATAAATTCCATCATAAAAGGAAAGCTTAAAAAGTACAAATGTTTGCAAGTTGTCTTGCATGAATGAAGCCAGTGAAGCTTAGTGAAACTAACTTCGTTAAGCCTGTTGAATAAATAAGAAATAATCTAAAAACAAGTTTTCCATTCACTAGCTTTGTGCAATATTATCATTAGACACTACTAGCACATTGTGCTTGGCTTTAAGAAAGTTCTTTAACTCCATTATATTCAAAAGGATATATTAAATGCATATTTTATTGTAAACAATTCTGCAAATTTACTATACCTGAAAATGCTCAAAGTTATAAAGTGTTGAGCACAAGTATGTTTAAAAAAAAAAGGTTAAAAGCTAAACAGACATTTCTAGCAATACCTAAAAACTAAAAGAAGTTTTAACTGTCTGCTTTTTGGTCTTTTTTTTCTTTAGTGCAGCTTTTCTGCAATGCAGTTTTATTTCTGTGTATTTCATGGGTTTTTTTATTATCATGATTCAGAAATATAAACCTGTATACAAAGTACTGCATTCACCTTATTGTACATGCAATGTAACATCATACTCACAGTTTTGGTGCTTTAAAATTATTCCTTTTTTTTCTTTATTAAAGGATATTTATTTGACCAGTGTCGGTTTTAACTTTGACTCTATGTACCAACATTAAAAGAAATATTTTTAGCATAGTTTGGTTCCCACAAAAAAAAATAATCTGATTCATTTAGGTTCCCTTTGTTATTCTTTTAACTCCTCAAGCTGCTTCTTACTGCTTAATGGCAGGTGGTTGTGTCTAAGCTATGTTGCAGCAGGGAATAATTATGTCTAGGTCACATCTTTGTAAATGAAGTCACATGAACAGTTGAGGGGTAGAAGAAACTTGCTCTTTAATCATGCAGAATAGTCGTGCTTAAATACAAGTTACACTCACTTTCCATCTCTTAATCAAAAGACAAACACTCTATGAAAAAATACGAAAGTTTAAATCCAGAAATGGTAAGAGCTTGTCTCCCTTATTACACTTACCGTGTCCCAAAATAGAGTTGCTAGGTGCCTATAGGTAAGTTTTTCTGTTTTTTTCCTATAGTCATTTTATCTTGTTATTTATGTAAACATAAATCTTATGAAAAAGACATGTTTATATTGTGTCTCCCTTTGGCTTCTCTGTTTCTGGTGCAGTGCAGGTAGGTTTTATGTCCAGGTGGTCCCTTAACATGAGGAAGATAAAAAGTCAGTGTATTCCTAGAACAAGAAATTTTTAATGCAGTTACAATCCTGAGAAAACAAGAAAAAGGCTGGACATTTCTAAGAGCAATTTGAAACAAAGGCGGTATTTCCAGCACAAATCTTCACTGCAAAGTGTCTGAAACAAGATTCAAGGCCTGTCTGACTTTAGTTTCCTAGTGACGTTTTCCACGTCAGGTAATAATGGCATATGCTGTTAATTTTGGGTTGTGACAGAACACACATAGAACAAATAGGAAATGTGCTTTGAAATAAGCAAGTTGATCATTGCTGACTTAAGAAAGAAGAGAGTTATATTTATATCCAAGTTCTGTTCCTCTTGGTCTATGTACTCAGCAGTGTGTGACCCTGGTGTGGGGGCCTGTGCAGGACAGACAGACATCAGCTGGTGTCTGCTTTGGCCTTGGCTTCAGTGGATAAACAGATGCTTTTGTATAACTTGTGTGGGTATCCCTACACGTTGGAAGTGTATTTAATGCATGCATCATAATTGCAGATCAGTGAACATATCCATAGGCACAGTTGGAAGGCAGTGCTATGCTGTGCAGTATAAGGCCTGAATGTTTGTACAACACATAGAAGATGGAAAATACATAGAACCATCATTTATTCTTTTTCCTGTTTGTTACATGTCAGATGTAAAGCAAAGGTACATTGTAAATAATACTTACTGGGCCCCAGTGCCTCTGAAACTTGTAGAAATAAAACCCCTCTTTCTCACAGGAACCACTGATACGGAAGGTTTGTTTCATTTCCACCACTTACTACTTAACAGAGGCAATACATACAAGGGAGAGACATAAAAATAAAAAGCAAGTTTGTCAGATCTCCTTTTCTAAAACCTATAAACCTTTATCAGCCATTCTTACTGCTGCTTCCCATCATAGGGAGAAGCCAATTTTATGGGCTTCATTCTTCCTTCCACATGGGAAGGAGCTTACAGGAAGCCTAGACTTCTGCAGTATCTCTGAATCTCCAGATCACCAAGCCATAGTGTGTCATTCCCATCACCACAGCTTGAACTTTGTGTGACTGTCACAGAGAAGTGTCGAAGTCTAGTGTACAGAGTTTTGCCAGTGTTTTTACCTTTTGGGAGTGAGGGTTATAACTGAGGATCAGATGGCCTCTGTAAACTTTAGATGTACCATGTCAGTCATTTAACAGTTAAAAGCATCACTTCCTTTTACACAAACTGCCCTACAGCACAAAACCATACTACAGGTTTTACCAGGAAGCTACAGCATCATTGCCATATAACCTACCTTACAGAAGTGCTGCAAATTCGTGTCCAACTCTCATCCTGCAGAATTGTTCCCACAGAGATGCCTTCCTGCCCCTTCCCCCTCTGCAGAAAGATTCTCAGTCTCTCTTACTTTCTCTAAACTTCATGCAAATCTTCACCAAAGTCATGCTCACTGTCCACACTTCCATCAGCTCAAAGACAGCATATCTCCTTGAAATGTTGCCTCCACAGCAAGGGCTGATGAATAAAAAGGGGCAGAGATCATTACTGTGCTATCAAAGCTGGTTCCTGTCTGTGTTGGTGCTCATTGTTCACTCATTGTTCATCAACCAAAACTAGGAAAAAAAACCCCAAACCAGAAATTACATTTAAGTTCACTCTATCTATTGCATTATCCCCTTATTCCTGCTGTAGTAGTGTGCTGTCTGTGGGATGTTTGTTGGAGATACTGGTACCACAGGCAAATCACCTGTATTGCCTTCTTGTAACTCTTTCTCCTCGCCATGGAAGACAGCAGACTTTCTGACTTCTCTGAGACATCTCACTACCACCTCATAATTGCTTATGTAAGGCCAAGCACATTGATAGTCTTTCAAACAAAGTCACTGTTTACTTCATGCTTTTATCTTAACAACTTTTCTAATTGGCATCACACTCCCTCTGTATGTTACTGTTTAAAAGTCACAGGAATAAGAAAAATTGAATCATGCAATTCATACAAAGCACTTACATTAACTACATTTTGTTCCTCAGTACTTTATTTTCATCCCATTTAATTTTAGCAAGAATGTAACTGAGCTCTTAGCATACAAAATCATCAGTGCATGCTCAAACTGCCATGCATGTTAAATGCACAATTTAAACAATACAACAGACATTTTATGAATCAACTTCATTTGAAGCATCATAAATTGATGGCCTTTTTGCCCCCCACACTAACTTGCTGTGAGTAAAATAAGTGTTGGAGTGGATAGAGTCCTGCAAAAAACAATTTAACAGAGAAACCGTTGCACACTGCTCTTGGCTTCTAATGACATATTAAAAAAAAAAAAAAAAAAAAAAAAAAAAAAGAATTGGCATTAAAAAGTAAAATTGATAGTACTAAAAAAAATATCACAAATCATATACTTTTGTTGCTGAGCCACATATACCTTTGTCATTCCTGTAATGGTTTCCTAAAGAATTCTACTGCTGGAAGGTCACACTGATGCATTGAAGTGATCCAGTGAAGTGCCTACTGGTTGAGGGCTTCTCTTAATAGCAAACTAAGATGAAATTTCAGGTCATTACTTCCACTCTTGTCCTGCACCACTGCATGAGCAAATTATTTCCACCCACTCTGCAACAACATTTTGTCATGTGTCATGCATGCCCTGCCTTACTCTGTCACTCAGCTTTAACTCCAGCTGTGCTCAGTGGGTAAGGCTGTTGGCTTTTGTGAGGTCTGGCCATTCCTCCAGTGCCTGTGGCTGGCAGACAGGGTCAAGAAAAGCAGAGTGACACTTGTACCATGTCTACTTTTATTAATCCATGAAAAGATGGGAGGAGTGCAGGAATTGTCCTCAGTCAAAGGTAGCATTAGTTGCTTGACTGATAGAGCAAATCTGTTCGGGAGATTAGATTTGTTACTCTTAAAAAAAAAAAAAAAAAGTATATGAAAAGTGTCTATTTGGGCTATGTTTCTTGGGAGAACATGAGCCCCACATTGCCTACCAGGACATGCTTTGCTTAGATTTGTGTACACATTAACATATTACATCTAAAACACAAATACTCAGAAGCAGTTACAGTTGCAAGTAAATGCTCTGTCCCATTTTGCAGAAGTCTTCAGCTTTTAATTTCAATTTGCAATAAGAAACTTTGAACAGAAACTCTGTGTCCCAGCCAGCAATTGCTGAGACTGCACTATCAGCCTTCTGGGATAAATCTCGGTTCTGCTCCTTGCCATCAGCTGCCCAAGAGAACTAAAGACTTCTAGCCTTTTGAGGCCCAGATGATCTGCTGCAGTCCTTGGTGGATGCTCATGGTTGCAAGGATGCTTCTGAATAAGAAGTGGTACTGTCAGTACCAGTTTGGCTGAGCAACTGAATGCAAAATTTAGCTTCTGCTCCCTTTGGAGCTCACCCAGTAGAAGGAGCCTAGCTGTTTCCCAAGAGGACAGTATAGTGTTTTCTGTTTAAGCCATCAACATGTCATTGCATTAGCAAGTCGTGGAGTTTCATTAAAAAAAAAAAAAACAAACCAAACCAACAACAACAGCAAAACAACAACATCAAAAAAACCAAAACCCCAAGAAAACCAAACTAAACCCAACTTACCCTTAAATATTGTAAATTACAATTTCTTCACTTAAATCTGTCAAGACCTTCCAGCCAGTGAAGGCCTGATCCCTTGACACACCACTGTAACCAGCTATTTTCCAAGTAGCTACATGCTATTTTTCAAGTAGCTTCATGCCACGTAAAATCCAGCACTGTGCTCTTGGGGGTCAGGGAGGTCAGCTCACAACTGCCTCTATAGCAGCCCACTCTTCTGGGGCAGTGCCTCAAAAGGGAGACTTTAAATGTCACAGCAAATTCCACAGCTCCCTAGTAGCTCCTCCCAGACTGTAAAACCAGCCTCAAAGGCTGGTGAAACTGCTTTTGTCCTCCAAGTAAACCGTTCTCACTGCCAGAGCTACAGAGGCGATTGTGTGTTTGGACATTCTGGCAGTTCCTGGTGGGGTTGTTTGCTCAGCCACAGAGCTGACTAATGCTGTACTCTGTGAGGCCTTACTTCCTTACGGATTTTAGAATACCTATGTCCAGCTCAATACTGCAATTTGGCCCAAGTGTCAAAATTCCCTTAAAACTCTCTGAACCTGCCACCTGCCTGACCTACTAAGTCCTGTAGCTAGATTTCCCAGTGACTCAGGCACACTGCAGCAGTTGCACAGAATCTGCTCTCATCTTTGTACTGGTTCTCTCATGGAAGTTTCCAATGTTACTATAATTAATTTCCAAAGACCTTTCACCTGTCCTAGATGATGACAGAAATCCTCTGACTTGATGGGAATATTTGCTGCCAGATATAGGATCCCTTTGTTTTAGCATGAAAATCAGCTCAGTTTCTTCTGAAAAGAGCCTGCCAAACTTAACATATTCCTTTACTTTCACTTGAGGAGTTACAATTGCCTTATAGGGAAGTTCTATTTGGCCAGTGCAGTCATCATCAGTAAGGAGAATACAAACTCCTGTTTTCTGAAAATACTTGCATTGCTCTCTTTTAGACAGCTCTGATTCAAAATATGTCCTCATGTTGTGTTTCAGTACTGCTTGTTTACATCATCTGTGATGTTTTCTCACTGCTTCTTCTCTTGGCATGTTTGGCTGGCCAGCTCCTTCACTGAGGCTGAGGTGTTCAGTCATCATCTCATACTGACGATCATCTTTTATGTGGGTGGGTTTTGGGGCTTTTTTTTTTTGGGTTGCCAATGTGCCTGTTGGGTGAGCTTGACACTGAATTTTTATGTTTCTCATTCCATAAACAGTTTAGGGCTTATATTTACTGTAAACATGGGCTTGGTTGCTCCATGTTAGCATGAGAAAAGAACATAGAAAAAAAGGAAAAATACAAGAAATACCAGATAAAGAAAGTTTTGACTTGTAGGTTCAAATGATAACAATAACCACCTCAAATAAAGCTTTCATAATTTCTTTTTTCCAAGAGGTGGGGGAAAGAAGCTTATATCAAACCAATACATTACTCTGCTTCTTTAAGATACGCAGAATCAAATTTCCCCTTTTCTTCCCCTGCAAGCAAAACTCTGAATGTGCAGAATGCTCTGGACCAGAAGGGCTCAATGGGTAATGATGGCTGCAGTTTGAACAAGCAGCTTGTGAAAAAAAGGACAAGCCCTCCTGGGTTGCTTCTGGGACAGACATTGAGTGCAGCTAGTGGGGTGTAGCAGTGAGGCTGCGCAGCAGGGACTTGATGCAGGATGCTCACATGAGAAACTACTTGAATCACTCAAGTACGTACTACTACCCTGGCTCCTATCACTAAGTGAAAGTCAAAGAGAGCTGAGCCTTTCACTGATAGATCTCTGGTTTCCATTGCTACTGATTACAGAGAAACAAAATGGTTGGAATTATAAAAATAACTGTATATTCAGATGTGGAGAAAGTAGATTTAATTTTTACATTTCCATCCACAGGTAAGGGCTGTGATGTCTCTCCTGCAGGCAAGTCCAAGATCATTTTGCTTCACATTTCTTTTGTTTTATTTAGACACGACTCATTTAACAAAATAAAGCCAGACCCAGAGAATTTCCTATGTCTTGTTCCCTCTCTGAAAATATTAACCTTACAAATATCTGCATGACCATATTTAAATCCATACACACAGATTATATTTGCACATACCTTGTCAGTGTAGCTCTTCCTCTCCCCTTAGCACCTGGATGCATGTATTGTTTGTGAAGGTCCTTGTTTCTGCCTCCTTCTTGATCTACTGGGAAAAAAATCCCTTCTCTTCAAGAATTACTGCAGTCACATAAATGCAAGTTGTCTTCCAAGAACACGTCTAGGTTGCTATTCTCAATCTAATGAAAGCAAAAGCGGCTGACACACTGCTGGATCTGTGCAGTGAGATGAGGCTCAGAGAAGAACAGATAAGAATCCCCAGAGCAAGGGTGGAGAAAGTTGGAAACTACTTTGAAGTTAAGGAAAGGAAAACCCTAAAACCCAGCTCAGAATTCTATTACACAAACACCACTGCTGATAGGAACTGACAGCAGGAAAAAAACAAGGAGCATCAACCACTACTATGGCTAAAACTGGTACCAAACCTCTAGAGTTGTGAAGGTAAAAGACTGAAAGGACAGGGGGGTTGCAGACTGTACAGACTTCAGCTGTGTCCATGAAACACACCCCCAGTGCTGACCTTGAGAAACCTATAGCAATCAGAGTAGAGTTTTGGCAAGCCAGGTGTGCTCAATGCCAGCATGATGTGAACACCTAGGAAAGTGAGATCCTTTCAGGTGGTTTGTCCTTTCCTATGCAAACCATTCTTGCCTATTTTACAGCTACACAAAGGTTCCACACAGGAAATCTTTTTGAAATCTGTGTTCCCCCCACCCTGCCATAAATTGAAACCATTTTTGATGGTCACTCTCCTTCCCATGTCTTCATCTGCAAGTGATAAAACCTGCCGGAGGTACTGTTGCATCTGAGCTCTGCTTGTGCAAGACTCAGCAATGAGGGAAAAAATGCGTATATTGTGTCTCTTTGGTCCTACGATGAGCTGCCAGCAGTGCAGAAGCAGTTCTGGCGACTACAGGTCCCTGAGAGGTTTTGGTGGGCAAGCTATGAGACCCCATATGGTGTGAAAACCCACTTCTGTCTACAGTATCTAGAGGTATTGTGATATTTACACTCGCACCTGCTTTCTGGCTACGTTGCATGGCCAGAACAGTGGACATGAGCTGGACTGATTTCAGAATCTAACAAAAAACTCTGCTTATTGTTCCAAAACATTTAGCACAATAGGGAAAATTAATCCTACTTGTCTGAAGTAAGTGGAGTACAACGAGGAACTAAGGCTACTAAGCAAAAGCAGAGATTTTCAATAAAGTGTTATTTAGTGATATGCTCTCTGCTCAGCACCGTTCAGAGGTAGTGCACAAATGCAGCATTACTAAGAAAATGTAAACAAGACAATTTGAACATTGCTTTGCAGAGTCAGATCCATTTCCTGAAAAAACCCACTGACATATAGGTGTGCACTTAACTGGCATGTCCAGTTACTGAGACTGAACTACGCACATTTGGAAGGAGTTTCTTGATGGTCCTTTTTTAATTGTCTTTTGAGATCCAGACCTAATCTCTATTTAGATTTATCTTTGGCCTCATGATCCAAGATTTCTGCAATCAACCAAGTTAAGTGTTTTTACTGGTATCCACAGTACTGATATCCCCAGAGAGTGATGGTCTGCAAGAGCTTTCCATTCCTCTCTCCATGTGGCATTTCTGAAAATGAATTTGATTTTGGATGCAGCGTACACAGAGTGCTGTTCAGCAGCCACTTGAGTACAGAATATATAAGACGACATAGAATGAATTGAGGTTTAGCCTCTTATTGAAGATAAACTTGAAGCTAATCTTTAACAGGTAGAAAAATGAGCAAAAATCAGAAACCTTTCACAACTGACAACCGAAGACACATCCCAAAATATTAATCTTTAATTGATGCATTGTTCATTCTTGCAAGGTTTTCTTTAAAGGAATTCTCCTGGGAATGCCACCGATAGCATTAAACAATTCTTATTTGTGTAACATCTGGTTTAGCCCTTTATTTATTTATTTATATTTTACCTGAAAATGTATTTTCTTAGAGACGTTATAACAGCATTTCTGCATTATCAGTTCATTTTTTTTCTCCTCTTTCCTGGATATACTGGCCAGGAAAAGGAACTCTCAGTCTGTAACAGACAGTTTAATTCACACGTTTTACTTTGTCCACATAGAAAAATGCAATTTCCGGATCATTGAGGCATATGGATAATGAACAAGACACTCCAAAAACTAGCTATCCAGATGGGGATATACTTACAAAAATCTTTTATGTCAAAGTCAGGATTTCACAACATAACACACTAATGCAAAATCCAGTAGCACCTGAAAGATTAAGGTAGCTGCTGCTGTCACTTGCACATACTTGAAAAGATTTAAGAAGAAAAAAGAAAAAAAGAGTAAAAGTATATTCTCCAGAGAACAGCAAGTGTATTTCAAAATAAAAAATGGTGGCTTTGATTTTTCTCTTTTTTCCTCTTTTTTTTTTCTTTTCCTTTTTTTAAAATTTATTCATTTTTATTATTATTATTTCTGTATTTCTGTGAGGCTTATGGTAATTCTTTTTGCTTTGTTTTTTTACAAGACTGTAGTTGCCATGTAACAAGTTATACACAAAGTGACTTCTCTCCCTTCCAGTGCAAGTTCATGGTCATGTTTTCAGGCTATTGTACTGAACACTGTTCTTGTATACATATTCCCATAGTTTCATCAGATACGATGTACAGTACCTGTCTCTTGGACAATAATGCTTTAAACCAGAAAATTTTTATCTTAAAACAGAAGTGGAGAGGCTACAGTACATATAGCCACCTAACTATGAACTTTAGATCACAATTTCTAAACACTTGCCTACTGTACATAAGCATTAAAAATAGTCTTAGACATAGGATTTTATTTATATGTGCACGTATGTCCGCCTTATCCCATTTTTATGTTTGGCAACTATTTGGGAATTCAAAGGTGCAGCCCTCAGTAATTGTATTATTAAAAAAAAAAAAGGAAATGAAGAATATCTACTCTATGAGAAAAGAAATTCTCAAATATCAATTTCCAATTTTAAATTTAATTTCAATAGGAAAATATTAAAAATGTGCACATCTAAATTTTTCCATGTTTTGTATATACATGTGTGTGTACTTATACATAGAAATGCTCATGTACCACACATATTCACAAAATTTAAGTGGAAATATTTCAGTCCACTCTTTCCCCACACGTATGATATCATATCTTTAAAAATGTCAATAATAATATCATTAAAAATAATATTACATTTATTCCATCATTAACTTTTTATTCTTTCTTCATCCTTATTATGTCCACTGAGCATTAGCAGGCCAAATTCTCCTTGCACTTCCACAGATGTTATGCCAACGGGATGTTGCTGACATCACATCAAGGACATATGGTTTACAGCAGCACAAGTGACAGGAGAATCAGGCCCAAATATCCCCAGGAAAATTAAAAACTGGCTGCATCTGCTCATCTGGACCTGATGAAGATATACACACCACTGTCTAAAATCCCCTGAATGAAAAAACACATAGTTCACCACAAAGTTTTCAACCAGTAGCACAATGAAACAAGCTCCCCCCCACCCCTTTAATAAATGTGAGAAAATACCCTAAAAAATATGGAGAAAGAGTAAATATTGTGTATATTACATACCATATAATACATGACAGTTTAGCATTTGACCTAAGCCATTTCCCTGACTAGTCAGGGGAGACCTGAAAAATCACTGGTAAATTAAAAAAAGGTATTTTAGAAATAAAGCATGTCTTTCCAGTATAAATGGTAACCCATGAGTATTATATGGTATATACACACAGTACACACATGAAAACAAACTTATCTTTTCTAGTTTTGAATATCAGTCTCTAAGTGAAGAAAATTATGTTGTACAAAGCAGCTAGACTTCATGTTTAACATTCAAATTAACTTGGGGAGCAAACAACGGTTCGTGCATCTCTGGACTCTGAAGTCTGGCACTCATTCATCCATTTTAAAAAAGCCCTCTTCAACATTACAAGCAGTTTATGGCAAAAATGCACTGTGATGCAAGACACATGACACTTGGCTTACCTTTCAAAGGGTTGGTGTTTTTTTAAATAAATCTATTATATAAAGAAATGTGTGTTTGCCAAAAGTCTGTTAAAATTACATCAAAACAACTTTAAAACCTGCTCACGGAGGGTAATTGAATTCAATTTCCTGGTTTTAAATGCTTAATAACAGTTCAGAATATTGCCTGGTGTAGTTTTGATAAAGATGTGATATGAAGACCCATAAAAGAGTAAACATGTCTTCAATTCAGTTTGCTATGACAATAAAACTTCAAGAAACAGCCTTCTCTAAATAAGTTCAGTATATGAGCAATCCCTTGCAATAGCTCTATGCCCTTAGTGCAATCTGTAACAAAACAGTGCTCCCCATAAGTCATTATTCACAGAACCTGAATTTCATGTCACATTCTGAAAAAGTCTCCCGCAGAGCAGGTTAACAATTAATTGAACATTCAAGGCCAGAAAACAAACAACTGGCCATTCCTTGTTATCTGTGAAGGTCAAATTTAAAATTTTAAATTTACATTTAAAATTCTCAGGGAGTTTGGGGCTTTTTCCCCCTAGGGGACTCACCTTCCATCATTGGTTGGCTTCAAAATATAGTTAAGTGGAAGATACTATCTCACTGTAATTACATGGAATTCACATGAAAAAGTAAACCTTACATTGTACAATATTGCAGAACACCAGAGTAGCTCAATAAAGAAATACTGTATCTTCCAGTATATATATATATCTATAAAAAAATCAAAAAACAACCAACCAAACAACCAAAAAAACTCAAAAAAGAAGAACTTTATACAAGCTGTTACAGTAAATTTGTTTCAATTAAAGATGCAACTATCTCTCATTCCTGGCAAGAATAAATTGGTACCGGCACTGCTTCTCCACAGTGCAACATATCCTGAGAAATTATTATGAACAACAAAATACAGGGCTATCATCACTAAGTTCTTGCACAAAACACAGCAATTAAATATCTTAAATAAATAAAAGAGCAGAAAACCTCTATTGTATCTATCACAAAAAGGGGATGTGACCTGGGACCACCGCTAATTCTTCCATCACTGATAATTAGAAAAGGATTGCATTCAATTATTATTAATATCTTTCAAGTTATTTGTGGCCAATAATGTACAAGGAGGTAATTTGTAATTCAAGTTTTTTTGTTTCTTATTTTTTTTCTTCAACTAGCTACAAGCTGAGTTCTAAATTTTACATTTAAATACAACTCAAATTTAAAACAATCCCTCTCAGAGGAGCATTTTCTAATTTTGTGCAACTTTGATGCAGAGCCCAGCACAGTCCTATGAAGAGAGACAGTGCATCTTTAAGCTGATTGGCACTGAAATCCCATTTTCTTTAACTGCATTCTATTAACTTAGCCAAGTTATCTCGTAATTCTGTTAGTTCAAATATTTTTCCATCAAGAATTTCTAAAAGTGTCTTCAAGTTATTGCGAAAAGCTTCTTGCTCATTCTGACTTTTCTCCAGACGTTGCTCTAGATCAGACAGCTGGCCTTCCAGGTCTTTGTTTCGAATTTCTACTTCCTTCAGAAAAAATACATAACATGTTACATGTTAATGTCTTGTCTACAAAAAGAAAGCAGTCTAACCTCCCACTGGTACTTGTGCTACTTTTGTCAACTGCTTTTTAAAACAATTTATGAGCCTTTGCAATTTCTGCTAAGCCAAAACCAGAACATGAAGTATATGTACTGCTACTTCCTTATCTTTTTCCATAACTATCTGAAAGACAGAAACTTTTGGAGAGGAATAAAATTTAGTCAGCAAACAAATGATACACTTACTTCTATAATTCAGGAATGTACCACCTCAGAAAAACAGCTTCTCAGAGTTTTACTTAAATTCAAGTATACCCTGATTTAGACCATGAATTGCTCAAGGACGTGGTCTCCATGAAATGTTCTCACGGAGAAACCCATCCAGAGCACTGCTTAGGAGGAGTACCTTATAGGTCTTTGCACTCTGAAAATATAGACAGAAACATAACCTACCAAGACTGATGTCAAGGTGACACTGACTGTAACAAATGTAGACCAGAAAGTACAAGCTGTACATCTTGCCTCACTGCACAGTGTCCTGGAACATACACCTGTGAGCACCACAACAGCACAGCTGTGGCAGCAGGGACAGCAGGAGAGCCAACACTGCTCTATGGACAAGCCATTCCCATACAGTGAGTGGAAAGATGAGGGGTTAGACAGCCAAGGGGATCTGACCCTGAGCAAGCTCAGCTCTCATTCACAAGTAGAAACTCCTGGCATCAGCCTACTGGAACTCCTTGCACTCCAGCTTGCACCTGACAGGGGAGGGAGGTCACAGCTGCTCAGCCTGGTGCAAACCAGATGCCCTCTCTTTGATCAAATTACTAATGCAGCAATCATGTGGGTCTGGAATAGCATATTGTTCTTTGTTCCATTCATTGCATGCCTCATAAATTCATGATAAATTTTGTAATTTCAGTTACAAAAATCACAAAGGCAGGACAGGGACAGTGTATTTAGTACATCATACATCCTGTGTGGCCATTCTCTGGAAAAGCGCATAGTAAATTCATATTTATGTATGGTAACATGTTTTTCAACATCCCTTTACGGTGGCTTTTTGCCACAAAGCTTTAACAGCCTGCTCTCAGTTTTTACAACTAGTTTTACAAAGCAATAGGGAGGGGGATTTGGCAGCAGTTACTGCTCCCAAGCATGAGCAGCTCCTCTTTCAGCTCTCCAACTCTCCCACTGTATTTGCTGTGATTCTTCTCAAAAGCTAAGAAATATATTGATATTTATATTGGAGAGATCTCAGCTAATCATAGGACGTAACAACCTGACCTAATACAGAAAATGTATTTGTTCATTCAAGAGTTACAGGTATGAAACAGCAGCCCTGTGTCAAAGCCTGAGAAAGGTTTCCACTTGTGAGGGGTCTGATGGCAGAGTTGATTGGGTGCTGCAGTCCTGGCCAGAGGAGGGATGGGGTGATGTGGCCAGTGCACAGTTTCAGCTCCCAGCCACCGCAGCAGGAGAGAGCTCTGGGACCCCATCAGTGGTGCAGATGAAGAAGATCGAACATCAGGACCGTCACTGACTCAGAATTGTGGCTTCTTGTGGAGCCAAGGGTTACATCCAAGCTAAACTGAATATGTCCCTTATTTGTTGTTTGTAAATGAGCAAGTTAAAAACTATGGAGTTTTGGGCACTGGTCTTGACAGCATAGCTGAGAGCAGAAATCACCCCTTGCTGCCAGGACCAAGAGAAGAACTAACCTGTTTAGCATTGAACAATATTGTTGCCAAAGCACTAAAAGAAGCTAACTGAAGAGAGTATTTGTAGAAATTATATAAGTAAAATACATACATGCTTGCGTAGTGATTAGCTAACCCACTGCTGCTACAAATGAAGAAGCCAAGTGGTTATAACCAAGTCATACCATACAAAGGCTCTCCTTCATTGGGCCTGCTACTGCCTTCCACGCTGAGTACTTACAAGTATTACCTGGTGTAGTGACTGCACATGTTCAAGACCCTCTGAGGCCAACTAATTGTAGTATAGGACACAAGGGGAAACCCAAGATACTCTCAGCTTTGCAGAATGATATAGTCTTTTCTTTAGTTCACAGAAAACTGACTGCTGCTTTTCAGTATCTGTTCACATGTCCTGCTTCTCCTGACACTGTTTCTCTTCTCTCCAAATTTGTGTGCTCTGGGAAGTCTCCTTGCCATTGCTTTTATCCCAGAGGCAATTAATTTCTGTAAGCAGGCAAGCAGGAACAAATTCACAAATATATATATATAGGGCTTTATATTGTGATATCTGGGCCTGAATAGAACATCCCGTTGGCCTGCATCTAGCACTGAAAATCATCTTTCAGGTCCTCCTCAGACAGACTTAAACTGAAATATACCAGGAGCTCTTGCTTTTAAATTCTGGGAAATGCTCCTTCCCAAATTTAAATTTGATGCTTAAGCGTGTTTACCCTAGATTGGTATTAATGCTTTTACCTAGATCGGTATTAATGCTTTTTGCAATGTTATTACATTTTACATTCATGTCCAGATTACAAGTGGTTTCCTATTTCAAATCAGTCTACCTCAAAACTGTTGCTTCTTAATTGGAAGAGGTGGAGAGGTATCCATGTAATGTAATCTATTCCTCCAGTTGTGTCATTTCCCTTTATTTGCAGCTGATCTCATCTAACAATAAACAGACTCTTTGATACATTCAGGCCCTTTGTAGAATGTATTTTACACTCTTTATTCAAGCTCTTTCATCATACAATAATTTCTCATATTGTTTTATCTTACAAAATAAATTATTATTACTTGTATTTGTTGTTTGCACTGTAATAATCTTTTGCAGAATTCAGTGCAAGGATTTGAATAGAACATTCAAACTATACACAACAGCTATATTTAGGAATCAGACATACTAATAAAGATATCCTGACCTACTGTGAGTCACACTCATCGTGACTCATTGATACAACTTTTCTACATTTCTAATGAAATTATTAAGTAACAAGGCCCCCAATACTTAACCTTTGCAGTAATAACATATTGTTCTTAACTGGAATTTGCCAATGATTGATTTCTAATTAATTCACTCATATGAGTGTATCAGAAATGCAATATGCCTTGAAATAGTAATTTCTTTGCACAGCATTTTTCATACAGGCTTAGAGTTACATAATCCATTTGCAAAGACAAGAGGGAAAAATAAAGCACAAGAACAAAGAGTAAGAAAAACAGTATGAAACCTGGAGAGAATCACCCTGAAAATAAATGATGAGTCAAATAAGTGAACAGATGTGAGACAGTCTGGAGCTAGAGAAGAAAACACGATTTCACTGATGTCACAGATGTAGGGTGAAGTGGCTCAGAGAAGGCCAATATCATTAAAGCAGGACAATTATAGCAAAGCACTGATTCAAGATCTTTTAGATGAGTAATAAGGTTTAATCTTAAGAAAGGCACCTTTTAACTCAGATCCTAAATGAGCTTTATATTTACTTGAATAGAACCATATAGGACTATTTCCAGAAACTAATCACTTACAATGTGACATATGGACATATATATACAATATATCCATTTGGTTACTAAAGATAGAGAATGGTTTAGGTTGGAAGGGACCATAAAACTGGTCTGGCTTCAACCCTCTGTCATGGGCAGGGACACCTTCCACTAGACCAGGTTGCTCAAAGTCACATCCAACCTTGCCTTGAACATTTCCAAGGACAGGGCATTCACAACTTCCCTGGGCAATCTGTTCCAGTGCTTCATCACCCTCACAGTAATGCATTTCTTCCTAACATCTAATCTAAACTTCTTCTCTCTTAGTTTGAATCCATCCCCCCTTTCCTGTTGCTACAGTTCCTGACAAAGAGTCCCTCTCTGTCTTCCTTGTAGGCCCTGTTCAGATACCACCTTCTTTTCTTCAGAATGAACAGCCCAAACTTTCTCAGCCTGTCTTCATAAAGGAGATGCAGCAGTCCTCTTATCAGCTTCATTGCCCTCCTCTGGACTTGCTCCAACAGTTCCATGACTTTCTTATGTTTGGGACGCCAGAGCTAGATGCAGTGGGGTCTCACAAGAGCAGAGTAGAGGGGCAGAATCACCTCCCTTGACCTGCTGTCCACGCTGCTTTTGATGCAGCCCAGGATTTCACTGGCTTTATGGGCTGTGAGCTCACTGCTGGCTCATGGTGAGTTTTTTGCCAACTGTCATTCCTGAGTCCTTCTCCGCAAGGCTGCTCTCAGTCACTTATATATAATATACCGAAACTACTGACTTAACAATGTCAGATTTTATTAAAAACTTAGCATTTTCTAATCTTTCATCTCTTCCTAGTCTCTCATAATTCTTCTTGCTAAGGATAGCTAATTCCTGCCTCACAGTTATTTTCCATATGATCTTACAATGAAATTATTCCATATGCTACTGCTAGAACAATTTCTAACTCTCATTGTAATGTCCCTTTTAAGTCTCTCATGCAAGTGCCTTTTCAGCTGAAAACTCCCTTTTTGTAGCGAGAAACAATTTTTGAAACAGGCAAGCTTGGGTGTATTAAAAATAATTTTTAAAGATTGTTCAAAGTAATAACATACTTTTTACAAATAGTTTTACTTAGGAAAAGGGAAAAATGAATAAACTTATTTTGATCTTATGTGGTTTATTGTGTAGATTGAAATTTGGTTCATGAAAGTTACAATTAATGTAATGCATTTCAAAGAATACCTGCTTAATGATTTTTCAGATGTGGTTGATCTGATGGGGCTTGTTTTCAGCGTGACTTAAGCTGAGCCAAAGAACAGTGAGGGTCCCCTTTCAGCACTTTGGGGTTGGACTTATTCCTGAATTTTCAGTTCTTTCAAAACTCTGAAGTCTGAACCCAGAGTTTAATCCACGTAAGTATTGGGTCAGAGGCAGGTTTGACGAGGAAGGTGCCTATGGCTGGTTCATGCAGCAAAAGACAGACAGGAGCTCAGATGAAGCAAGGGAGGATAAACTGAGGGCACACTGATTTCAGTAGCCTCAGGTATCAGATGATATCTAGAGTAAAGAAACAACTCTCCAAAAGCAACAACAGTACAATGTTTCGAAGTAATTCCAAGAAAATGTTGAAGTGTGTTTTTAAAGCCAGTACTACACAAGAACACTTTAACCCTTACTTTCTCAGGGCATGCTTAAAAGCTGAATACAAACTCATCCCAGCCCAATGATACACAGACTGACAGTTTCAGTGGCACACCAAACCTGTGGGAAGACACTGCTGTGAAAATGAGACCAGAATTGCCCAGGACATGTATCAGTGAAGGATGTCTGCTAACCTGGGAGTACTCTGTGGGCTTGTAAATGAAATTTGGGTCTGTTTCCTCAGGTAAAAATAGCAACTTAAAGCAGGAAGAATTTTTGATACTAATTCTTAAGGATCATCCCAACCCAACTTTCAGTGCAGTCTACTTACATATTTATATGGCACCTCCAGTGAATACAGTGTAAGTTGCTGATGTGAACTGCTCTTTTGATAATAATCTTTTCCTTTTCTCTAAATTAAATGCTAATTTAAGAATAATAATAATGCACTGTAGCTCACCTGTAACTTCTGGGTCAGAGAATCCCTCTGTGCCTGGAGCTCTCTGGCATTTTCGATTTCTTGTTTCAATCCTTCTATTTCCTAGGGGAGAAGAAACAACCTTGCTAGCAAAATATTAGCTGGCTTGGCCTCAGCGCTGATGATCTGGCTGCTGCTTCTTCTCCTGAGCAAGTCATTGCAATGATACCAAAACTGGCAGTTGGCTACTGCCCATCACATGAAGTTTAAGACCTGCTCTCAATACTTCTGAATTACAGTCCCACAGCTGAAGAAAACAAGCATTTTCTTTTATAAAAGTCAAGTTTTCTTTTCGCGCACAAAAGATATGAAATAATTTTTTCCTGGAAAATTAGGGGCCTTATTATTAGAAAAACAAATTTTTACTTTAAATGATATTAGAATCCATCCTTCTCCATTTTTTCAAGAAAAAAATCCAATTTTCGAACGTGAATTTCTTATTAAGTTAGGGCTGAGCATTAAAAAATAATCTGCTTTGACTATTAATTTCCATAAAAGGAGAGTCTAAAAGAAATGGTATCTTTAATTTAGCAAGAAGTAAGTAATATGGTATAAAAATAACAAATAAAGATGAAACAATGAATGCAAGAGAAACTGTTCTTAGCTTACTTTCAGAAGACAAGAATAGAAAGAGTTAATGAAACTAAAAGGTATCAAAACTATTAAGTACTCCTCTTCCAAAGGGCATATTCACCTCACACAACTCCTTTTGGCAAGATTTCTTTTCAGTCAACTGCTTAGCATAATTCAAAAGTGAATGCACAACAAAATGGGAAACATTACCAACCTGAGCCTAATCTGTTCAGTGTTTTATGAGGGAGTCTGGAAGAGGCTATGTTCCATTTTGAGTGGATATTCTGTAATGATGGTGTCTTTCCTGCATCCTCCTTGAAAACACCTAACAACCACTTAGGGAAGACTCTGCTCTTCTCACTGCCCCTCCAAACATACACATCAGTGCCCACTGTGTCTGTCATGGAGGGCTCTTATACAAGGCAAATAATCCTTCATAAGCAGCTGCTTCCACCTCCTTTTTCCCATCCTCTAGGACCTATGCCAGCACAGGTGTTATTCCAGTTCCTTTTATTTTCTTGCTGCTGGTCCAGCCCAAGGCACATGGCACAAGAAATATCTAGTTTCAGGCTGGGGCCTTGCTAAATGTTTAAGGCAAGTGCTGATCTTACAGACCATAGAATTCAGCTACATTACAGAGCTAGAAAAACAGACTGGCTAGAGAAAAGCATTGATCTATTACTTGTTTCAAACTCTACTCTCCACAAAAAGGAAAGCATGCTTGAAACAGCTTCCTTTCTTAGAGAATCTGGACTGGATTAGTGTGATGACTGTTCCGTGGAAACCACTTATGACTTACTTTTGCAAACAGAAATGATCGGTAAAAGCAGACAGGAAAACATGACACTTTTTTGGTTGTTATTTAGATACCCCAGGTCTATATTGTTCTGACATAATTATATAAATGAAATAACATTAATGATTTCAAAGAAGCTGAAAAAAATGTACTTTGTATCATCAATAGGAAATAATTCAGTATTTAGCAGGCATACAAGCATAATAGCGAAAGGCTTTAGAAATTACGTAACAGTAAAACAAAAAAAAAAGCAGATACCTCTTCTTTTTTCTTCAGTGTAGTCTCTAACTCCTGTATTGTCTGATTTAATTCTGTTTTATGTGTGTGGACTGCATTGGCTTGACTGCTCACACACTCTAGCTCAGTCACCTGTTAAAATAAGTAGAAGCAACACAAACAGAATTAATTTCAACATATTCAAGGTACTATTACTTATTTGCATCAATAGCTGCATTTGAAATACACCCTTAGTTCTGGATGACTTATACTGATTAAAATGGTGAAGATGCTCTTACAAAGATAGCATAAAATTCCTTAATATATTGGTTTGCATAAAATAGTTGCTATGACTTCTTGGAAATAATAAATTTTATATGTTACAGGCCGAGAAGAACATTAATTAAAACTTACACTAATTATTGAAAATTTTAATGAAGATGCTGAATTACCATTTCAGAAACAGTAATGGCTTGGTGACTAAACACATATCTATCTGTCTAACTAACCTCTCCATCTGACACTTTTTAATGTTATACCACTTTCTAAGCCACAGCGCTCACACACTTCCTAGCAAGCCAATTAACATTTCACAGCCTCACTTTCTGACTCAGCATCAACATTGTAATAGCAGATAATCAGCTACCGAGGTACAGCTGCTAGCTTTTAACTTTTGGATCTCATGGCTCAGTTACAAAGCCAACAGCTAATGTCATAATTTGGATTTGTCCAGTTCCTCTGTATTAGCAGAGAGCAAGCACTCTCCAGCTGCCCTTGGGTAAGTTAAGATACCTAGCACTGATATGCCCTTCCATTTTATTTTCTAATCAAAGGGATGTTAATATCCTACCATTCACAGATAAACAGTTGTCAAAAAATAGCTTCCTCATCAAGGAAATAAAATCCATGCAGCTAGAGTTTAGCAGAATAGTCTCTGTTCATGTACCTCTCACATTACAGGTCAGAATATAAGAAAACTCTTATATGACATGTCTGCATGGATGTGTGCACTGAAACATTTTTTCTTTAATAACAAACTGTTAAAATATTTAAAATATTATTTAAAGTCTCACAACTAATTTTTTACCCTAGAAGTTATGAGCCTGTCAGTCTTACTATATAATCTTCAATAGAGCTGCACCAAAATGTTATTGCTCCAGGCTGCATCTATTGTTGCTGGCTAAAAACACCTTCCGCAGCAACCCTGACAGATGCACAGCTCTCGCGAATGCTCCTGAGAACACTCTGGTCCATACTAACTCAACACACTTACTGAAATTGCTTAAGCAAACACTGTTGATTATTTTTAAGAAATTAGCAAGGAGGGCTCTCACAAACCTTCTTGCAAGCAGAGGCAACTGCTCCCAGAGGGACAATTAATTACAGCATTAAAAGGGCTATCATGTCTTACTCTAGTCCAGCTTTTCTCTGGGCAAACATCCATCTCTTACTGCTTATGCAAGAAAAAAATGTTCAATTGTTTTGCTTACTATTCCTTGAAAAATCAGTAAGATGGGAAAAAGAGGACAAACTCACTTAAGAAACTGAGTTACTTAATCAGTCTTATTTAAAAGCCCATTCCTATAGAGATCTGAAAAGATGTTATCTTCATCATGTTATCTTGTACTTATAAATGTACCTATAAAAAAGAAAGGCACATTGTGACCCTTTCAAAAAGATTTGTAGAGTAAGAAGGGCTGGAAAATGATGTGATATAAAGAATATGCTACTGAAAACACAAGTCACAAAAGATAAAGCTCTAGGCAAAAATCTGGATAGCATTTACTTGCTCTGTCTCCTTGTTCCAAATGGAATTTAATTTCCTCATGACTAGTGGTCCAAAAATCATTACAAGTAACTGTTTATGCATTATGCACAGAAGGGGGCATAAGAGTAAGTTAAAATGATTTAGTCTGACCCTCCCACATGCTGTTTTCACGGACACCTCCTCATTCATTGTTTCATGTTTAAGAGCAAGGCTCAATCAATCATTCAAACCCTTGCACAGCAGTATCGAGCAATGTACCTGTGATTATGTCTTGTTTTCAGTACAGAATTCAGACTGAAAGAACAGTCTTTGAAAAATAACTGATTAACAAGGTTCTTTTATTGTGCTATCATAAGACTGCATTGACTTGCATATCTAAGAAAGGCAATACTGTGGCTTTGCATTTGATATTAAAAAGAAAAAAGGGTACTGTTCTTAGTCTCTGTTTCTTTATTTTGTATTTATCATCCAGGATTGCATGTATGGAAAAAATTCTGAAAGGGCTTTTTAGTGACTATTTAGTGTGCAAAATTCTCTAGCACATGGATGGCATTAACTGCGTATTTCAGTGAGAAATACATCAACTGAAATAGGACAGCAAGGCAACCTTCCTAGCAAAGGCCATTCTAGAGTTTTCTGGAAACTTTAATCTAGGGCCAACATCCTATACATGCAGGAGGATTCCAGGCAGAGGTTTCCGTTGCAGCAGAGAGCTAGTACACACACTGGGCTGCTGGGAAGACTGAAGGAATGAGGTTTGGGCCACAGAACACAACAAGGAGTAA
This sequence comes from Pyrocephalus nanus, assembly GCA_038380795.1. Classification (NCBI taxonomy): domain Eukaryota; kingdom Metazoa; phylum Chordata; class Aves; order Passeriformes; family Tyrannidae; genus Pyrocephalus; species Pyrocephalus nanus. The sequence goes on from CM076263.1 coordinate 22,331,040, forward strand.
CAGCTTTGATGTGAGCTTAAGACAGTGACTGCCCAAAGCTTCAGAAGACTGAGAAATCTCTCAAAATAAACCCAAACACAGAAAACCTAATAACCAACCTGGCACAACTTGAGGTTATTTTCTCCTGTCCTATTGCTTGTTACTTGGGACAAGAGACCGATCCACACCTGGCATCAACCTCGTCTGTGATAGGTATAGAGAGCATTAAGGTTCCCCCTGAGATTCCTTTTCTCCAGGGTAAACAACCCCAGCTCCCTCAGCCATTCCTCATAGGACTTGTGCACCAGACCCTTCCCCAGCTCCACTGCCCTTCTCTGGACATCCTCCAGCACCAAAATGTCCTTGTCTTGAGGGTCCTAAAACTGAACACAGGATTTGAGATGTGGCCTCACCAGTATCAAGGACGGGGGGACAATCACTGCCCTGGTCCTCCTGACCACTCTATTGCTGATACAAGCCAGGATGCTCTTGGCCTTCTTGGCCACCTGGACACACTGCTAGCTCTTGTTCGGCTACTGTCAAACAGCACTCCCAGGTCCTTTTTGGCTGGGCAGCGACTCCTCCCCCAGCCTGTAGTACTGCCTGGGGTTGTTGTGACCCAAGGGCAGAACGTTGACCTTGGTCCATGGATCTAGCCTGCAGAGATTCCTCTGCAGAGCCCTCTTGCCCTCCAGCAAATTAATACTCCCACCCAGCTTGGTGTCATCTGCAAACTGACTAAAGGAGCACTCAACCTCCACATCCAGATCACTGATGAAGATACTGAACAGGACTGGCTCCAATGTTGAGCCCTGCAGAACAGCACTGGGGGACTGGCCACCAGCTGGATGTAACTGCATTCACCACCACTCTCTGGGCCTGTCCATCCAGGCTATTTTTTACCCATATTAGCCACATATATTCATTGTAGCTGTAGCCTATTTTATATACCTGACACTATTAACTTGTTATTTCTATAAGGTATTTTTCTCCCTTCTATTTACTATAGAATGCAATACCCAAGGTTTACTAGCCCAAGCTCCAGTGCAGAACTTGCTCACATAGAAGACTGAACTGAAGTATTAATTATGTAATTTTAGCTGATTGAGTTACATCCCTAAATGGATCATAACTATGACTGTGACAGTATCATTCCATCAATAATTCAAGATGAATGTCCCACAAAATAAAGAGGCCTTTGCTTTGCATGCAAATAGAGGAGAAGAGAAACAATGTTTCATGGGTCATCAAAACTATGACTAACTGCATAAAGTTTCACATAATTTATTCAGAGGAAGCTTTTCTGTGCTTAATGATGGACCATAGTAAGATGCACAGCAGCATGCAACAAGCTGACCATAAAAATAATTCCAGTGTAGCTTTCAAGAATAAAAAAAAAAAAAAAAAAAAATTAAAAAAAAAAAAAAAAAAAAAAAGAAGAAAAAAAAATTTTTGGTGTTAAGAAATAGTAAAATGGAGAAAACAAGGGAAATTGCTTTTCAAGGCTGATGCTGAAAGAACAAAAAGCACACGATGGTGTTATACATATATATCACTTTTGACAGCAAATTAAGTACTGTTGTTTTCCAAGATTTACCCATAGATAAAATGATAACCTGGGGGCCGGGGAGAGTATTGTGGATTACCAACAATATATTACTTTTTTCAACAGAGAAAACAATTAGAAAATTTTGCTGAAAAGGACATATTTTTCTCTGTGGGCAGTGATGCCTCAAGCCATGGAAATACTAAATTGTTTTCCATACTTATTAATTTCTACAGAGATGAAAGCAGAATATTCCATCATCTGCTTAATTTTTGTAAAGAAAATAATGAAAGTGCAGTAAGAATATTTGAAAATACAAGAAGTTTACCAAAATTGATGCTTTGAGCTTCATCCATGCATTATTATCTGCAACCAATAATGGTAATACTAAAGTCAGAGGGCATGCCTTTCCCTACAATCTAATTAGCAAATACTTTTTCCAGCTACCTGGCCAGTTCATGAAACACATGCAGTAGCAAAAACCGTATAGATATGTCATCCTTCAGTCCTGAGGATTCTCAGTAATTTTCCCATTCTCTTGCAGAGTTTTAGAAGTTTAGGATGTACTTCATTATACAAAGCTTTAAGTATGTAAAAATCCCATGGCATGCCTCCAAAATGCATACTTCTTTTCACTTGCAGATAAATGTATCTCAACACTTTTCTTAGGTTTTTTTAGAAACAAGAAGATGGGGACAAGAGCTCACTTCTGTGAAAACTTATTTTTTTACTACCCAGAGTCAGAGTAGTTTGGTTGGTGGCTTGTTGGGTTTTTTTTCCCCCAATTATTACCTTGTATGTGACACATCCAGTGAAAGTGAATTCTCAGAAAAAAACACCAACAAAATCTTGGGTCCTGAATACAAATCTGCTCTAAAACCTAATCAAGGCAAACTGAAAAAGGCAGAAAAGACCAGTTTCTTGCAGTTCCAGATGCAAGGACTGCATACCTAAATACCTGGACTTAGTCATGTTTTTTGTGCACTTAACAATCATCTGCATATATATTTCTTTCAATTAAATGCATAGATAAATACTAACAAGGTTATAATCCCACTGTTTTGATTAAATTGTCAACCTATGTCCATATGTACCTTGCAAAATGCTCATTTATTTTCAATGGCAAGAAATAATACCAAGCTGCTATCTAGCCTTATGCTAATTACAGTATCTTAAGAAGAAAGTTATAACTGTTTAGCTTCTTTTCTTTAATCAATCAAACCTAATTTATAACCTAAGTTTGGATTGTTCAGTGGGGGTATAAGGGGCACAGTCTTAAAGGGAGGATGACAAGAGATGGGCATCACATAAAAAAAGTGCATGGGCAAAAATTTTTTGGATCAAAACTCTATTCATGAATTTCTTGTTACCACACTTTCTGTCACCTTCCTTCACTCTTAGATGCTGTTCTTCCTTGGCCACATAAAACCCAACAGTTATTCACAGTAGTTCTACAGTGCTGCTATTAAGACTTCTCAGTGAGTATGAAGTCCACAATATGGGCTCCAGTTCAGCAGGCAACTTCATCACAGCTGCATGTTCAAAATTTAGTTTTAGTTATTGTTATTAATGCAGCTGGTGGAAACATGGAGGTGACTTCTAAAGGGTCTGCAAAGATTTTCTACACATAATCTGAGCAGATGGCTCATACAGCATTCCATACTTCTAGTAGACATTCATAACTGCTTTTAAAGATTGTTGTTTTCTTTAAGTAGCACAAAGATTGTCCAATAAAATGACCACTTTTTTTTTTTGCATTGTGCTCATGCATTTTTTTAATATCCATTTTAAAATTTCTTGTAACAGCAGTGAAATCATGGTCCATTATGTGTCATGTGGTTTTAATAACTACGTAAGATATCCTCATACTTATTTCATTCGCTGAATGAAAGAACCAGAACAAATTGGTTAATTTTATCTTACTTTCCAAGAAATGCTGGTAAAATAAAAGCTAGAATTCAAGACATTACCTCCCCGTTCTTTCATGAATACCCAGGAGCTAGATCACTTCCCTTCATCTCTTTTTACGTTAGATTTCTTTTCTGCAGATGAATGATCTTCAAGGACTGCAGCTATTATTATTATGCACTGGTGTTATTACTTTGTGCTATTGCCCAGTGTCATAGATGATTTACTTTAGCAGTTAGAGTGCATGAAAAAAATTATTAATTTTCATTTTTAACATGACAAAGACAGAACTTTGGGTTGCTTTCCATAATTTATATCACCTTTCATCTCTGTGGCAGCAGGACTAATGTTAGTGCCAATGCTATTCTATTTGTCTGAAGTAGCTTACTTTAGGGTTTTTCTTTCTGTTACTGAGCTGTTCTATGAATCCCTTTTGATGTCAAAAAACTATGCAAGGTGTGTAGGAGTGCTCCCCAATCCCGTTTAAGGGAAATTTTTGTTGTTCCTGAGCAGATTAGAGAAGGTTGAGAGCTCCAAGTTAAGCTCTTGACTGGGCATCCTATCTTCCCTGAATTATCTCTTTGTATTTGAGAAGGAAAAATCCAGGCACTGATTTAGCAAGCTTCTCAAAAATATAACGTCTGACAAAATATCAAAGTACAGTGTTTCTGAATTAAGCTCACAGTTTATCAGGAGAAAGCACAAAACTTTAATTTATTGAGAATGTTTCGCTCAGCCACACTGAATCTGTATTCTTAGCTCTAGCCATTATTAAGGCAGAGAAGAAATGGAAGAAGGAAGATAAAGGCCTCAGAGAAACCAAATAAATGTAAGTTAATGTGAAAAACTGAACCGATAGATGAGTAAACCTTATAAGAAATCAGAAATGGCAAATAATAGGTGAAATTAATTTTAAAAATCAAAGAAAGGGGTATCTTAGCTTTGTTTCTGTGTTTTAAAACATGCAAACAATGTGATACACAAAAAAACTATTCCAGTCAAATTTGAAAAAAGTTGTAGAATAAAAAATATTGGTTTAAATTAACTTAGAACTACTTAAAAAGCAAAAAATATAACAAATACTACACCAGGCAAAAGAACAAGTTTACCACAGTGAATTAAAAAAATAGAAGATAAATTAATGTGATATAATGCAAAATCAATGGATGATTATAAATAAAACACGATGAAGTTCAAACTATGGAGAAAGTATCATAAGAAGGCAAACTAGTAAGACAGTATTCACAATAACTCTTTTTTTAATATAAGAGGAAACTATGTAAATAAGGCTATTTATATAAAGGCAATTTATATAAAGAAGAAACTAAAGATGTAAACAGTAATGCAAAGTTTATCAATCAATATGCACTGCTTCCCCACACACACTTGACTGGACAGAGGATAGAGTTTGCCATAGCTTGCAGACAGATGACTCAGGCACCAAAACTTGTATATAAACCTAAAGTATGTAATGAGTGAATATCACAGTTGCATGATATATAAACCACCTAATATATTATTAAATTGAACTAAATGTATCAGCTAATACTGGCAGTACCATTCTTGATTTTGCAGTCTGGTTTATGTTATACAAGACTACAATCCTGTAAGTGAGCATATTCCTCCAGTGCATACACATCACATACACATTCTTATTTTCCAGTGGGCAAGATGCTGTGACAGCCAACTTTTTCATATAAAACAACAACTACATTACAACTGATCCAAACTAATTTCCAAATTTTTCTTTCTCCTTGAAAACAATTTTTATATGCATATTTCTAAAAATCTGGTCTATTCAACTTTTCTCATCAAAGTGTCTTTTTGATCAAACTCCATTTTGCTTCTGAACTAGCAACAGATATGAGTTGTAGCATGGCAAATTTCAATCAGATAGGAAAAATATTTTGACAAGTGTGGGCAGTTGGTGATAAAGGGTGGTCAGCTGGAATGGGTTGCCCAGATTGACTATGGTAACTCACATTTTGAGACTTGATTCACAACTTCAAAGCTGCCCCTGATTTCACCAGAGAATTGGACAAGATAAAGCTCTCCTTCCTGCTAAGTTATTCTGTGATTCTATGAAATAAGGATGGAGTTCATTTCCTCTGACTAGAAATATGTCTACAGGACTATCCAGATGACTACTCTATGGATAAAGACAAGCACTTAGAGAAGCAAACTCAGCTCAACACCTCAGCCAGTTTTCTTAAGACTAGAACTCTTATTCTTCACGCTTTTGTCTCTGCAAGAATTACAAGAAAAAAAGATGACTGTCTGAGACTTGATCTATAATATACATAATCTCAGGTGAAATGAATTCCAGTTCAAGGAATATTTTTTTGATCAACTGCAGCTATGTGTTTATACTGAACAAATAAACAGAACAGAAAGATAGCACAAGACAGTGACTTGCTTGCTATCACATGTACCATAATCAGCAGTCTTCAGATCTGCCATTTCAACAGCACATTTTTGATCTTTTTAAGAAAGAAACATCTGACTTGCCATTTCTTTTTGAAGTGAGGCACTAATTTAATTTGAAAAATCAGTCTCCAGTACATAGATTAGAAGAGCTCTTGTATCACACTGCACTGTATGGATAATATTTTGAGACTGAATTTTTTTTAACACAATATACATTCTTTTGCCTAGCGAGTCCAGTTTATTGGGATAGCCAAGTCTACATTTTTCTAAAAGCAATTCCAACAGAGGGCAGTACTCTTAATGAACTATCCTGTTGTAATTTACCAGCATTCCTGAAGAGACATAGGCACAGACCATTCCTGTATCCTATGTGAGATATCAACAAGCACAGATTACAAAACACTTAATAAAGGCATGTAAACAGTGATAAAAAGAGCATAGTGTAGATGATCCCATGCTATAAGATTTTGTGTTTCCTCAGAAATACAAAACAAATGCAGCAAACTTGCCGAGAAAAGGTTATGAAAAATCATCAGCTAATAATGAATGTAGCCTCCAAGACTTGGTTATGACTGTTAACTGTACTATCATATAAAAACAAAATGACATGCTAAAATTTCTATATTCATTACTTTCATTTTCCAATAACAGATTTTAAATAACATTTGACTAAGGATGAGAGCAACATTAAAAAGGGGAATCTTTGCCTGCCTTTTCTGGTTGAGTTTCCCAAGGCAGCTGCTGTTGTGGTGCATTACTTTTCTTTCTTATATAAGGATTGTATTGTCTCAGCTTTGCAATGCAAGCTGTTAGTGCATTTTATTAGGAAGAATGCTACCTTATTATGTAAACATATAACAGTGATGAGTTCTTCACCCTAAAGCCAATCTAGTGGTCAAATCCACCTGAATATTTGCACTATAGAACTTTAATATGAGGTTGTAGTTTAAATAATTTTATTGGCAGTGACTGTTATCATCTATTCACAAACCTGGAGTACAGGTTAGAACTCTGACCTTTCCAAATGAGAAACTTAAATGAGATGACAGATAAAGTGACAGTCTCCCTCTGTGACAAACACACATGACAAGCTTCTGCCTGATGTGAACATTTTTGAAAGAAGTTTTGTCAGCAACTGTCAATTTCTTGACTGAAAGCACTTTGCAGAAAGCATCAGTCTTAATTACATTTCATGCACTTTGTCCAGTCAGCTATAACATACACAATTACAGTCCATTGGAAATTGTCATTCTTCCCTATCAAATCATTGGAATGGGCTACCCAGGGAAGTGGTGGATTCTCTGTCCCTGGAGGTTTTTAGGGTTAGTTAGGATGTGGCACTTAGTGCCATAGTCTAGTAACCACAGAGGTGTTGGATCGAGGGTTGGACTTGATGATCTCAGAGGTCCTTTCCAACCCAGTTGATTCTATGATTCTATGATTTTGTGATTTGGCTAAGACTTCAGGATCGTTGTCTTCAAGTCAGTCTAGGCACAGAACATCCCCACCAACTTGCCATTTCCACAGGTTTCTTAAATTCTTGTTTCTCTTCCACAGAAGGAAGGTTAGCTGTAGCCTACCAAATTCCCTCCCCCCCTCTCAGATGAATATAACCTTTATTCTTGGGACTGCTTGAACAGCCCTCAGTCAGACAGGTCAAGCATAGGTCTGAAAGAAGCCTTTGCAATTTGCAGGATTTGGCTGGCTGTAATTGCCATACCTTATTTCCTACCAGTCAATACAGAATATAAAAACAAATTAAAATGTCTGTGTCATAGTTCTGACTTCAGCAAGGAATTTTTTCTTCCCCTTCCCCCCCTGTGTGTGTGTGTGTGTGTGTGTGTGTGTGCTCAGCACGCCCATCAGGTGAAAGAAAAGAATTGGCCAGATCGCTAATGGCCGAAACATCAGTCTCTTAGCAACGAAGGGGGAAGAGTTGGGGGGGGGCTGGTGTGTGTGGCTGGAAAGAGGTAGGGGTGGGGGGAGTCGGCTCTCGCTGCGGAGGAGCAGAGGCTGCTGTGAGAGGCAGACACGCTGGTTCTTTTGGGGTTTTTTTTTGTTGTTTTCCTGTCAGAGGGGAGTTGTGTTTTTTTTGGCTGCTGCTGTTCTTCCCAGCTGTCCCTGCTCACCGAGGCCCCCCCCGGAGTTCGTGAGTTTTTTTCTTCCATTGGGAGAACTTTCTGTTTTATCGGTGTTTTTTTTCGCTTCCCCCTTCCCCTTTCCCCCCCCTCCTCTTTCTTGGGAAGGGAAGGGGAATCAAGTTTTTTTGTTGTTTTTCTCCGATATACCCTGGGGGGTGTTGTTTTTGTTTTTTTTTTTCCTTTCCTTTTCTTCCCCTTTTTTTCCCCATCCCATGTGGCAGTGACCAGGGATCCCACAGCGCTGCCTAGTGACGGGCACTGGACATTACAAGCTCTGCTCCTGCAGTGATCCAACAGCGCCACCTGGTGACTACCATAGGACACTACAGGTTCTGCACTTCCAACGACCCAACGGCGCCACCTGGTGAAGGGTACAGGACATTACAAGTTTTACATCTCCAGTGACCCGACGGCGCCCCCTGCTGACTGTGGTCGGAACTGCACCAAAGGGTGCTAAAAATTGAACTATTTAAATTTTCCTTTTCCCGGTTTATCGGTTTTGTTCTCGAAGGGGATTATTGGTGGGTATAGGAGTATTGCTTGGTTGTTTACTTGAGGTTTTTTTTTGTGTTCTTGTTAATACAAACATACCTTTTAATAAAGGGCTGTTATTTTTGTTTTCTCTTTTCCATAATTTTTTTTTTCCCTTCAATCAAAGCCTCTTGTTTTGTATTAATAATTGCTTAGAAAAGAAGTTTGGGTCTTTTCCTCCTAATCCATCCTCAGCAGAAGACCCTTGTCCCATTTAAACTGGGACAGTCTGCTATGTCTACTACTTAACCTCCCCTTCTTTGTCAGCATATTCATGAAACCTGCTTTCCTGCAAAAAAGCGCAATGGTTCAGTTTGGGATTTTTTGCATTTTCTTCTTAACTAAGTATCATCGACTCAGTATGGCCTGAGTTGAAGGATTACCTAGTTCCAATCCCGCTGCCATGGCCAGGAACACCTTCCATTAGATCAGGTTGCTCAAAGCCCCATCCAATCTGAATGTGTTCAGCCCCACTGAACACTGCCAGGGATGAGGCATATACAGCTTCTCTGGGCAACCTCTGCCGGTGTTTTACCACTCTTAAAGAATTTCCTCCTAACATCTAAAGCTACCCACTTTCAGTTTAAAGCCATTTACCCTTGACCTATCACTCCATGCCCTAGTAAATAGTACCTCTGCAGTGTTAAGTATGTCTCCTTGATATTTTTTTAAGTTACTCTTCATTAACAGAAGTGAAACAGCTTCATCAAAGACATTTTTCCTCCATACATGTGAATCTTGCCTTCATTTTGCATAGAAATGTGTCCTATGCTATGATTAGAAATTTATATGGATAAAGGTCAATAGATTATACAATATATAGAGTTACAAGTCAGGAAATAACAGAAACTAAGATACTGAGTACTTGTTTCCATAATTTAGCCTTCATAATTTATCTTTCATAAATTATTCCTTCCTCAAACATCGTCCTTCCTTCCCCCACTGTGAACTAACTTTTGGTTCACTCCTGTATGAAAATGGGTGCAGATCTTTAATCGCATATAATGATCTTGTTTTTTCAGTTGTGTTTATGTTGCCCAGTTTTCCTCATGTGCAAGGATGAGAGGAAGCTGTTAATCTTTTTTATATGAGGAAACTACAACAATGTTTCTTTAACTTCCAGATTTGATGTCAAGTTTCTATGGGCCTAAACTCAGGAGGGATTAGACTGTAATGCTATGAGGACGTCATGAAACAGATATGATGGCATCAAATGAAGAGTGAAAGCTGGTAAACATTATAAGGTTAGGTAATTCTTCTCACAACAATAACCTCTGCAGGAAAAAAACTACAAATCAATTAACTTTTCACTGGAGGAAACACTTTAAAGAAATCATTAATTTCCATCTCAAAGATTAACCTAAAGCCACAACAATAAACTTGTTTTATTTGAAAATGAGTGAATAGAGTCATCTGTACTTTCACCTGAAGGATCCCAGCCATTTGCCACAACTTACCCGCTTATGAAGACGTTCTGCTTCCTCCTGATATGCAGCAAGTTGCTGTTTCCACTGTTTCACATTGGCAGTGGACTCCAGCAGGGCTGCTGTGAGCTTAGCATTATTACCCTTGAGCGTGGCCAGTTCTGCCTCCCAATGCTTGCTGATTGTCGAACTGCACAGATAGAATGAGAATGATCAGAACACTCAAATCTCTTCCTTTATTCTTTTAATTCCATTATAAATTTTTTAATACCCAAGAAAAATAGAATTATGCAAAATATTCTATGACTAAATGACCAAATGATAATCTAAATGCTCAAATCATCAAAAATATAAATTAAGAAAGTATAGGTATAGCATTATTAGAAAACATCTATTCTCCCCGTTCAACAGGGTATTTTTCTAAATAAAATGTTAAAGATTAACATCAGCTTCCCAAAAGCAACAGCATGCAATTCTGGAATATATATATCATTAGTCACTATTTTAATATATATGCATATTGAATGAAAGTGCTTTTTTAATTTACTGTTTTATAAAGTGTATTGTAGAAAAGGATTTGTCACTGACTTGATTAAAGAGAGCTAATATAGTGCTTTGGAAGTAGAGCTTGATTGTCTTAATGCAAGTCTTCTATTCCTGAAATATACTTTATTAAATATCATATTTAATTTGAACTTGCAAACTCAAAGATTTTTAATTTTATAATGATATTAATACGTTTTTGCTCAGTAATAGCAGCAAACACAATAAAGATCAAGTAGCATAGATAAATTACTGTTTTATTTTAAAGTGGAAGCTGATGTTGAGGTTTACTAAAGTAGCTGATAGAGAAAAATCCTTGCTTACAATTTAGTCATTCTCTGAGCAAACGCTTTAATTTTCCAGGTAATTAGTTTGCCATCACCTGCAGATCTTATCTTTACACTCAGTATGCAAGGGAAAAATATCTCAGATATATCAGGTGAATGTATTAATAAGCAAATAGCTCACCAACAGCGTGTGAGGTGCATTCCGACATGGAAAACACGTGGAGAAAATAATTACTTTTGCTTAATTAGCTTACTATTAAAGGCATCATTGAAAACCAAAGATATGTAACTCTGGCCAAAATGATTTTGTATATAGTTTAGTGGTGAATTATGATCAACTATTATAATTATTTATTACATTTATATATTAATATAATTAATTTAATTATAATTTACTGTTATTTTACATGAAAGTTTATAGATTTGGACTCTGTACACATGTACAGTGAAACATTGCCATAATTTTTTCCACTTAGTTTCTTCTGCTTCCTGCATGTGCAAAGTCTATCCCACTTAAGCATATTTCAAATACATGATGACTCCTATAAATGCTCCTTAGGTGTTCAAAATCAACCAGACACCAAGGAACGTTCATTAACAATTCAGGTCATGTGTACTGTTTCATTAAAACATGATATCTGATTCCTCTGTGCTCCAGCATTTCCTTCCAAATACACTGCTTCATTCCCCTGAGCAGGAACACAAGTTACTCCAGCAGAGGAATATGGGATTTTTGAATTTGCTTTATCATTTTTTGATCTATACAACTAATTAGAAGTTCACCACTGGAAATTTTAGATCTTAAATGACTAAACTAAAATAATGATGATCCTACTTCATTCAGGGAACACTGACATATTCAAGAAGGTAATTACAAATGTCTGGAACCATATCTACTCTTCTGTTTCTCTAACCAGACTTAATTTTCACTTATAGTAGTCCAACAGATCAACAAATTCTGTTAAAAAATGCTAAAAATATCTAGTTCATTATTATATTCACAACCCCTCCTTGATGTTCTGATCTGGCAAAAAAATATCCATTCCAGTAGTTTCATGCAAGTGAATTGGTCCATTTAGTAGTCCTGCGGGACTACTAGCAACTACTAACTACTAGCAAACTGTGTGTGATACTGACACATTCTTAGAAAATGTGCCTAACTACTCATCTTGCCCACAGAAGAAACATCCACACAAAATTTTATACTGATGTAACACAGCTGTCTTTGGGACAGTTACAGGCTGAGGACTATTTGATTATTTATTATCACAAGGAAGTTAACTTTTATATTTTTTTTAATGTAATAATGTGTATATCTACAATGATATCCTTCTAAGCCACAAAGAACTCAGAAGACAGACTCTCAGAGAGTGATTAGTAATAACGTGAGAGTGATTTGTGGTGTGTTTCACTGTCACCTTTACCTGGTGCCCTCACTACAATGCCTCTCAAGAAAACAGCCAGAAGCTCTTCAGTTATTCCTTGTATAATGGAATGTCAGCATGAAGCATGTATTTTCCATTACTGCTGTGGTTACCCTGGTTCAAAAACTGTAAGGTATTTTTGGAGCTGGTTATTTTTCAAAAGGAATGCATTGGTATTATTTCCAAACTCTACTTTTCTTCCCCCAAGGGATCTACATATTGGGCAGGATCATGCCCTGCTGTAATATAGGTGTTATTGACCTGTAGCATATACTGGGGTTTTTTCAACAAATAATTGCTATGCCATCTTCTAGAGAGCCTACTACAGCTCCATAAAATGGAAACACATTACTTAAATTATCGAGGTTTGTATAATATACAATGACTTTCCAACTATCTAGACTTACCCTGTTTCTTCTTAGTGGTATCATACCAGGAAACACAGAACCAAAGATGTGGATTTTTTGTTTCATAAAATCATAATGTGATTAAAATAGCCCATAGTTATGACTGATTTTTCTCAAATACCTTCTTGAGAAACAGAAAGATAATTAAATTTTGCTCTGTGGATTACTTTGGTTAAAACTGGAGTTAGATTAATTATTTTAGGTCCAGATAAAAGCACACATAGAGGAGGCTGTTCTTAAGCTAGATTGAGAGTATCTTCATTGAAACTTGTATCTGTAGAGCTACATTGGTTCAAATTTACCAGCACTTCCTGAGGAAACACTGAGAAATGTATGATTCAGACACTGTGGTGCAAAGCTGTGTGTGCACACCGGGGGACATGCAGCCATACATACTTGCAGTCCTGTGCTACAAGAATTCAACCTGCATACATGTTTTGTTTTCTTCTCAAAGCCATCCATCCCATTTACTGCTTCAAGCCTGCGAGACTTAACATCACTGACTGCCTGACACAAAGTTTCAAGATAGTCCTTCAAAAAAAAACCAAAACATCCTCTATCTGGAACCATGCTTATTGCCTGTTTCTCAACATGAAAAACTCCCCCAAACTATTAAAAATAACAGAGATTAAAACCTGATCATTTTATGTGAAACTTCTGACCATCTGAAAGCAAGAAAAAAAGCTGTTTTGCATATATCCCATTACTGTCAAATACAAGAGTGAGAAAGGGTCTCTAATGGATAACAGCAAAATATCAGTTTTGTTGGCTCAACCAGTCATGCTAATAAAAAAAAAAGTGCTTTCACAGAAGAAGTTTGGGTCTGATCCTAACAACTGTTCAAGGGATCACAAGCACTTTTCAGCAAGCAAAAGGTCAAAACTCTCCTGAATCACCCTTGGTGCTGGCCACAGAATTTGGTACATATGTAACATCAGGCATGTCCAGTCAGAATACCACATGATGCTCCTCCGTCAAGGCAAAGGATTCAAAGTCAGGTATTTAATATCTTTGACACTCAGTAATTCAATCACTTCCACAAAACAGTCCTAGAAAAATTGATGGCTGTTATCACTCAGCCTGTGACACCCTCTGAAAACCAGAGTCAATGATCTTCCTTCCATACTTTTAGGCATTCAAACCAATTAACATCAGGCCAATCTCCTTTCTCATTGGGGATTAGTTACAAGCCCAGTAAATCACTGAAGAATAGCTTTGGTATCTGTCCATCTGTGACCTGAATAGTGTGCCAGAGGCTACAAATGCGTGATTATCTTTCTCTGCAAAGTAGGTCACTTAAGGAAAATTAATCCGAAAAGCTCCAGTCACCACACTTAGCTAGTTGGAGAAGGCTTGCAAACGAAAGGAGGGGGAAGTACACATTAATGAGTTGCATTTAGAATGAAGGTATTTTGAGAGATGCCTTCATGAAGCAAAGAAACAAAAGCACTTGAAATCAAGTTTCTGCTTTTTGAATCATTATTGTTTGTTCATTGTTTGCAAAGTTGGATGCAGTACCACCACTGAATAACATGGTTTAAGCTTTATTTCAGATTCACTGAAACAAAATGTGTGTAGAATTCTGCTTTATTAATATTTAGAGGGCTTAATACTGCATTCATTGCATAAAATTAATTAATTTTAAAATTCTTCTACAGCATAGTCACGGTTTCAAAAAACTAAAGTTTTTCCAGAGCACTTAAATTCTTTTCTTCAGGTATCACTGTGATGTGCACTGTAAGTGTGTAGTGAGCAGCACTATCTTGGGACAGCAGAAATAAGGAGGAATTCAGCTGAGTAAGAACGAAGTACTTTCACCACAAAATTTGGATTTTGATATGGTAATTAAATCCATAAGACTTAACAAAGAAAATTGGAGGAGAGTCCTTGTAGCTGCTGCCCAGATTATAAATAGTGGCATGTGTTGGAAGCAGCCCAAGAGTCTGGTGGAGTGAGCATTACCAAACAGCAGGAGAGGTATATCAACCAGCTGGTAGCAATGCATCAGCTGTGCTGGCTGCAAGGGGTGATCCCTCCTGACAGCCTGGCTGGTGAGTCTTATGGAGCATCTCTTCATGCTTGATGAAGTACAGGGACATTGTGAACCTTTTGGTTCTGTTGCAGTAGTATCCAAGAAAAGCAGTGAACACAAGTTCACTGCTTCTTCTCTTTGGAAGTGTAAGGCAAGTATTTGGTTTTTGTAAAACTCTACAGTGCATTTGGAAAGCAATTCTGCAAAAGGTCCTTAGATAATCCTCCATATTAAATAAGCTTCAGTTAATGCTGAAAGCTGGAAGGGTGAGATCTCTGCAACAAGCTACGCTTCCTATTGCCTACCTTGAAATTATATGACTGTTTGATTAGATGGAGCTGTTGACTCTGCTGGCACAGTGGGGGATTGCAGCATACCTCAAGGTATTCCTAAAAACTCACAAGAACCCTCCTCTCATTCAGTCTGAAAATGAAAATCTCCTCAGTTTATGTCCTGATTTAAACAGGAATTTTTGTAATTTCACCCCTTTCCAGAGATTTCAAAAAGCTACTTTATGGTGGAAAGTATTTAAACAAGATGGGTTTGGGGAGTTTGTTCACTTGCTAGTCCAAAGCACCATAGGCTTTTGGTAATGATATGGAAATCTCTCCCTCTCTCTTAAATATGCAAAGAAAAACTGGAAACAGAATTGAATTATACCTAATTAGGAGCCCTACGATGAGTGGGAAGTTGAAGAAAGAGCAGTGTAGTAGACCAGGATCTATCTCACCAATCCAGGAAGAGACATGGTTTTGAGTTGTTCTGCCATTTTAGTTTTTGTACAGAACTTCTGATTGTATGGGTCCAGTAGATTAAACCACTCAAAAAACTCTGCATTATGTATGTACATGTAAGGGACAGAGTCATTCAGTTAAATAATTCAAGAACAGCAAAAGGGGGCAAGCTATGGTAAGAATGACAGATTTTTAAGAAGAAAACTTAAGAAACAAAAAAAATATTCCATCTTCACAGCCACTGCTTATTCTTATATATGTAGTTGTAATTAACTGGACAGATACAAAAGGAAGTCTTATTTGATAAACTGGAATTCATTTCAAAAAAAGTAAAGCCTCTCAAAATTATAATCCAGAGATAATTACCAGGAAATTGCTTTGAGCTAAATATTTTGAGTAAGGCCAATGAAAAACTAATTAATATTCAAAGAGATCCTTATCCTTAATTAGAGTATTCAAAAGAATTTTTAGCAAAGGAGGATAGCTCCCCTGAGGAGAGAAGAAAGAACATTACCGGAGCATGAAATATCTGTTCTTCCTTTTGGGATAAGGAATATCTACATGATCTCAGTGGAGTTACATCAGCACAAAACCAGGGAAACATGGTTGTGAATCAGCTTAAAGCAAAAGAGATGAAGGAGGCCCTTAAAGCACATCGTACTTTAAGCGAGGTGCCTACTATCAAAGCCACACACACCTGATGGAAAGTGAGAAAGGCAGCTGGATGGATGAAATCAGCAGGTGAGAGCATTATGTTTCTGGGAGTCTATTATCCTGTGTGAATGCTGAAGGTTTATCCCACTCCAGGATGTACTGTTTTGTTTGCACACCCCTTCTCTCAACTCTGAGCTACAATATACTTGAACTCCTAATTTCTATATCAGTGTAGAAGACTGAATTGAAGAAGCTTTTTCTGCAAATTTGGGCAGCTCCATATATGGAGACATTACAGATTTCTCCTTCAAGGTGTTTCACATATATGATCTTTCATTTAGTCTTTCATATTGACCATGCTCTTGACTGCATTCTCAATAATCAAGAGAACCCATGCAGGCCTCGGACAGGAGAAAAATTGCCTTTTCATTTCTTTCACAGGCAGTCCTGCTCTTATAAAGCTCTTGTGCTGTGCCTTATCAGCTCACTGGGAAGGATCACTAGCTTTGCAGACTTTACCGATGAAAATCACAAAAGTTGATATAGACTCTTTCCACTATATAGCAGACCACTATGCATAGCAAATTGATGTCTATATCCTATTTAGATCCACCACCTAAATTTATGCTCTGTATTTTATAATACAGCCTTCATTCATCACAGGGCCTACAGAAACCACCACAACACACACTTCTTTCAATATGGGAACCTACCACTGGGGAATTGACTGGATATGAAATTATTTTTAAGGAAGGGAAATTTCTCATAAATATTACCTTTGGTAACCCAGCATAGTATTTCTGCAAAAGACAGCAAAGCCAGAGCTAAAAATGGCTAAGTATGGTGGTGTTCACTGCTTATTGAAACACTTAGAGTCAACAGAACAGAAGAGCTCTTGAAATGCATTCCATGAAATGCAGAAGATTAGGTATTAACATAAAATTGTTGCTTCAGCAATGATCTCTACGCATCGGTGACCTAGGTCAGGTCCTAATCCTGACCAAAGTTAAAAGGGGGGACAAAAGAGAAAAACTACATTTCCAAGTTTCTTGTATTGTCTGTTACTGGACACTGGATGTGTTTACACAGGTGACATTTAAACTCCACTTCTCATTAAAATTGCACTGCTAGGAACAGTTTTAAGCTTGTTTTTGTACAATGTATCACAAGGCAAAAGACTTACATTTAACCTGAAGATAGTCCCTGATTTCTCTGAAGAGGCTCAACTTTTAATTTTATACTTTTAATAAGATCTCATTTTTATCTCAGTTATTTAATTTTATATATTAGACATTTGGTTATCTCTTAATGAAGGCCATAGAAAATAAACAAAAAAACAGTAGCTCTTTCTTATAACTTTTAGCTCTTTGAAAGAGCAAGCATGGCTAATTAATTTCTAGCTTTTTTGCACTAATCATTAAAACCTTATCAACCTAACAATTATCACAATCTCTGAAATATTAAAAAATATTTGCCCTTACTCCCTTACTGAGATTGCTTATTAGTATCAGTGCAACTATTTTATCCTCATGCCTATAAGACCTTGCAGACCTAAAATCTTATCACATATTTGAAGAAGTAAAAAAAAAAAAAGTTGTCCTTATTCCTTTATTGAAACTGTGTGTTGGCATAATTGTAATTTGTTTATTCTCAGAGCTGTAATGTACCTTATATTTTTCATATACCCAATAAGTCTTTTAGTGCATTGAACATTAAGCATAATTCCTTACTGTTGCTATGGTGCTGAATACTTAAAATATACCAACAAAGTTACATTTTCAAAAGCAACAAAGTTATTTGAGAACTTACATCCTATCTTCTAAAATGACTAGGTATTTGGCTGCAAAGAAAGTAAAATTGACTCTGGCATTTATGGCACTTGATCACTTTAAGAAAGCAATTAGATGATGTGACTATCAGCAAGTCAGATAGTAGGACACAGTGACCCTGACACTAAAGTAACCTGAATTATGGCCACTTTCATTGTAGAACTTATCTGTACACACAAGAATTTAAAGCAGTTTAGCTGCAAATTCACACTCTGAATTAGTAAGGATTAATTCTGCTGAGGCCCTTGGCTACACAAACATCCAATTTTCTCTAAAAAATCCTACAATAACAACGATTTGTGTGCACAGAATCAATTTGCACTCTCTCAGCAATGTAACAGAATATTCGACTTTCCTACGCATCTCTCACCAGGGCTCTCATTTATTGACTGCTCGAACTGTGCTCTCAATTACACCTTGTTGAGTTTGAGAAACTTCCCTAGCTTTACCACAAAAATGCTGCGGTAGTTAGGACAAGGACAACTTCTTTCGCTCATGGCCAAAAAGCCCTGAGCTTCCAAAGGCTGTATGGACTGGAGAGTTTGCACTCCTTGCGAACTGCCCTGCTCAGTCACACCTGGCCAGGGAGATTCTAAGCAACAGTTTGCACATAGTCAGATTTAACACCCTTCCATTTCTACAGTCTTTGAGACTTCATGGGATCTGTAAACCTCCCATTCCCACTTGAAATACTCCTGGGCATGCAGTGTAGACCTGTGCTTTTGTGCAAGGAGAATACCATTCAAGTGGGTGACAATGAAGGCCTCCAATCATTGCAAGTATGCCAGACTGGAAAGGGACTCTACAAAACACAATAATGGTGTCTTACAGCTGCAAAGACACTGAACAGCTACTGAAGAGATGCAGTATCACTGCTGCTGCTGTTCATGAGGCAATAGTTCAATCCTCAGTGCCAAGGCACATTTTATTTAGCTGTATAGATGTGGCCTGTGAGGCTGTGGCAGCTACAGGTTGATGCTGTGGAGCTCAGCACAGCAATAACAGAGTGAAGACAGTAAAAGCTACGCTCTGGGCAACCCCAGTCACATGCAGAGCAGTGACAACTGCTGTAAGTCTCCCAACCCTGTAAGTCTGATAGATACCACATGCTAGTGGTGGAGATCCTCAGCATAAGCCTTTGTCTGCATTTCTAGGTTCTATCAAAGCTGTAACTGCAGTGTGTTATGCCACTGCTGAAGACAGAGTAGCTGTTACAAGTAGCTCAGTGTGAAAGGTTTACAAGTGCCTATTTTAGATCTTAGCTGAACCTTCTGTTACTGATACCACAGGACAGCTCAGCCCCTAAGACCCCTTAATGCTGGTTCCTGTCTTATTTCCATAGCAAACACTCAGCAGAACACTTCTTACAGCTGCAGGGCCTCACAACTCCACTACCAGCAGCAGAAAGGCACTCTTACAGAATGACCAACAGAAATAGTTCTATGTGATTAGACAGTCATCTAAAGATTCTGAATTATGACTACTTGGCCTTCACCCAGATAGTACATTAGGTTATCTTACCATATCAAGTAATGACTACTGGTGCAATTCACTTTTGCTTTACAATCGCCAGTTTGCTTATTCCAGTAAATAAAACGACATGCATTAATCACGCAGTAAGTGCCAGAGATGAACTGTCAGTTTACATGCTGACAACAAAATAAGCTTATTCCTTTAAGGGAACTGAAGCTATGTGGGAGCATAAAAAATTTAATTAAGTTTCATTTATCTTCTGTGATAGCCATACAATTGCTTAAGAGTGAATAGCCTATATATGAGGTCCAAAATAAACTATCTATGGAGACATCAGAAGTACTTTGAAGAACAAGCAGTAAGTCAGACGATATGATCACAGTTACACATTTATGGACTGCATAGGTTTGAAAAAAACAATTCACAAGTGAGTTGTAACACAAGTGGATATTGCAACTCCTAATTTTTTCCCATTCCAATTCTTTAAGAGAATGGAAGTATTAAATTTGCCTTGTTTAAACCAAATCTGAATTCAAGAAGAGAGTAAATTGCTTGCCCTATGTTGATCCTAGAGTCAAATTTACTAAAAACAAATTAAATGGGTGAAATAAGAGAATACATTTAACACATGCAAAGTCTCTGATACTGGTATTTTTGCCATAAACTACAGGTTAACATTCAGAGGAAGAAGTCCCTATAAAGTTCCTTTCTCTCTCTTATTGTAAAAAATCACATTCTTAAAGAAAAAATGTAACATGGCACCTTCCTCAATTAACTGGAGTTGATAGGTTTCATTTGCTCAGTCTAGACTAAGTGATCTTAGGTTTTCTTCATCTTTTCAGAATAATGCAGACCATTTATAGATCTGTTCTTCCCAATTCAACATTTATTTGATGTAAGAGTTTCAAAAAAGAATATAAAGCTTGGCTCCTCTCTTCTCTCTCCATCCCATCTTACTTAACTTGCCACAAACCTAACAGGAGAAGAATGAAGTTGCACATGAGTTTTGCTAGTTGGGAGTTCACAGACACCAGAGCAGATGCTGAGCTTTCATTCTTTCCCGAGGCTATGTCTATGTGCCATGTTTCAACAAATCTGTTTTCTAGTATTGCAAGCTCTATTTCACCTTCCCTGATAAGGCCCCTAGACTAGGGAAAGTGTAGGGCAAACACCATGATATAAAGATATTTTAAAGCCAGCTCTCCTCAGCCTCCTACTGTGCTGAACATAAGCCCAGCACAAATGATCCGCAAAGTGACAAAGTAGAATTAACCCAGAATACTAAAACCTCAGAAGAGTACAGAAGGAAGGCACTACACAATTGATGGTGTCACATAAATACATTAGTTTTAAATTCCAAAACATTTCCTACATAAAGTGAATAGGGAATTCACAGTCTTACACAATGATCAGTTAGATCACACTTCAGGCATGTAGGAAACTATTTTGGCCATCCTCCTAATATTCAGGCCAAATTATTCTGAATGTATTGCCTACCTGCATTTGGCTTCAGATAACAAAACTATTCCTTATTTCTATACCTATTATCACTATAGTTAGGAGAAAAAAAACTTTAATTCTTCTTCCTTTGGCAAACTACTAGAGTTGGATAACTTAGTAGAATTCAGTCAATTCACTTTCAGGTGTTTGGTTTGGTTTAGTTTTTTCTGTCTGAGCCATGATACCTGAAGAACATTACTTCTTAATTACCTATGGGATTGCAGTCCCCCAGAAGAATGGTTTCCACTATTCTAACTTTAATTTAGAAACCAAACCCTTTGCATTTCATATCAGGAAGACAGAACATCATTACATCACAATGCCACAGAGTAAAATCCACAAAGGCAACAACCATACAATCGCAGCTGATCAGAAGAAGCGGACAACACATAATGCTTTTTTATTGTATACTTGAAGAAACAGAGTTCTAGACATTCTGGTCATTTTATTTCAGCACCTTCACCCAACTCTAAATTCCATCGTTTGCCAAATGGCTTAAGAGCTGATTAAAAAACTCTCCCATATTCTAGTTCACTGCTGATTTGTGCCAACTCAATTCATTACAGAAAAAACTTGATGGCTGTTTGCTCTCACTATGAAGCACTTTGATGAATACTTATGAATTGCCAGCTGTCCACATTTGACCAAAGTGCTATTCAGCAACTTAAATTCATCTCAGCACAGCCTCCTGTTATGTGATCAAAACACTGATCAACTTAAATTGTGTCCTGTCTGTCCTACAAAATGTCACTGACATCTATAATGATAACACAGGAGCTCAAAAGATGTGATTCTTTAGGTACAGAAACCTTCCCTAAAGCATAAAGCTAATGGAAAGCTACAGGAAATGTTGATCTCCATTTAGCTGTGTTCCCCGTTTTATTCTTTTAATCTCAAAAAGAGAATATATTAAATACATATTTTTGACTGACGAAATAGTTCACTTTTGTGTTTATATGTGCTTGTCCCTAATTTTGCCTGTGTCTGCCAGAAGCAGGTTGATACCATCAGAGTCCCACTGCACGGCATTTGCCTACTACAGTGTGACAGAAAGTAACGAACATGACACAATTACATTCAGTAACACAACTTGCTGACTTGGAGCCTGAACGCTGTTTGCACATTCAGACAGACACATCCTGAAATGGCTTACAAAAAAGCATCTTTGGATTTCTACCTGATCAATGAGCTTTTAGCCTCGTATTCTTGAGGCTTATGCTATCTGTGCAGGAACCTTAAGCTGGAGAGTAGGGAGAGTAATTGAAACATCTCATCAGAGAGCCATGGTACGGTGACCACAATGCCAGGGAATACAACACTGTGTTGCCTCGGTTGAAAACAGTAAGCAAAACTCTGGCTCACAACATTGGCAGGAGGTACAAATAAAGGCTGGACCTGAGAAAGAGGGCTTAGTGGATGAAACCCATCTCCCCTGTGTTTAGCTGTTTAAAAGGTTAACTATCCCAAGATGGCACTTCGTCTGTCCAGTCTTAGGCAGGTGCCTATCTAGGAGGAAATGCATCAGGTATCAGGTGTAATTTTTTTAACTCAGTGTCACATGAATGTAGCAGAATTTGCTGGTTCTCCACCAGAGGACCTAGACAACAGCATCCTACAAAGGAATTACTACCTTAACTTGGTTTACTTATAAACCCTATCTCTAAATAAGGGATAAATCTTTAGCAATTTTTATTCATCTGACAAAACCAAGACAGTTAGAGAGTATCACATTTGTAAAGTAGCACGGATTTTTTGGATTAGACTTGAAAGTGAGCAATCTGTTTCACTTCATATGAAAATTAACAGAGCCTGGTCCTTGATCCTACATCTCTTGTAGGGACGCAAAATGATCCCTCAAAGACATGTCATATATATACATACATATATACATATATATATATGCATTTTATGAATTCCAGATAAATTCTAGAAAAACTTTGATGAAAGCTATTTTTGTAAAACTGATTCATTTAAATATGAAATAATCCTTTTAAAAAATACACTAAGTTAGTGTTCATACTATGCATTTTTAATATAAAGAGTTTTCTAAACTGCTTTTCTCTGCTTTGTCAAACTTTAGTTTTTAGAAATGAGTTCTTTCAAGAAGTGGGCAGAGGTAATCCATTTGGCTGAATCCTGCCAATAAATAACTCAAAACAGCAAATGGCTTCATCAAGCTCATCATGTTTTCTTTGCACCTCGCAGACAACTGTATGTTGGCTCTGAACTGGTGAAATCAACAGGCATTACAGTTAGTTCCTAAGCCATACGCACCTGCGAGTGAAAAATATTCCAGGGGACAGAATGATTCACGCAGTCCTATACAACCCTCCATTCTGTGTAATCACTGGAGGAGCCTGTACCCGCTGCTCAAGGTACAGTTGCCAATTCTGAAACTTTACCCTGGGATCAAAGATGTAACAAAGGAACAGGAACCACAGCCACTTCCTGAACTCGTGCCACACAAGCCCAAGCAGAATTTGGTACAGTAGAACTTCTATCTCATATCTTTGACAAGAATGAACTTGTAAATAGCTGTTGCCAGCTGTTATTGGCTCTGACTTTCCATGCTAGTCCTCTAGTATGAAGGTATCTAATTGACTAAAATTAGCTTATTTGAAGTCCATACGGGTTTCATTAACACCATCTAAGAACTTTAAAATAGCAAAGCCCATGAATGCAAGGATCCATGTAGTATTTTAGGGGAATCCAAGGATCCATGTAGTGTTTTAGGGGAATCCACAATTAACAATTCAGCAAGACTCAAGAAACACTTAATGATTTCAGATGTTTGGCATCTTGCATCTTAAGGTCAGATGTAATGTAAATTCCCCGATTGTATTTCTAACAGTATTCTTATAAACTACAGAAGGAATAAAATGAATTACTGGCTCTTAAGCTTAAATATTTGCAGAAGATGATGCTAGCCATCTCCTTTCTGTTTCCACAATGTACCTCTCCTGCAAGAAGAGAGAGCAGATAGGAAGAGAATAATACAGCAAATTCTAAAAGGAATATAAAAATCCATAACCTAAATTGATCACTTCATCTTCGACATGAAATGTTAAAGGATGAAGTTATGTTTATTTATATTCAGCTTGGAAGTTTGAGAGAAATGAGTTCTGTATTGTTTCAAGAAGAGTAATTAATTAGTAATTAACATTGTCATCATAGTTGTCTGATTATCATCAGGCCTACCAGATGGCAGTGAAACCATAACCATACAGTATAGATAAGATTTCAGAAGCAGATTATCTATCTATCTATCTATCTATCTATCTATCTATCTATCTATCTATCTATCTATCTATCTATCTCTCTCTCTCTCTATCTCTCTCTCTCTATCTATCGATCTATCGATCTATCTATCTATCTATCTATCTCTCTGTCTACATTACATTGTAAAGCTGCATTTTGAGACTATATTGTTGTTATGAGTTGTTATATTTTATTATTAAAAAAATTACAAAAACCCAGGTTTTCTCTTGATATCTGAGGATTTTTAACTTGTGGACTTTAAACTCAAAACTCTTCAGCAACACTTCAGTTTCCTTTATGATGGCATATGAGAGAGGCATTCTTCCATGACTACCTTGGCTGTAAGTTGCACAAGTTCATTCATGTTCTATACACTGATTTTACTAAATAATCCAAAGTTGACATGAAGTGAACCTTGAAATGAGTAAAATACACAAAAAATGAAATGTGATAGTGATGCAAATTGTTCTGCACAAATCTTAAATTCTCTTTAATTTCCTTTCTCTAAAACTGTGTAACCTGTTCAATAATTTCTATGTGGATGGGAATATGTACCCTGAAATGCAAGGCTAGACTATTCTAGCATTTCATAGAAACACATTAAAATGACAAAGTCGATTTCAAGACAGAAAACAGTAAATGAACAAGTCTGAAAAAGTTTAGCATTTGTCCACCCATATAGATGGTTCTATAAGCATTGTATTTTGTGTTCACAAAGAAAAGAGGTCTAAGTCTTGCACTTGAAATGAACCAGCTACATACCAGCTACTCAACAGTCCTTTATTTTCTAACATACACTTCTGAGTGGCTATTGGGGCATAAATTGAAGAGGTATCTTTGGAGAGGTAAAGCATGTCTACATGCAGACATGTGCAAACTTTGTGACACTCTTACCTGCAGAACAGTCTGACATGGGAAAAATCTCATTACAAATGGCCAAAATTCCAGGCTCTGAAAAAAGCCCCCACTTTGTCATCAAGAAACACAACAACCCCCTGCAGCGCTACAGGCCGGGCATAGAGTGGCTGGAGAGCAGCCAGGTGGAAAGGGATCTGGGGGTGCTGACTGACAGGAAGCTGAACATGAGCCAGCAGTGTGCCCAGGTGGCCAAGAAGGCCAATGGCATCCTGGCCTGGATCAGGAACAGTGTGGCCAGCAGGAACAGGGAAGTGATCCTTCCCCTGTACTCAGCACTGGTGAGGACACACCTTGAGTATTGTGTTCAGTTCTGGGCCCCTCAGTTCAGGAAAGACATTGAGGTGCTGGAGAGGGTCCAGAGAAGAGCAACCAGGCTGGTGAAGGGACGGACTTGAGCACAAGTCCTATGAGGAAATGTTGTTTAAATGGGGTTGTTTAGCCTGGAGAAGAGGAGGCTCAGGGGAGACCTCATTACTCTCTACAACTCCCTGAAAGGAGGTTGTAGCCAGGTAGGGGTCGGTCTCTTCTCCCAGGCAATCAGCAGCAGGACAAGAGGGCACAGGCTTAAGCTCTGTCAGGGAAGGTTTAGGTTGGATATTAGAAAGAAGTTCTTTACCAGGAGAGTGATCAGGCATTGGAATGGCCTGCCCAGAGAGGTGGTGGATTCACCATCCCTGGAGGTTTTTAAGACACAGCTGGATGTGGCAGAGTGCCATGATCTAGTAATCACAGTGGGGTTGGATCAAGGATTGGACTTGATGATCTCAAAGGTCTCTTCCAACTCAGTTAATTCTATGATTCTATGATTTAATCCTAGGCTGAAGGATGGGCATGAATTGTTCATGGAACCTACTTTGTGAAATACTGTCATGCATCACCTTTCCTATCCCCACTGAGGAGGAGATAGTGACATTTATGTGATCAGACTTGATGGAAAATGTGTTTGTCTTGCAAAACATCTCCTCCACTTTTGTTTCTGAAAAATGTTTTCTTCTTTTCTCAAGAGTCATAACTATTTGAAAAACCATTGAGACTCAAGAGATCAATAGCTATGTGTTTTGGGAGGTTTTTTCCCTGGCAACTTGAGGTGTTACTGGCTTTCTGGTTTTGTTTCTTTACTGGGAGGCTGAAAAATGGTAAGTGTCCAGTGAGGCTTCCAATCTGAAGAAAGTATGACATTTGTAGTTTCAAAGGACTAGGTCTTTCCACAGATAATTTTAAAATGAAAAACAAATTTACAAAATTGACTCATCCCAAAATTTTTCATTGTGTTTTTTTTCTGGAGAACAGTGTATTGAGATCTACAGCATTTCTTTGTTGTGCCTCTTCACTTTGAAACTAATGTCACTTTCCAGTTTTGAAAAAAAATGTTCTAAAAGACACCCCAAAGAGATCTGTGGTGTATTACAGACAGGACCTTGGATTCCTTCATAGTGCCTGGCGAAAGTTCAGTTTGCAGCTTATAGAATCATAGAATCATAGAATGTTAAGGGTTGTTAGGGACTTTAAAGATCATCTAATCCCAACCCCCTTGCCATGGGCAGGGACACTTCCCACTAGTTCAGGTAGCTCAAGGCCTTGTCCAACCTGGCCTTTAACACTGCCATGGCTGGGGCATCCAAAACCTCCCTGGGAAACCTGTTCCAGTATCTCACCACCCTTACAGTGAAAAATTTTTTCCTAATATCTAACCTACATTTCCCCTTTTTCAATCCGTATGTTACTCCTTGTCCTTTCACTACAGAGTCCCTCTCCAGTTTCCCTGTAGGCCCCATTCAGATATTGGAAGGTTGCTGTGAGGTCTCCAAGCAACCTCCACTTCTCCAGGCTGAACTGCCCCAACATTCTCAGCCTGTCTTCATAGGGAAGGTGCTACAGTTCTCTTAATCCTAATCCTTAAACCTAATCCCTACTTACTGGTTGAAAGGTTTCCTATGATGACACTAAACAATATCAAAACCACTGACAGAAGTAGGAGTAAAGAAGACATGAGGTATCAACTGTCTACATAAGATCTTCTAAAAACATTGCTTTAATAATTCCTCTTGAAAGATGATTACAACTCAATAATCAGCACATTCTAAAAAATATATGTACAATAATAAACCAAACTTCACAGACACTGCTCACAAACGTAAACAAGTAGTCACACTGGTATCAAAATGCTCAATAGGAAAAGCTCATTATTCAACTAAATTACTTGGAAAATCTAAAATAAAGAGAATAGCTCCCCCACTGCCTAAAAGTGACCAAAAAAGTCACTGCATGCTAAGACTAGACTCCTTAAATGAATAACACAGTTCAATAACATGTATTCTTGAGAATTTAACATAAGTAATATTTGTGAAATGATGGGCACCACAAAAAACTCCAACCCAAACCGCTCACCCTACAGAATTGGATTTAGTGTTAAGTATCACATATCCCAACTCACAAATCCCGTGTTTACAGTTGCTGAAGTAACAATCTTTTAATGTCATCCATACTTTGGATAGGTTGAACCCAACTGATTTACTTCAAAAAATGAAAGTTTATTTCTTCATCAAGATAGGTCTTCCTTCCTTCCTTTTTTTTCCTTTTCTCTCTCTCTCCCTTGCTTTCTTCCTTCCTTCCTTTCTCATCTTTCTTTCTTTCTTTTTTTTTTTTCCCTTATGTAAGTGATTAAAGTAGGAAAATTACATAGTAAAATTAATACTTTCTTGGCTTGGGTTGTTTGTTTGGGTTTTTTTTAAATATAAATAGCATAAGGATTATATTCCCCTTCTAAGAAGGTATTTGACAGGTATGTTTCAAGAGCGCTTACTTGTCCCTGAGGACAGTATTTATATCATCTAATTTCATATACCCAGTTCACACCATCTGCATCACTCCCTTGGAGCTCTCACTAAATAAACATCAGGAAGTAGGCAATTCACATGCTCCAAATTAGAACATGCCTAGGTGCTAAGGGGAGATGGTGAAATTACTCTCTTAAGCATTAGATTATTTTTAGTTTTTTGCTCTCAGCCATTCCCTCAGCTACTAAAATTAGTTCCAGAGTTTCTTAATTTTGAACAGTTAACCAACACATATAACATGGTCATTCTACCTCTCCATCTCTCCTTTCAGACTAGAGATATCTTATGAAAATGCTTTACTAGGTATTCCAAAGATACCTTAAAGAATTTGTAAGAAATTGTCAAAATCAGGAAAGTCAGACATAAAAAATAATTATAGAAACACAATGTAAGATTTTCCTTTCAAATTAATAATTTCCTAGAAAGAACTTTTATTTTGAAGGAGACTCTACTTTAACTAGATCCCTGCAGCTTAGGCAGAAGTGCAGGAGTTTGGGAAGCAGCAAGAATTGGGTCAGGGAAGGAGGAGAGAGCACCAGGCTCTTGCTGGTAGAGCACAGGAGGCCACAGAACAGCACAGCTATGGCCTTCACAACATCAAACAAATGTTGGTTGAGGCGAAGTCAAGATCTAGGTCTAAGTTTCTATATTAACCAGTTCTTTGCTTATACTGACAGCAGGAACATATCACCTTTGAGTTTCTTCTCTGAGAATGACTCATGAAATAGTAATCTTTTTCAGTAGAGCAACTGAATTTACCATAATTCCACTGGTGTGCCCTAAAACGTCACAGTCCATAATAGTGCTGTGCAACGTGAAGACAATTACTGTCTTTTATGTTATACAGAAACCTTTCAAAAAATCCCTGACTTTATCAGTTTCCATTACAGAAGGTTTTCAAAACTCAAGTGGATAAAGCTTAGAGCAGCTTGATCTGATCTCATAGCTGTTCTTTGAGCAGGAGCTTGGATTAGAGACCTTGTGAGCTTCTTCACAACAATGAATTATCCTCTGATCAGGTTAAATAACATTAAAAATGAAGAATTTTAAATAAAGAAATGCACACCTCAGGACTACTTGGTAAGGAAGCTATGTATAACTCTATACAGAACATCTAAATACTAGGATTTGAGCATAAATTCAAATTACAAACCATCACAACAATTATTAACTCAAAACTTTTCCTTAAAGCTAAGTTAACAATTCCATATGATTCACAAAGTACCTGTACTGTAACACAAGCACATTGTTTAAGCTTGTAGAAGTGAGCAGTTTTAATACATCCAGTGAAAAATCTACTAAAGAGATTTCTACATACAACTTTTAATGAAAATGCAGTGAACGAACATGATCTAGCAGTACGATTTTTGGTTTTTCTTTGTTGTACAGCATCGGATTTACATGCAGCATTATTAAAAAGTAAACTGTCTAGACAATAACATATCTAAAATATAAGCATCATGTGAATTAAGTCCATTTTCACTAAGGCAAGGAGTCAAAATTCCCTATTAAAAATTCATCTGAATATAAAAATAGGAATTTCAACTAACGAGCAACAAACACACACACATACATTGTCTGATCAAAACATTATGCAATAGAAATTCCAAGCTTATATGTTACATGAAAAAATGAGGTAACAGGTGCAAGTCATGGTAAACAGAAAATCGAACATTTTCAAGGTTTGTCCCAGAAGAATCCTCTCATATTTTGTTTCTGAAAATGTGTTTTATCAGCTTCTTAAGGTGCCAAAAGTGGAATAAAGCTTCTTATGAACAAATGTATTCTCTTCAAGAGTGAAAGAGCACGTTTTCCAGTTATCAAAAAGCAGCAGTTGTAGAGTTCACCATATATACTATTCAGCCTTACAATATAACTCAAATATTAAAACTGAATAGTTTTATTAAAAGTTTTAATTCTCATGATGCATTCTTGGTCATCTGAAAACTTTTATTTAAAAGCCAGTTGCATCAGAAATAGTTAAAATTTTTTAGCAATTTTTTTCTTCCAAATCCCATTTTATGATCATCAGTTTTAGTAGGAAAAAAAAAAATCACAACTTCAAGAATGTGGGAAACATTTTTTAAACAAGAAAGATGTCTGAGGAAATTAAAATTTACTTAAGAACAAAAATATGTACATAGGACAAAAATACCTATTTTTTTAGTCTTAATTATTTTAAATATTTTATTTGATAATCTAGTCTCTGCTACGAAAAAAGTCTTCCTTGACCAGTGATTATTCAGATAAGGACCGACAAGATTTTTAAAAATTCCAGTGGCAGGCTTAGGCTACATTTTATTTCCAGTTGTTCTGGCAACATTTAACCACAAGAGCAGTGCTCAGGCTATACAGCATATTATAGGATGTGAGAGTTCACAATAATATTACTTCTTAGTTCAACATTAACCATCATGTATAGTTTTAAAAAGGCAAGATAGTTAATTACAGGAGTTTATCTTCTACGCAAGACTTCCGTTTAATACCCTTATCTCAAGCACTTGATTTGAGTTACACCACTTGTGAAGTACATTAGGACTTTCAAAATGAGAATAAATTGAAGCAACTAGACTTCAGCCCTACACACTCATGGCATATGAATTGGATTTTAGACATATTCTGGAGAATGTTAATTTCAATACATAGAATTATTTATTGAAATAAAAAGATATTTGAGTTTTAATAAAACTCTGGTAACTTAAGTAATGCTGGTTTTGGCTTTTCAGTATAAGCGGTCAGAAAATATCTATAAATACAAATGTAGTCTGCACTTATGCTGCTGAAATAACAAGCTTTAACTACTTACGCTAAGATACAAAGAACGCAGAGAGGAACGTTTGCAGAAGACATCTCTGGCCAGTGAAGACATGTTGTAACAAAAGCCAATTGAACATTTTTCAGGTGTGCAGATTAAAAATGACAAGTAAACTAAAGCATGACTTCCACACCTTTGATTTCTGACCTTTTCCTCCCCTGTCAGACTCCTCCAGTTCATAAAATGACATGAAACGCCTTATCTAAACCACTGCTTTGACAGTAGCCCCCTTCACACCTTTTCCCCTCCATATCACCTGCCACAGAGACACTTGCTGTGCTTGCCAACCCTCCTGGCAGCAACACAGTTCACACCTCACCAGCCACCCTTGCCACACAATGCTGCAGCACCTCATCCTGCACAGAAAGCTCCAACACTTGCACCATGACTGCCTGGGCTCCTTCCATGCAGCCCGACATATGCCTTCCCTGTGCTCCAACTTGCACTGAGGACCACTTCTTTTCACTCTTAACAGGATAAGTATGTCCTGAGCAGAACAGAGCTTTCCTATTTATGTAAGAAATGAACTTGCCATGGTAGTTTTATTTCAGTCCACCCTTACTGACTCTGATGAACCCTACAGCTCAACTCATTGAGGAAAATCCACTGTGCCTTTTCTTCTGAAAAGCATCTGGAGACTGATTAGCAGCTTCTGGACTAAAGGCAAATAAGTAAAAATTATTACCACAAAGAAAATGACACTCAAATGCCCCTCCAGCATTACCCTCCTCATCCTGAAGTACTGACTAAACTTTACCTTTGCCGAAACTTAGGATCAGGAGAAAGAGTTTCAGGATCAGTGGAAGTTACTAGGTCGCACAAGGAAAGGGCTCAGTTCAGCAACTCCTCTCCATCACACATGGAGTGCCACATACACACCATGTCATCAGAAGGGCAGGGAACAAGGATAAGCACAATACTTTTCTGTATCCTTGATATATGAGAAGTCCAGGGATTCTCCAATGATCAGGGTGTAAGGTTTTAAATTTTTTTTTCCGTTTAAATAAGGGCAAGAAGACTGCCTGCATGAGAACATTCTTTTTAATCAGCACAAGTGGCTAGATGTATCTACCCAGTTGCTAATTTATTATTACAAAAAGCCTCTACAAAAACACATCCAGTTAAGCAGGGTTAACACATTCCTGAAGGCTTCACTTTCCATCTCTTTTGTGCATGTGTTTCATGCATCTTTATTTATGCGTAATAAATAAATGAACTTTATTTATTTATAATACAACCCTTAGCTATTCCAAAAATTACTTTATATCAAAGGGTGTAAAAACTTAGGTTTTCTTCAGTAACAGCTCACTAACAAACTCGAAGCAAACCATTCATTAGCAAGACAAAATATTGGTCTTTTAGGAATCAACATGAGAAGTGAATCTCAAAATGCAGAGTTACTGTTGGAAAACCAATTATAGCTAGTGGTATTTAACAGAATAAAAATCTAAAACTAGGCTCTCACTGCATACATAAAGTAGATAGAAAAATGCAATGCATCTAAAAGTTTTGAAATCTCTATTCTACACCATCAATAATGACAACTGTGTAGTTTCAGAGCAGTTTCAGTCACACTGAGTGGAGAGCAAACTTAGTTACTATACTGACATACCAGAAAACACATTTACATATGCTGAACAGAGGGGAGATCTTCAAGCTATTATTTTTTGAAAAAACAAACCACAGTATTCATGTGTGGACTTTATCACAGCTTCTTTTCACAAAAATACCGATAGAGAATTTCAACACTCAAACAGTCTAAATGAACTCATTACAGAACACTGACAGATGTGCAACATTTGTATATTGCTCCAACATGCACATAGCACTCATACATACAGTGCACCATTTCTTCTAAAACATATAATAGATGCACTGGTGACAGTATAAAAATAAACACAATCACTCTGTTAGAAAAATGTCAAGTTTTGTTTTGTTTTTTTTTTTTCTCATTTGAAAATGTATATTAATTTTTCCAGCTGTTTTATAGTATTATTCTCTTACAAAAACTGAGAAAACTCGCTCAATTTCAGTTTCACCTCTACTCACTCTGAATTGCATGACACATCTGATGTGCTAGTATTCCTTAACCTTTGATCAAAAGCTCAAACTCTACTTAAATGGAATTACACAACATTTAGAAAAAATTAAATCTAGTATTTCTAGCTGTGTTCTAAGTTTATAAAATGTTTCACTTACTCTCAATGGTCCCAGTACATTATGTGTTTTATGGAGAGTGACTCATTTACAATTACTTCTAATAGGCAAGATATTTCCATTGTAACTTTGTATCATTAAATAAAAAGCCCTACCTTTCTTAAAGAACAACAAAGCACAGCATTCCTAGTGCAACAAATTATAATTCAGTCTGAAGCAGACCTATACTTCTCTTGTACTTTGAAAGAAGTTGAAAAATTTTACAATTGTCAGAGAATTGCTCAATTAAAGGCTGCTTCAAACTTCATAATCCAAAAGTGCTGCAAGATTCCCTTTTCTTCCAAAATGTTGTCAACAAACGGTTGACATCCAGTCCCATCAGTCATATAGACAATGTGTGCAAAAATAATTTAATTGGAATATTCTATGAAGCAGGTAATTTTACCAGGATGTCCAACAGTGAAATAATCATTCCTGTTAAAGGGACACCTACAATAACCACTGTTCAATGGCTGATTATAAAGTAATGCTCCCCCAAATCTTACTCCAACAGATTTTCTCATACTTTTTTAATTAAAACAAAGATTATATACCAAATCTAAAAGTTGGTCTATTTTT
The DNA here is from genome assembly GCA_038380795.1 of Pyrocephalus nanus. Lineage (NCBI taxonomy): Eukaryota > Metazoa > Chordata > Aves > Passeriformes > Tyrannidae > Pyrocephalus > Pyrocephalus nanus. Next base: position 22,364,482 of record CM076263.1, read on the forward strand.
GGGGGGAGGAGTGGGTTTGCTTTTTTCCTCCACACAATACGGGAGCAGGTCTCTTTAACAAGGAAGGAGATAGGTATCCCTTAATCAGGATGTGGGAATGGAATCTGTACCTATGGGTAAATGGCAATGCGTTCTGTGTTGGTTCAGCCCTTGGTTCTGAGTTCTGCGTCACTTCTGGCATCGCTCTCTCGTCATCTGTGCCATTAATACTTTCCGGCGTTAAAGGAGACTGAATATCCCCTCCAGCTGATTCCTTAAGTAAAACAAACAACACATCAAAATTACAAACTGATCTGCTCAGGAAGGCTATGTGCATAAAAGCACTAGTATTAATTCTTAAATGATACACAAATTTTAGGTAGTATTAATATGAGGTTCAGATGTCCAGCATCTTTCATTATCACACTTCATCATGTGCATTTAATATAGAAGTGTATTACCATAAGAGTCACATTATCTTGTACAAAACACAACTGGCTTATGAATTCTTTTCAAGTATCCAGTTTTCCACTTACTACAGACCTCTCTCTTACCTGGAATTACATTCAGCCCTCATCCTCATACACAGTGGGTGACTACTGACACCCAGGATTCTTGTCTCATACTTAATATCCTAACATAGTGAGACAAACAATTCTGATATTTGTTTCAATATCTAGCTTTTGTGTGTTTATTAACCAAATTGAACGGTGGAAGGGCACCTGTGTGTTCGCAGTTTCACCTATGAGGCATTTGTAAAGAACGCTTGTTCAGCAGAGTACAGGCAAAATTTTCATGGGCATGCTAGCCTGGTCTAGCTCTTGATGGTCATGGTATTACCTGGGAAGGAGAATGCTCCACCTATGCCCGGACAGCTTCTGATACAGCTATGTAACTGGACACCTAAAAAACTTAATGGCTGCCTCAGAGCAGAAAGCATTGGTGCATTTTACGTTACCCTTCATTAGGCCAGCACGTACATTTGTGTGTACAATTAAGTGTGAAAGGAGAACAGAGCTGCCAAAATAAAGAGGTAAATAAATTATTCTATACATGGCTATGTCTATTATTATCCTCTGACAGGACAGACATTTGATAAACAGTTTCCAATGGCAATAAATAAAAGTCTTTATGGAGTTGAAATTTTCTTCTCTTTCCCAAACTACACTAGGTATTCTAAAAAATTACACACCACACCCTACAAAATCTAGATGGCTTATATATTTAATACAAAATTCCTACAACACTATTATTAGATACATAAAATCATAGCCCACTTATTAAAATGTTGAATTGTGAATGCACAAAAATAAATTCAGTAGAAGGAAAGAAATGTGCAAGTTTGTCAGAGATCGGCACTGTCTAAAGGAGCTCTGGCCCTATTAAGGGGTATGCAGGACTCTAGTGATCCCAAGCAGTATAAAAATGACAGTGCCTACAATATCTATACTAAACATAAAAGTAAGGGATTCATCAAAAGAATTCAACTTCTTAAAAAAAAAAAAAAGTGTGCTCACAAAAGAGTCTTTAAAGTAAAAGAAGCACACTTCACAGCACAAATCAAACCACCTTTTAATGGTAATAAAGGATATTACCTAAATAAGGAACAGAAAAAAAGGAGTCGGTGGCTACAAAATCACAAACGAAACCAATCCAGCATGTTTTGTTATGGAGTATTATATTGTCTTCTCATTAAGTACTCCATACACTTCTCTGGCACAGCTGTTCGTCATAGTGCTTCTCTGTTTAGTACTGATTAGAAATGGCGTAAGTCTGCCAGTTACTGAATCAGACACCGTGACACGTGTAACATTTGTTCCAGTACAAAAATTCACACAACATCCCAGAAAGTTCTTGGCTTTAAGTAGATGTTGTACTTCTACAAAGAAAAATACAGCAGGTGATAAACCAGGACCATTTTGCTAAACCAACCTTACACTAAAAATGATGTGATTTTAAAATTTTTCAGGCAATAGCTATTCCTTAGTCTGCACAGAAGGGGCTTAAAATCACAGACAAGGCTATTTTGAGTAAATTACTCACCACACAACTTCAGAAACTAACAAAGGTCTTAATTAGAAATGATTGAGGTTAAAAAAACTACCAGAGTATGGTGTAGCTTAGAGAAAAAAACAACTGAGGTTCATATGCCAGTTGGTTGGGCTAAAACTCCTCAAGACTGATGGGGTGCAGTTGCAAAATGCACAAACTGCTTTCTTTGGTTCTGCAGTCAAACCTAATTAAGGTTAGTCTAGAAAAGAAAAAAAAAAAGGCAAGGGGAGGTAGACACAATTTTCAGGCTACTGCTTTATGCAGCTCAGTAAAATCCAGATCAAAGTGTTGCTCTTAGTGCATGGCCAAGCTTGTTACTGAGAATACATCATGGGTGGCTTATCATTGCAAGATCCATGAGTTTATGACAAGAGCAAAATAATTCCCTATATTAAAAAATGTATCTGGGAAATAGGAGGTGACAGAGCAGGGGAGCCGGTATTTTAGTTTTATGTAAACAAGCCAAGAGCATTGCAAATTTTTATTATCTAAGGCTAAGTTAAATGGACGCCAGACAGTGCACCTATGTCCATAAGTGCTGTTAGAAGTCTCAAAACAGACGTCTTTCTAGACCAAAGCCTCCAGACATACCAGGTATGGATAAAGTGTGTACTAATATACGAATGTATCTTAATGGATGAGGTTGAATCCATCTTAATGGGTGTGTTGAAAGTAGAGGTTCTCTGACACTGAAACAATGCTTTCCTTTTCATTTCAAGAAAGCACCATGCACTCAGTTGGACTGACACATAACAAAGCAGCACTTCTCTCGTAATGCTTTGGTTCAGGCCTCTGTCTTTCTCTGGACAAGCTTAAGTTCTTTTTATAGTCAAGGCAAATGGTGATTTTATCTATTCTCTGATAAATATCTGGGAAATTAAAGCAGAGCCTGCTGGTAAACAGGAAAAGAATAGGCAGTATTAAAGTGAGAATGAAGAGCTTAAAATTAGCATCAGCCTTGCTTAGGCAAAAAGGAGCTCCTGCTACTGAAGTAACTGCAAAGTAGGCTATATATTGTTTTCTTTCTACTACCTGTTTCACACAAAAAAAAAATTAAAATAATATAGTCCACCAGATGAAACCAAATCCATGTAACTACATCTTCCTGCCATTGAGGCACTTTATAGGACAAACACTTTGCTAAAGCTTGTAACACCTGAGGGAAGCAGCCTAACTTCAGCAGAGTTCAGGCAAGGTTGTTCTGAAGTTTCAATATGGCTAAAGTCTGGTCAGTACTTGAACTACAAATATATATTCAATTTCTGAGATATTTATGCTTTTATCTCTTGCTTTCTATTTCTCTGCAGATTCACAAGTTTTTGCAGGACATTCAGAATTAAAACTCACAAGTACCAGTGGTATTTGCAGGCTCGCATAAAACAACAATGAACAGCAAGTACCTTGTGCAGTGTTTTGTTACATTAGTTGTGGAGACATTTTAATAAAGATTCAGTCTGTAAGGTCATATCAAGGCAGAAAAAGGTACATGCACTTAGTTTCTCTTTTAGAATTGTGTAGTAGAGAGGGTGGACAATGTACCATATCTGGGACTTGAATTAATTGGTAAATAATAAGAACAATCTTAAGCTCTGCCAGGGGAGGTTTAGGTTGGATATTAGGAAGAAATTTTTTACAGAAAGAGTAATCAGACATTGGAATGGGCTGTCCAGGGAGGTGGATTCACCATCCTCAGAAGTTTTTTAAGAGACTGGATGTAGCACTTAGTGCCACAGTCTAGTAACCATGGCAGTGTTGGATCAAGGGTTGGACTTGATGATCTCAGAGGTCTTTTCCAAAATGGTTGATTCTATGATTCTATATTTTTTAAAGCCATACAACATTAAATAAATAAAACATTATTTCAGTTTTGACATGTGTATTTTCCAGTTTTTATATGTATCTTCCTACCTATTACTAATTTAGTGTAGAAGAATATCTGCAAGTCCAAGACAGCAGAGGGACTGACACTTATAAACTAGGTTAATATTACAGAGATTCTCACATGCTGCCTCCCAATGTCCTCCCTGTCAATCCTGTCAAAGCTTGATAAAAAAAGCTAGGTTCTTGCAAAGTCTTGATTGATCACTGAAAATACCTCCTTCCTCTTTTAATCTCCCTCTCTGCAATGGATCACTATGCAAAAGGCAAAAAAGAATGTGAAGACTACTATGCTCATGTGTCAGCACTTGCACTAACTGTACAATTCAGAATAATACACCAGCTTATCAATACAGCAAAAACCAAGAGAACAAAAGTAAGGTCTGAATACGTGTGCCATAACGCAGCCCTCATCAGGCATTATAGAATCACTCAAGGTAACATTTCTGTAACTGGTCACAGTATAAAATGTTAGGTTTCAACTGTAAAAGGAAGTCTGTAAAGGAAAATGAACAACATTAATAGCTCATAGAGTTTAAGAGAAAGCTTTAACACTGAGGAGCTGCTAGATGAAAACATCTTATCTCTGAGTGAGTAGTTCAAATCTATATCCAAACCAGGTAATAAGTCACCCAGTTTGACAGTGTCAGATTTAACTTCTGAGTCCAGAATATTAAACAACATGTCAAAAGAGAAGAACAGTAATTTTTTTACTTATAGCATCAAGAAACTAGAGGCCTGGCTGAAGCACTTTACTGTTTCTAAAGACAAGTGTATGTTACCAACAAGTGCATAGTATTGAAATACCCACTTCCATTGTCTCTGTGGAATTTATCATAAATTTAAAGACAGTTAAGAAAACTAATAAAAAAGACTGCCTTATTTTTCTCCTGTTTAAATAGAGCAAGTAGGCTTCCATTAATAGCCAAAGCCAATCTAGTACTTGGGTAAAATGCCTACTGGGAAAACAGTATGAATTGTGTATGTTCTGGTTTCCACTAATTCCTCTTGGAAGGCCATTAGATATAGCTTTCTGGTGGCAATAAAACTATTTGTACAACATGTTGCAAACTGCCTGTCATCCTTGCTCCTTCAAAGATCACAAGCTTATTAGAGTGCAAAGCACTTAAGAGATGCACTGGTTCAATAAATAAAGACTCTCCAGAAAAAAAGACTCAGCTACATTAAACTTACTCAACTCAGGAATTCCTGCTGCAGTTTTAAAGCTGCTGCATTCTACACGAGAAGAAATTACTTTGTCTTTACTCTTGCTTAAAGCAAAGTAAATAGCCAACACTGAGTCAAAAATACTGGTTGGAAGGGCAGAATACATGGGCCATAAAAGCCTCATGCAATTTCTTTTCTCAAAGCTAATTCAAGTATTCGTAATTAATTTTCGGCATGACTAATGTAAATGTGAATATAGTAACTTATTCTCCTATTAGGCCTTTATTAACCCAGTTCACATTTTGAGACTTTTTTATAAAGTCTTCTTGTACACCATGGCTAACTGTAATAAAACTCCAGAACTAGCACGTGAATCTGTCATACTCCTTTAACACATTTCACAAGTGAAAACTATGCAGTAGGAAATAAGTAAAAATAGTTTGCTTTTTTAACTTCCATCTTTGTTGCAATGATTGTTCTATAAAAGTTATTTACAGTGCAACACCTGAACTTTCATGGATACGATAAGAAAGAGTACAAAAAATGTTTCCTATAGATTCACTTGCATAACCGTGTTTACTCGTTTTCTTTGGAAAGTTCTAAGAAAGAAAGAAATAAAAAGCCCAATTTTGTTTTAAAGCAAGTCCTTCGACACTTCTGCAGTGTATGCGAAATGTATTCTTGAGATTTCTTGACATTCTTGCTGACTGATGACAGGATTCACAGTAACTGAGAAATACCCTGCTAATTTTTAATACATGTCTGTGTAAGAATACAGTAAGTAGAACAGATATGAAGTACAACACTTGAATCAGGCAATAAGACTCACTTGAGAGGGTGTACTTGTTAGCTCCATCTTTTCATGGGATTTTTCCTTTGCTATTCGTGCAGCTTCTTTGAATTCCTGAAATTTTTCAGCAAACTGAAGGTACATATGTTAAATTAAAAAAAAAAAAAAAAAAAAAAGAGAGAAAGAGTGGGCATGAAGTAATACAATACATGTAGAACAGAATACTGCACTTTGCATTTTACCAAGTCAGTTTGTGTCAGTAGAATTTTTAAAATTTTCTCCTTATGAAATACTCATTTAAATGAGTTACTCTGTGATATACCTTTCAGACATAATGTACACTGTTTACATGTCAGGAAAATTACAATGCAATGAAACATGATCTGTTCTTGATGGGTTTAAAAAAACTCACTTCAGAGATGGCTAATAATAGTGACAAACTGCATTACACAGCTGCTTTTAGATTCAGGTTTTACCCTCCTCCTGACAATAACTAATCTGGTTCTGAAGGCTAATGTGGTCACCATTAGCCTACATCTTTCAGTGGGCTTCATTCTTTCATGATTGAAACAATACTGGTTTCTTCCCAAATTTTAACTGCATTTATAATTCAATAGCTAATTAGGAAAGCAACAGTGGAAATACTGAATCAAGTTCATTTCTTGATCGTTCATTGACATCAATCAAATTAAAGAACAAATTCATTGGACTAAACACTTGCATATATGAACACTGAATCAAGGAATTGCACACTGAACTGCCATATAAGGCTTTATTTCTATGCTTAAAGACGCTAGCTAAAGCAGCAATTTGGAAACACATGTGCCCTTAAACTTGAGAGATTAGATCAGTTTAATAAGAATGGGGCCTGGTTTTTCTGGGTAGAGAAAAAAATTGTCTTCCTAGATCTCATCTTGACGCTACACTAATTGCTATAGTAGCCAAGCATTTGCTTTCGTGTCCTACTGAACATTACCTTATTATGATCAGTTTAAGACGGAAATGATTCTGCAAAAATATTGGAATCTTCAACAACAGCTTCTAAATCTATCTGGCAACAGCCTACGATGAAACTGTTTTGTACTCACTGTATTTAGAAGATAAAAAAGCCTCTTATGTGACACAACCTTATCAACTATTTTCAATCAGAACTTCACTTACTTCAGAAGACCTAAAAAAACCTTATGGTCTTCTCCTGGTAGGCTACTAGTATTTGGGGAAATGTAATTTCTCTCCACTTGTACCATATTTCACCTGTCAGGTTATTTCAAAGCTTATTTTTCCTGAAAGTTTAATCCAGCATCCAAAAATTATCTCAGAACAGATGATGAAATTGGCAACAGGTCATCAGAACTAGACGATACTTATTCAAGAGTTGTACCTAAACCTCAAAATCTGATGGGTAACCTATTATTTAAATCAGCTTCAAGACCAGAGGATTAAGTGGAAAACATAATGCTGAGGTTTAGAATAAATGGCTGAAGACAAAAAGACAGTAAATATGGTCTTCTGTATGACAGCATAGAAACTGTAAAAAATACATAATAGACAGATCAATAGATATCATTCTGAGAAAGGGCCATTTTAAGGCAAACTTAGTAGAAATTTTCACAAATTTTCCAGAATTCCTTGTGATAGTCAGGTGATAATAGCTATTTCCTGATAAAATTTCTCAATAACAAAGACAAGGTCTCATGGTATGAAAGGAAAAGTTCTCTGGAGAATCAAAATTTTAAGGAAAAGATAAAAAATTGTGTAGGAAGACTACATGAGGCTTACATAAATATCCATGGTGGCACTTTCCATTTAGTACACTTTTTAAGTTTTACAGAATAAATAAGATAACTAATTCAGAAGGATAAGACAGTAAACTCTAAAAAGAATTTTTCTTCTCATACATCAGGATACTATCAAAAGCATAAACATATTCTGAATGAGAAAGTAATCATCAGTTTTTCCTGAAAATCATGGAGCATTCTATTTCTTATACTGGATCACCAAGAGGGGTTCCGTTAACAAATCCTGATCCTATGAATGGAACGTTTTCCAACACAGATGCCTTTCAGGTGTCCCCAACTTCTGATGGAACAGCCTTGAGATGAATTTGTTGTCTAACATATTGAGAAAAGGTCTAATGAAAATAAATAAATGTTTAATTAATTTTCTTTTATACTGTTTGGATGTGAAGTTCATTGAAGTGCCATTGCTTTTTTATCAGACAGTCTCACTCTACTAATTCTCAGTCACAATATTTGTACAGAAAGAGGTTACTGATGTTGCACTCTACCTTAGCAATTAGTTCAGGAGGACAAGGACACTTAAATAAAAAACAAACAGTACAAAATCATACATTTTACTATAAGATAAGTAGACGATGTGAGAATAAACAGTTTACTTTGTCTGCTCTGATTATTACATCATTAACTAGTGGAAATCAGTCATAGACAAGATCAAGTCTTTTCTGTGGTTGCAGGCTGTCTTTTGGTCCTTGGAACTTGAGATCTTTCACAGGGGCCCAGAGACACTACTGCAACACAATTTACATACAACAGGGTTGTTCATTAAAGGACTTTAATAAATCGAGTACAGAAAAGAAGTTCTAGAACAAATCTGTTGCTTTGTGGAAAGGAAAACTATATGATTATGAAAAGGAAGAAATCCAACAAGTTTGATACTTGTCCAAATAAAATAGATTGTACTGAGTCTCATTTTATTGGCTTTCAGGCAGGCCCATACTTATCCTTGGATAGCAACAAGAACTTTCTCAATAGGGCTGCTATGATTGCTTTTTAAATACCCAGTCATCATTATTCCTTACTTAAATATGTGCTATGCTTTCCTTTAATTGCACTTGGGGTGTCCAGATCTTCTGTATATTTCAAATAGGAAAATTCTTTGTTTAATATGCACACAGGTTCTTAAACTGAATTGAAATTCCTTATCTAAAAAAAAATGACAGTCTTGTACAGGTTGCTAGACTTGTCTACCAGAGCAGCAGCAAAAGGAATACATATTGCAGGAAGAGTGCTCAGAGGAACTGTACCATCAGTTTGAGAAATAGAGATTACTGTTTTCTTTGGAATAAGGTGTATTTCCCTCCTGCACAAGCAGGCTGGAAAAGAAACTCTCATTTATGACAAGGAGTTTTTTTGGCAAACCTTTCAACTTTTACATTTCAATAGAAAATGCCTTTTTTTTTCTTACACTGAATATATTTCCCACTACCTTTACTCTAAGCCTGCAAACTTTGTAATATCAGTAATTTGATGCACTACATAGTAGAAAAGTGGAAGTACATTTATCCTAAAAGACAAAAATGCATCTGAAGACTACCAGCAATTTTTTTCCTAGAAGATCTAAATAGAGAAGAAACACTAAATTGTTTACTTCTTTACATTGTATCATGAAAAAGAGTAATAGAATCTAAAAAAAAAAACCCAAACCAACAAATCAATACTTCAAATGCATTAACAATATACACTGTGATAGGCTATAATGTCCCTCCTTTTCTCCATCACTTAAAAGAAAATTTGAAGGTATTACATTTAGTCTTGTGTTTTTACATAATAAAGACTAATACAGAACATTTTCTGTAAATTATTTTTAAATAACAACAGTAATGAGAACTGAGTCAAGATACAGAAAGCAGGAATAAAATATATTTAAATGGCTTCAGTAGCTGGTCACACTTACTTTTGAAAGGTGGTGTTCAGATGAAAATCCCAAGCCATAGACTGTATTAGCCCTGCTGTCTGCCCACTGGCCAAACTTCTGGGATGTTTTAGTAAATGTCATGTTGGGGGTGATGGTGCTATTTATTATTGCCTGAAAAAAGTAACAGTTGTAAACATAGGGGGTTGTGGTTTTGGCTTTTCTTTTAAGACTACTCATAATTGAAAATGCCAACATTGTAGGCAAGTATCTGTACACTGAGATACACACTCACTAAGAGTTAAGAAACAGTTTTTTAAGTCAATCACAGCTAAATTTGCAAAGGCATATTTTTTGCACACATTCTGTAAAAGGGAGAAAAGTGGGGAGGGGGGACGGACAAGGCATCAATTTACAATTGCAAGCAGTCCTTTAAGTTTTTTAAAGCATCTGCATAGAAGAACAACAAAGTTCGTCCCCTAAGGCAAGGCCTCTCAAGTTCCACTGGAAGCTCCACCGTTTACCCACCCCTGCCCTGTTGCATATGAGATTCTCCCTGAAAAACATGCAGTAAAACAAGGAGTACAGTTTCTTTTTAAATTTCTGTACTACAAGAATCTATTTCATTTACACACATACAAGCAAGGCTAACAATGGCAGGGTCATCCACCAACTACAGAAGCAGAGCTACCCTTGGAATAATTTTTCTTCTCTAGTTCTTATTATCCACAGGATGGAAGAAGCACATCCTCCAGCATGTAACTTCTGCTAATGTAAACATAAAAAGCAACTCTTAGATGATATGCTGATTCCATTAAAAGCAACTGGAGTTTCACCACGGATTTCAACATTATTTCTGCTTGTCTAGCATACTCTAAATCTGCGATGTGGAACTGTCCAGCTGACTTTAAAGTATGACAGGATAAAGTCTTATACTGATACCGGTGGGTTTCATTTAACTAAAAAACTTATGGTCAGTACAGTTTACAATCAGTCAACAGGAACAAGAAAGATTAGCCATAAACCCAAAGACAGGTGTATTTGAAGTAAAATGCAGGCACGGTGCCTCAACTGTCTGGTGCTACTAAGAGTTTCACTCACATTTGTCAAATAATTCACAGCCCCTTTCATGAATGCCTGGTGCTTTGTTACACCCAAGTGACACCTGACAATGTCCTAAAAACTTTCCAGAAAATAGCACACACTATGAGCAGAATAATTCAGCAAGAATTTTTCTTACATGCCAGCTACTGTCCTCCAAAGGTTGTCATCAATGTATTTCCTACTGCAGTTGTCTTACAGTACTAAGCTCAGAATCTGTTGAACAGCTGTGTGGATGGTTCCTGTTTCTATGAAAACATAACTCCTGCCTTAGCCCTGGCAGGTCAAAGACAGTGATTACTGAGGAACCCTGCAGCAACAACAAAATCCACATGGTCCAAACTATCTGCTGTAAATAATACAAACTTTCTTTTATTCTTTGACTAGCACAAACTGTGTGGATGTGAAGAACATAACATTTTCTTGGGAGGCTGACAGTGTGAAACTTAAACATCAGAGAGACGAAGTACTGCTCTCACAAGCCCAAGAGCTTCTAGAAGTCAAAATCAGTCTATACTACTTGTGTGATACGGCCTTCTGGATGGATATTACAATAAGGAGTTGACTTTTGCTGAGATTTGGGTACTGCTGGAGCACTGCTACTATCAGCTTAAAATTTTTTATGAATTCTGTAAGACTGACAAATTTTAAGCTGAGGGGCTCGCTAAACCCACAAACAGCTCCCACGTGCATATGGTGATTCTCAGATTAAGTGGCAGAGAGGATGATTGAAAGAAAGGAGAACAAATTGTATTGCAACATGTAAAAAGACAAGTAAAGATACTGCAGCACAGATAAATTTAACAAAACTGGCATCTTCTGCAGTGGCTTTAGCAGCTCCACTATACTCACATTAATTTAGAAGAGCAAATCTGAAGAATTTCAAAGTTGAGAATATCAAACAGGCAGTTGTCTCTGATAACCTTTGCCTCAAAATGCAAATTTTAGCTACCATTGCGAACAATTTCTGGAAAATTTTGGAATCCCTAAAAGCTTACATTTGAACAAATGAGCCTCGCCAGGTCAAAGATAAGATTTGCCGTGTGACCAGAGACTGGAGAACTTTCTCCAGCAATAATTGTCCAAAAAAATATATCTCAGATTTTCACATAGGAGAAGTTGCTCAGCAAAGTCACTGGTAAATGAAACATTATTCTCCTTTCTTTAGGCATAGGGTTTGGAGCCCAAACAAAGCCAGCAGGCTTGTACTTGCACTATGAACTGACCTCATAGAAAATGGCTGTCTATGCCACATAGGACAAACAAGATAATGTGAGAGAGAGTGGTGGACTTCTCAGAAAGGAGGTGTTCTGGATCTCTGTTTTACTTGTAGGCTTCTTGTATTCTTTTGCACTATTACTTCTTGGAAGTCCACTTTTGAAATAAACAGAACAGAGCTGTGCAGGTTCACTTAATGCTCAATCTCACTTGCTGTGGAAGCTGTCCACAATAATATGCTTGAAATTAAATATCCTGGGGACTGTGTAGAAAAGATTCTTTTTCTAACTCGAGCTCTAACTATGTTGTCTAGCTTGCTTAAGCCCAGGTCCATCCAATGTTTGATTAATTGGAACTTGCATCACAGATTTGAGAGTGTGCATATTATGTCATGGATGTAACTTTCTCAGTTCGGAAGATGAAGCCAGGGATGATGACATGGACTTAAGACCTCCAAGCAAATGGCAGGTTTAAAGCCTGCAGGGCTGCCATTTCCTGCAGTGATAGCAGCATAGCTGGTTCCAGCTTAACCCAGTGACAAACCTGGGAGAAACCAACCAGTTTTTAGCTGAGACTGCTTCAGCTGACCACATGGCTTGCTGCAGAACAGGAAACCAGAACAGACTGCCTGGACCAGGATAGGATAGCTTTTTGACAGCAGTCTGCATTTATGCTGGGTTACACTGACTGTCAAATTGCTTCCTTGCAAGGGAGAAACATAAGAAGAAAACTGTTTTAAAAGATAATTATATTGAGAAAGAGTTGCTGTAATTCTTCCCTTTATTTCCAGGAGAGAAAAATAAGGAGGTTGCACTCAAGTGTCTCACTGGGAAGACTAGATTCCCAGTGATAAAAAAAAAAAGAGCCCTTTCATTAGATTTACCAACTTTACAAGAAAATCAAGGCTTTCAGTCTTCTTTGAATTAAAAACATTAGTACAATACATCTCTAAAATGTTAAATTCTGCTTTTAAAAGTGCAGTGCTAGAGCATCCTACAGATACAGTCAGTGTCAGCTGCTTCTGGAAAGAAGTAGATACCAATCTTTCATATCTTCAGCTTAAAAAAAGATTAATTTTTTAATCAGAATTTATAATTAAGCCTGTCTTGCACATTCAAACAGGTACTGCTTTAACTGCTCTCCTCTAATACAGATTTTCCTGTAGAGTTACCAGTATAACAAGTGTCAAATATTTCATCAACTTTCAAGAATGCTATTTGCATAAATGAACAAGAATATCTTAAAAACAGAACAGAGTCAATCTGACAAGCAGACATTTAGCTTTTGAAGAAAACTGATTTAGTTATCTTCAGAATTTTTTTTGAATTATAAAATAGCTTTCATGTTTTCCTTTCATATTAGTTTAGCTATGAGAAAATAGGGCATGTGTCTGAGCTTTTCATTTTACTGACTGCAAACTCAACAGCTGCAAGACATACAGTAATAGTCAAATATGATTTTATCTTGTGCTAAAATTGATAGGAATAATAATTAAGACACAGTATTTTTTAACTTCTTCAAAAGAAGATTACTGAACTCTAGAGCTTACAGGCCTTACTTAAAACTTTTATCAAGCATTTAAAAGATTATCCCTTTAAAGTGAGACAGTTATTAAAACACAAAAATCATCTATGGCAGTAACACTCATGGGAGATTCGAAAAAGTAATAATACATACAAGGCTGACGGAACCTACAGATTGGAAAACCACTCTTTTCCAGAGTCTTCTCTTGTTTCTGGTGAACACAAAATTTTAATTTTGTTTTCCTATCTTGCAGCTGTGAAAAAAATTGATTATCAGAGAGTTAACTAAAATGGCAAGAACTACACTACTTGATCTTATTCTTTTTCTCAGAGACTGAATGGAAAAGACAGTGGGACTCTAGGAATAATCCTAATGTCTGTCTGCACTGTTACTGGAGAAATAATGGAGGCTTCATTCCATCACCTAGAAGAAAGAAGTACTCAAACACATTTTTCCAAGGAACTCTGAAATGACTGTATAATTAATGAGAAGCAAAAGCCTTAGCAACAACTGCTCAATGTTGTCATGCCATACTGCATTAGAAATTTTACTGCTCAGGCTTTCTTTTGATTCTGAGAGTGGTAGGAGGAAAGAGTTACATAAAAGATATTTACTCAAGGGGTCACAGAAATCAGCTTCAAGTTCTATTAGATTACAGGATTTTCCTGCTGTGGCAACAGGGCTCCAAATATTACACATGACTATAAAATATAGCCTGTACACTGAACACCTTATGGTCCTAGAATGGTTTTCTATAGTCAAGTTAGTGAGACATGCTTCATTTCTGATGCAAGTTATTCCAAGAGAAGACTGTAACTTCTGAAAAAAAAATTACACAGAATGCATTAGAAGTAAGCAGTAAACATCCAGCTCAAAAAAAAAAAAAATATCCCTCACTTATAAAATAAACCAAAGACCCCCACTAAGCAAATTCAAGTGGGAATCTGCAATATACAATAGATGAATGAAATTCTTTAAAACATCCTTTTTTTTCAAGTAGAAAGACTTAATGACTTTTAGACTATCAATACAGAAGTTACATTTTATCCAGGCATACTACTGAAACCCACTGTCCTAGAAAGAGGGAAGGGTGTGGGGCAGAAATAGGATTACAACTCAAATCTAAAGCATCACTCTCTCAACCCCCTCTTACTGCAGTCTAAGTGAATATCCACGTGAGTTGCCAACACTGTCTTACTGCTCAGCACCTGAGCAACTGAGCAGCCACATTCATGTCATTCTCTCCACCACACAAATCCAAAGGATGCTGCAAACCCCATAAGCACCCAGGTATACAATAAAACCTGGCTGGATATATTCCTTCTGAGGGAGGGGCATGACACCCTCAAAACGGGTTCAACAAGTGTTTTTGGCCACTGGCAACGTGTATTGCCAGTAATGTTACTGACACTCAGCTGAATGCCATACAACAGGGACACTATCTGGATGTACTCCAAACATAAGAATCTTTTATATTTACATTTAGCCCTTTGTACATACCGTATTGGGCATGTGCAGACATGCTAAAAAAGATAGGAGTTTAATTAAAAAAAAAGAACTCTCCAGGAATTATGCAGGAATCCTTCTTAAAATCCTGCTATTCACCTGTGTATATTTCAGAGCAGTGTTGTGAATGCTTAAAACAATGAGTCGTTCCTAATCACGACTGGGATTCCAGATCTGAGTCATTTAAGACTTGGATAAAAACACTATTAGGATTGCAGCACTCACAGAGTAAATAAAAGTGATAAACTGCATTATCAATATAGCTTGCCAATAGTACCATGAATGTAAAGGGAATGCTGCAGTAGACAAAGAACAAATAGGTGAATGACTACTTGAAAATTTAATTCAGCAGGCACTTGGCAGGAGTTGCAGCTTTGGTTGAAGGCAAAGGAACCCCAGTGGATAGCAGAATAAGGATTTTGGAAACTCTCCAAATCAGTTAAAGCACTACATTTTATAACTGGTAGTCTTGATTTCATACATCATCTAGTTCCAGTTCCAAAGTTTTTATTCATAAACAGTCACTCAAAAGGGATGTTAATTATTTGACACAACTGACAGAATCATTTGAAGGAGGGCTGGGAAGGGAAAAAAAGTAAGACTTAAACTTGGAAAAATTCTGGTAGACTTTAACACCAGAGCCTCAATCACTTGAAGTAGAGATTTTTGACTATGAAATTGCTTCCTAAATACTTATTTGCAATAGAAATTCTTCTTTCTCATTTAAAATAGCAGTACACTGGATATTTTAAAAAATGCAGGGTAATATTTTTCAGCTTTTAATAAATAGTCCCAAAATCTCTGTGAATATTGCTATGTTCTAAAAGCGTATTTCAGTTCCAGTGATTATGAACTAACATGCTTCCAGAAGCTTCAAATGAAAGTCTCTGGAAAGGATCACAACTTTTGATTACATTTTGTATCTCTTTAATACTCTTATTACAGTTTTCTGATATGCTGTTTGTAAAGTTACTGTTCTTATACCTACTTGGGGTAGAACCTTAGAAATAGTCAAGTATTTTCTGCACATCAAATTGATTTCTTAGACATTTCTTGCAACAGCAGCTCAGCACATTATCCTTTCTAATTAAAGTAGGGAAGTAAAAAAAAAAAAAATTAAAACCCACAACCCCTTCTCTTCAAGATTCAAACCAACTGAGTTTGATAAAAGTTTATCATGGAAAGCTTTATTAGGCAGGCTTTATTAGGAGGGAATCCTCACATTCTCTACAGCAAAAATTAGAAGATTATGTAACAAAGGATTTACTAAGTGATTATGGGCACTGAACAGATGTCCTTTACAATGCCAAAGCTAATTATATTGATAAACAACTGAACACAGAGATGAAAACATGTTATTGTAACCCTATTTGTACTTTATGTACAAATTTTTGTCATTTTATCCTCCTCACAGTATTAGCTAAGCAACAGGTTATCACTTGAATGCAGCAACAGTTATTGAAGCAAATACAACCACATGGAAAATAAATTTTCAAATAAACACTTAAAACATGCAATGAGACAATGTTTCCATTTTAACACGTCAGTAATCTGTTAGATAATGACACAAACATCTCAGAAGAAACATAAAGGACACCAGACTAGTAAATAAATACAAAAATACATGATAAAACTAAAAAATTTACCTTTGAGCCATCCAAACTGATTATCCTGTAGACATTTCTTGTGCTGTCATAGAAGTAGGACACAGTAACAGCATGCTTGCTGGTGGGAACCCAGTTCTTCTTAGTGTTTGGGTCAATCTGGAAGACATGAGCTCGGGTGCTGAAGATGGGTTGTTCCCTGAAGGATAAGAGAGTAGAGGTTATGAACATAATTTGTGTGTACTATCATTGCACACAAGTTATCTGCCAGTTTGCCCATTGTAATGTACACAAGTTACTTTGCATGATAAACCTTGCCTGAGAACTTCCGTAAGTATTGCTGCATAGAGCAGGTAAGTACATTAATATACATATGCAACAAAATGCAAGTCTTTCAAGGCATCTCTAATATAGATTCAGGCACATCCCATCATCTTCCCAGCTCTCACCACCCGTCTATCCCTTTAAACTAAATGGCATTAATACATGTGTAATTTCATTTCATTACACTGCACATTGCATTACACATATGAGTTCTCCAAAATCTTTCAAAACTCTGATTATTCTAATCAATTTTAGGCCATAATCTGGAACTGAATTGGCTGATTCAATACAATTTCCCTAAAACTAACATTAATTAAGGCTAGGAACATGTGTTGTGAAACCTTCATTCTTTGTAGCTTTACAAGTGCATGTATTCATACCAACACTAAATAATGTATAAAATACATGGGTCAAAGTAAAGTGCTTAGCAAATGAAATTAGATAAGGTAAAGAGAAAAAACTACTCTACTTTAGAATTTACAACTTATTTTCACCATGACAACTACCAGGACATATAGCATTACACACAAATCTAAAAATGTTTTAGTATCACTAAGATAGTGATAAGATGGCCTTCTACAGTGGAGTGACTACATCAGTGGACAAGGGAAGGGCTATGGATGTCAGTCATCTGCACTTTTGTCAGGCCTTTGACACAGTCCCCAACAACATCCTTCTCCCAAAATTGGAAGAGATGGTTTCAATGCGTGGACTGTTTGGTGGATAAGGAATTGGTTGGACAGTTGCATCCAGAGAATAGCGGTCAATGGCTCAGAGTCCAAATGGACGTCAGTGACAAGTGGTATCCCTCAGAATTGGGACCAGTACTGTTTAATAACTTCACCAATGACATAGAGAATGGGATTGAGTGTACCCTCAGTAAATTTGCCCTTGACACCAGGCTGACACACCTGAAGGATGAGATGCCATCCAGAGGGACCTAGACAAGCTCTAGGTATGGGCACATGGGAATTCATGAAGTTTAACAAAGCAAAATGAAAAGTGCTGCACTTGGGTGGGGCAGCCTCTAGCATGAATGCGGGCTGGAAGATGAACAGATGGAGATCAGCCCTGCTGAGAAGGACTCAGAGGTGTTGGTGGAAGAGAGGCTGGACATGACCCAGCAATGTGCACTCACAGCCCAGGAAGCCAGTTGTATCCTGGGCTGCATCAAAAGCAGTGTGGGCAGCAGGTCAAGGGAGGGGATTCTGCCCCTCTACTCTGCTCTGGTGAGACCCCACCTGGAGCACTGCATCCAGCTCTGGGGTTCCTAGACAGGAAGGGCATGGACCTAATGCAGCAAGACAGGACAAGGGCCATCTGATTCTATGATTCTATAAGATGATCAGAGGGATGGAGAACATCTCCTATGAGAAATGGCTTAGAAAACTGGGATTGTTCAGCCTGGAGAAGAGGCGGCTTTGGGGAGACTTTACAGCTGCCTCTCAGTACATCAAGGGAGCCTACAAGAAGGCTGGAGAGGGGCATTTACAAAGGCATGTAGTGATGGGACAGGGGAGAATGGCTTTAAGCTGAAAGATACCAAGTTTAGATTTGATATTAGGAGGAAATTCTTTACTGTGAGGTTGTGAGGTACTGGAAGAAGCTGCCCAGAGAAGTTACAGAATGATCCATCCATCAGGGATGTGTGTTCAGGCCCAAGTTGGATGGGGCTTTGAGCAACCCGGTCTAGTGGAAGGTGTCTCCACACATGGCAAGGAGGCTGGAACTAGACGACCTTTAATGCCTCTCCTAATCCAAACCATTTTATGATTCTATAGTTGTCAATTTAAATTTAGCTACATTTTAATGACAAATAGATTGTTGTATTCTTCAGGGAATGTTGCCATCAAATTCCAAAGATATTAATTACCAGGACTTACAGTTGGATTTAACTTTTTAGGTTCCTGACTCTCTTGTTTTTTCCCCTTTCCAAGATGTGAAAACACATACTTGTTACCCTGCCCTCATTTCCTTTTCAGAGGTACATTTTTAACACATTTTTTTTTCCAAAATAAATGAAAATGTAAAAAACCACACAGAACTTCAGTTAGTTGTAGTCAAGGAGGTTCAATTTGGCTTTATTACAAAGGGGATGTTAACTGTCTGAAATATTGCTATTGCTTGGCAGGAAGAGCAGCTTTCAGTAGCAGCTGGGAGTCAAGGTTCCTTGAAGCTCACCTGACAGCAGATGCAGTGTTCTGTTATGTTGGGTGTTGGAAGAAATGACAGAAAGGATGCAGAACAGACCAGAGACAGTGGTACAGTTTCAGTGAAAGCTAAAGAAGAAGGAAGGCAGGCCAAGGGAATCAATGCATATGCTAGTTCTTCATACAAATGTCGCTGTACCCTCAACACCAACTCATCTTTTCCTTCTAAATCACCAAGCCACAGGAGGTTGCATAGCTGTTCTCGTGATACAAATCTCTTCAAAACAAAGGTTATGAAAAGGTGACTGGCTTTTATTTACCTTTTTTTAATAGAATCTTTACATGAATGCTTTCCACTCTTTTGAATATCTGCAATGACTTCCTTAATCATACTTGAACTTTACTCGTCTTCAACCATAGATATATTTTTCATTTACCTCCCAATTAATCACAAGCAAATATAAAGTGATGCATATTCCCATAATGCAACCAGCAACTTTAACTCTGGAAAGTTAAAGAGTCCATCAAAAAAAAAAAAATCTTAGAAGTCTGGAAATTACTTTGATGAAGATTGATATTGAAAGGAAAACAGAAAGGCTCTGACCACATAAACTAATGATCAAAGAAGAACCAAATACAAGTTGTCAATGTGTGGTTAATGAACATACATTTGACCAGCACTGATATTCAATTTAGGTCACAGTTCAGTATATCACATAACTGTGACTTTCAACACATCATAGGTTAGGATTTTAATATGTAAAAGGTAGGTGAATAAAATATGACTGAAGTAAGTGGGTGTGTCAGTAAAAGTCAACTGTTCAGCTCTGAGATGCTGCTCTCCTGCACTGTCAGCACAAAAATCTTCCATCGCCCCACCTAAATATCTTCAATTGTTTAACGAGGTGGCCTGCATGTTTGTGCTGGTTCCTCAGATATGCTGCTCAACACAAACCTGAGCACTTTGAAGGGCACGTGTGGTCTGGCACAGATGTTGCAGTTCGGTATGTAACTTCATAAATGAAGCTTACTGACACTTCTTTAATCACTTCTGATAAAGCTAGAGTTATAGTCTTTTCATGTTTTAACTACAGCTTTACTGAACAACAAGCTGTCTACACTCTGTGGAAACAGCATAGCTCCCTTTGTTAAACTAGATGGCTAAATCATGATTTTGCCACATTACTGGGGTAGTTAGGATTTTTTTATGACAAGATACTAAAATTTAGATGAGTCTAGAATTAGACCACTGTTTTAAAACTTGGTAATGAATATTTATAAAGATTATTTCTGAAAACTAAAAGAATTTATGCTCTTTATGTCTGTAGGACCAAATGTGTTATAGAATCTGTCCCTGATGCATCACTGAAGTCCTTCCAAGCTGCTATACATTTAAGTCATCTGTACTTTTCTGTAGCAATATAATAGACCTACATAGATTTTAAATTTCCTAAATTTTTTTCTTCCATTATCCACACATGCAAATGATGCTCTCTCTCTGAAAGTTTCATCAATTCAGTTGAAATACTATTCATTATAGGAATATTGGTTAAATAGAAGAATAGTTTCCTCTTTGCCTTGCTAAGTAGTCAAAAAATTAATATATACCCTAAAAAATACAATATATATTTTCATATATAAAAAATAATTCCCCTATTTTTGCCTATATAGAATTGAAAAGGAAGCACAGCTTTAAATAAGAAAAAGCAATTCTGGAAAAAAAACCCTACCAGTTTCTTACTCTTCCCTCTCTTCTCTTCCTTTTTCAGCTTTCTCTTCTCAATCTTTCATAACCAGAAAGTATTTAGTATTCATTAAAGATACTAATAGATACTGAAATAAGAACTCCTCACTAATTAAATAGAATAGTAATTCATTTTTTCCAGAAATATCCTGGTTCTGAACAAAAAGAAAACAAACTAACAAGAATGCCATAGTAACACAATTTTGACTACTAAAAATGTCCACTCAGGTGTGGCAAAAACATTAAGACTAATATCCTGCTGTTCTTAATTGGCTTAGACTGCAACATTACAGTGGTCAAACACAGACTAATAAGAAATAAGTGCTAAGTCCTCCTGGACTTGAGTAGCAATGTAAGAACTAAAGAAGCATGAGAAGTATCATTAGCAGGCAGAGTCATACCAGTTTTTTTCATCAATACAGAAATTCATTCATTGATATGCAGTCAGTCCCAAGTTATGCTTAGGAGATAATCCCACCTCTTAACAGTTGAATGAACAGTTTTCTGTGGGAAGTGGGCCTACAGTGGTGTACAGGCAATGGAGAAGAATGCAGGGAGGCTGCAAAGAAGAGGCCTCACGAGGAAGAGATCCATCTACACTACCCTGACCACTGCAGCTACAGGATATGCCTGAAGTCCAGCGATAAGAGCAGCTTGCAAGACCCCCACAGACCCCCCTGTCTGTGCCTCTCACCACTTCTTCCCTTGCATTCCCTTTACCATATATGGCCAAATATACCCCCCTGGCCTATCCTTTCAAACCCCCTTATCTGTAAAACCCTGGATTTGATGCTTCAAGCAAAGACCCTCCCCTGTTCCCGAATTCTCTGTATCCCACTGTATAAAAGCTAACTTCTTGTTGTAATAAATCGGCCATTTTGTGAGTCACATATCTCGTGTGTGTGTCTCTTCCCCCAATGCAAAGTGTGCCCACAGGGTCCATTCGCAAGGGGATCCCCCTCACCCCCTAAGCGATAAATGGCGCTCTCAACGTGGCCAGGACTCATCTTTCTTATATTAAGAAAGATCCCTGTTCACCTGAGCTACTGCTAGCTTCGGATTTCCGGAGTCCGGGCTCGCCCTAGGACCCCACTCACTCATGCAACTCCTGGACCCCGTCCAATCAGTCCTCAGCCGCTGATCCTGCTGCCAAAGACCAGCTGTGTGAGACCCCGGCACTGAGGCAGCGACCGCGCCGGAGAAACAGACCCCGGACCCGCGCCGACCCCACGCAGTTTTGAACCGCTCCGGTAAGACGCCGCCGCCCCGGGGGCACCGCGCCGCCGCCGGGACCTGCTGCGACTGTCACCCACGCGGCATAACCCACCTCCCCCGCTCCCTGCTGCACCGGCGGTGAAAGCCGCCCCGTCCTGCCTGGGCAGCCGCCGTAGCGGGAGCGCCCCGGCCGCCCGCGAAGCCGCGCCGAGAGTCAGCGCCGCCCTCACCCCCCCTCGCCGGGGGCCCGCACGGCCGCACGCAGCCCGGCCGCCCCGCGGTCGCACCGGCGCTGCGCACCGCCCGACCCCGGGCAGCTCGGTTAACTCGTGCGCCGGGTGCCGCCCCCACCTCCAACGCGGGCGCTCCGAGCAGCACCCCGCGCCGCCGCCTGCCGCCGCCGGAACCACCGCCGCGACTGCTTCCGCGAGCCCGCCCCGCAGCCCCCGCGCCGCCGTCCACTGCCCGCCGCCCCCGCGCCGCAGACCACGCCGCTGGAACACGCAGCGCAGCCCCGGTCCAGCCGTCCGTCCCTGGACCACCTCTGAGGATTCGAGTGAGTGACCCATTTGCCCCTTTTAACCCTAAAATATGGGAAATCAGCTTTCTAACATAGAGAAGCAATTTTACGAACGTATTGAAGTTTTAATAACGTCTGAGGGGCTTCCGTTAGACAAAAAGTCCCTCAAAGCCTTAACGAAATGGCTTTCTAAACACAAACTACTCTCTGCGGACTTACTAACATACCGCCGCTGGCATCAGCTGGGAGATACGCTAGCACACGCCTTTGAACAGGGCGATAAGGCTGCAGGTCTCTCTCTCATGTCCTGGCGTTTAATACTGCCGCAGTTGAAAAAGCAGAGACACGCCGAACATGGCGAAAAGGGCAGGGGAAGTCCTTCTCTTCCGTTCAAAAAGCCCGCGAAAACTAACAAAGCCCGCCCACCGAGCTCACAAGATGGCGCCGAGGGCTCCCTCTCCGCCCCACGCCGCGCGAAACAGCTAACCACGCCCCCGCTCCGGGATGACGTCAGCCCTGAATCCACCCCCCCCCTTCCCCTCAGCCACGCAGAGTCAGGTTCCCAGGGGGGAGGGGCCGGAGCCTGCATTCCTCTCAGCGCGCTGACAGCCCAGCCTGCACTGACACAGACAGTGACTCTCCTGCCTCTGAGAACAGATGGCAGAGTTCTCGCAAGCAGGCGGAAGATGCAGGGGACTTAGAATTAATGAAAGTTTTCCCGGTTTTCCGAGAAAACAACCAACAACCATTTTGGGAACCTGTGCCTTACCCCATTCTTTGGGACGCTAAAAAAGCAGTCAGTGACTATGGCTTAGATTCTCCTTTCGTATCTGGCATGCTCGATTCACTGTTTGCAGCGTACACCTTAACACCCTCTGACATATGGGTAATAACTAAAGGGCTTTTAAACCTAATGCAGTATTCCCTTTTCGAACAAGAGTGGAAAAAACTCATTAGACAATATGCTGAAGGTTCACACGGTGCCTTGCGAATCCCTGTGCAGGATTTAATTAATGAATTATATGGCGAGGGTCCTTATTCATCCAACGGGATGCAAACTCGAATACCATTCCACAGGCTGGATAAATCAAAAAGCCTAGCTTTAGAAGCCATCAAGGCAGTGGCAGAAGCAACAACCATTTCTCCCTCATTTGCACATATCCAGCAAGGCCTTAAAGAACCTTTTTATGACTTTGCCACCAGACTGAGGGAAGCAATATCTAGGCAAGTGAAATCTTTAGAGGCCCAAGATGCTCTGTTTATCAGGTTAGCTATAGAACAAGCTAACTCAGACTGCCAACCTGTCCTCCGTTCACTAATTAATCCTACACCTATGTCTATGATTCAGGCCTGCAAGGAAATTGGCTCCAGCAAGTTTAAAAGCAAAACAATAGCAGATGCATTAATTGAAGCAGAGCCAGTAAGGGTACAAGCAATCCACGAAGCAATCATGGCTACAGCAAAAGCTAATACTGTGTGCTACAAATGCCGGCAACCAGGACACTTTACAAAAGACTGCCCAAACCCAGATCCTACCCCCAAGTTTCCTAAGACTCTGTGTCCAAAATGCAGGAAAGGGTATCACTGGGCACGTTTTTGCCGTTCCATCTTCACTAAGGAGGGGGATCCCATTCGCTCCAAAGGAGGAGGAACCACTGGCAGAACCTATAACCAGCAGCCTCACCGTTTCAACCAGGGAAACGGATAAAAGAGCGTGAGGGACCACGTGATGACCCCAAGAGTCCTGACTGTCCATCCACGAATGACATCCATGAGATCCTCCTGTATCCTACAGACAACATAGTTTTAGAGACTCTTGACATCACTGCAGTCTCTGTTCAGCCAGACCAAGCCCTAAACAAAAAAGACAAATTCCTACTGACTGCACACTTAGAATGCCGTGACAAAGGAATAATCATTATCCCAGAAATACTGTCTAACCTGAATCCATGTAACCTAACCATAAATGTCCAAGCCTCTTCTCTTCCAGCTCGCTTGTACACCGATGTTCCACTAGCTCGACTGCAGCCTCTGCAACCCCTGGAGAACTGCGCTCAAGGAGACCACCTCATGGTAAACTGGGCCAAACCAATTTCCCATAACCGGCCCATGCTAACTTGTCGCCTTTATTCTCCAGCAGCAAACCAGGAGATCACGGTTAGTGGCATGCTTGACACGGGAGCTGATATGACCATCATAAGATCAAATGACTGGCCTACACATTGGACCACAACAAAAAGTGACACAGAAATCACAGGTATAGGCGGTCCACAGACTCCCATACAGAGTCAGGACATCATTCAGGTAACCAACCCTGAAAATCAAGTGGCTACCACCAAGCCATACATTTTGAACCTCCTATTTACCCTTTGGGGAAGAGACATTTTAGACCAGTGGGGTGTTGTCCTCACCTCAAATTTGTCCTAACGGCCGCTGGACACAGCCAGCCACTTCGCCTGGAATGGGTTCCCTCCTCCCCAATCTGGGTAGACCAGTGGCCAATCAGAGGAGAAAGATTCTCCATCTTAAAAGATTTAGTCCACGAGCAATTGAAACTGGGCCATATCATTCGATCTACTAGCCCCTGGAATTCTCCCATCTTTTGCATCAAAAAAGCCTCAGGTAAATACAGGCTACTCCATGACCTCCGAGCCATTAATGCTGTCATCAAAACGATGGGAGCCTTGCAACCAGGGATGCCTTCAGCAGCCATGATCCCAAAAGACTGGCCTATTGTTATTATTGACATCCAAGATTGTTTTTTCTCTATCCCCTTGCATCCTGCAGACCAGGAGAAATTTGCCTTTTCCCTTCCAACACTGAATGTGGCAGAGCCTCTCCAACGCTACCAGTGGGTCGTTCTCCCCCAGGGGATGAAAAACAGCCCCACCATCTGTCAGCATTTCATCTCCAACATCCTTTCTCCTGTCAGGTCTGCCTTTCCAGATGCTATCTGCTACCACTACATGGATGACATTCTGCTCGCTGCAAGCACTGATGCCAAAGTCCAAAGACTCACAAGTGCAGTGCTGGATGCATTGCAACGCAATAACTTTACTATTTCTCCAACCAAAATCCAGACTTCCTCTCCCTGGAAGTACCTGGGTTGGCAAATCACCAATTCAGCAATTGTCCCACAGAAAATCTCCATTCCCTTGCAGATCACCACCCTAAATGACCTCCAAAAGACTCTAGGCACCTTGAATTGGCTACGTCCGGTTGTGGGTCTCTCCACGGATGACCTGCATCCATTGTTTGAACTCCTAAAAGGAGACCCAGACCTAACATCCCCACGGACACTAACCCCTGCTGCTAGGGATGCCTTAAAACTAATTGCCAACAAAATAAGTCTCTTTCAGGTACACCGACGCCTGGAGAAAGAAGAAGCTGTTCTTGTGGTGCTGAGAGGATCCACCCAGCCTTTCGCACTACTGGGTCAACTCTACGACAGGAACAGTAAGCTGTGTCTATGGGAGTGGATCTTCCTTCCCCACCAATTCACAAAAACCATAGTTTCCCTTCCGGAACTATTGGCCAAATTGTGTTACAAGGGCAGGACCAGGTGCTGGGAACTTGCAGGTGTAGATCCCGCCTACATCTACCTGCCACTCACTTCCCAGCATCTAGACCAACTCCTGACCATGAGCCTGGACTTCCAAATTGCTTTATCTGACTTTGAGGGTGAAATTAAAATCCATTACCCCCCTTGCAAATTTATCCAAAACATAGACAAAATTCCTCTTAAATACACTTCCAATTGGTCTCCTAACCCCCTTCCAAACGCCTTAACAGTCTTCACTGACG
Source organism: Pyrocephalus nanus (assembly GCA_038380795.1). Lineage (NCBI taxonomy): Eukaryota > Metazoa > Chordata > Aves > Passeriformes > Tyrannidae > Pyrocephalus > Pyrocephalus nanus. Next base: position 22,390,709 of record CM076263.1, read on the forward strand.
GCTCAGGCACCACAGGCAATGCTGTCATTGTTTGGAAAGAGGGGGAGCATTGGCAACAAGACATTCACAAGGTCCAAGGCTCTCCTCAGTTAGTTGAACTGTCAGCAGTTGTTCGTGCCTTGTCCTTGTTCCCAGATAACCTCAATATCATCTCAGACTCGGCCTACGTTGTAGGTATTGTTAAGCGGTGTGAGAATTCATACCTCAAAGAAATTAAAAATGAGCAGCTATTTCGGTTATTCCAAAAATTGCTTTCTGCTGTAAATCACCGCTCTTCACCATTTTTTATCACTCATGTTCGCTCCCATACCACACTTCCTGGTCCAATAGTAGAGGGGAATCGACAAGCAGACCTCTTAGCAGGGTCAGCTGTCGTCCCACAGAGGCTAGAACAAGCCAAACTCTCCCACGACTTCTTCCATCAGAGTGCTCGAGCGCTGCAAAAACAATTTGGCCTCACTCAAAAACAATCTCGTGACATCATTTCAGCTTGCCCTGACTGCCAACTCGTCACTCCACTGCCTGCAGAAGGAGTAAACCCTCGAGGCTTGCTCCCACTGCAAATTTGGCAGACAGATGTCACACACATTGACTCTTTTGGGAAATTAAAATTCGTTCATGTGTCCATTGACACCTGTTCAAATTACATTGTGGCCACAGCACACTCTGGTGAGAAGAGCCGTGATGTACAGAAACATTTCACCACAGCCTTTGCTCACATGGGCGTGCCTAAACAAATCAAAACAGATAATGGACCTGCCTATATAGCGAAGAACACTCAGGAATTTTTGGCCTTGTGGGGTGTAGAACACCGCACTGGTATTCCCCACTCTCCCACAGGTCAGGCAATAGTTGAAAGAGCTCATCAGACACTTAAATCCATGTTGAAGAGGCAGAAACGAAAAAGCAGTGGCCTCACACCACATGAGTGTCTGCAAAAAGCCATGTATGTCCTCAACTTCCTTAACAGGATTGAGGACGGGCAGGCACCAGTCTTTAAACACTTTACCAAAACAAACTCCATTCCCATTGAAAAAGCCAAAGTACTATACAAAGACTTAATATCTGACAAGTGGTTAGGGCCTTTCCCCATCATAACCTGGGGAAGAGGTCATGCATGTATACTCACTGATACAGGTCCACGATGGGTTCCCTCAAGAAGGATCAAGCCCTTCCTAGAGGACTCCAGACTCTCCTGACTCTCATCATCTTTGTTCCACCGTGGACTACCTCAGCCTTCTCAGTTCCAGGCTGGATGCAGCAACCGACAGAAAACGTCTGGATCACCTTAGCCAAAGCTACCAACACAGACACAATGTGCCTTTCCCTCGACAGCGTGAGTCACCCATTTAAAAGCTGTCTCGTGGGTATACCTGACTGGAACAGGTTTATCCAAAACACTTCCCTTGAAAATAATTTCCTTCCTTCTCCAGACACTATTTCCCAAACTCTCTTACGTTTAGGTTCCCTAGACACTGATCCCCAAGAATTAGACCTTTTAGGCTCATCTGTCGCTACCACTTGCCTGAGATTTAAACCCACTACTGCTCGCATTAAACTAAAACCTAACCTATCTCCTAACTCTCTCATCTATTCTAACACCACCGCATGGTGCAGTAACTCCCAACCTTACCCTATTCCTACTGAGAGTTTCCCTAAACCCACTAAGCTGCCTTCCACCTACTTCCTTATCTGTGGTGATAGAACGTGGCAAGGCATACCAAGAAACCCGGTGGGAGGGCCATGTACCATTGGAAAACTTACCCTGTACAACCCAGCTAAATTGCAGATAATCAGGAACCAAATTTCTGACAAACCCAAACCAATTCGAAATAAAAGGTCATCTATTTTAATGCAAACCAAACCTAGATCACTCCCAATCAAAGCTGACGCTAAACCACCGCCACATAAGGCCCTTCAAAGCAATCCAGCCAAGGAGGATGAACTAAAAATCCATGTTCCACCAGGCTGTGACCCCAAATTTCAAATTTGGTCCCATGCCCAGAGATTCTGGGGAAGTTTTCCATTTGCCAACATTGGTACAGCCAAAGCTCTCTCCACTCTAGCCCACATGGCCTGCTGGATGGCCAAAGAAGCTAATGCTACCTCTCTAGCCATTGAGGGCCTAATAGCAGACACCCTGAAAATCAAAGAAGCTACTCTCCAGAATAGAGCAGCCATCGACTTTTTACTGCTTGCCCACGGCCACGGTTGCCAAGAATTCGAAGGGCTGTGTTGTCTGAATTTCTCAGACCACTCTGAGAGTGTGTACAAAAGCATTAACACTCTAAAACAACTTGTTAGTGACATCACCATAAACCAGGACAAAAGGTTTTCAGGTCTTTTTAGTTGGCTCCACTTTCCTTCCCTTTCTGATTCGGTCAGCAAGGTTGTTAAAGGAATCGTCTTGTTTCTAATTATCACTTTCTCCATCCTTATCTTCCTTCCATGTCTAATTTGTTGCGCTAAAAAATCCTTGACTAAAAGTTTTTCCCAAGCCTTCCCAGTCCTAAATAACAGAAAAGGGGGAATTGTGGGAAGTGGGCCTACAGTGGTGTACAGGCAATGGAGAAGAATGCAGGGAGGCTGCAAAGAAGAGGCCTCACGAGGAAGAGATCCATCTACACTACCCTGACCACTGCAGCTACAGGATATGCCTGAAGTCCAGCGATAAGAGCAGCTTGCAAGACCCCCACAGACCCCCCTGTCTGTGCCTCTCACCACTTCTTCCCTTGCATTCCCTTTACCATATATGGCCAAATATACCCCCCTGGCCTATCCTTTCAAACCCCCTTATCTGTAAAACCCTGGATTTGATGCTTCAAGCAAAGACCCTCCCCTGTTCCCGAATTCTCTGTATCCCACTGTATAAAAGCTAACTTCTTGTTGTAATAAATCGGCCATTTTGTGAGTCACATATCTCGTGTGTGTGTCTCTTCCCCCAATGCAAAGTGTGCCCACAGGGTCCATTCGCAAGGGGATCCCCCTCACCCCCTAAGCGATAGTTTTCAACCACTCTTTCCATTTTGACATCTTAATGCAGCCTTCACAAAAGAATGCACACTACTCAATATAGGAATGGTATATTACACTAACTAAAATTTTTTCATGAAAGAAGTTTAAGTTAGTGCAGAAAGTTAGAAAGAACTTTTCTTGCTAATCCATAACTAATATTTGCTTTTTTTTTTTAAAAAAAGTATCTATTCTTTGATGTGTTCTAGTCCTTTCAGATCGTGCCAACACTAGTGGTGATGATCTATTTTGCTTATTTCTTTTCCCACCCTATTGCTTACCATCACTCCAAGTTATATTCACTGCCCTAAAACCTACAAATTTTCAAGGCTGAGATTGTGTTGTCTTAGTAAAAACAATAAGGTCACTGAAAAGAAGGTATGAACCTTCACAACATTAGTTGATGTCCTACTTTCCTCCTCTTATGGTGTGTTAATGATGCTAAAAAATTTAAAATTTCTTCACACACACTGGGCTAAATTGACAGTGTTTTGGTACAGAATTTGCTGCACCGTGGGGTATGAGGTCATGGTGGACACAAGAACAGCCCAGGACAGGAGATGAATTAAAAAAGAGACATGGGCAATGATACCTAAGCAGGAGCTGGGCAAAGAGCTGCCCAAGCAGGAGCAGGCAGCAGACATTGTATCAGGTGAGTGGACTGTGGCCCGCAGAGGAACTGAGTTTAAAAAAAAAAATAAAGGAGTCACCATGGACCATCTGAAAGTGACAACCATCTGGAAGTTTTAAATCTCCCAGCAGAACTATTTTCCCCAACCAGTAGGACACAAAGGGGATGAATAAGCATGTCTAGTGAGGTGTTCCTCCTAAGCTCAGCTTTGATAGTTCATAAGTTCTACTGAGTAGTATAAAGTCCATGAGAATGAACATTTATGTCATTCATTTCAGTAATTTCTATTTCCTCAATATAGAACTTGAAACTACAGTGCATTATGCAGACTTACTGGCTTTGATGCACCTGGAGTCCAAACATAGGACCATTTTCAAGGTAAGTCCAACAAGATGTGTCTTGAAGACCCTTTTCTTGTTGCAAATAGAGCAAGATTTCAGCCATGAGATTTCAGTCTAAGAGATTCAGAGGAAGATGATGCCCCCACATCCCAAAACAGGACAACAGTCTTCTGCCCAGAACTAGAGTGCAACCACACTCCAAGTTCCCAATTTACAGTAGAGACTGGTCAAAAACTGTGCTGTCCTCAGCCTATTACAGCTGGGGGCACAGCAGACCCTTACACATAGCAGACTGGATTTTTAGCACCCACTCTTCGGCAGTCCTGAGGACTGCAAACTCTTGCAGTAGGCATCATATATGTGTTTTTGCAAGTGGTAATTTAGCACACACTAAATTCTGAGCCTCTACAATAGCCCTCATCCTGGGTGATTTCTCTCCAGATCAGACAACATGAACACTGCATATGATTTCTCAGGCATTTGCTGATTATCCTCAGATTTAGGATAGGACAAAAACCTTTTTGCTTTTTCAAAGTATTAGCATACCAAGCCTACAGCTTTCTCCCAGTGTCCTGGTACTCTTTAAAAATACTCTCCCCTAGCTTGTTTCTAAAGCTGTAGCAAGCTTTTGTTAATCTAGGCAGCTTGAGTAGAGATCCCTGAAAAGAAATTAGAAGAGTGATTAAAAGAGCAGCCCTAGTCAAAACTACAGCATCCAAGCATGGTCAATGTTGTTTAAGGAGTCCAAGTCAAGAACTTCTGCAAACACAGTACAAAGCAACAGAAAACCATAGAATTTTCCACATTCTTAAGTATGCTCTCAAGTTTGATAAAAACTGTGTGGTAGTTCCAGAGGAAAGTACTGCATAACACTGGTTTCCATTGTATGGAAACTGCTTTGAGATAAAATCTTTTTCTGGACAGTGACTGACATCTTAAAATTAAAATTATAAAATTCTTGAACAAACACATTCTGTGTACTTGTGTAATGAGTACAACTTCAGATTTTGCTTTCTGTCTTACACACATACAATAACAACTTTCATGTCTCAAAACAAGCACTAAGATACAAAAAAAAGTGCAAGTTACAACTGAGTAATGAGATCAAAATCCCTCCCATACCACCAATGGTTTATCTAGTTTTACACCTACTTTCATAGGTCTGCTTTTGCGGTTACATTTTGGGGTTGAATTAGGTTTAAGTTAAGGTCAAATTAAGTTTAGGGAGTTGCTCCTGAAGTTACTTTTTCGTATACAGTCAGCAGTTAATACATATACATGACTATTTATCTATAAAGTTCAGTGGTTTTATAGGATATGTTCTATGGCTACATAACACTGCACAGAGCAGTGCCTTCAAAGTTTTTTTTTAAAATAGCTGTTTACCCAATTAAGAATTAGGTTTTAGTATTAGATTTTTAAGCACTTCTGAGTTACCATAGCATCACAAGTAATATCAGCAATTTTTCAGGATTTGAAGGGAGAAAAATGATCTAGAAACTTTCATTAAACCTGTAAGATTAAGTAAAAAATATATTTACCCTTGCCAGAAACATCATTATATACTGTCCATTAGGTTTTCAAGGATATGAAGTTTTGGTCAGCTTGTTTCAGCTCAAAATCAGATATTGCACAGTACTTATGACATAAGGTGCAGGAACAGAGTAGGAAATAATTTAGGGATCTGCTTACAGTTAAACCTCTACTAGATTAGATATTAGGAAAAATTGTTTATGGAAAGGGTTATCAAGCATTGGTACAGCATGCCCAGGGAAGTGGTGGAGTCTCCATCCCTGCAAGTGTTTAAAAAATGTGTGGATATGGCACTTGAAGTCATGTTCTAATGGCAAACATAGTGGTAGTTCTGTGTTGATGGATGGACTTGATAATCTTAGAGGTCTTTTCCAACCTTAACAATTCTATGATTCACAGGTATGTAATCCTACAAAACAGTCTGTTTGGTGAAAAAATGGACCACTCTATATGCACCAATCTCAACTAAGTGCTCAGGAAAGCCCATGCAGAAAACTTTCCAAAGAAAGAAGGAAAAGAAAAGAGACAGAGCAGTATCATACAAGTAGGTAGTGTAAAACAGCCACTGACAGCACTTAAAATGTACGGTCATCACATAAAATCATAGGAGTTAGATTACCTTACCTTGGGAAATAAAGCTCTTGCTATTGAACAAATATTAAACATTGAGAAATGAGAAAGTTTATCTAAACTCATTTCTCTTCTTTCTGAGCTTCCCATTTTTAAGACACCCATGAAGGCTCTTGGTAAACTTTAGAAGAGTGAGGAGTTTCCTCCACATCACAGATTTAAAATTGACAGTAGGACAGCATAGACATTACAGTCTCACAAATTTAGTACCATCAACAGCATGGAAGCTGGGAAAGTTGTAAAGCTGGAGACAAATTAGTGCCCAGTACACAAAATTAAACCTTGTACTGTAGAGCAAAGAAAAAAACAAACAAACAAACAAACCCAAAACAAAAACAAAACCCCAAAACAAAACAAAACCCCCAAACAAACAACAACAACCAACCAACCAACCAAACAAACAAACAGACAAAAAAAACAAAACAAAAAAAAAACACCACACAACTAAACTTTTGGTATAATGTTAGTGAACATGGTGTTGCTTACACTAAAGATTAACAAAGCTACGTGGAGGTTATGTATAGGATAATGTTAACCTGATTATTTTTTAAAAATAAAGAAAAATGGATAAATGCTGGATTTGCTTTCATTTCTGCAATTCTTTGGGATTTTTTAAAATGCCTGTTCTCTGATGCCCCCAGTTATCAGATGCTGCTCAAGTTCTGCAGGTAGGCAACCAGTTGAAGTATTAAAGGAAACATCCACAGCAATAATTTATCACTGACCCTGAAAGCTCTCCCAACAGCTGCATAAAGGTCCATCCCCTTAAGGTTTTCCTTAGAAGCTCATTTTCATACCATGAATCAAGTGAGAGCTTTGGGAGTCAGATGAGGTAACAAAAAGCATACTACCAAGGACAAAAGTATTCAGCTTTATGTTCATGCATCTCACTTTAGTTTATTAAGGTATTCCAGCAATATAGGTATCTTCAGAATTTTTCCAGGTACTCAAGTGATTATCTCTCTAAATTGTGCAAGCAAGTGGATAAAGGTATCTCTGAATAAACTTTTACTTTAAATTTGTTTTCAAATTACAAGATTGGGGAGCTTTTAACAAACTAAGAGCAGTAAACTGTGTTAGCTTGAATTTTAGGATATTTACCTATAGTGAAAATATTAAGAAATTATGATAGTAAAAAAGTTATACTTTAACACTGACTTTTGCTCTATCAAAAAGTTCTTGTCAGAAGTCAAGTGAGAAGTTCTTCTATCTTTAGAACTAGACAATTAAGTTTAAGATGTACAGCTATTTTCCACATCTAGTCACTGAAAATATTAACAAGAAGCAAACAAAAATCAACCTAATATTCTATTCTATGAACAAAGAACCCTGGAATGGCAGGCTAATGACGCATTTCTGAAAGACGTCTAATGTTAACATTCCTGCAACAGCCCTTACATACAGCAAATTAAGCTAAACTGTATCTGGAATAAGAAACAGGAAAGCAATATTAATCTACATCTAAAAATATTCATTCCTCTCCATTCCACTGCACAGGAACCCAACTTTGCCCCACTTGCAACACATGCAGAAATGACAGGAATGAAGCCTATACAGAACAATTTAGCAAATGAAGATATAATGTCATTCATGCCAGTTAGTAAAATCAATTTAGAAAGGCCCAAAAGCAATTAATAACCAGATTTTCTTGTTGGTTCCCCTGGTTCATTGATCCTCTCTGTATAGAGACAATATTTTCTTTGCAATCTGTATCTAAAATCTCCCAGCAATGGGATTTTTAACAGCAATGGAGCAGTGTTAGTCAGATGACTCTTACACAACTCATGCAAATATTTTAAGGGAGAATATGAAGTAGCTTAACTGTTCAACTTGATTTTCTACTGTTAGTTCACAAAGTAGAAAAATATACATGTCGTACAACATTTAAGTTATAGTTTCCTGTCCTCCTGCACCACCAGTTTTCTTGAGTTTAAAAAATTAGATATTTTCTAGACATGGGCCTCAGGGAAAGTATCTGTAGTCTTCAGACCTGTTACAGGACCTACAGTTCTAAGGAAAAAAGAATTACAGAGGAGGAAAAAAATAAAGAAACCCCTTACACAAGCAGAACAAGCACAGCTCTCCAAACATGGAAGCTGAGAGAGCAGGACCACAAAGTTGCTTAGGGATCCAGACACACTGCTAGTGAGCCACGAGTTGATGCACTGCTTTACAAGCAGGCCCAGAAGTGCTCTCCTTTCCAGGGACATAGAGGAGGAGGAGGAAGAAGGCTCCAGATGGGACACAGTTTTGAATGTACTGCAATCTCCAGAATGCAGACCTAATCCCAACCTGCATGTTTTCTTTGTCATGTTTCAAAGACACTTTCAAATTAATTTATCACTCTTTAAGATCTTAAGTTCAGTAGTTTCCTTTGCAAAACAATTTTCAGCTTGTGATAAGGGCTATTTATGCCACTCATGAATAACTAATTAGTCCAATTGATGCTGACTAAACAAGGTGAGAATTAAGCCAAATCACATGGGGCCACATAGGTGCTGTTTCTGAGGCACAGATAGGGAAAAACAGCACCTTGCAAGTGGATGATGGCTCTTTGATGTTAATCATACTGTTTGGTGGGATATAGAGGTAATAAGACAGCAGTGGTAGGAGTGCCACCCAGAGCAGCAGATTCAGACAACTGACAGACTGAAACTCCTTGCTTTGTCCTGACATGAAAGCATAAGACTGTCTGTAAACCAGCATACTCTGTTCTAAAGTTTGGTTAGATCAATTCAGTGGTTGTAATGAAATCCTTCAGCAGCACCAACCAGTGCCATCATGCACAGCCATACAGCATGAAGGAATGGAGAACAGAGGGTTGGCACTAGGACACGGAGCCACTCAGAGCACTGAAATAACAAGAGTAGCAACCCTACATCAGCTTCGGTTGCATAAAATATGGCAGAGTTCAATAAACAATGTAAACACAGTATTTTCTAAATTGACATTATGATTTTCCATGATTCATCAAGTCTCATCATTGCCTACAACAAGAATTTCTGTTCTGATGGCTGTATTTCACAGGTACAAAGCAAGACAGGACAAGGCTGGGGCTTTTGACAATAGAGACAGTTGAGAATTCTGGAACTTAAAAAGTAACAGAATAAATACAAAATCATAGAATCAATTACTCATGTGATTCCATTGAGATAATCAGCAATTATACGATAAACAGTGACAGTATTTAAAAATTAGTCTAACTGCTGTTTTTCCAATCAACTTTGACTTTGAAAGGCAACACTCAACTAATACTAGTCATAATTTTTCTATTCTAAACACTAGATCTCTTAGCAACTTGCTCACAACAGCAAAAACAAGGAATACATATTTTCTTTGTTTATTACGATACATTTGGAACTTGTCTCAAATATATTTCTGTAGTAAAATAAGGTTTCTTTATATGGTATCACAATCTTTAGAAACTCCTCCTTGCTTCCTAGCAGTTTTAATTCAGATCCTTATTGGCTTTAAACTTCTATTTTGCTTCCCTGTAGGGCTTCCTACAGAAACAATCACACCTGCTTACCACTCCTTGCCCCATTAACCAAGTCCACTTTATCTTTTTCCACATCTCCAAGTTACTAATTCTGTCATGCCTTCCCCATGTGAAAAAGCCTTTCATTTTAGTAGGCTTGGCAGTTGTCATGCCTTTCATTTCCATCTTAAAACCCACAAACCACTTATTTACCATTAAGAAGCTGTCAGTCAGTTTTGAGAGCCTTTACACTTAACCTTCAGAAATAAACACCGTGAAAGAAACCATTAGCACAACTCGCACATTGACTGCAGACACCTCAGAGTCATGCTTCCACCAGTACCTGTGGAAGCATCAGAACTTCCATAACGAGTGAGTAGAACGAACTGGGCCAAATAAACATGCATTTCATCACTACCACCATTAACTCATCATCAAACAATTTGCAACACCATCCAGAGCACTACAGCTGCATGCTAAGTTAAAAAAAAAAAAAAAAAAAAAAAAAAAAAACAAAAAACAAAAAACAAAAACAAAAACAAAAACAGGTCCACATCAAAACATGAGAACTGGATTATTAAATTTGTATCAAGGAACTGAATTAGACTCCTAGAAAGGTAAACAAATTAATTTTATATTCATAAATAACAAATCAATTTGAATCATCCCACTGAGCACTGTAGGAACTATAAAGTCTTTTAAATTTACTCTGAGCATACCAGCAAGTCCCTCCCTTGTGACAACTTACAGCCTAGTAAACTCTATTGAATTTTGGATGCAGAGGTTGAACCTATATTGACCTGTAACTGGGAGTGACAGATCTGTTTCCTTGACTGTTCACATCACACATACACCAAATACTCTGAGACACCCAAATACCACTCCTGACAGGCTTCCAGTTTGCTCCTCAGATCACTGAAGGCATCCTAGGATGGCTCAAAATCTTGTTTTTCCCAGTGACATGCCTTGTACAATAAGGCAACTTCCCACAGTAGTGAGATTCACAACAATCATAAAGGGCACAATCCTTTTTTAAATATACTGGTATGAACACTGTGCATGGAGAAAACAGTGCCCTGCACAGGCCACTACAGAGGCTGACAAAGAAACAGGTACACAGGTCTGCATAGTAAACATCAGCCAAGGAATTATGCCAAGTGCTGTGCCACAGAGCCCTAACAGGTAGAGAAGAATGGCCATACCCAGACTCGGGTGTTTCACTGATAAGCAGCTTATACAAGGAAAGAGCAGTGGGTATTGTCTACCTCAGCTACAGCAAGGATTTCAACACTATCTCTCACAACACCCTCATGGACAAACTTAGGAAGTATGGGCTGGATGAGTGGACAGTGAGGTGGACTGAGAACTGGCTAAATGGCAGATCCTAGAGGGTTGAAATCAATGGCAGAGGGTCTAGCTGGAGGCTTGTCACTAGTGGTGTTTCCCAAGGTTCAGCACTAGGCCAGTATTGTTTAACTTGTTCACCCATGATTTGATGGAGGGGCAGATGCCTCCTCAGCAAGTTCACTGATGACACAAAGCTGGGAGTGGCTGATACCTCAGAAGGCTGTGCAGCCCTTCAGAAGGACCTTGATAGGTTGGAGAGATCAACAGAAAAGAAACTTAACAAGGGCAAGTACAGGGTCCTGCACCTACAGAAGAATAACCCTAGGCACCAGCACAGGATGCAGCTCTGTGGAGAAGGACCTGGGGGTCTTATTGGACAGCAAGCTGTCCATGAGCCAGCAACAAGGCTTTGTAGCCAAGAAGGCGAATGGTATCCTGGGGTTCATTAGGAAAACTGTTGCCAGCAGGTTGAGGGAGCTCATCCTGCCCCTCTACTCAGTCCTGGTGAGGCCTCACCTGGAGTGCTGTGTTCAGTTCTGGGCTCCTCAGGAGAGGAGAGACTTGGAACTCCTGGGTTGGGTCCAGCAGAGAACTACAAAGATGATGAGAGGAACTAGAGCATCTCTCTTGTGAGAAGAGGCTGAGGGAGCTGTGCCTGTTCAGCCTTGAGAAGAAACGACTCAGAGGAGATCTCATCAGTGTCAGTAAGTATCTGAAGGGAGGTGCCAAGAGGATAGATCCAGGCTCTTCTTGGTGGCGCTGACCAATAGTACAAGAGCTAATGAGCAGAAACTGATGCACAGGAAGTTCCACCTGAATATGAGGAAGAACTTTTTTACTGTGTGGGTGACCATGCATGTGATTGCCCAGACAGGTTTTGGAGTCTCCCTCTCTGGAGATATTCAAGGACCACTAGGATGCAATTCTGCGCCATATACTCTAGGATGGCTCTGCTTTAGCAGGGAGGTTGGACCAGATGATCCACTGTGATGCCTTCCAATCTGACCTATTTTGTGATTACATGATTCTGTGAAGAAACATATCTCCACTGACAGCTCATGCACTTGCTTTGATTGTGCTGGTGGAGGGTGATAAAGTACAATGCAGTAATTGAACTGGAACTAGATTACCAACCACTCTGCAAACAATACTTCAAAATTTAGGTTAGATTTAGGAAAGGCACATACTTATTTTTAACCTCAAGATAGCAGGTAGGTGTCACTCCTTTACTCAGATGAAAATAAAAAAATCATGTCTCATGAAACTGCTTAGCATTTTGACAATGGTTTGAATGCTTGTGTGACAGATAAATCTGGAATTTTCTTACTTAATTCAGATGGAATTGAATTGCTTATGTTAGAGGCTTATACTTAATAACTCAATAAAAACATTCAGCAATAAATGCCTGCTACTAGTCAGGAAGCATCTAATCAAAAACCAGGAATCAGTGCTTGTTAAGAGTCAGTTATTTCAGCATGACCTTTTTTTATGAACAGGAACAATTTTCCTTACACCGTACTTGAATGAACCGGTAGAGTTCAATGCATTCAAAACCTCTGTGTGAACCAAGAACCAGAAAAGCCTCCTTCAGCCACGCCATTGCACAAATATCAGAACAGGTATAAAATGTAAGAAGCCAAGCCCTAGTGTTTCTCTATTCATGAAATGAACAGTGGCCAAAATGAAGTAGGTTCATTAGCTATTTACAGAATGCTTGTATTGCAAAGTCACTTTTAAATAAAGCTGTATTTAAAAACCTCCTATAGCTTATGCTAAACATGACATACTCTTGCCAAATTGGAACACTTAGGTGCTCATGTTTATGTCTAAAAGAGCCTTAACTGAAGCATCAAATACTAGTCTATGTAGCAGAAACTGACATTTCCCACTACTAACAGATTTTGTGTTTAGAAACAGAATACACAATATGATATATGATTCCATAACCTCGTAAACAGAATGCCATGAGCAGGAAGTACTAATACCATACTTGGTATTAGTCTTAAGTTTGACAAAAACAATAGTCAGTGGCAGAAGTACCAAGACAAAAAGACAAGCAAGATGGTGGAACAGAAGGTAACCTTTACAAAATCTAGACTTTGATCCTATCTGTTAAGGCTGACTTAGTGCAAGGGATTTGAGAAGTACCATGTCCATCTCTGAGTACTCAAGAGCAGCAGTATTCTTTAAATCTAGGATTTAAGGTTGTTACTACAGAGCAGAAGAGAAGGACTCTTTCAATATATTTTCATGGTAAGTAAAACTGTTCTTTGTAAGAACAATTAGGGAAGAAGCAGATTGTCTTTGTCTAAAAATTCCACTCCAGAATAATACTAATTCTCAAATCCTGCCAACAAGAAAAGTGGAATACGTTAAAGGCCCCTACAACACTTCATCAATCCATTCCAGTAACAGAACTATCCTAGCTTTTGTTGCAGTCTGATTTTAAAAACTATAATTAACGTGGATAAAAGGGGAAGATTTTTTAAAATATCTATGTTACATTTAAGGTCACCAAATACATAATTGTCAGTGAAAACTACTTCAGATCTTGAGTGGCCCACGAGGATCCATTGTAAGAGACATAAACAGCAATTGCATTCAGATGTGAGGTAAATCACAGAATCTTTAGTATTCAGTGCTCATGTTTGACAGAATTCAACCAAAACGGATCTTTATTTAACAATATGCTTCAGCGCCTGTGTCTTTTTCCTGAAAACTTCTCAAAGATCCTATCATACATAGCTAGACATGCTGCAATCAGAGTTGTGCAGTGCTTCTGAAGAACCATGACTACCTTGGACTCAAATCAACAGGATTTGAGCACTATTCCCAAGCACTGTCAATCGTTTCCTGGTAGAAACTCAGTTCCTCCATATGCAGAGAGCTCTAGATGCCTGGGCAATAGGCTTGCTAAAGCAAAGGATTTCCTTTTATGTTTTGTAAAAGGGCAAGAAAAAATATTGATATGGAAGGGATGTATACTCAGATGTTAAAAAAAGCACTTGGAAATCCATATTCAGAAGCTGAAACAAAGTTAAACCAAGAGAAATGTTCCTTACAGCAGGTTAACTCCTTTAGTTACACAATGAAAAATATCACTAGTGCAAAAGCACAGGTGTTCCAGTTTCAAAGTCAATCACTGAAACAGTTGCTTAGGGCCTCAATTTACTGCATGCAATCATTTGATAACAGAGCTATACAACATATATTATTCCATATGCTTGTTTTTGTTGGTATGAAAAACATTTCATACTTAAGAAGCCTGACATGGCTGCATACTCCACAGGAAGTCATGTTTTCGAGAAAACACTGTTTTGTCCAATATCACACAGTACATTCTTTTAGAATTTTGAACAGACAAGCCACGGTTAGCACTCTTTTGGAAATGAACAGGCCTAAGAAGTAGGAATTGTGAGAATACATTTCAAAGATGTTTTATTTCATGAACACTTCACTGAAAAGCGTTGACCATTTAAAGCTCATTCTTCAATTTTTAAAACTCAAGGAAGATCTTATCATATGTCCTCTTACAAGAAGAGCTTCAAGATTAACTATGGATCCAAGATTAGAATATATTATTTACGGAATAAGTAATTTAAAAGCATTTTAGAAACCCAAATTTTAAACCCCAGCAATATTACCCATAATAGTTTGGATTGGGGGTTTTTGTCTGTTTGGGCTTTTGTTTTGTTTTCCTTTTTTTTTTTTTTTTTGGGGGGGGAGGTGTTTGTTTGTTGTTTGAGGGTTTTTTAAACTATTAAATACTATAGAAAGGGGCAAAAACTCTAGTCCTCAATAAACTGAGACTCAATCTACTGGACAGTCTCAAAAAAACCTTTCCAAACTTGAGCTTCAAAACTGAGTGCAAACTTGAATAGGGATAGCTCTGACCCTGGATCTTTTTGAACACTCCCATGAGAATAAACAGACGCTGCTGCAGTAAAAGGTAGGTCTGTCTCACCTCTAATGGCATTTCCCTTGTGCATGACCCTGTATTTGCAGTCAGCTAGGTTACAGTATTGGAATGGCTCACTGCACAAACACTGGTGCCACAACAGACAACTGGAAAAAGCAGTCCCTGTCTTCTGTGGTTCCCACTGTTTGGTGGCTCCATGAAAACTTAACAATCAAGACTCTGGCAAAGAGTACAGCCACACAGATCAACAAAACAGTGCCTGTGAATCATTTGCAGGTAGGTGGAGGAAGAAGAAAAACCTGAGAGGAACTATGTTTTTCAAGTTCTTCCCTCTTTATTCAGGTAAAAGCCCTTAGACAAAACAAGTGATGCAGACTGCTTAAGTTAGATAACTTGATATCTGTAGCTAAAAATCATGACTAGTTACTGGAAATGTCAATATATGCTTGTACCTGGCAATCCAGCATCATCTATTGCATGTTTAAACATTGTCTCCCTAGATTAATTTATTAACAATGACTGGCATTTACCACTATTTGCCACCAAAGAATCATGTCAGAATGTAGTATGTTGCCAGAAGCATGTCTGTGATGTAATTCCAGAAAATCAATACAGTATTGAAACACAGTTCCGTTATTTTGCAGAATGGTGCAACATCAACTCTGTGTAGATACAACAGTGTCCAACATTGCATAGTGCAAGCCCCATGTGGAATAAAACCACAGCTCCCTCTAGCCTCTTCTCCCCTCTAATCTCCCTGTCCTGAACATAATACTAATTTTTGGTGGATCTCACGTGGCCAAGCCTTAGAAAATACAAAAAACTTGGAAGAGAATGGGGAAAAGAAGCCTACCATCAAAACTGGATCTAAAAGAAGATTTTTTTATAATGCAGTGCTTTCAGATCCATTGCACCTTAGCTTTAAGACAGAATATATCTGAAAAAGCCTTGCAGGGAGAACAGCACAAAACCCTGAACCAGAAAGCATGCTTTTCCAAATTTTTTTATAGAAAGCTTTCACCTAAGTAGGGCTTTTAAACACATTTCAACATAACATGGTATTTAAAAAAAATAAAAAAATAAAAAATAAAAAATTAAAAATTAAAAAGAAAAAAGATGAACTCTGATTTTTGTTTTTACTTCAAACAATACAGAGTACCTTGTCTCCTTGCTCCTTGTTACAGTTATCTGTTAGTTACACTATAACCAAGGCACAAGGGGAAGCCTAAGATTTCCCTCAAGTGCAGGACTCCCTCAGATACAAAGTGCACATTGTTTAAAACACAGGCACCTTCACATATAATTATGTGAGTTCCATTCCAGATCTGGTCTCAGCTTCTTCAGGTATCACTGCACCACACTCATTTCCTTGCTAAGCACCTTAAAGCAAGAAATGTTAACTTCTGGACTAGAATAGAACATTGGTTCCTGGTAATCACTATAGGCCTCAACAGCTTCAAATCTAAAGAGTAGAAGAACTAAGTTCTAATCTGTATTGTTTAGATGGTCACTGATCTGGAATACTCTGGAAAAGCATAGCCTCAACTAAAATTATGTCCCAGGCATCTAGACTAATGAAACATTACTAGTAAATTAGTTTTACATCACAAGATAATGCGCTTCTTTGTAGTACATTAATGCATAGACACAGATTTAGAAAGCAGTGATTTAAAGAGTGATCAGCTAAGAGCTTTAAATCAAATTACAGTTTTAAGAGACAATCATAAAGAATAAATGTTTTGCAAAACAGTTCCCATAAAAGTGATATATAAAGTCTACTTAAAACATTAACTAACTAGCAAGCAGAAACACTCTAATACTAGTTAGTGTCATTTTCTCTCCTGATTAGAAGTCCTGTTACAGAATTTCAAGCTATTGCGATCTCTGTGGCTTCAAGACCACATATTTCCTCAGGTATTGCTTCAACATCTGGTTACAAGCCCTGCAAAGATAATAATAACTGTGGTAGGGCAAGCACCGTTTGGAAGGGAGAAATCACAAGAACACATGCACAAAGCTTATATCTGATGCTTACCTCGAGACACTGAGAAAAAAAATTCATCTCAACATGATGAATTGGAAGGACTTAAATGCTTATTTTCAGCAGAACTAGGATTTTACCCGAAGAGTTGGTCTACATAATCTTAATAATGTACACAAGTGCTGAAACAGACCAACCTTAAGGCATAATACCTTCACTAAATCAGCACAGAAGTTATCCCTCATAGTGCTGAAGACACTTGTTTGTATGTTGCCAGGCCTGAAGATCTAATTTAGATTTCTCATGATTATTTTGCAGTCATAAAACCTCTGTGACAGAAGATAATTTAAGCATGGTAGAGGTCTCCACATATTGTTGCCTAAAAAGTATTTTATCAACCATTTCAAGTTGATTTACATACATTCTATCTGTCACAGTATTTATATGTTACTAATTCTTCTCAGATAATCAGCTTTTGTGGGTGTTATCTGAGTATTTGTTACACTCTTCACACTGATACAGAAGACAGCATAAACTACTTTGCTGCCATTGCTTTCACACAATAAGCATCTCATTTTACCCAAGACAGCGAGATGGCCAGGAATTGCAGCAGTGCTGAACTACTGCCAAGAAGCTACACCTTCTGCTCTACTGTCTGCAATATTTCTGTGTCAGAGAAGCATAGCTGATGGCAGTGTTGCTAAGATAAAGTTTTGGGAAAGCTACCATTAAGTCTTGTGGGAGAAAAACAGGTTAAAGAACCTGAGTCTGGTCAAATTCAATGGTCAATAAAGCTTCTGGCTTCTAACAGCTTTATAGTGTTCATGTCTTTTACCCAGCTACAGAAAGGAAACTGAAACATTTCAGGACCAGACGGTAATTTGGAAGCACCTATGAAAGCAAGTTAACAGGCAACAAACTAAAACCAATTTCTCCACCAGGAGTTGTCTATCTCATGTGTTCAAACAGTATAAATTTTCACAAATTTCTAGATTTTAAAACTTCAAGTGGGTTTTGCAAGAATCATGACATCCTACAGTTTAGAATTCACATGATTTATCAATTCCCCTACTCCTATAGTGTCCTCTCTTCAAAATGGGACCCTGGATCCTGAGTGCTTTAAAGAAATGCATTTGAGTAACTCCACATACTTCAAATAGAGTAACAGCTAAGAGTGGATTAAACAGCCACAGACTTCCAAAAATCAAAATACTTACTTCTAGGCAATTGCAACACTGATAAGTATACCCTAAAATACTAATCTTCCACCATATTTTCCAGCCAACTTAAGAACCCTAGTATTCTAATTCTGCCATCTCCAACTGACACATATCATAACCACCTTTATGAAGATAACATACTAAATATAGTCCAACAAAACTGAAGATGAAGTCTTTATAAAGACAATTGATTAACATGACATGACAGAAATTAGTATATCTTACAGAAGCTTTTACCTTGTAATTCCTTATAATTCAGCATGAGTGAAAGGAAAAGGTAATAACATAAATTTAGATATTTGTCCACAGCACATAAAGAAAAGCAGTTATGGAGAGACTACTCACTAATAAATCAGAAATTAACTCTGGAGATTATGTTTAGGAGGGCACCAACTTCTCATTCCCACCAGAATTCACAGCTGTGCAGCTTCCTCACTGTGTCTAGCAAGAAGTGTATTCATTCCAGCCTAAGCAACGATTACATCACGTTCCACTAACACAAATCTCTAACTCACCTGCCCAGAGCTTGAAGTACAAGCAGTACCAGTGGCCAGAAAAATACAGCAATGGGTGCCAGCTTTAGCTCAGTTGGTTAGAGCATGGTGTTAATAACACCAAGGTTAAGGGTTCAATCCCCACACTGGCCATTCACATAAGAGTTGGACTCGACAATCCTCATAGGTCCCTTCCAACTCAGAATAATCACTATTCACTACCTGGTAAATATATACAACAGCCTAGGCTATCAGTATACATCCTGGGTATATTTATTTCAGAGCTGTTTCTAGAGGATTGTTCATGTAATCACAGCTTTGTTTAAAGAAGACTGTGCTATACTGATAAATTCTGCATCACTCAACACTGAGAATACAGGAAAGACACGTTATAAATTAGGAGAGAACATACTGAGGTCCTCTTATTTACAACTGTGTCTTCCAATTAAGGTATGCTATATTCTGGTAATACATATATCTGGTCAACCCAAAAAAGAGTGTCCACAATGGTTACATCACTCAACAGTGACTATCAGTAAGAACTTGTGTTTATGCAACAGGGAGGATGAACTAGGAGAGGTGAGACGGGCTGGCAGGTAGAGGAGCAAGAGTGGACATCTGGCCTATACAATCCCTAGGCTTGATTCACTTACCTTCTCCTGTGAGATGAGAGACACACATACATGGAACAGCACCAAGCAGAATGCCTCCTGAACTGCTCTGGAGACTATTTCTCTAGTTTCAAGTTTCTCATAAAAATATTTAATAGCAGCACTAGCCCAGTGCCCAGTCACTCACCAATTGGTGTCCACATACACAGTGCATAATTACCTGGCTTGCCTGATGGTATTCAATGTGCCAGTCTGAACTACTGGCAGAACAGTGAATTCTTCAACATAGCAAACGAGATTAAGAAAGCCACTGTTGGTTAGGCAAGCCAACTACCCTTCCCCTCATCAAGTTTTCTGTATTCTGACCATTGGAATAGGTAAACTCTCCACCAGCATGTACTACAAGATGACTGCACAAGCTTACACAGCATAGCAGTACCCATTAAATACTGAATATAATACACAGACCCTTGTGTGGCACTGGTTCAGGAATTACCAATCATTTTGCAACTTGCTTCTAGAACACTCAGTTTTTAAACCTTAGTGAAGAATCATAAGACTGTTTTTACAACTGCAGAATTAGGAGTTCAGTGCACCTTGGTCTAGAAATACTCTGAAATTTATGGGCAACTGCATTGAGAAATTTATACAAAATAGCTACTGAATCGAGACCTCTGCTCTGAACAGTAGCAAAGGTCTGATACTTAACCACAGATCCAGAGTAGGTGCTGACCCTGTCCTGGGTGTGCTCACTTACAGAGAACTGGAAGCTTACCAGCTTCTATTTCTGGGTTTGTCCACCTTGTTGGAAAATGGTTTGCAAAGGAATTCTATATTGCAATACCCCGATGTGTACTGTCTAAAGAGTCTCAAAAGTCTTTGCTAGCAAATTTCGTCTTCTTGACCTCAGTGTGCCAAGATACTATTCAAATCATCACAGCAACAACTGCAGTACTTGAGATTATTTAAACTCTCTACAGATATGAATTTGTACTGTTTGTTAAGAAGCAATGACACTAAAACACCAGCAGCACTGGAGCTCTCAAGAATGGATGTTTACTCCTCTTCAACAGCTCCTTAGATTTGTAATATGATACACTTAACTGAAATATCTACAAACACAGTACTGATATTAAATAAAGGAGAGGGTTTCCAGTGTTTTAATTTTCAAAGCTACATAGACCTGTGAATGCCTAACAGTTTTAAAAATATATCCCAAAATATTACAATATTATTTAGTCTTTGAGCAAGTTTTTGAAACACATCACTTTCTTGGATATGTAGATAGCTGCAAGTTTGGGTTTATTCTGTTTAGATTTATTTTTTTTTTTAATAGAAGGAAAGATACCCAAGAAATAGGAATCATTCCTTCCTACATCTCATAGTGTGAACCCAAGTGACTAGGGCAGAGACAAAGATGCAGCCATTATCACCACACATTCAAGGAAGTCAATAAATTGAAGAGTCCAAGTGTCCTAAATGGCTAGATGAAAGTAACACCTGTAACTTCCATAGAAATACATCATTTTCACATTTGAATTCCTAAGTCAACAAAATATGAAGGACATGATTTATAACTTTTGCAGACTTTGAACTATTGTTATAAAGTCCTATAAAAATGGCATCTTGTTAGTGCATTAAAAATCTGCCTCCACCTTGCAGTTTGCCAAATCATACCAGGTTTCTGTTGCTTTTGAACATGGATGAGTTACCATTCCACTATCAGACAAGCCCGGTAGCAAGGATTATTTTTTCATCTCATTACACAAATTCGTAAGGATATGACTGTGGAAAGTTTTCACAGGTATCTTTTTCACTTTTTATCTACTAATTTAGATGACATCTGACTAATTTTATCGATTTCCTTCTCATTTCCTTAAAACCTTAAGTGGATGCACCATTTTACTAGGGAACCTGCTGTGAAGCCAATTTATTGGGAAATTCACATGTTGTTTGATATCCTCTAAAGACTCCTGAAGAGTTAAAGCGAGCCTTCGCTGTTCTGGAATTTCACCTTAGCACGCCGAGTTTAATGCACTCGTTTTCAGGACTGATCATCCCTTAACGCCCCGGAAAGGTCCTCAAGGTGGGAAACTGGAAGCCGAGACGGCTCTTCCAGCGATCCGATGTGGCTACGGCGGAGGCGAGCCTCTGCAGATCGCGGTACGCCTCTCACGGATCGCACCACTCTTCCTTCACCGGGCTGATGCACAGCACCGATTGCATCAGGATTCCTGCCGCTGGCGCACCCTTCCAGCGAGACCGTTCGCCTCCGTGCGCATCCAGCAGCGCCCGCCCGCGCCGCCAGCGCTCCGCGGGCAGCCGCCCCACCCCCGCCCCGGCACCAGCGCGGCAGCCCCCGCGACATCCTTACCCCATGGCGGCCGGCGGCGCCTGGCACCGGCAGTGCCGCGTCCCTGGGGCGCTCCTCGCCTCGCCGGCAGCTCCGCAGCCCCGTGGCGGCGGGGACGCTGCGCTGGGCTCGCCGCAGCTGCCGGGGGCCGAGTGGGGCCGCCCGCACCCTACGGAGCGCCCCCCGCGGGCCGGGCTCCCATGGCCGCCGGCCCCGCCGGGCGCCCGCAGGCAGCGGCTCCGGCCCCCGGGCGGGCGGCAGCGCAGGCTTCGGGGGCGGACAGGTCCCCCTCCTGTGGGCGGACAGGGAGGCGCTCGCCTTCTCCGCGAGGGGTTGGTGGGGGCTGCGGCGCTTCTGGCCGGGACGTGCGCGGCCGCCAAGGGCTCCGTGTGCCTCAGAGGTGGAGCGGGATGGGGCAGGTGGTGCACGCGAAGCTCCGAGCCGCCGCTCCCCCTAGCACCACCGCCAGCAGCGCGGCGGGCACAGATGCATTCTCCGGAGGAGGCAGAGCTAGCCGTGGCACCGGCGCTGGCATCGGACTCCCAGCGTGAGGCCGCTACTGGCAAGCTGCGGCCGCGCGTCGCCCGCGGGCACCGGGGCGCCGCGCTTCCCAATCCCCCGCCCGCCCGCCCACCCCCGGCTGCGGAGATGCAGGGCGCCGCTCCTCCTTCCCACGACGGCAGGCCCGCTCTTCGCCGTCACGCCTTCTTCTGCGACGGGCGGGAGAGTATCGTCCTGGGCCGCGGTGGATCGGTCACAGCGGATGGCGGGAGGGGCGGCCCTCGCCGAGCCCGCGCTGCTCTGCGGCAGGGGCCGCGGGCTCAACCCCGCCGGTGGGACGGAGGGAGGGAAGAAGGGAAGGAAGGAGGGAGCGACGCCGCGTCAGGCGGTGCACGGCTGCTCCGGCGCCATCGAGCCGCTGCCTCTGCCCGCTCGCATCCCCCGCCTCCGCCTCACACCTCCGCCACCGCCCGCCCGTCCCCTCGCGGTGGGTAGGGGCAGCCGCCGCGCGCAGCCCGCTCCTCCGTCCCGCTCCTCCTTGCCGAGGAAAGGAAAGGGGAGGTAGGAGAGAGCCGAGCCGAGCCGAGCCGAGCCGAGCCCAGCCGAGCCCAGCCGAGCCGCGCCGCGCCGCGCCCTGCCCTGCCTTACAGCCCCGCGGCGCACGCGAACAGCGCACTCCTGCCAGCGACAGCCCCTGCCCGCTCTGCCTCCATCCTCCGTCCGGCCGCCTTTAAATAGAACACGTCATTGCGCGCCCCTACGCACTGACGTCACGGCCCGCTCCGGGCGCTGACGTCACCGGGGTGCGGAGGATGATGTCAGAGCGGTCGGCGCGGCCGGAAGTGCTGCTATAATAGGGCAGGGCAGTGGGGGAGGGGCGGCCCTTGCCCCGCCCCCGCCCGCCCCCGGGCCCTGCGGAGCCGTCCCCAAGGCAACGGCGCTTCCACCGGCCCGTGTGGGGGGACACCCGCGCCGGGGGAGGGCCCGTGCCGCGGGACCCGCTCCGGAGCGCGGCTGCGGCAGCTCCCCGGCCCCCCCACTCGGGGAGCGAGGGGCACGGCGCTGCACTCCGAAGGCGGCCAGTGCCCCGTCAAACACGCGTCCCTCTGGTCTGCGGACGCTTCGCACCCGACGGCGTTACCGGAGAAACGGGAGAGAAGCGCGGCAGCCATTCTAAAACTGTGACCGCAAAAAATGTAGGTTGCAGCACGTCCGTGCTGGTACTACCGCTAAGGAAGGGCCAGCACTGTGAACTTGGTAGGACCTACAGTGTCTAGCTCAGTTCTTCAGCGGTGCAATGCAAGCAGCACGTGTTGCTGCTTCTCATCCATCAGAGTAGCCCAAGATCCATCGCCACACACTACTTACATGTATATAAATGTATATATACTTCATCTTAGGTTCTGCCAATACTTCCAGTAATTCTCCGAGATTCCTTGAGTTTATAAACATTAGGTCTAACTGCTCCAAGGCAATGTCTGTGGCATACCCCACAAGGAACATGCTCTTTGCTCCTTGCTAGGGTGAATTTCAGTATTTTTGTGGTATTTTCCTGTTTAAATGGTGTAGCCACCAGAGGCATATTAAACTACAATGGGCGTAAGAGGGAGATACCAATACAATACTAGGTGCCAATCCTAACATAAAAATTGAAGAACACCCAAGTTTTACCAGGGTATGTTATGGCATTGTAAAGCATGACAAAGCCAATTATAGGATGTTCACAGTTGTTGCTTTAACAGAGAGTTGTTTGTCCTCTCATAAGACCTCTGCTGGGACCAAGTGTATCCCAGAAAGAGGCTCAAATGAAAGTGCTAACAATCTGATCTCCCTGGAGTCAGGACACACATTTCCAAAAGTTATTTTAATTTACACATGCAGATGTTTTGCAGACTCTTGTTTCAACATTCTGACCTATAAAAGTAATCAGCTATGGGAAGAACAAGAATGACAAATTAGATGTCAAGGGAAACCTCTAATCAAGAATGAGCATAGGAAACACAGCATGACTTGTTACAATGGAAGTAGCAGCGAGGTATACTGCCTCACTGCAGAAAACAACAGTTTCCCATTTCTCATTTCTCACGCAGTACCTTGTTGCCTAAATGGCTGTGGGGAAAAAATGACTCCAAGCCAAATTAGGTAGGAGATAAGATAAGGATACAAAGGTTTTAATGAGTCCCCAGGCTTTCTGGAATACCCCCAGCGCGCGCTCCCGAAATCGAGATGTTCACAGTTTTTATAATGATTTTCACCCAATCCCGTCCAGCCACCTCTCAGGTTCTGCCCCTGCCACGCCTCTTGGAAATTGGGTCTGGGGGCGTTTTGGGACCCCCTCTTCTTCATCTTCATCTTCCTCAGAGCACGTAATGTCCTTGGAGGCCTTCCAGAATTCTAGGCCTGAAGGTTGTTGGGTCTAGGCTATATCTTGTTCCGTAGGGTTGAGATGTTCTTCTATCCTTCTGCCTTGAAAAAGAGACTAAACAGGCTAAGGAATTTAGGGAATTGATATGGGAATGGGTAACAGGGGTTTGAGCTGGTGTGTTAAAGGTAAAGGGATAATATTGCTGCTACTCTAAAATCTACATTTACTACATAACTACTTCTAAGATCTACAAAAATTAAAAAAATCAAAACATCAAAACTCCAGGGTATCAGTCCCCCCTTTAGAGACTGGACAAAACTCAAAAATTTTGTCCAATCTCTACTACTTACATCTAATCATTTTCCAAAAAGATGACCAACATCTACAACATTGGGTCATGCAATAAGCTATTACACAAACACTAACTATGTACACTACCAATAGAAACAGTTGTTTAATCCAGATCCAGTTCGGTAACCATGAAGTAAGTTTGTGGAGAGTGTCTCCCAAACCCAGTGAGACATTGTCCAGAGATACCTGGTGTAGGATTTTAGTTTGATTCCAAATTGTAGCCAAATTCTATAGTGCAAATTCAGCACTCACTTTCACGAAGAATATTAGGTGCATTTTACTAAAGCCAAATGTAAATTAGGCTCTAAACTTAATTCATAGTTACCGACTGTACAGATAACATGCACAGCAGAAACAGTCTATGTCACATCCTCTTCCTCTGAGTTGGGTTCTGCTTTGCTGATAGTCCCAGGAACTGAAGCTTTCTTTACTCTGGAGTAATGAAACCACGGTCCTTTGCCAGCAACTTTAACAGCAGTGAGGGGAGTCAGCAGGACTTGGAAAGGTCCTTTCCACTTGGCTCGCAGCGGGTCACTGTCCCACCATCTGATGTAGACCCAGTCTCCTGGTTGGAATTGATGAGCAGGGGTGTCCAATCCTATGGGCCTGGAAAGCTCGATGAATTTTTTGGAGTTTCTGTAAAGTAGAGCCGGTGTTGCTCCTGGCTTGAGCGTGATGCTTATGGGTTCTGCTTGCTTGGACTTCCTAGGACAATCGCTAGCCCACACTAAAGGGATCACAGCATTTTCAACTTCTGCGGGGATCTCTCCGTGGTTCTCCTGTATGAAAAAGGTAGCTGCCTCGATATATTTAGTGTCAGGGATGATAACTTTTATTCCCCCCCCCTTACAGAATTTAATTTCAGCTTCCAGTTTTTCTAATAAATCTCTACCCAATAAAGGCATAGGAGAATTTGGCATATAGAGAAATTGATGAGTTACTCAGTGTTTCCCTAATTTAAATTTCAAGGGCTTGAAGAAAGGCCTGGTTTCACTTGCCCCTGTGGCACCAACCACAGTTACAGTATCCTGACTCAGTTTTCCTTCCAAGGTGTTTAACACAGAATATGCAGCACCTGTATCAACCAAAAATTCCACATCTTCTCTCCCCAGCTTAGCTATAACCAGAGGTTCTGCTGGGGTAGAAGCCTCCGGTTCCCTTCATGCATTCTGGCTTAGAGTCAATTGGGAGGCTGGAGGAGGAGGTGGGAATTCACTTTTCCTCTTCAAGTCTGGACAATCCTTTCTCCAGTGTCCCTTCTTTTTACGAAAAGAACATACATCATTAGTCTTATCATGCTGGTAACTAGATCTATAATTCTCACGGTGGACATTGTGTTTGTGACGTTTCTGGTAGTTATTATCCTGCTCCTTTTCCCCACCTTTCTGGTCTCTGTTTCGATAGACTGTCCAAGCTATATTCATTAATTCACCAATACTCTTGTCCTCACCCGCTTTCTGTAGCTTTTTTCTTATATCGTCTGCAGATTGGCCTATAAATAAATAGACCAAGTGCCTTTTCCCTGACTCTGATTCTACATCTATATCTGTGTACTTTCATACAGCCTCTGTTAGTCTGTTCAGAAAATCTGTAGGGGATTCATTTTTATCTTGTTTCACTGTAAACATTTTTGACCAATTTACTGCTTTTGGAATTCCATATTTAAGACCATAAATCACCCAATCCTGATAGCGTTTCAATGCTTCCCTTTTTTCTGGTAAATTGGGATCCCATTTGGGATCCTCTGAGGGAAACACATCTTGCAGTTGTCCTTGCATCTGCCCAGATGTTATGAGCCTCTCTATTTCATCCCGGGCAGCTTTCTTAACCATGTCTATTTCACTAGAATCTAATAATGTGTCTAGCATTATTTCCAAATCTTCCCAATCAGGATTTTGCGTCTTTATTGCTCTTTTCATAAACCTAGTTACCTTGTCTGGGTTTTCCCTATATGTCCCAACTGAAGTTTTCCACTGCTGTAACTCACTTAGAGAAAAAGGAGTTTTTATCAGAACTGGACCCTGGTTGCTCAGAGCTTGCCTTAAGGGGGCTTCTACTGTAGGCTTTTCCTTTTGTGATCTTGTTCTACTAGCCACTGGATTGGGGTCTGACAGAGCTTCTTGTACTCTTCTTCCTCCTCTCTTTAGTCTCACTGTAAGTGGTTTCTCTTCCCCCCTCCCCAGTCTATCGTTTGATTCATCCTCAGAAGCTTCCGTACTTGTGTCAGAAAAATCACTATCCCGAGTCTTAACGTTTGTGCTCGAGGGGTCAAAAGGGGGAAGACCCCATCTTTGTCTCCTGTCAATAGGAGGAACTGAACTGCTCCTCCTCAATTTGCTCCTCCCCCGTTGTTGTAATTCTAAACCCTGGTCCCTTCCCTCCGTAGGGTAGGGCGGTGCCGAAGGGATGGGGGCGGGTTCGTCCCCGCCCCTCATGGCAGAGCTGGAGGGTCCTGTGTCAGCCGGGGCAGGGACTCTGGCTGTAGACATCGTCTCCGCTCCCACAGCAACTGAGCCTGTCCTGCCTGTGGCAGCCCCGGCGGGGGCCGCTGCCCCCCCGCCACTATGGGCAGAGCCCGCGGCTCCAGCCAGGACTGGCCCTACAGCCCAGGGAGGCGCTACCGCCCCCCCGTCACCGAAAGGGCCTGCAGCCCCGGCCAGGAACGGCCCCGCAGTCCAGGGGAGGGTTACCACCCCTGCCCCGACACCGGCAGAGCTCGCAGCTTCACACGGGACCGGCCCCGCGGTCTCAACAGGGGCTGGCTCCGCAGTGCCGGGAGGAGCCGCCGCCGATCCGGCCGCTCCCGTGCCGGTTGGAACAGCCAGCGCCGACCCCGCAGGTCCCGGAGCACAAACAGCAGTTCTCAGGACCCCCGCTCCGCCCGGAGCAGTCCCAGCTTGTCCTGCCGTTGCCCTCGAGGCCCCCGAAGCAACTTGACCCGGCACCGCAGGTCCAGCTGGCCCCGCCAAGCTGGCAGGACCCGCCCCGGGGGCTACCCCCGCTCCCGATGGACCTACGCCTGCCGCGCCCGCAGCCTGCGCCAAAGTTGGGGGGGAGCTTCCTATTCTCATATTTGGGGGAATTAAAAGGTCCAGATCTTCATATCCTGGGCTTTCAAGATTAGTTTCCTCCTCAGGATCATGCTTAGCACGATTTTTCTTTTTCTTTTTCTCCTCTAATGCCTTTTCTGTGAGTTCTGCTTCTATTTTAACTTTGTCCTTTTTATATGCCTTTCTCAATTTCGGACGGCTTAAGAAAAGATAGAATAACTCTGCATAATGCAAGTCAGACCACATCTCCTCCTTATGAAGGATTGTCATAAGATGAAACACTGTATTTGCCTCAAAAGAGCCAAATTTTGGCCAGACTATTCCTCTGATTTTCCCGGTATAGGGCCACACATCCATAGAGAGTCTAACTAACTCCCGCCTTTTTAAAGATGTCTCAGGACCAGTTAAATCATCCCAATACCGTAAAACCAAAGCGAGAGGGGTTCCCTCTGGAATTTCCTCTTTAGCTTGTGTACATCCCATGTTAACAAACAACACACGAGGAAAATGACAAGTCTAGCTTAGAACTCACAGCCACACACACACACACACACACAGACTTTGTATCCAATCCGGACACTACCAGGTTCAGGCAGAAACACAGAGTTTCAAGCGGGGGAGGCGTCCCCCCCCCTCTCCGGCCACACCTGGCCAACACGAAACCCGAAATCCTCCTGCCTGCCCTAACTTAAACTTTCCGGACAGTTCCACTGCCCACTTCGGCAAAAATCCCTTTGCCAACAGACTGGGAAAACACTGGCTTTTGGGCCCAAGTCCAGGTTTCCCTCCCAGTCTCACCGTATTCCCTAGCTCTGGGAAAGTCCTTCCCGCAGCTGCTAATTAAAATTCTCTAGGAGTTTTGTTCTTTATCTTACCTCCTCCACGTGCGGTTCCGAGAAGCTGGGCCCCCCGAGATCAGAGCAGGAATTCTTCAAGATATGCCGGCCGGGAAGAAATCCCTGCAAAATGGAATACCGATCCAGAGGAGTCACAGGTCTCGAGTCCCCGTACGGGCCACCAAAACTGTTGCCTAAATGGCTGTGGGGAAAAAACGACTCCAAGCCAAATTAGGTAGGAGATAAGATAAGGATACAAAGGTTTTAATGAGTCCCCAGGCTTTCTGGAATACCCCCAGCGCGCGCTCCCGAAATCGAGATGTTCACAGTTTTTATAATGATTTTCACCCAATCCCGTCCAGCCACCTCTCAGGTTCTGCCCCCGCCACGCCTCTTGGAAATTGGGTCTGGGGGCGTTTTGGGACCCCCTCTTCTTCATCTTCATCTTCCTCAGAGCACGTAATGTCCTTGGAGGCCTTCCAGAATTCTAGGCCTGAAGGTTGTTGGGTCTAGGCTATATCTTGTTCCGTAGGGTTGAGATGTTCTTCTATCCTTCTGCCTTGAAAAAGAGACTAAACAGGCTAAGGAATTTAGGGAATTGATATGGGAATGGGTAACAGGGGTTTGAGCTGGTGTGTTAAAGGTAAAGGGATAATATTGCTGCTACTCTAAAATCTACATTTACTACATAACTACTTCTAAGATCTACAAAAATTAAAAAAATCAAAACATCAAAACTCCAGGGTATCAACCTCATAAGCTAAACTAAAACCACTGAGCTAAAAAAACTTTACTCTGAGTGGCAAGAGTCTACGTCTATCGTGGGCAATTCTTAGAGCCTACCTGCATAGTTATGATGAGGCTGCATTATTTTTCTGGACTGCCATTGTCATTTGCTGGTTGGGTTTCACATGTTAGCTCTGAAACATATAAAGCTCTAGGTATTTTCCTCTGAAAATCAAACTGCGTTTACAGGCTTCTGTTGGTAAAACTAATGCAGTCCCTGTGTTGGGGCAGGGGAGGAAGACAAAGATTCACAACAGTTCTTTCTTCCATATGATTAGAGTGAAAATTACTATGATAAAAATTAATGCAGACTAATCAAGCATAAACAATACATAGCACTTAGATGCATTCACTGATGTCAAGTAGCTAAGAATTTTTATTCATTAGCTTCTAAAAGTCCCAAATTATATTCTGCATGCTGTAACAGCAGGTCAACAGCAAAGAAACTAAGGCTTTAAATCCACATATGAGTAACTGTTATATCAGTTTTGTTCTTTCAGCTCAAGCTCACACAGTAATGCAAATGCTTTAGTATTTCATTATATTCACAGCATTTTGTTTAGATATCACAAAGATGGTTCCATCTGTCTCTGCCTTTCAACTTGTTCACATATTTGTCTTGCATGAAGTATGCTTTCCTACACTATGTGCCCTTCTATAAGTAATATTTTAGTACGAATAGGGGGACAGATAAGATCCTGAGCAGGGAAACAGAGATATAGGGACAAAGAAAGGATCACTCCAGTTAAATCTCATTATTCATCGTTTTTTTCTTCCTAATTCTTCCTTTAAACAGTATTTACTTATTATTACAGTTAAGTGTAGAAGGTCTATCTAATTGTTTACTTCCATATTTACCGTTGCAGTTCCTCTGGGTCTGACAGCTTTCTCTAAGCTTTGTCTCGATGACAAACTTTTACAATTTTGATCTGTTTCCAGGTTGATTTGGTTGAGTTAGCGTTAGTTATCTTGTGGAAAAAGCCTCTGTTTATGCTTGCCAAGCTTACTGCCAAGCAGGGGGAAATCCCAAACTAAATAATTTAGAGTTGAACCTCTTCTCATCACTGTTAAATTCTCTATGTTATATTACTTCAGCCCTCAAGATGAGATGATTGTGTATTGTTTCCCCTGTTGACATCTATGATTTAATCACCAGGCTTGCTTTCTTTGTATCTGCCTTAACTGACGTAGATCACCATGTTTTTGTATCATATGTTAATCTGGGAATGGCAAGACAGATTGAGTTATTGAGCTATTAAGCTACCAAACTCAGTTCTGACACCCTTGCCCAGAATGGCCAACCAGCTGGGGCAACACCTATAAGCTTGGCAGCAGTTATCAATGCTTCTGAAAGGAGTTATGTATTGAAACTCCCAGTGGAATACCTGTAGATGGGAAAAAAAACCCAGATGGCTATGCTGTCTGAATCTCAAGCCTCTCATGTAAAAAATCTCAAGCCTCTCATGTGTATCAACATGGCCACTGGCCTGCTCAAAGTCCTGGAAGAGCAGAATGACAGAGATGAAAAATCAAGAAACACCAAAGAGGTCTGCATTTTGCCTAACCTTCAATGGTGCCTGTTTTCTCCATGAAAAACCAGTTCTCTACCGCTTGATTGCACATTGGTTAGGAGGTACCATTCTCATGAAAAAGACAGGGGAATCCCATTTTGCTAGATTAGACACTGAAAAGATTTGAACTGCAATTGCTTGTTTGGCTCTAGTCAACACACTCAAAACAAAGGACTTCTAGCTGCACGAAACCCAGAAAGAAACTCTTAAGGATGTTTAGGGAACCTCTGATTCATTATGTGAGAGTAAAAATCTAAAAAATTGCTTGGTTGTTTTATCAAACTAAAATCCAATATAACACAATATGATGCTCTGTAAATATTTTGGGTGAGGTTATTACAAGTAAGGAAGCAAAAAAGAGCTGTTAAATGGCAAAATTAACAAGTATAAACTCACTATGAATATTTTTTCTAGTACTCCAAAGGTTGTTGCTCTTCAAGAAGCTCATAGCTTCAAGAGTAGCCTTCCTAAACAAAGACTGTGCAAAAGAAGCCATCACGGATGGCAGTCATCACTGGCTCTATGTGAGAGAAGGCAGAGGCAAGTGTAAGGACAAAGGAATCTTTGCTCCGGCAGCTCACAGCCTGCAGGCACTACTTCCTCCAGGGCTCTGGACTGGGGTGATACTGCTGCTCTCTTACATCAGCTGCTGTTTGTTTAAAACCAGATGAGTGTAAATTCCAAAAACCCTAAGGAAATCAGGGGTGTTTATTCCCTTTGAAGATAAGGGAGCCAGGACCTCACACTCGCCTCACTTCTCATCCATTACTGCTATTTAGTGTTTCTTCCCTCCTCCTCCTCCTTTATATCTTCTCCTTGCCCTCCTTTCTCTGTCTAACCACATATTTCCCTCCCCACACACATGATTCTTTCAGTGAGTGGGATCAGTTCTCCATCATTTCCCCTTGCAAGATCTGTGTTTAATTTATAAGTGAAGCAGAGAAAAAAAAAGAAGAGAGTAAATGTCATCCTCTTCCCTGAGCCCAAGTTCTTGTCTGCATTTTCATCACTCTAGAATAATCTTCACTGTCATATCAGGTGGGCCTGGAGAGGTTCTGGAGCAATATTACAACCACTATTTTTTCTCCTAGAATAGATGACAAAGCATAAGTGTTGCCTTATATTCAAATGAATGTGGTACTCTAAAACTAAGACTAGATTTGATTCTGAAAGCAACCATATGACATAATTCCCTGAGATGCCTTAAGGTTCAATACTTCTAACTCTATCTTTTGCCAGTGAATGCACCCACTTCCAACATTTCATTGTCTTGCCACCAGAAATATATCACACATCTCCTACACAGCTCTGTGGCACCACACCCCTACTGGAATTTTTTTAAGATACTGATCCCTGAGTAATGCTTTCATTTCTTACTTGGGTTTATCAGTAGCTGTTATTTCTTCCACTGCTTTTTCTGACCATACAGAAACATAGTTTATGCCACTAGACAGATTATGTCAGCTTGTCATTTCTGTTTTATTTTGCCAAGTTTATCTAGATACATCACTCAGCTTTGTTTCCCAAAGTCTTTGCAGACATTTTTGCAGCTTCAGCTGAAGATTATAAAAATATTTTAAAAAAACCATCAGTGCATTTTTTACATATGAGTTTTGAAATGCAGCAATCATGGCACTGTGGACCTGAAACCTCCCCAACAGTACCCTTTCTTGGCAAAACTGTATTTGCACACAATGAGTCTTCTTTTCTAGTGTGTCCTTTGTGGATCACATCTGAGAAACTGCATACTGATAAAAGTTTTTTTTTTCAGTCATATTTACATCATAGACAATATGGTCTGTGTTTTCAGAAAGAATAAGTCATAGCAATCATATGCTATTCTTCTTTTTGTTCACTCTTCTCAAACGAGACCAAGTTGCTTTCTAACAGAACTGACAAATTCCAAACATCACTCATGAATTCTATATCTGTTTTTCCTATCTTTGAAATAATAATGTAATATTTTTATTTCTCAGGGTCTGAACACTTGTAGTACATGAAATACTAATTCACTAGTGAATGTAAGATTGCCTTAGAATAATTACTTTCTGGTTTTAGCAGTTCCTCTTACTTGTTTTTTAAAAGTTCTTGTAGACTTTTTAATAATAGAGTCTGTGAATATTTGAAAAAATTGCTTAATTTTCTGCCTGACTTTTCCTTTTTAGAGGTAAGTTTTTCTGAGACTTTGAAAAAGTAATACTTGGAGAAAATTGTGCTTTCTGTAAATCTTTCCATTAAGAAAATCTAGAATTCCCGACTGTTTTCACAGACTTTCCATGTGCTTGAACTCCAGATGCTGCTGAGAATGAAGTCCTAGCATACACAAAGTTTTCTCTTCATGTGCAAAGATTTTTGACCAACCTTTAAGAAATACTAACATCTACATGCTGTGATGCAGAAAACTTAAATTTGGCCACAAACACACTGATTATCTTCCCACACACACACTTTTAATCTTCTTCCATTCTTCTGGCAGTTTGGTCCAGAACTGGACTTCAGGTAGGGTCTCATGAAAGCAGACTAGAGGGGCAGAAGCACCTCCCTCAACCTGAGCTGCTTCTGGACACTCTTCTTTTGATGCAGCCTAGAATGTCATTGATTTTGTGGGCTGCAACTGCACATTGTCAGTCATGTCTTCTCATCCAGCAACACCCTCAAGTTCTTCTCCTTAGGGCAGCTCTTGATCCATTCTTCACGCAGCCTGAATTTGTGCTTGGGATTGTTCTGATCCACGTGCAGGACCTTACACTTGGCCCTGTTGAACTTTATCAGGTTTGCATGGGCCCATCTCTCAAGCCTGACAAGGTAATAGCTGTTCTGAAGAGTGAAGTTACTCCATTCTGCTGGTGGTCCATGTGGGACCATAGGATGGCATAGGGTGGGATTTATCTTTTATCATTCAGATCCTTTAAGGACATTCAGAGTGCACTAAAAGGTTGAAACATTAGGCTATCAAGGGTCAGAAATTCCATAACTGAGGTTGCACAGACAAACATTGTAATTTCCTTTCATTTTGAGAATTACATGACTGCAGATATTTTTTGCACAGAATTCCTACCTCATTCAACAAATAGGATGGATCTTTGAAGATGATCTGCAGTGAAAGAAAATCTACCTTGAAGAAGCAAGAAGCTTCATGTATTGCATTACTTGAACAAATGCATTTCCTAGTGGAAACTTAGTTTTCACTCAACAGGAACAAAAGGCTTCTACTAAGGTAGCTTTAGATGTGGAAGAGTAAGGAAAATGAAGTTAAATGAAATGAAGAGAGGATGATTTATTTTAATTTATAGCAGCTGAATTCTGTCCAATGAAACAATACTTATGTTCTTGCTACAATACTTACACAACTCTAGCTGAGAGATGAACTTGAAATTTGCATAAGTGCTTTATATAGAATTATAGAATGGTTTGAGTTGGAAGGGACCTCAAAGATCATCTGGTTGCAACCCTCCTGACATGGGCAGGGATGCTATTCACTAGATCATGTTGCTCAAGGCCCCATCCAACCCAGCCTGGAACACTCCTAGGGGCATTCTCCACTTCTCTGAACAACCTGTTTCTGTGCTTCATCATCAACAACTGAATTAAGATTACACTAACAATCTCATCCCTGTCATGCCCCAGCCTTAAACACTTGGCTTTATATTTGAATTCTGTTAGCATAGTTTAGCACAGTTTTTCATATGTCTAAGATTCATGTAAAGGGGTTGAGGTTTTTCTTCTCACAAATTAGTAAAATACAAAAGTCAGACTAGTATCTTCTCTTCCTCCTCCCTCTCTGTTCCCATTTTCTCCTGTGTTTTATTATTCCCTTTGTATTTTCATTGTACTTCTACTATCTTGATCTTCCACATCTAAAGACCTTAACAAGCTCTGCAATAGCCCTATGTCATTGCCCATTATCTTGCCCCACCAGCAGCCAGGACAGTGCCACCCTCATATTGCTTTCTAAGAGCCCAAAGAGAAATCTATTTCCTCTATTTTTTCTTTCCTCATCAGGACAAATACCTCTTCCTAACCTTTCAGCTACTATGTCTCAACTTCTGTTGGTCATGCATAGTCCATGGGCTGAGTGGTTCAGCTAACACAGCCTTTAGCAGTGTCCCCATTCAACCTCCCTTTTCTTTGGCCATGGCATCCTAGCAGGACAGGACAGGGCACTGCTGTTCAAAGACTGCACTGAAAGTGTTGTACATTTAGAGAAGAGTAGATAGAATAGAGTGGAATGGAATGGAATGGTTAGATTCCTTTCAGTTGGAAGGGACCTACAACAATAATCTGCCAGTCCAGCTGCCTGACCACTTCAGAGATGACCAAAAGTTTAAGAATGTAATTAAGGGCATTATGCAAACACCTCCTAAACACCAAAAGGCTTAGGGCAGCAACCACCTCTCTAGGAAGCCCTTTCCAGTGTTTGGCCACTGTCTCAGTAAAGAAATGTTTCCTAATCTCAAGTCTTAACCTCCCTGGCACATCTTTGAACCATTCGCATGTGTCCTATCACTGGAACACAAGGACAAGACATAAGCACCTCCCTCTCCACTTCTCCTGCTCAGGAAACTGTAGAGAGCAATAAGGTCACCCCTCAGCTTACTGGACAAGCCCAAAGTCCTTAGTGGCTTCTCACAGGACGTGCTTTCCAATCCTCTCACAAGTTCTGTTGCCCTCCTCTGGATGCATTCAAGGACCTTCACGTCCTTCTTAAATTGTGAGACCCAGAACTGCACTCAGCACTTCAGGTGAGGCTGCACCAATGCTGTATACAGTGGGATAATAACTTCCTCTTGACGAGCTGACAGTGCTGTGTTTGATGCACCACAGGATGGTGTTTGTTCTCCTGGTGTGCCAGAAGACACTGCAGACTCACAGTGAGCTGCTGTTTATCAGCATGCCCAGATACCCTCCTGCAGGGCTGCTCTACAGCCATTCCAAATTTATACTTGTGCCTGGCTTTACTACAGCCCTGGTGCAGAATCCAATATTTAGACCTGTTAAATTTCATCCCATTAGTGATAGCCTGATGCTCCAAGTCAGCTAGATCCCTCTGCAAAGCTCTTGTCCCTCAAGAGAGTCAGCAATATCCCCTAGTTTGGTGTCATCAGCAAACTTGCTCATGGTACATTCACTCCTGTATCCAAATCATTGATAAATATACTGAACAGGGTTGGTCCTAGAACTGAACATTGCTGAGGAACATCCTGGTGGCTGGTCACCAGCCAGATAGCCCCAAAGGCATCAGCATGCCTTTTCCTGGGCTTGCATGCAGGCCCTTGTTTGTCTACTATGATCCTGGAAATGCTCAAAATCAGTGCAAAACATCAGGATGAACCAACTTTCCTAAGTATTTGCCTTTCAGCTATATATCTCACTGGGTGCTGCTGACACTATATCTAGTCATGTAAATGTAGACACTCCATTACAAATTAAGTGATTCAGAAATCTTGTCTGAAAGTTAACTGAGGCTGCAGCACCCTGAGAAATGCCATAGGGAAGATCCCCTCCCATTCTTACCCTCCATGCTATAGCAGTTAGCTCTTTAAGTTCTGACAGCAGATTCACTTACTTCATAGGAACTGTGTAGATCTTAGGAAGCATTTCTGTGTAAATTTATGTCTTTGCCTCACAGGGAGCACCATGAAGAGGACAGATCTCACTTTGAGAAATTAAATGGAAAAAGAAAAGAGAGCTGGAAGGCCAAATCTGATTTGCAGAACCAGCATATTAATTAACCATTGAATGTATATTATTGTAGTTGTCACAGAAGAGAATGTAAAACTTTTGACACACACCCTGAGGTGATTCAGTGCAGTTTCTTCTCTGTCAAACCATGCCAGTTCTTGTGGTTCTACAGCTGAATAAACTTACCCTAACCTACCCTAGCACTGCACAACACCACACACACTTCCTGAGACAGGACAGACTTGTGCCATTTCCTAAACACTTCCTCATACATCAGCTTCACTGGCTGGCTCAGCTCTTCCCTGGGTGGATCTGGCTTTGACCTGCACAGGGCAGCTCTGGCCTCTCGTCAATATAGACAGCCATGCAGGCCCCCTCTGCCCTGTCCCCCTATTAAAAATTATGCTGAAACACCAGAAAATTCAGCATTTTACATGAGGGGTGGAAGTGATGCTAAGAAGTTGCTACTGGCAGCAGATGAGTAGTGTGACAGTGCCAACGAACCTTTGTTAAACATTCTCTCCCTTGTCCGGATAAGAAGGGGAGTGATAAAGTGACTTTGGTGGGTTTTTGGCATCCAACCAGGGTCAACCCACTATAGATACTTGCTTTCACATTTGTAGCCTTTATGCATAAGATACATTTGCAAAGCACAAATGCTTTATTTTCACACCTTGCTAAAGAAGTGTACCATTACACTGGTTAAACTTCCATGAAGTACCATTTTCAGGTTACCTCCTGTAGATTGCCTGTGTTTTCTAAGATTTTACTGTTCATGTGATCATACTTTGCAATGTGATGACCATAACTTAGAAAAAAATGTATTTTAATACCTTGGCCAATAAGTTAGTCATAATATTATTTTCTAGTCACACATCATACAGTCACCTTAATATAGGAGTTCAAGATGCAGTAAGCTACAACTAACATCTGATATCTGATGTTTGCTAAGTAGTCATAAGATATATATTATAAATAGCACTCTATATAATTAGAATTTACATAATAAAAAAGAAGGACACCTATATAGAGTGGGATAAAGAAGAAGTAATTAAAACCATAGTATACAGCCTATCTAAAACTGTAGAGTTAAGGCTTCCATGGTAAACTTAACTCTGCATTTCCTGCCTTTAATGATTTCAAATCTCAGCTTTACTGTATCTTTAATATAGTATTTCACACTGAATGCTTTCACCAATAGAAGGATTATTTTGAAACCTGACATTTCTAGGACTCCTAACACTAACCCAATTTGAAAACAACATTATAAATTATTCAGAAGAAACTGTATTTAGTGCACAGCAAAGACTGAACTTGTCTCAAGCTGGTGTAATGTATTACGGATATGTGGCAGCCTCTTCATGGATAAGGTGCTGGCAGCTCCCTCTGTGACACTGGCTGAAGAACTATCTGGCCTGAAAAACACCGTATTAAGAAGAAGATGAGAAGAAGCACATCTGCAAATGTAAAGCTGAAAAAAAATTTTTATTTGAATTACAACTCATGTAAGAACATATAGCAAGTGCACCTGGAAAAATGCTCATTGTGAATATAAGCAAGCAACACTGTGGATTACTTCCACATTAGATAGAACTGTTCTAATTTTGACCCTCTAACTTTTGATTGGGCTTCTGTAGTTTACTTCAGCAAGTGTGTATGGGCACCCAGATATGCGTCCATCTCTTGGCTAACTGCGTTTTAAAATTAGTGTCACTTTTATAGCTTACTAGTAACAGAAATGCTAGCAACTTGAGAGAGAGAGACCCAGGTACAGGTACCTAGTACCAACTGTTTAAAGGCTGCTTTAATTAAATGTTTAGTAAAACAATGGCTTTAATTATTCCTATTGTAAGGCTTCATAGAAAAGTCCTGAAGAAAACACATTTATTCACACTGAAAAGTTTAGGGTACCTTTAAACTTGTTAATAAAAAAGTTCTGCTTTCTGGAGCAAAAACTCTTGGACACTAGTACATTTTATTTCAAAGCTTTTATGGTGCAGGAAAATATTCTTCATTCATCCATGTCTATTAGTATCTGATGGGTAGATGTCAAGACCATTGATGGATCCAGGCTCTCCTTGGTGGTGCCAAGCAATAGGATAAGACACAAGGGGCAGAAACTGATGCACAGGAAGTTCCACCTGAATAACAAGGAATAACTTTACTCTGTGGGTAACCATGCACTAGAACATATTGCCCAGAGAGGTTGTGGAGTCTCCCTCACTGGAGATACTCAAGAACTGTCCAGACACATTCCTGTGCCATGTGCTTTAGGATGATACTGCTTAAGCAGCGAGGTTGGACCAGATGACCCACTGTGGGATGGAGATAAAAACCTGAAGGAGACAGTAAAGAAATATAATACAGCAGAATTTATGTTGACCACCAGCAGACGGCTCTTGCACCCTACTCAGCCTTTGGCAGTGCACATAAGAAATGTCAGGAAAACAGAATGCAGGTAGGAAGTTATGTTTTGTTTATTAACTCACAGTAGGACCTCACAAATTTTAAGGTCAAATCTCAATATGCAGGTTGGGAACTCATAAATCCTAATTGCATACTTAAAAATATCAATTTTAAATCAAGTATAAAATAGAGGTAATACCGTTTTTACTAAATGCCTAATTTAAGAGAGAAAAAAGTTTGTATCTGTCTGTCCCCCAGTTTGGGGATGTTACTGTATGCACAAAGTTAATGAGTAGGAATTGCATCCAGATATATTAACCCTACAACAATTTTTCTCAGCCACTGGGCAACAGCAGAATATCTACTAGATCTGTTGTAACAATAATAAAATTCCTGCTTAAATACTAACCCTCAGAAATGGACATATCAGCCATAACCTTCAAAAACCTTTAAAAATATTGTATTGAAAGGTCTTTAATTACAAAGTTTACAAAACCTAAGCATTGAATTAATAAAATTACTAGCAAATATAATCATTAATCTAACTACTGCAGAGCATTAACAATTTATCACAACAATTTAATTCTCATCAAATGCACATAGTATATTTTCTACAGTAATCTTAATGGTGCACTAGAAACTACTCATCTGGAAAAGACAAAGGGATCATTCATATGTAGACATCCCAAATAAAGGTAACCATAAATACATATTTTGCATAAATCATTATAAGAGATACATTAAATCTGTACTTTGCAATTTTAAGTTGGAATTCATAGACATAGGTTTGCAATTATCTAATATTTTCATTTCAATGTTCATGACACTAATTACATTTCATAAATACTTTATTACATATATATATATATAGTACTGTATATTACATACATGCATATAAAATTACCATATTGTACGTAATAAATATATCAACTGATCTCTCACTTAAAAGCACAGAAGAAAGAAAATAAAAGCATACATGAACATCACTGAATCTGGCTGAAGGTTGAACATCAGAACCAGGATGCTGCACAATGGGGGAACAATACGGCAGTTCTGTAATTCATTATTAATTTTTCATTCAGTATTTACTTGCTACATTTTTGAATCTTGTTTTTAATGCCTTTGCGCCTTTTTAACACAGTTTCTTAATGTACATCTAATTTATGTTCTTTGTATGATTATTAAAATCTTGTATTGTTTTCCTGGGAAAAGCTACTTTTTGCCTGGTACATAAAATTTACTTTAGACCTAAGTCTCTGGTTTGGCTTCAGTCCCAGAATATCCTGACTTATAAACAAACTGCAAAGCATTTCATATGGGTATCATAATTAAAAAGCTTCAGTCTTCACAGCGGATCCTGCACTGTATTAATCTCTTTTATGTGCCATCTATTTCTCTGGAGTTACATTTATTATTTTAATATATGGGCTGTGTTTGGTCTCAGTACAATATATAAAAAAAGGGATACTTAAAATTAAGCACTGTATTGACATGTTTCCTTATTTCAGAACTGGTCATGGAAACTAGTAACATCAAAAATTATAGCATGTTACAGCTGACATTGAAACTGAACAAGTGTCTCAAGTAAGTTAAATAATTTCAAGTCTCAAGTGTAGGGAATGGATGAGTAGACAAGCTCCAGTTTTTTATCACTCTTAATGAGTGCAGTATTATCAGGTGTTCTTTAATAAGGCTGTTTGTTATGGTTAAAGTATGTTCTAACCATACAACTCTCATTGCCCATAGTCTTTCTCTGGTGTCAAGAGGCAAAGAAAAGAGTATTGCAGACTTTTTTCTTAATATTAGATACAGATTTCCATAGAGGAATTGGGTTTTATTCTTCAGTTTTGCTCCTTGAACATTGAGCTGCTTTGACCAAACTTTCCAGCAGTTTACCTTCAGACAGTGACTACAGCTGGAGCACTTCAGCTCCAAGTTTCAGAAAATTGCAAAAAGCACCAATTAGGGGATTTAATGTTGCATAATTGTTTCCATTCTATGAGAGAGATTGTAAATGGTTGATCAGAGACCTCTTTGTCAATCACTTCTGGAAAACACTCTCTTTCCTCTCTCTCAGAACAAAATATAGTTTATGGAGGTTGAATTCAGACTTTGATTCTATTATAGATCATAAATTTCCTTCATTGATCATTCAGGTTATTTTTTTGTTTTTCCAACAAATTAGTCTTACAAGCTCCTCTTACATAACAAATATTTATTTTAAAGCAAGCGTCTTTTAAGGCAGAAACACAGGACCAGTTGTTAGACACCAGGTGAGTTATTATTGGGTCAGAACCCACTTGTGGGTAGTGCATGTGTGTGTGTGTGTAGGGGGAAGGGATGGGTAGAACTTAACAGAGGTGGGGTGGCATCACATCCCTCATGGCAGCCCCTGGATCCCACATGGGACAGCCCCAGCATAGCTGCCGGTCAAGCAGCCCAGGAAAACTAGAACACACCACACCTCCTGAAGCCCCTAACCCAGCCTCAGACTGACGGGGACAGTGAGAACATTGTTTCTCACTCTGACCTGGAACCCCAGAGTGGCTGGAGGGGTTGGCCATAGAGACCAGAGCAAATAAAACAAGGGCATGTGTCCGGCTCGTATTGTGGCACTGCCACTAGGTCTTGTGAGAGCTGGTCTTCTACAACCCTTCTGTGGTAGCTCTAAAATCTGTCTCTCCCTCTTTCTCCTTCTCTTTTCTCGATCCCTCTGTTCCTCTTTCTCTGCTCCTTTCTTGATGCTTTGGGTGGTTTGGGAGTGGAGGGATTGGATCTTGATTTAAGTGTTATTGGTTTCCTGGACCTTGACTTCAGTGTTGTTGGATTAATAGTATATGCTGCATCAGTACTGTGATGGAAGATTTTGTCTAGCTTGTGTGGTGCCCTTTTGAACTGTGGCCAAGTCCCCTTATTTACTCCTCTAAATTAATAAAGTAATTCCTTGGAAACAAGCCAGTATCTTATTCTCTTGATGCTATTTTGAGGTATTAAAGAACCCTATATCTATATGTTAAAGTAAAGCTCTTAGCCAATCCTGTGAGCCAGCAGCTCCTGGGGCTGGAGTTTTACACCAGTCCTAAAGCTATTCTGTTTGGGGGAATCTGTTGCAATCACTGGTGCAAGTTCTCAAATTCCTTGTTGTACAGTTGTTCAGTTGAGTGTCCCTTGTCCAGCAGCCTGATTCCTGACTAAATGCAGAAGTAAGGCTTTGTATGTCTTTTCTGACAGAAGAGGATCTGTAAACTGGCTGAGATCACAGTCAGGGTCAGGAAGTAAGACAGTAGATACTGAAAAATAGAGCAGCTCTCAGCACATCAAAGCACAGAGATTTGTCTCCGAAGACTGTTGGCAATTTGTAAAATGTCAGGTTATTTCAGGTGTCTCACTGAAATGTGTAGCTATGTTGACAAGTCAATGCAGGTAAGACGTTGGGAGAAAAATCCTTAAAAGTGAGCAATCTGAGCCAGAAAAAAAAAAAAAAAAAGTGATTTGGTAATCTAAATTGATGCAAACACAAAATACAAGGGTGCCTTGTGCCAAGGAGCAGGGAAGAAGGAGACCAGAAAAAAAACATAGCAACACAAGTTACCTTAATTGGGTAAAGGATTCCTAAATCTTCTTTTCCCTTTTTTCTTTTTTTTTTTTTTTCCATTTTGCTGTATAAAAAAATGTTGATGCTTAACACACTGCTATAAACACTGCCTGTTACGAGTTCTACTGACTGTTCTAGGTTATATTTATTGTAGGCCCCATAGAAAATGTGAGAATCCTGGAAGAGTGACATGGTATTGCTTAATGGATAGATTATGGTAAGAAGAGTGGTCAGATGGTCTGGAGAACACTGGTTGAATGGGCTGTATGGGGAACTCCAGCTATAAGGAGTGGTATCACTGATTTTTAACATTTAAGACATGAAGTTTCTGCCTTGAGCAGATATTATTCCTTTGGTTCCAAACAAATAGCACAGAAAGAGGGCTGAGTTCCAGATTGTTGTGGTTTAACCCCAGCTGGCAACTAAGCACCACACAACCACTTGCTCACTTCCCCACCAGCAGGATCTGGGAAAGAATCAGAAGGGTAAAATCTAGAAAACATATGGGTTGAGATATAGATAGTTTAATAGGGAAAGCAAAAAGCTATGCATGCAAGCAAAGCAAAACCAAGGAATTAGTTCACTGCTTCCCATGGGCAGGCAGGTATTCAGCCATCTCCAGGAGAGCAGGGCTCCATCATGAGTAACAGTTATTCAGGAAGGCAAACACCATAATTCCAAATGCCCCTGGCTTCTTCCTTCTTTCCCCAACTTTATGTACTGAGCACAGTGTCATATGGCACGGAATATCTCTTTGGTCAGTTTGGGTCACTTGTCCCAGCTGTGTCTTCTCCCAACCTCCCATGCACCCCCAGCCTCCTCACCAGCATGGCAGTACAGAAAGCAGAAAAGGTCTTGACTCTGCTGTAAGTGCTGCTCAGCAATAACAAATACATCTTTATGTTACCAACACTGCTTTTAGCACAAATCCAAAACATAGCCCCGTACAAGCCACCATGAAGAAAATTAACTCTATACCAGACAAAACCAGCACTCAGACCAAAATCCAAGCTCTGCTTAACAGGGCACTGGTAGGATTCTCAGGAAACTAAATATCTATTTTTCTACTTGTTCTCTGTTTAGGCTACCTTAAACTTAACTTAAACTCTTGAACTCCACAGGGGACAGCTCTTCTTTCATCCTAATGTGTCCCAATTCAAAGTCTTATCACTCCCAACCCCAACTGACACCAGGAAGTTGTATCCTTTATAAACCATATCCATTACCCCTATGTTAACTGTGGGCTGAGGTTAGCCAAAGACCCCAAATCACACCCGAGATGGCAAAGCTGTAAGGGGATTTCTATGTGATTCCCAAATCTGCCTGTAGAAGCCCTTTTGCAACCCCCCCCACAACAGAACCCTTCAGCTTTGTCTCTCTTCTAATCTTAACCCTGGCCAGGTATCCTTTAAGGTAGACCTTAAACACAGAAAAACCAAACTGTAGCATGGATGAAAAATATCCAGGACAGAACTGATTTGGCAGCCCAAACCTTCCCTTGGCAGCCTGCCTGCAGCCCTGCTTCACCTAGATCCCTAGGCTTTGTCTCTCTTTGAACCTTAGTGCTAGAAGACCTTTAACACCAGGCAGACTGAAATATGGCTCAGACAAAAAGGTTCCCAAAGAATTCCTTCTGCAGCCCAGATCTTCTCTCAGCAGCCCCACTTCAGCTAAACCCTTAGGAACTGTCCTTTCCTTGCCCTAAAAGTGTCCAAGGCCTTAACCCCA
The DNA here is from genome assembly GCA_038380795.1 of Pyrocephalus nanus. Lineage (NCBI taxonomy): Eukaryota > Metazoa > Chordata > Aves > Passeriformes > Tyrannidae > Pyrocephalus > Pyrocephalus nanus. Next base: position 22,435,130 of record CM076263.1, read on the forward strand.
GGCAAACCTAAAACATGGCCCTGATTCAAGTCTTTGAGAGTAATTCTTCTGCAGAACTATCCCTAGGCAGTCCCTCTGCAGATCCACTGCAACTAGAGCCCCAAGAACTGTCTCTCTTCTAAGTCTAAAATTGCCCAGAACACACTTTTTGCAGTCCAAACTCTTCCTTGGAAGCTCGTCTGCAGTGCCATGTCACCTAGACCTACAGATTTTGTCTCTCTCTGAACTCTAAACCTACCCTTAACTCCTGTCATGTGCTTTGGCTAATAAATAGTCAAAATGGCCAAAATAAAAAATTCACAGGGAAGTTTCTTTGTGGCTGAACTTTGCCTTGCAGCCTTATTCCATATAAAACCCTAGCATTTGTCTCTCATAAATGTAATGATAACCATAGCCATGGGGTGACCCTTAAGCAAAGGTCCCATGCCACAGCTAAGGTTATTAAGTCCTTTTGCAGCCCAAAACTTCCCTTCTCAGTCCATTTGTAGCCCCACTTCATTGGGCCCTAGTTTTGTCTCTTTCTTATCCAGTAAGTCTATCTGTGAGTAGCCAGTCTTAGAGTGACAACCCCAGCTGTTGCCTGCTCTCAGATGAGCAAGCCTTCAAAGAAACTCAAAACCGAGCAAGACCTCATCTTACTCCTCTCTCAAAGAGGAGAGCTTCCACAGTGTGTGCATGTGTCCCTGCCTACTGTTTCAGTACCCACTCATAGCAAGAGCCCACTTCCAGTAATTGTCCTTCTCAAGAAGGAATCATGTTAAAAAGGACTTTATGGTGCTGGAGCATATCCAGGGAAGGGCAATAAGGCTTGTGAAAGGTCTAGACAATGTATCTAATGGGTAATGGCTGAGAGAGCTCAGTCTCAAGAAGAGGAGGCTCAGGGGGGACCTTCTCACTCTCTGCAACCACATAAAAGGAGCTTGTGGTGAGGTGGGGGGCAAGTCTCTGCCTGCAGTGAGAAGAGGAAATGGCCTTTAACTGAGACAGAGGAGATTCAGAGGAGGTATTAGAAAATTTTTTCACTGTTAGGGTGGTCAGGCACTGGAATACGTTGCCTAAGGAGGTCATGGAGACACCATCCATGGAGATGTTCAAAGGATGATTGGTTCTGATGCTTAGTGGTTACAGAGACAGCGCTGGTGGATGGCTGGACTGAATGAACTTTAAAGTTCAGCCTTGATGATTCTGTGATTCTGCTTCTGTCTTCCGAACTTTTCACTCTTCAGGGTGCAGGCATTTCAGCCCGTTCGTGAACTCGGGTTTATCCTAGCACACCTACAATCCTAACTGGTTTAGCCAGATACTATACTTTTGACACGCTCCTGAACAACAGCTCAATTACAGTCGGCCAGCTACTGTAGAAAGCAACTTAGCCACGGCCATTCCTCTCTCGGCTTCGGCCGTGCCTGGCTGCCCCGCTACCCCGCCCGCCTCTCCTCCTGAGGGCGGAGATGACCCGCTCTGTCCCCGCCCGAGCAGCCCACACATGCGCCCCGCGCTCCGCCCGGCCGGGCCCCTAGGGGGCGCGTGCCCGGGAACCGTGGGGAAGTGCTGTGGGAGTCGCCGGAAGAGGCCCTGCCCTGCCCTGCCCTGCCGTTCCCTTCCCTTCCCATCCCAGCCCAGCCCAGCTCAGCCCATCTCATCCCATCCCATCCCATCCCATCCCATCCCATCCCATCCCATCCCATCCCATCCCATCCCTTCCTATCTTTTCCTGCCGCTCCTCGGCTCTTCCGCCACATCCCGGGCGCTTCCTGTGGCGTCCCTCCATCCGGGGGACAGGGTGACGTTCAGCCGCAGGGGCTGGTCTCCACTGCTGGCCTCGCTCAGTGCTGATCGCGGGCCCACCCCGCGTGCCTCCGCCCGGACTTGGCGTGAGTGTCCGGTGGGGATCCCGTGTGGATGTGACGGGGAGCGGTACCGAGGGTCGGTCCCAGGCCGCAGGGGTGGCGGTGGCATCGAACACCTCCCGGCGGTGTCACAGAGGACTGTGGGGGATCCGTAGGCCGGGCTCCCTTCATGGGCACTTGGCGCTGCTTTGGAAACGGTGCCCACTGGGACAAACTTATGAAGCTCTTTCTGGAGAGCATAGTAGTTCCTGCCAGTGTAACCTCTGCTGGAAGGCACGGTAATTGTCGCTGTCGCTGCTGTGAGGCAGCGGTGTTGCTGCGCTGTTCTGGTGTGGGGAAGGTAACTCCTCCACTGCTTCTCTTCCTGGTATTTACTGCTTCAGAGGCCAAATGGTGTTTCTTCTGCACCTTTTTGGATTCTTACGAACGGTCCTATTACTGGCTAATTGTATCCATAAACTGCTTATGTATCCTGTGTGAGCTGTGGAGAGTGCCTGCTCTGCTCAGAGAGGAACGAGGCGTTTTAAGGGTTCTTTTGTCTCCTAGAAATGGAAAAGTTTAGACAGCACATAAATAATCACTCAGATTAAATGTAAATGTCAAGTGACTTTGTTCTCATGAGATTTGGTTGGTTCGTTCAGCAGAATTGAAAGTGAATATCCAAATAATAACTTATATTAGTACATAATGCTTTCCCTCACCCACCCCTCCAAAGGAGGGGGGGTGGGACAGAGGAAGAACTATAAGAGCATTAATCCTGATACTTTTTTTCATGGAGCTGTTGCAGCAATGCCCATGTATGTACTACTGGGTTTTCACTGGTGCGGGTTGTCATCACAGGAAGTAAGGACCAAAGTCAAGCCCAACCACATAAACTCCTTGTAACTCATTTTCCTATGCTCTGTGCTAATGCTGCCTGCAGTGACAGTCAAAGCTGTCCAAGGAGGTTGAACATGGCCAGTTTTGGCAGAAAATTCTAAGTTTAAAAGGGAGTGAACCTATATTTTTTATCACAAAGGCCATTCAGTAAAGTATTACTATATGTATGATATTCTTAAAGCATGAGTAGATTATTTGCAATTCCTGCCATAATTTGGCTGCTTTTTTATGTGTTGTGTCATGAAAAAAATATAGATTATGATCAGCTGCATCTTCATGTTCTTAAGATGTAGTCAAGTATTTCTTCCCATATACTGTGAATCTTATCGTGGAATGTTTGATTATGAAACATATTCCACTGTAATTCATTGCTTTTCCTTGAGATGAACACTCTTATGCTTTGTGACATGTTATTTTTCAAAAATTAAATTTAAAATGGAGGGGAGCAAATAAAAATCCACTTTTAAACATAAATAAAGTAAGTAGTAATTGTGAAACTTTACAGTGTACAGTATTGTTATTTAGTTTCTTGTCCTGATAAGCAATAAAAGCTAGCCTGCAATCACAATTCTCTGAAGCAATTCCTGGAAGTGTATTCTAGATTACTTGAATTTTTAAACCAAGAGTATAAATGGTAACTAGTATTTCTTTTTGCCTAATTTTAATGCCTTTTTTTTTTTTTTTTTTTTTAAATGTAGGTGAGAGGATACATGTTCACTTCAAGTAGAAAGGAGCATGTTCCCAAATTTTTCCAACTTGGGTCATCCACCCTTCCCTTCAAAGCATCAGCAACAGAGTAATTTGTCCAATATACTTCCCATAAATATACCTCCTACTCTTCTTTCTCACCAGCAAACTGTTGTTCCTCCATTGAATTTTCACACTGCAGTGTAAGTACAGTAAGATTTGATAGGCAAGATTGGGGTTGAAAGAAGTATTTCTGTTTATGGAGGATGATTTTTAACATTAAACTGCATGGAACTTCAAAATTAGGAAGATGTCACCAGTAAAACAGAGCTGTATAATTTCTGTTGGTGACCTGCAAGTCTTAACACTATGCATAGTGCATGAAATGCTGTTGCACTTACTGTTAATCCACAGTTCAGTTTTAAAGGGCTTCAATTGTATTTGTTTGTTGGGATGAACAGGGAGGAGATGCGAAGGGGAAGAAACATCTATTCTTGGGCCTGTATTTATAGATGCTGTAGTGTTCTTTAGGCTTTTGAATTTAACAGTGCCTTACGTTAATTTCTTTGCTAACTCCTTAGTACAAATGTGCTGTCAAGAATGATAATTTTCTGGTTTTTAATGAAAAACATATCATATACTGAAATATGTTTTCATTTTGAATAGAAAAGCAAGACTTGTTGCTTCTAAGAGATAAAAGGACAGGACTTGTAGAGTTTAGTGTTCATTTAACAAGAACTACCAACTGATAAAAAAACATCTTATCTTATGAATAATAGTTATGGACTGTAGTCTTTCTAGAGCTCTTTTGAGTGGGAACCTTGGAGCTACTCCAACTGTTACTTCAACTGCTACACTGCAACCAATGACTTATGGAAATGTCAGTCCAGTGTCTACATCAGGTGCCCTCAGGTCATTTCAAGGAAGAAAGTAAGTTCTTTGTATGTATGTGACTAACAGTGGTTTCAATATACCCATGGTGAAACTCATCTAGTATTACTTAGGCAACTTGAGTTATGGTAGAAATTGCAATACTGAATAGTTTTTTTTTATGAAATAGGTCATGTGAAGCATTCATGTTTTTGAGAGTCTTGGTACTCATAAGTGACTTCCTATACCTAGGTTTTCTCTTCCAACAGCTGTAGCCTTGCAGAACTGTGATTTAAGTGTTTTTTTTAATGCTACAAAAGATTGTAATCTGTGTGTAGTTGACTATAAGCAGACGTGTGTCAGCAAATGTTCCTGTTGAAGAGTGCACCCTAAAGGTTTTATGGGAATTGTCATGTTTTTCATGACACATTACATGTTTTTCCTGATTTTCTTAATTATGTGATGCTTTATTTTTCAAATACAAAATGTTAAATTCAAGCATATATAAGGATTCAAGTGTAGTAGTTATGTGTTTGTAATAATTCTGTGAATCAGCTGAGAGGGAAGAAAGTTTATGTTACCTGTCTTCAGAACTATTTCCTGTATGCTGTTTCTCTTTCAGATCTAACAGATGAAAAAATAAGTACAATATGTTATTGAGTTATAGCTGAGTACGGACTAAGTATGAACTAAGGAGGTTTCTGGTTTCATGCTGCATACATCTTTTCCTCTTGAACAGTCTGTTTTATGCAAGGCTGTGCCGTATTGGGAGATTTGCAGCCAACTTAACCAAACCTGTTATTTGGGTTTAAGTTGGTTAGTGCAGACACTTGCCTTAAAGCTTAATCAGTTCAGTTGTAAGGTAACTGCACTTCTGCAGTTGTGTGGTCTCTTTTCCCATTGCAGGTTTGTTTCACATAATATCTAAGATTGGCATGCCTATTCTGCCTGTTCTGTAGAATACTTGCTTTTAGTGAAGTAGGTACATCATTAAATGTTGGTATTTCAACTTTGTAGAAACTGTCTTTTAATCATACATTGTAATTTGCGAACTAGTGGAATTACTCTCTCTCTCTCTCTCTCTCTCTCTCTCTCTCTCTCTCCCCCTCTCTCTGTCCCCCCCTCCCCGCCTCCCCCTAGGAGACAAAATGAACAAAGTGTTTCATATAATGTCAAACGGCAGCGGATTGATTCACAGAATTCTGACACAACTGTAGTTAACCAAGCAGCGCCTTTAGCAGAAGAACATAGACACTCCTTCCCAGGACCAATTTCAATTCAGTCACCACCGTTCCTTGCACGTGGCTCACCAGCTTTAGCTAGATGTGTCCCTCCACTGCAAGATACTTTGTTTCTAGACCCTACAGAAGCCAGGCTCCCTCTGGCCAAAGATGAGGTAGTAACTTTCTGTGTTTATGCTTACTTCTGCCTTCTTAGTAGGCAGAATCCAGAGGTGCTGTGGGAGACCGTAAAAATTTGTGCAAGAGTTTTTAACAGTGTTACAGGGTGTCTTATTGCTGAGCTGTCTTTAGAAGAAATATCAATAAATGTGGCTGCTGCTATAGTTCTGTGTAACCTCTTATGTGGGCTTGGGTTTGGAACATTTTTATGGGGGCTAGGGAGAGTTAGGGTGTTGTTTGCTTGTGTTGTTTGGTTTCCATACTAATGTCAGGAAACCTACATGTCTGCTCGAGGAAGTAAAAATTGGAGGAATGGTCCATTTCTCACATGATAGGAGGGGACGGAGAATCCTGATTTAAAAAAAGACAAACTCCATGGTAATATGAGAGACGTGCATTCTGAATAAATACAGTTTTGGGCCTGTAAAGATGTCCTCTACCTCTTTTAAAGAGGAAGTAAAAGTTATGGTTGTAGCTTTTCTGTAATAATAAAAGAGAATGCCTTCTTTAGATGGACAGTGTAGCTTCAAACTATTTCTTGTTTTAAATAAATACAAAAAACGTATGTGGCTAATCAGTCTTGATACTTTATTTGCGTCCACATAAGAGAGGCTTTTTTTTTTTTAGTATAAACGTGCCTGCTTAATATAGCATGTAGCAGTATTGTGAAAGGAAAACAGTTAATACCTCCTTCCAGCAAAGATCTGACTACTTCTTTGAGAGTTTGTGTGGGATAAAAAAAGAAAACTAATTTAAATTGGGTTTTTTAAATAATTTTTTTCACCCTATTACTGGTAGGCAAACTGTTGACATAAAAGTCAGCAGGAGTCTCTAGTCTTTCACTACTAATTTCTTGAGAGGCTGCTGATACTGATGACACAAAAATTCTTTTCCGTTGGTAGACATTTTATAACAAATTGAATGAATTTTAACTTAAGAACTTAGCAGAAGTTTCTTTGAGCGTGGTGATATGAAATTCAAGTGCTATAAAACTCTAGACAGTAGAGAAGGTAATGTGAAATGATGCTGGTTTTTGCATTAAAAAAAATACCTTCAGTGTTTGTTTCATGTAATTGCATCTCTGATGAGAAAGAATGTTCACTTCTCTGTATCTTTACTTTTTGGATGTGTGTGTCCAGTTAAGTCAACAGGTTTTGGAGTTGTTTCAAGCTTGTCGGCAACAGGCCTCTGATTTGGACAGAAAAGAGCTCTGCAGAACAGAACTCCAGAGAGAAATTCAGCTAATTTTTCCACGTAAGTTTTGAATTTGATTATTTAATACTAGCTTGAATGTTCTTCAAGTTCACGGTTTTTCCTTCCTCTCAAACTATTATATGTCACATCATGGTTATTTTCTGTTATTCTACTACTACAGAGAGCAGACTTTATTTGGTTGGGTCCTCTCTGAATGGATTTGGCACTCGTAGCAGTGATGGTGATTTGTGCCTGGTGGTAAAAGAAGAACCAGTAAGTTATTTAAAACTGTACAGGTAAAACAAAGTCTGGCTTTATATGTGTGCTGTTAAAAGGCTGGATTCTGAAATGAAAAACAGATGGTCAAATCCTTCTGATTTACTGATATGTTTTTACATTCATAATAGCTATGAACTGTGGGCCCAGTAATGTTGCAGATGTAAATTCAACCCTGTAAGGCTAATAAAACTTTAAAAAATAAGCTTTACCTTCAATTTGTGAGTGAAAATAAATACAGCAAAGCAGAAGTAAGTGTGTAGAATGAGGAAGAAAATTGTGTAGAGAACTCTAACTTATTCTAGATGCAGAAACAACTTTTAGTAAGTCAATTTTTTATACCATTATTTAGATTCATAGCTATCTATTTTAATGAATAGGTGTAAGAAGAAATTTGCTAGGCAAAAATATCTTAAATATTTTTAGTGATAGAAAATGTTATGAGTGGAATTTCGCTTGAGAGAAAGGATGTAACAGAAAAGAAATCTAAATAGACCATAATCTTGAAAGAATTGAAGCGTCATTTAAACAGAAGGAGAGCACATTTTTGTATAAGTGGGGCTAGATTTTCACCTAGTTTTGAATTTTGAATATCTGGTAATTATTTTGAATAATGTATATAGATTGTTCTGTCTGGCATTTGCCAAGGTAAATTTATATCTAGGCTGTAGAATGTGTTGATGTAAATGTTCATATCTTATTCAGAGAATTAATCTCATTTTAAAAGCAAAGCATGCTTACTTGGAACACTTAGATGAGAGATATCACCTTTTTTTTTTTAATTTTAATATCATATTTCAGGTGAATCAGAAGACTGAAGCAAGACGTATACTCAGCTTAGTCCAAAAACTCTTCAGTACTAAACTTTGTAAGTTCCTGGCTACAGTGAGGTGGTAAGATTATTGGCAATTCTGGAAGAAGTATTGATGCACGATTGCAACTACTGTATGTGATTGCATGTTGTCTAGCTTCTAATCACAGTACTGTTTGAAGCAAAGCTATTAGTGCTTAGTAATGTTACTTGGTGCTGGTGATGGTAATTAGGAAAACATAATGGTTTTCTTGAAAACTAGTGAACTTCAGTAATAGGAAATATCTCAAATGACTTTTTAATTGTGGAACACAATGAGATGGGAGTAGATTTATGTTTGGGAAACCTCTGTTAGCGAACCCTTACTCCTCTTTTAGATTGCAGTGCTTTCCTGGAAAAATGCTCTTTAAGAATTTGTAAAATAAGATATTACTCACAGTAGACTGTATAGAATTGATTTTCTGAGGGGTCAGGGAGGCCTTGATAGGTGTGAAAAAATTACCTAAGGTGCCTGATGAAGCAATCACTAAATGTTGATAGTACCAGCACATACAGATAAAACAGATCAATTCGGGTTTTTTTCTAAGCTGTTATTTAGACTCCCTTCAGATGATAAATTCACAGTAGTTCTTAATTTAAATGTGAAAGCCTCCTACTTTAGAGAGGCTTTTGTATCATCCTTTGAATTGTAAAAGATCTAGATATTTACTGACTTTATCACCCTGCTTCTCAAACTTGTGATACATTCTTTGATGCCAACTTGTACTGATGTTCTGAACAATCCTGCAGTGCTAAAAGGAACAAACCATAAATTTAAGTGCAGTCTTCAAAATTTCTTCATTGCCAAGTGAGCACATGCAGATTTTAACAGATCATTTGGAAGAGATATTTGATAGATCCTTTGCAGAATAGGCATCTGATATTTAATGCTTATTGCTGTTGTATATTGACATTTGCATAAGGAGTCCAAAATTTAATCTGGGTTTCCCTGGAATGCAAGACTCTCCAGTGCTTCACACAAGAGAATGGAAATAAACATAGTTTGATCCAAAAGTCAAAGCTAACAAATTATGTGCCAAGATGTAAGAGAAACAACAAGAGGAAGAGAGATAAGATGTTACTTAAAATTAAGTTCTTGTTCTGGTTTATGAAAGAGTTAAAGGACAAAAACTAATAAGGAGGAGATTTGGGACATAGTTCAAGAGCATTTTTAACCTTTTTCCGGATCATTTCAGTTTTTTTTACCTATGCCTCTCATAGCATCTTCCTCTTTGTTGTGCAATGTTCCTGTATATTCCAAAATAAGGGCAGCTAGAGATGTGATTCTTTGCTTATTTCCCCTTAATTCCATGATTGCCAAATGAAAAAGCATTCCAAGTGCTGATTAGATCAGCCTCTTTCACCATTTGTATTAGGTAAATCAACATCTTTAAGCCATCATCAACTTTAGGGCCTATCTCTTACCCTTTATATACAGTTAAATGGGGTTGTTAGATTAGTATTTCCTTCTAGGAGGTTTGGGAAGTGGATTCAAAATTTGGATAAGCTCCATCTTACTTCAGTTTCAGGCTTGCAAAAGGTAACAAGTTTGAGCAAGGCATTTTAGCCCATCAGAGCAGAGTCTCTTAGAGCAGAGGCTTTTCTGTATTGTCATTCTGCATCTAGAATAACAAATGAAATGAAAATGTGTTCTGTTTTTGAATAATCTAATCACAGAGAAAAGTAGAAAAAAGCTTTTGATGTTTATTCACTGTTTTTGTGGGACTTGTTATGTATTGTGTTTCTCCTAAGGCAGATACATGTGGGGATAGTAGATATGTCATCCATTTCTAAGATTAGCTAAGTGCATGTAAATTCTTGATTTATTTGTTCAGATACCGGCACATGCATTTTTTTACAGTATTGGCTAACATTCCCAGAAATGTACGCTCAAGTCACTGTCTTTAGAAATGTGAAACATTTATTTGGAGTAATAACTGAAGAGATTATAATCCAGACCACTGAGAGTAAATCTCAGACTGAGTACTCTCTTCAGATTCATCCGTGCAGGATTCATTTGAAAACCAACCTGGCGATATTGGGTTGACTGGTGTTTACTATCTGCATAAATAACAATGAGCTCTTTTTCTCTTGGATTTACAAAGAGGGCCAGTGGTGTCGAGACTGGGGTATCAGAGTGGAATCTGCCTAATGGTTGTCTAGTAGGAAATGTGCAACAGCTGAGATAAGCAGGGGAATTTGAACTCAAATGAGGTTGAAGGACTATGCAGTTGGGTGAGTGAATTCTAAAAAATCAGCAGTTAATTCATCCTGTGCTGGGTTGTACCTTCCTAGATTCATCATGAATATGATCAGACTTTTGTGTTGCCCAGTTTCTCCTTCAATAGTATGACCCAGTGAATGAGGCTAGACTACATGTCCAGGATGTCAAAGCTCTTTTTGGCATATCCTGTGTTTGGGCTTAATGTTTTGTCCAATTCCTAATCTTCTATTCTGTAAAAAAAAAGAGAGAATTTAGCTGTTTAATCTGAAATTGTGCATGAATAAGTTATTTATGAGTCAGTGCTTAGTCTTCTTTGAAGCCATGATATTTTTTTTTGCTAAGCTGAAGTGGTGTTCATGACTTTTTCACAGATATGCCCAAAACTGTGGAGCAGCCATGTAGATTTCTTTACGTGTATTTTGGTGTAGCCTCTCTGGTCAAAGCTTTCAAGGTCACCTAGTCAGTTTGCTTAGGTACTTATTCAACCTGTATGTATTTCAAAATTTCACATTCTGTATTTGTAACTGTTTCTTGCCTTTTACGTGTAGCAATCTAAGATACAATACAGACTCTGCTAACAGTGTCATTGTTCTGAGCCAAGAAAGAGGATACCAGCAGGAAGTTACTGCCTTCTGACTTCCTCCTTGAAATAGATTGGGATTATGCTTTGGGATGTATCTTTTCTTCTTAGCCAACTAATTTGGCACAAGCACCTGTCAAATGTTGTGGGGCATTTGAGACAGGAGTGTGTTTGGAAGTGGATTGCCACTAAAAATGAGTTCAGTTAACCTCTGAAGAGCACTTCGAAAGGATCATAGTAAAGAAAGTTGAATTGCTATGGCATGCAGACAGATATGCACCCTTGTGTCCCCTGTGCAAATGCATTGGGAATCTTTGTCCTAAGTTTGGTAGTGAAAGGGAAGGAGGCAGAGAGCTCAGTTTGCTTTAGAATGTCACTTTAAGAATGTTCTGGGATGCTGGAGGAGGGATGCTTGGATATGTCTGAAGGCAAAGCTGGAAAGAGGGGATGCTTGTGTGAATTCTACTGAATTTTACATTCAGTGAACGTGAAGTTCTTAAAGATTCTTTCTTTAACATTAATAAGTTAGTAAGATTATGACTGAATGCCAGTCTGTATGTTACTTAGGCATGTACAATGAATTAAAATCTAGAGAAAGGATTGCCTCAGGTCAAATGTGTCTTGAACATATGTATCCATAAAACAGTTTCAGAAATCTCAAGAAAAAAAAGGGATGTTTGTTTTTCTTGAGTATTACACAGCAGCATTTCTCCAAATCTGAATTTGTCGTCCAAAAGCAGTGGAGATGATGCTGGTTAATCAAGATGGCTTTCCAAACTAACAGAAATACCATTTCACCTTTTTTGGGAGGGAAAAATATCAGATTTTATTCAAGGCTACATTTAATCTGTATTAGTTCTAGCTATGTCATACTTATTTATACTAATTTGAGGTTAATTTGTAGAACCAATGGGAAAAATGTATGATGTTAGATATGGACAAATTCAAGTGGTGCTAGACTTTGCAACAGAAGAAATTACTAAAATTGTTCCTTTTGCCGAAATTTGTATCATGTAACCTACAGGCTCTACTTTTCTTTCTTCTCCATTACTTTCTTGGGTGCATTTTTCATTCAGGATTGTGGGCAACTACTAAACACAGGCTGAGGTATCATGAAGTACAGGGAAATCCTGATAATATGACCGATAGAACAGTTTTGGGGAGCTGAGTGTGAAGAGTACCTTAGGTGGCACTGAGAGAGTCCGGCAGAGTTTAATATGTGTGGGTTTGGATGGTCTGGCATCAAGCCTACGTGTCGATACTGTGTGGATAATCATCTGAGGTACCATCCGGCGATTGTGAATTCATTGCATGTCCTATTACTATTAAAGAAAAAGGCAGTTACAGCTTATGCCATCTTTGATAGAAAGTGTTGTTCTGTTCTACAGGACAGCATTCTTGGTATGTAGTTTATTATTGAAATGAACAGTTTTCGAAGTAAGTTTTAAGTCTGTGGGTAAATAGTAGTAAATGAATAGTAAAGACAGTTATATTAATTTTTTGATCATTAAAATACATAATTCCAACTGTAAGCAAACTAGGCACAATTAAAAAGAATGCAGCTGATCAGTTGCTGAGTGTAGTGTTTCTGCACTGTAGTGTTGAGCTTAAGTGTCTGCCCATCCTGGTTGGATATATGTTCTTGCTACCTTTTTTTTGAACATTTATTATAAGTATTCAGGATTTCTATTGCAAGTACTGTTCCATGAAAGCATTGTAGAACTGTATTCCTTATGTTCAAATTTTTGGAATATATTTCCTGCAGCAAAATCTTCTACTCTAATGTTCTACTTCCTTCTCTAATGTTTAGAGTGGTTTTCTTTTCAGCCACTCTCCTATATTTTTGCTGCAGTTGCTAAAGGATACTTAGTTTAGCACAAACCTTCTGAGAATATATTTGCTAAATTTAATAAGTTACTATTTATGATAAATCAGTCAATATGACTCCACTTTAGAATATTTTATTAAGATCAGCATCTTTTATTAAGATCAGCATCTACATGAAACTTAATTGCATATTTTTCTCCCTTTCAGCAAGCTACATCGAGCGACCTCAGCTGATTAGAGCAAAAGTGCCAATAGTGAAATTCAGGGATAAAGCCAGGCAAGTATTCTGTTCAAAAAAATTTTTTAGACTTTGGTATGGGGAAGTACTCCATATTTGTACTGTCCTTAGAAGTAATCCCACTTTCATGCCTGTTTATTTGTGTGGTGCCTTAGTTGTATTGCAGATTCGTTCAGCTTGCATGCAGTGGCAATCAGCTTACTTCTTTGATTACCTGAAACACCTCTTGTGGTTGAAATGCTGTTTGGTTTCTGTGAATTATTGAATTCTGTGAATCTATTGAATTCTGTGAATTAGAAGCAATACATCACGTATTTCTGTGAGTTATTTGTACGTAGTGGACTCCAGTTGACAGATGGTTTATGACAGAAAAACAGTGGTGGGAAGAAAACTGCTGTGAAAGATAATTTTGCTTGTTGTGCAAACATAACTACTTAGCTACTTAAGGACTAATTCACAGTATTTACGCTACACAAACAACACTAAAATGAACTTCAGTTTATTGTGATGTTTTCTTGATTAAAAAGTTCTTGTTCATTTTAGAGAGTATATTCTGTCTTCTAGGGAGATATTCTATGTTTACCAGTATAGTATTGCATGTTGTATTCCCACTATTAGCTAGTAATTTTATGGCTTTGTTTAGAAGTGGGAAGTAATTGGACAGAAGTGAATGTGTTACATGTTGTAGTATTCATTGTATCTTCATTATAAAGACATGAGAGGGATGTACTAGGACAGAGAATGATGTATTTTTATTATGTGTGATAAAAGTATCTGATGGAGAAAAAAGTCATGCAAAGCACTGAAATGCGTTAACAGTCTGAGTAATGTTTAAATCTTCCTATGTTTATTGGCTTAGCTTTGTAAGATTGATGTGTATCAGCTTCATATAGTAACATAGTTTCACTGGTTTTGTAAATCAGAACAACTGTCTTGTATCTAACTGTCTTACGCTGTCTATATGCATCTAAAATTTTGCAACCCTTTATCTGTCTCGTGAAAACAAATGAGCCCACTTCTCTGGCGTCTCCTTCTAAAAGTGTATCACTTTTTTTAATCACCATATGCCTTTGTCAGAGCAGAAACCTTGCCATGGTAAAACTAAATCTGGTCGTGTTTACAATTTGAACTAATCTATATTGTCCATTTAAACTTTTCTTTCATATGAGATTATATAACACTTGTAGGGATTCTCACTTTATACTATTTTTCTTCATTTACACCTAGTCCCGTATTTACTCTTGTATAGTTGTCTACCTTATAAAAATTTTAATTTTTTTTTTCTAGTAACTTTCTTCCCTAACAGTACAGAAGGTTATTTCTCCCATGCTTTCTGAAAGTATTATACTTGTCAAGCTAAAATCTGGATTCTGTGGCTTAGCTACATACAGCAATGCTAGTCTTTCCATAGTACATGAAATGGTAAAATCTTTTTGAAAATGCTGAATAAGTTATGGGATTATAGCAAGAATTTTTTTCCACTTTAAAATCAGAAAATAAACTTTAAAAAGAAACCTTAAGTATGGAAGTGATTGTAGGCATTTATAATCCATACTACAGTCACTTTCAAAAAATAGTAAGTAATGATAATTATATGCCTTACAGACATGATTTAAAGAACTCTTTATTTCCTACTAAAGCAAAATATAATCTTCTTACAATGGAAGCTGGACGTTATATTTTAGCAGAGTAAAAACCAGTGCTGTTTGCCATCTGGTTTCCCATGTTGCTTTTTTGGAAGAGAGGAGCAGCAGGGAATGGCATGAATTTGGGTTGGGTGTGGTTTTTTTGTTTTGTTTTGTTTGATGTGGGTTTTTTTGCTTGTTTGTTTGTTTGGTTTGGTTTGGTTTTCGATTTTTTTGTTTGTTTGTTTTGGTTTTGTTTGATGTTTGGTTCTGTTTAATTTCTGCCTTTACAGGTATCTTTCTCTTATATAACCTGTCTTCTCCATCCATGTGTTGTCATGTTATTTAAATATCTGTCTCTTTCCAGTCACTTATCGACTTCTGTTTTTTGTAGGCTCATACATACACATGCACCCATAGTCATTCATTTTTTCACAGAGGTCTTGAGAAATGCATTGGATATTCCGTACCCATGGCACTAGTCTTTTTTTTAATAAAACGAAACTAAACATAACAAGCTTACTCTGAAAACCGGTTTTCTTGATGCCCAGCTGCTGGGAAAGGATGGTGAAATTCAGTGGGTGGTATCTCTGTATCTAGAGATGCACATTCTGATGTGTTACCAATGCTCCACATATACCTGAAAATTATTTTAAGTTTGCCACTTACTTTGATTTGGTGAATAAGAAAGATACAGAGGATACAAAAACTTTCCCTTCTGCTACATTTGATGTGCAGTTGACTTTTTTCCTGTCCTTTAGTGCTTTTAGTAGAACTTGAGCCCAATAATAAACCTTTTTCAATTGCCATAACTTCAGCAGCTATTAAATGTGCATAGTAAAGTACAAAATAACTGCAGTAGAACTTGCTTCTGTCGGCGTCTGGTAAATAGTAATCTTGTCAATTTGTAATAGCTGGAATTACACATGCCATCTGACATAATTTTTTTATTGTATTTGCACATGCAATTAATATTCTTACTGGTGTTTATGCTTAAATTTGCAACTGTAAAGTGGTAGTTCAAGCTTGTTTGTTTCCTGTACTGATATGTACTATATTCTTAAAACATGTAAAAAGTCATGCTTGATGTTAATTCATGTTTAAAATTAGTATTTTTTATGCAAATAATGTCTTCATGTAGTTAAAGGTGAAAAACCCCTCGTCAGCATCAAAGTAATATGTTTTACCCAGTTTAATGAATTTCATGTCCATGTTCCCCTCATGTAAGAAAAGCTGAATGAATATTTGGGCAAACAAATAGTGACTGATACAGAGATATATAAAATAGAAATAGCTGTATATAGCAGATAGCTACTTTTTTGTCAACAGTAGGCTCTTGGTGTTGCAAATTAGTGTTGCTATGGCTTATTGACCTTGAGTTTAATGTCATTTCTTGAGTCTTGTGAGTAGTTAAGCTCCTTATGCAGTATGAAATTCAAACTTGGGGATGGGATGTGCTGTAAGTAAAGCTTGTTAGTGCTTGTTTGCCTTGTTCTTATTTTCTCTTAAGAGAAAATGTGCAATGTTAACTGTAAATGGTTTTTTTTTCAAAGTGCTGATTATCTCTCACCATCATTAGACTCTTACCTTTCAGCCTCTTCTTAATTCATATTATATCATGTTTTTCAAATCTAGTTGGGAGGAAGAGTCTAAATGTGATCTACATGTATTCTTTGTGTAAAACAACAATTATATTTTTATAACAATGGAATTCCAGTCTGTAAGCAATTCAGGTACTATAAACAAAACTGTAGAAAGGACAGCATTTAAAGCTCTGTTGAAGGTTTCTAGGATTTTATATTAAAATTACAATTCTACATATCTGTCACTAAGTAGGTAATAAATGTGCAGAAACTGAATACCATGATGTTTGATTTTTTTTCTTCTTCCCAGTAGCTATGTGGAGTTCGACTTGAATGTAAACAATGTTGTAGGGATAAGAAATACATTCCTTCTGAGAACCTATGCATTCAGTAAGTTTTTTTTTGTATTTTCTTATTTCTATAAATTTTTCTTTTTGAATTTTTATTTTGGCATTGGTATACTATTCAAATTCAGTTTAAAATGTTACTATATATATCATTACCTATTTAAATGCATTAGTTAGCTCTAACATAAGTTCTTGTTGCTTGTTCTAAATATATGAGAAAATATATCAGCTAGGTATGTTTGTAATTGAATATTACAGTATTCAGAAGATAACAAAGATTCTTCGTATTAAGGTCCACATATCTACTACTACGGCTGCTTCAAGTATTCTGGGAATAACAAGGTCATTATACTAATGGCTATCTAGTGATGTAATCTCCAATTTCTTTTATTTCCTTACAGCCACTAACAGGCTGTGTGGCTGATAGCTAGTTGTGTCTGTATGCTGTTAGAGTCTTTTCTTGGAAAATCCAAAATACTGCTTTAGTGTTTATACTAAGCCCAAATCAAAACTGATAATATGAGGTAATATGAACAGCATTCTCAGTGCTATTTCAAAGTTTTTTTACTCAGCATCATAATGTCATTTGGCAGATAAATACATAAAGAGTGTACCTCAGGCTATTTCTTCTAGAGCATTTGCGTTTGTTCCTTTACCATATTCTTCAGTTCTTGCATAAAGGAATTCCTTTCTATTTAGGGTACGAGTGTGTCAATAGAAGCTACATTTACTAGTTAATTTTTACTAATATTTTAGAGTAGTTTGTGTTCCATATTTATGTTACTAGGAGAGTCTGCAACTTGTCCTGGATCCGTTGGTTAACTGTGACATCTTCATATGTACAGGAAGATATATGACTGGAGAAGGATCCCTTCCAAGCTTAAAAAGATTAGGAAATAATTGTCATTCATATCTATGGGTGAGGGATCAGTTCACCAAGTCTAATGTGGATATATTTGTTCCTACCTTCTGCCACAGATCTCCCTTATTTCTCTCAGGAAATCACTGCAAGGCAGATGAGTCCAGATGTGAAAAGAGCTGAGGAGGGGTCCTAGTATTCCACCTTAGTGCCCACTTTTGTAAGGTCAACAAAACTAACTTCATGCCTTGTAATGAAGGATAAATACTGTAATTTTCTTGAGTTAGTAGCTAAGGGAGACTTGTGATTGAAAATATCTCCTTGATGTGCTGGACCTTCCTAAACAGACAAACTGTATCAAGCATACAGCTTATCTGTCTTGTCCTCCTTGGACCAGAAAATTCTCGGGTGACATAAGGCAAACAAAACTAAATGGAAACTTTTATCAAACTATCTCTTTTGCATACTTTTATAAGTCATATCAGCAAGAGTGGATAGTGTTAGAAGTGTTATCCTGCTCACATAAGTGTGTGGTTGAAGGGCTTTACCCTGCATTGTAGAAAAAAAAAAAGATAAAATTACCTCTAATGTGGAAGAGGTGTTGGTCTCTCTGTTCCATTAGAATGAAATAGATGCTCAGGTAAAAAGAGGATTAGTTAATGAACGTAATGTATGTTCTTCTGACTTTTTTGAAGTTGGCCTTTCTCTGAAGGTGCATGGGTGCTGTAGAAAACATCAGAGATGATGAGGAGAGATGAGTGAAGCAGATTGTCCACAGAAAATGTAGGTAGATTAGGCAGAGCTAGAAACTGAAGTCTGTGCTTTTGTGTCACCAGTAGTTTGCCAAAGGACATGTGTCTGTGATTAAGTCAGCAATTGTTGCTAGGTATTTTTCAATTGGTGGAAGCTAGACTTTTTAGCTTTGAGCAAATGACATTACTGAGCATTGTCTTGAGGAGGTACCTTGTACAGAGTATCAGAGAAAGTTTACTGGCCATATTGCACACTTACTTTGTTATATCCTGATTTACAGACACTAGCAGACAGAAAACTGTATCTCAGAATGAGGTCAGCTGAAAAGAAATCTCTTACACTGTGACACACACACTAAAGAATCATGTTTGGAATTGGAGCTTATTTGCATTTTTCTTTCATGGAAAGATCCTCTTCCTGTTAATGCATGTTCATAAGGTGTTTGTAAAGTAATTCTTTGCATCTCACAGTTGGTGTGCTAATAATGACATTTTTTTATTTCAACCATGGATGAACAATGTTGGGAATAAGGTCATTGGTGCTAAGGAGTTTTGCTGTTTCCAAGAGGTCTTCCAGATCTAGGATGTTGATTCTGAGAAGAAGAGTAGCACTTACATGGGCCTAGGTGCTGAACTGACTGGTGTGGCTTTAGGATGTCTTTTGTCCTCAAGTCCTGATGTACATAGTACAAAACCTTGCATAATGATGTCAGATTATAAAAGATACTCCAGAACATACAAGTATTCAAGGCGTTGTTAGGCACTTGACTGAGTTGATGATCTGCTTCCATGTATCTGCAAATAATAAATTAAGTAGGCTGCTGAATCCCTAGAACTTTGTGGTGAGTGATACCTCCCTACAACAGATATACTACCTTAATTAGAAGATAACAAATTCCCCAGAAATTCAGAAGATCATACCTGGAATATTGACTGTATTTATGTCATTCCCCATGAAATACATATGTCTTGATTTAAGGAGATATTTTATCTAACTTCTCATCTACATAAAAAGCTCTTGAGGACAAGGCAAAATTAAAATTTATATTTGTAATCATGAGTTACTGCCTTCATGGATCCTGAGGTAAACTTAAGAATGAAATCTGTGTCCTCCAACAACGAGAATTCTTTTCCCTGCCTTCAATAAAAAATAACTTGGAGTCTGTCCTGACAGCAAGTTAGTTCAGGGAAAATTAGTACAAGGAACTGGAGACAGCTTTGAAGTCAAATCTGACACTACTGTATTGACTAATGTATCCAGTTTTGTCTTGGGTGCAGGTTTCCTGACATGCCCATTTATAATGTTTCTGTGGATCTTATTACTCAAAAGACTGTTTTTAAATGCAACTGTTTGGTTCTGATTTTTATAGGATGGTTAGCAGTTGTAGAATAACTAAGTAAATTCTATAAAATGCTTGCAAAGGTAACCTTAGTATACAATAAATATGTTGATCAAGTAGGAACAAATGTTGATTAATTGCTGTGTAGTTAAATGTACTTTTTTTTGTGATGTACTTACTGTACTTGCAGTTGAGAATCGAGTTCGTCCATTAGTACTGGTTATTAAGAAGTGGGCAAGTTTTCATGAGATAAATGATGCCAGTCGTGGTACTTTAAGCAGCTACAGTCTTGTGCTGATGGTTTTGCACTATTTACAGAGTAAGTATTTTTTTCCATGTCGAAACTGCCTCTTTTAAGTTCATATTTTTGTAGTTTTCCTGTTTAATAAAATCAAACAGTAATCATCTTCCACACAGAAAGATTTGAAAGTAAAGTGCATTTACTCTATTTCCTTAGTACTGCATTTGTCTTTAACAAGTGGACCTCTTCTCTGGAAACACGGTTACCAGCTTTAAAAGGTTTAAAAAAAAATTAAATAAATGTAGCTGCAGAACACTATGTAACTATAAAATAAACTCAAGCAGTAGTTAACAAAAATGCATGAGGACATTAGCTATAATCATGCGTGGAAGCTGGCATAACTCTCTAGAGAAGGGGAAAAAAGGCTCAGATAATCCTTTTCATGCAAAACTGTGATCAGTCAGCTGTCTGGGGAGGATCAGAAGTCTACAAAGAGGAGCCTTTTACCTGTGCTTCATCAGCCTTTTCTGCAAAAAAAACCCTGCCTGAGATGTGGGTCTGTACATGTATCTAGCACCATCTGTTTAGGTTCTGGTGTTTTATTCATGAAGATTTTAAAGGGTCTTTTTTTCCTGCTACATGCATGCAATTCTCTTGAAAGTAGCCTGTATCCTGGAACTTCTAATAGTGTTTTTGTTCATATTACTGGAGAGGGAACAAACCAAAGGCTTTCGTTTGCAATAAATGGTGACCCTGTCTTCACTAGGCAAATTTCTGTCCTGTATTACTTATTTAATTTCCATATTCTTATACTCCTGTGGATGTCCCCATACACAAGTTTAGTGTGGCTTCAGTTTATTTTATAGATACCTCAATATCTTGTACATGAACTTTCTGCCAGGTAACAGGTCTAACTTACACAGTAAGAAAAGGGAACTCATATGTTAGTGATAAGTGGTAACTTTTCCCCTAAAGTCTGTCCTCTTAGTAAAGCATGCAGGCCCAGATACAATATCTTGATTGCGTGTATTGCTTAGATTTTATTGCGTTTTGTTTTAGTGGAGCAGAGAACTGGAAATTATCCAAGATATTGCAGAACTACGAGCTCTTGCATATTTCTAAAAACCTGCAAATAAAATAAAAATATAATTAAAGAAGCTGTGATCATTGTCTTAGCAGACCTGGTAGGTAGTATATTATACTCTGAAGATACTCCAAGCATATTCTGAGAATTCTGCTGCTCTGATTCTTAGTCCCTGTGGAAAAAGAATTCCGTAACATCTCATCCCCTGTGAGACCCTGTTGAAGTGTGAACTAAGTCCCAAGTCCTGTGTACTGATTTTAATTATTATTCTCCCTAATGAATGATGTAGACCGGTTGTTTGTAAAAAACATGCTAAAGAGATGATGTTAAAGCTTTAGTCTGAGGAGTGCTCTAGCAATTGGGTAGCTGCTCTGAGGCTTGACAGTGGCATGTCAGTACTTTGGATTTTGGTCTATCATCTAACCTGGGTGATAAGTTTTCTCTTTATTTTTTATGTTGTGCAAGAGATGCTCTCCCAATCCATGATTTTCGTGAAAATGACAAAAGTTTAATTCATTTTGAGTTTGTATCGTTAATGACCTCATGATCATTATAAAGTTTGCCATTTAGTAGACCATCTAGCAATATTAGACTGTATTTATATATTTTGTGGAGATTTTGCTAGCAATGCCTAGTAAGTGTGTTGGACATTTTTCCTTTAGGTGACTTTTTGGAGGTTCAGTATGTTAAATTTTGCAGCTGAAAAACACATGCTTTTGCAGTATCTGTAGACTTATGCTGTGATGGAATCGTATTAGAAGTAGGAGGGAAAAAAAAGAGTGACTCTAATTTTTCCTTTAGGGAATCTAGGTGATTTTCTTATAGCCATGAATTAATATAAATTTGAGAAATGAATTTGTACCCAGCTACTGTAGAATTTTTCATGCCTTCTACATATAGTAATATCTTAATAACAGCCTCCTTTAGCTGAATAAACTTCTTATAGTATTATATAGTGGGAAATAAACTAATAGAAATGTCTGCTGAATAACTTCTATTTTAAAAAATGCCTGAAAGTGAAGTTCTTGATAGATGTTTTTAAGACAAAATTTCAGCCTAACCCTGTGGTGTAGTTGATATGATAATGCTTCCTATGAATTACATGAATCACAGCAACTTTAAACTTTTCTTTTTTATAGCCCTACCTGAACCCATCCTTCCATCCCTCCAGAAAAATTACCCAGTAAGTGTTTCTTATGGTTTTACTACATAATATATGTGTATGACCTGCTTATCTAAATGTATCAATTCTTAACTGTTTCTAATGGATAAAGTTGAGCACAGTCTGTAAATCTGGTCATTGATCTGCTAAACATAAGTGTGAAAGAGGTTATTTGCTGCCTTTGATAATTTCTGTAGGGAAAATTCTGTTATGTATGAGAATATACAGTTAGAAACAAGTGCTAAGGAAAACCACTGACCTAATTCCCTTTATGCTGGCCTGAAAATATCCCTGTGTCAGTTGTAACTTTCTGATTCCTATTTTTAATATGTTAAGTAGTGTTTTTTTCAGCCAACTGTGGTGTTTCAGAATTCCATACCTTCCCACAGCTGTTGAGTTGCCTGATGTTTCTGTGTGCAGAATGAGTGATAAACGTCTACTGTGTAAACTTTTGCGACATCACAAAATTTGACTTCAAGAAAACACCTTTTTGAGACTTTGCTATTGTATCCAGATCATACTCTGTTCACTTCCAGGGAACTCTGTGAATTTGCATGCTTTGATCCCTCCAGAATTAGGACTGCTGTTAATGAGATTTAGTCTAAGGAAGATGATCTAGAAGTAAGATCTACCCTCCTAAATATTTCTCAGCTCCAGTGATGAATAGTTCTATGCTATAACTTATTTACAGAAATTCCTCGTTTCCTTCCTCCTTACTTTTTCCTCTCATGTGTCACTTTTTAATTTTTTTTAATTCATAGTTCACATAGTTTGGTGTCCCTGTCCCTGTACGTTTCTGTAATCCATTGCTGACAGTTGTGCTGAGGTAGTATCAGAAAGCCATTCTATCTTTTGCATATATTTCCTATAATGCTGAAATGGGAATATCTACTGACACTGTACATCAGGGAGAAAATACTGTGGTGTCAGCCATTTTGGGTAATTAGGGTAATCAAGATGCAGAAGAAAGCATTGAGTGATAATACGCTGCAGTTTTATTTCTGTATTGTGAATCTGCTTAGGCATACCTGTGCTATATTTTTGTGGTGTTTATCTTTTCCTCTGTTCTTTTTTATGGCACTATATACCTTCTAATTTCTTCACTGGGAGGGCTGAAAAGCATTTGAAGTTGTCTTTCATTTCTTGTACACTTAGCTTTATCTAATAGGGTTTGAATTGCTAAATTTGTTAATTTTGTTTTCCTAAAGATCATATGCTGTAGTGTTCTAAGTTTTGTGTAACATGTTATTTAAATAAAACTGTTAAGAATTAGTAAATTTTTATTCCTCTATAATTACAATGCAAAATTATTATTTACATTTACAAAATAAATTTATATTTGTAGTGTTTGAACTGTGTAAAGGCCTTCAGAGTACTATGCAAACATTAATGCCTTATTAAAGCAAAAGTGTACAATACCAAAACCTGAAAAATCTGAAAAATTTATACTAAATTCAAGGTTTTTTCTTGTGTTATGTCAAAATGGTAAATCACCTGCAGGTACCTGTGTTTTGAGAACACAACTGGAAGAATTGGATTTTTACCCTGTTCTGATGTAGATTTTTTTTTTGTTTTTTTTGTTCTTGTCAGTTATCTTACCTTTGGAGAATGGACTAAATATTTTAGGATTGCTAACAGAATTAAAAGAATATTTTATACTTGTTTACTATAAACCCAAATTTGCAAATGTATTTTTGGTCTACTGTTTCCATTAGGAATATAATTA
This sequence comes from Pyrocephalus nanus, assembly GCA_038380795.1. Taxonomy (NCBI): domain Eukaryota; kingdom Metazoa; phylum Chordata; class Aves; order Passeriformes; family Tyrannidae; genus Pyrocephalus; species Pyrocephalus nanus. The sequence continues at coordinate 22,458,724 of CM076263.1, forward strand.
TAGTTAAGTGTTTAAAAATTGAAAGTTAAAATTTCTGAATACTGATATTTCAAAGAAATTTAATATGAAAAATACAACACAAATTTGCTCTTGTACCTTGCAGTAATAATTTCAAAGCTTAGGTAAATGTCAGTATCGAAAGAAACCGTATGTTTTTCTTGTGGTTGTAGCTGGTCAAAGCTCTGTTTCCATGCTAATGCTACACATAAATGCTACATCTCCCCTATATACTTTTGCCTATAGTTTTTCAAAATTGAATCTACAGCCTGAAAATACTTTTGTGCTCTGTTTTAAATTGTTGGTACCATATAAGAGAGACATGCTTTCATTGAGGAGGAGACAAAAGGCAGATTCTGTATCTCAGTATGTCCCTACTGCAGATGTGAAGAGGTGAGAAGTCCTGGAAAGCTACCAGGTTTGCCCACTGGTGCATTCTGTTGCCATGGGTGAGTCTCCAGCTGGCACCCAGCTGATGTGTTTTGCAACCTCTAGTTTAAAGTGGGTATTGGACCACATCAGATGTAGGGTTCTATTCTGGGGCTTCCTGCCCCCACTGTCCAGATAAGGTAGATGACAGTAGCCCACAAAATATGCTGATCACTTTTGAAGTCTTTGTAGAACTTGCCTCCAAGTCAGGACTTTATAAATGAGCTCTAGAGAGCCTTTAATGGCTCAGGCCATTGCAGCTGGTGTACATTGCTCCCACTGGAAGTCAGAAGGAAACCTGTGGCTGAGCTTCCAGTGTTCAAGCAGCCTCAAGTGTATTACCTTAAGTCAAGAAGGTAGTGGGTCTCCATGAGTGCTCTGCATAGTGGACTTTGCGGACTTTGCACAAGCACATTTTTTTATCTGCTGCTTCATCTTCATGTCATGTCTTAAAATGGTGGAGCAGAAGGTGGGATGCTGCTCAATGCAGAAGTCAGTCCTTGGACAGACACAATTTGCTTCACATGTTGAGTTGCACTTTTAAAAAGTAAAAACATGATCTAAATATTAATTTGTAAGACTGGTGAAGGGTATTTTATGTGTGTGAATATAAAAAATGGCAAGACACTATGCTGATACTATAACGGTAAACTTTTTTGAACAAAGAATCTTGTACATTCAGAGTTGAACTTGCTATGCATCAAGATACTCAAATATAGGGGTTTTTTTGATGTACGCTTGTCTTCCTTTCCAGTGTGTAAGGTGGAATGAGCGTACTTGTAAACATTATGTAGCTTAAACATTAAACATGTTGCTGAATACTGGTGTTTCTTGAGAAATGAGCCAACCAAGGGAAAGATTAGAGATCTAGCAAAAAAAGGAAAAGGACTTTGGATTCCCTTTTTCTTAAGTACCTTGAAATAATGGATAGCTCATTTATATTTACTCCATCAGATCCTGAATTTCCTTTCCATCTCTTAAGGTGGCTTGAGGCAAAGACACAGTTGAACTTGTCTGAATTAGGGACTAATTTTAATAGAAGTTGGATCTTTTGCCTTCTAGTGCAAGTTAAGAAGGGAAAACTTAGAGGGATTACCTACTTGAAACTAAGCTAATTTGAATGATGCTTTGTAAATCTAGTTTTTTAGCCAACATCCTTTATATGCAGAATCTACCTTGTTATGTTTATGTAGTTATTCCCTGAATCCCTCTAGCAGGAATGAAGATACTGTTATCCCTGTTTTACTCCAGGTGAATGGAGGGGAGTTGAGGTGGTTTTCATGGGTTGTCTGTGGCAAAGCAGAAAAATGAGTCTTTGTAGCCTGTGGTTGGTCTGACCTCTTGTTCACTGGACACTGAGTTATTGCTTTGTTAAGAAATTATATTAAACAAATTACATTGTTGGTTATTGATATATTGAATGTTGGTGTATCTTGACAGAAGTTTTCATTACATCTTCCATATACTGAATTTTAAGTAATAACTAATTTGGTTTTACATGTAAAACTTTCTAATGTGGTAATAGCTACTTCTTCCATAAAAAAAAATCTGTATTTCAGAAAGATGAAACACTGTTATTTGCCTTTATATGTGGTGACCAGCAACTGACAGTGCTTAAAAAATAATTTTACTAACAGTATCACAAGGATGTGATTAATACTTTGCTTTAGTTAGTGTTAAAAGATCTTATTTTCTTCCAGAAAAGTAATTTCAGTCATACCTTCTCTTTTGCAATATTAATTGCTTTTTTAAGAAAAATTTTCGTAGAGATGTTACCACTAAACCAAGTGGAAATGGAAATTATTTATAGCACTAGGTGATTGGGTTTTTAATGATTAGCTGCTATATACTGTAACCTGCACTTTTACAAGGGTACTTATATAGTATAATGCACATGTGTTTTTTTGAAGGCAAATGCCTTTTTGAGTGAGGAAAACTTTGATTTGTCTGAAATCTTATTGCCAATTTTTTAGCTGCTCAGGATGCCAGCCTCACTGTGCTGGCAGAATTTTCCTGCAATTGAGAAGTTCTCAGGCATTTAAATATTCAAATCTTAAAAAAATTAATCTTGTTCTCATTTTCAAAGATGTCTGCTGCCTCCAAACATTTACTTACAGGTCTTAGTAGACATCTGTTGTAGTTGTTTCATCGCATTTCTGTTTTATGTTGTTTAGAGATCAGCATCCCTTGTTCTTCCTTCCACCTCCTCCCTCATATGTTCTTTTTGAGTTGGTATACTGCCAATTCTGAATTCAACTGTTATGACTCTTCTATAGCTTTCTGTAGGAAGGAGCAAGGAGTAATTTTCACTCTACTACCTTTCTGATTAACTTTAGGGTTAAAACTGTGTACACTGTACAGCATAGGAATGGCTGTTCCCTTTGTACATCTTTGTGCGCTGCTTATCTGCTTTGTATGTCTTTCTGTCTCCATTGTTTTGGTGTCTTATGATAAGCTGTTAAATTCTGAGCTCTGCTAACTATGTAAAGTTATATCATGTGAGATCATCACTTGAAATTTTTTCATTACTAGAGGAATGGGGGTTTTTTTCCCAGAAGATACTGCACGAGGTTCCAGCAAGTTTTGCTAGAATTGGCAGAAGAGGACAGAAGTCCTAGACTTTTTAGTCCTACTGGTTTTGATCACTAACTGTGCTCTTCTCAGAGGAAGAGCTGCCAGCTGTGGACATGGAAATAGCATTACAGTGTGTGTAAGCTTCTAGTGCTGTTCTAGTACTATAAAGTTTGAGTAATGCCTGATACTACTCTTTAAAATAACAGATGAATGGGAGGAGAGGGGGGATATAGTAATGAGTGAATAGGTCTCTAAATTTACATAAATATGTTTCTTTATTTGAATGTAAAGCTTTCTCTTTTGTATCTTGGGTTAATTTTCAGTAAAATACACAACATTGTTGTAAAGTGGTGTTAAAACCTGATATTACCAGGTTATAAAAATTGTTTCTCTAATAAGGGAAGATGTGTTTTCCTCCATGTACTCCAGTTTATCATGAGAACTTAAAGGATGCAGTGGACACTGAAACAGTGGAGCAGATCTAAAACCATGCTAAATTAGCCTTGCATAGATTTCTTTTTAAGCTGGCAATAGTGATTTCTTTTCACAGCAAATCTGACCTTTTCTTCCCCCATCACGGCCACCCCCTTCCCTCTGAAAAAAATCATACTTCAGCTAAAATGCTGCATTCTGTGTATTCAGGTGTTTTGTATAACTTCACTGTTGGAGTTTTTTTTATTCATTCAGATAGCTTGGCTAGAGGACTGCAGTCTTTTAACTTAGTATGTGGGAGGATGCAGATTCATTTTATTGCCAGTGGGATTCATATAATTTGAACTCTATGCTGTGGGAGAAAAGTCAGGCCTTCTTTTGGGATTGTTTCTGTACCGTAGGTATTCGAAATTGGCAATGGGTGCATTAGTTTTACCTACCTTATCTCAGTTCAACTGCAGCCAGCTCAGTGCAGTTCAAAGATCCTCCCATGTTAAAGTTCTTAAGTAAACAGAAGTCAAGGGGTGGTCACACACTCCTGTGCAAGATGATTCTACCTGAGTTCGGAGAGAGTAACTAGTATTCAAGAGAGAAGCAGAAGAGAAATACTTGTTGTCTTGCAAATGTCCTTGAACTTCTAATAAGCAAATGGTAGGCAGCTTTCTTATTGGGAAAAATAAATGCATCTTCTTTAAGGCTTTCTATTTGTGTGTATATATGTACACTCTGATTTTTTTTTTTTTTTTGACAGGAATGTTTTGATCCTACTATGCAGTTGCATCTTGTTCATCAAGCTCCATGTACCATTCCTCCTTACATCTCAAAAAATGGATCAAGCCTTGGAGATTTGCTAATAGGCTTCTTCAAATATTATGCCACAGAATTTGAGTAAGTAATAAGCTCGTCTTTGTGGTTTGGAATACGCAAAACTTTGATTCCTTCGATTCAATGTAGCAACGCTTTCTAATGCTTGAAGAGAAAGAATTGCTGAATGAAGGAATGGTAATTGACAGAGAGGAAAGGGGTGAAAAGGCTAAATGACAACAGAAATGCTGATAAAGTATCTGACATCTTCTATTTAGCCAGGCATTCTGTCCTGCAAAATAGCTGCTGAACACTAGAGAGCTTTGTCCTTTACAAATTGCTAGGGTTTGTTATACTATACTATAATATCATGTTTCTCCTGAGTACCTGTCTTTTCAGCTGGCAAGGTGATGTTTGGTAATGAGGCAAATGAGAAGACACTTCTGAAGGGTTACTTCAGGTTCCTGATTTATGTTGAGCACAAGATGAATCCTTTACTACTTATCTGAACAACGAGCTGTTAATCTTCTCATATATGAAAGTAGATATATTTATATAGTATAATATATATATAGTAGATATAGATAAGGAAGAATTTTCTGGTTTGCCTGGGCAAAGTAGTACAGATGATCTTGTCTAAATGCAGGAAAAATGCCTAATTTGACTTTTCTGGTTTGAGTGCTTTTAAACATAGTCAGGACCAGATTTCTACCTAGTTGGTGACTGGTCCAGAAAGACTTTGTTTTTGTTTGCTATTAGAAAGATATATGTTAAAATATATGAGGACTTCTGCAATATCAGTACTTGAAGTGATGGTCATCCCTAAATATAATTTTTTGTGATGTTCATAAATCAGGAAAAAATGTTACCTAAATTTAATCACACAAGTTAAATTCTGGTTAAAACAAGCCTTGAAAAAGTAACATTGAAGATAGGATAGTTGCTGATGTTAAAGGAAGAAAATGTTTTTAAAAAACAACTGAAAAAATGATGATGTGGTTGTTTTTTCCAGGGTCCAGTATCTGTTAAGTATTTAAACATTTCATTCATGATATTCTGTTCCAACAAACAAACAAAAAACCCACCAAAAAAACTGTGTAAAAAATAGCTATTAGAATTTCTGTGTTGAAAATTCTACATAGCTGAGAAATCATTTGAGGAAATGATGCACCTTATGCAGCAGCCTGTGTTTTTTTTTTAACTCTTTCTGCTACAGAAATAAAACTTAGTCAGATGTACTGTTTAATTGACCATCTGTGTATCCCTGACAACTATAAATCATGTTTGAAAGGAATACGGTTCGTGTCTTGAAGGTAGTAAATTTCCGTATAGTTTCTTAAAACATGGTAATTGCCTGGAGAAGACAAGTTAGTGCCCATATGGAGGAACATGATCATGTCTTAAAAGTTTTTTTTGTGTGAGAGAGCAGACCAGTGAGAACCAAAGAACAGTGTCTTGCTAAGCACAAATGTGTTATCTTTGCTTTGAAGTTGCTGATGGAAACAACAGTACTAGTCAGAATGAGGAGAGTTAAATAGGTAGAATCACAGAATATGCTGAGTTTCCTCATATCTAAACTAAACCTCTACTGACTCAGCTTTATGCCGTTATCTCAAGTCCTATCAGTGGTTGTGAGAGTCAGGAGATCAGTACCTGCCCATCTGCTGCCTCCTGTGAGGATGTTGTAGACCCTGATGGGTCCCCCCTAAGTCTTCTCCAGACTGAACAGACCAAGTGACCAGAGCCACTCTTCGTAGGACTTCCCCTCCAGACCCTTCACCATCCTCATGGCCCTCTTTTGGACATTCTTTGATGGCTTAATATCTTTCCTATATTGTGGTGCCCAAAACTGCACACAGTATTCAAGGTGAGGCCGCCCCAGTGCAGAGCAGAGCAGGACAATCCTCTCCCTCGACCAGCTGGCAATGCTTTGCCTGATGCCCACCAGGACACGGTTGGCCCTCCTGGCTGCCAGGGCACTGCTGACTCATTCAGCTTGTAAATACACACAACACAGTGCTCTCTTAGTTCTGCCTTTCATGGAAGAACTAGTATCTTACTCTAGAATGTGTTGAGTATTTTCATTGGTGTAGTTAGTAATTTTTAAAGGGTTTGCTTTTCCTGTGAAACATTTATTAATGTTTTTATGCACTGAAATGTTGAGATATATTTCAGATACTGCAACTGTTAAACTGGGCTATATTTCAATGACCTAGCCAGTGAACTTTCACTATTGGACTTTAATGTGTTTGATGAAAAGAATAATAAAGAGACTACTATTTCAATTTTCATAAAAGTGATTGTTGTAGGTTTCTGTCTTTTTTAGGAGTAAAATGCACTACCAGGTTTGATACACAGGAACTGTTTTGCTTAATGAATAGGATGCAATCAAGAATGATCAGATCATGTGTGAAGATCTTAATTTTGAACAGAATGACTCGTTGAACCGACCTGCCTAGAATACTTAACAACTCATTTATTTTAAATGTATTGGTCAGGAGTGTAGGAGAAGATGGGGATGTATTGTTTTAAACTTGTCCCTCACTCTAGCAAAGGCCATCAGGTATTTAATTTAAAATCTGTGGTTTATTTTACTTTAGGTAGTGCATAATATTTAAAGGCGGGATGGGCCCAAAGAGTATGGCAAAGGAAGAAACAAAGGCACCTTGCATGGTGTGCAGCCATGAAAAAGTTCATCTCCTTGTGCCGTGTTTTTTTCCCTTATCCTTTTCACCTGTTTGATTTATTTAGACAGAAACATGTTTCAGAAAACTGCTTATTGCCATATATTTATACCGTGCCCTTTCCACAGTTCTCCTTTGGGGCTTTCAATGTGTCCATAAGAAGTAACTTTTACACTCCTTCATCCCTATCCCTGAAGAAATGTGATTTGGAAATTGATACATACATTGGACTAACACACTACATATGGCAGAGCTTGTTTTGCCTTTGTGGTTGTATAATTATCTTGCCATAAGAGCTCAAGTCTGCATAATGTTTCTTATGATAAAACTGGCTAAAAGCATGCTTATGACTCCATTTTCACTCTAAGTATTTAAAATTGTCAAAGGTCTGCTGATTATGCAGTGAATGTGATAAGTGAAAAATGCATTTAGATGTTGTCCAAAGAAAGTATTTGTAAACTAGTCCATGTTTACTAGTCCATGTTTACCAGTCCCTTCAAAGCAGGTGTCTGATTTCATTTCTGCAGCTATGAGTGAAGGCAGCAGGTTTTCACTTGGCTGTCTCTTTCCAAAGTGAGACCTTGAAGCAAGGCCTTGTTTCCCTGAATATGCTGCTAGGGAACCTAGAGATTGTCCTTTATGAGTATTTCTCTTAAATTTATTGTTGCAAGTTATGTAGCAGTTGTTTAAGGTCATTCATTAAGTTGTATTTGACATGAAAAAAGATTGATTACATTTTAATGACAAAATATAAAATTACAGTGAGCAGATGCTGGCAACGCTTTTCATTTTTAATATCATCTAATTATATATGCTTGCAATTTGTATGTTTATACAAGTGGCTTTGATTTGTAAGTTTGCTCTGGAAAAGATAAGCTTTCTATTTTATTTGATTTGTAATATACACATACCTGGAATTGCCTAATCTTTCTTTCAAATACTTGTCTTCCTGGTGAAGATCATATATCTAATGAAGGCAGTGACAACAGAAATAACTGGTAATTGAAATAGCTGTTTAAAGAGCCACTGTTAAGTTATGGATGGAAAAACTGTATGTTGAGAATGTTTGCTTTGTGTTGGTATCAGTGAAGTTCTTGTATGCAAGCCATAATGGTTAAAACTGATACACAAATAATTTGCTGTTGGTAATTAACTTCTAATTCAGTATGATTTTGGTACCAAGACAGGTTTAGTGAGACTATCAGATAAAACAGTTATTTTCAAGTTTAAATAGTTAGAAATGTCACTTTTTTGTTGCTTCTTTGCTGAACTAGTGTTTCATAAATGAATTTATTTTTTCTGAGGAATTGAGTATAACCTAGAAAAAAGAGAATTCAAGAGAAGAATAACTGTTTCAAGTGAAACAGTACTGCCTGCTTAAACTAAATGCAGATCAAATACTTTGTTTCATGACTTTCTTTTTTTTTGGCTTTTAGAAAAAGCAGATGAGTTGAACAATCATCTTCTGCTCACAACCAGTGTCCTCAGGCTTCTGTTTAAACTTGAGGGGTTTTTGGGTTTTAGTTTATTTATTTATTAATGTTGTTGTTTCTTGTTATTTGGATGGTTTTTGTTTGGTTTTGGATTTCTTTTTGGTTTTGTTTTGTTTGGTTTGGGGGTTTTGTTTGTTTGGTTTTTGGTTTTGTTTGGATTTTGTTTGTTTTCCTTTTTTATATATGTTCATGTTTTTCTTTTTTGAGCAGTTCATATGAATTAAGTCTCTGTTGATGGTCATTTATTAAAAGACAATAGGAAAGTATTTGATGCTTCACAATATCTGTAATTCTTGCAAAAGTAGTCTACTATGGGAATTAAGGAGAGGAAGGGTGATGGGTTAGAATGAAAGGTTTAGTTTGCATTGAGTGCTAGGAATCATCATCATCTATACTAATTTTCTAATTATCCTAAACCTACTTCATGTGCTACATCCTGCGCTTTTTGGAAATAAGCCCTATTCATATTTTTAAATAAAAGAATAATGCACATGTTCTGTGTACGTACAGTTATCTAAACAACTGACTTTCATAAGTGGTTTTAATTATGAGCTGTATCCAAGATAATTTGTGGAATTACAGTCATAGATTTTTAGCTGTTCTTAGCAGCAGTGACTTAATGACTCCAGCTGATCTCTGGCCTAGGGAGCAAGGAGTTCTTCCAAATGATGAAACTGATGAATTATAGATGATATTTTAATTTCCAGTTGATATTTACAGATTTACTGCAACTGGTTGATATACCCAGCCCAGCTCCTCTGTCTTTGCATTATGTCAAATGATTCAGTCAGGAGATCACGTCAGGTGTACATAACACCAGTACAGCTGGCAGCTCATTAACCACTTATTTCTAAGCCCCATTTAGTCAGGGTATATGGTGATACATTGCTGGTGATCCAGGCATTTTGTTGATAGAGTAGTTCCTTCCCTGCTTTACAGAATCTTCAAGGTTGGAAGAGACCTTCAAGATCAGTCCAACTACCAACCTGGCATCACCATAAACACCCTTAAACTGTACTCCCAAGTGCCTCATCGAGATATCTCTTGAATACTTCCAGAGACAGTGACTCCACCACTTCCCTGGATAACACATTCCAATGCCTGACCACTCTTTCAGTGAAATTTATTTTTTATACCTAATTTGATGCCTCCCTCCCCTGCTTCCCATGCTATTTAAGGCCATTTCCTCTTTTCCTTGAGACATGGCAGGAAGAGACCCAACTCCCAGCCAACTGCAACCTTCTTCCAGGTAGTTGTAGACAGCAGTGAGGTCCCCCAAGCCTTCTTTTCTCCAGAATAAAAAACAAACAAACAAAACAAAAAACACAAACAAAAACCCCACAACAACAACAACAACAACAAACCAACACAAAATCAAACAAAAAAAATTTCCATCAGCTGCTTTTCATAGGATGTGTTGTCTAAACCCTTCACCAGCTCCATTGCCCTTGTTTGCACACACCTCAGCACCTCAATGTCTTTCTTGTAACGAGGAGCTCAAAACTGATCACAGAACTTAAGCTGCAACCTCGCTAGTGCTGAGTATAGAGAGACAATCACTGCCCTGGTTCTTCTGGCCACACTATTTCTGATACAAGCCACGATGCCATTGACTTTCTTTGGCACCTGGGCACACTGCTGGCTGTGTTCAGCCGCTGTCGACCAGCACTCCCAGGTCCTTTTTAATCTGGGCAGCTTTCCAGTCACTCCTCCCAGTCTGTGGTGCTGCCTGGGGTTATTGTGACCTAAGGGCACTTTGCTTTATACTATATGCCTTGGCCCATTGTTGGTCTATCCAGCTTGTCCAGATCCCTCTGCAGAGCCTTCTTACCCTCCAGCAAATCAACATTCCTTCCCAACTTGGTGTCGCCTGTGAACTGTGTAAAGGTATACTCGATCCCCTCATCCAGATCATGCCCCAGTACAGAGTCCTGGGGAACACCACCTTGTGATTGGCTGCCAGCTGGAGGTAACCCCTCTCTGAGCCCATCCATCCAGCTCCTTTTTAACCCAGTGAACAGTGCACCTATCCAAGCCATGAGCAGCTGGTTTCTCCAGAACACTGTGGGAAACAACGTGAGAGGCTTTACTAAAGTCTAGATAGACAGCTACCACAGCCCTTCCCTCGTCCACTAAGTATGTCACCCTGTCATAGCAAGAGATCTGGTTGGTTGAGCAGGAGCTGCCTTTCACAAACCCATGCTGCCTGGGCCCAATCCCCTAGTTGCCCTGCATGTGCCTCATGATGGCACTGGGCATGAGCTGCTCTGTTTAGTTAAGAGCAGCTGAAAATTGGCTGGATCGATAAGAACATAAAACTGAAACTGGTTGTTTTGGCTTCCATTAGGTTTGGCGTGTTATTGTGCCAAGCATCATAAAGATGTTGGCACATGATAAATATTGCCCTGTAGATTGCCTGCTGTTCCTGTTTCAGTATGATAATTTCTTATTATTTTGTTACCATAAAGTTATGCACAGATAATGGTAGGGAATTGCTGCACTTGTAGATCTAAAATTTAGCATAGACAAACTGTTGGTGCTTTCTAATTATAGGTTCCTTGCACCAGGAATGCTAGCCTGTAAGCAGGCTGTCTGTATGTATCTTTATACTATTGAGTATTTTTTTATGGAATGCAGTATGTGACTTCATCTGCACTTACTCCTTGGCTTTCTTTTCTCCCCATAGCAAATTCTAAAAGTTTTGAGTTTATAATTTCTTTTGAACTTAGAAATAAATGTAGGTGTCAATATTCAGTTTGACATTGTTAGTTGAAAAAGTTATTCTGTTCTGAATATATGTTACTCATGAATACCCATGATGCTCTATTTTGGAGGCGCTTTTGTAATTAAACTTCTGTTTGTGGAAAAATTTTCTTGTTTCCTACATGATTTCATATTCTTATATACTGAATTGTGATGATTAGACTATTAAAGTAAATTTTTCAATATTATAAAGTACAGCATTAACCAGGATTGTGACATAGCAGTTTAACAATTTTTTTAAAATGTAAACTGATACTATCAATTTGGAATTAAGTTAAAAATGTTTGCAAATTGTTTTCTTTTTTTCTAGTTGGAGCCATCAAATGATTTCAGTTCGTGAAGCCAAAGCTATTCCAAGACCTGATGGTATTGAATGGAGAAACAAATATATTTGTGTAGAAGGTAAAATGTGAAGCTGCGTTATATATATATATATATATTTTAACTCTTAAGACATTAAATACATAAATCTATCAATTAGACTTTACCTTGGTTGTGTTTTGAGACATGTATTATGTATGTGCGTTATGTAGAAAACTAAGTTTAACCAATGTAAATAGTTTGGAAACAGTCCTGTCAAAAACATTTGAGAAGGAAGTTTTAAGTTCTGTAGTGTTTAAAAATAGTACTCCTGACCTTTTCTTCAAGAGCACTCATTGCCCTGTTACTTTTGGAACAGGGATTAGGACTTTGATAAGGAATGGCCTTTATGCCAGCCGTGTGTTTTTCTGTTCCACAAAAATAGTCATCTGCTTTGCCAAGTTTGAACTTTTGAAAAAACACACTCAGCACATACTCAGATTACTCTCGAGGAATATTCTTTGTTCTAGAAATGCTCTGGCATTGCAAGTCCTATCAGTGATGTGTATGTTGATCTTGTGGATACTCTTTTTGGCCAGCTTGTGAATGTAGACTTTGTACAGAACAGGAGGGTACAGCCAGGCTACCTGATGGAGTTGCAGGTCTCAGCCAGGTCTCATGGCAGAAGTGGACTGTAGCACTGTCCAAGTAACCTGATCCATGTGCTTGTGATGCCTTACAACTGCTGTGGGGAGTGTACATGGAGAAGACGAGTAGTTAAGCGAACATAGGAGATGAAGCTTGCACTAGGGAAAGAGGAGCTGATAGACCAAGAGAAGGATTGAGATGTTAGGTGAATGAAAAGAGAAGCAGGGAAGGGACTGAGAGGGGCTGTGTAACTGGAAACAGTTACCATATAGGGAGAGGTGGCCTGGAGGGGCTGTGAAGATCAGGATATCAAGGGCTAATGTTTCAGGATAAAAGAGGAATAGAAATTAAACGGGAGCCAAATGGTACGGAAAGAGTTGTTAGACACTGGGAAAATTTTGCTGGGGGAGGAGGGGAATAAGGCAGAAGTTCTGTGGCTGGACAGGCATTCCTCAAGATCGCTGAGGGTAGGCATGCACCCATGTGTGTTTGTATGTAATTTCCTGCATTTGTGCTACTCTCTGCAGAGAATAATTACCTGCTGGTGAAAGGGGTTATTCTGTTGCCTAGAGCTCACCCACTTGGCTATAATCGTATGAATGTCAGTGTGAATCCCCCATGATGGAATTCCTGTTCTTTGTTTGACTTTTTGGGAAAAATCAACTAACACTGATTGGAGAAAAACCCCACACTGAAATATAATTGCCCACTCAACTTTGTAGTCTCAGAGTTGACAAATATGAGAATTAGAGTATCTGCACAGCTGACATAATTCAGGATAGCAGTGATAGTGAGGCATTGCCAAGGCTCTGGTCTGAATGTGGGAGGTGGGAATGCTGGGCAGCCGTGTCTACTGCTGTCACATGATGTTGATCCACTGTGTTGCAGGGGACTGTGTATTTCAAGCTCTCAAATTTTTTATGCCATTACAAAGTGGTTGAATAATTAGGTTATCTTTCTGTCAGGTTGGAAAATAGAATATCAGCATATAAAAAAACCACTCTAGATTTTGCATTTAATGGTCTTGATTGCATGCAACTTTTCCTTAAGAATGCATTTTCCATTTGAACTATGAAAAAAAGCAGAATTATCTATAGGTGGCATATCTGATTCCTTCCTGTTACAATGTGGTTCAAGGCTTAGTGAGGTTTATCCTCAGATAGCAAAGTTTTACTTCTAAATCAGAAGGGAAAAATAAAATTTCCTGTTTCAACTCAAAGTAAGCTTCATGTTTATAACACCTGTTAAACTGAACTACTTTCAAAAAGTATGTGTACCTTGAGAAGAAGATTTCAAAAGCTAGCTAAACATATCAGCATATTCTGGTTTGCAAATCTTTGTCAAATTTTCCAGTTAGTGGACTAAAATTTCAGTAATGGTTATTATGGCATATATTTTTAAGATATCTAAAATATATTTGTTTATAGATTACACAAGTCCATGTCTGCAAGTTTCCATAGTTCTGCATGTAGCACTGTATTTAGACTTGCTCAGGAAAAATTATGGTTTTTTTAAATTTTTATCGACCTTAAGGCTAATTCTCACATGTTTTTCTGCTGATAGAGAAACAAATATAGTAGAGATGCTCTCTGCAGACAGCTTAAAATCTGTCAGACTTTTATCATTATGGCGATACAGAGAACACTGCCTTAAGATAATATTTTGAACATTCCTTGTCAGAAATTCTAAATTGCTAGCAACTATTCTAGTTTCAGTTTAAATCTTATTTATATCAGGTAATATTATACACTTGTATTGAAAAAGATACAGTTTGGAAAAGTTAGAAACGTGACAGTTTTGTGAGATAATTAAATGGATAGTCATTTAGGGAAGTTGAATTGGAAGCCATCAAAGCTGCACTTGATACATGCTTTCAAATCTTTCAGATCTACATGTTGAAAATAATTCAAAAAAGAATTCCTTAGGGCTTGATTGGCAGCAGTTTTGAAGTTGTGTGATTTCCTATATTTTCATTTGGAAGGATGATCCACTCTAGCCTTTCCCTCAAGCCTCAGTGATAAAGCTGTGTTACTTTATTCTTTTAATATTCTCATGTCTCTGTGTGAACAAAATAACTTACAGTGAACTCTCTCTGTCTTAATGGTTAGCAAATTTAGTGGTGTAAAGAGTAGCTGGTTGCAAAACTATTCTGCTGCACTCCAGGGAATGAGTTTGTCTTTTGACAATCACTAAATATGCAGGAAGAAGAAAGGGAAGTCTGCTTTTTTTCCACTGATGGTTTCAGAAGGTTGTACAGTTCTGCTCTTGTTAAAGCAATATCTTGTTTCGATATAAAGTATATAAAGGTCACAGCATTAAAAAAGCAGTTACCATCGTGTTTAAGACACAAAAGAAATTCTGTACTGCTTCATATAGTAAGGAACATGGAATTCTTGATGGCACTAGATCACTCTGTGAGATTATGTTACTGATATCAGAGGATTATGAACTTTTTTATTTCACTGTGGGTTCTTGTTTGAACCTAAAGGTATGATGCATCCTAAAATAAAATAAATCTGTGAGTGTCCACTGAACACCAGGTAGCTTGAAAAGAAGCCTTTCAGAAAACTGCCAAATATGCAACATTTATTGCATGAAAAAAATTCTTTCTGAATTTAAATAGCTAGTAGAAATAAAAACCTAATGCCATGGAACATGTTCCAAATTTGAAATTCCAGTCTCCATAATGGCATAAGCCTTTTGGCATATAGTTAATGCTTTATTTTACTATGTGTCCCTAGCTGAAAAAAAAGGAATTCATAACCAACTAAACAAAATGCTACCTGATCTAGCAAATACTTGTGTGATTCTGTGGCCCTAATGGACTGTCATACATTTTGCCAGTGTGTAATATACAATGTTACTTAAGCAGTTTTCTGTTAAGACAGAAAAGACTATAAAATCAGTTTTGTAGCACAATGTAATGTGTAGTCTCTGCATCATCATTTTTTTAGTATCTGTTGCTTTAATGTTGGCAACCGTATTAGTAACAAGGAGTACTTTTTTAATCTTGCAATTAAAAAAAAGTTCCAAAATATTACAAAAGGAAAATTACTAGGAAAAAAGGGATAAAAACATCACATAGATTTTTGGTCAGTTAGAAGGTAAAAGTCCCAAATTGTTAACTTATGAACAGATTCTGCAGATTAGGTATGAAGTGATAAAATATATTTTTACAGCAATTGGTATGTCTTATATAAAAAGTCATAGTAAATATTTTGCTATATTCTCAGTATTTCACTGAGAGGCTGTTGAATGAGATGAACCTAAAGTGAATAGTTCCAGAAGGCTCATGTCTAATAATTGTCTTTCAAAAGTAATATCCTGATATGAATATAATATTCTGATATGTTATTTTCTGATATGTTATCACAGACTATTGAGCAGTAACAAGTAATTATTGGTGCATAAATTCAGAACAATCATAGTATGCTTCAACAGATAATAATAACCTGACTTCATTATGGAATACATATCATTAGAGCATTCATACAGTCATAGAACAGTTTAGGTTTGAAGGTCATCTCTTTCCAACTCCCTACCATGGGCGAGGACATTTTTGTCTAGGCTGGGTTGCTCAGAGCCACATTCAACCAGACCTTGAACACTTCCAGGGGTGGGGCAGCCACGCCATCCATGGGCAACCTGTGCCAGTGTCTCATCACCTTCGTAGTAAAGAATTTCTCCTAATATCTAATCTAGGGCTGACCTTTTTCAGTTTGAAGTCATTCCCACTTGTTCTATCACTACACACCCTCTCCAGTTCTCTTGTTGGTGTTATAAGCCCTCTTTGTAAGGTGTTATAAGCCCTCTTTGTAAGGTGTTATAAGGTGTTAACACTTCTCCAGGTTGAACAACCCTAACTCTCTTAGCCTTTCCTCATAGGAAGAGGTGCTCCAGTCCTCCAGTCATTTTTCTGTCCCTCCTCTGGACCTGCTCCAACACTCCATGTCTTTGGTGTGCTGAGGATCCCAGAGCTGAATGCAGTTCTTCAGCTGGGGTCTTGAGGGCAGAGTAGAGGGGCGGAATCACAGAATCCCCTCCCTTAACCTGCTGGCCCCACTGCTTTTGATGCAGTTCAGGACACAGCTGGCTTTTGGGGCTGCAAGCACATGTTGCCAGTTCATGTCCAGCCTCTCAACCACAACAGTCCCCAAAGTCCTTCTTAGCAGGGCTGCTCTCGATCACTTCTTCTCCCAGTCTGTACTCATGTCTGGGATTGCCTTGACCCAGGTGCAGCACCTTGCAGTTGCACTTGTTGAACTTGCTGAGACCCTCATGGCCCCACTTCTCAGGTTTGTCCAGGTCCCTCTGAATGGCATCCTGTCCCTCTGTTGTGTCAACTGCATCACTCAGCTTTGTCTCCTCTGCAAACTCTCTGAGGGTGCACTCCATTTGGGACATTGAGAGCATTCAGGGTTTGGGACTTCTTTTCGCTTCTCTGTTAGTTTGTTTTTGTGTTTTGTTTTGCTAAATGTTATGCAGAAAGAAAGCTTGAGAACCAAAGTGGCGTGTGCTATTCAAAACACTCTTGGGAAGCAATGATATGTTGACCCTACTGGTTTTTGTCTGATTACTTACTTAGTGGAGACAGCCTAGGTCTAGATTTTTTTACCAATGTTTGTGTTTGATCTTGCAGAGCCTTTTGATGGGACAAATACTGCCAGAGCTGTACATGAGAAACAGAAGTTCGATATGATCAGAGGTGAATTTGCACAGGTAAAAAGTACACCTCATTTAACTTTTCCAGTCACTTTGCTTTTCAATTTAGTATACAAATTCTAGTCATTAAACCTGCCTGTTTCTGATAGTTTATGCTTTGTACTTTATAAATAATAGAAATGTGGATTTTAAAAAAAAATTTGGGAAATTATTTTGTAAGAGTATTAATGTCTGCCATTAAGCATCAGGCTTCAGTTGAAATGGGTACTTGAAATAATAAACCCTTTGTCTTAGATTTTCATGTGTGTATAAAATTCTAATGATTAGTCGTTAATAGCTTTAGGATTACAACTTTGTCTTCATTAATTATTTATTCCTACATGAACTTGACTGGTAATAGACAATGTTTTATACTTCTTAGTATCCCATTTTTAATAAATATCACCCCCAAATTATAGGGTTTTGCCTATTTTTGACAATTTAATTAAATTGATACTTTTCTTTAGGGAGACCACACTCATCATTTTTTAGAACATGAGTATTTTGAACTGGAGCTTTCACTGTCCCAGGCAGGGGAGGAAAAGATACTTTGAAGTAAGAAAAAATTTAGACTTTGGCTAAACATCCTTTTTCTGAAAATCTTTGCTACCAGTTTTTGTTCCTGTGTCCTATCATAGAATTGAATCATAGGCATTGAATTTGGAATCACAGTTCTGAGATCTCAGAAATACCAGTTTTCTGAGATCTCTCACTATTGAAAATTTAGTTATGACTAGGAATTAGTGCACAGCACTGACTTCCAGCTTTAACCAGTTAAGACTCCCCTATTATGCTGTCCTTGGAGACTCCTGTTTACTTCAGTTATTAAGTCCTTAAATACATTGAATACTTCCCCAGCAAAAAGTAATTCAATGCCAGATACTTGTAGTAGAACAAATATTATAAGAGATTACCTTAGTCAGAAAAGGATAACCTTTTCTTTGTAAATCTGTTCAGAAATGTCCATTAGTTTTCTTCTATTTAACCATGTTAGCATAAAAAATACTCATTCACATACTTGTACATAAAGAATTGATTTTGTGAATCTGCTATAAGTCATGTTTACAGAGTAGTTTGGGCTCTCTCACTATTCTGTGGAATCAGAGTGAAACTTCTCTTTTCAAGTTTTCAGTGAACAAAATTTGTTCAAACCTGTGTAGTTTTCTGAAAAATGTAAAAGCAGCTATTTGTTTGTAGCTGTTGGGAAGCCACATACTAGAGTAATAAGCCCTGAAAAAATCTCCTCTTTATTAGGTACCATAAGAATCACAGTTGTTCTAAAAATGCAAGTACTTTTTGATATCTTGCACTATTTTTTAAAAAGCTTAAGGAATCTATTTTGTCCTCGAGAGATTATTCCTTCTCTGGTTTTCACTACACATTGGGGTTTAAAGGAATTCTGTGTAAAGACAAGAGGACTACTACAGTTCTTTGCAGGCTCATGGCTTGACAGATTTCTTGGAATTCACACTAGAATACAGAATACAGAAGAAAGTTCAAATAACCTATTTTAAAGACACAACTACATCCAGGAAATGACAACGGATAATACTGTTTATCAGGAACTTTGATATGTGTATTTGAGAGAATTATTTTGCAGCAAGAATATCAATGTAATACTTAAATATTGCTAACATCTTTTTGTCCCACAAGTCCACTCTCTTCTTGAAAGTCTCTACCTTCCTCAGTAGCTCATTGTGTTTTATGCATCTTTTAGATTTTGCTTCCCTTAAAAAACACGAAAAAACAGCCAACCAAGAAAAAACAATCCAGAAACTGTCTTTTCAAGAAGGGAAAAATTTCAACCTTGTTTTTTTGGATCTATGATGCTTATTGCTTATAATGATATTTAAGTTTTAACAACAAAGATTATTTAGTCTTTTTTTAAAAACCTTGTGCTTTTTTTTTCCCTAGGCTTGGCGGGTATTACGAGATAAGAAAGACCTGAAATGTATATTACCATTAAGAGCAGACGAACTGAAAAGATAACCATCTTCTTTTTTTTTTTTTCTTTTTTTTTTCTTTCTTTTTTTTTTCTTTCTTTTTTTTCTTTCTTTTTTTTTCTTTCTTTTTTTTTCTTTTTTTTTTTTCTTTTTTTTTTCTTTTTTTTTTTCTTTTTTTTTTTTTTTTGGATCCTGCTGAAACAAAGAACAGTATCAAAATCAGAAGGCATCTTCCCAATGATTCTTTACAACCTGTTTTTCTCTATAAACTTTTGTTAAGGAAATGTTTGTTATAAGGATGTGGCATATTTTATTACCGACATTTGTTAATACAGATGCTCATTCAAAGATATGTTTTCTGAAAATGCTTGTATTGCTGGCTTCTAGAAGAAACTCACAGCAAACAACAAGAATAAATCTATTTCAGGGAAAGTATGGGGATATATTGGCTTGTTGTTTGCGTAATCTGTGTAGCCATTAATTCAGACAGATTCAACGATGAAACATAAACATTCAAAGTTAATCAATGTGCAACTCTGACTACATCCTTAAGGCACTGCTGTGCACAGTACCCACTTCTTGATGAACAGAGAGCCCATGCTTTACTTCTGCTTAATTTTAGTAAGCACTTTGGTTCAACTTGGCACTTTCCAGTTTTATTTCACTTGGAATAAGAAGTGACTGTTTATGAAAATGAAGCTAGATTATGGTTGGTAGTGTCTTGGATATTAAGAACTGTAATCTAAACTGGAAGTTTCAAGCAACATTTCTACTACAAAGAAGTTAAAATAAAAAAGCTCAATTCAATATACATAAATGTTTCATATTCACACAAGAGTAGATGAGAAAAAATGTTGTACTTCCTTTTTCATATTTGAAGTAGTAGTGATGCCTGCTGGGGAAAAAAAAATAAATTACCAAATCAAAACACCTCACAACCCTACCAGTGCTACAATATGCTGGGTTTCTCTTTTGATTTTGTATAAATATTTGTAAATTGGTCATCCACTGTAAATGGAATTTAAATAGGTAATATTGACAATTTGAGCTCTTCCAAAAAATAGCATACCCTCTCTTAGACCTCCTGTAGCACAATTTCTGCCTCTCATATATTTGCTATTGAAGACCAATTAGTTGTTAAAACTGTACTTAACCACTGATGTCAAATTCATACTTCCATTTTTTCAAGTTAATATTTTATATGCTGTCCAGTGAAATAAAAATTTATATATGGAAGTTACAGGCTATTTTCCCACTTTCTGTTATTTTCTACTGCATATTTAAAATATTTCCCATAATTAAGTAGAATAGGAAATGCCTAATAAGGTAGGGCCCATGTTGCAAATCATAAACATCTATAATGGCTATTTTGCAGTGCATCTGTGAAGAGGTAAAAGTTTGATTAATTGCATTCCCTAACAATAGTGCAAAAACCCTTATAACTGTAAAATAACAAGCATTATCACTTCTTGTGCAAATTTTAAAGTTCTAGTTTATTTCAGAGTTCTAGGAACTGTATACTATTTGCCTGATGTGTGATTACTTCTACACACTTCATCATGGTCTAGTCTATATAGGATTTGGCTTGCTTTTTAAAACACCTCTTTCTGTAATTTGAACAGCCTTTCACTTTTAATCTGACTCTTATCAGTCCACTGAAAAATTTTCCCTCCATGTGTATGTTCCCCTTCACAGCCCTTCCTCTAAAAGACAGTAGACTTGGATCTCAGTGAAACCTTCACTCTGATCTGCTTTGTGTAAAATTGAAACACAAGATTTTAGGACAGGCTGATGTCTGAAATCAAAGATGCTCTACGAGCCCTAGGTGGATTTTGGGGAAAGGAGAGGGCTGCTTTTTTTTTTTTTAAAAAGGTGTTGGCTGTACCTTTGTCTAGAAAATTTAAAACTCTCCTAACTTAGGATAAGTAGAAGAACATACATGTTCAAACTTGGCAAAAATGTATTTTAAGTGAGCTGGATGTCAGGTACAAAGTTTTATGTCTCTTACAAGTTTGCATTATTAATTATTAATGTTCTATGTTTTAAACCACTTCTCCCTGTTTTTAAAAAGTTAGTTAAAAAAACTGTAATACCTACATGCAACTGTAAAAATTTACAAGTCAAGGTCTGTAGCCACAATGGTCTGGGTCTTTCAAAAGAATCCTTTTGTGTTTTTCTCTGAAGTTGATGTACTTCTGATAAACTACATCTATAATCAGAAGTATAAATTCTAGATGGTCGGTTTCCCCAGTTGTTTAAAGACAAGCCTGTTTATAGCATATTTGTTTAATGGTGGGCTGCAACTTTTGTCTGAAAACTTCAGATATAATATCACAAAGTAAATGGTTTGGGGAGAGTGGGTAGGAACTGAACTTTAACTTTGATTCAGTTCTGCTTAGTCTAAAGTTGTTCAGAAGTTTAATGACCCAGATTTTCATCTACTCTGGGCAAGTATCCAGAGGAAGAAACTGGCTAATGGCTATCATAATTTTTTGCGTTAGTGTGAAGTTTTCCCTTCTCATCTTCAAAATAAAAACCTTCACCCACTTATCTCTTGGCATACACCCTAGCAGTAATAGTTGTTTCTGAGAGATCTTTGGTAAAAGGTGTTTTTCATGGCTGACCAAGGTTTCAATGTGTGTGCATGATGCTGTCTTTGAGGTTTGTTACTGCCTCAAAATAAAAATTATTTAGTTCACTCTTTGTTATTTTAGGACTGCTCTTGCCTATCATTTTGGCATTGGGTTTGCTTGTCTTTTCTCACCTTATGTATCAGAAACCACTAGTGTCTTCTATGGGTATTTAGGAACTCTCTTTAGTCCTCCAGGAGTGTGTTTAATGAGCAGGCTTAGAGGTGCATGGGAGGACCAGGCGTTAACAAGAGCTTCCATTTTGGTGACAGAAATACTGTTTGGTGACTGGCATAGGCTGTGAACTGTGAAACTTCAAGTTTCTCTTCTAGCTCTTGTTCTCACCTTTCTTAAAATGTGAATGTATAAGTGTACTCTCAGTATCTTAAGGTATTCTGACAGTATAAGGGGTTATTTAAAAAAAATAAATCAATATATATCAGTTTTAAGACTCACAGGGTGACATGATAATTTGGGAGAAACAGGCAGCCATGATAAAAGGATGTAAGATGATTTGTAGAAAACCTGAAGTTAGCAATTGTGAATACCATCCCAAATGCTTCTTTGGAACCAGTGCTTTACTTATACTTGGATCACTGGACTGAATTCACAGTATATTTGGTGTTAAATTTAAGTCTATCAGTGACTGTCACTCTTGATATATTGAACTCTACTTGCACTGGGTTGTCTTGTATTTTGTAGTTTATTTATGTTTGTCTTGTTCTCTGTAATCCTTGTGTGTTTTGATACAAATCTTTCCCTCATTGATTTTACAGAGTATGATGCTTGTAGGAAGAGCATGAAAAAATATGCTATTTTTGGTCAATTTACAAATGAAATTAGCTTGTGAGAAGTACAGAAGGGAGAGCACTAGGTCTGGAAATAATTTGAAGGGGTTCTGGCAAAAGGGTACTCACCTTTCTCTTACTGTGCTGATGACTGAATCAAAACTTGTGCAATATATGTATGCTTAATATATAAGCATTTCTAGAAAATTTGTAATGCTGTTGCCTTCCACGTGTAAAGAATGTGAAGTACTCTACCTTAAATTTCATTGTGCTGTGTACACTGTCTGTGCTCATGATAAAATGTAGAGTTTAATTTAGCTTAATATTACTTTCCAATACACTTTTCAAAAAAATTACATTTTCACCTTGTAAACTGTGTATATCGATGGGTAGGTCAAGAGAGCAGAAGGATTTTGCCTGTATGTACTGTTTCGAAATGTCAGGGGGATTTTAATTTACCTTCACAGAGATAGTTTGTCCTCAGAAATACCTGGTTGGGTGTTTCTATACTTATAAGTAAGAGTTTGCTGACTGATTTATAACCACCTATTTATTTGAAGAACAATAAAAATAATGGGGATGTTAGGGTTATGCTGTGTATACAGTGGTTTATACCTGAATTACCTTGGAAGTTTCTTATTTAGAATCAGAGGTGCTTTTCCTCCTCTTCTGAAAATTTTTTTGTTTAATTTGTCATTAATTAATTTGGCTAGTACATATTGGAAATATTTCCATTTTTTCTGTGAAAAGCACTGCATTTTGTGTAAAATGCAGAATAATAAAGGGAAATCATGGCTTAATCTAAATTCTGCATGGTAGTAAAGTTAGTCTTTGGTTTAAGTTAAAATTGGTCCAAGTCCATTTAAAGAGGAAATTTTAAATGTCCTGTGATGAAAAACAGCAACAAATTTGGGTTTTAAATACATTCCTTTTTTATGGTTAAATGCCACAGTGTGTCTTGATGCCCCTTACAGTACAATACTAATTACTAAATGCCTTTGTCTTAGGCTCATCCTCTAGTTATTGTATTGGACCTTTCTAGGTCAAATTTGAGGATTCTGTGTGTTCTCAAGGGTGGAACTTGCTAAATGCACCTTTTACTGAGGCCACAGGAGAACTCTCCATTTGCCTCAAATGTGCTATCCCCAAATTTGCTAGAGGTGGCTTTGGAAGGTCTGCTGGGGCCCCAGCCCCTGCTTCCCTCCTGCTGCCTGGCTGCCCTGTCTGCTGTAGAAACAGCTCTGGCAGCGGTGGGAGGGCAAAGGGGGTGAGCTGCTGGAGGGGTGGCCATTTGGTTTGGACATGTGTCCTGGCACCGGGTTGGTCCTACAGCCCAGGATAGGAACAGCAGCCGCTCTGCGCTGTAACTTGGCTGCCTTCTATTTAAGGACTGCCCTGAGTCAGGAGAAGTGAGTGCCACTGGGGATGACAGTTGCTTCAGGCGACACTGGGGAGGGCAGGGTTGGGGGTAAAAATCACCAGAGAGGGCCTGAGCTGGGAAGGAAATGGAGGGCTCCCGTGGCGCCAAGTGTGATAGGGCATCTGAGACCTCGTCCTTCATAGGAGATGAAGAAGAAGAGGAAGAAGAGGAGGAGGAGGAAGAAGAAGAAGAGGAGGAGGAAGAGGAGACTGTGGACCCAGAGGAAGCAGAGGAACTGACTAACAGGTACTGTCTCCCTAGAGATTCACACCCTCAGGGAGAGCTGGCAGCTCCACCCCAAAAGCACCAGCCCCGGAGGATGACAGGATTGAGGTCTTGTGGTGTCTTCAGTGGTTTTCCCCCTTCCCTTACCCAATTGCTGCAGATAAAAAAAAAAACAAGGGGGAGGTAGGAGGCCGTAATATTTCTTTTTTTTCAAATGAGTATGGCTGTAATTAAGTTTTGTGCAGTAAGCGCCTACCCCGAGTTCCCTGAAAGCTTTTCTATTTAAAGATTCTCTGATGTGCCAGCTCAAGTGGCATCTCCTTCCACTCCTCCCTCTTTGGCTGGCTCTTTGTCACATACAGATCTTAAATGCTCTGCAGATATGCTTGTCAGGGAGAAAATGCTCAAAGATTATAATGGTGCATTACAATTTGTTCCTTTTTATGGTCCTTTCTTCCTTCCCACTTGTCCCTCCCTCTTCAGTCTCATGTTTCCTAAAAAAGGAAAAATTTGTACATGCTTGCCATTGCTGGTCATGATTTGTGTGTGCGTGGCTCATTTTTGTGGTGGAATAGGAAATATTCTACCACTTTGACTTTTTTTTTTTAAATACTTCTGTTTTGTTAATAACTCTTGTACTGATACAGCTTGTTGTCCTGATATTGCTGTCCTACCATCAAGAAAATAACGAGCAAGGCAGTGGCCCAGTGCCCTGCCCAATGTTCCTGTGCAGGATGTGTAGGTGTCTGCAACCTGACCCATGCAGACAGACTCCTATGGCTGTGCTAGCACAGTTGGTTTCATAAAGAGACCGTGAGGCTTGAGAGTCCCCTTGCACATAGCAGGTCTCAGGAGTTCTTCCTTGTCTCAGGCAGAGTCCATCAGTTTTGAGTAGGTACTGTAGAAAGAACCCATATTTTAAGAAATGGGTGTCATATAGTTCCTCAGTGCTGTGAAACCGTCCTGTGTTTTCCACCACTCTGTGTGTATCACAGTTCAAAGTACTTTCTGACATTGGTGATGGTCACTGGGAACAAAAAGATGGCAGAAGGGGGGTGGGGAACTCTGTACAGCCTAACCCAACTGAAGCGCTGCAGCAATGAAAAACCAAATGGGGAAATGTAGTCCAGGACTGTAGGAAAACCTCCTTGCATGGGGAACAGAGAGCTAGTTTTCACAGTGGAGGGACACCCAGTGACAGCAGTGTAATGCTGCTTTATTGCCAAGGGTGGAGTTCACTTTTCAGTCCCATACTGGTAGAGGGGTTATGTGCCGATAAACACTGCTTGCACTTATCTGTAACTCTACAAGAAAGCCAGACAAAGTTAATGGAGCAGAGCTAGTCACTGCAGACCGGTAAAACAACAGTCTAGATAATTTTAAATGGAATCTGCAATTAAATGGCTAATAATAAAACTAATTGTAAAACATAAGTAGGAACAGCTAAAAATGGAGGGAACCTCACAGATATTTACTACTTGTGCTATTATTATTCTATTTGATTAGTTTAACTAAGTTCAAGAAGATGTAAAATTTTGAGGCACAGATGTGGTAACTGCACCAACTGCTCAGCAATAGCTTAGAGAAGTTAAATCAAACTGACTTTTTGTATTGCTTGGGTGTTGTCAAAATATCAGCAGAGCTGTTGAGCTTCAGGCCTCCTCTTGTGCTCAGTGCCTGGGAGAGTTCCTGGCAAGAACAGCCAGATCGAGCCCCTATGACGTACTTACTTAGGCTGAACACTAATTATTTGATGACAAACAGGTTTTCAAGCCCCCATTGCAGAATGGCTTTTTTTGTGTGCATGTGCTATGAAGACATAGCTCAGAGGAGGTGTAACTAATATGCAAACTTGGCTGAAGACAGACCATCCTGGGCTCTGCTGTCATCAATTTATTTTTAACAACACCAAGCTCTCTCTTGTTTCTGCCTTCCTCCTCTGTGTGCATCTGAAGAGCACCTGTTGTGCAGTGTCGCAGTCAGCAGGAAAGTCCCCACTGGCTCCCATTTCCACCTTTCCAACATGTTAAATAGCCTTATACCCATTCTATATGAGTCATGCAGCAAGATGGCTGGCCCAAGGTCAGGAAGCACCCAGGTGAAAGAAGCAGAAGAGCCCTGATGTTCCTCTGCGACACCAGCCCCTGAGCCCTGACTAAACAGCTGCACTTCCACACTGTGCAGCAGCTGAAGCAAATAAAATCCCAGAAGCTGCAGCAGAATTTATGACTTGTCCCAAAATTATGATGCATGCACATAAAAGGCAGAAGAGTTTGGGTTTCATATCTTTATTATCCTTTTTAATGTAATGTTTAAAAATTTGGTTTCCTGGCACAGATTTTTATACAAGTAATGAGACTAACATGCAGCATCAGAACCTATTAAAAAGATGGGATAAGGGCTTCATATCCTTGTCGGCATAAATAACTCACTGATCTGCACAAGGTTCTTGCAATATTTTCTTGCCTTTGGTTATTTTATTATCTGAGATAGATGAATCGTGGCAGATGACTTCTGTTTCTATCTCTGTGTATCTAGTTAATCATCTTAGCAGGGAAAATATTTTGAAAGTGTGTATTGCTTTAAGGCAAGCATGAGTATGAAGTTTAATAGGTTTTCATTTTTGTGTTGATAATGGTGAGATTTAAGTCTATGAAAATTGTTTACTGTTTAACTGGTTTACATACCTGTTGGAGTGTCTGTGTCTCTAACCACTACATGGTGGGTGAGCTGTTCTGGCACAGTTCTGTCTCTCAGACTATTCCCAGCTGATTTCCTTTTGCAGTGTGAAGGCCTCTGGTCTCTGGATGAGTCTGTGCACAGGGTTTACATAAAAATGGCTCTACAGCCAATTTAGTGTTTCCAAATAGCTCATTTGCCTGGAATAGGTATGGGGTTCATTTTATCTGCTCATTTAGTGGTGACCTATAACCAGTAGATGGAGAGAAGTCCCAGAGTTCTGGAATTGTTTTTTATTTCTTTGTTTTGTTTCGTTTATTTTGTTGGTGGTTGTTTTTTAGTTGGTTTTGGGGTTTTTGTTTGTTTTGTTTAAAGTGAAGCAGTCCTTCCACAAGATCAGAGGTGTGTAAGCTTTAGAGCCAGGTTTAGTTTGGAATGATTGGTGAAAACGGGTAGAAGAGAAGGCACAATGGAGAAGGGGTTTGCCTGCCTGCCTGCCACATGGGGATTGCTACAGCATCTAGGAGAGCAAACGAGTGGAATGATAGTAAATGGCATGTGGGAAAGAAGGGGCGGGAAGGGGAGTGCTAGGGATTTGTCTTCCCAAGAAAAGGTTTACCATACCCTGTTCAAAGCAGAGAAAGATGTGTGGAAAGGGGGTGTGATTTTAGTTTCTTTGATGAGGCAGTGCCTGCCTTGGCCCTGGGTGGAAGGGGCTGGCAGGGCTGCTTTTCTGCCACATGCAGCAGGCACGTGGGCAGGGAAGGTGAGGGTGCTGGGAAGCAGAGCTGTGCAAGCCATCTCAAAAATGTCGGGGCAGAGGCTTGAGCAAAAGGTTACTGCAAGGATCCAAATGGGGCAAAATGCTGAGGTGGGGGCATAGCAGACGGGAAGGGTGCAGCCAGTGACCCCACCACACACCCTGTGCCCCTGCTGGCTTCTGCAACTGGGCACTCCATGTTTTCTTTCTCTTCAATGTTTTGGATAATATTAACCTTAATAAAGGTCTGCATTGCAGTTGGGATCTAAAATAACACTCGGACTTCAAGAAGTTCCCCACTGAGTCTCAACAGAGTGATTAAATAACGGTGTGAAAGAAGTCTCCCATCCAGACTCAAGCGTTTGATTCCTGTGCTCCCTCTACAGCACGTATGGTGGAGAATTCAGAATTCAGGAGCAGGGCAGACCTTTGGGACACAGAGGTGCTGCAGTTTCTCAAGCAACTGGGAATGCCCTAGGACATGCCATGACCTGGTGTCTGGAAAATGATCAGCACTGCAGCAAGTTGTGTCCCTTCCCAGACATTCTAAGTGTTGGGAATGGAACAAAATATGTGAGACAGGCTCAGCTCCTGTCTCCCTGCTACTCATAATAAAAATCAGCTTTGTACCTAGACAAGCAGCTGTCTTTTTTTTATTTTTTTAGGATAATTATTTATCTGAATTTGGATGATGCATGAGCTACTCTGTTGCCAGAAGAGGCATCATTTACATTGAAGGAAATCAACAATAGGTTGTAATAGCAATAATAGCAATACCAGTAATAGCAAGGTCTGATGTGAAGATGATAAAGAGAGGCTATGGAGGATTTTAGAAAGATCATGGGCTGGCTACATCATCAAGTTAAAGACTAGGTTTTAAATGGCGACTTTTTTATAGCTCCTAATTCTCCTAGCCCTAGAAGAAGGGGATGGATGAGCTATAACCCTGGGAGAATGCATAGCAATAGGCAGAGACCTTGCTGAGCATACTGATTTCTGTAAGGGAAAAAGGAGAGCATGGTGAAGACTGAAACTACAGAATATTCAGAATAAAAAAAAAAGCACAGCAAAATAAGTAGTTCCTTTCTCCTGGAAAGGCAAACTGGCCACTACAAGTTTCCACGACCCCTGCATTGTTCCTTAAGTAGGAGACTTCAGAGAACGAGAGATCTTGTCAGTGCAGCCCTAAGATGACATCTTGGTCATTTTATCTGCATTGTTATCAGCTTATGAGGTGCTATGCAGCAAACAGCAACCAATTTTGATGATACCAGTAATAGCAAGGTCTGATGTGAAGATGATAAAGAGAGGCTATGGAGGATTTTAGAAAGATCATGGGCTGGCTACATCTCTTTGCGATAGTTGTGGTGTGCAAAGATGTGCATACCCCACTCAGCATGTGTCTAAACACAACTGCTCAGCATCTGGGGAGGTGAAAAGTCTTCCCTGGAATGATACATGAGGGAACATGTCCCAAGACTGAGAGGCTGGACTAGAAACCTGAAATCTCAGTGGACACAGAATGTGAGAAGAAGGGGGAGGATGTAAGATAAATCTGATTTTGAGCTATTTTGGCAGGAAGCACAAAACTGGTTGTCATTGTCTCCAAAACTTGTAAAAAGTTTAAGTTGATGTCCTAGCAGTGAAATAACAAACTGATAACATATGTGCCAACAGGATTGGGTGTGAAATATCTACATGGGAAAAGACAGCACTGGCTTTTATCCCTGGATATCAGTGGCTTCATATCTGTATCTATGGAGCTGAAACATTGCAAACATCTTTTTGCAACAGCAGACACTTCCTCTGACTAGA
This sequence comes from Pyrocephalus nanus, assembly GCA_038380795.1. Lineage (NCBI taxonomy): Eukaryota > Metazoa > Chordata > Aves > Passeriformes > Tyrannidae > Pyrocephalus > Pyrocephalus nanus. Next base: position 22,487,809 of record CM076263.1, read on the forward strand.
GAGAAGGGTCTTTTAACTAATGCTGTGCAGCATACAAATTGTTCAGCATTTGGAATGTGTTGAGGAAATGCATGAGTTATGTATCTTTCATTCTGATCTTTAAAGTATAAAGCACTGTCTCATCACACTGTAGAGAAATATGAACTGTGACCAGTTTGTGACCATGAAAATGAGATAATGATGTGAATAAGTCAAGCTTTTTGCATAGGCAGGGCCAGGGCAACCCATCTGTATTCACTAATATCAGCTAAAGTGGGTGTCCTACTCTGTTCTGCATGAAGTTTTATTTAATAGTGCCAGGTACTGCAGAAAAATAAGTTTAAAAATATGAGTGTGATTTAGATGTTGAAATATCTGGGGAAAAAAAAGATTTGTAATCTTTTTATTGTGGACTCAAATAATAGAAAGCTTTCTTAGTACTATTGCTATTCATTTTTATTTTTTTAATTTATTTTTTTTGCTATCCCCCAGTCAATTTAATGCCAAGCCATGGCTAGGAAAAGCTAGCAGAAAAATAAGTGTAGATGTGTTTGCTGTGCCTCTTCCTCCAACCTATGAGTTTTTGCTTATGGAGCTAGCCTTGATAGAGAGTACTACATCAAGGCAGAGAATCGGCTCTACATCCTGGGTTTATATCTGTTCAAGGGCTGGGCTTGGGGGAGGAGGGGTGGGGATTGGTTATAATGTGACTATTTAATATTGTACTGTCAGACGTGCTTTGAACTGTGGACTTCAGTCTAACTTGTCCTGCTAGTCACTGTTTCCAGGCCAGCCCCATGACCAGAGTTTGATATTGTGTTGTCTCACCTCTTGCTGGTCAGACCACTCTAAGTCTTCAGTCTTCAGTTTGCACCAAGGAAATCAGAGAAGAGACAGTCTGTGCCTCAGTTTGCACAGACCTGAGCATGGGCCAGCCCAGGGTAGTCCTTGTTTCATGCTCTGGAAAGCAAACTTATGAAAGGTAAGGGCAGCATTGCTAGTACCAGGATTACCTTTCGGTTTCCATTAGGCACTGAGCAGTTTTGCTGAGTGACCTTTACAAAAACCTTGCATTTCAGAGAGTTTGCTTGATGGAGCAATTATGGTTCTCCACAGGATTTCTTCTTCTCCTTCAAAGACCTTTGCCTTCTACCTAGTGCTTAGCACCCTCTGGAGCAAAGTCGATTGCTCTCTGGGTGTGTCTCTTTGTCTCTGTAGGCTGCAGGAATCTCTGGTACCTGTGTAGTGCTGAGTCAGAGCCATATGTCAGTTCTCCTTCTCTGACCCCATGGTCAGGAGCTAGGTAGCTTGAGGTAGCTAAGTAGCACTGTAGCTTGAGTAGTTTATCCTAATCAACTGGAAAGTGAGCCTTCCCTCTATTCAGTGGAAGCTGGAGGTTTATGGGCATAGGTGTGTGTTCTTCCATTGGAACAAAAGACTTCACCACTTCTGCTCTACTAAAGGCTATGCCTTGTCCAGCAGATGCTTTGTCTTTTTTTTTTTCTGTCGGCTACAAATGTGATTTCCATAAATGAACTACTGTCTACTCCAGAAAATTCGGGGTTGAGTGTTTTGCTTACATTTTCTATGGGTTTTTTGGGAGTATATGTTGTAACTAAAAATACTCCCCCTCCCCTGCTACATTATGTCTTCTGATTGCTTTTGCTAGTCTTTACACCCTTATTTTGAAGACCAATTTCCTTTCTAAAGCTTCCTTGAAAAACATTTCTCCAGCTTTTTCTTTTAACTGAAAAATTTGATTGCAGCAAATGATAGTGTATTGATTATACATCATAAGGTTTAAAGCTAGCTTTATGAAACATTACTGTTTTATCTGGGGAGAGTACAGTAATTTTTTATTGTTGAATGTATTCTAAATTACTTTGTTAAATACCGAGAGCGTTTAGGAGATGAAACATATGAAAAGACAGAATCAAACCAGTGGATAGACTGCCTACTCCTTTGAGCATTGTGTAATCATTCATGCTTGCGCAAAGCAAGTGTGGTGCTATTAAAACACTGACAGTATCTCCTAAGCGTTTAATACAAGGTTTAATTTATACTGTGAAATAAATACTTTCTGGAGACCAGCCCCAGAATCAGCTCAATCTCACACTGGCAAAACAAGGTCAGATAAAACACTGTTTTTCCTGCTTTGTCAAAAGCATTTAAACACCTCCCCTTCACTGAACTAACCCTGCAACTTGCAGTTTTACACAAATTCATCTAAAATATATTTGTCAGATGAAATAGGACTTTTCTTATGCTTGTACTTCAAAATTTATGCTTGTGCAATATTTTTACAACTTTGAAAAGTATTTTTGCTGTAATGAAAAAATCAGGTTTTACAATACAGCAATAATTTAATTTCTTGTGAGTTTTTACAGCTTTTTTTTTTTTCATTGTGTTCTTTTCTTAATGTAGTTTAAAAGATCTTATCCAAAGTGAAGATGTGAAACCCAAGCTTCAGTACATCATGACTAACCCCTCCTTTTCTATGGTAACATGTCAAAGTGAAGACAGTGGAATAACCTGGGAAACAAGCTCGAGCAGATGTTCTACTCCCTGGACCTCAGAAACTAGTACAACTTCTGATCTTTACAGTATGGAAAGTTCACCAGTAGGTTCTCCTCCAGGAAAAGTTATCTTTATTATGGATGAAGGTAAGATTGTTCGGAAAAGGACACGAAAATCTTCAAATAGGGTGCCAATGGCTACAAGCCTGAAGGGAGGCCAGAGCAATAAAAAACATGACTCATCTGTAATGCAGAGGCAAGAACCAAGAACTGTTCTAGGAGATTTGCAGGCCTCTGTGTTGAACGTTGAGCAGGTGGAAGCACAAGATATGGATGAAGAAATGTTGGACAACAAAGAGGATCAAGAGAACATCACAGAAGAGCCAGAAAAACGTGCTCCAATAAGATCAATATTTAGGGAGAGCAGACTGAGAAAAGTTGGTCCAGTCCTTGGAGGACCAGTACAAGCTAGAATCCAGCTGTTCAACTCAATTTTCGGAGGGACTGGTCCACCCCCTGAAACATCAGAGAAAACCAGAATACGGAGAAGTAGCTCAGTTTCAGGAGACTCTGAACAGTTCCTTGAAACATCAGTAAAAGAAAGATTGCAGAAGTTCAGTTCACACTTAGAAGCAACACGTCCAAAATCTTTTCAGGGAGCAAGAAGTAGAATTCTTGAAACACCATCAGAGAGAAGAAGGAAGCAAAGAGAACAACTCATAGAACACACAAATCAAAGCTTTTCTTCACCAACACCAACTCTTGAAAAACAGCTTACTAAGAAAAACAATGTTTCATCTGAAAATTTTCAACCTATTAAAATGAAAGAAGGAACTTTTCAACATGAGGAAAGAAAAGACAGACAACCTCTTCTGGAGACTCCAAGTCAGGTATCAGAACATTCCCTGGAGTCCTGCCCTCCTAAAGAAGCCAGGAAGCAGCTAAGTCATTCACCTGTGGCCAAAACATCAATAACAGAGCCAACAACCTCCACATTGTTAGAGTCTGATGAGAAACAGGTGCAGCTTCCCTCAGCTGAAAATACAGACCAGTATGTGCTGACACCATCAGGTCATCTGGATGAACCAAAAAAGCAGGAATTTCAGCCCAATTCTGCATATAGAAATACTCAGCATATTTTGCCTATGGCATCCATGTCAGAACACCCTGAGAGGGAAGCGCAGAAGTCTTACTTGACTAGTGCTCCATCAGCTAAATCAAAATATTCCACTCTAACTGAAACAAGACAGGAAGATACTATTCCCCAGCCATCAGAAACTGCACAATCTGAGTCTGCAAATGTGCTTTTACCATGTTCTGGAGGTGAAACGGAGAAGCAAGAGACCAAGTGTCCCTTATCAACAACTGCACTATCAGAACCTGAGACTTCAGGTCTAATGCATTCTGTTGAAACAAAAGAGGGTCAAGAGACCCCTCTCTCAGAAACTCAAAATATTCATCTGGAGAACCGAACAAAGTCAGAACAAGGCTTTTCCTCCTACCTTCAGGAAACAGATGAGCAAGCAATTAAACTAAATCCACCAATTCTACAAAATATAGATTCTAAATATTTTGGCATTTCATATCCTATTGATACAGGAACAAAAGAAACTCAGAAAACTTCAGCTATAGATAAAGCAGTAGATTTGGATCAGTCTGATTTTTCCATTGAAAAAACCAAACAAGCAGAAAGTGCACAAATGGAGATGGAACACCCAGACTTCTCATATTCCAGCAAAGAAATTGGGGAATCAGAGACAACACAGATGGAGACAGAGGGTCTGGATTTCTCTTCTTCCAAGGAAGAAATAGAGGAGTTGGAGGGTGCACAGCTGGAGATGGATCATCCAGACTTTTCTTTTTCCAGGGAAGAAATGGAGGAACCAGCAAGTGCACAGCTGGAGACAGAATATCCAGATTTCTCATATTCCAGGGAAGAAACAGAGGAATCAGAGAGTGCGGTACTGGAGACAGAATATCCAGAACTGCTTTTTTCCACAAAAGAAACAAAGAAATCAAGGAGTTCACAACTGGAGAAAGAACATCAAGATTTTTTTTCCAAGGAAGAAATAAAAAAATCAGAGAGTGCACAGCTGGACATGGAGCATGCAGACTTTTCTTTTTCCAGGGAAGAAACTGAGAAACCAGCAAGTGCACAGCTGGAGACAGAACATCCAGATTTATCATATTTCAGAGAAGAAATGGAGGAATCAGAGAGTGCACAGCTGGAGGGGGATCATCCAGACTCTTCTTTTTCCAGGGAAGAAATGGAGAAATTGGAGAGTGCACAGCTCAACATGGGTCATCCAGACTCCACTACTACTGAGAAAGTAGTGGAGGAATCAGAAAGTATACAGCTGGAAATGGAACATCAGGAATTTTTAATTTCCAGGCAAGAAACAGAAAAACAAACATCTGATAATTTTGAACTGCAACAGCCAGAATCTTATTTCCCCAAAGAGGGAGAACATGAAGAAAAAGAAGAGCTTGCGCTGTTACCTTCAGATTTATCATGTTTGAGGAAGGAAGTGGAGAAAGAAAACACTACAGGCCTCCAGTTGGTACATGCAGACAAAATTGATTCCACTGGAAGAGCTGAGAAAGAGCAAACTGAGTATCTGGAAACAGCATTTTCAGATTTAGCATGTTCCATGAATAAAACAAAGCAGAAAGAATTGTCGCAAGCAGATCCAGAAAATTCTCTTGACGCATATTTTAGTGACAAAGGAGAACAGCCACAGCCTGTGAAGCAGGATTCACAACATGGAGGTAAGCTGGATTCCAGTGACAAGGGAGTGCAAGGAGAAACTACTCAATTTCAGCCAGAGCATCCAATTTGGTCATATACTACTGGCAAAGAGCAGCAACATAAAACCTCACAACTGAGGGCAGAACAGACAGAGACAATATACTCTCCTGGCAAAACAGAACAGCATCAAGTATTACAATCAAAGCTGGAACAAACAGATTCCTCTTATTCCCAGGGAGAAACAGCACAGGAAGCTGTACAAAGAAACTTAGATGGTCCAGAGCCAACGTGTTTTATTAGTGAAGCAGAGCAACATGAAAATGTAGAACTAGTTTTGGAAAACAGGGATTTCTCATTTATCACTGGAGAAATAATGCAAAAAGGAGTAGAGTCCGGCTCTCTGGGGTCACATTTGACTGACAAAGCAAAGCCCTGGGAAATGACACAAATGGAGCAGGAACAGTCTTTTCCCTCCTTTTCCACTGCTAGCACTCAACAACAAGAAACACCACCACTGAATGTGTCTAAGCCAGGTGTATCACGTTCCACTGGCAGAATGGAAAAAGAAGATACAGTACAAAGAGAGTTGAAGCAACAGGAAACTAATGAACAAAAACCTGTGCCAATGGAAACAGAGTATTCAGATTTGTCAGAAAGCTGGGGTAAAAAGATGACACAGGTCATAGACCAAATTAATTTGGCACAGCAAGAAGTGGCTCAACCAGGGTTAGTGCATTCATTTTTGCCATATTCTTTCAGTAAACAAATGCAAGAAGAAATGCAAACAGAGCCAGCATATCCAGAAAAAACATCTTATGTAAGTATAGAAACGCAGGAGGAAACAATGCAACAAAAATCAGAACAACCATTTCTTTCCTGTTTTAATGGAAAGGCAGAGCAACAAGAAATAGTACATCCAGAGTTGGAGCAAATGTTTTTGCCACCTTCCAGTGGAAAAGAAGCTCCACTGGAAATGGAAACGAGTTCAGAATGCCTAGATTTGTCATATTCCTTTTATGAAACTGAACAAGAAAAAAAATTGAAAAATCCAACCTTACCACTTCATTCAAAGCAACAAGAAACTGAAGTAGTAGTGATGGAACATCCAGATTTTTCAGATGACAGTGGTGAGCCGAAACCAGGCAGCATTGTAGAGCAAGACCCAGGACATTCAGAGCTCTCATACTCCATGGGAGAAATACAGCAACAATCAGAAGAGATGCATTCACCAGGAACCCTGGGCAAAGCAGCACAAGATGCAAGTATGGAAGTAGAATCTCAGTACCCAAATCTGCTATGTGCTGATGTCCAAAGAAATCAGCAAGAAACTTCACAATTGGATTCAAAATATTCAGGCAAAGAACGAGCAACTCAGAAGTTTGATTCTAAACATCAAGGATTGCCTAAAGTGGCCAAAAAAAGAGCTTTTCCAGCAACTGCACAAATAGAGTTGAAACATCCAGAAATTGCACCGTGGGAAGTGAAGAGTTCTGATTTGTCACATTCCACCGATGAGACAAAAGAGCAAGAAGAAGCACCATTGGATCAGAAACATAGAAAACTTTCTGTTGGCAGAGAAGAACAACAGCAAGCAACAAAGCAGCAGTTAGAACAAGAAAAGTTATCTCATTCTCCTGGTAAAATGGAGCATTTCAAACATGGCCAGGAGGGCTTGGAACAACCAGATTTATCATTTTCCATTGATAGGCCAGATGATGAAATAATGCCACCAGAGACAGAGCACACTGATGTGATATCTCCTCTGTATAACACAGAGGTGCAACGAAGAGGACGACAAGAAACTGAGCAAACTTACCGCTTTGGAAAAGCAGAACACAAAATGGTTCAGCCAGAAGTGGCAATTTCACATTTGTCCCCTTCCGCAGGTTTAGCAGAAGCAAAAATGGCAGAACCAGGGCAGGGGCAGCCTGACTTGCTTTACTCTGTTTTCAAAGTAGGGGAAATACAAACAGCACAGCCGAAACCCGAACACTCTAGTCTACCATGTTCCATTGATGAAGTGCGAGAAACAATCCAGCTGGGGCTGGAAGAGCCAAGTGTGTTGTACAATCATGACAAAACGGAGCAACTTCCAGCTGCGCAGCTGGGCCACGCAGACTTGGCGCCCCCAGCTGCTGAAGTGGGACAAGAAGGGGTGGAGCACACAGCTGTGGAATGCCCCAATGAGGGACAGTCCACCAGCAGAGCAGAGCATCCTCAAGCTGCCAAAGAGAAACAGGGAACTCTGGATTCATCATCTCATGATGGAAAAGTGGAGCAAAGAGAAATGGCAAAAACAGAGCCAAATAATCCTGATTTATCGTATTCCTTTGCTAAAGCAAAACCTCAAGAAACTACACAACAGGTGTCAGGAAAACCAGTTCTATCATCTTGGCCTGGCAAAACAGAGGAAAGACAAACTGCTCAAGAGGAGAAGCCACACCTCTTGCATTCTTACAAAAAAGCTGCACAAGACAAGAAAGCACAGGCAGAATTGAGACATTCAGAGTTATCTTATTCTGTTAGTGAGACAGAACAAGAAACTTTAAATGCAAAATCAAACCACTCAGGTTTATCTGCTGGCAGATTAGAAGACCATGAAATCATACTGCCAGAGGGAGAAATAATGAATTTATCATGTTCAATTGGTGGAACACAGCAAACTCAAATTGCTGAAGAAGATTCGAAGTATCCAGATTTATTACATTCCACTGGCACAGTACAGAGAGAGAAGATTCAACCAGAGCAGGAACAAACAGGTGATTTTTCATCATCTCTAAGTAGAGAAGAGCAATGGGAAGATGCAGGAATGCAGGCAGAACACCTTGAGTTTCAGTGCTCTACGGAGAAAAAAGAAGGACTGAAAAATTCCCAAGCGAAATCAGAATATGCAGGTTTGTCCTTCTGTGTTGGCACAGCAAAACCTCATAAAACAACACAGCCAGAGTTGAAAGAACGGAGTTTGTTGTATTCTTTTGTAAAAACATCACAGGCTGGCTTATCAGAGTCTGAACATTCAGATGTCTCAGATGACATGGGCAAAGTACTGCACACAGATTTGCCCTTGTCTGTTAGTGAAGAAAAACAAAGTGCACAGCTGGAGGTCAAGCAGGAGAGGCAAAGCTATACATTACATCCAGAGGAAACAGTACAACTAAAACTGGAACAACCAATGTTTTCAAGTCCTCATGGCACAGAAGAGCAACCAAATATGTCCCCACTGGAAAGGGAATTTCCAGACTTCTATTCCTCTGACAAAACAGAAAAACAGGACACTTCACAAGCAGGGTTCATGCCTTCTGATTTTTCACATTACATCAGAAAATCAGAGCAGTTGCAACCAGAACAACTGAAATCAAAACATCCAGATTTGTCATGCTCTCTTGGCAAAGCAGAGATTCGTGGAATGAAGCCACCAGATTCATGGTACTCCTATAGTGAGTCAGAGCAACCACAGACTGCCCAGCTGGAGCATCCAGAGATACCATATTTTGGGAGTGAAATAAAGCAGAGAGATGGGGCCCAACCTGAACTTCCACATATTAGTTTGCAGTACTCTGATGCTGAAACAGATCAACCAGAAACACCAGCTGTATCATATACCTTTGTCAGGATGGGGGAGCAAGGAACTTCACAACCAGAGCTTAAACTATCAGATTTATTAAGTCATACTGACAAAGCAGAAAAGCATGAAATGGCCCTGCTGAGGGCAGGACATTCTGAGAAGCGAGGCACTGGGGCTACTTCATCTCTAACTGCTCAGCTGGAAACTGAACAACAAGATTTACCATTTTCCACTGAGGAAGCAGAGAGAGAAAAAATTCAATCATATTCATCTCTTACCGAAAAAAGAGTGTCTGTACCTTTGGGTGCTTCACACGCTGTTTCTGAAACAAACCGAGAAGGAAGCTCTAAGTCCTTACCTGTAACTGGAGGCCAGTCACCCAAACATTTAGATTTATCTTACTCCTGCTGTAAAGCAGAGCACTCAGAAACTGCGCAATCTGAGTTAAGGTCCTTTTTTCCAAGAAAAGAAGCAGAGAATATAAAAAGTCTTCTACATTTGCCTGTGGCTGCAAAGTCAGAGGCTGAACATGAAATTTTACCTGAAGCAGAGAGAGAACTGACTCCACATTACTTTCACACAGCTACACAGTTAGAATCTGAACAATCAAATTTATCATATTCTACAGATAAAGAAGAAACTTTAGAAAGTCAGGATTACCTGACTGTACCTTCAAATTTGGATTCTGGACCTTCAGTCTCATTTTATTCAGTTGATGAAACATGTCAGCAAGAAATTCTACCTTATTCAAAACCAGACTCTGAATATTTGGTTCCCACATGGTCCCTTGCTGAACAAGAGAAGCAAAGCATGCAGCCACTTATTACCCAGCCTGTACAATCAGAGTGTAAACATGTAATTCCAGCCCATGATGAAAAACAATTACAAAAAATTCAGCTCAGTTCGACTGAAACAGCAAGCTCAAAGACAGTGCAGTTAGAGAGTCTGTCTCCACTGCACACACAAGATCAAGACAAGCCAGAATCTTGTTTGCTCAACACAAAATATTTGTCACCAGAGCAGCTAAGAAGTTCCCCTAAATTCACTACTAAGCAAGATGAGCAAGAAATGCAACCTGATGTGCAGACAGTGCCAAGGTCAGTGACCACAGAGTCAGAGGTGACTGCTGTAGCAGACCAGAAAGCAGAGTCAGAGTCATTTGTACCTTTTCATATGTTACCTGGAAAGTCAGAACCTGTAAGGTCAGTATCAGTGGCTTTTACTGATGATGAAAAGAAACAAAATATTCCATCATCTGTTTTTGATGTAGCAGGCATGCTTAGAAAGCAATCTAACATAGTTTCAGGTGTTTATACTGAAGGAGAGGAGAAACGTGAAATGCAACAATGTTTTGAAGAACAGAAGCATACAACCTTGGAACATTTGGAAGCTATTTCATCAGGTCTTTGTGAAACTGTGACACACAAAAATCAGCATTATTCTTGTGGACAGGACAGTCTTTCTTCAGCAGAGATTAAATCTGCTGGCTCTAGTTCTGATGAAAAGCAGAACCTAGATATTCCATCTGTTGGGCTAGCTAGCTGGCAGTTAGAAGAGGTGAAAGCTTGCTCAATTAGTCCAATAAGGGCTGCAGATGTAGACAGGCAAGGAATTCAGTTTTCTCCAAGTGAAGCTTCGGATTTTGGATCAAAGCAATTCCCAGCTGGAAGTTGCACAGAACTTATAGTTGATGGGACTGTAGAGAAAAGGGGGCATACATTTAGAGTTTCTGAATCAATGTCAAATGAATTTGCTCACAGGAAGAGCTCAGACACTAATCCTGGAACACAAAGGTATGATTTACCACCTTGGGAAGGAGATAATCAAGGTCCAGATAACATTGTGGAGTATGAAACTAGTACTGTAAAACCTACAAAAATGGAAGTAATGCAACATCTGGAGGTAGGCAAAGTGTCTGAAGTGTCTGAACATTACCTGAGAGGAAAAGAGAAAGAAATGGAGCATGTGAGTGCTGTAGAAGACAGTCAGTGTGCTCCAGAGACTACTGAACAAAAAGATCTATTTAATATAATTTCAGAAGGTTATGAAATACTCAATATTCATGCTCCTACACATATTTCTTCTGTTGATCAAGAAGAAAGTAAACACATGCCAGATAAATTAGAATACTTGGAAACAAATCCTTCATTTAAAGGAAAATTAGCTGAGGATGGCCACAGAACCCCAGCTTCTGGAAGAACCACAGAAATTTCAGAAGGCTCAGTGTGTGGAAAGACTGCAAGCCATGAAATACCAGAATTGGTCAAAAAAGATAATGTTGAGGAAACTGGAGAAACACAACAAGAAAATCCCTTTTTGCCTGAGAACAATAATTATGCAGTGCTGGATCCTAATAATGGTACTGCTGATATGGATTATTTTGAAAAATATACATTGATTGACGACAAATCCCCAATTAAGCCACATTTTGAAAGACCAATTTCATTGTCTCCTGTGACAGAAGATCCCAACGAACCTATCGAAGAAGCCAAATCTTTTAAAGAAAGCACTGAGGAAGATACTTTGGAAGAGTTTTCCTTACTTGAGGATCTGGATGAAGTCTTTTATGGTACCATGAAAGGAGAAAGCAAAATGCAGTCCTATGCAGATGCTTCAAAACCTTTACCTCTGCAGAAATCAATTGATTCTAGCAGTATAAACATTACAAATGTAGAAGATGAAAGGAAGTCACCAGGGACCCCACTCTTTGACTCAGACGAAGGAGTGCTAGAACGATCTCTCTTGTTCCCTACCACAGTTGCTGCAATTAATCCAGAGCTTCTAGAGGAGCCACCTGCTCTATCATTTTTATACAAGGACCTCTATGCAGAAGCAGTAGGAGAAAAGACAAAGGATGAGGCTCCCTCTGATGAGGAAAGTGGTAATTCTAATGCATCTTTCCCTAGTAGGAATTCAGACACAGATGATGGAACTGGAATATATTTTGAAAAATATATTCTTAAAGATGAAATTCCAAATAAGGCCATAGGGCCTCAAAAAGATCAGACACCGGAGGATAAGTCCTTTAGTGGAGGAATTTTGACTTTGAATTCAGAGAACAAGCAGAAGGAGGGATCTGGTGATGTTCAGTATGTCAAAACTGAGGTTCTTCCAGAAAGGGGTGTTGTGGAGAGAGAGAAAATCCAGGTTGACAGTGACATTCAGGCAACAATTTGTAAACCAATGCATGCCATTCCTTTTGGAAGCAGAACAATCCTTTCAGGTGCAAGAACTGATACCACGGAACAAAGAGAAGAAGAAAATATATCTCTAGAAACAACTGAGGAGTTGCCAGAGCATTCAAGTCAACAAGCATATAGTCAACTAGTGGATTATCAGGGAGCTGCATATCAAGAAGCTGGTAATAAGCAGGAAGAAAAGGAGGAAGAACAGCACAATACAGCAGCTGTTGCTCAAATGGAAAAATACGTACCATTTGTTGAAGATAGTGTAGTTGATCGGTATACTCAGGAACGTCTTTCCTATGTCCCTACCATTCAGCAAACAGAGAAACCAGATTTTCAAAGAGAGGAGCAGCACCCTGATAATTATGAAGATCTCTCTGAGTCAATGGACTATGATGTGATTACGCAAGAAGAACTTTTGCAAGACGATATATCGTCTCAGTTTACACATGAGGAGCTATTATTTGAAGACAGGGACTCTTTTGAGCATGTTGTTGATAGTTATGAATTTGTTAATGAGCCAGAACAAGGAAAACCTGTTGAGCTTGAAGATTCAGGTTTTGTGGTGATGTATCCTGAAAAACTGACAACAAACATTCCTCAAGTTGAGAGCCCCCACAGAGAAATGAAGAAAGCACAAGTAGACACATATTGTTACCACTGCAAATGCCCAATATCTGCTATTGACAAGCTTTTTGGAGAGCATAAAGACCATGAAGTCACAACACTAGATGGTGCTTCAACCAAGATGAAGGTAAGAATTAATTTGGGTAAGAGTAAGAGCTAAGGAGGTTAATTTCTCCAGTCCTCTTGTGTAGCTAGAGAGAGAGGCTTCAGAGAGCAGTCCAGAAGCTAAGTTGGAGTATCTATGAAATAAAAACTATTCCTAAACACCTGTTAGAGATCTTGAAGGGAGACTATGTTAATAAAGTGTTCTCTAGAGTTCTAGGCTTGCTTAGCTTGTATTCTTATTTGTTCAGAAGTATATGTATATGTAGCTGTTAAGAGAATTTCCAACTTTCAACCTCTGTAAGTTTGTTCTGGTTTAGATATGCAAGGGAAGAAATTAGGAGAATGTTGTTTCCCTTAAAAGAAAACTCAAGTAACAGCAGCTTACTTGTAAAGGTACAGAAGCCTCCGTGTGTGGACACCACTATCATCCTAAAGTGTTTCCTGTCCCACTTACACGTGTTGAGTGCTTGCAGATGTTAGACAAATTACACAGTTTATACTACACAGTTTTGCTGAAATGCAACTTATTTTCTGTTCAGCTCATCTTCATCTGCAAGATGTCCCTAAACTGGAAAGGGACGTTTTACAAGGGTGCATAGTGACTGGACAAGGAGTAGTGGCTTTGAATTGAAAAAAACAAGTTTAGATTAGACATTAGGAAGAAATTCTTCACTGTGAGAGTGTTGAAACACAGAAACAGATTTTCCTGGGAAGCTGTGGCTGCCCCCACCCCTGGAAGTGTTCAGGCCCAAGTTAGATGGGGCTTTGAGCAACCTCCTCTGGTGGAAAGTGTCTCTGCCCATGGCAGGGGGGTTAAAAGTAAATGGTCTTTAAGGCCCCTTCCAACCCAAACCATTCTGTAACCTCTGCCAATAATATTTTACCTGTAGCACAGGTAGGAGTTTATCAGGTCCTACTTGTTGCCATTATTTCTAAGCTGTACCACTCCAAAAGACAAATAAAATGCCCTCCATTTCAGTAGCCTCATCCTTTGCAATCAATACAAGTGAAAATGCTTTCATTTCTGTAGAAATTGCAGTTCTTCTTGTGAAAACAGCATTCATTTGACATCTTGCTTCTCTCATATCAGAGTTGTTCATGCACAAGTATACAGATGTTCCAGTTATTTCTTCTCACCCATCTGGTGAAGTCTCTTTCTTGGCACATGCTCATCTGACAGAAATAGATTTTGTGTCATTTCACTGAAATTCCAGAAGGGTTTATATTGATGGTATTTATGTATCTTTATGTCAAGTCATATGCATAAAAGAAAAATCAAAAGTAGGAGGAGTCCATGTGAGAGTTTCAAATACCAAGGTTTACAAACTATCTCCATGGTATGCAGCAGATATCTGAGCATGGTAGGATATCTGAGCTGCTTTTTATGTATGGCCACTCACGCTTGACTTAGCAGTGACAATTAGGCACTAGTAAGTAATAAATTCACAGACCCCAGCCATCCCTCAAATGTACCTGCATGACAATGAGTCAGTTGCAAGCTGCAAATAAACATCCCATGATATCACTCCCTGGCTGTGGGGCATGGATACAAAGCCAATATTAAATCTGGCCACAGCACAGCATTAGCTTCACATGATTTCTAACCCTCAGGGCTTAGGTTACTAAGAAACTGCATTTGTATGTTTCTTGTTACCTCTGTATAATTACTGAGAAAACATTGTTAGCAACATGTTTTTTGCCTGAATTTTTTTGTTGCATGAAAACTGTAAAATCATAGCTTCACAGTAAATGAAATGAGCTATAGATGGCATCTGTCAGATTTTATAGGTTATCTTGACAAACAGAAGTTAGTCTCCAATTTTTGTTGATTAGCCCTAAATATTTATAAAGTGAGCTTTCAATTTTACTGTCCAATGTGACATTTAAAATTATTGAAAAGCTTGTTTTCTATAGATCTAGCTGTAACATTGTGCCATAATAAGAAACTGTTACAAAAGAAAACTAACAATTTTTTAGATTTATGCCGTTGAATTAAAAGTAAGCATTTTTACAAATTATGAATTGCACCTGAGCAGATGGACAGCTTTCTTTCATAAAAGGTCAAGAAGGACTAAGAAAAAGTTCTGATTTGTCTCTGATGCCGTTGTCACTTGAACTGCTTTTGTTTCCACATCTAATTCAACCAATGATTTTGATATATTCTTGTTTATGGGAAATATCTTTCAAATTCTAATTGAAAAAAAAACAATGATAGTGCATAATTTATTACCCTCATCATTACCTTTCTTATATCCCTTTTAATGGGCTTGTTCCTGTGATGTCTCAAGGACCCTCATGAGAGTCTAAGTATCTTCACTGTCAGCAAAGCTGCATTGAAATTCATAATTTTCAAAAACTGGTATAGACATTAAGCATCCTGTTGAACTGAGCTCCCTTTTTTTGGTTTGGAAATGGTTTTGTGACTGTTCCAGTTGCTTTTTTGGTGCTTATCTTTGTAGCCAGAGTGATACTTGAACTTATTTATCAATAAAGGCTAAAGGAAAATATTAATCTAAAATAAGTTCTGTGTAAAAGTTTTGTAAAATAACCTGCCTAAGTTTAGATTTTAAATTTCAGGATCAATTAAGTGAATTGCTGATAGCACTGGAAGAAAAGTCAATAAAGATCGAGGAGTTTGTGAGTGATATTGAATTGCGATTTAACTCAGTTGAGGTAAGTCCAGTGTTTTACCACACTTTCTCTCCTTGTACTTCTAAGATATGTTTGACCTATTTTATAACATCAATGCTTTCACCAAAATGGGCTGTTTCTCCAGTCCTCAAATTGGCTTCTTCCACTTGAAGGTGTTAACTTTAGTGGAAGAAAAAGACTGCTTTTTTTTGCACATCAGTGCAAAGTGAAATATGTAACTGTCAAGCACTGAAAGAAAAAGTTCCCTTAATTTTGCTTAAGCCTATGAAAAGCTCATACTGTGTCTTTATTTAGAATCTTGTGTGAAGCATATAAATTAGTTGCCCAATGTCTTAAGTTCTGATTACTCAAGTTCTTAAGCCTTGAGAACTGTATTAATTTCAGTCATAAGTATGAATTTTTAGCTATTTTGTAGTCAGATGTCCCGTCTCAGTGCTTAAATATCTAAGTTTAATTTTGAACACTAACAGTAAAAAAACCCTTGCCATTGTTTTTAATGCATTTCTCTAGTGATATTTCTCACAGAGGAGTTTGCTTGCAGAAATAAAATTATCTTATTGTCAGTATGCCAGAATGAATGTGGTGGATGACTCATATGTGGGTCATTCAGAATTTCTGTGTATTCGTTTAATGTTGTAATTTTATTCTGCAGAACAATTTACATCTGTTTTTATTTTGCAGGAAAATTGTAAGAAAAGTGCAGACTTACTGGAAAAGCAGAATGAAGAGATGCTTAAGAAAGTGGTAGCACAATATGAGGAGAAATCAGAGAACTTTGAGGAAGTGAAGAAGATGAAAATGGAGTACCTGTATGAGCAGATGGTTAATTTCCAGCAAACTGTTGATTCAGCGAAGGAAACTTTGGAGACAACAGTTAAGGAAGCAGATGAAGTGAATGGATTTGTTTTCCTAAATGTAAGTAAAAATGGCTTTCATGCTGTAGTTTTTACAATGCTAGTTAGGGAAGGAGTTCTGTATCTAGGCTGGCAATGAGTTATTTAGCTTTTTTTTTTTTTTTTTTTTTTTTAATTAGCTAAATCCTGCTAGCTCAGCTATTCCACTCTGAAACTGATGGATCATTTGCATTTGTTGTGGGAGTTCTCAGAGAGAACTGCAGAGATGATGCATAGGATAAAAATGTGATATGCTATTAAAATGGTTCTCATTTGTTTTATAAGGAGGAGGTAAAAAGACAGTTGGATAATTTAAAGTTTTGTAGTCTGAAATTATTTTCTGGAGTGTGAAAATCATTGGATTCCCTTCTCCTTTCTGTTAGTGATAAAAGACAAGAATTTTTTTGTCCACATGCTAGGAAGCATTAGCTGAAGATTCATGGAGCATGGGCCAGACTCTCACTCCAGAAGTAAAAATCTCACCCAGCTTCTAGTAATAAGAAGTTATGAGGCAGATTTTAGCCAGAATTAGAATTTAACTATTCTTACTGTGCAAGTGATTTTTTTCTCTAAAAGTCTTGGTTTAAGAGAGTACTTGACTATGCTTCAGTCTTTAAACCTAAATTTTGAACACTGACCCCTCAGGAATCTGGTTTTAAACCAGATTTATACTCTAATACCCTGCTGAGTTAGAGCTTTGAAGTGAAATATTCTTAAGGAAATAAATCCTCTGCTATTGTGAATGCACAGCGTTCCAAGCAGCATCAAGTCAGTAAAGCCATGTGTATTTTATGTCCACGGATAGTAGAAAGACTGTTAGATGATCAGTTTTTCAACATTTTGGAGGTTTTGAAAACTATTAATACTTTTTCTTTTCTTCTTCTAGTCATCTAAAGAGTTGAATAAAAGGTACATGAAGTATGGGTTAAGCGCACTGTAGTGAGTACTAGGCCTAGCCTGCTGGATGCTTTATTTAGTATTTTCAAGCTTTGAAACACACTGCTAATATTCAGAGGTACTTTTATAAACCTTGCAAATAATGAAATTAAGACAAGAGGTTTTATCCTTGTTGCTGTAACTGACTGGTTCTGAAGTATTTTGCACATGTTCTGTAAGACAGCAGTTATACAAATAGCATGCTAAAACATCAGCTCAATTTTAAACCTCTACCCAGACATTTCTAAACAGATGTTCCTCATAGTTATTATTATACACACATATACTAAAAATCATTTTAACCCTTCTTCCATCTTTTAGACATCACTGGTATATTCATTTTTTTCACTAGTCTAGTTTGTGTCACTTAGTCTCTGAAAGGTTATAATACAGAGCATCACTTTACGTGTTGTTGGACTATGTTTCTGAACATAGTTCCAGAAAAAAAATGAGATTAATTAAATTTCAAAACATTATCAGGAGACTATGGGCTGATGTTTTCCCATGCCTCTTCACTGCCAGTGCCTGATTCAGGGTGTGTCAGAGGACTGGTGCCTCGTCATGGCTGCATCACAGTCCACCTGCACATACCAGTAAATGCATATAATCACAAACAGTTCTCTGCTATGTGGGATTTTCTCAAGGGAGTCATTTGGGAGAGTCCCATATTTATGAGAAAAGTGTTCAACTGTAAGCCCATATTCACCAAATAAATTTTCCAGGGTGAACTAAAAAGATTCAGAGTGGTTGGCTTGCAGGCTTCTCCTAAGCAAGTCCCCAAAACTGCATTGCCCACCCCCCCCACCCCCCCGATTTTCCCAAGGGACCTGGGCATTGTGCAGTGCACATCAAACATACCCTTGTCAGGACTTCCTCTGCCATCGCAGTGGTGTGTGTGCTGACACAGACTGGGATATAACAGTGACACCAGGGTTTCACTGTCTGGTCAAATTACAACCACAAGAGAGTGGTTTCAAAAGGATGTGTCAAACACCCCTTCAGGGTTTCCAATCATCTTCAGAACTAGGACTGTAAATTTGGACTCACTTCTTGCAAGTCAAACTTTTTGGCCACATATCTGCATTTACTTTATTGCAGGTAAAATAAGACAAAACAATTTTCCTAGTTTTCTCTCCACTTGTTTACTTACACAATAAACTTTAAAATTCTGTCTTGTGCATGGGCTGGCTATTACTATATTTTGATAGTACCTGACTAGCTAAAAAAGGTTAAGAACAAGTCTATTTAACAATGCATGTTTTTCTAAAGAAAGTGTATTTTATATTTGTTGTGCTTTGTTAAAATTATGCATAATTAACTACTACTTCAGTGATTAGAAAAAAATGAAGGGGAGAAAGATAAAATTCAATTGAATTAAAAAGAAATTAATTTTCTTGAAGCTGCTTCTGTCACAGAATTAAAAATATGTTGGTGTTTTTTTCTATAATGAACACAGCAAATACAGGCTAGTTAAGTGGAATCTATCTTCCCTGTCATGTGTTTTTTGACTTGCCACAAGCAGCTGCTTTATGTTACATCTTTGGAGTCAGCTGCTGAAGTTAGCTCCAAGGTAACATTTAAAGGCACAGCATTAGCAAGCCCAAACTCCCATGCTCTTGGGACTCTTTCTGTGAACTTCAGATGTTCTCATGGGTTAAGTGTATACAGACCATGTGGTCTCTCACTGTGCTCCTTATCTAAAATTGCAGTGTGGTCTAAAGTTCAAAAGCAGGGAAACAGCTTCTCCATGCATGTCGTCCTCAAGTTCATGGGAAATATTTATAGAAGATATGTCATATGGTCTTTGCTTCTGGCCTTTGGAAAACTATGCAGTGACACAAATTATTTAGATGTGTTTTCTTCCAAATAGGTTACTTTCTGCAATGGATACCACCCTCCCTTTAGAGAAGGTGCCCAGTGCTTTTTCACTATTTGAGCACTATGCAGACAGTCCAGGACAAAGCAACCAGCAGTCCTTACAACATGTGGCTGGTAAGAATCTCTAAATATCATCTTTACAAAAGCTAACAGTTTGGCAATGCTTTGGACATTTTAGGAATCTAAAAACAGAATCTTATTGAGAAGTATAAATTTGAAAACCATGTAATTAGCAATCAGAGTTGAATGTAAAATGAAGTTTAATTGTGCACAAGTGTTTGGCTTATAGTAGGGACAGTAGGATGAGCAACAGAGACAGAAGTGCTAAATTGGGGAATTCTTGCATCATTTCAGACATCTGTACCTCAGACTATCTGAAAGTCTTGATCTGTAAATCTCCCAGGGCTAAAGAAGTTGGTTTTCCTCGCATGCAGGGACAGAAGAAGCAACCTAATGGTCTCCTGAGCTCTCTTCCTCTAAGGGTGGCAGCCCCAGCATGCCTGGTATGGGGAAGAGAGTATGGGGCTGGTTGATGGCTGAGGTCCCTGAACTTGTGACAAAGGAATGGAGGCACCTGAAATCCCCAAGGGATGTGAAGAGACAGTGGTTAACTATAGCTGGAAACAGCCATGGCTTGTCAGGGTAGTAGTGGAAACTGTGCGTGGTATTTCATGTCCTGTAGAAAGCCTGACTCTGTGGACTTTCTGCTCTGCCTGCACATATAAGTGTATTATCTAGATCTGGACAGTTGTCAGTGAAGATCTTGTCAGTGCCAATTTGTGAATTAATTTTCTTCACAATGGAACTCACTCAATTTCTTTTTCAAGAGAACATTGGTTTAGAGCCTTGCATCTCATTGTCATGTTTTGTTGCCTCCCATTTACCACCCATATGCACCACTGCCATCACAGTCACTCCCTGGCTTTGGAAGTGAAGCCTCTTTCTCATATGTTTGGTTCCTGAGCACTGAAACTAGAGCATCAAATTCTTTAAGGTGATTTGATTCCTGGCTGAATTTTCAGGTGACTAATGGGACATTGGAGAAATGCCACCTTTTGCAGACACTCCAGTGTCTAATAAGTGTTGAGTGCACTTAGCAGTGTTACTATGGAAAGACTGTCTCTCTTCTCCACACCACTACTTAGACCTAGAGGAACTTGAATATGGCTGAGACCTTAAAATCCTCATCAGATTTATATGAATTTGCCTATGGCATTGGAAGCTTCTCAGGTGAAGTTGGACAGGCACTAGTGAATGCAGTTATCTCAATGTCATTTTTTTGGAAGTCAGATAAAAAGACCTTTTTTGTTACCCACTCTGGCAACTTGCTAGTGCAAATGGCCTATGTGTCTTGGTTAGTTCCTAAACTTCCTCCTGCAATCCCATGGGTGCAACCATTCATTCCTCCTAGGGTGCTACCTACTAGCAAGGTCATACAGGAGGACAGATCCATTTTGTCATGCTGTGTTTCTTTTTCCCACAAGCCACTCCAACATGTATTTCCCTACACTGCTGAAATGTGCTTTTTGGGTTGGTTTGCAATAGCTGTTGTGTTTGCTGACTCCAGACCAGTTTACTTTGACAAAGTGCAAATGAATGACTGTCCATTAGCAAGAGATCTTAAAAGTTCCTCATCCTTTATATTTACTGGGAAGCTGGTTTTCATTCTTCACTTCCACCACCAAGTACTTAAGTTGCTATTGTGATTTTTACTTTGGCTAGCAGAAGACAAAAAAATTTGGGTGTTTTATCTTAATTTGATTGTTTGTTTTTCAAGGTTACTCTCTTTTTGAAGGACAATAGAGTTATATGCTTACAAGAAATTTTATTTGGAATTGAATAGTTTGAATACTTAATTTGTCACATATTGGAGACCTTTGTCAGATCTTTGTGGTGGTTTACTGAACAATTTCATAGAACCTGATTTTTCCATATTCACTAATGTAAAGCTGTTTTCCCTCAAATTCTTCCTCTTTTTATGTAAGCTATCCCCATTCATAAATGCATTAGCATAAAAAAACTGTAGCAACATCCTGTCGAGCATATTGGAACTCAGGTTCTGCCACGAGAAGAGTGGCAGAATCATTTAGAAATTATTATTTGAAATTTAAATTTAAAATAATTAAAAATTTAAAAATTTAAAAATTTTTATTTCCAAAGCCATCTGGTAAGGCAAGGACCTTTACTGATTGTAAAAGTCTTCCAATAGAGTCACAGAGGAATGTAACTGTTCTCCTTTTTCAATTCCACAAAGCCAAGGGAGTGTTTTTCTCATTACACTGGAAAATATTTTGGATTATTATTTCTCTTCCAGCGGCAGTGGGGGTTAGGTATTCAGAAGGAAAACTTCCTTACCACAGCACTTCAATGAAAAGTGAACTGATGAGAACATTTCCCGCTTTTCTGTTGAAAAATATCATTTATTCAAACTCATGTTGCAAATATCTCATTTTTTTAATTAAAATACACTTAAAAAGGGACCAGTACTTTGACAACCCATAAATGTTCTGTTTCTGAGGAGAACAGTTTAACTTCTTGATTTGAAATTACTTTCTTTCAAATTGTTTGATATTATGCAAAAGGAAATTAGAAATCAAATATTTTTCAGTGTTGCTGAACTGAATTTTGATCTATGACTCTTTTTCCTTTTTTTTTTTTTTTTTTCTTTCCCCCAGAACTTTCATTCAATAAACCGGCTTCTGTTCAGATTTGGCATAATAATAAATCTTGCAACTGTGAGGTTTCTGTGATCATAAATAGCGGTTTCTAGGCAACTTCATGGGGAAGAAAAATGGTTTCCCTACTATGTCCATTGAAAGGAAGTATTTTCCTAAAGATGTTAGATTTTTTAATTGCCAACTCTAGTTAGAGTCAAAAGACAAAATGAGGATTGTTTTTAGCAATGAGAAGGATAATTTATTTTTTTTTCAATGGGCAGCAGATGTAATCCTACTGTACTGGTAGCTCTCTGTATAAGTCATAAGAAAACAGCCAGCATCTGCATTTGCCTTGTTCATGCCACAGGGGATCATCATCATTACTGTGGAGATAACTGGAAAGAAAGCCAAAGCTTTCTGCTGAGATTTTAAGAGAATTCATGCAGTATGGAAATTTACTGGGTGAAGAAATAGAACCATGTATTTTCATTCCCTGCAATCATTTTAACAATTAACATCTTTTGGGGCTTTTTGCCTCTTTCTCTTTTAAGACATAATCACAGAGGAGAACAATATCTCATCTGGGGTGGATCTGTGTCAATCAGGAAACAAAGTTTATGTTAAATCTGGGGAGCCTTGAAAGTCTTCGAAGCATTCTTTGTGAGGAATGATACTGGTTATACTGTGGGGTTCAGGTACTTTGGCAGAGTTCAGGTTCACCTGCACACCAAGGATTCTCAGTCCCTTGGATCTGTGGAAAAATGACCATGCCAGGAAGGAGTTCTGAGTTGTGCATGTGCTGTGGGAGTCCGCCTCAGATCCAAGGCTTCAGGGAGCCTTCTGCTCCCCAGTGCTGTTAGAGCCTTCCTCTGCCTAAAGCACATTCCTGCTGCTGTCAGTATCTGTAGAATTGACACCTTGAGTATTGTGTTCAGCTCTGGGCCCCTCAGTTCAGGAGGGATACTGAGGTGCTGGAGCGGGTCCAGAGAAGAGCAACCAGGCTGGTGAAGGGACTTGAGCACAAGTCCTATGAGGAGAGGCTGAGGGAGCTGGGGTTGTTTAGTCTGGAGAAGAGAAGGCTTAGAGGTGACCTCATCGCTCTCTTCAACTACCTGAAGGGAGGTTACAGCCAGGTGGGGGTTGGTCTCTTCTCCCAGGCAACCAACAACAGGACAAGGGGACATGGGCTCAAGCTCTGCCAGGGGAAGTTTAGATTAGATGTTAGGAAGAAATTCTTTACAGAGAGGGTAATCAAGCATTGGAACGGCCTGCCCAGAGAGGTGGTGGATTCACCATCCCTGGAGGATTTTAAAAAGAGATTGGATGTGGCCCTTAGTGCCATGATATAGTAATTGGAGTTGGATCAGGGGTTGGACTTTATGATCTTGGAGGTCTTTTCCAACCCAATCTATTCTATGATTCTATGATTCTATGACTGGAGGAATCCCTTCCTGGTGTGGCAGGTCCTTTCCCGTGCCCACGTTTCTGAGATCAGTTCATACATCTGTCTCTGGATGAGGGTGTGGGCATACACTTTATACTGGGTTTGGGTGGTCCCAGTACTAGGACTAGATCTTGTTTTGTCCAGACTATGAGGGAAATGGACAGCTTTCAGTGCTGAGCAGACACCTTTTTCTGCTCCTAATTTAGGAGGACCTGTTGCTCTAAAACTGTGCCAATATTCTCTCTTTCCTGCTGTACTTGCTTTGTGGAAATAAGCGATCTGAATGAAAATAAGCAACTGGGTTGCCTCACAAACCTGTAGATAATGTGGCTGAAAACACAGGAGCATGTATAACAATGGGAGACTTTCCTCTCAGTCCCGCAGACACCAACTGTGGTACCCCAGGAGCCAAACTCAGCCACCAGCACCTCCATTGCTGTCTACTGGTCCGTGAATGATGGGGATGCCATCGACTGCTTCCAGGTCTATTGTATGGAGGAGCTGCAAGCCACCAAAGATGCAGGGGGTGCGTAACGTCTCGCCTTCTCAATTGCAGGAGTTCCTTCTGCCCTAAACAGAGGGGGTAAACAGAGGGGAATATGAGTTGCAGGGGAGTGACAAGGACACAGAAAAAAAGTGGTTGTGAAGACATCACATGTAGGACTAAGGATGGGCAATGATGTTTCTTCTCCTCCCCTTTGTCCTCCAAAATGCAAGATAAATGTCATGATCTGTAAAGTAAAGGGCAGTTATTTTCACCTGCTGAGTTGCCCTTTTATGAAGTGGCTTGACCTCCAGAGAGGATGTGTCCATGCTGCCCCTGGGTACTCATGGGGACTGCAGATAGATCTCCCAAAGGGACAGCCTTCATTAAGCTTTAGGGCACTGCAAGTGTTTCTGAAATATGTATTCACTAGAAAAGCAGCAGGAAAAGGTAATCAGTATTTCCACATGTAGATGGAGATTTTAAAAAAAAATGTCATATGTTTAATGTGAAATTGAATAAAAGGAATTGAAATGTTTGTTCATTAAAAAGCTCAGACTGATCATAAAGTCACCGTTAGAAACCCGGGTCTGCACAAATCCATGTGTGCATGTGTGTGCAGGCTAAAGGATGCTAAGGGCTTTTTAAAATAGGTAATTTATAGCTAAGTCCTATACAGTTTATTATGAGAAATTATTATGTTATAGAGCCTGTTATATTATATATATAATGTTAGAGAGCCAATGTTGGTAACTGCTGATTGTGCATCCCAAACTTGCAGTCTACTCCTCAGTAGGACTGGGGGCCAAAATCTCCCCTTGCATCAATGGCATTTGTGTACATCAATTCAAGGGCACATCAAAAACTTTCTGTCAGAACCGAGTCAGTGTAAGATATGACAATCTGGGCTACTAATGTTTTCTGGATTTTTAAAATTGACTTTTTTAATATGTTAGTTGAGAGGCTGAACTGTGAGCCCTAACAGTGCAACACAAGTGTGATGTTCCAAGCTTGTGTGTGTTTCTCTTAGCCCTAGTGGAAGAGTACAGAGTGACGGTGAAAGAGAGCCATTGCATTTTGGAGGACCTGGAGCCAGATCACTGCTACAGTGTGTGGATCATGGCTGTGAATGGCACAGGCTGTAGCTTACCCAGTGAAAAAGCTATTTTTAAAACAGGTATGTATTTATTTTGGCATTTGATTATTATTTTGACATTTGATTATTACAAGCCTTGGGTTCAAAACCAAATTCTAGTCCAAAGTGTTACTGAAACAGAAGAAACTGCTTCATTCAGCCCATCTGGCAGATAGCACACAGCTCACAGTCATTTCCCCCTTTGCTAGGAGATAGAGGCATAATTGCTCCTGAGAGGAAACTTGAAGGCATTCCGTTCTGAAGACATTTCCAGTCTCAGGCCAAATGGCTGGGGCACTGGGGCAGCACATTATGTATTTCTCTTCCGAATGTGTTGCAGTGCTCCAGGGAAGCTCTGGGAAAGCCAGCTGCCTGCTCCCTGCTGCTGCTTCTTTTCCTGCACACAGCGGAGAAGATGGCTGTGTGTTTTACCTCTCTGCCATCCTCCTGAATACGCCTACATTGCATTAAGTTATTAATTTTTTAAAGGAAGGCCTGCTTTACCAAGTTTACATGCTGTGTCTTGCTCAGTGGGACACAGATCTCAGGTGTGGCTGAGAGGCTCTGCTGTTGTTTAAGCAGTATAAATTAAGATGAATAATTAGATGAGCATTTCTTGTGAACTTCATTTGACTGATTCACTTTTCTGAGTATTAATTTCTTTAATAATTTGTATTGACAAAACTATTGCTTCCTAAATTACACACAAGGTGAAGCATCCTTGTGTCTGAGGCCCTCCTGCCAGACAATTTTTTCAGTGCTACAGGATAAAAGCAATTATTCTATTCCTGCAGTCAAGAATACAGGGAAGGATATTTAACAATTTCATAATGAAAAAATTCTGAGACAATTGTTGAAATCATTTGACAGCACCCACAGCTTCAAGCCTTTTGCCTAATTTAATAGACTTCAAATGTGTTGATAATTCTCCTAATTACTTAATTTGGGATTTGTATTTTAAGAAAGATTAATTTTTGGATAATTCAGAGTGGAAATTCATATTTTATGGCCTCAAAAATGCAATTGTGAACATGGTGCAGACTTTCTGCCCAATTAATGATGAGTTGTTATTATTACCTAATAAATTATAATTTTAAAAAAAGGTTTCCACCTCTCTGATGCTATTATTTTTAAGGAATCACTTTGTCTTTTGGCATCAAGATCACCATACTTTTCCTCAAAATGGAAGCCTTCTAAAAAGAAGTTAATTTCCATGACTCTTTAATTACTTCCTTTGGCCGGCTTCTTTAAGAAAACAAATAAATTAGATAAAAGTGTCTTATTAAACAGTTTTTCTCAAAGCTGAGTTGAACTCCTTCTGGAGTGCACTGAGACCCAGATGGACCTGTGGGGCACTGCCGAGCACTAACTGATACAAAATTGCTGCATCTCCTCAACACCAAATCCAGAAAGATAAGCATCAGTAATAGAAAAGAGTTCTTCAAAAGGAGTCCAGCTGCTTTGATATAAAGAAAAAATATTTCAATTCTTCAAGTAGCCCAATGAACTCAGAAGCAAGAATTCAGAGTTTATTTTTAGTAGTTCAGATTAAAACTTAGCACATAGAAGAAAATAATTTGCTGGTATATGCAGGTGTGTGAAAATACACACCAATATTTGAACAAGCTGTGACTCATCCAGGTGTTGGGAATCCTCACAAAGTTTCTCTGTTGGTATTGTACCCGTGGAGGTGACAGTGGGCTTGGGAAATTGTGGACAATGCAGGGGGAGCTGCTGAGGCACTCCCCCAGCACCTCCTGACTTGTGCTCCTCACAGCTTGTCTTTCCCCACACGGAAGAACATGCTATTTCCGAGGAGTATTTTCTGTGAGGGAATGATGCTAAAGGCAGGAAGAATCTGTCAACCCTCCAACCCCTTCCCTACAACTGATCTCCTCATGAAGGCTCTTTGCAGTCCTAAAGACATAGAAGTGAACCCACCTTCTGCTGTTGCTCAAAACCCATGTGATTCTCACCCTATTTGGCTCTTTGCCTCCTATAAAAACACTTAAATAAATTTTGGAAGATTATGATTAAATTAGATATATATTCCAGCTGCAGTTAATTTGTTTAAAAAATCTCAGAAGCACAGTAACAGCTTTTTCTGATATGTTCATTCCAGTTATTCTTTAGATGGATATTTTCAAATTAAAATTTAAAAAAAAGCTTCATGTCTTGTAACATGCTGCTTACACATACACAGATGTGGATATGTGTGTGAGTTGCTGAATGCAGGTGTTAGGGGATTCAGTTAATAATTTTTTGTTCTTTAGGAACAGATGCATTTAGAAACATAAATATATGTGAGGAGAGTAAAGGAATTATTGCTAAGGGAGCTACAAAGAGGTATTAGCAGATAAGACTCTATCCCACAAATTCATTGTTCTGGGGAATACCTACGTTAGATGTTCCTGTAGTAAAACATCAAGTAAATCTTAATCTGAACTACTACCCGCCTGATTTTCACTATCCAGGAAATAGTTACATACTTCTGGGTGGTTTTCTTTCCTTTTCTACTAACAACAAATTATTTTTCTTAAAAGACAGAATACATGTAGAATGTTTGTTGCAGTTCTATTAGATTATCTTGTCATAAAATCGTCTCATCTCTGCTTTTGACTGAAGCCTCCTATTTGCAACTTTCTGTCTTCAGAAGTTAAATGACTTTTTATGTTGTTTGTTTGGTGTTGTTGGGTTTTGTTTGTTTGGTTGGTTGGTTTTTTTATTAATAACCTTTCTTTTAGAATTGGTATTAAGACTATTTATGTGAGTTTTACAACAGGCTGTAAGATGTTTTAAGTTGCTATTTCCCAGAAAGGGAGAAAGTAAGAAAATACAACTGATCCATTCTCAACTTACAATGGTGAATGTGCAGTTTCACACAATAGCTTTTGATTACTTGCATCTAGTGCATTATTTTACATTCAATTTTCTGTCTTGCAGTTGGCCCTGTAGTTCTTAAACTGAGTCTCTAAGGAGACATTACAGAACCAAATTTTAGCGTTGCAAAAATAACCAGGACATAATTAAACAGAAAGTCAGCATCTCCCTGCAGCACCACATTTTTTTTTCTGATGCAATTCATGCAGGCACTGCTGAGGACAGGATTGAGGTGATGCAGGGGGAGCTGTGGCAGTGCTGCCTCTGTGTTCTGCTTCTTGAAGATTGGCAGAAATGAAGAAAATGTGCTTGAGGAAAGGCATAAAAATTTACACTGCCATTCTAACGATGTGTAGAAATGCACAGATCTTCACAGTTACTTTCCCAGCATGTTTTTATTTTTTACCTGTAATGTGCCCCTCTGCTATTGAAACACAAGCGAAAGATCACTTCTGGAGGGGGGAAAATTAATTATCCCACGGATTTTCAAGGAGGTGACTCTTGCTTTCCCTTGAAACATTCCCCTCCAGCTGCTGGGACCGTCTTCGGAGTAAAGCTAACGTGTCCTTATGTCCCCCAGCACCCGCTGTCCCCACCATCAAGGCCGAAGACTGCACGGTGTGTTGGAACACGGCCACTGTCCGCTGGCATGCCGGCTCTGTGTCAGCGGAGTCCTTCATCCTGGAGTACTGCCGACAGCACTCGCCGGAAGGAGAAGGTCTCAGGTCAGTGCCGCGGTCATAAAAGCCCCTTGGTCAGATTAGGCAGCCGCTAATGACCCTCCCCCAGGCCGCGGTTCGTTACGCAAGAGATTATTCTGCCTTCAGCCACGCGAGGAAGAAATCTGCTGCTGCGTGCTGAACAATTTAAGAGACAGACACTAATCCATGGGATTAGGCTGAGACACAAAAGTACTTCCCTTTTATTCTGCTTAACCGGACAATCCCTTTCATTTGGGGCCAAAACCCTGGAGATGTGCTGTCTGCAATCAACCAGAAGTTTCAGGGCTATGTTGGCTGGGGAAGCAGTCGCTGACCCGCAGCTGCCGTGGCCCTGGGGCAGGGCAGGGGAGGGCAGTTCAGCTCCATGGAGAGTCATGGGATGGGGTAGCGTGGACCAGTTTGCTCTCTGCTTTGTGGAGAACAGCATGGGAGTCAGCTCCGGTCTTAGCAAGGGTGATATGGGTGTCCCAGTAATATTGGTGACCCATCTGTGGTGTCTGGATGTGCACGCAGATGCCCCCTCAAAGCACAGATGAGCTCAGTGCTGCCAGGCTGTGCAGGCATGCCACAGGGGTCTGAGAGTAGCTTTGAAATTTGAGGCAGTGTCTGTTTATGCCAAACCCTCTCTGGTTTTCCCTATGCTAAGCCTGTGCTGCATAGAGGAGAGGGCGAGGAGGGATTTAGGCACCACTGAGCTATGAAACAGTGCACTGTGGAAATGCAGAGAAAATTATCTTAGAATCACAGAATCCTAGGATAACCTGTGTTGCAGAAGGGACCTTTAAGATCATGAAGTTCCAATCCTGCTGCTGTGGGCAGGGAAATATGTTGTGGTCTGTATGTCCCTGGGTCCTGGGGTTTTTTATTTGTTTGCTTTTTAAAAACAGTGACAATATTCCAGGAAATTACAGCTGCGAAGGTCTGAGAAATTTTGGGAAGTGGAGAGGGGTGACTGGCCACAGGACCCTGTGGAAGAGCCTCAGTTCAGTGAGGCTCTTCACTTTACTTCTTGTCTTCACTTCCTGAGAAGCCTGATAAGGTCTTCACCTAGGGGCTAGTTCACATGGCCATTATGGAGAAGTGGCAGAGAGGGAAGAGCCCCTCTCCCTGCAGTCAGAATTACTTAACTGGACTGAAGGGTTTACAGGTTTGTAGTAGACCAGTACAACAGTGAAATTGTACATGCTTTGCTCCTTACAAAAGTAGGCTGAAAACTGAAATAAAATTTCTCTGTGAGTGGAAGACTTCTTTTCATGCAGTACCAGTGTGCTGTATTAATGCAACCAAGAAGAAGTCTTGTCCAGCTCTCCTGCCTCTCAGAGGGCAGCTGTGACCTGCTTTGTTTCGTACATATTTCATGAGGCCATCAGGCCCCTGTCAGCCTGCCAAAGTTGCTGTTGGTCAGGGATCACAGAATCACAGAACATGCTGAGTTGGAAGGGACCCACAAGGATCATCAAGTCCAACTCCAGGTTCTGCACAGAAGCATCCCTACAAGTCACAACATGTGCCTGACAGGATCATCCAAATACTTCTTGAACTCTGTGAGGCATGGTGCTGTGACCACTGCCCTGGGGAGCCTGTTCCAGTGCCCAATCACTCTCTGAGTGAAGAATCTTTTTCAAATGTCTAACCTAAACCTCTCCTGACAAAACTTTAGATCATTCCCTTGGTTTCTGTCAGTGGTCACCACAGAGAAGAGATCAGTGCCTGCCCCTCCTGTTCCCCTCATGAGGAAGTTGTAGACTACCATGAGTTCTCCCCTCAGTCTCCTCTTCTCCAGGCTGAACACATCAAGTGATCTCAGCCGCTGCTCACACGGTTTCCCCTCAAGGCCCTTCACCATCTTCGTTGGCCTCCTTTGGACACTCTTTGATAGCTTAATATCTTTCTTACATTGTGGTGCCCAAAACTGCACACAATATTCAAGGTGACGCCACCCTAGTGCAGAGCAGAGCAGGACAATCCCCTCCCTCAACCGACTGGCAATGCTTTGCCTGATGCCCCCAGGACATGGTTGGCCCTCCTGGCTGCCAGGGCACTGCTGACTCAGATTCAACATGCTATTGACCAAGAACCCCAGGTCCCTTTCCACGGCACTGCTTTCCAACGTCTCATTCTCCAGTCTCTCTGTACATCCAGGGTTGCCCTATTACATGTACAGAATCCAGTACTTTTGCTGGTTGAACTTCGTATGGTTGGTGATTGCCCAGTCCCCTGATTTGTCGAGGTCTCTCTACAGGGCCTCCCTGCATTCGAGGGAGTCAACAGCTTCTCCCAGTTTTGTGTCATCTGAAAACTTGCTTAGTGTCCCTTCCAGTCCCTGTGTCCAAGCCACTTATGGAGATGTTGAAGAGAACAGGGAGTAAGAAAATGTAACGGCTCTCAAAAACTCCACTGTATTTTTGCCCTCAAGTTTCTGTGCTGTTAACTGAAACGGACTCTTTTTCTCAAAGAATCAAAGTGTGTGCTCATTCCTGTAATCCATGAGCAAGGTGTTGATAACACTAAGCAGTTTGTGTGCTGATAACTGTGGCAAAAAGCTTCCAGGACTGACCCATTCACTTTCTTAAGTCACCTTATGCAAAATCTAACATGGTTATAATTATACTGAGTCACATTTGGCTTTTTGGCCTCCCTATGGGCAGAAGCTGGCCTTTTACTGTGAGAAGTGTGGAAACTTCCCACAGGACAAAATCACAAATTTTCTCAGAATTGCTGTAATTTAAAATTCTCTGTTTGCATAAGGCCTCTGACCTCTTTTTGCATGTCAAAGCTAATGTTTTGCCACTTATTTTTCCTGAAAAATATTCCTCTCTCCTTTTCCAAAATCAATCCCCTGAGAATAACCTGGAAATTTTCTGTAATGTCACAGCTTGTATCAGTGGTGGAGAAATTTTTTTAAAGATTTCTGTTTAAGATTTTGTATAAAGCTGAAGGAAAAAGAGCTTACTGGTGGATAGAGCACACTGGTGGATGGAGCACACATCGCTCCTATCCAAGGCCCCCAGTGTGAAATCAAGGTCTAGAAGTCAATCAGCTTGGCTAGAGGCCAATATCAGGTGAAATAATACAGTCTCTATGCACATCCAGAATTTTGGCCTGAAATGCTGTCATTTCTTGTCTTCTTTCCTTGAAATCTTGGAGTTAGTCCTTCACAGGTTTCTTGAGCAATGTTCATTTTGGGGATTAGCCCTTTCGCAGACAGCCTGTGGCTTTTGTGCTTGAGACAGCCCTGCAGCTAAGCAATTTCCTAGTCCCTGGGTGGAAGTTCAAACACATTTCTCAGCAACCCTGGAAGGTTCATACAGCTGCTGCTGGAAGCAGAGCTTGAAAGCAGAGGTCAGGGAAGAACATCCAAGAAAGGTCCTGAAGAAAGCAGCATAGTCCCATCTGACAATACTGCTTTCACAGATATCTTTCTGGGAGGTCACCAAAGGACATTGCCAAGGGAGTAGGCAGGAAAAAATGTCCCCACTGAACAGCTGGAGACACGTGTGGAGTTCCTGATCTGAGCCGGCTCCCTGTAACCTTCTGTTATGTCACAGAATCACAGGATGCTTGAGGTTGAAAGGGACCTTTGGAGATCACCTGGAGCAACACCCTTAAACCAAGCAGGGCCACCCAGAGCCAGTTGTCCAGGAGGTTTTTGAATATCTCAAAAGAAGTCCTTGGAGCAGTCCCAGCTCCCCAGGGAGAAAATTTGATGCACATCTGGAAATGAAACCTCACTAAAGTTTCCTTTCAAATATTGTAAAAAAAAAAGTACCACCCAACCCCCCCCTAGAAACACACACACACACACAAACCCTAACCAACAAAAACAAAACCCCAAAGCAAACCAAACAACCCTCCCACACAAAAAAACCAAAACCTCACCCAAATCTATGTTTTCCCTTCTCCATTCTCTCCCCTTGCTAGCTTCCCACCTGAGGGCCATGCTTTCAAATAAAATCATCTTAAATCTTTGGCAACAATGGCCTGATGCTGTGGTTTTAAAACTCCTTCCCAGATTGAATCTTTTTTCAAAATCTTTATGAGTGAGGCCTTGAAATCTTTCTTTCAGTTTCCAGAGCTCTGCTATTTTCTTATCGTTCATCCTCTTTGTATTGAAAAGTCAATGGAGTTGTGGGTGGAAGATGGAAAGCTGTGAGAAATATAGTCCAGGGATTAGGTGTGTGGGCTGTTCAGATGGAAATCTTGTATCACATCATGAGAAATCTGTAAGAGTCAGGGAGGCAGGAATTAGTGCAGTATGTAGTGGGCTTGGAATAGTGGAAGTGCCTGTCTTCCTCTCCAACAATGCAAGACCGGCATTTCTAGCAGCTGAAAATTTCAGGCTTCTCATGGAGCAGGTCTAATGTCGGAACAAGAAGAGCAAGCCTCCTTCCTCTTGTGTTGCCCCCGTGATTGTCCTGCTAGCTCAGAAAACAGGGTATGGGAAATACAGAATCTTTCTTTCTTCTGGCTCTGCCATCACAGGTAGCAGCAAGTACCGTTGCAGGTGGTGTTTTGGTGACCTAACCCCAAAACAGCCAGAGCTGGAACAGAGGAGAGAAGAGGAAGCAAGTGGCACAGCTGGGAACCAACTCATCATTTTTACCTTCAAGAGCTTTTTTTCCACTCATGGTGCACAGCTTTTGTTTGCTTCTACATGTGTCTTGAGAAGCTTGCATACTTTCAGCTCTAATTTCACATCAGTGGTACCAGCACAGCTCTGGAGGTATTGTTTCAGTGGGATCTTGGTGGTGGAAATGACAATTATAGCACAGAGGGTGTTGTGAATCACTGCAAGGCATATAGTTTGCTGTGTTCATGCAAAAAAAATCCCCTAGATGTTGTTTCCTTTCAATAAATGAGGATGCTGATGAGAGAAATGTGCATCAAAACACAGCATCAGATTTCCTTAAAATCAGTGAAATCACAGATTTAACAGACAACTGCTACTAAAATATTCCTTGACAATTTAAAGGTGAAGAAATATGCAATTTTTGTTCTCCTCTGAATAGCACATACCTGAAATTTGGAGATAGTATTTTCAGACTTAGAGATTACTATTATAATGAGAGGGATTGAGAGAAGATATTTAAAATATTTGACTTCCAATGTTTCTTAAATTTCTCTGCACTATTTTTTGTGTCATGATACCAAGAAATTGAGAGGACAGTGCAAATAAGATAATATATAATCTAAAGGCCAGGATGCCTCATGGTTTGATAATAACATCATTGCATTTCTAATCATCTCTAAAGTGGGCAGGTGTAGATAAAGTAG
Organism: Pyrocephalus nanus; assembly: GCA_038380795.1. NCBI lineage: Eukaryota > Metazoa > Chordata > Aves > Passeriformes > Tyrannidae > Pyrocephalus > Pyrocephalus nanus. The sequence continues at coordinate 22,521,490 of CM076263.1, forward strand.
AAAATAGCTGACATTAGAAATGTTGTAGGTGGATTTCTTTTTCTTTCAAAATTACAGTTCAGTACTTAAGGTGAGCTTGAGTAAGATCTAGCTGCAGTGCTTGTTACAAGAATTCAGAAACTAAACAGGCTTCTACCAACACTGTCAGGATGCATTTTCCTTCACCTTCTCCTACACATAACCTGGATGCTGTAAGCTAACCACTGATCATACCTTCTTCTCATACTTGCTTTGTCAGGGTTAACTGAAGCATGAGAAACTACAGTCCTCAGTATTCACTCTCCCACTTCACCCTACCCTCTAACAAGGCAATAGATAGCAAGACCTGTTTCTTCTTTGCACGCAACTTCTTTTGAGCTTGGACCCGGCTCAGAATGTAGCAAATGAAATTCCTTTTCGTCAGCATATTCTGTTTCATTACTTGGCAGCAACAGGACTATTTTTAAGCCTTAATCATAGCAAAAATTGATGGGCTCTAATTCTTAGGCAGCTTAAAGCTGGCTGAAATAGATTACCGAGCAGAGAACACTATGCAAAAGTCTGATCACTGGTTTACAGACCAGATCTACCTAAAGTCATAATTTTTCTGTCTCACTGACTATTACAACAGAAAAGAGGTATTCTATTGGTCTCTGATGTAAATATGCATGCAAATTCCTCTTTGAATAATTTCATATTTGTAAGAGACCCAAGTCTGAACTTTGATGGCTAGCCCTATTCTGCAAGTGGCTGGATCCAAAATGTTCTCTAAATACCCAGTCTCTGGGATCCAGTTCCAGAAAATGAATACCCCATTGTCTATTTGTTACACCAGAATGTAACTGTCTAGTTGAATTTAGAATTTTGTGTTTTCTTAGTTAACCATCAGATAAATAGTAAGTAGTGAAAAAGATCTAATTTCTTTGGAAGGATACTGACTTGTATGTCATTTTTTAGAAGGCAGAAGAAGGAGCCATATACAGGGCATTACTGTGATGTACTACATGTTGCCACAAACAGCTTTTGAGGAATAGCTTAGTGTGTTATTAATTCATCTCACTTGTGTTTGCTCAAAAACTCCTTTCTAGTGGTCTGCCTCTCAGATTTACATCAAAGATGTCACTGTGGTCCTTTTAAGGATTGGGTAAGTCTTGCTTAGGAAGCGTGAGCAAACTTCAAAGCCTAGGTGCCTACTTCTTTTCCCCTACTTCAGTGTCTATCCTTGTTTTTCTTTTCCTCACTTATTTTGTATTTGCATCTCAGTTCCCATCTTGTTCTTCATATTATCTTCCCTTTTCCTCTTGTTTTCTATACTCAGATGAGTCTTTTTCCTCTCTCAAGTCTAAAGAGCTCAGGTTTCTTATCAGGCAATTTATCAGATTACACCTCTTCCCTAAACCTTCTAGTAAGAACTGACCAGTCTGCTGGACTCCCAGTGCCTTGCTGAAGTGCTCCTGTGATCGGAGCTTCAGAGAGTCATGAGGGTGAAGCAAAACATGCAATTTCTACCACTTCTCTCTACTGCATCTGTTCCAGCATTAATGTAATGCTGTCCCCAAAGGTAGCATAGTCCTGTGCTGATCACACAGGAGCTCTGAACACCCTGAAATTCTTTTAATTTGAAAGAACAGATCATAGGAACACCCAGTGCTTTTTCTAGATGCTTTCAATCACTTTTAGTGATTGAATTGTTAGTGTAAAATACATATTATAGACCGATAAGGATGATGCATCAGACTTTTACCAAGATGGAATTCTCCTAGAAAGAGATCTGTGTGGCGTTAGCAGGAATTTGGTGTGCCAAGAGCCGGGAGATGTTACCTTGACGTGATAAATGCAGCAGAGGCAGGCATATGAAAAATCACCATGGATGATCATTGATCATACTTCAGTTTGTACTGCCCTCTGGTGGGATATAGGGGGAAAAACAGTCATTCGAAATGAATAGCAGCGATCTGGTGGTCCGACTGCTGACTCGCCTGCCTTATCTCCTCTGTCAGAGAAATTTGTGCTGAGAAAGGTAATTTGTTTAGTCCATCTTCTCACAGAGGCATTGTCTGCGGGGGGCAGAGCATCGTGGGCTCCACTCTCAAAGCTAACTTGGAAGGGAAAGGGCCTTGCACACTCTCCAAAGGCAGGTCTCCTGTTTGTGAATTTAAATTCTTGCCTTGAAAATTCCTGAAAGCATTTTTGGAGGAAATTAGCTACTTTATAAACGGTCTTTACCTGCAGGCATACAATGCAGTACATATATCTTGTTTGTCTTTGATGTTACCATATGAGTCAAATACAAGGAAAATCAAGATCCAGTGCATGAGAATTTGTTTAGCCAACCTTTCATATTTCTGGCAAAACAGAAAATAAAATTGGCATCTTTCTAGCCATCCAAAATCTTTTCACTGGTACTTCAAAGCACCTGTGATGCAGATTGAGTAGGTGCTGACCTTTGCTTTCCAGCAAAAAGACACCAGTGGTTTAGGATGTGAAGTCTGGAGCTTTTGAAGCACCATGATGGGGAGACTTAGTCAAAGCTGGGCACTGTATGAAGGCAACTCCTCTGCTGCTGCCTGCTGTAAAACTGCCCTGTTGAGTGCACAGCAGCATGAGGGAGCCAGGGCTCAGACTTAGCTGTTGAAGGATTTGTGAGCAAGGAGTTCATAAGAAGAAAGTGAATCACTATTTTATGATAATTCTATAATGAAGTACGTGATTTCTCTGTGGCCTCAGATAAGGGTAGCCATTCTTTTGGACTTTCAGCATGTGTCCAGACAGTAAAAACACATGTGCATTCACTGTCATGCAACTGAATTAATTAAAGAGTGGGTTTTTTCTTCAGAAACTTCTCTGTTTTGTAAAGCAGACTTTTCACAAGAGGCAGATGAGGATTTGCCTCTGTGCTGCTTGAAATTTATGCGGTGATTATAATGCCAAACAAACATTAAGTGATCATTAATCCAAATTACTGCACTGAGTGAAAAGGTGGTACAGCAACAAGGGTCTGAAAATTTGTCAGGCAAAGTGAGGACAATCCCTCAAGTTCCACACTGAAGCTACTACATAACCCAGTTGTTTGCAAAAACAGTGTTCACCTTTCTGATTTGGAATTTCTGTGTGGTGCTTAATGTTTCAGTAGTCAGTAATAATGTTAAGCAGCTTAGCTGTTTTCTTAAATTAGTCTTTCCTAGTTTGGGTAAGTGCATAAATTTCCATGTATGTTCAAAATTTGCAGATCTTTTGCTGGCATAAAGAAACCTGAACTGAAAGTATCCCTGGAGCCCAATGTGAACTATTTCTTCTATTTGAGGGCTGTCAACCCGTTCGGAACAAGTGAACAAAGTGAAGCAGCTCTCATCTCAACTAAAGGTAAATCATAATTTCTTGATGTCAAAATAATGGGATGGAGGGCCAAAGCAGCCAAACATTTTTCTTTGAAAATCATATCTGAAGTTCCCAACTGGGGAGTAAACAAGTTATTGAAATTTTTATCTCAATAACTCAAATTTATATTTTTTTTTCTGCTTAAAAGTAGCATAATCAGGACTACTTCACTTGAAGTTTGTATATTTATCTCAATGTAAAACTGGTGTGACCTCAGAAACAAAAACATTGAATTCTGTCAGATATGAAGGGATTAAATGTTTTTCAGGCAACCTCATTGTCATGAATCTGGCGGAACATATTCAAATAAAAGCCTGATGGACTTTGAGTTTCAATGGTGAGGAAGTATGCAAAGCAAGTGTCTTAAAATGTAATGGATGATTTAAACTCTAAGATTCCCAGATAAATAATGTATGGTTCTTCCAAATCAGCCTCAAAAATCAAATTTGCTGTTTTCAAAAAACAAATTATTGAAAATTATTCAGCCTTTTTAAATATTGAAGACCTCTTTATCACCCACCTGCATTTCTGAATATTAGACTATGTCCCAGTTTGGCACAGCTTGGAAACCCCCTTGCATTTGTACCCAATTTTCTGTCACTCTTACCTGCCAGTAGACACAACTGTGTCCAGCTAAGATAGTAGTTATTGTTTCTTAACATTTTATGATTTGTCTCATGTTAAAGTAGCTAGGTTCTCAGATCTTGGTCTTTCCTTGTCATCAACTGTACCAGGAACTCGATTTCGCCTGCTGAGTGACACAGCCCATCCAGCTTTGAAAATCTCCTCCAATGCAACGGTGATCCACCTTCCCGAGAAAACTAAACTCACTGGGTGAGTAGAAGCATGATGAGCATAACTACTCTGGGGGGTTTAGGATAGATCCTTCACTTGTATTTTTGGCTATGGACAGCTTTCTCGTGATACCATTTGTGAAGAAGAACTGAGTCACTGTCATGCAGCACTTGGACTTTGTGCAGTTTACCCTTCCCCCCTTTCAAGCACTGCAACATCTCAATAAAGACAGTGGTAGCATTGACGTAGGTGCTAGGAAGAGTTCAGTGCTACACTCTAGAATGGCCAGGAAGTCAAAGGCAGTGGTATCTCTGGGGCTGCTCGATTTGCTTCAGCCCATGGTCATTGCTTAATCTGTCAGAGCACTTTAGTCTCAAAGCAATTTTTTGCTGCCTTGAAAAGGTCAGGTTTGTGGGCTTATTTTTTAATATATTGTGGATAGAAGTAATCCATCTTCCGTACTTTGTTCCTCTCCTGAGGGCATTATTGGTAATGTTTTCCAAAGTCTTTGTGGCTTCAGAGAACTAGGAAGTGCTCTTGGGATATGTTTAGCATTGTTGTACTAAGCTGGCTATATACTTTGTGAACCTGGGGGATTTTTTGACATATTGACATCAATCCTATCATAAACACAGGTCCACTTGTAACAATTGTGACATACTGATGTAGCTTCTTAAAGGTGATGAGGATTTAGTGGTTTAAGTTTAAGCACCTTTTTTTACTGTTACGAATGTACACAAGATATTTGATCACTATGACTACTCAAACAACTACGCTTTCTAGTCTGAATAAGCATTCAAAATTTGACATCTTTTAGATGAGACCATCTCAGTGCAATGATGAAAAGACTCTCAGTGACAACATTTAAATCTTTCTTAAAACCCTGCAGTTGGAACAACAGAGTGCAATTCATTTATAATTTTAGGTGATGCTTCATGATGTGACTGAAAGAAATATCACAATATGGTTCGTCTACCACCACACTTACTTTACTGCATGTTTCTTTCACAAACAGGTTTCCTTCAGTCCTGGGTGAACTGCTGCCTGCTCAAGGATGTCATTACTGGGAAATTATTGTCTCTGCCTGCAGAAGCTACAGGATTGGGATTTGCTATGAGACAATAACACAGAGCAGTGTCCTGGGGCTGAGTGATACCTCCTGGTGCATGCGGTGCTGTCCTACACAAACCAGGTGAAGAAAAGTCAGTCTAGCTGCTTGGGAAGCTACTTGTCATTCATGAAAATAAAGCCAGACAGCTTCAAGAATCATAAGAGCAGAAAAGATTCTTCTGCTTTCTTTATGAAAATTTGAATAATAAGAAAAGAACAACTACCAAAGGTCTTCAGACCTCCTTAACAAATATCTTGAAAACACCTCCATAGAAAAATACCTTAAAAAATAAAATTGATCTCAGACAGAGGGTTTATCACCCTTTATTCACTCAGCCAGCGAATAAAACTTAAAGAACTAGTTTGCTGCTGCTTTGTCATTCCAGGTTCATATCCTGAACTGCTTCACTAAACCCCAGCAAGTGTATTTCCATAAGTGCAGTCTTTTTTATAATCTATTTCTTTCTGCAAGAGATGTCAAGCCTCAACAAAGAATGCTTTCTCCTACCTTTTCCTTCACAGTGATAGACACTCACCTGCCACTGTGGCAGGACTGCAGGGTGCTGGAAGAGTGTGTGGTAGCAGGCCAATATCAGGCTGCTTGGAGGTTTGTAAGGTGTCACCCTGCTAAATGGTGTAAAGGTGATCTTGAGCTCAACAAGTGTGCTTTTTTCAATGTGAAATCATATGTATGAACACAACTAGCTAAATGAAACATCCAATATGCTTTTATTCTGAGAGTCCAGAGATGCCAAGTGAAAAGGCTCATCAGCATGCCAGGCAGGACTTTGAAGTGATGCCACATTTGCTTTGCCTACATACTGAGCAAAATGCTGTTGCCATGTGGTAAGCTGATGTATGCAGCCACCTGTTAATAGATTGGAATTTAGCCGCAGGTTATTTCTGGTAAATTATCATGAGGAGGCTCACTGTGTTCTGGTTTCCATTTTCCCGCAGCTTTCTTTACAGATTTCTTCACACTGGTGTGATGAGTGATGTCCATGTGACAGAACACCTGGCCAAGATTGGCATCCTGTTGGATTACAGTAGTGGGAGACTGTTGTTCTTCAATGCAGAGAAAGGACTAGTGCTGTTTTCCATGAGGCACAAATTCACTGATGCTGCTCACCCAGCCTTTGCCCTGGAGAAGGCAGGAGTGCTTACCTTGTGCACAGGAATGGAGCTGCCCGACTTTGTGAAGCAGTGCTGATATCCTTCTTCACACTTTCCGTAAAACTGACAATTATAGTATCAGGGGATAGAGAGGAGAAGAGGGGTGCCAGGAAGGGATGTCTAGTCTTCACTGATGAACGCTATGTGCACGGCTCTCCCTCACATCATTAGTAATTGTAGCTAGTGCTCAGACACGTAATCACCTGGAGCCTGGAAAGAAAATCAACTTCTTCAGATGGAGATGCACTCAGTCATACACACAGCAATACTTCTAAGGGGATAAAGAAGTTTTGTTAGATATGAAAGTGCTAGCTGTCTTTTTAAAGTTAATTATGAACCCGTGTATGAAATAAATGCATTTCTCACTGCAATATGTGAAAGTCATCATTTCATCGTTTGCCAGGGCAGTCAGAGCCTGAATCCAAGACGACTGGCTTAGAAAATGTGTAAAAATTTCAACAACTGAAACATTCTGCAGGTTAATGTGTCTTGTGTTATTGTCTGCCAACTCTTTAAATGCATCAATTAGGAAAACTTGGAGACTTAAAAATCTGCATGTTTGCAAAATGAGTGTGTCCCAAACTAGATTTTGTATCAGCCGTGTAAAGTTTGAGTATAGCACACCCACCTAAGGTGCTCACAGCAGACTAACATCTACCTGACTGTGTCAGTAAATATCTGTTCCTGTGAATAGCTCCCCATGAAACACATGTGTAAGGAAACTTGATAGTAGTGATGAAAGTCTTCCCTTATGTTTTTCATCCTCAGTTTGTTGGTTAAGTGGTTTTAATGGTAAAGGGAATGTTTCTGCTCAGGACCTTGTGGATCACCATTTTTCCATCACTGCTTTTTACCTCTGGTCTTACAAAAATGATGCTCCTAATTTCAGGGTTGTGTTTATTTTCCTACATCTGCCCTTCTCTCTCGTTGCCTGCACTAGCACTAGCATCATGACAGTGAGGTGCAGTGTTTCAGGGCCATCAAAACAGGCAGGCTAAAATTGATTGATATTAACAAGGGAATAGGATGCTGATTTTGACTGTTGGCTTTTTCAAACCATTTTTCCAAGCACTTCACACATCAGTAGTATGGCTGTCTTCCCACCTGTCCCAAGGGCTGAAGGCACGAATGCCAGTGGTGCTGAACTCCAGTGAGTGTTGAGGGTAAATTAATCTTAAACAGGCAGGCAATGCTTTTCATGCTGTGCCTGCTTTGGAGATCTCTGCCTCAGGGGGCTGTGCTGCCAGACACATTTCTGAGCTCAGCTGAACTCCCTGAAGTAAAACAGATTTCAGGAGTCTAATAGAGAGAGTTTGTGTCTGAAAAGAGAAGCTAAATGAGTTACAATAAAGCTTCTGGTTTTTATTGTCAGAGAAGGTGCCTGCTGCTGCTGGTTTATGTATGATTTAACACCGTCAAGGCTTATGCTTGCTGCTCCAGCCTGCTGTATGATTGATGTCCCAAGGGAACCACAGTCCACACTGTCATAGCAGGCTCAGGCAAGCCTGACCCTATTTAAATCAACACGAAGAAGATCCTGTGGTCATTTATTTTAAGCCAGAGCTCTTTCTGGCATTTCAGTTAAAGGGTGCCAGTTCTGAGTCCCTGCCCAGGAGAGTGGGGAGTGAAAAAGCAGAATTGTGCCCTGCTGGCTCAAGTGAGGGTTTTGTAGAGGTGTGGAGGATGGTGAAAAAAGGTCCAGGATTAACTGAGAAAGAAATACAGAAAGGGTGTTTGGTGTAGCATTACTAGGAAGGCTGAGGAGGAGGAGGCAACAGAAGGTAGGCTGGAAACTCACACAGAGCAGATGGTGATAAACTGAGGCAGATCAGTGGTGTCAGCAGGGTGTGTTCCTCAGGTTTCTGCAGGCAGTGAGCTCACTGAAGGTTTGGCTACCTCCAGAGCTTAACGTGGTACTTGGAAATAAGCCTGAAATATTCCACTACTGTGATGATTTTTACCTGTGCACTTCTCATCCTTGTCACTGCTATCTCAAAAGAAGGATTGCTTCACAGATACCAGCATGATATATGAGAAGGGGAGAGACAATGATAAAAGGAGAACAAAATTACATTAAATCATTTGGATGTTTTTTTCATTGAAGGCAAAAAGAAAATGCTTTGTCAAAGGCAACTGTGTATTAGTAATTAGTAGATTTAAAACAAAAAATGAAAGCTTTGTCTATTGCCACACATTGCTACTCAGGTACTACTCCAACATTTGAGCTTGACAAAATGTTTTTATTGGAGACACCTTATTCTTACTAATATTTGGTTAAATTTCAAAAAATGGCCTGACTCTGTTTTCTTTCTAATTTTATATAAGGTTCAGTTTAAATTGGGCAGTATCAGAAACTGTGTTACTGTTTTGGCGAAAAAGGAATGAGTTATTTTTAATTGGAAATGTCACTCAAGAGCTTAAACAGTACTAATTTGAATGTCTAAAACTGGTCTGCATTATGCCAGATGAAGAAATGCCTAGAAAGAATACCCTGTTCAGAGAGATGGAACAAAATGCACACCAAACAGAAACCACATACAAGTTAAGATTCAGTATAAGGAGAAATTTCATATTAGTGAAGAAAGCAGACCCTGAAAGCTGCAGCTGAGCTTCTAGGACTTACAGTAAATAATGCAAACTCTCTTGCCCCTGGAAAGCTTAGAGGTATATCTGCTATCATCTTTTACCTGGCTGATGGCCATGACGTTCAGGAACTCACTTTCCAGAAAGTGATCTCTGCAGACACTTGAATGTATGGTGCAGTCCAATATAACTTTGCATTCAGATGAACTGAAATTTTGAGGTTTGGTGCATCCATTTTTTTCTGACCATTGTAGCTTGTAGCTATATAATAGAAAAAAAAAGACAAAAAACTCCCAATCACTGTGTTTTTGTTGTGCTTGATTAGTTTAGCATTTAGAAATACCTCAAAACCAGCAAAGGATGTCACTTAACTTGGCTGATAGGAACTAAGACTTCATGGTTGTGTGGTACATGTACACAGTCTAGTCATCATTCCATGCTTAAAGCAACATTTTAAAAGTTACACAAAGCTCTGTAAGAGTTCACCAGTAATCTGGTACTTATTTCATTCTGAAAGTAAAAAGGTTTATGGCTAACAATTTAAGTATTGTTAATAGATAATCAGATGGATCTGAAACACGTTGCCTTGAAAGGAACAATTTCCTCTCACTTCAGCAGCTTTTAGATTAGTCTTGTAAACCCCCATGCACTGAAATGAGAATATAGGCTTGACTGTAAAAAGGGAAGCATTACTTTCTACTGTAAAAATAGTGCTGAACTAAATATTGCTAGTATCAGTGGCATTGATCTACAAACCTTGCTTAGATCACTCTACTCAAGATTGAGTTTAATGCTTCCGTACAACATCAGGCAGGGGAATTTGGTAATGCAGCTGCAAATTGCAGCATATGTGATGTGTGTGCATGCAGGAACAACTCTGCTCTTGACCTAGCTGTTCTTTTAGTATTATTTGTACTAATGGTACTAAAACAGTCAAGTGATGCCTTCTTTTAGAAACAGGTACATTAACCACCACCCCCCACCACCATTGTTGAAAACTGTGTGCATGTTATCACCACGTCTGTTAGAAGATAGAGACTCAATAAGGCACAGTACCAGTAATTTTTTGCTAAATCAACAGTGCTGTTATATTGTCTGTGGTATACATGTGAAATAGTATTTCTGTTAGCATTTCAGGGGCTTGAATAGGTATGTAAAGATGGATTTAAGAGTAATGTGAAAGTAATTAGGATCTTTCGAATGATCCTAATTTCAGACTAACAGGTAGAGCCCCTGGCATGTTGAGGTTTAATTTTTATTTGAAAAATCACATTCTGTTGTGTAATCACAATTGCATTGCTACCATTTTGCTGGTAGATTTACTAGCTACAGGGAATTCAAGTATGCTCAGACAGTCACAGAATCACTAAGAAAGTGATAGCAACTCTTCTGCTTCCAGCAGCGTGCTGGAACTAGTAGGTACTTCACAGAATTAGTGAAGTACCTACATTTTTTCATGTTTTTCATGTTGAGCTTGTCCAATTTTATGCCACAATGCAAAGTAGCATTGCTGACCAGAGACCACTCTGCAGTGTGGTCAGCACAGTTCCTCCAAGAGGACAGTCTGGAAGGAAATGAAACAAATTCCTACCCTGGACCTTAAGGATCATCTCGTTCCAATCCCCCTGCCATGGGCAGGGACACCTTTCACAAAACCAGATTGCTCAAGGCCCCATCCAGCTTGGCTTGGAACACTTCCAGAGATGAGGCATCCACAACATCTCTGTGCAACCTGTTCCAGTGCTTCACCCTTACAGTGACGTATTTTTCCTAATATCTAATCTAAATTTGCCCTCCTTTGTTGACGGGGAGGCTCTCAGGAGACATACGCACACGATCTATAAGATCTAAAATATGTCGGATTTATTGGGACAGCTCAGGGTCTTTATAGCATCTGTACACAAGGTCTCGTGACAAGAAGCATACAATTGGTTACCGAACACTGACCAGATGTAAACATGCATAACAAATGCCTTCACAATTGGTTACCAACAGGTAACAAGGCAATTGTTTACTTTAACGAACTCTACCTTCTTCTTGGCACCGAGTTTCTCTTGTTCCAGCAAAGACAACCTGCGGCCATCTTGGCATCCATAACTTATAATTCCTATAAAACTATATAAACTATATAAAAGTTCATAAAAGTCTATCAAAATACCACACACAACATAAATTGCTCACACATCCATTATGTGTTCTCCCACAAATCCCCTTTTTTGTTTTTGAGCAATTTATGCTACACTAATACATTCTTATCTTACCTCTAACATATTATAACACACAAGTACATAAACTCATCACCATTAAAAATAACACCTTCACACACTTATCGTTTATTTCTATCTTATAACGCTAAAATTTAACCTAGACTAAAATTTAATGAATAATATATCAAGTTCACACAAAACACTCTCTTAAACTCTTAACTTCTATGATTATATGATACTACACTATAAAGTTACCTTATAATAATACTGAAAAAACTCTGTAATTCTGAATAGCTTATCTACCACAGTATCAACCTTGCTCTGCAGAATCACTCCCTTTCCAAGGTTTTATCAACGTGCAGGCAGCCATCGAACTCCTGTATCTGTGAGGACACAAGCATACCCTCTACCAGTTAGTTTTACCTCTGCAGGCCCCTTCCAGACCCCAGTTTGAGGGTCCTTGTACTGAACTTTCACTGTTACCTGTGGATTTACCAAACCTGACTGCATAGAAGTATTATGAACTACAATGGGAGGGTCCGATCTTCCACCTGTCAACCGTAAAAAATTCAAAACATATAACACTTTTGCAAGTCGGTTATGTGGGCTTTCCAGCTCTTCTCCCCCTTTCTGTTTTTGCAAAAGTGATTTCAGGACTTCGTGAGTTCGTTCGATGATAGCTTGTCCAGTAGGAGAATGAGCTATGCCAATAACATGAGAAATACTCCAATTCATACAGAATCTGTGAAAACGCTGTGAGGTATAACCGGACTCATTATCGGTCTTAATTTCCGTGGGGACTCCTAGAGCCGCTATACATGCATGCATATGACGAATGACATATCTGGCACCTTCTCCAGCATGAGCAGATGCCCATATAGCATGAGAAAAAGTGTCAATACACACATGCACATACTTCAACCTTCCAAACTCATTAACATGAGTGACATCCATCTACCAAAGCTGTAATGCCTGTAAACCACGAGGATTTACCCTCAAGCCAATGCCCAGCCCATTTTTGTGGCAGGCTGAACAAGCTTGTACAATACCACGTGCATCTGACAGAGTTAACTCAAATTGTCTGGCTAACACATCTGCAGACTGATGGAAAAATTCGTGAGACAAGACTGCTTGTTGAAATTTATTCACTGCAGGACCGACCCATGCAGGTGCTACTAACTTGTCTGCTCTGTCATTCCCAAGTGTTAGACCGCCACGTAATTTCTGGTGACTCCTGATGTGAGTGATAAAGTAGGGATGTGTTCTCTGATTTAACAAATGTAACAACTGTGTCATAAGAGCTGCCAAGATCTTATTCTTCAGGGTTTTGACCATTGCCCTTTCTATCCTTTGAACTGTTCCCACTACATAGAGAGAATCTGAAACTACAATGAGAGGTTCTTTCTTCCAGAAGTTGAAAGCCCACACCACACCCTGCAGTTCAAGGGTTTGCAGTGTGTCACCTGTAACACCTGGAAGCAGTTTGTGTTTCCAGTTTGTTCCCTCCTGCCAGGTCACTGCTGCTCGTTGAGATTTTCTTCCAGCATCTGTAAAAACAGTAATCCCTTCCACAGGATCATCTGAGCGCAACACAAGCTGTTCAATAATCTGATGTTGTAACAAAGGTAACAATTTGTCTGATGGATAATGATTTGTGATCAGTCCCTCAAAATCTGCCATAGCTATTTGGAATGGTTCAGATTTCTCAAACAACCACTCCAAATAGCTCTGAGCGACTGGCAGAAATATCACAGATGGATCCCTTCCAGTTAAATCACAAATCCGTCGCCTTCCCTTTATAACAAGGTGTGCAAACAATTCAGGTCGCGTCATGATTGTCTTTTTGGGTTGATAGGGCAAGAATACCCATTCCAAAATTCTGATGCTGACTGCTATTTGACAGATGACACCTAAGGGATGTTGTCTATTTCCTCCAGAGTTAATGATCAGATACTGGACTGGCTGATCTTCTAGTATTCTACAGGTGTACTCTGCAGCTATCTTACTTGAGATGTTAACTATAGCTGCTTTTTGCACGTCTGACAAGTCTCTTTGAAGCTCTGCATTAGCAACAGACCCTAGCAAAGGCATTAGAGGAGCTAGATCATCATTGGTTATCCCACAAACAGGTCTTACCCACTGTGTGTCACCAAGTAGCTTTTGCACATCAGTCAAGGTTCCTATGTCAGTGTTAATGGTTAACTTCTGTGGTTTCACAATACCAGATGTAATGGTCCAACCTAGATACTGCCAAGGCTCTTGTCTCTAAATCTTCTCAGGAGTGATTTTCAGACTACGCTGACTTAGTTCCTGTTTTAACTGCAACAACAACACAGGGATATCCAAATTTTGGCTTGCTACTAGAATATCATTCATGTAGTGATAAACCAATAGCTCAGGATGCTGATTTCTAAATGGCTGCAAGGCCCAAGCAACATAGAGCTGACACATCCCAGGTGAATTCTTCATCCCTTGTGCAAGAGTAACCCATTCAAATCTTTTTGCTGGCTCTGCTTTGTTCACTGAGGGTACTGTAAAGGCAAATTTTGCAGTATCATCTGGATGCAAGAAGATAGTGAAGAAACAATCTTTTAGATCTATTATCAGTATAGCTCAATCATGTGGAATCATTGTAGGAGAGGGTAAACCTGGTTGTAAGGTTCCCATATCCTTTATGACTGCATTAATGGCCCGCAGATCATGCAATAGTCTCCACTTTCTTGACTTTTTTGGAATGACAAATATGGGAGTATTCCATGGGCTTGTAGATGGAACAATGTGACCTGCATCTAATTGCTCCTGAACCAGTTGTTGTATTATTTGAAGCCTGTCTTCCTTCAGCGGCCATTGATTGACTCATATGGTTTTTTTTGTCCTTCACTTCAGCTTCAAGGTTGGCTGCTTTCCAATGGCCGCTCCTAAAAAGGAGAAGTAACTAGGCGTGCTCGCATCTGACCTAGCAGGTCTTGACCTATCAAACCCACTGGCAAAGATAGCACATAGGGCCTGGTGGTCACTGACACACCGTCAGAAAAACGAAAGCTTATCACATCTCTGCTGATCCATGTCTGCTGTACACTGCCTACCCCTTTCACTCCTGCAGGTGCCATTACCACAGGCCAGGTGTTGGGCCACTTATGTCTGGGGATGATGGTAACATCCGCTCTAATATCAACGAGCATAGTCATAGTGCTGGACTGGCCTTTAGGATGCTGCACAACTACACTCTCCTCAGGTTTTCCCTGCTTTATGTCTATGGTTAACATCACTTCAGGAGGACCTGTGGAACCAAAACCTTTATCCCCTCGAGTTTGTGATTCTGCCTTGGGCACCATTGCCTTGAAAGGGACCAGCTGTGCTATTTTGCTGTTAGCAGGAATGAAAACTGGTGGTGTTAAAGTATATACTATGATTTTGATGACTCCTGTAGCATCAGCATCTATCACTCCTGGCACCACAAAAATTCCCTGACAAGACAAAGATGAATATCTTAACAAGAGAGCACTTGAATTTTTACCTAAAGGTCCTTACAATGTAAAAATACTTTTTGGTTAAAAACTCTTAATACCTGTGTAATGCATTACCAAGCCTACAAATATATATATATATATGGATATATAAACCTAGACAATACTTTTCTCTTGCACACAATTCTTTCAAACATTCATAAGGCGGCCACCTCATTCATACTTCAATCATACATGCTTTCACACAGTGAAGCTTTTGTTTTTGATTATAACACGATTTATATGTGATTCCCCATAGCAGAGGCTTCATCTTCGAAGGGTCAGCAGGCTCACAAAATAGCAGGCGTCCCTGCAAAAGGTAATGTTGACCTTCATGTAAAGCCTGAAAACCTTGAGCATGAGCCATCTGCATTTTGCATTTAAACGTTTTCACTATCTTTCTGTTTCTGATGGTCAACAGTTGAATGATTGCCATAAGAATTTATACACGTTTCATATATATTAATAAATACTCCCTCTAATAAAGACCAATTGGGTTTTGATAAACAAATTAAAGCTATTACAGGAGCACCTTTTGTACTGTTCTAGACTAACCTGTTTACAGGGCAAATCAGTTTGTGTCATATAACCTGTGAAAAAATTATTTTAAACCTTTTAAACAATATTTCTTTTGTATTACCCACTAATAATCTTAAATCTCACTGAAGAAAAAAGAAAAAACAACAGGATTAGCAACCTGTAAACTACAAAACTTAAATTATCAATTTAAATCATTTAGAAAAACTCATTTTTCAATGCTATTTTGTTTTCCACATTCCAGTGAGCAAAACGATTTTACACTTAAATTAACAAACTTTTTTTTTTTTTTTTTTTTTTTTTTTTTTTTTTATGCTAAGGGCCACTGCCGCCCCACTGGAGCAGCCACAAAAACTGCTTTTTCCTGTTCAACCACCCTTCCAGCCGCCTCGAGGGGCTGGGCTGCAGTGCTTGAGATGTTTGAGTTAAAATATGCGTAGTCTGCGTCGTTGCTGCTGTAGTTGTTTCGAGCAAACAGGAGTAGGGTTGCAGCTTCCACTGTTGACGCCGCTTCGCTGCCAATGTACGGCCATTGTGGCGCGGGGGAGATAACCCCCCGGCGCGCCGCCGCCGCAGCCTGGGGAGGGGTCGGCACGGCGCCCGGTGCCACAGCTTAAGGGAGCTTGTCGCCGCCGCCGCTGGCGTCACTGCCGCGAGCACGGCTGATGTGGGCTGCCCGCCCGCTCCCGCCGTTCTTTGCGCCTCCGTGCTCTGCACCCTCAGTCCCGGGGGCTGTCCCGGTGTTTCGAAAAGTTGGTTCACGTTCTTTCGGGTTTGAGAGAGGTAACATTTCGGCGAAGATGCGACTGTCAGTGCCTGCACGAAGTTCGTAGTTGCCGCTGTTAATAACGTAACGGCTGGCTCCGTGCCTGACGCATGCGCGACGATTACCGCAGGTGGTGTTGAGAGCGCAGGCGTAGTAGGTCCCGCTGCGATGACTGACTGTACAGGCTCGGCCGCTGACGCAGGCGCGCTGCCAGATGCTGTTGCCATCGGCAACGCAGGGACTGCGGGGTGGGGGGGAGCTACGGGCTGCGCAGGCGCAGTGATGGTTGGAGCCGCTGGCTCCGCGCCGCCTTCTCTCTTTGCAGTTTCTGCCCCCCCCGCCACATCTGGAACTAAGCCAAGCCGCTTCTTGGTCGCCGCTGGTACGGGCGCGGCCGCAGTGCCGATCACCATTTGCTCCGCAGAAGTTTTACTCTCGGAAACTTTCGCTTCCGCCCCGCTCTCACTATCTAGAACTGCGCGCACAGATAAAGACAATCGTCTCTCGGCTCCCGCCTCCCGCAGCGTATCCACCGGCAGACGACACAGAGTAGGAAATTTTTAGCAACTTTAGACCCTCTTGAGGTCTCTTCCCACAGTCTCTGTCCTAGAGAGTCCCAAGTAGACACTTCAAAGGCAACAGAAACACCGGGGATAAGGTCCTTTGCCCTGGACCATTCCAACAACCCTCTAAGGGCGGCACATAAATAATAAAAGTCCTTTTTATAAAGGATAGTTTGGAGAAACTTTTCCACCGCTTCCTCCTCTTTTGAGAGGGCGGTCCCCATCTTGTTTCCCCTTTCTGGCTACTTGCTTGATCAGGGCGAGATTCCCACGAACTGCTTACCGCGCGGATTTTTCAATTCCAGACGCTGGGGTAACGTCACCGGAATTCCAGCCAGCTTCTCCCTCCTTCGTTCCAGCTCGCTTTCACGTCCTGACCGAACAGCGAACCCGAAGTCCCGATTCTAGACTGCCGCTTTTAACACCGTCTCTGGCTAAACTTCAGAGGGGCAGCGAATTTCGCTTTTAAGACCCTTCCTGGATAATCATCAGGGGGCAGCGGTCTTAGTGTCCCTGTTTTTCGGGCGCTACTTGTTGACGGGGAGGCTCTCAGGAGACATACGCACACGATCTATAAGATCTAAAATATGTCTGATTTATTGGGACAGCTCAGGGTCTTTATAGCATCTGTACACAAGGTCTCGTGACAAGAAGCATACAATTGGTTACCGAACACTGACCAGATGTAAACATGCATAACAAATGCCTTCACAATTGGTTACCAACAGGTAACAAGGCAATTGTTTACTTTAACGAACTCTACCTTCTTCTTGGCACCGAGTTTCTCTTGTTCCAGCAAAGACAACCTGCGGCCATCTTGGCATCCATAACTTATAATTCCTATAAAACTATATAAACTATATAAAAGTTCATAAAAGTCTATCAAAATACCACACACAACATAAATTGCTCACACATCCATTATGTGTTCTCCCACACTCTTTCAGTCTGAAGTCATTCCCCCTTGTCCTATCACTACATGCCCTTGTGAAAAGTCCCTCTTCAGTTCTCTTGCAGGCCCCCTTTAGGTACTGCAAAGTGTTGTTATAAGTTCTCCTCAGAGCCTTCTCTTCTCCAGGCTGGACAATCTCAACTTCCTCAGCTTCTCCTCAGAGGCGAGGCACTCTAGCTCTCTGATCATCTCTGTGACCCTCCTCTGGACTTGTTCCGACAAGTCTATGTCCTTCACAAGAAGGGGCCCCAGAACTGGATGCATTACTCCAGCTGCGGTCTCATGAGACCTCAGGGGCAGAGTCCTCTCGCTTGACCTGCTGCCCAAGTTTTTTATGAGGCAATCCAGGATGCAGCTGGTCTTTTGGAAACACATCATCAGACCTTGTTGAGCTTCTTGTCCACCAACAGCCCCAAGTCCTTCTCTTCAGGGCTGTTCTTAATCCATTCTCCACCCAGCCTGTACCTGTGCTTGGAATTGCCCCAACCCAGGTGCAGAACCTTGCCCTGAACCTTGTTGAGCTTCATGAGGTTCCCACACATTAGGTTCTCAAGCTTTTTGAAGTCCCTTCTGGTTTGTATCCTCTTCCTCATGAGTGTCAAATGCACCACACAGCTTAGTGTTGGTAGCAAGCACGCCATCAGCAGAAGTTCTTACTTTTTTCAGGACTTGTATTACACGCATTGTATTCATGTATTCATTGTATTCATTGTATTCATTGTATTCATGCTCTTCTCAACCTTGAAGAAGCAGTGCTGCAAGCAGAGAAGTAAGTCACCTACAGCACTGTTAATGCAGTGGTTAGCTGAATTTCATCCTGCCAGACTGTTACCACGCCACTAATGAGTGAGGGATAGGGACCTGGACCCTGGCCACAATGGGTACAGGAGACAACTGGCTTCTGCTGAATAAGCAAGAAGCCAGTGTGGCTTTTAATATGGGGGCTGGCAAAAGGAGACCTTTGTCTGAACATCACTTCACAGCCAAGCCTTCTGAGGTTGTAAAAGTCCGCTTCCTGTTCTTTCATGAGCCCTGCTCAGAAGGCACAGTGCATATGTATTCCCACAACTCTTATTTTCATATTCACCATGAAGAGAATTACATTCTGAGGTAAAATTATTTTACATATTCTTTACTGTGTGTTAGATATGTGTTTGTCTGGTTCCTGCTGTCTTCAAAAAAGAAAAAAAGAAAAAGAGAAAAGAAAAGAAAAGAAAAGAAAAGAAAAGAAAAGAAAAGAAAAGAAAAGAAAAGAAAAGAAAGAAGAAAAAGAAAAGAAATCCTTGTAGAAAAGAGCAGAGCCTTCAGATAAAAAAAAAAAAAAAAGAAAAAAAAAAAAAAAGAAAAAATTATATAGCTAGTAGAAATTATCTCTGAATGCCTTATAACAAGAGAGGGAGCTTTGCACCTTTTCCAACAGAATCCATTGGTGTTGGTGTCCCAAGCTGGCTACTAGGATCATTCCCTTTACCCATGAAGGATTTTTTTCTGAAATAAATATCAGTAAAAGTATTTTGAGCGAGATGTTCAACTAGCAGTGTAAATAACTATTAAATGACTGCTAGTGCTTAAGAAGTAATCTGTGTCCCTAATGTATCAAGTGAGGGCTTTTCTTTCAAAGCTTTCTGCAGTTTGTAGCCAGAGCAACACAGGAACACATACTAATAGCCTGCCCAGGTACAGAAAGAACATTACTGTCTAGATTATAAAAGCAGATTTTGGAAGTCAAACTGGGTAATTTTTTAGGGGATTAAAAAAAAAAAAAAAAAAAAAGGAAAAGTCAGATTTTGTTACTGAGTCCCAAGTTAAAAACTGCCATTTTTAAACTCAGGGCCATACATATATTGCTTTAATGTGTTTCTCCACCAGAAACTGGTGCTGCATTCTGTGATTGCAATGCAGAATGCCCAGTCTTGCTGCATGGTACTGCAGTTATTTTTGCACACGTTCAGCAACTTCAGTGGAGTATAAATAGGCTGAGCATGCTGATCACATGCTGTTCATTTGGGCAATTACAGAACAATAAATCAGATAGTTCCTCAAAGTGTGAGATTTCTAGGACACCTGTAAATCCATGGTGAAAAAAATGCCATCAGCTTTTCTTCCAGATATTCTTCCACAGCTCTGGACCCTGGAAATCCCAACAAAAGGAGAATAGCAATTAATATCCACCAAAACAGTATTTCTGCTGCAGAAACCTTTTGTGCCCAAAAACCAAATCATGCCCAAAGTTCATCTTCTGCTTCAGTTAACAGGACAAATGTGATGGGGGGGTTGACCTTGGCTGGACACCAGATGCACACCCAGCAGCTCTATCACTCCCCTTCCCAGCCGTAAGTGACACTCAATTTACCTGGAAAAACCCCAAACCACTTCAAAATCCTCTTCACCATCCAGGTATTATGGGGTTGTGGCCCAATGTAAGGAGGCATTTGATGTTCTGGTACTGAATGCTAGCTTTCCAACTGCTTTCTTGTGTTTGCTTCATTTTTTAAAAAGCAGGATCTCTGCTAACAGCAAAATGTTATAAGAAATCCCAAGTCACACAGAACTCTGTCTTTGTCATAATTTTTATACTGTTGTGTTTCAAACAAGACTAGAAATAATTTAGGATCTTCACAGCAGTGAAACTAGTATAATTTTGTTCTTGAATTAAGTAGACTAGCTTTAGTTTTCAAAGCTTAAAATTGATGTCTGCCTTTTACAGATGTGTTTTAAGGTGGTCTGTGTTTTAAGGTGGTACACATGCTCTGTTCATATCCCATCTTGTAACTGCAAGGCAGCTCTATTACCTGTAGTGCAGTGGTTATGGAGAACATTAAAGACTATGAAGTAATGGACAAAAGGCTGAAATGCTCAAGAGAATACAAAACGCAACAAGCCCATGACTGGCACCACCTGTGTGTAAACAGCAGGATGTAATCATAAGGCAAAGCTTGTAGATATTACTGATATTACTCAAGGAAGATGTGAATGCTGAGTTTTACTGCACAAAGGGGTAAATAGGAAAGAGAGATATGGTGAATGTTAGGACCAGGGTTTTATTTAACAGATGTGTAACAGCACATTAACATCTGTATGTGACACTTAGTGCCGTGTTCTAGTTGACAAGGTGGTGATCAGTCAAAGATTGGAGTTGATGATCTTGGAGGTCTTTTCCAAGCTAAGTGATTCTGTTATTCTGTGAACGAACTCCTGTTTTTAATGTACAGTCAATTAGACTGTATGTGAACCCAATGGATCATATACACATGCACTGGAAAAACAAACATTTTGTCGGACTTTTGGTACTGAAATTCATCCAGAGCTACAGTTCCCACACTGCAAGTTGACATAGTCAAGTTTCTTGGATACTGCCCTCCAGCTGAGAACCGTGGAACAGCCATCATTGGTTCACTGTCTGCCTCAGCTGAGGCTTCCAGTCTGGTTTATAGACAAAAGAGAATAGAACTGCAGAAATAATGTTAACAGAAGAAAGGCAGACACTGCCAGCAGGGGCAGCTTCCTTGGGACTGCCACCAAAGGAACCACTGGAAAGGACCATGATGCTGGAGTACAGCTGCACCTTCTTAGCCCTGTAGAGGTGCAGCAGGGTAAACTGTTATATCACCCCTCTCAGCCCCTTAATTCTACACTGACGGAAACAGAAAACCAGGAATGACAGAATGGCAAGTTCTAAATCAGGCAGCAGAAAGACTACAAAATGTGCTGGCACGTGAAACAGCTCCTAACCACAGCTGAAAACGGTAGCTAAGTGTGACGTGTACTTGACTTAGGACAATTTCAGACCCATGTGTCTCTAGCTGTAATTCTGAAATAGTGCAATTATTGTTTTTATGTCTCACAGAAATTTGCACAGTACTGTTTTGACAAATAGGTGGGTTTTTTTAATTAAAAAAAAAAAAAAAGAGACTTCATAAAGAAATTCTTGACTTGCTGTGCAATGAGCAGTTTGTAATTCCTTCTCTGAGCTTCCCTGTTCTCTCCCAGGTGGAGAAAGTGCTTGTTTCATGAATCCAGGCCAGCTCTGCTATGGCACCATAATACAGGGTAAATCATCCCCACTGAATGTGCCTGCTTGGCTAGCAAAGAGTCAAGTCCTGTTTGGTTGGCTCACTGGTGTGGTAAGTCAACCAGTAGCTTATTCAGTCCTACCTATCTTTCATGTATTTGCCTGTAAATGCTTGAATTTTGCTTTTAAAATGCTTATACTCTGCTTACGGTGTCCTTGTTCTAAAGTAACATCTTGGAAGACTCTGAGGTGAATTGCACGGACAGATGTGCTCTGAAGCCAAGGATTGTGCCACAGAAGCAAGAGGAGCTTTCTTAACTAGCAAGGCCTCAAAACCAGAGCAGAAGAAGGTGTGTCAGTCCTCTCTGCCCCGAGTGCGAAGCAGTGGAGCCCTGACTCAGAGGCAGCTGTGACTCAGTGCTGGCAGCACTAGGAGTGATAGCGGTCCCCCACACATACAAAAGCCACCCCCAGGGAGCACAAGCAACCAAGAGCATGGCACTGCAGTGTGTGTAGCAGTTCAAAAGGAAGGGTGCTCAGGATGGGTGCTGAGGCACTGACAGCTCAAACAGTTGGCTCAGCTGGTGGTCATCATGCATGTTTTCCACTCAGCCAAAAGTCTCACGCTCTTTGTGCACCAAAAAGGATGTGGTGACCCAGATGGAGCTCCCACAGAATCATGGAGCTGTCCAGGTCTCAGGGTACAGGGAGTGCCAGAGCCTGGCACTGTTCTCAGAAGGCAGCAGAGAAAACATTTTTGTGAGACGTGATCATGAGAACTATCTGCTCAGCCTGGTAAGAGAGCTGAGGGAGGAAGGAGAAAGCCTGAGAAGTACTGGGAACTCTGAAGAGGAGATTGAGTGGTAGACCTGTATCTACTACCTCTTAGACAAACACAGCTGCCATCAATAGTACAAGAAGCAAACGAACCCCTGCCCTCTCACCACCAGGCAGTAGGAGGGGACATTAGACATGGAGGGGGATTAAAACAGTTTCCTGCTTGAAATGGCAGGCAAGTCCTTTCCTGACATACCTCACCTCCCCAGATGCCCTTAATAATAAGTATGAGGTTCTGGAACACAAGGACCAGGGAAATGAGAATGTGGAGGAAGGTTCATCCAGGTTGGAAGGGTTATCTAGGGCAGGGTATCATGACCAGTTCAGTCATTAAAAAAAAAAGCGTAGTTGTCATTGGTGACACCCATCTGAGAGGAGCAGAGGGCTCAATATGCTGACTGAATCTAACCCATAGGGAAGTATGTTGTCTCCTTGGGCCACATCACCAAAAAGCTTCCCAGCCTGGTGCAGCCCACTGGTTATTACCTGCTGCTGATTTTCCAGGTGGGCAGCGATGAAGTCCCAACAGCAGGTCTACAGATAATCGTAGGATCATAGAAACATAGAATCATGAAGTGGTTTGAGTTGAAAGTGACCTTAAAGATCATCTCTTTCCAACCCCTCTGCTGTAGAATGCCATTCATTCAATCAGTGGCCCTATTCAATACGGCCTTGAACACTTCCAGGGATGGAGCATCCACAACTTCTGAGAAATGCATCAACAACAATAGGAGAGACAAAGAGAATCTCTATCCTTTGTGGGATGTGGGGAAAACAGTGACAAAGGGTAAGGAAAAGATTGAGGTACTTAGTGCCTTTTATACCTCAGTCTTTGATAATAAGACCAGTTGTCCTCAAGGTACCCTTCCCCTTGAAACTGACAGACAGAGAGCAGAATGAAGGCCCATAATTCAAGAGGGAACAGTCAATGACCTGCTATACCACTAAGGTCTGCACAAATCTGTGGGGCTGAATGGGACCCACCCAGGAGTACTGAGGGAGTTGGTGAAAGAGCTTAACCAAAACACATTCAATCATTTACCAGGAGTTCTGGTCAACTAGGAAGGTCCATGCTGACCGGAGTTGGCAAATGTGGCACTCATCTATAAGGAGGGTTGGAAGGAAGGAACATCTGGGAAACTACAAGCCTGTCAGCCTGACCTCACTGCTGGGGAAGGTCATGGAGCAGCTCATACTGAGTGCCATCACTGAGTGCCAGGTGTGTGCAGGGCAGCTAGGAAACTGGGCCCAGGCAGCATGAGTTTGTTGAAAGTCAGGTTCTACTTGACCAATGTGATCTCATTCTATGACAGAATGACCTACTTAGTAGATTAGGGAAAGGTTGTGGATGTTGTCTTCCTGGACTTCAGTAAAGCTTTTGACACTGTGTCCCACAGTATTCTCCTGGGGAAACCAGCCGCTCGTGCCTTGGACAGGTGCTCTATTCACTGGGTAAAAAACTGGCTGGATGGACAGGCCAGAGATTGATGGTAAATGGAATTACATTCAGATGATGGCTGGTCACCAGTGGTGTTCCCCAGGGCTCAGTATAGGGCTGGTCTTGTTTAGTATCTTCAGCAATGATGTGAACTAGGGGATTGAGTGCACCCTCAGTCAGCTTGAAGGTGACATCAAATTGGGTGGGAGTGTTGATTTGCTAGAGGGCAGGAAGGCCCTGTAGGCTGGATACATGGGCTGAAGCCAATGGTATGAGGTTTAATAAGGTGAAGTGCCATGTCCTGCCCTTGGGTCACAACAATCCCATGCAGTGCTACAGGATGGGGGCAGAGTGGATGGAAAGATGTTAGTATAAAAGGACCTGGGGCTGTTGTTTGGACATGACCAGCAGTGTGCCCAGGTAGCCAAGGAGGCCACTGGCTTCCTGGCCTGGATCACAAATAGTGTGTCCAGCAGGACCAGGACGCTGACCGTCTTTTGGTACTTGGCACTGGTCATACTGTGAATTCTGGGTTCAGTTTTGGGCCCTTCAAGACAAGGAAGAACATTGACATGCTGGAGTGAGTCTGGAAAAGGGCAACGAAGGTGGTGAAGGGTCTGGAGCACAAGTCCTGTGAGGAGTGGTGAGTGAGCTGTGGTTGTTTAGTCTGGAGAAAAGGAGGCTCAAAAGGGATCTTATCTCTCTCTGTAACTATCTGAAAGGATGTTGTAGACAAGTGGTGGTTGCTCTCTTTTCCCAGGTAACAAGTGACAGGATGAGATGAAATGGCCTCAAGATGCACCAGGGGAGGTTTAGATTGAATATTAGGGAAAAAACTGTTTAGAAGGCATTGTAAATCATTGGAAAAGGCTGTCCAGGGAAGTGGTGGAACCATCATCCCTGAAAGTATTCAAAAAGGGTTTGGATGTGGCACTTGGGGCAATGGTTATTGGTGAACATGATGGTGGTGCTGGGCTGATGTTTGAATTTAAAGGTATTTTCCAACCTTAATGATTCTATAATTCCATGATCTTACCTACAACCAGTAGATATAACACCTACAAGTAAGCAAACTAACAACCATAGCAAGTGTCAGATTTTCTCTCACATTTCTCCTGCAGCCTGTAGTGACATCTCTGTTTCTGCCAGTGTCTCATTCACTGACTGCAGCAGTGTGAGAAGTACTCTCACTTTCTCCTATATTAGTCAAAGTATGCAAGTGTGGGAGTACATCATGCAAGTATGGCTTCACAAGAAGGACTGACAAATTCTTAAAACAGTTTCCTCTGATTGCACTCCTTGAATGATCCTGGTGCAACTGATGAGTATTTGGGCAGTTTTATGCCAGCACATTAGTTATTGTAACTGAGAATGAGGAAAGAACAAGAACTTTTTTTTTTTTTTTTTTAAATGTGCTGTGTGGAACTTTCAGGGAAAGCAGTAGAAGACAGGATAATGTTTCTAAGCTACATAATTCTGAGTAATTCAGTAACTCAAACAAGATAGGTCTGTATCTTTCATTATATATTCTGCTTTGGAATTCAGTTCTATTTCCTCTTGAATCCCAAAGATCTACCAGTCTAAAAGCGCCAGCTCCTGCATCACAGAATCATGGAATGTTTGAGATTGTAAGGGGCCTTTGTAGGTCATCTTGCCCAACCTCCCTGACAAGCAGGGCCACCCTATAGCTGGCTGCACAGCATAATGTCCAGGTGGCTTTTGAAGATTTCCAAAGATGGATACTCCATCAACTCGCTGAGCAACACATATTAATGCTCTGTCACCCTCAATGTAAAAGAGTGTTTCCTGATGTTTCCTGTCTCCCACCCACAGTGTTTGGTGCTGCAATAGCTGGGCTGCTGTTTTAGGGAAGTGTCAGGGAAAGGTTTAGAGGGCTATGATTAGAGGAGGGCAAGGGCTGTTTGGGTGCAAAGGCACCAGCAGGAGGTTCCAGCATGGCTAGGGCTTTCAGCATGGCCTCTGTCCGTGGGAAACTGCCAGGCAGGTCTTCAGGACAGGTAGACTAGCAGATGCTAGACAGAGTTAGAGAGCTTTGGCCTGGCTGGGAGAAGAGGAGACTGAAAAGCCTTCCCTGCAGTAACTTGTGCTTTGTTCTTGAAATGAATGCTATGCAAAAGCTTCTGCATCTTTATTCAAATTCTGTAAAATCAAGCAACATCTCACCCACCAGCAGGTCATAGCAGCTCTCAGGTTCCTCCGCTGGGTTGGCCGTGCCCTACTCTGTGACTTATCGAGTAGAGGCATTGGGATGACCTGGAGCTGCTTGGCATCTCTCCAGCTCCCCCTTCTCCCAGTGTTGGGCTCACTGCAGGGGCAAGGGCCTTGAGCTTAGTTGTAGCACTGCTGCAAGGATATGCTTCCCACCCGCTCCCTAGCCACAGCCTTTTTCCGGCAGGAGGCCAAGTTGACCATGGCCTCCATGTAGTTACTGTCTGCCCTCCTGGTGTGCAGGATGTGGCTGAAAGGCTGCCTGCAGAGTGGTCACACAGGTGTTATGGCAGCTCAGTGCCAGATGCAGTGGAAGCAGAAGGTGTGGAGACATCCATCAACATGGGCTCCATTTCTGAGGTCGCTCAGTCAGAGACACAGAGCACAGTTAACATGGCACTTCTTCCCAATGCCCTGCCCATTGGCTGGATGTCACAGCAGAGGTGCTCAGCTCCTGATTCTCCTCAACATCCAACACTGTGTCCTGGCAAGAGAGATGTTTGTTCAGCTTTAGGAACGGAAAAAGCAAAGGAAGACCCAGAAAGAGGTGGGAAAGTGGAGGCAAAAGCCCCACAAAGGGTTTCTTTGAAGGCTGAAAAGTGGCAGCACAAGCAGCCTTGTGGGTCAACCAGCCCCAAGGACTGCTTGCCCCACCTGCCTGTCTCCCTTGGCTGCCTCCAGGGCACTGCCTACAGTCTAAGATCCCCCACTCCCTCTGCTCCTCCCCAACAACCAACATAACTCAAGCAAACACAGTTGCTTGCTGAAGGAGGCATCCAGGGAAGGTAGAGGAATAGGCTGGGAGTCTTCAGGGGTGCCTAAGGCCATGCAGTGTGGGAACTGCAGCACTGTAACAAGCCAAGGCTTGGCACAGAGGTAGCAATCCAGGCAGAGGCCCAGTCCTGATGGACCATCAGGAACCCGCAGGTCCTTTTCTGGATAGCTGCTTTCCAGTCAGTGAGTCCCCAATATATACTGGTAATTGTTCCTCCCCAAGGGCAGGACTTTGTAATTCCCTTGTTGCACTTGATGATGTTTCTTTCACTCCATTTCTGCAGACTGTGAAGGACCCTCTGGCCAGCAGCCTTACCTCTGTTGTATTGGTCACTCCTCTCAGTTGTGTGTCATTGACAAACTTACTAAAGGTACACTCTGTCTCATCATCCAATTCATTAATAAAGATGTTGAAGAATACTGGACCCAGTATTGAGCCCCAGGGTACACCACTAGTTACTGGCTTGCAACTAGACTTCATGTCATTGATCACCATGCTGAATCCATCTGCCCAGGCTCTCCTTTGTAAATCCCTCAAAAAATTATTTTAAGCTGCTGCAGTAAAATTAGCACTATATAATGGAA
The DNA here is from genome assembly GCA_038380795.1 of Pyrocephalus nanus. Classification (NCBI taxonomy): domain Eukaryota; kingdom Metazoa; phylum Chordata; class Aves; order Passeriformes; family Tyrannidae; genus Pyrocephalus; species Pyrocephalus nanus. The sequence goes on from CM076263.1 coordinate 22,548,914, forward strand.
ATTTTGCATGTAATCACATCTCAGTGGGATGTTTGAGCTTCACCATGACATTTTGGTGAGGCAGATCCCCAAGATTTTCTGGAGGTCTGATGCCCACATAGTTACTGCTTAGCAACCAAAAGCTTCTTCAGGAGAAAGCAAATCCTTTGCAACCTGGGAGCCGGTTGCTGTGACTTCCATACAGAAAGGAGGAGTGCTGAAACTGTAAAGTGAGTGGGTCTCAGCCCATTCATCTCCAAGAACATACCAATGGCTTTGTACCTCACCCTATGATCTGTGTTGCTATCTAAACCAAGCACAGCTCGGAGCCAACCACTACCTTGCAGACTTCCCCAATGCTCTGAGAACATGAAGAACATTCACTTCTTTCCTCCAGATCATGGCTTATAGGTCTGAAAGCAGAGTCCTGCTGTCTGAACCTAGACTTCTGAAAGTCTGTTTGAAGTTTGCTAATTTTTTCTCAGCCCAAGTAGCATTAGTCTACCCTTGAGAAACACTGGCCATGCACCTAGCAGGGAGCTTGGGCCAGCTGAGGCTCAGTACTTGCTTGTCATTGTGAGGATCTGTCCCTTCACCTCTAAAATTGCCACAGGAGACCTGCTCCAAAAGGTGCAGTGTCTACTGATCTTCTAGAACTCTAGAACTGACTTTGCAAAGGGACAGATGAAGGAAAGAAGAAATTGCTGAGCCCAACCAGGACAATGGTGAGTGAGTAATGGGAACATCCAGAGATGTTTGGTGCAGCCCTGTCTCACATAGTCCATTCAGAATATGCTGCAGCTGCAGGACCACTGGAAGAGAGATGCTTATCCTGGGTTGATAACACTGTCTGAAACTGGATTCCCGTTGATACTCTGAACCTTTTCTGCAGGACAAAGAATATCTGCTCTTTCCCTTTCCTTCTTACTGCATCCTTCCCAGTTGTGAAAACAACACACTGTATACAAAGAGGAAACAAAAGGGAAAATATGTGCTTCTCTATGTTGAAAACTAATTCTAAATTTTGGTAACATCCTAGGTAACTTATGCTTCTCAGTTTTCTGTCATTTTCCTAGTCCTTTAATAAGTTCATTCTGATCTGGATTTACATTGCTGTGCCTCCTTTTTGGTCATTTTTGTAAATAGTAAGAAGTTGTCTTGGAATTCCTTCTATAAATATTAAATTTATAGATATAATTTAAATATAAATTTATTAGATATAAATATAAATTTATTACAGTCTTAACCAGCATCTTATATGGTTTCTGTAGCAACATTTTGGATCTACTTGTAGGACCACAGTCTTGAAGGCTGGTGTGCATTCACCATCATTTTGCTCAGTGAAGTTCTCTTTTCCAATCAAATTTTGAATTCTATAAGCTCTCTGAAAAGCAACCTGGTACTTGATGTTCCCTGTGGCTCCAGAACCTTTTCCTTGTGCCGAAGGTAAATGTTCCATGCTATGTTATAAGCTGTGATGTTCCTCACAAGTGACATGCAGAAAGATCTCTTTCTTTCCATTTTGCAGTTAATTATTTACACCATTGTGTCTCTGTGCAATATTTTCTATGCATAAATCCAATTTATAATCTTTTTTCTCATATCTTATATTTTCCACACCTCTGAAAAGAAACTTCATTTTCTGGATGTTTCCCAACTGCAATGCTCTTTTTGTAGGTTTGTTTGTTGTTTTTTTTTTCCTGACATCTATAGAATAATACAAGAAATAGAGACCATTTAGCACTAAATCAAAAAAAGTATTTTCCTTAAGTCTACTTTTGTTTATGTATTCCCATAAAATATATGTGTATTGTCCAATAGCACTATGCTGTTCAGCTTACAATCCAGGGAAACCTACAGACTCATTCCTGAATTGCTGTCACGACCCATCACTGTCACCACCCTATGCATGTTTAACTATATATTCTTATCTAAGAGGTTTTTTCTTGTTCTTCAGGTAGGGTAGGAGTATTTTGGGCTCTGCTTCTGTCTTCCAACACCCTTGCCCCACTGTGACTGTCCTCAGGCTCTGTTATAGGTTCCTGTAACAGCATACAAATTACTGAAGTCACTCTGGAATAGCCACCACTGGCCTCCACTTCCTGCTCCTTGCAGTAATCCTTCTTTCATCTGCATATTTTGGAAATGAGAAACATGTATTTTACAACTAAAAAAATTTATAAACAGTATATCTTTTTCAAGAATCAGTTTAGTTTCTGGTCACCTATTTTCCATAAGGGGGCAACATGTGACAAGAAAAATTGAGATACAAAGGAAGTTTTGTCAGGACCCAAGATTAGATGTATCTTTGCCACTGGATTGTCTTTGCTTCTCTACATCTAAGAAGGAATTTAAAGGTCTCAACCCTCTGGTGTTACTCTTTTCAAAAAGTGTTATGTTGGAGGGTTGTCGAGAAGCTCATTTTATTTCGCACTCTTATGACCTTGACTTGCAACAGTTGTGCTGTATTTCTCTTTTGCTTAGAGAGAAAAAATATTTGTAAGAAAAAAGGGAATTTTTTTTTCCCTTTTGGTATGCTGTAGCAAGATACATTTTATCTAAAGTAAAATACATTTTCAGCTGAAGCTAAGCAATTTTTAAAAAAGAATTTTGTCAGAAAAGAGTGAGATTACAGGAGGAATATCCTCTCAGTGGTATTAAAAGGGAACTCTAGATCAGTTCACTGGCAGTTCATCCACCTTTATGCTTTTTAAGCAGTGCTCTGCATAGAATTGGGAGAGAGAAAGATGATTTTCCAAGTTGTATGTGACTTTGCTATTCTTGGACCAGCCTGACCCTTCACATAAAATAAAAAAAGCCAGAAGCTATCAATACCCAACAGTTGGGATTAGGCAAAAAATTATGTTACAGCCATATCCTATTTCCTTTACCTGTGCCACAGTTTGGGAGTGGCACTGCCAGTGGCACTCTTCTGCATGCAGCACCCAGGGAGCCTGCCAGTGCTAGGCATGGATGATCATTGTTTTGCGATGCAAAAGTGGTAGTGGGGTCCTCTGTGTGTCACAGTGACGTGGGCTTGCATGATTACTTTACAATTAGTTTCTCTGACAGATGACTGCAGTGATCATTACCTGTCCTGAAAAGCGTGTAGTATGTGATATGCAAGAAGAGACACTGTGTGATAAGCTCCAGAAGGAAAAATATGCAGAGGAGACCTTGCTAGTCTCACTTTTTTTCTGAGGACAGTAATTGTGAACTGGGGATCTGGACTTGCATCTGTTAAGTGAGTATAGCTGCTGTCATCTGAAAGTCCACTCTGAGTAAATTGTACTATTTAAGTATATGAGTGTATGGTAATGTGTCTGAATGCATGCCAGGAACTGTAGAGAAAAATACTTTCAGTCTGTTAATGAGTAAAACTGTTAATTTCTACAAAGTCCAGCTTCCCAGTATCACTGAAAATACTAGGCAGTCTGAATCAGTCTTGATCATCTCTTTGGAAAGAAAAATCACTCCTTTGCTGAAAAATGAGAGGTGCGACCTCGCAATTACTCTGCCATTCCTCAGGGCTGGAGATCTTGGTGTGAAGCACGGCACATCTTCCTGAGGCTTGGGATAGGCCATCTGAAAATCTATCTTTAATGCTCCAATGCTGCATGTATTATAATAATTATTATCAATAATAATTATTATTACTGTTATTAGTAGTATTATTATAATAAAAAGATAATTTAGCCTGTATTATGCTGTCCTTTCCCTTCTACACAGCCTAAGCCTGTTTTTCTTTTCTCCCCTTCCTCCTTTCCAGGCAGCGGTAGCCACGACCAGGGCAGGTCTGAGTTACCTGATTTTTCTCTTATGCCACTTGTCATTAAATGACTCAGAAAATCCAGGCCAGGGTCTACGTTGACAGAAGTTGAGCCATTGTAAAAAGATGGTGGATTCATATCTGTACAGCCTGATCTGAACATTTAGCCCCAGTAAAACCTTATGCAATCAGTTGCTGCTTCTTTGTTGTCTTCTCCTGTGGCTACCCACAAGTCTCTGCCTTCCACCAGGACTGGAGATGGCGGGCCTCAGGAGACCTCTATGTGGGGTTTTGCAAACCCCTTCCATCACACTGCCTCCACAATGGCTGCAATAAATCAAAGCTGTCTGAGCACCAAAGGACTCAGGTCCAAAGGTGTATGCTCAAATGTTAAGTGTATCCAGTCTCCCTAGCTGGCTGCATAACTTCTCTTTTCAACAAACTCTCTGACTTTTAATATAAAATATGTCTTTAAAATTAGAACAAATAAGAATACTAAGAAAACAGAAGAGGGAGATAAAGTGATTTTAAATTCTAAAACTGAAAACATTTTTCTCTTATGAATTGATATGCAGAACAGGTGGTTCTTTAAAAAAAAAACACCAAAAAAATAAGTTCAGGCAGAAGAAAGGAGCCTAAAATGAGTTTCTGCTCCCATTGCACTGGTATCATAACCAACTGAAAGGCTAATGCAATAGATTCTTCTGTAGAGTATAAATGTCTATCCCTTAGGGGTTCTGTCTGTAGAGAAAATAGTTCCAGTTTTTTGGGGAGGTTGTGTTTTGTTTTGAGGGGTTTTTTTGTTTGTTGGTTTTTTGATTTGTTTGTTTCTGTGTTTGTTTGGTTTGGTTTGGTTTGGTTTGTGGTTTTTTTTGGTGGTTTTGTTTTGGTTTGGGCTTTTTTGTTGGTTTGGTTTTGGGTTTTTTTTTTGTTGATTCATAGCTGCTTCTTACAAATTTTTTCTCATTACTAAGTGTAAAACTAAGTCACATTATCTAATGCTGAAACACATTGCCATTTGGAAGCCTTATGTGGTCTTCTTAGGATGCATTTTCATTACTCATTTATTTGTAAGAGAGCTAGACAATCTCTCTACAATGACATTTGAAGCGAGATTGTTACTTGAGTAAAGTTGTGAAGAAAAGGCAAAAAGTAAGACCTCTTTTTTTATTTGATCCTAAAATATATTCTGTTTCCAGCCCTCAAGACATTTGCTTAGCAGATCAGTGTGTGTTAAGAATCTGAATTGTTCTTAGAATCATAGAATCATAGAATCATATGGGTTGGAAAAGACCTCTGAGATCATCAAGTCCAACCCTTGATCCACTACCACCGTGGTTACTAGACCATGGCACTAAGTGCCACAGCCAGTCTCTTCTTAAATACCTCCCTGGACAGCCCATTCCAATGCCTGACTACCTTCTCTGTAAGGAATTTCTTCCTATAAGTTCCTCTCCAGAGACTGCTCTGAAAACTCAGTTGTTACTAACTAAAATGTAAAACACATTGAAATACATTTACCTTAAAAAAATTATTTATCTGCTTCAAAAAACCTAATATTTCTCTTTCCTGACATCTAATGATACACAAGTGATAACTGAAGAACCAGCTAAACTTCTCTTGAAGTCAGCATTTACATACCTTTGTGGGGACTGCAAAATCTACCAAAAATAAAAAAATCTTGTTTTCTTTGTTCTCAGCTCTCTTAAACTGCTTTCTATTCACCTGGGAATTCTTTTGAAGGTGGAAACTATGCAAGTGGTTCTCCTGTGGTACATTTTTGTTTCAAATAATTGGGTCATTAGCAATTTATGCTGGCTTGGTATCCTGTCATTCTTCTGTGGCATGCTTGTGATACTGTATTTATAGAGAAGGGTGCTTCTAAAACCAACATTTAAAGTCCATTTCAGATTGAATTAGTTAAAAACTGTTTGCCAGGTGCCAAAGGGAGAGTATTTTGAGGTAAATAAAGATTTGGACCCTGCATCTCACAAATCAAAGGAGGCTTCCTCAAATCAAATGCTTTTTGTTCCAGCTTTATTATTATGTTTTGTATCTTTCCTTGAATTTGTTTCATTTGGAAGGACTGTAATTAGAGGCCAGACACGGACAAGTGTTCATCTGAGGCGAAGAACAGAGAGTGGAGCACTCTTATTGAATTTTCAAGGAGCATTTTTCATGTATCAGCATCCTGTTCTCTAAGTCTAAAAACTCAAAAATAAGAAGGCTCCACTTTTTTCAATTGCTTCTGCTCCCTTTTAAAATTACTGTAATCAGTAATTTTAAAGGAACAAAATAGAACAAGTTCATTCTAGTCACACTGCAACCAAAGGAAAGACCTCACTGGAGGGGCATTAGCCAAATTCAGACTGCAATAATTACAGAAATAGTCATTGAGAAACTCCTCTCGTCTGCAGAATCAATCCTCTTATATCACCTTTATGCCATTGCAATACTCCGACTTTACTGGATTAGCTCCTGGTTTATCCCCCTTGTCAACAGTGAAGAGTATATTCCCTCATGTTCATGCATCCACTGTTGTGTGAACAGTAGGCCCTACAATAAAATTAAACAATTGAAAAGAACTAGTAAGCATCCTATTAACTGCCTTTCCCCTGAGGGAAAGGTAAAGCAAACTGGCTTTGCTGAAGAACAGCTCCTGCATTTTGTGTGCTTTTCATCCTTTGGCTGCTTCAAGTACATGTCTGAAAAAGGCTTCTGTGCTGGAAATGAAGTATTCAGAAACTGTACTTATTATCACAAAAAAGTTTCTGTATGCTATAAATGTTCCCACCCTGTATATGTACTTGTTGCTGTTATTGCTTTGTGATACTTCTGCTTGAGGAAAGACCATTTTATAATTGGAGTTGAATAAAAATAACAGTTGAATGTGAAAAATATTTGCTGAGTTTTAGAACATTTTGATTTCTGGAAACAGACCACCTGCTGCGTAGGACCCATAAGTCTCCTAGCTAATAATCTTCTCTCCACTTGGACTAATTTTAGCTATTGCCACTTGAAACTTTTAATGGTTTCAGCCACCTACTGCCTTAACACAACTTTTACAGTCCCTCTCTAGCACTCTGCCTGTTCATATATCTCAGGTTTATAAATAGTTTTATTTGGAAAATGGTCATTGGAGATGGAGGTGGAGAGACAGGAATCATCTGAGAGTAAATAGGTTGTTAATTCCCTTCTGAGCACTGAGCTGCTGATTCACTCCCAATCAATTCCCACACAGCCTGGGCTGAGTCAGCCCAGAGGGTGTTGAATAGTCAAGAGCAAAGACAATTCAGAGGATAATGGTTCTGCAAAGTCCAAAACAGAAAAGTGATTCAGAAGGGGGAACTAAAAGAAGAAAAATACATAGTGGAGATGGGGACAGAAAAAAAAAAAAAAAAAGGAAATAAAAATAGACAAGTAATCCCTATGCTGCCACCTCTGTGTGGGAAATGATGGTGCTCAGGGAGCTTAGAGAAGAATCAGAAGTAAATGAAATTAAAGGAGAGGATGGAAGAGGTGAGAAGATATTAAAACCCCAAAATAATACTAGAATGAAATGATCAGGGATGAGAGAGGTGTAGGTAGAAAATAGACTTGAAGTAGGGACACACTTCCAGGTGTGTCTCAGCCTAGCCACTGACTTCCCATCAACGTAAGCATGCACATGAAAGTTTGCATCTGTAAATGTCACCATACACAACCATGGGGAGGAAATAGCTGAAGAGAGGCCCTACAGTTAAGAGCTTTCTATCCTTTAAAGATCAAAGAGCATGAGATGGAAAAGTAAGACTCATGTGAGAAATGGACTCTTCAAAGATATATTAACATATTGGAAAGCACATACACTCAGAATAAAGACAGGCTTCTCCCTTAGGGTCTGCCATCAGTTAAGTGAAGAGGGTGAAGTGGTCCTGGATTCTCTGAATCAACCTGTGGAACATTTTCACAGCATTTCATTGTTCTACCACTTCAAAAATTACCTAAGCCACCTCAGTCCTCACACCGCAGTTCTCTTAAATCTCAAGGCCAGTGCTGCAGCCTGCTTAGGCAGAGGACAGAGACTTGGCACACTGGAGAGTATCTTGTCTCATGTCTTGTGCAGGAACCTTCCTTCTCTGCACTTTGCTCATATGAAAGTCAAGCAACTGCCATGGTACTACGCATTCCATAGCAATGAGCTCTCTGCTTGCATTCAGCACTGCTGAATGTATGTTCTGCCAAAGTAACATAGGCTCTGAATTCCTTCCTCTTAAAACTCCTTATTTTAAAATAGTTTGTATACATTTAGCCTGTGATAGTTTAAGGAGGCTATAGGGGAGGGCTTATCAACATCAAGAGAGAAGGAGGTTGTTAGCAAGAGAATATATTGCCCTGTATCTGGCAGACTCAAAGCACAGTAATGGTCAGGATTTAAGCACAAATTAGTGGTATTGATTCCAAAGCTTGAGGACAAGCACTCAAAGGCATGTCCCTGGATACACCAGCACTGGTCTGTACAGAGCCATATGGACGATACAAGGCACACTTGATTGAGATGCCTAAGTAAGAAGTGTGTTTGCCCAGTGATATGTGTAGGGAGAGTAGAGAGAGGGTGGCACCTGAGATAATGACTCAGCTTTCAACTGCGCCAACTTTTCCTCTACAGGTTCCCCTTTGTTCCTTCAGTGAGTCAAGGAGTACAGATGATGAAAGACAGAAAGGGATGAGCCCAGGTCTACAGTCCCAATTTAGGCACTAAGATGGTGTTCAAGTGAAGTTGTGAAAGTTCCTCCAAGAGCATATTGATTACTTATATGTGAAAACAAGTCTCAAGTAACTGTGATGTGAACGTTTGCATGATAATTAGACCCCTCTCATTCTTCTAGGGAGTTGAGGTAGGCTTAGCATTGCATCTAAGCCTGCTGTGTACTGCTCTGATACCCAAAGACTTTTTAGAACTGATGAAAAATAAAATTAACACTTCCAGTGTATTGTTTAGAAAGCCACAGTCTTCTGCCAAAGAAAGAGAGTTGTATGATTGTGGGTTATGATCTGGTAACTTCTTAAATTTGTTTAGAGGAGGTTGTTTTGCTTTAGTTTTGTTGAATATTCACAGAGAAGTCAAATTCTAGAAAGCACTCTTCATACTGAGTGAATACCATTGAGCTTTGACATGCTCCCTGTCTCCTGGCATGTCTGAAGAGCAACTTCCAGAGTCTCAGAACCGCTCTCGAGAAAGTCATAACTCATGAAATGTAAGTAGTTATTACATCTCCAAGACATTAAAGTAGGCCTCCAGAGAGAATATTCTGACTGCTGACTGGGAAAAATTATCATGAGGTAGCTACACCCACAGAGAAATTATTATGATTCTATGACCCCATGGCAATGTCTATCAGCCTTGTAATGCTTCTTATCAGATGAAGGTTTAATAAGCATCTTACTGATTTATTTTTATTATTGTCAAACAAGAAATTTATTCGTGCCCATGAAAGAGAAATGACTGTCAGAATAAGCATACATGTACATGTTACCTGAGATAATTGTGGTGTGGTAACAAGAAGGGAAAGTAGACGTTTTCCTCTATTATCAATATAGGCAGTGGTCACTGCACCTGACCTGGTGTACACCTGAGATTCTATACGATGCTGCTCAGTGCAGGGAGCTAGTAGCAACCAGAAAGAACCATGGTTATGGTGAGGAGATCCATGTGATTACAGTTTAAGTTCTCATGGGACAGCTGAAAAACAAAAGGGACTTTGACAAGAATTTTTGATTTTGGTTGTCCTGCAAAACAAGAGGGTGATGCTGATAGATGAATAAAAAAATTGGTGTGGCTGAGATGAGATGTGAGTCCACTGAAATATTGCCAGTGGCATTTTTGGAGAGCGAACATTGTCACAAAGTGAGAAAATTGCATTGTTTGCCACACACCAGATGACCATCAGCAGTTCCACCACTCCTACGTGGTGCAGGCTCCCAAGAACTGAGTGAAGATCCAATATCACCTCCCACCACTTTGTGGCTAGACAGACATTTCTGGGGTGTAAGATGCCAGAGAGGCGCATGCTACTGTGAAGCTCATCCTCCAGCGGGTTAGTAATAGACAAACCCAAGTCATGGGGGTAGTGAGTGAATTAACTGCTCTCATCTCATTTCAACAGAATTAGAAATCATAAGAGGCATAGAAAAGTCAGAAGCATGGCAAGGGGCCAGACTCAAAGGATCTGCGAGCACAGGCATCTGTACACTTCAACCACTTAGTCTCTATCAGGAGCAGCATTTTGCTTGAGTGCCTTCAGGGGTTTCATAGCCTACTGGAGGGCTAACACAATAGACTCAGTGGTCCTCTATGTCACATTTAAGTTAAGTGGATATCACATTAGTTAAGTGGATAAAATGCCATCCACAGATTTCAGGAGACAAGGAAACTTTTTTTCTCCTGCCTCTGATGAAAATGAGTGAGACAATGAAGAGTGTCTTCAGCAGTAGCAAAAGGAAATTACTTTTGATTTTAGTCATCCTATTTTTACCTTTTGGTAAGAACATCAGTTGGGTCATGAATTCTCCAGCGAATACAGTAGTGGATTAAAATTTTCCCACCCAAAAACATCAAAGTGAGGCAATAGAGCCAACACAGACATGGTAAACAGAAAGTCCCTTCTGTTGCTGTTGACCAGGTGGTGATCCGTCAAAGATTGAATCAGATGACCTTAGGGGTCTTTTCCAAACTAGAAGATCCTGTGAGTCTGTGGAAAAAGAGTTGTACCTTTTCTTTCGTTTCTAATAGATACTACGTTTCACCAACATAAGTATGTTTAAAATTAATTATTTGTTTCAAATGTTTTATTCTGCTCACGTGAGGATTTCTGTCAAATACTGCACTTTTAAAGCAGTGAATTTGCTGTATCATCAATATAGTACCATTTAGTAGGTCACTGATGGATACAATAAAGGACAGCCCCAAATATGGCAGTGCTATTAAGGTAGGCAATAAAACTCTGATACAGCAAATGTTACCTATCTTTAAATGTCTGCTATTGCATTTAGGGAGAAATTTGCCTGAATGAATCACTTCAGAGAGAAGGTGAAATCTGTAGGCTCTTTTTTGGAAAAAAAAAAAACAAACCACAACCCAAACCCAAACAAGTAACACTTGCCTACTTCAGTCATTCTTTACAAAATAAAAGACATATGCAAGGTGGTGCTGCTGTTCCCTGCTCAGAACTGCTGTCTGCTTCCCCCCTTCAGTGCAATGAGTAAGGGCAGGTTGTGGTAGTGTTGAGGAATAGAAACCCCATTGGCAGACATGCTGCCTGTGTCAGAACTAACCAGGCTGCAGATCCTGCTAGGTGGGACAGTGAGCTCTGCTGGGCCAGCTGCAGAGCAACTAGCTCAGTCTGGCATTGACCAGAGTCATGACCACTCCATAGTCACTGCTCAGCTCTTCCTGGGCTAGAGGCCTGAAACCTCAGCAAGAAGTATGTACTGCTATCACCAAAATCAGATAAGAGTTCTTCATGCCTTGTGTGCTACAGGCTAAAGGCATTCCTTGCTCAGCTCACTCTTATGCATGGATGGTTCAAAGCCATCTGAGTGGTTCATGGGCCTTGAAGCAGATGTGAGTCCTGGGCACATCTCCTCTCCCACCTGTTATAAGTTACCAATAAAACCAGGCTGCAAAAGCTGCAATAAAGAAATAGTTTCTTATAAAAGAATTAAAAACAAGCAAAAAGTAACAGTGCACTGGGCTGTTCTTGCACCGCGGCAAGAGACAGCAGCAACTGAATGCCTCTTCTCCCTTTTTGAATCATTCCGGTTCCCGTATTTCGCAATCAGAAGTCTGCAGTGCGCATGCGTAAATCCCAAGGGCTGCAGTCTTAGTGGATGATTGTCTTGGTGCCACAGTCAAACATGAAATGTTTATTGGGTTTTGAATTTTCACTAAGAACGTGTATTCCGTTTTCTTCTTTCCTGTAAAAAGGATTACCTTGTCTGGGATTCTTTTCTTGAGTTACTGGAAGGGCTGATTATCCATTTACCTTAAGAAAAGATTTGTGTATCCCTTTGTCTGTTTTGGATAGGAATTTTCCTGGCAAACAGTGTCTTATGTTTTACTGGAAAAGGGTTACAAAACACAGAATTCTACCAATAATTTTACTACAGAAAAAAATACAGAAGGTTATGATTACAGAGGAATTACAAGTATTCAATTAATTTTATTACACTCTTACGTTCTTAATTTATTACACCACCCATCGCATGGTGTACTTCTCACTGCTACCTAACACCCTACTCCACAGCCTGTTGCAGTTTTCTTTTCTGCTTTCCCCACAAGGCTGTTATGGATTGATCTGCCATTAACCAACAACATCTGGGGAGTCAGAAATGGAAGCTCCTGAAGCTACAACAGTGGGAGACATGTCAGCTTGAATTGTTCCTTGCTTCAGAGACTCTTTGGTATTATTATAGCTCTTAGACTATAAACATGACGTGTTTTATAATTTACGCGCTTCAACACCTGCCTAACTTCAGAGGACTGCTCCCATAATTAGAGTTAAGTCTGTGTTTAAGTGTGTTTCTTAATCAGTGACCGAAGGCAAATGCAGAAACATTGATTCATTATATAATAAGAATTAATACCACCTTAACACACTAATAAATTGCTAATTGGTTTCTGCCTATTTGCACTGATAGGATTTAAGTAAAAAACAGTATACTTGCAAAACAATTTGGGACCCTTATTAAGCAGAAACAAGTGGACCTGCCTTAATCCATTACTTGTTTTTATCAATGGTGTAATCAGTTGTGTCCAGGTTAGGTGGAAAGCTTTTTATATCACTAAGTGCTTAATGCATTAAGAAAACTTTGAAACCAAGTTTTTTCAATGTCTCACTGTCCAATGTGTGACTGATGTGGATCTGCACTCTTACTAGGGTGTCCTTTTGAAAGAAAAAAACATGATGGAATAATGATAAATAGATTTATATACATATATTGCATACACACACGCAGAGAGATATATATATTCTGCCCAGAAGGCAAAAACACTTTGTTTGCTGAAAGCATTAATTTTCTGTTCAAAATGGAACATCTCAAAAGTTGGGAGAGTGAAGGTATCATGAGTAAGAAGCTTGCACCTTAACATAAAGACAACTGGATATCTCAGGGTTGAAAGAAAAAAATCCAAGGAAAAAAGGAAAAAGTGACATAGGAAACAAAGGCACAATCAAGTTAACAAAGTAATGTACTGAGATAACCTCTTGTCTTTTATCTGCCTTCATGTGGAAGAGACCAAGTCCAAATCTATCGACCACGAGTGTCTGGCTTGGGACATGTTTTGAATCTGTTCTGTGGGATGAAGTACCTTATGAAGAGAGTGTGACTTATGACCTGAGGTAATGTTCCATACCCTCTGGAAAACAGAAGATTTTCTTCTAGGAGTTTGAATCCACTATGTGCAGAATATTTGATCATCTGGAAACTCAACTGGAGAAAAGAGAGATCGTAGAGTCCTACAATACTCTGAGTTGGAAGAGATCCATCAAGATCATTGGGTCCAACTCCTGGCCCTATGCAGGACACTCCAGGAATCACACTATGTACCTGAGAGCATTGCCTAAATGCTTCTTGAACTCAGATACTCCTACTATAGACTACTACCTCAGTATTATGGATACCTGAGGCTATGTATTAGGTACTTTAGTTACCCTATGCCACACTGGAGTTAAGTAGTCCACTAGAGTTTAATGAGAATACTTGAAGGAAAAATATTTTCCTTCACTTTACTCAGTTGGTTAAAGTCTTAGGATACTGTGCAGTTCAGAAGAGGAGAATAAGTAAAAACAGATAGCTGAGCTAAGCCTGTAAGTGAGAACAGTGGGTTCTCTGGGGATCAGATCCTGACTTGAACATCACATCGTGACATTTTAAAAACCTCAGTTCAGCTCCTCTGTCTGGATACCTTCAGTCAGCATCCTCAGATGGGGATTTCATCTGGAGCCTGAGTGCATTAGCATTTGAATAACCTTCCTTTTCCAAATTATGAGCTATTTACAAACTGTTGGGCTTAATGAATCACACCATATCAATTGCTGTGATGCTTATCTTCCAACAGGGCACTGACTCAAATGGTAGTACAATGAAGGAGCAAAGTGCTACTTCTTTTGAACGGGTGTAATATACAGCAGGTCCTTTACTAATAGGTCTTTTGCACTGTTATACTGGAGAAACAGTTTAGAAAAAAAGAAAGAAATTAACATTCCCTGTTGTACTTATTTATTTGTATTTCTCCAGCTTAAATCACACCAGCATAACTTTTGTTACTTCAGTGTTGAACAGATTGGGCATTATTGAACACCGTTTTCCCCTCTAAATTGGGAAAAGTTTCTAACTGAAATACATCCCAAAGGCAGATGCTTGAGGTTGGTGCTATTTCTAGCAGAGGATACTGCTTAATGGGATAGTGCTTAATGGGAGCACCAGCAGCTTATGGCTTTGGTTCATCTCCAATTCCTGAAGATGCTGCAGGTTCCTGAAGACTCTGCTCCCTTAGCTGTCAGCTCTCCACCTTGCCTCAAGCTCAAAAGAGGCAGAAAAGCTCCCTTCTTATCCATTTCCACCAGCTATGAGTGCAGGGGCACTACACTGGAGATTTTATACCAGTTACGTATGATCAAGGGGGAAAGTCTTCATGCTATATGATGCTATCTCATCCAGGGCACACTAATAGTTTCATTTTTATTAAGGTATCATATGCCAGTTAGTGGAGACAGAAGCTGCTCAGAGGCTGCTTCTCTGAGAATATACTTTTCTAGTTCCACAGTTTATACGCACCACCATCTTTCTGTGCTCTTTTCCTTTCCATTGGGATTGAGGATGTTTGGAGTATGAAGCGCTGTGAGGCATCTGCAGAGCTTTGAAACAGTTTCTTCTCGCAGCAATTTAAAACTGAGTTCCAGGTCTCCCACTAAGATAAACCAGCTGCCTCATAGCAGCCTGGATCAGATTCTAATCCTGCCACATCATCAGTTTAAAAAGGAAGCAAACAGACTTTATTGAATTGGCTAAGCTTTCAATTAAAATAATTGAATGCTACAACATTGCAAATGCTTAAGCAGTGAATTGAGGACAGGATAAAAATGGTTTTAGAAATCACCACGAAGAGACAGAAAAAAAAGAGCTCTTAAAGAAACCCAAGAGCATAATACGTCAGATATACCAGGGAGAAAAATAAGCACTAGGAAAGAAAAACATATTATTATGATGATAAAAAGAACTATGTTAGTGTGATTGTCTGCAGACTCCAAGATCAGAGTTAGACTGATTTCTTTTCCCAGAACTGTGAAAGAGATGATTCCTCCACATGAATAATGTGTTTACCACCTATTTTCCTGTGCTCTTCATTACTGAGACATTGCAGAAAAGAACTCTGAATTTTTTTCTTGGAAGCCCATAATTGCCACAGTAACATCTGAGGCTTTCATAACCGATCAGTCTAGAGGTCTGTACATTAGGGGAGAAATCTGTTGTTCATAGTCTGGTCGTAAGCCTGGGCTTGCAGAGAGCTAAAAAGTGTTTTCCCTTCCTACATGTTCCCAAATGACCAGCCTTCATAATATGTAGTACTGGTTAGCCTGAGCTAGAAATTCCTATTGGGAAATAAAGGTGGATCCTCTGGAGCAGTATGGGGAGGTATCAGCCTCAATAAACCTATAATAAGTAGTTCTTGGGTGTGTAGCAGTCAAAGAAGAGCATTCATATGAAAACACTTAAATAACTAGTTTGAGAGATCATGGAATATCACTTTCCCAGCACAGCAGTCTTTGAAGTCTATGGAAGATGGCTAAGCTATACTGGATGATCTAACTAAACTATATGAGTGGATAATTGTTTGCATCTGCAGCACAGTGTGTGGTTAGCTCTGTTTTGGAAAGCAGTGTGCATGTCTCAATCTTTCTGTGTCACATACCAAACAGTGAATAGCTGAGCTCAGAACAGCAGTAATGATGGATGAATAAATGTTTCTCTCAGTGTGGTAAACCCAAGAAGACACACTGAAGACTCTGCAGGGAACTGGGAGTTTTATAGTAAACGTGTTTAGCCCAAAGTGGTTAGTCTGATTAGCTTGTGAGTATTCTGCTTTCTCTAACTCCTTGTATTGCTATTGTATTGAATTACACTCTCCCACAGTCCTTGCTGAAACCTGTAACTGCTCATCTTTTTGACATCATTTGACACAGCTTGAGCAACAGGTCTCCTATGACTGAGCCTCTCCTTGCACTCAGAAAGCAGAGGGAGCTACCTCCCTTTTTCCCCCACCTACTTCTATAAAAATGCATCCGCTTTGTGAGCTTTTATTTCTTTCTTGGTCAAGAAAGATGCTCTCCAGCTGCAAGCCCCTTCTACCTTGGTTCCTGCTGTAGTGTGCCCTTACTCTGTCACGTGCACCTAAACCGGGCAGGAATAGAGAAACGGGATCATGCAAACTTTCTCAGCTGAGTCAGGTTTTGGCTGTTATCCATCTGCTTGATTTCGGGCATTTGGGGATTTTAAGCTCTCTTTCACCATTCGTGACAAGAAAACATTTATGGCCATAATTTGCATTAAATATGAAAGTAGAATTTTCAGTCTCCTTTTCAAAACAAGAAATAAGCCAATACACCAGAGGGCTGTGCAGTCCTTCAGAAGGACCTCGACAGGTTAGATAGATGGGCAGAGGAGAACTGTCTGAAACTCAACAAGGGCAAGTGCAGGGTCCTGCACCTGGGGAGGAGCAACCCCAAGCACCAGTTCAGGCTAGGACTGATTTGCTGAGAAGCAGCTCTGAGGAGAGGGACCTGGGGGTCTAGTGGCCAGCAAGCTGCCCATGAGCCAGCAGTGAAGCCTTATGGCCAGGAAGGCCAGTAGTGCCCTGGGGTGCATTAGGAAGAGCAGTGCCAGCAGGTCAAGGGAGCTCATCCTGCCCCTCTACTCATCCCTGGTGAGGCTTCAGCTGGAGTGTGTCCAGTTCTGGGCTCCTTAGTACAAGAGAGACATGGAACTCCTGGAGCAGGTCCAGCAGAGGGTTACAAAGATGATGAGGGGAATTGGAGCATCTTTCTTGTGAGGAAAGGCTGAGGGAACTGGGCCTGTTCAGCCTCAAGAAGAGATGACTGAGAGGAGACCTCATCAATGTATACAAGTATCTGAAGGGAGGGTGTTAAGAGGATGGATCCAGGCTCTTCTTGGTGGTGTTGAGCTGTAGGACAAGAAGTGGCATGGGGCAGCAACTGATGCACAGGAAGTTCCACCTAAACACGAAGAAGAACTTCTTTACTGTGCCTGTGACCATGCACTGAACAGATTGCCCAGAGAGGTAGTGGAGTCTCCCCATCTAGAGATATTTAAGAACCACTTGGATGCAATCCTGTGCCTTGTGCTCTGGGATGACCCTGCTTTAGCAGGGAGGTTGGCCCAGATGTCCCACTGTGGTCCCTTCCAATCTTACCCATTCTGTGGTGTGTACAGAAAAATAATGAAGAAAGAACTCTTTTTGCACTTACTTGCATTCTATAAACAGATTTTGGATTAAATATGAGAAAGGGCCAGAAAGGTCAAGAGACTCTATAAATAAACAAATGCAGGAATTCATCAGGAGGTCAGGTACTGCTGCCGTCGCATTTATATAGCTGAAAATTCAGTGTGGCAATATGCAGGAAATAAAGCATGCCCCACAAAAATTTTGCAAGAAAGATCACCAGTGAGAATTTCAGATACCACAGGATGACAGAAAAACATGTATCACCTTTCAGGCTTAAAGCAATAGAAATCTCAATTTTATATCCCGATATTCTCCCAGATCCCTAGGATTTACTGATAGACAACTATGGAAGAACTGGGAGATTACCAAAACTGTGGTTTGGCATTTGCTGAGGAGTTTAGCCATAGTATGTCCTACACCTTGATAATGATAGCCACAATAGGATTTTATTGCAAACCATGGGTGCAGTTAATTCTGCTTTGACTTTTTTCCAGTTATTGTGAGTCTTCACTTTCAGGATGTTAGAATTCCTTTTATTTTTAAAAACTACCACTAGATATCCAATCCCTGTAGTCGCACATAAATACCACTGCCTTTTAACGATTTTAACCCAAATGCTGTTCTAACTCACAAAGATGAAAACTGGCCCTGCTAATGATATGTAAACTTGCAGCAAACCAAGGATGATGACCCTTCTGGACAAGTGATATTGGTTCTACATCTCTGAAGCAAGATTGCTCCTCAGAAGGTTGTCTGAACACTATTCTGTGAGTTCCTTTGAGTCAGCTTTCACGTCTCAACAGACATCTCGTTCAACAGAACCTGAACCTAGGTAGAGGCTGTAGAAATAAGCACACCTTGTGGCCTTGTAGCCAAGACAAGAAAAACCCTATGGGTGCTGGTGCAGAGAAAGGATCTTGTTAGATGAGGTGCTGGTATCCATGGGTTGCAGGACACTCTGGCAGACTGGCATCTGCTGTCTCTCTGCACTTGCACAATACCTGCCCCAAACAGAACCCTGCTGCATGTCTAGGGAATGCCCTCTGCAACAGCAGTAAAGCTGATTTCTTCATCTGGTAACTTGCTGAGACTTAGGAAGACAGTGTTCATAAAATTATAGAATCATAGAATTAACTGGGTTGGAAGAGACCTCCGAGATCATCAAGTCCAACCCTTGATTCAACCCCACTGTGATTAGTAGATCATGGCACTCAGTGCCATATCCAGCCTCGTCTTAAAAACCTCCAGGGACGGTGAATCCACCACCTCTCTGGGCAGGCCATTCCAATGCCTGATCACTCTCTCTGTAAAGAACTTCTTTCTAATATCCAACCTAAACCTGCCCTGGCAGAGCTTAAGCCTCTTGTCCTACTGCTGATTGCCTGGGAGAAGAGACTGACCCCCACCTGGCTACAACCTCCTCTCAGGGAGTTGTAGAGAGTGATGAGGTCTCCCCTGAGCCTCCTCTTCTCCAGGCTAAACAACCCCAGCTCCTTCAGCCTCTCCTCACAGGACTTGTGCTCAAGTCCCTTCACCAGCCTGGTTACTCTTCTCTGGACCTGCTCCAGCACCTCAATGTCCTTCCTGAACTGAGGGGCCCAGAACTGGACACAGCACTCAAGGTGTGGCCTCACCAGTGCTGAGTACACTTCCCTGGTCCTGCTGGCCACACTGTTCCTGATCCAGGCCAGGATGCCACTGGCCTTCTTGGCCACCTGGGCACACTGCTGGCTCATGTTCAGCTTCCTGTCAGTCAGCACCCCCAGATCCCTTTCTACCTGGCTGCTCTCCAGCCACTCTGTCCCCAGCCTGTAGCACTGCAGGGGGTTGTGGCCAAAGTGCAGGACCCAGCACTTGGTCTTGTTGAACTTCATCCCGTTGGAATCAGCCAAACTCTCCAGCCTATCCAGGTCCCTCTGCAGAGCCCTCCTGCCTTCCAGCAGATCGACACTCCCTCCCAACTTGGTGTCATCTGCAAATTTGCTAATGATGGACTCAATCCCCTCATCTAAATTGTCAGTAATGATGTTAAACAGAACTGGGCCCAGCACTGATCCCTGGGGGACACCACTGGTGACCAGCTGCCAGCTGGATGCAGCCCCGTTCACCACCACTCTCTGGGCCCAGTCCTATAGCCAGTTCCTAACCCAGCACAGAGTGCCCCTGTCCAAGCCATGGGCTGCAAGCTTTTCCAGGAGTATATTATGGGAGACGGTATCAAAGGCTTTGCTGAAGTGCAGACAGACACATCCACAGCCTTCCCCTCATCTACCAGGTGGGTCCCCTGGTCATAAAAGGAGATCAGGTTGATCAGACAGGATCTGCCCCTCCTAAACCCGTGCTGGCTGGCTCTGATCCCTTGTCCATCCTGTAGGTGCCATGGATTGCACTCAGGATGATCTGCTCCATAACCTTGCCAGGCACTGAGGTCAGGCTGACAGGCCTGGAGTTTCCCAGGTCCTCCTTGCAGCCTTTTTATAGATCGGTGTGACATTCGCCAACTTCCAGTCATCTGGAACCTCCCCAGAAAACCAGAACTGTTGGTAAACGATGGAGAGTGACTTGGTGAGCTCCTCTGCCAGCTCCTTCATCGGCCTAGGATGGATCCCATCTGGTCCCATGGACTTGTGTGGATCCAGGTGGCTCAGTAAGTCACTGACTATTTCTTCCTGGAATACAGAGCTATTCAGCTTCCTGTCCCTGTCTACCAGCTCCAGAGGACAGTTGTCCCAAGGGCCACCTGTCCTACTGGTGAATACTGAGGCAAAGTAGGTGTTAAGTATCTCAGCCTTCTCCTCATCCCTGTTAACTATGCTCCCCCCCAAGTCCAACAAGGAATGGAGGTTTTCCTTGCCCCTACTTTTGTTCTTAATGTATTTATAGAAGTGCTTTTTGTTATCCTTAACAGAAGTAGCCAAATTGACTTCAAATTGCACTTTTGCCTAATTTTCTTTCTGCATGACCTAGTTATACTCCTAAACTCATCCTGAGTAGCCAGCCTTCTTTTCCATAGCTCTCTTTTTATCCCTGATTGCCTTCAGAATCTCCCTGTTCAATCAAGCTGGTCGTCTACCTCACTGGCTTGCCTTTTGGGACACTAGTGCAGCCTGTTCTTGTGCACTCAAGAGTTCCTGCTCGAAGCATGTCCATCCCTCCTGTACCCCCTTGTTTTCAAGGGTTTTTTCCCAGGGTATGCTCTGGACCAGTCTTCTGAACAGGCCAAAATCTGCCCCCCGGAAGTCCAGTGTGGAGGTTTTACTGGTGGCCTTCCTTGTATCCCTGAGTATTGCAAACTCTATTATTTCATGGTCACTGTGCCCTAGAAGGCCTCCAACCACTACATCTCCCACCAACCCCTCTCTGTTTGTAAACAACAGGTCTAGTGGGGCCCCACTCCTGGTAGGTTCATTTACCAGCTGGAGCAGGAAATTATCCTCTATACACTCCTCCAGAAATCTCTTAGACTTCTATTAATATCATCACCGCCAGCCTGGATTACCAAAGTGGATAGTAATCTGAGGTTCGAATTAGCTCAGGAAGTCTCTTACTAATGCCCCTCCCACTGGCTCAGGGAAGGCAGCAAACCTCCCTGTGGGATGGGTCTGGTCGACATATAAGGCCCTCAGTTCCCCTCAAAAGGGAGTCACCTACCACAGCTACCCTTCTTTTTTTCCTTATAGCTGTAGTTGTAACCCATCTGGTAGACAGGGTGCAACCTGCAGATAGATCTTCCTCTTGCCTGATCTCTACTTGACTTTCTGAGTCTAGGGCCTCATATCTGTTGTTCAAGGGCACCCGGGGAGGTGATGGGGGTCAAGAGGGTGTTCTTTTACCTCTCTGAACAGGGACCTGTTTCCATTCCCTCCTGCCCACTCGGTTTGCCTCCTGACGGCAGGAGGGGCAGGGCATCACTGTCTCCTACTGGACTTCCTTGGGAGTCGAAAGGGTGTGACTCCACCAGTCTATTTCCCTTTCACTTTGCCTAATACTTCTCAGCCTCTCTACCTCTTCCTTGAGCTCTGCTACCATGCAGAGCAAATCACTGACCTGCTCGCAGTGCACACAAGTGCCTCTCACAGTGTCCTCTGGCACTGCTGCCAGGGTCAGTCTGCGCAGCCAGAGACCTGAATGGCTGCATCCTTCTTGGAGGGCCCTGTCTGTGGCAACACACTCCTAGTGTTAACAGTAGCAATGGCTTTCATTTTTTAGAAACTATTACTGGCTTAAGTTGAAACATGGGGGGGGGGGGGGAAAACAAACCAACTAGGAGTTGCCTGTGCCCTGCCAGTGCAAACTGCTGTGCAAACTGCCGTGCCATGCTCTCACTGATGTGCCACTCCCCTGTTTGCCCACTCCTGTTCGCAGCGCTCCAGGTCACTCGCGCTCCCTAGAGATGTTTATATAACCCTCTCGAGCACTAGCTGACAAGCCTGTCCCACCCCTGTCTCACCCGAGTCGGTTCCCGAGGAGCAGCCAAGCCCAGGCAGGAATCAGTCTTTAACAGGAACTGCTATTTTAAAATACTGTCATGGAACCCACAAGTCACCAGTTTCACCCATTACTGAGATTTAACAATGTAGCACTCATGAGGATTTTCATCATTTTTTTTCTTTCATCTATGGAATTCTGAAGGTGTCTTAGTATAGTCTGTGGAAGCCGTCTCAAAATATTCCCAATGCTGTTGATGAGTTATGTTCAGTTATGTTTAAGAACCAGGCGAAGATTCACTCCATTCCTACTAGACCCTGGACTTCTGGAAAGACACCAGAGATTTCAATCCTACAGAATTTTCTAAAGATTTCAGTGATAATACTCTTCCAAAGGATTAAGACTATGATCTTCAGACATGAAAAAATGATTGCCTTATCCACCCAAAACCAACAAATAATTACTGAGTCCAGCCATATCTCCATAATCTCAGTCCCTGGGACTCTGATACCTAATTATTCACAGAAATTCAAACACCATTAAGAAATCAACTATGGAGTTGTCAGAGATCTCAGCAGAAGAGGGTGATGGACCAGACCTTTTTTCCTGTTAGCAGTATTAAATGATGCTATTGTTGTTAAGAACAAGCAGCTGAATTATCATCTTGCAATTCCTATGTAAAAACTCAGACCACTAAGTTCTTGGCTACTCTGAAATGGTCAGGTTTTGGTGAAAGTTTTTCTTCTGAAAATTCCTCCTCAGCTCTCACATTGCATGCTTAGCTGTTTTCAGCCAGGTCTGTTCCCTAGAGGCAGCTCTTAACCAGTCCTGCCTGTGCTTTATGATGATCCAGTTTTTCATCAGAATTTGTTTAACTCTGGGTAGGTCATTCTGCCATCTGATAGTTAAAATCATCTTGCCTAAATCTTTTTGGTTTGGTGTTTCCCAGTCTCACATGCTTTAAAGAGAGCTACTTATGGTAGGATGGGATTTACCCCTAAGCCTGTGCAGTGCGCTATCCTGATGCTTTCAATACACAGATGCTGAGGTGGTCTTGTAATGCTGTCTGATATAGAAGTATTGTTCTGGTGAGCAAGATGAAGCCTCTGAATTGTTGTTTATTTTCTTTTTATATGGGCATGCACTGCTCTATCTCACAGCCCATTTGCTTGTAGAAGAAAATACTGCGAAAGGACAGCTCTTGTCTGCAAGGTGCTTGTGATCTGTTGAATCGATGAAGATGTTGACTGTATGTTCCCTAATTATTCTTAGCCTAAGCTTTAGTGTCTGATAATCAGCTGAAGAATTTGCTGCAGGTTTCCGTTTCTGTCTGCATAAGTTTTATTGCACCCACCAACACCAAAACTGCTGACATCTGCAACAGTGTCAGTGGGCTTGGAAATGACATCAAAATACAGCTTGCAGGACACGATCTGGAGAAATCTTCACAGGTGTTTCTTCCTTCAAGAAACCATGTGAGATCAGGCTAGACATGATATTCCTCTGTAAGTGGATTGCATGGGGGACTCCCTGTCTGGATATGTTTTTAGCTGTGACATTTCAGATCTGATCCATTTCAGATGTGCTCTTTCTTTCATATATCAGTCATAGATGCTAAGAATAATAGCTGACTTTTCTGCATGATGTGTATTACTTTCACATAATTCTAGTCCAGCATCCTCAGTTGTCTTCTAACTGCATTATACAGATGTGACTGTTTACCTTACCTAAACATCTTATGTACAGCAGTCCAGTCCCTTCTTGGTATTGGAGAACAGTACTCCTTTGTAGAGTTTCTGTAGCCCCTGGGATGCTTTCCTTGGTCCTTATTAGATCTGTACAGGCTTCATACAGACCTATCATGCATTTGGCTTGTAGCTTGTCAAGGATTTTGGATCACATTAGGTGAAATATCTGCCCCTTCAGATACCAAGGAAGGTGACTGAGCCATTCCAGCCATGAGCCCATATTCATCTTTGAGAAAGTTACCATGATTAGTGTTATAATCCCATATATAGAAGCTTTGCTTTTTATATAAAAAGGTATTCAGATACTGACTTACAGATGTCACCTCTGCTGAAGAGTTCTGTAATTCAGTAATTATCTCAGGAATAACACACTGATTACCTTTGTTTGGGACCTATTTCCTCTGCTTTGATCTACTTTGTCTTCTAATGAGGTTACTCCTGGTTTTCTGGTGATCTGATAAACCTCACCATTTGTGAGTTCTTCACTACAGCTGCCTCTGCCTTCTGCTTCCAGATTCAGAGTACTTGCTCTGCACGTATCTCAGGGTTGAGAAAGTCAGATGCCAAGGCAAGATCCCTACCATCCTTACTGTTACTTGGTTACTTCAGACTACTTTCCTCCCAATAAGCAAAGATATTTCTGTTTATTCTTCTGAATTATGGGCCCTTCTCCCATTTCTTTATAAGCACTTCCTCTCTGCTTTTGTACCTTGCAGCTTGTAATGATATATATGAAGTGCAAATCTTAATGTTTGGCATTTTATTTATTCTCACTTCATTCAGAAGCGATTTCCATTAACCACTGGAAGAGAGCTATGAAGGGTCGAATCTTTTCTCTGCTATTGCACTAGTGTGTCCTATCCTTTCCCCTCTCCCACCCTTCCATGCTGCAGAGTTGGCTTTTCCCCCTCGCTATTTGTGTTGGCACCTCCAGCGACAGCATTTCAGCCCCAACATTCTTTCCAGGCCAGGAACAGCAGGGAGTTTTCCTTCTGACTGCTTCGGATAATTTTCTACAAGGTGAAAAGAGAAGGAGTGTGTACTCTGGGCCCCTATATGGGCACTGATTTACATGTTTGGAGTTACAGGTCTAGACAGCCATTTGACTAATGACATTTTGAAAGTGCAAATATGCATACTTTTTTAACGCACCTTCTGTCATCCTTCTCTAGAAAACACAGTCAAAATGTCTTGCAGGGGAAGCTAGCTCCCATGGCCTCTGGGTATAATTGGTTGTCAGTTATTTCTTTTTGAGATCTAATGTTAACAAAAGCAAGTACCGCTCAACAAAGCTTCAGGAGTGAGCTTCTTTAGGTGAAGTTCCCAGTTGTAAATTCAAGCGTTATTTACTATCTGTGTAGGAAATTAGTGTAGGAAGACTAAGCATAAGACCCTGTGAGAGTGGAATTTTGTTTTACAATTCTCTGTGTAAGTTGTTTCTAACCACTGACACTCTCACAAGCACAGATTCCAAAGCAGCAAGACACTTAATCAATTTTTCTGTTTGTTTTCTTTCCCATTTTGGGGCATTTATGCAGCTATGGTCTGTTGTCCTGTTGGGAGAGCTCGAAGAAGCAAGGCATATGCACCAGGCTATACCTCTGTCATCATCCTCCTTGCTCCACAGCATGGCTTCATCAGAGATAACACTGACTGACTTTGTTGTAAAAACAATACATTCTTCTGTGTTGATTAGCTTTTTGTTTACAGTCATGCCCTTGGCTATGAGCCCAGGCCATTTTTCTAACCTTTGGTCTTTTTAATTTTTCTCCTGCATATTTCCACTATATATTAGAATGATCATATTTCCATTACAAATCTCTGAACCTGCCAGTAGGATAGCTTGGAGGTGGAGATTTTCAAAGGATACTGGCAGGTTTTTTCTCTATCTAAGTGTAGTCTCATGTCACACACTAATGTCAATACAACTCCGCTCTGGGTATCTTACCGGTAATTGTTTTCATAAAATACTGAGTAGTCTTTTAAGTTCTTTAAGAAGCCATATATTCCCAATACTTGTGGAGGCACTAGGAGTGGAGGTGGATTGTCTCTTCAAAGAAAAACATCTGAAAATTAATTTGGAGGAGAGTACCGGTAGGAAGCCACACTTCAGGGTGGTTCATTTGCTGTGTACACACAGAACTGGCTTCTCTGTTGAAGCTTCAGCCAGGGTATAAGTAGCCATGACTGCCACTGAAATAAGACATGCCTGGGATGAGAACATCAAAACACATTCCACATACATAGCCCAACAGCCCCTTGAGAAACAGGCACACTGTGCCATCTGCTGTCTACAGCACAGCAGAGGCATGCCGGTCATTTTCAGCAAACAGAAATGTTGGCATGGAACAGCGAGTGGTAATATTTTCAGTCTGTTAGCAGAGCTTTCTTCATTCTTTAAGAAAATCCATCCTTTTGGTTTCTTGCCTTAATCTTTTGGTATCATAACTGGGCCTATCTTTATTTAAAACTCCTTCTGTTTCTCCTGAAGAAGCATATTTCTTAAACACTGAGCTCAAAAGATCTCAGTGATAAACTGCTGAGGTTCCAGAAAATGTCATGATGAAATCCTTGTGAGACATATGCTCCAAAGACGTTATATGAAATATACCCGTTTTCTCTCACTATGAATAAAGGTTACAGAAAAATGGCTCTAACATTGGTTACAGTGTAAGCAAATAAACCAATTCTAGTAGTATAGTTACTTTATGGTTTCACATGGAAAAAATATTATTTTATTATCTGTAAAAGCAAAATTAGAATCACCTGCAGGATTTTTCAGTAATTCATTTAATTTCCTGTTTTCTGAGTTATTTGACTTTTAAAGCATGTTTGTTAAGAGAGAGGCTGAAAGCATCAACTGCTTTTCTTTGAAGATGGTACAGGAACTTCAGGAAACTTAAATTTCAAAGATTAGCCATTTCATAAGAGGAACATATTTTACCAAGTCCATGTACATTCCAAATAGTGAACTGACTCTCAACAAAGCTGTGGTGACCAGCAGCCTTCATCTGTTTTTAAAAAAAGGAAGAAATAATGTTCTCCCCATATGCAGAGGATCAGGAAAGAAGGTATATCATAGAATCATAGAATCAGACTGGTTGGAAAAGACCTCTGTGATCATCAAGTCCAACCCTTGATCCACTACCACTAAGTGCCACCTTCAGTCTCTCCTTAAAAACCTCCAGGAACAGAGAATCACCAACGTCCCTGGGCAGCCCATTCCAATGCCTGATTACCCTCTCTGTAAGGAATTGCTTCCTAACATCTAATCTAAAACTCCCCTGGCAGAACTTAACACCATGCCTTCTTGTCTTACTGATAACAGCCTGGGAAAAGAGACCAACACCCGCCTGGCTACAAACTCTCTCAGGTAGTTGTAGAGAGTGATGAGGTCTCCCCTGAGCCTCCTCTTCTCCAGGCTAAACAACCCCAGCTCCTTCAGCCTCTCCTCATAAGACTTGTGCTGGAGTCCCTTCACCAGCCTGGTTGCTCTTCTCTGGACCTGCTCCAGGACCTCAATATCCTTCCTGAACTGAGGGGCCCAGAACTGGACACAGCACACCAGGTGTGGCCTCACTAGTGCTGAGTACAGGGGAAGAATCACTTCCCTGGTCCTGCTGGCCACACTGTTCCTGATCCAGGCCAGGATGCCACTGGCCTTCTTGGCCACCTGGGCACACTGCTGGCTCATGTTCAGCTTCCTGTCAGTCAGCACCCCCAGATCCCTTTCTACCTGGCTGCTCTCCAGCCACTCTGTCCCCAGCCTGTAGTGCTGCAGGGGGTTGTTGTGGCCAAAGTGCAGGACCCAGCACTTGGTCTTGTTGAACCTCATCCCGTTGGAATCAGACCATGCATCCAGTTTGTCCTGGTCCTTCTGCAGGGACAATCCCTTCCATCTTGGTGTCATCTGCAAATTTACTAATGATGGACTCAATCCCCTCATCTAAATTGTCAGTAAAGATGTTAAACAGAACTGGGCCCAGCACTGATCCCTGGGGGACACCACTGGTGACCAGCTGCCAGCTGGATGCAGCCCCATTCACCACCACTCTCTGGGCCCAGTCCTACAGCCAGTTCCTAACCCAGCACAGAGTGCCCCTGTCCAAGCCATGGGCTGCAAGCTTTTCCAGGAGTAGTGGAGACGGTGTCAAAGGCTTTGCTGAAGTGCAGACAGACACATCCACAGCCTTCCCCTCATCTACCAGGTGGGTCCCCTGGTCATAAAAGGAGATCAGGTTGATCAGACAGGACCTGCCCCTCCTAAACCCGTGCTGGCTGGCTCTGATCCCTTGTCCATCCTGTAGGTGCCGTGTGATTGCACTCAGGATGATCTGCTCCATAACCTTGCCAGGCACTGAGGTCAGGCTGACAGGCCTGGAGTTTCTCAGGTCCTCCTTGCAGCCCTTTTTGTGGATGGATGTGACATTCACCAACTTCCAATCATCTAGGACCTCCCCAGTAAGCCAGGACTGTTGGTAAATGATGGAGAGCATCTTGTTGAGCTCCCCTGCCAGCTCCCTCATCAGCCTGGGGTGGAACCTATCCAATCCCATTGACTTGTGAGGATCCAAGCGGCTTAGCAGGTCACTAACTGTTTCCTCCTGGAGTACAGGGGGCTATTCAGCTTTTTATCTCTGTCTACAGGCTCCAGAAGCCAGCTTTCCTCTGGACAACTTGTCTTACTGTTGAAGGCTGAGGTAAAGTAGGTGTTAAATACCTCAGCCTTGTCCTCATCTTTGATAACTCTGTTCCCACCCATGTCCGATAAAGAATGGAGGTTTTCCTTGTTGCTCCTTTTGCTAATGATGTATCTATAGAAAGACTTTTTGTTATCACTAACAGAAGTGGCAAGATCAAGTTCAAGTTTTGCCTTTGTCTCTCTGATTTTCTTTTGATAAAACCTAACTATATTCCTAAACTCATCCTAAGAAGCCAGCCTTTTTTCCCATAATTGGTAGGCTTTCTTTTTTACCCTAATTCTGAACCAGTCTTCTGAAAAGGACAAAATCTGCCCTCCAGAAATCCAGCATAGAGGTTTTATTGATGGCCCTCCTTGCATCCCTGAGTATTGAAAACTCTATTATTTCATGGTCACTGTGCCCCAGACAGCCCACAAAATGGTTGTGTAACAGTGGCAGAAAATAGCCACCTGCCACCTTTAACATATCAAAATATTAGAGGTTCTCTACCCCCACTGCCTCCCAGTCCCACCTTCACCCCAGTATAAAGATCAGGTCTTCAGTGATGATCTCTTCCCCATCAAAGCATTGCAACTGTTTTTCTTCCCACACCCTGAATCCAGAGCCAGAAATGTCCCCTTCAGGGACACATGCGTACATTATTGGGAAGTAGTGAAGCCATCACTCCACGTTTGCCTAAAGGACCGTAAGGTTTTTTCTCTCAGTGTACAGATCTCTGGCAGCTCTGCCCTGTCCCTGTGGCATCCCTGGGCCTGTACAGACTGTGGTCTCACTCCCATTAGTGAACAGCAGCTTATATGCCTTGCTCTGGCATTTGGAGAGCCTCAAAAAGCAGGCAATAAAAAGAGAGCAGCATGAATGGGCCACATGTAAAAATAAATCCTGATGAAGAGATGTGGAAACATTCACATAAATTCCTCTTAAACAGTTGACGCAGAAGAGATGAATGAGATGAATGACAGTAATAATGCACATGCCTTCACTCCTGTGTCACCTGCTTCCAGGGCCCCATGACACCACGCTGTGATTTAACCCAAATGTCAGGGTTAAGATCAAGAGCATGAGTGCCATCTCACAAAGACAATTCATTTCCCCTCCAGAAGTGGAGCAGGTTCAGAAGTCATGCCCTCTAACCAAAATAAATCTTCCAGTGGCTAAGATCAGAATTATCACTTGTTACCACCCCTGGATATTAACAGAATGCCCTGGTTGCCCTATTCGACACATGCCAAACTTCTGCACAGGCTGCTCTCACAAAAGAAAAGCAGCTAAGTAAGAGAAGAGGAAGGCTCCTCAGAGAAAAGTTTTTATCTAACTTCAAAGGCAGGATCTTCAAAGAGTGATGGATTAATGAGCTCATTATCAAACAAGTTCCATGCTTCTACAGACCACAGCCATATCTGATTTCTGGCACTAAACCATTTTGATTCTTCCCTTATTTGAAGGCCAGCTCAAGAGCTGTCTATTTCTAGGACCAAGACTCAATTGTATGTCTCAAAGATAGGTCTGGTAAACTATAGTTCCAAAGAAAGCTGGGCCAGGGAGAATGTAAGGGTCTCAGGGCTTAAAACCTGGAAGAGAAGCTGTGACCATCCAGTCTGAGCTTTCCTAAAATTTAAGTCAGAGACACATCCTGAATTCATTTCAGCTTACTTTGGAGCAGTTGGAAAGCCATCCCTCTTAAGTTTACAGTTTCCATGGAGGCAGAAGCACTGCAACATTGCAAAGGGGACCCAAAACCTAAATATTCTGCAAACTAAGAATACTATGCCATATTTATGGTTGACTCTATTGCCAAGTATCTGCCATGACCCCTTGTCCTCCTTAAAACTGATGGGACAAGTTCCCTTATTCTGCACACCTACATGATGCTTTGTCGTCCTCAGTGGATGATTTGCCATTTAGCTGTATTCAAATGTACTCTGTTTGCTTACCCCACACAGTCAGCCCGTCTAGGTTCCACATTGTTATATCTTTATTTTACACTCCTTCACATTCAGGGGTATTTTTTACCATCTGTGCTGCTAACAAGCAGTGTGATAGAATATAAAAAGAGTATTAGTTATTCAGTCCAGAAACAGCAGGGAGGGTGACTACTCTTCAGCACCTTCCTTCCCTTTTCTCTCTCTCTTGTAGCTGCTGCCATTTTGGCTGAGCATAAGGACTGTTATAAAAGAGGACAGCGCATAATAGCATAGATGAAGGAGATGGTGCTTTGG
Organism: Pyrocephalus nanus; assembly: GCA_038380795.1. Classification (NCBI taxonomy): domain Eukaryota; kingdom Metazoa; phylum Chordata; class Aves; order Passeriformes; family Tyrannidae; genus Pyrocephalus; species Pyrocephalus nanus. Next base: position 22,579,264 of record CM076263.1, read on the forward strand.
TTTACCGTGAAAATGAACACAAGTGGGTAGAACCTGCTCTAGAGCCTCTCCTCAGGGCTCACCCCCATACAGTACACAGAAGGCAGGGCATGGACACAGGGATGGCCACCTTACACAGCTGATGCATTCGAGCTTCCTTGCAGATGCATGGAAGCAAGTTTTAAGATAGCTAAGCAGTTATCACAGCAGCTAATCACATGGACTCACAACTGCCAGCTGACCCAGGCTCTTCTGTAAGCCCTCAGTTGTCATGACTGCTGTGTTCATTGCATCCAAGCCCATCTCTGCAACTGGCATAGCCTCTGCTGTGTGCCATGTACTCAAAGGCTATTCTGTATTCAGTAATGCTTTACTTTTCAAAAACACTTGCAGAACTAGAGTTTGTAAAGTATACCTTAATGTCTTTTCTCATTTGCCTTTTGACTACCAAAGGCAATTAATTAGTATTAGCATAAGTGTAAGAACTGCGGGAAGCAGAACAAGCTGTATGAACTTCTTTGATTCTGTTCAGCTCCCAGAGTTCATCCAAATGTCATCCTTGGTTTGCTTCCTTTAAAAACATACTATTCCTGTGGATCTGTTGTTCATCTGAGCTAATGAAAGGCTGTAGACTAGCAAGCACATTTTGCTCCTTTTTCTATCAACAAATGCTATATATGCAAAGATGTGTAGTAGATCTTGGGGTTAAACTATGACAGCTTTATGTGTAATAGAAGGGATAGATCTGAGCTGGTACTGCTTATTGCAAAACTGATTTTAAGTCTTGTTCTTTATTTTGATGTCTCAATAATAATGTAATAATTTTAATTCCAGGAAGGAGGAATATATTATATTATCATCTTTTAAAATAGTTTCACTCTTTTAAAAAAGTTATTATTAAATAGGTTAATGTTATAATTTGGTTTATTAATTATTTCATATATTTTTTGGCCAGCTCTTGATAAAAAATTTTAATTAAAATCTTTGAGCATTGTATTTGAAGAATCCTGGTTAGGCATTTATTATATTTCTGCCTTTTGAATCTACAGTGATTGGCTAAATAAATTTATGTCTTTGAAAAGCCACTCTTTAGTCTGTGTAATGGGCTATTAAGCTAACAAAATAATGGAGAAATCTAGCCTGGAACATATCACCGTATGGCCTATTCTTTTTTTATTATTATTATTGTCACTATCTTCATAATATATGAAAGACTGCAAGAGTTTGGAAGGAAATACATGCAAGGCTATTTTAGCATCCAAACCCTGAATGATGCACAGCTACATGTTTGTCGAGATTTAAGAGCAGTGTTCTTTAATTGTTCTTGTATTTTCATATTGGTTCATCTGTGGTCTTTTATTATTGTCTACAACTTGCCCTGTTGGCTGCAACCCCTTTTTTAAACACAAGTGCTATTCTCTGCTTGAATCAGCAAAGGCTGTTCACATAGAATATATTAAGATCCTGTTGGAATTAAATATCTGCATAGAAAACTTGATTTATAGTCAGATGGATAAGACAGACAAATAGATGAATTGGGTAGAGATCCACCCCTAGCTGACATTTGTTGAATCAGTATTAGAATAGTTGTGTTAAACCACAAGGCTTTTACACTCTGTACGTTGACAGGGTTTAATGAATGGAGAAAAAAAGCAAGCTTCTTCCAAAGCAAGATAATGGGATAATTTTTTCAATGGTGATCTCAGTAATCCAAGGGCATTGGTATCTCCAAATGGACAATATTCGCAATTTAAGAACATATAGTACTGGTACAAATTTGTCAGGTTACTCTGTAAATCCAGTGTGAGGGAGTTGTAAGTACTGGATGAAGGGGAGCTTAATGTAAAGAAAACACCATTGCTCCTAATACTAAGAGCAACTGCTGTATTTGGAACAGGCCTTCTCCCTCCTCCGGCTGGAAGACAAGGGAGGTGAGTATTGAAAGAGATGTCCTGAGACTGCTTGGCACCAGCTGCATTGCACTGCCATATAGTGACTGACATTGCTATCAGGTTTTACCTGCTTTAGAATGTGTCTCATTCACTCAGAAGCTGCTGCTCCTGCTGCAGTGTTATTCACGACAATAATGCCTTGAGTATCTGGGAGGCTGAGGTCCTGTCAAACTAGGCATTACAGAATGTTGTAGCAAATTCTAGCCTGGGACTGATGGCCCACTTGCTGCACTCAAGGGGAACTTTATCTCTGGTGTGAATAGGAACTGCAGAATAAGTTCCTATATCAACTCATGCATGTCCTACACAAGTAGAAGTGTGTTGCCTGAGACTTGATAGTCAGTAAGGTAGGCAAAATCTGTGATGAGAAAGAATGGGATCAGTGGCCATGCTAAGGTAAAAGAACTAAGGGGCAGGATGAGAAGCAGTAGGTATCTGAACATGAGTTTAAACCACTACCAGTACTTCTGCATTGGAGGGGTTCCATTAGTAAAGACTCGATCCTTGAATACCACATTTTTCTAGGGTTAAAAAAGTGAGCAAACAAACAAAAAGCAAAACAAAACAAACCCCAAACCACTAAGAAGACATCAGTCTTAAGTACCAGTTTTCTGGATTTGGGGATGCACAGACAAAATTTGTTACCCATCATCTTTACTACACAAATCCAAAACTGGTCAAATTATTTCCTCCTTTTCTCTTCCTCATGAATACAAACAAGATTTAAAAGCAGAGTCACATTGCTATTTGGATACTTTGAAAACATGGTGGTGATCAGTGTGAGTTAATCCAGCTCATAGCTAAACTAATTCTAAGAAAAATTAATATCTTCCATAGCTACTTTGAACCCCTGAGGAGTAGGGAAGCAGTGAGGAAAATTCTTATTAAATTGCATCTTGTGTTGAAAGCCGCTGTGTCTTCCAGAAGAAAGTGGTGTCCTGAGTCCCCAGACCTGGCTGAGTGAGGTGGCTGAAAGTTTCTTGGTCTGGGCTTAAGCTGTCAGCAGATGCTGTGCCAGAGGTACTTGGTGGTCTGGAAATCACTCCTGCCACATACTGCAGCATCACTGTAGTCTTGATATGTCCACCCTTACACAAAGCCAGGAAATAGGTCTGGATATGGAAAAGCAAAAGGGAGATTAGCTCACCATATGGACAACTATTTCCTGCAGGAGAAATGTGTGAGGCCACACAGAGAAAAGGACTATCCTGAAGAGCCAAGCCAAGGGTGGATAAGTATGAAGACCAGGCTACGAGAACAAACTACCTACAGCTGACAAGTTTGAGCCTCTTCTCTGCATTACACATCTTGGAGCTGGTTGGGTTGGAAGAAGCTGGGACCTCCACATTCACCAGTTATCAACATTAATTGCTATTTCAACAGTGTATCGATACTGGTATAACAGGGGCTCATCACCAGCTTCTCATGCTTTGTGAAGTGCTGGGATCCTAGCAAATTGATCAGATCTGGTTTTATTCTACCAGGGTAGAATTGATATAGGGAGGCTCTTGAAAATCTCAATTAGTTTACAGCGTCAGTCTTAGCCCTTGTATCACCTCCAAGGAAGAAACTCAGAGCTCCTGCAGGTGATGTAAACTCTGCATCTGACAGCAGATGAAATAAAAAGGTATTTTGGCAAGGTGGGAGAAAATGTTGAAGTTTTGTTGACTTCATCTAGTCAAGAAGCAAGGCCAGGTGGAAATTCCAGATGGAAAGCCGTGAACTCTCTTTCGTGAGGCATCTCAAGCACGCAACAACACACTTATGCTGCTTTTTTGGCCTGTTTCATACTGGAGAGACTCTTGAGTCACAGTGCTGTCAAATAAAGTACAGCACACAGAGCCAGCTGGAAATCCAAGTATAACAGGGTAGCACACTGCCCAGTGTAGGCAATGTTTTACATGTGTGTGTCCTCTTACTGTAACAATTTCCAATTTAGGGTCATGGAGCAGTCAGCTAGCTTCAGAGATGATAATGCTTAAATGTTGAGGTAGATAGGAAAGCTTGTCATACAGCCTTGTTGACTGGGGAGGCTCTTTGTGCCTTGTAAAATCTAAAAGCTCTTGTTTGTCACCATCTCTTCTAATTTATCTTTTTATGGAGGGCTTTAACAATGTGAGAAGTAATTACAAATAAATATGGAGGTTTTCTCTATCTGCTCATATGTTAAATCCACAGATGGTCAAGCATAGCACACAGAATTTGCAATAGGTTTTACTCTCTGCTATGTACAGTACAACACATTTAAACCTAGGGAGGTTGTAGTAGGTGGTATTGGATTTCTATAGCAGTGATCCCCAGCCCCCACCATGCCCTTGCAGGACAAACTTCAAAGCTTCCAGAGTGTTCTCTGGCAATGAAGACAGAGCATGACTTCTGTAGGAAGGGGCTGGGTGCAGGGAAGGGACCATTGTGGAGTACAGGATTCACAGATAAGCAGGGCAGGACACCACCAGATGTGCCACCATCTTCCTTTGCCACTGAAGGACTCACTAGCTCCACTGTTTCCAAACTCTCTGCAATGGTGTCCAAAGCAATCCTGACCTTGAAAAAAAATGTATTTTCCTTTCCTTAGATAGATGTCCCATCATGTTAAGTAGACTGGTAAGACAGACTTGTTCTAAAAAATACTGGTCTATATTTCTGTTAGAGAAATTAGAAGGGCTTATAACACAAAGGCATATACTTAAGATCACCTTATGAAAATACTTGGATTGCCTTTTCAGCTAGTGTTAAATTTCCAAAATTTAAAAAACTGCTAATGTTTGAGAAGTTTGGTGGTTTTGCCTGTGGCAGGGACACAGCTGAATGCTTTTGTTCAGGAGGAAGCGAAGGGTGGGTTTGTCAGAAAATGCTGCATGTTTATACAAGTATCAGGCCTGCTCAGATGATACATCTGTTTTTTCAGAAATTGGCAGAAATGCTGTCTTAACAGCAATATTTTGTTCCCAAAATCACTTGAAAAAGGAAAGGGAAAAAAAAAAATCCAACTAAGCTAGTCACTGTCTCCACCTGGAGGCAAAAGGCTGTCTCACCTAACCAATTTGTCCCATAGTACAAGCCCCACTCCTGTCCACAGAATTGGGCAATCTAGTGGGAATAGGAGAGCCTCCAGAACCAGAACCTTTGTGGGGGTTCCCCTGTACCATGAAGAAGATACCAGGTAGGCAACAGAGTATTCAAAATATTTGCCAAAAGCCCCTGGAAAGCCAAGTATTGTCAGTTTCAGGTGTAGTATCAGGGATTCTTTTTTTCTTGTGGGGGTAATATGACTGAAAGAAAAGCACTACTGCTATTTAAATAACAAGTGTTAACTTCTAATTGCTCTGAAATATCTCGAGATTTCAAAGGACTGTAGGAGAAATATAATATTTGTATTGCTCAAGAAGTGTTGGGGTTTTTTTCCAGTTGATGATAAATCCTTCCTCTAATTCTTTCCTCAACAGTTTCTTTTTCCTCTCTTTTTTGAGTCCACAGGATCACATCAGTGGTCTTTATCGCTTCCTACCATAGCACAATTAACCTGAAGTGAGTTTGAGCCCAGGGTGTTGAAAGCATGTGCTAAGTGTGAAGTATTTGCTGATGCTATGGACCAAAGTTCCCATTAAAAAAGCATCACTAGGCCCACCAATTAATGTTAAATGCTTATATGACTCCAGGTCACATTTCTCAGTCTGCGTGGAAAAGGGTGACTGTCCTGTTTGACGTCCCAGCAGACGTGTTATCTGGGGAGATCCCTTGCTTAGGCAGTCAGAACAGCAATGGCTGAAGAGAATTGGGTGAAATAAAATGTGCCTAAACTCCTAATCAATGAAATGCATTCTTCTGCAAGTCACAGTGTTACCCAAGCCTCTTGGACACCACTGGGCTGTCCAGATGATATGGCAAAGCCCTGCCATGAGCTATGCACATTCTGGACACAGACCAGCAAAATTCAGTGGAGTTAGGTCAGTGCTTGGGTGAACTGTGGCTTTTCTGGAAACAGCCCAAAGACTAATATGATTCCCAGTCATGAAGACATGCTTTCCATAAGGAGAAGATGCCATATGTTGCAGCATTCCCTGTGCACTCTCAGAGGCCATGGGGACCACACCAGCAGCCACAGGGAAGGCAGTACTCTCAAACGGAGCATGAAACTTGCCTTTGGTTTGTTTTTTGTCCCCGTGCTCTCTAGGAAGTAGTCCAATTTTTCCATTCAAATGGCTTAAACATTACATGGAGCAAACTGGGAAGACAATAGAGCACAATAGAGACAAGGGTGAGAGGCAATTCTTTTATCTCCCTGGAGGAATTCTACTGCACAAAAATGTATGAAACTAGCAAATTTTAGCCAGCATTTTCAGACAGAAAAAAACAGCATGACAAAGCTTGCCATGCCAGTTTTGAAATGCTGAGAGGCTGGGAGGCTGCCCAGATCTCTGAAGGAAAAGCCATCCAAACAAGAGACTTGGTCCAATGGAGGTGTACTGGTGTGCAGTGGCAGGGTGGCCTCAATCTGCAGCAAGAAAGACTCCAGTATCCCACAGCCTGATATGTACCTGTGTGTCTACAATCAAGTAGTGAGCCTTGGTCATCTTCTACCTGCCAGTCACTTAGCCATCTTCAGATTCCTGCTGTATGTGTGTGTGTCTTGTGGTCTCAACCCCCTGAGAGGTTGGGATGGGACTTCTAGGGCTGTGAACACTGGCTGTGCAAGCTACCATGGGTGTCATTTAGATGTCTCCACTGTCAATAGGAAAACTGGAAGAGTGATGAAAATTGGAAGAGAGATGAGATGAAACTGAGATAGTATCTAAGAGGCAAAAACATCTAAAAACCCGCATTAGGAAGGAACTTAGCTATATATGCAGCACTACCCCACAGGTTTAGCAGACTGGACATAGACATGCTGGCCTAGAAGTTTCATCATGTGGGAGTCCTGCTGCTGTCATGAAGTCTGTATCTGAACCTACCTATTTTCAGCATTTCAGTGTGAGGAAATTTCAGGTTCATTTTTATCTCTGTGTTCCCAGGGAGGAATGTGGTGGTTGTTATGTCAAAGGATGCCCAATGTGATGAGTATTTGGGTAAGGGCCACACTTTCTTCACTCTCACCTGCCAGAGCTGCTCCAGCAAAAGGACAAACTCAGTATTTATTTACCAAGCATCGGAGCACAGCTGCCTAAGGAGCTCTGTGCTGCCTTTTGGACATCATCATGTTTCAAGTGAGTCCAGCCATGGCTGTCACATACAGACTTCCATCAACAGTGCTCCCTCCAATGCAGTGCCTACATCCAGCCTCTCTCCAGACTGGGAGCTGCTGGAGTTTCAAAATGTTGCAACTGGAGTGCATCTGTAGTAAAACCTAAGTCAGCAGCAACCACCTCATCACCTGTCAGCTCCTGCAAATGAAACAGGACAGTATTTGGATGACAGCCCTCCAAGAATGACGCACATGTTGCAACTTATGGCAGCACTGGCTGACTAAGCAAAGACCACTTTAAAAGAACATAATTGGAGTGTGCTGCAAGCAGTGTTGTCTTTGACATGAGGCATGACACAGAAGTCCTCACTGCTTACTGCTGTTCCCACTTCAGGAATGCCTTTGCGCAGGAGTGAGTGTCTAGTAAAGCTTTTGCATCAGGATGTTAGCTTGGATTTGCTGGATGGATTCCAATTCAACAGTTACTACCTATCTCTGCAAATATTTGATGCTGTTTCAGTTGGCTACATAATGATTTTTCATTTCATATTCAAATCTGACTTAAATAGTTACTTCATACACTTGAACAATTCCTTTATTTCATACCCAATGGTGGGTTAAAGGATGTTAAGTAGCGTATACTTGGATCCATTTCAGTGGAAGCTATTACCATCAATAGTAGGGTTGCAATGATGAACAATCCATGATGAAGGGAGCAAGCTTGCAAAACTGGAAAATACTTCACTGTAAAACATAGCGTGGGCTTAGAGTATCCTACTCAGTATAACAGGAGCTCATGACAAAAATCCATAGTAACTCCAGCACATTATTAAGTATATAGGTTTTGAAAAGGTTATTTGTGCTTATGCTAACCACAAGAAATAAGATGTCTCTTCACCAAAAACAAGCTTAGTCTCTGCAACAGTGAACAAACTTCATCCTAGATGCCTGCAATTTTCTGACACCCTAGAAGGACTGACACTTGGCTACTCAAGTTCCCTCATTTCACAAGTAAATATTTTTCTTCTCTTATATTCCAGTTGTTGAAATTAATTCGCCACCCTCTACTCAAAACTGTATTTTATCCTTCTCCTCCCACTTTTCAGAACTGTCATGATTATCAGCAGCAATGTACAATGTAGATTCTTGAGATCTGATGTCATCTTGGTTGGCATAGGTTAACACACTCAAATAAGCTGTTGTGGTGAATAATGTGCCATATGAACACCTCCCAGGTTCTCCCAGTACTGTGAAGACTTATCAGTGCTCTAATTGTGTACCACTTACACCAGGATTTTAGTCCTTGTTATGCAGAGCTTCCAAGTCTGGTGTTAATCAACTCCAATAAAATCCCTATTTCACCTTCTCTTCTCCGCAGCTATCTTCTCTGTTCTGCATATCAAACTTTGGAAAGGTTCTGGGAAAAGCCTGCTCTGATAAACTTTAGAAGACCTCCAGTAGACCCTCTCAGCCAGCTCGGGGGGTGCTGTGTGCCAGGGTCTGGGACCTCAAGCCTGGGAGAAGGAGAGAAGACAGTGACCCGGAACGTCCAGAACAGGCAGAGTGGTACCACAATGCTCCTGCTGACGCTGCAGGCCATGTCCAGGCCTTGGGTACTCTTGAAATGACCCAGCAGAGAATGATCTCCACCCAGAGACAACACAGCAGGCAGTCACTCCACCCAACGGCCATTCCTCCTCTTCCCCAGAGGCTTGGGCACCTTGTTACAGAGTCTCCATCCAGCCAGCCCTGAGTATGACTGCCTTGCCCTATCACAGCATGCTCCCACAGCCTCCATCCTAATTTGATTTAAAAATCCACACTAGCCACAAGAACATATGAGCACTGGGGCAGCAGTCAGGGCACTGCTCGTGCTGAGCCAGACACACACTGGACACCTCTTCTGCCTTCTGAAAGAGCTGTATAACAGGCAGACCCAGGATGCTTCTGTAGTTCAAGGGGCTGCAAATAGTGCCACAGCACACCAAGTTCCTGCTCAGATGGAGCCTTCTGTTTTAACTGATGAGGTCTCTAAAACATCCCATTTTCTGAGAACCTTCAGTAATGTTGTTTCTTGGAAGAACGCAGTAATTAGTGCACATAAAGTGGTGCTCTCCAATAGGTACTTATCAACAGAAATGTCAGCTCTAATGAACAACCTTCATTTTTCAGCTTTAATACTTTCTGCATGCATGTTACTGGCATCAAATGTTTAAGTGATTCAAATTTAAAGACTTTGAAGTCATTAAAGGAAACTGGAGTCTGACCACCATTGTTGTATCTGGTTTACAGTTAGCAAAACATTCTGTTTTTCCTGGATCCCATTTGCACTCTGGGAAAACACTGGGAACAGATGATTTACTATCCAAGTTTTATAAGTGGTTCAGAGAGGAGTAGGCACCCTGAATGCTGCAAATGTTTATAGAGGTTCAGCATAATCAGCTTCCGCTAGCCCCTGCCAACTGCATTAATTAAGTTAGCAGTAAGTATGGGGAAAAAAGCCTAAGGCAATACAGTTATATGACCATATTACATTACTCCACACAGTATTTAAGATTACAACTAAAGAGGTCATCAAGACGAGAGTCCTATATCTAGAACAGAGACTTAAATATTCATGTTAGGTTATTTACCAATACCAGTGGTAGCAAAATAAATCTTTAGTTTTGTTTTACCTTAGAGATGGGTAAGGGTCTTACAGCAGTTGCTGGTGAGAAGTACTCTATCTGGAGTGCATTTTTTTGTTAATGCTGATCTATTAGCACAGAAATAAAAGTAATAGGAAGATTTTACTTGCTTAATGGTCTTTTGGGAAACTGAAAAGGTATCTCCCCTTCCTTCCTTCCTTCCTTCCTTCCTTCCTTCCCTCCTTCCTTCCCTCCTTCCTTCCCTCCTTCCTTCCCTCCTTCCTTCCCTCCTTCCCTCCTTCCTTCCCTCCTTCCTTCCCTCCTTCCTTCCCTCCTTCCTTCCCTCCTTCCTTCCCTCCTTCCTTCCTTCCCTCCTTCCTTCCTTCCCTCCTTCCCTCCTTCCCTCCTTCCCTCCTTCCTTCCTTCCTTCCTTCCCTCCTTCCTTCCTTCCCTCCTTCCCTCCTTCCCTCCTTCCTTCCTTCCTTCCTTCCCTCCTTCCTTCCTTCCCTCCTTCCTTCCTTCCCTCCTTCCTTCCTTCCCTCCTTCCTTCCTTCCTTCCTTCCTTCCTTCCTTCCTTCCTTCCTTCCTTCCTTCCTTCCTTCCTTCCTTCCTTCCTTCCTTCCTTCCTTCCTTCCTTCCCTCCTTCCTTCCCTCCTTCCTTCCCTCCTTCCTTCCCTCCTTCCTTCCCTCCTTCCTTCCTTCCCTCCTTCCTTCCTTCCCTCCTTCCCTCCTTCCCTCCTTCCCTCCTTCCTTCCTTCCCTCCTTCCCTCCTTCCCTCCTTCCCTCCTTCCCTCCTTCCTTCCCTCCTTCCCTCCTTCCTTCCCTCCTTCCCTCCTTCCTTCCTTCCCTCCTTCCTTCCTTCCTTCCTTCCTTCCTTCCTTCCTTCCTTCCTTCCTTCCTTCCTTCCTTCCTTCCTTCCTTCCTTCCTTCCTTCCTTCCTTCCTTCCTTCCTTCCTTCCTTCCTTCCTTCCTTCCTTCCTTCCTTCCTTCCTTCCTTCCTTCCTTCCTTCCTTCCTTCCTTCCTTCCTTCCTTCCTTCCTTCCTTCCTTCCTTCCTTCCTTCCTTCCTTCCTTCCTTCCTTCCTTCCTTCCTTCCTTCCTTCCTTCCTTCCTTCCTTCCTTCCTTCCTTCCTTCCTTCCTTCCTTCCTTCCTTCCTTCCTTCCTTCCTTCCTTCCTTCCTTCCTTCCTTCCTTCCTTCCTTCCTTCCTTCCTTCCTTCCTTCCTTCCTTCCTTCCTTCCTTCCTTCCTTCCTTCCTTCCTTCCTTCCTTCCTTCCTTCCTTCCTTCCTTCCTTCCTTCCTTCCTTCCTTCCTTCCTTCCTTCCTTCCTTCCTTCCTTCCTTCCTTCCTTCCTTCCTTCCTTCCTTCCTTCCTTCCTTCCTTCCTTCCTTCCTTCCTTCCTTCCTTCCTTCCTTCCTTCCTTCCTTCCTTCCTTCCTTCCTTCCTTCCTTCCTTCCTTCCTTCCTTCCTTCCTTCCTTCCTTCCTTCCTTCCTTCCTTCCTTCCTTCCTTCCTTCCTTCCTTCCTTCCTTCCTTCCTTCCTTCCTTCCTTCCTTCCTTCCTTCCTTCCTTCTTTTCTTTTAAAGAGATTCTGGTCAAGATTTACAAACCTCAAATTGATACAGAAAATTAAAACCCCTTCTTCTACAACTAGTGCAAAGCAACAAAAAGGTTTATCTTTGTTCTATGGTTTTTATGTATGTTTGATTTCGAGGTGTATTTTTCAATTTCATCAAGACCTGTACTTCAGCAATATCAACAATCAACAGAATAAACAGTCTAATAATTTTCTTTCTTGCTTGTCTGAAATGAAAAGTTTTATGACACTCTTCCTTGCAGATGAAATATTTCCATAGCTTCCTCTTGATATCTGAAAATAAAAGGTTGTTAAAATCCACATAATGACTCATTTAATAGTACAAACAGATCTGCTCAGAAATCACTACAGCTCATGAAGTATAACAATTAGGTTGTGTTCCTTTAGTCTGTAGGAATACTGACCTGGAGGAAAAGATTTCACATTAAATAAATGCTACTACCTAGGAGCATCCATGACACAAATGGAGTTTTAGAGCTGGAATTTGGAGACAAGTGGTATAATGGGCTCTAGATTGCAAATAGACTTTGTTACACAGCATTTTTATTGCATTTTTAAATTAAATCACAGGTGTTAGTGTCTGTAAAATGTCCTCTGATTGTCTACAGGGTTAGTGATTTAAGATGAAAAAAAGCCTCTTTTCAGAGTCAGTACTGAAACAATGTGACACTCTGGTTTACTTTTAGGACACAAAACCTAGGACTTCATCAGTTGGCCTCGTTTAATATACCAAATGTTTGTTTAATATGTATTGAAGTTTAATATGACAGAGAACTTGACTTCTGGAATCTGAAAAGAATCAAAGTACATTTGCTGCTTGTATTACGACAGCCAGCATTTTGTTTCCTGGAAAAATCTGCCGTCACTCTGCCCAAGGTCTGCTGAGAATTGAGACTAGTTGTGGTGACAAGACATCATCAAGTTTGGCACTTCCACAGTAGCTAAAGTTCTGCTCTTCTTTCAAGAAACCTAAAGACTTTAAAATACCTTTTGGAAAAAAGGTATGAGGTATTTGCCTCATATGTTTGACTCCTCAGGAAGACAGCTTTCAGTGAAGGAAGAAGTTTGGAGAAGAAGGAAAAAAATTCACTCATGCTCTAACACAGCTACTGTTCAAAGAAATTCAAATAGGGAGTATTAAATCATTATGAAGTAACAAGATAAAAAGCTTCTATCAAAAAATACTCAATTTGATTCTTTGACTGAATCATTGTCAAAAGCTCCAGGAAATTCTTACTGGTAAGTGTTCTGAGTTGAAAAAATTACTATGTTAGCTCAACAAGAAGAGAACACATGGCTTAGAATATCTACCTTCTTGCTCTTTTGATGAATCAATCAAAATTCTACTCTCCTTTCTAGTACTGAGTACCTTTGTGTTGTGCCAAAGTATTTGTAAAAGAATGCACTTTTATCATTAAGTGCTATAGCACCTTGTGTGTGCTATACTCCAGAAAACTCAGGAGGTGGGATTACAGATTGCTCTGAGTCTCAGTGATGAGCACCACTACCAGGTCCTCATGCAGGATCCTGTCATTATATTCCTGGACACGTTGCTTTCTGCTCCAATTTTTATTTTAGTTCCTGGCTCCCAATATAGTATCCTTTTCAGCTCTTGTTTTGTAACTTCTGTGGAGTAATGCTACGGGCTGTAGAAACTCCTTTGCTTTCACAATTGAGAGATGGATAAAGTGGGCTAGCAGCTGAGCCCTCCAAGGGCACCTTGGGGGTCAGTCTCAAAAGGTGATGCAGCTGCACATGAGGGTGGGAGAGCATAGGAAACCTTGTTGCACTGGCCAGCCTACAGCTCTGGGGCTCAGATAGACACATATAAGCACTAAAGGCTCTTCTTCATCTTGCTTAAGTGTGCAAGTGCATGAGTGAAGAGATACAAAAAGACAACTGGAAAAAAAACAACTGGAAACAACACAGATAAATCCTAGTTGCAAACCATTTTGTGAGAAAAATATTTTAAGCTTCAGGTCCAAAAATAATAGTCCTTTTCAAAAAGCTTTCCTCAAGGTTTGCCTGACCAGTGATGTCAGAATTTGTGTAATTTTTTTCGGCAAGTTGAATAAGAGAAATATATTTCTTTGCCAAAATACTTAATTCACTATATCCTATCCATATGACACAGGAAAGCCTAGGAAAATACCCTCTTCTCCTTCCAAAAGGCAACACCAGGCACTATGGGGCACCTCAACATGATGTACCTGAAGTTACCAGTAATTTCTGGCAGAATTCACCTACTGAGTAATTAGGAATGTCCTAGAAAATGGTGAAGAGCAGAAGAGCACAAGCAATACAACTCCTTGTGCCAAATCAAGCTATCTCATCTATTCAGTGTTGATACTTGACCTATGACAGCACTGGAGACTTCTGCAAGAGTGCACCAGGAAAAAGTTAGTTTTGTAAAAACATGGAGTGCAAAAGTGGGAGCAAGTTAATATATCTACCATCAGATGTAATCACAAGAAATAAGTAAGTAATCTAAGTGCATCTATATCAACTTAAAATGACTGTATATTAGTTCTTTTCAGGGTGTGTCAGCTTCATATAATTAATTACATAATATTTTTTGTAGGAATTATCTGAAACGAAGCCCCAGAGAGACATCTGGTAAATCTACAATTGAATAAAGTGTTACTAAAGCTAAAAAAACACCAAAGAGTTATTAAAACCTCAGGCCACACTAAACTGACTGAAAAAGAATGCAAGGTATTTCATTGTTATAAAGAACTAGCAGCTAATTGCTTAATGAAAATCAGACAGTTTATGTCCTGTGGGTACCTTCTAAGAGCGCAGTCCATTTTATTTAATTCAAATAGTCTTTGGAAGAAAAATTATCTAGTTTTGTTCTGTGTTGTCCCACTTATGGCAATATGTTATTTCCGTAATAGCTCTAACAGATCGGCAGATGCAGTGAAGCAATGCAGTTCTAAGGCTGTCTAAAGCCCTTCACGTTGCCTGACAATTCAGTGAGCAGATGTCATTCTAGAATTTATTGTTTCTTTAAGAATACAATTTGTGATTCAGGAAGTAAGACATTTCCTCTATGACAGTGGACAATTTTCTTAAAGGTGAACAAAGAACCTCTGAAAACTAGTTTTTCTTTGATGTCAGACTTCGCCAGGCACAAGAAAAGAACAGGCATACAAGAATTTTGTGTGCCAGAAATGTGAATTAGAAACTTGAGAATGGAAAATGCAGTGTTATGCAGACGAGGGCAGGACTTCTCTACAAACATGCGCTTTTACTGTGAAGGAGGTAAGGTAATCTTTCTTTACTCTGCCAGAACAACAACCTCACATTCTGCAAGGGTTTCCCAGACTACAGATTACTTTAGAAACTTAGTGAGTACTTAAACCAGCTCTGGAAATCAGCCCCTTGTATTTCTCAGGAACACCCATCTCTCCTGCAACAAGATGAGTCAGCCAGCATATAGGAGACTCATACCAAGGAATTTGGCCCACTCAGAAACCCAGGAAGGAAGCACAGAGGACTGACATTATCTTGATAAAAGGGAAAAGAGTGGGCAAATACTCTAGACAAAGTCTACACTGACCATTAAACAAAAGGCCCTAAAATTGCCAGGGTCTGCTCTTCAGCTCTTTTCCTTAATGAACTATACAGGTTACTAAAAGACACTTCTCCCCACACTTTTCTGTCACTGATATCACAGCTTCTCTCATTTAAGCTGTGCAGCAGGCTTGTTTCAGACTCAACCTTTGTCACAACCGTGGGTGAATTTCTGATGCCCCAAGACCAGGCATTGGTATTCATCTCCAATCTTACTGCCAATCAGTCAGTAAATCCCAAGACAAAAGCTGTAAAAGCAGTGATCATAATATGTGTTGGAACTTCCCAAACAATGAGCAATTATGTGGACAGCTGGCAACTTTAGGGTCAGTCTTCCTTTGTCTGGTGGGACCGCAGGAGAGCGTACTGGCACAGTGCCAGTGTCAAGAAACACAAACAAAAATCAGGAGCCTTCTACATAAAACTGACCCAAGTGTACTGAAGTATCACCTAAGGCTGACCTGAGAGAAAGCTGAGCTAGTCATTTTAGGAGAAATGTGGATAATGTCCACTGTCTTTCACTGGGGGACTGTAATCTCAGCTGTCATTGTTCTTCTTGGATTCTCTGGCGTCATTTGATATCTACTTGGACAGGCCTGCAAGTAGCACAGAGCCCTTGGGGATTGGTCTCATGACTGCCCATTGCTAGAGGTGATATCTAGCAGATACTGTGCCTCCCACAAAATATTTTTCAGGAAAAAATAAGTATTCTGCCTGCTTCAGTCATTTTGAGCACATCACTCTGTTGCTATGTTCTCTGCACTGGATGCTGCCAATTGCCAACACGATTTCAATACTTACTCTTCCCTCTGTGAAGACAGCTACCTGGCTCAGCTAAAATAAGGGCACCAGATAAATAAAATAATCCTTAGGAGCTGCTAAGGAATCAAACATAACAGATGGGAAACTGGTTTCTTACCCCATGGAATTCAGGGGGACTTCCGAGTTTTTCATATCCTGCAACACAGAAACAGGATCTTTCAGGGATTTTAGTGAAAAATAAGGTACCTCTGCTCACTGTAGAATAGCTACTAATCCACTGGCTCAGACATTTGCCAAGAGCTGTGGAGCAGCTAAAATGAGTTCTCACTTTCCTTAATTCACAGTAGAGAGCTGAAATCCTCTCCCACATAATCACATAGTATCAGTTATTCCAGGAGAATTTGTGCCTATTCTGCATCCATCAGCTCCCTTCCCTCCTCTCCAAATTCCTGTCTGGGTATGTGCAATCCTTTCTGTCCAAACCACTACATTTCTTTGTTAGTACATGTAGGTGTTTTTCCAATAACAATGGTCTCAGCAGGGTATGTGTCACTGGCCATGGTGGTGCTTCCTCCAGCCATTCTTCCCCCATGGTTACTGCTGAAGAATGTAACACGCTACTGGAGAAATTTCTAGAGATGTCTCTCACTAGTGGTCACAAATAAGAGCAAAACTCACTGGAAAATCTGATCTGAGCAGAGGCCAGTAGACGTCCCTCTCTTTTCTTTTCTTTGCCCTTGCCTTGCCTTGCCTTTGCCTTGCCTTTGCCTTGCCGTGCCCTTCCCTTTCCACTTCCCCTTCCCAAACCTTCCCTTCCCAAACCTTCCCTCCCCTTCCCTTCTTTTTTATCTTGTGCTGTTATTTTTGTTTGTGCCTTTATTAATCCTCAGAACACAAAGACACATCATAGCTGGAACCCACATGAAAATATGAAGACTTGCCCTTCAGCATCTGACTCTTTAATGCTATAACATTCAAGTGCAAGTTAAATAAAAGTTGAAATAACTGCAGTAACAGAAAAAGGCAAGAGAGGGAGAGTTAAGATTTAAAATAAAAACAAAATGCATAGCAAAACCAGCCATATTTGTTTGAAATAAGTACCTAAATAAGCAATAAATGCCAGTGACAAACCCCTGTAAGAATTTCAGTAAGAGATAATATCTATGTGGAATTCTACAGAGAACGATGCATCAAAGGTGAGAGGGCAGACACGGGGACACTTGTTGAAAGCACAGTAAGCACAACAGCCTATTCCTCAGATCACAAAGAACAGCTCCCAACATGACCATTATTACCACTAGCAAAATTGTTGCTGTGCCAACAGAAAATCAGCTGGCAGCAACTGGTAAAATGATCATTCACCACAGCAATTTACAAATGCAAGTGAAGATGGATTCCTAACTCCACCACTTAACTTGAAGGTTGTTTTGGGTAAGTCAGAGCTTTGCAGAGACTTTGCACTTCCTTGTGTGTGCCCTCGCCATCTCACCTCTCCATTCTTAGAAACAAAAACTGTGAGGTCTTTGTGTGAGTTGGCAGGCTGCCTAGCCACCCCTTGTGAAAATGGCCTGGCAAATTTGAGTTGAGCACCAAAACATTTACAGAAGGGAGTGCTTCTACTTAATGAACTGCTTGATACCCATGGTATGCAATTTCTCTGCACTCAGGGCTTAACTGAAGGACCATATTCTGTATTTTGATAACAGTAAATCAGCAACAAACCCCACATGGAATACAATTCAACATTGTAAAAAATTGGAACATTGACTCTCATAATGAATAAAGCCGTTGTGGTTTTAACAAGGGAATGAGCAAAACGGAGGTGAACAGCACTGAGGAACATCCTTGTGTCATGGGCTAATATGCTGCAAGATCTTACTTGCTCTGAAACTGCAGTTGTCCCATTACTGATTCCTGATTTCAGTTAGACTTTTAATGAAATTCAATAAACCTTGCTTGCTTGCTCCTGCACTGAGGCAGACTAACCTAGCACATGGCAAGTAATTTCTTTCTTTTTTTTTTTAATCAAACTTGCACCAAGCCTTTGGATTGCCCCGAGCTTTTGCCCACATGAGAAGTATGTTGTAGCTCATGAAGTAGAGTCTTTCAGTCCCAAGTACCATGACACTGATAAATTTCTCAGACAACAGGTCATTGAGGATAAAAACAGATGCCCCTGATGCCTCTCCCTTGCTCACCTTTTCTTTCCTCCACCTTCCCAAATTCTCACTCCAATCTTACCTGCTTTCGAGAGCTGGGATCTGCTCTTGGGAGCTTTGCCCCAGGCACAAACAGCAAATCAGCATGGTACAGGGAACCCTGGACTGTTACTCCCTTCTTTGCTTTACACATCCCTGAGATTGTGTAAAAAACTCACATGCCATCCTGGCAGCTACCTCTGATACAGAACTCAGCTCCAAAACAGGCTGTCCCTAGCCCTCACCACTGCTGGGCAGTCTCCTAGTCCAAGGAGGCCACTATAGCAGGGCTTGGCATCTGTCCTGTTGCCCAGACCTGAACACAAGGAACTATTGCAGCATCAAGCCCCATATCACCATTATCCCTGCATGACTTGGACTCCCACAGATGCAGAACAGCAGTGCTGCTCAGAGCCCTGCAGGCCAGACTTCCTGTGACCATAGTCCTGGAAAGTGGCTGAGCGTGGGGAATAGCTCCTCACCAAGGAACATGCTTATGATCAACCACTCTCCACACTTTCCCAGCAGGGACTAGCACTCCCAAGCTCTGCAGCAAAGCTGCCCCATGGGTACTCCCTTGCATGCTTCAGAGGTAAAATGCTTTATGAGCTGAAGCTGTTTAAAGCTGCTGCGCAGCAGACACGCACCAATGTGTGTGCCAGGAGTAGGCAGCTCCTACCAACATGAGCCAGAGCATCCATGGGGGCTGAAATGCCTTGCACCAGCCATGTGGAGGAGAGTGGCTTTTCTGCTAGCAAGATTAGGGCTGAATGACAGTGGCCTGATTCCGAAAGCTCTGGACTGTGTGCTTTCATATTTGACCAGCTCAACCCTCTGCACCTGCTTTCCTGCATCAGTGCTCCAGCAAGTGCATCAAACTACAATACCTCACTGGTATCAGTTAGCACCAGATGGGATTATGGAACATTTTACTAATTCAGACTAAACACTTAACAACAGGCTTAAATGATTTGTGAAACTGGACATTTGTCCAGTGGAACAGTACTTTTTTAATGCAGTGTTTTGTTAGTCAACATGGTCCTTAAATATGTTAGGGATTGGACAGCTTGTTGCCAACAGCATAAATCATCCAGTTTTTTGAGCTACAAAGTTTGTCAGGCTGACTTATAAAGCTGCTCTGCCTTTCAGTGTGGAAAAGAAAATAGCACTATGAATGGCTCCTGCTGCAATGCTTAGAATCATACCAAAAGAAGAATCATACCAAGAATGAATCATACCAAGAGAAGAAACCTACTCAAGGGAGTCTGCAAACCATTTTAAACAGGAATCAAATAGGGGGTTTTTTCTTAATGGAATGCCTCACTACATTAGCAAAAGTGATGTGACTTCACCAACGGTTAAGTGTATACAATATTTCAGAGTGGGGTAAAAGACACTTTTAAAGCTACCTTGGAAATGTTAGATAGAACATACTCATAGTAATTAATTTGTAATGTTTTTCGTCTTATTTCTTCTGAAATATATTTGTACAACCAGTTGACAGAGAAAAACAGAGAACAGCCCTAAGGATATCTACACATATAATTTCAACACAAGACTACCTGGAGCAGAGGTGTTAAACTTGCAACCTGCCATAGTGATCCACCCACTTAGAACTGGCAGCTGGATGAGTTGCTTTTAAGGTAGTAATCTGTTCCCAGCCACTGCCTTCCAGGGGAGGGCAGGGAGAACAAGGCTCATCAGCTTCCCTGGTAGGAGAAATGTACTGGAAACCCATGGGTATATCCTGCACCTGCGCTTTGTAGGTGTGGGCACCAAAGCCCAGCATTTCAAGACTGCAGAGCTGGAGTAGGTACAGCAGTCAGCGGCTCCGCACAGGGAGCAGCCATTTCCCAGCCCCACTACTGCTGCCTGTACAGAAGGCTGGCTGACTCCTTTTTTTTGGATTACCCACACCAGCTCAGGCAGCAGTGGAGAAGCCAATTTCCACAGCAGGTTTTCATTTTGTGGCTGAGTTAGGCAGCTACTACTTCCTCTACACTGAGCAAACACAGCACTTGTTCAGGACTCAATTCACTTCACTATTTTAGGGATCTGCTTTAAGATGAATCACACCTAGAACCCATCTTTCTCCCCTAGCCAAAGGAGCTTTGCCTACTTCAGATGCAGATAGGGAGTTACTCAAACTTATCCCACCCTGGACATTAACATCCCTGCTCCAGAACGCAGGCACACAAAATATGCCACTAAGGGGCAAGCCTGAATTACCAGGCCAGAGATGACACTTTCCACATAAAGGAGTTTGGTTTTGAATTCACCTTGGGTAAAAAGTAAAATAGGGAAGTGCAAGGCTGTGCAGCCTTGCTGGTTGGCTGGGATGGTGTGCATAACTGCAGGCAACGTGATCTCTAGCCTTGTTGTCCTCTGCTATCCAGTGAATGAAGTTCCCTGGGCACTGGTTTGCCAAAATTTTGCTGTCACACAGCCCACAGCTCACATTTAGTAAGATTAGAAAATGTGTCTCCCTCTTGCTCGCTCCCCAAAAGCAGCCATGTTGAAAGAAAGAAATGGTACTGAAGAGGTGTGATTAAAGTCTAAACTCTGATCTCATGGATATGCTCAGTACTTCAATTCCTGTGTCGTAGCAGTCAGCGGTTTTTCTTTCTTCTTCTTCTTTTTTTTTTTTAAATGGACAAAATAAACCTTTTTACAAGGAAAAAAGAAAACCATTAAAAAAACTCAACATAATTTCCATAAAAATCTCCACCAAAATTCCACTACAAATCCAAAATTTTAATCTTAATGACCCTTTTTACAAAGAAATTTTATAGGCTGA
Source organism: Pyrocephalus nanus (assembly GCA_038380795.1). Classification (NCBI taxonomy): domain Eukaryota; kingdom Metazoa; phylum Chordata; class Aves; order Passeriformes; family Tyrannidae; genus Pyrocephalus; species Pyrocephalus nanus. The sequence goes on from CM076263.1 coordinate 22,599,931, forward strand.
GTGTACATATTCACAAAAGCAACAAACTAAGGCATATTCTCCATAGCCATGTTTATAAATGAAAAACTTTAAAAAGCCCTCTGACTTGGTCTCATGTAAATCTTGTCAAGATATAGGTAGTTAAAAATTTTAAGCGTTTTAATTACTTCCACATGTAGTGGACTGTCAGTTTATACAGTTATCATGAGTACAAGCTAAATTTATTTCAAATCACTGCAACAAATACTTCAGTAAGAGCATTAAGCTTAAACATTATTTTAAAGTGCTCATTAGAAACCCAACATTTCGATTATAATTAAGAAATGTTTAGAGATATTACATTCCTTACATATCAAGTCTGAAAGTACAGTATGTACACAATCTACAGTCTTGTCTTTACAAATAGGAAATAATTTATCCATGTATCTCACACATGACTAGTAGCTGAAGGGAAGAGGACAGACTATTTTGACTTGGCCAGAAAAAGGAGGGAAATAAAACCCCGAACAGTCATCCCACACATATAGCTATCAGAATTCTGTATCCCAAGAGCTGTCATTTTGGCCAATCTCCTTGACTAATTCTCTTTACACCTACTCGTGAAGTCCCCACCAGTATGCTGCTGTTTACAGCATCTCTCTTGTAATGGAATTGTTTGGGTCTCTTAAAACTGGCAAGGCTGCTGTTAAAGAGAAAACGTAATTAAGCAGAAGAATTGTGCCCTGCAACGTATTACAGTTTGCAGAGAGAACTCTGAACTAGATAGACTGTCATACAATAAAAATTTAGACATTTTTTATTTTAGTTTTTGAATGAAATGTAGTGCTTATTGAAAAGACAAAACTGATCAAGAGGCATCTGTGACAAATTTAAAAGCCTACATTGGCTTCCTTGTAATACCCCAACCAGCTCCTTTCAATCCAGAGACTTGACTGTTTGCAGTCAAGTCTCCCATCCTGAAAGCAAACAACCAAACTTCTCCATCCACTACCAGTCTTCTGTGATTTTGACTTAACAGTTTTGCAGCATATGGTATTACTCTGTGCACAGGTTAAGCCTGTTTCACAAAGGACTATTACGAGGTACTGAAATGTCAGCATTGTGCATCATTTTAATCCCCATAGCGCACATGCTTTTCAACAATCCCCTTCAAAGTACAACATGACAAGTTTTCAAAAATGCAAACAACCCAAAACACAAAATCCAAGTGTGTTTGTTAAAACGCAATAAAAAAAAATTACATTCTTCTCATTGCTTTTCAATTCTCAACTGCAGTGAAGGGCAACAATGTTTCTTTTCAGACTCCACAACTGGACTTCTGTCATTTTCAGACAGATACAAGAGTATACCTACTCATATACAATAATATGATTACAGTAAAATCAAAACCCGCAAAATAAAATAATGGTGAACATTCCATAAGCAGAATTTTAACTTTTGGTAAACATTTCTCCTAGGCTAAAGGCAAAAATACGCTGTACAAAATAATTTTAACATCTGCAGTAATAAGACTTGTTTAGCTTAGCCTCAAGCTTAGTGTGTGGTCAGCCTTAACTATGCAATTTTGTAAAAGAACAAGTAGACGGAAGATTGTAAAGCTGTATTTCTTCTCTACTTCTACCCATTAGCACATTCTTCCCTTGCAAAACATTCACGTGAAAAAAATTTACTGTGGCACTCAGTTGAAGGCAAACACACGCCAAAGAGGTGTCAAGGTGACAAACGACTAAATGGGCTGCTTTCCTCTCCACCTGCAGCAAGCTTGAGCGTTGTCAGCTTACGAGGGGGATGCTGAGGGCTCTTACGAAGGTTGTCGTCCATCTGCAGAGAAATAATGAGAGCCGGATCTGGCAAACAGCAGAATACAGATTATAGCATTAGTCTTATTTGTTAGGGCTGCCATCATTAATGCTGGTCTGGGGTATCTTTACCCTCTTACTTCAGGACCAGCCAAAACTGGTGCTTTGGTTTCTTTCCACTCCCAAATACACGCTGCTATTCTTCCATTACATACAGTGCATCAAACCCATAGCAAATGGGTGTGCTTCTGCTCAAGTCACTTCGTCAAGATTACTGAAGGAAGCAACACTGTTACCTGTTCCTAAGAGTAAAATTTTGTACAATAGCCAAATACTGCTAAAATGGAGATCAAGAGAGTCACACTGCTAACATCAGTGGATGCTTTTGTATGTTCAACACCATGCAAGAATAAACCTTTTCAAACCAGAAATGTTGCGGAGGCACTGAGGGAATTTTTATTAGTTACAGATTACAAAAAGCACTTACTAAAGAACTTGTGATAACAGCTTTTCAAAGACAGGTTAAAATTAATCTCTGAATAAATAATAAACATTTTCATAGGAAATCAACCTAATGCCCAATGTGTAATGTGGTCTCAAAAGTTTAGTTAGTACAGAATAAAAGCACAGGGGAGATCTACAGAGGCTGTGTGGTCCATCCCATTTCCTCAAGGCAGGATCAGCTTTACTTCAATCATGCCTGACAAATGTTTGTGTAACCCATTGTTTAAAAGTTCCATAGCCATACTTCAATGCCAGAAAGAGGATCAATACCTAATGCTACAGAAGCTGATCATAGTTAACGATCTACTTCATACACTGGTCTTTTTCAGGAAGAAGTGACTTCTATCCTTCCAGTTAGAGTGTTCTGTCTGCATAAAAAGACTAGTTCTTCACAAGTATTTTCCACATAAGTTGTACAGCTTTTAGTAGGTGCTGAGTGATAGCCTTAGAAACAAAGAACATAAGAAATAAAAGCTAGATGTTGAAAAAGCAGGAGTGTGACTACAGGTTAGTTACTACCACATGCAGCTGGGAGCAAGGAAAGCTTGTGATCAGTCTTAATTTGCAGGACCATTTCTGAATTTTGATCAATACATTTGCCTCCTCCTTTGCTGAATGTACACTTGAGGAAAGATACCATTCCTCTGTTGGTATGCACACCTGCAAGACAATGTTCTTTTGGTTGTATTAAAAATACTTTTTTAAGTATAAGGCTTCGTTAATTACTCCTTCCAAGTAATGTAACATTCTTCCTGCCTCTCTACACAACGTAACTCAGTAGAAAAGAAGTAAAGTCCACCGTACAGTTGCCATTGCCATGCAAGAATATCTGTGATCAAGTAGCCACAAAAAGCAGAATAATTAGAGACTGAAGCAAAAGTAACCTTTTCAATCAAGTTGGATTCCTTATTTACAAGCTGTGTGAGTTTCTGCAGATTAGCATCTGCTGTATCCTGTCCAGCTGGAGAATGGCCTGGAGAGTGAAGGCAAAAAGATGAAAAGTGAAAAGGTATTTACAAAAGCTTTTAAATCCTTAAAAAAAAAAAAAAACCCACACATTGCAGAGAAAATTCATGCAGTATTTTCACGCAAAGAAGAATTTAAGTGAAAAAGCCATTCTATGTGAGCAAAGCAGTATTATGTATGAGCCATAAGATTTTGCCAATGCTTGACAGAATCTGAGTATTAATTAACCTTTGCTTTTAATTTTCAATCCCTTCTGCTGAACTTCAGAGGTTTCTCCACTTCACTTCCCACAAAAACTCCAGCATAAACTACACAAAACCTAATCTGCCTTGGCTCACCAATGGAATCCTGGAGTACTAATCCCAACAGAAGTATACATGACAAAAAGGGAAAAGAAACACAGCTTACCTGAGATACTTAATCTGAAGTAGCAAGTTAAAATTTCATCACAGAATCGACACAGGTTGGGAAGCTGTTTCAAGTGCTCTTGTAATTGTACCCTAGGGAAGCACACTTTATAAATTGGTGCAAGGAAACCAAACACAAAGGCATCCAAGCTGGTAGGCCTAAAAGGAGTGACAAAAGGAAACACCAAAGTGACTGAGGTAAGATAGCTAAGACTTTTACAACTTAACAAGTTTCTGTGTATGTCAAACACAACTCAGGACAGAACGTAGCTCTTTTATGATTCCATCTTTGCCTATCTATCTACTCATATCAGCACCTCTGAACTAGAAATGTGCTGGCAACTTGAAACAGTAACTTCAGCATTAAAGAACAGTCATGCTGTCACATACACTGATAAACAAGCCACTCTAAAATGCATTTCTGGCACCACAAAAGTCAAGTTATATGCCAGGGACACAGGATCCTCTCTCATGGAGTGATCCAACTTCAGCAACTAAATGCACCTATCATCCATTTTAGGACCTGTTGGTGCTACGTTCTTGGCCCTATCTTTTTGCTGCTCTGCACACATACCACGGGAAGTGGAGTGTTCCCAGACCTACGCTCCCCTCCCATAGGGGCAGTAGTAATACCTCAGGCCTAAAGCATTTTTTGTACATACAAAGACAGGAGGTGACTGTGGCTAGAAAACGGTTCTCTAGTGCACCTCATTTTCTTAGCAGCTGTGGGCAGAATCTGCCTCTCTGTGGAAAAATGATGGATAATGGAGATACCACATCGTCTCAGTTTGAAGATCTCGTTTGTGACCTGTTTGCTTATTCAGATTTATCTGAAAAGCAGCATGTGAGACGTGAAACTACTGTGCATGACTTTTAAAATTCTGTCAGGTTTAAAAAAGAAGTAAGAGTTCAAGCGCTCAGAGTCATTTGTTTTATTAGTCATCTGCAAAAAAAACCCCAAACAAACAAACAACAAACCACACTCACGTATCTCCAAAGAAAAACTGAGATGTTCCCAATCTCTTCGACAGGAGATTTAGGCACTCCTTGGCATCCCTGTATATCTGATGAAACACAAGACTTACAAGAGCCTTAGGTGTAGCAAGGCTGGTATGCACAGCACCACTCCTTGGCATCCCTGTATATCTGATGAAACACAAGACTTACAAGAGCCTTAGGTGTAGCAAGGCTGGTATGCACAGCACCATTCATCATTCAACAGTGTGCTACACTGATTCAGTTTTTGCTTTTGACAGAACCAACTCACGAATTCTTTACTACACAACACATACCTGTGCTTCCACTTCAGTGAGACTGTAGAGTGGAGGCCCTCCCTTGGTCAGCAAGATCCTGTTCAGTGCTTCCCTGGACATCTTTCCAGGCAGATATAAACTTAGTGGAAAGGCAAACCTTGAGGCAAACCATGGCTTTGTCACACTGCAGTAATTTTCAGCCTCAATCCAGAAAGTGTGCAGCTTTATCAACACAAGGAAAAATATAACAGATTTCAATGAAAATAGCAGACATCTCGTAAAACTTGCCATGTAAGGCCTCCTGTCGAGAAGCAGAAGAACTAGAATTTATTCTAATTTAAGGCTTTCAGGTACCATAAATTTATATACTAATCCTTTGATTGGAGTATACAATTAAGGCGATAGCTACCTTTCAAATAAAGATACTACAGACACCAGAGATATTACAGAGGTCTATATGCATCTGCATAATGTTATGTACATACTATGTACAGACACATACACACACACTGAATATTGAAAATATATTACAATAAAAGTTGCAGACATACGGGAACACGTTTGAACTTTCTATAATTTTGTTTTGAAATTACATATAAATCTTAAAATAAAAGATACTATGAAATGATGACCAGGAAACCAGGGTCAGCTGAAGAGGTAGCTTACGATATCATCTGGTTAGAATATTTTTTTCTGTACAAACTGAAACTAAAGTCATCCATGAGATGCAGTGTCTGTGGGTTTTATAGCTCTTATGTAATTACACTGGAATTATGAGGGAATGTGGCCATGTGTTATTTAAAACTGAAAAATTAAACTACTGATGGGCATTTTAATCTACCAAAGTTCTAACTGAACAGTTCAAAAGGCTTCCAGTTGTGTGGCTCACATCAGACTTGCCACATCCTAATCAAAGCTTTTTCAAGAAAATCAAAGGAAACAAAACATGGCCACAATGAGGTGTTTCAGGATACAGCCTCCCCCCAAAAAAAACCCCCCAAACCAAACCCCTCAAAACAACCAACCAAACAAAAAATAAAACCCACCAAAACCAAACAACAACCAACCAAATAAAACCCAAACAAAAAACAAAACTCCCCCCCAGAAGTGTCCTTTATTATTACTTGACATCCCACAAACACACACTTCTTTCCTTTTCAAATGTTGCTAGGCAGTATTTCCAAAAATTAGACTAACAAAGCAAATACATTCCATCCAGGACTGTGGCTGAGAGACTTTAGTGCCTCTCATGCTGGGCACCTCTTGTAGCATTTACTTCCAAATATTCTGACCATTATGAAGTATTTATCAATATTTACCAGAGCTGGAAGCAGTTTCTCTTCGAGGAATGCAATATATGCCAGTGTATCAGCTCCTTGTTTTGCAGACAATTCATAATCCACATTAAATTTCTACGAATTAAAAAAAAAAACAAAAAAAACCAACCACACAACACCAAAACCAAAAACCTAAAAACAGTCTTACATAAAATCTTTTAAAAAAATGAACAATTCAAAGTTACTTCAAACTTAACAGCTATCAAGTCAGTAAGTATAAAAACACTTTTGGGGACAGAAACCAGGCACTCACTAGAATATCTTCCTTTACTCAGGCCAGCTATGTCAAACCTTGTTGCATCTCCCTTTCCAGCCTTCCCATTCTTAGATCTTTGGACCCTCCTATTCCCAAAATAACTCAAGCCTCCTTCCCGTTTGTTCCCAAGCAAATATCCAGCTATACAGATATTCACACATTTCAGTGCTTAGGGATGTAGCAAACTCCTGTTAAGTCCTCCTCTTTATTTCTGAAGAAGCATCTGGCACTTCAGATGGTGTAAGCATAAAAAAAACCGGCATGCATTCCCATATTTTGCTTTTAACTAGCATTCTAAAAGTTAAGGAATTGGATGCTAACAATGTAAGGGACCAAATGCGCTACTAAATTAATCCACTTACAGCCAACTGAACTTTTAATTCTAACATTGGATTCCTTTAAGATACATTAAAAGGGCTGATAAATTTTGGGGGGAGTGAGTAGATCTGCTTCATTAATTTATAAACAAAGGATCAGTACTGATACTTAAAGATATTCGAAAGGCAAGCATTTAATTGTTGAGGGTTTTTTCCCCCAACACGATGAAATCTTTTGTATTCAAATGAATACCAAATTCAAATTCAATTCAAATGAATATGCAACTTAAGATATTTGAATTTCAAAACAGCTATCTGAAATCCCATCTCAAATGCTGTTTTCAGATTCTGGTTTCCCCCCCTCCAAAGATTTGAAGTTTCACTACAGCCTTTGTCAGATCATCTGACTCTGCAGGAGCTGCATTTGTAATGTACAAGCAGAAGAGTGGTCTAGAGGACCATATTAGAAAAAAAAAGATAGTGCTATGGTTTACTAGACATCTTTATACTTCATGAAAACAAGAAATCGCACAGCTTTACTCTTTGGAAATAAAACATTAGGATTTTATCTACAAAAGGCAGTAAGACGTGGATCAGGAAACAGCTGCAGACATTTTTACGTTACAAGCTACAGAAAAACGACATAGATTAAAAGCAACACTGTACATATTATCTTCCAAAAAAAAGAGCACTGGGAAATGACTACCCATTTAAGCAGTTTAACTGCTGTGATATCCTAGGTCTAAAAAGTCATAATGACATTAAAGATGTGATAATTACAAGCAGGGTGCTCAGTAACAAGCTGCTCAGTTAAGGACAGTTTTTTGTCGTTTTCAACAAACATTTTATCGTGCTTGTTTTTAATCTTTCACATGACTAACAATCAAACTTCAAACTACAATTTCTTATCCACCATTTTGCAATTCTCATGCACGTATGAAAAACAGAAGAGCACTGGGTCTCAACTGAGTTCCAGACTTTGGAAGCCAGTATCAATGTATACTGCAGGGACTTACAGAGTCACTACTAGGCAAAGAAAACAAATATTTTTTTGAAAGTGACCTACCTGCTTTCTTAAGAAGTTTAGTATTTTTGCTGGCTGAGAAATCACCTTGTCTTCTGATATGAGGACTGGTATATCTCCTGGAGGGCATAAATAATACAGTCAACAATTTATATCACAGAATCAGCTGGGTTGGAAAAGACCTCTGAGATCAGTAAGTCCAACCCTTGATCCACTACCACCACAGTTACTAGACCATGGCACTAAGTGCCACTTCCTGCCTCGTCTTAAAAACCTCCATGGACAGAGAATCCACCGCTTCCCTAGGCAGTCCATTCCAATGCCTGATTACCCTCTCTGTAAAGAGTTTCTTCTTAACATCTAACCTAAACCTCCCCTGGCAGAGCTTGTTACCATGCCTTCTTGTCTTACTGATAACAGCTTGGGAGAAGAAATCCCCACCTGGCTACAACCTCCTCTCAGGTAGTTGTAGAGAGTGATGAGGTCTCCCCTGAGCCTCCTCTTCTCCAGGCTAAACAACCCCAGCTCCCTCAGCCTCTCCTCATAGGACTTGAACACAAGTCCCTTCCCCAGCCTAGCTGTTCTTTTCTGGATCTGCTCCAGGACCTCAATGTCTTTCCTGAACTGAGGGGCCCAGAACTGGACACAGCACTCCAGCTGTGGCCTCACTAGTGCTGAGTACAGGGGAAGAATCACTTCCCTGGTCCTGCTGGCCACACTGTTCCTGATCCAGGCCAGGATGCCACTGGCCTTCTTGGTCACCTGGGCACACTGCTGGCTCATGTTCAGCTTCCTGTCAGTCCAAACTCCAAGGTCCTTTTCTGCCTGGCTGCTCTCCAGCCACTCTGTCCCCAGCCTGTAGCACTGCAGGGGGTTGTTGTGGCCAAAGTGCAGGACCCAGCACTTGGTCTTGTTGAACCTCATCCCATTGGAATCAGACCATGCATCCAGTTTGTCCAGGTCCCTCTGCAGGGACAATCCCTTCCAGTAGATTGACATTTCCCCCCATCTTGGTGTCATCTGCAGATTTACTAATGGTGGACTCAATCCCCTCATCTAAATCATCAGTAAAGATGTTAAACAGAACTGGGCCCAGCACTGATCCCTGGGGGACACCACCAGTGACCGGCTGTCAACTGGATGCAGCCCCGTTCACCACGACTCTCTGGGCCCGGTCCTCCAGCCAGTTCCTAACCCAGCACAGAGTGCCCCTGTCCAAGCCATGAGCTGCAAGCTTTTCCAGGAGAATGCCGTGGGAGATGGTGTCAAAGGCTTTGCTGAAGTGCAGACAGACACATCCACAGCCTTCCCCTCATCCACCAGGCGGGTCCCCTGGTCATAAAAGGAGATCAGGTTGGTCAGACAGGACCTGCCTTTCCTAAACCTGTGCTGACTGGGTCTGATCCCTTGTCTATGTGTGTTGCGTGATTGCACTCAGAATGATCTGCTCCATGACCTTGCCAGGCACTGAGGTCAGGCTGACAGGCCTGTAGTTTCCCAGGTCCTCCTTCCGGCCCTTTTTGTGGATTGGCGTGACATTCACAAACTACCAATCATCTGAGACCTCCCCAGAGAGCCAGGACTGTTGGTAAATGATGGAGAGCAGCTTGGTGAGTTTTTCCGCCAGCTCCCTCATCACCCTTGGATGGATCCCATCCAGTCCCATAGACTTGTGAGGATCCAAGTGGCTCAGCAGGTCTCTATTTCCTTCTTGATTACAGGGGAGCTGCTCAGCTTCTTATCTCTGTCTACAAGCTCCAGAAGCCAGCTGTCCTCAGGACAACCTGTCTTACTGTTGAAGACTGATCTAAAGAAGGTGTTAAATACCTCAGCCTTGTCCTCATCTTTGATAACTATATTCCTGCCCACTTCCAAAAAGAATTGAGGTTTTCCTTGCCCCTCCTTCTGCTACTGATGTATTTGTAGAAAGACTTTGTTACTGTTAACAGAAGTGGCAAGATTGTGTTCAAATTGTGCCTTCATCTCTCTGATTTTCTTTCTACACATATTTTCTTTGTACATATTCTCAACATAACTGTCTCAATGAGCCCAACAGGACTGCACTACTAGCTACTATTAAAGTATTAATTATCACCAACACTTACTATTTGGATTGATTTTTTTATATTCCATTTTTTATGAGTCAACCACTCTAATTCAGCACACTGATAAATATCCCAGCTAGTGTAAGCTATACTCGTTGAGGCTCACATTGCACTTCCAACTATACCAGCCCCTTAAGTTATCTATAATTAAAGAGGTATTTCCACACACAAGTCTAGTTACTGTCATTATAAATATGCAAAGTGCAGAAATCTTAAAAATTTGCTTTCACTGTACCAATTCAGACTGCCTGAAACATTTTTGTACTTGGCACTACTGCTTTGTTAATTGTCTGCCGCTTCACTTATATACATTTTAATAAATTGTCCTTTGAAGCATTTTATTTCTGACTTAAATTATTTTATTCCCCCAAATTCATCACACTTGATCCTGTGAAGACACTTAACTGGGGCAAGCTGCACTCATTAACACAAACCCAATGCAAATGCAGAAACTGGAACATTCATTTATAATGCAGTTGTGATTAAAAGAATAAAGACTGCAAAGATGGTACCTTTTGGAGCTTTCCAGGAGCTACTTATAGTATTCACTGTCAGGGGAGCACCAGAAAATTTGGCGTAAGCCTGCAATAAAGATCGGGAGAGACAGGGGTTAAATTCTGTCACCATGTGTAAGAAAATCGTAAGACAGGACTTAAGAAGTTGTTTTAAACATCTTCGGGCACTGAGGACTGACTAGCAGCAAGTGCGCGGAGAGGCGCGATGGGTTTCGGTCGGGGTTCACTGCCCTAAGACGAGTTCAGGAAATGCCGCGCAGAGGCCCCGCAGCCCCCGGAGAAGGGCTCGGCCCCCGGGGGAAGGGCGGCAGCGCCCCGGAGAAGGGCTCGGCCCCCGGGGGAAGGGCGGCAGCGCCCCGGAGAAGGGCTCGGCCCCCGGGGGAAGGGCGGCAGCGCCCCGGAGAAGGGCTCGGCCCCCGGGGGAAGGGCGGCAGCGCCCCGGAGAAGGGCTCGGCCCCCGGGGGAAGGGCGGCAGCGCCCCGGAGAAGGGCTCGGCCCCCGGGGGAAGGGCGGCAGCGCCCCGGAGAAGGGCTCGGCCCCCGGGGGAAGGGCGGCAGCGCCCCGGAGAAGGGCTCGGCCCCCGGGGGAAGGGCGGCAGCGCCCCGGAGAAGGGCTCGGCCCCCGGGGGAAGGGCGGCAGCGCCCCGGAGAAGGGCTCGGCCCCCGGGGGAAGGGCGGCAGCGCCCCGGAGAAGGGCTCGGCCCCCGGGGGAAGGGCAGCGCAGCCCGCGGCTCTTGTGAGGCACAAGCCGGGCCGTGCCGCGCGCCCAACGCCGCCTCCCACTCCTGGCCTCTTCCGCGGGAAGGAGCCCTGCGGACGGCCGTGCCGGTGGCAGGCAAGCCTCAGGGTGCCGCTTCCTCCTTCCTTCCTTCCTTCCCTCCCTCCCTCCCTCCCTCGAGGGGCGGGCGGCTGCCCGTTACCATGACGGTAAGAGACTCCGGGTGCACGGACGGCAGCCCCCAGCCGCCGCCCCAGCACCTCAGCTCCATGGGAGCCGCCATCTTATCCGCCGGCTGGGCAGGGCGGCGCTGCCGCCGCCACATGGAGACGCCCGAGGGGGGCGGGAGGAGGAGGCGCCGAGGGCGGTGAGCTGCTGGCACCGCCGGGGCGGCGCTGCGGGCGGGGCGTGTCCTGATCTCTGCCAGTTGTTGACACCGAGGCTCGGGCGTTGGAGGGAAATCGTGGAAATCAGGTGGGTAGGGGAGGACATCTGAGATTGGTCAGGTCCATCCTATGACCGAACATTACCATGTTATCTAGACCATGAGGGCCACGTCCAGTCTTTCCTTAATCACTTCCGTGGACGGAGACCACCACCTCCCTGGGCAGTTCATTCCAGTGTCTAATCACCCTTTCTATGAAGAAATTCTTCCTAATGTCCAGCCCAAACCTCTCCTGGCACTGCTTAAGACTATGTCCTCTCGTCTTATCACTTTGTGGGAAACTATAAACTATGGTATTGTTTATTAAGATTTATAGCTCAATGTAAAAGTCAAAACACAAAGAATATAGAATTGCTTACGTAAACTAAGACAATTACCAAATACCACCTGTGCAAACAAAGATACCACCAGATGTTCAGGAACTAGCGGAAACATGGCAAACAACCCCATAAAGACATATGGATGAGAAGTCAACTATGGAACAAAGGAGGAAAACTTCTTACTTCAGCTTCAAAGACCTCCGGGAAGCAGAAAACAACCCCTAACAACAACTGAAGCATGCGCAGAGTACCTCCATTATCTCATGAACCACGGAAGTAAAGATGTATAAAAGGAGACTGTTTTTACAGCCTAGTACGGCAGTTGGTGGAACACAGACTCCCCTGTCGTCCAGCGCTGCATTTGCTCATATTCTGCTTGCTATAATCAATAAAATTCAATTGAATTTTGATCCTTTGTGGTCTCAATTTATCACAACTTGTTGCCTGGAAGAAGAGGCCTCACCTCACTACAATCTCCTTTCAGGTAGCTGTAGAGAGCAATAAGGTTGACTCCCATTTGGATGCAACCTGAAAGGAGCTTATAGCCAGGTGTGGGGTTGGCCTTTTTTCCCAGGCAACAAGTGATAGGACGAGAGGAATAGTTCTCAATTCAGGAAGGACATTGAGGTGCTGGAGTGTGTCCAGAGCAAGGAAGCTGGTGAAGGATCTGGAGCACAGGTCTTATGAAGGGCAGCTGAGAGAGCTGGGATTGTTTACTGTGGAGAAAAGGAAGCTCATGGGGGACCTTATTGCTCTTTACAGCTACCTGAAAGGAAGTTGTAGCAAGGTGTGGATTGGCCTCTTCTTCAAAGTAACAAGTGATAGGACCAGAGGAAATGGCCTCAAGTCACACCAGGAGAGGTTTGGATTAGATATTGTGAAAAATTTATTTCCTGGAAGAGTTGTCAAGCATTGGAACACGCTGCCTAGGGAAGTGGTGGAGTCACCATTCCTGAAAATGTTAAAAAAACCTATGTAGATGTGGCACTTGAGGATACATTTTAGTGTGGTTGTGGTGTTGGATTGATGATTGGACTTGATCTTAGAGGTCTTTTCCTAAGAAAAACCTAACCATTCCATGAGCCATCTTATGGCTCTTCTTAAGGCAGGCTGAAAGAAGGCTTAGGAGGTAAATAGGGAAGTAAGCTTTGCATTGCCTTTAGGCCCAGTTTATCTCTGTGTTTTTGTGGGTTCCAAAGCAAAGATGAAAAAAAAAGGCAATTTGCATCTTTCCTCCCCCATGTCAGGAACTTTTTCCTCTTGGTTGCCTAAGTGGAATTCCTATTAGTATAAATGAAATGTAAATAGGTGCACGGAGGATGGATATATGACTTGACTTGAAAAAGTGGAGCTTTAATTGTGTTTTGGAAAAAGCAAAAATTCTTTTGAAACATGTCTTTGAAACTTTTAACCTTTGAAACCTACATTTTTTTCTCTGAAAATGAGGCAAGATCAAAACCATAAGTGTTCCCGTAAATATGGAAGTATGTGGTTTAGAGCTGATATTTCACATGCATTAAGATTTCTATATCTTAATTGCCCACAAATCCTGATTTTTAATCATCCATATAATTCCACCAAAACAGTGAGTCTCCTGATATATATTAGGAACAAATTATGAAAGGTGAATTACGCAGCAGGGATTCCTTTTCATTTTCCCTACCCCATTACTTGGAATTTGAACAAGTTACAGACTCTTCTGTAAAGTGTAATCTGTAATGTTTGCAGCTTCTCTCTATTCTGTATGCTTAAAATCTTATTAACTTAAGTGAAGTAAGCAAGTCAAACATTTTAATGTTTGAGGTTTTCTGTCAGATCCCATATGAAAAATTAGTCATATATTTATCACTTCCTTGCGAAATGTGACCGGCATTATGAAAGTTTCTTGTAAACAAAATGTCCATTAATCATATTTTGATTCTTGATTCTTATTCAGGATATTAATCTCCAGTAAATTAAGCTGGAGTTTGTACTTCAGACAATAAAAGGCAATTGCTAGTATTCCACTGTTTTTATTGAAAATGTTGATTAGAAGGTCAAATAGCCCCTTCCAGACAGCATTTAAACATTCTATTTTGTAAAATCCCTAAAGAAAGTTGTGCATGAGCACAAAATCCCCTTCCATCTGTAATATACTCCACCAATAAAACACAGCATAGAAATGAAAACTGAGAAAATTACAGTGACCTTTATGTACTGAGTAAATTCTCCTAAGCATGGACTTAAGCTTCTGTTTTTATTCATTGTGAACTGGTTCCTTTCTGTCATATTTCATTGTGCCTCATGGCCTGTTTGCGAAACATTGCTTCCATGTGCATTCTTTGTGAGTAAGCTCAAGGAATAAGCAGCTGCTCTCACCCTTTCAGCCTCCCTCTTTCTCCCTGTTCCACAGCACTCTGCACTTGATCCTCTGTTTTTCTCACTCCCTTGTGCAGCTCCTGGCCAGCCCTTTGACACCACCATGTTCTCTTGTCACTTTCACTGCAGGGGCAAAGGATAGTGGGAGTGAAGCCGAGGCATTGCTTGTTGTGTAGAGACAAATTTAGAAGAATAGTGGGGAGAGGAGGAGCAATTGCATCATACTGGGACACAATGGATGTGGATGAGCACCCTTCTGCCTGGTGACAGGCAGAGGTAGACATGAACAACTCAAGGAGTGGGTCAACACTGCAACATGGATAAGCTAAGAAGCAGTGTGTGTAACAAGGTATATACATGTGGGGAGGACAATTGGAGGGCATATGAATATAGGCCAGCCAAAGGTATTTGAAAATCTCACTGTGCCTGTGCTGGAGAGCAGCCCACAGCAGTGCTCTGTGCAGGGGCACAGCTGCTCTAGCAGACCCTGCACAGTGTGCTCAGCAGCCCCAGCCTTGCAGCATGCTGTGTCTTGCCTCGAACACAACGAGCCCCCCAAGGGCTGTTCTCTGTGGTGCTCATTAGCTGTATGCACCAACCCTGATGTGACACAACATTAATCAACACTACTTTGCTCACTTAACATAACATTTCCCTTCTATTGTTGCCCTACTTTTTGTGATGTAAATAACACCAGACAGCTCCAACTTTTCCAACTACATGCGAATAGCAAGCTGCAAGGAGGCCAACCATGGCTTCCTGAGTTTCTGATGTGACAGAGTTTCCTCTGCAGGGCTGAGGCACGAAGGGAGGTACAGGAAAGAGAGGGCTGTAGAGCAGGTTGGGAAGCCCACCATGTGCTGGCGTTTCTTACTAGCACCCTTTTACATGTGCTTTCTTAACATCAGCATTGCAGAGGCTAGAATTTTTTGAAGTAGAGGACAAACAATGGGTTAATGACATCCTGAGGGCAACACAATGCTGAAAATTTTTGTAGTTGGACGAAGCAGGTCAGATTTTTAAAAAAATTACTTTGGTTAAGTTACTGGGTTTAGGGGTTTGAGGGTTTGATAAAACAAACAAGCTTCATCAAATTTGGTGTCAGTCTGGTCAGTTTGAGCACTCCCAATGCTCCTAAGCTCTTTAAATGAAATAGAAGAGCAGATAACTTTCTTTGCTAGTCAGAGTCTTCTAGAAACCCAGTTTGCTCCAGTCTGCAATTTGCATGACCCCTTTTAGTGCCATTCTTCAGTTAGGAAAAGTGGAGCATTTAAATTCCCACCAAGACCAAGTCTACACACCGGAGCATTCTCATTTGTTTTGATTTAGCATATGCATGAGAGAGAATCTGTTCTTCTAATATATGCAAAACCCTAAAAGTAGAGACTCAGCACCTGATCTGCAGAGCAGGCAGAGAAACTTGTGAGAAGGCTTTGCAAAGACAATGGCTGTGTTATTAGCAGAAGACACATAAAGGTCATATAGAAACATGGAAACACACAGGAACATAGAAAGAGAGGCAAAAGAAGTTTTAAAGTATAATGATGCTATAATTGTTGGGGGTGCCAGCTTCAAAGTTAAGTGTCCTGCTCTCAGTAGCACCGGATGAACATGGCTGCATTATCTTCATGCCGCTGGAGCTCTCCTACTTCCCTCACTCACCAGGCTGGTGGTTCCCAAAAGGACTGCTCACAACAGTGCTGGACTTGCTGTCCCTCCTGAACTGACAGAGCTTTTACTGACTCTCAAAGAACACCCAAATCACTTCTGGGGCCATCTTCACGTGACTGATAGTAATAAGCACAGCTGCTTTTTAACAGTTGGGCTCAATGATCTTAAAGGTCTTCTCCAACCTAAACGATTCTGTGATGCTAAGAATTCAAAGCTATTAAGCACATTTCAATTTCCAGGACTCCTCAAATGGCAGACTCCAGCCACGGTCCCCCACAGGTGTTGATTTTGGGGTCGGTGACAGGATCTCCCGCTGCGTCCAAGCTCCGCCACCCCCACCGATGCGGATTTTTCCGGCTCGGCCCCCGACGGCGTGCCACTGCATGTTCGATCCCAGGGCTCGCCCACCCCCGCCGCGGCCCCCGCCCGCCTCCGGGGGTAGCCCCGGCCAATGGCGCCGTCTATGCCCGGCCCCGGGTCCGCCCCGTTAAACGGCGGCCCCGGCGAGGAGCAGCGCGTCCTCCTCGCCGCCCTGCCCGGCCCGCGGCCGCCATGGGGTGCGAGCGCGGCGCCGCGCTGCTGCTCCTGCCGCTCGCCCTCCAGCTCTGCCCGGGCCGCGCCGCCGCGCCCGCCCCGCGAGGTAAGAGGTCCTTTCTCCCGGCTGCGGCGAGATCTCCTTTCCCCTCTTCCATTAGAGAATGCTTGCAGCGTCCCGTCCTCTGCCCTCCGACGGGAGCCCTGGCTGGTAGGCAACAGGAACACCTATACAGGTGCGAGAGGAGCCGCAGCCGTCGGGGCGCAGGGCGCGCCCGCGGACTCGTCCCGGCGTCCACCCGCCGTGCTGGGCACCGCGGGACTGGCGCTGGGGACCGGAGGAGATCGCGGTGCAGCCGCTCCCCTGCAGTCAGCGAAAAAGTGTTTATCTAGGGGTGTGTGGAGCGTCTGAAGAGCGCTTTTTCGGTTGCAGGTTCTCATGAATGAGAAGTGAATTGCTAAGCCGTGAAAACTCGCCGGGAAAACTCTGTTACCTAGTAAAGTGCATAGAAAAGTGGTACTTTTAAACCCTGCATTTCTGTGGCAATGTTATGCACGTAGTAAGTCAGGAGCCATTATATTTTAGAGCTTGAGTAAAGTGGGTGGTATCGCTCTCCGGTAGCAGCTTGCGACTGCAACCAGCTCGGCTACTGAGAACAGAGGTTAGTGTAACTTAGTGCCGCTCCCGGAGCCTTTATAACTGCTCCTGGTTGCGTCTGCGTTTTTAACGCCTTCGTTTGCCTTACCGAACGATGTTTGAGACTTTAATCGTTTATTCCTTACTTAAGCAGATCTAAAGCCAATCAGAGTAATCCACCTGAATTTCCAAAAAGCCTTTGTTAAAGTCCTTCATGATGTAAAAACATTTCAGAAAATTGCTGCATTGAAAAGTCGGATATTGCTGTATTAAAAAACCCCAAAAGGGCAGGTTTTCAACTTTTTAGGGGCAGTAGCCAATGAAAAACCCCACTCAGTGTGTGACGTTTTCACCTTCTTGAATTCGGTCAGAAATAATCTCTGGGGGGAAGGGGTTAGGGATTCACTCCAGATGTCTAAGCCATCGTTAATTACCATGAAAAGTGCTGAACAGCAGTGGAGCAGTGTTTACATTTGCAGTTATTATGGTTAGCTGCGACTGGACAACTAACTTGGATGGTCTCAAAAAGCTGGTGTGATGTGGCAATGGAGTTAAGGGAAAGAAGGGATGTTTTAGTTTGAGCTCCATCCTCTCCTGTGCCACTAAATTCATTCCTCCATGCTTCTCCTTCTAGGGCTTCTCATCATGTCTTTTAGCTTTCACCTGAAGATGTTTTGGGGCAGATCTCCAAAGAGCATTTTGCCACTGTCTCATGGTGTAGCTCATGCCTTGTTAGCATTTTCATAGGAAGGTGAGCAGCCCCATTCTAAAAACCACAGAAAGAAGGTGGGGGAGAGAATTCCTGGTCTGTCTCACAAGTGGGCTCAGTTTAGCTTGGCGAGAATGCATGTTCGTACTCAGAGGCATGGCAGAGTCATCACTCTCACTGCATGAATGGAAACCAGCTGCTTATGTCTTTCAGCTTCAGCAATCCTCTTCTATCCATTTGGTCTCAAGTCTGCCTTTCCAGGGAGAGGAAGGAAGAGATTTTCAAAAAATGAAATCTGAAATCCTTGTGGGTCTTTTTTACCTATTTCTTCCAAACAAGCAATTGTCTCCATAACACCTAAGAGTTGTCTCTCTGCCAGCTTTACTAAGGATGTAAAATACGTTTTCATAACCCCATTGCTCTTCCACTAACCACATTTGCTAACACGTGTGTAGGCTGTGCTTAGATGGATCTGGTTACATACTGTAGATTGTGAAGGTATCCCAAGAAAGGGTTTGCTAACATGGCTGAGGAAATGTACTCTCTAGAATGCAACTATCAAACCAGTTTGTTTTCATTTAAGCATGTAAATTTCTAAAATTTCAGTAGTTGTTTTCTGTAACATTAGACAGATGTTTCCCAGTGTTTAGTCATTACTTTTATAACATTTTTAAGTGTTTGACCTTAGCGTTCATTAATTAGTTTAACGGGAATTGATATAAATTCAACCAATAGACCTAGAAGAACTGGACATAAAGTATAGCTGTATTTCATGCTCTCAAAGGCTTAAGTATTGCATTTCATTGCTCTGGCAGAGTAAACACAGCTGTATTTTTTGAATGGCTTTGACTTGTAAAATGCCGTTGTAAAAAGCATTTTTACAGCATTTTACTGCAGGGGCTTGGATGAGTTAAATCTTATACAGGTGGAGGCTGTGATCTAAAAAAAGTCTCTCTTCTAAAAAAGATAGTAAGCTGCATTTCACTCTCTTGAGTGGGTGGGCGCTTGGTTTGCTCTCTCTGCAGTAAATGTAGTGAGATTTCCAGCCTTTTGCACCTGCTGTCTGGGTTACTGGTGGTAACCCAGTGGGATGCTGTAAATGTAAACTGAATGAGAGAGAAGTCTTTTGACAAGGTCCATTCTCTAAGATGTGTTTCTTACTTGTTTGACAACAGTATTACTAGGGCATGCAAATCAAGTGCCTTACATTTTTTCTGTTGTGTTCTGAAATGAAAACTCATGATAGTCATAAGATCCTTGGACTCAATACAAGTAAAGACTTCAGTGGTGACCTGTATTTCAGTGGCTTAATGAAAAAAAGGGGAAAATCGCCATTTTTCTCTTTTTGGGAATAACATTAGTGTCTAGATGAATGGATGCTCCAGAATGAGCAACTGAAGCATCATGAACCCATGCTCTATTATAAGGGAACAGGGTTTCCCACATGTCTGTCAGTAGGTCTGTGTGCCCATGTGATTGTCCTCCAAGTGCTCTTCAGTCTTTTCCTGCTTGTAGTGTATAAAAACTCTGGATCTGTAGGATGGCCTCATCACCTCAGTAGATGATGACAACTTGGAGGTCATGCTGTGTAGACAAGACTCATCTGCAATGATCCACTACTTTTTCAGTCTGGGAAACTAAACTTAGTAGTACAACCACAAACTTGAATCAAGGTAGAGCACAATGTACTGTCATGTGCCTTTGCCATCTGCCTGGTGTTGTGGCTCTTCTCTTCTATTGTGCTGGTGTGGGAGGAAAATATGGTCCAGCTATGGCAGGTCTGTGGAGTGGCAGTGGCATACAACAGTTAAGTATGCCCTTATGTTTAAATAGTTCTTGTGCATAATCATTTATCAGACTTTACTGCAAGAATATAATATATTTGCTACTTTAATTGCAGTGGGTTGAAATAGGAGATAATCAAGAAACCTAATGGAATAGTTTATCGAGTTTGGAGACATCATGGATTTAGGAACATTGAGGAAAACCCCAGTTTTCTGTTGTCTCAGTATCATAAGGGACATTTCTGTCATATGTACAAGTATAACCACAGACTCTTTGCTAATGCGTTGAGGAAAAACTGAAATAAAAATTTGAAACAGCTTTCACTATTCCTTCAGGATAATTTTTTTTTTTTTTTTTGTCAGGACTGTATTTCTTTGTTTTCTGTGCCAGAAGAGAAAGCTGAATCTTATTTATATAATACATCTTCTGAAAAGTCAGTGAAGTGAGAAACACGTTGTGAACATAATAATGCTTACCTGGCTTTTTAGCATTTTAAATGGTGCCCTGCAAATGCCATCGAAGGATAAGTACTCTGAAAATTTGTCTGAAGATTTTAATGCTGAATCCTTTGACTAGTTGATACATGAACACAAACATCTGGATTGATGAAGCAGAGATAGGTTAAAAAGCTTTCTGTAAAGTGCATTCTCAGAAGAGAAGAATTTTAGAGATCTACCTGGAAATATTTAAGTGTCTCAATTTGAAGACTAGGTATTTCTATATTATTAAGTTATCAATAGTTCCTTCAGAAAGTAAAAGTTGCTAAAATAGTACCAGTTGCAACAAATTCTAGATGATATTTTGGTAGAATTGTAGGATAGTTTTAGCTGGCAGGCATCTTTAAAGGCCGTCTAGTCCAAACTCACTGCCATGTGCAGGGATCTTTCACTAGACCAGGTTGCTTAAGATGTTCATTCCAGGTTGAAATACATAATCTTTAGAGTTGATCATCCTATTGATGATTTTTTTGTTTGTACTAATTTAGGTAGGTCAAAGCATCCATATGAAAATAACAAAGAGTATATGGTCACAAGTGAGTGGCTTCAGACTACATTCTTCTTTGTTCATTATTATATTTAAATAGCTGTTGAAATTTGCTGCTTTTTTTTTTTTTTCCCAGTTTTTGATCTTCTTCCATATTCCAACAAAAGAGTGGTGCCAAACTTCTTGCAACAAGCATTTGGGGATCCTACACTGAATGAAATGTACTTGCTTTCAACCTTCAAACTGCAGCCAAAGAGCACAGCCACTGTTTTTGGCCTATATTCATCAGCTGACAACAGCAAACATTTTGAATTTATGGTAATGGGACGGATGAATAAAGGTGAGTTGTTTCGAATATGCATGGTGAAACTGGTGTTGGATCCATAGCTACTGGTGTGTCACAGATGGATGTTGACAAATGTGTGATTAACCTTTGTGCTTGAGTCATTCCTGTTGCATGCTGTCACCTTTCATATTCACTCTCACTCCTGTTCTCATTTCTTTCCTTCTCCTCGATGCTGCTCTCTCCTGGCCAGGGGAAGCTTACTAGACAATCAGCTGGTATCTCCACTTGACTGTGGTGCTTGCTCTGAGCAGTGCTACGAAAGAAGGAAAAAAAACATGGAGTATGGAGAAAGGAGTCAATTTTGGTTGGGTTTTTATTTCCTTTTCTTTTTTCCTTTTTCCCCTTGGGCCAATCACTGGTTCTTATTACTCAGGAATTCCAGGGACACACGCACATGCTGCCTCATGCATATGAAAGGCAGGTTCTTGTTCTGCAAGATCTTGACCCTGGAGGTTAGATGTGACTATGCAGGACAAACATTCCCAGCACTTACAGAATCTTTTGGGTGAATGAAAGTGTTTGTTCTCTGTTTATTGGAATCAGTTAATCAGGAGTCAGAGATGGACCTTCAGCTGATTTTTAGAAATAGAGAACTTTCACTGGTCTTTAAACCAGATCTAGGATATACAGCAATTTTAAGGTTCAGCAAAAAATTGTTGAATTATGTACATTATTGTTACTCCACTGACTTCACCATTGCTATGATAATATGTTAGTACAAGTGTTATAATTGGGCAGCTGAGTCCAATATACTGTGAAACTCTATTGAGAAATTTCAGTATATGCATAGGGAAATTATTCAATATGCTGAAGAAAAGCACACCTTTTGGTTGGCAATTGTAAGGGAAGGAGCTAGATAAAACATTGGTAGTTTAATCAAGTCTGACAAAATCCTCCTTAGTCAGGGAATAAGAGCTGTGTGTGGGTTTACAGTGGGTAATACATGGTCACGCAGCGTTATCAGTAAGTGTCATGCGATTCCTACCACTGACTAACGTATTTGCTGAATAAATGGTAGATTGCACATACTCCCTCTCTCCCGCTCTCACACACAGAATTATGTGTGTAAATGTTGTAGGTATATATAGGAATGCATACAAATGTGTCTCTAAACTTAATAAGAGTTTGAACATATCAAACTCTTCTTTTCATTTCCAAGAATACCTGCGTGTCTGATGGCTATTGATATACTTTAACACACTTAAAAAACTTTCTGATGGAAGGTAACATGGCTTCTTTTGGTTTTGTTCTCAGTATATTGGTCTTTGAGAAGCTTCTGTGACAGGACAGACACACCAAAGGAATATAGAAGGGCAGCATGAAGCAACTTTTCCTGTCAGTGACTGGTATTGAGTAGATGTAACATATCTGATATAAAAGACTGACCAAACAGAGGGAGACTTTTTACTGCAAGACTGTTTCTTGGATCTCTTTGCCTTCTTATTACCTTAGAGCACCTTGTTCAAGTCATATGGCCATGTTTTCACATATGATTTCTCCCCAAGTGTCAAGGATCTCATATGGCTACTTTGTACAATAAGTTAAAATGCATCCAGGAGATTGTCATGTGAGCTGAAAATGTGGAGTGTGGGGGCTGTTTATGATCCTCACGAGAGGGTCACTTAAATGATGAGCCAGTGTTGGTGTCTCAGCAAAATGCACGGTCTAATTATCTACAGTTTTGGAAGAATGCATAAGTGCATTACTTCTCCTGCATAGTATTTCCACTTATGCATCCAAATGTGATCTAAGGAGCTCAAAGCAGGCCTTAGTTATCCTTAAAGTGTTCTGGGTTTGTTGTGGTATACCTGATAGTAACATCTTTGTGATGCTTAAATGTTTTTAAAAGCACAGGTATAAATCACTGAGTAGTGGCTCAACTAGTTTTGACTAGACCAATGTGATCTCTGTGTGGAGCAAACAGCAGTTAATGCATAGAAGTGTTGTAATTTAACAGTTCTGTGAAGCAACTCCTACTTGCTGGTAGAAGTGGTAGTTTAATTGAAAATCTGTTTCTTAAGCAGTACAGGTGGCACTCTCATGAATGTCTGTAAAATATTCAATCAGCAAACATGTACTGCAGGGGCTTGGATGAGTTAAATCTTATACAGCTGGAGGCTGTGATCTAAAAAAAAAATCTCTCTTCAAAAGCCTACTCTGGTTTAACAGATGGATATTTGGCTTTGGCTGAGGAAAAATGGTTGATCCTCCTTCCAAGGCTGATTGCTCCTTGTCCTGAAACTATTCTGGCAGGGTCCATTCTAGGCTCTGACTCCATCTCCTCTTTCTTTCTCTAGGCTTCTGTTGTGTTTGGTCACTCTGAGAACAGGGTCCAGATTCAAAGACCTTGCCTTTTATATGACCAGGCGTGCATAATATTCACATAAATAAAATGCCTGAAATCTACTCCGTCTTGCTCGATCTTTGAGTTTGCCAAGGAGTGCTACCTTTTAGCAAGTTACTGGTGACGTCATGCATCTTTGCGAAAATCTCAGGTCTGGCAGTATTTTGACATAGACAGCAGTGAAAACATTCCTGATATTGATCACAGCTGCTGAGGCTCTAGCACTAGCAAAGATTTTAAAGATGGAGATGTACCCTGCCCCATTCATGCTGGTATAAATCTAGGGGGTTTTTAATCATGAGACTGAGCAATTAGAAAAATTATATGGAGCGTGTGCACAGTACCTCAAGTCACCAACAAACAGAGGTATCACAGCATCAAAGCACTTACATTAGTAGTGGGGAGCTGGGAATATAATTTGTTAAATGAATAGAAATTGAATGGTTTCAGTAAATAGGTGTTATTAGCTCCGAAAATAGTAATAGCTTTTCCCTGGACTATGTCCACAGTTTTTAGTTGACCATGTGTCAGGCCATTTGTGAGCTTTCACTTGATGCAACAACAGCCTTCTGTGAACTTCAAACAGGTGTTCACAAGAACCAGCATTTAACTGTTTAGGTGCCTAGCAGCTGTGCAGCTTGACTTCTCATGCATGTAACTCTTACCTGCAGGAAATAAGGGATGTGCAGTCTAGTGATCAGTGGGATCTTTGAAACAGGATCTGTCTGATATTTTAGGGTAGTTATGGGCTGTCCAGATGTGCTCGGCTCCTTGCTTTTGCAGACATGCAGTTGGAGAGCCAGGGAGAGATTTTGTGGAGAGAACCAGCTAGCTGGTCTAAGAGATTTAGCTTGCAGATCCTAGCTTATTGATCCAATTTCCTCGGGAAAGGGATGTTTTTTCAATATTATGCAGCAAGTATTTGTTGTAAGAGTATTTGTTTTTCTGCTGTTGTGGTCTTTCATGGTGCATTTTACTTAATAAAATGAGAATTTTTATTGGATTTTAAAAGCATTCACTAATGCTTTTAAAAAGAGTTGCGAGGGGGCTTAGTCATCTTTAGGGGTGGGAAATGTCTTTTCTGCATTATATTTTATTTGTTAAGTTTTTTTTAACTAACTGTTTGTTGTAGAGAAGTGCAGGGATCATGCTTCCTTTGGTTTCTTTAATTGTGCGCTTGGATACACTGTTAGATGGCTTCACTGACTGCTATATGCATCACTGAAACTGATTTTTCTAGTTACACATTTCTGCTACAGAGTATTTCTAGGTCTATAAGATATGTACATTCCGAAGTGCTGACTGCAGGCTACTTGCTGCACCCTGTAACTTTACCTTTTGCATTTTGGCACTTTATGTAAAGCAACATTTGTTAAGCCAGTTAGAGAGGCAGGACAAAGCACTGGAAAACATTGTGCAGGCAGCAATTCTTTACAAATAGAGAATCATGCAAGAGTCCTGGTAGTGCTGCTCTGAGTTGATGTCCCGTTTATTATTACCGTTATGGCTGTATATGGGATGCATTTACAAAAGCTGATATTTGGAAAAATAACAGAACAATTGAATATTTCCACAGGATCTTCCTTGGTTAGCCTTGGGTGTTTCCTGCCTTCTGACAGTCCTTCTGTGTATTTTGTCCTAGTGGTGCTGCGCTATCTGAAGAGTGATGGAAGGTTGAATTCCGTGATCTTTAGCAACATCCAGCTGGCTGATGGGAAGCCCCATGCTGTTATCTTGTGGCTGAGTGGTCTGCAGCAGGGATTGAGCACAATAGAATTGTATCTGGACTGCCTGCAAGTAGGTGCCATTGAGGACCTGCCAAAACCATTTTCAGCACTGTCTCAGAAGCTGGTGGTAGTTGAGTTGCGTATTTTCCAGGAGAAACCACAGGTGAGCACAAAAACTGGGAAGAGGCTGAACACTTAGAGGGAGCACCAGCAATCCTCTGGATCACTGAATTCAGACCTCAGCTCTTGCAGCAGCCAAGCTCTGTACAATAGTGCTTCAGTAATATTTGACATTAAATTGTGAAATAAATGTAAATATAACTTCTGTGGAACAGGTGAAATCTTAGCTTATGTGAACCCTGTAATAATTCTGCTATTTGTTTTAAACACAGTTTTTAGCTTTTTAAGTGAAAACAAAAAAATTACTGCCTCCTTTACTTCTGTATAGGTGTTTTTTGGGGACTGGACTTTTTGCAAGACTTAGCAGATAGACTAAGGGCATTTCTTCATCAGCTGTTCACTATCAGCAATGCTTGACTGAGTATAGGGCTTTCCTCATCATAATAAGCCACAGGGACTAAAAAAGACAAAAGAAAGGGAGTACTCCTGGGGTGCTAGAGTGCAATCCCCACCTGTTTGACTACAACAGCTTTTCTTCTTCTGTCTGCCAACCAGGAGTTGGCACAGCTTCCTGTCATCTCCCTATTGGCATAAACAGTGACTTCCTCAGCATCTTCCATCATCATTAAACAAAAGTATGCATTAGAAGGTGCAAGGCAGTCTGCCCCCTTTGTGTCATTGCAGGCTTGAAAATGAGCCTTTTTGTATGGAGAATAACTGAGGTGCTCACATTCCTGACATGAATGTATACCTATTTGAGAGGAGGGAAAAAAGACTGCTTTGGATTCACTTTAAAAAAAATCATATGCCACAGATACCTAAATATGTGGACTTCTTATTATGTGAGATCATATGAATTCAACAGTAAAAAAGAAATCAAAATAAAACCACAGCTATAGGAAAATCTTCAAGGCAATGATTAGGGATTTTATACACTTCAGATGGTGACAGATGGCCCTGAAGTGAACAGTGTAGAAGTCCTTCACGCTTAAAAAAAAAAAAAAAATTACTTTGTCTGAGATTTTCTATTTTTTTCAATTGTTGTACCCTAACTGTGAACTCTATTTTTCCTGTGAGCCCAGGATACACTAGATGAGCTGAAGCTGGTAACTGGAGGAACCCTTGCTGAAGTGGGGAACCTGCAGGATTGTTTTCTTCAACAAATTGAGCCTGTACCTCAGTACACTGGTAAGACCTGCAACCAGGAGTTAAAATTGTTCCTTACGATACCAGTGCAAGGAAGTTAATATGATGAATGTTAACAATGTGGAGCTTTATAGTCAAGTAATAAAAATTGAATTATAGTCATGATAATTTCTCTCAATGTTTTAGACATAGCTCAGTTTGAAAACGGTCACCGTTGCTGTTGATAAAACAATGATTTGCTGTCCTAGTGAAGAAGTCTGTAATGATTAAAAGAGCTTTTTAGTCTAATTTGGGAGGCAAATTCTTGAGATAATCATGTGTTTTTGTCAGCTTAATAATATTTTAAGTATTCAAATTGCAGACAGTTGCAGATAGAAAGTAGTCCTAAATGTGATACAGTGCTACAGGCTTTATGAAAACAGGTAGATGGATGGCATTGCAAGACCTATCCATGTACTTATACTCATGTCCAGTATTCATCTTCTGCTGAGCACTGGACTGTCCCCAAGAGGGTAGGAGCAAGGTGTGAACAAGGTCGCAGGACACTGAAGAACATGTTTGTGCTACAGCTGCAGAACCTGTAGGTCCATGTGGGAAGAGCCATTGCAAGGCAGACGCTAGTCCTGCCACAAGTTAGCCAAGGCTTTTGTCATTGGCTGGAGTGGATGTGTGATTTAAAACCAAGTCCTTTTCTGCCTGTGCTGAGCATTGTGGAGACTGAGCTGAGAACAGGGAGGAAAAGAAGAAGCTGAGGCTACTATAGTTCCTGCACATTCTCAAGGGCGGGGTGCAATCCCCCATGTTAGGCAAGAGTGCTACCTGACATCTGGACATAGAAAACCTGTGCTAGACTGCCCCATCTTTAGCCCTCCCTAGTTCCTGTCCATCTGCCTTTCTGCTGTGGATGTGAGGGAGAAGAACGGCTTCATGCT
This sequence comes from Pyrocephalus nanus, assembly GCA_038380795.1. Classification (NCBI taxonomy): domain Eukaryota; kingdom Metazoa; phylum Chordata; class Aves; order Passeriformes; family Tyrannidae; genus Pyrocephalus; species Pyrocephalus nanus. The sequence continues at coordinate 22,627,168 of CM076263.1, forward strand.
GTGTGTGCAGTATGTTAATATGTGACAACCATGGGGAGAAAACTGAGGTCAAGGTTTGAAATAGAATCCATAAGAAGTTCTTTTTTCTCACACCCTTTGCTGTTCCCCCTGCCAAACCCATACCCTGCAGTGTTGCTGGTTTTGATAAGAATAGAGACAAGACACTGAACTTCTATATGAGAGCATATGAGGTTTCAGGTTACAGCAGCTTTCTCATTTGTAACTTTTTGCTCACAAATCAATGATGCAAACGGTAGCAATACAGACAGATACTGTCCTCTGTGGCTGCCTTCACATGGCTTAGCCTCTCAAATTCAGTTGCTTATAACCTTCAAGTAGAATCAGTATCATTAATAATAATAAAAGACAATTTACATGAATACCTTTGAAGTCTACATAATCAAATTCACCAAAGGAAAAGGTTCAGATGTTCCAATAGCAATATTAACTCAGCTGCCTTGCACTTTGAGTATTCTTCATGATACCCTTTTATGGGAGCAATATATCAGATAACCACAGTTTTGCCTTCAGCCAGAAAAAGTTGGAATGCAAATGTTTAGCTCTATAGGGGTGTGAGACCCATGTATCTTGGTAAAAGTGTGTGCTTTCATATTAATTAGAAAATCCTTGGCAGTGCTTAGGACCTGAATAGCTGTACGTGGCTTTCCCTGTGTGCCTGGTTATTGCTCACTGCTTTGGCAGCAGCATTCCCTCCATGATCAGTTTGTGAGGCTGAGACACCTAAGCAGTGTAGATGAGAATATGAACCTGTTGTTGAACCTGTGTATTTGGATTCTCCTGTTTGGGTAGGAAAATAGAGTGTAAGATGCACTGGGTTTGGTAGGTGAGATTAGTATGCTGCATGTAGTCATCTCAAAATCATTCAGGTCAGAAGGGATCTTTGGAGGTTGTCTGGTTTGTGTAGAGTACTTGAACCTCAGAAAGTGTATAAAAAATAGCTATGTTGCACAAGACTAAAGGTTCTTTTAACCTGTCTCCTGTTAGAGACAGTATGTCGATGTAGGTCCAAGGGCAAGCATAGAAGGGAATCGACTTCTAGTGTGGTTTTCTCTACATACTCCCCTATTCTCCAGTGGTTCACTTTATTCAGAGCTCTCAACTTGGAGATGAAGTCTCTGTGTTTTGTACTGAATATATGTTTTCTTCCATGTATCTGTCCTGTCAGTTTTGAATGCGCAATTGAAATTGTCTCCTGGCAAGAAATTGACCACATCTGAGGAGATATCTCCTCCTGTTTACTTCGAACCTGCCTCTTCCTAATTCCACATGCAACTTGTATGTATAGCTTCTTTGGTGGAGGATTATAGACTGACAGGAAACTGTTCTCTTGTCAGCCATCATACTTTAATCATGGCTGGATCTCTGGCCAAGTAACCACAGTCCTCCAGAGTTCAGTAAGTTGGACAGTGCTCTCAGGCACATGGTATGATCCTTGGGGTTGTCCCATGAAGGGCCAGGAGTTTGACCCGATGATCCTTATGAGTCCCTTCCAACTCAGAATGTTCTGTGATTCTACGAATACTGTTCTCTTTGAATGATAATTCAGGATTCTGACTTTGCCAGATGGGGGCAAGTGTGTTTCTTGAGCCAGTATTGAACCCAAGAGAGCTAGAAGAAATATCTTTGAGGCATTCCATGGTGGCCTGCAGTTATACCTGTTTTTACACATGCATTTGCCCTGCTTGGGCAAATGAGCAGTGCAGTGAAGCTAGTTGCCTGCTCTAAGTCCAAGGTCCTGTACTTGAACAGTTTCCCCAAAGAAGCTGTTGATGCCCCATCAGGAAGTGTTGCAGGCCATGCTAGATGGGGCTTTGAGCAACCTGGTCAAGTGAAACATGTTCCTGACATGGCCAGGGGGTTGGACTAGATGATCTTTAAAGGTCTTTTCCAAACCAAACCATTTTATGATTCTGTACTGCAAGGTCCTGGCAAGAGAAAGACAGGGTGGCTCCCTGACATGACTTCAGTCTTACAGAGAATGAGTTGTGTCAAGGGACTTCAGTTTCCCTGTTGGACAGTAATACTTCAGAGCGGTCTCTGAACTTAATTATTACCATGAAAGCTATTCTGTTATTCATATGGTTACTGACTCAGAGTATGAAGCTAGGGACTAGCTGAACTGGGGAGTTACCTTAGTGGGTGGAGTGTGGATGAGAGAGACTACATAGTAGGACCAGTTATCTGTACAGCTTGAGGCTGGTATCTTTTGCTTAACCTGCTTGCTCCTGGGAAAAACCACCCTGCAAGGTATTTTGGGTTCACAGCTCCCTTAAAGGCCTCTCTGAGTTTTTATCCCTGAATGCTGGTTATTCTGCTGCAGGTGGGGCAGTCTTTATTAAAAAAAAAAAACAAACCAATAAGTAAATCAACAACAGGTGTGTGCCAGGTTCCACTATGGAATTCTAAAATTATCATGATATTATGTCCTGCTACTGTCCTCCAAATAAAAATAAGGCAAAGTTGGGACTAGAACAGAGGCAGGTTATTGAATAGGTGATTCCCAACTTTTTAAACTTGTTCAGTGTTTTGATGAGAAAATCTGAAATGAAGAAAACATAGTATGTGGAGAGTTGGACAGTTCCCAGTAGGATGTTTGGAAAAAGTTAGACATGCTTTGAAGTACAAAACAATGAGGTAAACATTAAGAGAAGCATTTTTCATATAAGCTTTCAGTACTCACAAAAATAACATGTGAATAAACCTCCCTGAAGCTATTGGGCATAATATCAAAATATCGTGCCTGCCTAGACTGAAAGAGCATATATTTTTGAAGTTTGTCTTTAAATGGAGACTTAGAGAAGTAAACAAATATCTGCTTGAGAGAGGTACAAACTCAGAAGCAATTAACAAGTAGAAGGAACAGCAAGCTACTGTGCTAAATATGCTCTCTGCTTCTCCTCTGTCACTGGCTCAAAACCACTATTTCATTTAACAGGTAAGAATGTCATGTGAACATCTTGGATTGGCTCTGGTCCTTTTCTTATGGCTCATTACAGATGTAACTTTTGGTCTTGTCTTAGATGTCTTTTTTGTTACTTTGGTATTGAGAACTGGTTTTGGTGTGAGGTCATAGAATCACAGAATATTCTGAGTTGGAAGGGACTCAAGGATTGTCGAGTCCATTTCCTGACCCTGTACAGGACCATCCACAAGAGTCACACCATGTGCTTGAGAGTATCATCTGAATGCTTCTTGAATTCTGTCAGGCTTGGTGCTGTGACCACTTCCCTGGGTAGCCTTTTTCAGTGCCCAGCCACCATCTGGGTGAAGAATCCTTTTCTAATATCCAACCTAAACTTCCCCTGACACAACCTCAGGCCATTCCCTCAGGTTCTGTCACTGGTCACCACAGAGAAGAGATCAATGTCTGTCTCTCCACTTCCCCTCTCTACTTCCCCTCATGAGGAAGTCGTAGACTGCAATGAGGTCTCCCTTCATCCTCTTTTCCAGGCTGGACAGACCAAGTGACCTTAGCCACTCTCTCATACAGCTTCTCCTCCAGATCCTTCGCCATCCTTGTGACCCTGTTCTGGATAGTGTGTTGAGTTTTGTGAGACCAGGAGTAAATGCAGCCATGAAACTTCTGTACAGTGTGATGAGCTGCTTTTCAGAAGACTGTTGCACTTACTAAAAACACTGGTTTTCAGTGCAGGTGCTGTTGGTGGGTGGTCAGAGCTTCCCAGTGAGCTTGCTCAGAAATCTGGGTACCTCTACTTCGAAAAAGTATCAGTTGTGGTGACATGGAATGCACTTATGCAGGGTGTCTTCCATTGTATGCACATATACTTCGTGCCCCAGCCTTGTATTCCTTCTCTAGTTATCACAGATACCGAGTATTGAAATACTGAAATAGGGTTGCTGGTCTGGGGGCAGTGAGTAACACCAATGGCATTAGTTGCCTTAGAGAGCCTTGACACTGAAATAATGTTAGGGAAATCACAATCTTGTTTCTCTCTGTGGAGAGGTTTCTGCTTTGCCTGTTTCTGTGGTATACATGGAGTTCGGTTCTGGAAAAGCCTTGAGTTCATGCAAATTACACTATAGAAATTTGAGATAAATACTGTGTTTGCTGTGGTGATTCCTACAGGGCTTAAATAACAGTAATGTCTGTCCACCTTTGCTCTTCTGTCTTAATGGGGTTTCCATCTTACATCTCAGAAATTACCACGGCAAATGAAGGAGAATTATGTCTTGCACTCTTTTTCATTGCTGTTTCCCTGCAGGTGATTATAGTAGGCAGCTGATGGGTCAGATGATGCAGATGAACCAAATACTGGCAGATGTGAAAGACCTGCTCAGACAACAGGTACTGTATAAAGGCTTCAGTGTGAAATATCCCAAGCTTGCCTTAAAACTGCCTGCCAGACTATGCAGTTCTTAAGATTACACACTTCTCAGTTCCGGAGCTGTTGCCAGGGTATTTTTACGTCGTCCTTGCTGTTGCTTTACGCTGTACCTCTGGTATGTACAACTGCTTGTGATTCTTTATTCTGTATGGATACCAATGCATCTAGAGCTCTTGCTAATGTGTTTGATTTGCCAAATGATTTCTTTCCAACTATTGAAGATCTAGTTAGAGATGCTAAAGATGCTTTAGAACCTTTTTGAAGATCTGAATCAATAAAAACTCATGTTATTCTTGCAACTCATTTTGTGGATTTAAATGAAGACTTTTGGCAAACCACACAGGGTATGGCCCATGTGGCCGAGGCTTTAAAACCATTAATACCACCACTTACTACTGAAATACCTAGGGGAAACTTAGTTGACAGAGACGAAGCCTCGGAAATTCCATTAGCGGGTCTTTTTGCACATCAAGAAGAAAGGATAGTCTCTGCTATTCCTGACCATCCCATAGTCGCTAGAGTACACACACGTCTGCGGGTATACGTGACTCTCAACGAGCAAGCCCTTGAGAGAGCACGCAGATTGTTGTGGTGGCATTACAATTGTCTGATTTGGGGGGAGACCACCGTCACAAATTACATTTCCCGTTTACGAACTTGGTTGAGTACTCCTGAAAGATACAGGGGTCGAGATGCCCCAACCATTGAAGAGACCACTAGACCAATTAGAGTGGAAAGACAAGGCCCAGGTGGTGCTATGCCGACTAGAAGATCTCGTGGACTCGAACCTCGTAGACGAAAGGTTAAAACAACCGTTGTCTACGGGAGAAGAAGATCCAAATCTAGGGAAAGATCAGGGAGGAATGACAGCAGTTGCACGGGGTCCCCTCTCCCTCAGGAGCAGAAGGGATCGCAGAAGATCCCCCTCGGGAGCAAGGAGAAAGGCATACATAATCTGGGTAAATTGCAGGGCTTGTATAAAGTGCACGGTTGTACGTTTAATCCTGATTGGAAAGTACCATCTATTAAACGTACCGATTTCAAACTTGATACCATCACTGAAATACCTTCACGTAATTGGAAATATTTGACTCTAGCCAAATTCTGGCCCAAGAGCATTTCCTATTACCCGGTTAATACCGGAATCAAAAATAAATACCCAGGAAATGAAATCAGGCACCAGGTAATTGTAATGCAGTACCTAGCTGAGCTCTCTGCACATGGTATTCTTTACAGAAGGGAATCTAAGCATGTTGTCTCTTTTCAAGGGAGCCCTTACCCTTGGGAAGCGAAATACCTCTGCCAAAAACAACATGGGACAAAGTCAGAAAAAACCCATGTTGGAGTACTGCTTAGACGGTGGAGAATTGCTGTTGCAACAATTAGCGGGAAGGCTGATGCCAAAAGGTACTCTTTCCGCAAATGCACAATTTCCAACGGTAGATCATGTGATAGATCATGTGACTACCATGGAGGAAGCCAACAACCTAATGAAGGCGGGGTTAAACCCGGAAGGGACTTTTTGCAGACTCGGTATTACTGCGTCACGTCCAGTTCCCCCTCAACCGACGTGGAACCCGGAAGAAGACCAACGGATCAAACAGGGATTCATGGTAGGACAATACCAACGAAAAACCGCGGCCAAACAAGAGGCAGAGATTCGTTCTATCCTGTCTCCCGGCAAGCCAGACCAGTGGACCAAAGTGCCAACTGATCCTGTGCTGTTGAAACCAGCGTCCCTGATTCCTTCGACTCCAGAGGCGCCGTTGACGTCAGGGACCACAGAAGTTTCAACCCAGGTACCGATATCTCCGGTAGCACTAATAAAGAAAATGTCTGGTATATTCGGCAGAATACTAGCTTCCCTAATAGGATTACTGGTCGTGTGTTTCTTGTTGACAAGAATAGTAGAAATACTGAGGAAGCTAGATTGGTGGTGGACTTCTCTCAAAGGCAAAAATGCTTTGCGGTATCCAAAATACTAGAGCCCAAACCTCACCTCAGTACGTAGGATCCTGCCCATGGACATGCCCAGGATTTCTTTGGACTTATCTCAGGCTTTTTATCATATTCCTATTAGCTACCTAGCGGTAGCCAGCTTGCTATATCTGACGGACAATGTGTCTACTATTTTAGGAAAGCTCCAATGGGAGTCGGTCTCAGCCCTTTTCTCCTCCATTTATTCTCTACTGCCCTCGCAGCCGAAATACATAATCGTTATAACGTTTGGTGTTTTGCTTATATGGATGACTTCCTCCTCTGCCACCCTAACGCTCGTTATCTTGAGTCAGTTAGCCACTCTATCTGCACTGTTTTTCAAGAACTAGGAATCACCGTTAATGTCGACAAATCTACACCTGCGCCGACACGTGACTTCCATTTCCATGGATACCAATTGACTGACAAGTGGGTCGAAATCCATCCTGACCAATGGACAGTGCTGAGAAGGACTCTACGTCACATCCATGTTGGAAAACAATATGATTTGAAAATAATTCAGAGACTTGTGGGACATTTGAATTATGTTTTACCTTTTACGCGCGGTAATGTAGAAATGCTGAAACCAATGTACTTAGCTCTGACTGAAAAATCTAATTTTGCTTTTTCTACTACATACAAAGCTTTGCTCTACAAACTCACAATGGGGACATGCAGGTTAATCATTAAACCAAAACAAACATACCCATTGCCCCGTGTTGCAACTGATGCAACCCTAACACATGGCACAATATCCCATATCATCGGCGGGTGCGCAGTGTTTACCTTTTCAAAGGTCAGGCCTATCCACATACAAGAATTGCTGATGGTATGTTTGGCCAAGTTGATGATTAACCCAAGATGCATTTGCACAGACTCAACCTTTGTCCTGCACAAACGTTTCTCCACCTTGCCACGGTTGTTTGCGATGTTTGCGAAGCGGGTCTTGCAAACACTGACTTTGTACTTTGTGCCCAGCAAATACAATCTTGCTGATGGGCCTACCAGGCATAAACCACCTGATTGGACTGCTCTAATGTACACGCCTCTCTGGAAGGCCTTAAAACTGCCTGCCAGACTAAGCTTGCCCCTTTGATGGAGTCAGTGCAGAATTCATGTGAACAGTAAACTCCTGTATAGAGTCCACTGCCTTGGAGGAGTGACACAATGGAGAAGAAATAACCATATAGGTCCTTGTACTCTGTGCTATGGAGAATCATTGAATGTGGGAGTGTAGGGGACTTGCTTATTCAGATCCAGAAAATTTTGTGTCTGAAGTGGTGAGGAGCTAGAGCAGCAGTCCTAACCCCCTGTTAGATAATGGTAGGTCTGTTGCACAGAACTGAAATTGCATTTGTTTCAATTGCTTGTGGATGTCAGACCTGGAATTGCTGGTGGCATCTTTTGATTAAATATGTCATTCTTTAAGGTTCTGTTGATGAAGGCTGAACTGAAGTACATCCATTATCACTATCCTTAATTTTATGGAATATGGAGAGCATCTCATTTAAGACAGATTACCTAGGTCACATGGTTTGAGTGGCATCTTGGGGAATAATGGTTTTTCCTGCAGCTAGGTGCAAACCAGAACTGCCCATACCCAAATAATACATTGGGGTTTTTTTCTATATTCTCAAGGTCAAAGAAACAACTTTTCTGAGAAATACCATTGCTGAGTGCCAAGCGTGTGGTAAGTATTCCTGATAAGGCTTCTAATTCAGATAAGATGCACAGTTGTTTTAAAACTGGTATTGATTGTGTTAGCTTTATGTGGTTTCTAAGAAGCATTTTTTTTTTAAATACTGTGTCCAAAGTTCTAGGTGTATTGAACACAAATTTAAAATAGATTTTCATTAGAGGAAAAAGCTTCCATAGCCCAGACACTCACTTATTGGGGGATAAAGCACCACTAAACCAAAAAGTGTTACTCATGCTGTACTGTCAGCTTTTGCTCTGCCACAAAGCTATGCCACATATTCCTGTGGAGGGAGCCATTGTGTGCCACATATCTCATGCACAATCTTAGTAGAAGGACAAGGGAGGAATCACGTTCTGCTCTAGCTGGTATTGTCAGTTTGAGGAAGATCCTATGCAGTCCACCCAAAGTTCTTTTAATTCTAAGGAGGCAGTCCACCCTAACAGCAGTAAGACCCAAAAAGGTGGTCATGATTTTTCTCTATATGAAACAAATAAACACTTTTCCAAATGTCATTGCATGGCCCTCCTGCATAAGTAGGATAATCAGGACATGCATACAGTCAGTATAAAAACAAATATACTCCCTTCCTGGGTGGGACAAAAGGTCTTAAATGCATCAGACCTTTTACTTGATTTCTTCTAGTCTGTAAGCCTCATCAAAACTCAAGTTGAGCTCTAGGCAGGATAACCCATATGTGTGTCAAAAAAAAAGTCTAAATCCTGCATACATCTCTACCAAGGTTTAGCACCTGCCAGAGTTCTCAAAAGACCTTGGGCTGGTCTCTGTGCACCTAAACTGATGTATGTGCATGTTCCTGTAGTGTTTGTGGGCTTCCAGCTGCTGCTTCTTTATTATTCTTATTTATAGACTTCCAGAGATGCTGTTGTGAAACCACAACCCTGTTTTTCTTATGAAGTGGTAGTGTTGCTTATTTATCCAGAGAAATGCCTTGTACTTGTACCCTCATACTTCAGTCCCTTGGGCCATCTGAGGTCACAAGCTTTCTGAGTTTTCTCTCCTGACCAGCAGCAGATCTGCTGGGACTAACTATGCGTAGCCTGGAGAAGCATGTGGACCTAAAAAAAATAGCATCAGTTTCCCATTGTTGGGAACACAACAAGCTCCTGGGCCATTCCTAGTGTAAAGTCTCTTCAGCCACAGCACAGTGCAGAGACACAAAGTGTCTTGGGAATTTCTTCAGAATGCTTCCCAGCTGAAAGCCATAATGAATGTTTCTTTCAGTCACTGAAATGGTTATTCTTTCTGCATTAAAGGTTTGGGAACTGTGAGTTTTCCAACTCAGCTTCCAAGGCGCCCTAAACCCAAATGTGAAGTTAGCTCCTGCTTCAGGGGAGTGAGATGTATGGAGACAGCAGAAGGATTTCAGTGTGGGCCCTGCCCTGAAGGACTCACAGGAAATGGAGTTACGTGCTCAGATATTGATGAGGTAAAATATAGACTTTCAGTGAATTAAAAAATAAACCAAAACAAATAACTTTTTATATATATATTAATGCATTGCTAGTACTTGCTGTCATCAGCATTTGCTGATTGCTTGCACAGTGAATATTAATTCATTCTGATTTGATTCTATATACCTATTTTGCTGCTGCTGCAACTTCATGGAGGTTATATGTATGAAAACTTGAAATACTCTGGTGAGTTGAGAAGTCACTTAAAGGAATTCAATGTTTGGAAAAAATACGAAAATTAGAACCAAGCAAAATGAACTTTTGACGTAGTTGTTTCTATTCCACAAGAAGATGCAGTAGCTTGTGTTATAGGCTGCAGAACCACTTGTCAAAATGAGCTTTGCTTCTTTAAATTGTCATGCTCCTGACACGTGTCATACTCATGCCTTGGAGACCAAAATTTTCTCTTCAACACAAACTGGACCCATCTTTTCAGGCTTACCCTAAAAGTCTATGAAAGAAAATAAACATTTATTGTCATTATTCCTTTTGCTGCTTTGTGTTTGTGTTGAAATCCAATAATGCTGACTTTAATCTATTATTTTCTTGTGCTGTATATTAGAAGTTCAGAGCTTGCTTGTATTGAGGACTAAGTTAATAAATTTACAGTCTCTTAAATGATTAAAAAAACCCTGTGTTAACTGGAATGTGGCACAGAAACAACAAAACCACTTACAGATTCACAGCATTTTTTCTGTGTGATGATTTTTGACATTACTCTTTAGTAATTTTTGTGGAAAAGCACCTGGATATAGTAGACCAGGGAACCAGCACAATGAAGTCATAAACTGTGCCTGTGGATAACACAGTACTAGCAGTGTACCAGAATAATGATGTAAAACAGCAAAAGCAATTCCTTTTTTCTCCTTCCTAGCCAACAGGAGATGTGCTTTGACTGCTCCTTTGATTTGCTCCCTCCTGTAGACCACCACCAAGAAGGATGTCCTGTGTCCAACTTGTCTGTGAAAAACACTGGGCAGAGTGTTTTGAAAGTGGGTTGAATGTGGCCATTTCCCGAACTGTAGGCAATGTGTCTTGTTTTGCCTCACATGGCATGAACTGTGTCTGCTGCAACAGAAGGTGCAGAAGAATGGAGGTGAAGCTCTGAAATGTGAAGGCAAATGGTGAAACCATGACAAGTTTGGTATGAGTTTCATGCCACAAACAGCTGTGGTGAGATACTGAAGCCAGCCTGTGCGGAGTCCACCACAATGGATAGGCTTTGCTTTCTGAGCTATTTTCAGAGTGAGGCAGAGCATGACAATAGTCTCTTCTATGCCCTTTTCAGAATTGGAGCAACTCTACCCATTACAGCAGTGATGGGAAAACAGACTGAAACTGGTTTATAGTGGCTTGATGTTAACATGGTTTTCTGTGAGCAGTCAGGCTCTGCCACAGGAGATTGATGTGCCTTTGTCCTCATGCCACCACTCCACATGATAAACCTGATCTCACATTAGAAATAGCAAGGAAATTTTGCCAAAGTGGTGCTATAGAGATACAGACTTGCTTACGTGAGGTCTTTATGTGGACACTGCTATTAAAATACCACCTACTCTGGAGTGGTTTTGTTCAACCTACTTTAGCAGCTAGATATTTACTTACAGTTGCACAGGAAGAAATAAAGAAGCAATGAATGGCAAAAATTTTGAATTGTCTAATTAGAGGGGATATGTCATGTTACTTGTTTTCCTAAGTTAACTAAGACTATGAAAGAAAGTAATTTTTTTAAAAGGTTTTTAGTAATCTTTTCTGGGAGAGCATCATTCTACTGAATGAACTATTTCTGTACTTCCTAGTAACAGGTATCTAAAAAGAAGTTCATGTTCTGATAAAGACATATTTAGACATGAATTCTGATAAAGACATATTTAGAAGATTCCTCACTAAGAGCTGCCATCATCTTTTCTGAGGCTGTTAGCATCTCTGCAGTACACTTCCTAATTCATTATCAGTTTAATGACATTACTTTGGTATGCCAGTGCCTGGTATCTCAGGAGCAGCAGCTCTGCTCTGTGTGCTGTGTAACTTGGATGCCCTCTGCTGCCTACGATAAAAAATTCACAGCAAAATAAGGAGCACAAAATGTCTGTCCTAGGTTTTACATTTCCCTTATATTACTTATGGATCTACTTCTAACAAGTATTTCCGTCAAACACCCTTGAATATTAAACGTACCTTTTCTTGCTCGTGTGTGTGTGTGTATTTGGTTACAAGTTGTATGTCTCTTGTAGGTGAATATTGTCTGGTTCGTTCTTCCTCCATCTTGCAGATTTTCTTTTGTTAGCAGTGGAAGGGGGGAAAAAAAAAGGCATATTTTTAAACCTCTTTTATATTTCTTTCTCATGTTTCTCATTTATTATTGTCTTTGAGCCTGTCTTATGCAGCATGATGGCGTGTTGATGTTTGCAGTACCCTTATAAATGTTACCTAGCAGCTAGTGTTGATATTGGAAAGGCAGCTGTGCAAGATATGCTTCCCAAATTGGCACCCACCAGACCAGTGAAATTGGTCACAGCTGTTCTGTAAAACTGCATAAGGCAATGAAGTGAATGCTGCCTTCAGGCCAAGGGTGATTTGGGGACATATGATTTTTTGGGACAAGTGCCAAGGGTTATCCATGGGCCTCCGGTCTAGAAACATGTGGGTGCCACTGACACATCCCTGCTTATCTGGTTTATGTTTGGGTTCATTCTGGCTATGGGATTTGTGCAAATATAAATGAAGGAAAATGCCGCTGCAACTTTTGTTTGTACCAAAACCAACCACAGGATTGTTTGGAGGGTTGGAGTTATGTGGCTTTCCTTATATTGTGGCCTGGAGACTTCCAGGGGCTTTCAGCCTCCAAGGGATCTGAACCTGCCCAGCCAAAGGAAGAACTGAGGATGAGAGCTTAGGACATCAACTACAGGCTGTAGTAGAAGATTGCAAATGTTACTTAAATTAAAGAGATAGCCAAAGACCTGCTGAGGTCTGAAATACATGCAGAGACAGTTTCCTCTGCAAGCCATCTCTGAACAGACAACATACAGACATTGCTTGTAGCATTGCCTTTGGTGAGAGGGCTGTGCACATAGTCAGAGTCTGGATTTTATTGAAGCACAAATGTGCTTGGTTCATTTCTTTCATTGCAGTGTCGTTACAACCCTTGCTTCCCTGGAGTGCGATGTGTGAACACTGCTCCAGGTTTCCGATGTGAGACCTGTCCTCCAGGATATACAGGACAAACCATGCAAGGGATAGGAGTCAGCTATGCCAAGAGCAATAAGCAGGTGAGTGGCAGCATCCATGTGACAACTGCCATTGCAAGGTGCTGGGTTTATATCAGTAGTGCATCTGTATTTTACTGTAAATTTTTTTGCATGTTCCTGTAGCACCCTACAGTAGGAACATAGTTTTTATCTAAACTCTTGTGGGTGAACCACAGCACATCCTAAAGTTGAAATTTTCCTTATCACAGTTTCTCTTCAGGATTTGGAAAGTTGACCTAAGGGTATGTCTGTGCCATTTTAAGAGCAGTTTCAGGACAGGCCGTATCTCTTTGCTAGTCTTAAATTTTAGTGTCTTTTCTTCAGACTTCAGTCTCAACTTGACATTGTTTTTATTATTTGTTGATTTGGTTTATTGCTAGGTCTGCTTAGACATTGATGAATGTCAGAATGGTGGACTTGGAGTCTGTGTTCCAAATTCTCATTGCGTAAACACTTTGGTAAGCATCTTTTCATTTACAGCTTTAAAAAATTGATTGTTTTAAAATCCCATGAGGCTAGCACTGGATTTGTAGGTCTGATTGAAGAGCTGAATGATATAATTTATTTCTTGGCTTCATATAAATCAAAGAATCCCTTCATCTCTTCATGGCTAATAGTAAAAAAAGCAATACTTGATTTGTCATTAACACTTCCATCTGAATTGTATTTTATGATTTTCCCTGAAGAATGACAGGAGCTTTTCTCTTCATGCCATTGAGTTTTGTGTGTTTGTGAGTATGTTATTGCAAGGAGTCTCCTCTGAAAGATTAAAACTTTTCTTACTCTCATCTCTTCCCACCTGGGAACTGCTGCAGAAGCCGTTCCCCTGAGTGCTCTCTTTATAGGAGTAATGTCTTCACTTCATCAGGTTATGTATACAGTACCAGATATCCCTCTAAATAAATGGAAAAGAGGAGAGCCACAATTGGTACAATATTTTTAATATCCATAGATATTAAATCCAGGAGAACAAGCATAGCCGAAGTAGAAGTGGTTTGAAAGACGTTAGGATCCGATAAAAGGAACATAGAACCACATTAATGCTATGAAGCAAGTTGAACCCAGAATAACATAATCGTAGAATCATTTAGGTCAGAAAATACCCTTCGGGTCATTGAGTCCAAGTGTTAACCCGGCACTGCCAAGCCCACTACAAAACCATTTCCCTAAGTGCCATATCCACTCTTTTTCTGAATACTTCAAGGATAGCAATTCCACTTCTCTGGGCAGCCTGTTCAAATGCGTGACAATTCTTTCTGTGAAGAAATTCTTCCTAATACTCAATCTCCCCTAGTGCAACTTGAGGCCATTTCTTCTCATCGTATCACCTGTTACTTGGGAGAAAAAACTGACCACCACCTTGTAATAACCTCCTTTAAGGTAGTTGTAGATAATGATAAGGCCTCCCCTGAGCCCCCTTTTCTCCAACGTTAAATGCCCCCAGTTCCCCCAGCCACACTTTGCTCCAGCCCTTTCACCAGCTTCTTTGGCCTTCTCTGGATAGACTCCAGCACCTCAACGTCCTTCTTGTGGTGAAGGGCCCACAGCTGAACACAGGATTCGAGGTTTCAACAGTGCTGAGTACAGAGGAACAATCACTGCCCTGGTCTTGCTGGCCCCACTGTTTCTGATGCAAGACAGGATTCCACTGGCCTTCTTGGCCATCTGGGCACACTACTGGCTGTTGTTCAGCCACTGTCAACCAGTACCTCCACGTCCTTTTCCCTTGGACAGCTTTGCAGCCACTCCTCCCCAGCCTGTAGCACTGCCTGGGGTTGTTGTGACCCAAGTGCAGGACCTGCCACTGGGCCCTGTTGAACCTCATACCATTTGCCTCAGCTCATGGATCCAGCCTGTCCAGACCCCTCTGCAGAGCCACCTTAGCCTGCAACAAATCAAGACTTCTGCCCAGTTTGATGTCATCTGCAAACTGACTGAGAGTGCACTTGATCCCCTCATTCAGATCACTGATAAAGATATTAAACAGGACTGGCCCCAGTGTTGAGTCCTGGGGGGCTACTAGCTAGATGTAATTCCATTCAGCACCACTCTGTGCTCAACCATCCAGAGAGTTTTTTGCCAACTGAAGACCACACCTGTCCAAGCCATCAGCTGTTGGTTTCTCCTGGAGAACGCCGTGAGAGACAGTGTCAAAAGTTTTACTGAAATCTAGGCAGACAACATCCGCAGCCTTTTCCTCTTCCACTACATGGGTCACTCTGTCACAGGAGAAGATCAGGTTGATCAAACATGACCTGCCTTTCACAAACCCATGGTGGCTGGCCCTGATCCTCAGGCTTTCTTCATAGCAAGAGAAGGGTTGAAAGTATCCTTCAGATGTAAAGGTGGTCCTTTCTGCAGCAATGTATTACTGAGGCTGCCATTTGAGTTCAGTGTTAGCTTCCTTGTGAACAGCCTAGTTTTCTTAGGAGTGCTTTCACTGTTCAGTATGTTTGTCTCTTTTTTTAGTATCTAGAACATCTACTAACACGTTATATCTTGCTGCGTGACTAGACATGACTAGTCATCTTCAGGAGGCCATCAGGCCCTGTCTGCAAAGGGTAGGCACCAAGTGTCCTGCCATCTGTCAAAACAGCAGTGCAGGGTTTCTAATCCTGTATCCCTTCACAAACAGTTTGGTCTGGAAATGCTGCCTTAAAGGCTATTTTAATGCATACCTGGGCTTGATAAAGGACAGAATTTAGTGAGCAAATTCATCAGACTCCAGAAGATACTAGCTCGGTGTCCAATAGGATAAAGTGGATGGGTTGGTGTGTTTTATGTAGGCCATACCATTTGCATGGTTCAAGGATTATTTTACTTTTCAGTCATTAGCATATTTTTGTCTTCATCCTGAAAGTATGCAGACAGCAGAGTTAAAACTTGTAATGAAGTGAGGAATAGAGGACAAAAATAATGCCTGTCTGAGTAGTAAATAGATTTCTCTATGAGGATAGAATAGGACAGTCCTGACAGTTCCTCCAACAGACTTTGTACGTGAAGAATGAAGTTGTATGAATGACCTCACTTCCACAAAGGAGTAGATGCACGTTTGTCAGAGCTCTGCCTGTTTCTGTTCCTTGATATGGCAAAAAATAATTATTCTCTATAAGGTTTTTTTCTTTAATTGATGTTTATATCATAAGTTACAAGTCTACAAGTATATCAGACAGGGACAAAAGGCGCATTAGATGCCTAAAGAAGACCTCAACTTATCAGCATCTATCTGTTTATATCTCATATGGTTATTGTTCTAGCACATATTGAGATTCCTTGGCTTAGCAACTTTATGCTCATTTACATGAGAGGTACAAATATAAAGTATATACATATGTGTCTAGGTAACCACTGCAAAAAGTTACATGGATGTTCTTATTTCAGTGTAAGTGAAGATGACTGTCTTAAACTACAGAATTCTTTTCTGAAGAAAACAATTTAGCTCAAATTGATTTAAAAACGTGTAAGCTTTAAAAATGAAATAAAATAGGGCAAACACATGATGAGCTTTCTTATCTCTCTTTGATTAAAAGTTGTGCCTAGTTGAGTTCAAATAAACTGATGGGTGTGCTTTACACTGAAATAAAATCAACCAGCCCTATTAATCATGTGCTACTTAGAGTTTTACACAAGGTTTCAGCCACCTGGAATTGGCTCAGAGTGATGCTGGCAAGGACAAGGCATCATGAAGAAGCTTTTGCTGCTATATGACTTTTCTCTGGCTTAACAAAAGACAGTTCTAATTAATAGAGTCGAGTGTCTGTTCCAGCATGCACTGTGGGAGCAGAACATCAGTTTCACATGGAAAGTAAAGTTTGTTCACAGTGCAAGGGGCCTCAGTCAATGAAAAGCTACACTTGCACAGTGTAAGCAGTGTGTCATGAATCTTGCTCACGTGCGTCTTTTAAAAAGAAAAAAATTAAAAGGAAGTTAAAAGGAAGGCTGCTAATTTTTTGTTCTTACAGGGGTCTTACCACTGTGGGCAATGCAAACCAGGGTATACAGGAGACCAAACCAGGGGATGCCAGGCTGAACGGAGCTGCAGAAATCGAGCCCTCAATCCATGCAGCATCCATGCCCGTTGTATTGAGGAGAGGAGAGGAGAGGTGACATGTATTGTGAGTTCATAAATTCATGCATTTGTCCAGTGAAAAATAGTCTTTTTTAGGCTGGAACTGAGAAAGTCTTTGTGGTCATTTTAAACAGTTGGATATTTTACTAGATTGTGGCTCACCGGCCCTGACCAGGTATCTTGCCATTGGTTTGTTCTTGCCACCTGTCTGTAAAGCAGACATACTTGTGTATCATATTTATTGTGCCTTTGTAATTAGGTCTTTGGGAATGGCTTTTGTAGACTTTCTGTAGCCTCCTCAGAAGAAACTGTCAAGTGTTGCTCTACAGAAGACATCACAAGGACAAATTCCTCTCCTGGTGCTCAGCTACATAGCTGTGAGTAGGGATCCTCTCTGCATGTCAACAGGCCTGTATTTGCCAGCTGATAAAGATGGTATTTTTCCAAATGAGATGGAAGATTCTAGGAATAGGTAGGCTGTACTGTACTTAAACAGCTGTGGGAGCAGAGGAGCACCAAGTGGCATATGAGCTTCCCTTGTAAGACTCTGACTAAGTATATTACTTAGTTTTTCCACCTAGCAAGGGGAAGCAAGAGACTAATCCCATGTCCTAACTTTGGGTGCTGTGCATGCTTTTGCTGGCACTTGCTTCAGTCTCATTTTTAAGTACATCTATTTCAAAAAAGAATAATCTAGGATAATTTAAGTCCATGCTGTAATGGAAAGATTCCTAGATACTTGTATTAGAGGCAAGTTCTTGATTTTAAGGGGAGGCCAGAGTTTGACATGCAGTTCTATTCATATATCTTCCACACAAATTAGGCATTGGTTTGAAACAGTACCAGGAGAAACTTGTGTGCACTTGCTTTGCTGATGCCAACTTAGTAAATGTCAACACAGTTTTCTCTTAAAACTTCTTCTAGTTCTTGAGATACTGACCAAAACACAGTCATCCCACTGATACAGGATAATTTGATATAAACAAGTAAGGAGATAAAATCAGAACATAAATCTGTAGTAGAACAAAGGAGGTTTAGAACAAGTTAATTCTAACTACAGCTTACACAGCTATAAAATGCAGAATGTGCTGAAATGTACTGATAGAATGCAGTATGTTCTGACTGTAAAACTTAAACAGAACAGATTGGCTCGAGAGACTGGAAAATTACACATACATGTTAGAACTGTTCATGAGCACCAGAAGGTTCATTTAAAGGACAGTAACTCTGAGAGTCATAGAAGACCCCCAAGACCACGCAAAGCTAGAATGTCACATGCTCTGTATAGGTGAAATTTATGATAATGACTTATAGAACATCATGAAATATGTAAGCTATTTTGGGGAATATTAATGTATATGTGAAATAAAAAGGGGAAGGTTTTTCTTTGATGATATACATGATAGGCGGAATGATCCCCCATGCATCCAGCACTGTCAATAAAGAATGCCTGCTCTCTGAATAACCACATTGGAGTCAGAAGGTTCTCTTTATTTTCTGAGATTTCAGTATCACCATCTAACCATGGGCCCCTTGCTGAGGTGCTAGGTGCATACTCTGTCTAGGTCCCCTATTTTCTGTTACTCCATCTGCAGGTGAGGAACCAAAGTTGGTTCCTGGCCAGTGTGTGGAAGCAATCCATAGCTTCAGCTGAAATCATTCGGTGTTGCAGGCACACATTCCACTTGACATCAAGTTTTAGCTCCTTCTAGCTATGTCTAGATAAAGAGAGCTTGAAACAAAGATTCTGTTTCCAGACTGAGAGATGCTGCATTGTACCTCATTGTACTTCAGTGCTTGGCCATGATTTCTGTATGCTAGTGTTTTCAGGATGGGTGTGGAGTTTCCCTCTCGTATATTTCTACAATGACTCATTAACCTTTTGATAGTACTACCATAGTGACTCATTAACCTTTTGATAGTACTACCATAGTGTTTTATTGATAGTGTGGCATTGGCTGGGCTGGTGATGGTTATATTTGTGGAAAAGATGTTGACATTGATGGCTACCCTGACGAAGAACTCTCATGCACTGCTGATAACTGCAGAGAGGTAAGAAATTCTTTCTTAATCCTATAATAATTCAGAGCATGAAGGGATGAAGAGGAGGACTGAAAGAAACATGACTAGATGTATTCATCTTTTTTTCAAGTTATTGAATTCTTCTGCATAGATTCTATTTCATTGCATGAATCAATTATGTAAAGTAATAACAGAAAAAAAGCCATTCAAATTAGGAAGACAGGCATTTTACCCACAGAACACCAGACCTGTCTGCTTTTTTGTCTAGGACAATTGCCGATTTGTCCCAAACTCTGGACAAGAAGATGCTGATAGTGATGGAATTGGAGATGCCTGTGACGATGACGCAGATGGAGATGGCATTCCCAACGAGCAGGTGCTGTGTATAGATCAGGATGCAGGGGTCTGTGCAAACAGAAGGATTTCCCATTACTGCAATGGGCAGTGATTTTGAAATCTGACTATTTGCCCGAGCTTATTGCATACCCATCACTTTCAGTGACTTCCTAAATCCTGTCTTTTTCTTTTATATAATGCTCATTCTTAAAAAACCTGAAACACCCTGCCTTAAATCCCATCAGTGTATCCTCCATTATTATCTTTTAACATTTAATTCTGGAGCTTTTTGTGTACAGAACTTGTGTTTTTCTGAAACACTGTCCCATAACATGGCCTTCAGGTACATTACTTGCATAATATCTTTCTTTTCCAAAAGGCAGGTTGATCTTAAACACGTTTCATGAGGGATCCATACCCTACATAAATTAATGGGTGTCTCAGCAAAAACTTGAAAAAGCTTTGAATCATGTCCTCAATGCAAAAGAGGTTTCCATGGGGGTACACAACTGCAGAATAGATCATAGGATGAATTCAAATTGTAAAAGCTCTTTTGTATTCACCCTGTATTCTTACCAGCCAACTGTTGTTCTACATTAAGATCCTTCACTGATACTGCTTAATGCACTTCTGAGGAAACAACAAGAACACTTCATCTAGAGTAAAAATGTCCACGTGGAGCTAGGGCAGACTAACAGCATCAGAAGGTCTGTCTCAGGCTGTTTTGCCACAGAGACCCAAGCTCAATTCTGGTAGCTTAAATCAACTGGGTTTATAATGTTTATGAGGAAAAACGTTAAATCCTCCATCATCTGTTAATCTATTTGCAGGTTCAGCAACTTCAGAATCAAGTAACGTTTATTTTGTTGCCGAGTTCTGTTCTTCCTCTGCGTATGCAATAGGATGTTGACGTGCTAGGTGGGGGTAGAAATTTTACACCACTTTGCAATATAGTTTTCTCCGTATGCCTCCTGATGGACTTCGAGAGTCAGTAACAGCTTGTTAAACAAAACAAACAAACCCCCATCAAAATCCAGACCAAGACTTGTGCCTTTTTGCATTAAAAAGTTCTGCTTTCCCAAGTATTTCAGCTTTAGTTTGACTGTACCAGAAGGGGGCAATGGCCTTTCACGGAGAGTGTCTGCAAACCTTGTCAGGGACTCCAAACTACAGCTTTTGAGAAAGACCATATTAGAAAGCTGGGGCACCAAAGCAGGTTCCTCACCATGGATGTATCCAAAATGAGAGTCAGAAGTCAAAGTTATAAGTAAAGCCTGATGGTACTGGGTTTAGGATTGTGTGTACTGTGCTTAGGATTTCCACAGAGCGGTTCAAAGCAGAGCTTTGAGGGAGCAAGTGAAGTCTGATCTGGAGTTAATATTCACATAAAATTTCGAACTCCTCACACTAATAATTTTTTTGAAAGTAGAAGTAAATACAAAGATTATATAAATCCACTAAAATAAGAATTAAATATTCAGGGCCTGGCTCACATCTGATTCTGTGTCTCTTGCAGGATAACTGTGTCTTGGCTCCCAATGTTAATCAGAGAAACAGTGACCAAGATATCTTTGGAGATGCTTGTGACAACTGCCGCAATGTCCTGAATAATGACCAGAGGGACACAGATGGTGATGGGAAAGGAGATGCTTGTGATGATGACATGGATGGAGATGGTTGGTGATTTTTGACTTTCAGCTTCTCTGATGTTCTCTGATTCAAACTTGCCCAGTGTATGCATTGTATTAGGAGATTTCCTGTCATCAGCTGTAGCACATAGTCTTTCTCCATGAAACATGTGTTTGGAATCCTTTTAGTTTACTTGATATGTATCTTTTAGCCTGCATTGGAAGCAATGAACATTGTAACAGATAAACGAAGCCATGTTTTATGTATAAACTGAGGTTATTGGTCATTCAGCATTTTCTTAAAAGGTACAAATGTATCCCAGAACATCCAGCTGCCTCCAGTCACTGATGCCCAAGAGCTGCATAATGTATTGTTTTCATGGGTGTAGGAGGCTTGAAAGAAGTGAAAAAAAATCAAAACCCTTCAAATGTAATAATGAAGATGAAATGTCCTATCCTGTAAGCTGTGATACAGGAACGGGATAGAATGAATTTTGTGTAATTAATGAAGTGTGTGTGATTGGGTGGAAAACTGTTCTTCAGTGAGATGTTTCTAACTACTATTAAATGAATGGATGCACACATAAAAAAGATTTGCAGTGCAGGCTTATAATTTCATTGCAAGATTAAGTAGTTGCTGAAAAGTAATAGTGTATTTTCTGTTCTTAATATTTATATTGTCCAGTAACAGCTACAGGAATTGTCTTTCACTAATATCCAACCCATTTTTCCCTAGGTATTAAGAACCTTTTGGATAATTGTCAGAGGATCCCCAATGAAGACCAGGAGGACACAGATAATGATGGTGTTGGTGATGCTTGTGACAGCTGCCCTACAGTCAGCAACCCAAATCAGGTTAGCAGGCAGAAAGAAAAAATTATCCTTGTTAGGGAGAGGTCGAAAAAGATGCAGAGAATGAGACAACCCATGCAGCCATAATGTTTAAATTTTAATAATATCTAGGTATTCAGGAAAGTTTTGTGGAGCTGTAGACTCCCCTGATATGAGAAAGGGAAGCCTTCAGTTGTATTCTCATAGCTTGGGATGCTGTTAGGACCTCTGCCCTGCCTGTATTTTCTACTGTCATTCTCTGAAATGTGGGCTCTAGTCCTATGTAGTCCAATGCCAGGCTCCACACAGGGGTGTGTTTTAGTTACACTTGATATTTCTTTAATTAGGACAAAATCCCTGTGTCCTTATTATCAAAACTTCCGATGCTCCTAAGTGAGAAGTCACTGGAACTTTTCATATGTTTGAAATTCTGATTCTAATGAAAAATGTTGGAAACTATAAAGAAACAGTAGATTTTTAAAACTGCTTAAGAAATCGACCTTTGTTAGAAATGAGGGATACTTATTTTCAGTAGTAGAGAACTCTGGCTAGAACCATGCCAATCAAGTATAACACTGTTTATTCACTGTCTTTTTTTCTTTAATAAAACCGACTTTTTTGTTAGATGGATGTTGCAAGCAAGAACATTGTTCTGGAAAACCAATGCTTTCTCATGCTTTTATTTTTATGGCATTTGCTTTGGTTGTGTTTTGATTTGGTCGTTTTGACTTAATACTGCCATTTTAGTAGATGGCAGCTGATACTTGTTTCCTTTTGCAGTCAGATATTGACAGTGACCTGGTTGGAGATTCCTGTGATACCAATCAGGACAGGTAAGCTGTATTGTGGCTTGTAACAGCAGCAGGCAAGTGAAACACCCTAGTCTTGAGCTGAAGGATGCCACTGATTACTGGAGAGCTGTAATTCCTTGGAATAGCCTGGATTTAATTCCACAGAGATGTTATTTCAAAAGCAGTGTTACAATTTATCAGCCTTGTTGTTCTCTTCCTGGTAGCAGTACAGTTGCAGAGCCCTTCACCCTTAGTCCCATTCACATGGCCCCTCTGTGAGTTCCCCTATCAGTGGCTTTCACATGGCTCTGGACATTCAGAGGAGCACATCCTATGACAAATTGCATTGCTTGTTTGGAAGCAGTTTCTGCATAACAAGCTTTAGGGGTGGTAAGTTCTCCCCTCTGCTCCTCAGTTATAGCAAGAGACAAGGGAAATGATAAATCTTTTGCTGGCACAGATTTTCGCCAGCCACAGACAGATGTTTCACCCCAGAGCCCTTGGTGGATGCTGCGCTCTGTGACAGGAGTTGCAGGAAACCCACTTTCACCACAAAAAACTTGATATGCAGGAGTGTGAGAGTGGTGCTTGTTTTTAAACAATTCTAATTTCTGATTCTCATGTAGTCCCCCATAAAGTTTCATTCACACCCAACCTGCATATTCATGAGCACCAAGACATACGTGCACAATGTGCACATGGGACAAGGGACACCAGGTGTTCAGTTCATGCTGTCTCCTGGGTGGGTGCCTTTTAATTGGTGACACTGCACTTGTTAGATGTGCCTTACATGCCCTTCAGGAGTGGAGATTGTTTCAGATCTTGGGCTCTGGTATGTTTCCTACACCATGTTAGGCTTCTTTTTCTTTTCCTTATCGGAGTATTTCTGTAGCTCTTGGCTTAGTCTTTGTTTTCCTGCCACCTTATCATACAGTCCCTCTTTGTTCATGGCCTCCCTGCAGTTACCTGAGCAACAACAGCTTGTATTGCCCCAGTGGTCTGCTTCCAGCTCCAGGGGTGTCACTGGTATGTTTCCTGCTCATGTGTGTGTGCTGTTTCCTGAGCAGAGGCAGGAGCTGATGCTGATATGCCATTTCTCTTTGTTTCTCTGCTTGCAGCGATGGTGATGGGCACCAGGACAGCACAGACAATTGCCCTACCATTATTAACAGCTCCCAGCTGGACACAGATAAGGATGGGTTGGGTGATGAGTGTGATGAAGATGACGACAATGATGGTATTCCTGACCTCTTGCCTCCCGGCCCTGACAACTGCAGGCTGGTTCCCAACCCAGGGCAGGAAGATGATAATGGTAAGATGGGCCTTCAGGAGCCATTTCAGGTCTTAGGCACCTCATTTGTCTCCAGGCATTAGATGTGTGTAGCAAGATCCAACACAGTCACTACGTGTGCATACACTCTTCCCTGGAGGAACCCCAACACACAGGGGCCCTTCAGCCAAAGCAGAGGTCCTCAGGTCCCTTTCTCAGGCACTGCAGACAGCAGGGCTAACACTCCACTTGCTTCCTGGACACCGTGATCCAATGGCTGGGCCAGGTGTGACTACTTACTTGCATCATAAATATGCTTTCACTTCTCTCATGCTTTCAGGTGATGGAGTTGGAGATGTCTGCGAGTCTGATTTTGACCAGGATACAGTGATTGATCGGATTGATGTGTGCCCTGAGAACGCAGAGATCACCTTGACAGACTTCAGGGCCTATCAGACTGTGGTGTTAGACCCAGAGGGGGATGCACAGATTGATCCCAACTGGGTAGTTCTGAACCAGGTAAAAATACACTTGGGTCTTTCTTACCTGTCTGAAAAAGATAATTTGAAAACTACAGTAAAACTGGCTCTGTAGTTGCTAGACTTCTGGCAAACATCAGAAGTGGAAGCTGTTGGTTGGTAGACGGTTTTCAAGAGTAATAATAAAATAAAAAATAAAATTCTTCCTTTTAGCAAATGATACCTTGAAGCTTGATCCTGCTAATAATCAAAAATAATAAATAGTTTGATGCTCTTAATAATCTAAAATTACAAACTGGCCAACTTATTCTGGGTGGATTTCGTTGCTGCCAGAAGGCAGACATTAGACTTTTGTGTCACTCTATTAAAATATTTCTGAAGCAAACAATCATTCCCAGAATTTAAAAGTCTGACCTTCTAAATAGCAGAGCATGTCATAGAATTATAGAGTGGTTTGGGTTGGAAGGGGACCTTGAAGATCATCTAGTTCCAGCCACCCTACCAGGGACACCTTCGACTAGACCAAGTTGCTCAGAGCCCCAACCAACTTGACCTTAAACACTTCCAGGGATGGGATATCCACAGCTTCTCTGGGCAACCTGTTCCAGTGCCTCATCATGCTCACAGTAAAAAAAAATTTCCTGACATCTAATCTGAACCTGCTCTCTTTTATTTTGAAGTCATTGCCCCTTGTCCTTACATGCTCTTGTAAAAAGTCCCTCTTCATCTTTCTTGTAGGCTCTCTTCAGGTACTAGAAGGTTGCTATTAGGTCACCCCAAAGCCTTCACTTTTCCAGACTGAACAAACCCAGTTGTCTCAGCCTTTCCTCACAGGAGAGGTTCTCCATCCCTCTAATCAACTTCGTGGCCCTCCTCTGGACTTTCTCCAACAGGTTGATGTCCTTCCTGTGCTGCAGACCCCAGCTGATGCAGTACTCCTAGATGGAGTCCAGTAACTGCTATTTACACGAAAAAAATTTAGCTTTCAGGAGGCTAATGTGTTCTGAGTCACCCGGAACATGCAATTTATTCCCATTGCCAAAGTCTCTGCCAAGCTAGCTGGGATGTATACATCTTCCTTACACCAGTCCTGGCAGTCAGTTTTAATCCTGAACAATGTGAGCTGTAGGAGCTAAGTATAACCTAAGCCTAGGCAAAGCTCTCTCCCTCCCACAACCCTCTCCCTGCCTCCCAGTTTTGGCCAGTTTCAGTGATTTCCAGATTGTGGGAGGGAAGGAAAGTATCTGAAAATCAGTATGGCCAATTCTGCGATGGGCAAATACAAATCTTTCCTGACTCAGGCAGGTCACGCAAGCAACTGAAACACCAGTATTTTGATTGTAGTTCCCATTTCAAGTCAGAACTACAAGCGTTACAGATATGTTGTGAGCAAACAGAGGAGACTGAGAGAGAGGGTGCTAGAGGGAGGCCAGGAAAGGCTGCCAGGCTTAGCAAGCCAACCCAGCTTGCCATGCATGCTAACCACCCTGAATTGATTATTACAGGGCATGGAAATTGTGCAGACTATGAACAGTGATCCTGGCCTTGCTGTTGGTATGTACCCTCTTCTGAGATGCAATTTTTACAGCAGAAAACATGTAGCATATGAACATGTGTTCTGCAGAATTTTTTTAACCTGTATGTATCCTCAGGTTACACAGCTTTTAATGGTGTTGACTTTGAGGGCACTTTCCATGTAAACACGGTGACAGATGACGACTATGCTGGCTTTATCTTCGGTTATCAAGACAGCTCTAGCTTTTATGTGGTGATGTGGAAACAGACAGAGCAGACGTACTGGCAGGCGACTCCCTTCAGAGCTGTTGCAGAGCCCGGCATTCAGCTAAAGGTACTGGTTGTGGCTCCCACTGGGGACACAGTGGTCACTGCAGCCTGGCTGTGCTGTCCTGCCATGTGTTGGCCATGGGTGAAGCCATCATGCTGTGCATGGGCCGAGCCGTTGCATGTCAGCCCTGCTGCTCGGCTGCAGTTCTCCATTTGCAACTTGTGTCAAAATGTCAGGCAGCTGCCACACAGCCCTTTTAATAGCACTGTTTTTTAAGGAACCTCATCTTTCCTTTCTCATCAGCTGGAGCATTTATTTTCTGCAGTGATTGCACTCTGACCATAACTGGT
Source organism: Pyrocephalus nanus (assembly GCA_038380795.1). Taxonomy (NCBI): domain Eukaryota; kingdom Metazoa; phylum Chordata; class Aves; order Passeriformes; family Tyrannidae; genus Pyrocephalus; species Pyrocephalus nanus. The sequence goes on from CM076263.1 coordinate 22,653,496, forward strand.
CAGACTGCCTCCTTCTCCTTGGTCCAGGTACCCAGTTGCTTTTCCTCACAGGCAGTTGGTGCAGTTATACAACAGAAGTTAGCGGCTTGTGAGCAGTAGGGCGGGTACAGACCTGCTCCTCACTACAAAAAAATGTCCCCTGAAAGTGGCATTTCTCTATGATCATCATTGGGAAATTGTATTTTTGCAGGCTGTGAAATCCAAGACAGGTCCTGGTGAGCACCTCCGCAACTCCCTCTGGCACACGGGGGACACCAGTGATCAGGTCAGGCTGCTGTGGAAGGATCCCCGAAATGTAGGGTGGAAAGACAAAGTCTCCTATCGCTGGTTCTTGCAGCACAGACCCCAGATTGGTTATATCAGGTAAGAGAGAAAAGGATAGATAAGAGTACAGATACATGTCTGCCTGAACTGTTGTTTCTCAATACCTGATTCAGATAATAATCTGAGAGTTTAGATTATGTCTGGGGTTTGCATTGATGAAGCCTTATAACAGCCTTTATGTATTCTAGGACAACAGAATTAATAAAAGTTGTCATTTAAAGGTTGTAGCCTAACTAAGACGAGTAATTATCTTAATGTGATAGATTTGAGGTTACTCAGCATATATTCAGGAAGTTTGATAAAGCTTTGTAATGCATGTTATCTATTCTTATTTTGTTATTTGGGAGAAAGAAGTTACTAAAAAAAAACCAAAAATCACCATTTGGGGGGAAATATTTTACTCTGCAACATCCAGCAGAAAAATGAGCCTTGAAGATCAAGGCTGCTGTTAAAATGCAAAAAATTAACTGCTCTGGCATCATCAGCTCAGGTTTTACAACCTTATAATAGAAAACAAATACAGATAAGTCAGTTGTTTTTCAAAAACATCGCCACCCTGCAGTTGAGATGCAGTAACTTGATGGTATAATTACTTCACTTTTCTGGTGCAGAGCATCATTTTGAATGGTAATTGGAGTGAGCATGTTTGACTTTTGTGGTACAATGGATTAAGAACATTTACACTGTCTATTTTTGTGTCCCAGCCACAGGGTAGTAGTGAATAGATCTTGGGCAAGTTTTATTTAGACCAAGCAGTTTGTCAAGCTGCTTTGGAAGCAAACATCTCCTATGGTTGCAGTCTCTCCATCCAGCCTAAGTAATGCCCCCTGCAACTGGGAAAGGTAGCAAAGTCAGTGTAATAGAATCCTTCAAAAACTAAAGGCAGCCAAGCCTAAATGGAACCTCTGCCAGCTCTCTGTCCACATCTTGCTGTGGTCTGGTTAGGCCAGATGCCACAGACCATTATGTATGTAGAAAAGGTTTTCTGAGGCTTCAAGGAAGCCTAGGAAAAAATCACTTCAGCCAGCCTCTCCCATGGAAATTGCAAAGACAACAAGTTCTATTTATTGTAGATACTTTTGAACTGCCTCAGCAAATCAGGAAATAAACTCAGGAACATAACAGGAATTGGTTTTTTTTTTTTTCTTATTTTATTGAAAGACACAGGAACTTTCTTTCCCTTCACCACGTGGTACTTTCCTGCATGTCTCATCAGCCGAATCCACATCCACAACAGGGCTCTCCAGGCTCATCATCTTTTAAGTCACTTACCTAGTAAATTTACCCAGAGGCTGAGGACTTTTTGCGGAGAGTGCTGCAACAGCTCAGCTGGCTCCACCCCTCAAATACAGGGCACGTGCTGGGGAGCTGGCAGGGTAATCAGCTTTCACACAGATAATTTGGGAATTTGCTGATGGGTTTCTAACAAGAGGATGCTAGATCAGCAAAACTTTTCCTAGAATTAATCATATTCACATTTTTTGAAGAAATCTCACAGGTAAGTTTAAGGTTCCAAATGGTTTGTTTGAAACATTGCCTATTTAAAAAAAAAAAAAAGAAAAAAAAAAAAGAAATAAGTTTAGCTTCAAACTGTGTGAGACAATATCCATCTGGCTTTCCTCAACCAATCTAGTCTGGTTTTCCCTTTCTCCTATTATTATTGACTGTGGAAAATTTCCAGAGCTAAAGCTCTCAGCCTGATTGACTAAACATTCCAAGGCTTTTGTAGGATGTGTAGAAACTCCCCAAAACACCCTCCCTGCCTGGCTCTTGCCACCATGCAGCATTGCTTCTGTTTCCAGCCTACAGAGAAGCTAGCTTAACTGCTTTTTCTCCCCTGGGCTAGACTGGAGGGAGAGCATGTCCAAGGCTAGTGACTCCATGGATAACAATCTTACTTTCAGGAATGTTGCAGCCTTAGAAAAGACCTAATAGAGCTTCCATTTGCTTTCATTAAGGGCAAGATTTTATGAAGGCTCTGACCTCGTGGCAGACTCTGGTGTAACTATAGACACCACAATGCGTGGAGGACGGCTTGGAGTTTTCTGCTTCTCTCAGGAAAACATTATTTGGTCTAACCTGAAATATCGCTGCAATGGTAATATGGCTCTTACTTCCTTTTAGCTCACAACTAGCAAGTGACCATGAAGAACTGGTAGTGTGGCTGTTGGATTAAGCCATTTTGATCTCTTCCTTTGCCTTTCATTTACAAGTTATTCACAGCTGTGAAACACCTCCTCTGACTCCAGCAGCACACTGCAGCCCCAGCAGATGGGAACTAATGCTTCAGAGCTGCTCCTCCCGGAGCTGCAGAGATTGTGCCAACTGAGTACTATAGCTGTCATCAGAGAATTAGGAACATTATTTAAAACCAACTGACTGTGAGAGCTGTACACTCACAATAAATACCTGAGGCCATCATGTACATAGGATGCCTTGAGCTTTGAATACAGGGTACAGTATACCTGGAGGGCCACTGGGCTTAATCACCAGGCATCAGTGTCACTCCTGTACTTGCTTGTTGCTCCTGTGTGTGTGAGGGGAAAATCATAAGGTGCCTTTCCTTCCACAGAGGAATCCTTCTGACTCTGTGGGAGAGTGCTGTCTTGCTTCTCTTGGGGCAAGAGCCTTGAAGCTTAGCTCTGATCTCCCACTATATAAAATATCTCAAACCTTGATCCCTCCACACAGAAGCTGATTATGTCAGGGTATTTCTGCCCTGGCAGCAGTTCAGCTAGATTGAAGGGGTTTGGAGCGACTGCCCCCCCTTCCCTTAGCATCAATCCATACTCAGCCTTTAGAAAACAATTTACCAGCCAAGTTGGAATAGTTTCCTTGTCTGCTTTCTGTGGATCCAAGCCCAGTCCAGGTCCTGTAGGGGGCTGCATGGCCACTCTGTGGTGTGTTCTGCTGATGGACTCTGGTTCTTGGGCATCTGGTATACTAGTCTGGCACTTGGAGGTCATGGTTAAACAGGGGAACTTTTAGACAGCAGTGCTTACAATTAAAAAATTACTTGATATACATCTTAAACAATATGTAGTTTCCCAAAGCTGCCACTGAGTCATACTTACCTGGCAGTAAGCAGGCTCCTGGCTTTGCTGTAGGAGCTACAGAAGTTAATGAAACCCGGTCAAAAAGTCTCTGGAGTCCCCAAGTATCTCTGATCTCATTTCAGACAAGTTCCTACATTTGCAAAAAAGGCTTGAAAATAATTTCAAGCCTTAAAAAAAGTGCTCAACAAAAGCCAGGGGACTAATCTCTTTTTTTTCTCTATACAGTGTGTGTTTATACACTTACATCCTTTTTTGCGTTTAGAATTACCTGTCCTGCATCAGGGTGGAAATAATGAGAAAAATGCTGATGTCATGCAGTTGAGTTTCACTGCTGTGGCTCCATTGTTGCCTGTAGCTTTAGCTCTACAGTTAGCTCTGTGGCTCTCCAGATAAAATGTTCTGGGACCTGCCAAAGGCAGACTGCAAACAATACTTCAAACAAAACTGTAGCGACTCTTACGACGTTGATCCATCTCCAGCTCTCTTCGCCAAGTCTCAGGTCTTTCTGCCAATTGCTATTTGTCCTGAGGTTGATGTTTTTTGTCCCTTCTTCTGGCATGGGAAACCATCACAGGGAAGTTGAATTAGGATACATGAGAAACAGAAATGCTGACACTGCAAACGTGTCTGGTGTGCAGAGCAAGACAACCACTTCTTTTGTCTTTCTAGTCAGCATTTATTAATAAAAGTTTAAGAGTGCAAACCACAAAGTTTTCAGGGAAATGTAATTTGCAGATTGATAATACCCTGTTGCGGGCTGGCACTATAGCACTCACTGCCTTGTTAGCCTCTCTGTGATTTTCAGTGGTGTACAGCTAAAACTAAAAACATTCCCTGTTCATTCTTAAGGTGTAAACGAAAGAGAAGCATGTTACTTAAAAAAAAAAAAAAGTAGGCTTATTCATTAATTTAATTTCTCCTTGATTTTGTCAGAAGAGACTAAACTTCTGCATATTTTCCTGTTTTCAGACACCATCCCAGAGGACTTCCAAGAATTTCAAGCGCAGCAATTTGGCGTTGGGGATATTTAAGAAGTAAAAGCAAACTAACATTGCTATTGCAAACAGTAAAACAATATATTTTAAATCCTTATATGATCGTTGTTGTCAGAGTGCACACCGCAGCTTTGTTCTCATTGATGTGACTATGTCAGACTTTTTTTTTTTTGGTATGAAAGTGAAAATAAAAAAGAGACAAAATAGACCTGGGCTTCACTTGTTTTCAAATTTGCCCTAAAATCTAGGGAACAGCATGTAAATGAAGTGACACTTGCATAAAACATTCTCAGGAAAAGTTTGAATCTGTTGTCTTTTTGGATTCAGTATTAAACACAGTGGGCCAGAAAGTGAAATTTTGTCTCCCTTGGTAGAAACAATAGGTTGCATCTGGGCATGAAGTGGTTCAGAGTTGTCTGGCCAAGCCAAGGGCTTTTTTGTATCTTTCCAGTCCTGCTAGGGATAGCATATTTCCTTTAGGACAGTTATCTCTCCAAAGGAGATAGTATCTCCTTTAGGACAGTTTAATATCTTTGGAGACTCTCTTACCTTTGTCAGACCTTTTCTAAGAACTCTGTTAGGCCTCCCAGCCCTCCCACTCCCAGAAACTATGAGTAACACTATCACATCCAATAAAATCAAAAAAAGCCGACTGCAGGGCAATGTAGTCACATCTTATGGCTTGGCTTGCACACTACTGAAACAGCTTGCACATGACTGAAAGAAGAAAAAGACTACGGAGACAAATGCAGAACCACCTAGGGAGAGAAAATAATCCTTTCACATAAACAAAGCCAGGCTTTGAACTGCTGTCCCCATTCAGAGCAGAGCTTTATTGGCAGGTTCTGCAATCTTATGCAAATAAGTCACCAAGTTAAAAACCCAAACCACTGCATTAAGCATTAGTAACCATTAGAAAAGGACTGGAATTGTATCACAGTGCCGCCTATAATTTGAAGTGCAGAAAGGTGTTGATAGAGTGCATTTCTACTCTTCAGCTGTTGTCAATGGTAACTGAGTGAAGCTGTGAGAAAATATACTGGCTTGCTCTACTGGCAGCCACAGAAACAAATCAAAGCTCAGATAGCCACAACTTTTCCTTTGTTTCAGAAAGTGCTGGTGGGACCTTACGATGGGATGCCAGAGCTCCCAATGTCTGTTGTATTGACACACCGAGAGCTTGGCAGCTTGCAAGCTCAGGAAGAGTGAAGTCCAGCTGTTGCAGACAAACATTTGCCTCAAGAAAATCAAAGTCTGGGCTTGGGAAAACTTCTACCCCTCACATTCACATCAGGGATTGTGCAAGCTTCTCTAGGCACGACGACCCCCTTTTGGACTATTGTGTGGTCTCTGGCAAGTGAAGACATGCAATCTCATATCTTTAAAACTGAACATACAGCTCTCTCTTGTTCCCACTGCCTGCATGGCCGGGCTGTGCTCAGCTAAAACAGCAGCTGTTACTACTCGAGTTGAGTCCTGTAGCTCCTGCACCAGGGTCTAACATCTCAGCAAAGGTTTAACTCTTTTCCTGTGTGCTGCAAACAACATGGCAAACACACTTCAAGTGTTTCTGTTCCCTGAAGACCATCTCCTGTTTTAAATCCCAAGAATGGATCATCCTGCCAAGATGCTGTGGGGTTAGGTGAGGGCAGAGGTGGGCAGACTGGTGAGAGGCTGCCGAGCAAAGACAGTCGGCTCTCAGAATCCTTTGGCACCACTCAAGAACCCCTCTCTGCTTTGCACATAAGTCAAAATGCACGCTTCCCAACTACAGGGCACCAAAACTCTGTCATGCACCCTACCTGCACAGGGAATAGCAGCCATGGACAATAACATGAACAGTGAAGTCTTGTAATAGTCATAGTGGTTAAACAGCATCCAAACTCAGTGACAAAAAAGATCAACTTGCTTTTACTGGCTTATTAACTGCTTACCTCATATATTTAGACAGTTTTTAAGTTTCTCCTAGACTGAACTGATTTTTCAACTTCTATGTATCACAACAATTAATTTCAAATATAAGAAAAATTTTATTGGTCCATTAATCTATAACAATACATTCACTCAGTATACAAAAGGAAGTGTCCATAAAAACCATTAACATGCTTTATGAAGGCAAAGATGTTAACTATTTTACAATGAAGATATTACAACTCTGAAATCTTTACCAATCCTTAAAAGTCAAATTGTTACAGTTGCTACAGATCACAACACTAGCAAAAAATAATTAAACTAGCAAACCTCCACTTTATTGAACTACAGCTTAATGAAATCACACAAACATGCCAAAAGATTCCTTTGAGATACTAAGAACCTTGAAAAAGACTAATTAAAATCCCCTCACCATTAAGAAAATGGATTCATATTTTGACTATTTGCATCCAGTTTTTGAACATGGCATATATGAGACTGAACACCATGCACTGGTGGTGAACAAAAAACAGATAGTGAACCAATAAATTCCTACTAAATCTTTTCTCTGCTTGTATGTTACAAGTGGAATGATTTTCTCTGGAAACTAATTCTTCTAGCTGTCAGTGTGCATGGATGTCGAACGACATCTAAGCACCCCAACTTGAATTGGTAGAGGAAAACCAAAGCTACAGTATGATCAACAATCCAGTATTTCCCCAAAGCTTTCCAAAATTCTTGGCTTCGCACTTTCTTCTTGGCTTCGCACTGAGGCTTCTTTGACAAAAGCACAGCTGCAGTGCTGCACCCTGCAGCTCTGGTGAGCAAAAGCCCTGGAAGCTTTAAGCTGCTGGAGTGGTTTCAAAGCTGATGACTGTGGCTCCAAACAAGTCTATGCAAACGGCTGCATGCTACACACTGGCAAATACTGGAGACTGGCAAACAGGGAGGGAAGTCATTGTGGCTTGTATCTGAAATAAACTCCAGCTTTTTAAAAACAACATTACTGAACAGGTGTGGAATTCATGAAATCCAGGTTTGATAAAAAATCCAAACCAAAATGGGATATAAGATTTAAACCTACAGAGTTTCTTTGGGCAAGAAAGCAGTCATCATGCCAGCCTCTCTACTTCAAACCCTGCACAGTGTGTCTGCATCGCCATTGTGGAGCACTTGGGCATTCTGCCATCAGGATGTTGAAAATGCAAAGACATACCAGTTCCCAAGCTACGTATCTTGTTAACGAGTACAAAAAGCCAAAGCTTTCTAAGCACTTGACCCCTGGCATTCCCTTGTATAGTCATGTGAAACATTGAATTCTAACTACTGTTTACAAAACTGAAGACATAAGTAAAATGTCCTGGTGCTGATTATGTGTTTCCCTCTGACAAGAATTTGTAGGCCACTTCAGAAAACAAAGCGGTTTTTACAGAGGAAAACTGATCCATATAATAAACTATTATCACTGACTTTCATTCAATGCTGCAGGTTGTCCTGCTATGAAAAGGAAAGGATCAATAAGACCTGGCAAAGAGGTCTTTGCTAGTTTCTAGCACCAAAGACATCCCATTTGACAGGCAGCATGTTGTCTGGAAGGGAAACAGGTTTGCAATGCCTTTAAAAACAAATCCAAGAAGAAAAGGCAAATAAAGTGAGAAGATACAGCCTGCAAGCAAAAGACATTGCTTCTAAAGCCCAGAAGGAAAAGTGAAAGCAAAATTTTAGCTGCAGATAATCTCAATTTATCTAACCACATAAGTACAGTCTTGCAATATTTTGCTTCATCAACTTACTTAGGAGAAAAGCCCAAAAGTTTATAGTTTATAAAATATTTATTGCGTGTTTTAAAAGCAGTTAATTATTTTGTTGCCGATCTGTTCAGAGATGCCCACGATACGGTGGGCTGCTAGCCAAAGTACAAGCAGCACTGTCTTGAGTATCCAAATCTTCCTGATGCATCAGTCAAAAACAGAGAACCAGCTTTTTTGTAAGTGCAACAGTTACTTCTAGCCCAGAAATGATTGCAGCAGCGGCTGATGAAGCAGTTACACATGCACAGCTTATAATACCAAAGCGCTTATAGATTTGTAAAAAGGTGCTAAACCACAAAATAAATAAATAAATAGACATGCAGTGTTCATGATTCTGCAAGGGGGCAAACCCTCTCTCTGGACTGTGCATACATTAGCAAAACTGCATTACACATTTCAGAGGAAAGTGGTGTAGCCCAGGCAGGATCTACCACATTAGTTGGGCACGTACAAGCTGTTTGAACCTCATGGAAGTGCCTGAAGCAGAAAGCTAAGAGTATAGCAAATATATAATACCTTCAATGTGTAATTGCAGTGGAGTTCCTTACTTGGCATGCAGCCACAAGGGCTGCCTGCACACTTTGAGGAACTAGGTGACAAACAGCAAGCAAGCATAACCATCTGATTTCCGTACCTTCCTTTTATTGTCTCATTTTAGTAGTCCAGAAACTTGGATTTAGAGACTTGCTCTCTAAGTCTGCCCCAGTGATTTTACACCAAAAATGAACCAGTCGAGGTTGTGGCTCTTCGTTGCCTTCATGAAAAAAACTAAAATTGTTCCAATCTCAGATGATACTGCAGCAGTGAGGTCCCAAAAATCTTTATGATGGCAAATTTGAAAAAGTAGAAGAATGCCAGTAAAATTGTTTCACCCTTGTAGCAGAACAACTGCCAACACAGTCTGTTCCTCCAAGAGTCTCTTAAACCATAGCATTATTTCAAATTTAACTAGAGGAAACTTCGTACAGGACATGCCCCCTAGTCTTCCTGCCTTTGTAACTTCCTCTCTTCACAGTGCCCTAAACTACTAGGAGCCAGAAATGCTGCACCAATTACATCTGGGAACGAATTCACTGAATAATTGTGGCACAAGGCAGGATAGATACTGTTCAGCTAACCGCCTCAAGCAGAGAAGTCACCTGCACTTTCAGGTATGGGGAGAGAAAGTTAACTGTTTACAGTTTAAATGTAAATGTAATAAAAAACTACTTATTTACAAAAGCATCAGGCTACTTGTGAGTTTTCCCAGTTACTTTTCCACTGCACAGTAATACCCGAAGCAGTCTTATCCCCAAAGGTTTGTCAAGCACAGATTATTTGGTCTTCCACATGCACCATGGGTCTGATTGTACCTTGTACACACTGGTGTAATGTACAAGGCAGCATCACCCAGTCACAGGCTCAGTCCAGCTTTTCCCATTTCAGTGCCACATGAATTATTAGCTATCACAGCAGTAGGTATAAAGGCACTTCTTAAAGAGGTTTTTTTAAAAATTTCATTTGCATGAACTGTTTGGAATATAGGGACTGGGCATTTGAATCCTTAACCCGAGCTGAGGATTTTATTAAGTAGTTGCACATGGAAGTTCACAGTACAGATTTTACAGCAAACACTAAGGCTGTAACATTTGCCTGGCCAGCAGGAAGTCTTGCCTCGATGAGGAACTAGAGGCTTTGCACACCCAGGTGCACTAGTTACCAATTACTTAGAAAGGCCTAGAAGTCCATTGCTGGATCTGGGGCAACAACATGGACACAAAGGCCCTCAAAATTATTTTTGAGTTTTTTTCCTCTCAACATTTGCTCAGTAGCAGACAAAACTGTAATCAGACATTGCCCCATTCCCACCCTATGTCTACCTGCAGATTTAGATACTTAAGGTCAGTAGTTGGTAGACATTAAGGAGGAAGGAGAAGCTCAGTGAGGTAAGTGCTATGTAAGAATGGACTCATGCCTCACTGCAGACTTTCTTTTTGCGGCCTTGTTTCCTCTGTGCAAAACCTATCTCCTTAAAGACAAACTATAAAAAAAAAAAAAAAAGCACAAGAAGGTGCAGAAGGTCCTTATTTAGGTACTATGTAAAATAAGCATTTTCATAAACAATTAAGAAATTAAGAATACCCATTGGCCAAGATATGTATTAAGACCCTCCATATTTGTGACTGGGATGCAGGCTATCAGAACAGGAGAACACTTACCATTCCCTGCCTTATAGTGCATGCCTTCTTCTATAAAGCTCCCTGCCCTGATTGTTCTGTTACAAAAAACATGACTACTTTAGGAAAAAAAAAAAAAAGTCAGTTTCTCATAGTACAACAGATATTGCACTAGGAGGAAATCCTGGGAGCCTCTAGGGACCAGCCAAGGCAGGAGAAAGAGAAGAGGAGCCTGGACTATCCAAATTGTAGCACACAACTCTAGCACTGGATCAAGATTGTTTATCAGAATAGCTGCTATGAGGTAGGTGGGACAATTGTTAGTTGTCACTGCACAGCCCATAAGCTCTTACCTTAGAGATGGAACAGATAAAAGCTTCTAGACTGAAAATGCTTTAACAAAGGCCTTTTTCTGCTGCAGAAGGATCTCCATAGCAAGACTCCAAATGCAGGCAGATATATACTGACAGGTCTCCATGCTAGCAGAGCTCTTGGCTGGATCAGAATCTCTCAGTAAAAGCAAAGGGAAAGAGAAAAACCTGCCTCCCTCTTCAGAGCTATTTGTTGCTTTTCTGACTAATGTCAAAGCTAAGATTCAACTGGTTTTTTTTAACTATTAGTGCAAAGAATGAGAAGAGCACTGAGACAGTCACTGCTGGACAAAATCCTTCTCTTAAATCTCTTCACAGATGTATTTTGAGATTCTAATCACAGGGTAGGCAGTACAAGTATAAAGGACCGCAGACCTGTAAATTTTGTTTCAGATAACAGTGCACAGGGTGGGGAAGATCGCACCCCTTGAAAGCTCCAAGCAGAACAGAAGACCTGGGATACCATAGCAAAAAGGCAGCCAAAAATGGTAATGAAAACAAGAGCAGAACTGAGATCCATTATATTGAGATTACTCATCAGCTGTATATTAGCCATCAGTTATCGCAACAGAACAACTAAGGCATGCAAATCTTTTTGCCACCTCATAGGCCCTTATGCTGTGCTTTTCTTTGTTTTGCAGAAAGTATTGGGTGAAGATTTAAGGCTCATTCATATTTGAAAAAAAAAAGAAAAACTGGTAAGTTGGTTGATTTTGTTTATATGCTGCATACTTCACATTGTATGTGTGTGTATATATATAGAGGGAAAGAAGACACAATCTCTGGGACTAGTAAAAGTCATAAATTCATCCAACCTGAATGTAGATAACTATGTGAATTCAAACCTACCCAGCATTTAGGGCATTTGAGCTGTTGTTCTACTACCAAATCATCTGCTCAGAGCAAAAAAAGGTGACAAGGTAGGGTTTAATACTGTCAAGCCATTTGTACTAAGGCAATTCCTTGTTATATTTGTGCCTTCTGGTTTTGTTTTTATGATTGCTTACTCATATTCCACTGCTTGGAATAGGAGTTCTCCAAAAGAAGTTTTGTCTCTGCTAAAATACTGGTTGGCTAACTCCCATCCCAGCAGTGAAACTAATATCAACAGAGAAGTATAAAACTATAGCAGTTAGAAAAAATACTTTCCAACCAACACACAGGCAGAAAGGGAAGATGATACACTATCGTCCTTTTCCAACCATAAATGCATTTAAAATATTATAAAATTAGTCATGGAAACAGAACTGAAGATCCTGAGAGATCTTTAGATACAAGCTGAAACAGCAGGGTAGAAAAGTGAGCACCCCACTTTTAAATTTAACAGCAACTGACAGTGCTCCTGTAATTAGCATTTTCTCAACAGCAAACATTGTGAATGAAGAATGTACCATATCTTAAATCCCCATGCAGTACACTCAACTTTTAAATGATCTGGCAAAGCAAATTTGGGCAAAATGAGAATTTGTGTGTAGGACTCCCCTTCAGTTAATAACTGGACTAGATCTAAATTGGATATAATATCCAGGTGCCTTTTAAAGTTATAATAGAATAAATACTATCATTGGTAGATTCCTTTCTCAATCTAGGTGTACAATAACTTAATATATTTAATATGTAGATAAACAATTTTTAGTAAACGCTTTGGGAATCAAATTCTTATATATTCTCTTACTTCTAATGAAGTATTTAGATATGTTTTTGGAAAAAAAAAATCTGCATACTACTTACAGGAATTATATGCTTTACAAAACAGCATTCCAAATCATCACTGCAAACTGTAAAAGACTTAGTTAATGAAAAAGTATAAAAAGGAATGCATATTTCCTAGAAGATACCCAACATTTACAGGAAGAAAGAAGATACATCTGCACCATGATTTTTTCTTTTCTTGTCTATGAAGCCAGAGAAAAATTGTCAGTTATTTGAAAAGCATTTCACTTATTCCAGTTCATACAAGAACTGTGTTTCCTGCATACCACATGAGCATTATAAAGTTCTGGAACAGATTTGTTCCCTTAGGCAATGCTTGTTCATGATAATAAAAACAGGTAAAAAAGTCTTCAATCATTTGTTTAGTCTGACTGAAAAGATACTAGCTGGTACATTATGGTAAGTGGGATAGGTGTTTCCTTATTCAAAAAACACACACACACAAAAAAAACCCACACCAAAAACCCAAATAAACATTAAAAAAAACCACCAAAACCAAACACAAACAAACAAACAAAACCCCACAAAAACCCCCACAACAACAAAACAAAAACAAGCAAGCAAGCAAACAAACAAACAAACAAAAGAGGAAAACTTAGAATGACCTTTTGACTGTTCACACTGAGAACTCTCTGGTTGGGCAACAGAGTGGAGCAATAAGAGTCCATAAGTACAGACAGACACAAACCCAACAGGAGACCATCTTAATCCAGAAGATGGACCAGGTTCCACTGAAGAATTTTTCAATCTGAGCACTTTCATAACTGTTAAAGAGGAAAAAAAAAAAGCAATAATCACACTATTCATATCTCAGACTGCAGTATCCTCTACTTTTCCAAGTGGGTCAGAGACATTAACTAGGTTAACTCATACAGGAAGCAAGGGAAAGCACCCTTTATAGAACAAGATCTTGCTCAAGAATGCCTGGGAATGACTTGTGATGTCTCTTCAAGCTTCTAACATAACCCTAATAGCATAACCTTCAAGCTTCTAACATAACCCTAATAGCAGATCTTCCTGTTCACATATTCTCTCTCAACACAGAGAGACGATAATTACTCAATTTTAAAGAAATACACTTACTGGAACCAATGAGTTACTGTCATCATCACATAGAGCGAAGCCAGGAAGAAAACAAAGTGGAAGTAGGCATAACTGTACACAGTGCCTTTCTTCTCATCATAAACCACAGTCTGGCCTCCCCTTTTTTCAATGTGATCTTCAGCATCAGCTACAAGAGACAGGAAACAAGAAAGTTTTTGCAAATGTAATGAGTACTAAAAACAGCAGTTGGCCTCACCAAGAACACAAATCTACAGTGTGATTTAGGAAAGCATGACTGATACAGATCCTGCACTTGAACATATCCTTGCCCCCAGGTTATGGGCCTAAACCCTTAGTGAAAAACTGGACTAACACTGAAATCCTGCCTTATAGCAGCTTCCTGGCCTACTGAGTAGTTTTTGCGCATTGGGACCATTTAAATTGCTCTACCTGTATGATATTTTTCTGGCAAGTCCATGCTGATAACCTTGATTGTACCAGGTCTGCAAAAAGGACACTCCCTTCTTATCTCACTCCTGAACTGCAGTCCCCCCAGAGCTGCTAAACCAAAAATCTAGCAACCAGTCACTCCCACAGGCATGCAAAGAACAGAGATTATTCTTTGTATGTTGCAGTTTAAAGAATTTATAACTAGCCTAGTATTTTTAAAATGGTGTTGTGACATCTCTAGCTTCCCTCTGTAGCCTAACTTTGAGCAATTCATCTGCTTCAGTTTGATATACTACAGAATGAGGATATGAGCAGCTCTCCATCCACAGCTGTGTTCTTACTTTCTTAGGTTTGGCCTGAAAGCCACAAATAAGTTAAATTTTGCAGTGAAAACAAAATTACCGTCTCCATCAGGTACACAGCAAAAGCAGCAACGAGCTACCTGTGGAACAGACAACAGGAAGAGGGTAAGAATCTGTGCTACAGCAAAGCAGAACAGTTGGGGAAGGAAGGTCTGTTGTGTCTATGCTACAAACATCAATTTAGAAAAGTCTGGTTTGTATTTCCAACCAGCACAAAACCCAAATTAGGATTTACCCAACAGTTCATAACAACAGTTTCTAAGCTTCAGAAAAACCTACTGAGTAAACTTGAAGAAATGAGACATTCTTTAAGAATTACTCTATCTTTTTTACATAACTTTGGGTCCAATGCAGGAGCAAATAATTACAACAAAATGGTAGAAAAGCTATGGTGAAGTACATTTGTATTTAGGGGACTTACCTCTTCAGATCTGCATAAAAGTTACTTTTAGGAAATTTCTGTACTAAGATGAAAGTGTAAGGAACTTTTAAATGCCATCAGAGACTGAAACGATTAATGATTTACGCATTCTAGGATAGCCAGGGGATTTCTGCAGGCTGGAAGAGGCAGCTGTTGGCCCATCAAAGCCCATCTCCCTGCAAATCCTAAAAGGCAGGAGAAACCCTTTGTCCCTCACAGGAGCTCTGCACAGGCCCAGGAGATGCTGGAGGCCTGTGACACTATCCATGGATATAATAACTCATAACTTCTTTGAGTGTGTGGGCTTCCCTCCCCCAGCCCCAACGGATCAGGGCCACCACTTCAACTGCAACTACCAAGTTACATCACTGGACCTCGTGGGCAGTGATTAAACACATTTTTCCACTCTCATCTTTTTTTTCCCCTTACTCTCCCTTACCCTTATCCTGTTTTTTCCTTTCTCTCCCTTATGCATTTCCCCTAAAGGTCATCTTCATACTATATTGCTATAAATGATAGATATAGATGATAACACCCAAAATAGCAACATACCTGTTTACCTTTGAAACAAAATTGTTCTAAAATAAACCCTACATATATATGTTTTCAAACACATTCAGTGTTGTTTCACTCTAATCCATGCCAAGGGATTTATTAATAAGAACCTGGGTTACCCCATCCCCCCTTTTCTGGGACAGGTCAGAACAGATGCATGGGTTAGCAATTACAACTGCAGAAGTATAAGTCAGAAATGTACTTATCTTTGCAAGATTCTGCTGAAGTGGAGCCAGAATGAGCACAAGCAGAATGAATCAAAGAAGGAAGTTGATTTTTCTGTTTATTTAAATGAAGATGAAGATTTCCTTATTTAATTTTTTTTAACGGATGGAAAAAGGAAAGCTGAAATCGACACTTTACGTTGAATGGTAACGTAAATGAAGAAAAGGTGTTGACCATCTAATAAATATATGAGTATTTTCTGCACCAGACCACAGTACAAGCCAGCACTTCCTGTCGTGCATCACCAGTATTATTTGTTCTCATAAAATCCTTCTCTGGGATTTAGTTTGCTTGTGGTCTGATTAAGACAATGAACCTGTTTGGGAAATTCACTTCCCTAACTATTATACCAATCAGTCTTTATAGGAAGAAAGTGTATTAACTTTGTTTACTTATATTAGTTCACATTATACAGTGCAATGTAGTGAGGTACTGGAATTTTACTAGAGACTTTAGTATTGTTCATGCTTAAGTTAAACAAACGAAAGAACAGCCCAGCCTCAGAAATAAGGACTTTGCTTCTTGGAAACTTACAGCTGTCCATGAAGGATAAAAGATATCCCTGAACAGCAAAGATAAGGCCACAATCCTAGCCCCTCTAAAACATCTTTGAAACCATACCAGCGTCATAGATAGTAACTGTCTCAAGGCTGACAAGAGGCAAGAATGCTGCAGAAATGCAGTTGCTTTGCAAAGTTTTACTATAATTAGATAATTGTATTAGACGGTGATTAGTCAAATCATGCTGGATCTGAATGCTTGAAGGGTATAAGAACTCTGTGTAAAACTATGTTTGGAGTGCACCAAGTTGGTTGGAACACCTCACGTACATGCATGAATATTTTCCCTTGCTATTCTAAAGTTTGTGTTCTAATTTCTCTCATTTGTCAAATGGGCCAGTTGCATGTTTTTCCAGAAAGCACATGGTAGGTCTTTAAGGTAAATTGTCCAGCAGAAATATCAAGTGGCAGTTTTTACCCTGCATATCCCTGATTACCTGCACTCGCTGGGTTCATAATTCATGAGAAGCCAAAAAGCTCATTCTTTTTCAAGAGACTGTCTGAGTTTAAGTAAACCCCTTATTCTGTATCTTTTTCTAGTCCGTGCCAAGCCTCACCTACAGTGCCAGCCTGAGCTACTCCAGGGCTGCACTCACATTCTGCAGCAAGCACTGGGTTCCCTCAAACATTTTAATCCATTGCAATTAAATCCTGGCACAGACAGAGTGATGAAATTAGCAATGGTGGCACACACACCCCAGCCCCTTATACACGCTCAGCTGCTTCCAGCAGAGACACTGACAGACACTCTGTGCAGCAGCAACAACTGCAGAGCTGTGTTCACTCTGGGCTGAGAGACAAAACCTTTTGCCACAGGGAAGGCAATCAGAGTGCAATTAGTTACTCTTCATCTGTCATTTCTTTACATTTACATTCAGTGGCTCTTGTCTGGCTCTTTAATACGCAACAGTCTGGAACTAATCCTGTGGGCAAGTACTGTGGCAGACGAGATGGACCTTCCCAGTGAGGGGCCACATCCCACATCCACGCTATGTCAGAGGCCCTCAGCCTTCCCACTGCTCCTTCCACAGGGAGCAGACCCACATCCCCTGGACAAGACCTCTTATGTTGTACAGTGGGCAAAGGAGGTGCAGGGGTGTGAATGGCATCTGTTTGCTCTCCGGTGCTCCCGGTGCCATCCCTCAGCACTGGGCAGGATGGCACAGCTCCTGTCTGGACTTACCTGAGACAGACTGAGCCAGGTCTCGGTGCTCAGTGCCCAGCCAGTTGGCAGGCTGCCCTCCTGCGAGGCCTGGGGCTGGTACCAGCACCCTGTCCAGCTGCAACATCCTGCCAAAGCGAAGCTCCCCAGGCACCGTGTAACACTCCCACAGTGAAATGTGTTTTGCTCCCTGTGCCCAGCTACTGCAAACAGTGCCTCAGCAGATACTTCTGCATTTTTGAATTCTCACTAACACTCTCATTAAAGACTTAAAAAAAGAAATTAAAACTACAGAATGAAAGTAACACCAATGCAGAGAGAACTAGGGAGGGAGATTCATCTTCCAAACACACACATACATTTGAAGAGTGACACTTCCAAGCCTAATTAAGGGGTAACTGTTACTCAGCAAAACCCCACTCATTTTCTAGTGTTTTTTGGGTGTTCTCAGGATAAGGAGGCCAAACAAACAGGCACGTGGAATGAAGAGACCTGTATAGCTGAAATAGGGATGAGAAATGTCATCACAGATGAAGTTATAGGCAAAAAGAAAGGAAGTACTTATGTGAGGAAATAAAAATGAGATTAAAAGTTGGGATCATAATCAGTTGGTATGAGAACAAAGGCAATCAGGACTGAAAATGTTCAAGCATGCCTCCACTTCTTTTTCTGATAGCTTTCTAGCACACTTTTCCTTTAAATGAGAGGACATGAGCTCATGGAGAGCACAACATTTACAGGAAGTCCGTAGGATGTTGAATAAACTTCAAGAGCAGCAAATTATTTCAGTACATAAAGGCACCTCCACCAAACCAGCAAGAGCTACAGAAGGGCCAATGCACAGAGGCATGTAGGACAAACAAGCTTCTGTTTACACCTAATTACAGGCCATGAAAACAACAAGAAAAGCAGAGGAGAAAATCTGCACAGAAATCCTGTGGGAAGAAGCAAGAACTCACTTCAGTTTCAGCTGTTGCATATATTCCTCTCAATGCCTCTGAGCTTGATCGTGTTGTTGAGGTCAAACTAGGAGGAAAAGAAGGTAGTGTCAAACTCCTGGGCATAACTCTAACCCCAACAGGGTGACTTTTCAACATCACAGCAAACATAAATAGCCTACTCCCATGTCTAAGCTAAGCATTTGCCTGGATGCTATCATAAAGCACGAAGTACATAAAAAGTTCTTTCTGCACTGGTACAAACCAACTTGGCAGATGGCTACTGGCCAACTTACTCTGTATCATGAGTTTAAAATTAGGTCACTCCTAAAAGGTGGTGAGTTCACCACTAGACAGCAGCAAACATCTTAGGACTCTAATTTGCAAGTCAGAAGAGATCTCCCCTGCTGTGCACAACCAATGCTTTTATACTCAGTTCACAGCCATCATTTTGGCTCAGCATTTCTGTAAAGGCTTTGCCAGTGAACTCACAGGTCTCTGGCAGCAGTCAGTTTTCAAAAATAAATTACCAGTAACTGTTGTCAGTGTACCAGTTCCTAGAAATCACTTTCTTGCATGACTGTAGCTGTCCGAGGGGAATCCTTTTTAGTTTCGTTTGATAGGAAACATTTCTTGCAGTTTTGACCTTTTAGGATGTGTAATGCTTTGCTGTAGAAGCCTTGGTAAGCAATGCTTCAAAAACACTCCCCTTGAACGCCTTCTTATTTCCCCAGCTGCACAGTATACTTCCCTAGGCAGGCTACATGAATATTGTGTGCATTCTTGAAACACCTCCCTGAGGCACTGGAAATGCTTTTCTACCACAAACTAGATCCATAGTACATGATATCCATTTATTTTATATCAGAGTTAAACAGAAGACATATGCATATTTGATAACACAAGAGTAAGTCTCTTGCTTTCACTTTTTCATAATTTCAAAATTATGAAGGATTTCAGTATGTGAATTTTGAAGTGGACTGATTCAGAAGCAGAATTTGCTCAAAAACCTGCAGCAGACAGGCAGCGCTATCTCCTGGCAAGTTGCACAGTCAAAACACAAGATACATCACCTTTCAATCATCAGCAACTTCCTGTCCTAGAGCATGGCTTAAATTTACTGATGTAAGCTGCAATAATACAAGGTGAGCATCAAAGATACATGGGCACGAAGAGGGGTTTTCTTAGAGCAGATTTCTGGCAAATCTTGACGGCAATACTGTGCTCATCCCTCATCCAAGGAAGCCCTAAACCCTTCCAAACAGTTTGTTTGTTTCAAAAACCCCCAAGAACAATCATAGCCTCTGCCAAGAGGCTACAAAAATTTCAGGTAGATTTTTTAGGTGGACATAACTTCATAGAGCTTTTCTTATGAAAGAGTAAATAGAGGATCAAAGAATCCTGGGCTGAAGGACAGGTGGAAATTTTTTCCAGCCACTTCTATATGTAAACTGCTCTATTTGATTTTAAAGAGATATATTTTTTTCAAAAGTTGTTATCTTTAGAACATTTTTAGCTAAAACATTTATAATTCGGAAACTGAGGAGAATATGAACTCTTCAGCTCAGCTCTTTTCTACATCTCTCTGTGATTTTGCATGAGCTCTGCTTTAAGCCTTCACTGTTTGGACCACAACATTGTATTTACAGCAAGGTAACTGCAAACCCCCAGACTTACCAAGAATATAAAATGCAGCCAAACAAAATTGTGGTACCCAAGCCAGTAACCAGGTTTTCATCTCTATGCAGGCCTTGACTGAATTCAGGTACACAGATTGTGATATTCCGATTGCTTTCATCCAGGACTTCACAAAACAGACCGAACAGAAAGAACAGTTTACAAAGATCATTTCACTGCATTTCAAAGTAATATTCAAACTGGCAGTTTTCAATTAAATACTTTTATTACTTCAGACACTGGGTAGGTACATTTCAGCTGTTTCTACCTGTCTTTTAAAAAAGATCATACAGAAAAAAAATCTGTAAAGCTGATCTGGTAGACTCTGTGTTTCAGGCAAAACAAAAATGCAACTTACTAGGGTACTAAAATTCTCTATTTGACCACAGCAGACTAAAAATGAAAAAATCCATTTTGTGGAGTTAGAAATTAGAAATTGGAAGTCTGCCCACACTCCACAGCCATATAAGATCAAGATAGTCAGACCTGAGACCAGAAATTTCTTTGACAGAAAGGGTGCCTTGAGGACAACAATGAAATTCACACACAGTGAAAAAAGGTAGTCAGTAGTAGCCCTATTCTCAGAGGGATATACAGAAGACCAAGGGAAAAAAGGTGCACCAGTTCAAGCAATATCTTGTCTCGGCATCTAATCAAATCCTACTTCTAAGTCCCTGAAATGAAGCAATTCAGTCCTTGATGTACCCAGTTGCATCTGGCATTTTGATATCTTCCTGGAATCAAGGCAAGGCAGAGAGTAGCCTGCAGCATCATCCCAAAGCAAGAGATTACAGCTTCACTTTATCTCAAATCAAGAGCTTTTTGAGTCAATGCTGCTTAAGGTATCTCCTTCTACTTTCCAGCAGCCACAATGCATTCCCATTGAGACAGCACAACTGTTGGTAGGGGCAGAGGAAAAAATGCAGCAAAGACTACATCCAGGTTAAAAATAAACTCAGTCAGTTCCCTGACCTGGTGAAGGAGGATTTTGCATGGCCCTGCAGTGCTGCACAAACAGCTTTATCAGGACACAGAGGGGACAGTGTGGAGGTGAGAGGAAAAAAAGAGGATGATCAGCCTGTATGCAAAATCTTGGCCAGAGATGTGCAGATTCCCCCACCTGTATCCATCAGGGACAGATCTGCAGAAAGGCCCACTGTTTGGCCAGCATTTTAGTGAAGTCTGGCACCAAAAAGCTAAGGCACGTTATAATAAGCACAGATTCAAGAGACATAACTTTTTGTTTGCCTGTTCTTTCTAAAGATATTTGGAACTCTCTTTGGGTGTTGCAAATACTTGCATCCTGCATTTTCTTCAGGCCTTGTATGCAAGGTGTCCAATTTGAAAGATGGACAGTTTGGAAATCCCTCCTTGACAAATGAGGGTAATGCCTTAACATAGGTAAGTTAATGGCAAACCTGAGTGACAGGGCATGGGACACCACAGAAAGTACCAGCACCCCATACATTCTCTAGCACATCACTGTAAAAGCTGACAGGCCAGTATGGAGGGTCCTATCACACAGACAAGGGAGGATGGAGCATCTCTGACAGCAGATGACAACCATTAAAATTATCGGTCATGGGAACACAAGGAGGAACATCTGATTCAAGCAGGTCTAAGAGAGAGTGCATGATGCATACTCTGACAAATGCAATAACCACACTTGCAACACAACATTCTTCTTGTAGAAGAATCAGAGCATTCATTTAACCTTTTAAGTCTTTGTCAGAAGCACGAAACAACACAAGGCAAATGATTTCTTTCCATACATATTTTCTTCCCCTTCTTTTTCTTTTTACGTTGTGTCAGGAGTAATTGAAACACCTTCTAAATTCCACTCTATGTTCATTCAAAGCACTGCTTTAGCTCTGTAAGTAAATCTTACTCCTGAATACTGTCTGTTTTTCCTTTTTAAGTCTAGAATACTTTTGTGTGTGTCTGTACCTATACAAGTGTGACAGAGATATTTTTTCCCATGTCTCTCCCCTTTCTTCTTGGGAAGTGCCTGTATAAACTTTTGCTTCCTGCCAGTTGACTTATTTTCCTCTAGTTGCTGTTGTTTCAGCTATTCAAGACTTACAGTTGAGCAATAATAAAAAAGGATGTTTTAGTACTAATTCAAGCCAGAAAAGCCTTCTTTAAGTGAAAAGAATGCTTCCAGTTCAAATATGTGAACCTGATAGTTATCTGGGTAAAACAAAGTTTAAGTTGTGCTTGTGAAGTCTTGCTGGGGTTTCATAGTGTAAAGACCTTCAAACTCTAGGGAGTTCCATACTCCTGACTTGGAATGCCAAGGGGTAGAAGGCAAGTGGAGTTCAGGAAATCTGCTGAAGAACAGCATCATCTCTACTGCAACATAACTCCAAGTCCTTTCTTGGAATGTTTCCTCTCAAAACAAAATATGAGTGCTACTCAAGTTTTTTCTCCATTAGGAATCCAGTGCTAAGGCTCTCTAGCACACTTTAGCACACTTTTTCTAGAAGAAAAAAAGTCGTTTTAGTATATCCACTCTGATGGACAGCACCTACTAACTAGACCTAGTAAACTTTCGGATGGAGCTGATCACCCAGCTTCTTCCAGAGGCATTCAAGAGCCATTTGTTCCAACTCCTTTTCCATCATGAGACCAAACACATTACATGTTTAGTCATATCCTATTGTATGAGAATGTGCACTTGACGTAGGAGGAATAGATTATAAGACTTTGGGAAATTTTTTTCATAGGAAAGAGATTGAAATTGCTCTGATGCAACAGATGCAACTCATGGAAGGTAAGTTAAGCTCCCCTAGACCAAACCATTTAAGGTACATGGAGAGTGCCAATTGCACAGTCTCTTTACTGCATAGATATGTTTGTAATATTTGCAATTTCTTCTGTGAAGGCCAGAGCAGATCAACACATCTATATCCCAATACTTCTATATCCCCAAATTTGTTATTTCAGGTTTGCTAAATTCTTGCTTTTAGTTCATGGCATGTCTAAAAGACTTTACATAAAGTATCAGATAACTTACTAGTTTCTGGTGGCTTGCTGGATAGTGCTGAGAAAGTGAGGTACATGACATAACAGCTGATAACTCCTGACTGCAGCAAACCAGAATGGGGCTGACCTTCACAAGAAAGAGGAAAAAAAGTTATTTTTGTAGACAGTTTAACAAAGTGAAAAAGATATTAGTATCCTTCAAAGAACAGTATGACAGTATCTTTTATTTTTACTTAGAGCAGAAAACAAGGGTTTGAAGCAGTTTGGATACAGTTCCATTGGCCTGCCAAGAGAAAAAAGCCAGCTCTGATGGCATTCTTAGAAAGTCATTAGAGATTCCCATGTAAGTAAAGAATCACCCCTCTGCTTTCACCAAAAGCATCCACTTTTCAAAAGCTATTGACCAGCTACCACAATAATTTTATTTCCCTGTAAAATCTGTGTTGGAGTCATTTTACCATTTTCAGGTCCAATGTATGCAAGATACCAACAGCATACATAAAATACACCAAAATATGAAATATTGCTGTCAGCTCCTCTGGGCCCAAACTTTACAAACTACACAAGTAGTCAAAAGTAAATGCTAAAATAAGGTGAATGAGTTAGACAACTTCAACTGCTAGCACTGCAAGACTTAGGTAAGTTTCACAACACAATACCAGCCATCAGAGCACAAGCGTTTTTTACAGGATGACTACCTGATGGCACAACCAAAGTGTCTCACACCTCTATAGTTTTAGCAGTACAGATGATGACCAGCAACAGCACTTCATAATGTAGGTAAAGAGTCAAGAGCAGCACCAGTTCTGAATTATCATTAGACTTCCTGCCCAGACATGGCTCATGCCTGCAGACACACAGCTGGAACAATACCCGACATCCAGGAGGAGAAAAGGTCAGTGGACTTACGATTCTGGACACAGGGTGATATGGCCACCAGCGACACGAAGAGGCACAGGCCCCCATTAACTCCGATCAGGACCTTGTTGTACATACAGCCGTCTGAGCGAGTGTAGAAGAGAGCCATGAGGACTAGGGCTGCCACAGCAATGGAGTACAAGATGAGAGTGACCAAGGCAAGCAAACCGCTCCACACTTGCTTGTGGTTTGCACCTGCAGTCCTGGGGAGAGAGAAACAAGCACCTTACCTTTGTCTTTCCTTCCTCAAAACATAAAATTCTAATAGCTGAATAGTTCATATCCTCAAACACAAAAAACAGTGTTTGCTTTCCTGAAGCATGTGTGCTTACTACACTAACACAGACCCTTGCCAAGTTCCTCCCATGAAACAGAAGGAAACATTCCTTAGCATCCATGTTTATCTTCTGTAGAATCATGCTCAGCCCTTTCTGTAATTATAGCTCAGCACTGACTCCCATAACTCCTAGTCTCTGCAATCAGCCCATCAGCATATCTCAGCTCAGTACTTCGGGGATTTCCTCAGTGGCAACTTGGAATGTCCCAGGCTCAACAAGCCAGTGGTGGTCTCCACACAAAGAAAGCAGAGCCATACTGCTTAGCATGGCCTCTCTTCTGCACTCTCATCTTGCAAAGATCACCAGGGTTTAAGAGTAGCAACTACAAGAGTTGTTTTGACATGATGGGCTTTTTAGTGTGTGGAAAGTCTTTTTAGTTTGTTGTTTTGGTTTGGGTTTTTTTCCTGGTGTTTTGATGAAACATGACTTATTTTAAAAGAATATTTAATGTAGGGAGAGCTAAAGCTAAATGCTGCTACCAAAAATCTTTCATCCACAAGAAAGCAGCTACAGTTATTAGCACTAAAAATATCTGTGGTATAAGGAGCTCTCACCTCTACCTCCCCAAAAATGAATCTAAGAAAGCCCAAAGATCTGCTAAAACTCTTTCTTTGCCGTTGGTAACCTAACTAGAACAAGAGAGGATTGCAAAAGTTTGTATAGGAAGAAATGCAAGACAGAAAGGTGGATGCAGGAGTTCCTGCATATATGTGGGAGGCCAATTTAAGTATATTAAATTGATGAGAGGCTAAGGGCTTGGAAGGTTATAGTAAATATACTTAAATCAGAAATCAAGTCAGTGCCCAAACGGGGTATATATGAGTTGGTAATGGAATCTTGCCCATTTAGATGACAGGAAAGAAGATGAAGAGAAAGTTGCAGATCTCATGCTGAGAAAAAAAAAATTATGTGCATTAAGCTGACACAAGAAAGCAGAATTCATCAGCTTACATCATTGCACACAGTTTCACTACTACATTTGGCAAATCCAGTTTTACTCCACTTCTTAGTAGGTGTATTTTCACATAAAATATAAACAAACTTTCCAACTGAGGAGTTCTGCATCCCAACACACTTACTGGAAGCCAAGTAATTCAGGTAAAGAATAAATCAGCAGAGTAGAAGTGAATAACAAGGAAACATTTCCTATGGTAGAGGAGAAAGTAGATGAATATTGACATGAAAGTGTCTTCTTCCAAAAGTTACATCCATGATACTGTTATACTCTGTTACAAGAAAAGTATTGGTCAGGAGTGCACCAGAAGTTTCAGCAAATAACTACTTGCCCAACACATACCAATTTTTATTCCATTTGTGTGCGAACTCAACCAGCAGGATGAGCTGAATGACAATGAAAAGGCACCCTCCTGTTGCTCCTACGTAGCGCCAGGCTGCAAGGCAGAGAGGCAGAAAATAGGTCAAACTGCAGTAGCCTTTCCTTTGAGATAAAATGGAATTATTGTCAATGCAGGGAAGTTGTTAATGTGGTTTGAATATCTCAAGCCCACAGATGTAGCAGGAGATAAGAGATTTCTGATGAAAGGCCAGCTCACTTAAGATTAGCTCCCTGATGAACTCAGCTTGCAACCTGCTACACTTTCAACACAATCATATTAGGACATCTATTGAGTTTCCCTAATCTTGAGAATTTTTGTGGAGACTATGAGATACTATATTCAGACAGAAAATACTGAAACCTTTATTTGTGTGACTGGAGGAGGGAGGTGGTGTGAAGCCATTGCACAGGAATTTAAACCCTGAAATTGCAAGGTACTAGAACCCAGCAGTAAAAAGGGAAATTTCTTCCAATCCAGATTACAGAACTACAGAAAAACAAAGGTGGGGTTTATGTACTTACAAATACACTTCCAAGCCACTCCCAAAGAACACTTTGTATTCACTGACTAATTTTAAGATAGGTTATTTGCCTACTTAACTGGTGACCTACATAGACTGTATTTGGGTAGTTGTTTGGGTACTTTGAACAACAGATCTCTTATGTGCAACAGAAGAAGCCTCTGAGGAAATACAGATACTTATTTTAATGTTTAGCTGCATATAGAGTTTGTGCTTCTGTGCAGTGCATAGCCTATAAATTAGTCCAGGTGTGCAGTTGATTTCAGAGAAGAAGGAAATGCATCAGCAAATTTCAGCCATATCCTTCTGTTGTGTTTTCCTTTTGAAAAAAGCTCATATCAGTGAAGTGAAGATGAGAATGGTAAGGGCATGTTTCTGTTAGCAGTTCACACTAAGATTATTTTTTCTTTCGGTATCACAAACTTATTATTTGAAAGCAAGCGAGCACACTGTTTTTAAACATACAATATAAAAAAATGGAAGAAGATAGCCTGTAAAAAAGTACATAAAAAATAGACAGAGCACCAAGTGGCATGTGTGTTTGGAAGAAGTGGAGTAGGAAAAAGCAGACCACCAACTGAATGAATAATTAAGTAGCCAGACTCTCAGGATATCCCACTGTCACAGGATATTGCAGAATGTTTTATGGGTCCATAACAGATAAGGTTAATATGGCCAGTGTGGAATTAACACTACAGACCATACAAATCTAGTGCTTGCATGTAATATTCCTCCCCCACGATCAACAAACTAGTGAGCATGGGTAGCACGATAAGAGATTTTTTAAGAAAAAAATAAGCAATAAGGAAGAATCCCCCCCCAAAAAAACAAAACCAAATAAACAAAATCTCAAACCAAACCAAACAACAGTGAAAGTTTCTTGATTAGAGGAGGAAAAAAAGAAAACAATTACATATAATTCCCAACTCATCTGTAAATCTCAAATTCAGAGACTGACTAGAGGACAGTTTAGCAGGAAGTGCAGAATATGGCTTTAGAGTAAATTGTCAAGACCTAGTATGGGGAATAAATCTTGTTATGCTGTATTTCCACACTAGGTTAGATTGCTGTTGAGAATCAGCACAAAGTTCTGTTTCTCCTTTTCTGCAAACACATCAGTTCTTGAAGACTTCTCACCATGAAACAGGTCACTTGCAAAGATGACAGGCAGTCTTGCTTGCTCATGAGTACAAAGCACTGTACTGCTACATCTTTCTAATCCAAACAATGTCCTTAGGTACTAACAATAAGCACATATAGCCATCCCACAACTTCACAGAGGAGAGGAATAGGGGCATCACTTCTGGGACATCAAACTGAGCCAGGAACAAACAAACAGTAAGAGAAAGAAGCTGAATTATACCTGTCAGTGGTTCACTTGCAGTGGTTTTTACCTTTAGTTTCCCAGAGTACTGTTCTCATAGTATGTCTGCCCACTCTATTCTCTTCCTCCATATTATTCTTTCCTTTTAAACACCCTGGCTAAAGGAAACGGGTGTTCTGAACAACGTAACCAAGTCCTGGTGGAAGCAGGCATCATATGCAAACAATCCTTTGAATTGCTGATCACCTTTCCACCTGTCAAGACTCAACAGCTTATGGGCCTTCAAGTATCTCTCTCACAAGAGAACAAATTCATCTCAGTAGCACCAGGATTTTTGCTCCTAGCCCACAAGACTCCAGTGAGAAGCTCCCCTCCCAGCTGGCATTTAAGTGCTGAGCTAGTACCAGCATGCTTGTGTGGTGCCAGGGTGCCTTCCAAAAGTGGAAATGCTTTTGACATGTCATTCTTTGCAGAGCACTCATACCATGGCCCAAGAAGTCTAATTTTATTTTATTTGATTTATTCCACCAGCCTGAAAACTAACAACATCCCAAATTCTTTTGGTTTTCAGACAGCAAACAGCACCTGGCAAGTCCCTGTGCCCCCTTGAGCACTGGCACTTCCCCAGAGTACAGCCCGGCTAGAGTACTACACCAGAGCTATCTGCACAAGCCAAACTAACATGCCACTCTGTGTCCTTGAGTGAACAATTTATTTTGCACTATTAGAGTTCCCTGTTTCTTAAAGAATTTGGAAGACAGCACTGCGGTGGTACTGTTACCCATCCATTTGGCCTGCTCTTGGTCAGAAAGAAACATGCTCTTTTCTGCACGTTTCCATGAAGACATGTCTGTGCACACAGCATTACCCCCAAAACAGTTCCGAATACTCTTTTTGCACTACGCCCATACAGGCTTTACTTGAAGAAACGTCGTGATACTCATGCTGATCAGAGCTCTAGGGTTTTTAACCACCCACGAGATAGTACAGATCAAAGCAGTGTAAAAAAGTAAGGAGGACATACCATTGAGGAAAGTGTCCTGATCAGGAATGAAGAAGGCTCCTGAGCACATTGCTGCCAGAACTATAAGTTTAATAAGCCAAAATCTGGATCAGAGGAAAAGAAAAACAACAACAAAAAAAAATCACCTGTTTATAATAGGAATTAGAGGTCTTCAAATCAAGTACCACAAGAAATCTCTATTTAAAGCCCAACAAGAGGTAAAAAAACCCCTGATTACCACTTTAGTTTTCACTTGACTGCACTATTTCTGACAACAGCAGTAAAATCAATTTTTGTAATTGAAGGGAGCTTTTTTGCTATTATGACACCCAAGTGGAAAGCTGGCACCACAAACCTCTAAAGATATGTGAAAATTAAGCAATCAAACAAAAAAACTTACCCGTTATGAATGTAGGCCCGGCAGCTTTTGCTGCTGTTAATTTTGATGGTGAACAAGAAGAATAAAAAGAAGAAACAGGCCATTCCAAAGCAGACTTTGTAGACTGCAGAGTATCCCACCAACTTCTCACACATCTCACCCGCCTGAATACCCTTGCACATCTCCTTGTAGAATGGAATCTGAAAAGCAGAACATATTATAAGCTGTTAGATAGGACACAAGGCCCTCATAAACAAGCATGTCTATGTGCATCATAGACTTTTCACTGGCTTCTAACACCTTTCACTCTTGACACCCTTTCAGCCTCTATTTAAGGGTTCAGGAGTCATAATAAAATGTAAAACACAAGGGACTTAAATTTTCAGAACTTTCACTCCTTACAGATGCTTTGGGGTACAAGTCCACTTCACTTCAGCTCTGTTGGCTCAAGATATCCCTGTTCCTTACTGTTTATCCCCTTCCCCTGCGGACCTTCTCCTTTCTTCCCTTGCTTTACAGCATAAGTCTCTGATTGCTTCAGCAATTCAGCTTACATGAGACATACCAGTGGCTTGGGATGCCCTGGGTGGCAATGCAGACTGAAGCACATCCAAGCATCACCAACCCTCCTCTCCATTACAGTCTCTGAAAGGGAGTTGTGCCAGTTGCCCCAATTTTGTTTAAAATTAACAGAAAGGCAGGAAAATTCCACCCTTCTCTTGACTCATTAAATATTTGCCTTTGAGGCCTTGCTCTCACCGCAAGGGGAAAGCAAACAGCTGCACATTTTGGCTTCAGTTTCAGCACACAGACATGAGGCTGGGTGCTCAAAAAGTAGGTCTGTGTGGCCAGGACTCACTGGTGAGGCACCTCTGTGCAGAACCTCCCACCACAGCCAGGGAACCTTTCATCTTCGCAGATACACAGGCATTTAATTAGAAAACCACTGTCCATTCCAAAGAAAAAAGGGCCTCTGTATGCTTACAGCTTACAGCTGAAGCTGGTCAGACCAGTTGAGAAACACATGAAACCCTCTGGAGCTGATTGGTGATACCTGTACAGGTAATTGGAGGAGAAAGAAGACAACATGTGGCAGGACACAATATGCACAAATAAATAACTTTGGCAAAGGAAACCTCTTCCTTCAGCAGGCAGGTCAGTACACAAAGCCAGGACAGTGAAAGAGCAAGCCATCAAGCAGCATTCCCAGCTGGGTCGAAAGCCCTCTGAGATGCAGGAAACAAGGGATAAACAAGTAAACTGCCAGCTTCCAGCCAACTGGGCTCTGAAACCCTGCCTCCTTCAGCAGGGTATGCAATTTCCATCCTAGTTCCAGGAAACAAACCAGTCAGGAGCTCTACAACCCTCTGTGCAGTTTCTCAAAGATAAATTATTTTAGCAGCTCACAGCAACACCGAGTTGCTGAGCTAAGGACAGGAAACCTAACTACAACAAAGAGCTGATCCCAGGTGAGACAGAACAGCTGAGGAGATGAAAAGCAGGTCTGAACATAGCTGCATGGTATTACGAGAATGGATTCAAGCTGGGCCACTGTGAGTTGCTCTTTCAGTAGTAACTCAGAGATGAAGAACCAGTGCATAAGAAGCTGGACATTAAATGAGTAGCTGTAGCTAACTTGCACCCAAGAGTTTTTCGAAAGCTTCTGAGAAATTGTCTGCAGCATCAGCAACACTTTTCCCAGGTCTTGGAAGGCAGTGAAATGTCAGACCAGGCAAATGTGCCAGCATTCAAAATGAGCAAATGGATTAACTGGCATAACTATGAGAACTATCAACACCACAGTGATGCCAGGGCAAGCCAAGAGGCCACAACAATGCCAGGGAAAGTAACTGGGTTGTCAATTAATGTTTTCCTATTCTTTGCTTATAAAAGCCATTCCTTCAGCAAAGGTTAGAAAGACACATAATATTGAACTAACAACATTTCTGGGAGAATTACTTATTTGTTTGATACAGATAATAGTATTTACCAAGGAGACAGATTTCTGCAAGATCTGTTCTTGGTACCAAGCACAGTTTTGCTTACAAGACTTACAGAACGAAACAAAGGACCATAGGCCTTGATTGTCTGGCTAACTAAAAACAAATTTCTGTGTAACTATAAATGGGCATCTTCTTTAATTGCATATTGATGGGATTTTTGACCCTATATGTTCTTTTCTCCATTAAGAAGTTACTTCCTTACAGATCTGGCTGAGAGAAAATAGATAGATTCACAAGAACAATAGCTCAGTTTGTGCCCACACAAGCAATAGAGAGCTCAGCCATCATGTAGTATCCACAATGCTATGCAGTAATAAGTGATGGCCACAGGAATAGTCCTGTGGGACTGAAAGCCCCTTTAGGAGATCCATCACACTGAAGGACAAAACAAGAATAAAACAAAACTCTTGGGGATGCCAGCAGATAATAAACAGAAGTACAATGCTGGGGACAATAGGACTGATGTTTTTGTGAGAGGTTGGTCTACTGCTGGGAACGATTTATCAAAGCTTATGTGACTTCACTGAAAGATGAAAAAGACTGATTTTTTGATTTTTTTTTTTTTTAATCTGTATCTCTGAAACATCTTCAGTTGCTGAGAAACCTGCCCACCCTATTTACTGTGCTTTCCATGGTAGTTTACCATGCTTTCCATTTGCTGGATAGTTTTCACAGCTGTTAGGTCACAGATTAGTTATCTGCCATGATACAGTGAAATACCTACTTTTATACCTTTAAAAGCAACATAAGCTAAATTCTTTGGCCTCTGAGTAGAGGACAAAGCATTCTTGTTGCAGAAACTCAGTATCGTATCAAATAACACAAGCGTCTCAGCTGCTGTGCAAGCAGTGCTGTTATTACAGCTAAGTCTGCAATTTTCCAGCATGCACTGAAGCCCTCTGAGATGTTCAACAACTTCAAGCAACATCTACAGAAGCAGAAACAGACTGCCCTAAATTTGCTTTGCCCTTACTGCAAGCTGCAGGCACCTGAAATAATCTCAGAGCAAGAAGCATGCCAAAATGGCCACAGTGCATCCAGGCAGGCACCAGCCTGATGGGGCTTGGCCACCTCAGAGTTCAGGTCTGTCTGCACCCAAACACATGAGTGCAGGAGTGCGGGAAAGAGCACCAGGGGGAGAACAGGAAGAAAGAAGTGTGTAGAAATGGGCCTGAAAGAGACTGCTTTCATCTGGATGTCCTCATCCAAAGAGGGAGAATATGGCAGACAAACTTTATTATGGAAAAGGAAGAAGCATGAAAAAAAATCTGTGCAGGTGAAAAAAAAGAGCAAAAAACCAGGTAAACCTGTCATGGGTGACTGAGAAATGAAATAAAAAATTAAAAAATGATTGGACTAAAACACATATTATCTTGAATCTATGGCTAAATTCTTATTAGAAATATGCAATGGGCATCTGCAATTAAAAACTTATTTTTGGTAGCAAATTTGGGGTGTAACATACAATAATGAAGTTAAGGACCAAGATATAAACCTAGCATATTTTGCCAGAATGTGTAACCATCTAATACTGAAGCGCTTTCACACAAATGAAATGAGTTTCACTGGTGTTTGCTTTCCTGAAAACATCTTCCTTATTTTTCCTTTCATTATTTAAGTAGGATATGGATATTTTCAGACTGAAACTGCTAGTTTTGAAATACCTTTAACATTAAAGGTTCAATCAAAAAAACCTAAAACAAACCCAACCAAAACATGAAAACACTTTTTTGAGAGACGGAAACAATTCTGTCCCTTTTATTTTCTCAATTATCCTTTTGAAGCCTGTGAAACACAAGGTGTTGCTTCATAAGAACAACTGTGAGTAAAGCTGTATCTGTTAATCAAAATCCAAACTTGCATAACTGGAAAAAAAAATAGGGGTCAAGGAATAGAAGCACTTCAAGTTGGGTTCTGCTTTGCCTAATTTTGCAACAGAGTCAAGTCTAACTTGACCATTTTATGTAACTGCATATTGGTCTTTTCTGTATTTTTTCCCCATCACTGGGGCTCTCATGTCTTTATTGATGAACCACCCTACCTTTTGCCTTGATACACAACATTGCTCCGCTAAATTCAATTTTGCATCCTACTATTCAAAATATTTTCCTAGTCAAAATCATCGGATCCTTCCCTGCCCCTCCACTGCCTCCTGCTTCTTGCCCAGAGATCAAACACAAATACCTTGGTTTCACTGCAAATATTTCAGAATTTAACCCTTTGGGCCCCTCTCCCTTGGTGTCCTGTGGGCACCAGAACAGCTTAGGAGAGGAGGAAGAGTGAAAATGTTAACAGAGAAGGAACACTCCCTCAAAGGACTCTGTTCAATTCCTAAGGCTTATCACAGAAAAAGGACGTCCATAAAAAGGTGCTGGTTAGATTAGGAACAGAGGTTTTGAAACAGTACCCAAATACTCCATGGATACCATGTCTTCCCACTGACACATTGTTTCATTTATCTGCCACCTTTGGTGAGGCTGTGGAAGCTGAGCACCCTGGGACTCCTCTTTTTTTCCAGCCATGCCAAAGGGCACAGAGCACATCCTCAGCTCTGAGCTGGCCCTGCAAAGTCTGGCACCTTGGGAACCAAAAGAAGTCCTAAATGTCTTTTAATAGACAGAATGCATGACCATGGGGGTAAATAAATACTGCAAAACAAATACAAACATTTTTAAGAAGTCTCCGATTAAGGTGTCCATAAAAGATGTACATTTGGTGTTGCTTCCTTGCAAAATAATGCCAAAGGACCAAGTGCTACAATACCTTTAGATTTGGGAATTTACAGCAAATCAACCAAAACCAACCAACCAAACCAACCAACCAACCAAAAAAACACAAACCACAAACCCTCTCATTGACAAAAGAGAGATTCCTGTCACCTAAGATTAGTATGGGTATTTGAACTCTAAACTGATAAAGCAGACATGAGTCCTTGCCAAGATTACAGCTCCATAAAGGACTACAATTTGAAATTTTAATTTTTTCAATACAAAAATAATAATAAAAAAAAAATCTAATCAATTAAAATTCTGTCTCCTCTCAAAAAAACCCAAGAAGGTGAGGTCCCAGAAACATCATGCAAACTGTTTGTTACTAGTCTGGCTTCAGAAGCTAGGAGTGTTCCTTGATCCCACTACATATGCTCTATTATAACTGGGCTGTATTAACTTCAGGGGTCTTTCAACTTTTAACAGCTCTAAACATAATTATTAAGTTAGAGAGCAGATAAAGAAAGCCTACTTTCAGATGGTCCATTTCCCATTCAAAGACTTCAAATGCTCTAAACTAAGAGGGTGATTCTCTTTCCACTGCAGAGTAACAGCTATTCTTGGTGCCATTTCCTCCCACACTGAGCTTTCAAGACTATGAACTGGAAAAGAAATTTGGCAATACTGAAAAGCATGTTGTTGTAGGCTTTTTGAATCACTTTTCTGTTGGGTAA
Source organism: Pyrocephalus nanus (assembly GCA_038380795.1). NCBI lineage: Eukaryota > Metazoa > Chordata > Aves > Passeriformes > Tyrannidae > Pyrocephalus > Pyrocephalus nanus. The sequence continues at coordinate 22,687,476 of CM076263.1, forward strand.
GGAATATTTTTTTGTTAGGGATACAAGCAGCATTAAAACCACACTACTGATGGAAAACAACTTTATGAAATCTGGATATGAGCACATAATTTGTCTCCCACACACTCAAGTTCCTTGGGTTTTTCACTTTATTGCCAAGCTAAGCATCTAGTAAGTCAAAGAAACTCCTGGCAAGCAATTTCAGAACATATATGTTGAAAAATTTTTAAGTCACAGCTCACAGGCAAGCATCATGTCTGTACTGGGTTCTCCTACAGGGTTGTCATCAACTTCTGGTGGCCTGGGATAAGAAGGTGGGACTAGGACAATTCATGCAAAGTGCTATTAAATGAAAGAAAATTAGGACAGAATATACGAAGAGGGTACAACTGGAAGAAAGAAAGGTCAGCGGCAGCAGAGCACAGAAGCTCTCAAATTAGTCTGCCATAAGCCCACTGGCCCATCTGTGTTGCAGGGAGAGAGTGCTGCCACCAGTTTCTGGATCTGGGATCCTGTGGAGGAAAGTGTTTCAGAGACAACCAAAACCAAAGTGCAGAATGTGAGCAGGGCATCAGCTTGTCCAGCAACGGATTCAGTGAGGAAACAGCCCTAACCATGCATCCACAGCACTCTCTTGGGAGGGGAACACAAAACAACTACATGCCCGCAGCAAGGAGAGCCTTCTGAACCTCCAGGACAAGCACATTCACAACCCTGAAGCAGGCCCAGTGATGTCTTTGGCACAGAACCTTAATTTTTAAGAACTAAGCCATGCAGCCATTGTTCCATCTACTTAGAAACAGACTTTTATTCTTGCAGTTGGTCGAGGGTGAGAGAGAGGGTTTGTTCTACTTTGGTGGCTTATGAAACCAAACCAAATATGTGGTACAACAGGTCCAGTGTGTGAGCAATACCAGGCTGTGTGAGCATTTCGCTTAGGAAAATTATATTAAGACTCTGAAAGAAACTTGAGTTTTAAAATTTGGTTTTAGCCACAGCTCCTTTCATGCTTTTGAAGATCTTTAATTAAAACGACAATTAGAGGTTAACAATATTTGCTGTTGTTATAGGCCAATGACTCAACACACACTGAAGGAAACCCCTTGTAAAGGCTCTGCAGCACTGTGCTTTGCAGCAGTCTGTCACATAGCACCAAGAACACTGAATTAAAATTATAACACTTAAGAAGTTATTTTCTAATTTTTGCTTCTGCTAGCACACAAACTGCCAGAGATGAACTCAACGTTAGACTGAACTGATTTGTTCTGCTATAACAAGCTCCGTAATAATCCTCTTGTGACACTACCTGTGCAGCAAACCTGGGATGCATGAGCTCCAGAAGATTTCTGCACAATGAGAGAGGAAGGCCTTGACTCTTCCTGTTGCGAAACATACTCAGCGGGTGACAGGAAGAGGGTGAGCAGGGAATATCATCATGTCTGAGTTTAGAAGTGGATGGGTGGAAAAAATCAACTGCCTCTCCTGAGGAAGCACCCCTAAATGCAAAGAATTGTGGAAGGAGCCCCTCTTCCTTCCAGAGGCAGCAGTGAGTTCATCTCTTACTTACGTGCGTTTTCATTTCGTTAGCTACAGTTGTTGACATCATGACACAGCAGATGATAGTCACCAGGATGAAGTAAAGTGCGTACATGAAGCGGGTGCTGGTTGACTGTTTTATCTTTGGGCAGCATTTGCAGCACAAGGAACAAGCGGCAGTACCACAGCAGCAGGCCAACTGGAAAGTAAGACAGAAAAACACAAGTCAAAAAACCACCAAAGAACTCCAGCTTCAGGTTTCTGTTGCAAAAGTCAGAAAAGAAAGATGGGAGACTTCTTGTAAAATGCCAGAATTTCTCAAGTTCTCTCCTCCCAGCTGAGCAACATTTAACTGGAAGCAGACAGTCTTGTTTATGAAAAATCACTAGGTTTAAGCTTTCTTTCATTCATTTGCTCAGGATGAAAGAAAGAATTCCTTGTATATTTGAGTTCTGTTCTACCCACAACGTGGGTCCACCAAGATAAAAACCACAAAGCATACCAAAAAGCATGTAATTACCTTATTCAACAAGGAGAAAGGTATGAATAACTCCTGAAAGGAATTTAGCTTGATGCTCATTACTTCCTTGCTGTCAACAGCATCATTAACTTTCAAAGAAGATGGATTCACCTTCCCTGCCTTCTAATTTTAGAAAAGTTATATATAAAAATACAAATGTAAGCCTTATTTTTATACATAAGGCAGCAATGTCCTTAGCCAGGCCCTTCCTTGCAATAGGCAGCAGCTTCATATAGTGTCTGTGCTTAACCCACCAGCCACGATCACAGGAGGGTTTTTGGACACTAACAGGCAGCCAGGAGCAGGGAACCTCCCTTCCAGGTCTCACTGCTGCCAAGCCAGAGTAACCCCACCCTGCTATACTCCCAATTTCAAGGGGCTCCCTGTGGCTAGGTATGGTGCCTGGGACTCAAGCACACCAAGGCTACTTTTTCCCAGTGTTTCCTGAGCCTCTGAAGGGGCCATGGGAACATTCAGAGGGCCTTCTGCTTTCAGCAAGCAGTTGTACAAGGTGGATTCTTCCCAAGGGATTCAAAATGCACAAGTGCCATATTTAGGTCATCCAGGTAAACCTCACTGGCTTGTATTTGCCATCAGGCTCCAAACCATCACATGCTATTTTCCCCCCAGGACACTTTCTCTTCCAGGAGCAGTGACTTGTATGATAAGGAGGAAGGTGTTTGCAGACACACATATCTGATATAACTCCACAACCAGACTGATTGATCGAAGAGCCCCAAATCATTTTGATGAAGCATCTTTAGAAGACTGACTCTCGGCTTATCATTTCCTTGCCATGTCTACCTCTGCAACACTCCAGCTTGGGCTTCCTGCCTTCAGCCTCGCAGAAAGGGGGTGACAGACAGGTCATTCCCTTCCTCAGCAACAGCTAGCTCTTCATTTTGCAGAAGACATAAAATGGGGGCAGTCCAACCCTGCTCCCACATTGCTATTCTCTCACTTCACCACCACATATCATGCTAGAGAAGGGGCCTAAAAGCACACAGCTGCTGAAACTGCTGCTGCTGCGAAACAGAAATCCTCCCCAAAACACAAAGCTCTAGCTAGGGGGATTAGACAGCATGGACTCATGTTGGCACCAAAGCTGGAAACTAAAAATACTACGTGCAAAAGTGCATCGTGCAAGTAAACTTTCAAAATAGAAGGCTGTGGTGGGCTAATTAGCAATTTTATTTTTTACACGTATTGAAATTCGGTTACCTTTTACAGCATCAACACAGCTTCAGGAAATAAGGAAGCTATGGAAAGTTACCAATTCAGTAAGCAAGTGGAATAATAAAATTCAAAACAAATGCATAGTAGAAAACTATAATCCACCCACTTCAGAATTAAATGGGGGAAGGGGAAAAGGTTAAGTCTAAAGGTCCTTTGAAACTGAAAGGATTTGGTATCAGTCAGATCTAAAGTCTCCACAATGAACTTCCACTGCTGGCCTGACCATACCTTCAAAAACTGCAGTATAGAAGTAAAAAGGTATGCAGCTTTGGCATTTGTAAAGGGAACAACATTTTCCTACACCAGGTGCTAGAGAGCTGTGCCAATAAAATCTCATCTACATCCAGCAACGTGTCTGCTACTCTACTTCTTGGTCCCTGGAGCTGCTACTTAGAACAACAAATACTTAAATAGAATATATAGCTCATTTATGTACCGCTCCACATTACTTAGACTTTAATGATAGTTTCTAATACTAAGCACATACCCCATAAGTTGCAAATTTTGGTCAAAAATACCAGTGTCTTCATCTTCTTTCAGATGCACCTCTTTAAGCAGTCTAAGTAGCCATGGAAACCATAGAAAGTTGGTTACATTATTCAGCCACAGTCCCAAATTTGGTGTTTCGGGGTTTTTTGTGAGGTTTTTTTTGCCTCATTCTTTTTTAAACTCCAGTTATAACTAAATACACTGTAGAGTAAGCCAAGATGAAATAGGTGTTATCCAAAAATAAATGAGAACAGTCTCTATCCCAAAGAGAGAGATGCTGGCCACATCCTACTGACCCAAGAAGTTTCAAAGATGTTATCTTTGGGTGACAGACTTCAAAGCCCACATATACAAAGAGTTCTCTATTAAAAAGTTGCAGTCAATGTGGAGCTACACAGATCCTCTGATGCTACTTTACTGCAGGTATGGCCCATCACACTTCACCTCTGCCTTTTGACTGCAGCAACAGTCTTGCCCAGGAGCTAAAAACCCACTTCAGCACTTGAAGCACTTCAATCCAGTAACAAATTCTTCTCACGTTAAAAAAAAACAGGCTGGGAAAAAAGCGCAAGTAACGTCAGATCTTTTACTTTTAGCTTATCATTAAATAGAAACTCCTCCAAAGAATATGTTCTGCAGAAACAAGATGCTGTGCAGTTTTTAGGACACAGACAACCCAAAAAACAGTCAAAGGTCTGTAATCACTGCCAGCTGGCAGACCTTGAAAATCCAGGTCTGTACAGTTCTTCAAAGTCCTCTGATCCTCACAAGCCCAGGGTCTCCAAAAGCCCAGTGCAATGGCATCTGAAAGTCAGGCTTCTCTGGCAGGAGTCTATCATGCTGCAGCAGGTTCTTGTTTTGAGTCCCTCTCATCCAAAGGCTCCCACAAGTCAAGCAACAAGCATAGCCACCTCAGCTCCCCCTCTAGCTTTACATCTCCTGACCAGGTAAACATCACTGTCTGACAATAATTAAAACACTACACAAATATTTATGCTTTCCATAAATCCTTACCACCAGCCAGCTCCCTCACGCTAACCTCCCATGACTCCGGGTCTCCACACCAAAGATCAGCTGCCTGCTTTGTTCAGTGCTACTCTTTTGGAGCTCAAGGAAGGTATGGTGCCGGCTTGCCTGAGACCCCAAAATTTGAAATCCTATTATACTTGAAAACAGACTGCTCCAGGATTTGAACCACCTGGATGACGGCTGACTTGACTGGTTTCACAACAGCAGCTGTGGAAAGATGTGTGGGGAATTTTTCTGTTGAAAAATATTCAAAGCACAGTTTCACAGACATTTCTTCTGGTAGCCAGGCTGGCTTAAAAGCCCCTACCTCTCCTCTCATCCACCAGCCCCTCACTCATTTCTTCTGCTGCACCAACTCCTCACTAGCTCTGACAGTCCTATCTTGTGCTGGGGGTGATTAAATAGAGCAATCTACTGGCAAAAAAAAAAAAAAGAGGGTAAGGAAAATGAAAAAACTACATATCATTCCTTTTCAGCTGCTGATTTATTATTCAACAGAAGCAATGGTTCTACTATTTCATTTGAGGGCACAGGTAGGAGGGGAAAGCAGAGGTGAATGTCTTGCAGCTGTCTTGAATGCTTTCACCCTTCTCCGAACAGATATTTCAGTGGCCTTTTCCTACTACCTCATTTGATTAGAGTGCAGGGAGTTCAAGCCAATGCAGAGGAACAACAATTTTTACATCCACACAGAGAGAAGCAGAAGTAAGCAGACATGTAACAGCCCTAGTTTGTGCAAACCACTCTTCCAAGTACAGGTAGGCCTGGACATATTGCACACTCCCATGTTCAACAGCCTCGGGAACATCTATGGTTAACAAGAGTTAAACAGTTTAACAAAACAGGGTCAAAGTGGCTTACCAACTTGCACATAAACCGTTGGTTACCTACGATGAATACTCCACCAACATACCCTTAACATCTGCCACACACTCAAGTCTTTTTTGCAAGCTGTGATACCATCTGATAAATCAGTGGAATGAGGTGTGAAAGTAGCCTTAAGCACATGTAACTGTTCTCATACAAGAGTGAGAAGTAAGTGAACATGCCCTGCCTGCTGCTTTTGTAGAGACAGTGACATTTTAAGAAGGTATTTTCCACATATGTTTCCAAAAAGATCTCAGAGGTCTTAAAAAATAGTTGGCTTAACCATTAAAATAAAGTGAAGAGTTTCAGGATCACAGCCCAAAATAGCCTATGGTATTTTAAATTATACAAACCATAGCTTATCACAATAAAGCATTTCCTTTCAGGAGAGCTCAGCAGAAATCGTAAAAATCAAAGGGGATCAGAGCACAATGAGGAAAAAAACCTTCAGACTTCAATGAAATGAAGACTTAGCAGCTTTTTATTTCTTCCTTCCTAACTGACAGCCTGGCCAGAGCATTGGGAAGACTGCATGCCTGTCCACAGAGCATAGGAACGTGCCTTGCTGAAGCTTTCTTTCATAGGGGCCTAGAGCAGCTTAGTTTTTCATGCACTGCTTGCTACTTGACTACCAGCATTTTCTGGGCCATAAGATTTGCAGATAATGCAGTCACTGAGCTGTTAACAGTGTTTATCAAAAACACCCAAACATCTACTCTCACAACTACAGGCAGCATCCAAGCAGACTGGACAGGCAAAGCAGCCAGCCTTGCATGAATGATGTCCTGAAGAGGCTACACATTTGCCCTTGCTTGGGCTTTTGGTTTCAGGGAAGAGTGTCTGGAATTTTGTTAGTGCTCTGATGCCAGGTGTTCCAAGTGTTGGGAGCTGGTCTAAGACTGTTATTGAAAACACACCGCTGTTAGGCATATGCATTTTCCATAGGCTTCTTCAACGAGTCACATGATTAAACAGGGGTTTGCCCCTCAGAAATAACTAAATTCACGAAAGAGGCTTTATTTTATCCTACGTCTTACTTAACTGGCTTTTCACTGCTTCTTATTTCATATTCAGACTCACCATGTGACTTAAGCCAAGAGATTTTGCGACCAACATACCATTTAATCAACTTATTTTAAAGAGCATGTCTCACACTGCAAACTTTGCAAAATTAAAACAGTCTTCAGAGAAAAGTCATGCTGGCCCAGGCGCTGCCAGAACAATATTTCTGAGTGAGGGTTTCCTGCTCTGAAGTGAATTTCCAAAGCAAGGGGCTTATGCCTTGCACCACAGGGCAGAACTATCATAAGCACCAAGCAGCCCAAAATCTAGGCAAGAAAGCAGCATCTAGGACATGTAGATGAGGGTTAAAGAGCTAAAATGTGGATGAGCCACTGCCAGGCACCGGCAGAGCTGAAGTTAAGCTTTACTGAGGATGATTAGCTTCTGTCTCTGTGCTCAAACATTACCAAGTGGTGACGCAGCTCAGCACTGGAAAATAATGTCACTGCAAAATTTCTATATTCAAGCTTGCTAACTGCTCTTCCGATAATTTTGGAAAAATCAAGACAATTGTTTGGTCTGACCTGAGCCACACAGTGTATCACATCACCCAGCTCCTCAGTAGTATAGCTATTTTCCATTAGCACAGACCATCTGGATTTGACAGCAGCATGAGGCAGACTGTCTGTCCCTCTGGTTACTCACATCTGCCACTGAAAACAGAATAAAAACCCCCACCTTCTAATTTGTCTGCTACAGCTCTCCAACACTGATCCTTACTGAGGCTTTCTTTCTTCACTGGCTTAAAGAGCCTTTCAATTGCCTGGTCTTTTCTCTCTGCTCATTGACATAAAAATCCCAAACATTTACCCTCAGTCTCATTTGAAGGCTTTAGGACTTCTCTCAGCACTTAAGTTGTTGAGGGTTTTTTTTCTGCATCCCTTCAAGTCTGCCCAGTCCCTCCTACAAAAACATGCCAGTTCGACTGCGTACAGTCGCAAACAGTGGAACTCCTTCGAAAAACTTTCCCCAGCATGCAGCCACAGAGGGAGTGAGACTTGGCTCGCAGCACTCCACTCTGTGGGAGCAGCCTGCCCTTCACCCATACCTTGTGCAGATAACCAGCCAGATGGTTGTACTTACAAAGCTGTATTTTATTTATACTGGGGTTATGCCGCTTGAGTTACATCACCTTCAATAGTAGCCTCTGCTCCACCAGCCCTTCTATCATGCCTGTGTGCTTTTGGGAGCAATTTTAAATGTCCTGTCAGGTCAGACAGACCTGAGCATGAAGATTCTTTGCATTGATCTCTTGTGATTCTTCACTGAGAACACACTCCACTGGGTTTAACTGTCCTTTCCTATAATTTCATATTTCAGTTTTCTCATCTGCAGGTAGTTTAAACTAATGCTGCAGTCACTTCTCTCACTTTCTGACTTGAGGAACAAACCCCAAAATTCACACAGTACTGAAGCCGGTATGTTTATTTACTGCGCTGGGTGCATGGGGAACAAATTCACCTACGGTGCACACCTACTGCCTTTGTTCAGCTCCTTTTATGTGATACAATGTTACATATGCATTAGTTGTGTTACATAAACATTATTTGTGCATTAACTGTGTCAGCTAATTACTGAAAATTGGGAGGGGAAGTTATTAACAACACTATACACCACTCCTATAACTCTGCCTCAGAACGCCCCTTAGGGGTCTTCATTGAGGGTCTTTTGGATGAAGTAAGAAGTCTTCCTCAGCTCTGAACTCTTCACCTTTGCAGAGAACTGCTGAGCTGGCACTGGCCGCTCACCTAAAAACTGGTTTCATCTTGTTTCTTTCTCTCCGAGCCCCTCTTTATCAACCTTCAAGGTCTCCCTCAATGCTCCTTATCAAAACTCCAAGGTTTTTGTTCCTGCTAGAATCCTCATTATAAAGTTAACCATATCCTGTCTGCAAGTTAGCATAAGCAAGCCAGGCCCTATTCTAAATTAACAGTATTGTATCTAAAAATTAGCTCTAGTAGGCAACTAAGGCTACAATCTTTTGTCATCACTTTATATTTAATCACCTCTTATCATTTCACAGCAGAGGAGCTACTAACAGAGCTGGAACGTGAAAGACAAGGCAGCAATGGCAAAGTCTGACATTTGGGGCCATCATTTCATACCAAGAGAAGATTTTCTCCAGGTTAGCTCTGATGTTCAAGACCAGGACTCCAGAGGTACAATAGCACACATAGATACAATGTGGTGTATCACCTGGTACAGAGAACAAAATGCAAGGCAGTAACTGCTTAAGTCCATGTACCACTGGAGTGAAAAAGCAGTTGAAATGAAATTTTCATATGCATTGACTCAAAAACATATAGCTGGAACAGCTGCTTCACTTATGAACGGACAGCTCTGAACTGTTCCAAAAACATGTTGTGTCTTTAAAAGACAGTTTCAGCACTCAGTTCGAGAAGATTTTAGGGCAGGGAGTTAAAACAAAAAACAAAACAAAAAAAGAGACATGAACACTTTGTACAAAGTGATAAAAGCCAATACATTGGTACAAGACATCAACTATTTCTCACCAAATTGTAAGAAAGATGTTACAGCTTAGATTGATGTCACCATAGTCACAGACTTTTCTAGACTGGCAGGTTCAAAAAGGAGGCTGCTCATGTCTTGCTGTTGCTTTTCCATGAGCAATTTTAAATACAATGCCTTTTTGAGACATATCCTGAATAGTATTCCTGAATCACTGTTTTGCCAGTGACTGTAACAAGCCAATAGATAACCCTCACAAGAGACAGGCCTCCTCATAAAACATTAAGAACAATTCCTGTCAAAACTCAGTACCAGAGCTTACATATTGCTGCATTTTGGATTAGTCCAACTGGACAGAAAGAAGAGGAAAACTTTACATTTTCAGACTGTTAACATTTATTTGTTTAATACTTCAGCATGCACTATCTCTAACTGCTGGAAGGTTCAATCACTAAACTGCAAACATTAGTCACAGTATAGTTATCAGTAATTAAAATGATAATAACATTGCTGGTATGTAAGACTCCCTTCAAAACAGGCACAGAGCCACCTTCCCCCCAACATGCCATCACAGGCACATATTACAGTGTACCCCACTGCTCTGGCTGGCTCAGTCCCTCATTGCCTCATGCTGTAGCACATGCTTATGCTGAAGCAAGTCTCTTGGGTGACTTGAACAATGCAGCAGGTTAAATTCAGTCGGTAGAATGGTTGATTACTGCCTAAAAACCTAGGCAGCTAGGCACAACAAAACATATCTGGGCCTGCACAGTCGAGAAAGAAATGGAAGCACTACTGAGAAAGAAGTGGAAGCACCGTTGACTTCAGTCTTTGAGAACACTGGAAGTGACCTAAGATCCAAGCACCTTCACATGGCTAAGCTGAGAACATCATCCAGCATCAGCATGTGTTTGGGATCACAGGAGTCACTAGCTCCGGATGAGACCTTCAGCTTACACTGTAGTCATAGCTCAGGTTTTCATGCCATTGCTTCCCTAAAATAAGTATGCCATGCCCCCACAACTGTGAGTGCATCTACTGTAATGAAAGTCTCAATTACGGGAAAAATATATCCTGGAATACCTACACCTGCAAAAATTAAAATAAAAGCAGCAGTTGTATTTAGGTCCCTTCTGCAGAAAAACACCCCCTTGCCCTTAAAAGTAAGGGCCCTGCTCTCATAATGCCTTCATTTCACACCTGTAGAGTTATGGGTATTTAAGCTGTTTCTTTAAACCCACAATGGGATGCAAGAGAAAAAGGTTAAAAAAATAGGTAGCGATTGGAAAATAATCAGGAAAGAGAAAGACTGTCTTCTGCCTCTTATACAGTGACAGGGAAAGGTTTTCAATGGTTTTGCCAGTGGACAATGGTTGGCACAAGAAACACAGAACTAACTTTAAAAAACAAGTGTATAAATTTACTATAGTGGAAAATAGCAAAGAATTACAAAAGAAGCAAAGAGTTACAAAAGGATAAGTGTAGCAATGAACCTAATCATCACTACAAAGAGTGTCTATAGTGATCAAGAAAAACACATCACTGGTCACCCTAATACATCACCATCATCACTCAGCCCCGCAGGTCAGCTGGGGACACCTAATCACAGCAAAGGGCCGGAGAACCACTCCCAGTAACCAGGAAATTGTATGTAGTGCATCTACTCGTAGGTGAGGTCTCCATCTTCGCTGTGAAAGGGTCCAGCTTTTAAACTGTCAAACAATCAAGCTTACCGTTGCTTATTTAGTGAGGTAAATGTCTTGCTTTCTTTTCTCCTTGGGTTTCACCTAAAGCCTGGTCAGGGCTCAGAGGAAAATCAAGGGAGTCAACTGGGACCAACTACTCTTGAATGGGGCCAACCACCTGCCTCCATGACCTTGACTAGCCTCCAACTACAGAATGATGGATACATTTATATCTTCAGTTTGGGCCATCTACTGTTGAACAAAGTCAGCTGTCTACTTCCACGGCCTTTACCAGTCTCTAAACATAGATAGATATATTCATATCTCATTAATGAACAGATACAAATTCTCACTAATATATCTCACTAACAAGCATACATGTTTACACAGGTGGAGTCTTATCATATTATGTATTTTACTAATGATTATACAGAATTTTGGCTAATGAGCAGATACATGGCTAAATAATAACATTAGGTTGGAAGGCTCATCTAGAGGTCAGCTCTGGCTCAGGGCCTGTTTTCAGGCCTTGGCACTTCACCAACCTAGCGATGCAATGTTAAATGATACAACAGCTATAGGACCTCACTGTCTTTTGGTCACTTTTCCCTCCCTTTTTGATCACTTTTGAATCCAGCAGCGAATTTTATCCAGCTAGGGCAGGTCGATGGGGCCTCAAAGATATGCTCTTACAGTTTCCTTGAAAAAGAGGCAAAAGTTTCAGCAGAAAAAAAATGATCTCTCAATCCTGAGGAAGAAAAAGGCTCAAACATGAGCTCAGTATTTATCAGAGAGGCAATCAGCATGAGGTACCAACCTCAGTGGACAAAGCTGCAGAAAAACAGGTTTTGCTAATTCTTTATTCAGGAAACCATTCCGTTAAAGCAAAACCTCTGTGTTTCTGCAAACAGGAAAAATAGGTCTTCCCCAGTCTGTTTTTCCTAACTGCATTAGGTTAGTGGAGTACACTACAGTATTCTACATCTGACCTCAGACAGCTAATTTCATCTTCTTTTATGATTAATAATAGAAGTGGTAGGGGTGTGGAAATACCCACAGGTAAATATTCAGGTTAAACACACTAAACAAACCACTCTCACCCAGGAAGACCATTTGCAGAAGAGATGTGTTTTGGGGAGCACTATGTGAGGGAGAGCCAGGAACATCATCCTGCAGCACTGCAGCACATCAAACTGCGCAATACTCCCAACAGTGCTCCAGCAACCTCAGAGGACACAAACCTGGATGGGCGTGACAGAACCATCCTTTCCACCATAGAATGACAAAAGGAGATCATGGGAACTGCAAGCCCCCTTCTCAACCTGAAGATGCAAACAGGCAGTGCCAGAGAGACAGGCAGCCCAGAGGGCACAGGGGTCTCCCTCCCTTGTCCCAAAAGCTATGGGTCCCAGAAGTCATAAGATGAGCGAGGTCAGTCTTATAAATATAGATGCATGCTTCTTTTTCCTCCCCATTTTAAAAAAAGGAAAAAATCATAATTAGAGGTCTGGGTATAAAATTAAAATCTGATACTGTAACTTGTGGCATATCTCACTGTATTTACTACACGATATGATTTCTAAGTGCAGAACAGTATTAAGGACATCACTCAAGATTTAACAGACCTACAAAAATAGCTTCATGAGCTTTAATAGCTATCAGTTCTAATTGAAAAATCCATCTTCTTGAACAACCCAGCTACAACATACTGTCCCCCCAAAATGAATGTTAACGATCTCAATTACATTTATTTAACTCTGGAAAAAACATATTTATTGTAATAAAGATTTTCTGCAATAGCTGCTTTCTGTAACCATGATCTCAGCTTCATTCTCCTGAGAATAACAACTGAAGAAAAGCCAAATGTAAAATCCTGTTTCCTGTCAATTTAAGCAGATGTTTTTATGTAATCAAAAGCATTGTGGAGGCTCAAGCCAAACTGTATTCTCACTACATTCTCAAAATAGGTCTACCAATGAAACACAAGTAAAAGAAGAAATATTTAGCGAGCTTATTACAGCTCAGAAACCTAAAAATCACAATTTTCTTCAAAACAAGGTTGTATATTGCCTAATAAAAAACAACTGCAGAAATTAAAGTTTAGAAATGGCCAAGTTCCTTCAAAGAAAGTTCCCAGGATCTACCTGGCAAGGATGCAGGTCACACAGTAATGTTCACCAAGATTATTTTAAATAATTTTTGAGTGCAAAATCAGCATAATCAAAGTACATTGAAGTTTGGCAGCTTGCTGCTATATCCTTTAACAACAGGAATCCAGGCTGCAAAATCTGAATGCATTTATTCTGATAGGAACCATCAACCAGACAGCACAGTTTGAACCAAAATTAAAAGTACCAACACTCATTGTCTTCTCATCAGGAAATTTTGCTGGTATATGAATGGAGCAAAAACACATAGTCAAGTCATGTTAACTTACAACAAAACTCTGATATGAGCTACAGACATCCACCCACGGTAACTGTACCTAAACAGCTCAGAAAGACAATGGCAAAATTCGCAAGCAGTTCTAGGAAAGCAGATCCACAGAAAGAGAGAGGCATACCCAAGGTGTCTAAAGGGCAAAAATACTTCCCACAAAAAATCCTCATGCTACAGGATATCAAACCCATTAAACTAGTATATTTTAGGAAAAAAGCAGGGACCCAACATGAGTGTTGTTTTTCAGAACTCATATAAACTTCCATCTTTCCTCAAGCAATTCTCCTCTGTTTCTGGAGACACGGTTAACTTCATCTTTAGGGGAACACTGAGGGAGAGGCCAAATTCCTTCTTGATTTTTCCAGCTTCATTAACAGTACCCACAAAACACTTGGGAGAGCTTGATTTAGCCAGAAAGAAGAACTTCCATTCCTTTTGGTCTTCTTATGTATTAATCATGTTAAACAAACATCTCCTCATCAAGGCTGAAATAAATCAAGTAATAATAAAAGCAAAGACCACTTTTCATTTTTAAAATGTAATACTGCATGCTAATGAAACATGGTTTATGCCATTTATCACCTTAGCCTATAAAAAGGTTGTCTACACTACCTTTGCTGGTATAACTCCGGCAATATGCCATATTTACCACAGATAAGTCTTACATCAATCGTAAGTCCTTATTTTTTTTAGAATACATCTTCCCAGGGATTTTTGGCACTATGCATCCACTTCAGGGCTTTTGCCTCATCTGTGACAACACTAAAGAGTTCAGTTTATTTACAGACTCCAAAGTGACACATCAGTGTCAATAAAACACATTAATATCAGAGACTACTACATGGGGTAGGGACAGAGGCTTTAAGAATGTCACAGAGGTAGGTCACAGTAAAGCCATGCCATTCCCCATTGAGCATCACAACAGTTTCATCCTCTTGGTATTAAACTACTTCTCCAGGAGCTACATCAAAAAAAGTAATGAAAACGCAACAGCCATGAGCTACTGTAGTAACATTACCTACTAACAGCACTTCACTGAGCTGCTCTCCTTGTTTCACATGCTGCCAAAATGGATGTGAAACAGCAGTCAGAGAGGCCCCTGTTTCTAGAGGAATATTAGCAAGTGCTAATAGTTTGGGATTTCAACCTTCAGGAAAGATTTAAGATTTTTTTTCCCAGGTGGTTCATACAAAACCAAGAGAATAATCAGATGCTGAGGGTGGTTAGGGTGAACAAAACAATAGAAATATCAATAGAATTAGGTGTTTACATATGTAGAACAACAGGAATAAGTTCACTAGTTAGTCTGTGCAGACAGGAAAAGTAATAATGAGTTTCTATTGCAGAAAAGGAGATTTAGGAAAAGGAAGCACAAATAAAGTAACTGGAGAAAATGTTTAACATAACACCAGAGAGATAATTGTTACAAACAGGAGTCCTTCCCTTGAGTGCAACCAAGGATGAGATTTGGAAGGGGCCTCACAATCACCCACCTCCTCCAAGCCATGGTCTTTCGTTCATGGAACTAATTTATGCAGGAAAATAGGTGCATCGTGGTAACATATGGAGCACTGAACCCCCACTCCACGGATGCTGAACAGTGGAGGTCCTGCCCTGCCCTGCCCTCCATCACCACTTACTATCATCTTTCACTTCCTCTGCCAGCACCCGAACATGCCGAATCGCTTCACAAGCCAAATGTAAAGGAGTTTGTGAAAGGGTTCGAGGTCTAGCCGTGGAGCCCGGCTCGCAGCGCGTATCCCCGCGGGATGTCCGCCCTCCCTGCGCCCCTCGCCCCGCACACCTGCCGGGCTCCCAGCGCCCCCAACCCCTACCTGGCCGGCACAGCAGCGGGCGGACATGGTGGCGGTGCGGAGTGGCCCACCTCTCTCGGGGCTGCCGCATGCGGAAGGGGCACGGCTGGGACGTCCTGGGCTGGGACGTCCTGGACTGGACTGGGCTGGGCTGGGCTGGGCTGGGCAGGCGAGGCGGCACCGCCTCCGCCCGGCCCGGCGCCGCCTCCGCCCGGCCCGGCTTCCGCTGTCGTCAGCACGTGTGTGAGCTGCGCTGCACCGGGCCCGCAGGGCCGTGGCAGCGGCAACACGAGAGGCCACCCTCCGCAGGCTGCCCTGCTCCTAACGACACTGCCAGGATCACCTGCCTGCTCACATAACACCTGGTTTTGGGTAGCTGGAATTCAATGAATTCAGTGGATGAGGCATTTGAACACGAGGATCTTAAAAGACTAGGCATCAAACTGAAGTTTAATGCCATGGTGCACGAACCCCGGCTCCGAACTGCTGTGCCGTATCCCACTGCCCGCGCCTGCGTGGAAAAGCCATGTTTCCTTAAAGGACAGCTGGAAGGCCTTGCTTTCCTAACAGAAGCCAAGACCTTTCCCAGTGTTTCAGAAACACTTTTTCCAGCATCAGTCGCCTCTAACCATGTGCAGTACTAGGCAGGAGCTTGGGATTTCCTAACTTCCATGTGACAATAGGAATTTGCAAAGCCAAATTCCCATAGGAATTACTATTGCAAAGCCACCAATGAAGAAGCAAGGAAGGTCTCTGTGGAAACACTCAATCACCTTGTCCATTTGCTGGCCTCTGTGTATGTAACGCACTCTATAACTATTTTAAACTTTAGTCTTAACTGCGCCTACTTCAGGAATTCAGTGCAATTAAAAGCTATTAACCTGCATTTGAGTACATACATATAGATAATTAGCAACACCTACCAAGGAAGTTGATGGATTGCAGGATGTAAATCCCTTTCCTCTTTCCTTATATGTGGAAAGCTGATGCTCTACCAAGTGGATCATATGATGAATCAGCATTACACAATTTGATATTATACTGGGGACCGAAGAGAACAGTTACCACAGGGGTACAGTTAATAAAAAACAGCCAATGTGCTTTCTTTTTAATGGTGCTCTAACAGCTGCATATACTCAGAGACAGGGTATTTACCACTCTTATCAGATTAATTCTGTCAACCAGATGGTTACTAAGCTGCAAAGGACACCAGCTTGCAGGTATCCAAGAGGACCTCAGCACAGTTCAGGCACTGATGTGGCTGATGCTTCTGCTTCGTAGGAGTAGCAAAAGCCCCAGACTCAGGTAAGGACACCTCAAATCAGGACTGAGGTTGGAGGCTCAGCAGACCTTGTCCTTTCCCCAGAGGCAGGGCTGCAGAAATAGGCTCAAGAATTGAACAACAGACAGGAAAGTAGTGTGGCCAGCCAACAAGCAATGGAAAACCACTTGTGTTTTTAACTTTGAAACACAGTCAGCTTCCTGAAGCATGTGGTTAAGACACGGGAACACACGGATCACAGGACAGTGAGAATTCAGAAGAACTGTAATAATCTTCTATTTCTGTTCCAGACTTCTTATATAATTGCAAGAAGCTGACTAGTCAGGCTTTGCTTAATTTCCACATCAGGAAAATCAATTCAAAACATGAAGGAGAATCTGAGGTTTAATTTAAAAATGAAACTGTTATGCAAAGTAGTGCAGGTGACATATGGGCACAGTGCAAGAGTATGCAAGCGTATGAGTGGCTATACCATACATCAGCATGTCTGTGATAGCAAGCAGCAGTCACTGGGTAGGGAATGTCATTAATTCACTGCTCTGTGCAGATCTATTAATGCCAGCCAGCACTGTTATCACAAATAAATCTAGCTTCTTCACTAAAGAAAACAGCAGAGCTCTGTAATAGATTTTCCAATCAGTGAGAGCACCTCAGAGCCTTGGGATGTGTGCCTTGGCTTTTTGGATGAAAAATTCGTCACCAGAAAGGCTTGAACTTCCCTGCTGTGTTGCTGACAAACATTACACAGGCTAATAGCAAAGCAGTGTACAGATGTTACTGCATGAAAAGAACTGTCACTCTAAAACTATTCATGCATTTATAATAAGGTTTATCCATCAAACATACATTCTGAAATCAGAGAAGGCTAATCTGATTTACTGACCTGAAATCTCAACCAGTAATTCCTGCCTTAAACTGTTCTTTTTGGCAGGGGGCCTCTTTGAAGAGATGCTGATTCTGATTTAGTGCTTTCAAGTGACAGGGAATTCACAGCATCAGTAAGGAAAGGCAAGATGATTTGGCCTTGCTTTGCATAAGTTATTTTATGAACATAGACTTACAGAGATTTAATAAGTCAGGTAGAATAGGGACATGGAATGTTGCCACAGGAAGTAAGACAGCCAAGGAGTACCCAGGGATGGAGTTAAAACTCTGGTCTCAGTTCAAGTGCCAAGGAGTGACGAATGAAGGAAAGTGCTCAGTTAGAAGTTGTAACTGTGTGACAGTTCTCCAGAAAATCCCTGGTCAGAAGCTTGTTGTGCCCTAGGAACAAGCCCCTTTCCTCACCTGTGTGTGTGCACAGGCAGGGTAGAGTAGAAAACCTGAACCCCCAGGAGCATGTCACTTTGAGCCACTTACCTTCAGGCAGCCTACAAGACATCCAGCCCATTTTCATACACACCAGTGACCTTGTGTGGCACATCAGCTTTGCTCTGGTCACCAGGACAGGCATTATTACCCTCAGATCCCATCTGCAGTTTTTGCTTGTATATGTTGCACCTTTACTAATACTTGACTCGTTTCCACATGGATTGTTGTTACAGAAGCAGAGGTTCTCACATATCTCTTCTCTGTGAGAATGCAGTATTACTACCTGTAGAGAGAACTCAAAAGTGGTGATGCAGAAAGCTTTTGGACATAGAATAGAGAAGTTTTAACAGGAATGCTCAAGGACTGCTTCCTCAGTACTCACACAGCATGAACCAGCTCAGTGTATTTTAGGATAACATGAAGAATTGAGCTGTTTTATTCACACCTTCTGAAATCAGAATGATGCTTTCAATATTACATAATTTCAAGATTTTTCAGTAATTAAAGGGGTTTGGTTTGTGTCAACTGGCAAAGTGAAGAGCACAAAAAGTCTGCATCCAGTGAGAAGGAGGAATATACCACTTGGCTGTTTTTCAGATGAAATGAAATATGGAAACTTTTTCCAAATGTAAATGCAAGCAGAAAGAAAACAAAACCAGAGTGTCACATGCTGTGGTGGCCACTTACTTAAAATCAGTTCTTTTTAAATAAATTTAGACTTTGTATGCATGTTAAAGTAAAAAAGGCATGAAACTGCTTTTCAAGTAAATGTATATTTTGCTTGAGCGTAGCAATTAGACACCAGGTTATGGGAAGGAGGAGAAATGTCTGTGCATGTGCATGCATATGTTCTCGAAACCACTGCTCAGATTCCCAACCAGACCTCTAACACAGCCAATTACCTAACTTCTGTAATGTTTGCTGTTACGTGTGGAAAAGGTATTCCAGTACCAGGGAAACATCATGAAACAGTGTCATCAGACAGTAAAAATTACTTATTTACACCTCTAGTTTTACTTGTGTGTGTGCCTACAAGACCATATTTGTCTTGCAGTTTAGGTAGCTGCAGACCATAATAAACTCACGACTTTCTCAATTTTTTCCCAAGTATGCACCAGCACCTAAACTATGTACCACTTCTTCCCACATTCTCCTGTCTAGCCAAGGGTTTCCAGAAGCCTTGACTTTTGGGCATCTTCCAAAAGCCAGTGTATCTAGGAATCATGCCAGGAGCACCTCGCACAGCACAGCAGACCTGACAAAAAGCAGGTGGGAATACCCCAGTTCTTGTTACTGTTGTGAGTCCATGATCACCCTCACCACTGCACACAGAGCTGTGGAGAAGGATACAGAGTAACTGTAACAGCAACGCGAGCACCAAGGATCTGCCAGTGCAAGGCAACTATAAATCCCAAGGTGCAGCGATGACAGAGATGACTGTCAGTACACATGGGACCTAACATACACATAACTGTCCCTTTCAGAGCACCAGATTGATCAAAATGCTAAATGGTGGTATCTTCTACTGTATTTATATTAGTGTTTTGTAATTAACAAATATTTTTCTAGTTGGCAGTAGTTATTAATTTTTTAAAAATTATCCATGCATTTAAGTATTCAAATTTGGTTAGATTCTGGTCAAATGCAACTTATTAGACTTTGAAAAAAAGCATTTCATAGCACTTTTTAAAGTTTAGTATTAAAAACCCCACAAGGCTGGTATTTCCAGGCAACTTTGCTTAAAAAACCCTATTGTTTGAGAACAGAGTTTAATAAATTGCTTGGTATTTTTTTCGCTCCAGTGTTAATTTAGAGTGGATTAAGATTGGCATTGTCTATTAAGGAAATGCACCAATTAAACCTTTCTGAGGAGGTTAATTTTTGTAACGAAATCACGGAAGAGTGGTATTGCACAGCTTTGCACTGAGCTCTGTAAGTGCTGCATTTGCACACTCTTTGTTGACCCTTTTTAGCACAACGTCATGCAATGCCACTTATGAATGTCATTTTTTCTGACCTCACAGCCACTGGACGCAGTACAACTTTTCCTGCCTAATCAGGACTTTGTTACATGATGTCTTAGGTTTCTCAGTCACAGCTAAAACCTTTACCTTAGAAACAAGTGACATGGACATTTAACTTGGGTGACACTAAGGAAACATTGTGCTGGGAGAAAAGGAGACAGCAGCACTTTTCAGCATATTTACACATTTCTGACACTCAGGTAACCAGCCAGCAGCAGGGAATCTGGTGATGGCTGGGAAGCACTGAGTTTTACTGGAGTTAATGAGAGACATATGGAAGAAGGGAAGATGCCTGCATGTCCCTGACTTACCAGATAAAGTCAATATTAAGGATCTTATTAAAGAAGCTCTACAAGAATATTAAGTTAAAGAGGCTCAAGCTGAGCAACAATCCAATTCTCCACTCCTACGATGAGCTTCAAGCTTGCAGAATGACAATTCTCAGAAAGACAAGGAAGCATTAGGCTAACATCAGATCGTTTTTACCACATCCAACCATCTGCCTTATTTCTCTGTCTCACACAGCCTCTAGCATCAGGGAAAACCCATCTGGTTGTAAATCAGTATTTCAACTCCTGCAATTAAATCTGATAGATTAAAATTGGTTTCTACCATCATATATAAAGATAAAAAACCATGGTGGCACTGTCTTTCTGTACTGTTGATTTCCTCAGGATGCTTATGTGAGATATCTAGAGGAAGCTCCTGAACATACAGGTAAATTTAGAGGAGTAAGAAAAAGACAGTTTTACATTTGTCGACCCAGTAGTAGACTTCTTCAGAATTGCTAGATTGCAATGACTTTGATAATAATCTGTTGATTTTCTTTGACAGTGAACTTTTAATTTTTTTATTTTTTATTTAAAAATAATTCACAGATGGCAGATTCATGCAAGACAGCTTAAGTATTCTTTGAGGATACCTGTCTACCAGCCTGGCTCAAAGTGGAGGTTTCCAAGAACCAAAGTACACAGCTCACAATGTATTGTTAAAGTGTGCTTACCATAATTGTCGGTGTCACAGGAATAAACCTCTTGTGGTAGGCAATAAACCACATTACACTAATGCTTTCTAATTAAGAGTGAAGTGCCTCCTCTCCTCCTTCCTTCTCTGCACATCATTCCATTCATCTTAGTAATGAATAATGTTACTATGAACATTTCTGGGCACAATTTGAACCAATAGCTCTAGAACAAATGGTTACAACACTGACAGCCTCTGTGCTGACCACATAGCAAGCCCCTCAGAAAATACTCATGCAGCACCTTCCAGCCTGTGGATTTGATACTTTGGAAGGAAGAAACAGAGGCCCTCCTTTCCCCCAGCCCCTTGTATCTTTATTTGAAAGGGTAAGAGTTTCTAAAAAGAAATAAATAGACATTTTCTGAATAAGTTTCTCACAAATAGAAAAAAAATGAAAATACTAGAATTGTACACAGAAATATGAGGCTAGTTCAACAGCATCAAAGCTGATATTTTATTCTAGCTCTACTTGGGGAAGCTTGAAAATGACAAATTAGCATAATGTGATCAAAAGTTTGGCCAAGTGGAACTCCCAAGCTAGCAAGAGTTGCTTCTGGAGTCTTCCTTGTAGTGGTGGGCTAAGGAGGAACAGGCTTAATTCCCAGCAGTTCTTTGGTGAAATGAGGATCAACAGAAGGTTCTACCAGGCAGTGCAGTATTTTGGAGCCAAGAGAGACAGGAACCATGCATGTCTTTTCCCCAGTTTCTCACACTACTGGATATCAGCAAGGTGTACGTCAAAATACAGCCTGCCAAAAGTGTTCAAAGACCTCTATGTAGAAGTTTTTGTATCTCAACCTGATACACTATATGCAGACCTATCCCTGGTTTATACTGTAATTTTATTACAGGCTTGTGGAGAGAATAGCTTAACTCAAAGACAAAGTTTACATAGCTGAGTTTAACGTGCAAGGGATTAAAAGAAAAGTAAGCCAAACTATAGCCTCTTTTGTAAAGATTCCTTCCTTCTCTCGGAGTACTAACAGGTCACAGGTGAAACATGCTCTGTAAAGGAATCATTACACTGGACCACAGGAAGTATAAACATTTGTGCATCAGAAGAAATGGCTGAGTGAGCAGTACATGAAGTAATCCAAGAGAATAAAAACAGTAACAAAAGCCAAGAAGACAGGTAAAAGCAAAGAATTGGCAGCCTTGCCTGGAGCACATCAAGGCCACACCATGTTTAAAAGCACACCAAAAATGCAAAGCAGCAACTTTATGTTACAACTTAATTTGGCTCTGAGCCTTCTTTGTCAATACGAAAAGGCTGCAGGGATCACACAGCATTAGCATCAATCAAGAACCAAGGAGACAGATAAGAATGTGAGAGCTAGCACATTCTTGTTCTCCATGCCACACCACCACAACTAATCCTGGTATCTGTGAAAAAATGAAGTCAGTTTTGTTGTGCTCATACAGTGAGTTTTGCTATATTCATTGTGGCAGCAAAATGGAAGATGAAAACAAAGTTCTCATTCAATTATATAAGTAATACCAGCAGAATTCATAGAAGTCACTCAAATTCCCTCAAATATCTAGGTAAATCCCATCATATTTGCAAAGAGGAGTACTAACCTTTCAGGAAGAAACAGCAGTAAGGCATAATAAAAAGATGGTAAGGGCAGAAGAACTGTCTCAACCCAAGAGAGAAGGCATTTAGATTATGTTCCTGTTTGCTCAGGTGCACCACTTAGACTTTTGCTCAAGCATGCACATTGCAGGCTGAAACCTCCATTGATTTTTCTGGTTCTGAACAGAAGCCAAATAGATTGTAGCAGCTGTATATTCAACAATTTGGTGTGATAAGAAACAGACTGTCAATGCCGAAGCATGATTAGCATGATATAAAGCTTACAAACTTACCAAGTTATGAGTTAAGTTAAACAATATTTAGATGACTGATTGCACATGATTCCATATATTATATTTACAAGTCCCAAATATTTCCTCCAATGTTCTGACCTAAATCACAAAAGTTAAATCAAATTATCCAAAACCCCGAGATCAAGAAAAAAATATTGTGCTGAAACCTTCTCTAATCTTATCATACTCTACGATGTACATACATTTTATCTATGCACAACATCATCATTAAGAGTAAGATTTTAAATTTTAGTCCCTGACATGAGCAGATTTATTCAGGAACTCAACCGAAAACAAGACTTACTGCACACCCTCATGGTACAGAATGCGCCCCAAGCATACATGCAGTGCACAGTTTTCCAAATGAATTGCTGTGTGGGAGCTGGAAGGAAATAGCTCCTGAACTTCTATTATATAAGCACTGCTATTTTTGAGCATCTACTGTGGCAAACACGTGACTTGAAGCACATAAGACAATAGCTTTGGTCACAAAATACCCTCTCACTCCAACCCTGCTCTTACAGAGCACTGCAACTGTGGTCTGTATATTAAAACACTACTGCCCATTTAACTCTGTACCTACTCTACAACTTAGGCCAATAGGAGCTTAGAGAATTGCTACTGGTTCTGCTGGAAAAGGTTTCCTTCAGGGAAAGGTATTGTCTAGACAGATGGAGCATTTTAAAAAGAATAGTGTTTCCCAAACCAGAACTGATAGAATATTTAAAATTGGCACTACCAGACAAACTTTACCTGTTATACCCAATAGTTGGGATACCAGAAAATGCAGTATCTGTTTCAGGTGCTCAAGGCTTCCAGGCTTTGAAGACCAGTTAGAATGCTGCCATAGAAAAGTTCAATACAAAAAAGTTTACAGTACTCCTAACTCCCTCTTCCCTATTCAGATTAACATATTTTTGAACATATGCCTATGAGAAGTAGGACTGTAGTTTTCTTAATCCCCCAGCCTGCAATGAGGAAGATAATGATGTTTGATTACATAGACAATAAAAACTGCTGTAACTACTCTTAATGCATAAACATTTTCTCTACACTATTAATTAGATCTTAGGAGATTTGTTTACTTTTCAACTGCCAACAGTCAATATAGAACACAGTAGGGTACTGGGACAGTAGTGATTCTCCTTTACAAAGCCAGCATACTTTGTCTTAAGGCAGGAGTTAAATGAAGGAACACACAAGGAAGAAGATGGTGGTTGTTCTTCCACAAGCCTCAAAGTTTTGTACTAATACACTTGCCACAAAAATAACAAAACAGTGGTTTGCAGGTGGGAAAATGACAACAGCTCACTAGGTATCCCTGAGACCCACTGCACAACACTGTGGGCACACAGTTAAGCTCTATCAACAGTGCCTTTGCGGTTGTTTTTCTCAGTTGAAGAAGTTTGGTTACCCAGCAGACACTTTTAAACGCCACCACGCCGGAATTTAGGCAAAGCTGAGTCCAGTATCTGCACTACAAATAGTTCAACATCCACAGGCTGACAGGAGGGCTAGCATAGTTTTCCCAGTTAATCTCCCTCCATCTCTTACTGCAATCTTCGGGACTTGAAGGAAACAGTATTTATATGCTTCCAGATTGTTATAGGTTTGAAAAGAGGTGTTGAAATTTCAATTTTCAATATCAGTTACTAGGTAATGTGCACCTATAGTGAGATCACAGCCTCCTCCCCGTTTCCAGGGGTAGGGGTGTCGGGGAGGAGCGAAGTCACACGCAGAGGGGCACGGGAGTGGGAGAGGGTTGTTTTTTGAACTGGCCGGCACCACAAATTAAGGTCTTGTTTGTTGGTATTCCTGTCAGTCACCCGACAGAGCCGGCAGCCAGCTTTTTGTTCTCCAATTCAACCTCCGAGAAGAAGCTTTCCCCTGCCTGGCACCGCCGCTGGGGATCGGCCCCAGTCCTTCGCCGGCCATCACAGGAGCCGCACGGATAAGCCCCAGGAGAGCCCCTGCCGACCGTCTTGGAGGGAGGTGTCTGTCCCCGGCCACGCCCTGCGCCAGTGCTGCAGATCAGAGCATCTCTCTGCGGCGGCTGCCTGGTCCCCACCGCCCGACACTGCGGCTACTTATTTCCTGAGCTGAGGAGCCCGGAGCTGTTGCCGAGAACCGCGCCCATAGCCCTGGGACCAGCGGGAAACCCCTCTTCTTGGCTGGCAGTGGAGCCACCATCGTTGACGTGGCTGTGAGCAGTTGCTGAGCCACGGGGAACAGCCTGCAGACTGTCACGGTGAGCCACGGCAGCTGCCACCTGGGGAAGTAGGACTTTGTTTTGAAAGTTTTGGTTGCACCACTGTTGCTTATTCAGGTTTGTTATACACATATATATATATACACATGCTAATAAAGAGCTGTTATTTTCTTTTTCCACACCTTCCCCCTGAAGCCTCTTAATTCTGAGGTTATAATGACTTAGAGGGAGGAGTTTGATTTGGGGGGGGGTTTCCTAACTCACCCTCCTTAGCAAACATTTGTGTCTTGTTAAACTAAGACACAGGTAATATCTCCTGGCAGACTGGAATGTGTAAAAAACCAAAACCCCAAACAATTCACATTCAATATGTGCATCATAGTGTTTTCAAGGTAGTGGATGCGTCCTTGGAGAGTCTTAATACATGACTGCTGAGAGAGCATATGCAAAGTCATTTGTTAATACCTGAGGCTTTTATCTGGAACAAAATAAATCATGTGCCTTTTCCTTACAGTGATGCATTTTTATTAGGGAGCCGGAAGACAGACAGGTGTATATCTAAGCTCCAGGTGAGAAGTGTGCTATTTGTAGTTTTCCTCCTGTACAGAATAGCATGTAATTTAGCACAGAGGTTCTGTAAAATTAGTCTGTGTAAATTTATAGCCTGCAAGCAGTTTTGACAGTTATTACCCCAAAGCACAAGTCAAAGTAATAAGACAAGAGACCAGATAAGGGAATCTTCTTTTTTTTTTTTCTCTTCAAACCAATTTTATTGTAATAAGAGTTAATAAAACCTTTGTTTTAGTAAAGAAATATTAAATTCTAATTTTACATGTTAAAATATTATAATAACCATCCTATGACTACTTATCAATGGCTGGGACTTCGGTCATTTTCACTCGTTTTCATACACCATCTACAGCAATCAAAAAATCAGTTTTTTTGGTAATCCTGAAAAGTGTAAAACCACATTGTTAGCAAAGTAAAGGGGTCCAGCTCTCTCCTCAAGATTTGATAACATTGTTGAAATATATCTACTCTGAACTGCTTAATGCTGCTTACTACAGTGGCAGCACATGACTTCTAATGAACCTCAGAGAGCACACTTAAATCAGTGTGCGCTCCAAATGAGTCACATATTTTGCAGTTAAGTATTAATTACATTTGGAATACATGTAAATATTTTTCTTTGTTAATATTAAAGCTAACCGGTCAACTGTTGGCATGAAAAGCTAACCAGTTAATTCTACTTTGAAACCTAAAAAAAGCAAGCTATTCTAAGCCTTAACCCTGTCCCACCACACTAACACTTAATTTTTTTTACATGCTGACAGATCCAGGACAAATTCTTAACCTTAGATATGAACAGAATGGCTTTAGTTTATTTCCAAATGCAGAATAGTTCTGATATTAGGCAGATTCTTTATGCTGCATTAACTCAGGAAAAAGTTTAGTGTACCTACAGCTCTGTAGGAATGCAGATCAATAGGACTGCTTCCTGGGGAAGCAGTGCTGCTTTTGATTAAGTGCCAGATTGAGGATTGACAGTGATGTCATCATAGCATCAGTGTCTCCAGTACCACACTGAACAGAAATAAGTGGCAGCAGCAGACAGAAAGTATGCATGCATAATACTTTTCACAGAGAGTCCCATCTGGTGACAGTTTTTCCCTGACAATAGAGGCTGTTTCCTGAGAAGTACTTTAGTTTGGTGAACACACCCCACAGACTACGGGGTTTCGTTGTTGTGGAAAAGCAGCACATAGGGTGATGGCAGGAATCTTTCTCCTGACAGTCAAGTCCTGATACCAATATTTTACAAGAGGGTATCCATTAGTAATCACTCAGTCTGTTCTGCCAAGCTCTAGGGTGCTACCTGGACAAGGATAAGGAAATGTATTCTGCAGGATGCATTCAGGGAATGCACCTTATTTTTCTTTGAAATTACTTTAGCACATTTCCACCCTCAATAGCAGTAAAAACATGCTCTCCTTCAAATGTTATTTAAAAAAAGATGTTCTTCCAAACAACTATTCAGATTTTAAATTTAGGTGGTAATGCCATGTAAGGATGGCAGTGAAATCCAGGGCAGCAGATTTGCTAGCTCTAACATTGGTTCTCTTCTTACATGTTTGTTGGCACTACCTTTGGGACCTTCTGATTCTGTCAGCCCAGCTAAGGCAATAACAAAACATAATGGAAAATCCATATCAGAAAATCCATTATGTTTCCATTTCCACTTAGTGGATGATACTGCTTTTTATGCTGATACTCAAATGTCTCAAAAATTAATGCTGACTTCTAAAATTCCTCATTTATACCTAATCTCAAAACTCCTAGCATATAACGCATAAGCTTGATTTCTTGTTGAAGATAAGACTTTTTGAAAGATGTTAAAGCAATTATTGTTCTAGCTTGATACAGCTCTGGAAACTCTGCCCATTGTCAAATACAACAATTAAGTCACATAAATCAAAGAAGCATTTCTCTTTCTCCTGTCCTTTAGTTAACAGGCCTTTTATAGGGCATGTACTCCAAAACGCTAGTCACAAACCCTCAAATGATCTTTGCTAAAGGAGCTAAAAAGCTTAAATTAATTGCCTAAGATACTATAACTTGGCAAGTTCCCACAAATCAGTTGACTGATGGTACTGGGGTCAGTAAACAGCGTGCAAGTAATCAGCTGATTAAATTTTATTTTGAAGTTGAAATCTTAAGGTGATGAACCTGGTGCATTTTACTTCTAATTTGGCACAGACTAAGAAACAACCATTCAAAGTGCCTAAAAGTTAGTTAAACCCTAATAATGTAGTTGTCTCTCTGAACTCAAGAGGAAACACACTTCTATGGAAGCACCTCTATTACAAAAAGATACCACTCTTGTACTAAAATTGAGTCTTATACTGGCAATAACAAAATGGCTGATGGTAATCTGACAGTTGCTATCTAGTATATTCCAGCTATTAAGAAGACCAACTCCAAGTTTAGGAACCAATATTTGCCTCTCTGGTAGAAGGTCTGAGTAATTCAGCATCAGATAGAGGTGTTGAGTCCTGAGCACTTTTCTTGCCATGAAGATATGAAGAAATGTTCCTGTTTGGGGAAGACTGGAGGAGGGTCACAGAAATGTGCCTCATGTTCCTTACTCAGAGTGGTCTAAACAATTAACTTGCTTACCTTATAAGAAAGAAAGCAGAAATCTCTCAGAATCTGATCTACATTTTCCAGACTGTCATTTCACAGAATCACATGCTATGTTTTGGACTCTTACACTCCTTTCCTCATTTTGTTTTAAGTACTGTGAAGTTAAATTACTTCCATCTAAGTAAGACGTCTCAGAAAAAAAAGGCTCATCATAATAGCCTATCATTTACTAGGCAGTATCACACACCATTAGAGCAATTAATGGAATTGGATATTTCTAACAAATAAATTCCTAAGCATCATAGAAGAGTCTTTTTTGTACTAATTCTGTTAGAATGCAGAACTAAGTCATTCTTACCCCAAAGTATTTACCTTAAACCACAAATCACTGAAAGGCTTCAGCTAGTGTTCATGCCTAAGGAATGAATCCATTCAGAGAGTTTGTGTTCATGTAGCATTTGAGCATGCAGCTCCTATTTTAAAATCAGTGAAATATTAAGAGGTTACCTTGATCGATTCCTTCTGTTCTTTTCCTTTTTAAATTTAAAAGTGCATTTTGTTGCTCCTTTACAGCTTCTGCAGGACAGTTGGGTCTTGGCAGCTGATTTCCTGGAGTGGGTCCTGGTCGATTACTGAAATACTTCTGTTTCAATGCCTTAATGATAACAGAAGAAGAATAACCAATTAGCATTAAGTGTAATTAGCATTAAGTGTCAGAATACCATTTATAAAGAGGTTATAATGAAATAAAGCATTTGCTATTGGGACTTAAAAACTATTTGGACACTTTTATACTAGAAGGTGGCCTTAGGGCAAATCAAGTGTATGTTCTCAATTACTATGTACCTCACTTAGATTTTGGTAAAGCAAGGGATAGGTGTGTACTGTTATTTTCAGCTAGTGCTCAGACATCCTAACAAAACTTTCAACTATTTTGCAAAAGGTCTTGTATAAGCAGTTTCTAGCTGTGAAGAGCTCATATTCTGAATCAACAGATGAAACAAGAGGATAAGAGTAAAGTAGGATTCAAGAAAAATTAAAGGAATATATCTGAAGTCTTGATCAGATCCAGGACTTGGACGCCAGCTGTTTTGTTAGCTTTTAAGATTTCTTTAACTGTGCTGTTTCTACCCTATAAACTATGAGAAAGACAAAGATTTCTATCAGAGCAGAAGACAAACACAAGTGAGCAAGGTTGATTTCATGTAGTGGAATTACATACCCTTTTTTAAATTTTAGGAACTTCACAGCTTCCATAAAGTGTGTTTAACAAAAAGTGGCTAAGGTGTCTCTTAGGCAATCATTACTCCTACAAATGCCAGTTACATGATATTCAATGCCAGTTATAAGTCAAACCAATACTGTAAGTACAAACTGTTTCCTGCCTTAAACTGTGGCATTGCCAATAAATAGTCTAGACTGGAAAAATACACTGTCCTAAAATATGATCTGAAAAATCACTTCATACATATAACTGATGTCCCAAGCATAGCATAACTAATTATTCGGAAACTTATACTGAATGTTCTTAAAGACAGTGGCCAAAAAAGTCTGAATGTGCTCTGAAAAAGTCTTCTAGTAAAAAGATATGTAACATCTACACTAATCCCATAGATTCAGATCTGCCTTGTCTAACCAGCAATGAGGGAGTCCTGGCCTTAAGGGAGCAACTCTGTTTCTTGCATGCCTCCCTGACAGTGTAAAGAGACAGAAATACACTTTTCAAACTGCCAGCTGGTATATCTTCCTCATTACAGAAATCAGTATTATGAACTAGAGCATTCTGCAAGATTTTCCTTCGAAGTCCTTAATTTCTCACCACCAGGGAGTAGTGAAATTGAAAGTATAATGGAAAAAGGTATTTAGACGAGCATTGAGGTTTAAATCACCACAGAATTATATGTTAAAAAAGTATTATGAAAGTTTAAATGAAATTGAAGAAGACACTGGATGAAGTAAGGCTTTGAAAATCTTTCAAACCCAGGGAATAGGATATGCTATGTTAAGACTTAACCTTCAAACTTTAGGTGATTGAATTCCGAATGTCAAATACAACTGTCTGAAGGCCATGACTCATACACTTTTTAGATGTCTACCTCTGCTCTACACTGGGAACAGAGATAATCAGTTACATTATGCATGCCTTTCAGAGTTCTCTTTCTAAAACACTGGTATTATGTTTCTGGAAATTCATGTAACATTTCATTTCAAACCTGGCTTACTGGCTTCAAAACACATTTATTTTATATTAACAGTAGGTTAATACTCATTAGGACATAACTGAAGTGTACTTTACCTGAGTAGCTGTAACCCTAGTGCAAGGATTAAATGTGAATAAGCCTTGAAGAAGATTGAGCAGATCATCACCAGCTGCACTGAAGATATGTTGAAGTGGCATTCCAGGGAAAGATTTAAAAGTGATATAGTCTGGAAGACTCGTCATCCCCTACAAAGACCAAAAATTGAATATATGTTTTTTACTTCAGGGCTCAGCTTTTCACAGAAAGCAAACTTCATATGGCTGCCTTTCAGCAGAAGCAAATCTTCTTTCAAAACACCTTGCTAATACTTGGTCACTGAAATAACAAATGTGGGAGTAGTGGGTCATAAAGACTTTTTCTTTTTCAGTATCTGCTGCAGTTGTTTTACGCTTTCCCTTTCCAAACGATCTGTCTTTTCTTTAACAGTAATCAGTCCAAAAGGAAAAACTGTTAACAAAGAAAGGAAGTATGAAGGGACTTTAGAGTGGATGCAGACAAATGAAATAAAGGTTCCTGTTATGCTCTGACATGGTGGAAGGGAAAATATTCACAAAAGAGCAAGTCTTTCTCCACATTAATAAAATTAACTGTATTTTGAGCTACTTTTGAAATGCACAACTGACAATTTATATGGCCTTTTGGAGGATGGAAGGAAAATATACACCAAGCAGTTAAACAAAAGATAAACTGCAAACTTTTTTCTCCTGTAGGTATGAAATCAATCCCATTGTATTCAAATTCTAGCATAAAAATGATCTTGCAGCAATTATCCAAATGGAATACTTTAGTAGTATTTTAATTATTTAGTCATCACACTTCAGCAAGTTTGTCCAAGCAAAATAAAATATTAACAATAAAGTGAAAAATGTGCTCAATCAGTTACAATCTTGATAGTAGAGTTTTCAATTATTGAAATGCATGGGCTTGAAAATTAACTTTGGGATGTATCATCTCTGTTGTGCTAGCCAATCTCCTATTCACTCTTTTCCCTACCCATATCTTAACTCTTCCTCTCCAAGGAAGGCAGAAATGTCACTGGAAAAACCTTTATGTGTTTCATTCAGAATCCCAGAGCCACAGCGGAATTGTGTGGGATTAGCAGTGCCTCATATGGTATTTCTCCATATGGCTACAGCTCCATTTCATGACCATAACCATAGCATTCCAGCACAATTCACACAAAGGAAAAGCAGCATGGAGAGAGAGCAGATGTTAACAAGTACAGCGAGTGCTTCCATAGCTCAAAAACAATTCCCGATCAGGGAATTCAGAACTACTGGTGCGAGTTGCTCATCAGAAGTTATGCCCCACTTCCTGTCAGTCTGCCTAATATCCATAGTTAGGTAGGTCTGTGTGTGTCCTGACAGTAAGTTTTGCCTAGTATTACTGAATTTATTGTCACTTCAGAGATAATTATACTACTAATTTGTATTTGTTACAGTACCATTGCTGAGACAAATTGTTCATCTCTAAAGCTGTTGATCTGGTGTTTCTTACTGTATTCCAAACTATAACTTACCTTGGCCAACTTAGATCCCTACAAATGGTTTCTACTTCTGAAAGTGATGAAAGCCTTACAGGTTAAAGCACAGTTCATTAACCAAGCATCCAAAAACATTAAGCAACAATAATTTCACACCAGTAACTATAGGAAACTCTGCACACATGGAAAGGAAACCATAAAGTGTTGTTAATCTTGCTATTGACCAGAGGTTTGTCGAGAGAAACAACAAATCTAATCTCCTCTGTGAGATGAGGCAGCTGCCTTCTGAAAATCTACTCAAGTATTCTGGTGTAACTCTTTATTTAATTTAAAATAGAGGGTATCAAGTAAAACTTATGTCAGTCTCACAAGGACTCACAGGCCACTGTTCTTCTGTTGGAGTGCCCAGTGTTTCAAATATCCTTGTCAGCTGGTCAAGATCAGAGTCTCCAGGCAAAAAAGGAACCTAGAAGGTAATAGCATTTGATTTAAATAACTTAGAGCAGAGCTTTGAGTGATCACTCATAATTGCAGGGCAAAACACCCCTGTAAAGACACCCCACAAAGAGCTACACTGAATATTGAGGCATTCTACTGATGTCCAAATAGATTCTGAAAGTTTCTTGAACCTGGGCTTCATAATGTTGACTTGACAACAGGGACCTAAACATAAAATTACACATAAAATTATTACAATTTAGTAAAATAACTAAATACAGGAAAGATTTTGCATCTTAGTTGTCAAAGTCATCGTGACCCTACCATCATCTGTTCCCTGAAGTTAGCTTTTATATATATTCAGTACATTTAAAATTAATTGTAGCTGCATTACAGAAGTTAGACTGAGGAAATGAGATTTAAGTATGAGGGGGAGTAGAGACCCACTAGGATAGAAAACTTTCTTATCAGTATCACATGTTATTTAAACTAAGCAGAAGACTGAAAAGGGGATATCTGTCCAGTTCAACTTGTACCTTGCACAGCCAGCACACAATGCAAGTAGAAGAAACTTTGAGACCAAGGCAAATTTATAAAGAATTAGAGACAGTGTTTAACTAAGCAACACAGAAATACCCACATTAAATTTTGACATCATGAAAGTCCCTCAAACATTAACTGCTCTCATAAAGCTCTCAGAAGCTGCATTGTCTTGAAAAGGACAGATACATTTAAAAACACCACAGTAATAAAATTGAACCATAATACATTTTCTACTTTGTGAGAAACCAAAGAATCAATTCAACAATTCAATAAATTTAACAATTTATTTGTTTTCTGACTTTGCTTCAATTTAATCACTTTATCAAGTATGGTGCAGAAATCAAGCAGAAGCAACTTAGTCATGGAAGATAAAGGATACTGCAGGTACTTCGTGCCTTCAGCTGTGTCTGTCTCCCTGCCCTTCATTCCCCCCCACCCCGACACTTTCATGTCTTCTCCAAAGAGCTGCATAGGAAATGTTCTAGTTCACTAAAACATAGTTAAGGACCATGACATCTGTGTACCATACAGAGGAGTGCCATAGGATTATCATAGTGTTAACCATTGGCTTCATTCTAGTATTGTCAACTAACCACAGTTTAGACAAACACTGATCTTCTGTTTGTTGTACATACACCCACAATTAAGGTGTTGGTGATTATAATTTACAGTTATTGAGGAACAACGTATAAGGGACAGTGTATGCACATATCTAGGATGTCACATTTCTAGAAGGCTAGGGAGTGAAACTCATAGAAGGCTGTGTGAAATTTTAACACTAAGAGTAATGGAAGAGTTATGTACTTGGGATCTCTCAAGGCAATACTGTGACAGTTTGTTGCAACTTTTTTATCCAACCGTTTTGAAAGACTTCCAATGCTTATGGATGCTTATGAAACTCAGTCTATTGCAAAACTTCACCTTCATTACAGTTAACAAGGTTTTGGAAACTTTCTTCTAGCCTGTCTTACCTGCTACTGTTAGCAGGAAAGAAGCAGCCCACATAAAAAGTTGTAGTGCAATAAAGAGCAAATACAAAATGCTTACATTTGAGGACTTACCCTGAGGAGCAATTCAGCTAAAATACAACCAACAGCCCACATATCAACACCAACACCGTACATTCTAGCCCCAAACAATAGTTCGGGGGCTCGGTACCACCTAAAAAGAAAACAGATTTTGGGAAAAATCACCTGGCTTTGCTCATTGCAAAGTTTTCAGACACCAAAGTCTACCCTACGAAGTGTTTTGTTAAAGAAAGACTAAAAAAATCTGTGCATTCCTCACCATAGGGTCACATGCAAACACAAATTAACTGCAGTTTCAATTGAGCTGATTACAAGCAATGGAACTGCAGACATGTTAAGGAAAAAAGATTTTAACTTGCAGGTTTGCAAGTTAAAAAGTTATAAACCAAAATTTTCTTAAAATTTTATGTTGAAGGAATGACATCAAGACAGAACTTCTTCCAGCTTCCAAAAATCTCCATATCAACAAACCTAAGTATTGAGGTTAGCTTTATGCAAAATGAGTTTTCTTGTTTGAAACAGCTACTTAACACTGCCTTGGTACAATTAAGTGTAATGCAATGAACCTGATACACACTGCTCTTGAAACTACTGTAGAATTCCTGCCTTTTGAACAAAGATGTTAAAACAAACCAACTTTGCATTAATAGTTTTAGCATTACAGCAGTCAGGAGGAAACACACTGCATGTTTTGCAGCCCTGCTTTTTAAAACATTCTTGAAATAAGCATGCCATAAACACCATTAATAAATATTTTAATTGGTTCAAGTGTTTGTCTCATAATAGGTAATGTGACTAGCTAGGTCTTGTGATTAACAGAAAGTAGCAGCTGTCTTGGTCCCAAAACCAGGCTTAGAGGAAGATACCTATTATTTCCATGTATTTCAAAAGAGTATCATACCAAAAAACAACCCCAGGGATGCATATTGTAGCAGTTCTTATGGAGATTTTGTTAAACAATGCTTTCCTGCATGTTCTTTATGAGGCTCTTGCCACATAACATGAACTAGATGCTACTCTTTGAATATGTTATGATATGAGAGAGATGCCAAGAGACACCTACAAAACAACTAAATAATCTCTTTGTAAGAAACAAAATAGAATGTCTGACCTTGTTACTACTTGATGTGTATAAACTCGATTTGGGCTTCCAAAAGATTTTGCCAAGCCAAAGTCAGCCAATTTTAAAACCCCATTTTCACCTAACAGCAAGTTATTTGGTTTAAGATCCTGTCAGTAGAGAAAATAATGAATTTTGTCAGTATTGATAAAAGCAGACATATAAATGAATCTCCTGACAAATGTATCATAAGAGTATTCTAAAATTAAAGCTTTTGATTCTATCTGAAGTCTACATTGTGAGAAAAAAAAAGTTATAAAACACCACAAATTGAGTATTTAGTCATAGAGGAAAATCATAGTGAGACACACCCATTTGAATATTAACACATTAAGCTGCAGAGTATAAAAAAGCCACCTGATAGGTTTTAGCTTTGCTGCAGGAACAACAGTTCTGTTAACTGCATAGATGCCAACTGAATAATAAAAAGACCTTGCAAATGTTTCATATAACTGCAGAAATTATGGAAGTAATGCAGTTTAATTCAGTAGCAGTGATTTTCTGGACTGACTCCTGGCCGGTAGAGAAGCATCCACATAGCCATTTGCTCATTCCATTCTCATGCCAGAAGTACAAGCGAGAGAAGACCAAAAGCAGGAAAACTCCAGGAACACTATAAAGGCAGTTTAACAGGTGAAGGAAAGAGGAAAAAACAAAAGCAAGCAATGCAATGGAAATCATTCACCACCTCCCACAAGCAGACAGATACACAAACCATTCTCCAAGAGAGAGGCAACTTGGAGGGCAAAATCCCTCATTCTTCTCGAACACAGGTTTTTACTAATGATCATGGCATTATATGGCATGCAATATCCCTAGGGACAACTTGGGTCAGCTGCCCCAGTTGTGTCCCCTCCTCACTTCTTGCCCACCCCCAGCCTACGCATCAGGGCCAGGGCACGGTGGAAAAAACAGAATGCCTCAACAGTTCACCTGCTGTGAAAAAAGTTCAATCCATCCCAGCCAGACCTAGTTCACAGTGATAATTAAAGTCACATCTAACTGGAGAACCTTCTATATAAGTATCTAAGAGAAAAATGCATCAGTAATTCTTACCATTTCTGATATTCCTATTGTCTCTCCAAAACAGCTAATATGAAACCTTATCGAGTGAGAGTGTCTAAACTCTAAAACTACTTTCATCAGACTTTAGACTCAAATTTTATCCCATGTGTGTTTTGTTACAGCATAAAGGCTGCCAGTTTAGTACATGCTTACCCTATGTAAAATCCAGTGTTGATGCAGATATTCTAATCCTTGAAGTGTCATCAGCATATATGCCTTGATGTGAGACTGTGTTAACACAATACTTGTATCCTTTATAATAACCTGTAAAGTTTTAAAGTGACAGGAAAGCTCAACATACACATAAACTTATTACTATTCTTTCAGCTCAAAATTTTTCAGGCTTAAAGAAAAATTTCAAACAGAAGTCACATATTCTCTACCATTCTTAGCCTTTTCCCAGATCAGAAATCGAAATCCAGAGCCCAGGTAGCCTACATGAACTTTCCCACGTTTGCAGGGACTTCTCGGGATTTCCAAGACTGCTCAAAATCACCGAGAGGTTTTGTGATGACATCAATCAGCACTCTGAGGATTCTGGGATGAACCCCATCAGGCCGCATAGATTTGTAGGCCTCCAGCTGGAACAGCAGATCCCATGCAAGTTCAGGGACAACTTGGAGTTGATCATTCTCATAGTCATGGGGCTCCAGTTCAGGGCACTGAGACCCCCTTGGTCCATCATCCATCTTGAAGACAGAGGCAAAGAAAGCATTAAACACCTCTGCCTTGTCTCTGTCCCTTTTTGTGAGGTGATCATCCTCATCCTGTAACAGGACGATGATATTTCTATACTGCCAATTACCATTAATGTATTTGAAAGAACTCTTTTTGGTGTCCCCAACACTTCTGGCCAGCTTCAATTCCAGTTGAGCTTTGGCAGCACAATTTTTCTCCCTACAGTGGCAAGCAGCGTTTGTGAATTCTTCCCATGTCACTTGACTTTGCTTTCACTGGCCATACGCCTTACTTTTTTGTCTTATTTCTAAGAGGAGATTCCTGCTCAGCCAAGCCAGCCTTCTGCCTCATCTGCCTGTCTTTTAGGAACCTGACTTTTAGGACTTTCTGGTATTTGGGAATTACCTGCTCCTGCACCCTTAGGAGGTGAAGTTTAAAAAGTGACCAGCACTGATGGACCTGGGCACTGCCCAGAAACATTTTCTCAGAGGACCTTACTTCCTAATTCCCTGAGCAGTCTGAAGTCTGCTCTCCTCATGTCCAGAGTTGAGGTTTTGTTGGCTTTTCCTCCTGTCAACTGAGACTTTAAACTCAATCCCTTCGTGGTTGCTGTGACCAAGATGGCCACGAATCTCCAGTTTGCTCACAAGATCTACTTTGTGAACAAACAGCAGACCAAGGAGGGCATCTCTCTGAGTCAGCTCCCTTAGGACCTGTTCCATAAAGTTGTCATCCAGGTTTTTTAGGAATCTTCTGGTGCAGGTTGTACCAGGTGTGTGAGCTCTCAGTTAATTTCTGGCAAGTTGAAGTCCTCTATAAGGACCAGGGCAGTTGGAATTGTACTTAGTTCCTCCAAGAATAATTCATCGGTGTCATCATCCTGGTTGGGAGGTCTGTAGCAGATTCCCACAATGACATCCACATTATTCTTGATTCTTACCCACAGGCTCTCAACTGTGCCACTGCCCACTGTGAGCTCCATACATTCTAAAACTTCTGTTACATACAGTGACACCTCTCCACCTCTTCTGCCCTGCCTATCCCTCCTGAAGAGCCTGTAACCATCCAGCAGGGCACTCCAGTTACAGTTTTCATCCCACTGGCTTTCACTTACACCAATGATATCAAATCTCTGGCATTGTAGCCAAATACCTCATGAACCAGATTGAGAGATATCATTAGTGCTCATTTCCTCGAGTTTTGGCACACCATTCCATGGCTCATCACTGGCCTGTGAGGCTGGTCTTGTCCCTTTACCCCTTCCAATCTCATTTAGAGCTCTGTCAACAAGCCCCACTAGTTTCTGTGTTTCAGGGCTTCCCTCAGCACCCAGGGCTTTCACCACCACCTTGACAGATCAGGACTACAACCACCACTTTGACCAACAAACATTGAAATTGCAACAACCAAGTCTCATCAGTGGATACAACAGGTGTTTTGTGGGTCCTTCCAGTCTCCTGGGGGATCCGCAGCCCTGCTCCAACTGCCTATACTGGCACTGCACCCTCACTCCATGCAAGCATCTGCTGGTATCAAATCCCAGCTATCTGCCATTTCCTGCCAGCACTGACTCTGCAACCATTCCTGCCAGGTTTTCTGGGTGTGGGGGTGGCAAAAAACATGGAGGGGTGGCCATCTGGTCTCTGTCCTGTGGCCACATCTGGTTTTTCCAGGTTGAGGAGGCCAGCTGCCATCTTCATTTAGCCTGGTGGGCGGAGCTTGGGAAGTCTCTCCTCATCAGTTCGCTTAAACCAGTTTTAACAGTGTTGTCATTAGCATTTCTTCTTGGTAAAGAGGTACTTTTTCATTTACATCCAGACTGAGGTTCTGTGCTCTGACTGGAGTTACAGAAAACTAACATAGTAAACACAATATGTTTCTTGAAGATCATGATGACAAGTATTTAAAAGTAAAGGAATTAATCAAACAAGAATTCACAAAAATTGAAATTACTCAAACTACTATTAAGACACAATCTTCATCAACTGACATAATCAAAGTCACCTTTCTAATATGGGCAAATATAAGCCTGATAAAATAGCATTCTTTACAAACCATCTTAAGATACTGAAAAAAGAAGTCTTTAAAAAAAATCTTACCTCTAGATCCGTTTCCATAAAATCAAACACTAAGCTAATATTGGACTTGTGTCCAAATGCATCTATGAGCTGCAAAACAAAATACACTATGATTAAGCATGCTCTCATACTTCCAGTTTTCTGAAATTCAATACCACTGTAGACTGCATGTGGATTTTCAGTTTTTTGAGAACTGGTTTATGTTTTTTGATTTGCAACACAGAAATTCTTACTCAGTTTAGCTTCTTAACTCAGTCTTCAAAAACTTAGAAAAAAAATCCTTATTAAGTATGGTAATAACATTTTACACCACAATTGCCCCTCCTCCCTGGAGATAGGAAAAAAGAGAAAGAATTAACTTTATCTTACACTATAACAGATAGTGTAATGCACACCTTGTCCTCTCACCAAACTTCACTGTACTACAAAACTTCTGCTCTTTATTGAGTACAAGACTAAGTTTGCCCATGGATTCAGCTCTGGATATCTGCTTCATGTAAGTATGCAGCATTTAGAAGTTCTACGTGTTAGGTTTATTAACTTCCTTTCAGATATTCTTAGGTGTGTATTCATCTTTGTAGCAAGCTTTCCAGGAAAAATAAAACTCTTTGGAGAATATCCAAACAGCCCTTTCTTAGGATTAAGTTGTGTAACAACAGAATTAGTTTTTAATTTGAGATAGCACAAGCGTGATGCCTTGTTTAGCTAGCCTGGTATTCAACCTTCAAGCTGTGGAAGATATGAGCTCCATAGTGCAGCTCATTCCTTAGTCTCAGTGTGATAGCCATGTGAACTGCCCAATTGCAAGACAGTTGTTTAAACAGTCCATAACAACAGCGACTCTGCCCCTTGCGCTCCCAACATCCTCAGAAGTTCTGTCAGGACCACTAAGCAGGGTACAACATTGTCTATTGCCTTTAGCACCTGCTTACAGAACTGCTGATCATAAATTTGCCTAACTCCTTTTTGAACTGCTGATGCTATTTGCTTCTACAATGCCCAGGTCAAAACATTCTAGAAATTCATTACACACTGAATGAAGCATTACAATTTCCACTTGCGCTGCAAATATGTTTTAAACACACCTCTTAATTCTGGTGCTACAAGGTTTGGAAATACCAGCACTGCATGTACTCTACCTACTACCTCAGTTTTGCAGACCTCCCCATTCCCAGCCTTTTCCTCTTCAGAGCGAGGAATCCCTGACTTTTTTATAAAGAAGATGCTCCATTCCTTTGCCATTTTAGTTGGCCTTCCCTGCATATTCTCTAACTTCGATAGCTAAAGCAACCACTTTGAAAATAAATTCACAATCCAAAAGAAAATGATACTTCCACTCTGAAAGTCAAAAGTACCTGGAAAATTCGTATTTGGTCTAATATTTATGGAAGACTTGTAATTATCACTATGAGCTAACTTTAAAGTACCTTTAGCTCCAGCAGAATACCTGTAGCTGTTAATCTATCAAAAAATCAAAACGCAACTGAAACAATACTGATTTTACTCCTTCCAACAGAGATTTTAAACACCCTATCTGTGTGCTACAGCCTAATAAGCCACATGATCTTCCCTTTATCATTGCTTACGAAAGCCTGCTTTTTGACTGTCTCCAGTTCCATACAAAGCAAACATTCAGGTAAAATTCAGCACTGCATTCATTCGCAATTCTATCAGAGAGATGCAAAATCAGGTAATCTAAATTTCCACAATTCTTCCCACCATTAATATCTGCATAGCCCCGGGCTGAAAAGTGAAAGGATTAAAAAAACCTACTTTGCCTTTGTTATTGAAGTTGGCATTTTGCCATTATACTTGTTGTACTGCCTATCTTAGGCTGCGAAAAAACCTTAAATAACATTAGGTAACAGCTCCATGATGCAACTACTTCTGAATTTCAGTCTGAACCTGTACCAAAAATATTTAAGGAGTGATTCTAAAAGAAGCATTCATTTTACTTACACCAATAATATTTGGATGGCTTAGCTCCTGTAATAGCTTTATTTCCCTGAGGGCTGTCCTGTTGATTCCTACATTGATGGCAAGAAAAAAGAAGATGAAAGAACAAAATTAAAAACTTTGGATTAAGCTCCAAATAAACCTCTCGTTCTGTTACTCACTGACAATTTACTACTACAAATTACATTATCACCACTCAACGATTTGTTAGATAACAAGTACATTGCCGTAAGTAAGTAAATTGCTGCGGAATAAAAGTAGGCATACATTTTCTTCCACAGCACATCCATTTTACACCACAGTAATCCAGTTTAGACTATGAAGCAACAAGTCTCCCTTTTGGCAAATAGGGAAAGTCTTAGCAAAAGCCTAGGGAAAATATCACCTTTTACACAGTACTGGAAAGTACAAATTCCTCCTTGAAAAATGCTGATATGTGTGGCTTCTATGAAAACTGACTGGCAAACAGTGGTATGTTTTACAGGAAGATTTAGCTGCACATGAGCTGAAAGTGTTCTCCTAAAACCTAGGATAAAATCCAATGCTAAGACTCTGGCAAAGTTTTGGGCAAAGCTACATGGATTATTTTACACTCCTGCTTTGCCTATTTTAATTACCTATCTTGGAATCAATTTGACAATGGCTGCTTTTGGGTGGGCAAAGTTTTAGGAAAAAAAAAAGCAGCACACCATGTTATAACACAGGGAAAGTAGACATAATCATTATTTTCGATAACATCTTTTAACTACAGCTAGACACTGTACAGACCAAAGCAATAACTATCCCTGAGGGCCATTAGCCCACTGAAGGCCAGGTGGATCATGACTCTTGGGCAGCCAGCTCAACTGAGAGACTCTGTGAAAAGTTTAGAGGTTTTTTTTCCAGAGAATGGAACTGGAGAGTTGATAGCAAAGATTGTTCGCTGAAAAGCTGATAACCTGATGCAGAATCCCTGAAGGACAGCATCCTGCACACAAACAAAATTCTACTACACCACACAAGCTGTAAGAGAAGATCAAGATTAGTGAGTTTTGATTTGTAATATTGACGCCTAGAGGCAAGTGGTTGGTCAGAGCATACGCACTACAGTGCTGAACATCAAACAAATCCACACAGAGACAAGAGTTGTAAGATCTTGGCTTTAACAGAACAAAGAAAACACCTGAAAACAGACGCAAATACTCTCACCCATCTTAAAAATTAAAGAGATGCATTAATACAAAGAGGTATTCTAAACTCAGTGCTGGTGCTGTTGTCATTATTCTATGCTATATCCATGTCTGTATTCCACTAAAACTGAGAAGCTAAACACTTATATACTCATATTTAGATATATACCATGCATGCAGGTATCTTTTGTCTGTCCCTGCAGTTTGCAAAGCAATCCTCTACTAAGCCTTACACTGGGCACTGAGTTCATTTTTCCCAGCTAAGGAATGGTATGTGAAATTAATGTACTATTTTACAAAATACAAAGCAAACAAAGCACAGCTTCTATAGTAAGAATTTGTTTTAAAACTCACCATCTTTAGCTTCCGATCTATGCCCCAGTTTAATCTGAAAATAAATGTTTCATATTATATAACATTAAAACATCTGCCCCAACAGTAGGGAACACATTCTTTGGTATTACTCTTGTAAAACAGAATGAGTTTCAGTATAATGAAGCACTTTACCAGCTAGGTTGCTGTTAGTTGTTTTGTGTTTTTTGTTTTTTTTTTTTTTTTTTTTTTTTGG
Source organism: Pyrocephalus nanus (assembly GCA_038380795.1). Lineage (NCBI taxonomy): Eukaryota > Metazoa > Chordata > Aves > Passeriformes > Tyrannidae > Pyrocephalus > Pyrocephalus nanus. Next base: position 22,729,847 of record CM076263.1, read on the forward strand.
TTTGGTTGGTTTTTTTCTTAAAAAAAGAACTGTTCTTACAGCATTCGTTTTTACAAAAGCTTAAAAATAGACATGATGGCACTGAAATCAGACATAATGCAAAGTGATAGAATAAATTGCTTTGTAGCCACAAAGCTTTATTATATCATTAATGAGTTTCTTCTTAAGAAGAAATGAGAGCCAAGTAATTGACAATTATCTTAGAATGATTCTAGTAGAATTAGCATAGGCTGTAAGCTTGGGTTGTAAACTGGGCAGTCCTTCTGCCTCAATCATCTACTGCCCTGAAATTTCAAGTCCAGAATCCTATCATGGATATTTCCAGATGACAAAAGTTAAGAAAATATTCTGATAAAACCAAGAATGCTTTTCACAACAGCTGCTACCAGTATCAACCATACAACAGAAGTATTACAATGCTAAAAGGGATTATTGCATTAAACAAAATTACTTACTATTGATACAATTCGACTTGCCGCCTAAAGTAGGGTCTTTAACTAAAAAAAAAAGTGCTGTAATGTGCATTTCTGTCCTTTGCAAAGCATAACTGAAGACTCATTTTTAATACAAAAACTTCCTGCAATCACTTCAGATAGTAACAAGTGAAACACTTTATAACAACATAAATATTTTCATCATTGATACTGAAACAAGTATGTTGCACATCCAAGATCACTTTCATATTTTATCAAAAAACTACCATATGGGTAAGAAACGTTACTGGAAAACTTTCAAGTCTAGTCAGGCCTTCTGACTACTATCCATTACTGGCTGTTCAAACTGCCAGCAATGAAATAAAAAAGAGAAGTCCTAAGTCCTAAGAAGTCAAAAGAGACTTCACGCCCCTGGAACAATTGGTTGCAGGATCAAAAGCAGAGGTAGTGATTTTCTTGATCCTTCTGGTAACAAGGAATAATATTGATAGGAATAAGCAGATCCATCAAGTCAATGCATGACTCTCAGGCTGGTGTAATCATAAAAATTTTTTGTTCTTTGAATAGGGGATGATCTACTTACACCTCATCTACTGACACTTGATAGGATGCACCTATCTCAGCAGGGACAAAGAGTTCTAACACAGGAGCTCGTGGGGCTCACTAATAGAACTTTAAACCAGCTTGCAGGGGGTAAAGGGACAAGACCAGCCTCACAGGCCAGTGATGAGCCATGGAATGGTGTGCCAAAACTCGAGGAAACGAGCACTAATGATATCTCTCAATCTGGTTCATGAGGTATTGGCTACAATGCCAGAGATTTGATATCATTGATGTAAGTGAAAGCCAGTGGGATGAAAACTGTAACTGGAGTGCCCTGCTGGATGGTTACAGGCTCTTCAGGAGGGATAGGCAGGGCAGAAGAGGTGGAGAGGTGTCACTGTATGTAACAGAAGTTTTAGAATGTATGGAGCTCACAGTGGGCAGTGGCACAGTTGAGAGCCTGTGGGTAAGAATCAAGAATAATGTGGATGTCATTGTGGGAATCTGCTACAGACCTCCCAACCAGGATGATGACACCGATGAATTATTCTTGGAGGAACTAAGTACAATTCCAACTGCCCTGGTCCTTATAGAGGACTTCAACTTGCCAGAAATTAACTGAGAGCATCACACACCTGGTACAACCTGCGCCAGAAGATTCCTAAAAAACCTGGATGACAACTTTATGGAACAGGTCCTAAGGGAGCTGACTCAGAGAGATGCCCTCCTTGGTCTGCTGTTTGTTCACAAAGTAGATCTTGTGAGCAAACTGGAGATTCGTGGCCATCTTGGTCACAGCAACCACGAAGGGATTGAGTTTAAAGTCTCAGTTGACAGGAGGAAAAGCCAACAAAACCTCAACTCTGGACATGAGGAGAGCAGACTTCAGACTGCTCAGGGAATTAGGAAGTAAGGTCCTCTGAGAAAATGTTTCTGGGCAGTGCCCAGGTCCATCAGTGCTGGTCACTTTTTAAACTTCACCTCCTAAGGGTGCAGGAGCAGGTAATTCCCAAATACCAGAAAGTCCTAAAAGTCAGGTTCCTAAAAGACAGGCAGATGAGGCAGAAGGCTGGCTTGGCTGAGCAGGAATCTCCTCTTAGAAATAAGACAAAAAAGTAAGGCGTATGGCCAGTGAAAGCAAAGTCAAGTGACATGGGAAGAATTCACAAACGCTGCTTGCCACTGTAGGGAGAAAAATTGTGCTGCCAAAGCTCAACTGGAATTGAAGCTGGCCAGAAGTGTTGGGGACACCAAAAAGAGTTCTTTCAAATACATTAATGGTAATTGGCAGTATAGAAATATCATCGTCCTGTTACAGGATGAGGATGATCACCTCACAAAAAGGGACAGAGACAAGGCAGAGGTGTTTAATGCTTTCTTTGCCTCTGTCTTCAAGATGGATGATGGACCAAGGGGGTCTCAGTGCCCTGAACTGGAGCCCCATGACTATGAGAATGATCAACTCCAAGTTGTCCCTGTACTTGCATGGGATCTGCTGTTCCAGCTGGAGGCCTACAAATCTATGCGGCCTGATGGGGTTCATCCCAGAATCTTCAAAGACCTGGTCACTGTACAACCTCCCTCAATTATTTTTGAGCAGTCTTGGAAATCCAGAGAGGTCCCAGCTGATTGGAAACCTGAAAACATTGTCCCAATTTTCAAGAAGGGCAAGAAGGATCCCAGAAACTACAGGCCTGTCAGTCTCACTTTAGTGCCTGGTAAAGTTATGGAGAAGATTATCCTGGGAAGTATTAAAAAACACCTGAAAAAACAATGCAGTCACTGGTCATAGCCAGCATGGCTTCATGAGAGGAAAGTCCTGCTTGTCAAATCTGATTCCCTTCTACGGCAAGGGAACCCAGCTAGTTGATCAAGGAAAGCCATTTGATGTAATTTTTTTGGATTTCAGCAAAGCTTTTGATATTGTCTCCCATAGTATTTTAGATTAAGTGTCCAAGATAACCATGTTAAATGATGGGTGAACATCTGGCTCACAGGTTGGACTCAGAAGGCAATAGTAAATGGCATAACATCCATTCACTAGTGGGGTTCTAGAGGGCTCCATCCTCAGTCCATTTCTCTTCAACATCTCATAACTACTTGGACACAGAACATAAGGAATACTAAGTAAATTTGCCAGGGACACTAAATTGCAAGTAGCTGTTGACTCCCTTGAAGGCAGGCATACCCTGTAGAGAGATCTCGAAAAATTAGAGAGATGGGCAATCACTAACTGTATGAAGATGAACAAGGGCAAGTGCCGGATTCTGCACCTAGGATGGGCAACCCCAGATGTACGCACAGACTAGGGAACTAGATGTTGGAAAGCAGTGCCACAGAAATGAACCTGGGGGTCCTGGCTGATGGCAAGTTGAGTATGAGTCAGCAGTGTCCTGGCAGGAGGGTCAACCGTGTCTGGGGGCGGGGGCATCAAGCAAAGCATCACCAGCTGGTCAAGGAAGAGGATTGCCCTGCTCTGCTCTGCACTGGTGTGGCCTCATGCTGAATATTGTGGCAGTTTTGGGTGCCACAATATAAGAAAGATATTAAGCTGTTAGAGAGCATCAAAAGGAGGGCAATGAAGATGGTGAAGGGCCTTGAGGGGAAGCTCTGTGAGGAGCAGCTGAGGTCACTTGGTCTGTTCAGCCTGGAGAAGATGAGACTGAGGGGAAATCTCACTGAGGTCTTCAATGTCCTCATGAGGGGCAGTGGAGGGGCAAGTATTGATCTCTTCACTCTCTTGACTAGTGACAAAACCCAAAGAAACAGCATGAAATGAAGTCATGGGAGGTTTAGATTATATATCAGGAAAAAGGTTTTTCAACCAGAGGGTAATTGGGCACTGGAACAGGCTCCCCAGGGAAGTGGTCACAGCACCAAACCTGACAGAATACAAGAAGCATTTGGACAATGCTCTCAGGCACATGATGTGACTCCTGGGGATGGTCCTCTCCAGAGCCAGAAGCCGGACTGGATGATCCTTGTAGGTCCCTTCCAACTCAGCATATTATATGATTCTATAAGTTCTAAGGAACTTAAACATAAGTATCATTATGGACTGAAGGAAATTAGGCACAGCATGAGGAAAGATTTAAAATAAAATTAAATTAAAAGAAGCCACTACTGAGTTCTAGTAAAGTCTATAGTTTGGAAATGTGTATGTTGCTTGGTGTTTGGGCTTTTTTTTTTTTTTTAAGTACCAAACAAATAACCACAAATTCAAGTTACAGATCATACAGCCTTTCAAAAACATAGCAAAGCTAGTCTCTCTTCTAGGGTGGAGTGGGCATTACAGACACGTGAACTAGATCATTTAAACCAAATACTCTAGAAACAAAAATGCATATTATCCCACTGCCCATTAAAGCGGCTAAAAAAAAAAAAAATTCGTTAGGCAGGTCAAGAGGAACCAGACACTTGGTGACACACTGAGAACACACTCTGACACTCACCTTCTTAATAGCCACGATTCGGTTATCGGTCTTGTCCCTGGACTTATAGACAGTGGCGAACTAGCGAAAGGGAAAGAGAGGGAGAGAGATGCTGCCGTGAGCAGGGCTGTCGGGCCGTGTGAGGGGAGGTCCCTCGCGCTCCGCAGGCCCGGGGCGGGCAGGGCCTGGGCCCCACTTCCCCCGTACCCGCTCCCGCCGCGGCCCGGCGGCCACACGGGCTGCTCACCTGCCCCTCTCCTAGGAAGTCGAGCTTCTCGTAGCGCTTGGCGCGCGCCCGCGCATCCATAGCCGACGGAACCCGCAGCTCGAGCGCTGCGGCACTCACGGAACGGCACAATACCCGGGATCGGGGGATCCGGGGCGGTGCTTTGACCCCGCGGCCGCGCCTCTTCCGGCCACCGTACCGCCCCCGGCCCGCCCCTGCGCTAGTGGCGGCCCCTGGTGGGGACTCTTACCGTTCCCGTAGGAATCTGGCAGTCCCCTCGGGAATAGCGTGACCTTGTCACTGTACATGCCTCCTGAAACAGTCAACAGACTGTCCCAGATGCTGCTTCTGTTCTGACCCCAGTCTCAGGTCTGGTATTCGTTGAAAACTCGGCATACTCTGTGCATAGGTAACTTTCGTTACACAATAAACCCATTGTTAGTGTCTAGAAGGAGAGCTCTCAGCCATTTATTAGATTTTACTGGAAATTCTTAATTATACTCTTAAAACATCTTCATTATGAGCAATTATTTACAATATAGTTCTTAAAACTACCATTCAGTAGCTATCAGAGGTAAATACTTACTGAGTAATTTCTCATTTGAAAATAATTTCCCTACATGCCTAACCTTTCCTGTTCTGTAGTAAGTTAGTCTGTGAAGAACAGCCATAATCTCTGAGAGTACATCAGTGTCTCCTGTCTGTAAAATCATTCCCAGTGAAATATCCTGGTGAGTCAGCCTCACCTCAATCCCTGGAAAAGTGATTGAGAACCTCTCTGGAGGCCATCTGTATCCACATGGAGGACAAGGTGATCAGGAGTAGTCAGCATGGGCCCACTAAAGTCATGTTTGATCAACCTGATTACTTTCTGCGATGAAGCATTCTCTACCTAGATGGATGAGGGGAGAGCAGTGGGTATTGCCTACCTCAACTTCAGCACTTGGACACTGTCTCTCACAACATCCTCATAGGCAAACTCAGGAAACGTGGACCAGATGAGTGGACAGTGAGGTGGACAGCAGATCCCTGGGGATGATAATGAGTGGCACAGGGTCTAGCTGGAGGCTTGTCACTAGTGGTGTCCCCCAAGGTTCAATACCAGGCCAGTATTGTTTAACTTGTTCACCCATGATTTTGATGAAGGGGCAGATGCCTCCTCAGCAAGTTCACTGATGACACAAAGCTGGGAATGGCCGATACCCCAGAGGGCTGTGCAGCCCTTCAGAAGGACCTCAATAGGTTGGAGAGATGGGCAGAGAAGAACTGTCTGAAACTCAACAAGGACAAGGGCAGGTCTTGCACCTGGGAAGGAATAACGCCCTGCACCAGCACAGAATGGGGCTAACCTGCCGGGAAGCAGCTCTGTGGAAAAGGACCTGGGCTTCCTGGTGGACAGCAAGCTGCCCATGAGCCAGCAGTGAGGCCTTATGGCCCAGGAAGGCTAATGGTGCCCTGGGGTGTATTAGGGAGCATTGACAGCAGGTCAAGGGAGCTCATTCTGCCCCTCTACTCAGCCCTGGTGAGGCTTCAGGCGGAGTGCTGTGTCCAGTTCTGGGCTTCTCAGTACAAGAGAGACATGGAACTCCCAGATCAGGTCCAGAGGAGGGCTACAAAGATGATGAGGGAAACTGGAGCATTTTCCTTGTGAAGAAAGGCTGAGGGAACTAGGCTTGTTCAGCTTTGAGAAGAGAGGACTGAGAGGGAACCTCATCAGTGTATGCAAGTATTTAAAGTGAGGGTCTTAAGAGAATGGATCCAGGCTCTTCTTGGTGGTGCTGAGCAATACCACCAAGGCAAGAAACTGATGTGCAGAAATTCCACCTGAATGACCGCACAGGGATCAGACTGCCCAGACAGGTTTTTGAGTTTCCCTCACTGGAGATGTTTAAAAACTGTCTGTACACAATCCTGTGCCATGTGCTCTGGGACGACTCTGGTTGAGCAGGGAGGCTGGACCAGATAACCCACTGTGGTCCCTTCCAACCTTATCCATTCTGTCATTTTATGATCTCAATCAGTAGAAAAATAAAATGACTCTGCTAAATTGTTGACTTTGCAAATCGCTAATTAGAAAAAATATTTTAATAGTGCAGACATCATATATATTCAATTGCTAGTTACCCACCAACAGAAAATCCTTCTCGGTCACAAATCGGTATCTCATGTCTTGTGTCAACCTTCTCACCCATCATATGGGTTTTTACTAAAGCTATTAGTATACAATAATTTTTAATATTAAGGAAATGCCTTTATTGTGAATATAATACTTCAGTCTTCAGCAGTGGCCAGCAAACTATCTTCTACGCTTATTCTGGACCTCCACGCTGTAGAAGAAAAGCATACAGTTAAATTTCAATTTTATTGAATGTAAAACTGTAATCCTCTTTTGCACAACTACAGACTAACAGAATTCTAGTTTTAATTTCTAATAAAACATTGATTTTTTTTTATCTGTATAAGAACACACACAGAGTGCCCAATATCAGCATCTGCCAATAACAGTTCAATTTTTTTCAAAGGAGAATAACAAAAAAAATTAACACATGCAACCCACAGTTACAGCTGCTTTCACTTCTCCCTCTCTGAAGAGACCTGAGTCTTACCCTAGAAAGGTTCAACAAACACAATGGTTGTGAACACAAGTTTTAAAATTACTCTCATTGCCCACATTCCAAAGGGCAAAGTAAAAAAAGAAGCTGATGTGAGCCATTACAATCTTTATGAGAAGCTAGAAAGTTATTCGGTTCATTATCTTCCCAACCAAATACTTTTACAACTTAACTCACTATTAAAAAACTTTATGCTAGAGGTCAAGAAGTGTATCAGAATATCAGTGTATCAGAAATAATTGATTTTATTTCTACTACATTAATGCAGCCTACCCACATACTTTCAGGAATACTGATTTTTTCTACTAACATTATGATGCTGTATGTGTTCTTATCATTTAACAAAGCTTTGCAAGCATCTTTTCAAATTCACAATCACTTTATAAATTCTATATATTTTGTGCATTCTCCAGTTTTAAGCATCAATCTTTACAACTAAGAATTCTTACAGAAGCAGGCTTTTCTTGCCTTTCACGTACAATGTCATATTTGAAAATATTGCAGAAAATACTTATATCAAATTTAATAAATTTTTTGCTACCAGAAATACTAGTTCATTTATTAATACAGAACTTAGAAAACTAGTCTGAGAAATATTGTGGACTTTGACTATCTGATAATAGCCTTTGCTGGTCTAAGAACATACTCCTGTGCTCATGTCCAGCACAGTCAAATTACACATTAAACAGCTGTTATAAAGCAGGTAAGGGTGGTGATTAACATAAGCTATGACTGTTGCCAGCTTACCTGCATGTCTGTTTTAAGTCTACATCTCTCTGCTCAGCAAGCTACTAATCAGTGACAGGTGGGTACCTTCTGTTTTAAGAATTTGTAGCTTGATTATTGTACACCAAAGCCATGAAAGATCAGAGCAATACACTTCCCAATAATTAGAATGTAATATCATAAAAGGTGTAAAAATAAGCTAAAGAAGAAAACTTACTTGAATATATTCAATCTCTTCATCTGACATTTGTTTCCTTCTATATTTCTGAGGTAAGGTTCTCGCTAATTCAGAAGTGTCTGGTGTACCTTGTACTCTACTAACAGGTGAAATATTTTGAACTGCTGGTGATCTGCCTCCTACAGACTCCTGTGCTTTTGAAGCATGGAGAGATGGCACACTTGGCTGTAGAGATTCCTGTACTGAAACCCAAATTGCAAAATCATTTACAGAAATACTACCAGTCTGTAAAATTAGTAAGCAACCAATAAAAGAAGCCAGTGCTTGAAAATCTTAGAAGAATTAAGTCACTCTTCTTCTCACAACCTGGTTTTATTGTTGTTAAATGTATCAGGCGCAGCATCTAAAGATTCCGACAGTAATAAAGCATGTTTGAGTGGCAGAAAGACTGATGTAGAAACAGAACATCAGCATATACCCTAACAATCGTTTTTTCACTGGGAAGCTGTACTTGGAGTAAAAGCATAAAGTACTATAATGTATGTTTGTGGGCAATTATGTAGAGAGATAACTAAGACAACTAAGATCACTTTTCGTTTATGACAACTGTAAAGACAAACAAGTTAAAAAGAGGTAGAAACTTACAAAAAGATAAGCTCACAACCAAAACAGCAGACCATAACATGCAATGCGGAGCTGTACCCATCTTTAATATTAAAAAATGCCACCGTATCAAATTTTGTTAGTGACGTGCAGAATGACCACCAAGTATCAGGCATCAGCAATCAGTGTTAAGACATCTCCTACTTTCATTTCAGATGCTTTGTTGACCCCAAAGGACTACTAAAACAACATATTGCTAATATAAATCTGAGGTTTAAATATAACAGTATTAGAAATACCATAAACATAGATACAGGTATAAAAGTTAATGGAAAGACGAAATTATTTTTTTCTTCAGCATTAATTAGTAACACAAGGAAATACTTCTAAAATGTAGAGTGGGATGGCTCTCCCAGCTATAATCACGTTTTGAAAATACTGCAGACATCACACACTTCAACTAAGGAAAAATGACGAAAATGCAACATCATTTCTGTAAATATCACTGAATATCTAAAGCTGCTTCAAACTGACTTGGGCACAGTTATTTCAGGTAAACAGTATCTGGAGAAATGTGACTTTTATATATATAAAAGTAGAAAAGCAGCACTGGAAACCTTTGTGAATCTGTCTTGAGCAAGAAATAAAGACATGCATGCATTATGTGTGTACACAGAGTTGTACAGAGTCTGTAAAGAGACAAAGAGTTGCCTTCAAATTAAACCAAGCATGTTTCAAAAATCCTGCCCCAAAACAGTGGAGTTAGATAGTTGAAAGAGAAAAATGTGTGCTGGTTCCTATATAAAGCAGTCCACATAAAGAAATGTGGCACAAGTTGTATCCATGCATTAAATACTTACTTTTAGGTCTGGGACCACTTTTTCTGTCAGGGAACTTAATTAACGGAGTATGGGGCTTGACTACCTAGAATGAAGCAAGGTAGAGGGAGAAACAAGAAGAAAAATATATTTCTGGAAGCCGGTTACCTTCAAAATAATAAAATGGAAAGTACAGTGTATCAAACAACCACGCTGTACTGCTGCTCTCTGTACTATTCTGATACACTTACTACTTCTTAAAGGTCTAAGTTTACCCCAGCAAATTTCACTTTTAAAGGTACTCCTTCACCCTGATGTCGAGACTAAGTACAGGTGTTATCTTCCTTTTCTCACAGCAACATCAGTGTGTGCAGAAACAGCCATTGCTGTTGCATAAATGCAATCACAATGCAATCTGCTCTGCTGAGATCCCACCTGGAGTGCTGCGCCCAACTCCAAGGTTCCCAAAACAAGACCTGCTGGAGTGAGTCCAGAGTAGGGCCATAAAGAACAGAAGGCTGGAGCGCCTCTTGTATGAGAAAAGGTCTCTGTGAGAGACCTGGGGTTGTTCAGCCAGGAAAAAAAGAAGGCTCCGGGGAAACCTTGCAACCCAAAGAAGGCAGATTTAAACTAGATATAAGAAATTCTTTACTGTAGGGGTGGTGAGGCACGGGTACAGGTTGCCCAAAGAAGCTGCGGCTGCCCCGTCCCTGAAAGTGTCCAACGCCACATTGCACAGACCTTTGAACAACCTGGGATAGTGGAAGGTGTCCCTGCCTACGGCAGGGGGGCTGGAACTAGGTGACCTTTAAGGCCCCTTCCAATCTACACCCTCCTGTGGTTCCATACAGCTCTAGCAGACGGAACCGCGACCTGTACATTCGGCCTGTATAATATGATTTCACCTTGGAGAGGGACAGCCTAGAAGGGAGCTGCCGGCCAACGCCGCACCCTCTGCTATCACAGAACCTGCGACACCCATGAGCGCCACCGCACGCCTCTCCCCAAGGACACCGGCCGCCCCGGCGGCGTGTCCTCAAGCCACGACCGCCTCAGGCCTCCTCCTCGGCGGCGGCAGCAAGCGAAGCGAGCCTCGCCACTCGAGCCAAGGCTCCGGCTGCCTCAGCCCCGCGCTGTCCGGGGCCGCCCTTACCTGCACTACCCTAGTGGCGGCCGCCATCTTGCTACCCATGGTGATGAGCCCGAGGGGCACAGCGGGCCCCGCCGCAGCGGGGAAACGCCCACGGCAGGCGGGGCTGGGCAGGCAAGCCCCGCCCCACCCCGATCAGCGCTTTATTCTTATCACTCGATCAGAGGACGCCTAAAAAAATTGCTGGGTAATCGCCAACGTGACAATATACCCTAAAATAGAAAGACAGCACATGCCCCGAAACATGCTATACACCCTAAGCTTTAATTTCCTTTGGACATCAAACGAGCAAAAAAAAGAAAAAAAAAGGAAATGCTGATGAAACTATGTAGATAAAACACAGAATAGCTGCATAATTGATAGCATTAAGTCACCACTTCAGACAAAAGTGGCTGTTGAGAAGTAAGAGTATAAAAATTCTGCTGTTTCAAATTATACAAAGTGCTTTAATGGCAAAAAAATCCCAAATCTAAAAACTTGCTGAAACATTTTTCCAGATTGGGTTTTTCACTGAGACAAAGAGTCATGCACCCTGCCCGAGCTCTGCAGCCTGCTTTTCCCAGGAAAAGAGGACAGTAGAATTTTGGTTTAAGTCCACTTTTACATAAAAGCTTGAAATATACAGATTATTCATCTGTTTTGCATTACTGCTGTCTTTCAGAGATGAGATCTTGGGACAACACAGTTATGAAGTGGGTCTTGGGGTAGTTTCACTTCATCGGTTGCACTATCCATTTAAACATTTATTGGGTGCCACAAATTTAATTTCACTTCACAGAGTTGCATGGACACATTTTGAGTCTCTAGAGAAAAAAGGTTAAATTTTAGAATTATTGATTTGTGTTAAAAATTAAAATAAAATGAAAAATAATTCCTCCTGATTCACGGAAGACAGACATTTTTTTCAAGCTGTAGAACGATTGCCTTTAAAGATGGATCTTCTGCCCAGTTAACTCCGCTTCCAATAATGATATTCTGTAAAAAAGGAAGATTTATTGATTAAAACAAGCCTAGTAAAATATCTCAAAGAAAGTCTGTTTCTTAAATTTTTAATTTGAAAGCCCTTGAAATCCTCAACAGTGTTTGAACAGGGCAGAATGGCGGGAAAGAGTAAAAAGGGAAGTATTGGTTTAGATCCTATTGTCAATAGGATTGACAAAAAAAAGCAAAGCTTTTAATTTCCTAGAGATGCTTGCACACTATCCCTATTTTAAACACAGAAAATTAGAGGATTTTTTTTAACAACATGAAATAAAGTTTGCCTCAAATACAAAATAATATAACCAGCATTCTCACCCTGCCATTTTGGATTAAAAATGGGAATTTAAATTTAATCAAAGATTTGCTCTACTTAGACTCAGAAAACTTCAGAAACACAAAACCAGGAGGTAATTCTAGGACTCTACTCTTAAGTCACCAAATTGTATAATTTCTCATTCTCAATTTGAGATGTAATGATGTTATCAATACACAATATCAGTAGTCACAGCATGCAGTGCAAAAAGATGTGACACTGTTCTTGAACCTCTTACACTGCCCAAGGCCTTTCCACCCTACCCCAAATCATGAGGTTTTCTTCCCCACTTTGCATGACTCCACAATCCAAGTGACCTGCCAGCCAGCTGCATGGATAAAGACTAGTCAGCAAAACCTGACACATGTAGAACTTAAAGGGCAAAGGTTATGCGCTGAAAGAATCTGGAGACTGGCTGTGGCTGCAGGCAAGGCTTTCAGAGGGTTTCAGTGGGTGACACAAACATAGAGGTCATGTGGTCAGAATGAGCAGATGGAGGTTCACTGGTAACATGGGATTAACACCCATTTATTTTTCCTAACTGTGAGATGGGGGAAAGCTGATTTAATGGGGTGCAGAGATGATTCACAGTATAAGGAAATACAGCAATTGCTCTGACAGATGTTCTAAAAGAAAATGCATTATTTTTGTAGCTTTTGTACTTTTGAACAAATATAGATTATTAGACTGTCTCTAAACTCTGTAGATAATTACTCCAAAGAAGTTTGTGATGATTTCATGCCTTTAGCCTCTAAAGCAAAAGTCTTCCTTTCATACAGCAGTTTTTAAATTACTGCTGTTACATAAAGTTTTTAGAAAACCCAATTTCGTGTTGTTGAAGTTACATTTGCCATACAGTATATTATCTTGACCATAATGAAAAATTGCAAACTTGGTTCTAAAAGACATAACATGTTACCTGAAACACATTTTGAATGACTGTAATCATCTCTCTTTCTTTTTCTATGTGCTGAAGCAAATTCTTTTTAACCAGGCTCATATTTTCTTTTTCCTTCTTTTTTTTTTTATTCATAGTCCGAATTCGCTGTAGTTTTCTTTCTTCGTCTTTTTTTAGTGCTGTTCCATCATTAGGAAGATGAAGTGTTAGGAAGTAGTTAGGTGAGCAATAGAACTAAAGATACGCTTTTTAACTCTCAGCCACCTAAAGAATTTCCACTGCAATAACTCTAACTTTCCACTCCATCCTTTCCTTCCAATATACCTCAAGACATTTCTTTTACATAAGAGGCAACACATTCTGTGACTATCTGGTATTAAACTACATCAACTCATTCCCTGGTTGTCAGCAGAACAGAAAGTACTTTGTATACTGTCTGCATTTCTCTCAGATAGGGGCTGTAATTGCAACACATCTTATACCCTGTTTTCAATTGCCAAAACTTTTTAGGTCTTTTTATAAATTTTAAAGATAATTTCTACTTTTCTAGATTTGGTTGAAATCAAATTCCAAAGTTGTTCAAGGAACATTTGGACATGACCAGTAAATATTACTATAATAGGAAACCTGGCTAAAAACTAGACTGATTAGAACTGTTAAGGGACAGTTCATACACTGAAAGAATGCTGGCAAAGCATTCCATCCCTTATTTGCAAGAATATCAAGGATGTTCATTTTTCATAAGAAAACAGTTATTTCACTGTGTTTGTTCCTTACTGTCAACATATGCACAACTCTTTATGTGTGAACGAAACAATAGCTGTTACAAACCAGTGGCAAATCTGGTCATGACAATAGCATTCAAAAAACATAAAGTTCTGAATACTGATTTCACACCTAAATTTGACCCATTCTTACAAGACTATATATATGTACTATGATGAGAGTTTTTATAAGCAAATCCTGTCCCTATTCTGCAAACACCTCAGAAATGTGCAGTCTGACCAAAAAGGAGCTTAAACTAAATAATAAAATGCCGCCACATTGGTTTTATTTTCTTGCATCTCTCATTACAACGCATCAGTCTCATGCTCAAGTAGGCAACATATCAGTTCATTTGTATAGTACTTCCTACTCTTTTAAGAAATTTTAGAATTGCGTTGAGAGTTTTGTTACTTCACATGTAAATTAATATTGCTATAAGAACAACTTCAAAATATGAATCGTATGTTCAAATACAAAACAAAGTCAATACAGCTAACAAACTTACAGAATCTCTTCCTTTTAATGTCAAACAACTTCTGTTTCTTCTCATGTGCTTGCTGAAAGGAGAAAAAAAAATATTTCCTAGACTATTGTCTCCAAAAAATATTGAAAGATACTAATTCAGTTCACAAAAGCATTTAAGGGCAGCTCTAGGAGCAGACTTTCTTACATACTCTCTTCAAGTAACCATTTCAGTAATTTTCACAGTAGTAAGAACCTTTGCAACTTAGCTTTACATGATTTGTGCAGTTCTGTTGTTTTCAAATTGCACTCCACCCCACGCTGAGGTTGGTTGACCTGCACAACTGTAACAGAAGTTAGTTGCCACTTACCTGCTGATAGTGCATTATTGATTGGCTGAGCAACACTGTGTGATTCACTGTTTCCAGGATCGAACTAAGAAAGGAAACACAGTTGCATACCTTAAGACCACAAATATAAGTCAACATCATAAATGTTTAATTGAGATTATTTGGTTTAAATAAAGAATTCCCCATTTGTCCTAACACCAAAATAATGTTAGGTGTCTGCACCCTTTCTTTTTTACAGTTAGTATACTAAATATTATTGTAGGGGCCAAATAGTCCCCTTATTTCTCCTCTCAGGTTCCCTAAGATTTTGGTTAAATCTTTTTTAAATTTTGAAATCACAGAGCATGGAAGGCATCAAAGAACCCTAGCCACCTGGGAATGACTATGAATTAAAAAGTCCTGAATTCTGGCATGTGGCAGAGACATTATGGAGATGCAATCTCTTCAGCTATATTTCTGACAGGAATTAAATTTCTCACATTACACTTCATATGTTTGTGCCCATTAATATTGGGTAGGAAATTAAAAGCTAATTTTAAATATGTTTATTTTTTCAGTTCTTTTTCAAAGACTCTTCCTGTATGAATAATTAGTAAAGAGAGCAAAGTAGAGGCGAGGCCCAGTTACAAGCCCATAATATGTCCTCAACTACTATAAATGCAGGTAACTCAGGCTCTAAAGGCAAAAAACCCTCTCTTAGCTACAAGTAGTTATCATTGGTGAATCAAAATTATGATCTCTATAATCAAAGGTTGGTTAATTCAGAGCCCAAATGTAAATCCACAGTGGGTATATGCTGATTCTAGCCAGAAGGTAGACAATATATCAGTATATATTCAGTCAAACTTGGAAGAAGGAAGCTTGCTTTCAAAAGAGGTACAATGAAGTTATCTAGAAACATGTCACAATATGTCCATTCCTTTCTAGCCATCTGATTCCCAAGAACACCTTACCATGAGTCTTCATCATCTTTATTCACTTTGTTTCTCAGGGCAGCCATAAGTTGCATCCTGCATAGTGTAAGGAATAACATGACTTATGAGAACTGATA
This sequence comes from Pyrocephalus nanus, assembly GCA_038380795.1. NCBI lineage: Eukaryota > Metazoa > Chordata > Aves > Passeriformes > Tyrannidae > Pyrocephalus > Pyrocephalus nanus. Next base: position 22,745,388 of record CM076263.1, read on the forward strand.
AGAAATTGAGAGAAGCAGGAAACTGAGGGAAGCAGATTTAAATAAGTAACAGAAAAAGGTAATTTCCAAGGTTCCATTTATGTCCACTTTCATATTGGAATTATATATACAAAATACTGAGTACATTTTAAATATCACACTTAAATAGCAGAACTTAACTCTCAGGACATGGAAGGAGTATTGATGATTATTTGTGAGCGTGATAACTCCTTTCTGTCTTGCCAAACATACCCAGACATGATTAATCCCAGAGTGTGCAGAAAAGAAGCTGGGCAAAGGTAGGAATTCAAATGAACAGCCATGTAATACAGGAGATGTCTAACACCATCAACTTCCACCTTTTCATAAGCATTCATAAAATACTGCCAAGAAATATGCTTATGGATTTATACAGTCACATATTCGCAATTGTGAGGGAACTTTATGTTTACACATTTCATCTGGCAGGGTTTTTTTTTGGTTCTCTGCAGCATTTCCATGTGCTATGGTTTGATAGTACTAAAATCTTCCCACCTCCTCATATATCATTTTGAAATTCCATTTTAACAAGACTTATGTAAATATGCATTTATGTATGCACACACAGGGAGGAAAACTCCAAATAAAGGGGGAAGAAAATTCTACCTTTGCAAGGCCAATGTCTTGTTCCACAAAGAGACTTTTGCTTCCTCTTTATTTATTTGCAAATCTTCTGTTGCACTGAAGGGAAAAAAACCCAAAATCAACAGACAAACCCAGTGTGAAGATAACAAGAAGTTTAAAAGCAATATCACATTTTAACTTTTTTCTACATATATAATGTAAGAATTTTTCATGTGAACCACAAATTATTAAGACCAGGAGTAATTTAGCATGCAGGACTGTATTATGAATTCTAACAATCACATCAAGGACTGCAAATTTAGAAGCCACATCACATAGAGAACTACATTAGGAGACTGAGTAAAGCATTTCTTCCCCACATTTTCTCTTAAATTTCATTATTTTCACCAAACTACTGCAAAGTACTGATTGTTAATCCAAAGATTCACTAAGGAAGCGTAACTAGAGGAGAACCTCCAAGCTTAGCTTCTAACCCTTCTTTTTATTTTAAAATACATTAAAAGATTAAAGTTATCCAGTGACATACCTTTGAATACTCTGTTCTTCAACAGCATAATCAAGGAAAGTTGTTTGATCTGCAAAAGAGAACATCACTAAAGAAAGTCCAGTGTAGACTTTCACATACAATCTATAGAGCATAAAGGATCAGCATTTTTTTGTCTAGCAAGCTATTTCTTATTTCTATCTCCAAGCCTTATAATCTCTTTTACTGTTACTGAGACTATATTATCAATCAGCTGTATCAGAGAAATAATCAGATTTTAAAATATTTTCATTTAGCACTTTTTAGATGTGCTAGAGCTGACTTGTGGCACTGCTCTATATATGCAGCTGGATGGTTCAGAGGAAGTGATGTACCCTGCCACATCCTGGGCTGCATCAGAAGCGTGGCCAGGACAGCAAGGAAAGTGATTCTGCCCTTTGACTCTGTCCTTGTGAGACTCCACATGGAATACTGTATCCAGTGCTGGTGTTCCCAACATAAGAAGGTCATGGATCCATTGGAGCAAGACCAGAGAAGGGCAATGAAATCGATTAGAGGGGTAAGGAGTTGTTCAGCCTGGAGAAGAGAGACTCTGGGATGACCTTACCAAGTCCTTCCAGTATCTAAAGGGAGCCTACAAGAGAGCTGGAGACAAACTTTTTACCAGGGCATGTAGTGACAGGACAAGGGGGAATGGCTTTAAACTGAAAGAGGGCAAGTTTATATTAGATATAGGGAAGAATTTCCTTACTTTGAATGTGGTGAAGTATTGGCACAGCTTGCCCAGAGAAGCTGTAGCTACCCCATCCCTGGAAGTGTTCAAGGCCAGGCTGGATAGGGCTCTCAGCAATCTGGTCTGGTGGAATGTGTCTCTGCCCATGGCAGGGGCTGTGGAACCAGATGGTCCTTAAGGCCCCTTTCAACCCAAGTAATTCTATGATACCCCATCTCGGTCTCTCCTTGCCCAGGCAGACAAACGACAGGCTATCCCGGAAGTCCTCAGATGACTGAAACACCTTAACTCAGTATTGCTGCCACACACTTTGGCAGACTTTTGGCAAGACTTCAGCCCCAGTGACCAGATTCCTGAAAACCCTCACGACATGCCAGCGGAGTCTAAAGTGCAAATCCAGAAAAGGGGAGAAAGGGCAGTGGGCGACAACCACACGGCATCTTTGTAAGCATTCCAACATGTCTCAAGAGCCGCCTAGAAAACGCGGTAAAACGCGTAGCCAAGAAAAACATTTCATAATTGTAACGAGCACTTCTGACGCATAATTAAAAACATATATATATTAGCCACATGGCATTATTTGATAGTATAAGATCCCGCTTACCGCCACGAATGGCCGCGCTGTACTCCGTGAGGCGCTGCTTCATCTCGTCCCGCAGACTGCAGAGGAGGAAAAGGGACAACGCTCAGAGGCTGCGCATCCCGCCATCTCACCCGGCAGGTTGCACCCCGTCCCGTCCCGTCCCATCTCGCCGGCACTGACCGGAGCAACCTGAGGACACCCATGTCGTGGCCGCCCTGAGGCCGCGCCGGAGCCCTGCCCTGCTCCAGCTCCTGCTCAAATTTCCCGGGCAGCGCCGCCATCGCCCTCATTCAAACCGCGCGACTCCCGGCGGCCCGCGCGCCCCGCGCCTGCGCCGAGCAGCGGGGCGGGGCCCGGCCTGAGGGCGGTGCGGGAACGTGTTGGTGGTGTGTGCTGCGAAGGCAAAAGAAAATAAAAAATATCGCTGAGAGCAGCAGGCAAAGCGCCGTAATCCTTCTGTCTGACCTACTGTTCTCCTAGAATTAGAGTCAACAGGTGTAAGCCACTAACACAAGTATACTACCGTAAATGTATACTGAGTGAAAAGACCCGCACTCTTAACCCTAAAGTCTGTGGTTCTAAAGAGAGACCTTTAAGATCAAGTGCAGCTGTCAACCCAGCACAGCCATCGTGTTCACCATTAAACCATGACCATATTCACACTTTCTTTTGAACAGTGCCAGAGATGGTTTCTCTACCACATCTCTGGGCAGCCTGTTCCAAGGTCTGACAACCCTGGACAGCAGGTGTGTTTGTCTAAGGGGTAGTAGGGTACAGGTTCACCAGCTGACCTCCTCCTCAGAGTTCCCAGTACTTCCCAGCCTTTCTCCTTCCTTCCTCAGCTCTGCCACCAGGCTGAACAGATCATCTATATACCTCCAGGGAGGACCAGCCACACCACCTGGGCTGGCCCAAGAGCTCACCCAAGCTCTCAAAGCACTGGTCACAGCCTCCAGGGAGGTGCCCCAACTGTAAAAGGAAGCTAACTGTACTGCCCTCCTCCCTCCCTTCCCCCCCCTTCCCCCCCTGCTAGATAAAACCCCACAAATAGTAGCACATCTTCAATAAGTTTAACACAGATAAGGTACTTTATATATATACAGCAAAGAGCACTGTGGTTGAGTTCGCATGGGAGTTACAACTTTTTGATTAGAGGCTCAGATAGATCCTGTGTAATAGAAGAGTGCAACTGTTAGACAGTGCTTATCTTGATGTTGGTACTGGTAGTATATTTCTTCGTGATTGCCTACAGGGAAATAAGGTTATGTTTTCCCCTGTTCACGAAATAGTGCTATTCCAGCTCACTCAAGACTTGGTGGTCAAACTAAGCCCATTCTAGCATACAAGCCTGGATCACAACTGACTCACACCATTTGAGTGAGATAAAGATTTTCAGCTGAAGTGAGCAGGTCTTATCCAAGTCTGACAACAGCGGCTCAGCAAAGGCAGCCCCAGTGCACCATGTATTGACACTTAACCACACATACCTCCCCACCCTGCACTATAAGATTCTTACCTTCTGGTGGCAGCATCCTGATTCACATGGACTACATTCTTTGCCATATACTGCACAATTGGAAGAAGGTCACTCTGAGTGTAAAATATGTAATGTTGCAGAGATGGTAACTGAAAGGCAGGGAAGCCATTAGACAAACTTATTAGAATAATCCAGGTACACCATGTCTTCAGTCTGGCTTGGGCAGTTGTGTTCTCTTGTCTCACAGTGGGTGGTTAACAGGTACTGCCCTGCTGCTGTCCCCTTGTAGTGGATGACAGGGAGACAGCAACATGGTGAAATACCATGAGGAAAGAAAGAGGCATGCACCTGGCCCAGAGTGGCTTTTTAAGCTGATGCACACTGAATCTCAAACTAGGAGGTGGTCTGACAAGTACAACTTACCAACTCACATCCATTGAGGAGCTTCAGAGGTAAACAGAAAACAGTTGCTGCAATCCCAGATGGAGGGAGGTGATCCATATTGGCAAGAACATATTGTTTGGAGTCCACCTGCAGTAAGTCAGAGTTAAGTATTGGCTATATCCAAGGCAAGAGTACCCTGTCAAGCCTTGGTTTGGTCAAGAAAGAAGAAAAAAATCCTTAGAGACACTTTCAGAACTACAGGCCTGACGTTCAAGTGGCTTAATCACAGAGCAGTTCTGAGTTATATTAGGCTGCTCCTAGTCTAGGACCACCCCTTTCAATGGCAGTCCAGTAGTTACCCACTGTATTAGACAAACATTTTAACACCAAGTTTGGATGTGTGAGGCTTGTGTCACAGAAGAGACAAATAAAACTATTTCAATCACGCTTATTTGCTAAACTCTCGCAGTACTCAAAAGATTCACAACATTTTAAGAAGTTGACACAAAAGTTGCTTTTTCAGATGCAGGTTACAGTAACACCTATTCTCAACACTACCTCTGCATACTTTGAAGCTCTCAGGAAGTGCAGACAGAGAGGGAAACCCAGAAAAAGTACAGGGCTTTCAGAATCGTCATCTCCATCTGGCAGACCTGGAACTTTAAGTAAGAGTAATTGGTTACAAAGCTAAAATCTGCAATATGTGGGGACCTTATCTCTTTGCATTTGCTGGCAATGAACAAAGCTGTGATACTAACCAGTTACAACTTTATCTCAGGAACAGGACTGTCCTGTAGCAAGAAGCAGTAGTGATTTATTTGATAGATTTGGCTCGGAACACAGGTTTTCAAGGTAGTCAGTGTAAGGTGTATTTTATGGCAGAGTCATATTGGCCCATATAGAATAACTATACGTTCTCTGTTACCTCTGTTGAGATCTGCAGGGGCATTAGAAGGTTTTGAGATCAAATCACGAGGGGAAGAGTAAGCCGTTTTGAGACATCAGGTCACTGCTCATAGCTGAAGTTTATGTGGTGTATAGAACTGAGGACCAAATGTCCTTTGTTGGTCAGCTGTGTTTTGCTAAGGGTCACATGTCCAACCATGTATGGTGTTACTGATCAACACTTGTTATGCTTTAGCTTGAGAGAAAAGCATTGTCTGGCACTGGGCAAGAGACACTCACCTGAAAGAAGTGATCAGTGATTGCAACAGTCATGAACAAGGTCTCCTCCTGGAGTTTGAATTTCTCATGTACTTTATCAAGCCAGTCTATTACTACAGCATGCATGTTCCCATCGATTTCCTTTCCAGCCAGGTATTTGCATTTGACAGGTTTGTTTTCCTGTGTGGAAGGAATAGAGTTAACAGATAGAGTAACTTACCTGAAGCATCTAGCCTCAGTGGCACTGCAAGGCATAAAACTTGGAATAATAGAATCATTTAAGGCTGAAAAAGACCTCCAAGATTAAGTCTAACCTATGACTGAACACCACCTTGTCAACTAAACCACAGCACTACATGCCATGTCCAATTGTTTCTTGAACATTTTCAGGGACAGTGACTCTATCACCATCCTGGGCAGCCAATTCCAGTGCCTGACCATCCATTCAGTAAAGAAATTCTTCCTCATGTCTAGCTTGAACCTCCCCTGGCACAACTTGAGGTCTTTTCCTCTTCTCCTGTCTTTATCCCTTATCAAGGATTTCGGTACAGACAGCCCATAGGTGTAGGCCACTGGGCACAAAGGCTTCCTTTTTTACTAGACATTGGCTAGAAGAAGGATAGTACTAGTACTACTAGTTGATTGGTCTAACAACCAGCATCTGTTCATGTTATCAGCTCAGTTTAATCTTTATTTTAAGGTGAAGGAGTGCTTATTAATACCTCTGGAGGAACTACAGGTGAAAGTGAATACCGGTTCCAAGTCACATCTACAAGGATAGGCTCATTGCAAGTGTCAGTAGATGCCTACTAACCTCCAGGTGTCTCGGATACTTGTAGATGTCCTTCACATAGCTGCTGCACAGGTTTGCATCGTCACCATCTTCCACATCTAGGTCTCCAGGCTCAAGGATGATATGAGAAAAAGCCTGACACAACATCTCTGCTGTTGGAACACATCTAGATTCTTCCATGAGGGTTGGAAACTGCAGCTTCGGCTACTAGGAAATTCAGTCTCAGTGCAGACAGCACGTCCCTCTGCTGCTCAGTATGGACCAAGCTGCACTCAGAAACCCTGCTCACGACCCCTATTTCAAGGCACCAACTAAAGCCACAGGGGCAGCCTAGCCCTGGGCTGGGGAAGGGGTGGACGACCCCAAGGAGGCAGCAGGCCTGGTACCTGGGAGCACTCCGTCTGGGGCTCTGGGGATGGCTCCGGAGATGGGTTCGGGGCTGGAGGCTGAATATCCTTCTTAAAGACCACCCTCAGCGGTCTCCTGGCGACCTCCTAGTGACCCCCGAGCGGGGCCGGGCACGGGCCCGACAGTCGGCTGCCACCCACGGCCTCCTTGTCTTGCAGGCTGCTCGCATTTTAGGGTCAGCCGCATGGTTGCTGATGTCCCCAAGGGCGGTGCGAGGACGCAGCCCCATCTTGGTTTCCGCGACAGCCCCGCGCTTGGCGGTCGGCTGCGCGCTCCTCTTGGACAGGGGGCTGCACAGCGGAACTGCTCTTGCAGGGAGAGCGAAGGGCGGTCAGCGGGACACGGTATGTGTGCGAGAGGGCTGCACCGCCGCACCCCGGACAGCGGGAACAGGGGCAATCGGAGAGCGCTGCAGGCAGCCCCGGCGGGCTGGAGGAGCTAAGCTGGGGGAGGACCGCACGGCTCCGGAGCCGTAGATGCGGAGATAAGGGGATGCACGGCTGCTCCCCTCCACACCTGAGGGCTGAAGGGGAGCCGAGCACACTGGCGGCCCTCCCCACCAAGCAGAGACCGGGGTGAGCGGAGGAACCCAAAGCGTTGGCCTGCCACACCCTTTCTGCCCGCCGAGCTGAACAGAGGGAAAGGGAAGGAGGGAGCAGGACACAGAAGGGCCGCGCGGCTGCCTACCCCCGGGCCAGGACGACATCCCGTTCCGCACCCCCGCCCGCCCCATTCTGTGCCAGGACCTTCGCGCACCTACCCGGGTGGCCCTCGAGGCCATGGCGGAGCGGAGGGACCGGACAGACGGGGCTCAGAGGGACCAGAGAGAGATGCTGAGCCCCAGCAGGATCGGGCAGACGGACTGCAGGAGAAGAGACGGAGCTCCGCTAGCACCCGAAGAATGAAGGCCAGTGGACTGTCCCGTAATTAAAACTCCCACGGTCGCAGTTCATTGGCCGCCGCGGCCCCGCCCACGGTGCTGCCCTGAAGTCGTGCCGTCTGTGCGGGCGCCGCCCCCACTTCCCTCGCTGCCGTCCTTCCGTCTCGAGTGGTTTTGCAAACAGGAAAGTCAAGATGCAGTAAATAAAATATTACTGACAAACATTATCTGCTTCCCCATTATGTACACACATACTGCATACTGTCGGAGTTTGTTTTGAACTTCATCGTTCAAAGCGTTTTGTTGTAACTCTGTGTGCAAGCGACTTGCCTGTGAAGTATCCACGTATGAGCTCATCTTCACTGCCATGATCATGGTCCCAGACACCTGATTTGTTTTGGGTTCTGCCGCTAGCAGCTGAAGTAGGAAATTGGCAAGCAGCTTTTCAGTTATGTCAGCCTAATGATTTGAAAGGACAGAATCACATCCCCCCTTCCACTTTTCACCTATGTGTCACAATGAGGTTTGGCAAAATACTGTAAAGTCTAGTACAATCCCTCAAAACAGGAGTGGCATGTGTAAACATTAACTGAAGCTTTTTGTTTGAGAATAGTTTTCAAAAGATCCACTCTACTTATAGGTTGAGCATAATTGTAGCACTGCTATTCAAGTGACAAGCCTTCTGGAGAAGACAATGTAAAAAAAACACTGCCAAATGTGCATACGGACAAAAACCAGGATCCAGCTTTGAAAAGGCTGCTGGCTCTGCAGCACTGTCCTAAGACATGAGAAATTGTGATTTGTGCAATCATTCTTCATTATTCAACACAAATGCAATTGCAACTTCTAGAAACTTTCTGACCACAATTTTTCAAGTCAGTCTTGTACTGCAGATGGCATTGTAAGACATGACAGGAGAAACAAACTCACCCAAGAGTAACAAAACAAACCACTCAGCTCATATAAACAATTCCAAACAGTTCCAAAACAAGACAAGTAGAATTGCTCAAGGACAATTCAAACAGTCCAGTCACAAGAAAAGCAGAAAGGCTGAAGGACATTTCAAACTGCATTCCTGGTAAATCTGATCTGACTACATAGTTCCTAAAACACTATTCTCCCACTAACGTCCAGTCTGTTCTTACTATAATGGTACTTACGAATCACTGAATACCAGATATAAGAAAACAATATGAGAAAATAATGCTGCCGTGATACATGGGATGATGAAAGATGTACTCATTCTTGCTAACATTCTTGATTTGTTGAATTCCAAGGAAAATACTTAAAGGTTGCAGACAAGCAGAAAAGGGGGCACAGGAAGCCTGTGAATACATGTAAGGATAACTACCTCCAAAGATGTATGTTATTAACCTGGTGGCAGGCATTCACTAAACACACAGATTTGTTTTCTTCGCAGTATTAAGACAACAGCATGCACAAAACCTTCCGAAACACACTCTTTCACCTTCCAGTTAAGAAGTCTCAATTTACTGTTCATTTCAGCAGCTTGCCAGGTCCCAGACTACTGTCACAGTTCGGAATTCTAAACCTGGACTGCATCCTTGGGTAATACACAAAAGTATAGCTCGCTACAGTACACCTTCAGCTGTGCTGTGGTATTACTAAAAAATTTAGGTAAAAAAATTAAGTAAAAACAATATATCTTGAAGAGGCAAAGTTTAGCTGAGTGCTAGGATGCTTTCAGACTTCAAACTGTTGCATTTCCAGTTATTAATACAAAAAAGTACAAAAGATTTATTTTACAGAGTGGTTTGAGTTATGATTCTGAGTCTTCCCAGGAAAGAGAAAATGTCTTCATTTTTTCCCCCTCCCAATTTTGCACTGTTAACTTGTGGATTTCTCTTCTTAAAACATAATCTGATACAAATGTAACATGGTAACATGTATTTGCTCTGGTGCACTAAGTTTAGAAATCAGATTTGTATGCTGAGACAAAATAAAAAAACTGTAGTCCTCTATTATCTGACACAGTATGTAAAACAAATGGCTTCCTGATTTTTGCTCCCCATAATAAACAAGTATTTTTTTCACTCAAAGTCTTCAAGCTACCTTTGAAAGAAAGAAAAATATTCTCCAGCTGATTATGTTTGCATTCTGATATCAACTATTTCCATATCCCACTGCTAACAAAATACAATACCAATATTCCACATTTAGGAGAAAGTATGGAATATATCCGTGCTCATCTACAAGTTGCAAGACTTCTGTTTAATAAACACCAAGTATAGTATTTAAGATTTCAATTATTTTCACACATACAGCAAATATTCAAGTTCTTATTTCCTTTATAAAAGCATTTTGATCCAATTAATAAAGACAGTATGCTTAAAAAAATTCAAATTTATAGTACATTTGTTTCTGTACATGTATAAGATCTCCTGGCAAAAATACAAATACGGAATCTAACAGCTTCACCATTTACACCTCCTTTGGTGAACACAACTTTGTATCACATGATGTAAGTACCATCTTTGTAGCATTTCATGGATTCTAGTTGCTGAGTCATTGCAAGAACATCCTGAAATCCCGTACTGAGTCCAGACATGTGTTGAAAATAAGCCTCCTTCTCCACTTGGACAGTTAAGTTGTTTACGCCAGCATCTTTCAGAATTGCTGTGACCTAAATAGAACAGTATGTTAACATTAGTGTTACACTTCATATGTATCTCACAGTAACTTGCCATGTTCTGGCTCTGAAATGCTGTACAGGAAAAAAACCCCTATTGTAATAGTTAAGAAAAACAAAGGTGAATAATTTGCTAATCAAATTAAATTTGTAATGTTAGTGATTAGTTTGAATTACAGGTGTCAAGCCACAATGTTGTATTACTATGGCAAGCTATATCTTCTTGTGTTGAACAAGTTCTGAATGTAAGTTTGGGTGTGCCTGTAAAATGTGGGTAGGGGAAAGTTCATCCAGAGGAATGGGGGAGAGAAGTCTGCCGTCTTCCTGCCCTCATCTGGGACCTGCCGCTGTCATCTAAGTGCCACCTACAGGGGAGGGGGTAATGGCACATATAAAAGACTGATGCACGTTTTTTAGCACGCAGACAATTGGTGGAACAGGAGTTTCCTCCGGTCTCCCAGCGCGCTGATTTGCTTATTTGCTTTTAATAAATTTCTACTATATTTTAAAAATATATCTGGTCTTTTGACTATAACAATTTGGTGCTGTGTCTCGGATTTGGATCACTGTGTGGTGGGATTTTCCCTCTGGGAGGGCACCCCCGTCCCTGTTGGACGGCTCAGGAGGGACTCCCTTAGCACAGATTCCAAATATTTGACTGAAATTTTGAAGGCAAATAAGCAAATAAACTACTGCAGTTCCCTGTAATTTTCGTGCATGAACTCCAGACGAAGACTTGCTCGGGGAGAGAGCAAGTGATTAGGGGACCCCCTCCGGCTTGGAGTTGGGTAGGGCTGCTCGACTTATAGTTGAGCGAAGACTTACTTGGGAGCAGTAAGTATAATAGTGGATGCCATCCGGTTGGGGAAGGGACCGTTCAGCAAGGGGCTGAATGAAGACTTACCCAGAGAGAAGAAAGTATTTTGCGGACCCCCCTTTCGGTTGGGAGGGGGTCCTGGAGTGCGAATAACTGAGACGTCCTTCGGGACGAAGCAAGTGTGGACCTTCCGGTAGTGAGTTTCCCGTATCCCGTGAGGGACCGGGCCACAAAAGAGGGGAAGTGAGTAAAGTGTGTGTGTGTGTGTGTGTGTGTGTGTGAAAGCGCTCTGGAAGATGGGACAAATGATGAGTAGATAGTAGATCTTTTGCTCCCATGGGCAATTCTGAGGTAAAATTGCCTGGTATACCCCCAGATAGTCCTTTGAAACAACCCCTCAATTAATCTCAGAAGAGAACCAAGAGTGACTTGTGGCCATGATAAGTCTCCAAAGCTTAAACACTGTTAAAGGATTATCCTGCTGTGTATCTGATAAGTGCTTTTATACAAGTGATTCGAAATACCACCTAGTGACACTCTGTGAAGACCAAATGCTGCAGCCTAGTATAGTGGAAAGATACCCTATCAGACGAGAGGAACTGGAATATCAAGAACTCCTCAGTTTCTCCCTCTGCACTGTGAGGTTGAAACTGAGATACCTGAACCATCAAACTTTAGAATACACCTTGCATAAAACATCCCACTTCAGAACATGTGGGATGAGTAAATTATAAATACATACAGTGTAAATAAGAAATAATATTGTACTTTGACCTTACGTCATATTCATTGTATGGACTGTAGAGACTGTCACTTAGCTGTAGGGGAACAAAGAACTCATGTGAAAATTTATAAATTACTTTGTAAGTAGGAATTATTAATACCTGAAACCTGGGAAATATATGAAAAAGATTGGCATAACACTATAAAACAATGTACTGTCATATTTGCTTGGAAGCGGGCCCAGCATACTGCCAAAATTGCTTGGGAGTGGACCCCATAATAAAGTAATTGATTAATAAATTACAAATAACATGTTTCCGAAACCAAGGCGAAAAGGCTAAGTGAGCATAAAAGCAGAACTCCTGAAGAATACCACTGCTGCCAAGAAGAACTAATACATTGTTACTCCCTGCAAAGGAGTAGATGAAGGAGGCAGAGGGGTACAATTGTGAAGACAACTAACTCTGCAAAAATAAACTTGCCAATAGCGTATACCATTGAAATAAAACTAAAAACTAGATTACTGTTTACTAAGTAAATAAAGTTCCAGGTATTAAAGTTCTATATCAGCAAGTTAATTATCTTATATGCAGTCCAAAAAGTTGCGCAGTTAGAAGCTCTAAAAATAATTTAACTGTATTTTAAGTTTCACTTGTTGGGGCTGCTGCTGTTATTTATTTATTTATTTGAATAGTTTTTGCACTTCAGTGACTGGGGTATGAGTTAGTGACAAAGTTAGAAGTGCTGAACTGAGTCCTTCCTTCCTTCCATCGATTGTAAGCGTGAGTTGGGATTCTCAGCGTGCCCGTGTCTCCTTCCATATTAATCTACAGTATTTTAATTCCTCCCAACTACAAAATTACCGGACAAAAAGATAAAGATTTGCTTTTCTTTCTTGAAAACCCTAAAGGATCCCCCTTTAGGTGGATAAACAGTGTGTTTTATTAATATTAAGTGTCAATATGCATTGATCTAGAAATGAGCAAGACTGACAAAACTATATATGTAAAAATATGAATAATCAGTAGGTACAGCCAAATTTAAATATGACTGCAGGGTTTGTTCGTTTTCTTTTTTAATGAAAACAATTCAAACACTACTACACTCACATTTTGAGAAGCTATTCCCTGTGGACTGAGGTCTTAGTTTAAAAAGCTTCTGGTTGTATTTCAATAAGATTTGATAAGCAAATTACTGATAAATAGAAAAAGGAGGGAATTGTAATAGTTAAGAAAAACAAAGGTGAATAATTTGCTAATTAAATTAAATTTGTAATGTTAGTGATTAGTTTGAATTACAGGTGTCAAGCCACAATGTTGTATTACTATGGCAAGCTATATCTTCTTGTGTTGAACAAGTTCTGAATGTAAGTTTGGGTGTGCCTGTAAAATGTGGGTAGGGGAAAGTTCATCCAGAGGAATGGGGGAGAGAAGTCTGCCGTCTTCCTGCCCTCATCTGGGACCTGCCGCTGTCATCTAAGTGCCACCTACAGGGGAGGGGGTAATGGCACATATAAAAGACTGATGCACGTTTTTTAGCATGCAGACAATTGGTGGAACAGGAGTTTCCTCCGGTCTCCCAGCGCGCTGATTTGCTTATTTGCTTTTAATAAATTTCTACTATATTTTAAAAATATATCTGGTCTTTTGACTATAACAATTTGGTGCTGTGTCTCGGATTTGGATCACTGTGTGGTGGGATTTTCCCTCTGGGAGGGCACCCCCGTCCCTGTTGGACGGCTCAGGAGGGACTCCCTTAGCACAGATTCCAAATATTTGACTGAAATTTTGAAGGCAAATAAGCAAATAAACTACTGCAGTTCCCTGTAATTTTCGTGCATGAACTCCAGACGAAGACTTGCTCGGGGAGAGAGCAAGTGATTAGGGGACCCCCTCCGGCTTGGAGTTGGGTAGGGCTGCTCGACTTATAGTTGAGCGAAGACTTACTTGGGAGCAGTAAGTATAATAGTGGATGCCATCCGGTTGGGGAAGGGACCGTTCAGCAAGGGGCTGAATGAAGACTTACCCAGAGAGAAGAAAGTATTTTGCGGACCCCCCTTTCGGTTGGGAGGGGGTCCTGGAGTGCGAATAACTGAGACGTCCTTCGGGACGAAGCAAGTGTGGACCTTCCGGTAGTGAGTTTCCCGTATCCCGTGAGGGACCGGGCCACAAAAGAGGGGAAGTGAGTAAAGTGTGTGTGTGTGTGTGTGTGTGTGTGTGAAAGCGCTCTGGAAGATGGGACAAATGATGAGTAGATAGTAGATCTTTTGCTCCCATGGGCAATTCTGAGGTAAAATTGCCTGGTATACCCCCAGATAGTCCTTTGAAACAACCCCTCAATTAATCTCAGAAGAGAACCAAGAGTGACTTGTGGCCATGATAAGTCTCCAAAGCTTAAACACTGTTAAAGGATTATCCTGCTGTGTATCTGATAAGTGCTTTTATACAAGTGATTCGAAATACCACCTAGTGACACTCTGTGAAGACCAAATGCTGCAGCCTAGTATAGTGGAAAGATACCCTATCAGACGAGAGGAACTGGAATATCAAGAACTCCTCAGTTTCTCCCTCTGCACTGTGAGGTTGAAACTGAGATACCTGAACCATCAAACTTTAGAATACACCTTGCATAAAACATCCCACTTCAGAACATGTGGGATGAGTAAATTATAAATACATACAGTGTAAATAAGAAATAATATTGTACTTTGACCTTACGTCATATTCATTGTATGGACTGTAGAGACTGTCACTTAGCTGTAGGGGAACAAAGAACTCATGTGAAAATTTATAAATTACTTTGTAAGTAGGAATTATTAATACCTGAAACCTGGGAAATATATGAAAAAGATTGGCATAACACTATAAAACAATGTACTGTCATATTTGCTTGGAAGCGGGCCCAGCATACTGCCAAAATTGCTTGGGAGTGGACCCCATAATAAAGTAATTGATTAATAAATTACAAATAACATGTTTCCGAAACCAAGGCGAAAAGGCTAAGTGAGCATAAAAGCAGAACTCCTGAAGAATACCACTGCTGCCAAGAAGAACTAATACATTGTTACTCCCTGCAAAGGAGTAGATGAAGGAGGCAGAGGGGTACAATTGTGAAGACAACTAACTCTGCAAAAATAAACTTGCCAATAGCGTATACCATTGAAATAAAACTAAAAACTAGATTACTGTTTACTAAGTAAATAAAGTTCCAGGTATTAAAGTTCTATATCAGCAAGTTAATTATCTTATATGCAGTCCAAAAAGTTGCGCAGTTAGAAGCTCTAAAAATAATTTAACTGTATTTTAAGTTTCACTTGTTGGGGCTGCTGCTGTTATTTATTTATTTATTTGAATAGTTTTTGCACTTCAGTGACTGGGGTATGAGTTAGTGACAAAGTTAGAAGTGCTGAACTGAGTCCTTCCTTCCTTCCATCGATTGTAAGCGTGAGTTGGGATTCTCAGCGTGCCCGTGTCTCCTTCCATATTAATCTACAGTATTTTAATTCCTCCCAACTACAAAATTACCGGACAAAAAGATAAAGATTTGCTTTTCTTTCTTGAAAACCCTAAAGGATCCCCCTTTAGGTGGATAAACAGTGTGTTTTATTAATATTAAGTGTCAATATGCATTGATCTAGAAATGAGCAAGACTGACAAAACTATATATGTAAAAATATGAATAATCAGTAGGTACAGCCAAATTTAAATATGACTGCAGGGTTTGTTCGTTTTCTTTTTTAATGAAAACAATTCAAACACTACTACACTCACATTTTGAGAAGCTATTCCCTGTGGACTGAGGTCTTAGTTTAAAAAGCTTCTGGTTGTATTTCAATAAGATTTGATAAGCAAATTACTGATAAATAGAAAAAGGAGGGAATTGTAATAGTTAAGAAAAACAAAGGTGAATAATTTGCTAATTAAATTAAATTTGTAATGTTAGTGATTAGTTTGAATTACAGGTGTCAAGCCACAATGTTGTATTACTATGGCAAGCTATATCTTCTTGTGTTGAACAAGTTCTGAATGTAAGTTTGGGTGTGCCTGTAAAATGTGGGTAGGGGAAAGTTCATCCAGAGGAATGGGGGAGAGAAGTCTGCCGTCTTCCTGCCCTCATCTGGGACCTGCCGCTGTCATCTAAGTGCCACCTACAGGGGAGGGGGTAATGGCACATATAAAAGACTGATGCACGTTTTTTAGCACGCAGACAATTGGTGGAACAGGAGTTTCCTCCGGTCTCCCAGCGCGCTGATTTGCTTATTTGCTTTTAATAAATTTCTACTATATTTTAAAAATATATCTGGTCTTTTGACTATAACACCTATCATAATCATTACTTCAGAAAAGTAATAATTTGACAGCATCTGCCATAGCATACTCCTGGAAAAGCTGGCAGGCAGCCCACAGCTTGGACAGGGGCACTTTGTGCTGGGTTAGGAACCCGCTGGATGGCCAAGCCCAGAGAGTGGTGGTGAACAGGGCTGCATCCAGCTGGCAGCCGCTCACCAGTGGTGTACCCCAGGGATCAGTGCTGGGCCCAGTCCTGTTTAATATCTTTATTGATGATCTGGATGAGGGGATTGACTGTACCATTAGCAAACTTACAGATGACACCAAGTTGGGGGGAGTACTGATCTTCTGGAAGGCAGGAGGGCTCTTCAGAGGGACTTGGACAGGGCTGAAATAAATGCACTGAATCTCATGGTATGATGTTTAACAAGGCCAAGTGGCGGGTCCTGCACTTTGGCCACAACAACCCCCTGCAGCGCTACAGGCTCGGCACGGAGTGGCTGGAGAGCAGCCAGGCAGAAAGGCAGAAAGGGACCTTTGGGTTCTGACTGACAGGGAGCTGAGCATGAGCCAGCAGTGTGCCCAGGTGGCCAAGAAGGCCAATGGCATCCTGACCTCTATCAGGACTAATGTGGCCAGCAGAACCAGAGAAGTGATTGTTCCCCTGTTCTCAGGACTGGTTAGGCCGCACCTCAAATCCTGTGTTCAATTCTGGGCCCCTCAGTTTAGGAAGGACATTGTGGTCCTGGACTGTGGTCCAATGAAGGGCAACGAGGCTGGTGTAGGGACTCAAGCACAAGTCCTGTGAGGAGAGGTTGAGGGAACTGGGGTTGTTTAGCATGGAGAAGAAGAGACTCAGGGGAAAACTTATCACTCTCTACAACTACCTGAAAGGAGGTTGTAGCCAGGTGGATATCAGTCTCTTCTCTGAGGCAACCAGCAGTAGGACAAGAGGGTCTTAAGCTGTGCCAGGGGAGATTTAGTTTAGACATTAGGAAGAAGTTCTTTACAGAGTGTCGTGGGTTTGCCAACCAGCCCCCTGGGGCAGAAAATAGTTTTTCCAGGTGGATTTCCAGAGCAAAGCCAATCAAAAGTTTTAGTAATGCCTCTGCCAATTACATATTTAATAAAATGGAAGAGAAGCTGTGTGGCGCAGAATAAATTAGGAGCCATGTAGGGGGAGGTGGCAGGCCCCAGGTGTGGGCTAGGCCTCCTTCCTCCTCCTGGCCCTGGGCTGGGGGCAGGTGTGGCACTGAAGTCCCCCTGGCCGAGACATGTGACAGAGTGGAGGAAAAACTCTAAAGAAAGACTGCCTGGATAAGATGTGCTGCAGAAGGAATTCCAGGCAGAAAGCGCAGCCTCCAAGGTCAAAGCTGGCAGCTGGAGGAGAGAGAAGAGACGCCTGAGGAGGGGGGGACTCCTTCTCTCCCCCCTCTCTCTCCCTTCAGCAGGGAAAAGACTGAAAAATAAAAACCCCTGCCATCTGTGGAAGATTACTGAATGAGGAGACACCTTGCAGCTCATGAAGGAGCCCGTGCTGAAGCAGGTAAATGCATGGCAGTGCACGAGAAGGCTGTGGCCCTGTGGGAGGCCTAAGATGAAACAGTCCTGCTGGAGACCTGTGGCCCATGGAGATAGAGGAGAAAATCGTCCTGGATAGGACTTGTGATTCCACTGAGGGATCCATGCTGGTGCTGCTGAATTTGTGGCCCTAAGGGACAGCAGAGAATGGAAGAACTGTTGCTCATGCTAGAGAGATCCATCAAGGACTGTCTCTCGTGAGGAGGGACCCCAAAGGAAACAGGGGAAGGACTCAAAGCCATTATCCCCTGAAACTGTGGAGAAGACCACGGTAAGGCAAGTGTCCCCTTGCAGTCCATGGAGGACCCCACAGGGCCTGGGTAACCCCCAGCCTCCGGTCTTAGTCCAGGAGGGGGTAGGCCCAGCCCTGAGGCCGACACAGTAGAGAGAGAAAGAGAGAGACATTCCCAGCTGCAATGAATCAGAGCTGTTGTCCTAGAGATAACAGCAGAAGAACTTTCAAGTGCTGCAAAATTATTTAGAAGATTTGTAGCTCTAGAAGTGGAAAAGAGACTGCTTCTCCTCCTAAACTGATACAAGGGGGGAAAGGTACTTCTGTAAATACATAGCACTTTTGCCTAGTTAGAATTGTTGTATACATAGTTCTTTAGTTTTTATCTTGCTAGTAATAAATCCTAATACTATTCTCCCAACATCAGATTTCTTTTGTCTGCATAAACCTTCTCTCAACTTATAGCAATTGGGGGGGGGCGTGAGAGAAAATTGGTCCAGAGACATGACACAGAGAGACTGGGCACTGAAGTGGGCTGCCCAGGGAGGTGGTGGATTCTCTGTCCCTGGAGATATTAAAGAAGAAACTGAATGTGGCACTTAGTGCAATGGTCTAGTAGACAAGGTGATATTAGGTTAAAAGTTGGACTCGATGATCTCAGAGGTATTTTCCAGCCTAAATGATTCCATGATTCTGTGTGACAATGAAGAATTCAATTTTCTGGAAAGCAAAGACTAGCTTCAGAGGGTATGGCTTTGCAACTTCTGCACAGCAGGTAATTCTTGCATAAGGAAATATGTTTGGGTGACTTTCCTTTACATACGGAAATATGTATCTTTTTAAGGAAGAGAAAAACCTAAGGCAGATAGGTAGTGGTAATCCAATTATAAACCCATGATTAGCATCCAGATATCCTTACTGTTTACTGCCTCTTTTGCAGGCCTATTTTTCCATCTCCCCTTCTTTTCTCAGAGCAGATGTCGTGTCACAACAGTGAGTGTTTAGGCAGATGTTCTAGCAAACAACTCTTCATACAGCTGATTCCAAGCTAGCAGGCAAGGGGCAGTACAGTGTAGGAGACTAGCTCTGAGACATTATTGGATAGCTACAAAAAAAAATCACACACAGCAGCTTTAATTTCAGTCTGTGATGGAGAAAGGACTAACGAGTAGGAAATCAGATTAGAGTCCAAAAACTTTGCACCTTACCTGCTGTACAATTCTCTGTTCCATTACATCTGATACCACTTGGACATGTATTGTGCCTGCCACAACACTTGCAGAGTGACACCAAAAATGAGGATCTCTGTAGGATATGACTCCCTCTATTTTTTGAATCTGAAAAGCAACCACATCAGCAACAATTAGGAACTTATTTTAAAATTGTGTATGTACATGAATAATTGGATAATATTTCACAAGGAAACAAAGCTGTGTAGCATAGCAGCTTTCAAGCTAAGCTATTCATAAATTTATATATATATATATATATAAGTATATATATCTAAAAAGCTTCATAGATATATATATAGATACAGATATAGATATACTATAATCATAATAATTTAACTCTCTATAGAGAGATCTATTGATCCTTAACAGGGAATAAATAGATCAGTGTACATGCACTGACTTGTTAATGTGGACACATATATATACACATATGCAAGGTCACCTTGCTACTACTGTCAAATACTGGATGGTAAAAGTCAAACTAAATGAAAATCCCAGAAGAGCACAATGCTAAATAGGATGAGAAAAAAACCCCCATATTTAGTGTACACATCACAGGAACATACATGGACAGACTAATCAGAATGCTAGTTGGGCATCTACCATTTCTAGGGCACCTGTTACCTCATTATTTACCAGCTATTTAGTTACCATAGCTGAACTTCATTCAGAGACATAAATTCTTTCTGCAATTTATAATTTTTCAAATTGATCTTTGTTCTCAGTCTGACTGGGATGGTTTTTCACAGCAGCTGGTAAGGCACTGTGTTTTGGGTATCGCTGAACTGTTGAGTCTTTATCTTTTGTACTGGGCACTGTCAAGGCCTTCTACTTTTTCTACTTTGCCTTCGCCTGATGGGTAGGCTGTAGATGAGCAAGAAATACGGAGGCGATACAACCAGGACAACTGACACAAGTTGTCCAGAGGGATATTGCATGCCATATAATGCCATGCTCAGCAGTAAAAACTGGAGTAGAGGAAGAAGAGAAGATTTTAGCTTCCAAGGTGGCCGTTGCTTGAGATTGCCTGGGTATTGGCCTCCTTGTGGGAGGTGGTGCATTGCATTTTTTTCCTTTCCTCTACCTGTTAAATTAAATTAAATTAAATTTTCTTGCTTATTTTCCCTGTCCCACTGGCAGTGGTGGTGGTAAAGGAGGGGAGTGAGCAAGTGGCTGTAGGGATGCCTGGCTGCTGGCTGGGGTCAACTATTGTTTCACCACGATGCATTTTTTAAAATGCTTTTCATATTATCTTTTAATGAATTGCTCTTTCATTGCTTTCAAAAAGTACCTTCTTTTTCCCCAGCCTCCTAGAATTTACTTCCCTCATCAAAAAGTGAAATCACTCTCTGCACCTCACTTTCCTGTCACTACAGAAGTCTCTCCCAGACAACTTCCATTTGTCCTTTTCTTTCTCATGCAGACAAGACTACATTTCCCCCTCTAATAACTAACAGGACACCATCAGGATAGTCCTCCTTGAAGCCTCTAGTTGATGGTATTCTCAAAGCACTTTTAATTCTTTGTTTTACAGAGATGAGTTCTCTACACTGAGGTCCGCACTATGATCTTGGGCAGGAATTTAAAATGAGCCAACAGCAAAGACCAACTACAGCCTCAAAGCAGATGCTGTACTGAAGCAGACAGGAAAAGAATGAACCAGAATGAGAAAGTAATTAGAAAAAACACCTTAACTTTTACAATCCCACCTCATGTGAACCAGTATGCCCTTCGTGACATGGACAAATAAGAAAATCTGAAATTACAGGCTCATGACATAATCCTGTAGTCTGAACAGCTCACATCAAGTTTAAAAAGGCTGCAAGGTTCAGGGAACTGCCATGCTACTTTCTTAGAACTAAATACATTTCCCACACTGTTAACATACTTGTCTTACATCATACCATAAAAGCTACCCATAAAAGCCAAAACCAGTGCCTTTTTAGCTGCAAAATGAATTTTATCAGTAAAACCACTAATCCTGTCACATCTCTGCAAAATAGATTTTAAACAACTTAAGACATGGAAAGATAATGGAAACTGTCAGACTGAACTACTTGAGTTTAATAATTATTAAAAACATTACAGTTTTGTATGTTTCTATATGAAAACATTTAGAATTGTACCTTTTCTAAAGCAGCATGCAGATCTTTCTCCTGTTCCGGAGGTATCCTCAACAAAAGCACTTGACAGGCATCTTTCAGTAGGGGGATAACACTAAGAAAAATCAATGTAGCAATAAAGAGAGAGCAGAGCGGGTCAGCTATGAGCCATCCAAATTGCTGAATAAGTATCGTGGAGACAATAACACCAACACTGCCAAGAGTGTCTGCTAACACATGCAGAAATACACCTGAAAACAAAATAAATGGAGCGATTAACAGTTCTGTCTACAGTGTATGTACATGTTTAATAGGAAAAACACAGTAAAGCTTATTAAATATCCTCAAGCTTATCTAAATATCCTCTGCCTAATCTGGGGCAAAATATACAAAACGTTTAGCTTTCTAATGTTTAATTATAAATTACATAAAACCAATTTTTACTCTAAAGGCCAATGATCTAGGCAGGCATCCACAGATTAAACTAAATGTCTTTAAATTGTTAGCGAGATTTGTACAATAATCATAATAATTTAACTCTCTATAGAGGGATCTATTGATCCTTAACAGGGAATAAAAGGATCAGTGTACATGCACTGACTTGTTAATGTGGACGCACATTAAAGTACTGTTTGGTTTTTGCACACCAATTTTGCTCCAGTTTAACAAGAACATTGTCTTTTTGCTATGGCTAGGAATTTTATATTTTATACTGCTTTCATTGTGGGTTCATTCTCAATGTACGCTCAATGGGCATAAAAAAATACCCTCTAAGTATTTGTAAGATTAGGGCTGGTTAACTTCCAGAATTGTGAAGAATACTAAAACATAAGTATGGGCAGACTTAACAAAAATGGCAGACAAAATGAGTATGAATAACCAGGATAACCAACTGAATTAAGACATAAAATCACCAATAAAATATGAGACTATTCACCACATCCCAACAAGGTAACACAAAACAATAATTCCTTTATATATTTTTTTTTCTTATAAGCCAGATAATTGGCAAATAACTACTTTCTAACTACTAGGGAAAAAAATGCTATGTTTAAGTTTTATATGTACTGCCGTCTCTGTTAGCTTATGGTTTCAGACTTGAAAAAGAAAGTTTTGTATTTACCACTGTATCTTCTGAATCACAAATAAAAAATCAGAAATAGTCTAGACTTCTGGTCTGCGTTTGTTCTCCTGCTTCTTACTCCCTCCTCAGTGTTTCTACAACCAACTGCCACGTGATACCTAGAAACATGGTAGTACCTTTATAAGCAGAGACCTGGTACTTCCATTTCCAGATTGAACTTAGAAACAAGGACTTAAAGCTTTTCGAATAAAGTTTATAATGGCCATTTATTAACGTTGGTGAAGACTGTAGATTACTGCTCTTTATTGGTCCTTTGGTATTGACTACATCTAAGAAAGCCATGAAAAGAAACATTTCAAGTTAAGTTTTTTTAAGTTAAATTCCTAAACGGTTTGAGCAATTCTGATCTAACGTATCTAAAGGCTGTCAGATCACTCCTGGAGGTGATTGATGCACAGTACTGGGTATGATTCTGAAAATCTTCAAGGTCTGCTGGAAATCACATACATCTTCATGATTCAACAATCCGTACTTGCCTCTCATGTTGGTATTCATGCCTCCTCCAGAAGACCCATGGGAATGTCCATGGCTGTGCCCATGGTCACTGTGGGAATGGCTGTGCCCATGGCTGTGGCTGTGCCCGTGGTGAGAATGGCTGTGATCATGGGAGTGACAGCCTCCCCGAGAGGCTCCATGGGAGTGCGCGTGGCTAAAGGCACAGATACCAACAAGGTTTACGATCAGTCCTCCAACAGAGACTGGCTGTGAGAAGGGAAAAAGTCTATTATTTCACTGCATCCTCCCAGGTGATCAAGTTTATCTTTGTCAATGGAAGCATTGACAGCAACACAAGAGTTATTCTAATATGAATTCCTCATCATATTCCTTTTACTATACAAGCTGGTTTCAAAGAAGTTTTCTTCCTCTTGCAAAAAAATCCACTTCCAAGCAACCCTCCAAAAACACCCCACTCAAAACCCACCACTTAAATGCAAATTCACAGATCAAGATCAGATAACAAATTTTGTTTAAGAAAGGCTGACCAATTTTATTTCCTTTCAAAAAGAGATAGCAGTGGTTTGAATACAAGCTGTCCCTTTGCTTTCACTGGCCAAAGGAAAAAAAAAAGAAAGAAACTTCACATTTTATCTAGGACACACACAATTTATACTTAAGGTAGCAACTAGTGCTTTATTGGTTGAATTGTGGTTGATTTATGTTTTTTATCTGCTTGCTTATTTTTCTATTCTTCTCTTGAAAAACCAGCAAAGCAGTAGAGTAATTCCAGCTAATGAAGGAGTTGGACAAGTCCTCCTTAGGGTTTAGTATATCTTTCCTTGGCTATGCAGACTGTACTCATGTAGAGAGGGTAACACCTTCCAGTCCCAAGAAACAGGACTAGTAGTGAAAATGGACCAAATGCTGAAGATAAAAAAAAAGCAGAAATAAAAATCAAGCCTTGATTTCAGCAATGCACATTTATTTTTGGGGCTACAAAAAAATCTTTCTCTTCGTTACAGAAGAATGCAGGAGAGCACAAATTCTTATGTATGTGGAAGAGAAAAGAAGTGAAGCTGGAAATGCAATCAAATATGGAGAATTCCATAATAAAAATAATTGGAGGAAAATGAACTGTTACATTAGAAAGAAAGGGATGGTATCTTGAAAAATTAAGTGAGGAGCCCCTGAAGAAGCTGTGGAAGGTAGAGAGACATAGGTATAGTTAAGATTATCTATGCAGATCATAATTGTCATAGGAGCATATTCTGCATAATGTTATGGGTTCTGGCTCATTTTTGAGGTTTCTCAGATACTAAGCTCTTAGTCTAGTATTTTAAAATCTTTTCTGTAATAACTGACATTGGTATACGTAACAGCAGAACCAAATTTAGTCTTGTACAGACTATTTCCTTACTATATTTTATTGTAGAAAGACCATCTTCTAAAAAGATTAGAGCTCCAATATCTTAGGAACAAAAATCACTCAACTGTTATAATGAAATTACATTCAAACCTACATATTCTCATATTTTAAAATTAGGTGTAGTTTGCACTTTAAAATTATAATCTGTTAAAAAGTCAAGACACAGTTTAAATCCCTTGAGTATGTAATTTTGATAGAATCATAGAATGGTTTGGGATGGAAGGAACCTTAAAAACCACCTATTTCCCCTTCCATGGGCAGGGACACCTTTCACTAGATCAGGTTGCTCAATGCTCCATCCGGCCTGGCCTTGAACCCTTCCAGGCATGGGGCATTCACAGCTTCTCTGGGCAATCTGTGCCTGTGCCTCACCACTCTCATAGTAAAGACTTTCTTCCTAATATCTAATCTATATCTACCCTGCTTCAGTTTAAAGCCATTCCTCCTTTTCCTGTCATTCCATGATTTGGTGAAAAATCCCTCTCCAGCTCTCTTGTAGGCTCTTTTCAGTTCCCAGAAGGACTCAGTAAGGTCACTCCGGAGATAAACATAAATGAACCATCAACTGCAAAACTGCATTCAAGCAGAGTGAGAAAACTTACAGTTAGCATGTTTGTATCTATGTACGGAGGATCCACCAGTCTGGTCACCGATTCCATGAAGACAAAGAAAGCAATCACCATCAGAAAGAGGCCATTAATAAATCCAGAGAGAATTTCTACACGTCCATACCTGAAAGTAAACATAGGTACTTTTTAGAGTGAAGAATGGGTATTCTGAACAAATCTCAAAGTTGCAATAAATAAAGTTATAATATATTTAATACAGCATTAAGATAGCTATGATATTTTCCCCAATGCCATAAAATCATGCCTCAATTTCTGAGTTATTTATTTCTAACCAAAAGATTATCAGTTTCCAACCGTCCAAACTCCAGTGGAATAAAGCACTATTAATGTAAGTATTTTTTCACATATACTGCCCATTCATGGCTTCAAAGTGCTAAGCTGCTATGCAACCATATCAAGTTTGATTATTTGAACAGAATCTAAATCCTCATTTGAACACTGACTTTTAACACATATTTTTGTTTGACATACATGCATATAAAGAATGAGGTCATTCCTAAATAATATTCACAACTTGTTAAGATAAATGAATATTACATTTCAGACACATTTTTTGCAGGGGTAAGAAGAAAACAGTACGAGCCCAAATGCAACAGAAGAGATAGAGCAAAAAAAATCACAGAAGCATGCACTAGTAAAACATCCCAAACATGCCAGGGTATTTTGAAAATGAGCAAGTAAAGTAAGTTGCAAATAGTCCTTAAAGAACCAAATACACATACCCATATGAAAATATGCGAGTTGCTTTCCATCTTGTCATCAGAGCTGCAAAAAGCCCCATCACTAATGCAGAACAATCAAAAAGCATGTGAAATCCATCAGAAATAAGGCCAAGGCTATTGGTCCATACTCCATAAAAAAGCTCCACAAAAGTGAAAGCCTAAAACAAAACAGAATTTGAATTTTTCCTCAAATACTAACTTACATATTAATGTTTTGGTAGCTAGCAGGAAATTGTTTTCATAGAACACCCAATAGTTTTCAAAGGTATTGTTCAAAGTATTTCTGGACCATTTTATCTCTCCTCCAGTGAAATAAAAGTGATACATTCCAAGTCTATGAAGACACATTTTTGAATCTACCCTCCTTAAAGCCTTGCACTTTAGAAAACCTTCTGCAGGAGTAAATTTAAATTTTCATTTAGAATTTTAAACGGATGTTCTGCAAACAAAATTTTAAGCATTTTGTCACTAAACAATGTAAGAGATCGGATCTGATCTATTATGAGTGTAAAAGCCATGCTGCCTATAAATCCTTAGGTAAATGTTTTCTTTGCCAGTTACACTGACTGTTAAATCTTAGGAATTAGTTTTGAGAAGGGCAGACACGGAAAAAAATTTAATATATACTTTCCCTGTCTGCCTAGAAACTTTTTTCCTATCTTTCATATTCCATAATGGAATGCCATAAAATTATAATGGACACTTCAAGTTTCTCCCCTTATTTTCTTGGATAAGTGGCTAAGAATGAAGAGAGATCTCTGCAAATGAGATTCTATCAGTCTTGCTTACTGCATTCTCTTTTTACCTATTCGATAACAAGAGAAGCTAGAAATAAAACCAGCCTACTCCAAAATTACACTAATCAATCCCACACCTTCTGTTTTGTTGTGTCCATCCTTAAAGGCATTATCAGTTTCAGCTTACCACAGTTGCCACTGTTGCTGGCAACACTGAGGTGTATTAAACACAGGGTCATACAAGTGTAACAATTACACATAGAACCAGTGCTGCCTGCAACAACAGATCAAAGTGACCTGCCCCTTACTGTAAGATTAGTATAAAAATCTTTTAATTTAACATACCATCTAATAAACTACTCTGTCAAAGGTACATTTAAAACAATCAATTATGAGAACCTTTTAAATAATAACTTTTCTTTCTGTATTATGTATGCACTACTATGATTGAGATTGAAGAAAAGACCATGCACTTACCAGATTTAGGCACAAGAAATAGAAGATCTGCCTAGAATCATACTCCTCAAGAATTTGTTTCAGTGACTCCTTAATAAACCGAGGCAATGACTGAGAGCTCTGCTGTAATGCATCACCCATGAAGTTATAGAGAGGAGTGCCTTCAGGGGAATAGCCGATAAGGGTACCCTTCTGCCCTTTCCTGGAGGGGGAGGACAGTATATTGGCAGCTGCAAGGAAAACATTGAAGTGTTTGTTGCTGTTTCCAAGATTCACGGCCTTCTTATAATTTGTTGAAACAGCAATCAAAGTTTGTACGAAATTTGCAGGCAGCAGAGTGACTGTCAACTTCATCTTGAGGTTTATCATTAGATTCCATTGCTATGTATGGTTAGATCAGCACTTCTACATCCAGCACTTCCATCTATTACCTTCCTTTTTTTTTCACAGACAGACAGTAAAAGAGCAAAGTTTTACAGGCCCTCTTATTAAAGTATCCGTAAAAGCTCATCCAAAAGACTTCTGCACACCTTAATTTTCTGATTGGCTTCCCAGTCGTAAGAACAACATTAATTACAGTTAAGATAGGAATACTTACATAAAATGAAGAAGACAGCACTCACTACCACCCCTCCAGAAAGAACATGCTCTGTGCTTTCTTGGTGTGGTGGCTTGTTCATAGCTCGAAGCTGGTCTGTTATTGGATGCGTCCAAAAGTTTCCAAAAAGTAATGCACTAATGAAAGTAAGAAAGGATCCGTATCGAGCACATGTGGAAGCTTCCATCTTCACAGAACATATAGACTCCACATAGAAATCCAGGATCACAACAAAAAAGATGACTGTTATGAAAGGCATGATGAGAGAAGACCAAGACTCTACTTTACTCTGCAACAAAAAATAAATTTCAAACAGGACTGCTCACCTTTTGATGTGATTGTATATACAGTATCACATATAATTCACTTGAATTACAAATGTTTTCAGTAATCCATCAAAACATAAATACTTTTATACTTTCAATTTATCATACAAAACCAATGTGCCAGGTATAGAAAGATACATATATCTAAAATGCACAACAGTATCTTATTTTAAATACTTTCATGTCCTTAAAAGCAACACCACATGCTATGCCATGTTTGTAATGGCCTACTCTGCCAATGCATGTGGGCATAAAGAGCATGTTTTTAAAACACAATGAATAATTTACTCCTTAGAGATAAAAGAGCCCTGTATTTATATAGTTGTTAATACTTGTGCAGTATTTGTAGATGAACCCAAGATATAATATCTGAGCTAGAAGGATGAAATAAAGTTATCCCACAAAGGAGGAAATTAAGGTATCGCACAGATAATAACCAAAATATAGAAGGAAAGCATAAAGAAAAAATTTCAAACAGAGTTTACTACAAAAATAAAAACATCAACTTTGACAATTTTAAAGATATTTTAAAGAAAATATTTAAATTTCACTTCTCAAGCATTACAAAAAATTATTTATCTTTGTACTTTTTATCTTACCTCTGTTGTCAAAGACAGGACAATGACCCATGGGCTTAACAGAAGCACAGAAACTAGATGAGACAAAGCTTGAAGACGCTTGGCTCCACCTATGTCTACAGATAGTTTTCGGGAAGCCATGTGAAAACCAACCTTACAGCACAACGCCAGTACCAGAAGCAGTACTCCCCCCTGGAAACAGAAGGGGAACTTCTTAGCATTTCTTAAGACCTAAAGCCTCCATTCCAAACACAGTGGCACTTACATGGAGAAAAGATTAATGTGCTTTCCTTAACTTGGCAATAAAAAACAAAGACAGGATATTTGTTGCTTAGTTAAAAAACAGTAACGTGGTCATATCTTAGCATTATTCACAAAAGCCTAATATTACTTGCATTTTAAAACTCTCAGGAGTGTTAATTGTCATACAACAGCAGTGAAATGGTAACAAACAGCATATGAGGAAAAAAAAAAATCACACATAGCTTGTTTTCCCATCTTCCATTATTAAAAATATGTTGAAAGCATACATAAACCCCCAAAGGTTCACATCACTTTGGCCCCTAAGCCCTTCATAACCTCTTCATCCACTTACCCTTAATCACACCATACCATATTTATCCACAATATTTTCTTTCAAAATTGTTCTATAAATGAATCACAAGATACACATAGAGCATCTTATCTCCCTTAGATCACACTTGTTTTTGTGCACCATTAACCAGTCTAACATTTATTTTTATATTAATACTTCTTCAGCTGCTCTGTATTTTTTTCTTGTTTTAGTCCTCACTGCAGCCACTTTAGCAGCAAGACTAAGCTAACACAACTCAATCAGCTGGATCAACCTCGTACAGTAAGATTATGATACTCAGCTAGTCATATCAGCAACTACAATGGGACTGAGAATTATCAGCATCTCTGTCTTCAAATAAAGTCTAATGTAAAGGAAAGACCAGGGAAATATAAAGAAACATCAACAAAACACAGATCCCAAAAGTGAGTAAGAAATGGCATGTGTGCAAAGCATTATGAACATCCAGAACACCGATGACAGAATACTTCATGATAATTTTAGTGAGACTGTTTAGGTTAGGCATTACAGCAAAGTCCTTATCAGCAACAGAGGTTGAATATTGTGCAGTATGGATTGCTGTACTGAAGCTGCTCAAACTCCTATCAAGATGTAAAAATTACAATGCTAGTTCAGTTCCAATATGGGGGGGGAGGGATGTTCAAATTTTGGGTTTGATTTAGGCTTGGATTAGCTCTGAGCTGGTGAAATTCTTACCTACAAAACTTACATAAATATTAAGCTTTTAAAATACAAGTTATTTACCTTGTGATCTGCAACACCCAGGAAAGCAATGATTGTATAGAGAACATGGGTAAGAGCACTGTCATGATGCCCCTCAGCTAAATAAAAAAAAAAAAATTAAGGAAGAGTTTCATTTGATGATTTTCTTTTAAACCAAAGAACAGGTAAAAGTAGCAAAAGACTACAGAAAGCAGAAGTAAGCAAACTGAGCTTTAAGGTGTGTTGGCACGTGGAGGATAGACAGAGGATCAGGCTCAGTCCGCAGCAAGGTTTGTGAAAGGCATGTCCTGACTGACTAACCTGATCTTCTATGACAGGATTACCTACCTAGTGAATGAGAGAAAGGCTATGGAAGTTGTCTGCATGGACTTTAGTAAAGCCTTTGACACTGTTTCTCACTGCATTTTCCCAGAGAAACCAGCTGCTCATGACTTGGATGGGTACACTGTTCTCTGGGTAAAAAAGCTGTCTGGATGGTTGGACTCAAAGAGTGGTGGTGAATGGAGTCACATCCAGCTGGCATCCCATCACTAGTGAGGTTTCCCAGGGCTCAGCACTGGGGCCAGTTCTGTTTAGTATCTTTATCAGTGATCTGGATGAGGGGATGGAATGCACCCTCAGCTAGTTTACAGGTGACAGCAAGCTGGGTGGGAATGCTGGTTTGCTGGAGGGTGAGAAGGCTCTGCTGAGGGATCTGCACAGGCTGGATCCATGAGTCGAGGTCAATAGTATGAAGTTGAACAAGGCAAGTCCTGCCCTTGGGTCACCACAACCCAAGGCAGTACTACAGTCTTGCAAAAGAGTGGGTGGAAAACTGGGGGTGCTGTTTGAACAGTTTAGCTAAACATGAGCCAGCAGTGTGCCCAGGTGGTATTTTGGCTTTTACCGGCAACAGTGTGGCCAACAGGACCGGGGCAGTGGTTGTCAGCACTGGTGAGGCCACACCTCAAATCCTGCATTCAGGTTTGGGCACCTCACTGCAAGGAGGACATTGAGGTGCTGGAGCATGTCCAGAGAAGGGCAATGGAGCTGGCGAACATGTGTGAGGAGCAGCTGAGGGTGTTTAGTCTGGAGAAAAGAAGGCTCAGGAGAAGCCTTATCACTCACTACGACTACCTGAAAGGAGGTTGTAACAACATTAGCTTTTTCTCCCAAGTAAAAGGAGAAAGGACATGAAGAAATGGACTCAAGTAACACCACAGAAGATTAAGACTGAATATTAGGAAGAATTTCTTCATGGAAAGGATTGTCAAGCATTGGAACAGGTTGAGTCACCACCCTTGGAGGTAAGGTATTTAAGAGATGTAGATGTGGCACTTAGGGACATGGTTTAGTGGTGGGCTTGGTAGTGCTGCATTAATGGTTGGGCCTGATGATCTTAAGGGTCTCTCTTAAGGTCCCTTCTTACTCATGCCTTTCTATGAGTCAACTCACTAAAAACTAAGTGAACTAACCAATAAGGTTCCAGAATATACCATTTGTAACTGTAATTCCATGTTTTTATCCTTCTTTTGTAAAGTTTACTTTCACTTTATTTTTACTGCCCATCCTTAGATGTACTATATTTTGTCAGTACACTATGATGAGATGATCAATTGGAAACTTTCTTCAGAATCACTTCAAATTATAATTTAATTCAGCACAATCAATTTTGCATTCTCTCTGCTCCAGTAGTATCAGTCACTTGCTCTTACACATAGCAATAAAAGGATACGATGTTCTGCTATTTTAGCCATGAGGTCATCGTTATCAAAAAGTAGCAAGCAGATGACAGCTATGATGAAAAATGCAGCACCTCTTGTCTGTAAAAAAAAACACCAAACAACAAACAGCTAATCAACAAAAACCCCCAAATATTTTTATAATTTCATGTAACAGTTTACTATAAAAAAAAATCCTGGAAATCAGTCCCCTCCCTCCCTGCTTCCTGATCATTGTAAGCATACTTCAGTACAAAGACCATGAATGAAATACCCGTTTTTTAAGAAAGTGATCTTGATGATATAATTTCACATTTTGTTCTGTTTTTCAGATTTACAAGATAGTTCGGGACACATCACCACTGTAGCAAGCTAGATGCCTGTACCTTACAAACTTCAAGTGTGATTACTTTCTTCTTCATGATGATTTAATACTTTGTAACATCAATTAGCTATAAACAAGATCTGGTGGACAAACTATCAAATTTTGTCCTAGAGAAGGAAAAGGCTAGAGAACTATGAAAGACTATGAGAAAGAACAGCTGTGCAGTACATTTAGGGGGAAAAGACAGAAGAAGCTATGAAATCCCAGCTCCCAGAGCTCTCACCATCCAGACTTAAGCCACTGCATTTTTGGTATTCATCATCTTGGCAAGACACTGAGCCCTACATCTGAAAAATACTATCATAATTTAACTTTTGAAGCCAAATAGAGCTATCACATTCTTATTTCAGAAAGTCAGATGACCAGTTCATAAAGCTGAAGCGTTCAGAGGACAGGGTCATTGCTCCCTTGTTTCTGCTGCCATAAGCTATGCAGCTGACTTGCCAAACATGACCCACTAAGACTGAAAAAGAACTTCTCTGATGCTCTACATCTACTCTTTGGGTGGTTGGCTGGAAAAAATAATTTGTCTTCAAGATGAAGATCTTCATGCTGCATGCTCTAAGATTCTCAGTTTGAGGGGGGTATGTATAGTGTGCTGGAGCACATGACTGTGCTATTCACACTAAGGCCAGCCTAAAAGTGCTTAGGGGGACTCCAGTGCAGTTATGAGACAGAGATTTCAGAAATCCCAGCCTGAGGTGGCATCAAAGCGAGACTTCTCTTACACAGCAAGACCTCTAGCCTCAGATATATGACAGTATGTATCTTCCTCCAACTCTTACTGCTTTTGAGTGGAAGTGGACAAGAATACTAGGTGTTGAGATAAGCTCATTCCATTTAGGGCTAATTGGGCACATTTACAGCACACCTTGCAAAAGTGGTGTGCAATGGGACTTGAATGTCTCAAGTAGAGGTCTCTGATTCAGGGAAAGACTGGGCCCAAATATTCAGCACATACAGGATTAGGAAGACATGGAAGTGCTTACAGAACTTTTTGGCAGAAAAAATGAGAGTATGTGAAAAGCTAAACAGATAGAAGAGTCTAGGCCAGCCGTTGGAGACTGATTTGCTGGAATTCAGTGTCTAAGGGTGAGGATCACTACATGAACATATGTCCTTTTGTCAGTTTGAACCTAAAATCCCATTACAAAGAATGCTGATGTGTAAAAATAATTGTCAAGGTTCTTTTCTGCCTACAAACAGAAAAACTTCTCAAGTATCTGCTACAGAGGTCCAACAGCTTCACCCACTGTTTCCCTCAATTTCACCACTAACTAAACTAAAAAAAGCACATTTTCTATGACTATAGATCCAAAACACAGTTGTTCCAGGTAAAGAAGCACTTGCATTTATAGCATTCATTATCTTCTACAATTGGTAACATAGATTTTTAAATACCTTTGCTGGTCCTCCACCTGAGCTTGTGAACAAGACACTAAGAAGTGACAGCACAACCAAATCACTGTGCTCAAACAGCAACAACGTCCTATAAAAAAGTGAAATAAAACACTGAAGTCCATTTACAATGAGTTTACCTCACAACCTTGATATATACTATTTCAGCTAAAATTAATGACACAGCAAAGATTTCTACTGTGATTTCAAGTTTAAACAATTCAAAAGGATAAATGCAAGTCTATTTGCCTTCACCAGCAGACAGATCTGGCTGCAGACAGCCAGACATATCACAAAAAGAGGACTTCCTAGCTCAAGGAACAGATTAAGATTATTCATTTATAGATAACTTTAAACTGTACTTTTTTCTAGCAACACAAGACACTAACTTGCTCAAGATGGAAGTATTATTCCCATTACAATACCTCCTCTAAACTAGTAGCTGGCTCCCAGAAAAAAGATGTTCTGCTCTGTAGTATTACATCCTTCTTATTGAGGTGCTGATGGTCTAGTAGTTTATGCCACCTCAGAACGTCTTAATCGCGGAAAATAAGAAATTCTAACTTACATCTCCTTCAGATATCAAAGGCTGACTATCAAGCTCATATTGACAGCTTTCCCAAGCAGAATATGAAAGTAATTATTGCTGTCAAGTTTACCAAATGCTTTTGCAATCCTCTGCATGGCAATACAACCTGCTAGTACTCTAGACACTAGAGTATTAACTAAGTTAATATAATTAATCACAATATGATGACTCTCAGGTATGTCTTCTATGTGTAGTGGATAAAACTTCACCTTCATAAAATCTATCATTTAAGGCTTTACCTTCTTCTCTCTAATGAAAGATCCTTTCCAATATATTGGATATCCAATATACCTTAATTTTTGGAAGTCTAATGTTACTATTTTATAGTTACTCAGTCAGTACTACTAATAAACAGCACAAGTGATTTTACTCTGAGTATGTGAACTAATGTTACCCAATTCCAACACAGTTCACACAGCCAACCAGGTAAAGCAGTACCCTGCAACAAGTGCATAAATTAATTCTAGTCACCTGTCACAGGAATTCCAGCTGTTATCACTAGCTGTCAAGCCATGGACTCCAAACAGGTAAATAAGCAATTGGCATTACATTAATGAGACTAGAGAAATTATGAAAACTACAGTCAGTAAAACAGACAGTGACCTTCATGTATCATCATGTGTTTAAGCACTATCAAAAATTTCACTGGCATCTCACCAAAGAATTAGTGAAGAAAATTACCAGTTCTATGGAAATTATATATAGTTTTTCCCTAGCACAAAGAGTTCACAGAAAAAAGCATAAGAATAAATTTAAATTTTCAAAAAATACATCAAGTGGCTAGCATCATGGGCTGACAAACAGAAAACAAAAAGCAAAGGAGCAAAATAGGGAAGGATGACAACAGAAAAATAGTATTTACAGTAGATATATATTTACCTCAGTGGTCCACAAAGAGTGAGGCCAAAAAACCACAAGAGTGAAATGATGCATCCGACAACAGCATGCTTAAAAATTCTGACCCACTACAAAGGAAAGGTATTTCATTATCATTTTTTTGTTTCAAAATAAGCACCCCATTCCTAGCACTCTTTTATCACAGTAGCTGTAGAAATTGAGGGGAAATCATACGCTTTGCAACAAGGCAAAGTACCTACAACAAACATCACATCTTCAAAATCCAGAATTTTAAATTTTTTAGCAATAGTAAAACCATATAGGAATAATTTTTTTGAACTCAAATGAAAGATGAAATTTATTCCTGTTCACATTTTTAAAATTCAGCCATACGTCTCTAATGATGAAAGCAGCTGACACTTGGACCACTACAGATTTTGTCTACTTAGTACATACACTGTGTCGAGTTTTGAGCACACGATTAAATAATACCAAGATGAATAAGAAGCAGGTGAAGACAATGTATTTCTTACAAATCAGCAGGTTCCAACCTGGCCCTACTCTAACTCCTCAAGACACTGGAAACTCAACAAAGGTCTGAAGAGCAGTTAGATCAGCCCATCATCACATGCAGAAAGGACTCTTTTGTCATGGGGATAAGATCGAAGCATTTCAACATACTGGCAGTCCAGAAATTGCCCTTCTAACTGTCTAAGTCAGCTAAATAGACTAAACTCTTTTTGAAAATTCCAGTCCTCAAAGTAGATGCTTGTATGAAGATATGGACAAATCTTTTCACTATACTATCAAAAGGAACTGACAAAAGCTAAAAATCCTGATTGTTTTTGTGTACTAGACACCAAATTAGTTACACACTTCTAGAAATTGTTAGCACATCTTCCAAGTGGAGTAATTTTTATTCTACTTCCACTTTTGGAAAGAGCCACATAGCCAAGAATATTTACAAAGATGTCAACCACTCTTATACATTTCAACTCACCTGATGCTTGGTCACCACTTTTCCAGAAGAAAATGGTTTTTGAAACAAAACCATAAAAAATGCAGACCTGTTAAAATAAGAAAGTTTTCTCTCTTAGTGTATTAGCTGTCAGCTTTTTATCCAAACCAGCTCTAAATAACTAGGTCTCTCACATCAGGCTCAGTTTACAAAATGGCTTTGCCTACAATTTTTTCATTAAAAGGCCATGTTGATCACATTCATTGGCTTTGCTTTCCCTGATGCATTACTTGTGTCACATACCAGTACTACAGTGATGACAAGTGAAGTTCAGTTCTGGTCAACTTTAAATGCAAGTTCTTGACAGAATTGCTAATCAGAAGTCTACTTGTGATTTACAAAAATCAAAATAACTGATCTCTGAGGAGAAATAATACTCTGATTTTTATTAGCAAGACAGATACACCTAAAGGTTTACTCCTATATGGAATGCTGTATATACAGTCCTGTTAGAAATGGTAAGACACAGAACACAATTTCTTCAACTGGGATCAAAAGTGATGGGGGAAAAAAGACTATGGTGCTTGGGAATGTGCAAGAAAGAAGTGCAGAAATATAAACAAATTTGAAATAAAAGAAAAAAATGAAGTTCCAAATATTCCAATTCTGCAAAGTTTATTACATAAATGCTCTACCACATGGCAACATGTAAACAGGAAGCAGAATTTTCTCTGCAAAGGTTGTTTCTTCATATTTGCTATCAGTTTCTATACCGTAGCCCTGAATGTGGGAAAAATAGCAGTTGAAACTCACAAGAACTACAGAAATACAAACTACAAAGAAGAAAGCTTATCTTCTACACTCTTGTTAAGAAAATTTGGACATGCCTGAGTGTCCCGGTTTTAGCTAGGATTGAGTTATTTTTAATTAGTAGCTGCTACAGGGCTGTATTTTGAATTCAGTAAGAGAACAATGTTGATAACACAATAATGTTTTGTCCTTACTCAGTAGTGCTTATCTGAAACCAAGGACTTCTCTGTTTCCCATGCTTTGCCAATGAGCAGGTGCATAAGAAGCTGGGAGCAAGCATGGCCAGGAGAGCTGATCCAAACAGGCCAAAGGAATATTCCATACCACAGAACATTACGCTCAGTACATAAACTGGGGGAACTACCCAGAGTGGGGGTCTGATAATGGTTTGGGGATGGGCTGGATATTAGTCAGTGCATGGTGAGTAGTTGTATTGTGCATCACTTATTTTTTCTTGCTTTTTTTATCCCTTTCATTACTATATTTTTTCACTTACTATTAATAATTTATTACTTTAATAATTTCAATTATTAAACTGTTGTTATCTCAACCCACAAGTTTTGCTTTTTCTTTTCCTCCTGATTCTCTTCCCCACTCCCCTAGGGTGGGAGGAAGTGCTTGTACAGTTGTGTGGTACTTGGTTGCCAGTCAGAGCAACTGTCACAGCAACACCAATTTCGAAGTAGGAAAAACACTTAAGTTTCTCGAGGGCAGACAGGCCTTAGAGAGACATGAGGAAAGACTAGAGAGCAGGGCAATAACCAATGGGATGAAATTAAAAAGAGCAGGTGCTGGGTTCTTCATCTGGGGTGGGTAACCATGTTGTTGGGGGGAGGGGGGGACACAAGGCTGCATCCCGTGCACACTCACCCCAGCTGCACCACGAAGATGAACTGCACGAGGTGGACCGCTTTCAAAAGATCATAAGATTCAAAGAGGCCCATGGCTTTCAAAACCTTGGTGAAGCACAGCAGCACGATGTACCGGGTCAGCCTGCGGAAGGAGAGAGGCCGGTTCGCGCACTACCCGCGCCCGCGCGGGCCCGGCCCCACAGCCTCAGCGGAGGGCACGGCCCTCTCCGGCCCCCGGGCGGTCCCGCCGCTCCCCTGAGGGAGGGATGGCCACGGGCCGCACCCCGCTCCCCGTGGAGTGGCCTCTCCCCCCTCTCGCTGTTACCGGGCGCTGGGCACATCCACGGGCCCCAGCGAGCCGCCGCCGGCCAGGGCCTGCCCGCCGTACGGCTGCTCCATGACGGCAAGGAGGGGGCTCTTGCGCGGTGCGGCTGCGGGCGCTCAGGCGCTCGGGCGCGGCCCTCCTGCCCAGCGCCGAGGGCACTGCATCCCCCGCGGGTAGCACAGCGGGACGGGAACGGGGAGAGTGGGGCGGGAACCGGGAACAGGAACCGGGATCTGGAACAGCAACTGCAGGGCGCCGAACGCCCTCCCGCGCGTGCGCGGAGCAGTGCGCAGGCGCTGAGGCGGGGATGGGGCGGGGCCGGGCGCTGTAGGGGCGTGACCAGGCCGGGGCTCCCTCTCGGGAGGGGGGTGGGGTCAGTAAGGGAGGGTGGAATTCCATACCTTTTTTTTTTTTTTTTTTTTTTTTTTTTTTTTTTTTTTTTTAATATAGCCACTGTAGTAATACAGTGTATTACATAGTCTCCACATAGTAATGGGAGAAATCGAGGCGGAAGGTTAGAAATGTGCACATTTTGAGCTGCTTTCTTCCAGCTGTGTATCAAACTTTCTGGTTTTGGGACATCCCTACACGTGATTTTGGTACTGGTATCTATATGGAGAGAGAGAGAGAGAGAGAGAGAGAGAGAGAGAGAGAGAAACTGATATATAATCTCAGCTGCACGCTGGATTTCTTTGAAGCAGATTTAACTAGGAAGAGAAGAAAAGAAAAACAGAAAAAATTTAATAAAATGTGCTATATTTTTATAGGGCTATATGGTACATATGGGCTGGTAGACTGTGCCTCAGTGTATCTGGCTTTGTTCTAGGTGTCAGCCATGTACGGCTCAAAAGTAACACCTTAGACATCACGTTTCTGCCTGTGGAGGATTACAGATGTGAGGGCTTGAAATGATGTTGATCGCGGACAAGCCCTGCCTTGGAAACAAGCCTGGATATGCAGAACTCGTAGTACAGAATATTCAGAAAGCTCTGATGAGCATTCAGAAATGCTGATGGAGATAAATGGAAGGTGTAGAAAAGTGATAGAAAGCAGAGTTCAGACTACTCTCTGTGGATGATATTCCTCTTCATGTTTTATTTCCAGTTATTTTAAAATTAGGCCATAAATTGAAGGCAGAATTCACATTACGCATTCATCTCCTCTTCTGCAGGCCCCAGAGGGACAGCTGAACTACTTTATCAGGATGGAGAGTGGAAGGTTTCTGACCATTGCTGAACTCGTGTCTATGTATATGTACTGCTTGAACAGAGAGGTGTTTTCTTTTCTGTTGTTCTGGGATATATCATGGTTTTTTTCCCCCATACTGTTAACAGTTAACATCCATACTGGTATTCCTCAGGTTTTTTTTTGACAAGATATATAAAAGGACCTAGTCCCTTGGGACCCAGGACTTGTGCTTAGAATGCATTTTTGCCCATATTGAAACATAGGGCTGTATAAAAGACCTTTAAAAATTATTTCATTTAAAAAGACAGAATTATGACAGCAGGTAATGTGAGGAGAGTAGGAAACAGAAATGAAAAAATGACACTGTGAACAAATGAACATTTTTCTTCCCAAAACCATAGCTATTAATGGTAAGCAGATTACCTGGAATGATTTTCTAATCACAGAATCATCAGTTAAGACTGAATGAAACTTTGCCTGCTACTGAGGCATTTAGGATCGTCTTAATATGTGTGGATTCTCTTTTGCCTGGTAGTTGTGTTAAACTTCTCCTGAAGACTTCTCCCCAGTGGGATGCCAGTCTAGATCTCTCTCGTCCTCCTGGCTGCATATATTCACAGAAGTTTGGGAATTCAATGTCTGTAGGACCTCAGTTGCTCTGTCAGTAGTGAAGACAGGCCAACAGTTCAAAATATCTTAGGAGAACGTGACAGCAAAGCCAATTAAGTTACCTCTAGGCAATGCTTAGGAGAGCATAATAGTAGGAAAGCACATATCCAGCAATAGTGAACCTAACTAGGAAATTAAGCTGTGAAATAGTTAGACTGGCTTCTGGCACATGTAGCAAGCACATGAAGCACTGTCTTGGGTTATGACTTTGGTTCTTACCCCAGGGAGCTCATCATCAACATGACTGCTCACAGCTAATTCACTTTGTGAGATCTCATGTGTTGGTTCAAGGAAGAGGGGTTGGCTGGCTTGGGAAGGGAGCTGTGTGGAGTTGCTGGGGTCCCAATGAGGTATCTTCTCATAGTGTTGTGGAAGGAAGGGAACCTGAGACTTAAGTCCTTGTTGGAAAAACAATGGAAATGGAAACCAACAGAAGAAATGTGTGTGTGGGGAATCTCAAGGAAATGAATGGTTGAGTTAAAATGGAAGGGCTCTGATGAACTAATTATTTTTCTTTTGTAATCTGATCCTGCCTACAGCTCTGAACTCATGTTTTTGTACTCTTCAGCTTGCTCCATCCACCCCCACTTGCTGTTTGGCAAGACTGAGTGTTTTCATTGGTGGGCTACAGAGCACCAGGCTCTTTGGCACAGTTAGTGGTTGAGATCAAGGCTTGCTTTGCATTCTGGCTTGGCTGGTTGTGCGTCCTCTAAAAATCATCTTGGCTTTTTACACCCAGGCTTGTTCTTTCCTAAACGAGCATAGCCTCCCTTCATCCAGCTAATGGTGCAGCATTACGCTCCCAGCAGAAAGAACTAGCCCTTGCAAGCCCTGCTTCTCTCCCAAATGGGCCTAGAGGAGCCTATGGTGCAGAGGCTACAAATGTGTCCTTTTTCTTACCTGACAAATGACAATCCTCTAACAGATCTTCCTTGCCTTCTGGGGGAGTCCAAAGCACTGCAACTGTATTTAATACAAAACTCCATGGTACTCTGTTTCAGGCAGTAAAAAAACAGAAAGAAAAGGATATGGCCAGCAAGAAAATTCCCCAGATAATTGTGGAAACGTGTAATCTTGTGTTTCTGTGAGCCCATTGTTTTTAGATGCCAGTAGTCAGAACATTAATCATAACTGTTCTGAACTACCTCAGCATGCCATGATGTCAGGCAGGGCGAGAGTCTCCCTTTGAAGTGGCCTTCCTTTAAGTAGATGGATTTAGCAAAGAAAAGGAGAAAGGATTTTAGTCAAGATTATTGGAAAAACCCACAGTCAGTGAGCTCACCCACAGTGGATGCTCCTGCATAAACAGTTGCTTTGTGTGCACTCAGAGAACAACAGATGGTGGGTGGCCCTGTAGGATCGTGGATAATGAAGAGCAAGCTTTGACCTTGGCATCTACAAGTGTGGGTACACTTAAACCAATAGAGTGACCTGTTATGTCACGTTTGGATTTGGTAGTGAGTGTAAAGACAGTTGGGATGTGGAAGATTACCAGAACTCAGGAAAAAACACTAGGTGAAATTGTTGGTCCATACTGGAGATGATCAAGCTGCTTTCTCTTTCCTGGTAAACAATTATTTGGCATATGAGCTAAGGGAAATGTCCTATCTCAGTCCCTCTAGTGAAGCATATTACAAAGGTTCATTTTGCTCATGTTTGGAGCAGCTGGAAGCACTTTAAATGTGCTATGGCACAGAGAGCTTGAGTCTCGTAGCTATTAAAGCACAGCAGTGGGGTAGGCTGGAGGGATAGTGCAAGCTCTGCCTGTGCTTTGAGCTGGTTGAATACAAAGCAGCTCAACCCAAGCATGCTGTGGTCAGAGGCTCAGACAGAGTGAGTGCATGCTGTAAGAGGGTAGAAGGATCATTATTCAGCTCAGCACCAAGCTAAGGTGGCCACACACTTGCCAAGATGGCATGGTCCATGTCCTGCCAAGGAGGCAAAACAGGCCTGTTCCTCCCTTTGATCTACCCTGTTCCATGTCTAATGTGTCTGGAACAATGCTGGTATGAAACTGGTTTCAGCCTGGCCAGCTGTTGCAGATTCTGCTACGAAGGTGGGGACATTAAAGGAGTGATGCAGCCTCACTGGGGAGATATGTTGATGCTATAGACTCAGGAGATGCAGCTCTGGAGAAACCTGAAGTGGCAGAGGGGATGGAAAGGGTGTCAGGGCTCAGAGCAGCATGGACATCTGAGCTGCTAGGACAGAGATATTTTAGCTCCAATGGCAGCCACATTGGTGGATGAGGATCTGAGGAAAACCTTGGGAAGGTAGCTGGGACAATTTATATGTGGTTTAGCTTCTTATCCTCTGCAGCACCAAGAGAGCAACATGCCTTCCCATATACATATTCTTGTCAGGAACTTTAACATTGTTACGAGTTATAACCAAGACTCATCCTTTTTGACCATTTTCCCCACAAAAATTGCCATGCAAGAGATGTGCTGTGAGAGAGACTTTGAGATGTCCCACAGGGGAGAGGATAAGGAGTGAAGCTGGAGGATGGAGAAGGTTTTGCTGTAAAAGGCATGGAAGAGCTCACCCTTTTCTACATTCTTTAGAGATGCACCTACAAAATGTAGCTCACAGAAGAGCACTGTTCCATTTACATACATGTTTTGACACTATTAGTTGTTATCAGGTTTTACTAGGGCTCTTTGAGAAAGACAAGAAGCCTTGTACTGTGAGAAGCCACGTTTCTTTACTATAAACATGTGGAAATTCTTTGCTAAAACACAGTATGGAAAAACAAAGTTTGATGAAAACTAGATCAAGGAATGACTGAGCCAATACAGCTCACATGAAAATAAAAAATACTCAGCTAAAGAAAGCCAGGAGCTTTCTTGGCTGTCGTGCAGTGGTTTGAAACATTTTAATAGTAAGTGCGATTATATTTTGTGTTTTCCCTGAGGTTTGCAAAATTCTAGCTAGCCTCTTTGTTCTCTTTTTTTTTGTATTTCTTTATGCTTCTTAGTTTTAGACATTACCACACAAGAAGCCATGTGTTATGAGAAAGATTGGTGTCACTGTATTTCTGGACAGGATGAAATAAGGTATTTTCAGAATCTTTCTCAGAGGAGTAGGCATATGATGTTGTCATTTTTCTAGATTAGGTAGTTTGGGAGACTTGAAAACTACACTGTGTTCTCATCTTGATTATTCGTGTGAAGTGACCAATCACATGGAGATCAGTGGCGGTTCTGTCATTGATTCCGCAGCAATGAGTAGTTGGCCCAAAATTTCAATTTACAACATCTTCCTAAGAGTTTTGTCTAAATTTAAATGTCTGGTGACTGTAAGATAAATAGTGGGGTAAAAAAATGTAGTGAAATGGTTTATTTCTGGGACTATCAAGCACTTGTGCTGATTGTGATTTTATGTCCTTAGTTTTCATTTTAAAATAATCAAAAACACTGTGATGAGAGTTCTTCTAATTCCCTCTTAATAGAGTTTAAACTGAAAAGCATTTTTCAGTAGGAGAGCTGCCCATTTAAATTATGGATAGCACTTTCTGGCTGGAGATCCCTAAATCATAAGGCATTTATAGTTTTTTTAACAATACATAACAACAACAGAATTGACACTTCCACACTACCTCTATAATGATGTTAAGAGCTTATTATATTATAACGGAGAAGGGCAAAATCCACAAGTTACAAGAGGAAGCCATATCACCTGCAGCCCTTCCCCAGCCCTAAAACCCAATTCTCTCTATTCCCCATGGTGGTGATTCACCCATTCAGTTCAAAACTAGACAAGCAGAGTCTCTCTAAATGAGAGTCCCAGGAGAGCCATGACCCTGGGGTAAGGAACAGGACAAGAACATTCCCATGACCCTGACTGCATATCAGACCTGCAGGAGCCACAGTCCAAGTCCCATCTAATTTAGAGTAGAGGGGAGAGAAAACTAGGAGACCAGGAGATGACATTTCTCCTCTGTACTCGTGCTCCAGTATAGCCTGGGTGGTGCAGTTGGATCCTTGGTCAGGATAACTGCGTGAGCTGACATGGCACTGGGACCTGTACATATTTGAAATCTTTGGTTTAGGTGTGTACACTTCATCTTTCTCTCCTTGGAATCATAGATACACATACATGTATGTGTGTGTATATATGTATCTGTATCCATTTCCGTACCCATATGTATTATGATCCATAATACATATGGCTCTGAAGAGGTGCAGGGGGCTAGGGAACCACATTTTATCATGGGAGATAGGACCTGAGGGGGTAACATGAAGCTGTGTCAGGGGAGATTTAGGCTGAATATTTTACGAAAAGGTATTTTGCCGAGAGGGAGGTTAGACACTGGAACAGGCTCCCCAGGGAAGTGGGGAGAGACAAAGCCTGCCAGAGT
Source organism: Pyrocephalus nanus (assembly GCA_038380795.1). Lineage (NCBI taxonomy): Eukaryota > Metazoa > Chordata > Aves > Passeriformes > Tyrannidae > Pyrocephalus > Pyrocephalus nanus. Next base: position 22,788,965 of record CM076263.1, read on the forward strand.
TTAAGAAGTATTTGGATAATACTGACAGGCATGTGGTCTCACTCTTGGGGGTGTTCTGCATGGAGTTGGACTTGATGACCTTTGTGGGTCTCTTCCAAATCAGGATATTCTAGGATTCTATGATCGTAAAACATGATTTACAATCTTTGTTTTTTGGTATTGCTGGTCCATAGCACTGACTGTATCAGTGATTTCCTTCATTATGGCTCCAAGCTCAGTTCAGTTTTTCTGTATTTGTATTTTACCTTTAACAGAATTAGATGTTAAAATAAGCATGGACTTTTGCAATGTTTCTGCTGCTTATGAAACGGCTTTGGTTTAGAACAGCAGTTGTGTCTGATAAAAGAGGGATAGTATTGGGAAAACATCATTTGAGCAGTCTTGAAATGTTGTGTCCAAGCCTGTAACATGACTCAGTGATATACAATAAACCCCTGATAAATTTTTAAAACGCTTCAAGTCAAACCTTCAGCTAATGCACCTTTGAGCAGCTCTTTCTCGTGTTTCCAGTATTTATTCCATAAATATCTACTCATCCATGCCAAAATCTGAAAAAGTCCCCTCAATCCCTCCTAAAATCTTTAGATTTCATTCAATATTTACAGTGTAGATGTGAGCCTAAAATCCTGGCTTGCTTGCGTTCACAACACAACTTTTGGGGGATCCAGATTTGTTGGCTGATAATCTCTACAACAGAGAGAATGCAGGTAATTTGTCCTTTGTTTCCAGCAGGAATATACCAAGAAATTTTCTGCCTTTTGCTTTATAACAACCTATGTCTGACTTTCTTTATGGAGTTATAAGATTTGCAGTGAATGAGATGCATAATCCACTTTATCAACTATTGGTTCGTTCATTGCAAATGAGCTAGCAATTTTTGGTGAAGGGACTGTTGAATGGTTATGTGTGTGCATGCAACAGGATGAGTCATGGTTTCCAAGGGTTACCACAATGGGTAGGCATTCTCTACTCCTGGTAAAACTTGGTCTCAAATAATGAGGTACAGATGCAACACTACATCCATACTTCAGTGCTGCAGACTTCTGAAAAAAAGAACACAGCACGACTAGAGTGAGTGCAGTAATGAATGTACTGGTTTGCAGTACACATACTAAAACCCTGACATATAGTACTCCTCCCCACCTGTTTCTCTTTGGTAATAATGAGTGAGAGTGACAACTAAGATTTTTGCTGGTAATTGTAGACATCAGCTGGTAATTCGGCAAAACTGCAGTTTTGCTATTGTGCTCTGTGACTGGCAAAATTCTGCTGCAAATATGTGAATCATAATATCTGTCAGTACAGTCCTTGAAACAATAAACAGTATTATTGGGTTGCCCTGTAGAATGGTAAATGTACTTCCTTTACTGACTGACATGGGAGCTCAAGATCAGTAGACGGAAGGAAAGTTAAATCTTGGTCTTGCAAATATTTGTGCTCAGCTTTAAGGTTGTCTGCCTCTGTTGCTGTTAATGGTACTCCTCAAGGGCTTAGAGATGAGCTGATTTTATAGCCTTGAAGGTCTGTAGGCTAATAGCATCCCAATATTGGACCATAGGAGAAGAAGGAAAAAGTAGAAGAAGAGTATTCCAAAATGTGCAGCATTAATTCAACAAATGTATTTAAGTTTAATTATTTATAATATTTCAGAGCATATCAGTAATTGTTGTGTAATGTAATCGTAATAGTAATGAAGTCTGAGTAATTCAAGATCTAATTATATCATCTTGCTGTTAAGTTGTGCTTGACCTGCTATCCCTTTCCCATTGCCCTCCAAAGGGCACTCTCTTGGCAGTAAATGCCTACACCTCTGTCTGTGCCCTCTCACCACCTCCCTGAAAACACTGGTGCTAAGCTGTTGTAAGGGTACTCAACACTCTCCCTCTAACTCCTATTTTAGTACCTAACCAGCATGATACAGCTAATGGCTAAATATTTTTACCTAAAGAACACTAATATAAGACATTTCAAATATAGAGTGTTTTCCATACATTTCAGGGCAGGAGAGCCTTCCACCGGCTTTATTGTTATAAACATTAATTTTGGATAAAGCTCTGCTTTAATGGCTGCCTTTCTCTTAGGCAAAATGCAATGAAACTGCATGACACACCTTTTTGAGAGAGAAGCAGGAGCTGAGCTTTTGCATCCTAGGACACAACTGACTGTAGAGGGAGCTGGCCTCATTTTTTAATGCTGGTTACTCGAGCAGGTCTAAATGGAGTTTAGTACCTTTGAAGGTCAAACCTTATTATCACGGACTCAAGTTCAGATCCTAGATTTATCTTCAAATGTGTTTGTGCCCAGTGTTTTCCTACAAATACTTATAGGAAGAGCCGTCACCAAGATGTTAGTGGAAATGTCCGAAATACTATTGATTTTTTTTTTTCAGGCTTGTGGCTATGGTATGCAGGCATTTGTACTTGCCATGAACTTCTAAGGGTACCTTTTGGATTTTCCTGGCATCTGATATGCCTCTTCTCTATTTATCTCCTTTATTGACTTCCTTTTATAATTTTTCCAGTTGATTTTCTTTAACTTGACTTTACTTTCTTGATATCCTTAATGCTTAATTTCTTCACAAGAAAAAGAGGTGAAACCATTACTTCTTATTTTGTTTCCATCACCAAGGTAGTGAGAACAGTCATGTCTGTCTTAGACCTATACCTACTCTATTAAAGCAAGATTCACTGTCCGTTCAAAGACACAGCATAGTTTTATTCAAAATTATATGCGTTAGGCATAAGAGCTCCTGACATACTCTCTTTGCTCATACTGCTAATGCTGAAGGGTATATACACCTGGAAGAATACAAATATTTAACATCAGTGAGGAATGTCGTATGATCCAGGTATGCGACATTTAGTTGTTATCAAATAAAATTCTCATAACATGTCGCCTCCTTTTTCTTTACTCATTTGCATTTGAGGCAGATTGTAAGGGGCCCCCTCTTTTTCCACTAAAAAAATTGTCCTCCTCTTCAAATGCTTCTGTGCATTGCGACCTCTGCTGTGTCTTTGTATTGCTGTGACATCTACAAACCCTGGTCAAGGCCCGTGACACTCTGGTTCTTGGGCCGGATAAGCATATCAAACCGCATTTCTTTGCTCTCATTATGTCTCTTATAATGACAAAACACAGCAGTAGAGTTAAGACACATAGGCTGCAACTCCTCTTGGTCCAGCAATGGCAGGAGTAGTAGTCAATAATATTCAATAATATTATTATCTCAGGATCTAGCAGTCTTTGTTGCACACTGGGAACCACAGTGCCAAGCAGTGAAGCAAGCACAGAGCAAAGGCACTTTCCGCTTTCGGGGACTGCAGCGTAGCAGAAAGAGGAGGGCTTGAACATATGATAGAGCACAGGAAAGCAGTAGGAAGGCACTGACGAAACAGAGAGTATTCATAGTCAAAAAAGCACATGGGCAGCCTAATGCTGTCATGTTGTCCATGGACAGCTGCAAAAATGGCAAAACCAGCTGTACTTCCACAAGTTGTCTTCTGAGTATTCCTCAGCCATTACTTGAGTACACAAAAATACACCAGCTGGTACAAAAAACCAGAAGTCCATTCCTGTGGATGAAGCTGGGAACAACTCTGCAAGGCTGGTACCTGCAAGGCAGGGATGTGCTAAGCAATCTGAAGCCCCAGGCACATACGAAAAATATCCCAGGGAAAAGAACCATGGTCCTTAAAGTCTTCTGAACATCTGAGTTCTCAGCTATCAGGGATGGGCAATGGCTCAGAAGGTTTTGTCAGTGATACCAGGAATCATCTTGATCATCATCATGACTAGGCTTCGCGGACGAAGATTTGAGAAGGGCTCTACCCACGCTTGCTACAAGCGCGCTGATGGCTAAAAAGGCCAATGCGAGATAGACAAGTCCGGTTGCAGAAGGCACAACAGAAAGACTCCCCAGGTTATATCGACGAGATGTGATTCTTTCTGCGCTACCTTTTCTCCTCGAGTGTGTTCTCAAAAGCAGTAGCAGCGTTATAGATGGTGTGTCTCCAGGCCTCCCGATTGGAGGCCTGGGTAGACCAATGGTGGTGATCAACATGGCCAAGGCTGAGGGATTGTTTCAGGCAGACTTTGTACCTCCTCTTCGGGGCTCCTCTCTTGTGGCAGTTAGTGGCAAGCTCCCCATATAGCACGATATTACGGAGGCGGTAGTCCTGCATCCTGGAGACTTGTCCTGCCCAACGCAGCCGTGTTCTCAGCAGCATGGCCTCAATGCTCGTGACTACTGCCTGTTCAAGGACAGATGTGTTGGTCACACAGTCAGTCCAGTTGATGTTTAGGATTGTACAGTGGCAGTGCTGACGGAAACGTTTTAAGAGACGCAAGTGGTGCCAGTAAATTACCCAGGATTCAGAACAATATAAAAGAGTAGACTGTACAATGGCTCTGTAAATGCTGATCTTTGTACTTTTCTTCAGGTGTTTGTTTTGCCACACTCTTTTATGGAGTTTACCAAAAGCCTTGGCTTAGTGCTGTGGCTTAGCAGTCAACATGGGAAAGCACTTAGCCTGGAATTAGTAGCTCTGACCCAGACCAGTTCTCCAGGTAAAGAAATCCCTGGAAGAAGTTGAAAGAGGAGTGATGGCAAGGACAAGGCAGTGGGGTACCCTTGCCAGACCTGGTGCTCTGGTAGACTGCAGCAAGAAAAAAGGGCACATACCATAGATACATAGCATATTGTGTCACTTGCATTTTGGGACAGGTATAAAACAGCATGTTCCAGCCTCTTCCAGCTCCTCCACTGTCTTCAAGATCAATGAGGGAAGTATTAGAGTTCAACATGAGGGTGCTGCACATCCCCTGGCAGTGATGCGAACACATAAGGGAGCTCTGGTATTCATATGCAGGGCTGCTGGGCTGACTGCAACGGCGCATGCTCTCATCTACTAACTCAGTCTTTAGAAGATTTTTATTTGCCCAGAACTATTTAACTGCCATTTTAAAACCTCATGACAAGATTTCAGCAATTAAAAACACTTTACACCATTTTTACCTCCCTGCTTCATTTCAATATTGAAAGAACAGGTAATTCATATGTATTATTGAACAGTGGAGACAAGGATAGAATAAAAAATCAGAGAAGTTTAAGCTAAATAGAATATACTCAAAACTATATCTGTTATGGTCTTGCACAGCTCAGAAAGACCTAGTCAAATTGCCCCGTGATATCCAAATTATCCTCTTTAGTGTTTAGAAATGAGATGTTAAGGAAGATCTTTGGCAATATTTTGTCAGCAGATAAGCTAGCTAAACATTAACTTCGTTTTTTGCAATCCCTAATCAGAGGTTTCCATTCATACAGCTGCTCTGTACTCTGAACTTTGAGTTAATGTGCTTCTGTTTTACAGGAAAGCTTTGCTCATGTTGCTTTTGGGATTTGCAGACCTCAAAATGTGACCTTCTTCTGCCGACTCGGGTGGCAACCTGATGATGCCTTGCTTAGGTCATATTAGTCAGTGAGTTCATGTCAGGTCCAATGCTTAGCCTGTTGGAATGACTTGTGGATTCCCAGTTAAGTGCACCATTGTGAAAATAGAATTTTACTGAAAAAAGGAAGAATTATGATTTGTAAAATCACACTAAATGGACAAAAATATTTCCAAATACCTGTAGAGAGGTGAAATAAGTCTGAATAAATTGCTTTCCCCTAAAGCAGACACAACCAATAGAGTACCTACAAGTTATCAAGAGTCTACTTCCGTGAAAAAAATCTAATAGAAAACCTGACATTTTGGTATTTCTGGATAGTATATCAATGTGGCCTCTTTTCTTCATTAAATAAGACAGTTACACTGTTCAGTTTTGTTATTTATCAGTACTAAGTATTAATAAGTAAATCATAGCAGCAGAAGTGTAAGATTTGAATTATGAAGACTGACAATTTTGGTATGTTAAAATGTTTTGTGATTTCTTAGCAGTGTGGAGCAAATGTAGTTAAACTGTTTGTGGGACATATGTATTGTTCAATGGTCAGAGTAGCTCTGTGGCTTTTTGGTCTGTCATTGATCCTGGTCAGCCAAATGGGTAGAGCAAAACTGCAGGATATGAAGGGGATGAAGCACCTGATAATATTCTCTGTCCATCCGGGTCTGCCTGAATTCTGAGAATGTTTTGTGGACTGTGCTGTGCCACACAATGGAGCCATGTTTTTTCTTCCTCTGCCAAATTCTGCTGCTATGATACTTGTTAAAATGCAATGAGAACTTGGGGCAAGTCTTGCTTTCAGTGTTTTGGATATCTGACCCTCGTGTTGAAGTGTGCCTCTGCAGACCTAACCTGTCTCTTTGATGTCCTGAGATCCTAGGTTTGAACTGCCTTGCTTAGCTGCCTTTCCAGCCCTACAAACCACCGCTCCTTAGGCTTTTTCCAGGGGTACTGAAGCCGTCCAATATCCCTCCTATTCTGGCCCTACTAACAGTAGTTATCTCCTGAGCATTCTTCCCTTATGGACCTTTAGAAAGTCTACCTACAGCCTATTTCCCCTTACCTATGTGGATTTGCTTCTCTCTAGGATCTTTCTGTGCCCATTTAAGAAGATGTAATTTCTTCCTGAGAAACTGTATAGAGCTTGACTTTTAAATTCACTGTGATTCGCTACCCCCACGAGCACATTTCTTTTACCATTTTTGATGTCAGCTACAATCTACATTCTTTTTGCATGTGTACCAAGCTACTGCTATGCAAAGGATTTCCAACAGATTGAAGCAAAACCTGGTAACTGCTTAAGATTTAGCAGTATAATTTCATTTGGTTTTTAGTGTCTCAAGAATAGTAATCATACATTACTCTGCAGTAAAGCCATTATACCTGTGGAAAAAAAATTCCTATTAATTTTTCCAGTGGTAAAGGGATGACCAGTTTTAGCTGCCTAACACTTTAACATGAAGCAAAAGAGCATGGCCATATTGACCGAAACTACCTCTCCTAGGAAGGCTGGTGAGAAGCAATAGCCCACGAAAGGACCCTGATTTGCTTGAATAGCACTTAGTATGGATGGGCTACATCATTATGAATATCTTTATTTATTTAGATTTACCTGTGTAGTCACTGAGGGATAGCAGAAGCACATAATATCATGTGCAATTACAGACTTCATCTTTCTCCTTGTGGGAGGAGGCAGGACAGCTTTCATTAAACATCTATTTATCCTATGCTAAGAACAGTACACAACTGATCAATAATCTGGAAAGCAGAATATACCTTTTATTCAAATTAACAAAAACTCAAAGGGAAGTACAAGCACAAGGCGTCAGACTCTGATGTCCTTGTGGCCAAACAAGAGCACTAAATACGGTGTGGTGAAGGGAAATAATAAACACAAGGGAGCTAAGGGATCACACAGTGTCATTAAAGCACGAACATGAGGCAAAATTTAGAGAAAATAGAAAGAAAGAAGGAAAAGTAAAGGGGAGAAGTCTGATGAAGTACTGCCGGGCTTGTATGGAACCGGGTGGATTTTCCTCTGCAGAAGTGTCTGAGAAATGCTTGGTGATACTCAGTGCCTTGGAACACTGACCCCCAGCTCTCAGTGGATTTTCAAAGTTTCCACATCTCAGATGAACATATCTGAAGCTATATGATATGTTGATATGAATGTATGTTATATCCAGTTATAGGGTATATACTAGGCCAGAGTAGCCTGTAGAAAAACAGCAGTGATATTTTGGGACTTCTCAAGATTGAAGTGGCTGTGCAACTCGTATTTTTATTGCCACTGTCCCAGTTCCTACCAGCTTACCCGATTTTTGTCTCTATGAAGGTGATGAGAAGAGCAGAACTATGAGGTGTTTTTTGAGTTAGTTGTACTTTCAGAGGATAGTAAGATTTTGGTTTTTTTGTTTCAGGTCGGTTTTTTTTTTGGTTTTTTTTTTTTTTGTTTTTTTTTTTTTTTTTTTTTTTTTTTTTTTTTTAAATAAAGGACCATTATTCATTTCCTTTCTAAATGAAAACTTTTACCTTCTCTTTTGTGGATGCTTTCCCCTTCAGGTTTGCTGTTTCATACTCAATACCTCCTAACAAGAATGCTTAAAATTACCTATTGCTGCTCAACAGTTAGAACACATTGGACAATAGAACAGTTGCTAGTGGTGGAAGGGAGCTGAGCAAACAATGCCACCAGTACACTACTTGCTGCTGTGTGGGCCAAATACACACAGGGACAGGCAGGACTGTCTCTGAGGGTGTATCTCACCCTCGATCTGTATCTTCCCATGCAGAAGACCTTAGGGTGATTTGATAAGACTTCATTTGTTTGAGGAAAGAGAAAATATGTTTTGAGAGAATATGTTAAGACAGGGCCTCAGTACAGAAACAGTAAATTATGCTAATTTGCCCCGTGCTTATTTTACAACAAACAGAGTACTTTATGTATAAAAGACGGACATCCTCCTAGCTCGTATGCACTGCCAGCAACTACCAGTATTGCCCCAGAAGTGACTGATTCATTCCTTTTAAATCTAGTCTCACAAGCTTTTTGCTTCGCCACAGAGCATAAACTCTAAGTTATTTTCATGGTCAAGTATAATTGCCTTTGACAAAAATAACCTCCTAGCAGCCAGCCCCAGCTTTTAGCTCTATAGCTATTTCTGAAGTGTGAGCCATATGTACTTATAGTTCTGCTGATGAACGATGGGAATTAGAAGTCAGTGTACAAAAGAGCCGAATATTTACTCTTTCGTAAGACAAAGCCCTCAATGAAAGATAGATCTGGTACATTCAACTAAAATTGAGTTTGTCTCTCATGATTCCCTAAGCATGCCATATTCTTGTAAGCGTAGGGAAAGAATTTATGGACACCAAAGATTCTAGGTGATAGACATGATGACGTGAAAAATGTGGTTAGTTAGTGATAAGGCATTTGCATTTTACAGACTGAATTTTCAGATTCAGGTAATGCATCTCTCCATTCTGCTTCTTATAATGCTTTTCACAAAACTTGCATTTGCAGAGTCAATCAGCAGGAACAGGACTGCTCTTATTTCCACAGATGAAGAAATTGCATCACAGAGACGCCAAATGATTTTCCGTCAGTCACACAGAGTCAAAAAACAATCTACGGGAACATCTGGTTCATCTCCTTGCCTAGATTTTTAGGTTGCTTGGGATTGCAGTTTGCTTGGGATGAAGAATAGGAAGAGGGTAACACCACTGTTTCTGATAATTGTAACAATTGTTAACAAAATGTGAACCATCATTACAAAATAATTGTGCCAGTCTCAGTCCTTCTTGATGCTGGGAGTAGCACTGCAATCCTCTGTGCCTTTCTGAAACCATGCAATTTTTGTCCCTCTTCCTGCTCTCTAAGGAGAGAAGTCACAAGTTCTGTGGATGTATTTCCTCTTTTTGATAAACTTTTTTGTGAGTGATTAGATTATGTCATTAGATAATGAATGTGATCATTCGAATCTAACTCCCTATATATGTGCTTCCACAACCTTTCAGAAGTCAGAAAGACTGAATGCTAACTCCTTACAAAGACCAAAATTTGTCTAACCAAGTTCTTAGATAAACTTAGAAGGAGACTACGCAGACTGTCATCTTTCTTTCCTAGGGTGCTCAATTTCTGTCAGATTTTAAACAAAATAAGTGGAGGGAAGTAAAGAAAGGAGTCCCTAACCCATGACCTAAAGAAGAAAGTAAAGTGAAATGAGTAGAGTTTTTAACACTGCAGGGATCCATTTCTTTAAGTAAAAAGAAGTGTAATAGATTTTAAAATATTTAACCTAGTAAACCTACTCTAGTAAACATTTCAGATAATTCATTGCACTTGAAAAGAATTTGTTACCTGAGATAGGCATGAAGGAAAGCTAGAATGATTCAAACCCAGGACGGTGATGCATTCATAGTAGGGTCTCTGTTATTTTCTGGGCCAATACTTCCTATAATTTTCTGGATCCAGCTTTTTCCTAAATTTGGTGGCAACTGTGCTGTAAGCATAAGGAGTAGGCATGGAGGGTGGGTGGACTATGGAGGTGATGGAGGCAAACTGGTATTCAGGGTGGTATTAGCATATGAAATAGCACCAGGAACCAGAGCCTTTTCCAAAGGAAAGCATCACCTCCAAGACAGAGAAGAGACACGAAATGTTGCAGGAAAAATGGTGTTTTCCTTGAGTAAGCTGTACTAAGTTCTTTGCATCTGGGTGTTGATAGATAACAAATTTTTACAGCAAAGAAAGATGGCTCTGGGCCTTCTAAGCTCAACTCCTGTCTTTTATTTGGTCTTTGGGGGTTCTCTTTCTTTCTCATTCTTGATTTTCTTCCTCTAGTCTTTGATTTCAGAAGAGAGAGGGCCATTTAGACTTCTGAAACTGCAGTGTTTGAAGCTCAAAACAACTCCCCATTACTCTTAACAGGCGGCCACTTGTACTCAGTGGGAGTAGATTACGGAGGCAGAAGACAGTCTGGGGAGCTGAAAGGAACTCTTTCTGGTTCTATGCCTTTAACTTTGCTTGACTGCTTTTCATATTCTGTGGAACTTGCTCTGCACTTTTAACTATTCAGAATAGAACTGGTCATGCTATGAGATGATGACGAGGGGATTAATCTTTCTCCCCTCTTTCCACCAATGAGGGGATGTTAATTTTCAGGGTGCATGAACTGCCCAAAAAATTGAGAACACACTTCAGAAGAGGCCATAGCAAAGACACATAAAGTCTAGTTTGGACATTAGAGTTTATATTCTGAGGATCCTGGCTCTTTCATTTCCAGCACATGCTCTCCTCTCCTCTTCATGTTTTGCTTTCATTTCTCACTGAGAGGGGGTAAGAAGAAGAATATTTGGATATGGCTTGATTGCAAACAATGTCTTTTTTTTCACACATGCACACCAGAAAAAGAAACTTGGTTGGAGTCCCAAGCCAGTAAACGGAGTGCAATGCTACGTCTTTGTACCTTAGAACATTTGGCGGAACATCACCCCAAAAAAGTGTAACTTTCCTGAAAGAAGCATTTTCTCCCTGCTACCAACTTCCTGAAGCTTTGCTAGCCTTGGGTCTACAAGCAAAAAGCCCTTCAAAGAACCACAAAATAAATCAGCAAATCGTAGGATGGTTTGACTCAGAAGAGACCTGAAGGACCATTTAATTCCAAATCCCCTGCCATGGCTAGAGATACCATCCAGTAGACCAGGTTAAATGAGAAAAAACTATCTTTCAAATATGATGCCATTTGTACTGTAGTCTCCGTATCAAAAAACATAGAATTAACAGGGTTGGAAGAGACCTCCGCGATCATCAAGGCTAACCCTTGATCCAACGCCACTGTGACTACTAGATCATGGCACTCAGTGCCACATCCAGCCTGATCTTAAAAACCTCCAGGGATAGTGAATCCACCACCTCTCTGGGCAGGCTATTGCTATGCCTGATCATTCTCTCTGTAAAGAACTTCTTTCTAATATCCAGCCTAAACCTGCCCTGGCAGAGCTTAAACCTGTGCCCTCTTGTCCTGATGCTGATTGCCTGGGAGAAGAGACCGACCCCCACCTGGCTACAACCTCCTCTCAGGGAGTTGTAGAGACTAGGAGCCTTCTTTGCTTGCTGAAATTCTTTCCTAGTTTCAGCTGTTTTCAGGGATATGCAGAATTATTAAGTCATCTACATTTCCCCAAATTTTTTTTGCCACCCTGTGGCACATCTGCTGCATGGTGAGACAGTAAAGAGTGTGTGGCACAAGTGGAATAAGTCTCTTGTATGCTGCCCTAAGAGTATTTAGAGTTGTCTGATTTCCTATGTAACGTACTAAATGCATTTTGGTGTTGCCATTAGACATTACAAAGTCAACAGTAATAGCTCTTTATGTGAATCTAACGCTCATCTAACACCCAGTGTTTACCTCAAGCAAACAGCCCTTTGGTGTTTGCTCAAAGTTCACCTCCTTCATGTTACTTTGGTTTCAGTCAGAACTGATGTCTTTCAAAAGTTTCTTCTCCCATCCCTTGAAAAATTTCTTAATGGAGATGCATACCAAATCCCATTAGCACCAACAGATGCTGTTGAACAAACTATAGTAGATGCTAACTTCTGTTCCTGAATATGTTAAAATATCATGACTTACAGGTTTTCCAGTGGTCAAAAAAATTAAAAGAAAATATTCCTCTAGTTACTTTATAATTCTATTATTTAGAAGTGCTTTGGAGACAAGCGTAATTTATCGGATCAGTCAGGTCCAAAAAGTTTTCCCAGCAGATGCCAAACTCTGGTTTAGGAGAACCACCTTCCTTATGGCAGCGCTTACAAACTCTGTCAGTAATGCTGTTCATTGGTACTTTTCATTATCTAGAACCAGAATTTATTTGATTTACCCATAATGATTCTGATTTCTTTCAGCACTTCGCTGACGCCTGCCTGTGTTAATGTGCTGAAATCTGGAAGATGGGGAATCATATCCTCTTGTGTGCCTTTGGTGTTGCTTCCCACATGAAAAGGCCTTCTGCAGTGCCAAGGGTACCTGACACATGTGTCTGCCAGTCCCTGACATTGTGCAAAGCTCATTTTTGGAGGGAATGGGAAACACTTACGGCTGAGAAGTAGATGCAGAGCTGAGGACAGTGGATTTGGAAAAGTATTTGGCTGCTTCTAAGGCAGAACTGAAATGTTTCTCTGCCTTTGGCACATAAATTTTACATTCATTTTACAGGATTTTGGGAACCTTTTGGTTATATCTGAATCTGATAATATTTTCCATGCCTTGCATTTTACATATTTTGCTTTTTCGTGTTTAAAACTATTTTCATGTGCAGGAATGGCTTGGGGAGAATGTACACTCCAGTGATAGCAGTCCTTTTTGGTATTTAGCAAAATTGTGACCTGCACTCTTTTATCAGAGGGATTAGGAAAAAAATTTTGGCAATATCAATTGTGGCACCACTTGGCTGCTTTTGACTCCAGCTCGTATTGAAGTTCCAGAATGTCTAGTACAGCAGCACTCAGAGGCAGTGTGGCTTCATTCAGGCCATGATAGTCCACTGTCAGACTCTGTGGTCCATTCGACTTTCATACTGGCCATACGGGGCTCTTGAAGGGTGAACAGGTCTTGCTGAGCACTCCTTGCTTCTCCAAATGATGAATTAGCTCAGGGATGGGAGTTATGGTATCTCGGTGCAATGTTGCTGTCAGTACACTGATGGTAATTGGCACTCGCTGGTCTTCAACTTGCAGCTCTACAGTTGCAATCGTACAATGAAAAAATCTTCTGAGATGTCAGGCAGGGTAGATAATTGTTTGATCACACATCCATGGGAGGCTGCAGGCTTTAGATTTAGGTTCCAGGAGTAGAAGGCTCCCAAATTCCTCCTTTCTTTAACAAAGAGATGAGGACAAAATGGTGATGATGGGTTGACTCACAGTTTTTTATTTTTTGTCTCTAACAGAAGTGATGACAAAAAATTCCAAGGCAATTTGTAATATACAGATATATATATTACATAAATTAAACTGACATTAGAAAAAAGGAAAGAAAAGACTTTCACAGCTTTTTGCTTTCATTCTAGCATTGAGGTGGTTCCATATGTGCATGAGGGATATATCTGCATGGTTTCACTATTGCAAAGGTCCATCTGGGCTCAGATTGTGTGTGGGCACAATTTTGCAAGTGAAATCAGTCAGAAATTTTCCAATGACACCCTCCTAAATAAGGTATATCCTCCAGAAAAGCATGCTATTTTATACAGAAGGAGGAGGTGAATGTAGGCTGTCAGGATTTAAGCCAACTAAAAAGAGCTCACTGTCAGGAAAGACTCTTTGAGCAAGAAGCCTGTGTGACTTTAAACGAAAATTTTGTAAGATGCCTTGATTCTTTGTTACAGTTGATACAGAGTAACTTTAGACTCTCTTCTTTCCTCACTAAGGATCATTCAGTCAGAAAAATAGAGAAAAAAATGCCCTAAGGCCAGTAATCTCTGAAGGCTGAAGCAGGTCATAGAAGATAAACATTTTTGCAATATAGTCATTGGGAAAATGCAAATAAAGAGTAAAAGAGGGGGAATCATGGGCTGCTTATGGATATTCTGGAAGCAGACAAATAGACTGACTTAATTGGATAAGTTATTAACCATAAATTATTTTTTCCACCTGGATATTTAAAAAGTCTCTTTGTCCTTTTAGCCATTTTGTATTTCTTCACAGATTTTACAGGTAAATTCAGGACTGGTTACTTAGGTAAGGGATTTTAATAAAGGAACTTGGTAAACTAGCCAACTTGATTACAGTGGCTTCCTGCCCAAGGGCATTTGCCACAGATTAAATTACACAAGGAAATAATTCAGATGTGACTCTGAAAAAACCACATGACTAGCTCTGAACCTTTATAAAAACCTGTATTTCTTTTTGGCCCAAATAGAGTCAGATCAATTCTCCTTGATCTTTACTTAAAAATGCTGATTTTAGACCAAGTAAAGCAGACGTATCTTTATCTATAAAGTTAAGATATTTTGGAAGATTGATCTGAACTGTAGATAGCTGTTAAGTGACAGTGTCCTTTCAGTACTCTAAAGGAAAGCAGGAACTGACTTACTCACTGGCCAATTTATTTATCTTCAGCTATTGCACAGAGAGAGAATTGTTGTCCTGGGAGAGCCCCACTGGTGTTAGAAAACAGTTAGAGGAAGGTTGGTCAAAAAAAAAAGGTTTAGCATTAAAGTTCAGCTCCTCTTTGAACTGTTTAGGAAAGCTTTGCTTTCTGCCCCATCCAACTTTTCAGTAAAGTGAGATCACAGCAAATTGGACACTTTTTTTGCCTGTAAGTCACCCAGAGCAGTGTACTTCTTCAGAGAGAATAGTTTGCTTCTGAGGGAGGGAGGATAAAGCCCTATTCTTTGCCTGATTTCCATGGTCATCTGTCCCCAACCTTCGCCCCGTGAGGGCACAACTCACTTACTTTCTGAAGAGAAATATCTCTTCAGATGTTATCACAGCTTTCCTCTGCATGGATTTCCTCTTTTGCTGTAGTTCACATGGAATGCAGAATTGACAATGTTGGTCCCACCACCAACAATGCTAGGATTTTTTATTTGCTTACCAAAATACTTCTGATCCGGTACCAAAGATTCTTCATGTATGAGAGATGAAGATGGGTGAGTGTTGATAGCTGCTGTGCTTCATAGCCTCTCCACTCCTTGCTCTGTGCCTATATTTCTTTTTAACACTTCTTGTTCCATAGCAGTGCTTTCCTGGTCACTTATCCTTCAGCTGCCTTAGGAGAAAGGTGCAGGGATCCAGCATTGTAGGGAGGAAGGTTGCTGTTCTCTTTTAGGGGTCTCTTCCCCTTTGATCTTGGTTAATGCAGAGATGCAAGGCTTACTTGTAGAACTAGACAGTGGTGCTTCTGCGTTGTTTTAGGGAAATGTGAGCCATGCTCAGGTCAGGCATAACCCTGTGGAGAAGGGGTGTTCTGAAGAGGGTCCTCTGCCACAGAGTGAGGCTGCTCTTGGCTCATCAAATCGCTCTGCATTTGTGCCTTACACATATATTTGGAGAAGAGGGGCAGGTCTCTTTCTTAAATGATTCTCGATGTTCTGTCTTTCTTAGAATGACCTGTAATTAATACACCAAAACAGCAAAGAAGGCATACAGTGAACAGATATCTAGTAAATCTGAAGGTGTTTTTGCTTGACTGTCTTTTGGGAGTCGTGTGGCTTGTTTACTGGAAATCATTTTGGTATTTTGAGGAGGGAGTTGGCCACTTATAGAGACAGTTCTGAACATCTCGGGAGATGTTGTCACAGTTATCTCTTTGTTCCCAACAGCAGCTTAGTTCTGGTTCCTTCCCAGTGCTGTGCCTCCAGATTGACATGATGCGGTGTTAAGTGGCAGTGTTGGGAACTGGCACCAGGGATGCCTCAGGTATGCCCTACTCAGAGCTCACAGCTATCAGATACTATGATGATAAATATGCCTGTGTGGCCATCCATCTACTTAGAGACATAAAACTGCAGCCTTTGTCTTTCTTGCTTATGAGCTTGAGAATGTAAACTTTGAAATGTACTTCAATTTTGCAAATATTACCTTCTGCTTTTAAACGTTCTTCAGGAATCTTATAAGCAAGGCTGAACAGTTTTTGCATTGAGCTAAATTGCCAAAATACAATTGGGTTGTGACTCAGAATATCCGGCTTCTCTTCAATACTCTGCTACCAAGATCCTCTGAAACTGTTAGCAGATCCCTTCTTTTGGCTGTACTGCAGTGAGGTGAACTAACAGCAAAGTAGGGGAATTTCATCAGTAATTTAGCAGATTTCAGCTATCTCATTTCCAAGTCTCACACTCAGAAGACTCAAAATCCTTCTGTTCCTTCAAGTAGCTTTGGGGGGGTCCCAGTACTATTTAGAAGTTATGCCAGAAGGAACCCTTTCCCTTCAAGTGCACAGCACAGCCTGATGTCTTCCAAACGTAAAGAAGCTCCTCGGGAATATCAAGTACTCTCTGTAGGAGTAGTTAAGTGTGTGAGGTCTTGAAGGACTTTAAATAAGGAGTACAAATCAGAAATTACACTGGTCTACCCAACAAATATTCCTGTATAAAGGAACTAAGCTTTTCAGATCTGTTAGAGCTAAAAGACAAAGCAGTTCGGACTACAAGTTTTTAGGGTGTGTTAAAGAGAAAACTGGAAAGTAGTTAAAAAGATAAGTACAGTCATACAACAATGTACGTAGAAGAAACCTCCAAAAATTCTAGAGGCTTTTCTGTTTCCAATCCACAAACCTAAATCACTTCCCCAGGGAACTGGTTCTCCCTACAGCTGGCTCAGTCCTTCTGATTATTTCCTTCTAGATGAGGACCAGAGAGGAAAAGCAATAGATGGAGACATGCTGGTGATATGGGTGTAGTGGATTGACCCTGTCTGGATGCTAGGTACCTACTAAAGCCACTTTCTCACTCTCCCTCTGCAACTGGACAGAGGAGAGAGAAAAAAACAGCTAAGGATTCATGAGTTGAGATAACAGCTGGGAGAGGTAATTTACTGATTACCTTCACAGGCAAAACAGACTCAAAGTGGGGATAGAATTAAAATTTATTACTAACAGGATAAGACCCAAAGAGTGAGAAATAAAACATCTTAAAATACACCTTTCCCCCACCCCTCCTTCCTTCCATGTTCTCCCTCCTCACCCCAGCGGTGCAGGAGGATATGGAAGGGAGTTTGTTTTCAGTTGTTTCTGCCGCTGCTCAGCAAGAGGAGTCCTTCCCTGCCCCCATGGGGTCCCTCCCATGGGAGACAATCCTTGATGGGCCTCTCAAGCGAGAGTCCATCTGTTGGGCATCAGTTCTTCCCAATCTGCTGTCCCATGGGTCACTCCTCCATGGGGTGCAGTCCTTCACAGATGAGCTGTACTGATGTGGGTACCCCAGAGGGCCCACAAGTCTTATCCGGGAAAAACCTCTTCCAGCATGGGCTTTCCTCTCCAAGGGCTGCAGGTCTCTGAGAGGACCCTTGTCCAGCCTGGGCCTCCCAGAGGGTCACAGCTTCCTTCAGGCCTCCACTTGCTCCAGCATGGGCTCCTCCAAGGGCTGCAGGGGGGTCTCTGCATGCCAATGGTTCTCCCTGGGATGCAGGGGCACAGCTGCCCCACCATGATCTGCACCACGAGCTGCAGGACCTCAGCTCTGGCGCCTGGAGCACCTCCTGCCCCTCCTTCTGCACTGACCTTGGTGTCTATGTTGTTGTTCCCATGTTCTCACTATGCTCTTCCCTGGCTGGAACTCTTTCTATGCAACAATCTCTTTTCTTAAATATGTTATCATCACAGAGGCGTTACTATCACTTCTAATTGGCTTGGCCTTGGCCAGAAGCAGGAGGTCCATCCTGGAACTGGCTGGCATTGGTTCCAAGGGACAGGGGAAGCTTCCGGCAGCTCTTAGCAGAAGCCACTGCTGTAGGCTGCCCCACTACCAAAATCCAGCCACAGAAACCTACTACGATGGGAGAGAACAGTACTTAGAGTACTGACTTTATTGGGGTTAAACTTAAAGCTCAGTGCTTACTGCTTAATGCTTCTGAGGCTATTTCTGAAGCTGAAGGGAAAGATAATTATTATTTTAATTGTTAGTTTACCGAACTTTGTAGAGGGGCATTTAACAATTTAAAAATCTCCAAATAGCCCATGAGGAAGTGTTGGTTCTCTCCAGATTTTCAGGGGAATAGGCAGGCTATCTTGTGTCTTTTTTTCCAGAGCTCCAAGTGATAGGGAAGTTAAGTACAGTAGGATTACAGTTCTTTTCCATAAAAAAAAATCAATAAGAACTTGCATTAAAAAATTGTTAAAAATTTCTCTCAGTCTTTCATTTCTGTGTAGATATCTGATGTCATTCCCATGTGGTTGAGGTGGAGTTAGAGTGGGAGAAGAGAACGTACAAAACAGTCTTTGTCTGCACAGTTCTATAGTAATGGTCCATAATAAGAAAATATTTTAAGTGTTTCAGCTTGATGTTGTGTTTTTGTGATTATGACTGTGTGTTTTTCCTGACACAGGAATAAAATGAACATCTATTTCCTTACTCCTTGCACCATAGGGTTGATGGTACTCCCCCCCACCTCCAATATAATTTTAAAAAAATAGAGGAGGGGCCTTTTTACTGCTCTAATCACCCCTCCTTTGTGCTGGAAATAGCTCAGCCAGGACTACCCAGGTGGTATGTTTTCATCAGTGCTGCTTTACGTCAGGCCAAGCAGAGGTCAGGCTCCCCAGAAGATCAAATAAAGCACAGTTTATCTTCCCTTCTGGCTGTTAGTTTTATGAGTATTCTGAGTTGGATTCCCCTTCACAATGCAACTACCCCATTTTAAAATTTTGGAGTTGCTAACGCTTTTGTTTTCTTAAGGAGAGGACTGTTACAAGCCTAAGTTCCATCTGCAGCATAGCCTGAATTTAGCATAAAAAACAACCAACAACTGAAAAGCAACTGGAATTGGTACAACAAACAATAGGATGATGGTACCCACCACACGCACACAGACACTTGGCTCTTGCTGACTGAAGTAACTGATCACATGCACAAATCAAGAGAATGAAAAAGTTTTCCTACTCTATTTCCTAGAATAACATCCAATATGTACAACAGAGCAGTTCCTAAACCATGCCCTGCTAAGCATCCTCTCCCATGGGAGAGAAACCCTTCTGCACCAGCCCTTTAGGGTTTGATATCCCTGCTCAGTGCCTTATGCTCGTACTTGGATGACTTCTTTCTCCACAATAGCCTTGGCCACCAGCAAATTTTGTCAGGTGCTTCTCTTAAAAATCTAACAAAAATATATCCAGAGTACTCTCCCAGTCTTTCCTATTAGCAATAGCTTTAAAATATCTAAGCAGTTTACTTTAAGCCACTCCTTCACCTAATTCCATATCTCTAATCAAATTATCCTGCTGCTAGCTGTTGCCTCAGTAACAGCTGTTGACTCAAGAAATTGTTTTTCTTTCGAGCTAATTTGTAATCAAGTCTACTCCACAAGCTCAGTTCTGGGGCCAGAGCTCTTGGTCTCTCCAAGCTCATCCAGAGTTTCTAAAAGTCTTAAATTTCCTTTTCAGGTTATTTCACCTGAGTAAGACAAGGTGATATCACACTGTTGAAGAGTGCAAAGCTCATTTCAGGGCACTTCAAAATCAATTTAAAAAGGTTCACGGCTCTTTTATATACTCCAGAAAGGTGTTGATTGAGACAAGGCAACCTATCAAGTGAGGTGTAATTTTGTTGCTGAGTGGCAGGCAAGAGTTGGCTTTTTTATCATGGAAGTGAAAGAAATATTAATAATGTTTTTGTTTGCTGAAAGAAAACCCAGGGGGAAGGGAATATCAGTTTTCTGCTCACTAGAATGGCTAATTGCTAATAAGCTTCTGTCTCCAAGTCAGTTCTAAAAAAAAAGAAGCATCTTTACTCCAGTATAGTGAAGTACTTTTGCCATGATGCTAATTTATTCTTAAAACAAGACGTTGCCAAATGAGAATTCTTGTTTGTGTTATAATAGACAAATAATATCTACTAGGGCATATAAATAATTAAATGGATACTAGAGTAGGATCTTGTTCTCCTATATCCCCCACTGACAGATATAGCTACTGGAACATCATACCCTTCTTAATTGCCTATTCTTGCTCTGGGGCAGTAAATGTTTAATTATTTCCACAGAGAAGAATAATTTCCACAAAAGAGATTGGTATTGATGGAGTAATGATATTGCTTGGTGAATATACTGTGTGGTTATAATACCACAATGCTCTTCCAGAAGTACAGTGTCGTTGGTCATTCCTCCCAGACGCTAGAAGTTGAAGCTTGGCATTTACAGAGTCTGAGGAAACTGCTTCTTTTAACTTTCAGAATTTTTTTCCTTTTCTGTTTGCATGTCTAATTTTTCACTTTTAATTTCATATGGGTTTTTTTCTCATGCCTTTCCTCCCCACCTCAAAGAATCTTGTGGCAGAAAGCTAAGAGATAAGGCTTTGCTAAAACAGAAAAAGAAGAAATGTAAGCAATTGCAGTTACAAGCTTAGTGTGGGTGTTTTAACACACACTCAAATGACTACCTTCTTGCCTAATGTGTAAGTCAGCGTAGTAGTCAGATGGCTATAAGAAAAGGCAGAACTAAAGAAAAAAATTAAGACTCTAAGAAGAGAAGAACCTACCCATATTCCCAGGGAGGGATGAAGACATTTTTGGTACACAAGTATTTTAGGTGAATTGTGTCTGTTTCTCCCCAGAGTTATCTAGACCAAAGGAGACAAGCTGATGAGAGTTATCAGTGGGATTCCCATGAGCATTCTGGTCTGATAGACATAGATTACTCTCAATTAACTCCTATTCCTACACAATGCCAAAAATGAAGTAAAACTGCTGAGAGGCTACTGGGTGAGACTGGAGATAGGACAAGGTTTGACAGACTCATCTATTATAGTATCTCCTCTGACAATGCTTCACCTAGTGCATGGAATGGATGCCAGATGTCTCTTCATTCCACTGAATAAGGGGAACTGAGATATCTGCCTTGAAAATTATTCAGGATTATATAATCTTGTACTACTATGACTCTTTATTTAAAAAGCTGGAGGGAAAATTGGCTTGTCACTGTCTTAATGTGAAAAATTTTTCCTTTTTTTAGGGGGAGGGGGTTTTTCTTGTTTCATTAGTTGAGTTTTGTATTTGCAGTGTTTGGAAATAGAAGGCGATTCCATTTTACTCATACTTGGTCAAGTAATGGAGCATGACAAAGGAGACCAATGGCAGGAGGGAATAAAATTTAGAAATTCATCAGATGGAAATGCGATGAATAATCTATGATAATTCAGGGATTAATGGGCTGAATCTGGTATGATCCTAGGATTTTTATTTTCCCTCCTTCCAGTCCAAGACAAAATGTCCCCTTACGGCTAAACACAGGGTAATGATGAAAAAAATCCTCATTTTTTAACCTATTTGGGAAGAGTTTTCCAGAATGAAAAGGAAGAGGAAAGCCTGTTTGAATGACTGAAAATTTAGAGGACTAAATTAACAGGAGAATGTTTCTAACTAAGTTAATATTATTTTCATGCAATATGAGCTCTGCATATATAGGCAGGCAAATATAATTTCTATTATAATCCATATTGGATGGCAGCTAATGAACTCTTGGCTTCAACGTGTTTGGATAGTGCAGTACCTAAATTCTTCCCCTTTCTGTTAATGGGAAGAACAGCAGCTAGAAGAAACATTTGCTGTGGGCAGAGTGTAGATTGCATTAGGGATCAAACATTTAAGCAGAACATTTCAACAGGAACGCAGAACCCTTTTACCCATTTTGATTTCAGCTGTGAACATGTTCCATCTTGTTTTAAACTGAGCCTCTTTGATTGCAGTCGCAAAAGCTGAGAAATACTAGAAATTAGGATTGCCTTTACCCTTGAAGCAGAGAGTCAGAAGAATGAGGTTAGATTATCCCCTTATTTGTTTATGTTAACAAATACTTGGTGTAATTTTATGTATGTGTAGGTATGGTACTCTACGCCCCAGAGTTTGAAAGTGAGTCCTTTCTAGAGGTGGCATTCTGACAGCCTTTTTGCAAAACTTTTATTAAATCAGGCATGAGCCCATGGAGACCTAAAAAAAAAAAAAAAAAGTAATATTTCAAGTTTGAATCAGAATTCTGAGAAAAAAACAGCAAAACATAGCAGCATCCCATATTTCTGAATATAAAACTATAAATAACTATGTGGAGTTAACATTACAGGTGAAGTTATAATGACCTTAATCCTCAAAACCTTAAAATATTAGGAATCCAAGTCTGAATTTTCACTAAAAAGGTAACTTTTTTTCACATGCTCGATTAGGCCCATATATTGGCTTCCATGGCTTATCATTTTTTTAGTTCTAGCTGCAATCTGAGGATTTTATTGCCTGCCAGTAGCAGCAGCAATTTTCTGTTCAGTAGTCCTGATGTATTTGACTGCCATTATGTCATAGTTCCGATTTTGCAAGGAATTTTTCTTTCCCTTCCCCATGCTGTGTGTGCTCTGTGTGTAGGCCATCAGGTAGCTATCAGGTGAACAAAAGAATCAGCCTGGTCCATTAGGCCGAGAGATTAGTCTCCTAGACAATGAAGGGGGAGGAGATGTGGGGGGCTACAGGGTGGCTGGAAGAAAGTGGGAGGTGTGGCTGGGGGCAGTCTAGGCTCACTCTGCTCTGGGCCAGCAACCGACCACCAGCTCTAAGACTGTCTGGGTCCTTCATTGGAGTGGAGCTGCTGTGTTTTTTTTTTAACCCTCCCCTGGAGGGTTTTCTTTCCCCCCCCCCTTTGCTTTTGCCTTTTCACCATTTCCCTGGGCGAGGAGCTCCCAGGGGGAAGAGAAGGAGAGACGGGACTGAGTGGAGAGGGGACTGACTAGCCAGAGTAAGTAGGGGCTGCCTGGTCCCTTTTCCCCCTCCTCCTTCTCCCTTTCCCAGTGTGTGGGAAGGGAGGAGGACGGAGTTTTTTTGGTTATTCTCTGACATGTTTTTCCCCTCCCCCAATGCCATGTGGCAGCGACCAGGAATCTCACAGAGCTACCTAGTGATGGGCACTGGACATTACAAGTTCTGCACCTCCAGTGATCCAACCGCGCCACCTGGTGAATGGTACAGGACATTACAAGTGTTGCATCTCCAGTGACCCGATGGCGCCCCCTGCTGACTGTGGTTGGAATTGCAGCAAAGGGTGCAGAAATTGAACTGTTTTCTGTTCCTTTTGCTGGTTTATTGGTTTGTTCTTAAAGGGGATTATTTGTCGGTATAGGAGTATTGTTTGGTTGTTTTACTTGTGTTTTTGTTGTTGGTGTTGTTGTTTGGTTGGTTTTTTGTGTGTTTCTGTTAATACACATATACCTTTTAATAAAGGGCTGTTATTTTCCCTTTTCCATAATCAATCAGAGCCTCTTAATTTTGGATTTATAATTGCTTAGAAAGAGAAGTTTGGGTCTTTATTCTTAACCCATCCTCAGCAAAAGACCCTTGTCTCATTTAAAGCGGTACACATGATTTTGTCTAATCATGCCTCAGTATTTTCAGTTTCCCAGTTCAAAGACTTTCACAGTTCATCTACATATTATTTGCATCCATGTGTTTTAGAGTAAACCACCTGTTAAGTTTTTTTGCTGCTCTTGGACCTTGCGTTCTAAGAAGCAGTAACTGAATTTCCTCTGTTTGCCTTCTCTGTCTTTCGTAAGTGGTTGCACCTACCATACTTCCTTGTCAGCCTCCTTTCCAATTTAAAGTACCCCAGACTAGCTTATGTGCTCTTTCAGTGAAGCTACTCCACACCTTCAACCACATTTGTCATTCTACCAGGTAGTTTTGCTAGCTTTTTCATCTGCTTTTCCTGGTGACAGAGGCCACAAACATATGCAGTCAAAAATATTCACTGTCTTTGAAACAGCTGAGCTGCTTACCAGCTTAGGAACTGATCCTCTTTGGATTGGGTACTATATAGGGACTTTCTTGCAGATTCAGTTTTGATAAGGCAGCATTGAAGTGTGAATTTCCACTGCCAACCTGCGGAAAAAAAAAAGCAGGTATGAGGCTTCTTTCTGATTGTGCTTATGGTGAAAGGTGATTCTCCAGCAGTGACATTACATATGTCCTATGTGCCCTAATACACACTCACAAAATAACCCAATGCAAGGAGCTTTGTACATTATACTTTCAGAAGAGAGAATGTACACCTCTCTTTGCCCTTATCCCTAATGAAAAAAACACTTCTTCCCCAACCCCTGCCCAAGCTTTCTCACAAAGAAACAAAAACAAAAAATGTTAAACCTTCCTGAATAAGGTGACCACTATGAAAATAGGTTTCCACCAGTCCCCAAGAATTTGCTCTCATTAACAACTGCCCTATCCTGAAAGTATGGGATTGTGGATAAGTGAGTCAAGCATCTAATCAGTCTGTCAATTTGCCCTTTCTCTCTCACTCCCACCAGTTATTTTTCAGACAGGGAAATGAACATGCAGAAGAACATTAAAAAGGAATCCACCCTGTGTAAACAATATATGTAAACAAAGGTTATTATTCAGATTCAATG
The DNA here is from genome assembly GCA_038380795.1 of Pyrocephalus nanus. Taxonomy (NCBI): domain Eukaryota; kingdom Metazoa; phylum Chordata; class Aves; order Passeriformes; family Tyrannidae; genus Pyrocephalus; species Pyrocephalus nanus. Next base: position 22,813,498 of record CM076263.1, read on the forward strand.
AACAAAGAGATCAAGAAATTCGTCATCTGTAAGAATAATCAAGCTCTCTGATTGGGAAATAGAAGTTCTGTTTTCAATTGCAAATATTGTTCAGGTGTACTGAGTGCAAATAGTCAAGCACAGAAAGGGAAAACATTTCTATGGACAAAAGCAGTCTCACCAGAACTAGTGAAAAAGTTGTCACATAAATAGCCTAGTGTATATGATCACCATTTTGCTTCTTGAACACGTGTACAAGTGCTCATCCAATACCCTCCAAAAGAAATTATTGGATAGAAGTGTTAATGTGACTTTTCTCCTACTCAGCTTTTAAAAATTAATATCCTTGGTGCAATTCTACCACCCCCTCAGAATTTTTGGACTTTGATACTGTTCCCATGCAAATGATAGGAGAAGATTTCTCTACCAGATCACATATCTTTCAAGGCTGGGAGGCCTGACCTGCAGTTTTTTTTCAGTCACATCTAAAAATGTGGTAAAGAAAGGAGAAATGATTTTAAAATATTAATTAGCAAGGAGGAAGTGCTAACTGCTTTAATTTAACAGCAGAAATAGGGACATGAATGGTAACCAGATCTATCTATAGGGTATCAAGGTAATTCTGCTGGGATTAGATGGAGTCAGTAAAGTTAAAGAGATTTTCGGCACACACAACACCCTCATATATATTTGCCCATTTCTAGTTAACATCAACTTCTGCTGGGATTGGAGTAGTCTGAAGGTCAAGCATTTGAAAACAAGAGTCAGGGATCTTTTCTAACTTGGAGTTCCCAATCAGCATATAGTTATGTTTTACGGTTAGTCTTTTATGGAGCCATATAAGATTCTAACATATTGACTGGCCTTTGTTTGTTTGTTGTTGGGGTTGTTTTTTCTTGTTGTTGTTCGTTGTTTGCTGGGGGTTTTTTATCATTTCTATGTTCAAGTGTTCATGTTTCTGAGCCAAAAGACTAAACAGCATTGAGACTTTTCAGTGTGAAGGAACAAAACTAAAATGGAGATTATAAAATACTTCTGAGTCATAAAGTACAGTCATGAAAACACCATTTCAGCCTAGTTTCTGTGTCATACTTAGATTCTGGCTGGGTTTGGTTTCCTGTTCTATCTGTCCTTGCATTGAAGTAGAACTACCATGAATGTGATCCACTGAGTAAAGGCAGCTTAGGAAAATATTGGAAGAAAAGCCTTTTTCTCCCTGCCTCGTGGTTCCCCTTTCTCAGTGGGAACCAGTTCTGAAACCAGAGCCAGGTTTATATCAGAACCTCTAGGGGTGAAAGTGTAGAGAGATGTCAGATGTGAAGTATATGCTGCAAGTAATACTCACAATTACCCAGTATTGTTATCACAGGGACTAGGAGTCCACTGTTTCAGCCTCAAGACTGTGCTGACATTAAAAAAACAATCAGGAGAAACCAGCTGCCTAATATGTGCTAATGCTTTTTGTGACCCAAAGAGCTCTGAAGGTATCAGCATAAAGAGGAAAACACACATGTTGAAATGGGCATAGGCATGCATCAGTCAAGAGCTACATATGTATTACGAGGTAGGGAAGCACTTTCTTTGAGTTTCTGGGATCAGGCATGTTTTTCAGATGCATCCTGATTTCATATCTGGGCACAAGCTAGCCACCACCTTCCCTTGCAGCTCCATTGCCACAGAAAACAAGCCAGGTGCACAAGTGGGAGCAGCTTTAGGTACTAGAGCTGGTTTTCCTGTCTGTGGCCAGAACAGTAAGCTTTGAGGGCAGTCAAAATAACCACAGTCCTTTTTTTTTGCCTAGAGATGAATACATCAAAACCAATGCAGAAATCATAAATTTTTACAGTAAGGTACAAATTAGTAGACCAACTTTTCAAGTGGTAGTAAGGTACAAATTGGTAGTTTGATAGTAATGTACAAATTGGTAGACCCACTTTCTGTGGTAGACCCACTTTTCAAGCTCCAGGGTGTGTTTTCTGGAAAATCCCTGAAGCAGTGTGTTTCACTTGTTACTTTTTACTGAGATACTGACATGGATTTATCTCTCTTCTTTAGATACTTTTCACAAATTTTATACCAATTTTAAAGGGACACTTGAATTTTAGAAATGTAGGGAGTGTGGCATTTTGAAAGGAAGACTATTCATTATCACAGCCTGGATAAGAAGCTGAACACATATTCCATTAATTAGCTTGCCTTCAGACCTGGGGTCATGTTAATGATTGTATTCAGCTAAGAAATGTCAGGTTAATCTTAGGTAGTGCTCACAGATATTACAATCATGGTGTCTCCATCACAGATGTGCTGAAAGCAGCATGTGCATACACATTGCTATAGATGCTGGGAAAAAAAGTGAGGGAAAATTGTTCATTTAATTGCCACAGCTAACCACCTTCCCCAGCAGAAGAAGCTTCTTCAATTATCTTAACAGAGGATGTGCTCTTCTGCATGTGACACCAGAAAAGAGATTCTTGTGAAAAATTTTCTATGAAGACTTTAATAGCAATTCCTTCCTTTGCTGTCTGCTCCCACTCTGAAATGGCTGTTTGGATCCAGCATCACCCCGGAGCTCTCACACACACTGTCAGAAGAGTGTGCAGGCAGCCAAGCAAGTTGTGCTAACTCAGGACTACTTGAGTCCAGACTCTGGCTGCACCCTTCTGGAAGCACATGTGGCCCAGCCAGATAAGAGGCATTTTCGCCACTGGAGAACCAATGGACAAGTCCTGGTTCATCTGTGCCTGCCAAGTTTATAGTGGGAAGTAGACCATGGCAAGATTTCTGTTTTAGTAACACTGTTATTGGTAATGATGACCAAGACATTTTAGAATATCAACATCGTTTAATTGTGTGTGTTTGTATACACTTGGCCTTTCTTTTCTTTTTTTTTTAATATCAGTTTGTCCTCTCTAAAAAAATATTCACAGGAAGGAGTGTGGTTGTGCACATTTCCTCACCAACTAGATCAGGCTGTTTTCACATAGGAGCAATATGCTTTTGTCCAGAAAACTATAGTGCCAACCACAATGAGATGCATTGTCTTGAGCCCATTCTGAGGGTCTTATTCACATATCCTGAAGAATCCTGGCCCTCATGGGTAGTTTGATAATCTGTGGCTTTCTTGTTTACATTACCTGTTATCCGTTGAGCAACAGCAGTTTGCATAACAGCATCTCTTCTTTCACATCAAGACTCCTGAATCTTCTGCCCAAAATGTTTCTCCCTTTGACCTGACACTGAATCTTCTCTAGCCACTGAAGCTATTCAAGGCCAGATCTTCTACTTCACTGGATGGGTAAACTGCCCTTGCAATCTGCAGACCCTTCTCAGTAGAACATTCTTCACTGAAAGATTTGGTTTAGCTGACGTAAGTATGCATATGCTCTCGTACCCAAAAAACACCGAAAGACCTTCTTAAGTTTTCCACAGATTCCTGGGGAATTTCACACAGCTCTCCTGCCCTAAGGAACAGCTCAGTGTGACTGGGAGGTAATTTGACTGAAGTCCTTTGTATCTTTGTTTTACTATCATAATACCCCACCCTGTGTCTTGGCATGGACCAACTGGAAGGAAAGAAAGTCAAGTTCCCTAAATTTCCCCTGGATGAAAAACGGAATACAGATATGGTGACTAACAAACTGACCTCACTTGTTAAAAACATCTTCTTCATCCATGTCTTCTCGGCTAGCCACATGACTGGCAAGAGACCAAGGTATTTCTCAAAAGGCAGGTGTGTAAGCTTTCACAGAAGACAGGGTGTTGGAAGGCACTGATAAGCCAAGTCTGAAGCAGTGCCAGGTTTTTCCTTAGAGCAGGCAGAGAAGGTGGCAGTATCATGGCATTACTGCTTATCTGGATTCCTCTGTGTGGAGTCCAGAATTACAGCTCCAAAGTTGATATAGTCCAGTGTCTTTTTGAACCTGTCTGCCACCTTTACAATTATTATGAAAGACTCAAGTTCTATAAACCAATTTTAATTCCAGCCCCAAATTAAGTGTCCCTTATCATTATACCTAAGAGCAGAAGACATTGCAGCTGGTACCGGAGAGATTAAAATTGAACTGCTTATCAGCAGGGAAGAGACTGAGTTCGTCTGACCTTAGGCACATTAAAGTTGCACATCTAGTATAAGCCATTTGCCTGGGCTCTCCCTCCATCCTAAGAATAGTGCCTGAGGTAGGTGGCGTGAATCACCTTCAGGAATTGCCTGGCTTTCTCTGTGAAGTGATTTTTGCCAGATGGTTTTGATGCCAAGCCTTTCTTTTAGGTGCTTAAAATTAGATGAGATGAATCCCACCTCAAAATGTTCAAACTCACTGTCTTTCTGAAACAAGGAAGAGCAGCAAACTGCATGAGAATGCAAACAGGTGTTGTTTTTAAGTGGTAGCCTTTACTTAACAGAGTAATAATCCTGCATGGATTTCCCAGGGAAGGTGGAGGGTGACTGGAGGCCCAGCATGGTGTGGTCTGGGTCCTTGCTCAGAGGCTGTGGTGAAAGGTAAGCAGCTTTTCTTTTTGCCTTTGCTCCCTGGTATGTCTCCAGTCCTGACAGCCGCCAATTTTCATTCCTCTCATATTTCCACATCATGCTCTTTAAGGTCTCCATTCATCCTCACAAAAAACAATCTGCAAAGAGTTTCTATACCCACCATTTAGATAGTTAAAGCTTATGCTTCATGACCCTCAGTGCAGTGACAGGCATGAATGCACGTGAAAGCGATCTGAATCACTGCCTTGAGTGCTGGACTGGGCAGCTGTGAAGGACCACCCTGCTATACAGTCCAGACACGTGATTCCCTGTGGGAAAGTATCACCAAACATTGACTCTCAGTGTGTCTTTTTCACCTAACACCCCATGGACAACGCTGCTGAAGGACTTCCAGTAGTTACCCCATAAAAAAAAATAGGAAAAGGATTAATCCAACAATATTTGTTTTATTCCAAGCATAAGATTTGTGGAAAAATAAAATAAACCATGTTGAAAACAAACATTTATAGAGGATTTATAGAGGATAAAATGCTCTCAGGTATGAACTCATTATCTTTCTTCTCAGGCTTTCGTCTTCTAATGAAACAAGAATATCAGACACATAACATCATCTGAATTAACTATATTCATGTCCAGTTTTGTCAATATTTTTTTGTTCAAAGAGCTAAGGATGACAGGTTTGTGTGCTACTTGTTAAATTTTACTCGTGTAAGTATTTGCACATTTAAATCAGTAGTCCTAAATGCCTCCTTTTTTATATTCAAAGGTAATTTCTTCATAGAGGACAGAATGGTACGAGCAGTGTCCTTGCAATGCCATTCTGGCAGGACACAAGGCCTCCTACAGCCATGGATAAACCCCTGCTTTTTCGAAGAACTATCAGGATGTTTCTGGTTATCTGATTGCTTGATCAGGGGTCAAAAGGCTAGTCCTTTTGCAAAGATTACCCGAAGTTTGAATAGCAGTTGATCAATCAATATCTGTTTATCCAGAAGGTCCTGAAGAATTTCTATTTTTGGTGGTCTATGTATTTCAGGACATAAGCCCTCAAAGGGATTAAAAAAAAGAGACACCAGAACCATCTTCTCAGCAATGCTCTCACAGTTCCTGCCTTCTGTTGTTTCAGAGGAGATGGGAAAGGCCTAGTGCCTCTCACACAGCCCACATCTGTCTAGAATCATGTCTGATCCCACTTTCATGCAAGGTGTCCTGCAAGGAAAGCAAACCCAGTTTGCACTCTCTAAATGAGGGAATTGGGCCCCTGTGGTAAATGGTAGATGAATCCTGATGGTAATGATCTCAAAAGGGTCTCCATGTGAACAAGAGGGGCTCTTCTCCATGGTGGATGGGAGGGGAAGCTATTATGGTCAGCAAGAAGTGGCCCGGGGCTCCCGCAGTGCTGCTTGCTTTGCCCTTGCCATTCTGTGCCCAGCTGCCCCCATCTGCAGCCCAGGGAGTACCAGTGTTGGTACATGAAGAGCAACTCAGAATGTTACAGTGAGTCTTAAAATTTTCTCTTCCTTCTTAGAAGTCACAGCTCAGACAAAAGGAATTATGTGAAGTTACTCACACATGACTTTGCATGAGTCAAGCAACTTGGGGAGGAAAAAACCAAAATCCATGATGAGCACTCATAATCCTTTAAAAATTCTACACCCATTTGTAGCTGCACAAAGATAGACTGAAGCAGTCTTTCATGTTTCCTATGATTGTATGACCATCAGAGCTTAGCAAGAAAGCAGAGAGGGAAAGTGGGGGGGGGGGGGGGGGGGTGTTACCCTGCAGACAGCAAAAATAGAATGACATTTTTGCAAACTACTTTTCCAGTCTTCCAAGAGTGATTTCTCTGCAATGTATGATACAGGCAAGAAATCTCCTGGTCCATAGACTTCTGCAGATTATGATCCATCAGTCTTAATTTCTCTCCAACAGATGATGGTGGACAATGCATAATTTACCTCCCAGTTCACCTTATTTTTAGATGTTGACTCTACAGCTCAGCCATTTGTGTTCCTCAGCATTGGTTCAGGGGACAGGAACAAGAAAAACTCAGCATCTGTATGAAAGAATCAGCTAACTAACAGAAACACTGTAACAGATACATGCATTGGAGATCTACCCCCACTTTCTATGAAGCAGGGACTATATGATAATAGTCCTTAATCTAAGTTTCTTGTAAGAATCTTTAAGGGCCAGTGACAATGTTGTGATTATTAAAAATTATTTCAAGTCCATGCTATCTGAGTACTTCAGTAAAAAGCATTTAGAGTGAGCAAAATGTGAGCAAATTTTGGAATGGAAACTTCGGACAGAATGTGAATAGGAATCTCTTTCTGCTTCCAGAGTGGTTGGCTGACTTATCCAGAGGACCTCTTTTGTGGGAAGATATGAATGGACTCAAAGAAGTCAGACACCATCTACCATCAATAGTGAGGGGAAGCAAACAGTGCACTGTAGAAGGCAGATCACAGATCATGAGTATTGTACTGCTTTGGAAATACTGAGATGAGCGGATTGACACTGTTTTAGCAGGAGATTATTTTGGAGTTACCCAACCAACCCCATTCAGTTCAAGATACAGGATGGCCGAGCTAAAACTATTTTTCCCTAGTTCACTCTAATAATATGAGCATTTGGGTATCATTTTCAAAGAAGGCCACATACGGACAGGAAGATTTACCCAAGGATGCTGGTAAAGAGACATCACAGTCCCTACTAAAGCCTCAACAACTGAAATGCAGTTTCAAAACAATCTTTATTCTGCTTGAAGACTTATTACAATTTTTAAAGCAACTCAAAAACAAGACACAGCTCCATGAACTCTACAGCTTGAACAAAACTCGAAGGAGGCATGTTTTCACTATTGCCTTGTAAAGACAATTTACAACCTGGTTTACCCTTCACCTCCTCAAAGACAATTTTAAAACAAAGTAATTTTAATGTTTTGAAGACATTTAACAGAACAGAGCTTTATTTTAAAAAAACAAGAATAAAAAAAAAATAGCAGCATCTTGGGCAGCTAATGCAATCTCATCAGGACAAGGGCAAGGTAATGTTACCAATTCCCACAGTTTAGTCTCAACTGCAGTAAATACAACATGATTCTACATAAAATGTTGCACTTAAGAGCCTTGTCCCATGGGAGGCATTGTGCTTTGAGCTGCCCATTTCTAAAGTGACCCTGAAAAGAACTAGTATCAGGATACACTTTCCCAACTTAATACCATGCATAGCAAAAGCACTGTGAGAAAATCGGCGTAAGTTTTCCTCATTAGAAGCATCTAAATGTTTTCCCAAGCACTATTATTTCATTGTCAATTACAAGACAAAGCCATTTCTTCACTACAGAACAGTTGACACCAAATAAAAAAGCTGAAGATTTGGTTTTACAGATTGCTTGACAAAATTTCTTAGATAATGGAACCATACAGACAAGCTTGTTTTTTTTTTTTTTTTTTGCCTTTGTTTTTTGCTTTTTTAAGAAACTATCCAACAACAAGGAAACTCAGTTTTTTAACTGTATCTGGAAACATGCTGCACCCACAAAGGTCTAGTGTGCATGTATGCGCCTTTAAACAAAGTTAATGATATCGCTTACTGAATGCAGGAAAATGATCATGTTCTGAATGAAAGGTGAAAATGCACCTATACTGGGATCTGTTCACATATAAACACAGCAAGTGTACACCCGTATGTGCAGATACATATCCCCAACCTGCAAATTCAAATTTCAACCTAAGTAAATCAGAAACTACTAATTTTGCTTGGGAGTTTTGGTTCTCTTTGCTATGTCTCATACCTTTCAAAGGCCTTGTGGAATAGATGCTGCAGTGCAGCCTACCTCAGGAATTTAAAACAAAACAAAAAATTCCCCCCCCCCAACAAAACAAGCCCCTTCCATATATTACATTAGATGAAAAAGCTACACATCAACAGAAGTACAGAAAAAAACCACTGTGTTTCTTTAGTTATATCCCCATGCTTTTTTTTCCTGTATATAGTAGTCTGTTTGAGATCAAATCAAAACTGGAGTGAACAATATGGTACATTAAAGACAAAAAACTGCAGTGAATAGGGCCTTTGGCAGGATTTAGCTCTGTGCATTAAGGAGGGAGAGAAATGCAGAGGCCACACAATACGTAAGTACCAAAGAAAACCCATTCATGCAAATTTGAGGGTGTTAACTGATCCCTGCAAATTGCATAGACCCTGTGTAGGCAAAATATCCCTTTAAGAAGCCCTAAGCACTCATCCTTACAACATAGTGCTTATTTCTCATTGTTGCTTGTGCAAGAAAAGCAAGTGCCAAATCTCATATGCACTATTTTTTTTTCTGCTATAGACACACATGAAGAGAAGTTGCACAGCAAACTGGAATTATGTTTCCATACAGTATGGAATTATGTTCCATATGGGGCTGGGCATGCTAAGGATATGGCCCACTGACATAGCAGGGGTTTTCTTAATATGAGGAAAATTAGATCCAAATGCCTTAACTACGATAAAATTTCTTGACAAATGCTATGTGAAACATCAATTCAGATTACATATATTTTTGCCTAGAGAGAAAAAAAAATACGATCTTACTCTTAAAATATTTAACATTCAGAAATTAATATATGTCCAAAGAATATCCTGGATTGCTACAAGTGTTAAACTGTTGTATATTGAACTAATCTGTAACCTCAAGCCCAGTAGTATAACTAACATGCTAGAGTAATTGTTGGTGCTTTTCACAGTAAAAACCAGTTATTAGTATATCAAATTTACATGATCCTACAGGCCTGAAGAGAAGGTGGAATGAGGAAGGGAAGGGATGGGAAGGGATGAAGACTCTACTTCTATTCAGGAGGAATATTCAGAATAATTTTTTAAGTGATGACGATAACGAAACATTGATATTTGTTGAATTGTGTTTCCTGATAATAAGCAAACAAGTAAGAAAATACACCTATAGGAAAGCAAAGAGAACCCACCAAAAAAAAGGAGCACAAAATCAAAATAAAATCAAAAGCTTTACAGCCTAAGAGCCGAAGTAACAATCTGAAAATGAAATGATAATGTAAAGATCATTGGAGACCAGCAAATTTCCTCTTATTATTTCCAACAGCTTATAAAGCCCTGCATATTCCGAAATAAAACACAAGTATCTCTAAACCAGAGCTATTATGGGAGAACCCCAATGGTCTTGCTCTTTTGATTGCGCAACTCTCTTTAATAGTAATGGGTATTGCCTTTTGTAATCTCAGGGCAAGAATAAATTCATATTAGTCAAATCTTTTCCAAGATTTCTCTGAAGTTCATTACTTTATCAATTGGCAATGTTTCCTCAGTGGTCAGGACAATAAATAACCATTGCAAACCACAGACAGTGAATTATTCCAGAATTACCAATAAATCTGGTTTAGTAGGATTCATGTATTTGTTTTCTTTGACTGAACCATAATTCTGTAAGTCTCTGATGTTTTGAAATTATGAAAGTGTTCACTTTGATACTTCCTCAGCCTACTAACTTCTGAAAGCAAGTATCATAGCCTAATCATTTTCAAAAAAAAAAAAGACATTTTCCAGCCTTAATTAGCTCTATATTGTATCCAAACATTCTCAGTAGAGGTGGAAGCATTTTTTCCCCACAATACTATTACAAAAAAGCCCCTAGGCAACAATTAGAGAAAATTCCTTCATATGAAATGAAAATACCTTTACATGCTGACAAAAATTCTGCCACAGGTCAAGAAGTCATTTATTTACTGTGAAAGGTGGATTCATTCTGAGATCCAAACTATCTACACTCTACACTGCAGTAGCAAAATATCCCCATTTTTTCTGCAGTCACTATCAAAGAAGGATATACTATTTTTTTTGTCTTCCAAAGACAAAGACAATTGTGACAAAAGTTCAAATGCTTCAAGAAGCAAATGTAGCATGGTACCGTATTCTAAAGATATCTCCGAAACAGTATTGTTGGACTCAGTGATATTTCATAATGTTCATATATTTTTTATTGAATAAAGTAGCTTTGAAACTTTTCAGGCACTGCCCAACAAAATATTTAGTCAAAAAATTTTTATGAACTTTTAAACTTTGAGCTAGTAGCTCAATATTCTATTTTTCTAAAGAAAATTGTAAAATATTTAATAGTTTTAATTCTCAAGCCAGCTCTTGCTGACTTCCTGTACATTAAAAAAAAAAAAAAACAAAACAAAAAAACCAAACAAAAACTCTCTCAAAAAAATCAAGCCCCATAAAACAAGCAAGCAAACAAGAAAATCAGTAACAAAAAAATAATCAGGAAAAATATTCTCAGGCAAAAGAAGTAACAAAAAAAAGAAGACAAGGAAATAAGAAAGAAAAAGAAGCCTGTAGATATGCTTGAAAGAAGACTACAGCCTAAAGAAAATTCAGGATTGCATAGCATGGTCTAAGAACTCAGCTTTCAGCAAACAGCAAAGGGAAAAAAGAAGCAGTCTGGTATTGAGAGTTTCCATCAATGATAGTTAGTCACCCAGTACTATGTACATTATTATATACTGTATGCCACTGAAAGTCCTGTTTTCTTCAGTCTTAAATATATTCTTAAAACAGGATTTTTAATCATCTAAACAAAACACTTCCTGGCACTTTGCTATTACAGTTACTCTGAACAACATACTGTAACTGAAGTCCTTTTAAAGTGTCCCTTAGAAATGAAAGTGCCATTCATTCTGCTACATATCATTCACTTAAAACCAAAAAAATCCACAATGCTGTATGTCTGGATCCACTGAGTGCGGCAACACCATTCCAAGTCAGGTCGTAAACACGAAATTCCAATAACTGAATGACACAGACTTCTTGTACCTTGTGTCTGGATAATCCAATGTTCTAGCTGGTAAAGCTTCAGAAGTGGTTGTAAACAAGCACCATGCTTAAAGGCCTCTATGTCCCTGCAGGGAGATCAGGTTTGTATTTTTCTTGTGTTTTAATTTTCTTAATTACAAAAAAACCAAAAAGCACTTCAGATTACAAACATACATTCACAGCTTACTACTGTGATCTCTCCCACTGCAGTTGTGAAGGAAATCTCTAGTCCTGTCTGAAGACAGATAGCTTTGATACTGCAAATTCTTGAGTAAAGCTGAAAGGAGCCTTTTCTCTCCAGAGGCCTCAGTGTTGTCAAATCATTTCTTTAGAAAGAAACAAACAACCCGCAGTACTAAGATGTTCATCGCCTCTGCTGTGCATATACTGGGTAGGCTAGTGTGACATTGAGAGAGTCATTGTGCTGCACAAGTGATGTGTGTTGATAATGTAGCACCAGTTCTTTGAGCGAGTTGTACAAGTTATATGGCTCTGCAAATCCATACCCAGTGGGTGTTTTGTTTATCACACAGTGCTTTACTTCTCCATCCACCCTAAAAAGGAAGAAAAACAACGAGTTTTTAATTTGTGAGTACAGTAACATTGAGATAGAAAATAAGGTATTGGCAATAAATCCTAAGATGCTAGTCAGTATACAGAATTCCTCTCTTCTGTGGTGAGATAATGGCAAAAACCTGAGTTTAGTCCAAATTCACAACTGTCATGCAGCCTTAGGGAGGCGGCAGATAGGTACGACTTAGCAGCTGCACTAAAAGGAGTACACCCATACTTTCGTTTCCCTTCTGAGTGAGGCTTATCTGTGGGAGTGGTACAGCTTGGAGCTGTATAGGAAATAGAGCAGCAAAGAGAATGGCCTCAGGACTTGCTCATGAGCTTCTAAGCCCAAAGGTCCAACAGGAATTATGCATATGCAAGTGTCTGTCTGCTCCAAGTTCGAGGTAGGCCCCTCAAATGTTGGTTACATCATTCACAACATACATACACAACAGAGCAGGCATAGCAGCCTTGTTTGCTGCTCTCTCGAACAAGGAATGTTCCATCTCGTTTTCCCCGCAGCAGATTTTCAGCTTGGCTTCTATTGATATTTCCCACATTCCATGTTCTCTCATCATGATGGGGCAAGTCCTCATCATCTTCTACCATAGAGTATTGGCTGTCAAAATTGGAAAAAAATGTGTTTGTGAAACACATAGCAGAGCAAAATCCACTAATTAAGTAGTCTCCATTTCATATTACTTACAAAAAAAGAAAAAAAAAAATCAGTGGTTAGTCCAGTGCCTCCCTGGCACTAGAAATGTAAACCAAGTAATATTGCACTGTTCAAACCACTGAATACAACTAAAATATAAGCTCTGTTTCTTATTTCTTTGAAGAACACTCATGTAAATATGAAAAAGAATATAAAAAGATGCTGTGTTATTTTTCAGAACCTGCTGTGAGCACTCCAGTACTACTGTTGCTCACTATTTTGGTAAATAGCAAGCCCAACAAAATCAATACCCTCTGAGTTAGCTTGATTTCCAAAGATCGGAACACTTGGTCAGCAATGAAAAATCATGCAATGTATTAACTACAGCTGCTGCTTGAAGAAGCTTTGAGTAGTTGTACAGGTAGACAGAATAATTATTTATAGGGTAGATGATTTTGTGGAAAGGGTGCAGTAGTAGAGTGCTCTTTCTCCTTATTAAGCAGATTATGAGAAGAGCATATAATACCAAATCAGCTACTGAGTATACAGCTGTTTCAGAGTTACAGAGCTCATGTTATGTACAGAGTTATGTAGCCCACCATGAAAGAAGATGCATCTGATTCGGCTTTGTGGACATCAATTCGGTATTGTGCAGCTCCAGAGCTCCCCATTTCCCCAGCAGCCTGTACTGGTGAGCCCTGCCTCTCCTGATCAGCTTGCAGTCAAGTCTGTGTTTGGATAATACATTTATTCTCTCTGTAATAGGTTTTTAATCAGTTTTTCTTGTTTTATGAAAAGATGACTTCTCACTCATCCATGATTCTTGTCTTTCTGAAGATACTCAGCGTAGTCTACAGAAATCAGCAATCTCACACAGAATTCAATTTTCAGAAAGAAAAAGGGTTCTTCTGTTTCAGGTAACACTCTCTTCAGGTCCCTTATACCCTTACACTCTTTTGGCCTGCATGATAGTCAAATACATTCAGTAGTGGCTCTATTTTCAATCTAGAGAGTGTAATTCCTGTTTTTTATCTTGCTCATTATATTGCTGTTTGGGTTTTTTTCTGCATTACAACTTCAGAAAAAGAGTCATCAAAAGTTCAATTTTTCAGCAGTTACCAGGATCACTGGCACGGAGAGTCACAGAGTCAGAGAAAAGGAAGATGTTCTTTAAACAGTTTCATTTACTATTTTGATGCTACACTAAAGCCATGGTGCGGCATTATTCTTTCTCTACTGTTTAAGTAATAGGAGTACTTCTGGGAACAGGTGCCTAAAAATTTTACACCATAACATCTTTGAATTGTCCTAAGACACAGAAAACAACATGGCTTTAAATCGTGTACGTCATTTTTATCTCCTGCTTCTACCACAGCAGATAAGCACAATTTCTAGGATAAGAGACTCAATAAACCAAGCCAAAATAAAATAGATGTTGACAAGGCTAGAATGTAAAATCACTAAAGAGTCATTGTCAGTCTGCTGCTTTTGTTGTATATCTAACCAAGCAGCATAAACGGCATGCACAAGAAACTACATAGGCAGAAAATGTTTGTACAAATATTACTGAGACAACTTTCATTTTCTATTTGTTCATTCTTCACTGTTATTACACTTCAGATATTATTTTGTGTCCTGCTTTTGTTAAAATTTGGTCTGTGTTCACAAAACCCAAGTGCTTTTTGCTTTTTTTCCAGGAATGAAATGAAATGCATTTATTAGCCTAGCCCTGTCATAACCTATAGTATACTAAATGTTGCTTGAAATGACAGAATACTATACATTTTCTGGAAAAATTAAATAGATCGCAAAACCAGAGAAGGACCACTCCTCAGCATATACAAATTTATGATCTCCAACAGTAATGTGATATACTCATGTGGGTACCACTATAGGAGATAAGAATCTGGTACCAACAGTAGTAATTCAGAAAAAGGCTGCTCATGCCTAAGAGACCTTCTGAACAATTTATCCATCCATATCACATCTCTCTAAGGTACTAACACCTCATGAACTTAATGTTGCTGGTAAGAATAAAGACACAAGTTACATTTCAGTGCTTTGCTATAGTAACTTGATTATACACTTCCTGAAAAAATGGAGTAGGGAGTGAGACAGTATCCTTTCCAGTACTTGCATTATGTAAGCTGTCATGTCTTAACAGTGTGCATTGTTAGTAGGCTTGAGATTTCCTCTGTGTGGTCCAAGAATTAAATATGCTTTATCTCACTTCTGCGTAAGATGATTTGAAACACCAGAAATATTTAAGTCTTTCAATACTTACTCTTCTGCATTTTCATTTCCAAGCCATTCATTTAGCTTCTTTTGCCGAACACCTTTTTGAGTCAGCCACCTGGACAATAATTGTAAATAGAATTAATTTTTAGTCACAAAAGTTGGATACCATTAAATAAAACACCAAACAACTTCAACTTCAATTTTTTAATTCATGATACTCACATCAAGTACTGATCTCTTGTCTTCCTCAGCTGTATGAGGTCTGGCTTAATGCTGTTCATACGCTTGTCTATCTCTCTATATTCAGCTGCTTGCTTCTTTAAATCTTCTTCTAATCTACGCCTGCTGTCCACAATTTCACTTATCCGAGACTTCAGTTTTTCATAGTTGTGCATAATTCTGGATGGAATAATGTGGTAGGTTAAACTCTGATCTCTTCCTCATAACTTTATAATCTGCTATTTAGACGTGTAGACATCTAAGAGAACAGATTACTTCTCTAGATGTAGCTATATATTTCACAAGTTCACATGTACCCTATTTGAGGCTTCTTTGCTTACAACTGAACAACCTTAAACTTGTCATCTTGCTTCAGTTTCAGGCACACCTATACTTGGCAGTTTGTTTTTTCAAAAATCACACAATTTGATAAGCAAAACCAAATACTAACCTCTGTATTTCTTTTTCATTTCCTTCCCGTTTAAATTTTTCAATGTACTCCTTACTGTATCTTTCTTGTGTTTGGCACTGCTCTTCGAATATTTTTATTGTTTCATTAAATGCCTCAATAGCTGTTCTTTTCATTTGAATTTCCTGAAAATAAAGTAATTGTTGTTACAGTTGATATCAGAAAAAAGCAGAAAATTTATTGGCTTCTATCACAGAAACACTTCAGTATGTTGTAAAACAAGACTTCAATATCCTTTTACCAAAAAGGCATTCTGCAAAGCCTTATGACACAGAGACAACAGGCTTGTGCAAAAGGCTATCATGACAGGCTTTCCATAGTGAGGTTTATCAAGAAAGTAGAACTGCTAGAAAAAGAACCAGTTACAATCTTTGCTTTGTATAAATAAATTTTATTTGTGATGCTTAGAGCCGTATGGCAGTACCCTTTGCCCTTTGCACCAACTAATGTCCTTAGAGGTACAGCTGGTTTTCTGAAACAAAGGCCTGAACAGGTCTCAGGAGATCATCTAGCCTATCTTGCCACTACATACCTAGCTGATAGTCAAGTCATTCAAATTAAAGTTGCCTCCAGAAGTTCTCCACTTTTCTTCAAATATTTTTAGGTTTATTTCCTGCACATTTCAAGAAGCAGTCTTGCTTCTGAATCTGTAAAGCCACAATAATTCACTGGCACTTCAAGATGTGGCTAATAATTGATTAAGCTGAAAGAACGACAGAAGCAGCTTTTCATTCCTGCACTGTGTCTACACACATCATCTCTCTATCCTGCACACGTAAATCAGACCTTTCAAAAACTAATAATAAAATGTAACGCTTCCTTGCAAACATGCCTTGAAAACCATAACTCAGCTTCATGAGCAAAAGTGCTGGTAAATCCAGGTAGTTATGCACTTGCTTTGGATGGAGTTGTCAGACTTGAGCACAAGGTGGTTAAGTTTACAGGTGACGGCTGTTCAAACACAAGCAAGCAATTGTACTAGTCTGAGCAAAGCGTATCAGGGCACTGGCAGTGATGGCAGAAAGGAGGAGTAGAAAGATGGCAGCAAGAATTCACAATAATATTTTTTAAAATCTACAAAGTCTTCTGCTCTCCCTTTGGTTCAAATATAGCTCACCTGAGATGTTCTTGTGTAGTCTTCATAGAGTCTGTCATATTCTCTGCTTTTTTCTTGGAATTGGGTATTATATTCATGTAATTTCTTTCCCACTGCTTCAATGCTATCCTCCTTTACAACTTGATCCTGGAATGATGAGCAGAAAGAAAGATATTTCATAATGAACCAACTGTAATGCAGAGATTTTCTGGATAAAACTACTTAAAAATGCCTGGATAATTACATGGAAATGTGATTCCTCTTTCTTCAATGCAGAGATAATACTAAATGGATAATATGCAAATGAGAAATCAATGATAAAAAGAAAGTTTGTATTGCAAGTGTTTAGCTTTATAGTGAAAATTATATATTCTATCACTGAATGGGATATTTACTATGATGTTTATTTCTTAATAATGTATCTGCAGTATTTAAATTTTCAAATTTACATGCAAAGTGTGGAGTACTTTTTAAACAAAAATATCAGGTTTTACACACACTTTATTTTTTCACACATTTACAGAACTGAAGTTCTTAATGATAAATGACTTCTCAGCCTGCAGTAATTTCTCTGTATTTAAGTGAAACACAAAGAAAATAGACTAAATTACCTGCTGGTACTTAGATACAGGATACAGTAATTTTACATCCAGTTTAGGATTATACTGGGCTAGAGATTCATTCCGGTAGTGGTTTATTAGCTCAACCACAGAGTTGAAAGTTAATGGGTCAGAAAAACCGTATTTTCCATCTCGATGAAAAATTTTGATTAATTTGTTATTTCCTCCTTTCCTGCAAATACAGTATGTTGAAAAGTTAGACATACTTCAAGTACTACTTCCTAAAGCATGCTGTATGTTAAATGTAGTTATTGCACTTTATCAAGTAATACTTTATCAAGTATTACAGATCTAGTGTAACTAATCTCACCTTAGAGTAAGTGTGTAGTCCCCATGCATTTTGGTTGAAGCATCTCGTACCAAAAAGGTACCATCAGCAGTGTCTCGAAGCTTCTCATTTACTTCTTCCCTAAAATGAAAGCAAAACTAACCAATCATTTCAGTTACTTCTCACACATTTATTCTCTTGCGGTGCCCTAAATTTTTCTGCTTTAGAACAGGAGGGTTTTAGAAGCCTTCTAGATGTCCATATTAATAAATACAATTATTCAATAGCTCATTTAAAGTTGCTGGAGAAAACTGGGATATAAAAATGGCATACTCTGTCCTCTCACTGCTGGACAAAATTATTATTCATACAAAGGTCTTTCTGCTTGTTCATACAAGCCTGTACAATTGGTGCAGCCAATGCTGGCCTAATGTACCTATACATAGTACAGTTAAAAATGTTGCTAATATATGGCACTTGTTACTCTGATTTGTTAACTATTATGCCTACAGTTGAGGTTCTGGATGAAAGACAAGAAAATATTTATTTCTTGCTGTTGTCCTTCATGCTAGTGTTTCATATAGCTATCTTAAAGTAACAAAACAACCATTTTGCATACTACATTCTAACTGACTGCCAGTAACTTTTTAGTCATGTTTGGGACAAAACCAGTTGTAGTATGTTTGTGCTGGAAAATATCCTAAAAATGGCTCTTATAATTCTAAATTTTTTACACTTGAAGCATAATACATTGTATATGTATATATGTGTATATACATAATAATACACAGAATAGCACAGCAAGAACATCAAGCCAAATGTAAGAAATATATGTCTTGAGCTGATTTACCTTGAGATGTCTCCCCAGTACCATTCTGCATCTTGTAATGACATGCTGTTATTCATGCTATTGTTAGTTACAGTATTAGGTTTTGGTGGCTTAGGAGGCAGGGCTGCAAATGAAAGGGGGGAAAAGCTGATTATAACTCACTGAGAACACGACCATATATTATTCCTTGAAATCACATGAATTCTATGATTTTATGAATGAGGAAAAAAACAGAGTTTTCCATCACTACCAATTTTTAAAAGACATTAGAGGAATCAAGATACTGTACTGAAAACAAAATAATTCAAAATAAAGTTGTACTGTTTCAAAAAACTGTTACTCTTGTAATAATGTATTTTGAGAAAAATATAACAGTAAACTCACCTCCTCCCCCTGTGAAGAAAGCATTTGAGAAAAAAAATATGAAGTTTGCTTTTACCTTCTTTCACTACTTTCAGGTGAACACAAATAATAAAACACAACAAATTTTTTTTATCTTCCTATGTAATGATCTTAGACGAATTTTGCTGCTTCCTTACCTAGAAGCTTAGTAATAAAAATGCAAGCCCACAGTGTATATTTGAAAAAGGATTGGCTTTTTGTGACGGTCTAGTGTTCTGTGCAATGATATGCAAAAAAAAAAAAAAAAAAAAAAAAAAAAAAAAAAAAAAGAAAACCCCCAAAACAACAGTTTAAGAAATTCATCTGTGACCCAAATATCTCTTGTGTTAATCTTATTATTCTACAGAATAAATTGTGTTCAAATGCCAGGACTGATTAAAAGCCACATCCCCCTTTTCTCAATGTCAAAGCTGCATACGTATATCAGTGGGTGCCAGAGAAGATATTGCAGCCCTGACTTAGTAACAAGGGGGACTGCATTGGAATCAGCATTAAAAATCAACTCAGCTCTTTCAGTTCTCCAGTTAGTACATCATTCATATCCTGTATAGTATGACCAGACTCAAAAGACAGTGTTTTTAAAGTTATAATGAATATCAGGATAGTATAATATTTTCATATAATGTGAAAAAAATGATGCTATAACAGGTATTCAATTAATACTGCTAGATTTTAAAACTGTTTTTCCTTAAACAGTCCAAATCAATGATTTATAATCACTATTTCAGGAAATCAGTGTTACCACAGCATCTCCTTTTAGGCACAGTGTGGAACACAGATAGCAAAAATAATAATAAAAGAAATGCAATTTTTTAAATAATATAATAGCAGGACTAGAACTACCTCTGACATAATTTCAAAAGACTATAAACAGGTCAATTCACTACAAATTCAATTAAATAAGCAGACAGGTATATGTTAAGATTCTAATTACTACAACCATGCACTAAACCACAATTTCCTTCTAATTTATGAAAAAAAATAATATTTGTGTCAATAACAAAGAAATCCTACATATCCAGTAACAATTTTTCAGCAGCTATTGCAAAGACCAAAATTATTAAGTCTTCTATAATAAGACTGCAGTTTTACCTGGTGGATCCATTTCTATGTAAAACATCAAGTCTGTGCCACAACTTATATCTGTCTTAGGATATTCTATATCCAGTTCTTCCATATTCCAAACAGTATTGTACATTTGTATGAGTTTCACTGAGTAAGCTCAGATACAAGAAAAGAGTCAGGCTTTCTTTGTAATGGTGTCTTGGAATTCATTTTAAAACCTTTAAGGGGCTGCAATGTAACCTATTACATCATAATCCTCAGCCAATCATGTCATAATAATGTCACCAAACCACTCCTGCTTCCTCATTTTGCTCTACATTAATCTTAATTTCAGTTTTGGAAAGAATCTACATTTAGCAGAACTGCAATATAAACCTGGTATTACACACAAAAGGAGTAAGGAGACTCTCTGTGCCTGTCTTCCCAGCTCATTTTCCTGACTTAGCAGCATGGTACAGTCCAATCCTCGCAGGATGACAAAAGGCTGATATGCTGCAGCACGTAGCTCTTGCACACACGTACACACACACAGGGTAGCTCCATTTAGAAGCAGGTCAGTCACATCTCAGTTGCGTTCTCCAGCTCGGATGCCTGAAGTTTACGATTCAAAAAGCTTTTAAAGGATTCTGGACCTACTGTACATATTAAAGATGCAGAAGGGAAAAGAGCAGGACTTTGTGTATGTCCATTACACACTCATTTTAGACAAACACACAGAGACACATATATATATCTCCACATAATGAAATACAGATTATGTTTTTAACCTGTGTGGATTTCTATTATTTTAATGGGCACATAGGTCTGATATTATTACACAAAATGTGCTTATTATAGAGATGTCTTCCTCTCTTATCATTATGTAACAAAATGCAGTTCAAATCAATCTGGATTAACTGATTTTGAAATCTAAAAACCAAATATTTTAATCTTCACAAATTTGCTGAAAACATGGAAGAAAGTCAAAACTGAGCAAGATCTTTAAAAGTGTTTTTGCTGTCTGTGAGGATACAAAAAGGTTTAGTCTGCATTTTCACATGGTTTCTCTACCTTATTCTCACTGAGATATTTATCAAGTTAATTGTTTTTAAAAGCAAGAGTCCCTTGTCAGTGTCTCCTTCATCACTTGACTTTACATCATCAGTATCCTCCTACCATTTTAAAATATTCCATCTTAACTCCCCCCATCAGTGACTGTAACTCACTCACATCTCTTGGAAGAAATGTGCACAGAACAGATTGTTATCTCCAAAGCAGAATGCTATGTAAAGTATTGTAAATGTTTTATACTTGCTATAATCTATAGGGGGAGAAAATCAGAAACCAAAAATAACCACAACAAAGACTAGCTGTAGCAGCTATCTGTGCCTGCATCATAAGAAATTCTGGAGCAATTGAAATGTGCTCTATCTTAGAAATGTTAATTAAAAAACTTTAAACAATTTATATGCTTCCCAAATAATTCACACGTTAATCCCTGCCTTCCTTCCCCCTTCCACCCTGCACTGTCTGTGCCCCTCAGCAGGTTACCCCTTTCAGACAAGCCTCAACATATAAGAGTGTATGCGGAGTACCAAAATATACAAAAAGGCACATGCTAGTTTGCTTCATATATTAAGAAGCTTAAATTCGTTCTGAAGTAGACTCTCCCAGTTTAGGTAGATATGTTCCAAAGATTCCTGTCATTTCCAAAATGAAACAGGATACTCAAAATCATCCCAGACGCAAGTCTAAACACTGAACTTGGAGGTTTAGCCCACCTGCTACCCAGACAGTTGAGTTGCCAAGGTAATTATTTAAATTAAGCAACAAAGATTTCCTATGAAGAGTACATTGGTGCATTTAGGTCTCATGTGGGATCAGTAAGATT
The DNA here is from genome assembly GCA_038380795.1 of Pyrocephalus nanus. NCBI lineage: Eukaryota > Metazoa > Chordata > Aves > Passeriformes > Tyrannidae > Pyrocephalus > Pyrocephalus nanus. The sequence continues at coordinate 22,835,092 of CM076263.1, forward strand.
TTATTCCATTGAATAAAGACTTTAGGGAAAAATTATTTCAATAGGGTTTCACTGGTGGCCAAATTTAGGACTCAACAAACTTTTATAATCAGGTTAGTGCTCAGCTCAGACTAGCTTAGCCTGCAGGCAAGAAAAGACAGGAGGCAGATAGGCTATTCCCCATTCCATAGATAACATGGAGAAGTTACTGAAGTACTTTAATTCATGTGTCTTAAGACCACTAAAATTCTACCTGGTAATCAGTTACAGTATGATACTTCCACAAGATGATGAAGAAAACACACACAGAAATTCAAAATCACTTACTTTGTAAATTATGCATTGCAAATGATCGCCCCTGTAATGCTGTCGGAATATATATTCCAATATTGATTTCCTCTTATAAAAATCTGTCTTAGAAAAAAACACCCGAAACCTCCTTTTACTAGGAAGCTTTTCTGAAGCAATGAAGAAAAAAAAAATTCTGAAAAAGAGATTGCTCTTCTTTCCAACCAATGATCCATAAAAATCCCCAAAAAACCTGCAATATGCAGTGAGAAAATCCAAGCCTTCTCTCTCTTCTTAACTGCTTAAAGCTCTGTGCTGTGCAGAAGGTATCCACTTACTCTGGCTCATCACTAAAAAGTGCACCTGACTTCACACTGTAGGAAAAAAAAAAAAAAAAAAGAAACCACCACCCTCAGTAGCTTGCACGTCTCTCTCTCTCAGATAAAGATCTCAGCTTCATGATTAACTTGGGCAGATTCAAATATTTGCTGAGCCAGGGGTTTCAGGTGGGGGAGGGGACCCAGATTCAAAGTAAAAGTTGTCATCAGCTAACAAGTGGCCAATGCAGGACTAACTTTCTCATTATAGCTAAGTAAATGAGAAGACCATTGTAAGAGGCCTTAAAATAGTCTCTAGCACTGACTGCTGCACGCAGTATTGAAGATGAGAAAAGCACCATGAACAGCCAAATACAGGAAATGGCTAACTGGGAAAAAAAAAAAAAAGGAGGGGGGGATAAAAATTATCTTTGAAAAGAGCTGCATCTCTGGGAGCAGCCCTGTGCGAGCAAAATAGCCTGCTTGCAAGTACAGCATCACCTCCTACACACTTATGCTGGATCACAAATACAGATGCTGCTTCAAGACCTTAGTCTGATGCTGTGAGGCTTTTTATCTAATTCCTGTAAAGTAAAAATACTACAAAAAACACCTATCTGTATCCGTGGGGTTTTCCAGTAGGTAAGACTGTTCATTTTTTGGGAAGGCAACAAGGAAGAGTTTTAGGTCAAATTTATTTACCTTGTCTTAGTGTTTAGTGGAGACCAAACTTGCTAAAGGAACAGAGCAGCAACTGAAGAGCCTGCTCTCCTTTGCCTTCTTTGCCAGATAAACTTCTATGAGGAAATAAATTCAAAGTGAAAGGAGAAGCAGACACATTCAAAGAAAGAGAGAAGGGGATTAATATTTTTCTCCCACTTGTTGCAAATAGTGAGAATTTCCAATAACTGTGTTGTTTCAGATGTTCTTATTGCTCCTTATGGCAGCCAAATAGTATCAAAATTTTTGCCTCCCTAACACTCCACCTTCTGAAATACTCCTAAAGCTCCAAAACATCACTTGTACCTAATAATGAAATCCCAAACATCTGCAGTATATTTTTGATGTTTTGCAGTTGACTGATCAGGTTCACCTTTAACAATCCCTTGCTTCTGTAGTTTTAGCCTTTGCCTAGTTGAACAATTGTCAGTTCTAAATATAATTTAAAGCAGCAGAATCTAAAGGTTGAGCCTACTTCAAGTGGAGATGGAAACCTGTGTTTCTGAACTAATCCAACTTCAGACTGTAGCTGATATGCCTCTTTACTGTTAAAATTACGGAAGGGGTTGAGAAAACTTCTTGGTTTATAGGGCCACAATACAGAAGCATATTCTGAAAGGAGAAAAGACAACCCAAACCTGGCTCACTGAATTTTTTAATCTTTTGGAAAAGCACAGGTATCCACACAGAGATAATGAGTTCCTAGTTATCCTGCAGAAAGGAAAGTGTCTTATCAAAAAAAAAGATACTGGGATGCACACACTCATATTTTTAAATATTGCCCTCTCTTAACTTTCTATTTAAATTTTGAAACCTTCAGTGGTATGCATTTAATCTGCAGCAGATTATTACCTGAAGTTACACTCACAGTGTTCTTCTACCAAAATAACGTATTTTTTTCTATGTTTGAAGCAGGAAAAGAACTGATCAGATTTGACATATGTGTTACACATACTTACATACAAAACTACACACATGCACATATCAATCTGTATAGAATTCTAGTAGCTTTTATCAAATACTTTCAAGCAGGTATTGAGAAACATAAAGTACAGGCTAGTGTCACAACTTAAACCACTACAGCATCCAAAGTACGGTGGTTAACCAAACATTTTGCTTTCCGTTAGATCAGGGATAAGGCCTGATTTTTATTAGTTTAGAAGGGGAGCCCTCTGCTGGGTGAACCAAGGACGCACAATATCCCTCCCAGCCATGCGGCATTTGCTTTCCCTGGGACACACTGCCTTCTGCGTGTTCCAAACCACCCTCGGTGCTGCTGAGAGTCCAGCCAAGACTGTGTCCCAATACAAAAAAGTCCTGAAGAAAGACAGCACTCCTACACATTAGTTTATGTCCCCAGGACACTACCGACAGGACTATGGTCTCAGCCTGACCACTGCAGCAGTCCAGGGGAGCTCTGAGTTTAATTCCCAGAGGAACTGGATCAGCCTTTACACTTCTCCAGTCCAGCTGTTTTGCTACCCACCCTTGCTAACATTCTGTGTAGCTAAAAGTAAAGCGTCTGGTGATACTGCCATGACCTTCACCCAATCCCCAAAAAGTGAGCAGTTACTTGTAAGGCAGCCTTATTACCTCACTAATTCTTGATCCTCTGAATAGTAAAACCTACTTTTTCAGGCTTAAAACTACAGTATTTCGCAGTTGGAGCATTTATTTACAACGTTATGTACAAGCCTGAGAAACTGGGATAAACTGAGATGAACAACCCAGATAAAGCATCTCAGCTTGAGTCAGCACACAAGCTATTAGAGGCTTTGATTCATCCATACAACCAGGCAGCTCTTTCCTGCCTCTGCAATAGCTTTTCCTCTACTCTTCACCAGCAATGCTACCAGCTCTCCACATCCCCTTGCTCATTTGCCACATGCCCCTTACTCTTTGCCTTCCTAAAACAGACCTTAATCTCACATACCCAAAGTTCCTCCGCACTCTTTAACACGCCCATCTCCCTGAACTTCCCATGAAAAATCACCTTCCAACTCTTCCAACACCCCACCTTTCTCTGTGTGATCTGCCTTCCCACTACTAGTGCCAAAATTACTGTGCTGCCCCAAGCACCCACTGGGCCCCACAGACAACTCTGAGATCTGCATCCAGGGCAGGCCTCCTTCCAAACAGGAAAGCCAGAAGCCTATATGATCCCAGACAATCAACTGAAATAAACCCTTCTGTCTTCTATACCTATAAATATAGCCTAATATAGACTATTTTCCAGTGTTTATCTTCACAACTCTGGATAATCCGTGAGACTCTGTGAGACAAGATACTTGATTGCCTTCTGCAGGATAAGCAGCACTGTTTGCTGAAATCTATTACAATTAAGCTTTCTTCTAGGGTTTGTATAACATATTTAGAGACTTGCACTTTGTTGTTCACTGAAAAATCAACATTACTCTTTAAATTAAAGCCTGTGCAGCTGTACATCAAGTTGGGGTGTTCAAATGGGATAGGAGATCACCTTGTTTGCCCACCAACACCATCTTCGGGCTTTCCTACTGATAAACTTGAAGAATGAGACAGGAATCAGAAAACTGATCTAGTTTTCTCCAGCCTTATTCTCTTTCAACATTACCTTTTCTTTGCTTGCTAACCAAGAATCCACTATTCTATGAATAGGTATTATAACTTTAGTACTTTAACTATTGTGTAGAACTAAGCACTATTCTAATTCACAAAAGCAGAGTTTGCTGACAAACACTATGACAGAGAAAAAAACCCAATCTGATTGTTCTGTGATAAATCAAGTAAAGGTGTAGAGGTAACTTCCTCTTTTTGAATTACGGCATGCAAAGCATCATTCTAGCTAAAATATGCCCAACTAAAGATGCCCAATTTAAGATACAGTAAGATATTAGGTCCAGTTGCTTTCTTTCTATTCTTCCCAGGCAAGAAGAATAGTGGGTGATGCAGTAAGAAGAACTCCCATATTTGTGCAAAGATCTCGCTATTCAGATCATTATCTCCAACGCTACATTTAATATCTCTATGTACTACATAAGATACCACTAAAACTTCATGCACAACTTGTTTTAGACAGAATGTTCTCATCTTAACAGAAAGAAGTAAGAAAGCAGGAAGCCATCACTCCAGCCTGTGAAAAAGAGAAGAAACCTGGCAGCAATGGCTTTCCTGTTATCATTTAGTTGACATGACATTATTTTCAACATGTAAAATTCCTTCTGCTTAAAACCACTTAACTTCTCCACTTGTAAAATTCTATTAAAGATTGTAATTCTCAAAACAGTTGTATGACAAATAAGATATATTTTATTGGAATCTTCCTTTTATTACAATGTTTCTAAACAATCTTTATGCCAAATCAAGCCACTACAAACAATAATCTCAAAGATGACAATTCTGAAAAACACATCTTAGAGTCTTCTATGAGAACTATAAAAACAGACCACTTCAGATGTTCAGGTCAGTGAGTGATTTTGCTGTGGAAAATGGGACTCATGTCCTAGTCCTGCAAATTTACAGAACATTATATGAAGATTCAACTTTTGAAAATTATGCAAACCCTTTACAAGCTTAACAGCAGAGGCTAGCTAACCACAGACTACAAAGCCTGAAAATTTTTACCTAAGTTATTTGTTGGCATATTAATAGATGTGCAAATGTTCTACTAAAAAAACTTTCCACTAGACAGGATGGACATTGAAGTGCACAGGGAAGGAATCCTGGTTTTGTAACAGAACACATGAAAAATCCAGGTTGAACCCTCAAAATAAATTACTGCAATTTAAAATATTAATTAATGCAGAAGTAATAGTATAAACAATTAGGTGTTTGATTATTAATGGCTAGTGTCACACGCTATAAACCTGATGGACATTTCTTCAATCACCCTAATCATATTCTCAAGATGACTAGACTCCTTGTCCTCATTAGTAGTTCTAACATCAACACCTTTCACTTTTATACTTTCCTCACATGAAGCAACTCAGAAATGCAACCAAGGGATCTCTTAAGTGCAACTTATAAAATTCTTACTTTAAAACTTAATAAACTGTCAACCTTATGTTTTTAACCTCCCAATCAGTGCCTCTAGACATGTTTATTTACATACTCTAAAGCATTTGCAAATGTACAACTATAAAAATACTATTAGCATTAGAATATTGGAGGACTTAATATCTATTTTGCTTTTTAAGACTTATAATGTATGACAAAGAAAATAATTCTTTATCAATTAGCAGCTATTTGCTGATTATTAAAACAGGATGAACTGTCATTTAAAAGTTTGGACTCTTCTAGTTATGAAGACTTATGAAGAAAAACACTCAGTAGTTCTGGAAATACCCGCTTAACTCTTTTGACAAAATGTAACAAAACCAAGTATGTGTAAACTAGCTGAAAATGGATGTGCAATAAATGTTAGGGAAAGTTTCCTAACTATAAGAGCTGGCAAGATGAGAAAAGCCTTTCAACCAAAGCAGTAGGAACAAAAATTTTAGCTATTTTAAGGTAATCTTCAATAGCTGATGAAGGGGTTTATACAATGTGCCTACCTGAAATACAGGAAATAAAGCATTTTTCTGCTGTTGTGCTCTAGCTTTTCAAACCTTAGGCAGCCCTACAAATCCTACTGCCATGTACTTTGAATAGAGAGGTAGGAAAGCTACAGGTTGTCCAGTGCTCTCTTCACCATCACCCTATCCTCTGTTCAGATATTCTTTATAAATAAGCTGTGAAATGAATTGCTTTCAGCTAACATGTAAAGTTCCCTGCATTAATAATTTCCTTTGCACATAGTCAGCAACTACGCCTTGCTTTTACCAAATATTTGATTCAAACCCAGTGATTTTGCATAAATTAGAGGTGGGTTTTACTGTTTGTTGACTAAATTAGATGCTAACTTACAGAATCAATGCAGGTGCTATCTATCTTTCCTGGAGGGCTCTTAATATATTTTGCAATATTTATATTGATACCAATAAATAAATCTTTTGAGTATCTGGATTAATTATATATATATATATATATATATGTATATATAAATATAAATATATAAATAAATGGGGAAATTTTACTTTCTTCCAATATCTCTATGGGGCATAGTATTTCTAAGAAAATTCACCCAGGAGGAAATGGAATGCTCTGTAAACCATCCAGAATTAACCACTCCATCACTGTAGTATAGGCATTCTATTGGTTTACAAGTCTTAAAAAACTACAAATTCCTATTTGGTGTTTATTGAAAGTGAAATGAAAGTTCTAAGGCTGTACAAACTATGGCTATTAAAATGATTTTAATGAAAAAGACAATTTCTTATGAAACAAACGTTGCTCATCACATAAAATAGACAAACAACTTCTACTTAGTTCTGTATTGCACACTTTTGCTTTGCATTAATTTTTAATAAAAAAGAAAAAACTATTTACTCTTCTTAAGTTGAATTTCATTATTTCAGCAGAGTGGTATATAACTTAAATTAAAAATATTTTTTACCTGGTACAGGCTGTCTCTCATTCCATTCACTTGTGATTAAAGCTTCCAGGATTTTTATGTGGTGTTCCACATTATCAGAGCTGCAAGAGATGGATCAGGCAGTAAGAATTAGGTGCAATGCAAAAGTTTACTTTAGAATTATTCAAAAAACATTGCAAAAATTTTACAAGGCCCTCATGTCAGAAATATGGTCAGAAAATTACCTAAATAAACTTATTTTTGTATATAACTAACCCATATTTGCAGTAGAAAATATGATAAAGATGACCCACATACCTTGTGATCTGGAATCTGAAAAGCAGAGGGCTGAAAATTTCAGCCAGAGACCTTGCATTCAAAAGATTTTTGATGGAGGCTTGACAAACTCTGAGGAAATGTTTGAGCAAATACTGGAGTGTGAGCCAATACTGGGGAGGTATATTTGGAGATCTGATGAGTCTCTTCAGCAACTGAGCATACTCTTCTGAGCTCTGTACTTCTGCAAGCAAACAGATAAAAGGCTCTTGAAATCAGCACAGGAACATTCAAGTAAAATGAAACTAGATGAGACTCCTTTAGAAGCATCAGTTTTACAGAAGAAAATAATTCTGTCCTTCATTAGCGCCGTAAGATTTCTTTTATCTTTTAAAAAGTAAGGTGCTCAGAGCAGAGTGAAAAACAAGTATTTAAAAGTCGAATGGAAACAGATATGCATTTTGGTAAAAACCACAATATGTTCAGAGTGTACTGGTAGAAGTCTGTGTTGTGTTTAGCGTTACATATGATTGGGTAATTTAGAGATGCACTAGATAAGTCTCAAAGGTGCTGTTCTAACTTTGAAGGTTACCAGTAACAATATCCTGTCCTGAGATATATAACAGAATACTTGGCCCATGTGCTAAAAGACTATAAGACATACTTGTTTAAAATGACCCCTGTAGATGATGAATCTCACATGTATTTCTCACTTCATAATCTGCAACTCCCAATGTAACACAGCACTCCATGACCTCTAATACATTTACTTTGTCAGCACTGATAAAAAGTTAAAAATTAGCTTTCTGCATACAGATAAGTCCTTGATTTTTTCCCCCAGTTCTTCTATAGTATTTCTACTTACTAAAACAAAGAGAAGTGTGTAATCCCTTATATTTTCCATTACGTTTACATAAATAACTAACTGAATAATGCAGAATAATGTCTAATTCTGAATTGAAACAGCTTTCATCAAAAGTGGTGAAGATATTCACGATTTCTGAGATGCTGCCACATTGCTCAGAATCTTCCCTGTTCTGTGAGTGACAGCTGGACCACCAGATATTCAGAATTCTAATAAAAGCTTTTTTGTTTGACATTTGAAATAATGTGATAATCATACCTTGAGCTACAGAAATCATGTCACTGTGAACAGCTGCTGGAATGATGGGATTTGGCAGGTCCAGGATATACCTCTTGAGAACATCTGATAAAGTATGCACATCAAATGTCTCTAAATCTAATGAAGAGGCATCTAAAGGGAAAGAGCAACATGTTTTTTAGACTTTAGAAACTGGAAAAAAAATACAAAGGTCATTATATTAGAGCTTCATAATAAGCCAAAATTGTTAACTTTTATCTGGTTTATGAGGGACAACTCATAAGAAAGAATGTAAGACACCAAGAAACGTATTTGAGACTAACAACATACGGTGTTCAACACCATGTCCAGGCCTTTGACATGTGATGAACCAATGGCTTCCACAGCTGCATGTGGCCTTCTGCCACATACAGTTCAGGGCTGAACTCAGAGTAACAATAGTGACTTACTGCGTGTTGGAAATGTAATGGAACATCAGAATATTTTTAATAGGTCTCTCTCTGTTTTATGTGTAAATATTTTGTGTAAGAAGTAAGTATTAATCAAAGGTTTGGTCAAATGCCACTTCTCTACTGGTAGCTACTTCTATTATGACTGAAAGTTTGATTAACAACTTGGGGCTACCAGTCTGTAAATATTTATGTAAGTTGAAACAAATATACATGTGTAGAACTTGTGCTTGGTGTTTTATGCAGCTGTTAGGATTTATCTTGTAGAATCCGATACCCTTCAAGGATAGTTATGACTTAGGATAAGGTTTGGGAGTGTCACATAAAGGAATATCAGCAGCAAAAACAAAAATAGGAAAATATAGAAATCCTTAGTAGGAGCCAGATTAGGGTTCATCCTGAAACATGAAACTCTGGCACAGTAAAGTCCTCAGAGTTTCCAAAAAGATCCAGATTTGGTACAAGAATTTAGAAGCATTAATGCTGATCAACATTCTATGCTAGCCAGGTCCTCCATAAAATAACTCATGAATCCATTTGGCCAGTTTAAACTAAACTAAACAGGGAGGTAGAGGAAATCAGATATGTGGTGCGTCTACAAATACTGTGAAATAAGGCAGCCAGGAGGGGGTAGTGAGAAACTTAGTGCTACTCCACCTCCCTTCTGTTTCCCCTTAAGAAAAGTTTGCAGTATGAGCTCAAATCTTATCAGAGACCAAAGAATTTGCATGAGAAAAGAGACATCATGAATGTTTCAGATGATATAAAACTTGCAGTGTGGGAATAAATTCTACAAGAGCAATTATGTGTCAGAGAATCCAACCACAAATTCTTCAGAAATAGTTTTTATTAGTTTTGTTGCTCACTGAATGCTTTTTGTTTAATAAGCCAAGTTAAATCATGCTTCTTCAGTGTTGACCATTTCCTTGAAGTATATCCCAAATTATTAAAGTGAGTACACAAGCAAGAATAAACTTACTCTGCAGCTCTTCAGGTGTAATGATATAAACAGACCTGACCTCTTCCATCTGCCGAGCTGGCTAGATGCAAGTCAACTTTGATTTTAGAGCTAGATAGCACTGTGTTGATGCTAACAGACAGTTATCCAATTATGGAGAGCATTTTAACCGTTAGCAGAACAGCATGCTAATGCAACTTCAAAACTTTGAGACTCAAGATGACTTTGCTCTCTGAATTAGCATTCTGCTGATTCAAAGAGAGCAGGCAGAGGAGATGAGATCTGTCTGAATCCATGTACCTGGATACCCACTACACTAGCTCTGTCCTGGAAGATTCTGATTCTTTCTTAAAGAGAAGTCAGAAAGAGACACAGTTACTAAAGGCTGAAGTCCTGTTTTCGTTTCTCAAACCTAACTACATTTTAAGTAAAAATACATGTAAACCACAAGTTTTTGATCTTAAGAGATAGACGAACCTTTCATAAAAGTACATCTTAGTTTAGAGACTTAAGAAAGGATGCAGATAAATGAAGACACATTCATATTGGTGCCACAGAAAATCTGCATTTATCTGGACTGAAAAATCCAATTACAAACTAAAAATATGGCTGCTAGTGTGAGGCTGCTACCACCACAAGCATGTCTCCTCTCCCTGCTTTTACACATATACTTCTTTTCTCCTACCACAATCAGCAGAGGACAGGATGCCCTTTTGTTTTGGAAGAACAGACAACTCATCTCTTACTAATTTTGTTAATATTTGCAATTATTAAAAATGAAGAGACTAATTCACAGTTTGAGCTTGCTTTCTTTGTCCCTTTGGCACCAAGGCATGTAGCCAGTTTCATTTCCCACCCCTTGTATTTTTGTGCTCCTTTAACCAAGTGAAAGCTCACACCACACACTGCACCCTAGCTTGCCAAGCTGAGGTCAAGCACTCCTCCTACAATAGCTACTGATCTCTCCTACTGCAACAGAGTGCTGTCAAGCCAATATATTCTGGCCTGAAGCAGTGTTAAAGAGTATCAAAAACAAAAGGAAATATATTTCAAGAAACTTAAATGGGTAAGTGATATTATTGGTGTAGTTGTGTTTTACTGTCTAAAACCTGAGAACCCAGCCTACAATATTAATTCAATTGTCTCTTTGCCTTCCAGTATCACTCTGTAGCAGGGTAGGTTAATGTGCTATTATTGACATCCCACCTACTGGACCAAAAACTGCACACACAGAACTATATGCAAACAAATGACCATTTGTTTACAAAATAGTAACCTGCAGCCTTACAGGAACAATGAATCATTATCTTGACTCTGAACAAAACATCTTTTTATTCTTTGTACATCTAGATTAGCTGTCTTTGAACAAGCAAGAGGAATGCAGAGGTTAAAAGAATTATTCTTGGAAAAAACCCACACAATGGAGCCATGAAGAAAGAATCTGTAAAAGTGAAAAATTCCTTTCAAATTAAGTGTAAAAGAAAACTTTTTACTTATATATATTTCTTCTTAGTACTATATTATTGAGAACCAGCACATATGAGTGGGGGAGCAAAGAAAAGAGAAGTGATCTGACCACAAGATCTGTCTAGTGCTTTAAGGAGAACTGTTCTTACCACATTCAAAGATTTGTCTTAAGTCCGTTGAGCTGCTTGAGCCCTGTGCTCCATACAAAGTTGAGCACTCCAGACCTTCAAAACAAAATCAATGGGATATATTAATATTTCAGTGACTGTTGCCCTGACACAATATATTTCTCTTTTCTTCCAGAAGTACTTACAGTATAAATTAGCAGCATTCTTCCACCGCCATCCACCTACTACACTAAGAATGCATATGCTTTTTAAGGCTGTAATACAGCTCCTTGTACATTCAAACAGCTGTGTCTGCAGAAAAAGCTGGCCGAGGAAGATCAGAAATGCCATCAGTCCCAGGTATTCTACAGAGCTACCCACTGGCCAACTGTAGAAGGCTAGGACTAAGAAACAGATTCACAATGGTGTGAGAGAAAATATCTGTATATGTCACATGATATGTCTAATAATCCCTCTGAATAAAGGTATTGTTTACAACTTTCCTATTTCAGTGAAAATAGAGAAGACACAAGGAAAGAGATGATACCCTGGTATGGAGAGCGCTGATGATTTCACACTATCAGCGCTGTTTCCTAAAAGCAGCAGTTACTTATGCAAAGGGTTGCTAAATACTGACCCTTCTCATTGATATTAGCAAGCTCCTACTCATTCAGAAAAGGCTTATGCTCTCTTAGAAGTGTCAAGAGTTGTATGTGAGAACCTATACACCCAAGGACAGCAGCCTGATTCTGATCAAGAATATTGCTTTTCCTCTAGTTCCTGGCTTAAGACCCCTGAATGATCAGGACTCACAGAAGCTGCTCCTTACCTCACCAGGACTATGAAGTCAACATCAGGGGAGGTGCCAGGAGGACAGAAATAGGGCAAAAGAGGTAGAACACAGAAAAAGAAAGAGGAAAGCTTCAAAATGATGGGGAGACATCAACATGGGAAAGTGGGAAAGAAAAAGACCCATAAAAACAACACTGGCTGGCTCAACATGCAACACCAATGAGGAACTGGCTCCTGAACCATAAAACCATAAAGTTCTTGTAACTTTTTCATGTTTTATTATTTTCTTTGCGCCATGCTTTGGGACAAAATATTACTTGTTTCCCTGTGTGGCTGTGTATCCAACTCAATGTTATGAAGGCGTTTCCATAACCAACTGGTTAGAAAGAACAAAATAATACCAAACCCTTCTCCCTTAACTTTTAATAATACTCATATTAGTTGACTTATTAAATGTCATTTGAGATAAGCTTTGGTTTTGCTCCTACAGTCCAAATAGCTCTTTTGAGCAGAAACTAGTGCAACAGACCTTAAATGAGATTATTTCAAGTGTTAAGTAATGTGATGCATTATCAGCTCTAGAAAGGGGAGATGCCAGCTCTGGATCCAATTCTGCAGTCCTGGTTCACATAAGCAACAGAAAATGTTGGTAGATTGTTCTTCAGCCTACCTTTCTTTTCAATGGTCTCTACTAACTTGACTAGAATCGGTGGAGCAACATCAGGAGGTGCAAACTGCTCGGTGAGATCTGGAAGTGAAAAAGCTGCAAAAGAAAAAGAAGACAAATAAAGCCAAGCTACAGGTGAATGCCATTACTGTTTATGAAAATCATGACATGTAATGCAACCAGTTAATTTAACAACAGAATAAACATGCCACGTATCAGGGCCACAAGAGAAGATTCCATAAGCAATCACAAAATTAAATAAAAATGATGACAATTGCATATTTATAGCATTTTCTATAGAACATCACTCAGTCCTAGAACCACTCTCCTCCTGTCTGGGAAAAGAAAACATAATAAAAGTTTGTAGTCTATGGTAGTGCAGAAATACAATGCAAGGAAAGAAAGAAAAAATCTTTTGGTCTGAAACGTTTATATACAAGTGTGGGAGCTAAACACATCACTATCTGAGAGCTGCAGATCCTGTGGGTACAGCAGATTTACAAAGACCTGAAAGACCAGCAGTAGAAACAAGTATTTCACACTCGTAAAAAGTTCAACAACTTCTTTTTATTTCAGTTTTCAGGCATTATGCTACTAACAATCTAGTTTCCTTACAGCAAGAATCTCCTTTTATGTGAGGGCTGCTTAAGAATAAACAGCAATATAATTGGAAAGGGACATTTTGTAGATTCAAACAAAACTGCATATAGATTTTATACAAAGTTAGTTTTCATGCAATCTAGTTTCTTCATGCAGAGAACATACTCTATAAAGGAATGTTTTGGCTCTGTGATGTGAGGGATGATCTATCTCTAAATACACAATTTTTGCCAAAAGAATAATTCAAAAGTTTTAGAGTGGTGCTGTTTAATACTTGGAAAGCAAGAATGTTTACATAAAGATATTAAACTACTGCCAGAAACATCTGGCATAGTTTGATGGATTATGACTGATAAACAAAGCTTAATCACTGAAGTAAAAATTGCCACTTGCCTAAGTGATGGTAATCTCTGTCCAATTAAACTCACCATGGACAAACAGAGAGCAATTCTTAAACACATATACACATAGATGCCTGCATGGATATGTATACATACATCTATACACCCCCTCCCCCCCATTCTTACAAGACTGAAACTGAACAAAGTGATGAGGATAACTAAATAAAAACAGAAAAAATCCCAACAGAAAAGTGTGAAAAAATTTGATAAAGCAAAAAAAGAAATAAAAATACAACAACTGAGAATGAGAAAGCAGACAATTTTGGCTGATAATTCACCCTATTTTGGATTACATAATTTCATAAAAATGTAAACAGTTTTATTGTGGTTTAACCCCAGCCAGCAACTAAGCCCCACACAGCCGTTTGCCCACTTTTCTCTGGTTGGATGGAGAAGAGAATCAGAGGGGTAAAAGTGAGAAAATTCATGGGTTGATGTTTAGACAGTTTAATAGGAAAAGCAAAAGCCACACACACAAGCAAAGCAAAACAAGGAATTAATTCACTACTTCCCATGGGCTGGCAGGTGTTCAGCCACTCCAGGAAAGCAGACCTCCATCATGTATAATGGTCATGTGGGAAGACAAATGCCATCACCTGTATAAACCCCACTTCTTCTTCCCCCAGTTTTATTGCTGAGCACAATGCTATATAGTGTGGAATATTCCAGTGGTCATTTGGGGTCAGTTGTCCCATCTATGCCCCCTCCCAGCTCCTTGTGTTCCTCCATCTTCCTTGCTGGTGGAGCGAGGTGGGAAGAAGGCCTTGACGTTGCATAAGCACTGCTCAGCAACAACTAAAATATCCCTCTGCTATCAGCACTGTTTCCAGCATCACAAACACAGCCCCATGCTAGCTACTGTGAAGAAAATTAACTCTATTCCAGCCAAAACCAACACAAATTTAAAAACAGTAAGACAGCAAGGAAGGGGCAGAAGTTCAGAAGTGTAGAAAGATGAGGAGAGATGAAAGATAATACCTAAAAATTATTTAAATAGTAGCAATGAAGTGAATCATTCTGAGACACTGAGACATGTCCCTTGCAAAAAGAAGGAAGATGATGGTACCATGATGGAATACTTTTAGTCCATTCATAATAGAAGACATTAGAAAAACATCCATTAGCCACAACAGTTTAACTTAGGAGGCCCAGAAAATAAGCATTCAGGAGTCCCAAAAGAGTTGCCTAAGCAGATCCCTGGCCTGCTGATGCTACTTTTAAATGACTTCTGGAAAATCAGAGCAATTCCTGGGGTCAAAAGAGTTCTAACACCTGACCCACACTACAAAAAGACAAGTAACATGACTACATGCTAGCTACATTATAAGTCATGGACAAAATAAAGAAAAATCTGACACTAGAGTCATATAAAGCAATAAAAGACAGCACTGTATAAGGATTATCTGCATAGCTTTTTAGAGGATAGGTTCCTTCCTTGGTGACACCTTAGTGAGCTGAATAATGCAAATGAGTAGACATAATAAACTCTGAAGTTTTGTCAGATAGTTGACCTAATGTAACAGGGATTAAAAGCTGAATTCAAAGAAAGCATGTTACATAGGTGTAGCTGACCATCATATCTCCAAATATAGATATTAATGCAGAACAAGCTACTCAGGGAAGAAATGGACTTTTCAACTCTTTTCATCTTCAAATCACTTTCAGGTTCCATCTGGAACACCTCTATTAGTTTAACATTGTATCTGCTTCATCAAACACAAGATGGGCCCAAATGAAAAATTCTGCACTCCAAGCAGCCTCTGCTCAGGCATACTGAAATACAGACCATCTGATTCGTAATTTTCAGATCAAATAGTTCCTTTCAATCCCAAACTACGAATCAATCTTATGATGTGGGCAAATTTACTGAAAGAATAAATGGAAGATCAGAGTCATATCAAAGGGAATGAGAATACTTAAATTATGAGATACTAATAGCCTCAGAGAATGCTAAGGGCTTAAATGAATCCCCTATATGATGGCAGAGGAAGAACAGGTTTAAGAACAGAGCTTACATATTTTACCTATGAAAGTAACTTTCTTCTTCCCATAGGCAGTTGGTTGCATTAAGTTTCAACCTCTTGCATTAACAGCAACAAAATTCCATCATCTCTGAACAAAGATGCTCATCTCATAGTTCCAGCTGAAGGCAGCATTTAACCATAACCAACAGTCTAAACTGAAATTGAGAAAGGAGAGATAGAGAGAGAGGACGGAAGTCAAACCTGACAGACATTTGAACCATATCAGGTGACAGCTTGGAAGTTCAGGGATCCAGGCTACTGTGCAGCAC
Organism: Pyrocephalus nanus; assembly: GCA_038380795.1. Lineage (NCBI taxonomy): Eukaryota > Metazoa > Chordata > Aves > Passeriformes > Tyrannidae > Pyrocephalus > Pyrocephalus nanus. Next base: position 22,850,939 of record CM076263.1, read on the forward strand.
AGAGAATTGATTTCTTCCATTAACCAAATTGTGCCTTCAAATGGTGGCAAAAGATAAAAATATCTATAAACAAGGTGTATTTAGAAAAATAATTTTATTTCCCAGTTAGATTTAAGGATTAAATCCAAGCAAAGCAAAGAGGAGAACCGACTGTCAGGTTTATGAATGCAGTTCACGGGAAGAAGCACCTCGCAAGGTGAAGACAAGACAATACAGAAAACGGTTTGTCTCCCTGGGACATAAGGAATGGGGTGGTATAGACCCTACTTAGGTTACCTAAACAAAAAATTACTTTTCCTGCAACCTACCTGATGCTCCATGCTTTTCATCTAAACTTTAAGGAGAATTTTAGCTTATAAACTAGGTTTGTATCATAATCTGTTACTGAATATCTTTGTTGTACAGTGTTCATTGATCAATACTACTCTTAATTAAAGTGAAGGCTTTTGGGAACTATGCATTTCCTTTTATATTTATGCAAAATCTGTAATATGTCTACAGAATATGTATATGCAAAACAAATGTCGCATTGCTTAAAAAGACAGGTTTCCAATACTTCTCTGCTACCCTAAAATATGCATTTTAGGAGTTCGGACGATTTCTGATGTCTCTTCCTCCCTTTATCCTATTTTTTTCCAAAACTGGAAACTCATATCTTCCAAAGACATTGCTGAACTTCAGACATGACAAGAAACTTTAAATGAACGACAATTTATTCCATAAGTAAGCAGTCTGTAAGGCGCTTGTGCATTTGACTGAAAACTCAGGATATTCACCTATCTTTTAATACTATGCACATGTACAAGCTCTATGGCAAAAAGACACAACACACAAGACACACAATGACAGGTATAAACCTGCAGTTACCTTCAGTGACAGAAAAAAACATCTAAGTCACACAGTCATAATGCTCTGCAACACAGAAGAAAAACACTCATCTCATCAGCATGTAGGAGATGGCAAAAGATGAGTAAATTAAACTCACTTAACCTACCACCTTTTCTAGGGTTGACTACTCATTGTAGCACCTCCACTATAACTAGTGCAAACATCATACTGACTTTTGCTTTAAATTTTCCCACCTCTGCACAGAACAGAAAATTATGTCCATTTAAAGGTGGAAGGCCTCATAAAACACACAACAGTCAGGAAAAAAAAAAAAAGACTTAACAGTACTCACAGAACTGAAGCCACTTTATAACATTGACACTGAAGACAGCCCAATTTGGAAACAATGCATTTCAGTTTCAAAACGCTGAGAGGAAATCTCAGGGGCTAAGCTGAATAAAACTACACCTAATTGGGATGGGACGGGGCGGGGAAGAGGAATTTAGCCCTGGAGCTAGAATACAAGTTAAGCTTCAGGAAGTTATGATTCTAGCTTGGGTGTTCCAAAAGAAAACTCAGCACGCATATTCAGATGTACAAAGGGAAAGGAAAACTTTTCAGACAGGTGACTTTTAGTAAAAGAGAACTGAATGAAAGCTCACATGCAAAATTTAATACTTGATTCCAAAATAATCTTTTGCTTTGAAGAACACTGCAGGACAGCATAGGGGATTGGAGAACCAAATCTTCACTTAAGGATCTGAGGTAGTTTGTAGATTCCTTTGCTAAAATCCAGTATCAGTTTTTCATTTAAAGCAATTAATTTCCTCCCAAAACTTCTGGTTTTCTGTTGTTCTTTTTTCTTTTTTTAATTCCAGGGTCTCCAAAATATTATGGTTCTGAAAACTATTGTACAGTTTTTATGCTTCTTCCTAGGTATGGTAGTGGGTCTCCAGATAGTAAGGAAGCTTTTGATGACACTTGACAAAAGCTGGATTTTCCACTAGTTCTATTTTTACCTTGCCACAGTGAGAACCAATGAGATGAACCAAAAATCAGTGTTCTCTCCAACCTGCAAACTCTTCCTTCTCCCCAGTACAGACAGGACGGAACAGCTCTAAGGCAATGGCAATGTGTGGGAGATGAGAGCATAACTTACGTTCAAGGGTTGCCAACACAACTATAAAATGCAAGATGAAACCAGAACACAGCTGCACCTTTTGGAAGGGTTCTCAGTAAAAAGATATACTTTAATCTTAGTACCTGGCAATGACAAGTGGAAATTTAAAGCTACAATTTGGCTTCAGATGCTTCTGAGCAAAATCTTTCATTACTGGTAGAAGAATAATGAAATGGAAAATATATATATAATAAAACCCCTTAAAATGTACAATCCACACCATGAAAAGGAGTTTAATTTCTAAATATTTACAAGAACTATATACTAACATCACTTGACTTTAGCTTTGAGTTAATATTGCTCCATGACTGTTCTTGTTTTTCCAGAAATGGCATCAACATTTGTGCATGCATATTGCATTTGATGACAACACAGCTCTACATGAAAGTCTACTATTTGAGAGCTCAGGTCTTCAGATGTTTATAACTGACTTATGTGCATGCAGATATACTCTTTATGCATGCAACATAGTGAATTATTATGGATTTACACAAATCCTTGTTTGAAAATCATGCAATAAGTCCAAACATGAATGGTTTGACCAGTACCAAAATCAGGTATACTAAAAATAAGCATATTAATTAACGCAGAAGAAAAAATATAAAGGTAAGGATCGTGGTCAAGCAATTGTGACAATACTCCAAGATCAGCCAGCAAATTGTGAAGAAACGCTGGCTGATCAATCACATAAAATACTTTTGTCAATGGCATCATCAGTGTAATGCATTACAAGCTGTGGACAATGGCGGGTTTCCAACGAAATTCAACACCCATGCTTGCTACTGAAAATTCTGGGAAACACAGGAGTTTATTTGATTGAAATACAGTTACTTCAGCAGTTATGGACTCCATGAGGTACAGGAAATGGAATTCAAACAATGTTCCACTATTACCACCTATTTTCCTTGAAACAGGATCCTAATGTCAATAAGGATCCATAATAGGTGAATTCAAGCACTTGTCATTTTACAATGTTGAATTCTAGTGAAGATGCATTGGAAACAAGGGCAGTTTGGCAGCTTTGCACAGAAAGCTCTGAGGCATCACCTTTAAGGCAGAGGTATCTATTGAGCAGTCAGTCCCATGTATTCCTCCCATGTATTGACTGCTAGTAACTCCCAGGCCAGAGACAGCAGTGCTTCAGGAGATTGCATTGGTTACAAAAAGCCATGCCTGCAGAAACACAAGTTTGGATGCCGGAAGAGTGGAAAGCACAAAGAGGTACTTCCACACAGGTGAGGGCATGGCCTGAAGCTTCTCATGGCCCTGTGGTGGCAGCTGGTACAGATGCCAAGCCTCAGCCATCACAGCCCCCTCAGCACCTGCTTTAATCAGCTGGGGAAGAAAGGCCACAGGAGCCTCACAACACATCAGAGAGTGAGCAGAGTCTTACTAACACAAAACTCTTAACTCTTAGTAAGAGCATTCTGTGGTCCGTCGCAAGTAGCAAGTTCTCACAGAAAGTTTCAGTAGAATAGAATGAAAGATTAAAAAACCCCAGAACACTAAACCATATGGAGAAATTTTCAATAGAGATCTATGCTTTGGGTTCAGTGTCAGACCAACACAGAAGTTAGGTCTGGCATTACAACTAAATACCAGAGAGTAGCTCACTCTGAGATTTGAGGACCATAACCTTGCCTTGGCACTTGCATTTTCAGATAACCTAATGGTATTTACCAAATGATCAGTGATAGAACTGCCTAACTTCCATTAACAAAACGTTTTCACTGGGCAGGGATGAAAGACAAAAGTTAGTGTCACTGGGTGTCTCAGATAAATCAAGAACTGCAATACATTGTAAATTCAGATGCAACAGTTGGAAGAGAAGAATAGCTCTCCTTAGACCTTACTGACCTGAGGTGATTTAGTTTGGCTATAGTTAAATCCTACTAGAGGCTGAAAGCACCACTAAAACTGTCAGGAGGAAGAGCAGTTCAGGGCTCACCTACCTTCTCCAGTACTGGTTTCATTAGATAGAATTTAAAACACAACATGGAAAAATATGAAAGAGATTCAAGCTTCAGTGAATTTGATACATCATTACAAGTGACTTAATAAGTCTGTCAGCTATTGCTTGTCTCTTATGAGTCCATCAAGCAGATTGCAGACTCAGAGTACCACAGAAGTCTCAGCAGCTAGAGAAAACTAAATCCAGTAGAAATGAAGACAGGTGAAGACTATTGCAGCAGTAGGAAAAAGAATGTTTGGGTCCACCAACACTATCAGCCTTTGGGCTCACAAGAAGCCCCTTTATATGGAGGCAGAAAAATGTGTGAGACTTAAGATTTATTGTGATATGAATGACCCCAGAGCTATGAAAAGGAATAGGGAAATGATGCCTGCTGGTGCCCTTACATGATTGGGGTACAACCGGAAAGCTGGATGAAAATACCACCATTTTAAGATCCTTCAATATTATGCTAACAGCACAGTCTGCTTCTTCCACTGGTCAGTAGGTGTCAGGTATGAACTGGAGGATGAAGTGGCAACTGCATTTAAATGCTCTCTGTTAACAGATCACTGAAGATTTTAGCCACAGAAGGAAATACAGATCTGTATTGAAACAATGGTTTATCACATCTGCTGTCACTCCTCTCTTTACTCCATCTTCAATTCTGAAACACCCGACTAAAGCAAAACAGCCTTCCTGGGGCATCTCAGTTACAACATATAACCCTCATGGGCAAACAATACTCTGGCAACTTCAAATATCTTTGTAAAGCATCCATATTTCTACTGTGTCCTACATCAGTAATACCTAGTGATACCTAGAACTTATCCAAGGGGCTTATTCCAAAGGATAACCCAGCAGGAGTTCTCAAGAGAACATGACCTTTTGATTCCAGTCAGTCCCAGTATACTGCCCAAAACACAAAGCCAACATTTCCAGATTCCTCTGTGTGAGGTAGGTACTGACAAACATAGTCTATAAATTCAAAAAAGGGCATCTCAAATTGACTTTTATAGAAAAATGTATGAAACATCATAATATGTGTGATACTTTACAGAATAAGGCAGTCATTTTTTCAGAAGGACAAATACATGCATAATAAGATAAGGTAATTTATAGTCAAACTCACTGAATCTAAGAAGGTCAGAATAAAAACTGAATGTTACTTCATTTTATCCCGGCTACACATAATATATTGAAAAGAGACATAAATTACCTGCATAAATGAATGCTGTAACTGAGACCAGTAAGATACTTTGCCTAGATACTTTCCAGTGTTATCAGCACATGCATACAAGCAACAATCTGATTGATAAAGTATCATGTGCATGGAGACTATGCAGGAAGTTTTGGGGTGCCAAGAGAAATTCTTCTCTTCATCCCCATTCATAAAGTTGTGCCAGCTGCACTCTCAGGCTAAGAAGAATAAGGGGCAACTATGTGAAAATGGGTGAAACAAGCCCAGGCTAATATAGATTAGTACAAGAAAATAATCCATAAACAAGAGGTGGCAGGCCTAGGCAGAACAAAGCTTTGATTTGAAATAGAAAGTCTTATTTTATAATGTATCAATTCTCCTGAAAGAAATCTGGAATCTTTTTACCCTTCTCTGACACAAAAATGAATACTTGTCCTTTAGCTGTTGTCTTAATCAACTAAGAATTCCTCTAAGACAAAGCAAAATTAAAGTAGGGAGAGAAAGAACACAGAGATGGTGTCTGGCTTGAGGAAAGTCCACTTGCAGAGATAAGCAACGTAGCAAACTCACCAAGCAACAGTGTGTAGAGGTCTATATTCCTTCATAACAGTTCAATGCTTTTAACAGTGGCTATTAATTATGTTTCACACTTAATAATTTATTTTTTCATAAAGCCCTATTTCTATAATTTATTGAAAGGGAAGCGATAATGCCTGTATTGGGAAAGAATTCTATCCATAATATTCTATCAGATTAAACCTCAGTAACTTTATGAATTATGAGCTGTCAGACACTTTTTCATCTGCTACAGAACATACTTAAAAATAGAAGCTATAATTAAGACAACACATGTCCTTTGTTGGCTTCATCTGAAGCAGAGAGAATTTTTAAAAAGCAGCCTGTAGTTAAGACAGTATTCTGGTTCCCTCTACAGGTGAGCTTTTGCACTACTTCTTTTCAAAACAGAACTGAATTTAAGGCTTTAAATGGCTGCAATATTTACAACTATTATTAACATGATTAGGACTCATGAGCAGAACTGTTCTGAGGAAAAAAATACTAAGTACAATATTCTGCCATGTAGTACACTGTATTATAACGCCATATATCACACATAAAGTATTTTGCAAAAGAAACTCCCACCTCCCAAAAAAACAAAGAAGAGATGGGAAAATCACCTGCTTATTCAGCTGTTCTTTCAAGGTACTGTGAGATAAATGGAGTAAAATAAGAAATAAGCAGGAATGTAGTAAAAGGTATCTTTCTACTTCTAAGTCAAGGAAGGCACTCAATAAGCTCAGGAGCACAGAGGGGGTTCAGCACAGACACTGCTGGAGCTCTACCCAAGCAGGCTGGCACTGGGGTTTCAACACTGCTGGCTTTCAGGAAAGGTGTATCTTGGTCTGGAGTCCTGGCACAGCTTGAGGCTTCCCATGCTTTTTTCAGGTGTGGCAGACTGTCAAGGAAATCCTTCTTAGCCCTCACTCTCAGGGATCACCCCAAAGCCCTGCGTGACACGCAGAAGCACAGCAGTAGCAGTGTTCTCACATTCCTGATGAGCATCACTTTAAAATGGGAGGACAAGTTAATGTCTCTAAATAGAACAAGCCAGCAAGAATCTCAGAGCATGATTCTGAGTGCAGAAAAAATGTTTTAATAAGCCAACACCTGCTTTTCTTGTCTTACTGATGTCAGCAGGTTCCCTGCCAGGAGTTTACAGTCAGAGAGATATTAGCAGATGAGAGGTAAACTGTGGTGTAAGGTACCTAGCTACTGAATCACCTCAAGCAAGGAAGATGATGATAGAGATGACAGAAGGGGAGGAACAGGACAGGATCAACCAAGTAGATGGATCAGTAAAGTGCAAAATTATTGCCTTTGTCGGCAAGTGAGGCTTGTTATATTCCCTCCTCCTTCAGGATTGCTGCTCCAACAGTAGAAAAGAGCTGAGCTCTGCAAGAATTTGAGTAACTCTGCCCAGTTCTCCTCAGAGACACTAACTGACAATTACAGCTTCTGGCAGTGGTTTGACACGAAACCATACCCGGTATCAAGAAGGAAAACATGTAACACTGAATATTCAAGTGTAGTACGGATAGCACTGCTGTGACGACAAACAGCACGTTCCATTGGCAGTTGCATCTGCTGACTTACGTATCAGGTTTCCACTGCTTCAGTGTTACTCTTACCATTAAACATCCAGATTTTAGTAGCATGCAGAAGTCCTTACTAGATTTGGAACAAAATTTGATAGATCTCTACAAACAAAAGCTCCCTTACTGGTCTTAACATTAACTAAGCATTCCTTTTGAACTGATGCCAGTTGCCTTCCCACAAACTACCAAATCTTTTCCAAGGATACCAAAGCCACGATTTCTATTAACTTCTGGACTTCAGACTGCTTTTTTAATAAAGCAACTGTGAAACTCTAGTAAAGGTGTAATTTAGTTTAAAGTGACTAGATGTAAGTTAATACATTTACATGGTATTTTTGCTAGAGTCAATGTATAAGGAATCAGCATCAAAGCTCCCCTCTACCTGCTGTCTGCTATACAACACAGACACATAAAACTGCCTTGTAATTATGAGCATCAAGACCACAACGTCAAGCACTCAAAACCTAAGACCACAAAGAACTAAGACTGCATATGCAATTTCAGTTGATGGTTTTGTCTCTTTCTATATAATGATGTAGCATTTTTCCCATGAAATTACCATGCACATTTCAGTGCACAAAGGCCAGTGCTCTCAAGGGACAAAACTCAGCTGAAGAGCTGAGTTATTTATTACCTGGAGCATTATCCAGATTGTACAAGGACACATGGTCATTCAGTAGGCTTATATTCTCCTGTCTATTCAAACCTGAATTTCCTATCATTTCAACACGGCTTCTCATGCAAAAATACTTTAGTCCAAAATTTGTTCTTGAGTTCTTCCCAGCAAGTGGGAAAGAAAATATATATTTGGTTGTTCCTGGAAACCTTTGACACATAAGAGAGAGGCAGCTGCCCACCTTTTAAGGGAAGAAATACTGAGGTCTATCTCAATAGGAACTTGAAAATTTTGGTTCTGTACAGCCAGTGGAGAGTCATGGTGACATGATTTCAATGATTTCCATCAGGTAAAACTTCACAGATAGAGTTTGTGCCTATGCTGGAACTGTTCTTACCTAAAAAGTAGTCGCATGTATTTTCTTCTGAATAGTCTGGCGCTAACCTACAAAGATTACTAACCTCAATTTCCTTTCCACATAAACATGGTGATGATTAGAACTAGCGGCCCAGAAGCATCTGCTCTTTAAAACCAAGACAGGACTACTGGATGAATGTTCACTGTGAGATACTGGGATATGTAAAGGATCCTTGTTCCTTATTGCTGTTTCCTTTTTTTTTTTGGTACCATTCAATTTCTTATGCAAGGCCATTACCAGTTTGTGACACTAACTCTGTTTGAAAAGCATATTTTAAACCCTCTCAAAATACATAAAAATTCAGAGTAGTATGTTGCTCTAGTTTGAAAGAATGCTTTGTTTAGCTACCTTTTTCCTAAGGAGAAATTAGTGAGGGGAAAAATGCCAACAAATCTGCCTCAAACTATCCACAGGCAAGCAATCTAGAGGAAAAGAATGGGCTCTTCACTACTTGAAGAAAAAGATAATATGCGTTACTCTGCTTGAGAGGTCAAGTTGTTTAGATCTAGACGATTTACATAAAAGATCTGCAGAAGCTGCTGACAGCTCCTTCACCTTTTGGGAATTATAGGAAACATCTGTAAGTACACTGAATGTTGAAAATATAAATGTATAGCAGTAGCCCAGAAAAAAAAAATGCAAACAATGGTAACAGCTCTCTAGCACTTGAATAAAAGTCAAGAAACTAATGCATTTCACATCAAACATTTTTCTTCCTCTTAAAAAAAGCTTAGGGCTGAGCTGCAGCAACAGAATACAGCAATGCAAAATACAAAATAAGAAATTCTTTTGCAACCTCCATACAACCCTAGAGTGCCTTGTAGTCTAAAACAAAGAAAAATGTGTCCCTCTTGAAAACCAGCAAGGTGTTGTGAAAGAGTGACAAGGGGGATGAAATAAGTGAAAGAAATATTTTGTAAGTGATATTGAAAAGTCTTAACTGCAGAAGATCTTTGCCAAATAGAAAAAACATGTATCTGGTTAAGAGCTGACATGTTCCTAATGACCTTAAGCTCAGGTGGATGAAATAACAGCAGCTTTTTCAGATAATAAATGAGGGAGGCAGAAGCTCTCTTTATGTCCTGTACAAAGACCTGCTTCTTCCTTTCCTTACTTCTGCTACCAAGCAGCTGTCCTACACTATCTTTCTCTATCACAGTGGAATGTGCTGTAGATGTTCTCCCACTTCCCTGTAGAAAATTCATGAGGAACAGGATGAATGCTGTCTCTGAACTTAGTGAAGTACTAGGTGCACATATGAGCATGCCAACAAATACTAATCTCTTGCATATTTAAGTGCTGCTAGTGTAATGAGCTTCTACAGGTCACACATATAAAAACCCCAAACCACTTTTTCCACCATCATGCTCCTGACAAGAAAGTTAGCTGGTCTTCTAACCCATCCATATCTGCAAATATAGTGGCACTATTTATCTATACATCTATCTCTATTTTCACATATGTACAGAACTGAAAGCTATAATCACTCAGTTGGCTCGGAATGTTAAATATAGGATGCAATAAAGGAGTAAAAATACATTCTTGACTTGCACAAGATGTGATCGAACATGTGAAAAGGCCTTCCAGTTATGACTCACTAAGATGTGGGTGGAGGTTTGTGAAGCTGAAAGGTTGCTGGCTGGAAGTAGTAAGTCTTCTTTCACACTGGCCAGCAAGAACTGGGAATTGGCTGCTATTCTGTCAAAATGCCAGTTATATCCTGGTTGTTTTCCAGCTATCCTACTGGAGGGGAAAAAATGGAGAAAGAAGAAAAAATAAGGAAGTCTTGCATTTTACATTTATGGTTTTTATTATGATTTTGCTCCATAAGAATCCCTTGGTCATCCTGACAGAAGAAAGAACCAGTTACCTTTATTTGACCCTAGAAAAAGGGAACATCTCTTTCTCATTTCAATTTACCTTTTTTAATGAATTTAATTATTTATTTAAATGAGGGCCATGCCAAAAGGAAAAAGGATATCTCACTTGACTCCCAGATGGGGAATCCTTCCAAAAAAGCCAGTTCCCTGTCGAGAACAGAAGGAAAAGGAATACGTTAATTTTAAACTGACCTGATTTTTCTAACAGGCATATGACTCCTTGTTTTTAAGCACAGTTCACATGAGCTGCCTGCATGAAGCTGGAAAAACTTGTTAGCCTAGATGTGGCATCTTCGGAGAACTTTACTGAGACATTTAAAAGATAAAGCTCCTCAAAAATGGCAAATGCAGCAGACAGCTAGTGTAATTCACCTGAGCTCTGCTACACTACCACCTATTTCTTGCAGGACTCAGAATTGCTAAATAGCAACCTGCTGTCTCCCAAAGTATACCAGTCTTTTGCAGTAGATGTGCCTCTCAAATAATTTATAGATATCAGTGTGAGCAATCCTCTAAGCCTAGGTCTTATTTTAATGGAAACACCCTCTTATTTTAGTTTTGTTTGTTTGTTTGTTTTTTTCTTTAATAGTATATTTTTTGATCTCTTGTAGGAGCCAGACCTTCTGCTTCTCTTCTTCTTGTTTCACTACATCAGTCCGCTTTTCACCAGTCAGCTTCCTACATTTCAAACCTTGCTTTCAAATTGAGAAGTTTTAGGAGACAGAGCAGGGTGGCTGGTTATTATATGATGGCATTCAGCTAGGAATGAACAATGTAAAGGACCAAGTGAATATGCTAATCTGTAATGCCTGAGGTTGCAAAGGAAGCCAACTCCATCAAGAAAGTGTGAGGCCACTGGTGTAGATTTCTCTAGACACACATACTCAACTTGCTTGGATGCTGCTTCCAAAAGCTTGCAGGAGAGTTTTGTTCTAAACTCACATGTATAAATCCTGGGTTGAGTTTTTTTGGTTTGTTTTATTCTCTCCCCTGAATAGCTACAAATTACTTATCACAAAATTAAATGTAGAAACTTAACACATAACAAAGTTTCAGAGCATAGTGTAGTGTCCACATATGTCATGGTCTGACAGTGCTTTGTAGAACTTCAAAGCAAGATGCCGTTTTTTTTTTTTTTTTAAATTTGAGTCAAAAACTCAAAGATTTCTGACAGGCAGCAAATAGGTAATCAAATAATACTTAGCATGACAGAAAACACTGTATTTTCTAAAACATTAACTTTATATTGAAATAAGAGAGCTCCATGCTTTTACTTCCACATGGCTATCAACTTGAGCCCAATAGAACAAACTGGAACCACATTTAAGTCTACTTTTTCCTGCTGGCTTTATAGCTTCCCCATGTTTTCTGCACATTACACGATCTTTCTCTTTTGCTCTCAGCATTTGTTCTCTCTCCTTCAGGCATTCTGTAATTCTGCTAGCCAAAGAGCTTTGCTTTTAATAAGTAGATCTGCCAACTTAAACACCAGTCTCCTAAGGCAATCAAATAATGAAAGACACATGTATGTACTTGCACATTATCTGTCAAATACCTCTCTAGCCCACTGGAAATGATTTTTGCAATTTGGGGTTTTCATAGGAGCATGCATTCATACATAGCTTTCCAAACGCCATGTTTTTTCAGAGTTCTGTGTCTTGTTTGTACATTCAAACCCAATGACCCTGCAATTTCCATATTAGCATCCAGAAGATACTAACAATTTTGTGCAGAAAACTTCATATGGAGTAAGTATGGTCTTCAATTTCTCCAATTTGGCATTAGGCTCTGATGCAAGACAGCACAGATTCCTCTATGGCAGAACACTTCCCATGGTTCTATTGTGTGTGGAAAGTTCCAGGTGTCAAGGATATTTTTCATAGCTCCTTCATTACTCATCTATTATCCACACAGAAGCCGTCTTGACTTTCAGTTTCTAAACCAGTGTTTCATGAAAAAGGAATCTAGGGTATGATGCTAGCAACAGAGTAATCCAGGAAAACCTTTGCACTTTCTGACAGTACAGTGAAATTGCATTGCCACACCTCTTGATTAAGTAAGGTTGCAGTTTAGTGCATGGAAGAATAAAGATGGGAGGAAAAGCATCTTTCAAGCAAGCAAGTTATTGATTGGTATTAGAATAGTAAGTTACAATGTAATGTCATCATTTGCAAAAATTCCTGCATTGTGAATCACAGCTATGATAATGTAAAAAAACCCAAAACTATTAGAGATGCAGCATAAAAACCTAAAGCAAGACGTACTTAAAACACGTGCATGTCACTGATGTGGGTTCTATTGCAAGACATCTTTTACATGTACAACAAAGTACTGAGAACTAGAAACTTTCGATTTGCAGAACTGGGAAACAAGCCAACACCAAATTATGTCACCATATCAGTTGAATCTGTTCTTTCACATACCAGTAATTTTTTTTTATTTTGATCCTTATATTTGTATTCCAGCCGGTGCAGGCAGAGGTATGCCAGGAGGATTTGTTCTGCAAGGAACTGTCTTGGACATCCATACACAGTAACTGAAGCCACCCGTGGAGTGAGGGTACTTGCTCATTGCAACAAATAAAGCCCTACAGTGTCAAACCTAATGCAGTTCTGGTTCCTGGTTTTAGTTATCTCAATGAAATATAAGAGCTACTCCCCAGATTCAGCTTTTTAAAGTGTTTTTCCACATGATCTTCCTATGACAAAGAGATTAACTTAAATTATATTAAAGCAGTAGTTATTTTTTTTAGCTGTCTGTTCGGTCTACCTCATTCTTACAGGAACCACGAGAGTATGTTTGCTCTCAACAGTGCCCTGAAGATGACATAATGTTTGTGATTACGAAGTTCTATGAAACTTTTATCAGTCATGTCGTTGGAAAGAACAGAAGAATCATTAAGACGTGTTTCCAGAGAAGAGCCTGAAAGCTGTGAAGAACAGGTGGCTTAAGGCCACAAACAAAACAAGCTGAAAGAAGCAATTTAAGTTCAGTGAAGACCTTGACAATGAACAAAGAAAGAATAAGTAGGAAAAGGGATCAAACAACTATGTAATTAAAAACTGTATCTGATGGCATGATCTAAAAGAAGTTGTCCTTATATGTATAAACACAAGTTTTAGATTCAGTTTTGAAATCTTAACAAGGTTTCCCTACTGTAATGTGTAATCCATTGTCTATATGCATCAAGGTAATAAAACTCTGTATTTATTATGTAATAATTTATTACAATAAGAGATTGTAAAATTAAAACTATCTCTGTATCACTTCCTCAGTTATAGGAAACCCCCATTACCATCACACTAGTTACTCAAAAAGGCATCCCTAAGGGAAAAAAATCAGCCTTGCCAAAGTACGCATCATCAGAGAGCACATTTTTCACATGAATGAGTGAATAGTTCTGAATACAATAGAAGAAAATAACTTGGTGAAAATAATTTCTATACTGTCATCACCACATACAATTAAATATGTGTGTGTATCCCAAATGAAAACATTTTATTACTAAATTCAAAATTTGTACCATATAATGGACATAAAAGAGAGAAAAAGTAATGTACACTAAGTATGTACTAAATGAAAGAGTTTGGACTAACTAGTAACATGCTTTAATCTTACCTAGAAGTTATAAGCTTGAAACAGGAATTCCAGAGTGAAATTACATGTTCTGCACTAGCCTAGGACCTCAGAAAAGATGTTCATAACAGTGTTTCCCTTCCGTGTCTTCAAAATTTAGGAAAGGACAGTCAGATGCTGCTCTTTATATCATTGTTTATTGCGTACTATTTCATGTACATTCATATTCTATGCAATCTGATACACTGGAATCTTTCAAAAAGAACTAGGATTTGTACTCCAAACCCTAAAGACAATAGGGAATTTTGCCTGAGAGAAATAAGAGTAAGAACTATGGGATTTGTCCCAGTGTTGCTAAACCTTGACCATAGGTCTGATCCTATTCCTTCTGAAGTCAAAATGGGTTTTGCCAGCATTATAAGGAGAAGTAGAATAGTAACCTGCTGCTTCTTGTGTGAACAAGTCCTCCAAGTTAAAAATATGTATTTTCAAGAACATCAGCACTTTAAAATAATTTCATTTTCAGTTTGCATCCAAAAGGATTTTGAATAAGGCATTTTAATACTCTGTTTAGAAGAGAGCAGTTCACATTAACAAGTGTGGGCATGTTCCATCTAAACCACCAGATAATTTACCACAGTATTTGACTGACTGACTATTTAGATCAAACAGACAATGAGAAGAAAAAAACCAAGACCACAAAACAACTATTCTCATCGTATTGGTGTGTTCTTACTGTGTCATAATATAACCCTACATATTTGTCTTAGAGGAAACATCTGGAGAAAAAGCTTAACAGTTGATAACTGTCTTCCCCTTTTTTGCTAAACTGTACATGCAACTCAGTCCTGCATCTTAAATCACGGTGGAAGGCACCAAGAGCCACTAGTCTTGTCAGTCCAAGTTTTAATAAGAGACTTTTAACTTGCTAAGAAGCATGATTTTTATGCTACTGGCTTTGTAGTAAACATTGCTCAACCAGTGATTTAATATAATCCTCAAAAATAATAATGGGATTATGAAAATCTCTAATTTCTTGTAGGGGGCTGCATCTTACACAGGCTACCAGAAAGGTTTTGGAGTTATCAGCATGAAGTTTGGCCCAAGAGGAACTCAGGAAAACATGAAAATACTGGGGAATTGATGCTATTCTTTCAACTGCTAGTAGCAAGATATAAATATAGCAAAGAGAATTCAAACATTTGTTCTTCTATGCCCTTGAGAACCCCTCACTTGGTGAAAAGAGGTCCTTTATTT
Source organism: Pyrocephalus nanus (assembly GCA_038380795.1). NCBI lineage: Eukaryota > Metazoa > Chordata > Aves > Passeriformes > Tyrannidae > Pyrocephalus > Pyrocephalus nanus. The sequence goes on from CM076263.1 coordinate 22,866,002, forward strand.
TCAGCTATTTCAGATGAAGTTTTTGCTACTTGCTGTTTTGAGTATCTGTTCCTTAAAATTTTATCTATGGATCAGGCCAGATTGCAAGGATCACTAAAAATCTTGTTATGCTTTGAACTGGCTTGGACTGGAGCAAAAGGCCTCCCTAAATCTCTTTCTTCACAAAAAAGTTGCTTAACTAGGCCACTGACTAGCTACACTATTTTGGCTGAAGAACAACACAGTAAATTTGGACTGGTCTGAATATATTTCTAAATTGTACTTAAACATCTGTACAGATTTGACTCCAAAGTACCCAAAATAAATTGCTTCAAAAAGTCAAAGGATGACATTTTCTTACGTTTCTCTCCAGGAAATGGCTACATTTCAAGCAGTGCAATGACTATCAAACCAAAAATGAAAGACCATATTACAGTATGAGGCACAAAGCCTGTTAAGCCAAGAGCGTCCTTTTTCAGAGAAGCTCTCAGAGCGCGTCAACCTCTCACAGAAGACCCATGCACCAGCAGAGACAAGAAGACTAAGGGAGCAGATCACACCTTGCTGCACCCCATTGTGCACTGGCACCTCACAACTCTCTGCAGGCCATGTCAGGGCAAATGCTTCTCAAGTGTGTGACAGTCAACTAGGAGAAAAGCAGGGAACGACAGAGGGTTTTGCCAAGGCCTCTGTTGGTCCTCACTTGTGCCAAGCACTTGTGGTAAAGAGACAATTCAAAGGTAAGGTCATAAACACAACAGACATTTTCACATCTCCATCCAAGCACAGCATATGAACACTTGCAAACTAGCACTAGAGAACTGGAATGTTTGGTCACAGGACTGAACAATATGTACAAGTAAGAAAAGATCTGTGAATTTTTCCCCTTTAACTACTTATTTCTGGAATGTTCCTGGATAGAAAGAAAATGAAACCAGACACAGCTGTGCAGCCTTATCTACCACATTACATAATTAGTGGTTTCTTTCATTAATTCCCTAATTTAAGTGCTTTCATCTACCTCCAGCCAAAAACAGCTTAGGAAGAGGGCTTGGAAATAAAAAGGTAACCTCACAAACTAAAAGCTTTCCCTTTGAGACAGACTGCTGGAGAAGCCATTATATGCTTTGAAACATGGATTTGCAGTATACCATTCAAAATTTTCTTTGCCAAGAATAATCCTCTGTGTTTATCTGCTATCTACCAATCTTGTCCAAGTAGGAAGATCTTAGAAGAAATAGGTGATGGCACTAGAGTTTTCTCTCCTAAACCAAACAAATAAATTCCACTGTTATACTTGTAAACAACAATACAAATCTGGTGCAACCATGCTTCCTGGGAAGTGCATTCCCTCCTCAGACTAGAGATAACAGGCTGCAATATTCTTCCTTCCCAGCTAATGAGCAAGAGGCTGTGGCATGGGAATTTCCAGCATTCTGCATCCAACAAATCTAACTGCACAGAGGAGAAAGAGCAAGATAGAGAACCCTTGAATTACACCAATCTATTGTGCTTGAGTGGAATAGTTTGGATTTTGGCCAGTATCTTTACCATTTAAAGCGTGTATCTCTTTTACAATGAAGCATCAAAACTTTCAAGGAAAGCAGAGTTAACTTTGGTTTTCTACCACATAAGTACTAAAAAAAAAAAAAAAAAAAACCAAAAAACCGACCAGCTTCTGCAGGAGCATCTTCCCATCCCACATAGCCACCAAGTAATTTACCAGCACAGATGGAAACTGGCATGTTCAGACCTACCAAAGGTGGATTTCACTTCTTGCACTAAACATCCACAATCTCCAGTGAAGAAATTATCTCAGACATTCACCTCTGGCAAATGTTCTAACAAAGAAAATGATCATAAGCATATACACTGTCGTGGTTTTGTCCTGGGTCAATTTGCTCTCACATCCCACCCCACAATTACTATTAGTTGAGAGAAGGTTTATACAGACAAAAGAGACTGAATTTAGGGAAAATAGTATGGGCATTTATTAGTAGTAAAACAAAAACTACTAAAGAACTATATCTACAATAATTCTACTCAAGTAAAAGTGCTATGTATTTACAGTAATACTTCTCCCCCCTTTATATCAGTCCAAGGAGGAGAAGCAGTCTCATTCTCTATTTTTGGAGCTCGAGGTCTCCTCAATAACTCTGCAGCACTTGTCGCAGCTGGAACTCCTTCATCTCTCTCTCGTTCTGTGTCGGCCTCCAGGGCTGGGCCTACTCCCCCTCCTAGGCTAAGACTGGAGGCTGGGGGGTTACCCAGGCTTTGAAACTTTTTCCTTCCATAGGCTTGCAAGGGGACACTTGCTTACTATGGATCTTCTTCCACGGGATTACAGGGGATAATAGCTTATAAGTCCACCCCTGTTCCCTATGGAGGTCCCTTCCCATGGGAGAACAGTCCTTGATAGACTTCTCGGCATGGGTCTAGCATGATCCCTTACTTGGATCCCAACATCCCATCTGAGCCGTTCTTGCTCCAACGTGAGGTTTTCTCAGGGTCACAAATCTTTCAACAGGTCTCTGCCTTATTTTCAGTCCTTTTCATGAAGTCTTGGCTTCCTGGTACATCTACAAGCTCCTCTGTGAGCCACATGGGGGGGGGGTCTCCTCACCCCAACAATCAGGGTTTTATTTTTTAGTAGCAGGGATTTATTTTTTAGTCTTTACCCTGCTGAAGGGAGAGAGCAAAAAAGGGGGAGAAACAAGCCCCCCTTTGCACGGTTCTTCTTTCTTCTCTGGCTGCTAGCTTTGACCTTCGCCACTCTGTTACCTCTTTGCTGGAATTTCTTCTGCCGTGGTTTCTGTCCAAGCAGTTAGTCTTTTAAACTTTTTTTTTTTTCACTCTCTTACAAGAGAGAAGGGGGGGCTTCAGTGCTACACCTGCCCCCCAGCCCAAGCCAGGGGAGGAGGGGGCCTGGCCCTACTCGGGCCTGCTGCTCTTCTACACGGCTGCTGCCCCTAATTTCAACTGCACAATCCCCTTCTCTTCCATTTTCTTAAATATGTAATTAGCAAAGGCGTTACTGAGAGTTTTAATTGTCTTCTTGTCTGGAAATTCACCTGGACAAAACCATTCTCAGCCCCAGGGACTGGGCCGACTGGGCAAAACCATGACATACACAAAGACCTAGTGGATTATTTGAGCAAATTGTCTGATAGCTAACTGAACTGTTAAACACCTTTTTCATCATTCATATCATAGTTTACATAGTCGTGTTGAAGTACAAGATAGTCTTAAAAGATGTTTTTAAAGGGCAGAAAGTATACACAATTACATCTTTTCCTGACTCAGGGCAATAATGTGTTTTGAAACTATGCCTGGAAGACCTGGTTATAGATCCTTATTACCTGAAAAGCTGTCAGCTTAAATATTAATTTTTTATGCTATCTAACTATAAAGTGGATCAGCATGTGAAAATAAAGAATGGTATTTGGATGCTATTCTTGTGGACTGCTGCACAAATACTGAACAAAAAGCAGTCAAAAAGTTACACCTGCTAACACTTTACAGAAAGAATTCAGGCAATATCCAAATAAACAAACAAAAAACCCCAACACAAAGCAAAAAAAAAAAAAAACAACCAAAAAACCCCCAACACAACTCTCTTCTATTAATGAATCCACCACAAAATAGGACTGCATTTTAGACATACATTGTGCTGAAAGCATGAACAAAATTTAGCAAATAATAACCACAGTTAATAATTTTTTTAAAGCCAAAACTGCTCTGTAAGTTCTTCTAAGTATTTAGATTCTCACCAAGGTATTCTCAGGACTTAAAATCCTTCACCAGTTAAAATAAGTATGTCTTTAATACCATGTAGTTCCCTTGGTGATTCTTAGCTATGAAAATAAAGCAGTTCTTTGTATTCTAGCCTTCAGATTGATTTCATGGATGCTTATCATGTAAAGCAGCTTTGGAGCAAGACGCAGATGTAAAAGAGTGTACAGCCAGCTGCAGTTACAGACCTGTGTTCTTTCACACAAGAAAACCTGGATGCATATATGCCATCACACAACTATTTATGTGGGCCTGGTTATTTGCTCGGGGTGCAGAATGATACATTCTTGGCAAACACTTAGCACAATGTATTGCTGAAACTCACAAATCGATGTTATCACATACAAGCCTAAGTAAGAACTATTTGCTAATTATTTGCTAGTAGGGTTTTTTCAGATGTTCCTGGATCACAGCTACAGGAACAGATCAAGTTGATTCCAATGGAGAGGAGCAAGCTACTTCACCTTTGCCATGCTTTACATCCACCCCGGGAGCTTTCATGTCAGCACAAGGTACTAACAGACTAAATCACTATTACACAATGCTAAAAAAAGGTAAGCAAAGTCATTCAACATAATGCCACTGTTGTAACCATACAAAGGCATATTAAAATTGGTATGATACAAACCAGAAAAATATTTCTCATAGCATCAAAATAAAGCTATCTTATTCTTTCAGTTTCTTAAAGCAAACTGTGTAAAAAAGGCACCATTTCGTAGACTAACTGAAACTGCGGGGAAAAAAAAAAGATGCATTTCAGCTAGACAAGCCTTCTCAGGCTGAGGTCACCTTTGAGGGTCAAAAGAGGGTTCTGAGTGCCCCTAGTGATATATTTTTCCCAGAAATATCAATTGGTCAAATAAAGTATTATTTTCAAGAGCTCTCTCACACTTTTATTTTTATCCTGTGACGATTAAAACACATCACGGAAGATACTGGGTTTGAAGGTCCTTCCTCCCTCTTGCTTCCTTCCTCCTCTACCAGCAGGTGGGGCCACGCATCAACCATGAACTTGCCCAGGTCAACGGTTCATAAGCAGTTTGTACCAGTACTTGCAATCCTATCCCTATGCTTCCTGTGCTGCTTACAAAGGCTTTTTTAGTTACCTTCATCGTGGTACTATCACTTTGAAAAAATGTTCTGTCTCACTTTAATGCAGCTTGCAAAAATCTTTGTTATCATCAGTGCTAAAGCAGGTGACAAGAACCCTGTTTTCAGATGCATTCACTCATCTGGCAGCTAGAAATTTGCCTACAGATATGACCACAAGTCTATGACAGGAACTTGCCCCATTTCTCAGACTCACTTAGACTGGCATTTCTCAGTGCAAGTCTAAATCAATCGATGTGAAAATTCATGACTGCAAGGCAGTTCAGACAACTGCAGCAGGGCAAAGACTTATGCTCAAACTATTTCAAAAAAGGATGAATTCAAGGACTCTGTCTTAAATAGCATATATATATACCGTTTGTATTTGCCACAAGACAGTGACTCATCACTTCACCCCATAATTTCCCTTTTCCATTGGCCCAAATCAGGAGAGAGGATGACTTCCCAACAGAAGCTCCAGGTTTGCTGCATTCCACTCACTCTTATGTCCCCCAATACACAAATGTAAATAATTTTTACAAATGTAATTGCTTCACTGGCTTTATAGCAAAATTAAAGGAACAAATCCTACAACACATTTCAGTTAAAGCATGCACAAACAGTTTTATGCTCTCCATTGGTTTGGATCTTTCTCAGTCATTGCATAACCTGGTTGCTGAAAGGAAAGAGTTTCCAAATGTTCTGTGTACATTATCTTTGTCTAATTTGCTGATTTGTATCTGTACTAGGAGAAAAGTGAAAAAAAGTTTGGGTATTTTCTATTTAAAAAATTATAAGTCTATTTTATAGTTTCACCACAAGAAGGAAGAGCTTCAGATTAATTTTAGGCTCAAAATCAGCTGAAATGGTTGTCAACATAAACAACACTTTTAAGTTATAAAGGAAGTTGTAGGAAGCTCCAAACCATCAAAACTGACAAATTATTCATTAAAAGTCCTGGTGTACCCTTCTGCAATCTGATCTTCATTTCAAAGCACGAATTCAGCACTCCAAGTTAAATCTGAAGGTATTTCTGTTCATCAATCAAAGCTTCGTGCTCCCAAGTCTGCTTAATATCAGTCTTCCCAAACCAGGTAGAGAAATGGCACCGTATGAATCAACTCTAAACATATGCAACAGTATCAGATGAGATGAATCAAAGTTCACAAAACATATCTGGACTTTGTACAGCTTATGCCCTGAGCATAGCTCAGAGCTGAGTAAAACCAGGCTAAGTGAGAGGAACTAGCCGAACGCAGCTTCAAATAAAAACAAAACAAAACAAAAGAATTTCAGGGAGGAAAAAATCATGTAAAACCTTTACCGCTTCATCTAGTACTACTTTTTTACTTCATAAACTTACATGTCTAGTGGAAGGAATAAAGATGACCCTGTGCTGTGTCTCAACTGTTGCAAGTGGCTTGATCCCTCCAGCAGCAACCAGGCACCTTTGCCTGGTGGGAAAGGAAATCTGGGGAGAAGGCAGACTGGGCCAGTTAGAGCCTCACATCAGCAAGAGAAATTAAATCTGCCTTCTCACAGCTCTGACATGCACCCGGCCTGAAAATGAAAGGTGCTAGAGACTTCTTGGGGCTTTGGTACCTCCTTTATTTTCATATCTTTTTATACACAATTTTTTAAAAAAATGCGACAGTCCTAAAATTTCAGTCTTAACCAGCGGTTCTAGAAATTTAAATGGGCATGAATAAAATAAAAAGATGGTGAAAGATTTGACTTAGGTGTTTTAATGTAATTTGAGACCACCAGCAGTAGTTTTTCTTGTTTTCAGATTGGCTTTTAATATTTACAAAGTATTATATTCTAATATAAATATTACTATTTATGAGTAAGACTGATTGCCTAAGACATAGGCCTGATGAGCAGCTCTGCCCACCTTACTAGCCTCATTGACTACAAAGTCTGTTCAGATGTCTATGATTATTTCTGTATGAGTAGCCCACCATTGTGAATACTGGCATCATTGTGCCTGAATACTGCAAATTGGATCTAATATGAAACAAAAGACATTGAAGAGCAATTGATCAAGTTTAGAAAGGCATAGAGAAAAAAAATTAAAAAGTATTGAAGATACTAGAAAGTATTTTCTTCAAAAAATTTAAGTATATTGATTACAAATAATGAGGTACATTTAAGAAGTCTGCTTCCAGTTCATCATTAACTTGTCATTTTAATCCACTGCAGTTTCAATTAATCAAGTAGTGAAAATGTAAACTTGAGTGCATTTGGTCAAGCAAGTATCATACTACAAGTTAATTTATTTGAAATATACTATAAGGGTGTAGAGAGAGCTATAATCCTGGGAAAAATCTTTTGGCTCACTGCCAATTACATTTGGCCCATGACACTGGCTGTTGGACAATATTAATTGTGCTATTCCCTGCCCCAAAAATAGACACAAAAATAGTGAAGCCACCTGGAAGTTAAACATACGTTGCTACCTTATTCTTTATCTGAACTGTATTTCTGCCAGCACCTCTGGTTTCATTATAATTTTTGTGGCATTCTGCTAATGTCACCTTCATTTTGTTTTTATAATACTCTTTCCCAAATTTGTTTCTAGGATTCAAAGCACTCTCTGCCTTAGTTCTCTACAGCAAAAAGATCCGTAAAGAGCCTGCTTACCATAACTTTTCCATATTTCTTTTAAGAAAACATACATTATTTTAAAAGTGATTAAACCTGAACTCTGAATAGCTCTTGAACTACTTGGAATTCAAATTTCAGTGTTTATTCTTATTCTGTTCAAGGGGTCTAATCCCTCATCTTAGGGCATTATGAAGGTGCCTAGACCCTTATATGAAGTTTAAAATCATTAATTCAAAGGAGTTACGGGAACTTTGACTCTTTCCTTTTTTTTTTTTTTTTAAACCAGAAAAATCCCAAGGTTGGATTGCAAACTGATTCTTAAACATTTTGGAGCATGGCAGGATTATGTGTGCAGACTTTTGAGATGAAGATCCCTAGTTAAAGTAGAACATTTTCTTTTTTCCAACTCCCACAATCCCACGGTATTAAAAATAAACATATTCTATGTAAATATTACTCTGTCTAAAGGCAATAAACTTCACACAGGAGAGATCTAGTCACTAAGGCTTGGGGCAATGCTTCATCCCAAGGAAGTAGAGAAGCCTGCATATAAGCAGAGCCCCTCAAATCTGCAGCAGAATTTCCCAAGGTAACTCCCAGCAGCTGAAACTCCCATAAATGTCTATTACAAGCACAGCTCCTGGGGTAGGCTTGGAAACGACAACATTAACATGAGGACTTCCCAGCACAACGCTGTGACCAGCTCACAGCATGGAGCTGTGAGCAGAAGCATCAAGCAAGAATGAGTACAGAAACCAAGGAAGTTACAAAGCACCACTTTTTAAAGCAATAAATCCATCAAAGCCTGGGATGCCGGTTACTTCACCACAGCACGCACATGCAAAGAATGAGATTTTCTTCCCATTCTCTGCTGCTCAAACTGACCTATCAGCACTAAGGTGTCTATCCGAAGAGCCATGTTTATTCTGCAGTTGCATATGATGGCAATAGCTATCTCCACACGTGGGTTAAGAAGAGCCAGTGTTAACCTGATCAGCACACATTAATATCCAGTACAAGAAATGATCAAAGAAATAACAGTTTCTTTCTTTCAAAAGCAAATGGCCCATTTTCAGAACTAATCTAATGAAAGAGAAAAGCCATGAGACTCTAATAACTAGAGGCTGAGAGTTCAAGGTTTTAAGACTTAGGAAGAGTATAACCTAAAATGTCACTACAGCCTCATCTGCCCTCACCTTCATCCTAGCTGATATACACCTAGGCACTGCAGGCTTGCAAGCAATGTGTTAGTGCTTAAGAATATTTTTATATAAACCAGTTCAGTTTCACTCTTTATTAAGTCCCCACCAACCTACAAATGCTTCTGCAAGCTTTCCCCTTGGTTGCCACATAAAATTTTCTTTATTTCTGTTCTTATCTGTGCTGATTATCAGCATAGCTGCATATAAACTTAGAGTATGCACACTGGGATTGAAGTTAATAAACTGATACTACAGCTTTGCAATTGATGATACAAACATTTCTATGGAGGCAGAGGGAGATGATACTAGTCGTTACTATGGTGTCACTCTGAAAATCAGGATCAAATACTACAACTCTTGTTTCCTACAGATAGAAACACTGAGAATTTAAGAAATATTAGAAGTTAAAGCAATAAAAGCCACTCAAGTCTTTTTTAAAAGTGAAAGAATAAAGTCTATCCTAGGATAGATTTGGGTATGTACTGATAAGTAAAATCCAACTATCTGAATGTCAACAGGTAAAGGAGACAAAAATCACCTAAAAAAACGGGTGGGTTTGTTTTGATTTTTTACCCTAAAGTTTTGCCAATTACAAAAGAGGAGGCTTTTTTCTTCTATTAACAGAAGATTTCTGATCAAATTCTGAGTTCTGCCTAACATACTGTTGCAAATGTAGGTTAGAAAGGAACTTAGATTAAACAAAGGAAGTATCTTCCTTTCTTAAATAAGTGGTATTTTTTTCTACTGCATGCCATACCTCCAAAAAATGTTAAATTTGAATTTCTCTTTATTATAATTTCATTGTTGAATTTTAAATATGGGTTCATACCTTCAATGCCACAGGTAAAGAATGCATTTTTTGCTGTTAGCAAGAGATCTGTGATAGGAATGTACCGTTTATTTGGAACGTATACAGTTGAAATCACTGAGAACTTTCTCAATAGTGAGTTTGATGAACCACAAAAGGAAACACTTCCACCAGTTTCTTATAAACCTAAAATAAATGCTAACCAGTTCATTTTCCATTTCAATCTTTGCAGTGGTGAATTACAAGCATACTTTCCAACCTGTGAGATATACCTCATAGTAAGTTATTGGTTTCTGTGGTGCCTGAGACAAAGCAAATGAAACTACAAAGAACGTGAGCTAAATATTACTAAGTAGAAACAATTCTTAATTGACTGAAATGAGCCATGCACTAAAAAAAGCTAACCAGCAGGCATTAATACACATCCATGTACAGTCAGACAAGTCTGTGAAACAAAAATATATGAAACCATGGCGGACACACACATCTTAGAACAGTACTAACCTTGTTGCTCACTCTCTGCTTCTGCTTTTGCAGGACCTGGTGCTACTGGAAGAGGTCGAGGAGGACGAGGCTTTGGAGTTGGGGGAGATATTTTTTTTCTTCCAATGTACTCTACGTAAGTTCCTGGGAAATCTCCCCTCTCCCCTGTGGTTTCATTAAAGCCATTTAACCAACCAATTTCCTCAGGCTTTGCTTCTTCCCCTTCACTAAATCCAAGTGCTAGTAAGGTACCTTTATTCACAGTTAATATATCTCCCAAGTGCAAGTCAATGTCTTCTTCTCGCTCTTTCCTGTAGTCATATAAAGCTCTATATTGATATCCCTCAGCACTCATCTTGGCAAATGATTTAACATTCAAAAGTGTTATTAAAAGGTATCAAAATGTGATTTTCCAGTTATATTTTAACGTACAGAGAAATTCAAGACTTATTAAATGGGATAATGAAAATGTCTCTTAAGTAATAAAATCCACCAGAGAATCAAGAAGCACCAAGATTTATCATTTCACTGCTGATGTATTTACTGATGTATTTATTCTGAGTCCTTGTTGCTGAAGTAAGTGCTCCACTTTTTCTATGCGTGGCAATTTTCTTCCAATTAGTTCCTTTCCTGGGCTTACTGGCACTTCTGTGTCTCCATGCACAAGCTCAGCCGACTCTTGTAGACAGTCACACCTTCTTCAGAAGTATTTGCCACAGACTGCCCACGTACCTTAAAAATTCTGCCACCAAACTCTGCATACATGCTTTTCCTGAAAAGAGAAGAGAAAACTGATGAAACCACTTCAGATTGTCTTGCTGAATGTGAACTTGGGATTCTACTTATGACTTAAGCTTACTGCAACCCTGGCAAAGACTGTGTCACACAAAAGAGTCCTATGTAACAATAAAATAAAGTAACCTCACAAAAAAAACCTCCAGGTAATGTTTGCATCATCTTCCAGATGATTTTTAATGAGTTTATGGTATAATACTAGAGAAACAATCAGCAACTGAAACAGGCACACCCAGACCACCTAAGCGGCCCAAACAGGAGTATGCTTAAATTACACTAAAGGCAAGAGAACACAGGCCTGAACATTTGGCTCAAGGCTGCCCAACCATAAGGTAAAATGAAAACATGTTACTAAAACCCAAATCTATTTGGCAAACAATTGCTTTAAGACATATAGAACAGTGAAAGCTTTCTAAACGTTATTTCAACTGTTACTCATTTTTATCTACTTAAGAAGACAAGACCAATCATACTTTGAAACATTATACTAGAAACCAGAAAGAGCTAACTCTTCAAAGTTGCACAGAAACTCCTAAACTACATCTGAATAAAATACCAACAGAGCTGTGTAATACCAGCAGGTAAAATACTGACTTTGTACTACGTACTGAGTGTACAGAAAGCTGGGGTTTTTTTTATTAAACACTCCCTTTTACCTTGTAAAGAGACACCAGTAGACAGGGCTGGAAGAGGGAACATCTGACAGCTCTTTTCCACACCACTTTTTCTGTCTCAGTCATCAAGTCCTTTGCAATGACTAACTGACAAGCTAAGAAGTGTTTATAAGAATACATATGGGCTTCCTTTGCCAGTAGATGAACCTGATCCCTAATTTGTGTGTAGCTCCTCTTCAGTTCATCAGGTCCCTGCAGCATGTTGCTCAACATCTCTTGTGACAGAACACAGAAAAAGAATCTTATTAAATTCTTGAAGAACTTCCTTATCATCACTTGCAACCAGTTTTTGCTGTAGGAAAGAATCATCTAAGCCTGAATTAGATTTCCCATTTCAGAAAGCCTGCACACAAGTATTTATTTTAATAACTTGCAAATCTATCCGTGTGTATTAGGCATCCATCTCCCGTTAAAATTTTAATTAGAAATTTCTGCAGCCACTTCTGAAAAACCAACTATGCTACTTAGCTCATGCTACCAAACATCACAGACTTTGCAATTAACATGAATGGAGGTTCACTAATATTTTGTTTTCCTTTTCTACCAGAGAAAAGCCTGCTGACAAGAACTGAGGAAACAGCACAAATGCCAATGTATCAATTAAATAGCAGATAAGCCTTTATAAAAGCATGGGTTTCTTCCATTTCATGTAGCAAGGCAACAAAATGCACTTACACACTTCAGATCTAAGTGCTGGAACAAATAAAAATGTTTCCAATCAAAACCAACCACGTACACAGCAAAACCGGCTAGAAAATTACCACTTTGACTACTTTAAATATTCTGAAATATTTATTTTCTTTTTAAGAAAGGTTCAACAAATGCTCTGCTACAACTACTTATTTAACTCCTAATGCCTATGGGCATTTTGGCAGTCAATGAAGTCTTTTAAACACTGCATAATTTAACTGACTTGACCTACTCCTCTGATCTTTTATTATCAAATGTATCATAGCAACTTTATGGCCATATATTTAAAATGAGTACTTGTGTTTCTTATGCATCATCTGAAAATACAGAACTGTAAATGCTTTAATAACATAAAAACTGCTTATGACAGTTTTAAGGCATATTTCAAAAACTCAAAACATGCATCTGATTAGAAAAACTCAGTGCAGTTATGGTAGCAAAGTTTCCTCAAATCCAGTTTCCTTGGGGCTCAGAGTTGCAGTACCTGTTCATACTCACTCATCAGCACTGCTCTCGGTACAGGGCTCTCAGCATCTGACCTCCTGACTGATCTATGGTTCCTGTACCTGGAGACACTCCCAGGGTTGCATTTCTTGATTTTATCCCTTTTTCTATTGTTACTAGGTTGAAAGACAAACTAAGACTCAGACTGGCAGATTCAAGAATCTTGCACACAGACCTAGCGAAGGGACAAATAATGGTTTTCCACACCAGCTCAGTAACACTGTAGCATATGCAAAGAGCCCTCTTAAAAAGCTCTAAGATCTGGTATAAACAAATTCCCTTTACTCCAAGTTACACGGCCTCTATAGTCAGGCATTTTGACTCAAACTGACTTAAGCTGACTAGTCCTAAAAGAAATAGCTTGGAGACCATCTTAAGTAGATTAAAAAAAACCAAACCAAACACTTCAGGGAAGAAACATTGTTATATTTGAGATGATGTATTACTGGATTTCCATTTTGGCTGTTGGAATGGAAAAGGGGGAAGAAGTATTGTAAAATAATCAAGTGCTCATTTGTTTTTTATTTTCTGTTCCCACTTGTTCCCACTGAAAGATTCCTGAGTTCAGACAGAATTCTTGTCTCTCAGCAGAATTGTTTATCTTGGGCATTTTAATAGTTATAACATTTAAAATTCAACAGAAGCATGCAAGACACTCCTGCAAATTTACGTGGAAAAGGAAGGTGACATGAAAACTTCCTCTCCACTCTCCCCTTCTTCCCCTGTTAAAAATGATGTCTGGCTTCCACTCCACTGGTACCCAAGCATTTCCTCCCACACAAGCTAGCGTTCTTTTGGTGACTGAGTATATGAACTTCTACTCTGCATATCCATGTTAGTACTAGCCCAACCAGAGGGGTGTGCATGTGTTACTGATATGGCATCCCTACAAGACAGGACATAAAAATTTTCTTCACCTTTATATTAACATATTTGATAACTATATCTCTTGGTAAGTTATATCTCTTATATACCTCTTAGGGTAAGCGGGGAACTTTGCTTGGAGACTTCTCCCCACTAGGTGTCTACACACCTGTGACTCACATTGCAGTTATCTCTGAAGTACGATGCTGCCACTCTCCAAATGGAGACAACCAAGTTAAGTAGCACATCGGAACACTATTTGCTGCAAGAAAGTGAGGTTCGTGATGTATCATGAAGTAATACCTTTATACCACTTCCAGTCTTTGAAATAATTATTTTGAGTCTGTGGAGATTCTACCGCCGCTCAAGTTCAAACATGGACACACGGAATAAGTACTGTGGACACTGTAAAGCACATCCCATTCTGAAATATCTCAGAGTTTCTAAGGGCTGCAAAACTATGAAAGACGGCAGGTGACCATCAAGACCACTCTAGCAGAATCAATAAAATAATAAAGATAATTTTTAAAACTAAGAAAACGGCAGAATTTGAGCTTCCACCGTGTTTAAGAGGCCGGCAGGTTAACCACTGCGGAGACCCGCACTGACATGCAGCTCCAGCCGCAGAGCGGCCGCTCGCCCTGGGCCGGAGCTCGAGGGGAGCAGCCCCTCCAAAGGCGTAACGGGGCTGCGCCGAGCCGGTGGAGAAGGGAGCACGGGCGGGCAGGACGCCGCTCCCGGCCCGGGGATCTGTACGGACACAGCCCGACGAGGACACCCGCCCGCCTCCCCACGCCAACCGCGGGGCCGGAGCTGCCCGCGGCGCAGCCCGGCACAGCAGGGCACGGAACAGCCCGGCACGGCACAGCCCGGCACAGCAGGGCACGGAAGAGCCCGGCACGGAACAGCCTGGCACAGCAGGGCACGGAACAGCCCGGCATGGCACGGAACAGCCCGGAACAGCACGGCATGGAACAGCCCGGCACAGCACGTCGCACGCCCTGCCCGCCCAGGAAGAGCCGGGCTGGTCCGCCCCCGGGGCGAGAGGCTGCACTGTCCCTGGGGCTCAGTCTCGGCCGCAGCGGGCGGCCCGCCCGAGCCTGCCGCGCCGAAGGGCTCAGTGGCGCCACAGCCCGCCCCGCACGAAAGAAAAAGTTACATGGGCCGGCGGCGGCACCGCCGCTCGGGCTGTCAGTGGCGGAAACCCGGGTCCGCAGAGGGGTAGCTCCGCACAGCTCACCCCCACCCCACCCCCAACCCCGCTACGCTCCCCTGCCCCAGCAGCCGCCTGCAGGGCAGCGCTCTCTGCGGCGGATGCAGCACGGCTCGCTTTACCTCAGCGGCGGCGGCGGCGGCGGCACCGTCACCTACTCCGTGCCCTCGCCGGGCAGCAACAGCAGCAACAGCAGCAGCCGCCGCCGCGCCACCCTGCTCTCCGCCGTGCGCCCGTCCCGTCCCGGCGCGGCGCGGCGCAACCCAAGCCCCTCTGCCCCGCCCGCACTCCCCGCCGCAGTGCCTCCGCGGCGCCCTGCCCGCCGCCGGCTCTGCCCCCGCCCCGCCCCCGGCCACTCCGCCAACGCCCCGCCCCGCCCCCCCGCTGACTGACGGCGGCCGCGGGCTCGGCCCGGCTTGAGTCCGGCCTCGGCTCACCGGGCTTGTTTGGCACAGCCCGATCCGGGGCGCCCGAGGCGCGGTGCGGTTCCCTCGGGTTCCCCGCGGTTCTCGCCTGGGGCGAGGGGGCTCCGGGGTCACCTCCCTCGGGCGCGACGCCCAGTGCTGCCGGCGAGGCTCGGGCGCCGCCTCCACCCCGTAAGGCCAGTCATGGCCGGGAAGTAGTAGCGAGAGGAACATGTGCTTCTGCCTAGTTCCTCATTAAAGATTTTTCTCCTCTTTTGTCCTTCCCAGCCTCCATATTGATGTAATGTATCACGCTGGTGAAGTGTGCCGAGAACGGAGCAGCCGCCGTGGGTCCCGGCGGTGCGCAGGGCAGGGCTGTGCAGCACCGCGGGGCGAGGGCAGCCTCGGCGGGCTGCGTGGAGATCCCCCCTCGGGACTGCCAGCCCGGGCCGCCCGGCAGCCAGAACCATCCATCGAGAGCCCCGTGTCCCTAAGCTTCAGCCTGGGTGGAGGTGGCAGCTGTCTTCAGCAACACCAGTTGATACTATTGATTACTAGTGCCCAAGTTTGCAAGGCTCCGTGTAAGGTGGAATGAATTGCATATTCCCTGTCCCAAGGAATACACACCTCCTCCAATGGATCTGAAAACACGAGGGTGTGGCACAGCACCACGAGACTGCAATAAGATGGTCGTGCTGCAGAGGTAACTGCATTTGGACAGGTCTCTGTTTATCTTTATATAGTAAATATGATTACATGTGTTACCATGATTCAGTCATTGTAGGTGTCACTGTGAAGGAGGAGAGAGCAGTCCCAGCAAGGATACAAACACATTGGGCTGGCAGAGAATGAGTGTAAGGTCAGCTGTGCAAGAAGAAAGGTAAAGGTTCACCGAGACCTGTGCAGTAAAAACAAGTGCCTGCTTAAAAGGAGCCAAACGAGAGATAACTTAGAACATCAAAAGGGTTTGCTGCAGAGTGCAAGGATTGAGCCTTTAAATACCTTCTGAGAATCCATAGGACTGGTGAAGTAAGACAGTCTGAACTCTTAAGATCAAAAGAAGAGTTCCCGGGGCAGGAGGGAAGAGTCCAACTTGATTTAATTTGGCATGTGGACATTCTGAAACATTGAATTAGCTTATGGTCTGACCATAAACAACAGAGAGAAAAAGTGGACCATTTTTACTACAACAAAGTGTAGTTAGTTTTTGCCAAATGCAATAGATCAATAAGCATGGTTTTCAGATCCTTAGAGTTTCGGAGAGATTTCTCTCTGCAAAAATGTTCTAAAACAAGAATTTTGATTGTACCGAGTATAGGGGAAAGGTGGGAATTTGTTATTAGTCATAATTCCTTTAAAAAATGCTCTTCACTGGCCTATGCTTTGCAGAGGATTTTGTTTCTCCATTGTTTTCCTTACTTTGCAAGCTTCCAAGAGTCATTAGAAGGATGTTTTCTGAGACCCATTAATAATTTCTGCAGTGATTCATTAAGATTCAGTTTGCTTCAGGACTGCAGATGAGAGAAGATGGCAGCTCCTAAGGCCTATGGGGTGACAGCATGGATCTGACCCCGCAGGGGTGTAACAGAGCACTGCAAGACTTCAGCCTTGGAGCTGCAGGATCCAGTCCCTGGAAAATGGTAAAAATGCCTCCGTTAATCTATCTGGCAATCTAAAGACACACTTTTAAACTAAACACTTCATCTGCAATAGAGACTGCTCTTTGTATACAAGCAAAATCATTGCTAGAATTTAAATACTAAATAGTAAGTCTTTTTGAGGGAAATGGCAGCTCTTATCTCATTTATTTGTTATATGGGATTGAAAATGCAGGCAGAAGCAGAATTAAGAAAGGATGTTTCATTTCTTCTGTCCAGACTGCTGTCTCTGGCATCTGCTATTGCTAAAGGCAAAAACAGCATGGATTTTGAAGGGGATTAGACAGACTGGCTGGTTGGAATGCCAGTCCTGGGCAATGGGTATTTAAGGGAACTAAAAACCTCTAGAGTAGTGTTTCCCAACTGCTGAGACTAGACTTGACCCACAGGTGAAATGTCTAGAGTCCACGGCTACGCTCCCTCCTTGCTGGCGCTGTATCCCTCACTGGAAGGAAAAGTCTCCCAGGCAGGTTACAGGACCTCCTTTTGGCCTCCCTTCTGTAGAAACTGAGCATCTGGGTCTCTGCTTTCTTTACCAGTTTTCTTCCCTGAACTTGACAATTTCACCTTGAGCACCCCGCCTGCTGCTTTGTCTGTGATATTACCAAAGAGAGAAAGGAACCTAAAAGACCAAATTTAGGCAATCACAGCGAGTAACTTTGTTGCACCCCTCAATGGATATGAGGTCACGCCTGTTTTGACTTCTGTCTCAAGGTCACTCCAGCTCCCTCACATCCCTTTCCCCACTGACCCCAGCATTATCCCAGTTTTTCCAGGAATTATTTCCTATGTCTAATCTTGATAGGGGAAATTTACACAATAATGTTTGCTCTAGGAATGTTGCAAAGCAGTACACTAGTGTAAAGCTTGATAAGGAGGAGAATGCACAAGTAGAAAAAACTTTTCCTTCTTCTATCATCTACTTTTCAGGAGATCATAAAGACTGCGTAAAGGTTTTGCATATAAAGATTACAGTGGGCTTTACTGCAGGTAGATGTGTTTGATTAGGTCTGGGGTTTTTGGATATTCTTGACCAGTTGAAAAGTTAAGTTATTGAAGTAGCATGTAAACAGGAGGTATTTTCAAGGCATCAGTCAGTGGACAGCAGAAGACAGAAGAGTAAAATCTGGGTAGAGGGCAGGATTATCTATGTACAAGCCACACACACATGTTTTTGCTAAGACAACTGTAGTCTGCATCTGTCAGGAGACCTTTAGAGCATTTCTGCCATAGGCTGCTTATGGGAATGCAATAAAAAAGTGAGCAGGTCTGTTCAGTACTAGGACTGATGTAAAATTCTCAAAGGAATGAGGAGTCAAGAACAACAGGAAACAACAGGGAAACAGAAAACAACAGGAAAAATTGTCCATAGTTATTGTAGACATGAACTAAATGCAAAATAAATAAAATGGAACAGAAGAAGTACAGGTATCAAACACTGTGAACAGTGATGTTTTCGTGTCATAGCTAGGACAAAGAAAACATTACTGTTCAAAAATCTAGCTTTAAGTGTGTTTCAGAAGGCAAAACAGTAGTATGAAAAGCAAGTTCCTTCACTGCTTAAAAGGATTTCATCATGTAAAGGAAAAGAGTAAGCTAAAAATAAGACAAAGAAATTCAGGAAAGAAAGAAGCAAAACTTGCTATCTCATTAAGAATCAGAGAAGTAAGCCTGATAATCATCATGTTAAAACTGGAAGGACACTGATTAGCAGCATGCCAATCATGCTGGGCATTACAATGTGGTTTGATTTGTATTTATTTCATTTCTGTGGGAAGGAGAGAATAGTTTCTATCTGGCCAAAACTTTGACATAAGCAATAAATGATAGTATCTCAGCTAATTGGACAAATCTCCCTTCATAAACGTTTCCAGTGTAATTATTGTAATGGTTGACATCTGAGGCTGTTTTACATTCCTCAAGATACAAGGTGCCGAAGGAGGTGGTGGAATCTCCATCACTAAATGTTTTTAGGAAGGCTAGTCAAACATCTGTCTGGCAGAGACACTGGTTGTCCTGCATCAGCCAGGGAGATGCAGTAGGTGGCTGCTGGAGGCCTTCTGTGGTTCCATGAGTGACCATACATACAAATTATCAGAAGGAGGCGCAAACACTGAGAAATTATGCTTTCTCCTAATTATTTTCCCATCAGAATCAAAGTGGCCCAAAAATCGCTCCCCTGCTCCCACCTTGTATTTGAAAGCCAGATGACTGCAGTTGTAAAAAATTACATCTGCAATATGATCTGTTAGCAAGAAGTTTCTCCAGTTTTCTTTGGATTATATTTTTAGAACACAAAAGTAGGGAAAATAAGATTTCTGTGTGCTAATCACAGCCAGAAAATACTTTGTGTTCACGAAATATTTTACTTAAAATAAAAACCAAACTACTTTTGAAAGCTGACTTTTTATTTAATTTTTTCTCTAGTCTCATAATTTTGACAAAATGTATGAAAATTTACTTTTCAATTTTTACCTTTTAAAAGCCATAAGAATTATGAAAAATGAATATACGGTATTTTGATAAATTAATTTTATAAATATAATATCTGAAAATTCAACATCTGTGTTTATCTTTCAACCATATAAAATTACATAAACAAGGATTCTGCTTTTTATGAAATCTTTGAGTAATTCCTCCTCTGCTCTGTCAGTGCTTGTACACTAAATGATAGAAAAGTCTAGGTCTGACAGCTATGCAAAACTCACATCTCCTGTGTAGGCAAGTAGTGCAGAGTGAACAGAAATCTTGGAAGTCTTCTCGGGCATTGTAGTGTTTGGGCACTGGCATCTATACCCACATCTCAGCTCTGTCTGAGTAAGACTGGTAGGAGTAATAAGACTTCCATGTATAATAATGTATCTAAATTTTCAGGGCCATTTATAGATGGGTTTTCTACTCAGTTTTCCTAAAAATACCATTTGTAATTTTTGGTATTGACACCTGATTACAGGGAAGTTTTCATCTTGCAGAAGTGAACTCATTCTGAAAACATGAATTTAATTTATGTTGAGACAATTTACTAATTTTGTATCAGTTTTTACAGAGTAAGTGTTGCCTAGTTTCTTCCAATAACATCAAGGTAGATGTCACATCTTGTTACCAATTGTCTGAGATATCCTGGACCCTTACATCAATTATTCGTAGGAGTCACTCATCACAGTACATCTCAAGATGGATACTTGATAGATGCAACATTCCCTTCTCTTGCAAAGTGGATAAGATGCAAGATGAAGCGTTGGAAAGCTTGCCAATTTAGATGTGTTTTTATAGAGCCTGCGAAACTCACTGCAATATGGGCATGAATAATCCAGATTCTGCCAGGCAGGAACATGTGCTGTTGTTCCTAAAATGCATCTTAAGTGACATCTCTAACAATTACAATATCAGGAAGCAAATACAAAATTAGTGCTCATCCTGTGGAGTTAGAAGGAGTTCGGGGCCAGAAGAAAATTGTATGCAGTATCCTTTTGCTGCCTGAACTATGAAAGTAGTTCCTTTTTGTTGCAGCAATAAATGAAGGAGTCTTTGGTGTTTAAACTGATGGGCCAGAGCTATCATTTATTTGAACTTTGAGACAAATTTGCAACATGATTCATTAGGTGTATCATTGTATTCTACTGCTAACTAAGGGCTTCCCACCTAAGCTTCTACCTGTTTATTGTAATTATTATCACAGAACATGACAGCTGTTATTCTAGCAAGCTCAAAATGATAAGTGCTGTGAACTGCCCCTGAGAAAGTCAGACTTCCTTTAAATTCAGTTAGCTGAGAAGGCTGTGGGCATTTATATTTCACTTTTTCGTGGAAAAATTCATGGCAGCAAATTGTCTTTATTATTCCTACCTACTCCTCTTCCTTGGTAGGCACAGCAAGTAGAAGAGTGTGAGTTCCGCCTTTCAGCTATAGGAGAGGATGATTCATCATGGCTCTCCTCAGTGCACATCCATACCAAGACATATGCATCATTAATTGTGCCTGTTTTCTGAGTAGGGTGTATGTGTCCATCTATGGCAACAACATAGTGCTGTATTACAAGAAGATATGTCTTACTGTAAAAATATTGCAAAACTATTGGATGAATATCAGTGTAAAATAAGTGATTATATGAATATATATATATATATAATACATATTAGTGTTTGCAATGTTTTTCTGCTTACATAATCTAAATTTGAAGCTAGCCATGCTTGGAAGAAATTAAAAAGGCTGGACTAAATGGCCCTCAGTAGTCCTGTCCAACCTAAATTCTTCTGTGATTCTATGAAATTTGAATGTCTTTCATTTTGACTTCGACTGTAGTAGCATGAATATATTATATGTAAGATTTCTATACGAATATTTATTTGGTACGTACTACTAGGACAACTTTTGAAATGAGACAGGATTTGACAAATGCATGTGAACTAATACACTTCAATAAAAAGTGAATAGTTACTTTAAAATTACTTTATTTGAAAAAAGTGAAAAGAGGGAAAAGAATATTTTTTGGGGGGGGGGGAAGGAGGGATGAAGGTAATCACTTGAAGGGCTTATATCAAGACAATTACTTTGGGAATTTGCTAAACTGAAAAGACCAATCAGAGAAGTCCTCAGTTACTAGCAGAAAAAGAAAATGCTATCCTTGGTGTTCAGTTGTCATTTTTATACTATCAGTGAGCCTCAGAATAACAGAATTATTTAATGTTTTTACATGCACCAAAAGTGGTGAAACCTCCTCCCCTTCTGCCTTTATCTGTTAAACCACAAAGAAACTGAGGGGGGGAGAAACCCACAGTTTTAAAGTAAGGTTTTGGTGTCTAAGGACAAGAATGGAAATTCAAATATGTATACCCATTACCCACCACTTTGTACATAGTTCTTGCATATTCACATGAGAACAAGTATTTCACTTCTCTATGACTTTGGATACAAAATTTATTTTGGAATAATAACCATTACAAAACAACAAAATGAACCTAGAATAGAGGCATGTAGTCTCCACAGTGTTTGCTACTGGTGTAGGGGGCGGGTTTTCTTGGTTGGTTGGTTGGTTGGTTTTGGACAGGTATAAGTTCAAATGGCAAACAAAAATCAGTGGTAGGTGTAAATACCACAATCCCCCTCATATCATGTTGAAATTGAGTTATGTTGTCATAGCAACATAACCCCTGGAGCAGGGTTTGGTCTCTCACTGTCTTTCTTTGAGCGAACCAGCTGCCTGAAGCAGAAACTATGTTACAAAGTGCAATTTATTCAGGCTGAAAAGGTGTCCCTTGATGTGATGCAACTGTGGTTTATGGTAGGGTCATGAGCCTCTTAAGATACAGGACTGCTCTCTGTCTGTTTCCTGAAGCATCAGTTTTTAAAGTAGAGAAATTTGGGGAACTTGTAGTTCATCGACTGTGCCACGTCATCAGTCAGATCTCAGAGGATCTTATGGTAGCCTTGAAGATGGAAGAACTAGCTGAACTCAGTATAGATTGAGACAGTATCCAACATAAAGAGTCTTGAATGTAAAACAGAAAAAAATCCTGACTTTTGTGAGTCCTTCCAGAGAGAAAGTCTTGAAAGATGCAGAAGATGCTGACAGCTTGGGTTTAGGAAAAATAATGCAAAATGTATAGGCTGTGCGAAATGGGTGATATGGTGAGGTGCACTGCAAGAAATGTTGTAGTTAAATGCAGGACAGAAGAATTGCTGCTACAGCAAAACATTTTCTTGGAAGCTGATGGAAGGAAGTGCTATTAAAACAGCATGACATGTTCTGAAAATGTAGCTATTCTTATATGACTGAACTGAATTACTGACAAGGGCATGGACTGTGGGATTGACTCAGATTGTCCTGCAGCACCTACAGTCTGTTTGTTGTTGTTGTTGTTGTTGTTGTTGTTGTTGTTGTTTTGGTTTTGGTTTTTTGTTTGTGTTTGGTTTTGTTTTTTTTTTTTTTTCCTGGAAGGCCAGGAAGCAGAAAATTGGAGTCCAGAGAGGGCCAGTATCTCTGCAAGGTTGGCTTCTTACAGTGCTTATACAATACTCAGAACAGAGACCTTAAGATTTTCACAACTAAAGTGTCACACAGAGAAACTCCAAGTTGGGTGAGCCTACAGAATGCCTTACTCGAGTTATGTGCCTTAGTGTAGCTACAATTGTCTCTTGAAATGGAAAGAAACGGAAGAGGCTGGAGAGCAAAAATGTGGCTAATAGAGGTCACATGGAAATTGAATTACATTGTGGTAGATTCACCTATGAAAAAAATGTTGTAAGCAGTAGTCCTTGAAGAGCAAGTCTGCTTTCAGTAGAGAGAGACAGAGGGAGGTCTGAGTGAACAGTGTGCACTGTGTTTCATGTGCTACCTCATGGTGCTATGCTAAGGAGAGCTGAGGGAACACAGGGCCTGTTGAATTCACTGTCAAGTACCTCAGTTCTAAATCACTGAAAGTTTTCCCTATGTATTTTTTTTCTCTGTATGTGTGGTTGCTAACGGGCTACCAAATATTGCAGAGAATGCCAGGAACAGCATTTCAATAATGGAGTAGTGAACTGAAAGAAAACCTATTAAAAAGAAAGGTTAAGGAGCTTATAGTCTACAGATAGTCTTTGCTGTAGGCTGGGAGGAGTCCAACCTTATTTCAAGCTGGACAGTATCATGTATTTTGAGTTTTTTAAAGAACATTACAATTCTCTGTGATCATACAATACAACCTTGATTTGTTTCCACTACTTCTAGTGGGAACTTGGACAGGCTTATTTGGTGATGGATCTATGTATCTGACTCCAATACAGGAATATAAAGGCTAAAATGGGAATTAAGTAATTTCAGTAAGTCTCATGAACTCGTTTTCTGCACAATGTATATTTATACTATACCATATCTACACTGCAAGGAATCTTAATGAGTCTTGGCAAGAAAAATCTGAAGGGAGGCAATTTTTGGAGGTATTCTGAGATAAATTTCCCTACCCATGAGAGGATTTATTTGGAAGCCTCAGTATTTCTTGAAGAGTTCAGCTTCCTTCCATGAAGACAACAGGATGTTCAGTGTGTTGGCCTGACTATCTCTGTCAAAGGACACCTCCTTGAGATAGTTCATGCTGGTGATGAGGCCAGTGTGATTATAGAAAAAGGAGAAAACTTTTCTTCTGCTGCAATTTCCAAGTAAGAAGAAAAGAAATCTCTTCAGTAGTTTTACTGCAGGGATGTCTTCACAGAAGTGTATGTGATCCATAGTTCTCTTTCTTCTTCCCATGAGTGCTCATGGAACTTAGGCCTTGGTTAGCAGATCTACAGCTTTGCCAATTCAACAGTCCTGATGTATCACCAGCCTTTATTTTTTGTATAATCTGAGCAAAAAATACAGAGTTCTGTGCTTTCAGTCCATTGTGTCCAACTCACCTGGTCACAGCTTGAGTGCTGGAGCCTTCCTATCTGCAGAAGAGGTTAACAAGATCCTGGTGGATTACTGTGATGGATTACTCACTCAGTCTGATAAGAGCTTGTTGAATGTATAAGAAAGACAAAAATAAATTCTCTGGAATGTTTCAATACAATTTTTGTATTTTTGTATTTTGGCTCTGATGTTTCAATACAATTTTTAATTCATAGAACTAAAGTTTTAAGAGGAAGGTAAAGCCCTCTCTCATGCTAGAAAATTGCTGACTGATACTTTGTTTATATATGTTCACTACCTCGCATGATAATTCTCAATGTTCCTTTTAATTTCAGGACCTACTTTACCTGTGTGAAAAGTTATTTTACTCCTTAGAAAATCATTGTTTTGTCTAGTCCCACAAAAGAACCGAACCATGTAGTCCCATGTCCTTGTGTTGATCCCTGTTGAAGCCTCCAAGTCAATCCTCACCTGAGGTGAACCAGCATGTATTTTTTTAAGCCATTAGTTTTTATTTATGTATCTGAGTTTCTTACTAGTAAAACAATGCAGACAGATCTGTTTAAATGATTCCCTTTCTGGAATGTTATGAACTTAAAGTGTTAAATATTCTTGGTATTATTATTCATCAAGTCAGTAAGTAAGATTTCATGGGATTTTCTCATTAGATTACTACAAAAGTTTTAAAAGAATTGTATATGCATATATACACATTTTTGTACTCTCCATGGTAAGAGAGAATAAAATGCAGTCTTTTTTATAAGTGATGCATAACACAGAAATAATATCCTAAACACTTTGATCAATTTTTATACTACTATGCAGGAAAACAAAGTCTTCAGTGAACCTTTTGTATATTAAGAGTTATACCTGTGAAGAATTATTCTCCAAATCTCCCTGCTAAGTGCTAATATTACTCCTAGTAGAATCCACTCTATGTACTTGAGTGCTAACATTTACAGTGCATTTCCCCATTTGTTTATAAACCATGATCAAATTAGGAATTAACCAAAATAGTAGCTTTTGTTAATGGAGTATAAGAAAAATTATTAATTTATATTTTTCTGATTCCAGTGTGCAAGAATGTGAAAATGAATGACTAATTTGTTGTTGATATAGGAAGGAATTTGAATCTTTTATGGGAACATCTTGGCTGTCAGTATGCTTATCTCTGAGAAAGAGAGCTGGAATTCTTCAGTGGGCAATGTATGAATATTATCTGGGGCAGCATTGAAAGTAAAAATAATTGAACAAGGAACTAGTAACAATTTGCTCTTCTGTATCTAAGATCTTTATCAACCACTTTCTAAGCAAATTGTTAGTCCATAAAGAACTTAGTAATATTTCAGACCTCTAACCATTCATTTATTAATTGAACATAAATTGCTTCTGTTATAGGTTTCAAAAGTCCATTGTTACAAATAAACCCAGAGAGCAACTTGGCTCCTTTTTAATAAATATTCCAAAAAAGGTGATTTAATGAATATTACAAGCATCACTGCTACTTTAGTTAGGATTTTAGAGGAAGTCATTGCCTTATTGCATTCTGGGGCCATTTCCCTTTGTCCTGCTGTTAGGTTCATGCTTCCATTTAAAGATCGCCAGTGTGACTGAAATGCAGACCTGATGACTGTAGGGGCAAATCTATGTTCTGTCCTCACCACTAACACTTCCTGGTGCAATGCCCTAAGGATATTTTTATGCAATCTCCCATTTTTGTGGGTGTATTTGGTAGGCAGAATAAAGAATGAAGTCCTGTTCAGTTCCAGCAATCTCAGCTCTCTACCACATATGCAGTCCAGAACCACTCTCCCTCCTGTGTATTTCCAAGAAATAAGTAAAAGATATTGATATGGTATCTATGGTGATCTATGGTGATCTGTGTCATCCAGTGAATCACAGCATAGAGAGGCTAATTAATTTAAAGCACCTCTCCTCAAAGCCTTTTGGTACTACTGTTAATGATATAATGGTCAGTAAAGAAATGCAGGGAACAGTAAAGAAGTCTTCCTAGCAAAAACCAAAAAAGATGACATGGTTTGCCTCTCATACACATGCACACTCATCCACACTACTTTATCACTTTCACACACTGACATTTTTATAATCAAATTCTCCCCCTGGGTGAGCCACTCTTTTGTTCAGACAAGGTGCTGAAATGAGTAAATGTGCTGCTAAACCCATGGACAGTCTAAGAAAGGCGGTCATTATTGTCTTAGGCAGAAACAGTGACTTAAGACCCCTTTCTAAGCCACTTGTTTTGCTGTGTGCTCTAGCTGATGTCTCCCTGTTGTTCTCTTTCAAATCACTGATTCTCAAATCCTCAAGACACTGATTTTACCTTACAATTCCTGCCCCAAGAAGAGGATACCTTTCTTTGTGCTTACATAGCCCATAAGAGTACAAAACATCTGTCCTTGCAAACCTTCTGAATGATATTGTAGTATAAATAATGTTACTTTAGCTAGCCACTGGACTAAACTCCAGTAGCTCAGGCAGATTTCCATTCTTTTCATCTTTTGCATCCCTAGTACAGTGACAAAATCCAGACTTTGCAGATTCCCAGATGTAGTTGTTCATGAAAAACAATTTCTTTCTTCTTCTCATTATAGCTGTCTCCTTTTGTGCCGGTGGGGCAAGGGCGGAAACATACAAGAGTGTGTTTGGACCAAGGAAAGCAAAAGACAAACTAAAGGAAAGGGAAAATAAGTTTAACATCCTCGTGTGACTCTAAGTTGCCCTGAAAGAAATTTATCTCAGGGTCCTGAGTTACTGCTTTTCTTGAGTTTAGCTTTCTTGTTTTATTTGAGATAGCATGACATGGTGAGTTGACCTTGTCTGCATGCCAGGCACCCACAAGCCACTCTATCACTCCTTCTTAAGGGTGGAATTTATTGGGTTTTCATGGCCAGGTTTTGGTAGTGGGGGGGAGCTACAGGTGTAGCTTCTGTGAGAAGTTGTCAGAAGCTTCACCCATGTCCAGCAGAGCCAGTATTAGGTGGCTCTAGGATGGACTTGCTGCTGGCCAAGGCCTAACCAGTCAGAAATTGTAAGTAATGCCTCTGAAGGAAAAAAAAAGTTATGGGGCAAATATAATTATTCTCAGAGAAGAGCAGAGTGAGAATATGTGAAAGGAATGACTATGCAGACACCAATGTCACTAGAGAAGGAGGGGGAGAAGGTGCTCCAGGTGCTGGAGCTGAGGTTCCCCTGCAGCCCACGGAGGGGATGCAGAAAGAATGCAGAAATCCACCTCCAGCCCATGGAGCAGCTCCACGCTGGAGCAGGTGGATGCCCAAAGGGGGCTGTGACCTTGTGAGAAGCTTGCACTGGAACAGGCTCCTGGCAGGGACCTATAGACCTATGGAGAGAGGACCCCAGGATGGAGGAGGTTTCATGGTAAGACTTGTGATCCTACAGGGGACCAACTCTGGAGCAGGCTGTGCCTGAAGGACTGCACTTTTCATGAAGACCTGCAGCCCATGGGAGGAACTCGCACCGGAGAATTTCATGGAGAACTCTCTCCTGTGGGAGGGTTCCCATGCTGGAGCAAGGGAAAGACTCCTCTTCCTGAGAAGTATCAAAAAAAACTTGTGGTGAATTGACCATAACCTCCATTCCCTATCTCATTGTGTCACTTGGGGCGGAGAGGTAAAGCCCAGGAAGGAGGAATAAGTGGGGGAAAGGTGTTTTTAAGGTTTATTTTACTGCTCATTATCACATTCTTATTTTGATTGGCAGTAAATTCAGTTAATTTCCCCAAGTTGAGTCTGTTTTGCCTGTGACCATAATCTGTTTGCAATCTCTCTCAGTCCTTATCTCAACTCATGAGCCTTTGGTTATGTTTTCTCCCCACTGTCTAGTTGTGGAGGGAACTAATAGGGTGGCTTTGGCAGTCACCTGGTATCCAGCCAATGTCAACCCATCACACATGATCTTGTCAGCTCTCCATGACTAACTTTGTTTTCTCTTTGAGAAACAATACAACTGGAAATTAAAACCATTTTAGTAGGAAAATTATCAAATGTTAATCTTTGCAGTGACAGATTTTTATTCATTCCTTCCTCATTTTTTGGAGGAAAGTCTGTTCTTCCTTTCTTCTTGCAGTCTACCATTACTACTTCCATAATTATTTGGCTTTAAACTTAGTGTTTCCCTTAACTGATTTTATAGCATTTCCCTTTTCTTAACAGAAATATAGAAAAATGTTCTGTACCTTTTTCAAACAGTGCACTTTCAATCATGTTAGACTGTAGTGAAAGTGGGGATGGAAATGACCAATTATATTTATAGCTGATGTTCTTCATTCCAAATAGTTGCATACAGGTATTCTCAAGTTCCTTGAGCAATAGCATTGTAAGTGGTTCTCCTACTCTTCTATTTGGTGTAGTATTTCCCATTCCTATAGACATCCCTACTAAACACTTTTCTTGATATGTCACCTTAATTTAGAGGCACTTCTGATAAGTCACATACCTTTGTGCTTACTATAGTCAACTTTCTCTCTTTGTTTACAAGAGCCCAGTGCCAAGTAAAGTGCATGAACATATAGCAGTTCAAGGAACCTAGGGTCCAAAGCAATCCTGAATTCAGATACCGGAAAGTTGTGAGAGTGATGACTTCAACTGTGCTGGAATTATGAAGTGTTTGTGAGTTTTTACCAGAAGTATAGGAGGAGAACTGTTGTGCACAGCTCTGCTATGTGACAAACATTCTTTCATTTTCTTGAACAAGTTATCTTTTTAATTTCTGTCTCTTCTGTGAGCTTCCTTATAATGACTCCAGAGGCGGAGAACGATCCTGAGATGGGGAGACAAAAGTAGTGTACCAAAAAGCTCAGTTATTTCAACAAATAAGCTATATTGCCTACTTAATTCCTCCCTATGTATACTATACTGATATTGTACTGCTTCAAGTTACTGAAAAAAATTTCCCTATATTCCCTAAATTGAGCTATTCAGCTTTATTTTCTATTTCCCCCCAGTAATTTGGTAAGTGATGAGAACAAAAAGCCCTGAAGTGTCCAGTTGTTCTTTGATTTTACATGCATCAGAAAATGTATAGTATACATACTTTCTATGCTTGTAAACTAATATACACAGCTAAAAGTATGTATATGAACACTGCTGCTGCCCTGTTGATTTTGCACTGCAGAGTGGATGCTATTGTTGACTTCAAACTCAAATGTCATCTGAATTTGGAGTCTTCCAGCTTATGATTTCATCTTTGAAAGTGTTAGTTTTCATAAGTTTCTTTATATGCACTGTAAACTGAAATATTCAGTCCGAAATAGTTTCAGACATTAGATAAAAACATTTTTTGTTTGAGTTGTGCCTTCTTCCACTCTTTCAAAAATTCTGCTAATGAAATCACATAGAATTTTATATTAGATGCCGAATGCTTCCTTGTTTGTCCCATTCCTTTATCCAGCTAAGACACCATGTTCAGTGAGAAGGGCTTAGGACTCCAAAAGGTACATTATTTCTGGACAAAACCCAAATAAAATAATGCCATTAGTATTACCATTTCCAAAAAAGACTTAATATTGGGGAATTTGTTAATTTAGATCAGTTGCCCCCTTTAATTTCTAGATACCTTTAAGGGTATCCTTCAAATTCCAGGATAAATACCGTTGTAGGATGGTACAGAATGGGGGCTATTATCTTTTGAATGTCTCAGTAAGCAAAATGGATGGTAGGAAACAGTTCTGCCTGCTTAGAGATTCATCCAAGTTCTGCTATAAGGACTGGAAGGACACCCATTGACTTCTCTGGGAACTGGATGAATCCCTAAACATCAGTAAAATCAAAGAATTCTCACAGTGAACTGGCCTATCTGGCACACATTAAAATAAACTATTGTAAATTTTGAAAATGACTCTTCCTGCAGCATAGGTCAGCTGCAAATCTGGCACAGATGTGCAGCATGTGTCCTGGGCAGTCCACAGGAACATGATGTTCTTTTTCGCTCCTTAGAGCCTTGGAGACTGAAAGAAAGGACTCAACCCATTGCTGAAGAATAAATGCTGAAATAATGGAGCTAAATACAGAAATCAACAAGAAGTTTACAAAGATAACATTCCTTTTGGAAGAAATTAAAAACCCTACCAAAGCTAAAACATTTTTAAAGCAAGTGTAGTGCTTAATTGGGTGTTCTGAAAAAAGAACAAAATTTAAAGAGTTCTCTGGCAGAAACTGATTTGACCTTTATATCAATGCATTGTAGAAATCAGGCAGAATTCCTGAGGAAAAATACTAAGCATGTAATTTTCATTCTTTAACCATCTGTGAGAGGAGTGAAACTGATCCAAAGAAAAGAGAACCCACTGAGCCTGAGGCATTCAAAGAGCTGTGAAGAAATGCTGCTGCTCTGTCTTCAAGTAGAAGTATGATTTTGCAGCACAGACTCCTATTTGATAACTTTATAACCTTGTGCAGTGGGTATGAACTCTAGAAAGAACAGGTAGATAGATTTTCAACTGCAAAGAAAGAGAGAAGAGCAGAAATGGCAGTTGAATATTGTGGCTGATGTAATGTGTGAATGTAGCACAGCACATGCACACTAAGGCTTGAAAGCAGCCACTGCCAAACTGCAAAATTGGTTGCTCTGATTTCCCACAAAGGAAGCTTCTCATGCTTAGAAAGAAGGAGTAATGTCATTAATAGAAAAGGAGCTTTGCCACAACAAAAGAAATGTGAGGTTCTGTATCTGTACCATGCTGTTAAACAGTAATCTCAAGAGACCTCAAGTCTGGCATTTTGTTTGGCTTTTTACTTCGAGATGTTGCATGTGATCTGGAGTTCTCCTCCTCCTTCTCTGTGTCCCTGCTTGCTCTGAGTGATTTGTGACTGCATTCCACAAAGATCCAGTGTGGCAAGAGCAGAAACCTTATATTAAGAGACCTTTTTAAAGGATAATTTTAAAACTCTACTTTTCACTAATTCAACCTTTTTCGTAGGGATAGAAACTGACCACTAATAGTTTAATTTGACTCATGGATGCTAATGGTCCATTTCCCCTCCATTTCTATGGAAATGGATGTCAGCCTGAGAAGGGGGAAATGAATCTACGCATATACTTCATAGAAGTTGCCACCTACCTCGTGTCCTTTTTCACTAAAATCTGACTTAAAAGGGTTTCTGGTAGCAAAAACAAAGTATTGCTGACTAGTTCTTAGCAATGCTAGTTGAGGGCTTTGATCCATAATACATGTTTTCAAATATATATGAAAGAAAATCCCAAGTACACTGGCTTCTTGTTCCTGATTTGTTATCATCTTGCATCCAGTGCAATAATTCAGTGTATCAGAAAGTGTGTATCAAATGCTATAAAAGTAGGACGGGTGCAAAAAGCATTATCAAAGTAAGACTACTTTGTTCCTGCAATTAGTGTTCTTTGCAAAGAATCGGGCAAGACATGAAGGAAAGGAGAAAGGGAAAATCTCAAATTTCAAATATCTCCTCCTAAAGGGAGCATAGACATTGTTGGGCACCTTGGTTCTCCATGGAGGTTTTGCAAATAAAATCTAATGCAATAGTCTTTTCTGAAAGGTGTTGGCTTGCAGAAACATTTCCTCAGGAATAGATTGGTGGTGTGGGTTGTGTTTTTTTCTGATTCATGGATAAAATTCTGGTTGGTTCAGCAGATAGCAGTATTTCTAACTGAGAGAAAAACTGGTTCTAAATAGATGGCAAAAATATAAAAGCCTTTTTTTTTTTTTCCCCAGCAAAAGATTGGAAGACTTAATCAAAAAAATCCTCTCCATGTCTCTGATCTACGTATATATGTGCACACATGATCTTGGTCTCATATAATATGCTGAGGAAGGATATAATGGAATGAGTATTTACACAGAGTAATATGACAAATGCAAGTTAATTCCCCTTTTCTAATTAACTTCTCAGGCACAGTGTGTGAAGGCAAAATACATGTCCTGGCATGTGTGCTCTTTCAGCAGATTTTGGAAAATTGCCACACGCCTGTTTTCATGACTCCTTCATGGGTTCTCCCATTGGCCATCACCTGTGTTTAGGTTATTTAAATCAGGTGCATCTAATATGCATCGTGTGTTTTAGTATCTGTAAATGGGCATACTTTAGAGTCTCAACAGTGTAGCCTCTGGTAGATTTAACACACTTAGCATTTTATATAGTGCATGACCCACGGATTCCATATGTGCTTCTCATCGTCTGAGATCTTGCCCTTCATGGCTCTGTCATTGTGCACTTTGTCATCCATTCCATTGATCAAGTGACAACATCCTCATTGCATGTTTTCACTCGTTTAGCAGCTGACTTAACATTGATCGTACCACAAAGAAATTTTTTACGATTTGTCACAACTTTTTCTGAAAGACACCTTTGTCCTTGAACAGTTCTCACCTGGAAGAATGATGCACCATTATGTGGTAAGTTTGGATTTCCAGATTTACTGAAATGTGCTATAAAGAAAATTCTTTCATTGTTGGATATTTGAGTGCTTTTTGAAGTGGAGTAATAAAAAGAACCATAGTGGTTTTTACCCCCAAAATGCTGTGGTGTTATCTGAGCTAGTGGGTCCTGTCGTAAGCTACAGTCCCTCAACAGATCACACTCTCTCACTGCACTGCTAGAATGTATTACAAGAATCCCTGATCATACTGCTTCAGATAAAACTGAAGTTCCAGGGCATGAACATGTTTAGCATCTATCAGATCAATCACATTCAGTAATGGTGAGAAAAAGAAGGATTCAACTGAAAACCAACAGCATATTTAACATTGTGTTGAAAAATAGTATTAGTTGAAAAAACAGTTTTCTGTTGAAACAAAGTTTGCACAAAAAAACTCTCTCAACCAGTCATATCTGAAGGGCTAGTACTCTGATGATGGCAAAGTATTTGGTTGTTACTTTTGTACAGATGGCTGCATAACATTCACAGAAGGAATGATTCTAGGAGCCAGTTTTTCAAATGTCACCTTCTACATATGTAAGTGCAAATGGGCCCCTGCATATCACTTGTGCATGCAAATTATAGACCTAGCATTTGCACATCAAGCACAGATCAGCTTTGGGCATTATCTTACAGATGGACAGATAAGGTATGAATTACGTTTGTTCAAAGAAATGCAAGCTACAAATCCCTTTAAAAAGGTGGTGCCTATGTTTGTCTACTCCCAGCAGCATACAGTTGCTGAGATAAAGAGTTACTCCTACACAGTTTTGTGGAGACAATTTTTTCATCCTCTTAGTATGTTCTTTATAACCTATTTTCCAAAGATCTGATACCATTCATAATGCTCTGCATTGCAGAAAGGAAGTCAGCTTTTAAAATTAATATTGACTGAGGTTGTCAATAATTACCCACTTACCCCTGCACAAATACTGGCAGAAAGAAAATACACTAGTTCAATATTAGGAGTCTGGATTATTTAAAAACATTTTGCAATATCCTTGTCTTTAAACTGTCATTATGCATCATTAATGATGCATTTTTTTCTGGAAAGCCAAAGCACAGTATTTGTGCCTATGATTAAATTTAGCCACTGTGTAATGTAAAAGGTTTCTTTCAGTCTACTTACTAAAGAGAATAGATTTCTTACCAGAATAGCTAAGACTGAGAATTTTTGGGCCAGGCTTTCATCAAGTCTAAGCTGATTCCACTGACTTCTGTACAATTACCTAGTCATAGACTGAAAATAAACAGCTTCATTGAGACTTACAGTAATTTGGAATCGTGTTAAATTGCTAACTGGATGCTATGTATAGATGTGCTAACACAAATATGTTAGCTGGACATGCATCAGATATCACATTGAAAGTTTTCTCATTGCTTCACTGAGTACTAAAGAAGTAGTGAGCTTTTACTCTTACTTACTGGGAGTAGCAGCAGCTCTTCAAATAGTATCACTTAAAATGTGTAGCATGCAATAAATTACTTTTTGTCTGATTGATTTTACTTAGTATTTATATTTCAATGGAAAATGTTACAAACTTTTTCCCCAGCTAAACTTTCTCTGCCTTTTTTCTGAAGGAAAGGTAGGCAGAACATGGAATTTTAAGTTTTTGTAGATATTTATTGTTAGCTTTGCTTCATTATTCGTGGTATTTTTTAAGGAACTCAGTTAACTGTGCCTCCTTAGCTCATTTGCCAGCTATCTGACACCAATAACACAGGTGAAATAAAGTTCATGGAAAGTATTGTATTTCTAAAAACCAGACAGCTTAGCAACTTCTCTGCCGGTTTGGTCATATATCAAGAGGGGCTTATCATGACATGCTTAGTTTTATAATTAGAGGTAAACCTTATAGTAAGAGGCGAACTGACTGTTCCAGTACTGCATTTTGGCTCGTGAGCCGTAAACATATTTGTTGTCTTTCTGATGTATAAACAATTAAGAAAATATGTAATCACACATGAAGAAGAATAGAGTACAACTCTTCTTTGGATTCTGTGGCAGCACAGCTCAGAAAAAAAACCCACAATTTTTTAAAATTATTTTTACATCTTTGAATGTGCTTGGCTAACTTATGATTGCTTCAAAAGGCTTTCAGAAGTCATGGTGCTTTTTTTTTTTTTTTTAATATTGATGAACTTTTAAGACTTAAACAATGTAGGGTATAGAAGACACCGAAGGAAACCTACTTCTTCTGAGTCCAGAGATAAAAACCAGAAGACTCAAAACTGCAGACAGTAAGTGAATTTTTCCCAAGGTAGTAACAGATCAACCAACAAGCATGCTGCTGTCAAGCTGAATGTAGCAATAGCTAACACAGTTCTTAGTCTTCTGAATGAAAAGGATGAAATTAATAGAATGAGTATTTCCTTTCTGTCCTCTCCACAAATAGATTCAGAAAAAAGAGCCTTGGGACATTTGTTTTCCCTTTTGAACTTAAATGTTTAAGGCCTGTTTTCTCTGTCTTTCAATTTCTGTGGCCATCTGTATAGTGGAGAAAATGAGTATCATCTTTAGTAATGAATAATTTTGAATGGGAAAGAAATGGACCAAAGAAGCATGGCAGTACAATTAGCATTAAGACATGAGCTTCATGTTTCACTATATAGTTATCTCCAAGGACAGTAATGCAGTTCTTAGACAGCATCTGAGAACAGCATTTCCTTCTGCCATTCTCCCTTATGTCCCACCATGCATTTTGTTGAACATGAAAGACAAACATCTGTCATGAACAATCAAAGTTTCACCTACTTAGAAGCAAAGTATTGGGCTAGATAATCTCTTGAGACCCCTTTTCTCTCTTATTTTCATTAATTGTATTGTAAGCAACTTCCCTGTGATCATGCATTTTTCTTTGATATAAAAGCAGAAGTACAATTAATTAAAAGTAAAGTACTATCTAATTTTCAGTCAGAAATTCATTAGTCAGAAAGTAAAATGCCAATGGAAAGAAAATGGTCCCCGTCTCTGCTTGGATCAATATCGTTCCATTGCCAACAAGTTAATTCCTTGATGTGAAGATGCACCTTCTTTCTTCAGTGCAAATCCTAGTTCAGGATTTGTACTCCCTTGCCAGCAATACTGATTGATGAACTGATATTTGATATGTACACAGATAAGTAAATTCAAGGCCAGTTTGTTGTGTAACATGGAACTGTGCAGAAGATCTGAATTCTGTGTTGGACGTATAATTTCCAAGATAAGAGTCTCGTTTCAGTTCATTTAGCCTACCTTTTACTTATGAAATATAGGCATCCTCTTGTGAAGTATCCACAAAAGATGGAGCTTTATCCAAGAACTTACAGCCATTCAGAATGGACAACCAACTAATATGAAATAATTTTGAAGTCACCAAATGCCAAGAGAAATTATCATAAATCTTGCAAAATTTCCTGGGTGCTTAATACCTATGGTAGACAAAAACCAGACAGCATTCTACAGGCAGACATGCTCTTAAAAAGCAAAGTCTACTTTTCTTTTCAGTCCTGTTGCTCCATATGGTGGCTATAGGGACAGTGAAGCCTCAGTTGCATTTCAATGTGCAGTCTTTTCACATACTGTTCAGTGCCAGGTTTCTTAATGATGGTTCTTGAAAAGACAGGTATCCTAGATGAATAGTTACCTCCAGGTTTATTAAACTCAAGTTCTTTGACTCACAGATGGCTATTAACGGCTTCAGGACAGTTTCAGAATTAAGCATTTGTAGTAAGGTATGGAAGAATAACATTCTGAGAGAAACATGATATCACTCCTGAAGAACGCCAGGTGTGGGTCTGTAGATTGTTCTTTTAAACATGACCACTCTTCAAATAAGACAAAGAAAATAATGTTGTAGCCTGAGAATTTGAGTTAAGCAAAAAGAGCAAGTTATTTTTTTCTTCCTTGGGTAGGGAATTGTACCATTCTACTTGTTTGACTGAATACTGAGAAGTAAGTTCAGGTATGGAAATTTTACAGTTGGCTCAGAGAAAAACCTCAGATGTGAAAATGTGGCAGAAGAGAGACTGTAGGTAATTTTTTTTTTTTTTTTTTTTTTTTTTTTTTTTTTTTAACTTTTATATATCCAGTATACCTAGAAGGTATGAGAAAACCCACATATTTTCTCCTTGAATTGTTAGGTGGAGTTTTGCTTGGAGGTATGAGGCAACAGCCAGAATGTTTAGGTTCTTACTGGGATTAGACTTGAGTGGCCACGACTGCCATTTCATAAATTTTTATCACTCACTTTTACTACCCGTAAACGGACATGTATTTCTCATATTCAGACTCCAGTTTTAATAATTACTTAGTCCTTCACCTTTCTCTTGAATATGATTTGCTACATTATGCCTCTAAATGCAAAGCAAACAGCTCTCACCATTACTTGACTCTATATCCTCTTCTGGAGGGTAACACAACACATTTAGTGGCATGACTTCATAGTCAGTCCCAAAACAGCATCCTCCTTTATGTTTTCCTGTACTCCTGGAGATCTTTGGAACTTGTTTCTGGGAGTGGAATGCAGACTAATAAAGGTACATGAGGTTTATAAATATATTAAAATACTCTCATCTGAAATATTTAGAAGGATATTTGTGAACACTAACTGTAGGTATGCACCTGCTGGTACACATGAATATGGCACTGGTGTAAAACACTTTCTCTGTTGTAAAACACTTTCTCATGCTTCACAGCATGCATTGCTCTGCATTTTAGCAAATACCATTTGGAATCCCATTGGCAGATGCTCCTGGGAGTTTATGGAGTTTTATTCACTAAGGAGACATGACAAGACAAGATATATTAAGCAACCAACTAGAAGATGGCTTTTTAAGTGCTTACTCTGAGTTCAAGAACATCCCTAGTGGAAATTTAATGGCCAGAGGCCAGAAGCACAGCTCATCAAGAGAGGTGGGGATTAGATTGTAGAAAGAAATAAGATAAAACATAAATTTTCTTGTGGATTGAGGTCTTAAACCCCAGAAGATGGCTTTTAGCACTGTGTTTATTTCAGTGTTATCACAATCCTTCATTATAATTTGGTTTATTTTTTTCACAAATAGAAAATAGGATGCTTAATATAAAATCTGGTTGTTACAGTAGAAAACTGCAGAAACAAAATGAAGTCCAAATGAAGTATTTTGATGTAGTTGAATTAGCATGTTTTGACACAACATAAATCAGTGAGGAAGTTTCACATCTTATGCCACTGTACTAGGAATAATTTTTGTCTTATGTACCCTGAAAGCCAGAAGATATGACTGTGACCTCTTGCTTAATATGTATCCTTTTTTTCTGAATCCAACTACTTGCAAGCCTTTGCATCAGTTAATAGCAAGCTCCTAAAGAAGTTTTTTCACTTCATTTAATAAATTGATTTCTATCTTAGCTGAAATAACTTTTGAAAGTTAATCTCTTATAGGCTTTTGAAAGCTCTTATTGATATCACTAACAGAACAGCAAATTAATGCAGAGGGCCAGAAGTTCCCTTGGCAATATTAAGCCTATTTGGTATTGTTGGTACCTGTGCCTCCCAAATGCCATGTTTTTTTGTAGCAGTATAATTGTTCTACGTGGTACCAGCTATCAGAAACAATTGCTCCAAGAATTGTTAAGCTGTTCTACCACAAATGTCTCTTTGTATTTATGGATGCTTCCATTGGCTGGAATCCTGTTTGTAAAAGGCAAGACATGTCCCATTACCTGCAAGGTGCCATACATTTATCTTCCCTTTGTAAATTAATCTCAATGGTGAGTAGAAAATATATAATCTCCATTATTTGGAAAAAAAGAGTTGTCAATGAGAACCTGACTTGTCGTTTCTAGTTAGAGCTCATAAGCAACTGCAGAAACTGGAGAATGGAGATTCAGGGTGCAGTCTCCACCCAGTGAAGTCTCTGGCAAATATCCCATTGCTGTTGGAGAGAGTACAAATAGGCACCATCTAGCACACTATGTATTTTATTTAATTTTCCCAACTGAATGAGTAACAATGAATGGCTTGAGTCCCTGGCTCAGTCAGTTCTGAGGTAATGTCCAAAATTAGCTTGATCTTCCTGCCTATCCATAGATAATTAAAGAAAAGCTACATCAAATTCAGTCATCATGAATACCTTGGGGATGGAATCTATAGGACTTTCATGGCTAAGTGGGTAAATCAGGCTATGCCTTTTGATGGAAAACCTGGATTGCAGATCTTATATAAATTCTCCTCACCTCTAAGAGTGTGAAGTACTTCCAGCTCTGGATATCTGGGCCTAAGTTATCTAAAATGGAAGATGCAGCAAACTTTGCATATATAGCTAAGGCACAGAGCCTATGCTCTGTAGGTTATTATATTTCCACCCTTAGACTTCAGCACTTGCATGTCTTCTTTCCCCTGATCGAAATCAAAATAATTATCCTCTTTAAACAGCATGGACATAATTGAATCCATCTTGTAACATCATTTATGAATTAATTTGTTGGCATGGGGCAAATCCACATCAGCTTCTCTGTCCCCGGACAGAGGCAATTCTGGTTGACGAACGTGAGGTACAGGTATAAGGTCCTTAGGTAGTTTCCTTGTAAGTACCACATTCACTCTAGTGCAGATCTTAGCCTTTGTGCATTCTTGGGAGATTTTGAGCTGGGGCTTTAGCTGAACTGTTTTGTGTGTTGTTTTTTTTTTTTTTTTTTTTTTTTTTTTTTTTTTTTTTTTTTTTTGTTTTTGTTTTTGTTTTTGTTTTTTTGTTTTTTGGGTTTTTTAATATTCAAACTTAATATTCAAATCCAAAGTTCTTTGAAACACATTTAGGTCTTCCACTAGAACTGTCAGCCCAAGATGTTGATTGTCTAAAAAAGATGGTCTTGTTTTCGAAGCTGAAAGAGACATTGACCAAGAGAAGACCTAGTTTAATGTTTCCTATTCATATTGTTTTCACCTCCTTTTCTTACTATCTCTTATTGAAGAGGTCTTTTGGCAAATATAATTTACCCAACTTCAAGAAATTTTTGAAAACTATCTGTAAGAAAGTATACTTGAAACTTTCAAATTATTTGGGGTTTTTTCCATGCTATGACATTTTAAATTGATCTTCAATCATAAAATAAGGCCAACATCAAAATACAATTTGCTTATCATACTTCTAAGCCAACATTCCTCTTTCTAGTTCTTCTTCCAAATATTTCACTCATTTTTATTTCTTTTGAAGAAGTTGATAAACCCTGAGTAACCCAGTACTGTCAGCTTTTCACCATTCCTTGTTTGCCATTTAATTCTTAATGCAGAATTGCAGAAACAGCATGAATGATGCATCACATCAACTAGTCATAGCATTATAATTTCTTGGTGACTTATTAATGCAGTTCATCAGCAATGTACATTGCTTAGCTTTGTTTTCTTTGAAGTAAAAATAGTTAAACAGGATTTGTAGTCTCTTCTTCATGAAAAGCATTGGAGTTTTTTTCTGAGAAAGAAATAGGAGTTATACTGTGTTTCTGGTAGATGCCAAACTCTGGCATTTATCAAAGTTAGTGGCACAACATGGTTGAATGACAAGAGTGATATGCCTGTCCCCCAGACAGGTACAAAGTTAGCTGAAGCAGGTTGACAAGATGCTGGATGTATTACAAGCACCATGCTACAGAATTTATCAGACTCTTGCTTGCAATGATAGCATGATGAGACTTGCCACAGAGCTGTGCTACACACTAGGTAAAAGAAGTTGTTGCTAATTAATGAGATTCTTTCAGGGAATTACAGTCTCTGCAAGTTCCTTCATCTGCTCTTCTTAGGAAATGTCTGAATCCATCCTTCTCTTAAGAAATCAACACCGTAACTCAGCCTACAAACACAGTCTAGTTGCAATCTACTAGCGCCTTTGGTCTTTGGGTAAAATAAACTCTGCATTTTTGAAGAGCTGCAGAATCTCCTCTGTAATAAATTAGTCTTGAACACATGATTGCTATACAATGCATCCCCTATCTGTTTAATCATAACTGTAAATATCTTTGCATTCTCTTTCATCGAGTTTGGGAAGTCTAAAATTGAAGAGTAATTATCTGAAACTTTCAACATCTCCTGTATTTTTGTGTCCATAGAGAAAAACAATTCTCTGTGTTCTTTGCCACTAAGTGCTTAGAAAGCAACAGAAAGAGAGAAATGCTGTTTAGAGATATTTTGTATATAGGAATAGTATGAAAGAGGCAAAAAAATTGGTTGAAATCCTTCATTACAATGTACAATCAAACCTTACCCTTCAAATTTCACTAGGAACTGCCTTCCCCTTTTCCTCATTTTCTGCTGCTGCACCCTGCTTCCTAGGAGGCTAACAAGCTGTGAGTGACCATGATCTTTGCTGACTGACCTTTGTCTCTCCAGTCTGTAGTCCAAAAACTTTTACTTTGGTCATGACCTGGCAATTGATTTTGCCACATGTAGTTAACTCATCATACCCATGCTGTATTTGAAATCATGTTATTAGATAACAACATTACCAACAACACCAAAGCAAATGAACCATAGATGCACTTTCAATTAATATCTGTGTTTTTATAGGCAAGAGTTTGATTATTCATGGAATGAGAACATGCAAAGGTTGCAATTGCAGCTGAGCAATTAATGAATTGTAACAATATATTGGTGGGAAACATTCCTCTTGCTTGTGCTGCAGTAGACATTGTCATGTGATATTATCATATACTTCTTAAATTACATATGGTAACCATAATATGCTGGAAGAGAGCTGTATCTATCTTGGTCATCCTTTGTGCTTGACAGCTCTCAAGGTGACACCAAATTATTCTTCTGATCTTACAGATTCATGTGAAGCTGCTTCTCAGAGTTGATCTAAGACATATGAGAAGAGTTCTGCTTGAAGTGGTATTGTCAGACAGCCTATGGAAGTTGGACTAAATGTAGCTCAGCTTTACCCTATGGAATCAGATTCATTAAGGGATTATACAAAAACTTTAAGTATCTGAGTTGCAAGTGTTTGAGCTCTGATGTATACATGTTATGAATACATATGGCCATAATCTTGAAAATATCTTAAATTAATATTTTCAGAAAGCAGAAGTGATGTACGTGGTATGCCCTCTGAGGAAACATATGTCTGAGAAATATTACTGCCTTTCAGAGGTCATTCATAACAAATGATAGGAGGTATGCACATCTGGCCTTAAATATGTTTCATAGTTAGAAGGAGTTTTAGCAAGAATAAGGTCAAATTTTCAGCTCAAAATATGCATCACATGAAAAAACTGTGAATCTGACAGCAATCCGTGTTTGATGTTTCACATGTGTTTAGTATGAAGTGTTTTGGAAAATTTGACTCAAATGTGGTGAGATTGCTGATATGAGGTGAGGATTTCTAGAAAAGCTGCATTAATATGGAAAAACAGGACACACTATTGTCAGTCACTGACAACCTGTTGATAACCAGAAATGTTTATCAGGACCCCACGGGGCCCTTGGCTTTTTAGTAATGCTAGTCAGGTCAGAGCACGGTCCTATATAGTGCAGTGCAGAGTAGTCAGCTGTAGCTACATCTTAATTAAGTAGGTACCTCTCAGTATTTTTAGCATTGCTTGAAATGGTGTGCATAAAATCAGCTGCTCTAACAAACCACTGTATTTGACTCTTCCTTTCCTAGAGAATATAAAACTTCAGAGCGGGAAGGGAGGTTAGTTCTTTTAAGAGGCAGCAGAATCAATTTGGAAGATTAATGAAAACAAAGATCAAGCAAACAAGTGTGATATGAAGGATCTGACTCAGAACTCAAGCCCAGTAGGAGCTGTGATTAATAGATTTGACAGGTAACAGGATCTAATAGGTTGTCTACAATGAAACTGAATTCACCCTAAACAAATCAAGGGAATCTGAGACAAAAAGAGGTGGGAATAATGCCTGATTCTATGTAACAAACTGGAGCTGCTCAGAAATGTCTAAATTTATCCTCTTTTTCTATTAAAAAATGTGAAATAAATAACACCAAGACCCCAGATCCCTTTCCCAGCTCTGCTTTCAAGCTTCTCATTCCCCAGTCTATATGAATATCTGGACTTGTCCCATCCCAGGTACATAATCTGGCATTTCTCCTTGTTGAACTTCATATGGTTGGTGATTGCCCAGTCCTCTAGTTTATCAAGGTCCCTCTGCAGGGCCTCTCTGCCTTCGAGGAAGTCAACAGCTCCTCCCAGTTTGGTGTTGTCTGCAAACATGCTTAATATCCCTTCCAGTCATGTGTTCAAGTCATTTATGAAGTTGAAGAGCACAGGGCCTGAGATGGAGCCCTATGGAACCCCACTAGTGACAGGTCACCAGTCTGATGTCACCCTGTTCACTATTACCCTCTGCTTGAGCTGTGAGCCAATTGCTCACCAACCTCATAATGTGTTTATTCAGCTGTGTGTTCAAGAGCAAGTTGAATAGGAGTCATCAGTGCCCTGGCAGCCAGGAGGGCCAACTGAGTCTGGGGGGCATAAGGAAAAGTGTCACCAGCTAGTTGAGGGAGGGGATTGTCTCTGCTTTGCAGAGACTGTCTCTTGCTCTGCAGAGTGGGGCACTGGGGTGGTCTCACCTGTAACATTTTGTGCAATATAAGAAAGATATTAAGTTATTAGAGAGCATTCAAAATGAAGGGCCTTGAGGAGAACCTGCTGAGGTCACTTGATCTGTTCAGCCTGGAGAGTAGGAGACTGAGGGGAGACTTTATCACAGTCTACAACTTCCTTGTGAGGGGAAGAGGAGAGAGAGAGAGACACTGATCTCTTCTCTGTGGTGACCAGTGACAGGACCTAAGGAAATGACCTGAAGTTGTGTCAGGGGAGGTTTAGGCTGGTCATTAGAAAAAGATTCTTCACCCAGAGGGTGATTGGGTGCTGGAACAGGCTTCCCAGGGAAGTGGTCACAGCACCAAGCCTGACAGAGTTCAAGAAGCATTTGGACAATAATCTCAGGTACATAGTCTGACTCTTGGGGATGGTCCTGTGTAGGGCCAGAAGCTGGACTCGTTGTGATCGTTGTGGGTCCCTTCCAACTCAGCGTATTCTGTGATTCTATGAAGAAATCAGCTCACAGGAAAATACTTAACTGGGAATCTAGGGACAGACTGGGAACACTTCCTGCAAAGAGAGTTGCAAAGATTTACTGCTAGGTGAATTTCTATTAGAGGTTTGCCAGTTTGCTCAGCTTTATGCTTGGCATATACCTATAATGCAACCTCAGGTTTGTGACCTAAGTTTTAATGGATTGACAACCCTGGAAACTCCCATCCTGTGTGCTGCCCTAGAAATCAGCACTCCAGGAGGATTTTCGGTTTTACTACGTCCAATAGAGCGTCACTTAAAAGTTATGATTCCTTCTGATACTCTTGCAAGTTCCATTTGAAATGTCTGAAATAAAATCTCATGATTTCAAAATGAAATTTGGTAGGAATTTTCCCTTTCCATAGAAACAATGAAATTTCTGAATTTAGAACAGCATGGAAATATTGTTCTCTTCCAGTTTTGTAACTCCTATTTTGCTCAGCTCTATCAGTTTTGTAACAGAACGGCTTGAGCAAAAAAGTGGAGTTGTATTAAAAGATAAACTTATCAGGGTTACCAGTGCAGGCCATGCTTGACTTCGCATAGCTTGCCTTAAGACATTGTTTTTCTGCTTTTCACTGTTTTTTTCCTTAATATGCATTAGTCATGTCAGATTAACAACCTTCCCG
Organism: Pyrocephalus nanus; assembly: GCA_038380795.1. Lineage (NCBI taxonomy): Eukaryota > Metazoa > Chordata > Aves > Passeriformes > Tyrannidae > Pyrocephalus > Pyrocephalus nanus. The sequence goes on from CM076263.1 coordinate 22,910,245, forward strand.
AAAAGTGGATGCATAGCAACTGGCCAACAATTAGCAAACACAAGAGAAGACAAAATCACCAGCATGGGGAAAAAATGAATTATTTGGGATAAATGTAGGCCAGAAAGAGAAGTTACCTTTGAAAGGATGCTTTCTCAAGCTGAAACTTTCTAACCATTACCAGCTGATACATTTTTAAAGTTCTAAGCAAATCTTTCCTTCTTAAATTTTCTTAAGTAAACCTAGAGAGAAAAAGGTAAGGAAATATTGAACCACTGAACTGTTCTGGGTGGGAAGAGGAAAGGGATATATATTGTTACTAAGTAAAAAAAAAGAAAAAATTTTATTAAAAAAGCCTTGATAAAACACAGAAGAGTTGCACAAATCTAGATACTGAACCTTTAAATGAAGAAGCAAAGCAAGCAAAATGCTAAGTAAACAGAATTGCGGTTGAAAGTCCCTCCTCTAAATATGTCATATTATCCTACTTTAACTAGCACAGCAGAAACCTTTGAAAACTATTGTAATGCTCTGTGGCGAAATCACACAATTCATATCATAACGTGCTGTGAGCTGATGTTGTGGTTTAACAACAAGGACAACTGGTTATTAATGAAGGTTCCTGCTACATTAATGTAAAGTTGTTTATCTGTTTGCATGTCCATTGAGGATCTGTGAAAGCCCCAGATAGATAGCCCTTCTACTAACTTTGGGCTTTGTCATACAGATTGTTAGCAATACAGATGTTGCAAGGGGCATTCATTCCTTCTTCTACATCTAGACCCCAGTCTGGAATAACAGTGTGGGACTAATTCACCTGATTTCCACTCATCTAAACAAATAGGAAAACACAGGGGACATCTATAACACATAGATATCTCCTATTCATTGCTTTAGCCATGTGTATTTCTCCTGAGCAATATGCAATGAAATTAGACTTATGGTTGGAAGGGAAAACGGATATGCTTCTGCTATTTCTAATGATCTGAAGGGTCTTTCCAAAAAGGGGTGAGAGTTTGTCCAAACAAGATAATCATTGTTTCACATTAAGAGACCAATTCAGATGCTAATCTCTTTCATGTCATCACCAATAATGTTGAGAACTGAGTCATGAAGTTGCTCACAATATAAATGTTTGCAATCTTGATTATTTTCATTAACTTTCACTGCTTGGGAAAGTAGATTTTGTCTATATACTCTCTGCAAGAATTTTTCTATTCTGTGCCACTTAGTTATGATGTTGGAAACAGGAATGTGTTACCCAACTTTTTGATGGAGAACCATATCAGCCTTCAGGGATTATGTACTCTCAGTTGGAGGTAGAAGAAGAAGGTTGGAGCTGTTACCCTTTCTAATCTGTTATTGTTTTCAGCTTCAAGAAAAACAAATTCTGTGTCAGTGTAAATTTATTAGCCTGTGAAATAACATTCACAGGCTAGTAAATGCTTTTGTTTTCCCTTGTAGCCAGCTACTGAGCTCTCCTGCAGGACTCTGTGTCATATCATTTGCTTTCAAGACATGAGTTTAGGATTCCTCATAGTGTTAAGGCCTTTCAAGGTAAATATCTGTGCTATAAATTTTGATGTGCTTCCCAGCTGAATGGATGCTTTGAGTGGAGACAAACTGGCTGGAGCTAAAGTAGTTAGCTTTGGTTTACCTCTTGTTTATTATTCAGTCCTACTGAGAATTTGGAGTAGTGATATCAAGAAATGCTGATTGGCTGGAGTTTGCCGATTGAAACAAAGTGAGTGCTATTTAACTTTGGCCAATATCATGCAACCTTATAATAATATTAGTTGGATTAAGTAATGGGTAGATTTGTAAGACAGAGACAATGAAATATGATGTTTGCAAATAAATCCATTGACAGATGAGTTTTCCCTAATAATCATTAAGTATGTGTTTTTTGTGCAAGTCTTTGTGGGGTTTCCAGAATTAGAGAAGTACTTGTGAAGAGTCTGTGTATGTGGCATTTCTTTTGAGCTATATTTAGTCTGGTTTGTAATGTTTGCATATGTTGGCCATATTCATGCTCTGCATCTCATCTGATGCTTTTTCTTGAGCTAAAAGAGTTCCCACTCTCCAGCATTCGCAGAGTATTTCTCCTTACTACAGATTTTAAGTGGCAGATGTGAAAGTAAGTTAGCTATTAGTGTGCCTAAAACGGGTAATGTAAAATAATTGATCCATTTTCTAAATCCTGTTCTGATATTATATAGGCTCCTTCATAAATATCTATTTACTTCTGATATTTCTTCTTAGATGGAATTGCAGATATTTATGGAGACAAATAATTGCCTCACCAACTCTACCTAGCTCCCTAACTAAGAAACAAAGTATAATTTCTCTTTTTTTTCTGGAATCACGCAGTGATGGCAAGGTTACTTTCCAGCTAGTTATTAATGAGATTGATTAACAGTTTTTAAATCATTAATACTATGCAAAGCTCGTGTGTTCTGCTGCAAATCATAGGTGACTTCTAAAGGACTGTCAATACTGACACTTTTAAGTACTATGCAGTGAAAAGGGCAAGTAGTGATGGGGAAAAAAGACAGAGATGCAACTGTCCTGATAAAGATCAGCAGTCCTAAAATTCAGTAAGTCCTTACCAGCAATATTTCAGGGGGTGGTGTATTGTTATGTGTGAATCCCTAGGGCCCTTCTGAATAGGAATGCTTGTCAACTGTGGCAGCTATAAGTTACAGTTCTCCAAGTGCATATTTGGTCCTCTGCATGCTAGTCATGCAATCTGGTGGCCTAAGGTTAAGCCAGAATTAGGATATTTATATCCTGAATATTATTGTCACTAACCCACACCAGGGTAAGACACAGTTAAGCTGTATTTGGCCATTGCATTAAACTATGTACTTGAGGGAAATTTCAAAAAAGAAGAGGGAAAGAGCTTTATGGTGTCAGCAGTTACCATGCAGCAAAGTGACAATTAAACACTCAGTGTGCATAGTTCTGGTTTGTGTCTGTGTATACTGAAATCTGATCAGCTCTCACAGATGTATCTGCTGTTACTGTGCACCATGTCGTACTGTTCTTGCTTAGGCAAAACTATCAGCAGCTGAAGGCGGACCATGATCCTGCGCTTTCAGGCCTTACGTTTTACTCTCCATGTCCTAGAAATTAATTAGTGTAAACAAGGTGAAATATAGAATCCTCATAGCCTTTCATCAAAACAGGACTCTATAAATGAATTTCAGTTTCTTGGTTTCCATCTCTGTCAGTTTTCTCAGACCCACCCTTCTCACAGACTGACAAAAATGCTTAGCATTTAACTGAAGAGCTATATCAGGCTCCAACTGAACTTGAAATAGTTGCAACCCTCAAGCATCTAGGTCTTTCAGTCTTTCTAGGTCTTACGAAAATCCAAAGTATGTGCAATGCAGACTGCAGAATGAAGTCGCAGCAGAAGATTTAGTCTGTCTCATGAGTCCTGAAAATTCATACTTGGGTTTTTATTCCAAATGCAGAAGATAGAGGTGAAAAAGGAGAAGTCTGCACGCAATAGGATGTTTGAAACCACATATAGCTCACTGAGCTATCAAAAGGTTGTGGTTCCCATCCATTTGTTGTAATGGATGGGAATTCCTTTTTGAAGGTCTAGTACTACAAGTTTTTAATTGTTTGCTTTGAGTGGCTGGCTCTGTATTTTGAATGCTGTGTGTAATGCCAGTTAGAATATTCTTAAGATGCTACCTCGAAAAGTAAAAAGGTATAATTGCACCTTTTCTGTAAAAGATACACATGTGAAAAGCCATGCAGACAAGGTTCAACATGCACCAGAAGGCCCAGGACAGAGTGAGAAGATAAGTAGGAGAGTCCTTATAGATGCAGCTCCACAGATGTAAAACCAAGAGCTGTACTCATGACCACATCCTTTGAAGTGGTTTCTGAACCACATCAGTTTGAGGGAGCCTGGGAATAGCTTTCATCATCTGTCTCCTTGATGTGTCAGTGTCAGTGAGATTGAGACTGAGGGCTGAAAAAGGCTTGCTTGTGCGGCACTCCTTGTTCTGTCCTTCTGGCAAGATTCAGAAAAATACAGGCACTGAATCCTCTTTACTTTTAAGTATTTTACATGTGAGACTAACACATCCACCTGTACAATTGGCTCTATACAACATACAAAACATATATGTGGTTGTGTTGCAACTGACATAGTTACTGTGTGACAAACAACTGGCAAAGTGCCAGTGCCCACTATAATATATTTTGAATATCCTGGGCTATCAGTGCTAATCAGTAGTTTGTCTCTGAGAAGACTGTGTCAATATTTTTAAGTAGTTCTTGCCACAATACTGATTTTTAAATCAAACATGATCCTATTTTATAAAATATAGGAGATCTAGGTGAATGTAATTTACTTAACATTTCCATTTTCTATGATTTTATGATTCCAAAATTAATAACAATTATCCAGAAAGGCAGTTATTCCTTGTGTGTTTCTGAATGACTTGAAATATATCTTGGAATTACCATGCCATGCAGATGTAGAAAAATAAAGCTAAGCTATGACTCCATCTTGATAGCCTTGTATTGAGAAAATGCTCAAAGATTTGCATGTGTTTTATGGTATCACTGACCAATATAACTCATTCTTTCTTGATCAGTCTTGGCATACAAGGGATCTGGTTCTAAAATTCTTCTATTACTAACTAGTAATAGTTGGTTATAATCTGTCACTTTTTATGGTTTCTCTACAGTTACATTAACAATGCAGTTCAGCAGCTTTAGATATAAAACAAAAAATTTCACCCAAATAGCTAATCAGGAGATTCCCAATCCCATATGTCAAAACACCCATTCATTGAAACAAAAATTGATATTAAAAAAAAAAAAAATCTGGTTTACAAATGGGCCCAAATATCCTCTGTTGTCAGAAAGAAAAGAAAGTGGGTTCTGGTTTAGAATTGTTTCCTATTCCAAAGTTTTTGTCAAACTACAATAAAAGGAGGGCAGGAGAATGAAACTAAACAAAGGTATTAGATAAGCAGACGTGAATCAACTTTAGCTCAACTAAAGTAAAAAATAGGAAGAACTTTACACAGGCTTCATACCTCAAATTTAAGGCTTCATACATCAAATGAATAAATAGCTGCTTAAAATCAGTGGGATAACAAGGCTCATACTGCATACTATGACAGAACAGGGGTAACAAAAGCACTTTTTGGTAGCTTCCATTGCAAAGAATAATCTTCTGGAGATTCCCAGTTTTGTCCTGGTTCATGTGAGCTACTTGGAAGCCTTAGCAATCTAGCATTTAGGATCCATTTCTATGTGACAAAGGTATGTTGAGATGTGATGAGACCTGCAACTCAGAAACTGGAAGACTCATTGTCTTCTACAAATAACACAGTTACTATTACCTGTCTATATGGAAGCAGCCAAACTCCAACATTGTTCCTTTGTGTTGCTTCACTGTTGTTGTGACAGTACTGATGATAAGCTTTCCTGTTGGCAAGGCCCATAACTTTGGGTTGTGTTGGACCACTCTGCTTGTTTCACAAACTCTGGTTTCCTAAATACTATGCTTTATAATCTTTATAAATAATTATTCCATGTCAGGGGCTGAGGTCATCTACTGTAATGCCAAGACAATTGCCCATATGCATGATAACCTTATTGCTATTGAGAGAAAAAGCCTAAGATCATACTGAGCTGCTAAGTACATAACTTTTAGTTCCACACTGCATTCCACAGCAGTGTCAGTGTGCTATTTAGTGGGTATATTTGCATACATGTGTCGTGGTTTTGCCCACCAGCCCATTCCTGGGGCTGAGAATGGTTTTGTCCAGGTGATTTCCGGACAAAAAACCAATCAAAAAAAATTCAGTGACGCCTTTGCTAATTACATCTTTAAGAAAACGGAAGAGAAGACTTGTTGCGCAGTTGAAATTAGGAGTAGCAGCCATGTAGAAGAGCAGTGGGCCTGAGCAAGGCCAGACTCCCTCCTCCCCTGGCTTGGGCCGGGGAGGGGGGGGCAGGTGTAGCACTGTAGCCTTCCCTTTCTCTCTGGTAAGAAAAAGACTGACTATTTGGATGAGAAACTGCTGTGGAAGAATTCCAGCCGAGAGATAAGGGACTTCCAAGGTTGAAGCTGGCAGCCGGAGGAGAGAGAAGAAGATTCGAAGGGGGGAGAGCTGCTTCTTCCCCTTTCACTCTCTCTCTCTCTCCAGGAGGGAAAAGACTGAAAAATAATCCCTGCTACTTGTAAAAGTTTATTGGAGTAAGGAGACCCCCCATGCAGCTCACAGAGGAGCTTGTGAATATACCAGAGAACCGAGACTTCATGACAAGGACTGAGGTGAGGCAGGGTCCTGTTGAAGACTTTGTGACCCTTGAAGGGAACGATGCTTATGCCGGAGCAAGGACGGCTCGGATAAGCTTAGGATCTCAGTGAGAGAGATCAATGCTGCTACTGGAAATTTTGTTACCCTGAAAGAGATGTAACTTACGCTGGAACACAGAACTGTTCAGGTAGGGATATTGGGATCCGTGTGTGTGTGGATCCATACTGCTGTTGAAGATTTTGTAACCCTGAGAAAACTTCTCGCTGGAGCGAGGCAGCCCCGGTGAAATGTTGGGATCCGTGTGTCTGTGGGATCCGTGCTAGACCCATGCTGAGAAGTCTATCAAGGACTGTTTCTCCTATGGGGAGGGACCTCCATAGGGAATCAGGGGTGAACTCTTAAGCCATTATCCCCTGTAACCCTGTGGTGAAGATCCATAGTAAGCAAGTGTCGCCTTGCAAGCCTATGGAAGGAAGACCTTTTAGGACCTGGGTAACCCCCAGCCTTTGGTCTTAGCCCAGGAGGGGGGTAAGCCCAGCCCTGGAAGCCGACACAAAGTGAGAGAGAGAGAGAGAAAAAATTCCAACTGCAACGAAAATGCTGCAGAGTTACTGGAGAGAGAGAGAGCTGGAACTCCAAAAATGGAGAATGAAACTACTTCTCCTCCTTGGACTGGTATAAAGGGGGGAGGAGTATTTCTGTAAATATATAGCACTTCAACTTAAGTAGAAATTGTTGTAGATAAAGTTCTTTAATTTTTAACTTGTTAGTAGTTTTCATTTTACTAGTAATAAATGTTCATACTATTTTCCCCAAATCATCTCTCTTTTGTCTGCATAAACCTTCTCTCAACTAGTAATAATTGTGTGGGGGGTGGAAAGCAAATTAACCCAGAACAAAATCACGACAACATGTCTTTCTAATTCTGGCACCAAAAGTTTCAGAAGCAATTGTTACTGTACTTTCAAAAATCTACTCTAAGTGACAGAAGTTCCTTAAAATTGAATAAAATATTCTCAAATCAATGGTAATTACACACCATTTTGACAGCTCTCACAGTTTAACATCTCTCCTTGAGGAGCTAATGACTACATCATAATCTCATCTTTCACTAAAAAAACCCACGTACATAAATAAATAACACTCAAAAAACTGGCCTATTGAGAAAAACATGAAAAAAAACCATTGCAAATCGAACATTTTTAGGTAATAACCCTCAACATGTATTTTCCTTTAAATTGCATTGTTTTTAAATAATCCTCAGCTTCTTGTGATCTGGACTTTTTCCTTCACTTTTTTTTTTTTAGTCACTTGAGTTTGGCAAAGAGAATCACAGGATCACAGAATCATTTAGGTTGGAAAAGACTTCCTAGTGCATAGAGTCCAATCTTTGACTGACACCACCTTGTCAACTAGACCATGGCTAAGTGCCGTGTCCAGTTGTTTCTGTGTTGAACATCTCCAGGGATGCTGATATTACCACCTCCCCAGGCAGTCTCTTACTATGTTTAACAACTATTTTCATGAAGAAATTCTTCCTGATGTCCAATCTGAACCTTCTGTTGCATATCTTGAAGTTATGTCCTCTCATCTCATCACTTTTTGCCTGGCAGAAGAGACTGACCCCCAGCTGGATACAACCTCCTTTCAGGTAGTTGCAGAGTGGTAAGATCTCCTCTGAGCCTCTTCTCCAGGCTAAACAGCCTGAGCTCCCTCAGCTGCTCCTCATGGGACTTGTTCTCTAGACTCTTCATCATCTCTGCTGACCTTCTCTGGACTTGCTCCAGTACCATGTCTTTCTTGCGGTGAGGGGCTCAGAGCTGTACACAGTACTGGAGGTACAGCCTTACCACTGCAAACACATGATGACTTTCCATGAGAAGAAATGCTAAAGACATTCCATTTCTGCAACAGAAGATATCATACATACTTTAAACAAGAATAATTTTCCTTTCAAAGACAAATGCAAAAAGTTTCAATATGTTAACTTCATTTTCTGTTTACAAATTACATATGTTTGCAGTCAGATACTGCTATTTTCCTTGGCATGGGATTTTTAGTTTAAAGTAAAGTTGTTTGACTGTGGGCTGTTCTGAAACCTAGACTAATACTGCAGTCATTCTTCTTTGGTAAAGTGACCTCTCAGTTCTATGATATTAAAAATGCAATTGTAGAGGTTGCTCCTTGCTGTGGAAGAAGTAATAACACCACATTTTCTTTGCATTACAGTCAAGAGTTTTGCAAAATTTACACCCAAGGCAATTCTATGCAGTTTTAGCAAGTCTCATGTCAATCATCAGAAAGTATAGGGCAGGAAGAAGGATCAATAGTAACGGCAAAACAATGTTTTGTGAATTTACTTTAAGGTTTTCATGTTTCAAAAGTTTAAGAGAGCCTTCTGAAATTCCTTTAATTCTTATTAGTTTAAATTGGATGTTTTTCAGAATATCCTTCACACTTTTGGTGCTGACTCAAATGTAAAAATATCCAAATGAACGATATGCAGTTAGTGCTACAAATGGTGTGATCTGCAATAGACTTTTTATTGGCACAACTGTTCATCATTTTCTGTGTGTGGCAAAGCCACAGAATACTTTTCAGAACACAGTAAATCGATCTAAGCTAAAATTTCTTAGCACCTCATGTTATCAGAAATAAAGCCACTCCACATTTTTAGAAGCATAATGATTTTTTTTACTTGGATTATGAAGAATTGAACCCATTAATGACTCATATCAAAAAGATGAGTTGAAAATGACTTGTGAGGAGTAAGAGCTTAGTATGACGTTGAGTAAAGAACAGCTATAAGCTGCCAATGTGATGCAGTCAGAAAGAAAGGCAAACACAATACTAGTAGGAATTAGGAGAAGTACTTCCAACAGAAATGGAGTACTGTTACAGTCAGACCCCTCTACTCAGCTCTTGTGAGATCCCACCTGCAATACTGTGCCCAGGTCTGAGGTCCTGTAGGATGATGACCAAAGTGCCAGGCAAAGGCTAAGGCTTACTATCTACAGCCTGCACTGTGTTTTCTTTGCAGATGGAGAGCTGCACAGTTGACATCAAGAAAGGATAAGCTGGCCAAAGGAGAAGGTCCTGTGGAGAGAGGATGGTGGATAGTCCTGTTTTGGCTCTGATGAACAGCACAGAATGGAATAAACTCATATGACTGCAACTTTGAAGAACACCATGGCCAAAACTGTAACTTTCAGAACCATAGAGTCATAGAATCATTTAGGTTGGAAAAGACCTCCAAGATCATCAAGTCCAACCCTGTCAACTAAACTGTCATGGTTTTGCTCTGGGACAAGTTGTTTTCACATCCCCCACACAATTACTATTAGTTGAGAGAAAGTTTATGTAGACAAAAGAGACTGGATTTGGGGAAAACAGTATGAACATTTATTACTAGCAAAATAAAACTACTATAGAACTATATCTACGACAACAATTCTACTCAAGTAAAAGTACTATGTATTTACAGTAATACTTCTCCCCCCTTTATATCAGTCCAAGGAGGAGAAGCAGTCTCATTCTCCATTCTTGGAGCTCCAGATCTCTTCAATAACTCTGCAGCACTCTCGTCGCAGCTGGAACTCTTTCATCTCTCTCTTGCTCTGTGTCGACCTCCAGGGCTTGGCCTACCCCCCTCCTGGGTTAAGACCGGAGGCTGGGGGTTACCCAGGCTCTGAAGGATTTTCCTTCCATGGACTTGCAAGGGGACACTTGCCTACCATGGATCTTCTTCCACGGGGTTACAGGGGATAATGGCTTATGAGTCCATCCCTGTTTCCCAATGGAGGTCCCTCTCCACGGGAGAACAGTCTTTGATAGACCTCTCCAGCATGGGTCCCACGCATGGATCCTTACCCGAGCCGTTTTCTGCTCCGGCGTAAGGCTCTCTCTCTCAAGGTCACAAATCTTCAGTAACAGCATGGATTTCTCACTCGGATCCCAAGCTTACTCGAGCCGTCTGCTCCGGCATGAGCCTCATCCCTTCAGGGTCATAAATCTTCAACAGGATTCTGCCTTATTTCAGTCCTTTTCATGAAGTCTTGGCTTCCTCATGCAACTTATTCTAGTGTAGACTCCTCCATGAGCAACGTGGGGGTCTTCTCACCCCAACAAACTTTCACAGGTAGCAGGGTTTTATTTTTCAGTCTTTTCCCTGCTGAAGGGAGAGAGTGAAAGGGGAAAGAAGCAGCCCCCCCGCTTCGAGTTTTTCTTCTCTCTCCTCCGGCTGCCAGTGGACACTTTGTTATCTCCCTGCTGGAATTTTGCAGCGGTTTCTGTCCAAGCAGTCAGTCTTCTAAATTTTTTTTCACTCTCTTACAAGAGAGAAAGGGGGCTTCAGTGCCACACCTGCCCCTGGCCCAAGCCGGGGGAGAAGGGGGCCTTGGCCCACCTCGGGGCCCACCGCCTCCTACATGGCTGCCTAATTTCAACTGCCCAACCCACCTTCTCTTCCATTTTCTTAAATATGTAATTAGCAAAGGTGTCACTAAGAATTTTGATTGGCTTTTTTTGTCCGGAAATCCACCTGGACAAAACTATTCTCAGCCCCAGGGGCTGGCTGGCTGGGTAAAACCACGACATAAACCTTAGCACCAAGTGTGACATTCAGTTTTTTCTTCACTGTGAGAATGGCAAGGCACTGGAATAGGTTGCCCAGAGAAGCTGTGAATGTCTCATTCCCTGAAAGTGTTCAGGTTGGATGGAACTTTGAGCAACTAATGGAAGATGTTCCTCCCCAAGGCAGGGGAGTGGAACTCTATGGTCTTTGTCCCATCCAGCCCACACCATTCTACAATTCTATGATGAACGCATGAAGCATCTCTTGTACAATTAATTTCAAACTTGGATGTTACACTTAAGAGAGACTAGGTCAGACTATAATGAGGGAGGAATGGACATAAGAGAGGAGGTTAGAGAAGGTCACAAAACACTAGAAGACTCTAGTCTGCTTTACATTCTAAAACACAAACTGTGAAGGAGTATGTTCATTTTCTAAAGCAAGCAGGAAGAAGAGTTTATATAACAGCAGATAACAGTGGCAGAAGCCCAAGCATAGCCATGGCTCACAGCTGTTAAATTAAAGAATCCATTCAACAAGAACAGTGGAGCAAGTCATCTTAAACTGGTGACTGACTACAGTGCATGCAGTTACAGAAGTCTGGGCTTTAGCCTGAGGAGGTTAATTCCAGCATGGTCTGTTTTGAAGACCAAACAGGGAAATAAGAGTTGATTTGGATTTTTTTTTCAGTGAAATTTGCTTCTTGTGGGAAATTCCCATTTATTGAACAAAAATTTTCCCATTCTGGTTTGGAATTTCCCTATTCCATTTGCTCTGCAAGATTTTCATTCTATTTTCCAATAAGGGCAGCACTTCTTTGTGTAGTAAAGGGTAGTTTACTATTACTTTATAATTGTAAATACACTTTTTTCTGCTTCATTCTGATTCTAAGCCAAAACATATGGAAGAATCAGATGAGACCAAAATCTTTATGTTATGGGGATTTGAGGAGTGATAATAGGATATTCAGTACTCAGACTTCAGAAAATATCTAAAATCACAAGTACAATAGCTGAGAGACCTAACAAGTTTGGAAATCTATTCCCAAAAAGGCATGGAAGAATGGCAACAAGCATAGAAACTTTATTACACATGGAAGAGTGTCCACCATTCAGGAAGGAGCAGCACTGAAAGTGTTCTCACTAAAAGCCCTTTTTGGAGATTCAAAAATGTGGTTTAGTTCAGGTGGTCTGACTCTTTTTCCCTTCTTGTTTTAAAAATTATTTTAATTTGAAAGACTTAAGAACTCTTTAAGTAGTGATAAATGGGGTAGACTACATGATGGATTCAATCCAGGCTTTAGAAGTGCTGAACATGTGTGTCATCCAAACATCTCAGCTAGTCTATTGCTGCTGATACTAGAAGCCCTGCATTTCTACATTTTGGCCCTGAGTTAGAGACTCTAGGCTCTGAAATTCCTAGTCACAAGGAAGCTCCGTGGCAAGGGCTGTCCAGCTTCCCTGCAATACCAATCCCCAGGCATATGCTGAATCCTGCTGAAGGAAGACCAGGTCTTAAGAATCTGATTGTATGTGCTGGATGGAGATTCTTTGAAAATCTGAATTATTTATAATCCTTATCTCTGAAATGTATCCAACCTATACTTCTATGAAATATCAGCTCATACTAAGGTACAGCTTCAAACAAAACATATTACACAAACTACGTAAACTACAGCTTCTACCCTTCCCTCCCTCCCTCCCTCCCTCCCTCCCTCCCTCCCTCCCTCCCTCCCTCCCTCCCTCCCTCCCTCCCTCCCTCCCTCCCTCCCTCCCTCCCTCCCTCCCTCCCTCCCTCCCTCCCTCCCTCCCTCCCTCCCTCCCTCCCTCCCTCCCTCCCTCCCTCCCTCCCTCCCTCCCTCCCTCCCTCCCTCCCTCCCTCCCTTTTTCCATTCTACTGCCTCCACAAACAAAAATCCAGAGACCTTCTTCTGTCTTCATCAGAACTTCAACTTTTGCTTAAGTGTAAGAGTCAAATCTTTTCACTGGCATTACATGGAGAAGTACATTGGGAAAGTTCTGGTTTGCAGTGTTTTCTGGCATCTGCATATAACCTTATCATATTGAAAATGTTTAATTGCCTAGTTGAGTTATAGCTAAAAAACTGAAGTAACATCATTAATAGCTCTGTGAGACATCTTTTGTACTGAAATGTTGCTATCTTTTAAATGTACTTTAAGAAAGCCAGCAACAATTAGCTGAGCAGAAATGAGCAGTAAAATTAGACTGAGAGATGAGTTAGAGTTGGAATTGCCTCTCTTTTTCTTTTTTTCAGATTAGGATTAACTTTTAGCTAGTTTTTTGGGGTGTTTTTTTGGACCTTTTTCTTCCCTTCAATTCTTCCTCCCAGTTCAGCATGGGAAAAAATGTTGCAAAATCTCAAAAAATCTTATGGAAAGGGACGATAATTTTCTACTTAGATTTGCAGAGCAGATATAACATGAATAATATTGTTCTTTCCGCTTCCTTTGTTTGCCTTTCCCTTAGTATCTTTTCAGTCACATGAATAGGGCTAGAGCTATTACAGTATGAAGTATCAGAGTTCACTGACTCAGACAGAAAGCATACGTCTTCCTGCTACATGACCAGAATATCCTTTAATGTAATTTCTTGTCTAAATATCTGTGCTTACAACAAATGAAGAGCTTGAAAAGTAAAAAGGAAAAAAATATAGGAGCACATCTAAATATAATGCTTTGTTCAGTGCCAGAATGTCAAATTTTAATTGTCATCTCACCACAACACTCATGTTATTTGTTATATCTGAGATGTTTTGGTTAACATAAATGACTGTGCAGCTATTGAAACTGGTGTTCACAAAACAAAAAATTAATTCATGATCTAAAAGAAAAGAAAGCTACTGCATTTTTCTCCTCTGACTAAACTGGAAGTGGTGTTGTATTTACAATATGCAGTATTCTGGAGAGAGAAGGAGGTTTGTGTGGGACTGGCCTCCCAGAAAGATCAAGCAGCAGTGGCAACAACAAGAACTTTGTTGTTTAGTGGTTTTCAGAGGCACATGCAAAGCCCTTACAGAAAGAGTACATGAAAAACTTTTAAAGAAACACAGTCAAATAATAAATTTAAAACAGAAGTGAAAATGTGGTTTAAAGTAGACTAGGAGACATATTCCAAAGAGACACCCTTCTAGGCTCTTGAATGACGTTAGAGAAAATATCTGCAGGTTAGAGCTGAGAGTGGTCTTGACAATAATATGATGAAACACTTGGAGAGTAATTCTTATAAAGATTTTTAGAAACTTTTTTTTTTCAAATTTTGCATAACAATTCTGTTACACATAACTTCCATTCAGTGCTAGAGTATGATATACCTGCCAACTACATGTTCTTCTCAAAACTTGTAGTACTCACGTTGGCTACATTTACACAGTTAAATAAACAGGGTCCAGGCAGCAAGCGAGTTGGATTCCTGATTGTTGAGACAGATTGATTACTGACTCTCCCCTTTTTTCCACTTAAGCCACTCTGACTGACCTTCTCGAAGATGAGGTGACCCTTGGTTCTAGAAAGCAATATCTTCAGGGACAATTCCCACCAAATACAGTGTACATGGTGCACCAGAGTTCACTCCCTCTACAGTACAAAGTCCTCCAAAGTAGGCCTGCATGAGAAATCTTTTCATAACCTAATGTCCTTTCATACCTCCTGTCTATACTCAGGGGCATGTAACCATTACCCTGAGTTTCAGCCTATAAAAATCCACTCTGGCATAACACATTCTTCACATTACTTGACACAGTCCCAGGCCATCTTTCCAGAAACCTTGATCACTGAGCCTCCTGGGTTTACTTGCACAGACATGCCATCTGGGTCAGGTGAAGGTCCACAAAGCCCCAAATCCACCAGGACCATTGCCCCTAATTTCTTTGGCTAAGAATATAGAAGCAGAAACATAAGCATGTGCAAAACAATAAGAGAATGATACTTCTCTTCTTATTCCATAATGCTTAGTCCTCAAGGATTTTTTGTGGTAGAGACTGTTTACTTCTGTTTAATGGTTTCTGCAACATGAAAACTTGCCTATAGCTACAAGAAACATGAGTGTGAACTTTGATTAGCCTAAAATATGTGCAAGTGATACTCTAATTCTACTTTACACTTTTATTGGAATTTGGGGTATTTAAAAAGAAATAGAGAGTTTTTAACTTTTTGCACAACATTAAGACTGAAGAGTTTGTTTTTTAAGATATCCTCCACTGCTATGAAGACCACAGTTTCTTTATTTTATTGACCTAAAAGATGTATTTCTCATGCAGTCATTTGACTCTAGCAGCAAAGGCTTTAGGAAGGTGATCAAACTATCATGAGACTTGAACACACTGAGACAGACACAGAGCATCTGACCATAGGACCAGGATTCAAAGGTTTCTTATTCCAGGACTGTGCTTTTTCTGTAATTTTTTTTAATAAAAAATTATTTAAGGCTTGGAGGCTTTAAAAAAGATAGTATTTTATAATCAACTGTATTTGATAGCTTATGAAAAATATAATTTTAAAAATATTTCTTTATTTTGTAAAGACTGTCATTGCTTTCTTGCACAAAATGTTAACACTGGAAAGGGTGTTGCAAGCAAGCTGAAGCCTGATTATCATCTCT
The DNA here is from genome assembly GCA_038380795.1 of Pyrocephalus nanus. NCBI lineage: Eukaryota > Metazoa > Chordata > Aves > Passeriformes > Tyrannidae > Pyrocephalus > Pyrocephalus nanus. The sequence goes on from CM076263.1 coordinate 22,925,712, forward strand.
CTTGGCAATGCCTAAGTCAGGGCAATCTAGTAATCTATACTAGAGAAATGCTGTCCTTATTGTTACTCTTAGATGCAGATGAAGAAGTTAACTCATGAAAACATTTTGTGGTAATAAATATAACTTTTGTCCAACTGAGCTATCTTAACAGATCAAATCAATACTTCTTATGTATTTATTTATATTTATGGGCAACGAGAATACATTAGTGTTATTTAAAAATAAAACAACAACAACAAAATAAAAAAATCCTGTTTTATTTTAGTTTCTCTTTCACAATCATTTGCCTGTTCTAGTCTGGGTAATGCTTTCTCTTTTTCTGGCACAGTCAGTGCAGGTAGATTATGTGTATATTTCCCTTTTTACAGTGCTGAAAACACACATATTTGAATATTTTATATATTATAATAATTCAAACAGAAGCTGTGGGTGAATATTGAAATTGTTGACTGTACTTCTTTGAACCATTTTTACGCTGACAGTGTAACTATACGACCATGATGATGATGATCCCTTCTGGTTTTAAAATTCCTGACCAAATATGGATTTCTAGCTGCCTATTCGTTAGTGCACTTGAAGAAAGAAAGGTGGATTCTGCACACTTTTCCAGTGGAATACAGCTAGCCTCAAAAATAAAATAAATCAGCTTTAAAAGAAGCTGAAGTCTCACAGAGTGGAGCATTCCCATAGATCAGCTGCTGGTTAAAAAATCAGTTTGATGCTTTTTCGGACTAGTGAAAGAAACAGCTCGAGATATTTCTTTGAGCCACGGGAAAGGTTTTGTTTGCATTATTTTGCCTTGCTGGATCCAAGTTTAGACTGGTTATCATTTTATCTGCACCATGTTCCCCACCTTCACATGAGTACACACAAAGCGGGGGCTTCAAAGCTGATAGCACTGGCCTAACTTTGTTCTTATTAAAAGCATTGGCAAAACTCCCAGTGGCTTCAACAGCAACAGGATTGAGCCAACTGTGAGTGCTTTGAAAAACTCACCCAAGGCAATAAATCTAGCATTAGTTCACAAAAAAGAAAGCAAACAAAAGAAGGAATGAAGAAAGAGAAAAGAAAAATTTTGTTACTCAAAGTCCTTTAACAGAAAAAGGACCCTAATTACATATTGTGGTGTAGTGTCTCTTTGGCTGTACATGAGTTTTTGTGTTAGATACTCACTCATCTGCTTAGGACTGTGCAAAGAATGGGGAATTCTTCCCTGGCCACTATGTGCAGAAATTGCTGGTAATCACACTGTTTAGATGGTGCAAAAGTAGGGAAAGCTCTGGCCTCACACTTCCAACTCACCTGACAGCAGAGCTGGACTGGATTGGACTAGCACATGCTTCAACACTGCAAAGCATGGGCTGCTTCAACCTACAGTCCCTTGAGGCACTTTGCTGTCATTTATTTGACATACCTATATCCAGTTTTTCCCAACTGATTTTGAGCATCTTATAGTACCTAAAGGGGGCCTACAAGAAAGCAAGAGAGGATCTTTTTACAAGAGCATGTAGTAATAGGACAAAGGACAATAACATCAAACTGAAAGTGGGTATATTTAGATTACATATTAGAAAGATATTCTTCACTGGGAGAGGGGGGTGTAAGACACTGGAACAGAGAAGCTGCGGATGCCCCATACCTAGAAGTGTTCAAGTCCAAGTTGGATGGGGCTTTGAGCAACCTGGTCTAGCAGAAGCTGCCCCTCCCCATGGCAGGGTCATGATTTCTCACCTTCACAAAGGGACTTGCCTCCCACAGATGCTGACTTTGTGGGTGGTGTATATAGATGATATTTCCCCCTTCATTCTTCATGAACTCCCCATGATGCCCTAGAAAAGCAAAAGGGCCCACATCATGCCATTAGAGCTGTACAAGGATTTCTCCTTATTTTCAGAATAGGAGAGTACTCATATCTCCTGCTGCCACCTGAGATGAGAAAAAGAATATTGTGTAACAAATATGTTGTTACAAATATTTTGTCTCAGATACCTAGTTATCTATGATTTTTATTTCCATCAATATTATTATGTTAATCCCAACAAATTTTGTTTGCAAATTCTTCCATTCACCCTTTACGTCATGAGGAACTGGATCCAGGTTTTGAAACAGTAAAATAGAAGTGGAAGATTCTGGCATCCCCTTTTAGCCACCAAGACCTTCATATTTGCATTGCTGCATATTCAAAGACAGATATTCCTTTTCTGACCTTTTATTAGCATAATTCTTGCACAATTTCATGACCACAAGTTGAAATTTTGTGCATTTTCAATTAAAAGCAAAACTACTGAGGCATGTTGAGCACAAACAAACAGAGATAGTGTTTGGAAGAATAGTCACTTGAAAGAATACCATTAATCTATCTGAAAATAACCTAGGTGTTTGATGCTAACGCAAAAACTACAGTTGGTGTTTTTGCCAAAGAAACGCTCCCAGCTAGAACTTTGTATGTGGATCTGGGGAATTAACTGATTTGCAGCGCTCACTGGCAGATCTACAAGAATTCATTTTGCATCAACCTGAAATGAAGTGTACGGCCAAGTGAAAGGTAGGGAAAATACTGATTTTTTTATTGAGAACAAGTTTTAGGTTCTGGGAAGAGTTACTTGTTCCCTTTTTCATTAATTCATAAAACTGAGGTTGATTTCCAAATGCTTTGAACTAAAATAAAAGCATGTCAAAACTAAAATGCTAACATTTTTACAGTTTTCAGACTCTTTTTTTCCTCAAGGAGTTACAAAAAATGGACATAAAGGAATTCCTGTTTTTCAGGAAAAACATTTTGGCCAAAAAATTTTATCCAACTCTATATCTAATATCATCCCATAGTGCTTCTCCACTTTTGTAATGTGCAGTGGGAATATGCTGAAATGCAAAACTCAGTGCAACTTCAGTAAAACTATGCAAAAGGACAAGTCCGCACAGAAGGCAAAACTATGATATTTAGTTTCTAGTTAAAGCTGTTAAGCTGTTAAGCTGTTAAGCTGTTAAGCTTTAACTTTGCTTTATTTGTGTGTCAACCTTGTTAAACCATGCGGGACTGCATAATTTTTTTTCCCCTTTCTTTTACTAAATCCTGGGAGGCTTCTGACACATCTGCTTCTCCTTGTGCTCAAAAGTCAATTGGGATCCTAGAGTGGGAAAAAGTAATTTTTTTAGAAGAGAAAATCACACATGATATAAAATTAAATGCATTGTCATTTTTATATTTCCTTGATATTCACACAATGTTATTTTTTATTTTCTTGATATTCACAACTCCTAATTTATATTGGTGATTCATTAAAACAGTAAAAGATGACCTTATTCCCTAAATAAGTTGGATGGCATTATTCCATCAATGAGCATGGCCTACATGTGAAAGCCAAGCAGCTTGTGATTTTAATGGCAACAGTCACACAAAGATGCAAACAACAAATATCTATAGGCTAACACAATGGATACAAAACTGAAGAAGAATGATGAAGAGAAAATAGATTTGGGGAAGTTTTAATTTGTTCACAGACAATTCAGAAGTGAATTCACAAAGAAAGAGTAGAGAGATGCTGCAGTGTTCTGATCACTTTTATAGCAGCCTGCTCATAGTCAATATGAGTACAGTGACAAACTAACAGGTAGTTAGAGAAAGTGGTTCCTTAGTTTATAGGAATGCTACTGTCTGTGAGAAGTTTTTCATTACTTTCACTGGTCTTCAGACTAGGCCTTAAGGTAGCAGCAATAGCAACTAGGAAATTTAACTTTTACTGGCAACCTTACCTTGAAATAAAGGTTCACATCTAGCCATTGTCATGCTATGACTTGTTACAGGAAGACATCAGAGCACTTTCTGTATTCTGTGTTTCTGCTTTCTGCAGTCTTCAGTAAAGATCAGAGCATACGAAATGGTGGTATAAGACAGACTCTGTGAGTCTAATGCTAACAGTAGCTTAAAATAACTGCAGTACCAAGAACCTTGCTGGAAACCAGCAGCACTGTGTGCTATTGAGCAGAGAGGTAGTAGCTAAACAGTAAGATAAACGGTGTGGACTGGAGTGGCTGTTGCAGCTGGGAAAGAGGACTGGTGGATATAAACAGAAAAGGGTGATGCATCAGTACTTGGATTGTTTAATGACTTGGGGAAAATTCACAGGCCTGAAAAGTGTATGGAGTTTATTGCAACTTCCGTTAACTTTGGAATTCCAAGGTACTGTTGATCACTTATTGAGGTATAGATTAACATTTGTTTTGGAAAAAAAAAAAAAAAGTGAATTCCAATTCAGAGATGTGAGTGAAATTAAGTGGTATTTTCTGCTGTTGTGTTTGGATTGTAAAAGGAAAAGTATGAAATCTTGGCAAAGACTAAGCTCATTCCTCTGTCATCTCCCATGAGTTCTGAAGCTGACTTCTGGTTCTCCAGACATTCTAGAGTACGTCAATACAGGAAAAACGTATTTGAAAACTGTCTTACGTTCCTTTTCCAGAACTGAACTTGTTTTTCTGCCAAAGTGAAGTAGTCTCTTAGCCAGTACATATCTCAGCCCTTCACTTCTGAGCACAAAGCATGTAATCAGAAACCCCTGAACTGAACTGGAGATAACATTCCATCCTGCGACAGTAGCAGATAAAAATGGGTGGGTTTGGAGTTTCCCAATTCCATGGAAACATCAAAAAAGTTGAAGTTTGAAATTTTTAAATTAAGGATGCAGTAAGTGAGCTAAAGAGAAACATTGATATAGAGAAATAAACTATTGTTTTAATGATATCCTAAAAATGCCCCTAGCAATCTGGAGGGCTTTGCGTTCTCTGCAGTTATGAAGTGTTCCCAGGAATATCCAGAAGAACAGTGTGATCCCCACGTCCATGTGTGTCCTGCACAATTTGTTATCTTGCAGGCAACAGGAACTTCATGTAAGCACCTAAAACAGTAGTTGCAATGTACTAACTCACTAGGTGAGCTAAGGTACCCACTGAGTCACATCCCTCTGAGAGCAGTGTGTGCTTATGATTAAGGCTGTGATTCTGATTGAATGTCTGGTGAAGGTATATGGGATGCATGATGTCCTTGAAATGTCCTTCACACTGTAGTGTAGCTGTATCTCTTCGAGCTTTCTTATATTTTCATGGACCTACTTTGTATTTGCTAACTTCAGGCAAGATTTTGGCCCTGAAAATGCACATAGTCATTTTCTCTGCAATCAGAATGAGTTCAGACACATCTGCTATAAGTGATCTTAAAACAAACCATTCATTTCAGAAAGCAGTTGAATGACTACTAGTCACATATTTGAACTCTCTCTGATAACTGTAGCATTTATTTTATAGTTTCCTGCTTCAAAGTCTGGCATGGATGAAATCCTGACCACTTCATAAAAAGTAAATGACTACGTTAATATTGGCAGCAGGAGGGTGTAAGCCACAATAATTTGAAAAAAAATTGTCATGAATCTTTTTAGCTTAGCCTCCCACTGAGAGCTGACTGCTACAGAAGAGAGAGGCAGGAATTAGCTGCTTTTAAAAATGTCAATGTTCTTAGAAGGTTCAAGTAACAAGAGGTGCTGGAAATTATGGCAACCAAATCCTCATCTCCTGACACTAAGCTTGTCACTTCTGTGACATTCTTGGCCTCTTCTAAACCAGTGTCTGGGAATTTGAGGCTTAATCTTTGGTCTACCATATGTTGGTGCAGAATATAGCTGCTGCAAAATGAGACCAACCTACGAATGGGGAGAAGATCTATTTAAAAATAAAAAGTTCCCACCCCTTCATTTTTCCTTAGCATAGGCTTTTTTATAACCAAATTTCAGTCTCATACTGACCTCTTAATACTGCATGGGCTGTATTTCTCACTACAGACAGGCAGGAATGCTTTGCTATTTGTCTTTACAGCCAGCATACTGCCATGCATGCCTTTGCTGGGAGCATCAACTCATTCAACACCAGTGTACACTTCATTCTCATTCTTCACATTAGGAAAACTCTGTCTGGGTTTGTTTAAAGAGTAGACCATATGGGACCTGAAATATTATGGTAATTAACATTTCATCAGAGAAACCAAGACTTTCAAATTTCATTGCTTAGCTTTGTAAGATCACAGTTCATGGCCTGGGTAGGTGATCTCCTCCTGGTAGCCCTTGTATCAACTGGTATCAGCTCCTCATTTGGTCTGCATTGTTGAGAGCTTAGATGAGGTAGAGATCACAAATATTGGCATGCATTTTATTTACAGGCTGTGCAGTTTATGATGGGATCATGGTCAGGGCAATAAACATACATTATTGCCACTAACTCCTGAGGTCCCTTAGCCTATGGGGGCCTGTAGTGCTCAAGAAACTACTTACTTCTGAGTTGCTGCTACTGTAAGCTATGAGGAAGTGGCTGTACCTGCATAACAGTAGGTTTACATGCCATGATACCTGACACATTTTCAATGTTGCTGGGTAATGGTTTCAGATTTTATACCTTTTTTATTAATTATGAAGTATATAACACCCTCAAGATAGCATCCTCAAACTTCTAGTGTGAGTCTTGGATGTAAACTTCAGGAACATGCCTTTTCCAGCTTGCTCAAAAATAAAGCCTTTCATATCAAAACTTGGGGTTCTGGGAGGCTGAAATACCAGCATAGAAATATCATGAAAGAACAAGTTTCACCTCCGCCCTGCCTGCTCCTGATGGCTCTGCCCTAAGATGGCTCTGTCTACAACATCTTTTTCTTCAATAGCTGACCCTTTGAAGTTCCCTTGCATCCACACCACTGAGGACAGGAGACAGGATGAGGCGGTAAATCTGTCAAGGAACAGAACTCTTTGGCTTCAGTCTTGCTTTTCTCCAAGTCTTAAAGACTTGTTGCTTCCCCACACAGTGTATGAATAGAGGTTTCCTCTTTATAAATTGGCCCCTTTCCCTGCTTATAAAGAACAGCTCCTACCTAGATGTTAGAGATCTTAACAACTGCAGAGAGGCCAAGAACCAGCACCTTGGTTTACAAGTGCTCGTGTTTTAAGCTCACATTCAGAGAAAAATTCTGTTTATTCAAAATAATTCTTATAAGCGAAAGTGAGGGACAAGGGCGCAGGTTGCTACCTCTCATCTGGCAGAGTGCTCTTGGTGCATCAGGGCCTGCTCTCCATCAGAATGACCTACTTCTGCATATGTCCATATTGATCTGATCTGCGTCATCATCAGTTCAATATTCATGAATGCAATTGGGTGCAGAAAGCTTTCAGGGGAAATAGATGAAGAGAGAGAATAATATATGTTGCACTCTCAGAGTGGGAGTGGAATTAGATTATTCTTGTTCTATTTAGTTGAAACCTACTCAGTGACATTTTAGAAAGGTTATGTGCAAAGACCCGCCCTCTCCCTCCTCCTCCTCCTCCTCCTCCTCCTCCTCCTCCCCCTCCCCCTCCCCCTCCCCCTTCCCCTCCCCCTTCTTCTCCTTCTCCTTCTCCTTCTCCTTCTCCTCATCCTCCTCTTCCCCTTTCTCCTCCTTCTTCTCTTCCTCCTCTTTCTCCAGATAAGGCAATAGTGGTGGTGGTATACAGTGCAAGGTGTCTCCCCATGCAGCCTCTGCCCCTGGCAGGGAGCAAAATCCTCCATGCTGCTCAGCAGGTTGGCATTTGGTTTGGCATGACAGTCCAGGCCAGCAGTTTCTGAGGATACAGGTCAATTTGGAGACCCAGGGAATAACTGTTCTCTTAATTACAGTGTTGTAACTGCAGTTCTCCAGTGGAGCCATTCCCAATTTTTGTCTGTGTGAATGAAAGACACACTGAATTAATTTCTCAGATTCCACACTGCATTGGGCTTAAGATGGTCCACAGAAGAGGAACAACCTTCTTGTACATCCCCACAGACTCTTGAGAGGATGTATTTGCTCACTTCCTGCTTCAGGAGGAAAAAAATCTTGTCTCTTGTTATATTTCTAATTGGAAACAGAACTGCTGGAATTGTTTGTTAGAGAAGATATGTGGGTGCAGAGCAGTTCTGGTGAGCATGAAATGTTAATGAGATTGCTTTGAGCTAGAGGCACCAACAACCATATTCTCCCAACTGATATGGACATAGCACATTTCTCAGTTGAAGACCGAGCATGTAAGAAATACATGATATGAAAGCTCTGTGGGTATCAGCTCAGAACACACATTATATGTACCAAATAACACTATCAAGCATTTTTAAAACTAGCAGGAGAAAGTACAAAGAATTATACTCAGAGATGTTGTGCAGAGTGCTACTGTATGCTGATTTAATTTGAATTTTTTCAAACTCCCTTTTCATTCTCCACACAGGCAAGGTCTCTGACTACTGCTGTTTCTACTGAATGACCATTGAACTACCACCGAGCTGAACACAGCAGTAGGATATGTAACTGATAGAAAATACACTGAAATTAGGGAGATGTAAACTATGTACAAATACTTGGTTTAGCCACAATATAGGAGTTATTTTTTCGTGTAATATTAATATAGTTATGGAGATAGACTTATTTGTATCTCCATGCTTCTAATTGCAAGAGGATAATACAGTAAAGAGGCAAGAGCATAGTTTATATAAAGGAGACTTTCATAAAACAGAACTGGAGAAAAACTTGAGGGGAACTGCTGTTCAGTTCCAACATGCAGTCTGTGCAATGCACAGCCATACTGAACGAAATGAACAGAGAACAAAGATTTCTGAGTGCTCTGTCATAGCTGTCATTTGGTGTATATGTCTAAAAGTAAGTGCTCCACTATATATTCTTTTCTCTCTCTTGGGAATTTGCTTTACATTGTTAGTGATTCCAGTCTGCAGTTGCTGTGAGGGATTCCTGATCGCTCAGTTACATTGTGGGCATACAATTACTAATAGGAAAAAAAAAAACCCCCACACTTTTCCAGGAGAGAGGGAAGGAAGAAAGGAAAGTTGTATCATGCCAGCTTTTAGGAAATGGAAGAGGAGAAATATGTAGCACAAGTCTTATGTGTTTCTGTATTAATACACTCCAATAGTCTTGAATACTTCTATGACATCTAGAAATGTACCAAGACAGATTCTTTTGCCTAAGCTACTATTTTTGGCATTGAAGCTTTTCCGTTAACTAAACAACAGTGAAAATTAATGTTGGGAGGAGAAAGGAAAATACTTTGTAGGTGCTGTGATCACTTTACCAGTGCAGCTGACATGAATGGGCTGTAAGTCCCACTTGATCTTCTTAATTATCTATTTTGACATCTAATGAGCACAGAACACATATGTGAACTCCTAAGGCATGTATCTGTCTTGCCTTGCTAATCCCATTAGCCGGGCTGTTGCTGTACTAACTGTACTGCTGTGAGTGACTCACAGATGTAGTGTCTCCTGCCATATCTCTGACATGCAATCATAATAATTACTGTCCATCATGAGGAAGGCCTGGAAAAAATAAAAGCTCCCACCTGTTGGCATACAGTGAGGTCTGTGCACATTTTTAATCCAGGGTATAGTTTGTCAGTCTGGTGTTGAGCTTAAAAGGTCATTGCAGACCTTTTAATGATATTGATGTTCTTGCTGTGAAGAGGTAACTGAGTACTGCTCTATTTGAAACAGCACAGACCCATGGCATTAGAGTGGGGGAAAGGACAGATGGGACTTCCTCATAAGCAATCAGGCAAGGATTTTTCCTTGAAGAGAAAGAGAAACAATCCTTTCCTTAATGCCTGCTGTTGCCAGGCTCTTCTACTTGAACAGTAGAAGGGCTGTAGTCCTGCCAACTGTCCCTCAGTAATACTGATGGAGTGGCCCATACCCTTCCTCACATGGAGGTTCAGAGAATTATCTTTCCTAGATTACTTGTTTTTTGAGGGCTGAACCTTAGTAAAAATCAAAGTCTGTATGAAAACAGGGAATTAACTATGTTGTGGAAGTTGAGATGCAGTGATTCCAACTAAAAACCCTGAATTAATCATGTCCATATCACTGACAACATCACCATGTAATTTGCTACAACCCCAATAGACTGAATATAGGAATGAATTCAGTGATGCAGACATCAGTGGGGTATGGAGTAGCTTTCAGGATCCAGCTGGGATAATTCAACAGGATATCTAACTTCTTTGCAAGACAGTGTAGCTCTTGAATAACTGTGTGATCAACCCTTTCCCTAGCTCCATTAGTAAGCAAACTTTGGGAAGAGCTATAAATGTCCTGCTTCTGACTTCTGCAGAGCGCTCCATTTCAGCAGTGGCAGATGGAAATTTGAAACTCATGAATTTGGGTTAGTGATCAGCACAAATCTAAGTCTGAATCCATTGGAGTGAATGGAATTCATGTCACCCAGCAGAACAGCAATAAGCCAAAGTGGGGTATTCAGAGGGGAGTATCATGGAGACAGGCTTGTGACAGTGGTGATTGCTACATCACATCAACTGTCTCACAGAATTTGGTGTCATTTGTGATGATGCACCTGCTATGGGAGTACACTCTTGAATGGAAGAGTCACATCAATCTTCACTAAAATTTTCACACTTACCAGCAGTTCATGACTGCAAGAGATGTTTAGGGCCTGTCAACCCAGTGCAATGGAAACTGTGCAAGCAGTTCAATGCTGAGAAAAGATACCAATTCAGTTATCAAAAGTAATCCTGAAAACAGGGCTTGACCTAAGATGTTGATGTGGCTGCAGGTCTCTCTTTGCAGTTATTATGTCTGAAGCTGTTTTGAAAACTTCTGCACCATGTTCCACTGTGCAGTGTAGACAGGTACCTAGATATTAATGTCTCCCTTGAGATGTGGATGAGAATGGTGGTCCTTCCACAGCACTGCTAGGTTTGCATGTAACTTAAGTTGAGCTACTATTAATTTTGAACACTGGAATGTTCCTTGTCTGTTACTGGAAATCTATCTTGAACCCTATGGAGTCTTAGCTCACTGTTTGATGAATATGGAATTTAGGTACTTTTATGATCTTCTGGTAAAGTCACATTTTGCAGAAATTTTACGAGATTATTAGAGCTCAGTGTAAATTTATTACAATATTCCCTATCAGGTTTATACACCTCATTAGTTAAGCACAGCTTACATCCAACCTAGATTTCTAACTCATCAGCCATGCACGACTGACACTCCTTTGGTACTCACCTGTTCCAATTGCTGAGACTTTTTTGGATCCAAGGTCTAGGAGAGAGACTGCTCTGTTGGGCATCTCTGAGTCCCTGGATGCTATCTAGACAACAGATGGGGTCTATGCAAATCACATGGAGATACAAGCTAAGATGCGTTATCATCTGAAAGGCAGGGAGCATAAGGGGAGAGACCATCTTCACACACTGCCTAGTCTCTACACCTGATCTTGTGAGTGAACTTAATTTATCTGGGGGCAAGGCAGTCAGGTTAATTCACATCCCTTCCTTTATTCTGGTGACCTTTAATTCTGGCTATTTTTTGGATTCACAAAGTATTCTGAAATGGACAAGACAACATTAGATGTGAAAGAGATATATTTTCAGGATGATGGGCTATATGACCTCTAGTTATTAGTAATCATGGAGACACAAGAGTTTTTAAGATGTCTCTCAAGAGATAAAAAATACATGATGTATATTCTGTATATCTGCATGGTCCGAATGGTCAGTGAAAGGAATAACAAGTTAGATGTGTGCAGCAGAAAAAAAAAAATGTTGCCTGTAAAATAAGAATTTTGTACCTTATGCTAAAACCATGGCAATTTTCCCTTTGTGTTATGATGAGATGCATTTTAAGATACAGTGGGCCTGTTTTATTGTAGAACTAAGGAAATGGGACTTGGGTCAGGTAAAAATTAGGTGGCTGCATAGAAAGAAACCAGGTCTGGAAAAGGAGCTTTATTTCGGAAAGAATAAGGCATGGCATTGCATGCCAAATCAGGAGGGGCACACCAAGCACAAGGCTCAGAGAAAGCTCCCTTTCCTGGACTCCCTGGGATGGTTAGAACTGGGGCACTGAGTACTTCAGCTGTGGAGATTCTTATTTTCCACTCAAATGTCTAATCCTTTTCTGCAGCTTGCAAAGACAGCCTCGCAAGCAATCCCATGGCAGAGATTTCTTCCCACTATCTATACTCTGTGAGATGATTGTTAAGCTAGGTTAGTTTCCAAGAGCATTAAAATAGAAAGTGGAGCATACCATTTTTCCTCAGCAAAATGTGTACTATTTTTGTACGTGTTTTCTTTTGAGAGTTTTTTGGATACATTTCAAAGAGAATATAAATCTCAAACATGTTTTTATCAGTGTGTTTGGTTAGGGTCCTATTGGTCATGTTTTGAGGTTTAGCTCTATCTGCTGAAGTGTTTTATCCTGTATTACTGTGTTGTGTTGCTACAGTGTGAAAAGGTGTTGCCAGATACTGTGAGGATGGAAGCATGAGTTCTTCTGCTTGATGAAATATTAAGGGTTTAGATCAGGAGGCAAGGACAGGAATTATTAACTATAGTAGTGAGCTGTTAGTTATAAAACAAAAAAATACATCTGTTTGAGGAGCTGCTGCTTGGTACTGCCGTATGTTGTTGTATGGTGGCTGAAATGTAATTTTGCCATAGCCAAGAGGATGAGGAGAGTTTCTGTAAGCATACAGGGGAACAGCTCCTGGCCCAGGCCAGACACAGTCATCCCATCCATGCAACTGCAGCTGCAACATTGAGGGCCTGGTGTGGCCCTACTGTATCAGTGGATAACCCTCTCACCAATTTCAAATGCCCTAATTCAATTGGACAGGATTCTATTCAGTGAGATCATTGCACTGCAGAATTACAGCCTGACTCAGAATTATATCTAAACCCCATTACACCATTTTGGCAGTGCCAGCAGGTCAATCAAGTGTGTGTATAAATGGGAGTCAGCATTTTAGGCCACTCAAAAAGAACAAGGAAAGCTCTGACAGCTGAGCTGTGAGTATTTGGGCTGCAGTATTTTCTTCCCTTTATTTTCACTGGCACATTGTATAATTTATATGGCAGTTTGAGTGTTTGTGGTTCTTTGTAACAGATAAAACATTCTACTAACCATGAAGGGAAATAGGATGTGCAGACAGAGACCAATGCAGATGGAAAAGATGCTTCAAACATCTAGAAAAGAGAAAAAAAATTAACTGAAGAAATTAAAGAACGTATTCAGTGGCATGGGAAATGGAATCACAAAACACTGGGATGGACTTGAGAAGTACAAGCGAAGGAAGACTGAAAACAAAACTGGTTTATCTTGGACAGTTATACAAGGGGAGAAGAAAATGAAGGATAGCAAATAATTTTGGATGGAACTGGCAGCAGTGGTGGCCAATAGAAAGGAGAGGCAGTCAGTAATGGACAATTATGTGCTACTTAAGTCTGTTTTAAATCAATCACACAGGAAAAAATTCCTGGACTTAAATATGGTAGAGCTGACAGAACCTGGAGATCCTTACAGAAACAGGTTGGTCAGAGGACCACAGGACACAGAATTCTGTGTTCTGCTCTGGCAAAGTGAACAAAGTAAAGAGTGTAGAATATCTTTCTGTAGCTTGACGAAACAGAGGAGAGATGAAGGGACGGAGAGTATTTGAGAAAACAGCCTGTAAAGAATAGGTTCTCTCTTTCCCCCCTCCCCCCAATCAACATCTAGTGTTTGCCTGTAACAAAAACTTGGATTATAGAGCATTTGCAAAGTCCAAATTGTCTTAATGTACTAATCTTGTGCTACTGCTAGAAAAGATGTAGTAAGCAGCTCTTCTAAATAAAATGAAGGCTGCTAGTGAATGTTATATATATGGCCTCACTGCTATGAAGTCAAAGTCCTGGTGTCTTCAAGTTCTGTGGGAATGGGCACTTCAGAGGAATGATAGCTTAGGATTTCCTTGTCTTGAATGCATTTGTGTAGCTTTTAATAGCTGGCCTCCAGCCAGTATGGTAAGAATGGATATTCCTACAGACATTTACAATGGAAAATGGTGATGGCTTATTGCGGTACGACATTTACATAACTCTCCATGGATCAGTTTCATTTGTATTAAATCACTGCTTAATATAATTCAGAGTGTACATGGCATGAATTACTGTTTATTTGGAAGAAAATTTGGATTTTTGTTCTATGCCTCAGATGCCTCATCCTTTCAGAGCCATTCTGAGTGTGCTGCCATTGTTCCTTGTTCAGTTTCAAGGGAACTGTCTGGTTTTGATCAGCTTTCTCTCTGTTGTTCTGCAGATTTCTGATTGACAGCTACATTCTTTTTGTTGATGAGTATGAATGAGAGATCATCGTAATACATGAAATTTAAATACAGATTGAGGATAGCTCTACCCACATTCAAAACACAGAGATGTTCAATGAATTCTGTTTCAACAGTGTTGAAAATACTTTGCTTCTCTCAGGGTGACTCAGTGCAGTCTTTCAAAATAGACTAAAAAAGCTCAAAGTATTTCATTTAACATCTACTTTGCTGATCAAAATTACTTTGGGCTTGTACACTTAGGTCAACTTAATATTTTCTCAGACTTAAAATTGCTTTGAAGAAACCATAAGGAATCAATTCAAAGGGAATAAGATATACATGTGAGCTATTCATCTTTCAAAATGTTTTCTTTCCAAGAGATGGCCATTTGCTTGTCAGGGAAAGTGAAAGCTACTTGTCATCTCAATGTAGTAATGAAAATATATTCACCTTAACAAGGAAAAGAAACTGCATATTAGTGATCTTTTTCACTTTCAAAATCCGTTTGATTAAATCTTTTGTTAATTCTAGTAAAGCAAATAAATGAGACAGAAACTTTTCTTATGCAAGCCATACTTGTATTTGCTGCCAGTTTTGGCATGTTGACACTGGAGGCTTGGGAGCTGTTCATCCATTTTGTCAATTGTTCTTTCTATCATAGAAGCAGTATTTCAGTATATTTATTTTTTCAAGTTGTAAAATATGGAATATTCATAAACCCTTTCTCTGCATTCAGCATCATGTTAGTTGAACGACTAGAAATGCAAAACTTTAACTGTTGCGAAATGAGCACCAGCTAACTTCATCCACTCTGCATCTCATTCTTCTTCTGATGGCTGAGGTAATTAATCAATTTACTAGTTAAGGGTGATGGGAGTAGAATGCTTAGGCTCATAGTCTGGGTTATGGAATATGCACCTTGATCTCTATTGTAAAGTACAAAGGGCAAGTCAAACTCACATTATCTGAGAGATGTAAGATTGAAGCCCACAGCTAAGAGAAAATTATGCAGGGTGACTTTGACCACAGCTGACCTGCTCCTTGCTTGTCTCCAAAGGCTTTGAATCATAGCCTGTCTTGTGGGTCTTACATTTATGCAAAAAAATATCAGTCTGTTTTGCATCAAAGTTACAGTGTGCTGTCACACAGCATTTTAATACTAAGAGGGGACAAAGTTCAGGGAGAAGTCAAAGAGCAACTCATTCTCTCTCAACTGTATTATAAGAAGAAAGGTTGCCTCTTTAATGTTAGCCAAGTGTTTAGGCATAACAATGTAGCCTTAGCACAAGACATATCTTCTTGTATCATCTTAAATTTACCTGAGGGGTAAATCCCTTTGCTTTCTCTTTGCTTTTCCTCCAGGCTACCTGCCCTCCTACATGTCCCTTTAATACAATTAACCCTGTATTTTTAGTTAACCCATGTTCATTTTTAGAAACATGTCTTTATTGAGGGCAAATATGTTCCATCCAGGATTTTAAAACTGTGGCCTTCGTATTTTCCCAGGCTGGCTATGAAGAAAGACCCATCCAGAAGGTGGTTTTGTCATGCACTGTCCTCTGAGCTATTCAGCATTTCTTTGCACAATGAGGTTATGCATTTAAAGCAGATCAATTTTTTAAATACAGGAAACATTATAAGACTTAATTAAATAAATACTTCAGCTTTTAACTCCTCTTTGGGTTTTCAGCTTCTTCCTAGAAGCCATAAAGAGTTTGTTGATGTGGACATTCTCTAGCAAAGACTCTACGTTCTTTCAGATGGTGGAATTCAGAGATTCTTGACTCTCAGACCTTGTTTTGGGCAGCATAATTTCCTTCTAACTTGCAGTTTCTCAAGTTTGATAGAATACTTCATTGACATGACCTTGGTTAAATAAATCAAATGAAAAAAACCCGATCTTTCTGGACTTTCTGTGAAGCTGAATCAGTTCAAAGACAGATTATCACTTCAGCAAATTGGTTATAACTCCAGTGGCTTTTTCTTAGTTGGTTTGGTTGTTTAGGTTTTTTTCAACTTTCTTTAAAATATTGGTAGTATCTACACAATGTCTGAATCTTAATGTGAAGTATGTTTTTAAATCACAGTATATTTAGGGTTTAATGTAGGTAACCATAATTTCACATTTAATTTTAGTTACATTTATTTTTAAGAGGAGAAAATAATGGAATTTGAGTACACATCACATTTAATGATAAAATAGTTTTTCCTTAAAAAGAAGACATCTACTGTTCTCTGCTCTAACATTTTGTGAAAACACATGTTTATTATGCTACTTTTAATTACAGGTTAAAAATACAACAAAAGCATATTAATGTCTGTATATCAGTGTCTTTAGATATAGGAGTCTGTGAATGGTTAACTTTGTTAAAGTGAACTGTCCCAGTAACAGTCAATTTTACTGTGCAGCTGGTAAATGTAAAATTGATTTTATTTCATTCCAGGGGATGATTACTTTTAAATTGGATCTGTGCCTATTATAAAATTTCACATCATCAAATTATGCTCATCAAATGCTGCACTTTCTAACCCTCACTGCCTAGTACAGGACAGCAGCCTCTCTCTCTGTGGTGTTCTTACTGAACTGAAAACCATGTACTGTGGAGAATGTCTTTCTAATCATGCTTTAAGTACCCCTTACACTGGGAAAAAAGTTACACCCTTTGCACTGCACCTCAGAAGTTCTTCCCAAACCACTGCCACAGATTACACAGATCTCATGGAATGGAAGAAGGCTGTAACTATTCACAGTTGTCGTAGTTTTGCCCTGGGTCAATTTGCTTTCACACCCCCCACACAATTACTATAAATTGAGAGAAGGTTTATGCAGACAAAAGAGACCGGATTTGGAAAAAATAATATTAACATTTATTACTAACAAGCTAAAACTACTAAGGGAATTATATCTATAACAACTCTACTTAAGCAAAAAGTCTGATGTATTTACAGTAATACTTCTCCCTCCTTTATATCAGTCCAAGGAGGAGAAGCAGTTTCTTTTTCTCCATTCTCGAAGCTCCAGATCTCTTCAATAACTCTGCAGCGGTCTCGTTGCAGCTGGAACTCTTTCTCTTTTTCTCTTGCTCTGTGTCGGCCTCCAGGGCTGGGCCTACCCCCCTCCTAGGCTAAGACCGGAGGCTGGGGGTTACCCAGGCCCTGAAGGTCTTCTCTTCCATGGACTTGCAAGGGGACACTTGCTTACCATGAATCTTCACCATAGGGTCATAGGGGATAATGGCTTATGAGTCCACACCTGTTACCTGTGGAGGTCCCTTCCCATGGGAGAATAGTCCTTGATAGATCTCTCCGGCATGGGTCTAGCGTGGATCCCCACATCTTACTCGAGCCGTTCTGCTCTAGCGTAAATCTCTCTCTCAGGGTCACAAATCTCCAGCACTAGCAGCATGGATCTCTCACTGAGATCCCAAGCTTACTCGAGCTGTCCTTGCTCCTGCGTAAGCCTCGTCCCCTTCAGGGTCATAAATCTTAAACAGGACTCTTGCCTTATCTCAGTACCTCTCATGAAGTCTTGGTTCCTTGGTATATCCACAAGCTCCTCTGTGAGCTGCATGAAGGTTTCCCCACTCCAACAAACTTCTACAGGTGGCAGGGATTATTTTTCAGTCTTTTCCCTGCTGAAAGGAGAGGGTGAAAGGGGGGGAAAAGCAGGCCCCTCTTCGCACTTCTCTCTCCTACGGCTGCCAGCTTTGACCTTGGAAGTCCATTATCTCTTTGCCGGAATTCTTTTGCAGCGGTTTCTGTCCAGGTAGTCAGTCCTCTAAAGTTTTTTTTTTTCTTCTCTACTCCGTTATAGGAGAGAAAGGGGGTTTCAGTGCCACACCTGCCCCCAGCCCAGGGCTGGGGGAGGAGGGGGGCCTGGCCCCCACCTGGGGGCTTCCGCCACTCCTACATGACTACTACTCCTAATTTCAACTGTGCAACCAACCTTCTCTTCCGTTTTCTTAAATATGTAATTAGCAAAGGCATTACTGGAACTTTTCATTGGCTTTTTGTCCAGAACTCCACCTGGACAAAACCATCCTCAGCCCCAGGGGCTGGCCGGCTGGGCAAAACCACGACAATTATGGCTGCCATTTCAAGGAGATTTGCATCAACATAGCTACTGTTCAGAAGCTGTTGCTGTGATCTTATAATGTACATGTTAGACCTATAGGCTGGAGGTGGGCTTGAACATCATTTATAAATTGTCAGATTTTTCTTTATTTTAACAAGTGATCTGTAATCAATCCTTTCACAGTTTTCTCTTTTAGTCTGAAACTTTTCATTTTGGAGCTACATATTTCAATGGGTTCTTTCCTATTATCTGGAATTCATGCCTCTTTTTCTGCTACCTACAGCAATAACATCCTCTGGTTTCATCTTAAAATTAAGGTATAATTTTATGTCATTGCAACAGAAAGCTTTGAAGAAGCAGTTTTGCTTGGGTTTTATGTGCTTTTCATTTTCACATCATCATCATGTGTGTTGGGGGAAAGACCATCATCATGTGGGTTGTGGTACCTTGGGAAAACAGCCCTTGAAAACAGAGGGGTCCAGGAGGGATGGACATGCTTCAAGAAGCAAGTCTTGAACACACAGGAGCAGGCTGTCCCAGTATGCCCAAAGGCAAGCTGGCAGGGAAGATGGCCAGCCTGGCTGAACAGGGAGATTTTAATGGAAATTAGGGATAAAAAGAGAGCTTACCAACTATGGAATAAAGGGCTGGCTATTCAGGAAGAATATGGTTATATTTAGGAATAGAGTTAAGTCATGTAGAAAGAAAATTAGAGAGACAAAGGCACAATTTGAACTCCATCTTGCCACTTATGTAGGGATAACAAGAAGTGCTTCTACAAACACATCAATAACAAAAGGAGGGGCAAAGAAAACCTCCATTCTCTGTTGGACCTGGGGGGAACAGTCACCAAAGATGAGGATAAGGCTGAGGTATTTCACACCTTGCCTCAGTTTTCAACAGTAAGACAGGTTGCCCTCAGGACAACTGGCCTCCAGAGCTCATAGACAGAGACGGAAGCTGAATAGCCCCCCTGTAATCCAGGAGGAAACAGTGATCTGCTGAGCAACTTGGATCCTCACAAGTCCATTGGACCAGATGGGATCCACCCAAGGGTGATGAGGGAGCTGGCAGAAGAGCTCACCAAGCCGCTTTCCATCATTTACAATAGTCCTGGCTCTCTGGGGAGGTCCCAGACAATTGGAAGTTGGTGAATGTCACACCTGTCCACAAAAAGGGTCAGACCCAGGAAACTACAGGCCTGTCAGCCTGACCTCAGTGCCTGGCAAGGTTATGGAGCAAATCATCCTAAGTGCAATCACACAAACTTACAGGATGGACAAGGGATCGGACCCAGCCAGCACGGGTTTAGGAAGGGCAGGTCCTGTCTGACCAACCTCATCTCCTTTTATGATCAGATGACCCGCCTGGTGGATGAGGGAAAGGCTGTGGATGTGTCTATCTGGACTTCAGCAAAGCCTTTGACACCATCTCCCATAGCATAGTCCTGAAAAAGCTGGCAACCCATGGCTTGGACAGGAGCACTCTGTGCTGGGTTAGGAACTGGCTGGAGGGCCGGGCCCAGAGAGTGCTGGTGAACAGGGCTGCATTCAGCTGGTGGCCAGTCACTGGTGGTGTCCCCCAGGGATCAGTGCTGAGCTCAGTTCTATTTAATATTTTTACTGATGATCTGAATAAGGGGATTGAGTCCACCATTAGCAAATTTGCAGATGACACCGAGCTGGGGAGAGGGTAGGAGAGCTCTGCAGAGGGACCTGGACGGGCTGGATAAATGAGCTGAATCCCATGGTATGATGTTTAACAAGGCCAAGTGCCGGGTCCTGCACTTTGGCCACAACAACCCCCTGCAGCGCTACAGGCTGGGCACAGAGTGGCTGGAGAGCAGCCAGGCAAAGGGACCTGGGAGTTTGGACTGACAGGAAGCTGAACATGAGCCAGCAGTGTGCCCAGAAGGCCAAGAAGGCCAATGGCATCCTGGCCTGCATCAGGAACAGTGTGGCCAGCAGGAGCAGGGAAGTGAACCTTCTCCTGTACTCAGCAATGGTGAGGCCACACCTTGAGTATTTTGTTCAGTTCTGGGCCCCTCAGTTCGGGAAGGACATTGAGGTGCTGGAGCAGGTCCAGAGAAGAGCAACCAGGCTGAGGAAGGGATTTGAAAACAAATTCTGTGAGGAGAAGCTGAGGGAGCTGGAGTTGTTTAGCCTGGAGGAGGCTCAGGGGAAACCTCATCACTCTGCAGCTACTTGAAAGGAGGTTGTAGCCAGGTGGGGGTTGGTCTCTTCTCCCAGGCAATTATCAGTAAGACAAGAGGGCATGGTCTTAAGCTCTGCCAGGAGACTTTTAGCTTGGATATTAGAAAGAAATTATTTATGGAGAGACTAATCAGACATTGCAATGGGCTGCTCAGGGAAGTGGTGGATTCACCGTCCCTGGAAGTTGTTAAGATGAGACTGGATGTGGCACTTAGTGCAGTAGTCTAGTAACCACAGCAGTGCTGGATCAAGGGTTGGACTTGATCTCAGAGGACTTTTCCAACCTGGTTGATTCTATGATTCTGTGATATTCTTTCAATGAATTTTCATTTTGCTGAAGCACACTCCAGCACTGGCTGCTTTCGTCTCCAGTGGGTGGTGCATTCTGATGTGCTTGAGCAAACACTTTTGTCCTTGGGCCAGCTCTCATCATTGAGTAAAACTAGTCTGAAGGCTTGGGCATGTTTTCAGGATTTTCTACACCCTCTTAACTCTGTGCATTTCTGGAAGAAAAACAATTAAACAAACTAAAACCAACCACACACAAAAAATCCCCACCAAATGCCCCAAACTAAAAAGCAAACAAAAATCAATGAACAAGAGTCAGTGGATCTGAGGGAAACGAATCATTTCATCCCTATTTTGAAGACTCCAAATAGCATGAGAACTGGTATAGGAAACTGAGGGTGTAGAGTATGCCAGGATCACACAAAAAGTGACAGAACTTGCTTCTTCGTCATGAGGCATGGAGATGTATGTCCTGGGTAGTCTCTTATGCAGTGTGCACTCATTATTCCTTCACAAGCTTGTCTTGCATCCATTTGGACTATTGTATGTCTGTCAGGGTTCTGCATCTCATCCCAACACTCTACTTTTTCTCTCTCCCGGTCACCTTCCCAATTTCTTCAAAAAGAGTTTGGTTAAATGGCAGAGGGATTGTGAGTGCATTTGTAGTTGAGAGCTTTATGGTCTCTCTTTACCTGAGGAAGTAGTATTGTAGTTTAGCTTGAAGTGTGTGAAAAGCTAAGCTGGGCTCAAGTTTTATGTTCTGTTCTGAAAACAGTTTCACATGCATTGTTCTTCTTGCAAAAGGCAGTTCTATAAAGGTCTTTGCCCTGGAACATCCCCCACCCTGGGTACATATCTGAGCTTCTGAGATTTCCTAGCTCGCAGTTCCTTACCAGTGTCTGAAAAGCTTTCAGTATTATATGAGTCTATTGACCACAAAATTAAACAGACCATTGAAACATATAGCAGATTGTTGACATAAACATAAAAGACAAGGCAGCTAAAACCATGAAGTGGCAGAATGAAAGGGAGCTAGAGAGGAGTCTATTTCTTCTTTCATATTATCTGAAATTTTTACCATCAGCCTTCCTTCACACTGGATGCTTTCTTTGCTGCTTCATATGATTCTATTTCTCCTCACTTTTCAAATCAACTGCCAAAATTTCCACACATGCAGTAACCTTAAAATGCACATTTCCCATTTAAATATTGTTTGTGATTTTTGAGTGGTTGTTGTGGTGCACGCTTACTGTAAGTTAGGAACAAAAATCAATAAAAATATACAAAAAACTAAGTGGAAATACAGTCTTAATAAGAAGATGCACTACTACTAACAGATGGATAGATGCAGCCAGTGGCAAGCTCAGATATTAATTCAACTTTAGACTGGAAAATGGGTGTTTGCTGAATTCAAAGAGCCAGTTGTAGGAAGGAGGTGTTGTTGGAAGACCTAGCAGGAACTGGAGTTGAGAAGAAGCTTGTAGCATCGGGGCTGCTCCTTTTTACCTCATCAAGTGTGAGGGTAAGACTAGTGAGAGTATTCACCTTTGTTACTGCCTAGGTATCATCTTCCTTATATTTCATCAGTATTTAGATTTTAATTTTGCTCCTAATGTTTCTGACCTGAAGAGAAGGATATGGGCTTTGCAAGCTCAGTCAAGTTTTTCCAACTGTAGCAATTGACATATTAAAGAAATTATCTCCCTTCCCACAGACCTCTCTTCACCTATATCCTCAGACCATCAGAGCAGAAATTGCCACTGTGACAGGTATTGGAAAGGACTTTCCACCAATGACAAAAAAGACAAATTTTTACAAAAATTGTGACTGTCACCATTTAGTAACCTGGAAAATGACTCAGTATATAAGAAATGATGATTACTTGTCCAAAGTAAGTCAACTATTATCGTATTGTTCAAATGGTGTAGCAAAAGGATTTGTGGTATGTTTGTGCAGCAGATGAACAGAATACACATGACTTTTCTTACAATTTATAGCTGATTACAATCTTTTAACTGATCTTCCAATTCAAGTACAATGTACCAAAACAGTCAAAATGCGTGTGTTTCTATGAGTTTAGGAGGAAGTTTTGGATTTTTTTTAAGAACTAATGTAAACAGCCTTTTTAATACTTAATAATACAATATGTTTTTTGTTCCCATCAAAGCTTGTCCATTAAATGACCTTTGAGAATTCTCCAAAAGATTGATTACACACCTAATTAAATTTTCTAAAAGTTTGGGCCAAAGGTGCAGAATATTGAGTATTTTTGAGGGCAAATTAGGAGATACCACATTCAAGAAAACTGAAAAGGTGTTAGCTCTTTTTCTGTTACAGTTGAATGCCTATTCCCATTATCCAGAAGCATATAATTTTCTGTATGTGTACTGGAATAGACAAACACGCAGAATATGAGGGGGAGTTGATGAGTTACTTGTGATTAGCCCTATTTCATCTGAAATATATCCAGGTGCTAATTACTGTACACAGTGACATTGATGAAACTCTCCTAGTCATATAGGCAAAAAAAAAATGAATGGGTTGCATTAATCTGTGGTAATTTTTATCAGGACAGAAGAGGCATAAATGATGTCCTTAATTCATGTAGCTCAAAACAGATTATGGACACAAGATACTGCAGATATAATTTGTTTTATCTGTTTGTTAAGACTGTTTCCTAAGAAAACTATAATGAAAGCTGCTAAGGTAGGAGTGGAGAGGAGGTTTTTTGTTATGATGTGCTATATTTTCAGTAAAGACAAAAGTACTTCATGCTTTGTTGTTTTGACCAAGAGGTGAGAACAAATCTGTGGTATGTAGCAGCCAGAAAACCAGCTTATTACATGCTTATCACTTCATTATGGAGCATGCCTGGCAGCACAACCACCCTGACTGCAAAATATCACAGAGGCTATTTCTCAGGAATGCGATACGTCTGGCTCATCTTTAACTTAAGACTCCAACAGCTGCAAGTAGCTCATGGGACTTCAAATGCACAAAAGAAATTAATTGTAAGGTAACTAGGCATATAAATGAAGGTCTATCAGCAAATAGCTGCTAAGGATGCAGAAATAACTCTGCCTCCTTTCCCACTAACCCCAAAAACTACATTACTTTCAAAATTCTTGAATGATTCCAACTTTCCAGGTCAGGGAAAGGAAAACAAGAGGGGTCAGGATACAGTGAAGGGTAAAATAATGGGCTAAGCAGAAACACTAATTTTGTTCTCCATGTGGTTTGAGAATATGTCTCTTACTTCAGGCTGTGCCTCCACTGTTCTGTCTCATAAATAACCAATCTTTTGCTAAGTTTTAGCCAGACCTTTGAATGGAAGAAGATATTTACACTGTCATTGACCATAAGCCTGACTGTCTACTTTTCCTGGCATTTCTCCCTCTCCTTGTTCCAATAACTATTCACAGATTTCACAATAATGAAATACAGAAGGATGCATCTGAAAAGTCAGCATAGGCAGTTCTACAATTTTTTGAAAACTGGGTCCTGGGTGGTACAGAGAGAATCAAGTGAGTACTCCATGGAGGGCATGGTGGGCAGAGCTCCACTGTTATAAATTGCTTTTGGCGTGGGCTGTATGTGTTCCAACACCTGCTGCCCTTCATGGTATGGAGGACAAAGCAGATGAGGAGTAGGGAGCTGGGTTTATTTCAAGGAAACTGAAGAGAAGGTTATGGAGCAACACATAAAAATCCTTAAAAGACAAAGATTGCTTATTTCTAGTCTTCATAGCACTCCTCATTACATTTCCTTAAATCATTTTAGATGATGCATATACTTTCTGGTTTAGTCTTGCTCTAATTCTCTTAGCTTGTGTTCTGGGAACATTTTAAATCTGCTTTGAATGTAAGTTTGATTACATCACAAGGAAGTCCTTACAAGCAAAACTTGGATTATACCGGAACATATTTGTAAAAAATGCATTTACATTACAGAAAATCAAAATACAGCTGCACTCAGATAAGGGTTGCTCCTTATTTCAGCTGTAATTTCCAGGGTTTCAGTGGTGGTTGCATGAGTAGCTAATTAATAGCAGTGTTCTTTCTTTATGGCTAAAGGAAAGTTTGATTCAAAGCTTATCAACTAGGATGACTCTATTTTAATTTCAGGGAAAATAACATAAGGATGTGTGAAAGATCTCTGTATCTCTATCAGGTTGCTAGCTCTCACTCACCCTTGCACCTGTGGCTTCAAATGAATGCTTTAATCTCTTCAGGGCTTGTAACACACTAACCAACAACATAGCAGGGAGTCTAAGACTGTCACTGAAAATCACTTGTAAAGGTAGTACAAATAAGAAATGGAACATTTCATGAACTTTCCCTCTGAATAAATGAGAAACCCATTCTTGGCTTTTGTGTAGGCGTGCAAATCACTTCCATGACATGCTACACTTCTGTCCAGGTTACTTGTCCAGGCAGGATTTGTCTTGGATACAAACTCCAGTAAGCCATCAGTCTCAGAAAATAATGGCTGAAGTCAGTGTTTTAAGATCACTGGAGATCAAATTCTGTTACTTTCTAGAGGTTCCTGGAAGAAGATTAAGTACAGAGCAGCTATGATTGCTATATGTATTCAAACTGCAAAAAAGTCACAAGTAAGCTGGACACTTGTTATGTTGAATCCTATGGGGCAGGAAAATATCATTGCCTGCTTCCTGGTACTTTGTCACATATATGAATTGGTTCTTGGGAAAGAACAAATGAACAAATGTCCTTGTTGCTGGCAATTTAGCTAGCTCAGAGGATTTCCTCTGACCATAACCAAAAGGGATCAGCAGAGAGTCTGCTTGGAGTTTCATCAAGGTTTATCCCACTTTGCCATCTGACTTTGGCAAGCAACCTTCTCTCCTTCTTATAAATGCCAGAAATGTTGCTTGGAAATTGCACAAGGCACAGCTACACTATAGGATTTCAAAGCTGGAACTAGGTTTTAAATCACTGCTCACCATGCAGATACTTTTCTATCACTAGCAACATGCAATATTACTATGATTTCTTTAAATTATGAGAAAGTCCAAACCAGTGTCAAGGTACAGGCAAAACATAGACTTGGAGACAGACCCTATTGTTTTCTGGATGAGAAAGCGATGGCAAGTCAGAAGACCATCTGGATTTTATCCAGGGTGATAAGAAGAAAGAAGGGTCAAAATGCCAATCTATGGAAGCACACTGTGTCTGCAGCTTTTTTTGCCACAATGTATTCCTGAAAAGGGATTCCAGTCCCAGCTTTGGACATCCAGCTGAGGAGTAATGTATTTCCCAGCCATGGCACACATTTTAGTTCTCTTTGCAGAGTTCAGAGTGACTAGGTCTCACCCAAATACTGCAAAGGGATGTGGCTGGATCATCCATTGTTGTCCTAGAATTGGAAAGTTTCCTAGAACAGATATAGCTGTTTATATTCAAGTGAGCTGGGCTGAGGAAAGCCCTGCAGGTAGACTTGCCAGTGTTTGTGCAAATGGCAGTTTGCTTGAGGGGATCCTGTCAAGTTTAAAATGACAGGCCAGGTTTTGGGCTGCAGTGTGGGAGAAAAGTCCTCCTACATATTTTCAAAAATGGAAGTAATTTTTTGGATCCAGCACTGCAGCCAAGACTCATATGTGGTTTTGAGTATCTCACTTTGCTGTGCAAACCAAGATCTTGTCTTCCTTCTCTCCCATATATTCTGACTGTACCTGGACGGTACAACTGCTGGGGTGTCAGACCTCAGGAAGGAGGTCTAAAATTAACATGAAGCAGTAATGCTATCCAAGTGGTACCATGGCCTCCTGCCAGAGAAAGGCCTTGGGGATCTTGTTAACTCCTTCTGTCCATTTTACTGCTGCTTTCTGCCTGGTAAATGTCAAGCTCATCAGTCAACCTTACTTGTAAGAGGAATGGAAGTTCTAAAGATAAATTCTTATAAGCAATTATTATTATCAATTCCTCTGGGATCTTAAGTGCCCTTAAGCATCTAGCAGTAGCTGGTTAGTGGAGCAGTGAAATTCCAGCCTCACTCCAGCTGGTTTGAATCAACATGTGCCAGGGCCAGCTTGGACCAAGAGCTGCATGTGTTCTAAGCTTGAGAGGATGCACGGATGTTCGGAGGCCTGGTTTACTTTGGCAGTAAACGGAAGATTTAGGAGACGAAACCCACAAACCTGAAGGAAAGAAGACTAAAGTCACTCTTTCAGCAATTCACCTTAAAAAAAAGGAACTAACAGTGAAATGAAAAGCTGAGCTCTAATTTTATTGCTGTCATCTCCCATGGCCACTAACAGGATTTCAGTGCTTTGTTTGTGGCAGTAAATCTGTTTTTCTGTGTGCCACTTGTTTTTGTCTTCTCCCTTTATTTCCTTTTCTTGTATTCTTTGGGATTTACTTCACACAATCCACTGAAAAACAAAAGGCACTCTGAACCCTTACTAAGGGAAACCACCAGCATACAATAATCACCTTAAGAAACATGAGTTTTGCAGAAATTTACCCAAACTTGAGAAGCTACCATATTTTATTTCCTCTTTGCAAATATGGGCTACATAAAATAAGGAAATAATATAATGAAATAAATAATGACGTCTCATATAGCACTGTGAATTAACTAATGTAAATACCAACTTTTTAAGTGACTTGTGTGTCATGCATATGTTTATAACATCTTCCCATCCATCAGCTGTTCTCTTAGTACACAATGTAGTACTTGCATGTCAAACACTTAAAACAATAAAATACAACATGATCTCACCTTAATCTGTAGAGCACCTCATTCAGCTTGCTTTCTAAAATCCTTCATAGAGAACAATAGTAATCCCTGATTTATAGCCTGAAAAACAGTGGATGTAGGAAAGAAATTAATTGTCAGGGAAAGGATATGCAGACCAGTTCCTAGAGCTGTGGGATTCAGTGAAGCAGAGGGCTCCAGGTCCAGATGGCTTGGGCAGGTGGGCCAGCATAGCTGCTTCAACAAGGGGAGATTGTGCTTGGGTGCAGAGAGTAGGCTGGTACTGCTAGAGCAGGAGTAGCAGGGTGAGGCAGAGAGCATAATGGAGGCCAGTGTGTAAGGGAAGAAAGTCCTCAGAGGGTTTAAACGCATGGATGGATGGTGATTTTGATACTGATCTGGAAATGTATGGATGAGACTAATGGACTAGTTGGAGGGACAAGGGAGAGATGCAAATACTGCAGGGTAGACTGGAGAGGCAGAAGGCTGGAAAGGAGATTTATGAAATTACAAAATATAGCCAAGCCTGCCAAGTATCCAAATCACACAGCTGGACAACTTGCAAAGAGACATTTAGCTTCGACAAATGACAGATAGCTGTGGCAGGAAATAAAGACAACATGAACTGGAAGTTGTTTGTACAACTTGCAGCAGAAATGACTGTCAGATTATATATAGCATAGGCTAAATGTGCCTCAGGGCAACAAGGAAGTATTTTCTTCCTCACACAAGGAACAGTCTCAGTGTGTGTCGGGTGTTGCCATCAGCTGGACAAGGGAAGAAGGGGGCTGTGATGCACAACTTGCAGACTTTCTTATGAGCCTGACACCTGCTTCCTTGACCAGCTGCCTGGAAAAACACATTTCTGTGTTTTGGGTTCTTTTTTCAGATGAGGAAGGAAGTCTATACTACTTCACTTTCCCAGGGGAAATCACTACTGGCAGAGTATCTGTCAACAGTATATTTTAGTAACATATTAAACATGTAAACATTCTTATGTCAGAAATCTCTTAGATTAAAATGGAAGGTCCAACTGTAGGCCTTTCTTTAACAAAAATAAAAAATTCTTTCCCCCATAAAATGCAGTAGCAGTAAAGATTTTGGAAGAGAAAAAGTACTGCTAGAGAAACTTCTTAGGCACTTACTTTGGATCCTATTTCTTCTTGAACAAATGCCAGCAGTTTATTCAGAAATAAAATTTATCAGCTACAGATGGTCAATTAGTTACCATCTTTTCATAAATGTAAATCTTTTAAGGAGTATTTGGAACTTTGAAATGTTGGAGGAAAATGAAAAAGTGAGTAAGGACAAATCTGGTGGTCTGTAGCAATGGAGCTGTGGCTGCACAAAGACTTCAGGGTTTGATCCCATTTGTGGAGTCGACAGCAGCAGCTGCCAGTGCTGCTCACTTGAGAGAGGCACTGTGTGTCAGGACTCCCACTATCAATGCCTGGTTTCAGATATATAGAAACAGATTGTGCAAAACCAGCCTCGTGGGGAGGCAAATAGTCTTTCTTTAAACATTATTTTCTTCCTTTAAAACTGACTTCCAATGACTTCAGTGTAAAGTACTGCACTATTCCTATGAACAGGAATCAGCAAATAGCCATCATAGGCACAGGAGAACTGTGCTTCCTCCCTCTCACTTGCTTCTTTTTTTTTGCTGCTTCAAACTGCTTTCCCCAGGTTGGCTATTGTTGCATTAGAACAAAAGAGAGTGCAGGGGGTTTCTGCAGAAAGTTGTCATTCTGTGGCAATGAGGGCCAGGAGAATGGTTCAGCCATCAGTTTCTGCAGGTAGACACAGTTTGCTCTTGAAGTTTACCTGTGGCACTTACCCTGTGTTACCTGCACAAATACAGCCTCATGTTTTTTTAGCTTGCAATAGGAGCAGACAGAGCTCACATTTGCCCACACTGTAGTGTATAAATAGATAGTCTTGCAAAAAAGCTTATTTCCATGCAGTGTGGACTGAGCTCATGTAAGACATGCTTAGATCACAGCACTGGACAGCTTGCTTTGTGAAGAAACCAATATATTTACAATTTCTACTAACAATCATTTAATGACATTTTCCTCTGCTTAAACAGAGCAGTATTTCTTGCCTGCTTATGTAGGCTCATTTACCATAATAATTATATGTGTTATACTAATTAACAGGCTTAACTTATGAATACCCTTGAGATATAAGGTGTATTTATTTTTCTTTTATAGCTGAGAACCTGGGGCAAAAGGAAGTGGTTTAAGGTCACTGTAGAAAAAAATGAAGCCCTAAATTCTTTAGCACAGCTTCATGTTAGCTTTGGGAAGTTTTGTCTTCAATCACATACAGGGCATCAGGGGAACACTTAAGCGCAACTCTGGGCAGAAACCTCCAGGCTGACTCCAAGAGTCCCCTTGAGCATCACACCTGGGAAAATCTAGGTCAGAGTGACTGTGATTTACAGACACATACAACAAAACAGGATAACACAGACTACCAGAGCATATCTATGCTCTCCTTGAAGTCTCCATGGAACAGAGAAGCAGAATTCCTGCACATTGTTGCGATCAGGAGGCTCGACTCTTTTCCACTGCCAGCCATACAGCTCAGGCTATTCACAGCAGTTGTAAGCAGCCACTGCTGGCTATGTGCATGGTCATAGCACTGCATTTTCTTCCTCCAGCTGTTGTCACTGCCAGGGCTGCTGTTGCAGAACCATCCAGCATCCCACCCATCAACCCTGGCTATGCCAAGCAGCAGTGTGGGGCAGACCCCATTACCACAACTGAGAACAAGAAGCACAGTTACCAGCAGCTGCTGCACGAGAACAGAGATCCCTGCACGTGGAGAAAAGCCAGACACTAGTGGTTTTGTCAAAAACATCCTTCAGGACACATGGATCTTCTTATCCCCACAAGGCCTTCCCTTGGGTACCCTTTTTCTCCCTTTTGCTCACTGGAGGGGTAGGACAGCTCAGAAGCATGCAACCTCTGCTTCTTCATCTTGTCACAGGGATCAGTCTGCTTGGTCTTCATGGCAGACCCATGATAGCCTTGCACTGGCCTTCACTTAAAAACATGCCTCTGCACTTCAAAATCAAAATCATCAAACACAGACACAAACCCTCCTATACACCTGCTTTTGTCCTGTGCACAGTTCCATTTTCCTGGTCAGCACTCCCTGAGCTGATGTATTGCAGATTGAGTTTTTGGCAAGAGCTGACGACTCAGCTGCATGGTTGACCACTGTCTCTGCAAGCACCAACCCTGTCTGCATCCCCTCAAACTCAGGCAGCCACTGCAGGCCACAGAACCACACACCTAGAGATTTCCACCCAAACCACTTTGTCACAAGATGTTTTATGTTTACTCTCCTTTGGTTCTTCACCCCAGTGCAGAAGGTGGGGGATGCCTCCCTCTTTCTCAGAGCCAGCTGGATTTAGAGGGCATGGGAATTCATCAGTGTTAGACCCAGAACTGCAGTTGGGAAAGGTCCTTCCCAGGTTTACTTGGATTATCTCAGGAGCCAGGTCTCCCACTGGCTTGGTTACATGCTGCTCCAGGAGCCCCAGGGATGGAAATGCTAGGCAGATGACAGTGGCAGCTACAGGAAGGCAAAACAGCCACGGGGAACTTACAGTGCCATTATGTTGGGTTTTTTTCACCAGAATTTCCCTGTGGCAGCTACACTGCCATTTTCTTTGGCTTGTGGGAAAGAAGTAGGAAAGCTGCATGCAGTGCAGATGTACCTCAGATGCTATAGATATGCCCTAAGGACCTTCCTTGGGGAGGGAGAGATGGTGTTACAGCCCGGGGTGTAACTAGAGATAAAGCTCAAAAAGCAGCATAGATGGGATCAGCAGGTCTGCAGCAGTGTCTCTGCTCAAAGCCTTCCCATGTCTTACTGTTTTATCCAAGATCAGTGTATTAGTGTGTTTTGCTTCTGCAATAAGGGGCTGATGACTGATGTTTTATTAAAGGTGGGGAGAAAGAGCTGTGGGATTTGCCCCAGTGTTGAAGGAGTCTAAGCTTGAAGTTTGGCCCAGACGTCAGTCTGGTGAGCCTGTAAAGATCTTCCTTAGTCTACTTGAAGACACACTGGCACAGAAAATTCAGGCCAGCTGGAGAAGCATATTTCATACAGGAGTCTGTAGTGGCCATGGAAATGCAGTTTAGCCTAGAGGCTCAATCACAGAAGGCTTGATTTAACTCTGGGGGTTTTTATGTTGGTTGTTTTCTGTTTTAGGAAGAAGCTGATGTGGGAATCTTTATGAATTGCTTTAATTTCCATGGATTCACCAGAAAAGAATACTTTGTAATACTTTTCCTCTTCTCTGCTTCTTTTCCTCTTACACTGGAAGCAGCACTCCAGCTTCAAATGCAAAACTGATGTATGAGAGCTTGATTCACTGTGATTGTTAAGGCAAAATAGGTGACAGCATGTACCCAGATTCCCCAGTTGCTTCTTTGCTTTCTCAGACTATTCTTAGAAGTAGAGCTCTGTTTTCACATTTTCTAGTATTATTGAATATTAAGAGCCTCTCCTTTGAAATGTTTTCCTCTGAGTCTTCTGCAGCTTCATATCACCTCTTTCAAATTTCCATATGAACCTCAACATATACCCTACTGAATAATCTAAATTTTACATGTTGAAAACAGAACCTTGTTTTGAGAGGGTAGTCCTGGGAATCTCAGACAAACACATCATCTTCCAAACAGTTTGTGTCAAGTAAGCTTGAAAAAAAACTAAGAAGGAGGGAAAAACCCTGAAAAAAACAAGCTGGTTGATGTGAAGAACAAATTCCATTTTTACTTCCCTTTTTTCTTTTTCCAAGTTTAGTTGGCAGGTGTTTTTTGTTTGTTTGGTTTTTTGTTTTGTTTTGTTTGTTTGTTTGGTTTTTTGTTTTTGGTTTTTTTTTGCCAGCCAATGTTATGTATCTCAATAATGTTGTGAGCATATAGTCCATGTATCAGGCATCTTTCTGCTGGTTTTCCATAAATGTGTTCACATGTACTGTTTCATCCCTGTCAGAATTTCAGTTTCTATAGCTGTAACAGTTTCCTTTTCCACTTTTATAGATCACCTAGCCTTTCTGCTTGTCACTGGAAAATGGTGTGTTGACAATCCAAGTTAATAACTTACCTTCCTAAACCTCCTTTCTTATCTCATATCTAAGAACTACCAGATGCCAGAGGGAACATCTGTCACTATATTAGAAAGGATGGAATAATAGGAGCCAAAATTACAGATATAATTTTGCATATATATAATGAAAGAAAGTTGGATGTGGTAAAAGCAGATCAACAAGGAATTCAGACTGGCCTGGTGGCTTGTTTTCCTTCTGGAAAGTCACATACTGTCAGAATAAAAAGAATGAATTAAGGATATATAAAACATTTTCCAGCAAGTAATTAACTGGTATGCGCTGTGAATAGTTGCACATATAACTCAGACTCCAGACACAGAACACAGGTAAAACTAGAACTGAATTCTAGAGATAGGGATAAGCCCAGTTTCAGTTAATAGATATGCAGACGTTGAGGACACCTTACACTGTGTTTCCAGAGAGACAAATGAATGGAACTGTGACTAGAACGGCAGTGAAAAATCAGACATGCATATAGCTATATAGAAATACCATCTACTTGCAACTAAATAATGAAATACTATATTTAGAGAGTTTCAGGAAACATTAACTGAAACGTGTAAGAAAAAAATTAATTCCAGATACAGATATTATCTACCTGAACTTCTGTTAGGCTTTCAACACAGTCCCACAATGGCATCCTTATCTCCAAATTGGAGAGACAGTGTTTCAAAGGGTAGACTATTCCAAGGATAAGGAATTGGCTGGATGACTCATCCAGAGAGTTGTGATCAATAGCACTAGTCCCAGGTGGAGACTAATGATGAGTGGTGTCCCTCAGGCTCTCTTCTGGAACCAGTACTCTCCATCAATAACATAGAGGGATCGAGTTCGTCCTCAGCAAGTTTGCAGATGACACAAAATTGAGCACTGCAGTTGACTCAACAGAAGGATGGAGTGCCATCCAGAGACCTGGACAAACTTGAGAAGGGAACCCAGGAAAATCTCAGAAAGTTTAACAAGTCCAAGTGCAAGGTAGTGCACCTGGGTGTTGTAAGTTTGAAAAAAGATGCTGGAATTTTCCCCAGTATCAGTTACTGGATAGTGTGCACCTACAATCCAGGGCTCCCCCTCCTCCCGCTTTACCCCCCCATCCATTTTTTCCGGGATGGATCGAGTTATTCTGCCCCGGGCCGTGGGGCTGCTTTATCAGAGCATCTTCCGGCAGAGCCTGTCTGACCCGAGGACCGCACCATAGCCCAGGGACCGGTGGGAAAAAAACACCCTTTCATTGTTGGCCGCGGAGCCACCATTGCTCACGTGGCTGTGAGCAGTTATTGAGCACTTACTGAGCTACCGGGGACAGCCCGCCCTCGGTCCCCCTGATCTGTCACGGGGACTGCCCCACCTCGGGAATTAGGACTTTATTTTTGAAAGTTTTGGTCGCACCATTGTTGTTTATTTGGGTTTCTTAATAAAGAGCTGTTAATTTCCTTTTCCACTCCTTGCACCTGAAGCCTCTTAATTTCAAAGTTGTGATAAAGTAGAGGGAGGACGTTTCCTACTCTTTTCTGCCCCGCCCTCCTTAACGGACATTTGTGTCTTGCTAAACTAAGGCACTGGGTCAGGGTCCCAGACAAAAGTACAGACTGGGAGAGGCACACAGAGAGGAGACATGCCAAGAAGGACTTTGGGGTTCTGGTGGATGAACGAGGTCTTATAGAAAAGGTAGAGAATGATTTTTTTTAGATGGAAATACAGTGATTCGACACCGGGAAACAGTTTTAAACTAAAAAAAGAGGGATTTAGATTGGATATTAGGAAGAAATTTTTGACTGTAAGAGTGGTGAGGCACTGGAACCAGTTGCCCAGAGAAGCTGTGGTGGATGCCCCATCTCAGAAAGTATTCAAGGCCAGGTTGGATGAAGCTCTGAGCAACCTACTCCAGTGAAAAGTGTCCCTGCCCATGGTGGGGAGACTGAAAGTAGATGATTTTTAAGGTCCCTTCCAACCCAGATCATTCTATGATGATTCTATGAAAATCTTATATAATCAAAATAAATTTTTAAATGTTCTGCAAAGGGGCCAAGGCTTTACCTTTACTATCTGCTTTTGAACAGTAGCAGAATCCTAGAAGGAAATGTAAAATTATTTTGCAGTTTAGATGTGATTTAAGAGGGAAAATTAAGCTTTAGATATGAATGATTACTATAGAGATAACTAAAGGGAATATTTTGTATATTTAAAAGTTGTAAAGCTTATTTTTATAATGGAATTATATCCGTTACATGAAAGTTCATTTTACAGTATCAAGGTGAAATTAAGGTAGTTTTGCCTAAGTATTAGTAAAATTTTTGTACCGTCAATGGCACAGTGCCACATGGTAACCTTGTTCTTCAGATTTGCTCTCGGATGTAGCCTGGTGTTGGGAGTAGGCAGAATAAGAACACCTGTGGAATGTGGAAAGCAAGCCTTGTGAAACAGGGAGATCCTGAAACAGCAGAGACATCCTTCGCAGAGTGGAAGGCATGTGCAGTGAAAGGTGCTCCGAGGAAGGGACACTGACCAAATCGCTTACTGCATAATGGACTGATATGTCTTGTATTTTATGTTTAGGAAGAAAACCTAATATTAGGTTGGACTCCATTTTACTTTCACCTTCTTCTTCCCATAAGGACTTGGTGCCTGCCCTGGCAGGCACAGCAACAATTCTTCTATTGGTCTGATGCCCCGAGGTACTGACCAATCCCAGGTTTTGGCGGGCTTCCCCTGCCCAGTTGGTGGGGAAACTTGGTTGCCACCTCCCGATTGCCACCTCCTTATCCATATTCATTTCCCTTGCCCAATGTTTGTAGGAGGATTTGCATGCTCCTCCTTCCCTCCACCCAGTTTCCAGAACCTACCCCAACCGACCCTATAACTACCCTGAACCCCCTTTGAATAAATTTGAATCAGCTTTCACCCCTGCTTTGAACAACATCTCTGTCTCATGTCTCCTTCTTTGGGCTCGGGACTCTCAGCAGCGCTGTGCTACCTCTGCCGGACTTGCACTACTGTGCCCTGCAGTCTTGCATACCAAGAGACTGGCCACCGCCAGCTGCCTCAAACAGAGACCTTCTCCTTGGAGGCTAGCGCAAGAACCCCTGACGCTGGTTCGCTCCCTTCCCTGAACCAAAGCCGCGTCAGCCTGGCATGCCAGCTGTGCTAAAGGGTGATGCTGTGGAAATAATGTGGGGCCACAGGGTAACTGAGAGTGGAAGGAGTCCTGCAGGTCATCTGGCTCAGCCTCTTGCTTCAAGGAGCTCTGATTGCAAAGCTCCGGAATTTGCTCAGGAATTTGTTCAGTCACACCTTGACAATCCTCAAAAACAGAGATTGCACAACATTTCTGGGCAACCTCTCCTGTCCTTAAACCACTCATACAGCAGTATTTTTTTCCCCTATATCCACTTGAAATTTTACTTGCTTCAACTTGTGACTGTTGGCTCTTGTTCCTCTGCTGTGTACTTGATCTGATACATCTCGTTTTTCTCTAACTATACACAAGGTCCACTTTTTAAGAATCCTGTGCCCTCAGAGATAAAGCAAACTTTCTGTATAGGACACCAGAAGTTTCATGTGGAAATACTCGTGGAAAATAATTAGCAAGAAGGCTGAATGCACAGAGGATGAGCAGCTGAAAGCAGAATAATGATGAAATACTTCCCATCGGTTCTCAAAACAAATTCAGAGTATAGGTTTAGAGGTCACAAGTAGCAACTCTTTAAAATTAACAATCACATGAAGAATATTCCACAGCTCTGAAACTGACATGAGAGAGCCTGTGGGAATTACCAGAGCCACCTGGGTTCCTGTTACTTTTGCTTGCACCAGTGAAGTATGACAGTGGCAAACAAGTTAAGGTGCTTCTGCAGTGCAGGCTTGCAGATGCATGCAGGTATAGTGGCTAAACGGCCCAGACAGCTCAGGTAGTGAATATTTTCATTATTTAATGAAAACACCCAACATCTTCAGAAGTTTTGTTCAAACAACCTCAGGTTATGCATGCTGGTATATTGTCTGTGGTAATTTTTTTTCTTGTTATTATCACTACCAGGGCCCCTTTTACCTGGAATTACACTTATTTGTGTGAAATGGAGGCCTGTTTTTGGACTCCACAAGCCCTCTCTTTTTCTACACACCAGCCCACAAGTGGTAGTTCTGTAGGAGGGAGGTAGAAGCATTGCACAAAATTAGAGACAGTTTCTAAAAATGTACAAAGATCACAGAATCACAGAATATCTTGAGTTGGAAGGGACCCAGAAGGATAATCAAGTCCAACTCCTGGCTCTGTGCAGGACTATCCTCAAGAGTCACTATATGGGCCTGAGAGTATCATCCAAATGCTTCTTGAGCTCTCTTGGGCTTGGAGCTGTGACCACTTCCCTGGGAAGCCTGTTCCAGTGCCCAACAACCCTCTGGATGAAGAACCTTTTTGTTATAACCCACCTAAACCTTCCTTTGACTCAACTTCAGGCCATTCCCTCAGGTTCTATCCCTGGTTACCACAAAGAAGAGATCAGTGCCTGCTCCAAATGAGGAAGCTGTAGATTGCAATGAGGTTTCCCCTCAGTCTCCTCTTCTCCAGGCTGAACACACCAAGTGACCTCAGCCGCTCCTCACACAGCTTCCCCTCAAGGCTGTTCACCATCCTTGTTGCCCTCCTTTGGACACTCTCTGAGAACTTGATATCTTCCCCATATTGTGGTGCCCAAAACTGCACACGATATTCAAGATGAGGCTGCACCAGTGCAGAGCAAGCGGCACAATCCCTTCCCTCAACCAGCTGGTGATACTTTGCCTGATGCTCCCAGGACATGGTTGGCCCTCCTGGCTGCCAGGGCACTGCTGACTCATATTCAACTTGCCATCAACCAGGACTCCCAGGTGCCTTTTCATGGCACTGCTTTCCATCATCTCATTCCATAGTCTATACAAACATCCAGGGTTACCCCATCCCAGGTGTAGAATCCGGCACTTTCGCTTGTTGAACTTCATATGGTTGGTGACTGCCCAGTTCCCTGATTTGCTGAGGTCTCTCTGCAGAGCCTCTCTGCCCTCAGGGGAGTCAACAGCTCCTCCCAATTTTGTGTCATCTGTAAACTTGCTTAGTATCCCTTCCAGTCCTGTATCCAAGCCATTTATGAAGATGGTGAAGAGCACAGGGCTTAGGATGAAGCCCTGTGGAACCCCACTAGTGACAGGTCACCAGTCTGATGTCACCCCGTTCACTATTACCCTCTGTGGTCAACCCATAAGCCAGTTGCTCACCCACCACATGATGTGTTTATCCAGCTGTGTGTTAGACATTTTGTTCAGAAGGATCCTATGAGAGACAGTATCAAAAGCTTTATTGAAATTCAAAAAGATAGTATCATCTGGCTTCCCTTGATCAGCTAGGTGGGTTACCTTGTCATAGATGGAAATCAAGTTTGATAAACAGGACTTTCCTCTCATGAAGCCATGCTCACTGTGACCTTCTCCATGGCTGCAGATTTAGATACTTACTTAGGATACAATTTGGCTGAAACCTCTTTATTTTGGTACCCTGTTGGATATAGATATATAGAGATATAGATACAGATATAGATATAAATATAGATATAGATAGTTGAAGTTATATAGGGTCTGCCATGCATATTTTTTGAAGCACAAACAAATAATACTTTCCAAAACAATTTGAAAACTAAATCCTCCTATCAGATATGGGTCCAGAAGGTTTCCACTGCAAAATTTGATATCTTTATGACCTTCTTCCTTACTCTAATTTGAAAAATGTATGCACATTTTCAAAATGTATTAAAAGATAGGAAACTGTAAATTTTGTGTGTTGCCTTCTGTATGTATATTCAAAATTGAAAACAGTTTGACGAGCAGATGTGACTGATTTCTCTTTTGTTTCTATTTCTCTTTTTCAGAATTCACATCAGGAAGTTGTCTGAGACTTTGGTTTTAAACATTATTGCTGGAACTCATCTTTTAGAACTACAAGACATTCATCACTTTAGTGCAAATTTTTTAATTTTTTTTTTAATATAGGTTCATAAATATTAATGTTTGTTAGCAAAAGTAAATTTCCAAGTGATTGAAAAAAGAGAACACTGATGTTTTTGTAGATGTAGTGAAAAACAAGAGGTCATCTCTGCAGCATTCCTAGTTTCATTTTAGTTTAAACAAAATCTCCCTAAATACAAGCAACTTTAAATTTAAAACCATTATGAGGTTTCAGAACATGAAAGCTATTCGTAACTTACTGCTAGGCATAATTTATTGCTGTTTGAATGTCAGTGGAATAGAAATACTTTCCTTCTGTCTTAACTTGATACTGTTTACTTATCAAAACAAGTTGCTGCTAAAACTTTTCCATCCAATACACATGTATGGGTGGAATGAGATTCTGGGGTCTTAAGGCAGGACTTTCAAATCAAATTCCATCTTTGCTTTGCCCTGTTCTTTGCATTGTAATTTCTGTGCAACATCGAGTGGTAATCACTTTCCAAGTTTACAGAGGAGTGTTGTCTTTTGATTTTCATTGAGGCGTGGATGAGGATTAGCTGTCTCTCTTTTGATGCCAACAGACTGCCAAAACATTATGCCAGGCAGGAATAAAAGTCACAGTTTTGGCAGTTACTATATACACATCCATAACCCATAGATAATACCACATTATTGGCATTGTGCATGCTGTACTGCCTACATCTCTCTAATTAGGAAATATAGTCTGATAATTATTTGAGAGCAGTTATTGTTATGAAGCAGAAAAAGAGTCTGACTGTGGAGGTAGCATAAAAGCGAAAAGACTGGAGTAAAATCTCTAGGAAACAGGGCAGTACAGCAGTCTCTGGAGAAGGATACCTGAGGACATCCTGGAGAAAGGACTCACAGCCTGTAGGCAACAGTTACGCAGTCACAAGACAGCTGCTGTGAATGAGATTGATTGCAGCAATACTGTGCTGTTTGTGGGGCAGGTGGGTTGATGCGTGCTATAACTCTGCCCCATGCTATGGCTTTTCAGATGAGGAAAAATCTGTTGTTTTGGGTGATCCTTCAGCTGCGTTTCCCCCTCCCTTCCCATTCCATTGTTCCATTGATGAATTCTATTTTCATCATATCTATCTCTTAAAAACTATGGAAAGTCTAAACTTTCCTCTTAAAGGATAACAAGCAAACAGTCTGAACAAAAAGATCAAAGGAAATGTTTCTTGTCCTTCTGCCTAGGAAGAGAACCTTGAGTTTGTAAGCCATAGCAAATCTATGTAAGCAGTTGCAGGGATCAAAAGCTCATTGCCGATTGTTGCTCAAGATCAAAGGCTCCTTGTGCCCCCCTCTAAAAGCTAGTTTTGCAGCCTAGATAAATATGTGAACAAAGAAACAAACAAACTGTGCATCCTTGATCTTGAAGAAGAGTCCAGACAAAGTGAATGGTGTAATGATAACCAGTCTGTTTTATGTCACAATATAGAGAAATGGAAGATTAAGGGGTAAACCCAAATCCAAATCTAAGTTGAATCCATTCAAATTTATCTGAGATGCAAAAGCATCTGCCCAAGGTTAGCTATTAGACCTGGTTTGAATGTAATTAAAATTATCACTATATTTGCTGTCCCTCTAAAATTGATATAAGGGTGATTCCCAAATGAACTGCACTCTTCTGATGTGCAGGTGAAGCAACCAGAATATAACCCACAAAAGGCCGCTTAGCTGCTTACACAGAGTGTTTCAGCCTCTTGGTTTGTTGCTTGCAGCACTCCATGTCTCAGATCTCACTGACCCTGGCAGTATGTGTGAGGAAAGGCTGATTTGAGTATCCCATCTCTGGGAAGTGTCATGGGGCTGGCAGTGGCATGGCTTAGCTAGCTAACACCAATCTGCAAGGCAGTGTCCTTGTCACTATATCACCAGCTCAGCTAGATCCATCAGGAGCCTGTCTCCAGGCGGCTGGTGAAACAGCACAATCGAATCTCTGTCTTCATCACAACTGATGAGGATGAGCCCTGAAATTGTGGGCAGTATTCATGGCATATTCCTATTTCATCTCTCTGCAGAGCATCAGTCCACGCTCAAGCACGGAGTTTCTCATGGGCTGGGATCACAGTGTATGATGTTGGGAAGAGTAGCTGTGGGGATCAGGCAGGGCTTATTTTGGGATATGTTCATGAATAGCTCAGATGGCAAAGGAGAAGAAGAAGCTTAGTGAAAAACTCCAAAGTGTCCATGAAGATTAGCGTCAGTCAGTTCTTGCTGCCCTTTCAGAAATATCCTGCTCCATTTCCTGCTTTACAGATCCAATAGCAGAGCTGTGCATGGATTTCCCTAATATCATGCCCTGAAAGGTACCTCCTCCACAATGAGAGTGAAATCCTTAGATGTCCTCACGTACAAAAGTCTCCTTGCATGGTCAGTAGAGGGGTTCAGGTACCCTCTTTAGGACAAATCTCATACAGACTGGTGTGAGTCAAAGACACTGTCATGGTTTTGCCCACCAGCCCATCCCTGGGGCTGAGGATGGTTTTGTCCAGGTGATTTCTGGACAAAAAAGCCAATAAAAAAATTCAGTGATGCCTTTGCTAATTACATCGTTAAGAAAATGGAAGAGAAGACTTGTTGCGCAGTTGAAATTAGGAGCAGCAGCCATGTAGAAGAGCAGCGTGCCTGAGGGGGGCTAGGCCCCCTCCTCCCCTGGCCCTGGACCGAGGGTAAGTGTAGCACTGAAGCCTCTCTTTCTCTCTTGTAAGAGAGTAAAGAAAAAAAACTTTAGAAAGACTGACTACTTGGACGAGAAACCGCTGTGGAAGAATTCCAGCCGAGAGATAATGGAGCCTCCAAGGTCAAAGCTGGCAGCTGAAGCTGCAGTAAGAAAAGTAAAGTGTGAAGGTGGGGCTTGCTTCTTCCCCCCCTTTCGCTCTCTCTTCAGCAGACAAAAGACTGAAAAGTAATCCCTGACACCTGTAAAAGTTGGTTGGGGTGAGAAGACCCCCGTGCTGCTTGTGGAAGAACTTACACTGAAGTAAGTTGATACATGAAGAAGCCGAGACTTCATGAGAGACCTGAGGTGAGGCAGAGTCTTGCTGAAGATTTTGTAACCCTGAAGGAAACCCACACTGGAGTAAGATGGCTCAGGTGGGATGTTAGAATCTCAGTGAAAGATCCATGCTACTGCTGAAGATTTGTAACTTTGAGAGAGAGAGAAAGCCTTACGCTGGAGCAGAAGCGGCTCGGGTAAGGATTTTGGATCCCATGCGTGGGATCCATACTAGACCATGTTGTAGAGGTCTATCAAGGACTTTCTCCCATGGAGTGGGACCTCCATAGGGAAACAGGGTTGAACTCATAAGCCATTATCCCCTGTAACCCTGTGGAAGAAGGTCCATAGTAAGCAAGTGTCCCCTTGCAAGCCTATGGAAGGAAAAACCTTCAGGACCTGGGTAACCCCCAGCCTTTGGTCTTAGCCTAGGAGGGGGGTAGGCCCAGCCCTGGGGGCCAACACAGTGCGAGAGAGAAAGGTGAAAGAATTCCAGCTGTGATGAGAATGCTGCAGAGTTACTGGAGAGAGAGCTGGAGCTCCGAGAATGGAGAAAAGGACTACTTCTCCTCCTTAGACTGATATATAAAGGGGGGAGGAGTATTTCTGTAAATACTTAGTACCTTTACTTAAATAAAATTATTGTGGATATAGTTCTTTAGTAGTTTTTATTTTGTTAATAATAAATGTTCATATTATTTTCCCCAAATCCTGTCTCTTTTGTCTGCATAAACCTTCTCTCAACTAGTAGTAATTGTGTGGGGGGTGTGAAAGCAAATTGACCCAAAGCAAAACTACGACAGACACTTTGCCACCAGCGAGCTTCCTGAATCAACTGGGTGTTGGTGGAATTTTTTCTTCCTCAGTGAACTCACTTGTTCCCTTTTTCTGGTGTCCTTGAAAGCCCCTGAAGAGAAGGCAGAATGTACTGGCAATGTGTTTCTCTTTGTCTGTGCTTGCCGTGGGTTCTTTGCTTACTCTATTCATCTCTGCATGTTTTAACACCTCCTTATTTAACCTTGCTTTTGGAAAGCTATCAGGACTTTCTTGTGTCATCTTGAGTCCTCTTTTTAGCCAGGCAGCATGTATAGTCTTGACTGTGCTTTCTTACAAAGATGTTCTGCTTTCTCTCTTTGGAATTGTCTTTCTCTCTTTTACTGTCATGCCTGTGTTTGTTTGTTTGTTTGTTTTGGTGTGTTTCTTGTGGGGTTTTTTGTTTGTTTTGTTTTGGTTTTTTTATTTTGTTTTTGTTTAGGTTTGTGGTTTTGTTTGTTTGGTTTTTGGTTTTTGTTTTGTTAATTTTTTGATAATTTTTTTTAAGGGGGTGTGTTGGTTTGGGTTCTTTTTTGGTCTTTTTTTTTTTTTGTTTGGGTTTTTTTGTCTTGGTCAGGGTTTTTTTTAATGGTTGGTTTGAGGGTTTTGTTTTTATTTGCGGTTTTTGTTTGTCTGTTTAATTTTCTGCCTTAATTTTCAGAAGTCATTCAAAGGGGAAGATGCTAGCCCTGGGAAAATGCAGACAAACCTATCATGTCTAGGTCTGTTGTCTGGAATAGTGCTCAGGTGCTGCCATATTTTTTTTTTCTTGAGTGCCTGGCTGGGCTGTGTTTATAATCCAGGCTGGTTTATGCTGTGTTTTGCTTCTGAGCCCTGATAAGCACACTTTTTCCAAAACATGTGGGTTTTGCTTTGCCCACTCCACACGCAAATTCACCTTTGTGAAAGCAAAATTCTGTCACACAAAATTTGATTTTCAGCTAGGGTCAGCTTATGTGACAGTATAATATCTGTGTGCTTGCTGTTGATTTCTGTGCATTTTATGCACTTTGTAGTCCCTTTTGCAGGCAAAGTTTTTGGCTACAGGGAGATGCTGTCCAGGACATCTTGAATAAACCTTCACTTTCAGAGTGAACAAGGTTCACAGTCAAAGAAGTGCAGGATGACTAGTCAGTCTTTCCTCTCAAGTTTACTGTAACTGTCCAAACTCAGATGCTCTACCTCTTGCCTTGTGGATTTGGACAAATATGTAATTCCTTCAGAGGTATCTCTATGTCAGTTTGGTTTTAAGGTGAAGTAGATCAGCTTTTACCTCTCTTGTGTTGCATTACAGGTGCTGCTTTTTTCAACTGCTTATTTCAATAGAAAGACATTTGTAAGTAAACCCCTTGATTTCTGGTGAGTTTCTCACCTTCATACTCAGTATGTTTAATTTTTCAAATATGCTGAGAAGTCAAATCTCCCAGTGAAAATCATGTGCTCTTGAAGAATGCACCATTTTTCAAAAAATCAGCAAAATTGTCCTTCAGCAATTTCAACTGGCACTCAAACATATACTTTCACCGAAAGATAAAATCTAATTTTAGTCAAAGATGTTATGACTGGTTATGTGGGGTTTTTTTTCATGGTGAATTGTTCTTTTAATCCTGAAGAATATCACAGCTGGAGGTGCAAGCTGCTACACTGGTGTTCCCTTTTTCTATTCCTCTACTATTATTTTTCTTTTTGAGTAATTTTTCCACACCATGTGTCTTCTTACTTGTAATGCTATAAATGAGGTGATTAGGTGATAGATATGTTATAGATGAGATCATAGAATGACATAATCACAGAATATCTCAATTTGGAAGGGACTCACAAGGACCATCAAGTGCAACTCCTGGCCCTGCACAGGACAACCCCAAAATCCCACCATGTGCCTGAGAGCATTGTTCAAATGTTTCTTGAACTCTGGAGGGTTGGTTCCCTCATCACTTCCCTAGAGAGTGTGTTCCAGTGACTTTTCCACCTCCTCATGTCCAACCACTGGTCACCAGAGGAAGGAGATCAGCATCTGCCCCTCCACTGCCACCCTGGAGAAAGTTGTAGGCTGCCATGAGGTCACCCCTCAGCCTTCTCCAAGCTGAGCAAACCAAGTGACCTCAGTCACTCACCCTAGGGTCTTTCCCTCAAGACTTTTCACCATGTCAGCTGCCCTTCTCCAGACACACTCAAACAGTCTGATGTACTTCTTGCATGAAGGTACCCAAAAGTGCACACAGGACTTGAGGTGAGGCCACACCTGTGCGATACAGAGTGGCATGATCACCTCTCTTGACTGCCCAGTGATGTTGTGCTTGATGCACCCCAGGCTTTTGTGCTGCAAGGGCACAATGCCAACTCATATTCAACTTGCTATCAACCCGAACCACCAGATCTCTTTCTGCCAGGCTTTTCTACAGCCTCTT
The DNA here is from genome assembly GCA_038380795.1 of Pyrocephalus nanus. Classification (NCBI taxonomy): domain Eukaryota; kingdom Metazoa; phylum Chordata; class Aves; order Passeriformes; family Tyrannidae; genus Pyrocephalus; species Pyrocephalus nanus. Next base: position 22,970,507 of record CM076263.1, read on the forward strand.
GTCCCCAGTTTGTGCATGTAACTAGGATTACCTACTCCCAGTTGAAGAATCCAGCAGTTGCTCTTGCTAAATTTTGTATCGTTGGTGGGTGCCTGGCTCTCTAGTCTAATCTAATCTCTCTGTAAGGCCTCTGCCAGTGGGGGATTCCACAGCTCCTCCTAATTTCATATCATCAGCAAACTTACTTAGTGTATGCCTCCTCCTCTGATAATTTATAAAAACATTGAAGAGCACTAGCACTAAAACTGAGCCCTGAGGATCCCCACTGGTGACTAGCTTTTGCTCTGATATGACCTTACTTACTACATCTCTTTGAGTCAGCCAGTTGCTCACCCAACACGATATGGACTTGTATAGCTGTGTGCTGGACATTCTGTCCAACAAGATACTGTGAGAGACAGTCATAAAAGCTTTGCTAAAATCCGAAACTACCATATTTTCTGGTTTCCCTTGATGAACTAGATGAATGATTTCATAAAAGGGAATTGAACTCATTAAGCAAGACTTTTCCCTCATGAACCCATGCTGTCTTTGACCAAAGACTGTTCTGTCTCTAAAGTGTTTTTTCAACAGCTCTCAGAATAACCTTCTCCATAATTTCATCAGGCCTCCCAGGAGATTTCTCCAGGCTGAAAAACCTCAACTCTCTCAGCTTTTCCTCACAGGAGGGGTGCTTCAGACAACTGATCATCCTGGTGTCCTTTCTCTGGACTTTCTCCAACAGTTTGATGTCCTTCCTGTGCTAGAGACCCCAGAGCTGGTTGCAGTATTCCAGGTGGGGTCTCATGAGAGTAGATTAGAGAGCGAGAATCACCTCCCTCAACATTGCTGGCCACGCTGCTTTTGAGGTAGCCCAGGAGACAATTGAGTTTCTGGGCTGTGAGCACACATTGCCCTGTCAAGTTGAGCTTCTTGTCAACACCGAAGTCCTTCTCCTCAAGTGACAGTGCTCTGCTGTCAATCCATTCTCCACCCAATCTGTGTTTGTGCTAAGGATTGCCTTGATCCGGGTGCAGCAGCTTGTACTTGGCTTTTTGAACTTCACACTGACCACCTCTGAAACCTGTCCAGGTCTTTGGATGCTATCACATCCCTCCACACCAAGTAGCTTGGTGTCCTTGGCAAATTTGCTGAGGTTGCACTCAATCCCATATTCAAGTCACTATAGAGGTGTTAAAATCCACCAGTCCTAATATCAACCCCTGAGGAGCTATCAACTACAAAAATTAAAGGCACACCTAGACCAAATTCAATATCTGGAAAACATCAGAAATATTTCTAGAATTAATGGAAGTTTAAAATATAATAATATAATATATATAATATAGTATATAATGCAGCACAAAACACTTCCCCCCATATTTAACATCTTATTTCTGTTATAAAAACAAGTTTCATTATATTTTTATTCTCTTATCCTGAAAAGACAACATACAAGGAAAGTTTTCCTTTTTTATCTATAAAAGTATTCTAAATATAAATATATATGATAGTCTAAACAATCAGTTAAGTGAACTGGTTAAAAAGTCAGCAACAAGGAATGAGAAATGTAATGTCCGGTATCTTGTTGCATAATACAATAACTGCAATGTACAAACTCAACTTGTCTCTTTTCCTTAAGTAAATTCTTTAATTACAGTAGAAAAATTAGGACATCTTTAAGTAGTGTCTCCATTATACTTTCATTATCCACAAAAAATGACTATCTGTCTTCATGTTTCCTAACAGAGATAAAATCACCTGCAGGAGAAGGTTAAGTTCTTTCTCTTCATCTCATACAGTTAATTGTATTTTCAGGGAAACATATAGGACTGAATTTTCACTTTCTCATAATAAACTTATCTAAAAGTAGAGATAGATTGAAAAAAAACACACAGCAAACAAAACAGTATTAAAGCCATGTGAATAATTGATTTTTTGGTTTATGGCAGTTCTTCCAACAGCTGGGAAAAAATCAGGCTAGATCAACAACAAATAATTGATTTTTTGGTTTGTGGCAGTTCTTCCAACAGCTGGAAAAAAATCAGGCTAGATCAACAACAAATATCTTTTTTTCAACATCTTCAACAAGCTGAAAGTTTGCAGAAAGTATTTTTGTTGTAGTTTAAACTCCAAGGTCTAGTGTGTTGTTAATATTTCACAAAAGATTACATCTTGCTTGTGAATGAATTTGAGAATTAAAGAAAACATTGGATGGAATTTCCCAATAAAATATCCCTGAACAGAAAAATAATTCTCTTCTGCAAAAAAACCCCAAATGTAAACACCCTGTTTTATTTCTCTTTCTGTGCTCAATTCCTGTTCCCCTGCATTCTGATACAAACAAGTTTGCTTTTCTGAAATTAATTTAAACTGTTGGAAATACAATACTTTTTATACCAGAAAAGTTTTGGCCACAGTATCTCACCAAGTTCTCTTCAGGTTATTGCTGGAATAATATTGCCCAGTGCTTTTAAAAATCTGTCCAAGCATGTCAGACGGGAAGCTGTTACAGGTTGAGCACATCTGAATAAGCTCTTATTCCCATGCCTTGTTGGAAGCAGAGGTTTGAAAATTTGACCACAGATACTCATTACTTGGAAACCAGGAGACAAGCAGTAAATACAAAAAACTATTGATATAAGCTCTAAAGCCATTTGAGACAGATTGCCTGCATGCGAAGATTTATAGTTTTTCACACATCTCTGATGTTGTTAGCACTGTGCAATAAACAGAAAAAGAAGGTATGGTCCAGCCCCTGCTTTTCTTGGAAGTCTATATTTGAAACAGCATGTCATATTCAGGGATGTCCACCTGACTATACTGCCTGTCACCTGAGAATGCTAGTAAATTTTTTATTCCACTCTTGTTTCTAAATTTATTATAGGAACATAACTCCTAAGGGTACACTTTATTTTTGAACTGAACTTCTATTTAAAGCCCTTCTTTTCTAAATTTGATCTTACCCTGCATCCTGGCTGAAGAGTGCAGTGTACTCAAAAATGCCAAGGCATGGTGGCTTTTTGCTGTGGACTTCAGGCAAATGGATGCTGCTGTCACAATGCTATCTTTGGTAGTGAATTTTCTCCTGCTGCTTATAATGAGTTATCTGGCAGATCTGGGATGCTAACCAATGGAGCTGTACTGTGCCATGCATTAATATGGATCTTGTGAATCACTCAGCAAGTTAGGTTTAGAAAAACAAGACTTCTGAAGCAGACTTCCACTAGAAATTCAATGTCTTGCCACTTAACAGATCCCCTCCCTGACCAAGTGTGCAAAAGGGGTGCAAGGGTAATGCTTCATCAGAATAAAATAGAGGGATGAGAATGATAATGGCTTGTGGCTATTTAAGGGAGATTGTGTTGCAGTATTCCTAGGTCAAAAGTGTTACTGCCTTTCACTTCAAAGGTCCTCAATGCAAAAGCATCCCTGACAAAACTGTCTCTGCAAGGACTTACAGTTGCCTGAGGACAAACAGACTTCCTAGCTGATGAAGATATTGTGTACATTCACAGACTCTCTTTGCCTTGTCTGTGCTACCCAATCTTTCCTCAATTTCTCTAGTCCAGAACAGCTGCAGAAACAGGAGTCGGGCCACTGTGTTTAGCTGCTGGCCTGTGAGCTAGCAGCAACCTCAGAGTACATGGAAGGAAGGGGAAGTATGGTGAAGCAACTGCTCTTGAAGAGCCATGACTTCATGAGAGATGCAGTGAAGTCACAGTCGGGTTTTTTTCTGAGATGTGAAATAGCCTCTGTGCTCTTTCAAGGAGTCAAGACTATTTAAATACCAAGTGACCACAGGGGAATATTTCAGGATTTCTGTCTTAATTCGTGTTCCCATCAAGAAACTAGCCTCAAAAAGCCACTGTATTTACTGATGGAATGCACCAAAGATGAGAGGACAAATCCTGGTTTGTGCCCACCCCTCCCCTCCTCTTGCTCTGAAAAACACAGCATCCAAATCCAGGAAAGGAAAGGCTCAGAGCCCAGTTAGGACTGCACTTCATCTCTTTTCCATCCCAATCTTCCAAAAAACCAGCATGGACAGTGGTGCTGATACTTCTTTGCTGGGGTTTTGCAACGGGCATTTCCCGTGCAGTGGCACTGTCATCACCCTGGCCCCCTAGCTGGGTGAAGGCAGAAAATCCCTTTCTAACTCACTTGATGGGCCAAGGTCTGACTTCTCATAACTTGTGTCACCCTCAGGACTACAAATCATGAAACAGCAGTGATGAAACTTACAGTAGCAACTTCCTCAGCAGACTTTGGTAATTGACCATGAGAATGAGAATGACTAATTCTTTTAATCTGATTCACTCTTGAAGCTGTTATCAATTGAATAATATAATCCTTGCCTTCTATCCTCCTTCCTCCTACAAAGTGGCAAACCAAGACATTTTTATAGTGTTCAAATAGCATAAATGTAGCCTTTTTGCCCCTTTTCAATTTTTTTCTTTCCCCGTTCTCCTTTCTTATAGTTTGTTCTCCTACTTTTAAGTATTTTTACCTGTGTTTTGTAGCATACTTATGTAGATGTACATGTACAATGGCTTCATGCACTTTGCTCTTGTCCAGTTTTGCTGTTAATCCATGTTCCTTATTGTCAGAAGAGCAGTAATGCTCCATTTTGTTCACAAGTAGCTCGAACCTCACAGTATCTTTTTGTCCACTCTTTGCTTTTCAGTGGGCTATGATAGTGAGCATGAGTTCTTGGCTGTCCCACTGCCTCTGGGAAAGCATCCAAGATATCATGGTGGGAGCATGGAAACTAATGTGTCGGCATATTAAAGAACACTTTGCTAAAGGGAACTGGTAGGATGTTTTATTCCTCCAATATCATATGAGGGCTCAGGACAGCTTTACCTCTTTTCCTGTGTAGGTACATTAGTCAAAGGCTTTCTGGAGGTTCTCTGAATGTGAGACTCATTTTCAGAAGCCTGAGAGAGTGTTAACATTCCTGGAGGGTGAAGAAGCTGTTCAGAAGTTACAGTTCCCAGCAGGGAAGAACATGGTCTATAAAATCCTTCAGTATAATAAAACTGAGTAATGGAAATGACACATTGGGCTGTCTTTTTTTAATGTCAAGTAATTGCCTAATGAACAGTGTCATAAATTCTGCTTGGCCTAATTCTCATTAATTACCAATCCAAGTTCTTCAGTTGGTAGGATCGCTAGCACCTCGCAAAAAGATGGAGAGATTTGACAGTCCTGAAGTCCTGAATGTTGTGCTTGGCAGTCCCGAGACCCCATGTCTGCAAGTCCCTGTACCCAGGCAGGCAACATGAACAGGATCTGTTTCTGCCTCTTTGCAAAGGGGCCATGATGCCTCTCTATCATGCCTGCTCCAGTTTGAGTGCACCTTCAGATTTACCTGACCACTCTGCAGCTAACCTGACCATTTCTGCTGTCTAGAGACACAGAAGGGCCTTGCCTCGAAGCCCCATCCTCCCCTGGATGGTGGACTCAAGTCTCTTTTTCTTTTCTTCTCTTTTTAGCTGATGGAGGTTTTTATAATTTTTCCAACTTTAATGATTCTATGATTCCAAGATCAGTAGCTCTCAAAGGTTTGCAGATGGTGGTTCCTGCCCTGCAGACCAATGTGCTGATGCATGCTAAAACAAGGTTGATAAGTACAGAAAATGAGGTGAGAGCAAGGTGAAAGAACAGAGCTTACATACAAGGACAAATTGTCTTTGGGTAGCTGAGCACACAGCACCACATCTTTTTTTGCCCAGTTCTACGGGCAATGTAAGAAATATTAAACTGCTGTACTATTCACCCCTAATCCTATCCTGCGCTTTCATTGACTGTCACATGATTCAGTTTTGCAATGGGCAAACAAGACTGGACCAAAAGGATATAACTTTGCAGAGGCTACTGTGCTTATCAGAGAAATTGGCTTACACTACCTTTAAACAAGCTTGTGATTTATTGTGTTTATCTAGCAGAAAAAAAGTTGAAGCAATTTGAAGCATCTGGCCCAGAAAATCCCCAATATATTTTACTGCCCTACAAGTGGAGAAGACATGTACAAACATGAATGAACACCATAAAAAAACCAGCCTTCTTCCTGATCTTGTTCATTCCTGTAGAGAAGTGGTCTGCTTTACATGTAGTTGAACTGAATAAATGGCCTGCCTTAAATTACATTTTGGATGAACTGGGTGTGTAATGTATCCAGCCAGCTCTAGGGTTCGTAACTGTCACTTGAATAACTGAGCAGCGTGTTTCTGAGGCATTGCCAGGTTCAGAGACATCTCAGAAGAACAATCTGTTCTTATAAACAAATATGAAATGTGGTGGAGAAAGACAGCAGGGAGGAGGGAAATCAATGATTAATAGGCATATTGTCTATATTGTATAAGCATTTGAGTTCTGAGGGCAAAATAAGGGAAATCCATTCAGATTTTAATTGTATTTTACATATCTTCAAAGCATTCTGTGATTGTAACAAAGGACAGAAATTATTCTACTATTCTATCATCCTTGGATTAGTTCCTGCCCTTAGACTCATAGGAATGTAGTAGGTTACAGTCTCTACCACTCTTTTTTAAAAACAATATCTCTGCTTCATAGTAGCAATGAATAATATCCTCTTTCTTTTATGCACTAGACCAGAGAATCCCACTCTCATCTCTGCAATAACACTGTCTCCGAGAGTGAAGGCAACAAATCTTCAAATATTAGAAGCCACAGTCCAAGCACATCAAACTACATAGCAGTGGGAGGGTTGGTTGTCAAGACTTGCAGTAATTTCTCCCATTCAAGCCCTAAATCAACACTGTCTGGCAGAAGTGTACAGAAAGGCTGTACTTCAAGCAAGTCACAGATCTATAGCATCAAAACTTGTTACACATGGCAGGAGACCTTTTCCTCTCCCAGTCCTCTCTCCAGTTCCATCATCTTTGCACAGTCCTCACAACTCTGCGTCTAGTTTGACAAGACTTCTTTCATTGTTCTCAGACTACCATAGATATTAGGAGGTAACTCAATTCCTTCTTCCTTCTCTTCCTCATGTACCCACTCAGAAGGCTATCACTGGAGGTCCCAGCTGTTACTTTCAGGTTCTTTATCATATTAAACTGCCTCTCTTTCTACTGGTGCTTTGAAAAGGTCAAAAGCAGTGATGGTCAAAAGCAGTGGAGGTCCAAAGTTTTGTCTTTCCCCTCCCAGGAAAAGGGCAAGGACACAGTCAGTGGTCAGCCCTGCACAAGGGCAAGCGAGTCTTTACATTAATTGTTATTTCCTCAAAAAAAAAAAAGATCATGAGTCAGAACTAGAGCTGGCATAAAAGAGCAACTTCTGCCTTCCATGAAGTAGAGGTTATTTCTGTCAATGCTTAACAGCAAGGTTTAGTTTCCATGGAAAGTGTGAGTTAAAAAAAGAGATGGATAGACAAGAAAAGCAACAATGAGAATGTTCCCTGTTTCAGCTCTAAGATCTGTACATCAATTAAAATATCTTTATAATCTCTCACTGGTCCTTATTCTTCAATGCATTTCAAGGTGTATAAGCTTATATCCATAGGCAGTACTCAGTACTCCAACATCCAAATGCAGACCAGATGCATTTGCGTATCCTGGGATGAAAAGCTTTAAGAAGACAAAGCTAGTGATTCTGATTTGCCTGTTTTGTCCTCCACTGTGATGCCTGCTTGTGACTTTGTTTGCTAATGTGATCCTTTTGAGTCACCATGGACCTAACCTGCAAAAGACTTTGTACTTTTAATACTCAGTACCTTAATATTTTAAGCCATGTTGCTGGTTCTTAAAAATGAGATTACCACAAGTGTAGAAGTAAGGAAAGAACCACATTTTCTTGAAGCACTTATAAAACCACTGTGAAGATGGTCTAAACCAAGCACTCTTAAGTCTTGGTTGTGTGCATTGTGTGCCAAAGCAATCAGTAGAGTCCACAATGAGGATTTAGTCCATTTCATCATACCACAAAGGATCTGGAACTCTGATTTCTCAGGTGATAACCATAAAGTGTGTTCTTCGCCTAAAAGCAAAGAAAGGTATTTGGCATGTCAAGAAGTGATCAGTGCTCCGTGTGACAGCAGGGTGAAAGAGGACATTGTCATACTTGTCTCATTTTGGTGTGCACTCTTACTGATTTTAAAGGAAAATGAAAGTACTTCCAAGCAAATTTTGTTTTACTGCAAAAGCTTTCTGCACCACATATGCCTCAGAAGCTACAGTGCGGTTTCAAAGCTTTGTAACACTACAAAAATGGAAAATCTGAAGTAAGAAATTTGAACTAGCATATATATTCCACTGGAATAAAGAGGTGGTATTGTATAGCTTACTGTTCACTTCTGGCATTTTGGCTTTTCAAAGCAATAGTGTAATTGCATCTTTAAAACATGTGCAAATTATCTATAGAATTTAAGAGCAGAGGATGGAGAACATTGACAAAAGAGCACAGAAAAGAACTTCAAGGTGTTGCTCCAACTTCTCTGATCTTCTCAGTGTAATATATCATAAACAAAGCCCTCCTACCAAACCCCAAAGCATGTTTGAAATAATCAAGTTTACTCTGGTTCTTTCACATGTGACTGTCTAAATATAGGATCAAATTTCGTCGATTCCAGTCTTCTTACCAGCAAGGGACTTGAACCCAAAATCAACCAAATCCATCTAACTGAACATAAGAATCCTTCATAATGCTCTGGCCACCTGCATTAGCATGTCCAGAATTATTATTTGAATAGCAGGTACCAGACACAAAGAGCTTTAATTTTTAATGTGTTCTTTTTTTCTTTTTCTTTTTTTTTTTTTTTTTTTTTCTTCCACCCCCCAGGTCTTCTGTCTTGGTTTCAGCTGGGGTAAAGCTAATTTCCTCTCAGTAGCTGTTACAGCACTGTGTTTTGGATTTGGAATCAGAACAGTGTTGGTAACACACTGATGTTTTGGTTTTTTGCCAAGTTGTGTTTATCCTAAGTAAAGGACTATTTTTTTTTCCCTTGTCTAATGCTCTGTAGTGGAAGGGAGCATAGCTGGGAGCAGTGACCCAAACTGACCAAAGGGATATTCCACACCATAAGACTATCATGCCCAGTATATAAAGTGTGAGGAGTTACCTGGAAGCACAACTGATCTGGGATTCGAAAGGAGGGCCTGTCATCAGTCAGGAGGTGGTAGGCAATTGCATTTTGCATCACTTGTTTGTCATCACTTGTTTGTTTCCTTTTCATTACTATTACTATTTACCATTATTATTGTAATTTATTTAATTTTAAATTAATAAACGGATCTTATCGCAACATACAAGTTTTACCTTGATTCTCATCCCCATTTCATGGAGTGAGGGTAAGAGAGTGAAGGGTTGAGCAAGTGGCTGCTTGATGCTTAATTTCCATTTGGGCTTAAATCACAACAGCTTCTTATAGTTAATGCCAGCAGGTGAAAACATTCTTCTCTGTCTTTGTGCTTTTAACAACACACTTCTGCCAAAAGCAAGGAAAACATAGTTTGCTTGCAGAGTATTTTCTCTCCTATCATTACGAGAAAATCATCAGCATTGAATGACATGCTCAGACACATAGTGTGATTTTTTGGAGTTCTCCTGGGCAGGGCCAGGAGTTGGATTCCATGATCCTTGTGGGTCTCTTCCAACTCAGGATATTCTGATTCCATGAAAACACATTTTGTTTTGCTTTGGCTTGGGTATTTTTGTTTTGTCAGCAGTGTTACAAATAACAATGTGTTTGTGGTAGTTGTAGTTTCCTCTGTTTTCAGGGTAAATCCTGGTGTTTCTTGAAGACAGTCTATTTGATTAGGTGGATCTAGCCTGCTCTTGAGAAAAGTTGGGAGGGCACGGGGGAGGAGATTTTTGTGTCTTCAACACCCTGCGAGAAGCAGATCTCAGAGATCACTGGTGCATGACGCTGCTTGACAGGGGCACAATGCCAGGCTCTGCCTCAAGCCATGCCTTCACTTGGGCCACACTGCCAGGACATACTGTTCTCATTTAGATATCCAGTGATTCTGCAGGTGGAAAACAAAATAGAAAGCTTTCTTTTCTTGGCTTTGATTCCAGGTCTCTGCTCATGACTCAAAGAAGACATGATTTCTTTAGCTTTTTGGTAGCCCTCAGCGTTTTTTCCCTGCTACAGGTGAAAGAACTAGACAAGCCTGGCTCTCATTGATGTCTAACTGCTTGTGGCTGCCCTGCAGAGATGCTTTTTCAAATAGATAGAGGAAGGAATGTGAGGTTGGTTGCATCTTTGATGAAGGTAACTGAGTGCATCTGCTATTCCTAAATGCCATTTGCCAGCATTGGCCTATTCTGTAATCTCTTGCCATTCCAGCACTCTTTGAAGCATCTCCATCACTGCAGGCTCCTTCTCAACAAGTTCAATATTTTCTGTATGTTAAAGGTACTTGTCTAAGTATTTGGAGGGTATCAGTATTAGGTTTCTTTTGGTGAAGTGATTAAGTGTATCAGAGAAAGGCACAGAAAATGTCCAAAATAAAAATCAGCCAAACAGCAACCAAATAACTAGTCTTCATATCAGGCCTTCAAGACAGGAAAACTTGGGCTTGCAGGAATTGCTATCAAAAGCAGAGTCTATGGCTCAGAACTCCCCTTGTCAGGGGACAAGACCTGAGATCAAACCTAAGGAAAAGTAGCTGATCATGTCTGTATCTTACCAGCTAGTCAAAATACAAAGGCAGCATTTTGCCCAAGAACAGTGCCTTGCTCATGCCAGCATGGTCTGTGTACGACTGCACAAAATTTGCTGCACAAAATTTGAACCATGACTACGAGACATTTGACATACTCTGCACTGCTGAACCTAGGGGAATATAGCAGAAACATAACAAAGATGTCGATGCCAGATGCAAGCTGAGCTGTGGGGGATTCAGCTAAACTCTTAGGCAATGCTGGGCTTCTTATACAACTAACAATCTAGGCAAAAGTGGGAAATAATATAGAGATGTAAGCATACATGCAAATACAGAGTGAACGATATTTGTGGTGCATTCTGCTTATTCAAGACATGACCTAATAAATGAGGAATTGGAAGAAGCAAGGGAAAGATTAAAGCAGCAGTGATAGGAAAGTCATTCTTGCAAAAGTTGACACACTTCCACCTGGGCATTTGGCAATGATTCATGATTTAATTGTATTCAAACTTGTCAAACAAGTTTATTAAAAAACCTAGCAGTACCTCCTATCTTATAATTAGACATTTACTGTCAGAGCAGGCTTTTAGGAGAGGACTGAAATCACACAGAAGACCAGACTTCCTCTTTCCAGAAGAACAAGGACACCACTGAAAAACTGTGCATTAAAAAACACAAACAAAACAAACAACAAAAAACCAACAACAACAACAAAAAACCACACACACAAAAAAACCCACAAAAAACCCAAACCAAAACAAAAAAACAACCACCACCACCACCACCACCAAAAAAAACACAAAACAACAACAACAAAAACCCCAAAACAAAACAAACAAACAAACAAAAAACAACAAAAAAGTAAAGAAAACATGAAAGTTTCTTTTGGTCAACAAGTCAAATGGACAGTGGAGACCGATGGCACAACTGAGGTAGGTATATACATGTACCAGCAGAGGAACTGGCAGAGCTTTTGCTTTATGAGTGGTATTACAGGTAATTCCTGAAAATTCAAACTTTAGAAGCCAGGTGATATTTACAGAGAGAAGGTTTATTTGCTCAGAAATACAAGGCTGGAAGATGATCTCAGGAAGTTCTTTACATTTCTGATGTGTTTTTTAGATTCCCCACAGAATGCTGTAGTGGGCATGTGTGAAGATGAAGATCTGAAAGTTTCAGAAATATGAACAGAAGAAGAGAGCTGAATGTTGATGATGGTATGTAGGAGTGAGCATCAGCACTTTCACACTGCTTAGATGTTAGAGTGGAAGCAGCATTGGGAATCTATCAAGAGATAAAGAGTAGGAACAGAGAAAAACTAAGAGGGAAGTGAAAGGACTCAGTTTTGACAGTACTAGGCCATATCTTTAAAGCATGTTTAATGGTGAAACTTCACTTATGTCAGCAGAACTTATCTCATTTCCCAAAAACTGAGGATCTTAAACTGCCTGAAAGCAATATAGGTTAGAAAGTGGAGACTGTAAGGACAGAAAAACTGCAACAGGTTGCTGAGGTGAGCAAGCTATTCCAGAGGTATTAAAAAATATTAAAGAACAGGTTAGACAAACTAGTGTCAAGAGTGACAGACTTGGGTGTGCCTCAGCCTACCATGGGGCAGGAATGTGATCAGAGGCTTCTGCTCATGTAGTTTGAAGAAATGGGATTCAAATGGGGATGAAGACATGACAGTTTGGTTTAGCATCGGATGGCTTGATTCCTGAACTTTTCAAGCACAGCAAGGATACTTTATGTCAAGGCAGACTAAAGCCAGTAACCAGAATAAAAAGTTGTCCTCCGCTACGGATCTTGACCTGTGGAAATCCTTGCCTGTATTTTGCCCCATAGTGACTTAAGAGCTGGCAACAAAGTCCTTTGCTTCATTAGGCACTAAAATCTTCCTTAAAACAAAGAAAATCTAGACTGCCAACAACTCAAAATAATTTGTTGTGATTGGATAGTCACATCTGAGAATGACTGGAAAAGCAAATGTGATGGAGACGAGAACAATAGCAACATTCAGATGAAAGTCCAACAGTTTTTGATACAGATTTTGTGAAGACCTTCTTTGAAAGCCACATGCACACACACACATACGCACATGTCATTGGGAGGTAACACTAATACTCATGTGGAACGAATTTTTTATACAATGCCAGGAATTTGTATTGTTTCAGAGAAATACAGTTCTTTTTTATAAATCAGGAGAATGCAAGCTGTTTTTCTCTGAGAGAGTTTGTTTTGCCTGAATGATTGTTCCAATTGAATTGTGAGAACTAGAGGAGGAACAGAAAAGCTTAATTTTTTTCATAGACATGCACAAGTTCAGACACATGCAATTCAGAATAGGTAGTTGGATTTCAAGCATAACTGTGTCCCAGTTCTGACAATCAAATATTTGTACCAAGTTGTCAAAGTGTAAAATACACACCCTGCAGAAAAAAATCTGTTACAAAGAACAGTTAAGGGAGATGTTGAGGAAGTAACAGAGAGGAAAAGGAAGATAGCCAGTTTTTTGAATTGATTTATTCTGTTTTAATGCATCTATTTCCAGGGATCCCGACCATACAGGCCTGCATTTACACTGTATTTTCTTCATCAAAAAAAACCTTGAAGTCACAAAGGCTTGAGTCACGCAGATCAGGTCAGGATCAAACAGGGTGTTTCAAATCCCAGGTTTTGCTCTCTCCCATTTCATATAGAATAGGTAGTTTTGTGCTTCAGGTGTGACTTTCTTCATCTATATGGAAATCTTTGTTTGAGTGGTTTTTCTGTGATGTCTTCTTCCAAGATATCACTAAAATAAATTAGTGCAAGCTGGCGTATATCAGAGATAAAAGAAGACATAAAAACTATAGTAGGTAATTGTAGACAAAAGGTTTAAATCAGACTGAACTTTATAATTGCTTACAGTTCAAAGCTTCATTACCAACACTGGTTTTGTAGGATAAATTTCACATCTTTATTCTGACAAAGCCTAATCTGGGAATAAGTGAAAAGGATAACTACACTATGAATAGATGGGAATTCACCATATCAACTGTATATAGTCTCCTGCTTGACCGAGTGAACAGTTGTCCCAGTTTAAATGAGACAAGGGTCTTCTGCTGAGGATGGATTAGGAGGAAAAGACCCAAACTTCTTTTCTAAGCAATTATAAATCCGAAATTAAGAGGCTGCGATTGAAGGAAAAACAAATTATGGAAAAGGGAAAACAAACAAAAAAAAATAACAGCCCTTTATTAAAGGTATGTGTGTATTAACAGGAACATGAAAAAAAAAAAAAACAAGTGAAACAACCAAGCAATACTCCTATACCCACCAATAATCCCCTTCAAGAACAAAAATCGATAAACCGGCAAAAGGAAAATTGAATAGGTCAATCTTTTGTACCCTTTGGTGCAGTTCCAACCACAGTCAGCAGGGGGCGCCGTCAGGTCACTGGAGATGTAAAACTTGTAATGTCCTGTACCATTCACCAGGTGGCACTGTTGGGTCACTGGAGGAGTAGAGCTTGTAATGTCCAGTGCCCATCACCAGGTGGCGCAGTGGGATCCCGGTCACTGCCACACGGGATGGGGAAAGGGGAAAAAAACAACACCCCCCAGGGTATATGGGAGGAAAAAAAACAAAGAAAGAAAAAAAAAACAAACCCAAACTCGATTCCCCTTCCCTTCCCACACTGAAAAAAGGGGGGGGGGGGGGGGGGAAGAAAAACAACCCAATAAAACGGAAAAGTTCTCCCAATGGAAGAAAACTCACAAACTCCAGCTGGTTGGGGTTCTCTGTAAACAGGGCCTGCAGCCAGCAACAGCTGAGCAGAAAAGCAGCAGCCAAAAAACTCCCCTCTGACAGGAAACAAAAAAGGAACCAGCGTGTCTGCAGCTCGCAGCAGCCTCTGCTCCTGGGCAGAGAGAGTGAGCTCCCCCCCCAGTCTCCCCCCCCTTCCAGTCACTCCTTCGTTGCTAGGAGACTAATCTTTCGGCCATTAGTGACCAGGCCGATTCTTTTGTTCACCTGATGGCTCATCCACAGAGCACACACGCAGGGGGGAAGGGAAAGAAAAATTCCTTGCTGAAATCAGAACTATGACAACGGTCAAGCCCTTTAGATAGCCTGATGGAAAAATAAGGGAAGTGTTTAGGGAAGAACAGTGTAGCCCTGGGCTCCATATGGCTCTTGGCTATCAAGAGGTTCCTAGAGATTTTGACTGGGCAGAGATCTTCCCTTTGAGTAGTGAGTCCAAGACATGGAACACAGAGACTGGACCTTGCTACTCCTCCTCTTTGTTTTTCTCTGTGCTCAGATTGTAGATTCTGGGCCTTGGTTCTTCTGCCTGGTTATGCTGCCAGCCCACACCTCTGTCCAGCTTTGGTGTGGAGACCAGCTGGTAAAGCCCACTTCAATGAGGCACTCATCCCATTTAGACCTCGCTCACTAGCACCAGTAAAGAAAATCCACAGTTCTTACACACACCTTTGGCCCCCTGAGGAGCCTCAGGACATTCTTCTGCAGGGCTTTTTCTGTGCTCTGAGAAGCACACAATGTCCAATTATTTCAGACAATTTCCTCCTCAGCCAGGGCTACCTATGTGGTTTTAAACCAAGAGGACAAAAAGCCTTCAAAAAGACTGGCTCAAGTGGGTAAGATGATCATTTCTTTCAGCTGAGAGCCCTGACTTCTCCAAACAGCACTGGGAAGAGAGAGAGCAGCACAACCTAGGTGGCAAGGGTGGCACCTGAGGTTCTTCTCCTGCTCAGATGCACTTCCACATCTGTTCATCCTTCATTGCTTAGTGCAGTGGGTTTATGTGAGCAAAAAGGAAAAGGTTTGTGTTGATTCCTTGGTTCCCTTTTCCTGGGCTGTGCAACCTGACAGTGACATTTTCCTTCCCTGCTTGTGATCTCCACCAATACTGACCCCAAATCCCCACCACGTACTTCTTGCAACCAGCGCAAATTAACCAGTGTGGAAGGAATGCTAAATATCAGTAGGGCTTCTAGGCTAGCAGCTCATGCACAAAGAAAGAAAAAAAAATGAAAATAAAAGAGAGATTTTCTGCTTTCAGTAGAGTATTACTCAGTTGTAAGTTATGTACTTCTGAGTTTTTTTTGCTCCCCTGCCAAGACTTTCCGAGACGGAAAATCAGGACAGATACATGAAAATAAGAATATAGATTATTATATAGAATAGGAAAAAAAAATCATATCCTAGATTGACCATAACTCCCCTCACTGTAGTTTACCTGTTTGACTTTTTCCCAGTGACAACAACAGAAGCTATGTGCTAAACTGTATTCAAAAAATTGTTAACTCCAGAGTATTTCCATTTTCTCCCTTGTTTTGTCCTGTTGTGTAACTGTGTGTCAGGCCGGGAGCCAGAGCTGACATCACATTGCAGAGGACTGCCCTATGTCTTGCATAATCTTAATAGGACAGCCACTTGGAAAGTGTTTATGTGCCATTATGTGCCATTGCTCCTCTAGCTACTCTACTGCATTAGGGGAGCAGAGTCATTATAGACTAAGCAGAAGGATTAATTGCATTTGTGTCATTGATGTCCACTGTAAGATATTATGGTAGGCCCCAATACTTCAGGTGCTGTTCCCATTCTCCTAGAAGCAAACCTCTAGCTTTGTCAAGTGATTGCAACTGACTGCAGCATTGTTGCATTTTAATCCTGAGGTTTTATTACCTCAAAATGGTTGATGATTACTCCATGGGTTATCATCAGAAAGATGCCCAGCATCATATGGATTAAGTGTCTGCATGACAGCATCCCTGTTTGCAGTGGTGTGCTGCTTACTGGGCCCAAACCCTCTAACATACTTGTTCTTTGCTGATTGTAATCTATGTTACAGTATGTGGTAGCAGACTGCAAAAATATTAGTGTTAGGGAACTAGGAATGGAGATAAGTGCATGCATGCTGCTCTGCTTGAAAAAATGTATCTTTTTCCTCCCTCTTCCTACTGTGACACTTCTTGCTGGACACTGATGCACTCTCCTGCTCTGGAATGGGCAGAGCTAGGTAGACACTGACTGTAGCACATGCTGCTTTCCACATCTTACTGCTAGGATGAGTCCTGAAGCAAATTAATACTATTAAATCCTGATGCAAAATAAGAGCTGCCAGCCTGTGTCTTCCATTACAGATGCACAGAATCAACCAGGTTGGAAAAGACCTCAGAAATCATCAAGTCCAACCTTTGACCTAACACCACCTTGTCTACTAGGCCATGGCACTAAGTGCCACTTCCAGTCTCTTCTTAAACACCTCCAGGAACAGTGAATCCACCACCTCCCTGGGCAGACCATTCCAATGCCTGACTACCCTCTCTGAAAAGAATTTCTTCCTAATATCTAACCTAAACCCTGCCTGGCACAGCTTAAGACTGTGCCCTTTTGTCCTACTGCTGGTTGCCAGCAAGAAGAAACCAACCATCACCTTGCTCCAGCCTCACCTCAGATAGCTGTAGAGAGCAATAAGGTCTTCCCTGAGCCTCCTCTTCTCCAGGCTAAACAACCCCAGCTCCCTCAGCCTCTCCTCACAGGACTTATCCTCCAGTCTCTTCACCAGCCTCATTGCCCTTCATTGGACACTCTCCAGCATCTCAATGTCCTTCCTAAATTGAGGGGCCCATAGCTGGACACAGTACTCAAGGTATCCTAGCTAGTGCCGAGTACAAGGCAGAATCACTTCCTTGCTCCTGCTGGCCACACCGTTCCTGATCCAGGCCAGGCTGCCATTGGCCTTCTTGGCCACCTGGGCACACTGCTGGCTCATGTTCAGCTTCCTGTCAGTCCAAACTCCCAGGTCCCTTTCTGCCTGGCTGCTCTCCAGCCACTCTGTGCCCAGCCTGTAGCGCTGCAGGGGGTTGTTGTGGCCAAAGTGCAGGACCTGGCACTTGACCTTGTCATACTATAGGATTCAGCTCATTTATCCAGTCTGTCCAGGTCCCTCTGCAGAGCTCTCCTGCCCTCCAGCAGATTGACACTCCCCCCCAACTTGGTGTCATCTGCAAACTTGCTAATGGTGGACTCAATCCCCTTATTCAGATCATAAGTAAAAATATTAAATAGAACTGAGCTCAGCACTGAACCCTGGGGAACACCACTGGTGGCCGGCTGCCAGCTGGATGCAGCCCCGTTCACCAGCACTCTCTGGGCCCGGCCCTCCAGCCAGTTCCTAACCCAGCACAGAGTGCCCCTGTCCAAGCCATGGGTTGCCAGCTTTTTCAGGACTATGCTATGGGAGATGGTGTCAAAGGTTTTGCTAAAGTGCAGACAGACACATCCACAGCCTTCCCCTCATCCACTAGGCAGGTCACCTGATCATAAAAGGAGATCAGGTTGGTCAGACAGGACCTGCCCTTCCTAAACCCGTGCTGGCTGGGTCTGATCCCTTGTCGATCCCATGAGTGTTGTGTGATTGCACTAAGCATGATCTGTTCCATAACCTTGCCAGCTTCCAATTATTTGAGACTCCCTAGTGAGACAGGACTGGTGATAAATGACGGAGAGCGGCTTGATGAGCTCTTCTGCCAGTTCCCTCATCATCCTAGGATGGATTCCATCAGATCCCATAGACTTGTGAGGATCCAAGTGACTCAGCAGGTTGCAAACTTTCCTCCTGGATAACACAGGGACTATTCAGCTCCCTGTCACTGTCTACCTGCCCAGGAAGCCAGTTGTCCTCAGGACAACCTGTATTCTTGTTGAAAACAGAGGCAAAGAAGGTGTCCTCATCTTTGGTAACTATGTTCCCCTCCATGTCCAACAAAGAATGGAGGTTTTCCTTGCCCCTCCTTTTGTTACTGATGTATTTATAAAAACACTTGCTGTTGTCCTTAACAGAAGTGGCCAGATTAAGTTCAATTTGTGCTTTTCTGTGGAAGGAACATGATGGATACATGAGCAATTTATATTGTGTTCTGTAGTTTTATAAACTTTAATATAGCTTTATAGATATTGTAAATTGTAAGTGCCAAGATAGCTGCGAATTTCCTAGCTAGAACAAAAGGAAATCTGTGCCAAGAAGAAGATGGGGTTTGATAAAGTAAATAATTATCTTATTCTGCCTAGATACCTGTTATAAACCAATTATATGTGTATTTGTAATGTATGTTTACATCTGGACAGTAGCTTGTAACCAATTGTATGCATCTAGTCACGAGACCTTGTATAAAGAAACTATAAAAGGTCACAACTCTTTTAATAAAGCGTATATATTGGAGATCTTATAGATTGTGTGCATATGTTACCCGAGCCCTTCCGTCAACACTTTTCCCTCTCGAATTTTCTTTATACATGACCTAATTACATTCCTAAACACTCCATGAGTTGTTTGCCTTTTTTTCCAAAGGTGATAGACTCTGTTTTTTTTCCTAATTTCCTGCAAAATCTCCCTGTTCAGCTAGGCCAGTCATCTTACCCATTGTCTCACCTTTCGGCACACTGGGACAGCCTGCTCCTGTGCCTTCAAGATTTCTTTCTTGAAGCACGTCCATTCTTCCTGGATGCCTTTGTTTTCGAGGGCTGTTTCCCAAGGTACTCTCTGAACCAGCCTCCTGAATAGGCTGAAGTCTACCACATCTCCTACCAGCCCTTCTCTGTTTGTAAACATCAGGTCTAATGTGGCCCCAGCCCTGGTAGGTTCACTTATCAGCTGCAACAAGAAATTATCCTCCATATACTCTAGGAATCTCCTAGACTGCCTCTTCTCTGCTGTGTTGTGTTCCCAGCAGACATCTGGCAGGTTAAACTCACCCACAAGAACAAGGGCTGGTGATTTTGAAACCTCCACCAGCTGCTTGTATTATAATTCATTACCCTCATCATCCTGATTAGGTGATCTGTAACAGAGTCCCACTAGGATATCAGCCTTATTGGCCTTCCCCCTGATTTTGATCCACAGGCACTCAACCTTATTGTTACTGACTCCAAGTTCTAGAGAGACGCTCTAACATATAGAGCCACCCCTTCATCTCTCCTGCCTTGCGTATCCCTTCTGAAGAGCTTGTAGCCATCCATGGCAGCACTCCAGTCATGCGAGTCATCCCACCACGTTTCTGTGATGGCGACCACATTGTAGCTTTCCTGCTGCATGATGGCTTCCAGCTCCTCTTGTTTGTTACCCATACTGTGTGCATTGGTGTACATGCACTTCGGCTGGGCTGCTGATACCACTCCTAACCCTGACCCTTAGGCTCTTCTCTGGAGAGGCTGGTTTCAACCCCTTCCCCCTTCAAACTTAGTTTAAAGCCCTCCTGATCAGTCCCACCAACTTATATGCTAGAGTCCTTTTGCCCTTGCTAGATAGATGAAGCCCAACTGACTCTAGCAGGCTAGGTACCGTACATTTTACCCCATTATCTAAATAAAAAAATTTTACTGGTGGCACCAATCCTTTAGCCACCTATTGATAAAATGGGTTTTCCTACTCCTCATTCAGCCTTGCTACTACAGGAATTGAGGCAAACACCTCCTGTGCTCCTGTCCCATCAACGAATCAACCCAAAGCCTTAAAGTCCTTTTTAATTGCCCTGTTACCTCTTTTATTGATCTCATCACTACCAACCTGTAGTACCAACAGTGGGTAATAATCTGAGGGCCAAATTAGCTTGGGAAGTTTCCTGCTAATATCCCTCACCCCAGCCCCAGGAAGGCAGCAAACTTCCCTGTGGAATGCGTCCGGTCGGCATATAGGACCTTCAGTTCCTCTCAGAAGGGAATCACAAACTACAACTACCCTCCTTTTTTTTCTTAATAGTTGCAGTTGTGACCCATCTAATAGATCGGGTGCAACTGGGAGACCCTCCAGATAGATCTTTTCTTTTGTCATCTGCCTGACTCTCAAGATTGAGGGCCTCATTGGAAGGGCCTCATTAGCGCTGCCCTTGCCATTGAAAGGAATGATTAAGGATGTGGTCATGGACATGAAACATTCCACTTTCTTGCAATTCTTGCAATGAAGGAAGTGACGTGCATTTACCTTCCTGGCCTTTACATGTTTTTTGGTGATAGGACACATGCACCTTCCGGTGTATTAGAGGTAGATAGGACATTTTTCAGAAGGAAAAAAAAAAGAGGGAGTGGGGGGGAAGGTAACAGAGAATTTTCCACCAGTTGAGATGAGGCTCAAGCCTCTACATCCTTCACTAAAATTTGTCTCCTTTTACAGGTACAGATGAATTTACTCTGAATAGTATCAAGAGAAAAATTACTTCCAGGTTTTTTTGTGTCCCGTCTTATTTAGCAGAGTGATGATGGTAATTTTACGATATTAAACAAGATGTAAAAATTTTCTGTCTCATTCTCTTTCTTTATTGTATCTAAACATTTAGAGATGGCAAATACCAGCATTTATAAGGGGAAGATTTCTTTTGGTAAATTTGTTCCTGCTGACAAGCCCTCAAAAGGAAGATCTCTCCTAAAAACTTGGAGTGAGATACTTCAATTATACTTTTAGGCTGAGAGAGAGGAATTCTGCCTTGCTGCAGAAACCTTTCACATCCTGCAGGCTGTTGCCATTCTGCTTCCAGCAATTTTCACTTTCTCAGCAGAGTAAGTTGGGGCAAAGAAAAATATAAGGCAATGCATTCCTCCAGCATGTCCCTCCATTTCCTCTTTTCTGGCCACAACATTTCTTCTGTGGCAGGACAAAGAAAATGCTTTTAAAATGGATGAATTACCACACTATAAGTAATCAGTTCACAGAACAACAGTTTGCCCCATGGATCCTGATGATTTTATAACCATCTCAGTCACTATAAAAGGTCATACCACCAAAAAAACCAAACAAACACGGAATAGCTTTTGTTTAAAGAGCTCTTCCTTAAACTGGTTACCCACAATGGTGTAGAGGATTTACAGGGCATTAAGTATCCAAACAAAGTACTCCAGGCTCAGTAATTTTCAAATAGCAGCTGATTTTAATTTTTTCTTTGGCATTCATACACACATCCTATTGCAAGCTTGATTCATTTCTTTTTGCACTGGAAAAAATATTAAAGCTGGAATGCAAAGTTAAGAAAGTGGGAATTCATACATTGTGTGCATATATGGTTTAGTGATGTATGCCATTTGTACACATCACTTACTGGGGAAGTTAAATCACTTTTGGATACAAATTTTAGCAACTGCTTCCAAAACTCCATTGACTTCCAAACTTTGAAGTTACATTCTCCACAGCCTGTTATTGGAATATTTCTTGCCAGCTCAAAGCACCATTTTCTGAAGCAAAGATTTTTCTTCTTTTGCTCTGCGGGCTGCAAAATGATGGTCTTTACTTGCACTTAGAGACTGGCTCCCACAAACTGGAACTGTCTTCTCTCTGCTAGGAACACAGTATCTCTTGTGCGTTGAAGGTTTTTATTTTGTTTTTAATTTTCATACTTCCTTCATCATCAATGATAAAAACTAATGTGGTGTTCTTCTCTGTACAAACAGGAGCTCAATCGTTTACAAAGTTATTAGGGAAGCCTTGGAGTTGTGGACAGGCACACAAGTCTCTGTCAGTCTCAGCACACTACTGTTCCTTTGTGGTGGGTGCCTAATACAATAGTGACACAGAATTTACATGACAAAGGAATTAAAATGTATCTTTGTCTCTGACTTCCAGATGACTGAAGAGCAAGTTTCAATAACATGAGCCATGATGCATGTACTAGTTTGCAAAAATGCCTCCTGGGCAATGTCACTGGGAGGAACATCCTTTCAGGCTGTTCCCTACACCAGGGTACAAACTGGGCACCATAGGAGCTAGTGGTCTCTCTGCATTGGGAAGCTGTGATTCCCACTAAATCTGCTGGTTCAGATGTGGGTCTGTTACAGTTGCTCTGGCTACTGTTGATCCCTTGGTCCCCTCATGCCATTCATATGAACAACCATCAGATGGTGAGCAGCCTTAGGCTGGTAGGGCCAAGCAAGCCCCTGTGCTGGCATTGTCCGAGAGGGTGCTTAGCACCTTGTAGTCATCTTCTCTAGAGCTTGCTGAACTTGGTGGTCTCCTCAGCACACCAGAAGTCCTTCTCCAGAGATGTGCTTTCCACCAACAGCTCAGTTAGTGAGAGAGTAATTTAAAATCTTATCTGCCATTCCTCTGTTAGTGTCTCTCTGTTGTGTCCAGACACCCTTGCTCCATGCTTCCATAGCTCTTGCCAAACATTCAGACTTTTTAGTGCATTTCCCCTTGTTCCTATTATTAAAAAAAAAGAAAAAACAAAACAAAAAAACTAAAAAGCCCACCCACACACACACACGCACACGCACACACACACGCACACACACACAGAAAAACACACAAAAAACCCCCCAAACAAAAACAAAACCAAACAAAAATATAGATGATGTAAAGAGTGCCTCTCTAGGGGAACTGATCTTTACTCAGCAACCATTGTCGCTGTAACTATCCCAATGGCGTTTCATGTGCTTGTGATTAAGCAATTATGAATTACCAGGAACAGAGTAAATCAACCCTTTTATCTCCACTAACAGGATATTTCCTGTAAGCATTTCTGCCAAAAGAACATAGGGGAAAGATGAGATGATTTTGCATGTTACGTAAGTGTGTTTATTTTGGGAGCTGGCAACATTGTGTGTTGGACAAAGCTACCTCTGCTCCAGCTCCAGCATGGGCACCCAGCTCCTGCCCCACATGGTCCGGTGACCAGACCTGCACGGCAGCCAACAGCTAGGTGAGGTGGATGTCAACTGCAGCTGTTGAGCTCTGCTCAGCAGCAGGGAAATCAGTTTCAAAGATGCTAAGCAGACAAAGTTCCTCGGGCTCAGTTGGATGGCTACACTTTCTGAAGGCACTTTGTTTGCAGAGAGATGGATTTTGGAGCTCTTCTGAGCTTTGCTGTGCAGATGAAAGAGGAAAGAGACCACCCAAGCTCTCGCTTGCTCTGTGTTCAATTAGGTTTTTCACTGAGACGTTAACACTGCAGTATGAATTTCCCACTGATTGATCTCTTAATGTAAATGAGCTATGGTTTTAAACTTATACCACACATACTTTTTTTTTTTTCCCTTGGAGCTGTTCTTCCCTATATTCAGTGTTCAGAGTGTGCTTTCTCTCCAGCTCGGATCTGTCACACCATTACACTTGAGGGCCTGCATTATCCTTATTCTATAAACATCCCTGAGATGGCCATTTGCCTCAAAATGTCTGTATTTATTTATTATTTTTCCTGTCTCTCCTCTTACACTATTTGAAAGACTCTGAAAAGTCCCAAGCAGCTTTTTCCTCTTGTTCCTCCGTGTTTTTACTCAAAGATAAATAATGCAGGATATGTGTGACATTTTTCCATTTATGTCTACAAAGGTATGATTGCCGGTAATGGTGATGCTTTGAGCAAGCTGAGATTCATTCATGTATTATAAAATTTGACTTTGAAAAAAGAGATTGTCCTTTTTTGTATGTAATATACGCGTCTAGTTTGGAATATTTCTTTTGTTCGTGATTTACATGCTCCCTATTAGCTTTTCAGATCTTGATAAGGAACTTTATGTCCTTCATCTGGAGGAATAGCCACCTGGGGCCTAGTGTGTCACTTTTCCAGAGCCAAACTGCCAGTTGAACAGAGCTTTTGGGATCTGTAACAGTAGAAAACCAATAAATATGGTAGAGGTCATTAACAGTCCAAGAGCTCTACATGAGGCCTAGATTGTTTTAGCCTATTTATTAGCAACAGTTATACCTAAGAAAGTGGACCTGATATAGGAACTTAAGGAGAATAAACTTTAATGACCATCTTCCAAAGTAGACTGGGTCAGTTCTTCACAGCCCAAAATCTCACCCTCGAAGTCTAATTTCTGTGTGCTTAGAGAAACAGAAGAAGATAGATAAAATGCTAGAAATTTTGAGTAATATTATAGTTGTATTCTTTAAAAATGAAACAACAAATACAACTTTTTAAACTTGATGTTTGCATAAAGCTGAATTTTTCCTTAGTCAAGTAGGGTATTTTAGAACATTGCTGTTTAACATCTAATCACATTAAAATTGCAACTTCATAATAAATATTTATGATGACAGTAGCTCATGAATTTTGAGATTATTTCTATTAAAGTAACATAATAACTGTCACTTCTGTTTTCTGTATGAAATCTATAAAGAAAGTCCTTCAGGTAGAACTGAAGATATGTAAATTCTTGCTGTCAAGAATAAATCCAATTGCAGGTGGGTATGTAGGTTTTAAAATAACAATCCCATTTGTTAGATTAAAATTATCCTTTGGTGAACCGCACATCTACTTATTGTACTGTGCAACTGTACAATAATTTGTACTGTGCTTTCTTTTGCATAGCCTTAGAAGGTGATTGCAAATAATGTCAAATCAATGATCAAGAACAATAAGCTTTTCTTCAGAATAAGAATGTTTGAAAAGATTGCCACAAGTTGCAACAGCTATCTCTGCTCAGCAGCTGCAGAGGTGAAGTCAGTTTTGTGCTCTCAAACAAGGATTTTTATAAAATTCTCTTAGGACAAGAAGTGTGTGTGCAGGAGCACCATGATATTTTTACTTTAATCAATAGAGTGTGCCCAAGAAATCCTCTGAAAGTTATCATCTTCTCCTTTAAGAGGCTCTGTAGACCAGTTAATTTCCTTTATTCCAAATTTCAGAGGCTGTCATCATTTATCTATTTGCCCTTTGGATCGCAGATAAAAAATCTGCACAGTTTACAAACTACTGGACATGAAGTTCCTCATCTAAACACAGAAACCACAGTACTTTGAGTCTCTCAAGGCTATTCATTTGCCCTTTGGAGGCATTTATTGCATCTTTTAATTTCTCTCTGTTTCCTCCATCTCACAGTTTGGATTCAAATACTTCATCTAATAAAGATATCTAAAGAAATTTAGCTCTCTTGAAGTCTGGGAGCAACAAAATCAACATATGAGGGTGAAGTCTGAAGTGAACAAAAGAACGAAAACTCAGCATGTTACAGCAAAGATGTAATTACAACTATTTTTTTCTGTAGACAGTAAAACTGTTTCAAAAAATCAAAAGACAGTTGCAAATTGCCTTGGTCCTTTCAAGATAAGAAGAAAAGAAAATTACAAACACTTCACTGGAGAATAATGGAATTAGGCAGTTATCAAAAACATGTAATTGAAAACTATCAAGAAAATATACTTGACATCTAAGGCTCTCATGCAGTAGGTTTTTCTGAGCAATAATCTTTATTATATGTAATATTAATTATATGTAAATTCAATTTCATGAGCAACCATCATTGCAAAATGCTACCAAAGGCCAAAGTCAAAGCTGTATCTCTTCTGTCCTGAAGCTGCTAGAGCTTGTGTGAGGGAAGTGTAGCATTGGGATTGCTTTTCCCCTATTTGGGATGACTGAGGAGTGAAGTGATGGCTAGGCCCAAAGTGCACCTTGTACTGCCTTTCTTCTATGGCCAGGCTTGAGCTAAGATCATTTTCAGCCTTCAGGAAGGACCATGCATAATCATGTGAAGGATTCAAGGCTCACTCACTTGAGATCACAGATTGAAATTTAAAAAGAAAGCAAGAGTGTTTTGTCTCAGATATTCTGGATCATTTTATTTAGCTCAAAAGTTTGAACAAAATATTCTGCTCTTTTGGCACTTCCAATTCCATTACGAAGTTTGATAATTTGACTTCTTGTCCAGATGAGGTATAAAACCTGTCATGTCTAAGAAGATATGATTTTGGCTATCCCTACTGAATACAGCATTTGATGGAAAAACTAAGCTGATGTTTCTGTGCGACCCCAAGAGACTGTAATTCCTTTGCAACAGCTCCATGTAGCAATAGTCCACAGTCTGAGCTCTGGACTTTCTGCTTGTTGAGCAGTCCAGAGTTTTCATATATGGTCTTTTTCCCATTTTTCCCATGCAAAAAATGCATGCTAAGTTCCTCCTCTCTGCATCACACTTCTGTCTGCAGCTGCAATCATCCTAGTTGCATCCCGTTGCCTTTGTACCTGGGCAGAGGAAGACAGGGTTCAGTGACATGCAACTGCTACAGATCCCCGATTGTGATGGCTTTTACTGAGATCTCTATACCACCTTTATATCAGTTGTATAGATTGTTACATAGCCGGATACATGTGAATCTCTCTATTCTGATCAACAGCATGGCAAAACCTCTCCCTCAAAAAGAGTAACTTGATGGTTAAAAAAATTACAGAGATGCCCAACTTCATCACAAATTCAAGATTTACTGTTGCTGTTGTTGAAGAACTGTGTGGGAAAAGCAGTCTGGTGCCCTCGAGTTCAAACCTACAGCAGTGCATTCAAGATGTCTGAGCCCTTGAGAGCATTTACTGGTATAGTGAATTAAATTTAGAGCTGTGCAAATCCGGATTTGGATTTAGATTTGTGAGATTCACCTTTGACCTGGCTTTGGATGGAGATTTGGATGCCTGTCTTGTTCAAATATGGGGGCAATGTATATTTTGTGCCACCTTGCAAGATATAGGGAAAGGGTATAATTTCTATGGAAATACTTTACCTGCTGGTTATAAATTCAGGCTATGGCGTCTACTTATGTCTATGTCCCTTCTTTTCTAAAAGATCACACTTAGGTATTTGTGATATGAAAAATTTCAGCTTAATAGCCTTGATGCCAACTGGGAGAATACCATTAAACATTGACAGGTTGTAGACAAAGATCTGAGTAAGTGGATTAATGTATAGACTTCATGCAAACGATAATAGTTTTTCAAACAGCACAACAGACGTGGCTTGTCAAGGAAGATTAGGTTTGCATTGTGATGACTTTGGGGTTTTCTATTTCTTTCATAAGGATAGGGGAAAGTAAAGCTGAGGAGAGAGTTTCTGGATGTCCAGAAAGATGATGGAAAACACTGTGTTAAGAAAGACCTTCCTGGGGTGTTTTAACTGCTGAAGCAAACCCAGCCTTGACACAAGAGATGCCCTCACTGACCAGATGAAGTGAGAAGAACCTCTGTGAGGACTGTGTGTGACCATCACCCTCCAGCTAGTCCTTCCTCCCCATAATTGCTCACACACCTGGGCATCATTGTCAAAAGCTGCATCTCTTTCCTAATCTGGTTTCAAAATACTCCACCACTTCAGCTGTCCAGACTTCCTGTGTTAATGTTTGCCATGACAGGAATTTTCTCTTTAATTCCTTTTTGGGGACACCCTTTCATCTGCAGCAGTGATTACACTGATCATAGCTTCCCGCTGAGCCCTGTCTGTTTGCTAAAAGGAAAATTGCAACAAAAATGGAAAGCCAGCCAAGGTCCTTCCTATATTCAATACAGAGTAACACTATATATAGGCAAAAAGCAAAATAAATAAGACTAAAGTATATACAACAAAATAAACTTCTCTTTCTAAGCAATTATAAATCCGAAATTAAGAGGCTCTGATTGAAGGAAAACAAATTATGGAAAAGGGAAAAATAACAGCCCTTTATTAAAAGATATGTGTGTATTAACAGGAACATGGAAAAAAAGTAAAACAACCAAGCAATACTCCTATACCCACCAATAATCCCCTTCAAGAACAAAAATCGATAAACCAGCAAAAGGAAAATTAAATAGTTCAATTTTTTTGCACCCTTTGGTGCAGTTCCAACCAGCAGGGGGTGCTGTTGGGTCACTGGAGATGCAAAATTTGTAATGTCCTGTACCATTCACCAGGTGGCGCTGTTGGATCACTGTAGGAGTAGAACTTGTAATGTCCAGTGCCCGTCACCAGGCGGCGCTGTGGGATCCCTTGTCACTGCCATGTGGGATGGGGCAAAACAATACCCTCCTGGTAGGTCAGAGGGAAAGGAAAAAAAACAAACCAAAACCCCAAAAGAACAACTCAGTTCCCCTTCCCTTCCCACACTGGGAAAGGAGAGGGAATGGGGGGGGGAAGGGGGAAGGAAAAAAAAATAGCAATAAAACAGAAAGTTCTCCCAATGGAAGAAAACGCACAAACTTCAGCCGGTTAGGATTCGCTGTAAGCAGGGCCTTGCAGCCAGCAACAGCTGAGCAGAGAGCAGCAGCAAAACTCCCCTCCGACAGGAAAGAAAAGAACCAGGCAGTGTCTGCAGCTCGCAGCAGGCTCTGCTCAGGGCAGAGAGCTGAGCTGACACCCAGCCCCACCTCCTTCCAGCCACACACACCAGCCCCCTCCCAACTCCTCCCCCTTCGTTGTCAAGGAGACTAATCTCTCGGCCATCAGTGGACCAGGCTGATTCTTTTGTTTACCTAATGGCCCATTCACAAGGCAGGGGAAAGGGAAAGAAAAAATTCTTTGCTAAAATAAGAACTACGACACCGACTTTAGGAGTTCAAAAGCACCTCCTGGAGCACATCAGTGCCCATCAGCCTCCAGCACCATACCCTTTTTGCCCACTCTGACTGAACTACCACCCTCCAGCCACAGGATAGGGGGTTCAGAATGGTATCAGTGCTCTCTGAGGATGCAGACATATCCCTTTCACCACCACTGTGATATTTTTTTGGACTCACCTGCCATTGACTCAGTCTGCATTGAGATCTTGAGCACTACGAGGTCCCAGCAGTGGCTTTGCAGCTGTGCTGAGCAGGAGAAGGCACTTGCACCATGTGAAGGGGACCATACATTGTCCAGGCCTTTGTCTGCTCAAACACCACAGCCCCGCCACATGGACTTCTCACTACTCCATACAATCTTTTCTCTATTGCTGCTTTGCCTACGCATTGTTATACTGTTATTACGTAATATTCTCTACATATTGATATATCAAAACACTGTAATTATAGGCTCCAGGTCAAACTGCAGTTAAACAAAAACACAGCAGTGATGGCCAGGTTTCCCAGTGGCAGTTTCCCATGCAGTGTGAATTTGTGTATCTTGGGGAAACACAGAAGGAGAAGGTGGTAATTAAGAGCCTGGTCATACATATAGGCATTTTGATGGCTTTTCAGAGTCAGAGAACTCCATGAATCCACTTTAGCTGAAGATCTGCACCTGTTTCATCCAGGAAACAAGACAGAAAAAAGGATATACAAAAAGTGCGTGAAAAGAGCAGCACATTGAAATTATACCCTTCTCCACCTATGCATGCAAAGGGACAATGCCAAACTTGAGACCATGTTCCCCTCACGTCTTTCTCCCCTTCCCAAAGCTGATGTGAGAGTGTGTCTCCCACGCCCAGGCAGGAATGCAGAGCTGGAAAGGATTGGGGAAGCATTCAGCAGGCTAGTCCAAATGGAAAACTGGGAATGACCCTCTGTGGTTCCCAGACATTATACACTCACAGGGGCACTCATACAGCTGTAACTAGGAAGGTAGCTTTTGGTATGCTGAACGTGTCAGATGTATGTCTGGGCTTCCTAATTCTACCAAAAGCTCTGCTTCTTTAGAGTCTGCTTCTTCCATGTTGCTGCTTCCTTCCCTTGATTTTTCCTGACCTTCTTGTTCATGTAAACACCATATCAAGGGAGGTGGAAAAGGCTTGTGCAAAGCAGTAACTGCAGCTCAGTCCTCTATGGACTGAGGACTTCTGTCATTCTCTTCCACCAGCCCCACGTTTCTATGATGGTTTGCATGCCTAGGGCTGTGTCCAAGATGAGCAGTACAAAAGTAAGCTCACAAGGAAATGTCCTGATCAGAGCTTCCTCGGAAGAGAACTCAAAGCTGAGGATATGCATAAAACTTGTGGAACTGAATAAAGAATGAAGATTGCGTTTCAGATATCAAAATCTCCAGCTAAAATGCCAAACATAATATGCAATAAAGCAACTGTGAAAATGAGAGAAAGCAAAGCACATTTTCCTTTCTTCCTGCACTCTTTTGTGACAGTCTATTAATTTT
Source organism: Pyrocephalus nanus (assembly GCA_038380795.1). NCBI lineage: Eukaryota > Metazoa > Chordata > Aves > Passeriformes > Tyrannidae > Pyrocephalus > Pyrocephalus nanus. Next base: position 23,000,917 of record CM076263.1, read on the forward strand.
TTATGTGTTTTGGCATCAGAAACATTACAAACATATGGAGACATATTCTGCTGAATCCTAAAGATTAGTTTTAAGGTTAAAAAGTCAAGGGGCAACAAGTTTTTGTACACGGTGTAAAAATATAGATATCTTAAAACTCTCCTAAAGCTTAAGATATTACTGTCCCCATCTGGATTACTCATGGTGAAGCAGAAAACAAGCACTCATCTTTGCACATCCATGTCAGTCAAATTATCTTGCCAGTGGGATCTTCTCGAGAGCATTATGGATTCACAAAAGATGGAACAGATACAGATGGGTTTTCAACTGTCAGTCAACCACCCCCTCTCTTTACCAAGGGATCACTCATTCTGATTTTTTGACATACTACAGGCAAAGTTTAAAGAAGCTCACAAAAAGATCTCACTCTTTACTCCCTGAGGTTTCTACTGGGGGCTTGACCCTGGTCCAGATGGGCTGGTGGCTTCCCCAGAGCTCCTTTTCCTCTGCTTTCCTTTGGTTCAGGCACCCTGCAGGCTCTCAGAGTTTCCCTCTGGCTCCCCCTCTGTATTCATCTCTTGGCTTGTTGAGAGGGCATAAGTCCTTATGTCAGTGCTCCTTCATTTCTTCATTTGCTCTGCTGATCTGTACATGACTTTCTTTTGCTTGCTGAAGCATTTTCTGCTGACCCCTCAAAGCCTGCCTACTGAGCTTCTGCCTCTACCCATGGAGCTCAGACACCTCCCCTTCTCCATTCCCATGTGGCACAGAAAATTGACAAGTTTGACGTGGCAGTGGGATGACAGTGGACTGGCCACCGTCTGCCACTGAGGCTCTTGCGAGGCTAGGAGAGCTTCCACCTCTTCCCAGGGCTGAGGTGTGCTGTCTGCACCATGCCTGGAACCACAGATGGTATTGCCCAACATGGCCCCAGGCACAGCTTGCCATGCTTAGCAGCCTTGCACAACCTTCTCCAGTGCTGTGGAGGGCATGCTGTGCCTGCGCTGAGCAAAGGAAAAAGCCAGCACAGCTCAGGATATGTCTCTTCCAGAGAGCTGTTTTTGTCCTTAACACTGCATAGAGAAGGTAATGCAGCCTATAGTTATGCTGTAGAACTACCTAAAGATCTCACTCAAGTTTAGATTGATCCTTGCTGTGGTTCACTAGCAATCTGAGGACATCAGTGAATAGCCCTGCTGTCCAACACACCTTCCATAGACCCACCTTTGTTTGCAGTTTGGTTGGTAGTCTGACATCTCTTCCTGGCTACACTTAAACATATTTGTAAAGGCTGATTGCCTTTTAATCTCACAGTGAAACCTGGGGAGGATCTTTTGTGCACAGAGACCGCTGTGACAAAAAGAGGCGGACATCAGAGGTTGTTTAGCAAACAAAGATCCCTCGTATTATATTCTTCAGGTTCTGAAATAAATTACTTTATTCCAAATTACTACAAATAGAGAAATTTACAAGAATGACCAGATCTAGAAGCACCATGTTTTTTCTACTCAGTACCCCAAAATAAAGTAGATACCTTCTCATTCACCAGTAGCCAGGTTCAAGGCAGTCACTGATGTCTGTCAGGCAGCACTGGATGGGACGCTGCTGTGGGCAGAGGGGGCCAGCTCTGAGAAGAGTTGCCCCTCGCCTGGGCCAGATGGGACTCTCCACTCGAGCTGCATGGCTGAGTCTTCTAGGGCTGAAGTCCCACTCCAGAGCCCACTACAGAGGACTTCTGGAAGGATACAGAACTTACTCCAGGTGCCATTACTGCAGCCAGTTTGCACAGAAGTCAGCTTTTGCTTTGGCAAACAAAGGCAGGTAAACAACTGTCAAAGTAGGAATATAGACAGGAGTAAATACAAGTAATTTCCAGTTTGGTCAGTGCTGTGTTTACCTATTTTTCATATATGTGGAACAGATAAGTTTGCTGCTTTATCACCTAAAAAAACTGTTCAAAAAGTTACTTCCAAACTCCCAAGCCTCATAAAAATGTTTGTTTCATGTCTATTTCCTGGCCTTTTTTATTACTCTCTTTTTACAGAGACATTTTACAGCTGTAAATCAATCAGATGTCCTATTGCATATTCCCTGTATAAAATCACACTTACAAAAACATCTCAACAGGTACTCGACTGTTGTATATGCTTTTTTACTAGAAAGCCAATATTTGAAAAATGTAGTCATAATTTCCAGCTACTGCAAAAGGTGTCTCAAACTCTGCTAGTTCATAAGTCTACCCGTTCAAACCATGAAGGTGAGGTGATTCAGGAGTTGTCAGTCCTGTTCAATAAATTGTGCTGATCTTTCATCTCGATTTCCTGAGTCATCCCAGCTCTGGACTTCAGTTGCCATATGGAATCCCACTTTGTAATACAATCTCTGAAACACACTTTCAGCTCATAAATGTGTTTGTGTTTAGAACCACAAAGGACACTTCCTGGCTGTTCAGTAGGAGCTCTCTCTTTCTCTCTCTGTCTCTCCCTCTCTGACTCTCTCTCTCTCTCTCAGTGAAAAAGTCAATCCACTTGATCTGCTGCTGTTGCCATACCAGCTTGATTCTCATGCAATATCTTACGAATAATAATGAAAGTGCTGTTTTACATAGAATATGGATCCTGATCCTCAGTTATCAATTGCTTTTAATATCTTATTTTGTAGAAAGTGCTTTGCTAAATATACATTTTTGCTCCATTTAAGAAAAATCTTAAAAACTTTAAAATGTATGGTTACTGCATTGCACTGTGAGTTAAAAAGAAGGGAACTGGCAAGTTATCTGTGTCATCACCAACATATTTTTTGTACATTTTTTTTTCTTCTTAGACTCCATCTTTTTTTGCATCTTCCAGCAACACTTGAATGCTGTATTTCATTAGGTAACTATAGGTGCTTTCGTATTGGTGCCTTCAGAGCAGACAGATATGCACTGTCTGCATATCTCAGTGACTTTGTAGCTTGGAGATCAGTGAATAGTTTGAAAATTACACACACATAAGGCAAACTTACATGGCTTCTTTTTTAAAAACATTTCAGAACATTCTATGTTTCAGCTCTCAAAGGCTCTTTTTCTTCTGTTCTGTTGTACCCAAGAGAAGTCATGAAAATGGAGAAAGTAAAACTCCTAATGGATCGAGCTAGCCTATGCCAGGACTTCGCTTTTTTTCTGTTACTTCTAAGGGACTGGCTGGGTTGCTGTGGGGAGCAAACAGGGCTCCTGTTGCTGTCTGCTGGTCTGGAGGATTTCCAGAAAATCATGGGGGCCATGCTTTTGGCAGTAGGGGTGTGCAAGGACCCTGGGTCTCCTGCCACCAGGGACTGGAAGCAGGCGCTTCAGCAGGAGTGAAACGTGCCCTGCCCTATGGGGGCCCTGCTGACCCCATCCTGCCCTGGTGCCTGCAGTTCCCCACAGCTGTAGGTGCTACAACACATCACGAAGCTGCTGGGCTTCTGCAGCACAGATGTGGTGCTGCTGAGCCTTGGACCCACAAAGAGAGGAAGGACATCAAAAAAGCATATGCCTCAGCAATGGCACTTCCCAGAAACCAGCTGACCTGCCTGCTCAGAGCCATATGTGCATCCAGCCCCCCATGCCCTTCTGGGAAGGAGCTTTATTTGGACTGGGACAGGCTGGGCACAAAGGTGCCTACCCTCCTGGGACATCACCCGGCTCGGCCTCACTACTCGTGTGTTTGCACCCAGTGGATTATTTCAGCTGCAGCGGAGGATGCAGCAGTACATATGGGAGGGGCGTGGGGTGGAGGAAGGGTTGTGGTGATGTCATTTGCACCTCGGAGTCAGTACAGAGGAAAAGAGTTGAGGTGGTGAGAGTTGAGGAGTGGTTTGCACAAGAAGAGATTTTAAATTAAGGGGTCTCCACCCTGGAAAAGAAGCAGCACAGAGGTGGTGTGGCAGATGCCTCTGAAATACCAGAGAAGAAAAGGGATCTCTTAATTTGTTGTGGCTTACAGCAAAAGTACTGAGCAACACACAGGAAGAACAGAAACCCCAGAGCAAATCTCCTTAAAGCCAGCAAGAAGTCAACCCCTGAAATGCATTGTCAGAGGATAATCTGCCAAAAAGCATAAAAAGAGTGAAAAAGTGTTAGACAAAGGAAATATCAAGTAAACCCCATGCAATCTCTGTCTCAGGAGGCCTGAGATACAGAGACAGGTACTCCATTTTTTATACTTTTATAAGCATCCAGTACTCTTAAACAAAGCAGGGGACTAAATGGAACTGTGGACTGATTCAAAACAGCTGTTTTGCTGGCATGTTCACAGAATAGTTGTAAGATTATTCAATATTTGTTACAAATTATTTTAAAATTCCTCTTTTCTTCTTTTCAAAAATACATAAAGGAACTAATTTAGTACCATTAAAAAAAAGCCACAATCAAGTTTGAAAACATTGTGAAGTTAATAAGGAAGGAGTCTATTCCTCATTTTAAGTATATCAGAATGAGGAGAGAAAAAAAACAAACAAAAATGCAGAAGGGTCTAATTACAAAAAGTCAACAAATCACAGCAATTTTTTTTCCCTGATAAAAAAGTTATTCTATTTAAATGCAGTTAGGATAGAAAACCACAAATTGTCATGAAATAATAAATTTTAATCCTTTTTCCAAGACTGTAGCTTTGAAAGCCCTGGGAAGAGGAGAGGCAGATATAAGGATGTGCTAGTCTATTGGTGACAAGTGATGGAGTTTCCAAGGGTCTGTCACTCTGACAGAATGGAAACCATCCTGGAGAGTTCATGTGACATGAAGTTTTGAATAGAGGTAAAAGATCTGCAATTGTGTGAGTGGTGAAAGCCCTGCACACACAGAGCAGACTTTAATCAATTCCCATGAGCTGAAATAGAAACAGTCCCAGGTGCTTATTTTATATATGGAATTTTTGGGCTCAGTTTTTGTTTCCATTGCTGTTTGTCTTTTGTGCTTTTCAATGAAGTGGTGCAAATCAATCTGAAGTCACACAGAAGGTCCATAATCTCTGCGTTTCTTCTCTGTGCTTCTGGTCATAGCATCCCCAGTGTGGGCAGTCTGACTACTAAAGGACAAGACCCAGCATCTTCAGTCCAGCTCTGTCCAAGTCCCACCTGACCAAAACTTGGTCTGGAGCAAGTTGAACACCAGCTACCATTTTTTCCTTGTGCCTTCTAGGCAGTCCTCTAGGCAGCTGTTGGGGTGACTTCCCCATAAGGATCACAGAGTCCAACTCCCTGCTCCTCACAGGACTACCTAAAACTTAACCATATGACTAGAAGTGCCATACAGATGCTTCTTGAATTCTGCCAGGCTTGGAGCCATAACAACTTCCCCAGGGAGCTTGATCTAGTAGCTGGCCACCTTCTCAGGGTTTTTTTATGAAAATGGCCTTTTTGTAATGCCCAACGTGAAGTTACCCTGATGTGGTTTCATTCCACCTGCTCATGTCCAAACACTGCTCACCAGAGAGAGGAGATCAGCTCCTGCCCCTCTGTGTTTACCTTAAGGAACTTGTAGGCTGCCAAGAGATTACCCCTTAGCCTTCTCCAAGTTGGGCAAATCAAGTGACCTCAGCCACTCATCCTAGGGTCTTGTCCTCAAGACCTTTCACCATCTTGGCTGCCCTCCTCCAGACACACTAGGACAGTCTGATGTCCTTCTTATACTGTTGCACCCAAAGTGCTCACAGGACTCAAGGTGAGGTCACACCTGTGCAGTGCAGAGTGGGCTGATCACCTTCCACAGTGATGCTGTGCCTCATGTACCCCAGGATACAGTTGACCTTTTTTCACTGCCAGGGCAAACTACTGACTCATATTCCACTCACCATCAACACAAACTACCAGATCTCTTTCTGCAGGGGCTGCACTACAGCCTCTCATTCCTCAATTTGTATGCATAATCAGGTACCCCATCCCAGGTGGAGAATCTGGTACTTGCCTTAGGTATATTTCATGTGGTTGGCGATCGCCTTTCTAACTCCTGCACAAAGATCCTTTTCTCCTTTTGAGAAAGGCATAACCCATATGTTGCCAGCAGGCCTAGTGTCATGTAGACCAACTCATGATAAAAAAAAATCTGAAACTGTCCCAGTGACACCAGTCTTGGAGTCAGGTATTGATTCTGTTGTGTCTTCCTGTTTCTTCCTTCATCTTTCCCTGCAAGTGGAAGGGCAGAAAATAACATGCCTTGAGTTTGTGATCCCCTAATAAGTCCTCCCAAGGCTCTCAAGTCTCTCCTGACTGCCCTGGAACTTCTTTTTGCTACTTCATCACTGCCTGCATGAAAAAAAATCAATAACAAATAATGATCCAAAATTCATAAAGCTTTCTCTACACATCTTTAACCTGAGCTCTACAGAAGCAGCAGATGTCCCTAAGAAGTGAGTCCTGTCTGTGTGTAGGGCTTTCTGTTCCCTTCAGAAGACAGTCCCCTGTGACAATGACCCATCTTTTTTAATTAGCAGAAATGGTTTTCACTCAGGGCATGACTTAATCTTGGTGACACCTCCAACTTAGATGAACATTCAGCTTTCACACTGTTCATTTCCACTTATAAAGCCTCCTACATACTATGTAAGGGCACCTTGGAAGGTGTGGTAGCCATAAAGATGTGCCTGCTGCCCTGGGTAGGAACCTGTCACCATTTTCCCTTATTCTTTAAGTCATCATGTCCTGCTTGGTGGAGAGAGGACAGGACACTCTCTGTATCAACCAAACCACCAGAGATCTCCCATAATGCACCCTCTCATTGTGTCCAAATGATCACTTCATTTTAAAGCTCTTTATTTCCCTGTATCCTGTACATTTAATCACAAGAAATGATATAATTTTAAGTTTTTATATAAGTTTTAAGTTTTTATATAAAGTTCTGCAGTGCTAAGATATTAAAAAAGCATTTTCAGCTGAAATTTACAAAATGTGCTGGGTATGCTTATGAGACAATACACTGCCTGGAGAAATAGCATATCTATTCTCTAAAAGATGTCTCTAGGTGCTGCAGAGTCAAAGGAGAGACCTTCTATTATTAGGAGGAGAAAATAAACCCACAAGTAATGAAGAATGTGATGCCTCCTCTTCCCTCAATCGCAGAGTGATCTGGAGAAAGTCTCTTCTCCACAAATATAAGATTAATTCACTAGAAATGAGCTAATGAATAGAAAATTGTGAACTTCACAAGTTATTGTCACAGACATATTGATTTTGCCATGAGAATTTCAATGGTGGTTGGTTTAGCCTCTCCTCCCGAGGGCTCAGTTTCATCCTCCTTTATTGTAAACATATAGAGAAATATAAGACAATTCAGAGACATAAAAAGCTTTGCTTTTAATTCTCAACCTGTGCTTTGACTGCAGCAAAGGACGAGAGGGGCATAAAAGGGCAGCAACTGCAGCTGAAGAAACTGAATTAAATTGGCAAAGCACCATTGTGGGTACATCAGTGCATGCCTCTCTGTGCAGATATGGGTTCATGTCATTGGGCAGCATCTGACTAGATGCTCTAGTTCAACCAGGACAAAACCATTACCTAATCTGTTCAGGTTTTTTTTATTTTTCCTGAGAAATTTATATCCTCGTTTACAATGATGACTATTGCAAGCCACCAATAAATACAACTTGTCACTTGCTACTCTGTACATGTCAGCAATTTACATAGGCATGGTTGCCACAGAAGCAAAGTGAGATATTTCCACTTTCAAAATGTATTCAATGCATTTTTCTGTGTGTTTTTTCCTCCACCAATGGTGATTCTTTAAATGTCCCACCTCTCCCACTGCTTCCCTGTTTGAGACTGCTTTACCCTGATGGGGCAGTCTCCTACTGTCCCCTGAACTAGTAATGTCCTTTTAAGTTGGCAGAAGTAAACAGCAATGACTACTTTGTTAGTTCCAAGGGGAAATGCTGATGGGAATACTTGTACCAGACTCTGTGTTCTTCATACAAATGTAAGAATATCGTGCTTGTCAGCAGCTGCATACTTTGAGGTCACTTGTTATCTGGCAAGTTAGTAAAGAAATAGACTTTTTACTCTTTTTTCAAAGAGTTTGAGCAGTTTTGACAAGTCCCACAACATTTAAAAAGCACCACTGTAGCCAAAAGGGGATAGCTGGATAGCAGCCCTGCTGCAGCTGAGTTCTGTAGAAGGCCTGGGGGGTCATTCCTCTACTGTTATGGGTAAGTTTTATGCAGCCTAGCTCAAAATTACAAAAGATTACAAACAGTCTGAATAGTCAGAACTGCAGACCACTAAAATGATCAAACTTCCAAGGACATAAGAAAAGTAGGAATAGAGATCGGTGGTGCATGAGTGGGGAGGGAAGACGACTCAAGTGCTGAGACTACTTTTTTTCTGATGGGTGAACAGCCCTACAGCTCTACTACATTTTAGTTCTGCTGTGGACTCTGCTGTCAGCATTTTATTTTCTCAAACTTAGAAGAAATTAAGCTTTTTTTTTTTCCCTATGCTTCCCTTATAAATGCTGACCTACTTCCCTGTTGTTATCCTTCCCCCCAAATGGCAAGATACAAGTACATGAGTTTCAGAGCCAGTTTCCAAGCAAGGCACTGAAACAGTCTGACAAAATTCTATGGAGTATCCCTGAATCACCAACACACTGGATTTGGCTCTCTGGAGCCTTCAGCCATAAACATATGAAATTCTTGCAGAGAACCTTTGTTATATTGCACTTCATTTATGTTCCCAGTTAGACTAGATTTTTTTTTTAGCTCATTTCCCAGCTCAGCTTTATTGCTGTTTACATGACATCTCTATTTCACAAGTAACTTTTTTACTTAAAAAAGTCATTTTTTAAGGGTGTCTTTTTCTTTTGTGGAATCTGGCTCAGATTACAAGACTAAGGATAACACGGATACTTATAGGGCTCCTCAACACTTTATTTTAGGGTATGAAGAGACCTTGCCCCCACTCTTCTGGCTGCACTTAAGGAGCAGACAGCTCTATTAAAAACTACAAAAAAAAATCTCTTTGTGCTGAATATTTCTATTGCTTTTTTCAAAGGTCTTACACACTCCATTGACCCCGGAGTTCCCATAAAAATTCTTATATTTTGTAATAACCAGGTAATAATAAATGCCATGATTATGTCTTTTGATAATGAACAGAACTTTTCACATATACACACATTATTAGCCTGAGCAGCAATGTAATTATCATCTGACTTGTTGAGTCAGAGAACTGATCTTTCAGGAATCCTCTACTGCTAAAGCAAGAGCCAAGCCTCACCTTCTCATGGCCAAGTGTTTCTTAAGGAAATTACAGGTCAACCTCTACATCAGGAGAAAAACCTTTGTTAAGAACATCTGCTGGTACAGATGCTTCATGGATTTCCCACTGCACATGTTCTATACTTTTTGTGAGTAGCCTTTTTTAAATTGCCTATGATGTAACATATGAAATTAAGAAAGGAGATCACCACTAAGAACAAATATTGTATCAAAAACTCTGACACTTTAGGGTGCAGAGAATACAAGATCACTGTCTCCAACTGCTCTATAAAAGACTACTGCACAGCAGTCCTAATAAACCATTCTCTAGATCCATCAGAAAGAATACAGCAACTGAAAGGCTTAAACTTCAGGCAAAGTGGTTTAGGTTGAGAATGGTACCTTCTTTTTACTTGCCTGTAAGAAGGGAGAAGTATTGACTAAGAAGGTCATAAGGTCCCATCTGCAAGAACTTTCCAACAACAGGTTAGACAAGCATCTGCCAGAAATTATGCAAGTGTAATTGCTTTGGCCTACTGGGCTGGGGGGAAGGACTAAATTACCTCCTAAGACACATTCCAGTCCCTCAGTGTCTCTATGTGTATAGAAGTGCCATTTAAAGAACAGCTTCTCCCTGGAGTGAAAAGGATTCATCAATTCTATGAAGTTTAAGAAAAGTGAGTGCTGGATTCTGCACTTAAGATGGGGCAACCCTGGTTGTGTGTATAGACTGGAGAATGGAAAGAAGTGTCACTGAAAGGGACGTGGGGGTTCTGCTCGACATCAGCAGTGCCCTGGCAGCCAGGAGAGCCAACAGTGTCTGGGAGGGCATCAGGCAAAGCATCACCAGGGATGGGATTGCCAGGGAGGCAATCCCTGGGATTGCCTCAGGGAGGGGATTGCCCCGCTCTGCTCTGACCTGGGGCAGCCTCATCTGGAATACTGGGGCAGGTTGGGGTGCCACAACGTAAGAAAGATACTAAGCTTTTAGACACCGTCCAAAGGAGGGAAATGAAGATGGTGAAGGGACTGGAGGGGAAGCCATATGAGGAGCTGCTGAGGTCACTTGCTGTGTTTAGCCTGGAGAAGAGAAGAGTGAGGGAAGACCTCATTGCAATCTACAAGTTCTTTGTGAGGGGAAGAAGAGGGACAGGCACAGATCTCTCCTCTTTGGTGACCAGTGACAAGTCCCAAGGGAATGGCCTGACGTTATGTCAGGAGGAGGCTTAGGCTGGACATTAGAAATAGGTTCTGCACCCAGAGGGTGGTTGGGCACTGGAACAGGCTTGTTAGGGAAGTGTCAACACCAAGTCGGACAGAGTCCCAGAAGTGTTTGGACAATGCTCTCAGGCACATGTTGGGATTCTTGGGGTGTCCTGCACAGGTCCAAGAGTTGGACTTGATGATCCTAAAGGGTCCCTTCCAACTAAGCATATTCTGTGATTCTATGATTCTATTAAAAGCATCTCAATATGTGACAAAATAGTGCCTGTTTTGGCACAGAAATCTTTTCTGACCTTATTGGATCTTATCAAGTGCTGCCAAAGCAGAAGAAATCTTACTTGTATGCAGAAATAGGAAACTGTAATAATAATGATTATTCAGCAGCTTATGTGTTTGCTTATCTATATGTCTTCCTCCATGCATGTTTAAAGAGAAAACCAAACACTGGCAATTTGTAACAATCCAAAAGTAACAAGTATGCTCAGTATTTCCAGGAAACCATGTCACTCTTCCATCGATCACTGACACACTCACCTCCTTGTCTTTCTGCCAGTTTGTGCTGTTCTGTAGTTTTGCTGGGAGGGATGCTTACCCCAGAGAATGCCCTTCCTGCTTTTGTTAGGCTCTCTCTGGTTTACGCCTTCTGCTTAGCTTAGTGAGATGACAGCTGTGTGTCCATGTAATGAGGTAGGTCTGCGTTAGCTTAGTCATAGAGTCATAGAATCACAGAGTCATAGAATGCCTTGGGTTGAAAGGGATGGTAAAGATCATCTCATTCCTGCATTCTGCAAAGGGCAGGGACACCTTTCACAAGACCAGGTTGCTCAGAGCCCCATCCAGCCTGGCCTTGAACACTCCCTGATATGGGGCATCCACAGCTTCTCTGTGCAACCTGTTCCAGTGCCTCACCACCCTCACAGTAATGATTTTTTCCCTAATGCAAACCCTATTCACTTTTAGTTTGAATCTATCCCCCCTTTTCTGTCACCACATACTCTTGTGAAAAGTCTCTCTCCATCTTCCTTGTAGCTCCCTTCAGATACTAGAAGGCTGCATTTAGGTCACCCCTAAGCCTTATCTCCTCTAGGCTGAACAATCCCACTTTTCTCAGCCTTTCCTCATAGGAGAGGTGCTTCATCCTTCTAGTCAGCTTGGTAGCCCTCCTCTGGACTTCCTCCGACAGATCAATGTCCTTCCTGTGCTGGGGACCCCAGAGCTGGATGTGGCACTCCAGGTGGGGTCTCACCAGGACTCAGCAGCCAGTACTTGCTGCCCACACTGCTTTCGATGCAGCCCAGGATACAATTGGCTTCCTGGGCTGTGAGTGCACACAGCTGGGTCAGGTCCAGTCTCTCATCCAGCAGTACCCCCAAAGTCCTTCTTGGCAGGGCTGATCTCAATCTGTTCATCCCCCAGCCTGCACTGATGCCAGGGCTGCTCTGACCCATGTGCAGAACCTTGCACTTGGTCATATTAAACCTCATGAGATTCCTATGGGTACACTTCTCACATTTGTCCAGGTCCCTCTAAATGGCATCCCATCCAGTGTCAACTGGATCACTCAGCTTGGTGTCACCTGCAAATATGCTGAGGGTGCACTCATTCCTTTTGTCATTAATGAGGATATTAAATAACATTGTCCCAAATACAGACCCTTGAGGAGTCCATATTGTCACTGATGTCCATCAGGACTCTTGAGGACCACTACCCTCTGGATGTGTCCATTCAACCAGTTTTTTATCCATCTAATGTTCATCTATCGAATCTCTCTCTCTAATTCAGAGAGAAAGATGATATGGGGGACCGTGCCCAAGGCTTTACAGAAGTCCAGGTAAATGATATATGTAACTCTGCCCTTGTCCATTGATGTAGTCACTCCATCACAGAAGACGACTAGGTTGGTTTAAGGACACATGAGGATTCAGTACATTTGATATAATCAAATCCGTATCTTGACTGCTGTTATGTGTAGTCTACTCATTGCCATGGTAACAGCTAATGACATTTAGATAATGTATGCTCTTTTTATTCTCAATTACAACATCTGAGACCTTCAATGGAGATCTTGGAGAAGGAGTGGTGAGTGGTGATGGGGAAGGAAAGTCCAGGGAATCAAACACTAGGTAACACCAGTTTCTTTGAAGATTGCAGCTTTGTCTTGTCCATCTATCTGCTGTTTATCAGACTGAAGAAATTCACCGCTACCTGTGTCATGACATACATTGCAGAGCAACTCCACTTGCTCACTGGTTTGAACCTAAATTCTCTCTGGAACCACACACAAGTGAAAAGGAGCTTCCATTTCTTCCTGCAAAGCCTTCATGGCTGGAAATCTCACAGATGTGCTTTGCTTGCTCTGGCTACTCTTTAGCAGCTTCAGGCTACAACTGACTTTATCTTTCATGTTTGAACACAGTTCACCAAGGTGAATATGAGACAAGACATATAATGAAAATCATATGGCACTTCCCTGAGTTCTGGATTGCCAAGACTTCCTAGGATCAGTTCACTTCAGTTCATTAGGAACTAATTCTTCTGAGAAAGAAGCTGTATGTGAAATAACCCAACCCATCTGGGGACACTCATGTTAAAATTATGGGAAAAAAAAAGGTTGTCCTCTTTGAGTCAGCATCTTTCCAATGCAGATAATGTCCTGAAATTTGTAGTGCCTGTTGTAATTCTTGCAATTTCTCCTGGTATTACAAGAGGAAATAAATTTATTTCCTGGTATCTAAATTTTCTCATGTTATCAGACAGGCCTAAGTTGTCTTTGGGCAGGGTCATATAGTCTATACAACAGACACTTTTTCAGAAATCCCTATTGGCATGAAGTTAGTACTATTATTTGCCTCTTGGACTCTTTTCAGATCCACAAGGACAGATCAGTATTTTTAATGTAATCCTAGTGCCTTCCTAATAGTCAGCATCTCTCTATGCTCCCAACAGATGTCTTATTTGTCCATTTCATATTTGAAACATAAAATTTTGCATAGATTTTATTTGAAGTATATGCATATGAATTTTCTCTTTCTTGGTGCTTATTTATCCATCGTAGAACTAAAAGCTGTGTTGTGAGAATTGTGTTTAATGAATATTCAGAGAAAAAACACGAAACCAAACAAACTCAACGAAACAAACATGGATGCAGTTATGTAACATCGTAAAAAGAGATATACATGAAGTCTACTATGAGATTACCATATCAAGAATGAACATGGTATTGCCTATGCCACCTTCCTATTACTGCATGAAGTTGGCTACTCTTTGCCTAGAGCCTGGTTTTGGGTAAGAGGTAAGTTCTTCTTCCCTTTCTCTGGAAAATCACATGCCACTTCTGTCTGTTAAGCCCTAGGATCTGAGCTCCATCTGTGGCATGAACACAGGGCAGTTTTAAGCAAAATGTACACATACGTCAACTCTATAGGCTGGTGATGCAAAGCCAGAAACCTTCAATCTGGCAAAAGAAACCTTTTGCATTATGAAGACTCTAAATGCAATGTTCATTTTTGCAAAATGTAACATTAATTTTTGATCTAAAGGTTTTGCCTAAAACTCAGAGTATCTAGGCCACTTGGTGGCTTGATATGTCTTTTTTAAAACATTGCTCTCTCAGACTCCTGCTGGCACTAATATGCCAAGAGCATGAGTTTAACATATGTTGGGAGCACATAAAATCACTGTAGCAGAAAAGCAAACGTATGAGCAATGGTGGCACAGAGAAGCAACAAGTGTCAGCCCTGGCATCAGTCAGATAAATTTGTCAATGAAAATGAGGGGCAGTGGGATAAGAGAAGGACGCAAAAGAAAAAAGTGAATAAGACAGGAAAGAGTACATGAAAAAATGATGTCTTTGACATCGTTTGCTAAATACAGTATCAATTATACTGGCAGAACTTTTCTGACAAAATGCATATTATAGGATTTTGATCAAATTGCAGCCGGGAGTGACAGGTTTGCAGATAATTTCAAAGCCCTTATAGAACAGCCATACCTACTGTTTCTGTCAATCTCTTTTGCAAAAGGCAGCTTCATATAGGACAAGTCCTGAAATAAAAGATATTTCTTTCCCCTCCTCTTGCAAGTTCCAGTAAAAATTATGTCTCAAAATGCAAACTCACCTTCTAAAGTGGTATCAGTATTCACGGTTGGGAATGAAAAAGTGAATTACAGCTGAGTGTATTCAGTGTGCCAGTCGGTGAATAAAGAAAAACAGCTGCCAGTGACATCCAACTGTGAAGATCATGTGGACAATGTTACATTCAGAACATAAAGCAAACAAGTTGCATGCTGGCATAGAGTCTGTTGTGACTAAAGTGCCCAATGCCTTGTAAAACTTTACAAAAGGAGACAGACTGTACAGATTAGAAACAATGAAGACAAAAATTATTGTAGTTGTGGCTGTAGAACTGCTACAGCTAGCATGGGCCTTGTCTTGCACTGTGAGCTTGGGCTAAGGTAAACTATGCACTGCCACTGTAGGGTTTAAATCTGATTCCTGCTAACCTAGTGAAAACAATAAGCAGAACCAGGGAGCCATTAAGCCATCCTTCAATATCCATCTTTTAGCTTGTGCAACAGAAGCACTAATTCGTGATGATACTTTTATAATTTTTTTAATATGTTTATTTCAGAACACTCTACACCATAACTGATATAAATAGCTTGGAGGGAAAACATAGTCAAAGAGAGGTAATAATCTGTTCTGCATCATGAGTTTATGGTCTGGGAACCAAAAGGCTTGGAAACCTGTTTCCAAATTACTCCCTGGACAGCTCTTCTACATGGGCAATTTCTGTTTCCCAATTACAAGGAAAGAGAGTTGACTCCCCTACCACACTTAGACTGAGCTCATTACAAGGTTCACAGCAGTTCCAGGGATGTCCTTTGAGGTCAGATCTTCTATAACTTGCATAGGAAGGGTGAAATTTCATATGACCAGATCTCCAATGCAGTGGTAGTGTACAGGAGAAATGGGTCACTTGACAAGTATATCGTGTCATGGGTGACTGCGACAGAAGCATTCCTTGTGACACAGCCCCTTTCAACATAGAGATGTGTCTTCTCCAGTAATGAGGTATCTGCTGCTGTGAACACAGCCCTCAAAGTAAGTAAGCACAGACCACTGTCATGGGAGAGTGGTCTCCCACTCTCATGAGTCTGGCGTGCTGTGCAGAAGGCTCAATGGCTCTCCAGAGGTCAGCAATTCATTGCAATGCTTAATGACTTGCATAGAGTAGCACCTCAATTCCCCCTTACTTACTAGCGATGACCATTTCTCACTGGAATTTCTTTTGCCACTCATCCTGGATGTGGGAATCCTTGTTAAATTTTTCCCTCTGGGCCATTATAGACTGAACGTTTTTGAGCCATTCGTTGTTTCTTTCCTCTGCCATTTCAGAACACGGTTTCTTTACTCCTCAAAAGGCCATTTAATGAGATACTTATATTTTCTGTGTCTAATGCAGCTGTCTTCTGTGAGACAGCAATATGGATGCTACATGGAAAGGCTAAGACATTTCTCTCCTCGTGTGCAAGATGCTTTATGCACAGACATCTCTTCCAGAGACAGTTGCTGCACTTTGCAAGCTCTTCCCACCAGGAACATTTTCACTCCTTAAAAAGTTGTTCTGCTTTTTGAACACCAGATACGTCTGCCACCAGAACCCTCTCAGAGGCTCACATGGCCTGTCCTGTCTGAAGTTTTCCATCACTTCTACTGAACATTTCCCAGTGGGAGGAGTCCAGGCCTGTTTCACAGACATTAATGGAGGTGCAGAAAACCTAATGGTGGGATTGAGCTCACCTTCATTCACCTCCCCCCAAAGTCAGGAATCTAATCAGAACTAGTCATCTAGGCTATCTCTACGGTTGATGAAGAAAGACAGGTACAACCAGAGCATGATTCATTTGTCTTTTCTTAGACAACTACTCTAAAAGAGGTTGAATGGTGCTCCAGAGGTACTTGTCTCTGTGTCTGGATGATACAGGAGACCAAAATAACTAGCTTATCTGAGATACCTATCTGCAGGATGACTTCAGCTAAGTGCTAGGCTCCTGCTCCAACTGATGCACCCAAGCTCAAGTTGGGAGTCTGGGGCAGAGTCGGGGAGCAGACTCTTTTTCCCATGTCCCAGGTACCTGCCCCATTAAAAGGTCCTCTGTCTCAATGGAGACATTCTTTAAAGCAGGAAAATGTTAAAAAGGTTTTCCCTGTGCCGTTGATATCACAGCATCATTGTTCCATCCAAATCCTTTTGAAATCTGAAAGCTGCTATTAAAACAGTTTTCCACTGCCTTTTTTTCTTTCTTGAAAGCAGCAACAACAACAAAAACCCACAGGCAGGAAAATTCAGGAAGAAAAGGCTCAAGGCTAACACATGGTTTCCATCTAATTTGAATTCAAAAAAGTTCATTATTTTTAAATATAATTATGGACTTCAAATGTAAAAAAATCCCATGTGAAAATAGTACATAGAGATTAAATATGCTCTAGAACACCATGCAAATCACAAACACTGTTAATTTTCAGGCACACTGTTTTCTTGATCACCATAACACTGTGATATCCTCCTTTGTGTTCTCAGCATGACTAAGCAGATGAAGAAATGTCTCTTACATACCTTAAAAAACCTGTATAAATATGTCCCTGTATGAGATTTAGCAAGCAGATTTGACCTTCAGAGGGGATACTAGAACTCATTCTTAGATTTAAAGTGCCCTGAAGTATGTAACTGGAACCAATAATTTTCCAGAAGTACTGTTTAACTAACCATAGTAGTTCTTATATCACATATATAATTTCCTACTAAATGCTACTGCAATTTTCAAAACTCTCTCTATCTCTGCATTAAAATATAGTGCACAAGTCTCAGAGACCTTTCTACAATATCCTCTTTTGGTCCTGTTGAACCTTTTTGGCTCATATCCCCATTTCATTCTCAACGATGTTACACATAGGAATAAGGGTCCAGGATATGATCCAAATGTAGCAATTGTTTCTCCTCCTTTGTTCAGTGCTTTCACAGAAACCTATATTATAATTTTTCAGAGAACAGAAATGACAGTGAGGGTGACGGTGAATTGTAATGGGTTCGTTCTTAACTCCTGAAAGGAATCTAATATAACAAAAGAAAGGTAGCTCTTCCACCCACTGGCTTTCAAGGATTTTTGTGAGCATCAAAGACATCAGAACCACTTCAAAAAGTGATAACATATAAAATTTTTGAAGCTTAATTCAGTAAGTCATTAATAGCTCTCACAGCAGCATAACAGTAATACAGTGCGGTTATAGAGCTGAAGGGGAAGTTCACATCTTTCCAAAGAACTACATTTTAGTTTGCTTGTTAAACAATACACACACCTGCAGGGCTCTGATATATACCCAATATTTAATTTGCAGACAGAAAGGTGGAAAATATACTACTGTTTTGTCTTCCAGGTCATGGAGGATTTTTAGTAATGGGAGTTCAAAGTCTTATTCTGGGTTACTCTAGAAGAAGAGTTTAGTGATGAATTGTGAATTAATTCAGACTTCAAATTTGCGTCATCCCAGACTAAGAAAATTTGGGGGATTTGTTCTTCTAGGTCATTGTTGAATTATTTTTTATTATCACAAATATTTCAATTATTGTGTATGCAGGTTTCTGTGTAACATACACCACCTCCAGTGACAGTGTGCATAACTTTCGCTTTTGTTGATGCTCAGAACTCAGAATTCCTCTCACAATTCATGCATACATGTGTAGAGTTCTGGTCATGGAGATTACAACATGTGGTTGTGCTCAGAGGAGGACACGAGGTTTTTCCTGCAGCGACTGATGTGCACAATGCATTTTTCATCTAATCATCAAAGAAAAATATAATACTAGATTGGGTTTGAATGTCAAAGTTTTGGGGGGGGGGGGGGGGGGCTATGAGGGTGGCATCTGTGAAAGTCAAGGAAGTACAGTTTGTTATCACAAAGAGGAAGCAAAATTACCTGCCTAAAAGAATTCAGAAAGGAGGTAAGGTCAAGCTGCCCACTCTTTCAGGAACAGAGCTCCTTTTGGAGTTGCCCCTGACCAGCAGGGTAGGCAGGCTCACTGGGGGAACTTGGCTTCTGAGCTCTCTGAGTCAGGCCATTACCCAGCCACTGCCAGCCCTGCTAGTTCTCATCCCACCCCAGCAGGGTCAGTCACCAGCTTCCAAAGTTAGGCACTGCTGTCTGAGTGTCCTGCCACCACTTGGGGCTTGCAGAGATCCTAAAACCAACTCTATGAGAAACAGAAGACAAAAAAATACGCATGTCTTGCTAGTGAATGTGCATGAAGTGCCACCAACAGACCAATGGCCTGACCAAGCATTCACGTCTCAGTCTCACACTGTCTGTTGCAACATCTTCCCTTCTGTGTGCTTAGGATTTGGGTTTCATCTTTTGAAAAACATCTCCAACATAGATCCAATGTGCTCTATCATCCATTACTAAAGTTCATGATAACTTGGCTTCGCTCTCACTTGGAAAGTGTCCTCTACACTAACAAGCCACTGGCCAAATTTCTCCCTGGGCAGCCTGAAAACTACCAGAGAGAAATGAGATCTGTAAAACCAAGCTGACAGCACAAGGTCTATACAGACTTTTCCAGGCCATTTGCCAGGCCCTAGAGGCCTAGTTTTAGAAAGACAAATTGAAACCATAACTAGCTATCTAAGCTCTCCTCAAACCCTTTTAAAGTGACAAAATCCTGCCCTTGCCAGGCCTGGTACTGAGATCCTTGCCAATGGCTCTAAACAGAGGTAACAGAAGTCAGGGAATTGTTGATAGAAGGAAATCTGAGACATGCTTCAGCCTCTTCTCCTCCTGTGTGAGGCAGTCCAGAGCAATGGGGCAGTGGCAAGTTTTGGAATTTCCCTTTGTGTGTCCTCCAGGTTATTTGCTGGGTACCAAAAAGGAGAAAAACAACACTCCAGGATCTAGCTGTGGTGCAAGTGCCCATCTGGGAGAAAGGCTAAGAGAATAACCAACCCAGAACTGCTTTCCCCTAGTTATCCCTCTGGATGTCATTTGGCAGCCTGCTCCTTCCCCTCAGGACACCATCGTCTTAGCAGCACCCACCACTGCTCCCAGCCCCGTGGGTTGTCTGGGGATATCCAGCTTGCCGGGGGCTGATTTGAAAAAGCCAGGACTTTTAAAGGGCAGTGTATTACCCACAGCTGCTTTTGTGTGCATGGAAATTCATGTAGGACACAAGCCCATACCAGTTTTTAGGCACACATACTAAATACCACTTGAAGGCGACAAAATATTTAGGCTTAAGTGAACAACCTGTCCTTTCAAGAGTAATGAAGACATTGTGGTTGCTTGATGTTTAACAATGTCCTTTTTTTTTTTCTTTTAAGTTAATGTATGCACAGGAATTACTAGGGCAAGAAAGTGGTTTTGGTTTTTTTAGGTGACAGCACTCTTCTATAGTTAATGTGCTATATTTCTCATAAATGTATTGCAGAATAAAGGACAAGTACTTTGTGTGATCAAGTATTAGTGGATATGAAACAGAAAAGTACATAAGGTCTGGTGCTTGCAAAAGCAAGCCATGCTTATGAGATATACAAATGACTATGGAGTCCAGCTCTCTGAAGATTTAAGGCATTTATTTATAGCTGACTGATTTAGGACTAAAATTTTGGAACAAGTTCACACATTCTTTTTTCTCTCCTCAGCTTACAGTTGTTTCATCTTTTTTGTTTTTTCTTTTTTCACCAGCCACCAAAGGAAAGAGAACCTTTTTTTAACCATAGTACTTATCTCCTTTCCAAGGCATAAAATAAGTAAATAAACTTTTACTAAGCACAACGCACAAATTGAGGGAAGGATCTTTTCTATATAGCAATCTTTCATCTTGGAAAACTAAACAATATTGTTGAGTCTTACACGAAACTCCACTGCACTACAGAAATCTTTCAGTAGAAAGGGAGAAAGGAAACAGAAAAGCAAAGAGTCATGGCACCTTAAGGGAGAGAATAAGACTTATATTCTTCAGCATTCAGTGCAGTCACACAGCTTGGAACAGAAAGAATTGGGAGTAGAGGAATAAAATAATATATAATCCCAGAACAGCTTCCTTACCTAACCACAGATCCCTCAGTCCATACTTTTCTATTCTTCAATTTTCGCCTTGTTCTGTGATGCTTAACACACAAATATGCTGTTAGTACTTTTTCTGCAATTAGAAAACAGTTCTCTATGTTGATTTTGATGCCAGTCTGTGGTACTTGGGCACACGTTGCATATCTTGAAAAATCCCTAGCATGAAATTAATATTGATTTTTAATATTCTTGTCAGTACATTACCTAGTTTGGTGGAGAACCTTGCATAAATATTTCCCTGTATATCAAGGTTTGTATTTTGGACAGATTATTCTCTTCTGCTTTTTGACAAAGCTTTGCAGTGTATCAGAAGATCAGGCTGTTTCTCAAGAGTACACTTTGTGCTATGTATAAAACAACATTAGTGACAGGGTGTGCTTTTTTCAGTTGGAACTGACATTTGATACATTAGCCAAACAGGGACCACAGTCAGATCACAACTGGATATGTATTTTCAACATCCTTAGCCCTTCAACCAGTTGGCTGGGACTCCAGGAGGCTTATTAGTAGAAATGCAGTTTTATCTTTTTTGCTAATCTGACTAGAGTGAAACCATCAAAGAAGGAGCCAAAATGAAGGAAAGAAGGAAAGACCTTAGGCAGAAAACTGCAATTCAAGAAAATTATGGCTCATTAGTCTTTGCAGGCAATGGCAACATGCAGAAAAGGTAACACAGAATAGCTTTAAGATGAAGAATACTTTGAAGCTGTAATATCTGTCATAACCAAACATTTAATGGCCTAAACAAAGACTCCACTGGGCAGTATTGGCTGAGACCTAGAAACTTTCATTCTGGTTTTATTTGCTGCTAAAGCAGGTTGAAAAATGCTACCATTGAATGCATTTGCAAAATCACACCAAATCTTTTTCAGGCACTTCATTTTTTCATTTGTCATTGCACATCTGGAAGCACAGTTTATAAATGATGTCACACAGAGAAGAAATTAATTACAATTTACTTCACAGATTTTGTTTGCTATATTAAAAATAAAGTTAAAAATAAATCCTTCTTGGCTCATGGTTCATCCTGATGAGGAGTTTAGCATATTTTAGTGAGAATGACTATGACAAAGGGATAGCAGAAACTGTGCAAATGGCTGCTGTGAAAGTGATGAAACTGGAGAAGCTTTGTAGGAAGTTTTGAACTGTGTGCGAAGTATAAGCCCAACATTTCTGAAAAGAAATCCTCTAAAACTATTCTTAGCAGACTCATGCTTAAATAAGTCAGCAAATGGATACACCCACAGAGAGTTTCTTGCAAAATAAAAGGCTTGCATCTGCATTTAACAAACTTGCATGCTATAAGACACTTCAGTAAACTATGCTTTCGCATGCCTTCTTCCAGCTGTTGTCAGCTGATGCCTTTGCTATGTGTGAACTGATAGGTTCTGCTCTAGTTTGACACACAAACTTAGGCAATGAATCAGAAGCACTGAGTGGTAAAACTCAAAGCTTAATGAACTTGCAAGTGGCAATCAGCCATCATTCACTGCTTGACACCAGACTGAATGCTGCAGAGGAAGATTGCCATTCAAAAATCTTCCACGAACACTTCACTACCATAATATGAAAATGCTTATAAAAGGTTTATCTGGACTTACTTGCTTTAAGCAAAGCAAAAAGTATCAAATCCTTCTCAGACAGTGGTCTAAGTGGCTTAGTATTTTGAAACTGACAATGATCAGTACCAAATGCTATCTACAAGTGTCATGAGTTGCCTACACACTTAGCTTTTTTTTCTTAAGCGGTTAGATTTAAATAAAAGTTAGAGAGATATGTCTGACCACTTAGCTAATTTTAAAGCTAGTCTTGCTAGACATCCATCTTCTAGAGCACACACAAGAGAGGTAATTTAAACTAGTTTAACAAAACACTTGATGAATCAGAATTAAGCAACTTGCATTTCACCTCCCATCTATTGCTAGTGAAGTTCAGTGACATTATGGCTGTCAAAGGTGAGATTAAGTGGTCATTAGTTCTTCTGTGGCACTTTTCCCATGTCTGAACCCCATGTGGATTAACTGGGAAGGTCTGTTTGAGGGTTTCTCCCAGCATTGAAGGCAGTGGAGTGCCTGGTTATCTTTGAGCCACTGCTCTGGGGTGAGACATGACAGACCTCGGGATTTTACCCCTTAAGGAAAATCCTCAAGGTATGTGGTGATGGCTGTTTGGTCTCTATCTGTAATATTCCACTTCTTAATATATTCTTGACGTATAAGCAAGAGACTGAAGGGTTGTTTCTATACAATAACAAATTCACATCTAACTGCAAAATTTCCTGTAAAGGCCAATCACTCTTCCCATTATATAATGCTGCTTTCTGTCTTATCCCCTTTTCAGCTGCTCCCAGTATTGACAGGTGGAGCCAGTGGACAACCCTTCTCCCCATGGTCAGAGCTTTCTGTTTTTCCCTGAGGCATTGCTCCCTGGCCACAGGGAGCCTACCTGTGGGGGACAGGGACCCTTCCCAAACACTGTCTTTCCAATTTTTAGACAGGATAAAACCCTGAAGTTTCAGACACTTCTATGGTTTAAATACCAAGTTAAACTTCCCAGCTAGGGTGGGCTAAAGCCATGCAAGCAGCAATTTGATCACTTATAATCATCTGGCCATAGCCTTGACAAATTTCTAATCCATAACAATGTACTACTGAGCCTGAAAATATTTACAGTTTTTCATTAGCCTCTGGAAATGAGGTAATGAAAAGAGGGGGCTAAAGTCCAAAGTAAATTCTTTTGCACTCTTTCACTCATATTCACAAGTAATTCAAACAAGCCCTTAGCTTTAAGCACATGAGATCTTTAAAAAGTAGGGATTTAAGCATGTGCAGAATTTACTTTTTACAAAGTATGGTTCTGTTTCTTTCTGCAGTCCTCCTAATCTATCTTTACATGCTTTCTCTTTTTATGTTAGATGCTAACATTATTTAAGCATGTCTACTGAAAATCCTTCTCTTAAAGAGTTGACTGAACGTCATTTCTGTTAAAACATCTTTACCACAGTGTGCTATCAGAAAGTTTTGCTTTTTACACCACAGCCATAAGAAGTAAGCACTGGTTAAAGCCACAGAGGTCATAAGTATCAAAGCTGATTTAACTTCTTACAGATTTTCCAGACTAAAACTGAATGATTCACAGGTTGTCCAAATTTGCTACTGTGAAATATTTTCTTTACTCAATTATTTTGCTAATGTCCTTCAAGAATTCTTTATCTTTTCTGTCCCTTACAGATGACTTTTTTTTTCTGCTGATCCATTAATTGTCCTTTTTATTCATCTCACCTAGTAAAGATATTCAGAAGAGAAGGGTAGGTGATGGATAGCCAATCCAAATGACATGCTTCTGATCCATGTGCTGAAATACATGAAACTTTTGAGATATGCAAAAATTACTTATGATCACTTTGCTGCTGAGTTGTAGCTAATGCAGACCAACTATTAACAGTTAAGGAAGTAGGCATAAGGGTCTGAATTATAAGAGTATACTACAGTGATGATTTAACTTACTGTAAGTCCACACGGTAGCTACCACAGTGCTGGTAGGTTGCAGACACAGCCTGGAAGCCAAATCTTCATATGGCCACAACATTCCATGATAAGAGGTGAAATTTTGCTCCACCTCCCTAGAAAAACTCCAAACTCCAGAAGTCCATTATTTCAAGCCTGTGAAATAAAGGTGTTATTGACAACAATGGTACAAGAGGCCCTGCAAATACATGAGGATGCCTGCTGGCAAGTAGGGTCATTTTTTAGCTGTATCATTACCTTAGGGGCATATATGTTGCAATAACTGCCAGCACATTAAATGCACGCATAAACTTTGATAACTGCATCATGAATGATTTATAGTACCACTGATTTACACCCAAATTAGACAAGTAAGACATGGTGTATTTCTGTTTAACTGATAACTTCAACCAGGCCCAAGATGGTATCTTCAAATAATCAGGGGGTATTCTAATGAATTAAACCTTCTTTCTTAAAAATTGTCTATCTACCTATCTTTGCCCTTTTATGGATCACATTACTAGCAGAGCTGAAAAATTCCCAATATGATGAAGAGTTTATACTTAATACAAAGCATATTTAATTATCTTTGTCTTGTCTTAAAAGCAAGGGTCTTTAGTTAGGTGAACTCCTGTTGATTATAGCTGAAGTTTGCACAAATCTCTTTTGATGTAATGGATCTTTGTCCAAAAGGAAATGTAGGAACTAAAATTAAAATCCTGAGCAGTCCTCAGGATTTAATCCTTTGACATAGTGTGGGTTTAGCCCAAGGAAAGACTTTAAGCTGTCTAACTGGATATAGATACACAGCAGCAGAATGCAGGTCTCCACTGCTGTCTGCTAGTATGGCCTGGTGAAACTCAGGGAGGAAAGCTATGGCATCTCAGCTCACAGAGACACATAGGAACATGCCAGGTTTTTTGCCTTGAAGCTGCTTGGCATACCAAGCAACCCAATTTTAGCCATTAAAATGATTGCATGCTGGATTGCAAAGCACTACAAGCTGTCTGTATGCAAACAACAGGAAGGAACACTTACAGGATTGCTGGTACCAACTGAAAGCTATGGGCCAGACAAGGCTAGTAGAAGCAAGGCCCCAACTACACCCAGGAGCTGGGAGGTCTGGGGTTCTGAAGAGGGTCTGCACTGCAGGTTTCCTCAAGCTAGCCCTGGGGGCCATCCCTCCTCATGCTGGCATGGTCAGCAGTGGTGGGGAGAGGAAGTACCTCTGTGCAAGCTCCAGGAAAAGGGACCTCTGCTTCTTCACTGACGTAAAACCAGGCTGTGGCACTGCTTTTGGTGCTGAGGCCTAAGACCCCAGCCCAGATCTGGGCCCCCTACAACAACAGAGAGTAAGGGAAAGTGAAGAGGAAAGGCAGAGGCATTTGGAGATGTTTATCATGTACATCCTGGAGCCTGTGATGTTCCCAGCTCCTCCTTCAAATGAGGTGGAAGTGAGGGAACAATGCTAATCTCAGTACCCTTTGGTGGCCTTAGGCACACTGCTCCTGCCCAGCTTATGTAAGTGCCCCATGGAATAGGCTGGATCCAAAGCCTTCCTGGAATGTCAGGGCAAGGACTCAGGCAGATGCATGGATACAAGGCCCTGTCTAGCTCTCTGAGAAGGAGAATGAGGGAGAGATCCATTGTCAGCTCCAACGGTGCTTACCATATGCTTAAAATCAAGCATATTCTAGCTTGCTCTGCTGATTTGCAGCTGGATTCCCCTGCTTCAGACTCATAAAATGTAGGAAAGGGTGGTGCTTAAGCTTGTTCACAAATGAATGGCTGTAGGACTTGGAAGGAGTACCTGAGAAAACACTGCCCTCAAAGCACATTTACCAGTCCTAGACCAGAGTCCTGATGGGACTGTTGCAGGTCCGGGCTGAAGGACTGGCTGCCAAGTTTACAACCTATTTAAGAAGTAAAAAGAGGTTGTAGGAAAACACACATCCACTTCAAAGTACCTGGTGAGCAAGATGCTGTTAGTTTGGCAGTTGGTATCTCCATGAAAAAGCACTCCTGCCAATAGTTGTTCTGCTGCAGCATGGCACACACCAGAGTCAGGATAATGCCCTAAGAGCTGGTGGGACATCTGGAGAAGGTGTACACTTACCCATGGTATGGTTTACAGACCCATACTCAAACAATGTGGTGAGGTCTGCAGAACACTATGGCTGGTTTGAGAGAGAAACTATTCCTCCCTGCTCTGTCCCCATGCCCTGCTCCCCCTGCTCTGCTCCAGTGTGGCTGCAGCAGGACTCCTGCTTCAACATGTTGTGTTACATAGTGTCTTGTGTGCTGCAATAGAATTTAGGCTATATCAAGATGAAAACATAAATTATACACAGCAGTATAACCATAATAAGTAGTTCCAGTTTGTGAGGTTTGTATCAGAGACTCAGGAAGTCACACATCTGGTTTGCTTTCTCTCTCTTCTCTGGGCTCACTGAGGGTGAACTGTGGGTTTACCTTCTTGCCTGGAGTGAAGGACAGTTTCTCTACAGCTCCATGCCCCACCTAGCCTATTGAAGGTGCAGACTGGCCCCAGGAGCTGGGAAGCACACCAAGCAGGAGCCATAAGCTGCAGTCCTTCCCTGAGATCCATTCCCAGAGGCCCTACCCAAGCCACCAGGAGCATTCCTGGAGCAACAGAGACCTTCACCACGGATGGGGAGAGGTGGGAGGTCCATGCAGTGGTGGCAAGGCACACATTTTATCTATATTACAGAGAGAGTTGTTACAGAATATGCTCAGCCTCCAAAGCATTTGTATCTGCTGCTGGCACTGGGCTTGGGGGCAGCCAGCTGCTGCTGCCCAAGAGACAGTGCAAACCAGCGTGTGGCACCTCCACTAGTGGTTGAACACCTGGTTGCTGCCTGCCACAGTCAGTCCCTCCTCTTCCTCCTCCTCCTCCTCCTTCTCCTCCTTGCAGAGCAAACATCTGGAATACAGATGGCACTGGGATGGGGCATCAGCGGTCTTGTCCTGCACAGGGACCCACAGAAGAAGGCTGTGTACCCTGGTTGTTATTAGAGTGTGGTGGTGCAATAGCCAGACCCTGTTTTGACTGTGTGAGCACTACCACTGACCCCAGTTCTCCATTTCTGCAAGAGAAAATAGCTTTTTGATGAAACATGAGTATAAAAGATGGGGTATGCTTTCACTAACAATGGAGGGTTCATGGCAAGTAGCAATGGTTTGGAAACTCAAAATTGCTCTCTAAAGACAGCAGCAGAAGGTAATTGAACAGTGATTTTTACTGTAACTCCATTACAAACACAAGTCCCCATGTGCTCCTGGGAGCCAGTTTATTTCTGCCTTAATGAGCAAGCTGAAACACAGCCTCGTTCATGCTGCTGAAGACAGAATACTCCAACACAATAAAAATTTCCATTGCCCTCAAGCCTCCATCTAAAATTATATCCAAACCTGAACTGAATTATTTCTGAAAGAGTAATTACTTCTTGATTACTTTTTACCAACCTCTAGGCTCCCAGGCTCCAGGCAGAAGTCAAACTGTCGGATATCAAAAGGGAGAGAGAGAGAGAGAGAGAGAGAGAGAGAGAGAGAAAATGTTCGTACAACCTACTCCAGCCCAGCTGGAAGAAGGAAGCACAATAAATCTTTTCTTGTAGGAACTCCAGATCACTTTCCAGAGGTTGTGTTTATTCTGATGCATTTCTGATAAGCCTCCAAACCCTGACAGGATTCTGACCTGCCCTTGCTTCACAGCATAGGAAAGAAGGGGAGAGCTTAGCACCAGCAGTGCAGTGTAGAGGTGAGAGCACACACAGATAGCAAACCATCTCCACTGAATTACTTTTTAGATCTCTGTGGAGGTGGGCTAGAAACAGGTCCTTCTCTTCTGCCCTAACCACAAGCCAGCACAGTCCAGGAGGTCACTCACCCTGCAAAGCACTGTTCACCACTGGTAGGTTGCCCAGTGGCGACTGGTGTGCTGCACAGGGAAACTGGGTTGTGCTCCTCTTTCCAGGAGTTGCCTGCCAGCCCTTGTCCAGAGCAGATGGCACATTTTCAAACTCTCCCTCCTCCCCAAGCCTCAGACCTCACAGTGAACACTTCCAGAGAGAGCGTGAATTCTTCCCCATCTGACTGTCTTGCCGGGGCACAACATCAACCTTGCATGCTACACCCTCAATTTCCCACATCATCCTGTGCAGCACATAAACTACTCCAGCTACTGCTGGAGCCAGGCAAGAGTTCAGGCAGGCTGTAGCCCAGTGCCTCACCCTACTGTTGTCTACTTTTCAAGACAGACTTCTCTCACTGATCAGTCTCTTTACACAGAAACTACTTTGTACTCCTTTATCTTCCTCATCAGCTTTTAAAAACTTTTCCTTTCTGAGCAGGGGTAATGGGTACTGAACACAGTAGTCCTTGAACAAGTAGGTTTCTTTTTTCTCTGGTGTCATGTGATGCATTCTCTTCTGCTTTTTATTCATTTCACATTCAACTTTCTTATTATGGATCTTTTACTAGCGAAGAATTTTCTTCTGCGATTCCAGTCCTCCTAGATTATTTCTTGAGAGACATTTGTTCATTTAGAATCTATCTGTATGTATATCAGGCTAGGGCTGTTTTCCTCTGCATACGTAATGCAAAAGGCTCTTTTTTACCATTAAATTTCATCATGGCAATTTATCACCCAGTCATTCATTGTCAGTGAATAGTGAGAAAGTAATTTTTCCCCAGCATAACTAATGGAATTATGCATGGGTTTTCCTTTATGGAGTGAATATCACCAGTGCTGCAGTCCTTGACCAGATGTCTTAGTTATAGCTGTTGTATTTGAATGAAGAATGCTGGAAGGAATGTGAGGCCTAATTCATTCTCCAAAGAAAGAGTCTGATTCTGAACATATTTTATTCCTGTAAGTATTTTGAATGATGGCTTCCTTCCTTCATTTCTCTTTGATTCAGCAGATGCTATGCAGCATGAGGACAAGTTTGGGAAATATTTCATACAAAGTCACCATGCACTGGTTGGGTTGGATTTATTTCCATAGCTTCCCTCAACCACAAGAGTACCACATATTTTATATTCCTCACAGGATGTGAAGCTTCTGTATGTGTGTGGCTGTAAGACCATTCCTAGGATGAAAAAGAAAAATCAGCAGACAGAATACAGCATAAACTGGTATGTTACATGAGACTTAAGTTTTCCATCTCACACATTAGCCCTATCATCTCAAAGAAGCTTTGTGGAAGAAAAACAAAATTACATTTTCGTGAAACAGTGGAGCACATATCGGCCTGATTGAATGAAAAGGCTCCTGTGCTGACTGAAGTGAGTCAAAAAGATCAAAAAGGAGCTGCCATGGGCTCTAAGCACAAAAATAGGGTCAATGGGCTTCCCAAATAAACCAAAGCCAGTGACAAAGCTCAAAGGAGATCAGTGTTGTTCCCTTTAGCAAATGATTCAATTTCGATAGAAAGACGCTAATTTGGGCTTTAGTCCAATTTCCTTATGCCTGCCAGACAATCAAGCCTACTTATAAATCCAGAATGACAATACTGTGCAATTAACAGGAATAATTACAACTATAATTAACATTGAGACATGGGGGGCCTACAAGAAGCATACATAGTTCAAAGAGATGCTCACCATCAAACTACAATAGTTTCATTTGCCTTCAACAGTGGGTACATGGGCAAGCAGAAATTCAACTAACAGAAAATATAGTAAGGTGCAGCTTTGACCAGAAAATTACTCATGGCTTCCAATTCTTGTAGTTGTATTCAGCTGTGGTATTCAAAGTATTTTGTGGCATTTGTCTTCACATATTTCTTCAGTCACTGACTTTCTTTCTCAGGCTTAGGAGCTATCCTGTTCAAATTTCCTTTTATTTTTCAAATCATTTAAAGATCTGTCTTCTCACAGCAGGTCAGTCCAGTAAGTGACTTATCAGATGACTGAGAAATACATATTTATCTTGTTTACTGAGTATCTCAACATCCATTTTTGAGTGCACTCTCCCTTTTCATTTTAGAGAACATTTATAAGACTTTTGATACCATGTGACAGTTTTCTACACTCATAATTAATTGAATTTATAGAGAGTTAAGCTCTTGAACTAGTAGGTAATTCACACAGAATAGAAATACAGGAAGAAAGAAAGCACGTTGAAAAGCCTAAACTAATATTTTATTTTAATCAGGCCTTTTTTTTTTCCCTCAGAGGGTAATAAAAATTATGTACACAGGATGGTTTCATTTCCTCAAGAGCTGCACAGACAGTGTTGTATCAGGTGCTACAGGGGCTTCTGTGGGAAGGGTGGTTTCTTTGTTTGTCCTACATACCTCACCAGGCATTGAGTGAAATCTGAGTACCTTCTTGAGACACAACCTATGAGCTCTCCTTGCAAGTTTTTTACTAAGGTTGGGTGAAGAGTCGAGTATTGGCGGCTGTGGGGAGAAAGACAGCAAAAGAGGAGAGGGTGAGGAGTGAAGCTGTGAAATCAAGCCCTAGAGCAGGTCTAATCAGAACCTCAAGGCTTGCAGTCATTGAGACAAGCTCCATGAACAGGCTCCGATTTCAACCATCTCCATTTTCATGAGAAATGGGCAGAAACAGAAACAATTTTGATGTAGCAACAATTCTTAACTGTCTTTTATCAGGGAGCTCTTTTATTAAAACCAACCACATTTCCCTGGGTCCATGTTTCAGATGGTTGTCTCTGGTTTGGGCTAATTTTCATGTAGAGCCACAGATTCAGACTCCCTCACCAGCTTCCTTTTGCAGCTCCCTCTGCCCTAGCCTATGCTAAAAGAGTGTTTCATTGTTAGAAAACCAGGGAATTGGGTTTATTTACTGGGAGTGACCAAATTAGAGCAAAAGAGGAGGGAGGAGAGAAAACACATCTAATGTAGTTTATCATTTTGAATAAGCACTGAAACAACTGCTAGCCATCCCTTGCATACTTCACTCCTTGGATCAACAGAGGAGTCCTGCCAGATGTCAGATTATATATTCCACAGCTGAAATGTTTGCATAACTTTTCAGTGGCTACCATTTAAAGAAAGAAGCACTGATAGGCTTTTTCTTATTATATTCCCCCAAGCTTGACATGTTCACTATGTACTGCCAGCACTCATTTTGTACTTGGAAAGCAAAGTTACTCATATCTCCACTGTGACCTATGTGCCAACTAGCAAGACAGAACAGGCCTTCCCCATTTTCATAATCTTGGCATTTGACTACAGGCAGTTCTGGGGGTTGCCCAGCCCTCCATACCTGCAGGGGCCCCTTGCCTCCCAGCCCAGGAGAGTGTGGGCTTGTTAGAGTGCCAGTCGTGTCTTATCGACAATGATATCTAGAAAACATTCATCTGGTGATTTTGGTTCGTTGCCCAATAACTCAAAAGGAACTGTCTGGTATTTCTCTTTGGAGGAAAAGAAAACGTGACTACATCCAATTTCAACATTGGCATTTGCAGCATTCCTATCACTGGCCAGATTTTGTCTTTACTAAGGAATTATCCAAGCAGATTTCTTTTCTGAGCACAAGGTGCTCAGACAAGCCATCCCATTCTGTGGCTATTGAGCATATCTCAGTATAATACTGGTTGCCTTGATTGAAGCCTGAAGGTTTTTGAATACCCCTGGAGCTTTTTTTTGCAAGCAGCCACCCTCGTGTTGCTCAAATTATAGCTTGGTGAAATGCATGAAGCCCACACACCTTCTTCTTGCAGTGGGATGGTGCTTGGGCAACCTGGGCCACTCTCCCATTGACAAGAATGAGCTTAGTTTTCACACTGGTGGTGGGAATTTTCTCTTTTTGCTTAAAGTTAAAGCTACTGAGTGTCATCTCTGAAAAACAGGCTGTATGCCAAATAAGAATTCACAACTGAACCCTGTAATTAGATAATGCATTACAATCAGTGGGGGGGAAAAAAGGTGTGAGTAAAGACAATTAGCACTGTGTTTAACTGTTTTTGATTGCCATGTTAAAGGGCAAAGTGAAACCTTTGATATTCTTCCACAGCTGAGATGTACTAAAACCATGTGTAATGGCTTATATTTGAAGACTTTGGTGAGATTTTTTTCACTCCCCATTTCTCTTCTGTTCCATTAAAAAAAAGACAGGGTCTGGAGTTAGAGCAAACAAGCAGCTTTTCCTAGAGATTTTCTTTGAAAATTGCCCTTTTTCAGAATGCTATCCACCTCCTATACTCAGGGAAAAAGATAGCCTCATGATGCACATTAGGTACAATGAACAATAATGGCACTCATTGGAGGGAGATGAGTGGTATGGGAAGGAGACAGATTATGTACTTTTTATCACCTGCTGAATTTCTCTACACATTGCTGATGAGTTACAGCATTTCAGCCCAACTGTAATAGAGATTTCTTCCCCGGGGATTTCTGGTACTGGAGGTAGTCATTCATGCGCATGCATTGTAAAATTCTGAACTCCAAAGAAATTAAATGCTGTCAGATAAATGGGGGATGTTATTTATGTCTGCTGACACTAACTTTGAACCTTCTACTTGGAACAGGATAACAAAATGACCTCCAAATTTCTCTTATTACCTAATTTTTTCTACAATTTTCATTAGCTCAAACCCCCATTCTCTACTTGCTGTTTGTGTCAATCAGTATCTTCAGACAAACTATTGCATATTGCTACATTTTTCTTGTCCTCTCTATTCAGATATAAACACATTTTTCTCCTTTTATTTACATCTTAATAGGAATACTATTGACATAGACTACAAGAGCACGCTCTGTATAGAAATATGATTTAAAGCCCAACAAATCCATCATTCTAAATGCTATGTTGCTCTATGTAGCAAGATTTTGGCTATCTTCAGCTTCACCCATTTCTAACTTCAGCAGTATAAATTCTCTTCCATCTCCGGTACAGTAAATTCTGTGTTATAGAGTGCTGTAAAAGGGTTGGTTGCTATGCAGCAGCACTGGAAGTGGTTGTGCAAGGAACAAGCTGGCTATGGTCCAAAAAGTTGGTACTGCATTGAATGGTCATCTGAACATAACAGCAATCCAGCTTGACCTCCTTCTTGTTGACTAATTTACCAGTATGTCCTGTGACATTTGAGCCTCACTGACAAGCTTCATTTCCACACCAGTTTCACAAACTAGCTGATTTTCCACCAGATTTCCACGACCTGAGCAGACTTGAGGAGCAGTATGACACTATGATCAGTTGAAGCTTCAAGATTGCAAATATGTCCAAGTTTAGCAACTGCTAGATAAGACTACAGAGTCCCCAGAGAGTCCTCTGTTCTGTGAATGAAAATGGAAATTCCAGCATGGGGTTTCTGAAATCTCTGGAGGTTCCATGTAGGGTAGGATAAGTCACAGGAACAGATCTCACTGTTTATATCTGTGAAAAGGCATGAACAAAGCCTATCTTTGAGTAAGAAGTCAGTTGAATCCTGTGTAGTCTGACTATAGGTGCCATGCAAAAAGTCAAAGCTCTGTAATTTATATTTGATTAGGATTTAGAACCCCTCTTCTTTACTTGCAAACTGTGCTTCAAAGCATTTTTTTCAGGTTGAAACTGTTAACTTTGGCTGTGCTCTGTTTTTTAAGGCTGTACGCTATTTCAGTGGATTCCTTTTCACATGGTGGTTAAACAACACCCTCACACCATTTCTAAGTGCTGAAGAAATAAAGGAGTGGAACAGCACAAACAAAGGTGGTCATTGTGAGGGAGGGAAAGCTTGCAAGAGGGCTTATGTGGAGGCAGGTGGCAGGCAAATATAAATTCCTCTTAACTTCCTTCAAGAAAAAATAAAAATAAACCCTTTAAAATTAGAGCATTATATAGCCTAGCTGAACCTCCCAGTTTCATCAGTTCTCATTTTCAGTGGCCTCCATCACTTCATTAACAGCTCCACACCAATGCTTTTATAAAAAGTTATTTTCACATGGGCCATGTGTGAGACCCGAATCTCATTGAATTATTGATATGGGTCAGAACCAACTCACTGTAAGTGTGTGCATATAGGGAAGGGCTGGGCCTGGCCCTGCAGATCCATGGTCAGGAGTGCACATCAGGCCTGTGCTGAGGGCACAGGGCAGAGCTGAAGGCAAGGACTTCTGCCCACACAGAGCACACGGCAGAGCTGAAGCCTGTGTAGCTAGGCTGTCAGTCAAGGCAGACACTGTGCCCCTGCAGCCTGCAACTGGCTACAGCTCAACTCACTCTGGCCTAGAAGGCACTACTGGATATCCTGCCTGAGAGGGAAAACTGAACTCTATAAATACACGAGACTCCATGTGGTCTCTCTTTCCTCTCGTCTTCTCTCTTCTCCCTCTCCAGCTGGCACCACGTGAATCACTGAATCTTGTCGGTAACCAATTTTTTATTTTCCTTTTTCTCTTTTCTTCTTTCTTTTTTTTAAAAAAAAGATTTTAAAATTAAATTTTTTTTTAAATCTCTTTTCTTTTAGTCTTTTCCTTCTCCTGTGGGTAACTTAAAACCAATGAACTAAAGCTGGTATATGGATTGTTTTAGTGGGTGCTTCGTGTGGAATGGGTCTTTGTGATGAATGTTTTAGTGAAATGTTTTTTCTTGGTTGTATTTTACTCCTGTAAAAACTTTTTGCCAAAATATCCTATTTTCTCACTAAATTAAAAAGAATTTATCTTAGAGAAGAGTGTGTGCCTCTTTCTCCAAACACTAATTAGAGGTTATAATGAACCAAAGACTTTTAAAAAGTCTTAAATAAAAAGTGCAACTGCTATGGAAAGTTTATAGCTTAATCCAGAGTGCAATACCATGTGACATCTGCCTCCCCTAAAGGAATGCATACAGTTTGCAAAAGGGCCATGGTGGGTTTTCAGGCTACCTGTTTTAGGTGCCAATTGATAAAGAAGAAGTCCATCACCAGCTCATGATACCATGGTGGCGGTCTACGCTTGAAACAAAAAAAGACAAGATGCAGACTTAGGAATAATAAGAATTTTTAAAATTGCTGAGACACTTTAGTCTAGCAAAACCCTTGGTTGTGGCTTGGGTGCAAACCACAACAGGAATGCACTCTTTCTTTAAGCAACAACTGCTTCTGTCTGCTGGGCAGAAGAGCCATGTTTCAGCAGCCCTGGATAATAGGAAGAGGTTGTCAGCATTATGCTTTGGCTTCTTCAGATCAGGTCTTAACTGACTAAAGGCACGAAACAGAAAGACAAAAGTCAGTTCAAAAATCAGTTAGGTTCCTGGAGGATTTTCAAAGGTGCTTGAAACAACTGATGGATGACTAGAGAGATACAGAAAATAATTGACTCTCCAGGGCAATTGTGCTTCATTTCTGTACAGTTAACAGGGGAAAAGACATTTAAAACTCAAATTAAAAAATAAGTGAGGAGAAAAGCTTGAAGAATCTAAATCTATATGCAAATTTAAACCTATAAATATAGATTACATATGCATTCTGAATTAGAATCTTACAGGAACTAACCGATGAGCTCACTGAACCACTTTCAGCAGCACTGGAAAAACCTGGCTTTACAGGTCCTCCCCATTTTGTCACACTCTAAGACCTTTACGCCAGATGTCACCACTGTTAGTAGCACTGAGTCATCTGTAACTTCAGCTGTAGTCTTACTGAAAATTATTGGAAACACAGTGCTAAGGAGTTCCCCTAGTGACAACCGATAAAGGCAAAATTCCTTCTGCATTTCAATATGCTTGAAGGTATTTACCTAGTATGTTTTTGGCTTTGGTCTTCTGTATATTGACTACCAATTGATATATATACACCTTGCAAACTTGGTTTCTCTTTAAGAGTTGGTGTATTTCTGGTATTTCTTATGCCTTATTCACCTGCAGGAAGAATAGTAAGACTGGCATCTGCAAGTCTCCCTCTGAATCAGCAAAGTATCAAAAACAATTAGCAAATAAATGGACTGTTTTCTAAACAGAACAATGAAAGTGCTGCCATCTAGGTAAGAAATTGTTTTTAAGTCTGGCCTCTTGATGTCTAACATAGAACAAGAGAGGCAGATAGAGCCCTTGGTTACCTGATGTGTAGATGTCAAGGCTGACCTGTCAGAGGAGGCTGCAAGTTACAGAAAAATAAAATCTTTCTCTTGTGAAGGCAAGACCAAACAAAAATGAAAGTGAGAAAATGCAGCAACCTTGCTACCTTCTCCCACAGCTATTATCTCCTGGGGTAAAAAGCAAATTGGGGAAGGAGTGCATGTGGTGGTGCTGGTTTTTTGTGACTCTCATGTGCAATCTGCTTGAAAAGCGCAAATAGCTCAGGCAGCTGCTTTGCACAGTCTGCACAGTCCTACATCAGCCACCCCATGCTGCCTGGGATGTGGGCAGGAGGGCAGTTTTGGGACAGCATGCATCTGAAAGCAGTGCTCTTTGGAGGCTTGGGCTTGGCACAGAGTCTCCCAAAGGGCTCCAGCCCAGCAGGACACTGCAACAGGGGCCAGAGCTGGTGACCTGTGCAAAAGGCTGCCACTATCTAGAAGCTGCTAAAACAGATTGACCTGAAGATACCAATCTGAGTCCACTCATGTGGA
Source organism: Pyrocephalus nanus (assembly GCA_038380795.1). Lineage (NCBI taxonomy): Eukaryota > Metazoa > Chordata > Aves > Passeriformes > Tyrannidae > Pyrocephalus > Pyrocephalus nanus. The sequence goes on from CM076263.1 coordinate 23,037,482, forward strand.
GACATGGGTGTTTAATCTCTGAGAGCAACCCTGCCTGGTAATGAGGCTGGGCTGGGCATAGCTGCTTACAACCCATGGCTTTGTATTGTAACTAACACCCAGACTTCCTCTCTGGTGGGGACACAGCCATGCCAGGCAGGGCAGGCAACACAAGGCAGTTTTCCTGCAAAATTAGAAGAGACTAGGCAATTCTTGGTACTTTCTTACATTATTTGGCATCTCTTTCTGCCATGACACAAAGAAAATCTATAGTGGCAGTGAGCAAAGTGCTGGTTTTGTATTCCATTCCATAGCAAGCACACAGACACCCCATGTGCATCTGTGCACATGCTAGAGCTCCCCCCACACCTCCAGAAGTCCCAGCTGTCTTTTCCTCAAAGGAATAGCATGCTCACAGTGTGGTTCCCAGTCCTGCATGGCTGAGAAGGTACCAGGGTGCTTTTATTCACCAGGAGCACAGCCAAAGGAGGCCACTCAAGACACAGACCCTGACCACAGGGTTTTCTCATGTCCTCTTGCTCCACCATTCACATTTGCATAATTTTCTTGCTTTATTTTCATGAAACTCTCATGTAAGGGGGCATTGAGTACCTTTACTGACAGCCTGCTCCTGCAGCAGTTGCCCTATCACCATGTCTAGAGAGCAGGATAGGGCAATTGGTCTTTGTTGTCTTATGCTAGATAAGCCAATGTGAAAAATACCTCCACCTGAGCTCTTTTTATCTTAACATGGATAAATATATAGTGTATAGGCATTTTCTGAATCACCTGAATTCTTGCAGCTCTTACTTTTGACTCATCTGAAACTCTCTCCTGCTCCTGTGTTTTTAATTGCCATCTTCCTGCATTCTGGAGATCATCGCATCCTGCTCCACTAGTCACCAGGTCTAGTGTGAAGTGACAGCATCACCTATGAGAGCAGATTGTCCATGCTCACAGCATTTCTCACTCCTCCTGACACAAGGAATATCCAGCTCTGCACAGGAGTGCACTGCAAAGCTCTGACCCAACATGGTGTAATGCAGAAAGCAAGACCTGTTTTGATGGGAAATACCACTGCATCTGCCACAGGCATGACAAGCAAAACAGAGTGCTGCACATGCAGTTGCATAGAAAAATATTCCCCAAGGCAAACCACAGAGAGAGCCTGCACCAGGGATGGGCAAATCTCTGCTTGTTCTTTGTAACTGAGGCTGGCACAGCTCTGTGGGCTTCTGCAGGTATATCAGCAGTAAAAGGAAAATTAGGGAAAATGTTGGGCTGTGGCTGAATCAGATGGGTGTCCCGGTAACAGAAGACAGAAAGAAGGCAGAATTACTGAATGCCATCTTTGCCTTGGTCTTTACTGATGAGGTTGGCCCTCAGGAATCCCAGACCTCAGAGGTAAGAGAGGAAGGCTGCAAAAAGGAAGACTTCCCCTTGGTCACGTAAGGTTGGGTTAGATATTAGCTAGGCAAACTTCACTTATAAATCCAACCCCTGATGGGATGCATCCACGGGTGCTGAGGGAGCTGGCAGATGCTGTAGCTAATCCACTCTCCATCATCTTTGAAAAGTCATGGAGAACAGGAGAGGTGCCCAATGACTGGAGAAAAGCCAATGTTATCCCCATTTTCAAAAAGGGCAATAAGGAGAACACAGGAAATTATGAGCCAGTCAGCCTCACCTCCATCCCAGGAAAAGTGATGGAACAATCATCATCACTGAGCACACAGAAGAAAAGGTCATAAGGAGTAGCCAGCATGGATTCACCAAAGGGAAATCACGCTTGACTAATATGATAGCCCTCTGTGATGGCATGGCAGGATGGGTTGATGAGGGGAGAGCGGTGCAGTGTTGTCTACCTCGACTTCAGCAGGGCTGTTGACATTGTCTTCCATAACATCCTTATAGGTAAGCTCAGGAAGTGTGGATCAGATGAATGGACAGTGAGGTGGATCAAGAACTGGCTGAATGGCAGAGCTCAGAGGGTCATGATCAGAGGAGCAGAATCCAGTTGGAGGCCTGCAGTCAGTGGTCTTCCCCAGGGATCAAGACTGGGTCTTATTCAACTTGTAATCAATGACATGGATGAAGGGATCAAAGGTACCCTCAACAAGTTTGTTGATGATACAAAACTGGGGGGAGTGGCTGATACACCTGAAGTCTGTGCTGCCATTCAGAGGGACCTTGGAAGGCTGGAGAGTTGGGCAGAGAGAAACCTGATGAGGTTCAACAAAGGCAAGTGCAGGATCCTGCACCTGGGGACAAATAACCCCAAGTACCTGCACAAGTTGGAGCCTGACCTACTACAGAGCAGCTCTGCTGAGAACAACCAGGAAGTCTTGGTGGGTGGCAAGTCTTGGTGGGTGACCATGAGCCAGAAGTGAGTCCTTGTGGCCAGGAGGGCCAATGGTATCCTAGGGTGCACTGGGAAGACTGTGGCCAGCAGGTGGAGAGAAGTGATCTTCCCCCTCTACTTGGCCCTATGAGGCCACGTCTGGAATGTGGTATTCAATTCTGGGCTCTTCAGTACAAGAAAGAGTTATTGAAGAGGGTCCAGCAGAGGGCTATAGCACTGAGGGGTCTGGAGCATCTCTCTTATGAGAAGAAACTGTGAGAGCTGGGCCTGTTTGGTCAAGAGAAGAGAAGACTGAGAGGAGATCTCAATAATGCATATAAATATTTCAAGGGTGGCTGCCAAGAGGATGGTGCCAGACCCTTTTAAGTGTTGCCCAAAGACAAGGAGCAATGGCCATAAACTAAAACATAAGAAGTTCCATTCAATATGAGGAAGAACTTCTTTACATTGAGGGTGGCAGAGCACTGGAACAGGCTGCTCAGGGAGGTTGTGGAGTCTCCATCTCTGGAGACATTCAAAACCCATCTGAACATGTTCCTGTTAACCTGCTCTACGTGACACTGCCTTGGCAGGTGGGTTAGACTAGATGATCTCCAGAGGTCCCTTCCAACCCTACACAGTTCTATGATTTTGGGATTCTCTGCTCAGCATTGGTGAGGTCAGACTCTGCTCATGCAATCATGACTGTGACTGGCACTTCCCCAGGGATATCCATAATCCCATCACATACGATGAGGCCATCAAGGCAATAACCATTGTTCAGCAATGCAAATAATCAGGATACCCTAGGTCTGCTGGCATCTGAGCTCTCTCATTGCCTTTTCTGGTCCAATCAAGCTGGGTATGTCAGACCAGATTTATTTTCCAAGTGACACCTCGAAGCTCCTGTGTTTTGCCAGGAGCAATATGCTTCAGATTGATTAGTATCATTGTTTTTACATTAGGTTTCACCACTGCACCTGCTGGGCCAAGCAGGATCCTGAAGCAAGTGAGGAAGAAACATGGTAGTTTTAAGCTGCCCCTCAGCTTTTATGAAGCTGCAGATAATCTGCTTTGTCTGTTTCACCAGTGATGTCAACTCACTCATCATCAAAGATGATGGCGTAACTTTGGGAAGTAGCATGTACTTCCTAGTATGTTTTTCAACTCAGTGCCATAGCCCAGCAGCCATATGCTTTAGGCTGCTAACCCTTTCTTCAGAGCAGTGTTGACCATCCTCATTTAATATGATCAAAGTATCATAACTCAAATTCCAGATTTGTCACTTCTGCATGAGCTTTCAGTGAATTAATCTCAGACGTCATTCATTGAAAAAGTAATCTTTTTCAGAAGAATGGAACCTTTATCCAGCAGTTATATACCTGCTGTGAAGTGTTGCAAAGCTCTGTATGTGCTGCTGCTTGGCTAAGTAATATCCTTTAACCAAATTTAGTCAACACTGGAAGTTTTGTTTTAGTTTAGTTCAGTTTAGTTTATTTCATTTCATTCCATGCACTGTATTTCTTTGATCACAGTATGTGTCAGACTCGGTAGTGAGTTCATTTCCCAGATTTTCTTTGCTGTCCTTCTCAAAGCTAAATATGATCACAGAACTGGAGTAATGCCTGAAAAGTTCTGCAAAAATTAGTCCTAGTAAAGCAAAATTAGTGTCAGCTGCATTCAAGCCTTTGTTGAGTTTTCTTCCTAGAAATGTTCCAGTAAATACTGACCTCACATTATCTGAGAGGAGTGAATTTGAATTTTACTGAAGTTAATTATAAGCTTATAATTGTAGTTGTTTGCCACCAAGGTCTTATTTTAGGAGTTATACATATACAGCAAGGCAACATAAATTTTTCTGTTGCATTACTTTGTGCCTAGTTAAGTGCCACTAATATACTTCAAATGTCAAATGCTAAGAATAAGGAATTCACAATCACCAGGTCAATAATTTTTGTAAGACCTTATTTCTTCTATAACTGATTTTGAAAAGCAAGTGCCTTCAGTAAAGCCACAGTCATGAAAAGTAGCTACAAATGGCATAAATTACAGGTTACATTCCATTTGGTTTTTTGCAATGCATGTCAAAAACACAAACGGTGCCTGGTAAACAGAAAAGTCCAGCCTACAGGTGAGATATTTACTGCTCGCCTGACATCCTCCTGTAATGAAGCAGTTGTTCCCAGGGTGCTGAGAGTAATGCCACTGCCATTCAATTGCTTCCATGTTTCCCTTTCCAATGACATATGAAAAAATAGTGCACAGCAGACTTATGCCCTGAGGATCACTGGCACATAGTGGGCAGCAGAAACTCATATGTGAATTACTCTTGTTTGGCACAGGATGGTCAGCGCATAAGGGTGGTAGAAGGCCTTCCTGTTGTTGACGTGAGCTTATCTGCCCCTTGGTGCATTAATCCTGAAGTCAGCAGGATTAGGTACCCATTCACAGTTAAGCACATGCCTACAGGCACAGCCAGGTCAGTCCCAGCACCCTGTGTGGCTGAGACTGGTCTACTGTCTCCAGTGGTGGTACTCAAGAAACAGCAAGGGACATATGCATCTCTGGACACCCACTGAAATTTTTGTAACAGCTGAATACTCAAGGTAATTATATTTTTGAGTGAATGTATATTGGACAGGAAGGCAGACAAAAACTGAAACGTAGGATGATACATTCAATTATGTGTCATACACATATGAACGAGTAACAAAATTAGTGCTTATGCTCAGTAGCCATGGTAGCTCCAAATACAAAGGCTCTTCATAGCCTTTGCCTTACATGTCTGCTCACACACACATACACGCACTATGCCCTTTACATTGTCATCTTGTAGGTTAGCCCTGAATATTTGTGTGGGAGTAGGTAAAAAGAAATGAAGCTTGAATTTTCACTCTAGCATCCTCTTTGGGGGCATCTGCCCCATGAGCACAATGGGCAGGTGAGACAAAGCCCCTGCCATTGCCACTGTGGCAGAGCATCCCAACAAGTGGCCTGAATATCTTTTTGTTACAATTTTAACATTATGTGCCCTGGATGCAATTTAAAACTGATTAATCCATCTTTATTCTAAATGCAGGAAGTGCATTTCATTTGCATAGCTCTGATGGGATTAAAAGAGGCATTAGAGTAATTAAGGTCAGAGGGGCTTACCATTTACTAAATCCCTAAATCCACCTCCGCTCCAACATAATTCAGCACTATCATGGGGCAAAAGGTCACTGAAACAATTTATACCTGTCTAGCCTTCCGTCACAAAGAGATAAACCCGTTTTTGGACAAAGAGCTTTTTTGGACATTACACATGCATATTATCTTCCACACAGGCAACAGAAGAAACTGTCTCAGCTACCATCTGAATCCCTTAATTACTCTATGATTTCAGTTTGATTTTTTTCTAGTTTGGAGGGGGATATTGGTATTACCTTTTACGCACACGAACTTATATGGTCTCAATCAAAAAAGAAAAGAAAAAAAAAAGAAAAATGAAAAACAAATGCTACTGATACAGATCTTAAATATGCATTCCAGTAAATTTCTTCCTGAGTTTAAAATACTAAGTGACCCATCTGTTAAAATGAGAAGAATAAACGCACAGGGAACATTTGGTAGATAATGTATTATTGAATATTGTGTGTTCTCATGAGTAAGCTTGCAGCAGTTATTACTTTTAATTAAATGCACATGCATTTGACACCGCTGAAGGCTTTAGCTCCCAAAGGTTTGTTGCTATCTGTAATCCAGCACTGCTCCATTGAATTGAAAGTGTCCTGAAACAGAATAATGGTGAGCAAAGCTGCTCTGGAGATGGACATACATGCATTTATGGCCTTTTGTAAATCCAGTTAGCTTCAAGCTGACAGATTCAGGATCACAGAATGTTCTGAGTTGCAAGGTATCCACAGGGATCATCAAGTCCAACTCTTGAGCGAGTGTTCTGTACAGAGATCAAACCCACAACCTTGGCATTACTAACACCATGCTCTAACAAACTAAACTATTCTCAGGCCTTTATGACCAACTCAACTCTAAGTTATATCACCCCAAAACAGTCTTAAGAGGGACTCTGCACATCCCTGCACCAGAGGAATTGTGCCTTGCTGGACAGAAAAGGCAGTATTTTAGTGATGACCCTGACACTATGTTGTACTGAATCCACCATTTGACCCATCTAATCTAGAGGAAGATGTCCCTGCCCATTGCAGGGGGTGTAGAATAGGTGACCTTCAAAAGGACCCTTTCAACCCAAAGTATTCTATGATTCTACATCTCTAAGGTCTCCCAGGTGGCTGATTCAAACTTCTAAGAAAAATGAAGGGAGTGGAAGGATAAAAAAAATGGGTTTGAAACTGAAGAGATTTGTTGAAATTGCTTTAACTGTACTATGAATAAAGAAATCATGGATTCAAAATTGATGGAAGTAATTGAAGCAGCTTCAGCTGTGTTAAGTGCTGTCAGGATGTTGTCAAGTTGCCTCAAGATAGCTTTGGTGATATACTTGTCCCCATTGGTGGCCTCAGTGTCACTTCAGCCCAACATGTGATGGAGTGGGCAGCAGTCTCAGCAGTAGGACAGCATATACAAGTGGGAACTAAACCCCAAGCAACAGATTTCCTGCCAGAAATAATAAAGAATTAGAAAAAATTATTTCACTTCTAAGCAACAGGGGACAGTGAACCAGTCTGCACCAAAGTGCTGCAGCACAGCTGCATGCAAGGAAATCAAATGAGGTGTGTTCTCTAGCAAGGGAATTAGTTAGTCACCCCTGTGCAGCTTTGCCACTGCGATGGACTGCTTGAGGAGTGCAAGGAGACCAGGGAGCAACTTTCTTTCACTGCTTGCATTTACACAAAGCAACAGTTAAATTCCTGGGTTTGTCTTTCTTCAGTTCCCCCGATGCAGGGGGTGGCTCCTCACTCCTGGAAAACTTGTACCTGGCTCTTGTGCCACAGCACGTGTGCATGTGTGTGTGTACATGTTGCCTGTCACCAGAGTTTGATACAACTTGGATTTTAGGAGAAGTTTCATGTGCAGAAACTGATCCTGCCTTGCTGGTGCAGAGAGCATTGGCCAAAATGCCAAGAATAAATCAAGTCATCCTTGACTATTAAGAGGCTGATATGGTAAGAAGAGACAACAGAGCCACTGTGACAGATAGTGTCGGCCTGCTGGCACTCAGGCTGTATTCGTGTTCCAATCTCTGGCACAAAGTGGAGATGTGCCCTGTCCCTGAAGAAGCTCAGCCTTGCTCTCACCCTCCTGCCTCCCAGAGCCCTGCCCTCTCTGTGCTGAGAAGTCCTAAGACAATTCAAGCCACTTGAATTTCTTTCCAGATGGGAACAATGGCTGTATCTGCAAACAGCTGGCTAAGCATGGCCCAGGATGTCCCACACAGCAAATTCCCCAGCTCCATCCCTGTCTTCTGCAGCAACGTCTAAAGGCTGTGGGGGCTCTGCCAAGAGTGCTCTGGGTGTGGGCTTGCTGTGCTGTACAGAATTAGTGAGACTGCACTGTCTCAACCACATTGTTGCAGTATTTTCTCCACCTGAGAAGCCAAAGAGAGAAGTATTTTTATGGGGTATTTTTAAAATAAATCTTCCAAGTGAATAAGGAATACAAAAGAATCTGCTCAACATCCAAAACAATGGAACTTCACAAAGACAACATAAACAAAAAGAGAGAAAAGCATGTGCTGAAGCAGGGGACACTCAGACACTTTTTTAATCAGAGGTACCAACATAACTTCTTGACCACTAACTGTTCCCAGCACCACTAAAAGAGTAGATGAGAGGATTGTGCTAAGTAAACAGCATCTGCCATCTCCACAGACTGTTTGAAAGTGCTGACTAGCTGGTAAAGAGATTAGCACTGTCTGACTCCTCTACTAATAACTGATTCATTACCCCTGAATATTGCTCCTCAGATGTAAATAATATTTATTTGAGGGTACTGTGGGCTCTGTCTCGTTCCTGCAAGTTCAAGTGAACTTACCTGAAAGGATCAAAACAAGTTTTACCTCAGCTGATACATTCATTTCATACCAAACCCATCATTATAACTTTTTCTCTTACAAGAGCACATTTGGAATCATATGCTTAAATTTTGGTAAGTATTTTGAGTTGGGCTGGGATGGGTAAAGCTGCTTCACAGTGGGTTTAGTCTTCGAGAAACCATTAAGCAACTCTGTTGAATAGTGATGTTTGAACAGGCCCATGACTAGAAGCAAATTTTTTTGAGAAGCAGAAATATAGACAATTCTACATATTTCTTAGAAGAAAAAATCCAATGCTGAAGGAATACAACTATGTTTTGTCTGTGATTTGTTTATATAGGTTATACATCAACTAAAGAAAGTGCATTTTCTGAAAATCTCATTAGGTTTGTTTATGACACTGTCTTTTAAAATAGTCTGTAGAAAATGTTCTTATGAAAATCACTAGCATATAGTAATTTTAAGTTCAAAATATGAAGTAACCAAGAGTTGTGGTTTTATTCTGCTTTCCCCTATTTTAATGTCTTCATGCTTTTTTGTTACATCTCTGCTGAACAGATGGCTGCTAGCTCCTGACAATAATACTTCACTAAGTCTTGGCAGGATGATGATGGCTCAATCACCCATTAATGCCATGGCAGATAATGGCTGAAAGTGCCAGATCAGGTGACTCTTATTGACTAGATTGTGCAAATCTATATGCTGGGGGGGAGGGGGATTTCACTGATTCCTTTGAAAGCTTCTTAATTTGAATGTGCCACATTCATGTGTCAGTCATTTTGACTCTCATCACAAATCCCCACCCTGTCTTCCTGTGATCCTCCTATCTCAGAAAAAAAACCTTAACATTTTTCACCTGCAATATAAAAATCCCAGAAATGATGGATTTTCAATGAAAACCACTACTTTGAGACAGTCACAAGATAGATGTGATGCCCAATCTCAATTTGCACCGGGAGGCCAAGGTGCAGCCCAGCATAGAGACTGACTCTGAAGGCATCACACCCTTGTCAGCTGGGTGCTGCCAATGGGAATTGGGCAATAAGTCCTGCAGGCAGTGAGTAGCAGGTCTCACTTCCCCTTCATGTGGCATGCAGTTTTGAAATATCCCTATTTTCTACACAGCACAACTCCAAGAAATTTCTCCATTTAAAAACAGTGAGAAAAGAAAACAGCAGACCACCGATCAACATAGCTACTTGATTGTTCTCTAAAAGAGAGAAATAGGGAATAAATTTGCTTGTTTAATTTCTTTCCTGTCTGCTTGCACTTTACCTTTCTCATAAGGTTGTGCAGACGCTGGTGCAATCTGTCTCTCTAATGAATATAGACAGTAGCAGTAGATGGGGAGTTGCTTATTTGCACCCTTTGCACCTCTATGTGTAATTCATTACCATATTATGTTATGCTGAAAGGCTCTTGGAAGGTCGTCAAAACACTTGCAAACCCAAGCTGTCACAGCCTGATGAATATCACATGCATGTCCAAACTGTGAAGTCCTTATACAGCCCTCACTGGGCAAAACTCTCTGCACAGACAATGGCTGGGAAGAGGTTGAGGTTTGCAAGGAGAGATGTTGAGCTGGAAACCATCACCTCCTACAGCTATGGCTCCACAGCTGGTTGAAAGACACCCAGATTTAGCAGTTGTCCCAAAAACTCGAGTAAACAGGTGCTCTAGCTGATGCACAGATGAAAAGACTGTGAAAAGGGACTTTTAGGATCTGTTGGGAGACCTTTAGCACTGCTCCCAGCAAAGCCGAAGGCTGATGTTAGTGGCAGGCATAGGAGGCTGCAGGAGCTAATAGCAGCCAGGGCTCTCCCCAGCTCAGTGATTCTGTTGAGTAACTTCCCACAGCGTAGTCAGAGGAAACCAGCCAGAGGAAACCAGCCTTCTCTCAGAAGGTACCAGCCATGGAGAGCCTTCCACACACAGCTATTTGGTGGCCCAAAGCCTCATGTCCCTTTGCAGAACAAAACGAAAGATGCACGCCCACTGTTCCCCTGGGAGGTAGAAAAGAATTAAATACTGTGACTGTTCTTTTATCAGTTGTGTGCTACCTGTGTTTAGCCTGGATGTTTTCAGTTAGGCCTGGCATATCCTTATCCTCCAATCATCTTGAAGTTTATGGTGACCAGTCATTAGATGAGTGGTCACCCTATTCCTTAGCCATCTGTGCTCCTCCACTCTTCTGGATAATCCTGGAGAAGGAGTCAGCAAAGTCCCAACTCCGAGAGCACAGCTGGTACTTCTTTGAAGTTTAAAGTTATTGGACCCCAAGTCTGAACTGAGACTCTTCTTTCCTTTTTTAAGATACCCCACCAGCATATATGTCCCTTCTAAAATACCCACCATCACCAATTGCCTATCTAAATTGAGCTGAGGCCAGATATTCTCCAAATATATTTCATCAGCACAGCAAAGAGACATCCCCTACAATGCCTGGGATACAGCCAACAGAGCTTTCCACTGGTATCCTATAGCCGTACCACGAGAAAGGCACAAGGTGCGAGCCCTCACAGCATCCCTCCTGGCAGGAGCAGAATCACCAGTAGACCTGCACCAGATCACTGTGAGTCAGCCATCCCAAAGAGGACACACTGGCCAACCCAGCCAGTGGTCTGAAATGAAATGTGCACATGGGTGTTTATGGAAAAAAGGCACCCTTCCTCTACCCAGCAGCCTGAGGGTCCCTCTTGTTTGATGTGTTTGTAAATAAATCTCCATTTCCAAGGAGGCAGTTTCCTGTTAGACCCTGTTAAACACTCCTCCTGTTATTCTGGCTTCCTGCGTTTGAAAGACCTGAACTGTTTGTCATTTCACCATATCTAAATAACCTAAATGAAGTAAAGGCTAATTTACAGCTACATGAAATGGATGTAAACAAATGAAATAGATGAAAAATACAGTAACAAGCATGTGGAGGGAAGACGAGAGGGTTTCAGTTATGGGAAAAACTCAAACCAGACCAGACCAGACCAGTGCTGTTGTAAGGACCAGGATACATCCTGAGAAGCAACATTTCAGCACTGAAAAAAGACTGAGAGGAATGTCAGGGAAATATTTTCATTCCACAGCTTCTAAATGTTTGGATAGCTACCCTAGAGTCCTTCATAGAGAAAAATATGTATAAAAAAAATTATAAACCACAATTTATTTATAAACAGGAGTGCTACTAAGGTACACTCTTTTTTTGCTGTGACTATTATCTTCCCTTACTATTCCCACCTAGCTTTAACCCACTTCATGTCTATACTTTCTACATTTGAGGATATGTATTTCAACACAATAAACTGGTGGAGCAGTAATTAAGTTTTTCTTCCTAAACATTTCCTTACCAGTTTCTATAAAGGCTTTTCCATAAGGCTTTTTTGAGAGATCTCTAAAAGTACCTCAGTGATTTGCTGACCTGGCTAGAACGTTTTAAATTCATCACCAACCACCCACTGAGTTTAGCTTCTGTTAGTCAAAACTTCACATTGTACAGAAGAAGGTACAAGTTTCATGTGGCACATGACATAAATTAATTTGCGTATCAAGTTGGACAAATCCAAATCCTTCACTTAGGTGAAAGAACATCCTGTGACATACTCCCTCAAGTGAAATATGAGTGTTTATAAATCATTCATAGCCCCAAAACGATTTCATATTGGAATTCATGGGTGATTTGGAATAGGAGTGAAATTCAAAGACTTCACAATGTGTTTTCAAGCAATTTTCCAAAAGTAAAGAGGGTCAAATAATATGTGCATATTCTTTGCAATTAGTTTGCAATTGACAGCTGTGCAGTAGACTTGCACAGATAGTTTTAAGTTTAGTCTTGAAAAAAAATCACCAACCTGAAGACTAGAACCAGCTTCCACAGGTTTTGCCACATAATAGTTATATTGGCAAGGACAAAATAAATTGGAAATATTTAAATGTCGTTGCATCATAGAATCAATGAATAAAATAATTCTTGCATAAATTATGCTTACATGGAAAAATATATCTGCTTGTTCTTACTCAATTATTTCCATCATACATAAATGTTGAGGTCATTGTGAGTTTTGCCACTGACTTTACAGGGCTCAGGATTTCCTCCTAAGAACTGACTTGCAGGAAGTCAAAGTTTGTATAGAAGATTAAATATAGACATTTCACATTGGCATTATGAACTCCTTCATACTTGTGAATGAAGTCCAGGACTGAATAGCTTTAAGAATGTTTCTAGGGCATTATACATTAGATGTTCATAACTTTTTTTTTTTTTAGTAGAAGGTGTGGAAACTTGTATCTGCACAAGTTATCAATTTTCTAATTCCACACAATCCAGATGATCTTGCTTGCCACCTTGTGCAGCTGCTTCTCAGGAAGGACAAGGGTTCCTTTGCACTAACAGAAGCAGTTTCTCTTACACAATCATTTAAACAATCAGTTAAACTACCCTGTGTGTTAAGTGTTAGAAGTATGACCAGAAGCCCCTCAGTTCCTATCCTTCTTTTCCCTTGTTTTCTCTTGTTCTTTTCTCTCTCCAAACACATTGACCTCTGATCTTTACTACTAATCTTAGAACTGGCACCTTTTTAAGTTTCATCTCACTGTAAAGTGAGGAAAACATGTTCAAGTAGTATCTGGTGTAAAACCTCTAATCATATACATTTAAAGCTTATTGAGAATAAATACTGTTCCAGGGTTCCAGGAAGTATGTTTGTAAATGAGTGCTTGTAAAGAAAGGGTCTATAGTATCTATGTCACACAGAGCAAGAATAGGGCAGCAAAAGAGCTAAAGAATGGGGGAAACTTCCATTTTCATAGTCTGGTTTTCCAGGAGTAAGTTTGCAGCTAGTCTTTTCTGTCAAAAGCTACAGAGGATTCAATTCCAGAAATGTGTTGGCTCAGAACAGTTTATAAAAGGACTGCTCTTCCATTTCTGTGTTACTAATGTACTACAAGTGACATTACATTCAAGTAACCAATGAATGCTAAAAGGGAAGGACACTCTGCCAGAAGGGTTTCTTAAGAGAAAAAAACAGTTGGATCTATTTGGTGCTGTGCAAACAAAAGAAATGCTCATGAGCATTTTTCTGCAAATACAATAATTTTTTAAGAATTGCCATCATTACTTTACCTCATGATGGCACTACTATTTTGAGGATAGGTTGCCAGGTCTAGAAAAGAAGGACATGAGAGCTACTGAAGAGGAAAACAGGCAGTGAGTGGAGACATCAACAGTAAGTACATTGAATTTCACTTAGAATATTGCTCTGGATAAAAATCGTTTCTGGAGTGCTCACATCTGCTGAAATTATTGTGCAGGGAAAGGCCACTGTTTTCTACAAATTGTGCTCACACTCAGCCTGTTGCAGGCAACTCATGAAGATAACATTGTTTTCTTATTGCTCAGCTGTGCTGAGTGCTCTCAGGGAACCCAGGATGAAATTCAGAAGCAAATGCATTTTCTAGCAGCCTATTATGATTCATGATGTAACAAGATCTTACAATTAGTAACTGTAACAGCAAGAAGGACCCCAACTAAATGGAAAAAACCCAAACATAGGCACAAGGATCCACACTTTCATTACATGTAAATGTCATTCTTCACTTTATACCAATAAGGGAACATGAAAAATACGAAGTATTTGAAGGCAAATACAGGCTTGAAATCTGTAAAGACTGAATTTTTGACAGGAAATCCTATGTGAATTTCTACTGGCCTTACTACAAGAGCTGGTGTTGAATAAGAGTTCTTTTATATACCTGCCTCTAAAGGTGATGATTCAGCTTCCCTGCAACATCCTATGCAGATATGAAGCCACAGTCAAACACAAAACCAGATATCTTTTTTTTCAAGTCTATGCCTCATTCATTTCCATGTAAGCAGAAGCTCTGCATTCAGGGAGACAAGGCTACCACTAGGCTCTCAGGCTCCCCTATCACCCTGAGCCCCACAGTACAATTAACAAGTCTGAATCTGTCCCTGCTTGCAAAGGTGTAATCTTGCCATGAACTGACTACATCAGGAGTGCCAAGACAGGTGCAAGGTGCAAGAGAAACTTAACCAGATAAGATTGCTATCAATAAGATATTTGTAGTTTAGCAACCTCACAGCATGCTCATTGTTTTCTCTCCTGAGCAGAAAAATGAAGCCACTTTTTCTTGTATTATGCAATTATTTAAGTAGCATATTTCTGAGAGTTTTATCTGATTTGAGAATCAGCCTGAACCATTCTGTCTGCATCAGCAGATGGAAATAGTCTTCTTTCTGGCCTTTCTTCCATCAAATACTTTTGTTCAAGTACATATTGCTGGAAACGTTGATTGAATATAGTGTATTCATTGAATATACACATACTTTACCAAACATGCATGTGAGTTCGAGCATTGTATGTTTCAATTCTTATTTGTCACAGACCATCAGATAAATTCATTTTTTAACTGTATTTCATTAGAAGGACCTTCTGAGTTAGACTTCATCCTCCTGAGATCTTGCGTTCTCTACAGCATTCCTGCTTTTAAAAATTATGTTTTACAGCTTAAATCCAGCAAAGTTATCGCTACTAACTTTCTCTGTTGACAGGACCTTTTAGCCATGGGGCACTGCACTGCTTCCCAAGTTACAGATCCAGCTTAGGACTCTGGACTTAGTCTCTCCGAACTGTGATGAGTATTGTGAGCATCATAATTCCAACCTCTTTCTAGTAAAACAATACAGCAGAGAGGCCAGTCAAGGTCAAGACAATACCAGCTCAGAATATCTCAATTATTTTTGCATTACTGTACAAACTTTCATAGACCAAGCTAGGAGAAAAAAAAAAGTTCACTTTAAGGCAGCAAACCCCATGCTGAAGCATCCTTTTTCACTGGCTTCTAACTGTAATCTTACAAAATTGGCACTTAAAAATCAGCAATTGCCTTGTGGACCAACAGCTATTTCTCACTCAATTACAGCAACTCTAAACATATGACCGAAAGTAGAGGGAAGCCAGATATCCACCTGTAACGTGTGGAGGACCCCCCACTAATGCAGGTAGATGCCCAAAGGAGACTGTGACCCCTGGGAAGCCTATGCTAGAGCAAGCTCTTGAGAGGACAGGTGACCCCATGAAGAAAGGAGCCCACTCTGGAGTCATGATATGAGAAGGCAGTAATCATTCTCCCTAAAACTAGGTTACATATTTTCACCCCATTTTGTGTGTCTGCAGGATATCATACTTAATTTATTAATTTTTTACACACATGTGGTCAAATTTAAACCATTCAACCACAGACAATGTTGCTGAACCCCTAGCTCAGAGATGGAAGCTGGTGTTTAGACCATTAGCTGGTGAAAGATTTCATGGCACTAAATTACTTGCGTAACCCAGCGATGAAAAAACTAACATTCTAATCTACAGACAGCTAAAGCCACAAATGCCTCCCCAGTCAAGCTGCTACTAATCTTTGGGCGAACTGCTCCTCTGTTATATCCATGCAAATCAGATATGACAAAACAGCATTGCTCCTATGGGTGGGCTTTGGATTGTACATCCTTTCTCTTGCGCTAAATTCTTGCAGCCTTCCCTTGAGCTGTCCCTGTGGGTAAATATAGAAAATTCCCTTTCAGTCTGATATCTCTTATCTTGAAGTAAATCCGCAGAATGACCATGAGCCAGACATGAGAAACTGCAAAATAGTTCGGTGCATTGAAACATGGAGAAAGAGGACCAAATTGTTCAGTACCTGGCAGAAGACCATATTCGCTGGTCCCAACATACTTTTGCTCTTTGGGCCAGATCATTGCACCTGCTTTTACAAACACAACCAAAAATGTTCAACCTCTTACCATCTGGCAATGTTGTGAGCAGGAAAGACTTTGACACAAACCAAATCCATTGAGTCCAACATTACCATTTCATTTGGAGTATATCTTAATCCCACCTTCCTGGTTTTTACATGTCTTTGAGACACTTGTATTATTGTACAACAATGGCTTCTGCCAGCCTGTTTATAATCATCCCTACTTCTCAGATCAAAGAGCACTATCTGCACTGGGTTCTTCTGTGATACCATAGTGTGGGGAAAATAACAGCAAACCCAAACTAGGGCAGGTTACTGCTGCCCTGTGAGCTGTGACGCAGGAGGTGAAGATGGGAGCAGATGGGAGCAGCCCAGAGACTGCATTTCTCTCCCTGCTGAAAACTCTTTCACATTCCACATGGTTGGCTAGGCACCTGAGGGCTGGTTGCCTGTGCACTTGTCACAAGAGGTAATATAGTATTGTAGAAGAATAACTAAAGAAGGAAATCAAATGCCCCTATCAAGAAGGTCCCTCCAAATGCTGGAAATTTGTATCAGGCATTTCATCTAGGAGTAAAGTGAAAAATAACTGTCTTCTAAAACTCACTGTCTGAAGACAAAGTGAGAGATCCACTCTCTCAGAATCCAGCACTAATGTAGAGACCCTCTCTCCAGAGAAGTGTGTCTTACTGGAGACACCCAGTAACACCTTTTGCTGGTGCTGCTGAGGCAAGGAAGAAATATTTGGTGCATGATTTCACCTGGTGGCATTCTTTGCTAATAGGGCTTGTAAAGAGCAAAGCAAGTGAAGAGTGACAGGAGTTAAAGCATCAGAAACAGCAAAACAAATAGTAGATGAAAGCCCAAACTTAGAAAAGGTGCTCCAGAAGACCTCAGGTAGGTGCCTGCTGCCATAGCACTTAGTGCTGTCTCCTATGCTCCAACAAGAGCAAGGCTGCTCTCACACATTCTGCCAAAGACCCAAGAGGATATGCACTCCAGGATAATGCAAGAAATGAAGGCAAGATTATAAAGACTGCATAATACAAACTAGGGGAATAAAAAGGGATGGAATTGGCATTCCTGCTTCACAACTCTGCCAGCATTTCTAAGTCTTGGCTGCCTGAACTTTAGCCCTGGTTGAAAACATCCACATAACTATGGTAATGAGCATTTTTCAGTTACAACAGCTCCTGTGATAAAGAGTAGCATTTCCCAACACAGATTATCTTGATCTCCAGTGTGGTGCTGAGTATGTTTTTGCAGCTAACGCACTGGTGTTAGTTTTATAAGCTCAGATTCCACATATGGATCACAACATAAGGTTTGTTTGAACTTTTTTAATAACTTGCATGCTTATTTACTGCTGCTCTCCATTACAGATGCTCCATAAACAAATGAAAGTGCCTTGGAACAGGTCTATCTCTTTATCTGACGAGGAATAGAGAGCTTTGGGGGCTCTCCTTCACACCCTTATCTTCTGCCCATGGGCATCTATGGAGCCCACACTGCATCGGCCTGGGACAAACTAGTGAGAACACACAGGACTGAGCTAGTTCCTGCTTCATCACATCTGACTTCAGCTCAGCCCAAGCAAGGCAGAGCCTCCCTGTGCCTCAGAGGGCTCCTGCATGTTCCTACATTGATATCCACCAGTTTGGGAAACGAGCAGTCTGGCAAGCTCTCATGAAGCCTAGAGAAGCATTTCATGTAGAAGAAGAGTTAAGGTTGTTGTGAAAGTGGTATTGCAGAAGGTAAGTCTCAAATTTTCCAGCATTGGGAGGTTTTAGTCAATTGTGATTCGAGTCTTTAGGCACTGTCTTCATGTTCTGTAAAGTACCAGAAACCACAAGTCTCCCCATTGTTACAATCCAATTATTAAAATCATTAGAGAGATGTCTCTGCCTGAATTAAGGTGCTAATGACATCATATGCTGAAGTCAATAGTAGAGATTTTTATTTAACATTTAAATGTGAGGTAGGGAGAGATAGAAAGAAATAGGAAAAAGAGGGGGGGGGAGGGAAAGAGTCACAGAGAGATAGATTAAATAGAAAAATATCACCACTCCATGGATTCCAACAGTATCTCATTGGCCCTCTTCTTTAGGGCTTCTCAGAGGCTCAGTCTTGTCAAAGTGCTGATTGCAGTCTGAATCCATCAGCTGGTGAGGAAAACCCACAAAACACAAAGTTTCATGAGTTAATATACACTCAGGTTCAGGTAGGAACACCTAGGTACCTTCCCTGGGATGGAGAGTTTTACACTGGATGATGTAGTACTTTGGATCAAGGGACACTTCGTGAGTAATGATCTAAGACATTACAGCTGCCTCTTACATCAGCGCAGTTGAATCAATTATGGCCTATTATGGCCCATCAGTAGGGATGAATACCTTCAGGCTACTTGTGAATGTCAGATACTTTCCCGGAGGGGAGTTTTCACAGCTAAGCCATTATGTAAGGGATGTGTGCATGATGAAAAGCACTTATCCCATCTGCAGGATTTGGTTCTTATCAGCCTTATCTTGTTAAAGTCCCAGGTGTAGCCTCCCCACCGCCCCCTGTCCCCTAGACACACACCCACACCCACACACATCCCCACACACACACCCTACCTCATAATGGGTGTGCAAACCCTCTGCATCTGGGCAGTTGCTGCCAGAAGTCAGTTGTTTCAATCATCAACCATGAACAGTCCAGTTTCTTGCACCTACCCTAGAGCATTCCTTTTTCATGTGTTTCAAAATGTGACTGCGATGATGCTTTTCCTGTGTAATCTAATGGCTCCCATGAAATCAGCCATCATATCCCAGTGTCACCAACATGAATTGTGGCAGAAAAAGGGCTGGGGAAATGGCCCCATGGTTATGCAGGACAGCTTCCCAAAATCTGCGTACATGTGCAATTTTCCCATTCTCACACTTCTCCTTGGTGCTGCTCATGCAGAAAACTTCTTCATGGGGGAGGATTAGAGCATCCAGAGGGCAACATTACTGCAGGCTGCTGCAGGCAGACTTGCTTTGGGGAAGGGGAGACGGAAGCAAGAAAAAAGTGTTGAGCTTGCTCTGGGACAGGCAGCATACGCCTCTGCCATAGCAGTGCCTGCACAAGCTGCAGGCACAGATGGGCCCTGTGGGAGTTCAGTGTTGGGTCAATGTCCTTCAGCAGTGAGTGCCTGAAGAAATGTTAGATGTTAAGATTCTTCAAACAGAGGCAGTGAAGCATTTGGACTGTGACAGTATGACATACATGAAGTCTGGTGCGAGGCCAAAGAGTCTATTTATGGAGGGTTTGGTGGTTATTTTTTTTCCCTGCTATGCACTTGAAGAAGTTGTGAGAGCCTGGCCAATGCTGTACAAACTCTCTTTCTGTGGTCCATATCTCAGAAACTTGACAGAAGGACTCCTCCTCTCAACCAAATACATCTGCTGCAGCAAGTCAGTATTGGGGCTTATTGGGGTTAGGCCATCTGGAGATTTTAGAACAATCTGGATATGGAAAGCATACAGGGGGTGGGGCATAGGCAGTGTCTACAGAGCATGCTGTGTCAAGTGACCCTGAAATAAATTTATCTTCTCTCCCTGATAAGGCATAGCAAGTTTCAGAACATATCAAGCATGTATGGGAGTTTCAGAGCCCATTGAAACATTGGGTCTGAAAACAACAGCTTTGCTGTCAGGACCAAAGTTTGTCAAGAAGCCCTTGCAGCTAGCAGGTGGAAATTTAGCAATGCTACAAGAGCTGTCCATAAATCATGTCCTGCTGTGCATGCAAGCCCAATTTACCTTCTCACCTTAATCCTGAGAGATTCAATCTGTACCCCTATTACTTTTTCTAAGATTCTCTCCCTAAGGACTCTTGAGTGTCAACCACCATACTTCAAGTAGATGACCTGAAAACAGCTTGGAGAGGATCAGAGACACAGTATGATGTCAAGATGTGTGAAAACAGTAGAGTACTGTAACAGCAGTAACATTTGGATTGTCTATGAATTTTTTAAGAAGGAGTTTCTTTCTCAAATTACCTCAGATTTGGCCTCTCATTCACACTTGGAGAGCAGCTTTCAAGGGAATTCTGCTTTTCATATTAATTATTTGGATATGTCTGCATTGCACAGTGCAATGTACTGGAGAGATTACTTAGTCTAACACTGGATAAGCTGGGTCCCAAATCATTACAGCCTCCTTTCAGATAGTGGTAGAGAATGATAAGCCTCATTTTCTCCAGGCTAAACAGTCCCAGCTCCTTCAGCCTCCTTATAGGACTTGTGCTCCAGTCCCTTCACCAGCTTCACTGCCCTTCTCTTGACACGCTCCAGCACCTCAATGTCCTTATACTGAGGAGCCCAGAACTGGACACAATATGTAAGGTGCAGCCTCACCACCAATCAATGTTGGCACCTGCATGTGTGCACAAACAGTGAACAAAATAAACAAAATTCAGGGGTTAAGGAAGGAAGAATGCCAATTTTCTAAAATTATGCATGGTTTAGAAAACAGTGCTCAGTCCGGATGACTTATGAGTGCCAGGACCACTCCTGCCACACTCGGACATTTCTGCACCAGAGTAGGAAAGGCTCAGTTGTCTCTGGCAACTGCTTCAGAATAAGTCCACAGATATTCCTGCTGGTCATTTCTAACAACTTTGTAGCAAGGGAGAGACCAAGGGTATGAGGAAGCAGATACGGCTTGGCATGAGGAAGCAGATATGGCTTGGCACAAGCCAGCACATGTCTGCCAAGACACATCAGCCCATCTTTATCACCTCTCTGATAGTACAACTGCAGCTCTGTTCAGAGGCACACCTCTGCAGCTGCAGACAGGCACCCTCAGGCTCCAGAAAGATGTATAGGGAAAAACAGTACTGTAATTTATGCCACATCTTCTTATCTCCTCTTTTCACCACCAGGATGCAAATTAGTCATCACTTTAGTAACTGATTACATAAGCATTGTATTAATTTTGTTCATATTTCCCCAAAGGAATTAGCAAATTGTTAGAACAACTTGGACTCACAGATTTATTTTCCAGGCATCATGGACTACTGGGGTGCAGTCATTTATCATTTAACAACAGAGATAATTTGGTTAATAAACCAAATTTCTTCCAAAAGAAAGAAGATACAGCAAGCAAATAGGCAGTGATAATCAAAAACCTTGAGAGCGTTTGGAGGACAAAGCAAATTTGCTTCAGCCCACAGTTTTTTGCACTGCATTCTCTAGAACTGCCTGAAGGTTCATTTGTTGCCATGCAGAATATTCTGTTACACACAGCTTTATTCAAAAACAGAGGGAGAGACTGAACATTTGTAGATGGAAAAGGTCTTGAGGAAGTTCAATGTAAAAATGCCCAAACCCCTCAATCTTATAAGCTTTCGACAGCCCCAGAGGACGCATCAGCACACCTCCCACTGACTGCCACCTCCTCCGATTTTTGCTGGATGATACATACAACTCTTTCACTGGAAGAAAAATAGTTTTGATGAGAAAATTTGCTGCTGCATCGATTTAAAGTGCAATAATAGGGGAATGAGAAGGAGTTCTTGGCAGGCATGTGAAATTCCCTTATCACAGCTTAGAGTGACTTGAATTTTGCCATTGAAGTATGAAGTATTATGAATATGAAGTATTATGAATTTGAAGTATTATGAATATGAAGTATTATGCCATGAAGACCCATAAGGCCTTTGGCCAGCCCAGGCTTTGCTCCTCCTCATTGTTAAGTGTTCTTCTGGGAAGAAGGACATGATTAAGCTAAGGCAGGACCTACCTGACTTTTCTTCAAGCACTGGGCTTCTCTTGACTGCAAACCTGGGACCACAACTGGTGAAAGGCTGACACCTATAATGCCTGTCTTAAACCTGGGAGAGGAACAGGGCTTATTCTGTAAATAAAGTGATATTCTTTTATCTTCCCATAGAATACTCACAGCCGTGAGCAGTCTGGTGAGGGGCAGGTTGATAAGTACCAGGAATCTCAAAATACCAGTTTTATTATTTGTTTCTTCCAGCAGACAGTCTAACACACAGAGGGGGCAAAAGACAATGCCTGAGCACACAGTCCTTTGCCTGTAAGCACTATGCAAATGCAGACCCACACAAATTTCTCCATCTGCTCTACAAAATTTGTCAGCCTGGGGATGAATGATGCCTTGCATTGTTTGTGTAGACAACCAGCTGCAACCAACCTAACAAGGTCCCTTCACAGGACACAGAGAATGGAGTGCACAATAGCTCTGTTGCTGAAACACCCTTTACCACGGAGTCCATGGTGAGGAGGGCAGCACGCACCCATCAGCCATCAGCTTCCCTGACCCACCCTTGGGATGATGTTGATCCAGTGGGTTTCCCTTGGAGTGCCCATTCCTTCACAATAGCTTCCCTCATCTGCTCTTCAGGCTCAGAGCAATGCCCCTTTATTCTATATCTAATTATTTTATACCCAAGAAATTACTATGACAGCCAAAACTGTATTCTGTGGAGCTAGACTTACTTCTACATTAATTGAGACCCACAGTAGACCTACTAAGAGCATTCTTGTCTTCTGTCTGTGTTGAATTATTTCAGTCCCTCCCCTCCACTAATCTGAGGAGTTTAGGTCCTGAGATATTTAAAGCCTAGTTCAGCAAAGTACTTTAATATGTGTTTATCCCTAACAGCACAAAAAGTTTTTCTAGAACCAGTAATAAGTGAAGCCAATTTGAGTTTTGTTTTATTTTATTTAGGAGTAGATATAGTCATAGAAATCAATAATTAAAGGAGCTATAAAATTTCGCTCTATATATCCAGACTATATTACAGTAATATTCGTACCTACATAGTTCATCTGCACCAGCCATTTTGCTGCACAATTTGGAGGTTAGCTACATCCAGGATGCTTTCATGGTAAGGAGAGCTGTTGTTTAAAAATGCCTGAATGAATCTCATTAAAATAAGATAGCGCTTTCCACTTCATGGTATGAACTGCAGTTGCTGTACAATGAAGCAGCTCAAGAGCAGGAATTTTTCATTGATAGATGAATTGTTCCCCTCAAATTATGGAGAGATGATGAACTGTATATAAGAAACCTTTAGGTTATATTTTTAAAGAGCAGAAGCACAACATATTCTATGATAATTGCTAACCTCCAAACAACTATATTTCTTTGCAATTTTTTATTAGTAATGATTTGTTTTCAAGCTAAGAGTTGATATTTGGAGTTCAAGCTTCGAGCACAATTCCAAAGCCAAGCTCTAACTTTCTGAAATGAAAATTCATTATGAAACATAAGCAAATCTTTAACTATGACATGAAGAACAAGAATGAGAGGTAGAATCATTCTGCTGTGATAAGAATAATTTTTCTCTGCAGTTGAATCATTGTTTTAGACTGAGCATGTGAAAAGAACTAGGTTATCCTTCTCCATCTTAGATTTGGGCAAGTAAGAAAAAGTTAACAGAAGGTAGAAGTTAGCTCAAAATGCCAAAGCCATACAATAATCCAGAAATAAAACTCCAGGCCTGTCCATGGTGATTTAAATCTAAACCAGAATGGGACTAGACCTTAAAGAGCAACAGTTGGTTCCAGAACTGTGGTTCAGTCTTCACATCTTACAGGCCTGTTAGCTGCTTCTCCATCCTTGGAGGAAGTCCTTCCCTGACCTCACATCCGTCAAAATTACAGTTTCCAAATTTTACCTCCAGACTTTCCCAGTCTTGCAAAGACTCAGACCTCTGCCTAGCAAAGACATTCACTCTGTAGCTGCCATACAGGTACAAGGATAGCCATAGTCCCCTTCCCAGCAACTCTGACCAGTGCTGTACCTCCCAGTTCAGCATGCTACATGCCAGCATTGCCTAAGGAACACACCCAGGCTCTTAGGTAGCAAAAGAATGAATTGCCTTATTGGGGTATGTGGAGATATTGGTTACAGGAGCCTGTCTTTCTCCACCAGGCATAGCAGGAACCTAAGAGGGTACCACCACCATCTTCCCACAGTTAGGTCAGATGTCTGCCTAGATATTTCCAGAGACAGACTGCATCTAACAGCTTTGACTGCAGGGCCAAGACAAGTGCTTCAACTGCAGGACTAAAACAACTTTCCTGTCTTTGACATAAGCAGAGGCATTCCATGAATGCTGAGTTCCATTATTTGCAGTGGTGAAAATAGCTCTGTCCTGAACATACAATTAGGGAGACTGAAAATTACCCTACTGGTGTGAGGAACTAAGACTGTATTTGGAGCACATGTGCTCATGGATGCTTACTTTAGACGCTGACATCAAGCTGGGATAAGTCACAAATACAGGGTCACCTGGAAGGGTCACTTGCCATTGTCATCTGCAGTGTGATGGCACTGTGACAGAGTGTCTTGGGCCAGTGCAGCCCCTGACAGCCAAGTGGCTGCACCTCCAGGCACTATCACAGCCCAGCACTGCTCATTACCTGGTCTGCTGGAGTCAGGATATGAACAAGGTTCAAGTACTGGGAACACCTAATGCCTGCTTGCAGCCTGCTACACTTCTGCATGTCAGTGGATAAGTAGATGCCTTTCCATTTGCCTTGGCATACTCTGGTAATAAAAAACATTTTCTAAGACAGCTTTTTTTCCTAGCAGGGAGACTAACAGCAATTAGGCAGGAAGGCATGCATGCTGAGTGGACCAGAGCGTGCCAGCTGCCTTTGTTCACTCATACCCACTCATCCTCCCGCAGATGAGCAAGAATAGTACCTGATCACATTGCATGTGTGTCTTGTCTTCCTCGATAAAAGTGCTGCAACTTTCAGCAGAAACAGTGCTTCAAAAATACTCTTTCAGTGACATAAATGGCAGGCTCCTGCATCCCTGCATTTGTGCATGCTCAGTTAATTCCTCAAAGCAGCCAACAGGACCAGTGTGTTCTCAGCAGGACCTGAGGGAATGGCCTGAAGTTGTGTCAGGGAAGGTTTAGGTTTGATATTGCAAAAAGGTGTGCTGTCAGCTTCCTAGAAACCACACTTCAAGTGTGCAGCTAATGTACTGCTTCCAGATTTGGAAAAAAAAAAGCAGGGCCAAGGGGAAGGGGAAGATATGCAAGTCTTCGTGAGCCTTTACAGGAAGGTAAGAAGAAAGGATGGCCAGACATGCCCTCTGGACCAGGAAGAGTCATGAGGATGCATGGAGGATCTGCATAGTACTAGGCAGTCCTGATCCAGGATCCCATGAAACGTATTCTCAATTGACTGAAAAGTTTAGCAAAAATAGCAGGTCTTGCATAAGAGTCTCCAGTTTATGCTCACATTATTTATCCTCCATCTCCTCCCTCATGCATACATGTCCTTAAGAGCTACTACTGACCGCACTACAGAGCTGCAGTTGCAAATATCCTCCAGTCCTGTGAAAAGGCTTTTATTTGGGCAACTGCCCAAAGCCTGTTTGCCCTTGGTCATGGTCTTCAGCTCATCCTTCTGGCCGTGAAACAATTTCACTGTCCCACAGGCATATGAGGCATGAAGGCAGGATAGTGCAGACCCAGAGCTGTGCTTCCCTAAGAGCAGCCAGAGTGCTGGCACCTCTACAAAGTTCTGGCTGCTGAGCATTTCAAATGCCATTACAGTAGAGGGTTTTGACTTTCCTTATGTTCCATTTTATTTCAGTTATTTGCTATTTCACCCAAAGGCTAAATACTTATTTAGTTCTAAATCTGAAAAATGGTATGTGTTCCTACTGAGTAGGAACATGAGGCACTGGGATAATCTTGCCACTTAATGCCCCAGCATATTTGTGGAAGGGTCAGCTACTTCAGCATATCTGCAGCTTGCTGATTGTCTGAAAACCATGCAGAGTAGCCAAAAATCCATTTCACAGCTGTGGATACGTCCTGGGCAACAGCCCCTGCTGTTGATTTGCTAACTCTGATCTGGTTGATGGGAAAGCACAGGCACTTTGAGAAGCTGCATACTCTAGTCCATCTCGTCTTCACAGTCAGTGCAGAAACTAAGTTAGACCAATACATTTTCTGATCCTCCTTTGCTGCAAAATCTCCTCTGTCTTTCTGATGGACTCAGAATTGTGCTGGCAGTGCAGCAGAACCAGCTCGCCCACCGTGGTGTCCTCCTTTCTCTGTAACAGAGTTGGGTCCTGTTCTGCCTGGCTTCTGCACAGGCCAGGCAAGTTAAATTGATTGGTGCCATCACTGCATTCAAATGTTGTTGGATCCCAAAAAAAGGTATCTGCAGAGAGGGATTTGAGTGGACTTTGCAGAAAGCCTTGGGCTAGGAGAGTTGGGGAAAAAACCTCAGTTTGAGAAGCAAACGAGATATCATCAGATGTTGATTGCCCTGCCCCCACCCAGAGAGCTCACACCTTGATTTTATCAAACCTCTGTAGAAATCCTATTGTACCTTATCTTTCCCTTTGTGTTCCCTGAATCTCTGCATCCTGTAGAACTAAATACTTGTACCCCCCTATAAAATCCCCTAAGACACATAGCTGTTCTCAGTGAAGTTCGTCTTCATGAGGAAGGCAGCCTTAGAGAACATGGTGCTGGTTATACACTCTTTTGGTCAGGTAAACACAGATCTGAAAGACATCTCTCAGGAGCTGGCTTCATGATTAAAAACTCTACTGCCTCTAAACTTGAAAATCTGCCGACTGGTCATTCTGATCGTATTATCTCCCTTCGCCTCCCATTACACAACAAGCAACATGCTGTTCTCTTTAGTATATATGCCCCAACCCTCCAAGCTGACCCTGCTGAAAAAGTTAAATTCTACAGCGACCTACGCTGCCTTATCCAAAAGGTTCCTGCAGATGATAAGATCATTATCCTTGGTGATTTCAACACCAGAGTAGGAAAGAACTCTGAAGCCTGGAAAGGAGTACTAGGCAAGCACGGTGTTGGGAACTGCAATGATAATGGTCGCCTTCTGCTAGAGTTTTGTGCTGAGCAGCAGTTTACCATCACCAACACTATCTTTCAGCAGAAAGATAGTCTGAAGACAACCTGGATGCATCCTAGGTCCAAGCACTGGCACCTCACTGATTATATCTTGGTCCAACAGACAGATATCCGCGATGTTCATCACACCCTCGTGATGCCTAGTGCAGAATGCCAAACAGATCATCGCCTTGTGCACTGTAAACTTAACCTCCACCTTAAGTTTAAACCTAAAAAGAGCGGCATTCCTAGAAGGAGACTTCCAGTTAACAGTCTTCAAACAGCTACAGTAAGGGACAGTTTCCAGGCAAACCTTCAATCCAGGCTCTAAGTTCATTCAACAGATCCCTCTCCCGAAGTGCTTTGGCAACTTATTAAAAATAGCATTCTGCAGTCATCTGAAGAATCCTTAGGAATTCTTCAAGAAAAACAAGGACTGGTTTGATGTCATGAGATCCAGGAATTGTTGAGAAAGAAGAGAACTGCTCACCAAGCCCACCTTGCTCAGCCATCTTGTCATGTAAGAAAAGCAACCTTTTGACTCATATGCAGCAAGCTACAACAGAAACTTCGTGACTTCCAGAACAAGTGGTGGACCAATCTAGCGGAAAAAATCCAATTATGCGCAGATACAGGTGATTACAGGGGATTCTATGAGGCTCTGAAAACAGCCTACGGTCCTACATACCAGGTTCAAAGCCCCCTACTCAGTGCAGATGGCCAAACGCTTCTCACAGATAAAGTTTCCATTTTGAATCGATGGTCTGAACACTTTCAGACTCTCTTCAGTACTAGCCGTGTAGTTCAGGACTCAGCAATGCAGTACATTTCACAACAACCTGTGAAAACTGAACTGGATACTGCCCCCACCATGGGAGAAACTCTTAAAGCAATACAGCAGGTGAAAATTGGCAAGGCAGCTGGGGTTGATGGAATCCCACCTGAAATCTGGAAGCACAGTGGCCAAGCACTCCATGCTAAGTTTCACAAATTTCTGGTGCGCTGCTGGGAACGAGGTGAACTGCCTTCAGACCTTCGTGACGCTGTCATCGTCACCTTGTACAAGAGGAAAGGAGATAAATCAGACTGCTCAAATTATTGAGGTATTACTCTGCTCTCCATTGCTGGTGAAATCCTTGCAAGAATTCTTTTGAACAGATTAATACCCGCCATAGCAGAAGATCTTCTGCCTGAGAGCCAGTGTGGTTTCCGAGCCAACAGGATGTACCACAGACATGGCATTTGTTCTCAGACAACTGCAAGAGAAGTGTCGGGAACAGAACAAAGGACTCTATGTTACCTTTGTTGATCTCACCAAGGCTTTCGATACTGTGAGCAGAAAAGGTCTGTGGCAGGTTTTGGAACGTTTAGGATGTCCTCCCAAGTTCCTCAAAATGATCATCTTGCTTCATGAGGACCAGCACGGTCAAGTCAGATATGGTGACACACTTTCTGAGCCGTTTCCAATAGCCAGTGGTGTGAAGCAAGGCTGCGTTCTCGCACCAACTTTATTCACAGTCTTCTTCAGCATGATGCTCCAAAGGGCCATGGCAGACCTCAATGATGAAAACGGTGTCTGCATTCGATATCATACCGATGGGAGCCTATTCAACCTAAGGCGACTGAAGGCCCACACTAAGACCTTAAATCATCTTGTCCGTGAGCTGCTTTACGCTGATGATGCCGCCCTCGTCGCCCATACAGAAGTAGCTCTGCAAGGTTTAACATCCTGCTTTGCAGAGGCTGCTGAGCTTTTTGGTCTGAAAGTCAGCTTGAAGAAGACAGAAGTTTTATATCAGCCTGCACCTCAGGAAGTCTCCCATCATCCCCATATCACTATTGGTGAAACAGAGCTCAAATCAGTCCAGCAGTTTAATTACCTGGGAAGCATCATCTCCTCAGACGGTAAGACTGATGCTGAAATAGACAACAGATTAGCAAAGGCATACAGAGCTTTTGGTAAACTCCATAAAAGAGTGTGGCAAAACAAACACCTGAAGAAAAGTACTAAGATCAGTGTTTACAGAGCCATTGTACTGTCTACTCTTTTATATGGATCTGGATCATGGGTCATTTACTGCCACCACTTGCGTCTCTTAGAATGCTTTCATCAGCGCTGCCTCCATACAATCCTAAACATCCACTGGACAGATTATGTGACCAACACGTCTGTCCTTGAACAGGCAGCAGTCACAAGCATTGAGGCCATGCTGCTGAGAACACAGCTGCGCTGGGCAGGGCACGTCTCCAGGATGCAGGACCACCGCCTCCCTAAGATCACGCTATATGGGGAACTTGCCACTGGCTGCCGCGAGAGAAGAGTCCCAAAGAGGAGATACAAGGACTTGTCTATCTCACATTGGCCTTTTTATCCATCAGTGCTCTTGTAGCAAGCGTGGGTAGAGCCCTTCTCAAATCTTTTTTCACGAAGCCTAGCCATGAAAAATGAAAAAAATTGCTAAGACCCAAATTTGTTAACCTGGGTTTTCCCTTTTGTCATCCCCCAAAAACCTCTATTTGTAATAAATTGTAATAATTCCAACCCCCTGTTGAATATGCAAACCCTAAACCCTTTAAAAATGAACTTGTAAGTCCAGTAAACGGTTCCAGCTTCTTAACTCCTCTGGGATTGTCTTAGCTTCATTGACCTCCGCAAAATATAACTTGTCAGCCTCACAGCAAGAGGCACATTCAAACGCAGTTACAGCCTCTGGTTGCCTTGTGTAGTATCAGTGTTTGCATACTGATAAACGTGCTATTGTGCTGGTTAAAGGAATATCACTGGAAAGAGGATATGCAGTTTTCCAGCTCTGCTTTAGTCTCACAGCATCTTGGTGTCCCACAACACCCTGACAGAGTCCTGATATAGATCTGGAATTCACAGACCTCATGAGTTTGCCAGAATGTGAGAAAAATCTCGTTTATTAATTTTAGAAAAAAACTGCAAAAAATAATCTGTGAAACAAGGAAATAAAATGAGTAAGGAAAGTTCTAATACAGTGCGCTGGGTGCCCAGGTCCTGAAGGTCCTGGGAACACAACTCTTTATTCAGAAATTGTGCCTTTAAAAGTTCCCAAGGTCCCGTCTCGTATACGAAACAGAAGAGGCATTCCCCTCTCCTTGGTTGGCTGTGCCATGCTTGGAGGTGGGGCCTGCAGCAGCATGGCGGCCCCCAGGTCTAACCATGTGGCACGAGGGGTTTCCTTACCAATATTCATTTTACAGTTTCCCCTATTCCCGCCCACATGGTTCCCTGATACCAGCTCCAGACAGGAGCAGGTATCTTACAGCTTCCCGATATGCCTTACAGGTTAGTAAAGAAAAACTCCTAAGTTAGTGACCTGTTTAATCCATTTGCTTATAATAAAACCAGTTTTCTTATTTCTCACAAGAAGAAGAAAATGCTACCAATTCCTATGTTTGCACTTCATGCATTTAAAAATTACAACATATCCTTCGTGAGGATCATGTTCGCTCATCAGCTGTTTTATAGGTGTAGAGATTTCGGGCTTTACTTTTATTTACACAAAAGCTGCCTATGATAAACTACGAAATGCCTGTATTATCCCATGGGAGATGGAGTATGTTGAAACATGTCTGATCCCAATGTATAAATGTTCTGTGGATCAAAAAGTGCTGTGAGCAGAACCAAGCAGGAAAGGCAGTACAGAAATCTGGATAAGGAGCATCTATGGTAGACATCAAGAAACAGGATTATAGCCTTGAGAAAGAAACTCCTCCACCCCAAACTCCACTCCCATGACATGGCTGGTTAACCAAAATAGAGAAGAAAGGGATTGAAGAAAAATGATGGACAGACCCACACACGTGGAAAGGAAGGAAGACTGACCACACCAGAAGTAGCTGTCCAGAGGATGCCAGCCAAAACAGGCAGGTTGGTGAAGGATACAACTTGCAGTAGCAGGTGCTGTAGGCTGCCAGGGCTGCTCCTCCTGGCTGATGTTGGGATTGACTAGGAGCAGAGTCTATGTTTGGGCCTCCAGCTGCAGTGTCATGGGGCTACCATGCAATCATCTGACCCCTCAGCCCAGGAATCTCTTGCACCTCCCAGATAAGACAACTACTTGTAGTTCAACCAAGTAGTTAAAAGAAACTTCTCTGTGACATTTACACAGGCGCTTTTAGAAAGTCCTGTACAGGAGCTGGCAGTACAAAGCATCTGGTGTCTTGATCAGAGCTGCTCAATGCCCTCTGTACTGCACTGCTCTTCAGTCTAACCAGTACAAAGAGATGACTGTCCCTAGCGCACTGTCAGTGGAGTAATGGACGGTTAGGGGTGTTTAGAAGAACACGTTTCTGATTTGTTAGTATAACTGTGCCCTTGGATGTATCAGAATTAGGGTACACTTGTGTGCTCTCCACTATGTTGCTGCACAGAAAAACAGATTCATGCAAATACCTGCTGGGATATTGCAGAGGCAGAAGGCATCACCCAAGAGCAGCATACTGAGTAGATACAGCTCAGCTCCCAAAGCCATTAAAAAAAAAACAAAAAAAAAACAAAAAAAAAGCCCTGTTTTCCAGTGTGTGTGAAAACCACAGGGTAGGTTGGGAAGGGGAAGAGAAGCAAGTCTGCATGTCAAAGGATACTTGGAGCACACACCCAGACCACAAACCTGCAATATGCTCTCACATGGTGCTGTAAAGACCTAAAGGTACAGAAAGCCCAGCAAATTTAGTAGGCAACAATTTCCCACTTGACAAGTGCTAGGAAATAAAGAAATGATGGTTCATATATTTCTCTCTCAGGTCCTCTTTCATGGGGAAGGGATCTCTAGGGGAGCTTGGACTGTTAGAGCGGGGGATTGGATGCCTTGAATCTGCTGAGTCTTGAGATACAAAGAAAATTAGCCACGTTCCTCAACAAAGTACCAGAGCCTGGTCTGTCCCACAGGTGCCCAACAAGTACTGCAGCTCCTGGTGATGTCTTACTGCCCAAAGCCAGAGCTTAGTCAGTATGTTCAGCTGATGCCAGCACAGAATTAATATTTTATTGTTTGAAAGGCAGTAAGGAAAAGCCTTTGTTTGCAAAATGGCCCTTCACTTTTGCTGGCTGGCACGGAGGGCAATACTGAGCAGCAGCATGGGTGTTTTGTGTAGAAATTACAGCTCATGGCACATTGTTGTTCATGGACTTTGGCTCAGGGTAGGAAGACCACAGCAAAGTCCCCTCCACCAACCACAGCAGGAGAGGTCCAGAAGAGGTTAAAATGTAGAGGGACACCAGTCAATGTGACTAAATGGCTTCCATCTTTTACCACACTCTTCATCACTTAGGTCTTCATCCTCAGTAGGAACTAAGCTAAAAGTTATTCCACACTTCCCCAGTGCTGTGTTTCTCTAACATCTACTGTTATATATGCTGTTATGAAATGCAAAGAACATGGCTCTTAAAGCTACTTATTTGATTTTCTTAAGTGCATTAAGGGCATGACTAAAATCATAGACTTCTGCACTTGCAAATAACTTTTAACACCATTACAGGATGCAAATGAAGATATAGTCTGCAAATGATTAATTACTTGATTGCAGTAAATCACAGTGGTAGATATCTGTGCAATCTCACTTGAATCCACAAGGAGTTGCATGTTCAGTCATTAGATATTAAAATTATAAGATGTAAAACAGGAAGAAAAGTGAAGGTGGCTTAAAAAATTGGAGACAGGATTTTGTGAGCAGTAAACTAAGTTTGCTATCATCTTTAACCCTACAAATAGGAGCTATTACTATAGCTCAGCAATATACTAGCTAATACCTAGATTTCTTTGTCTTTTTCCTCTGTAATGTGCAAACTCAAAACATTTCATTGTTATATATAAAATGAACTGTAGATTTTTTTTCTGGTTTTACTGCAACTGTGGTTGTCTCCAAAGAGAGTGATATTTATTAAGGTATGACTATCTCTCAGCTAAAGCTTTTCTTTATCCATGCTCCTTCAGCAAATCATATCCCCAACTACTTACATGAACCCACAAATTAAGGATAAAACACTCCATGTCTCAACTTGCAGATACACTCTGAACTTCTGTAAACTAACACTGAACCAAGAAGTCCTGAAAAACTCTCTCAAGAAATATCAGTATTTCTTCATTGTTAGATCAGTAATGTCTCAAGTGCCATCATCTTCCTCATATTAAAAAAAAATCTCGGTAGATTACTCTAATAGTGAGCATATGAGACACAAAGCACCCTTTATCCTGGCTTGAGCCAAAGTGTGGGTGAGACTTCACAGTTAAGGGCCTTACAAAATTATCTATTTTGGAAGACACTGGTTGCCTTGCTGCTCTGCCTCCTCGATTGTTTGTGTTGGAGTGTTGTGGGCATATGAAGAGTTTGCTGTTTGTTTTAAAGCCCACAGGAGCACACAGTAGAATCAAAGCCTCCAAGTGAGGAACGGCTTCTGAAAGGATAGCAATTACTTATTTTCAAAACATTTTTGGGAGAAAAAAAAAAAAAAAGCTCAAGGTCAGAAGTTTACCTCCGAGTACAGATTTTTGGTCAAGGACATCATGGATTTGGCCCACAGGGATTATCACATTATGCAGCACGTAGTGCCAATGTTATAAATTAGTATAAGAATTTTGACAACTCAATTCCAATTAAACATTGATAAATTTATTAAGCAAGCGATAATAAAGCAAAATACAGCGCTGGGTGTCCTAGAGGCAAGTGCCTGCCAAGGTACACACTGAAATGAAGTCAGTATCTCTCTTTATACATGCTCGAGGCTGGTTAAGTACATGTTAAGTAGTGTCTGGCACTGGCTTTTCGGATGGAAATTTGCTCGTGGCTTGAGTTCGGTGGTGGCTCGTGGTGGCTCGGTGAGTGGTCGTCTGGTATTTGTCAGAAATGAAAAGGTGCAGTTCTTATCAGTTGTTTATTGACACTTGCTTGATTAGCAAGCTGTCTGTGAAAACTCCTCTTGTTTAATTACAGCAAAAAGTTTCTGACTCTCTACATAAGATTTTATGAACAAAGTTAACCCTTCTATTACACCAAGCCCAGGAATAATGCCAGACCAGTCTGACTCCTACCTACAGTGCTGCAGGTGGAGCTGAGCCCTTTTTATGGGGGAAGAAATCAGCAAGTTCAGGAACGCACTGTTCAGCATTGCTCCACAGCAGGAGTTCACAGAGGCTTCAGAGGATGTTAGACATAGCTATTAGGAAGTATTTACAGAAATGAGGTGTAAGCATGCCATTGAGACTCCTGCTCAGAGAGCGGCTCTGTAAACAACTGCTTGGGAAAGACTTGATCATCCTGCAGCCATAATAACTAGCACACAAAAAGCCCCAAGTCCAGCCATGGAAATATTTGTTTACTGTTTGAAAAGAATAGGAGAGACAAGCAGTCAGTCTGATCATCCCTTTCTCTTTTGAACAACCATGCTGAATACAGTGAGGGACAGAGCTAAGTGATCAGTTCTTTCCCATTAGTTAAACTAAGGACTTCTGCTCCAGAAAACTTACCATTAAAAGAAAAGAGAGCATGGGGGTGTAGCCAGTCATTTGAAAGATATTTATAACTCTCCTGCTAGAGGCTTGTGCATTTAGTTTCAAGACAGTAGGTAATCCTAACTCTAGAGACTGAATAGAAAGATGCCATTAACACTTCTCTGACAATGTTTAACACTTGTGACTGGGGGAAGATCGGTCTATTTCACACTTGCCCCAGACTTCCATATGTGCCTAAGGATTTTCCTTGCTGTGGATAATGCAGTCACTCCCAAATGATCAAAGCTTCTCTTCTACAAATACAGATGTGTTCATTCCCTCCATTCCTCTTCCTCCACATAAATGTATTTGTTAAATACACAGTCACATTGTCAAATCATCCCTTTCTGGTCTTCTGCTGTGACACTACAGCCAGTACTCTGACC
Organism: Pyrocephalus nanus; assembly: GCA_038380795.1. NCBI lineage: Eukaryota > Metazoa > Chordata > Aves > Passeriformes > Tyrannidae > Pyrocephalus > Pyrocephalus nanus. Next base: position 23,072,348 of record CM076263.1, read on the forward strand.
TGAGATGGTCTTGTCAGCTCTGAGCACATCCTTCAACCCAGGATCCTGGACTTCATCTAAACAGGTAAATGATGCACACTTCAACAGGTCACTATTTTGATGAAATTATCTTCAGGCCTCTGAATCTCACTGCTTTAATGACCATTCTCTGGAAACTTCTGCCTTCAGTGCAAAACTGCATTTTTATTTAAGGATATCTAACTCATAATTAAACATTTTACGGGAAAACAGCCAATAACAGCTAATCTGACAAATATTAAGATCCTTCATGAATTTGCCATTCATGAATTTGCCATGAAGAAGATGGTACAGTGCTGGAAATGATTGCTCAGAGACACGCTTGAATTTCCAACCTTTTATGTTTTCAAGCCTCAGGTAGACAAAGCCATGACTGACCTGGCCTAGAAATGAACAATAGTCCCCATTTTGAGGAGGTGTTTTAACTGAGTGATCCTCAGAAGTCCCTTACAAGCAATAATTCTAAGTTCCTTTTAATTTATCACAGAATCACAGAATATTCTGGGTTGAAAGGGACCTACAAGGATCATCAAGTCCAACTCTTAGGCCTACACAGGATGATCCCCAAGAGTCACACCATGTGCCTGAGAGTTTCATGCAAAGACTTCTTGAACTGTGACCACTTCCCTGGGGAGCCCGTTCCAGTGCCCAACCACCCTCTGGGTGAAGAACCTTTTTCTAATATCCAACCTAAACCTTCCTCGACACAACTTCAGGCCTTTCCCTCAAGTCCTGTCACCAGTCACAGCAGAGGAGATATCCATGTCTGCCCTTCCTCTTCCTCTCATGAGGAAGTTGTAGACTGAATTTATGAGTGTAGGGAAGTTAAAACTACATGTGTGTTGCCGCTAGAAGTCTCTGTGACTTCACATAAGAAAACCCACATATATTTTCAGTGGAGATGAAGTTGGACAAGGTGATCACCTATGTTAAAGGAGAGGTGCCAGCAGCTGTTCTGTTAACACAGCAAGATGATGAAATAATAACGGCATGATTTTTATAATCCTGTTCTATCTATGGAGATATTTAATTGTTTTCTAATTACTTTTTAATCAGATTGTATGAAATAAATTTTAAGCAGGAAACCTCAATAGGAACCTCAACAATAAAGCATGTCAGTTTTGCAATGTAATTTAGCTTGATTTATTTGATGTTATTTCCTCTACCTCATGCCTTGCACAAGTAATTGCAAAGTGGGTCAAAGGAAGCATAACATATGTCCATTCCCGTTCAGAGCCACCCATGACTGAACACAGTATCCATCCACATCAGTCATGGGAAGGCAGAGTCTTACTCAAAGTAGCATGCTTTCCCATGCCCACTCTATGCCAGGCTGATGTGCAGGGCTGCTCTGTCTGGAAGGGTGAGCTGGCATACAAAGATGGTAGCCAAGGACACTTTTCAGTTTCTCAAAAAAAGCACAGATAAATCATCTCAGACTGCTCTGACATGAACTTCCACTTGACTGCATTTGAAACTATTACTGGTGATCAGATGCTGACGAAAAAAAATCACAGATGAAGGAGGTTTGAAAAGTATAGGGGTTTGGAAAAGAATTAAAAAAAAAAAAAGACATTACAGGTAGGCTTTACAAATTCCAGAACAATAAAAACACTTCTTATTGCTCCAATTCCACATAGCATTAAAGGCTCATCTTACTTTCTGTCTGCCTGAAGGATGCAGTGTAACTGGAAAGAAAGTTCTTTGCCAGTCAAGCAAAGCAAAAGATCAGTATTGAATTGCTGGTTTTCCTAACTCCACCTCTAAGAATAACATTTGCAGTAAGGCACGTACAAAGAAACTTCCCACAAATATAGCTCTAAAGACAATATTTAGTCAGCCATTGGGAAACGAACATAGAATTTTCCACTCATGTTATTGTAGCCAGTAAAGGTTTACATTCTGATTCTTATAAAATGATTTATAGAGTGCTGCAAATTTACAAAGCACTTTCCAAACATAGATGAGACGTATTCCCTGGCCAAAAGGGAAAACAAATGTAAGAGGAGATGCAGGAGGAATCCTTAGGAAGAATTAGGGACTACAGATTCTTTAAAAAAAGTGTTAAGTAGATATCAGTGCCCTGGGAAATACATAGCCTAATGCTTCAGCTTCTTGCATCAGCTTACAGGTACAAATCAGTTTCTTAAGAGACCTGATTTCTACTCCACACCAATAAAAGCAGAAAGATCCTGCTTCTATAATTCTGGCAACAAAAAAATTATTTAGAAATTAGCAGCAGTTGGAAATCTGACTACTAGATTTGAACAAGAGATTCAAAACTGAGTATGTTCAAAACCAAAACAAAATTTAAACTATCCTGAAACCCAAACTCTGGGTTTGTGACAAGAACCACTACTAAATTGGGCTTTCTTCAAAATTAAAAATCAAAACATCCTGAAGAAATTCAATCTTGAGTCCAGTTTTGGATCCTAACTTGTGACCCAAACCACCTACACTAGAGATGCTTTCCATGCTGACCCATGGTTGATGAGACTTGGGAGCTCAGAGCTGCTTAAAGTCATTGAACTAGCACAGAACAGTTGCAGCATTCTGTAGAATTAACATTAGAAGTGTTTGTTAGAACAGTTCTGTTCTAGCTATATATTTTCTCTCTTTTTATTGGATTTTGCCTCGGAAGCAGTTCTTTGAAATGCTCCATTTAATTTTAGATGAGTCAATGAAGTGGGAGGACTCCATTCCATGAAAGCTTGTTTAAAAGTTTCAGTTTCATAACCTTCATAATACTGCAGTTAAGCTCTACAAGTTATTTTTTAGGGCCTGGACTTGAGCCTTCAGCTGTGAAACCTTTTGTTTAACTTTGTTGTTTTAAATATGAAATTCTGCTGGGACAATCACAGTAGCTTCCAACAAAAGGAAAGGGGAAAAAGGGTTTCAAAGCAACAAAGTGGAAAGAGAAGTTAAGGAGTAAGGAGTGCCCTGAATGTACTTTTTTGTATCCAAATCATGAGCTGAAAATCAGACTTCATTTTAAAGCAATCTTTGCACAATTCTCACTCATTTCCCTACTGGCATCAGCAACTTATGGTGAAATTCACATCGTTTTTCTAGTGCATCAATATATGCTGAGACCTTGAAGGTTAAAATGCAAGTCTATGTGGTGGATTAAAAATAACCAAAAACATAACAAACATTGTCAGAGTGCTTTGGATAGCTCCATTCTGTTATTAAGCTTTATACCATCAGGAGCCCTGGCCATATTTCATTAAAGAAAAGATTCAGAATTCCTTCGGGAAAAAAGACTGCTTTTTTTCTGACAATATTAAGAAAAAGTATTAATATAATAATAATTCGAATCTGTATACTGGGGCAGCTATGCTTTTTTACAGCTCTGCAGTGATCTCTGAGCTCCTCAGGCCCCCACATTTTCAGCTGCATGAAGCAGCCTCCTGCAGCCTCTGTGTTGTAACTCATCTGCAGACCCACCTCCTCAGCAGTGCCCTCAAGTGGATTCCGCATCCATGTCTGGCTTTTAGGAAATCATCTAGCACAGGTAGTCCAGGACAGGCGATGGCATGGCTTGCTTCAGCTGAATCAGTGTGATTTTAGCCCGTGCCTTTCTTCTGAGTCTCTTCAGAAAAATGAAAGGCAAATGTCAGAAATACAAGACAGGCAGTGCAAGTAGATGATATCCGCTTGGTGCTGGAATTTGAACATTCAAAGATGAAGAGGATCCTGGCTTTCACAGAAATGCAAGGGTAAATAATTGGAGAGAGATAAAACTCCAGGAGGAATGGAGTGGTGGGTGTCAGGCTGAAAAACTAAAGTATCTGGTAAAACTAGTAGATGGATTTGTTGTAAATAACTTTGTCAGCATTTCTAGTCCCCCATATGCACTGGAATCCTTCTGTGATTTAACTGAAAACAGTCTCCAATTTAGTAGTGTTAAGTAAACGGTACAATTACTATACCTTCATTAGTCATAGAATAATTTGGGTTGGAAGGAACCTTTAAAGGTCATCTAGTCAAATAGCCCCTGCAGTGGGCATCTTCAAATAGATCAAGTTGCTCAGAGCCCCATCCAACCTGGCCTTGAATGTTTCCAGAGATGGGACTTCCATCACTGCTCTGGGCAACCTCTTCCAGTGTTTTACCACTCTAACTGTAAAAAATTTCTTCCTTATATCTAATCTGAAGCAACCTTCTTTTAGTTTAAAACCATTACCCCTTGTCCTATCGCAACAGACCCTGCTAAAAAGTCTGTCCTCATCTTTCTATTAAGCCCCCTTTAAGTACTGAAAGGCTGTGATAAGGTCTTTCTAGAGCCTTCTCTTTTCCAGGCTGAATCACACCAACTTTCCCAGCTTTTCCATACAGGAGAAATGTTCCACCCCACTGATTATTTTTATGACCCTTCTCTGGACTCGCTCCAGCAGGTCTATGGCCTTCCTGTGCTGTGGACCCCAAAGGTGAATGTATAGTCAGAGTTTGGCACCTCTTGTTCAAAATTTTGGAGCTCCAAATGGCACATTTCATAGTACTCTGTAGCAAAACATGAACAACAAGAATAGTCTCAGAAATAAGATTTATCAACCTAATTTTTTTTTTTTTTATAAAATTCACCTAACATTCAAAATGCATGCAGTGTTCTAAGAAATCTGCCAGCCTTCACATTTGGGAGCTGCTATGCAAAATCTAAGCCAGGTTTTCAAAGCCATTTTGGTGTCTGAAGATGCAGTGAGTGTCTAGCAGGGCTTAGAAGGTGTCACTTCCTAGTTTGGACTGCAACTTAAGAGTTAATGGCATTCATCACTGCAAGGTGATTTTAAAACTCAGTTAAGATGTTTTCTACATTTTAAGACAAACACGTAAATTTGAAAAACTGGACTTTTTACTGTCTGGTGAGATGCCCCAGTTTAGCAGAGCCAGCACCCAAACATCCCTGGGAATCTGAGCTTGCAGACACAAGCTTGGGCTGCACAAGATACTTGGGGAACCTCCAAGGTGTCTAAAAATTAGGTTTTATTTGCTGATGGCATCCAGCTAATATTCATTTCCACTTGTTAAAGAATCTTGTAAATGAGTCCTGACTGTGCATGTCAGACACAAGTACTTCCTATTTGTTCTGCTGTACCTAGAGTTAGGCCTTGATTTCATAATCAGATGTTTATCGCAGCACAAAGCAAAGAGAGTAATTGTTTTTTCTGTAAATCCAGTAGTATAAACAAAACTAAACAAGTCATTTTAGAAATACTGAGAACCAAAAAGCATGTATGGAAAAAAATCTTACCAAATGAATTTGCCTCACTTTTTTAACATGAGCTATTTCTTTCACTGGGTTTTCCCAAAACCTTTGTAAAGAAACCAACTGTCACTTGGCCAAAAGGTTTGGTATTTCTGGCAGTTCTCTTTGGGTTTAACTGAGAAGACTGATGGAGATCACTTAATGGTTATCAGAGAGACTCAGGTGCGGTTGAAACTGAGTGTGTTCCTCTAAGGAGCTTTTTGGCCCTGGGCTAATTTTGAGAATGCTTCAAGTTTGATGAAAAGACACTTGTGCCTCTCTGGAAACACCTCTTACAAAGCTCTAAGAAGCCTCCTAAGTGCAATCAGTTGGTGTTATTTAGCCAGATCATTGTATGCAACCATATTTTTTATTCATCCCTTTAGCCACAAAACCAACACCAACACCACACCATAAAAAAGCTCCCACTAGCGCCCGTTTCCACTCATCCTGACTTATCTTCTAGAAGTATTCTTGCCTGTCCCAGTGGTAGAGGAGAAGTTATATTAACTAAAAGAATAAATCTGCAGCCACACTCATCCAAAACTTTTTAATCTCTAATAACTATGCCCAGCACTGTTTTCTGCTTGTAAAATTACATAGAGGGTAATGCTAACATTGGGGTGACATCAGACTGGTGACCTGTCACTAGTGGGGTTCCACAGGGCTCCATTTTCATAAACAACTTGGACACAGGACTGGAAGGGATACTAAGCACGTTTGCAGCTGACACAAAACTGGGAGGAGCTCTTTTGGCAGAGAGGCAGAGAGGCTTTTCAGGGAGATCTCAACAAATTAGAGGACTAGGCAGTAGCCAATCATATGTAGTCCAACAAAGGAAAGTGCTGGTTTCTGCACCTTGGGTGGGGCAACCCTGTAAGTACATACAGATTGGGACAATGTGATGCTGGAAAGCAGTGCCACTGAAAGGGACCTGAAGGTCCTGCTCAATGTCAGCAGTGCCCTGGTAGCCAGGAGGGCCAACTGTGTATTGGGGGGCATCAGGTAAAACATTGCCAGCCGGTCAAGGGAGGGGATTGTCCTGCTCTGCTCTGCTCTGCTGTGCACTGTGGTGGCCTCACCTTGAATGCTGTGTGCAGTTTTGGGCACCACAAATATAGGAAAGATATTAAGCCATCAGAGAGTGTCCAAAAGAGAGCAAGGAAGAAGGTGAAGCTCCTTGAGGGGAAGCCGTATGAAGAGTGGCTGAGATCACTTGGTGTATTCAGCCTGTAGAAGAGGGGGCTCAGGGGAGCCTCACTGCAGTCTATCACTTTCTTGTAAGGGGCAGACATTGATCTCAACTCTGTGGTGACCAGTGACAGAAACCATGGAAATGGCCTGAAGTTGTGTTAGTGTAGATTTATATTAGATATTAGAAAAAGGTTTTTGACCCAGAAGGTGGTTGGGCACTGGAACAGGCTCCCCAGGGAAGTGCTCAAAGCATCAAGCCTGACAGAGTTCAAGAAGCATTTGGATGATATTCTCGGGCACTTGGTGTTAGTCTTGAGGATAGTCCTGTGCAGGGCCAGTAGTTGAACTTTGATGATCCTTGTGGGTTCCTTCCAACCCAGAATATTCTGTGATTAATGAGTTACAGCAAGGCACATACTCTCTTGCCTTTGCACACTTCCCTCTATTACTTGTCTAATGTTTTCTTGAATAAATAGATGCTGTACTTCCTTTTTTATGAGAATGCTAATCCTTTTGATGCATGTTAGGTGTGCCTTGGGAACACCTTCTGGACACCTACTCTCCTGTTTGCAAAGATATGTGGTTCTCTGTTTCCAGGAGGCTTGTGTATCAGTTCAGATTTAAATTTCTCTCCTTTGCTAAAGTTGGGGCAAAGAAAGCAGACCATGAAGCTAATAAGAAAGCTTCCATTAAAAGGTGAGATGACAGTGGGGCTTAGGTGAGCAGAGCATTTCGAAATGTTTTGGGATTATATCTAAATTAAGACTGAGATGAAGTGCATGAGCCTATGATTGGATGTAGATGTTAGGACAATGGGAAAATTTAGGATTGTCAGCCATGATGCACATGTATCCTGGGCACCTCTGGATTAGAGAGCAACCTGATGAGCTTAAAGAATACTTTCAGAAGAAATTTCAGTACCCAAAGAGATAGTTAGATATAAAATGAGAGGTTTTTTTGTAGATCCAAACATCCCCCTGTCAGCATTTCAAAACCCTTATGTCTTGTCTATTACACAACTCACGTTAAAAGCATTCTGCAGCAGAGCATTCAATGTGGTGTGTTTTCCAAGACAGTGATACCACAGTTGTATTGTGATTGATTGCTTCAAAATAGCAGTAGTGTACATTTATTTACATATATGGAGATATAAATACCCACACATATATGCACACTAAAAGAGAATGAGCACTGTCAGATTAAAAGAGTTAAAAATATTACCACATCATGTTTTCCAGCTTGTCTGTCAACAACAAGAAAAACAGTTCTGAAATGAGGAAATAATCAAGTGAAATTAATAAACTCAATTCTCAAATAATGTAAGATGTAAAAGTTACTAGATGCAGATAGAGTCAACATATTTAAAATGAGGAAAAACTTCAGGGAAAATCCTGAGTATCATATTATTCTTTCTAGTTCATTAAAATTTTCCAGTGTGCAGTTTCAGACATACTCCTCACCATCAGTAATTAATAGACTGCAAGCAGCATCTTGTTTCCTTTCTTTTATTTTTCTGATCTTCACTATACTTGCATTATCTCTGCAACTCCACCGCTCCACCTGACAGTTTCGGTCTACTGATAATTCCTGCTCTGGCTATCTGTATTTACAGTTGGGCACCATCTAAAATCTCAAAGGTGAAATAGTATCTGTTTCAGTATATTCTTCTGCGTATTAATATGTTAAATGTAGCTAAGTCTACAGCAGCAATATAGCCTGTCCTCTGATTCCCAAAGGCAGGTTAAATTACCCCATGTTCTTACACAAAATTTTCAAGTCCCCTGAAAATTTGAGGAAGACTCTTGTTCTCTCTGGGGTATGCACTCAAAGCCATTATCCTGGTACTCCTAAACTCCTTTTTTTTCCTTTCCTTGCTTTATAGGGAAAAGGGTAGTTACTTTCATGCCCTGTTTCATTGACATTGTGGGCCTGACTGGTGCTTTTGACCATCTTAGATGTTTTGCTGCAAGCCTAAAGAATTGCAGAAAGCACCTGCATCCAGTTTACTATTATTTATCAAATTGTGTAGCTGCACTGTCGAAACATTTGAGATGTTATGGACCTCTATGTGTAACACCTTGAGTAACACTGCTGCAGTTGAATAATTACATCATCAAAGACAAAAAGTATTTTGTATGATTCCTATTTTACTTGGGCTACAAATAAAGTCTTACACAGGTTAGGATTACTATGAAATGGAAAAAGCTAACCTTTAGAACAAGCCATAAGGCACATAGTGATCCAAAGAGTAAGTTAAAGTCCCAATTACAGCATGAAAGGAACACATAATTTGCCCATAGAGAAAGAAGCTCTTGTCCCCAAAATTTGTGCAACACATTTAGCATCACATGGACCAGATATATTATATTTCAGGCAACCAGTGAAAAACCAAGATGGCAAAAAGTCAAGTACAGTTGCTGGACACAGGACTGTGACTTTGTCTAATTCCTCTTTTACCTTTCCAGAAAAGTTTCTGGTTCCATATGCAGACTAAACTAATCTTTCTCCTTGGGTTTTACACAAGCTTCACTATCATGGTATCTTTTTAATAGCAACTACAAATAATTTTTTGATGTTAGATTATTTTAAGGTTTTCATTAGATAGAGAAGTTATGGACGGAAAGAAGTCTTGATTCAGTTTTTGGCCAGTCAGTCTGTTCAACATGGTTCTTCACCATGGAAAGCAGAAATCTTTCACAAGTCCATAGAACCATCCATAAAGAAGTTCCTTAGTGTGCAACAATCTTGGTTTATCAACATTCCACCAACAGGTCATCAGAGATCCAACGCCTACTCTGAGGAGTAGAATACTGATTTCTACATGGGCACTTGAATGAAAGTGTACAACGAGACAACTCACAGCTGCAGAGGAGATTCTTCATTTTTAATGTCATGATCAACGATCACCTGGTTAGATGAGAGCCCTGATCTTTTCTCCACTCTTTTTGTCTTTGCAGCCATTCGTCTTCTCCCTACCCCTTTTTCCATTTCTGCTTTTTAATATCAGAAAGATTTCCTTCTTATTCAAGTTACCCTGAAAATAACAGAAAAAGCCACGTGCTTTGGCCTGCCAATACACCTGGTTGAGAGAGAGCCATCCAGCATCTCCAACACATTCCCCTGATGCAATCCCCAGGCGCTCTTGTGCCCCCTTCTCTGCACACTCATTGTTTTTCTCTAGTTCATAATAATGCCCGGTTTGTTGATCACGCTCCTCTCTTTCTGCTCCTTCCAATATACTATTTTACTTCTCTGTCTCCTCTTTGTTAAGAAATTACCCAGCTTTACTAGGGACATAGGAGGTGCTGATGACTATTACTTCCAGTGACTGCTGATCTAGCTGATCATCTTCCTCTGTAGCTGCAGTTTATTATTTACATATGAAGAGATTTCCAGCTGTTCTTCCCAGGCAAGAAATAGAAAGCATGGAAAGAGAGGAATCACAGAAAGTGTTTTGCCAGCTCCCCATAGTCTGCAAGTAAGTGCTTTTATGAGCCAGAGTAGAACCATGAGCCACAGCATGAGCCTTAGCAGGATTCCGTCGCTTCTAATTACATGCTGGGTTTGCCACACAGATGCTTCCCTTTCCTTCTGAGGGGACAGCATGGCTAGAAGACAAACCTCATCGCACCTCCTCTTTTAATCACACCTAACCAAATGCATTTAGTTCTTGGAAAATGCCTCTGTAAGCCTATTGCTCTGGAGTTTAAATATTTCTGTGGGATTTTTAATAGTACAACAGGAAATATAACCAAAGAAGATGAAGTAAAGTTGAGTCAACTTCAAGAAGTCCAGATGTTTGGAAGGAAGGTATACAAATGTCTAACACTGACTAGAAGTCAATCTGGAATAGCGTGAAAAGAATATCAACAAAGTTAATTTTGGTAGTTTCTCTGATTTTATCTCTCATGATAATTCTAGGAAACATCCTTTGATGTTTCCATTTAGAGTCTCACAAAACCCAAAGAAGTAGAAAGGTAGAGAAAACAATAAAAGGCAATGGTTCGGTTTTTTTTGAGGTATGAGAATAGTCTCATGGTAGTTCATATCTCTATCCATTTTCTCAAACCTGGTTTAGGAACCCTGTCAAGCTCAAGTTTCTTAAACCACAACTTTTAGTCAGCCTCAGTGTGATAAACAGTGGTCAGTTAAAGCTTAATCTGGACATTTGTCCTCTCAAATACTCTCTCTCCCAGCTGTGTCTACAGCCACCGTGTTTTGACAGCTCACATAAGTGAGATCACCTTCAGCCTGGAGATACTGGTCAGCCCATGTGTCCAGAGCACTTCCGGCTGGCTGTACTCAGCCTATCTAAGACAATGCCCATGCCATCCATAGCATGACTGAACTACACCATCTTTCAGCTCCTCACTTTGAGGATACGATTTTTGCTGGGGACAACAAATAATGTGCTACCTCTTGAGATACCATCAGGAGTTTTACTCAGAGCATGAACATAAATCTTCATGACGATCATGAAATCTTTTACTGGACTAGGCAACAATCTCATTCCTAATGAATAGAACCTGTGTCAAATATGCATTAAAAAAACCTGTAATTTGTGCAAATTTAGGTGCCAGGTGCAAGGCAGACATGTTTAATGCAAATGCAGACTATACATTCTTTAAAATATAATCATAGATATAAATTTATGTGTAAGTATAACTTTTAGAAATAGACATTTGGAAATTTGTCTGGTTTCAACATATACACGTAAATAGAGATTCCTAGGCCTACCTTTTTGCCAATTCAGGCCACAGGATACCAAATCACACACCCTATGACCTTTGCTTGTATGAGATCCTTATACATGTTTAAAAGCCATACAGTGTCTTTAAAGACTTTGTTTAAAGACATGGGCCAAATCAAACAGGGTTGTAGACTTTTCTGGGATACTTCATGAGCTATTGTGGACTGGATAGTGTGGTGGCACTTTGTGATACTGTTTGCAACCCTTAGAACCACATTTCTGGTACCACAGTCCTGACTGCGCATTGGGAGTAACATGCTTCTCATTTGTTATAATCTGTGCTTCACAGAATCAGAATTCCACCCTCAACTCCCTGTTCTGAGGTACCACCTAGAACTTATTTTCTTTAGTTTGAAGGCAGATGGTTGCTATTAGACACCTGAAGCCTTTGTGTGAAAATCCCACAGATTTCCAGGGGATCTTGCTGCACTGAGAGCACAGGCTTTGATCCACAGTGAATCAATTACAAATTACAGAATCATAGAATATGCTGAGTTGGAAGGGACCCACAAAGATCACTGAGTCCAATTCCTGGCTCTGCAGAGGACCATCCTCAAGAGTCGCACCTTGTGCCTGACACCTACTGTCCAAACGCTTCTTGAACTCTGTTGGTGCCGTAACCACTTCCCTGGGGAGCCTGTTCCAGTGCCCAACCACCCTTTGAGTGAAAAACCTTTTCCTAATATCCAACCTAAACCTTCCTTGGCAAAATTTCAGGCCATTTACTTGGGGCCTGTCTCAAATCACCACAGAAATTAGTGCCTGCTCCCACTCTTCCCCTCACAAGAAAGTGATAGACTGCAATGAGGTCTCCCCTCAGTCTCCTCTTCTCCAGGCTGAACACACCAAGTGACCTCAGCCACTTCTCACATGGCTTCCCCTCAGGGCCCTTCACCATCTTCCTTCCCCTCCTTTGAACATTCTCTAAAATCTTGATATCTTCCTTATATTATGGCATCCAAAACTGCACACAATATTCAAGGTGAGGCTGTCCCAGTAGAGAGAAGAGCAGCACAGTCCCCTCCCTCGACCAGCTTGTGATGCTTTATCTCATGCCCCCCAAGACACAGCTGGCCCTCCTAGCTGCCAGGGCACTGCTGACTCAGATTCAACTTGCCGCTGACCAGGACTCCCAGCTCCCTTTCCATGGCACTGCTTTCCAGCATCTTATTCTACAGTCCATAAGAACAACTGGGTTTACCCCATTCCAGGTGCAGATTCCAGCCCTTTTGCTTGTTGAACTTCATATGGTTGATGATTGCCCAGTCCCCTGATTTGTCAAGGTCTCTCTGCAGGACCTCTCTGCCTTCAAGGGAGTCAACAGCTCCTCCCAGTTTTGTGTCATTTACAAATCTGCTTAATATCACTTCCAGTCCTGCATCCAAGTCATTTATGAAGATGCTGAAGAGCACAGGGCTTAGGATGGAGCCCTGTGGAACCTCACTAGTGATAGGTCACCAGTCTGATGTCACCCCATTCACTATTGCCCTCTGTGGTCAACCCATGAGCCAATTGCATGGTAAACATGATGTGTTTATCCAGCTATGTGATGGACATTTTGTCCAGAAGGATCTTATGAAAGACAATATCAAAAGCTTTACTGAAATCCAAAAAGATTACATCAGCTGGTTCAGTCACCTTGTCATAAAAGGAAATCAAGACTTCCCCCTCATGAAGCTGCCTGTAACCAGTGACTGCATTATCTTTCAGGTGTTTTTCAATACTTCCCAGAATAATGTTTTCCGTAACTTTAACAGGCAGCGAAGTGAGACTGACAGGCCTGTAGTTTCCAGGGCCCTTCTTGCCCTTCTTGAAAACTGGGACAACATTCACCAGCTTTCAGTCAGCTGGGACATCTCCAGTTCCCAAGAGCACTCAAAAATCACTGAGAGAGTTTTTGCTATGATATCAACCAACTCTCTGAGGATTCTGGGATGAATCCCATCAGGCCCCATAGATTTGTAAGGATCCAGCTGAAGCAGCAGGCCCCAGACAATTTCGGGGTCAACTGGGAGCTGATCATTCTTGAAGTCATGGTTCTCCAGCTCAGGGCACTGAGACTCCCTAGATCCATCATCCATGTTGAAGACAGAGAAAAAGAAAGCATTAAAAACCTCTGCTTTATTTCTGTCTCTGTGAGGTGACCGTACTCATCCTGTAATGGACCAATGATATTTCTATACTGCCTATCTTTGAAAAAAACTCTTTTTGGTGTCCCCCACATTTTTGGCCATCTTCAGCTCCAGTTGAGCTTTCGACACATGTGTTTCCTCCCTGCAGTGGCAAGCAGAATCTCTATATTCTCCCCATGCCACTTGACTTTGATTCCACTGGGCATACACCTTCCTTTTCTGCCTTACTTCCAAGAGAAGATCCCTCCCTCAGCCAAGCCAGCTTCTGCCTCATCTGCTTCATTTCTGATGTTTGGGAATTGCCTATGCCTTTTGGAAGTGATGTTTAAAAAGTCACCAACATTGATAGACCCTAGCACCTGCAAAAACCTTGTGCTTTACTTACATCTAGACTTTTTGGGGCTGGAGATCAGGTGAGCAGGAGCCATCTGCAATAGGTATCATTTCCCCTGTGAAGCAAGGCAGAAATGCAATGTGAGCCTGCATCCAGTTGTTCTGGACAGTGATATTGCAACTGTTCCAGCAGAGGTTCTGGGGATGCCCTAGCCATGCAGACCATACCATCCATACTGTCGTGGTTTTGCCCACCAGCCAGCCCCTGGGGCTGAGGATGGTTTTGTCCAGGTGGATTTCCAGAGCAAAAGCCAATAAAAAAGTTCCAGTAACGCCTTTGCCAATTACATATTCAAGACAATGGAAGAGAAGGTTGTGGCGCAGTTGAAATTAGTAGCAGTTGAAAATAGTAGCTGTGTAGGAGCAGTGGCAGGCCCCAAATAGGGGCCAGGCCCCCTCTTCCCCCAGCCCTGGGCCAGGGGCAGGTGTAGCACTGAAGCCCCCCTTCTCTCCTCTAATTTAGTAGAGAAAAAGAAACTTTAGAGAAGAACTGACTGCTTGGACAAGAATGCTGCAGAAGAAATTCTGGCAGAGAGATAACAAAGTGTTCAAGGCCAAAGCTGGCAGCCGGAGGAGAGAGAAGTTTGAGAGAAGTTCGAAGGGGGGGGGCTGTTTCTCCCCTCTCTTTCACTCTCTCCCTTCAGCAGGGAAAAGACTGAAAAAATTAATCCCTGCTACCTTTAGAAGATTGTTGGGGTGAAGAGACCCCCATGCTGCTCGTGGAGGAGCCTACATTTGAGTAAGTTGATGCATGCCGAAGCAGAGACTTTATGAGAGACCTGAGATAAGGCAGAGTCCTGTTGAAGATTTATGACCCTGAGAGGGACGAGGCTTATGCCGGACTGAGAACGGCTTGGGTCTCAGTGAGGGATCTATGCTGCTGGTGCTGGAGATTTGTAACCCTGAGAGAATCTACGCTGGAGCAAGAACAGCTCGGGTAGAGTGTTGGGATCCAAGTAAGGGATCCATGCTAGACCCATGTCAGAGAGGTCTATCAAGGACTGTTCTCCCGTGGGGAGGGACCTCACAGGAAAAAAGGGGTGGACTCAAAAGCCATTATCCCCTGTGACCCTGTGGTGAAGATCCATGGTAGGCAAGTGTCCCCTTGCAATCCATGGAAGATAAAACCTTCAGGGCCTGGGTAACCCCCAGCCTCCAGTCTTAGCCCAGGAGGGAGGTAGGCCCAGCCCTAGAGTCCAACACAGAGCAAGAGAAAAAGAGAAAGAGTTCCAGCTATGATGAATCAGAGTTGTCACTCTGAGATAACAAAAGAAGAGCTTTAAGGTGCTGCAGAATTATTGAAAAGACCTGGACCTATGAAAAAGGAGAAAGAGACTGCTTCTCCTCCTTGGACTGACAAAAGGGGGGAGAGGTATTTCTGTAAATATATAATGTTTTTACATAATTAGAATTATTGTAGATGTAGTTTTTTTAGTTCATATTATTTTCCCAAATCAGGTTTCTTTTGTCTGCATAAAGCTTCTTTCAACTAATAGTAATTGTGTGGGGGGTGTAAGAGCAAATTGACCCAGAGCAAAACCACGACACATACTAACTGCATTCCCAAAGGTTTCACAGAGGTCAGAATTACACCCACAAGCCTGGTAAAAAATCAGACCACTTCAGTGATACATGCAATTAAGGTTGAGCAGAGAGCTGATTGTTGCTTCTGCCAAGGAAGAATCCCTGGGACTTGGGATTAGTTCCCTGTCCTCTCTCTGTCCTATTTTTCCAAATGTAAAATGAATTTCCATTTTCTTTCCATTGAACGGGAGAAGAGGGGGAGGGATTTGAGGGAAATACATAATCATATACTGCAAAATACTCAGAAAACTATCTATAAGATTAATTCAATTGTTTGAGCTCAGAAAACTCTGTCTTGAGCAATAAATATTTAATCCCAACATCCTGTAATTGAATTGAATTAATTTAACTTCATAGAAATGCTTTGTTTAGTTGTTTACGTAAACACCTTAATATTTTTAAATGGTTTTCTATGCATTGCTTTTCCCACTTGCAATTTAACACTTAAGCTTTCCTCAAAAGTAGGGAAATCATATTTTATATCTGCTTGTCTAGAAACTGTAAATAACATCATTTTCAGACAAAATTTGTTATATAAGTTTGCATTTGTGAAAGATGCTTTTAATCCTGAACTCTATGTTTTAAAGATACGGGAAGATAGGAAATATAATAAGCCCTGATATTGAAGTTCTATAAGTTTTACACTCCTGGGATTTTTCTTTTTTATTCTTCTTTTCCTGCAGGGTTATGATTCTGTTTCAAAGCCTCCAAGGCCTTATCTACCTATCTTTCAGCACAGAATATGTGTGCATGTGAGCTCATTTTGGCCTATGGCTACGTAGAAAGGAAATTAAAGTTTTATTGAAAAATCTCTTTTGTGCTAATGCTAAATTAGGGGACTTTTTTTTTTCTCTCACAGAGGACAATCCAAACTATTTGGTGGTGAAGACCCTCTGCTGAAAATACTTGTAAAGGTGCACTGGGCAGCACCTGAATTGATTAGTGAAAGCTAATGAAGAACATTTCTATGACATCTTCTCCTGTGAGAAAAGGCTGAGAGAGCTGGAGTTGTTCAGCTCAGAGAAGAGAAGGCTCCAGGGAGACCTTAGAGCCCCTTCCAGTAATTGACACAAACTTATAAGAAAGATGGGGACAAACCTTTTGCTAGGGACTATAGTGATAAGAAAAGAGATAATGGTTTTGAACTAAAAGAGGGTCAATTCAGGCTAGATATAAGGAGGAAATTCTTAGAGTGGCAAAACACTGGAACAGTTTTCAACCAGAGAGGTGGTGGATGCACCGTCCCTGGAAGCATTCAAGGGCGGGTTGGCCAGGGCTCCGAGCAACCTAACCTATTCGAAGACGTCCCTTCTCACTGCAGGAGGATTGGACTAGATGTCCTTTAAAGGTCCCTTCCAGTCCCAACTATTTTTTAATTCTGTGATTCTATGACTGTATGACGAGGGCACCTGTTGCAAAGGTGCATAGAAATACCACAAAGCAGGGCACTTTGTGGATACTTCCATATGAACAAGAAGCATTATCTGAATGAGTTTAAGTAACAACACAGCTGTGACTCGGTATGCTCTGAGTAGCTTTAAGTATATAAACCTACAACATAATGTTCATAGTGACCCACTAAATAATTTTCAGTCAATAGCAATCAATTCACAGGTGCCAGGTATTTTGCAATGTAAATGGTTTCCACGTAATTAAAGATCACAGTTCAGTATTTGAGATCAGTAGAGAAAAATTGTGGGTCACAAAGATGCACAAGAAATCCTGACTGTGAAGAAGAAAAGTCCTTGTGATGTTTTGTCCTGCATTAAACAAAGCTCGGTCTGTGGCATGCAGAGGGAAAAGATAAGCAGAGAAAACACCCAAAGTACCCTGATCCACCAGCTGGTACATCTTAGCTCTGCTACACTATGGAGTCAGCATTTAGCAGGGATCAGGATGTCTGCTACTCTCTTCGGCAGCAACTCATTCCCCACACTTGTTTGCCCCCACAGGCACATGTGCTGGGTGGAGGGACTGCCTCTTTAGCCTGAGCCTGCACAGGTGCAGGGGTCTCCCCATAGAGGTGAACCCTGAGGTTAGCATGGTTGCAGACTCAGCAACAGGGCTGCTGACAGAGCCATAGCATGACCCCTGCTCTGACAACTCTGTGCTCAGGGACACTGCGCTGACACTGTCTGGCTCCTACAAAAAGGAGTGGTTTTGACCCCATGTCTCTGTTTACCCCTTCAGCCAGACATATCAATCCCATGGCTGCAACAATAGTCAAAGCAGGGAGTTGATCTGGCAGAAGAGTAACTGAAACTGAATCCAAAGCTTCGTTTTCAACTGAACCAGGTCCCAAATCTGGTTCATCAAGTGCATAAGAAAACAGACGATGAGAAGTGGGAGGAAGGAAGGACCATTTATTGAAGCAGTAGAACCATAACAGCATAAAGTGACTTTACAGTTCCTCACAGAGGCGGCAATAAATGCTCCTCTAACATCACTCTACAATCCATGTTTGTACAAAGTAAGAAAAATTGGGCAATAACTTCAAGGATGTTGTGATAGGTCCCTAGCAATCTGGATTTGGTAACTGGCTCATGTCCACCTCACTGCATTGTGCCATTAATCCACACACACACACACCTGCTATCCTTATCTAAGCCAGAGCTGTCCCTTTTTTACCTGCAAGGCATAAAACATCAATGAGCAGGCTAAAAGATTTAAAAAATAGCATTTCACCTAGTTTGATGGAAACAAAACAACCAAATTCCAGTTTGAGTAAAGCAAAATTGTCTCACCTAAAACAACTTTGCTGTGAATAGATGTGCAAGCTGAGGTACCCTAATGCTGACAGTCCTATAAAACTTGTATAAACAGAGAAAATAGATTGAATACAACCAGTTCTAGACCTGCAGCACTGTTCTGGATAGCACAACAAATGCACCTACACACAAAACATTTTTGTATTTGAGTATTGAAATACTCACCACTGCTTGAAGCTTTCACAGAATGGGGGTGTAATTTCTGCAAACATTTGTTTTCCAGGCACCATTCAGGATCTTCAAGCGCAAACCTCTTCTGAGGGCTAGGCTAGCTCTAGATCCAGCTTGGATCCTAAACCAAGTTGACCAAGGCCTTCTAAGATCTTCAAGGGTAGGAACACTAGCCCTCTCCAGAAAGATGTTCTGACAGAGACAATCCATCCAAAAACCAAAGAGGCCAAGCATATAGAGTGCTCTGGGACAAAATTTTGAGTTCATACCCTTAAGCCAGGGCTGGTGGCATGTGTCAGTTCAGTCTGCTGTCAGCTGTTCTGCAGGAGAGCAGTTTGTCCTGTCAAAATCTGATAAAACTAATTTTCCAATCAGCTAAATTTTGTGTTAGCTGGTAACAGACTGGGAGACCTGGAGGTCCCTCTCCCTTCTTCTCAGCCACATCCGCTGTGCCTTAAGTCAGCTTTTAGACTGAGCAGATGCTGTGCTCAGCTGCTTGGCCCTTTCCCAGCAACTGCGAAGTGTTACCTAGGAGTCAAGGACCATGCCCTGGCCATTGCCATGGACATGGGTTAGAAATCTGCTGCCTTTTCCAGCTGGAAGCCTTTGCTGAAGAGCAGCTGGCAGCACACACTAGTGACTCCTCATCCCCTTGAGAGACACCTCCTCACCCAGCAAGGAAAGCCACAGGGGTTGCCTTTAATTTTAAAAGAAGGTTCCTTTAGAGCATATTTTAAATGGGACACCAAAATGCTGGCTGCAAGAAGGGGGCGAGGGCAAGTCAGAAAGATCTTTGAAAATGTAGGAAAAGGAACTGAGAATTAAAAAAATAGAATAAATACTGAGGCCTGCAGGCTTGTTTCCATCTAAATCAGCAGGTGGTCTGTTGGCTTCAGGGAAGCCAGTTTTTCACCCAAGCATTGGTGTTGCCAAGGGAAGGGATAGCAAAAAGATTTCATTATCCAAATAAATGGAGTGATCCAGATTCTTCAGCTTTCTTCAAACTGGAGGGTAATGTTCAAATAATTAAAAGGCTGTTATGTATCGGTCATCATGATCTGTGAGTCATGCTTTTCAAAGTTCAGTCAAATTGCTTTTAAATCAGTCAACAGACTTCTTACTGATTGCTGGAGCATGTTAGGGCTCACTACCCATTTCAAGAGAATATTTCACAGGCATGCCCTGCTCTTGTTTTCAAGGTCTCTCTCTGTCTGCAAACCTATCCCAACTCTCTGAGATTGTAAGTCTTCAGAAAAGAAAAGAACATTTGTGGTAGCAATGAACTATTAAAAGAGGAATTAAAACCAAGGAAATCACTGCCCCTCCTTATAGATCCTCTGTCTGCAGACTGCTGGGGGGATGCTTTCTGAGGGGTCCATTTGAAACTCAGCAGCAGCTGTCTTACAGAGTAACCTAAAAAAACCAGTTTTACTTTTGCTAACAAAAGAAAGATTACATAAGTGTTGCTTCTGCAAATACCAATTCTCTGACCTTCAAAAAATTATCACAGATCCTTTCCCAGATACACAGCTAAGTGGGCAAATTTTCCAAGCAGGGAGTGTTTCTGTGTACTTTAATGTAGTGCATTAAGAACTGCTGAAAATCATCACCCAATATGCATTTAGCATCATGCATACAAAACTGAGTTCTGAGAAAAATGTTTGCTATTAAATGTTAACTAATATCTACCTAATCATTAACGCATAATAACTTACCATATACTAGGAACTCTAGATATCCCAGCATTAATCAGCCTACAGAAAGCATGACCAGAAGATAACATTGATGTCAACAATGTAATATGATTCAAGTGCACATGAATAAGGAGAATAATATTGTACAATAAGGTCTTTCATATGAATCAGGGGGAAAAGAAGACTATATTGTAGCACCTTCCATGTATTCAGTAACAGGTTAATCAGAAGTTTTCCAGCTGGCTGGTTGTTTTCTGACTGCCTATTACCAATTTATTTCTTCCTTCCAAGGGTGAGTTGCTGGCCTCTCTGCTCCAGACTGCTGTGCTGGACAGACCAGTTCAGATATTTGGCAATTTCCAAGAGACTATTAAATTACCATGCATATTTTTGTCCTGGTTATAACATAAAATCTCTGGGCAATATCCAAAAGAATGCAGAAGACTGATAATAAATTGCAGATCCTGTATGACTAGTTCAAAAATCCAACCCTGGCAGTAAACTAGGCCAGTTTTCTGACAGTTGTTCTCACAGCCTTCTTAATGCAAAGGAGCAGGAAGCAGCAGACTACACAACCCTGCGCTGGAGCTGGGCAAGCAGGCATCAAATGGGAATAGGGATGGAGTTCAGAAAGAAAGGGATTGCTTTTTTTCTTTGTTGTTACTTTTACAAATTTTGTTTGGTGCTGTCCTAATACTGTCCATTTTTCACGAACTATGGAGGGTTTTTCTCCAAACTCACTTCTTTGTCTTTCCACAAGTAAAATGGAAAGAAGAGGTTAAGTGAAAATCAGTTTTATTCAAAGAAAAACTCAGCATTTCCAGCAAAATTTTTTCTTTTCTTCAAAAAATGTTGAGTGAACCTTGTGGGCAACTCTTTTTACAACTGTTGGATTTCCCACAAAGAAGAAAACAAAAACTTATTGCTGTAGCAAAAGCAATAAGACATCCAGCAAATTCACTGCACAGGCCACCAGGGCCTCCTGATGTCTCCATCACTAAAGCCTAACTTTCTCATGGGCATGGTAATGCCAAAACCCGTGTTTTACCATGCTGCTATGAAATGTAACTCCAGCAAATGAAAACTCTCATAGCAAAAAGCAGTGCAGCCTCCCATTCAAATTATGCTATTAATTTCGTCAAGCGTAAACATGATTTTCTTTGACCCCTCTCCTGTCTGCCCCATTATTTCTTTTTCACTGTTTATGAAATTCTGACATCATTTTCTCTGTGGTCTATATTATGTCTCATGTTTTTGTTTATAGCAAGGATGGGCCAGAATGAGCAGCAGCCCACTTCAATAAACAATGGATGACACAGCACACCTGCATCCCAGAGGGAAGGGCCCCTCTCCCGCTGGGGAATTGGTCTGGCTGCAGTTGGTAAGGATGGGAGAGCAGCCAACACTCTCTGGGCTTACTGCATCACCATGCTACCATGGTGTAGAAAACACCACAGAGGTGTGAGAGGGCTAAATGCCACTACAGCTGAAAGCCCTATTTCAGCACGACATAGTCCTCTGCTCAGTGCTGGATGAGTCTCAGTGCCCAAGCCTCCATGGCACCTGTTGCTGAGACTCAGAGATAAACAAATCATCCTGCATCCTCTTGAAAAGGGGGAGAACTGTCCTCTGACAGGTTTCATTGCCATTAAAAGGACTAAAATTTTGGCTATGTTATAGCTTTCTCTGAAGTTTGAAGATGCCAGTCCCAATTATTCTGCCACAGGTATGGGACAGCTGAAGGAAAGTAACAGTGGCAGGAGGGAGATAGTCAGTAAAAAGGAAAGGATATGTCAAAGATGAACCTTAATAAAGAAGATTTCTACATTCAGACTTTGCACCCATCCAAACTAGCTAATGTGATACTCTGTAGGAACACTCTTCCTCCCATTTAAGAGTTCCTTTGTCCACTTTAACTTAAACCTGTTCCCAATCAGCTAATGCAAAGCTAAGATAAACCTGGATTAAATCAAGATTGGAATGTACAGAGGACTACTTGGAAACTGTGTCCCAAGGTACATGCTTATTTCAACTGGCTGAAGCACTGATTTATACGATGTATTTTTAGGATAGGAAGTACATATTAATGAAAAAGGCATTAAAAAGCATTTAATTGAATGTACAGGACATTTTGGATGACCCTTCTTCAGTTGTTTGTTTAGAATGCATTTCATGAGGCTATGATCTTTGAAAAATAATAGTACCAAGAAAAATACTAAATGATACTAAAACGATGGCAATAACTATTATATCTAGATGAATAAAGACCTGTATGCAATCTGACTGGCAGAGAATCAGAAAAAGGACTTGATTTTTTATCATTTTCATGTTTAAAAAAGCCCTATGTATTTTTTCCCTTAATAACAAACCTTTCCAATATAATAAAGCATGCCAGAAAAATAATATATCTTGGAGTACTATGGGTGGCTTTACAAGACCAGAAAGATCATATAAATAACTCATTGCCCAGCAGCTGGGGAAACAAGGCAGACTTTCAGGAGCCCCCAGCATGGACCCGTGACCACTTACAGAGATGCTCGGAGAGACCAGATCAACTCAAGGTCCCAGGTGTGGGAAGCTCAACTGCCTGGTCTGAGGTAGGCAGCTTATATTCAGCTCCAATTTGCAGCAGTCACAACATATGCATGATAAATGTAATGGCCTCACTTAATTTACAAACGGAGTTATGTTGTCTGGGTCTAAAAACATACTTCTAAAAACATTTGTGATGGAAGTTATAACAGAGGGATTAATTGAATAGCCAAAGACTGACTCTATCACGTTTTCACGGAGTGCACCCTTCCCTGCCAGAATCACAATGAGAATGAAGCAGAAGTTTACACTTACTCTTCTAATATTGTAAAAAAACCACACAAAACACCTTGAGGAAGGACAGAAGCAAACAATCCCTCTTGGTTTTCTTCACATGAGATAGAAAGGTCTATTGAGATTATATTGAGTTTCATTTCAGGGCTGCAAGACACGCTGTTCGTACCATTAATCCTACATGGCTATTCCTATGTCCCAGACTTGCTTGGTATTCATTCCCCTTGCAAATAATAATGATAATATTAGGTGTCTTAAGTTCAAGGCATACAAATCTCAACTATTAATTATTTTATTCCAAATTAGAATTGTCCCAGAGTTAATACCAAAACTGATTTTATATGGATATTTATAAAATTGCCTGTGACACACTAGCAATAGATTTCAACATTTTAACTCCCAGTTCTTGGAGTACCACTAAGAGATATTCTTGTGAGAAAACAACTTGTGATAAGGTTGGCCAGGTAAAATTGTGGAGACATCTATAAAAGCACGATCGACTTTATGTCTGGGACCTCCTACCACCATCCTAGGGCAGCAAGGAGAAGATTTGAAGAATGTGGACTTTTCTCATCATGAGCAATGTCCTGCTCCATCAATAAAACAAACTGCCATCCACAGAGTCCACTTGAACAATTTTGAAATGACAAAATGTACGTGACAGTAAAATTTGTCCAGTTAAGTGTTTGCAGAAAGTAATTATAAGGGATTTGCTGGCACCTTAAGCCTTAGTTACCTTCCAAATCCATATGCTTAATTCTAGAGAGGGTATGTAGTTACGCTATTTCCAGCTCCTGCAGCTATGTCACAATTTGTGGTTTGCAAAACTAGAAACTAATGAAGTATGCTGGCATTAGGAGGAATGCTTGAGAGGAAAATACAAACCAGCAATAAAAGGCGGCAATTGCTGCCGAACAGGGGACTGGGACTGATGGATAGCACACCACGCTGGTTCAGGTAGGTAGGCAAAGTGACTCATGAAGTAGGCTATATAAAGGCATGAGTAATCAGTGACAAGAGAGTGAAAGAACAAATTTTCTAATATGAGAAAGGCAACTGTTGCCAGAGATCAGCCAGTAGGACACAGAAAAGTAAGCAAAAATTTGTTGGACCAGAATAAAGAAGGTTAATGGAAGAAAGTTATAGAGCAGCAGATCCCATTCCCAATTTGTTCTAACACCACTATCAGCAGATGCAGCATTTGCTGACCACGACCAGAGGAGGAGGCAGGCAATTCTTTCAGCAACTGGCCTGTCTTGCACATCCACAGCAGCAGGCAGGGTTAATAGAGGCTGAGAGCTGACTGGAGGTGATACCTGGAGGTTCATTTTTTTAATTCCAATGAGACAGTGCAGATTAGGAAGTGAGTGGGACATGCTGTATTTCAAGACAAATACATCATTTGGATGTTAGAGCATCCAAATACATCATTGCATTTGGATGTTAGAGCATGAACATCCATGTGGTCAACTGTCACTGCAGGGAACAGTAGAGCTCAAACTTACTGAACAGGCTTCTTCCCATACCCCAGTAAAGCAGACATGTTCTTCTATTCTGTTTCCCCCACACTGCTCCAAGAATCCTCGCTGCTGTGCACTCCCACAGCTGCACACTCAGCAGCAGGGGGAAGATGACACTGGTCTCCCCAGTAAAGGGACCCCACACTGAGCTGGAACAGGCTAGGCCAGGCACATGGATCCAGAAGTGCCACAGCAGTGCTCCACTGGGAGATACAATGTGTTGAGACTTTTCCCTTATTTGTATAGGTATGGTCCATTTACACATTAAATTAAGCCAGACCACCTCTCCTCTGACTTTGATTATTGAATGACAGTCAGTAATAGAGACAAGGGAATACTCTTACACTTCAGCACTTGGATATGTTGTTCACCTAATTCTTTCAGACACTGCTAAGTATTTCCCCAGTTCTTCCTCCAATAATTTTGTATAATCGGACTGTATATCCAAACAATGTTTTGGAGTTAATCGCCATGCCAGTCATTGGGATGAACAGGAATGGGGTGGATTTGCCTTTGTTCTTAGATGAGATAAGCCTACCCATTAGGGAAAATGTTTCCTGGTTTATGCTCTTAGCATAACATGAAACTCCCTCTCTGCACTACCCTTGATTAGATTCTGAGCCCGTAAACACTTTCACTAAACATTTGCAAAGAAAAGGAAACACAGCCAAATCCTACTAAGTTATAATGATCAACAATCATATATTGCAGGACATTTATCTTTTCTGCATATTCCACTGGGGAGAGGTCTCTTTAAAGCTTTCAATATGATTTAAGCAAAAATGTTTTTTATATAGGTCAGGAAAGAGAAATGTAATTTCCCATAGTTTTATTTGGTTGAAGTTCTCTGTTCTAGCACTTAAATAATTACTCTGGTAAAATGCTTTGAAAGCAGTAATGTTTCTTACCACAAATGTGTTGCCAAATAAAGTCATTGTCTGTTTTGGAGAAGATACTGAACGCACATCCGTGTACTGCTAATAAACCCAAGGAAACTATTTTTATGGCCAAGAATATAAAAGGCATTTCTTCCTCAGTACCCATCTCTGTCAGTTACAGTTATGGGAAATAAAAAAGTGAAGTAAGAAATGTTTAAAGCAAGGGAGAGGTGGGAAAGAAAGCCACACAAGGGCAGTGCAACATTACCCCAACTGGAACATTCAGCTTCACTGGTTGACTTTGACACTTAATTTCCTTTCTTATGCATCCAGCCTTGAAAATAAAGCACACCAAGGACAGTCCACATAAGAACATAAGCACCCGGAATGGAAATTAGGCAGAATTGTGTCCAAAACACAATCCTCAAATCTTTACCTAATCCAATGACTGTCTGTTCTTTTACCATTATTTTTTCCCGTATTGTTAAGCTTTTATGTCTCTTTTGGTCCAGCATCTTCCTCAGTCATGGTAGCTCAGAAGGTACACATGCTCAGAGCTCCCCTAAGGTTTGTTCCAAGGTGCCACTAGAAACTGACAGCATTGCCATCAAAGGCCTGCCCAGATAAGGAGATGACACACTTCGATTGTGTTACAACCTGCTGCCCCCTGCACCAGACAGCACTGAAAGCATCATTCTTGCAGACACTACTGCTACTTACACTTTTCACTTTCCCAGGGTTCCTCCTAATTGCCATATTTCCAAGTTTTCATGCTCTTAGGCAGACTGATAGGACTGCCCTGTCCCCCAGCAAGGCCAGACTTCATATCCTACCTCTTCAGCTCTTCTGCTACCAGACGTACAGCTCAACAGTGCAGAAAAATTTGGTGATAAAATCCCTTAATTTTCTGAAAGATTTCCCTTGCAAGCCCTTGCCATACCATGATATCATTCAAGCAAACACCATTGCTGGAGGAGATTACAGTAGCAAAAACTGCATGGCTACCACAAGGACCTGAGGAACTAAGCAAAACAACAAAAGTGTTCAAAAATTTTAAGTTATTTAAGATGTATTCATTTTTATTCAGAAAAGGTTTGTCAAGGCTGTAACAATGAAAGACTGAATCTGCATTGCACGCAAAGCACAAAATAGCATCAGACATGAATTTCTTCTAGGTGACTGGACTAACTCCTCATCCTGACAGAAATCTTGAAGTAGAGTGGGCTGATGGGAGTGATGACAGTGATAAGGTGAAGACACCACAAACAGAGGTGAGACGGTTTTGCTTTTAAGTGACGATGACAGTGATTTTGGTTCTGCTGCAACAAGAGAGTGATTCCTGAAATAACAATTGGTGAAATAGCAGATCTATGCATCAATCTGACTGAAACTGAAACAAGATGTGGATCTAGAGATCTCAGGTGAAGGTAAAGCTACGGGCATCAGCTAACAAGGAAACCATGAATTTCCTGTTAAAATATTTGATGGGTTCATTGTCTATCTTTAACCAGCACAAACATTGTTCCTTTAATGTTGTTCCACAGACTCACAGCATCTGACAAAATTAACAAATGCCCAGGACTTCTCATTTGGCATTTCTACTTTCTGCTGGAACACAATGATACTGGCTAAACATGTGTCTTGTAAACATTTGCCTGTGGTGTTCTTGCTTTGTCTATTTACACAGACATGTAAATTTTATGCTTTACTTTTGACAGAGAAAACATGCAGTGGCTTTTATGTTTAATGCATTCATTCTGACATTTTTGATTCTCCTACTCCCAATATGCTTAGTTTTTTTTGCTTAAGGACATTAAAATATATTAATAAAATATATTTGCACACATAACCCTCACACTGCTGTTACTACATGTTTCAGTGGCCAAGAAAGTGACCCATTCCCAGGTTTTTGATCCGTGAGGTTCCTCTGCATCATTAGAGTGACCAGGCAAGGCGAAGAAAATAGAACTCGGAAGGTGAGGGGGATCCCATACAAGAGCTTGCCAGCCTGGGAAGAAAGAAGCCAGGGCAATGCCAAGTCACAAAAGTTGAATTTGCAAAGCTGGATCATGCTAGCAGGCGATGCAACACGTGGATGAGGAAAAGAACAGCTTTCTCTTGACAGCAACATGCAACCCTTCAGACAAAAAGTGACTAGCTTACTAGTCTGCAGATGAGTGTCTTTATTTTAAGCTCTATGCAAGCTTTAGAGGGAGTGATGATATTGCTGGAGAAGAAAAAAAAAAAGGCAAGGCACAAAATATAATGAAGAAATAAAATAGAGGACTTTCTTTGCTCAATTGCTCTTCACTAAAGGAATGTAAGAACTAAAGTTATTACAACTGTTTCTGAAAATAAGCAGTCAAGGATTGTAGCAAAGGTATTAAAATACTCATTGTTCCAAAAACAGATCTTATATGGATCTCATCAAGCTGATACCCCCAGGAAGAACAGGTAATCCATGCAGTTAGAAAAGAGTTTGAGAGCACTGGGGAGTCAAGAAGCCAATAATAAGCACAAGCTAGGGCTGATGGAACCCAGCCATCCCACTTGTCATGACTCAAAAATTATTTCTCTGCCAAAAAAGCTGAAACTGAAGTAGCTTCTTTCTCAGGGAACTGTGGCAAGTAGAGCACCCACTAGGGTGGTTGAAACAGAGAAAAGGGCTTTAGTGTGAAATTAGGCTAGCTTTTTTTAAGGAAAGTCATTATTAACTGCAATTGATCTTAAACTTTACATTTTCCAAGAGGAAACTCACAAACATCTTCCTGCCCTACAAAATATATTTATCCTATCTGCAACTTCAAGCATCCAGTCTGCAAAGCAGACACAATTTAGGGCAGTGTTACTGCTTTTTGGGACAGAACAGTCAGAAGAGTGAAGTCCAGAAGTAGCATTTCAATCTTATTCAGAAAAGAAACCTGCATAACCCCATGCGGACTTAGACTGGATTTGCCAGAGCTCATGGAGATGTCCTGCAGAAACAGAGTCCAAACAAACAAACCTTTCTCATCTCCTAAATAAACATTAGGCTCTCGCACATACCTAAGGCCTGAGATCCTTGGATAAGAATGCAAGCCTGGCTCCTCCATCAGACATCCTGCTCCTCCTGACTCCCACCATTAGAGAAACAAAATAACAGAGTCACAGGATATGCTGAGTTGCAAGGGACCCACTAAGATCACCCACTCCAGCTCTTAGCCCTGCACAGTACCATCTCCAAGAGTGACATCATATGCCTGAGAGCACGGTCCAAACACTTCTTGAACTCTGCCAAGCGTGGTGCTTTCATTACCCCGGGTTCTTCATCACCAAAACCCTTTCACCAAGTTGTAGTTCTGCCTGCTCCTGCATCCCCTTCTTGGTGCAGTAGGACAGCCTGTCCTGCAGATCTGATGTTCAGCTGGGTTTTTTCTGTTTTAAGACTTAATTCCTTGATCTGTCACATTTCCCAGATCCCATGCAAATCACTCTACCATTGTTGCAACTGAGCACTATTGCTTACTGTTGCCCTTAGATGCTTGGAGAATGCATAGAATAAAGGCTGCAAGCTGCTCCACAGGGAAAAAAATAGGGCCATAGACAGATGTTTCCTAGAGGTAATCTGCCACTTTTGTTTCCTGAAATAATGAATTCCAAGCATTTCTGTCTGCCTTAAAATACCACATAGAGTTAACGTATGCTGACCAGGAAGATGGAATAAACTTTCATCAAAGTAATAGCACTACTATGAAATACTGATTTTGAGGTAACCCTTTGACCTTGAAACAAGAAGAAGAATTTGAAATGGTGTCTTCAAAGGCCAGAAAAGCATTCACTAATCTTTGGTCTGCAGCTGGACTGGAAAAGATAAGCCTGAGTTGTTACTCTGATGCACTTCATTTCTTGAGTCAATGCTTATATGGTCTCTACAGAAATACAGATCAGAGAAGGCTGGTCCTACTGACAAGAAAGCAATTTTTCCCAAAAAAGTGTGAAGTAAGCAACTCACTGGGGTCAAGAGAGAGAGGAAAGCAATGGAATAAATGATTAATGAATGAGAAAATTATTTTAAGCAGCTTAGCTAGACTTCCAGAACACCAAATGGGGAAGGAAAGATGGCAAGAGAATAATACTGGTGCATACTGAGCAAGGGATAAAAAACCCACAGAATCTTTGTAAATTATGCGGATCCTTTGCAGATAACTCTTGCAAAATTAAGGGTTGATTTTAGTGCCAAAAATTCCATAAATATTTATAACCCAGAGGCTAGCAGGAACAGGATCTCACCTATGGGTAATATAAGGCAAATAGAACCAAGCCAAAGATTATTTTTTCTTTGTTGGCAGATATTTTAAAGGGGAACTAAAGATTTACTGTGTTCACCACAACAGAAAACATTTATAAAAGTTCTGCTTTTCAAAAGGCAATTGTCCAACAGCCTCTTAAAAAATTAGGATTTCTTTAAAAACGTCTCAAGTTACTGCTGAAGAACATTTGAAACTAAAAATCACCAGACTTTTACGGAGATTTAATGTGAAAAAGCAGACATATAAAACCAAAGCCTAGTGGTTTCCCTTTACACGGTGGTAACTTTTGATTAAAATTTGTATTTCTTATGTGTTCAGTGGCTGGCCTAAAATGTAATTATATGACAATCTGATATTTTGAACCTATGAATATAAAAAGAAAGAGTAAACTTTGTGGCTTCCACTGAAGTCCAAAACCAAATGCACATATCTGACAACCTCAGATTGT
The DNA here is from genome assembly GCA_038380795.1 of Pyrocephalus nanus. Classification (NCBI taxonomy): domain Eukaryota; kingdom Metazoa; phylum Chordata; class Aves; order Passeriformes; family Tyrannidae; genus Pyrocephalus; species Pyrocephalus nanus. The sequence goes on from CM076263.1 coordinate 23,102,258, forward strand.
GGTGAAGTTCAGTTCTTACACCTATCTCACCCAAAAACACTTGGGACTTGTTCATCTTTAGTTCTACCAGGCTGTCATTGTTTTACAGGAAAAAAAAAAAAAAAAAAGGAAAAAAAAAAGAAAGAAAGAAAGAAAGAAAAGAAAGGAAGAAAGAAAGAAAGAAAATCTCAAACAGGTTTCAGAGTGTTTTATAACAAATTCACTGCTTTTGAAGCCTGAATAAGGACTTGAAGACCTTAAAGAGATGTATGCTGTTTAAAGGAAAGATATGAAAACATATAACTCCTATTAACCATGATGTATACTTGGAAAACTGCTAAGTTTATGATGGTGTTTCACTATAACAACACTAAGGAACTCTTCTCCTATAGATTTTAATTAGTATCCCACTACCTATAAAACACAATATTGAGTCTACATCTATCTCTTTTTACTAGGCTGTGTATGAGTTAGGACCTGACATTCCCAGAACCTCCAGCATTGTGAGGGATTCTCTTACTTAACTGTGTTTATCACTATCTTTAAATAAACTTGTAACTGACATGGAACATGGCACTACACCTCCACCGCCAACTCAGCCAAATGTAGTTTTCAAGTGGAACAGATCCCAGAACTTTTAAACCACCTGTCTGGCTTTGTTTTGATGCTCTCCCACTGCAGCTAGTGTGGATGAGGCTAATGTGGATCCCCTTGCTCCAGTTACCCTTAATGGTCACTGCGCTGCACCTGCAATGTTGCTGGAATACAGCCTTCAACAGGAGGCTGCCTGGAGCTGCAGAGCCCTCATTCCCATTGTGGTGCTGTGCTGGTAACGTTCTGTAAAACAACAACATGTTACCATTGGCTTATGCCCTTATAAAGGCTTTTACGCAGTAATGGGTGAATGTTTAACTTTCAAAGGGTTTTATACTGTTTTCAGGTTTTAATTTAGCCTTTATAAAGGAAATCTGAGAGTGCTACAGCTGAGGTTGCCTGTTGCTTTTGAGATCCAGGAGGTCAGCTGCATTTGCTGTCCTTCCCACATGATCTGTACTATCCAGAGGAAACTCTCCTGTCCCTCCAAAGATGGGCACTTGTACAAACAGTACAAGTTCCAAACAGACTGGTTCCTGAAACCCATGATCATATAGCACAGCTGAAAACCTGACAAGGGCCAGAGACATATAACACAATTCTATATTTCAGCCTGAAGGCCATAAAATGACCTCCAAGACATCAAGAAACAGCCCCGTGCTGTGTCAGCTCTGAGGAAGGGAGGGAGGGAGCCAGGCTGGAAGGCAGGAAGGCAGGCAGGAATGAAGGCTGGAAGGCAAGAAGGTAGGCAGGCAGGAAGGCAGGCAGGAAGGAAGGCAGGAAGGCAGGCAGGCAGGCAGGCAGGAAGGCTGGAAGGCAGGAAGGCAGAAAGGCAGGAATGCAGGCAGGAAGGAAGGCAGGCAGGTAGGAAGGAAGGCAAGAAGGAACGAAGGAAGCAAGGAAGGAAGGAAGAAAGCAAGGAAGCAAGGACACCCCCCTACAGTCCATGCCCATTTCTCAGCCTCATTGCTCCACTTGCTCCGTACTGTTTTGTCTGTTTTGTGCTTATCTACAGGGACTAGAACAAGGATCTTTGTCCCAGAAAAGTGTTGTCCTACCTCCCCATGGCCCCTTCTACAGTCACATTTGGTTCTTTCTCCTGGTGTTTTAGTACCAACAATCCTTGGCTGGCTCCATGGCTATCTGGATATCGGTGTTCCAGACATACATATTAGCCCCATATCTTCTCAGCTTCCATATATGGTTACTAAAATTTTAACTGCCCTGTTCCAAACTGCCCTAATAGGAAACTCAGACACATTTCCTGATATCACAGGAACATAATATATATCTGCAAGACACAAAGGAAAAGCTTTAGAAGCCTGGGAAAAAACCAAACCAAACCAAACCAAACCAAACCAAACCAAACCAAACCAAACAAACCCCCATAACAACAACAAAAAACCACAACAGTCTGAGAGAAAGATGTGAGCCTCAGATTTCTCTTTGGTTTTCCCAAGACCTGTCTAGGACATTCCTAGTCTTGTGTATGGTTGAATTAGTTTTGCTAAGATAACTGACTGAAAATAAAATATCAGTGCAGTCAAAGAAATAAAAGTGAATTATTTTTCCACAATAATCATTTGCCTTAATACGCAATTGAAGCTGGATAAAATGAGGTGGATGTGAGACCTAGGTACGTTACAACTTGCAGCAAACTAGCCACAACTGAAGAATAATGTAAAGATTAAAGCTATGTTACAAAGTACTTTTGTTTCTCATCTCAGAATGTGCTTCTTTCAACTTGTCAAGTCCAGTTCCATTTCTTGTCTAATATGACAAACTGACAAAAGTCATAGGATGAAGCAACAGTTGCAATTGTATCATTTTAACTTTTCATTGTTCTCTGTGTCCTCATTGGGTTGTACATTATCTGCTATACATTGCAATTTCCTCTGAGCAGGGGAAATAATACATTAAATACACATTTTGTAAGCACAAAGTACTCCAAAGGAACTAGTTAAATTAGCAATAAAGATACCATAAGCACAGTAGCCATTAATTCAAAGAAAAAGTGCTAGTTGCTGTTCTTAACAAAAAAAAAAAAAAAAAAAAAAAAAAAAAAAAATCAAAGTGTCACAAAACATTTCCAAAATGTTCCAGTCTCAAAAAACTTTGGCAATTGCAATGGAAAGTCTCTGGGGTCAAAGTCTGCTAAACTGAGTAGAGAAGCTGAGCCAAAGCAGCAACATACTTGAGGCTGGGATACAATCTTTTGACAATTCCTGTAAGGAACTATCCTTTTTTGCAGAAGGGAACCTCCTGCAGTAGGATTTTGCAACAACCAGTTTTCTTTAGAGGTGAATATCAGAAGGGGAGTCAAGCAAATTCTAGACTGACTCTGTGACTGGAAACAGGTAATGTTTCTCAATGGGACATGCTAATCCTCCTTACAAAAGCCAGACAAGTATGCTGAGCATTCAAAGACTTAGCTGAAGGGTTTGGTACAGCAGGCTTCTTATGACATAGCTGAGACAACCCAGCTGTGTCCTGGCCTGGAGGGATCCTAGCTAACAAAAGAAAGTTCAAGAAGCGTTTGGATTATACTCTCAGGCACATGGTATGACTCTTGGTTATGATCCTGTGCAGGGCTAAAGGTTGGATTCGATGATCTTTGTGGGTCCCTTCTAACTTGGAGTATTCTGCTATTCTGTGACTCTGTGGAAAGTAATCTTTTTATGTTCATACAGTGAGATTATAAGCATGCAACTTCTGCAAGCTACTTTGTTTCCACTAGAAGTACTGGTAGCACTGATTAGTGTGCAAGACAAGATGAAAACAGAGGTATTTGGCTAACAGGTAAACTAGCCTGATTTCAGGCAGGAAGTAACAAATTCATTGGGTGTTTAGAGGTACTTTTTTTTTGCTCCCCATACAAAGTTGTTCTTTTGTATTTCATAAGACCTCGGGCAATTTTTAAATGTCGTGCTATGCAACTCCATAAATATTCTGGGACAGGACAGACTGTGCAACAAAGCCAACAAAATGCAGCACTGGAAGCAGAGGATAAAAAAGTGAAAGCTAAATCCTGCCTGGATTTGCTTATGCTGGTAAACAGAGAAATGAGGGAGCCCAGTGCCCTGCTCCTTCACAGCTCATGCTTCATCCCTGTTCCCTACATCCTTTCAGCATGCTCCAGCCACCACATCTTCACACAAATTTGCTATGACACCCTGCTTCAATCAGACTTGCTGCACAATTTTCAGAGAGACTGGAAGGACAGCCCATAGACTTTATTCAGCCTAATTGCACCACTTTGCAATCACTTTCACTTAAGGCTTTTTAGCAGCTGATAGGTCATCAAAATAAAATTATTCCAGTAACTTGTTCTTTTACCTGCCTGAGATTCATGGAAATAGTAATCAACATGAAAAAGTAGTTTCTCTCTGAAAATCAAATTGCAGGAGAAGATTTGAATTAAGGGGTATATCTGAAAAAACATAGGAGCTTTTCACTGACAATGCTGATAACAGGAGGCCTTTAAACCCTACTGAAATATAATTAAATACATGTTCACCTCAAAAACAATTTTAAGGAATTAAGCTTTCCTAAAGCCATTCAATAAAAACCCTTGGAACCCATTATGGATCCTTTCAATAACATTTTACAACTATTCATTTATGGGGTTTGGTTTTTTTTTTCTTGTTGCCTTGGTACATTTCATGAGAGCAAAACAGCCTAGTGCCATTGTGTTAGCTTTGGGGGAAATACAGTGCTATAAGCAAATGCTCTTTTGTTTTCCCCTTGTTACCCAACAGAATAAGAATAGGGATGTAAAAAGTGACCTTATATTTGGGCACACATAAGAAAGAATGAACTGTATTTTATTGTAAGTTCTCTGGAGTTCCCATATACACATCTCTCCAGATATTGTCCTAAATGTCAGATTATGCTGTTTATGAAGTAAGTGGGAGGTTTGCCATTGTCTTCTTCGTCAGCAGGATGGAGCCTCTGGTACTTGTCTTCAGATGTGGTGACTTGTTCATGTCCACCCATGTCACTAGAGCTCTGTCTGCTTAAGTTAGCTGGAGATCTCCCAATACTTGTTTATACTCTATCATTATTGAAAGCACAGAATACATTTAAAAAACAAAACCAAAAATGCCCAACAAACAAACCAAACCTCTTTGTTAAAGGAAGTCCTCAAGGATGGTTCTGCACCTTTGAGAGAGGACTGCACATGCACAGAGCTAAAGAACATGGAAAACATTTGGGTGTGGTAGCAGACAGAGCAGGGAAGTTGCTGCATAGAGGATATGCTTGCTTTGCTTGCTCCCAGTACCACAGGAGCTGTAGCTCTCCACAGCTGGATGAGAGCTGGAAGAGAGGATGAAGTGACCTTTCCTCCTTCTCATGGGGCCCCACAGGGATGAGATGAGAGAAGAAAAGTGTGAGTACTGGGCAGCAGTGACAGATGAGGAACACCAGTTGGATCTTGGGGGATGGGGGGGATAGACCCAAAAATTCTACTACCAGCAGAGTCGCTGAATCCACTGGGAGCAGGCATAGGCTGGTAGGGAGGGGAGCTGCATACAAACCTTTCTCTCTTGTCTTTCTTTTTCCCCCTCCTCTTCTTTCTGATCCAGTCACTCTAAGTTTTCTTTATTTAAAAGATTAAACATTCTTAAATTCAATTTTCAGTTTAAAAGTCCTCCAGATTTCCTGCACAGAAACACTGTAGGTGAAAGGCTTGGCAGATTGGTCCCAAAACTCTGGTCATTGGAGTCCTGTCAGAAGTACCAACAGATACTATCTGCAATGGCTCATGGAATTTGACATTTTTTTACACCATTTTGTTTAAACAAAGCCATTCCCCTTGCTATCACCTAAGCTGGAATATACTGCTCTTAAAATTGTATCTTTGTTTTGTTTGAAAGTAACTATTTGGGAGGGGGAAAATCCTGCTGATGCTTACATCTTGCTAAGCCTTTTATTCTGTGCTAGACAAAAATTGGGTAAGGTGTAATGCTTGATACAAAGGTGTAATGTTTAATACAGACAATAACTACACTTTATTTTGGAGTCAGCCCACAACAGAGAAGAGATGAAGACCAAACAGCTGTGATGAGATGCATATTCATAAGATTCCTCCAACATTTGCAGTGCATGGATTTGATGGATGGACTACTCTGTGGATAAAGAACTGGCTGAATGGCCCCAGAAAGATTGTGGTCAGTGGCTTGTTGTCTGTGTGGAGACCAGTGACAAGTGGTGTCGCTCAGGGGTCAGTACTGGGGCCAATCCTGTTCAGCATCTTTGTTGGTGACAGGGACAGTGGAATCAATGGCACCCTCAGTTCACCGATGTCAGTCACCAAGCTCACTGACGACACCAAGCTGTGTTGGTGCAGTTAATACACTGGAGTGAAGAGATGCCACCCAGAGGGACCTTGACAGGCTTGAGAGGGGAGGTCAGTGCAGATCAACAAAGCGAAGTGCAAGGTCCTACACCTGAGTCAGGGCAATCCCAGGCACAACGACAGGGTGGAGGGAGAACTGATTGAGAAGAGCCCTGCAGAGAAGGACTTGGGAGTGATGGTAGGTGAAAAACTCAAAATGAGCTGGCAGTGTGAGCTCACAGCCCAGAAAGCCAACAAAATCCTGGGCTGCATCAAAAGGAGCGTAGGCAGCAGGTCGAGGGAGATGATTCTTCCCCTCTATTCTGCTCTTGTGAGACCTCATCTGCAGTAGAGTGTAGAGTTCTGGTATCCCCAACACTTATGGGAAGGACATGGAACTGTTGGAGCAAGTCCAGAGGAAGACAATGAGGTTGACAAGAGTATAGGAGCATCTCCCATATGAAGGCAGGATGGAAAAGCTGGTGTTTTTCAGCCTGGAGAAGAAGAGTTGCATGGTGACTTCATAGCAACCTTCCAGTTTCTGAACAAAACCTACAGAGAAGCCAGAGAGAGACTCTTTGTTAGGATCTGTAGTGATAGGATAAGGAGTAATGGGTAAAAACTGAAAGAAAGGAAGTTTAGGTTAGATATTGGAAAGAAATTCTTTACTATGAGAGTGGTGAGATTCTGGAACAGGTTGCTAACAGAGGTTGTGGATGCCCTATTCCTGTCAGTGTTCAAGGGCAGGTTGGACAAGGGCTTGAGCAACCTGGTCTAGTGGGAGGTGTCCCTGCCCATGGCAGGGGAGGTTGGGACTAGATATTTAAGGTCCATTCCAACCCCTTAAAAACTGTGACCCAATTCCAGGAATACATCTCACCTCTGGTAACAAAGGCAGTGAGTGGCCTTTCCTCAGGCTCCCATCCCACTTGTTATAGTTGCACCCAAGCTCCTGCACTGTGGGAACCACTCCCAAAGCAGAGCCAGCTCACCAAGTAAACTCACCCAACAGAGTTCTGTGTCCTGACAGAAGAAGGGCAGCTGGCAGTCACAGAAGTGGAAATGTTTTCCTCCTCCGCTGAAGGGACTCAAAATAATGGCAAAAATGACCCAGAGTAATACCAAGGAAAGCTGATGGAGGTGACTGAGGCCCTTCACTCCACCAGGAAGTATTCAGGACTCTTGGGTCAGAGAGTCAACATGTTAGCCCAGCATTTCTAGCTTCATAGTAAAGGGATGAAAGGCACAGATAGAGACTATTAACCCATAGATACTGATGTGACAAAAGACAGAACCATAGAGAGAGAGAGAAAATCATGCATCAGCTTCCCTCACGTCTTCATTCAGCGAGCCCAATGACTTGGCTGTGACTGTGTCATTTCTCCATTATATATTTTTTCCTCATTTACATGGTGGAGAACTTGCATTAATTGTTAGTTATTGTTAACTATGTGAAGGTGTTTCCTGCTCATGCAGTAACTCCTTGCCAGACCAGCAAATCTTTGGTTTTTGGCCTCACAGTATTTATTTTGCAGTGGATATCCTTGGGTTAAATCACTTCTGCACTTTTTTGGGCACCAGGCAGCTATTCTACCTGAGATGGCTTTTTCCAAGCAAAATGTGCTGTGTTTGTCCATACAAAGCACAAAGGGAGCCTCAAGTAAAGAGGTCAGCCACTGCCATCCATGCTCAGATGACAGACTTTGCCAAGGAGGAAAGAGGACTCTTATTTTCCTGAGCTGTCACTGATATTTTTTTCATCTGAGGTAGGGAGAAGAGAAAAACAAGAGTCTATCCATTCAAGGTCAAGTTATTTTAAAAATAACACCTGCTAAGCCCTGGTATTTTGCTTCAACCAAATTTATGGATCTTCCTGGAAAGGGAAATGAGTTGCTCAGCATAATAATGAGGAAATGCAGAGATTCCTCTCCTATGGAACCCTCTAACGAACACCATCTTGAAGTAAACTTGAAATAGGGATTAGATAGGGTCTCAATCCCTCTGAGATGATTATAACTACATCTTCAGTGCTTTGCAATCTGATGCATGAAATGCTAATTTAACACATTATATTATACTGCAGTGTCATCATGGTAACAATTTATAAATAACTGACATAAGGTTGCAGGACAAAATGGTGGCAGTATTATGAAACAAGTGCAGACACTCACTGTAAAATATTTGACATGAATGGTTTATTAAGGGTGGGCTATTCCCTTCAGTGCTACAGTTCATCTTTGATCTGTTGTTAGCCTAAACTGTGAAGGGTTTTCTTAAATCATCTGAATAAAAGCAGTGTTTTCCATCTGTTTCCAGGAGTCAGTAGTTCTTAAACACCTTAACTGTTTGGATCTACAGCTGCAAAATTTGCATGTGAATACCTCCAATGACCATTTAATTCAGGAGAGGTTTTAGTTCACTTAAACTCACATTCATTGAATGAAATTGCCCTGTAAAAATTTGGTTTGTTCATTTAATGTTTGAACCATTAAATGCACTATTTCAAAAATGGCTAATCTTACTCACAGTCTTTGAGGTGAATTATCCTTGATAAACCCTGCAAGTAGGACATATTCTCCTATCAAAATATGTCCCATGGCAAAGGCATAAGGTCCTCTACTACTGGAGGCGTTGGTGTTTACAAATTTCCTTGTGCCATTTTGCTGTACTTTAAAGAACTTCCTCCTCCAAAGCAAAGGCACTCAACTGCATCAGAAATGTAAACATCTGCCAAAAGTATGTTTGTAATCAGGGTTCAGAGTAAGAAAAGTATTCCCATGCAGAAAGGTTAGTTAAGCATATGTTTAAATTTAGTGCATGTTTAAGTCACATGAAAGGAAGTTATGCTTCAACATTTCTCCTTGCACTGACTGTCATACCCACTCTGCTAGAGAAATCAGTGGTTCATTAATGAACTGAATGCAGTGCTTGTATTTCCTGAGAAAAGCTGCCACATGCATTTGAATATTTTCCTAGGTAAGGGAATATGCACCAGTAAGTTTCCAGATCAAGGTCTAAAATCAGAAAAGATGAATGAAGAAATATGAGTGAGTTAACCATCATTCCCAAAGAAAAGACCTTCTTTTGAATATAACCCACATTTTTCAGGGAATCGCTGTTCTCTGTAGTTCTTGAACACCTGGGCTTCAGCTGGAAAGATGTAGTTTGAGTCAGTGGCTGCCACCTGATAAAATAAACTGATTTCCATCATGAAAAGTCAGTGGCATGCACAGTATTGGGTTTGATGTAAGTAAAAAGGCATGCAATTTCAAAGACACCTACTAATTTCTTTTAGTTGGTATAGTAATAATTATGACAATTAAATAGCTCCTGTTTTTTGTTTAAAACTAACTTACTTTTTTTTTTTTTTTTTTTTTTTTTTTTAATTACAGGCCCTATTTCTACCAGTATTATATTTTTTTCAGATAAGCACATGCCCACTAATTAGAGACAGCAGTTGTTTTGCTTCGTAAAAATGTAGTTCCATGCTCAAATTTTGATGGATTAGAATCATAAAGATCATGCTGTTTTATACAGGACTTCCAATAATTACAGTTTAGAGCCTGCTTTACAGTGTTGTTTACTTAGCTCAAAGTCTTCCCATGAAATTTTTGTGCTCAAAACATTTATTTCTTAACTTGATTTGTATTTAATTGCCATAAATCACTGAGCTGTAAGAATTCCATAAATAGAGGAACTGATTCTATTCTATCACATACGCTACACAGCTCTGACTGCACTAACTTTAGCAGTATCATTCAGTTCATCACCATATATAGATACACTTTCTCTACGAACTTTACAAATGTTCGAGAATTATTTTTTTCCCCAGATTGAACAAAATATAAGTACATTTCAGAAAAAGTTAAATTTTTCTAGTTCTCTGGACAACTAGAGGTGGAAAAGACCTGTCTTATGCAAATATGACCCCTAAGTATGACAACAAGCTTATAATGTAGTCAAGCAGTCCATTTAAGAGCTTTGATGTTTGAAGAATGTTCACGAGTGAGACGTTATTTTGGGATTCAGATTAATAACATATTTTCACATTAGTCCCAAGACTCAGAAACAGAAAACACTCACATGAAGTTTCCTCAGTACTATGTAGTATCAAAATCTCCTCTGAAAACCCTACACTCATGTGATTTGTGCATACAGCTCCCTCTGACACTTGGCAAAAATGCCATGACTAAGGGAACACAGTCACAGACACATCAATGCAGAAACAGTCCTGTATCAGATCCTTCTTTTGCAGCACAGCTTGCACACCTCATCTCATGGTACATGAGCAGATTTGGAGACCACCCTGCTCAGGACTGTGCCTGTTTCTATTGCCTGTCAGGTCTTCTGTGCACAGCACATAACTAATGTGAAGTTCCAGCAATTTCTTGCAACATCATCTGCAGCCCATAAACATCCTAAAGGTCATGTGACCTCAGTGGGTTGAAAGCTGAGAGAACATGAACAGTGTGAGGAGGAAGGAAGTAAAGCACCAGAAGCAGGCAGCTCACTTTTCTCACCAAGTAACAAAACCAGACAGAAAAGAGAAAAGCAGACTGGACAAACTGTTTCCAAAAGCTAGATCTGACCTGTTGCAGTAGCTTACAGAGGTTTACTGGTGATACAAATGGCCTAGCAATTGCCATTGAGGGTCAAAAGTCTCTGCTGGAATATCCCTGCAGACATCAGTGTCTGACTATGGTGAATCCATTCTCTGACTTATAATCAAGATGTTAACAGTTTTGTCTGGAAGACAAACAATTTTTTTATTCCTTGGAGTTTTGGTCTATGTTAAGATAAAATCTCAGCCCATACTTCTCTCCTTCAAAGCCAATCAGAATGATATTTAATGAGGCAATAAGAAAAATTCTGAGTCAAATTTATTTCAAAGATCACATCAACTTCATTTAGTGTGACTAGTGGCCAGACCAGCATTGCTAAGAGGACACACAAGCCTTCCCAATCTCTGTAGTTCAGAAGCCAGGAGCAGGCACCCCTCTCCATATTGCAACGTGCTCCCACCATATTATTCAGAACAAAACAATTCCTAATTTGGATTACATAGCAGGGAAAAAAAAAATCAGTGATTTCATGGCAGTTTTCAGAATCCTGAGTAGAGTGGCAGCATTGCTTTGTTGACCCAAGCTAGGGAGATATGTGGTTGTGGCAGATGGGCCCTGTTAGCAGCAATGCACACCATACAAAGGGGTTTGTGTCCTCCCTTTGAAACAAGCAAGTTTGAAGTGTAAAGCATCTCATCAAGTAAAGTCTTAGAAGCAGAAAGTGCCTAAAAAGGCTCACTGTTTGACATTGCTTAGTTTTAAATTGCAAATAAAAAAAAACAGGTCTCCCTTCAACCCAGAGGGCAGAAATATTGCACATGCTTTGACCTGTACCTTCATATGAGTCACATCATGGGAGTTACATGATGCATGGCTTTACATTGTTCCTATCTGTTTTTGCTTTAGCTTAAAAAGAAGGGAAAAAAAAAAAGAATAGAGATATTTCTCTTGAGTTCAGCTGTGGAGTTTGAAATACAGATTTTGAGATGAGAAAAAACCCCCATCCTTTTCCTAACTACAGCATATTTTTCTCTGCAGAGGAAGTGAACACTAGCCAAAAAGCAAAAATATAATCCAAGAGTTCCTGTATTTTAACTGTCTCTCATCTTGAAGCAATAAACAAAGGTTAATCAAATACTTACTAGCTGAGTAAATATTTTTGCTCATATGTATAAACTGACCTAGGTTAGATTCTCATGTTTTGGCTCTGCATTAGTATGACTTTTCAAAGTTGGTAGATTCAAAATTATTTTTTCCATCTTAACTCCATAGGCTAAATCGAGGAACTATGCATATATACATATGTATGTATATACAGACACTCTATATATGTTGTTTTTTACAGACCCTCCAAGAACTGTTTCTTTTTCCTCTAAACAAAGCCCAGCAGTATGTTCATGAAAGTGTCTCTAAGGAAAAATCAAAATGCATTTAACAGAGGTCAGTAGATTTCAGCAAGGTAACACAGTCCAGCTGCCTACAAACTAGTGGAAGGATCTATCCAACCCACCTTACAGACGGTGAGTACATGTCAAAAGCTCCATTTAGACAACATACAATCCTCCTTACCTTGCGTGTTCATTCCTATCCGGCTTTCAGCAAGCCCAGGACTTTAGGGTCAGTAAGTCAATCATCAGCAGAGCTCACACATGCAGCAGTCTGACATGACCTTGGTGGTAAACAAGTCTAGAATGGAGAACAGACGACAAAGGGATTGAACAAAAGGACAGAATGAATGTGTATTGCCTTCTCCTCCTCTCTCATCTCTGTATTCTCCTTCTCACAAGTTCAGTTTCAGCTTCTCTCTTCTAACCTGAAGCCTCCTGCTTCTCATCTACAATTTCTGCCATTACAACTCTCAAGCAGAGAAGCAGGGTTAGGATGGTATCAGCTCTGCCCACCATGGGTGATACAGGGGAAGAAGACCTTTCCCATGCTGCTGTCAGGGTGGGCCACAGTTTTCTGCCTACATGCTGCAGGGAAGTATTTCTGCCAGGGGCAACCTGCAACCCCCATCCACACAGCACATCTACCCACCTCTTAGAATGCTGGTCAACAATGGAATTTTTCAATCTTTCCCACCCTTCTTGCAACTTCCAATTAAAACATGCTTTTTTGTTACTGACTCCTTTGACTGATCTTGCTCTTTTTTCTGCTGCGGTCACTTTATAGGAATGAGTGTGGTTGCAGAGGGAACCAGTTCCAGTGACTAATCCAGCTGCTGTGGTTCAGTAGGAGAACTTCTTTCTGACCTTTACGCAGTCTGTCTGCAAGAACATGCCCTCAGGACTAAGATCATTGACCAGTACTTTTTCTGTGAAATCAAGCTGAATTTTCTCCCCTCGTTCCTCCAACATTTTCTAAGGAAGCTGAGCTGCTATTTGAGACATAGTTCTTCAGGGAGATAGGCAACCAGAAGGTGTTTGCAGTCGGACAGTGTAACATCTTCAAAACAAACAAGTACCTATTAGCCCTGGTTAACATATTTCTAGCAAGCGCATACCAGTCGTATTAGTTCTTTCTCCTTAACAATGTCAAAAATAATTTATTTCTATCAATTTAATAAGTACATAATTTTCATTCTCAACTCCTGACACTTCCGCCTGATTTCATGCTACAGTTACGTTTTTTTACCTGTTTCTGGATCCTTGGCCAGTAAATATGATGTGTGGTCACAGGTTTTCTTCTGTAAACAGGTCAAAGACCTCTGGTCTTTAATAACTGAACTTAAGCATGGGATCTCAATCTGGCCAGAAAATCTGGCTGATCCATATAAGTCCATATGATGGAGCTGGCATAGTGTCACTGCAGGGATGGAGTGTGGACGTAGACAGGGGTATTGCCATTGGTGCACCCAAGCCATGGTGTCCCCTGGCTTCCAGCAGCTCCTCCAAGAAGGTATCAAAGCTCCGTTTGTAACTGCCTTGTTACAAATTCAGAGAGGAATCTGGCATCCAATGCTGCCATTTCTAACAAGGGCTAAACAAGAAGATCAAGCACATGCTATTACACCAGCCTAAGAAGGCAAAAAATGAGTACATTCACACACAGAAGTGACTAGGGCGCAGGGGATGGTTGTCCTGCTCTGACGACAGGGGACTTCCTGCTTTCTGGCTGTTTTGCAAGATTTGTAGAAGTTTGAAGGCCCAGCTTTTTGGAGAAAGCACAAAGACAACTTGTACTCTGTCCATCCTGGGTGCATGGTCCTCTCCACATCCATGAGAAGCCATTATCACACCTCTGGGAATCAGGAATCATTGTGACCACATCGTGGAATTCAGGAGCTTCTGGTGACTGGAAGGATATAGCTTTGGCTACGTCCAGTGGAACACTCCACTGCATTCATCTCACTAAGATTAACACTGGAGGCTGACCTCATTTACAGTCAGTCACTCAGAAGACATATCCACTTCAAGCAAAGAGTCAAGGACACTTGGAAATATGCTTCAGAAACCATGGCCCTGGATCAGAGGCCATGGTATATATATCACTAAGTGTCCCTGTTTAAAAGTATGTTCATCAGAGCTCTAAACCCATTCTGCATCTGCAGCCCCTCTCTGGTCACAGACACCTGTCTTTCTCCTTTCTTAGCTTGGAAAAGAGATTTGTCAGGCAGCAGAAGCAGTTAGAGGAGCAGTTAGATCCAAGACACTGACAGTAGCTAATTTCAAAGTGCTTTCAGTTACATGTTTAAAGCTATCTCCACAGGATCTCCTCTGAGTTTTTTACTATATGGCTGAGAAGATTTTCTTCTGTTGATGCTAATTTAAATTATAATAAACAGACACTTCTGTACAATCCTGCACTTACACATTTTATACCTGTCTCACCTAATGATTTCCTGGGGTATGTTTAGGTATCTCTCTGGTAGTGAGATGACACTTCTTCCCATACAATTCCCTCACATGGATCTCCTTTCATAAATATCTTACTCTTTGCCTTTCAGTTTCTTGCCTTCATCCCTTGAAATTCCCTTTATATGTCTTCTTTAAGGAGGCATGTTTCCTGAAGCCACTAGAAGCCTTTTCTTGCCAGATACTGCCTCAGAAAGGAGCGTTCTTCACCTCAACAAGGTTCAGCATAGTCCTTCTTGCATTTCAACTCCCACTGTTGAGTGCTGAAGACCCACTGTCTTGGCCCAGGTTCTAAGTAGCGTTATGTGGTGTGCTGAGCATTTCTCAGTTTTTGCTTCTTGCGCTTCCTGTCCCTCACCCTCACCCAGCACAGCTTGGAGTTAAGCCTGCATCGGTTTGCTTTAGACCCTAAACCCAGAGGGAGAGCTTCCAAAGGGCAACACTGGCAATGTTAGTCTCTGCTCAGGACCAATGCAAGTACATCTTTTCCACTGAGGTGCCTCAGCACCAGCAACTTCCACTTACTGTCAAAAAAATTACATTTACTATGAGGTTTGAAGTAATTTAATATAAGGCAGTAATCAGCTTCTAAAAGATTCAAACTCAATGCAGTGTTGAAAGTGAATAGAAATAATAGATCCAGCAGATTCTGTAGAAGAGTAGAACTCAACTTTGCTCTGCCTGTGTCATAGTTCTGACTTCAGCAAGGAATTTTTCTTCCCCTTCCCCCCCCCCCCACCCCCCCCCCCCCCGTGTGTGTGTGTGTGTGTGTGTGTGTGTGTGCTCAGGGAGCCCATCAGGTGAAAACAAAAGAATCAGCCAGATCGCTAATGGCCGAACATTAGTTTCCTAGCAACGAAGGGGGAGGAGTTGGGGGGGGGGGTTGTGTGTGTGGCTGGAAAGAGGTAGGTGTGGGGGGAGTCGGCTCTCGCTTCGGAGGAGCAGAGGCTGCTGTGAGCGGCAGACACGCTGGTTCTTTTGGGGTTTTTTTTTGTTGTTTTCCTGTCGGAGGGGAGTTGTGTTATTTTGGCTGCTGCTGTTCTTCCCAGCTGTCCCTGCTCACCGAGGCCCCCCCCCCGGAGTTCGTGAGTTTTTTTCTTCCATTGGGAGAACTTTCTGTTTTATCGGTGTTTTTTTTCGCTTCCCCCTTCCCCTTCCCCCCCCCTCCTCTTTCTTGGGAAGGGAAGGGGAATCAAGTTTTTTTGTTGTTTTTCTCCGATATACCCTGGGGGGTGTTGTTTTTTTTTCCTTTCTTTTTCTTTCCCTTTTTTTTTCCCCATCCCATGTGGCAGTGACCAGGGATCCCACAGCGCTGCCTGGTGACGGGCACTGGACATTACAAGCTCTGCTCCTGCAGTGATCCAACAGCGCCACCTGGTGACTACCATAGGACACTACAGGTTCTGCACTTCCAACGACCCAACGGCGCCACCTGGTGAATGGTACAGGACATTACAAGTTTTACATCTCCAGTGACCCGACGGCGCCCCCTGCTGACTGTGGTCGGAACTGCACCAAAGGGTGCTAAAAATTGAACTATTTAAATTTTCCTTTTGCCGGTTTATCGGTTTTGTTCTTGAAGGGGATTATTGGTGGGTATAGGAGTATTGCTTGGTTGTTTACTTGGTTTTTTTTTTTTTTTGTGTTCTTGTTAATACAAACATACCTTTTAATAAAGGGCTGTTATTTTTGTTTTCCCTTTTCCATAATTTGTTTTTTTTCCCTTCAATCAAAGCCTCTTGGTTTTAGATTAATAATTGCTTAGAAAAGAAGTTTGGGTCTTTTCCTCCTAATCCATCCTCAGCAGAAGACCCTTGTCCCATTTAAACTGGGACAGCCTGATACTCAAGATGACTTTGCTTGGCAATTTAGCCTGTAAACTAACCACTGTCATTTGGCCTATTTGGAGATGTTTTAGGCAGAGAAAAAAGAACAGCAAGGACTTCTGTGAAAGCAAGTGAACAAACATAGAAGTCAATGCAAATGTTATTATATTACTCTTTGGCCAGCTGTATTTCTGAGTCCTTACTAGATGGACAAACAAGGTGTTATTTATTTTCTGCTCACACATGAATTACAAAGTTCTACAAGTACCAAGTATGCAATTAAGGCTGGATTTTGCATACAAAGCACAAGGGAGAAGGATTTGGTTTCCTACAGCTTCCCTTGTGCTTTTCTGCTGGAATCAAGCCCTTCCAATCAGGAAACTACTGAGTGAAGCAGGAAGAGAGAGTTTATTTTTGTCAAGAAGGAGGTTCTGCCACCAGTTTGCAGAAAGGGGCAGGGGTCTGTGGCTGAGCTGCACAGCTAGCAGCAGTGGTCCACACAGAAGGCAAAAACCTACACAGGCTGCCAAAATAGCCAGTTACCAACAGAGTTTCACTCCTAAGGAATGAAGCAGCCCCAATGACTTCTTGGCAGCTGGCATGTGCCACCTCCAATGCACATATCAAAACCTCTTCATCCTGATCCCCAAATACACCTTGCCTTTTAAGTCAGAGCAAAGAAGCAAGTAATGGCACTGATATAAAAATGATAAAAATTATCTTTTTTAGAGACAGTTGTATGTTATGTTAGTCTGAATACAGCCATAGTCTACATCTATAGGACTTAATACAAGTCCAGCAAAATCTGTGCATTGTGACTGAGTCTCAAGAGATCATGTTTCGGCCATGCATAACATATGGATCATCACTGAATCTCAAAAGACTGTGTTTTGTAATTGTGTACATATTCCCATGGAGAAGAGGTGAAGGCAGCGAAGACAGTGGCTACAAGGCAAGAAAGGCCTCCTACAGGAATTAGATCTGCAACAAAAGTGTCTTAAGAGTTATATCTAGCAGCAATGAAGAGAGAATTAATGGACAATAATTAATTCGGAGATAACAAACCTAGGCAGGTGAGACAGAGGGAGAACTCAGGAAGCACTTAGCATGAAACCAAGTGCCCTTATAAGAGCTGTTACAAAAATAAAAAAAAGTACACAGTACAGTTATATTGAGATAGAGATATATTTGCTAAAAGATTGGAGAGTCATCTGCAAAACCGTAATAATAAAAAAAACCCCAAGTGTTTGAATTCATTGCCCTGATTCTCAAAAATGGATTTCACTGAACACTACAAAGAAGAGCTGTTAAAATAAGCTCTTTGGAGGGTCCTGCTCTTACTAAATAAATATGATGAGATGAGCAAGGGTATATCACCCTTTTGAAATTTGATCATGATATTCCAGTCCTAGAGTGAGTAAAAATAAATTGCATATTAGATTATGCCCAAAGGATTATTCCTTCTAATGGTAGCTGTAAACAGTATGTTTGTTTGAAACCCTGAATAAGAGAGGGCAAAGTGCACTGTGGGATTTAAAGTTATGCTGCTTGCTACAAAAAACCCCTTCAAGCATTATTATATTTAAAGCAAGCACAATTATATTATATCTATTATATTATATTATTATATAATTATATCTATAATATTATATTATTATATCTAAAGCAAACACAAACAGAACTCACCCAGCATTGTTGAAGTTGGGATGCCCTGCCCTAAAACATCTGAGAAAATCCCCATGGAGATCCAAACCAGTGAGGTGGCTCCCACATCTACATGTCTGAGAAAAAACTCATGGCCCTGAATTGAGTTTTGAGAGATTGCATTTCATAGTTTGGGTTCAGGGTTTAGCCATAGGGGCTGCTGCCAGAAGTTCAGATCAAAACCACATCCCAAATCTGCCACAAGAACTTGAGGGGAGAGGACGTGGGAGCAGCTTGGGGGATCACAGATGATGGCAGTTAAACAGCTGTGGCAACCTACTCTTACGCACAGGAGCATAAAGACCTGCGGTAGAGACCAGTGGTTCTGTGCCACAGACAGCATTGGGTCCTGGGAGCGCCCAGTGCTGCACCACAGCACCAGTTACCAACTGCCACCGCCACTGCCACCTCCACTCTCACCACCACCACACAATCTGAAGTTGCACCAAATGTTGCAAGCACTGCCAAAGCCCCAGCCAGACCCTGCAATGTCCCTAATAAGCAGAATTAAAATAAGCCTGAGGATGAACTGACTGCACCAGGAGCACAGAAGCACATTCTAACCGAGGCTGTTTAAATCTGTTGCCAGTGGCTGCTGGACTTTAATGAGGCTGAGCTGGTTGTTTTTTCCTTTTCTTTTTCCATTTTCTGGTCGGCTGTCAGGAGCCAGACCAAGATTGATGAACTCAAGGCTGCCCCTCTGGCCAGCCTGCTTCGGAGCTTTCCCACAGGCTGCTGTGGGGTCAGTACCTTGTGCTCTGCCTGTGAGCACGTGTGCCTCTGCTGCTGTATGCATCCAGTGTGTGAACACTGCGGGAGAAATAGGTAGTTCTGAGCCCTTTAATGCCCCTACTTGCTTAACTTTTGTAACAGGTTTAAAACATTCTTTTTTCTTTTACCACTCAAATCTCTGTCTAGCGAAGTTTTTAGCAACCAATACTGCTCTCTTTTAGTGTATGCTTTTCAGCTAAACCATTTCCTTTTTTGTTGTTGACCTTGCCTTCTGCATGATTCATGGTTACCTGGTCCCTTCTGATGCTAACTACTCAACTTCAATTTCACACCACTCTGTTTTCAAATCTGTCCTGTGTTATGCTGGTAAAGTCTCATTGCCAACCATAATGTCCTAACCCAGCACACTCTTCACATTTGCAAGGGGAAAGACTCAAGAATATTTTTTTTTCAAATTTTTTGTTTCAATTCTGTAAACCGGAAAAAAAAAATAAAGGAGAAACAAAAGTTACAAGAAGGAGGAGTTGAAGGGAGGCCCGAGGAGCCCATATAGAAGGGCTGGGCTGCAACACTGAGTGCAGTTACAACATCTTATATCTTTAGAAGGAGACAGTTTATTATTACAAAAAAAGAATGATATCTGAATGTCATTATCAAACACAGCACACCTTCAGAGAGATCTGTCTGTCTGCTTTTGATGATGGAGAGCAGCCAAGCAGGTCTCTGAGCATGTCTGTCTCATGCCTGGTGGAGCAGTAGGAGGACACTCACAGGGCTCTGTGCCAGCTGGCAGTGCTCCAACCTAATAATCCCATACAGCACTTTCCTACAGCGCACTGTAGGGTGTTGTAAGGCTTCATGAGCCTACTGTGAATGCTTAAATAAAAGGGACTAGTTTAATGTTAGATATTAGTAGGACTTTTTTCACCAAGCGAAATTTACAGTTCCAGCTCAGGGAAGTCATCTCTCATCCTGCCCTCAGCCCTGTTAGGGAGAGGCATCTGCCATTGGTAATAGTATCAACATCATTGTCTATGAACATGATTGCCTGGGGTGGCCTGAAAGCAACAGTGACACACAAGTTTCTTTCACAATGAAAGGAACATTTCATTGATTTCTTAAGAGAAATCCTAATTTCTTCATTGGCAGCACTATAGCAGCTAAAACTATATGCTGGTCAATCCTGTTGTTTACCACAATATTTGATTCCATTATGTTTAAAACCTTTATAGTCATTAAAAAAAAAAAAAAGGCTATATTTTAGCATAAGTGAAAAGTACTACCATTGCTATTAACAGAGCACCTCACACCAAACAGGAGAAAGCTTCTACTGTTATATTAAATAAATAAATGGCAGTTTAAGTTAAAACAGTTAATCAACCGCTAGCCATGCAAACCTTCCTGCACTACATCTTGAAGGCAATATATCCATAGACAAAAAGATACTTTCTGTTGTGAGTGCTGGCCCCCCCAGGGGCCGGTGGGTGCTGTCCCGCCGGGCTCAGGGGCAGGTGGGTGTGGTTAGACTAGGTGCTGCAAAGCCCTATGGGAAATGTAGTTTGAGTACTCTATTGTACATATGCGGTTGGATGTTTGTATGGGATTGGCTGACATAGTCACATGTTGTGACGTGCCAGCATTTGAAGCTGCTATATATGTGGGGGCGCGCTGGGTAATAAAGTTATCTCATTACACACCATGTTGGTGTCCTCCTAGTCCCTATGGGACGTATTTCTTTATTATATTAATAACTGCTACATTCTGTCCAGAAAATTAGTTCTGAAGAGTAGAGGAAACCTCCCCACAGGCTGTGACACTAGCATATAATAATTTTGGATTTTAGCAAAAAAAACACAAAAAACAACCAGATTATTAACAGGAGGTAGATCTGCCAAATAAAGAGAATCATTCTGGCACCAACTAAGAATGATTCATTGTACTATCATTTAAATGTGTTACAGATTTCTGCTATAAATTACACAGGTCAATTTTCTCCTTCATTTCTCTATCAGCTTCTATGCATCCATTTCCCAATAGTCACCAAAGTACACTATCTTTTACTTGTCATAATATAAAGACCCGTAAATTTTATAAGCCAGACTTATAGAGAGTTGGAGACAAGATCTTCCTCAGGAAGGAAGGATGATTTTCTCAGTAAGGAGTTCTGTGGGAGCTGGTGAAAAAGTTGCTAAGCCACTATCTATCATTTTTTAAAAATTGTGGCAGTCAGGTCAAGTTCCAGATTACTGGAAAAAATGGAAATAAACTCCATATGTTTAAAAAGGGGTAGCAGAAGACCCCAGGAACTACAGACCAGTCAGGCTCACCTATGTGCCAGGCAAGACCATGGAGCAGATTTTTCTGGAAACTATGCTAAGGCACAAGGAAAACAAAGAAGTCATTAGTAGCAGCCTTTACAAAAGGGAGATCATGTCTGACAGATTTGGTGAGCTTCTTTGATGGGGCTACACTATTGGGTGACAGGGCAGAGCAACTGACATCCTCTAGCTGGGCTTATGCAAAGTGTCTGACGCTGTCCCACACAACATAATTGTCTCTAAATTGGAGAGACATGGATGGATTTGATGGACGGATGGGTGGACAAAGAACTGGGCAGCTGAAGAAAGGCTGCATGGCCATGCAAAGAGTTATGGTCAGTAGCTCATTGTCTATGTGGAGACCAGTGACAAGTGGTGCTGTGCCCCCAGAGGTCAGTACTGCGGCCAATCCTGCTTGACATTTTTGTTGGTGACAGGGACAGTGGGATTGCAGGCACCCTCAGCAGGTTCACTGATGACACCGAGCTGTGTGGTGCAGATGGCACACTGGAGGGAAGAGATGCCACCCAGAGGGACCTTGACAGGCTTGAGAGGGGGGCCAATGGAAACCTCATGAAGTTCAACAAAGGAAATTGCAAGCTCCTACACCTGAGTCAGGGCAATCCCAGGCACAACGACAGGGTGGAGGGAGAACTGATTGAGAGGAGCCCTGTAGAGAAGGACTTGGGAGTGATAGTAGATGAAAAACTCAAAATGAGCTGGCAGTGTGAGCTCACAGCCCAGAAAGCCAACGAAATCCTGGGCTGCATCAAAAGGAGCGTGGCTAGCAGGTCGAGGGAAGTATACCACAAATGACAGGAGAATAACCTGGGGTAACAAAATAAGCATAGTCACTGATTTCAACTTGTTAATATTCTGAATATTTTATTCTTGAGCAATTTAGACAAACGATTTAAACATTCAACCAGAAGTCTGTGTCTCATTGGAGTGTTTAACTTTTTTACTATGACAGACCAGAGGCTAAGACTGTTACGGATAGCCAGTCTGGAAATGCATCATGTCTGCAATGGAGAGAGGACTTTCTTGCTGAAAGAGACAGTGAGCATGTCTCTGTGTGTGAACTGTGTTGCTGATGCCACCATCTTGAGATGCCTCATGTTACCACTGTGGACTTTGCTCCCTGGAGCTGTCTGGTGTATGTTCATTGGACGATTCACACCAATATAATCTGTTACAACCAATCTTTGTTCCCCCCTGTTATGTAGTTGTTACTACCCTATCCCCTAATGTTTATTCATGTACCTTCCACCTATCCCATATCCAAGTTTTGCATATCCCTCCCAATTTCTAGCACCTTCCCCAGCCTACCCTATAAAATCCCTCCATTTTGTTAATAAAGCAGATGAGCTTTGAGCATTGCTCGCGCAAGACCTGCAGCCCTGTTCAAGAACCCCACTGTTCTCGTGTCTTATTCCCACTTGGCTCGCGACATAAGACAGTATTTTTACCTTACATTTTGTTTCTCAAGGAATTTTGTCATCAACATTATACCAATCCTTCTTGCATAAAGAATAGCTATCAAGACCTTAGTCTGACAGAAAAATGTATAGCTAATTTCGTATCTATAAATTTTAGTTTGACCTTCTTTTCACTCATGGAAGTCTCTCTTAGTTACAAGGAGTGCTAATTTTATGGCAGACTGGCCATAAAAGTCCAAAAAGGACTTTTTTCCTTTATGAAATGCCCCATATCATATGTATCAGTCTCCAGGCACTTCCTTCAGACAAAACCAGGCTTTTTTAATTGGAAGAGAAACCTTGCTCTTTAGCCTCTGTTAGATGCTGAAGATCTCTACCAAGTGTCTACCAAACTCTCCTTGTTGACTTTTCCATCCAAAAGAAGACCTTAGGTCTCCAGCATGAGTAGGCATAGGTGGCAAAACTGTTCCTGACAGATGCAACCTCTGGAAAAGCTGTAAGTCATATTGAAAAGAGCTAAATCTTAGTCTCTCTTATGTGTTTGGGTCATCACAGGACACCTGCAAGGGCAGTGACCTGCATGGCTGAGGTCCCTGGTAATGGGGAAACTGAGTGCTAGTGCAGCAGTGGGTGACTGTGAACAGAGCTCTCACTGGATTCATCAAATATTCAGTAGAAGAACAATCAGAAAAGAAGATGTCAACCTATTTTGTGATTTCTCTTTTCTCCCCCAGTCATCCTTAGTGGCAGCTGTGTCGTTCTGAGAAGCCAGGACACAAAGCACTATGCTAACTTAATGTTTGTTTTATTTGTGCTTTCCAGAAGTATTAGTAGCAAAATTATTTTATCCATCCATTTCATCAGTCTTTTAAGTTTTACTCTGGATATCCTCAAACCCTTTTCTGGTTTGTTGTTCTTGTTCGATTGATTGAGATTTTGTTTGTTTGTTTGTTATTTGTTTTGGTTTGGGATTGTTTGGGGTTTTTTTCAGTTAGAGGATGCTGTACAGCATAATTCGTCTTTTTATTTTGAATCTTTGAAGTTTAGTGTCATCTCAGCTCTTTGTATCCGATCTCTTCTCAACTATTCTTCTCAAGGCACTTGCTGACATTTTTGCCTTATAGCACATGCATCCTGTGGAATACATGCATTACTCCTTTATGACTCAATCCAACCACTCCACAGGTTGCTTTTCCTGCCTTTCCAATGGGAATAGGAGGTAGATATTGCCTATCTGCAAATTTAGCATCAAATTGTCCTCTCATCTTTAGAGGAGATACTGTGGAAGAAACACTTCTTCCTGGTGGAGGTGCATGGCTTCCTTGGAGAGCAGGATGGCCATGGTGCATTTTGCCCAGACCACTGTGGGCCATGACATATTCAAAAGACTGTGCCTAAAAAGAGAAGGAGAAGACATGAGGTCCTGATCTCCTCTTAACCCATTTTATAACTCTGAATTAAATTAATTGACTTTCTGCAACCTGCATCATTGTTTACACTTGATAAAATCTTTTAGTGCAACTATATATATATATATATATATGTGATCATACTTCCTACATGCATGAGTGGCAATGCACAGCAGTATTTAATTATGACATATCCATCTGTTTCTAACAGCATTACATGATGCTCAAGGAAGAGTTGCAGTACTCTGGTTTAACATGGCTCTGGTCACCATGGCAGGTTGTATTTTGCCTAGTGTAATTCACAGAATCATAGAATCACAGGATGGTTTGGGTTAGAGGGATCTTACGCATCATCTCGCTCCAACCTTCCTGCCCTGGACAGGGACACCTTACACCATACTAGTTTATTCAGAGACCCATCCAGCCTAGTCTTGAACATTTATAGTAAAGAATTTCTTTCTAATATCTAATCTAAACCTGCCCTCCTTCAGCTTAAGGCCATTTTCTATATGCTCTTGTAAAAAGCTTTTTTGTGGGCCCCTTTAGGCAATGGAAGGCTAAGGATATATGGTATTAACAGTCTAGAAAACTACTAAACACAAAAACAACAAGAAAGCAGTCTTGACAGAGTAAAACCAATGCCATTTCCCACAAGGGAAAAAGTTTTTCTTTAATGACGACCCCTGAAAAGAATTAATTTCACAGTATCACAGAATATACCGAGTTGGAAAGGACCCACAAGGATCATTGAGTCCAACTCCTGACCTTGCTTAGGACCATTCCCAAGAGTGACACCATGTGCCCAAGAGTACTGTCCAACTGCCTCTTGAACTCTGTCAGTAACCACTTCTGGTGCTGTAACCACTTCCCTGGGGAGCCTGTGCCAATGCCCAACCACCTTCTGGGTGAAAAATCTTTTTCTAATATCCAGCCTAAACCTTCCCTGACACAACTTCAGGCCATTTCCTTGGGGCCTGTCTCTGGTCAGCACAGAGGAGAGGTCAGTGTCTGTCCCCACTCTTCCTCTCACAAGGAAATTGTAGATTGCAGTGAGTCTCCCCTCAGTCTCCTCTTCTCCAGGCTGAACACACCAAGTGACCTCAGTTGCTCCTTGTACAGCTTCCCCTTAAGGCCCTTCTCCATCTTTGTTACCCTCCTTTGGACACTCTCTAAGAGTTTGGTATCTTTCTTATACTGTGGTGCCCAAAAGTGCACACAGTATTCAAGGTGAGGCCACACCAGCGCAGAGCAGAGTGGGATAATCCCCTCTCTCAACTGGCTGGCGATGGACACAGTTGGCAGGATACGGTTGGCCCTCCTGTCTGCCAGGGCACTGCTGACTCATGTTCAACTTGCCACTGATCAGGACTCCCACGTCCCTTTCCATGGCATTGCTTTCCAGCATCTTATTCTACAGTCCATAAGAACAACTGAGGTTGCCCCATTCCAGCTGCAGAATCTGGCCCTTTGGCTTGTTGAACTAGTTGGTAATTGCCCAGTCCCCTGATTTGCTGAGCTCTCTCTGCAGGGCAACAGCTCCTCCCAGTTTTGTGTCATTTACAAATCTGCTTAATATCACTTCTAGTCTTGCATCCAAGTAATTTATGAAGATGTTGAAGAGCACAGGGCTTAGGACAGAGCCCTGTGGAACCTCACTAGTGACAGGTCACCAGTCTGATGTCACCCCATTCACTATTTGTGCTCAAGAATGAGCCAGTTGCTCACTCACCACATGATGTGTTTATCCAGCTGTGTGGTGGACATTTTGTTCAGAAGGATCCTGTGAGAGACACTATAGAAACCTTAACAGAAATCCAGAAAGATTACATCAACTGGCTTCCCTTGATCAGCTAAGTGGGTTGTCTTGTCATAGAAGGAGAACAGGATTGATAGGCAGGACTTACCTAGTGCCTGGAAACCTAGTGTGTAATACTGAGCGTGACATTATTAGCTGTGCAAGTGTCAAAGAAGTCTTTTTTTTTTTTCAAATTATAATGTGATTTTTACTACTGTTAATCAAATTATGCCAAAAGATGTTTGACATATCTGAATGATCTTATAAAATGTACATATAGCTTCTTCCATGGCTGATTATTACCAAATATCTAACAGAAAAATTCTTTATAGAATTCTTTATAGAAATGGAGAGACATTTTTATACTCACATGGAAGGCAATCAATCTGTAGAAAGAGGTAAGTAAAAATATCTAGAAAAAGTTTAAATTCACTAGGTCTGCTATGTCCTTAGTGCTTCAAGGTCAACGAGAAATCATTTCAACATCTGAAACCTGAATGGACTCCATCTGCTGCAGATGGAGAAAGAACTTTTAATAAAGAAAACTAGCAAATATATAAGAAAAAGAGTTGAGTATCTTCACTACAACATAATGTCGACCCTGAAGTCTCCCTTAATTGACTAAAGAGCTTTGCCGTATGGCTTCCTGCAATTACCTGTCAGTCAGCTTAAACTGCTCCTTGGACCATTGTCTTGAAAATATGAACATCTATATTAAATCATTTTGATGGACACATAAACACACATTTTTTAGGAACAATTACAAATACCCTCATAAACTTTATGTCTTCCCTCTTGGGAATTCCTTAATGTTTCAAGGTTTTATTCCAGTAGTACTTCATCAGAAATGTGAATCTAAGTGACTTTCCTTCTCCCACAGTAAAAAAACCCAATGATGTCATACCAAATCCCATAGCCAACCTTGAAACCTGCAAAACGATACCACTAATTTGAGTTACACTCATGTAGGTAATGGAAGTAATCTCCGTCAAAACATTTCTCTCCTTAAAGTAAATTAGGTAACCTCCATGTACAAAAAGCACAAAATTCATATGCAAGAGCTGATGTATGTGATGTTTATAGACATATATAAGGCAGGTAAAGGCATGAGTACAGAGTGTGCTCAAGGAACTAATGACTGCAAAGCACATAAAATCCTAGAGAATTTGTCTGGCCTCCATACTGTGAAGGGTAGAAAAGCTAAGTAGTCCTAAGCCCTCTCCCTACCAAGGCCTAGGATTTTTTTTTTTTTTTTAATACTGTAGCACACTGATCAAGCATTAAACTATTACCCATGGGTCAATAATTTATTACATTGGTTAGTGCACCTAACTGCTAAACTAGCTGTAGTAGAATCCTTATCCTGAGTGTTAAAGCTCTGAAATTAAAAGGTAGCAGGGCCATTGAATTCTGATTGCATCAGAAGCCCAGAAGACCCACATTCCTTCCTGGTAAGAAGTGTATAAATCTGTTAGAGTCTAATCCAGTTGTTTTATATTTAATTAAAAATGTCTTACAAGTGAAGTGCTCATCTATTGCAACATGGAGGTTCACTTGGAAAAAAAATAAAAATCTTGCAACAAACCAGAGTGAAAAACAGTAAAGAAGATGAACTCTCACTACTCCCAAAACCCATCTTCAGACACAAACATTTCATTTTTAGCTTTGCTCAGCCTAGCAGCAGACAAAATCAGAGCTTCCACCAGAGCAAGTGCTTTTGCCAGAGGGAGCTCCTACATGGTGCAGATGTCAAAGCATCAGCTGCCACTGAATGAATGTAACATGGCTGTTCAAAAGCAAAGTAGTCTCTGTCATGACCATAATAAAGCTTGGCATGGAAGGAAAACACTTTAACTTTCATGTAACAGGTCTCAGGAGCTAAAAAAATGACAGCTCTGAAAGCCAAAGCTAAGCTGTCTGGATTTTTCTTTTTCTTTTTCTTTTTTTTTTTTTTTTTTCCCTTTCTAATTTAGGCAGTGAAGCTCCATGACCCCCTTCCTCCCCAAAATCACTTATTTACACAGGCTCAGTGTGCCCCAAGAATTAATTTTTGACAATGAAATGAGAGCAGATTGCTATGCCTTTGCATTAAGAGCCTCATGATGTGTCAGGGACATTTAAGACAAGTTGATACTGGTATTTTCAGACTTAGATTTAATACTACTATTTTGTGAGCTTATTTATGGCTTTGGAAAAGCAGTTTCAGAGATCTGCAGCAAAACCTACAAATCACTAGCATTTTGCATTTCCAAGTGCTGTGGACTTGTGAAACTGCATTAAAACATGACAAGAAAAGAAAATTAAAGGGGGAGTGGCACAAAGAAAAAAGGAGAAAATGAAATATTGTCTTTAATATAGTGTTGGTCTCTCATTTGCCTTAGGTCCTAATGGAGAGGTTATGGAAAGCTAGAACAGTAATATTTGCATCTTGTTTGAGTCTGATGATGATCATCCTCATTATCATTACTACTACTACTGTTATTACTACTACTCCCATTTTTATCATTATTGCTACAAATATCTACTTGGATCAGATAAAAACCCTAGGGCTTTACTATACTGTGCATCACAGCTGCTAAAACTTTATTTAATCAGCTGGCATCTTGTACATTTTCTTGAAGAAAAGATAGTCGTTTTGTTAGGAAACCTAAAGTTCATATTATAAACTACGAGAAGTTAACAGGAAGACATTCAATGGAAGCAAAGTGAGCAAAAAATGGGAATAATGGCCCTTACGTTCTCTTCTCAAAGACAGTTATCACAGTGGAGCTCCTTCTTTCATACTTCCAGAGAGCTTGACTCTGTCTTACTGTAACTACCTGCCTGTAGACCTGTAGCAGTCCGAGTGACAAAATGCCAGTAAGCAGAAATGTAGAATGAAAGAAAGGATTTACTGACTTTTAATAAGTGAGCAGAAGAACAGTGGTAGAGAGACATCTGCCACTCCTAATCCATTTACCAGTCAGGATTTTGGCTTTGAGGAGATTTCTTAGTCCGGAGAGACAGAGGAAGGAAAGTGAAGAAGAATTAAAAGATGTCTGTTCACTCAATCGTTGTGTTACAAATCTAAAGGATTTGACTGAAATCTTGGTCTCTGGACCAAGATTTTTCCAGCATAAGCATCTTGATTTGTTTGTGGAAACTTATAGAGCATAGTTCACAGCACTGTCAAATTTCCTCACGCATGTCATTTGGGATCATAAGGTTGTTCTCAAAACATTCATAACCCTCTGGAGTATTCCAGCCCCAAAGCATATCTCCATATAATGGCTCATTATTGCTGCCATATCTGGGAGCCCGTAGGCAAAACCAAGCCCTGACTAATACATCCAGAGCCAGTTTGCATGCTTACAGAGAAGGAGAGTATATATGTACAGACAGATGCATAAACAAGGGACAAAAATAACTCCAACAACACATCACTACTCTCCCTAGGAGGCAGTTGGCTCTTCAACAAGTTCTTTTCACTATATTCCAGGATTTAATTACATTACTATGGATGATAGGAAGTCATCCTCCTTCATCAGTGTGGGGATATAGAGACTACTGAAGAATAGGCTGAAGAGCTGAGTGTATTATAGCATTAAAATTGTTTTATGCCCCATTAATGAACCTAATTTTAAGAGAATAAAAAGAAACACCTTTGATTATGGAGAGAAAAATAATATGTCGAAATTGAAACATATTCAGCACTAAGTGGAACTCATACAATTGATGGGAAAAAAATAAAGCAGGAAACTATGTGATACAGGCTCAATAAACACTCTGAAAACAGCCCAAATGCTTATTCACTTGATTTCTGTAAAACTTCTTTGGCTTACAACCTGCCAGTGAGTGAACCAGTTCTAGAAAGTAACCATATACCTTCACATCAACGACTAGATGTCAAAATAATTGGAGCACTTGCAGAACAACTGATGCAGCACAGAGGAGAAAAACAAAAACAAAAAAAAAAAAAACCCAACCCAACAAAATATAGAGTAAAAGGATTATTTGTGTTTAATTTCTATAA
Source organism: Pyrocephalus nanus (assembly GCA_038380795.1). Classification (NCBI taxonomy): domain Eukaryota; kingdom Metazoa; phylum Chordata; class Aves; order Passeriformes; family Tyrannidae; genus Pyrocephalus; species Pyrocephalus nanus. The sequence continues at coordinate 23,131,820 of CM076263.1, forward strand.
TATTATGAAATGATTTTAGTGTTTCAGTGTCTCTGAGTATTTTTTCAATGTTTTTGACTTTATTTATTAAGAATTACCTCCTTCCTGCATTTTTCCCTGTGTTTTGTTGACAGCTTTGCTTAGGCAGATGGACCTTGATACCAGAACAGAGGAAAATGTCTTCTGATCAGCATTAAGTGATGAGCCAAATGCAATAACCACTTGGTTAGGAGCTGTGTCCCACATTCAGCAGAAGCAGGAAGGTCCCTTTTGGCCTGACCTAGAGGTTATGACTAATGCAGCCTTCATGGCATACCACGTTAGTCAGCTAAAATCACATTTTACTCATAGGTTGCAAAGAGTACCTTTAACTCCCAAGACACCCTTAAAAACAAGATGAGTGCCACAGACATGCTTCACAAAGGTCTATCACATGGTAGTAGTTTTATCCACCAACAGTCTTATCCATATTCAGCTGCTTATAACCTAGAGGTAAAGAAATAGTTTATTTCAGGCTCATGGAATAACATCCCATTACCTAGAAATGTTTCATGCCGTACAGATTATTTGCTGAATGAAACCACTGTGCTGGCCTGCGGCACATACATGACCATTTCCACTCACTCTCTTCTGCATGTTACATGCAACAAAAGCTCAGAATTTAAATGCTACTAAGAAGTTTACTTAAGAAGTGTGATCATTTAATAGGATCATGAAATTGTTTAAAATACACAGTGAGCTTTAGCATAAGAAATCATGGATTTGTTTATAGAGACATTTTTGTATGGTTCTTCTTTTATTAAAAGTTTTAAAGATCAATTATGAATCTATCTCTATCTAAAAGAAATTTTAACAATATTTAAAATATCAGATTTATCAAAGATAATAATGTATGCTGGAAGTAACAGAGCACAGAATTACTTACATATCTAGCTGCCAAGACCTGAAAATAGGGCAATAACCTCTGGTCATTCCTAGGTATTTAAGGTTGACCATGGAATATCACTAGAAATAACTTAGCAAATAATTTAAGAATGCCTCAGACTGTAATTACATGCAGATAAAGGGGTAGAATATTCTTAGTCTAGTCTGGAGTTCTTAAAAGAGTGAGGATCTTATTCTAAGGTACTTTTAAGTCTCTTCAGCATAACTGAGGTGGAAAGGTAGCAGCATGACAGTATCTGATTTAAGTTCTAGGTAATTGTTACATCTCTAATAGGATTTTTCTGTTGTACAACAGAATAGACAGGCAGTATGTGAAGCAAGGGTCAGGGGAAAAAAAAGTGAGTTTGGAAAGTGCAGAGGAAGAAGCATACCTTGAACTATTTGCTTCTCTTCAGTAAATGAAGAAGACAGAAACTTTTGCCAAACCATGAGGAAACTTCTTTGTGCTCATCCTTCCTACAGCTTTTCTCCTCATACCTGGAGTCTTTCCCTCCTGAAGCATAAACTCACAGAAGATCCGTCTTTGCAAAACTGAGGCTTGTCTCATTATTAATACACTGACTGGTGACCCTGGGAGTTTGTTCTTTTGCGTACACTGCCTTTGTGCAAAAGTGGATCCATCTGCAGACCTTATGGCCACAGCTAAGAGAGCCTTTAGCTGCTGTGTGCCTGCAGAACATTGCTGGTTTGAAGCTAGCAGGGCCTCCAGCCCTATCCCTCTGCCCAGCCAGCCCAGGCTGTGGCATGTTGGCGCACTTCTAATAAATAGCATGTCGGTGAGAGAGCAACAGCTTTTGCTGAGTAACACATGACAGCCTACCCTGTTCCCTTGCCTCTGGGGAGTGGGGGTCACTGTGGGCAGTACACCCATGCTCCCAGGCAGCTGGGTGCCCTCACTGCCCCCACCCCAGCACACCTTTTCTTACCATTTACTCAAGCACATGTTGAGAAAAGTTTGCATTTTCTAAAAACAAAAATCCTGCACTGGCATGCAAAAAGATGCCCTCTCTCACGCTAAACCCTCCCTTTTGCTACTTGTTAGTGAGCATGCTTTGGGGCTTCAGCGGGGTCTTATTTAGGTCAAGAATCCCCCCAAGCACCCGACACCCTGGCATTGAAGCAAACTGACCCACAGATGCACCCTGCCAAGGCTGCAGAGAGAAGATGAGACATGCACATGCAGTCCACGGTCTGAAAGTCCCCTACTAACGCCAGTCCCTTCCTCCCTCTCCTCTGATAAACAGAGCACAGGAACCATAAAGAGAGAAGCTTACTTTCAAACAATTATGAATTGAAACTAAGTAAAAATATCAATGAACATGGTGTTCACAAATCAGCACAACAAGTTTTAATTATTAGAAAAAAGTTATTACTTCTTCACTGTGATCAAGGTTTGGAGTGAAGTTGTAATTATAGCATTAGTTTTCATTCCCAAAACACTAATGAGTCAGGACCTGACATTTAGAATTATATTTAGCTTTATTAAGAAATACAAAAACAATGGTATACCAAATTTACCTTTTTTCAAGCCACAGAAGTTTCACTATCATCCAGGGTTTCTCTGGAAAATAAATAGGTTAATCTAGATTTACTATAAGGAAAAGAATTCATTATAATAAAAATAATGTTCTGAGAAATTACATGTAAATGATAGTTTGCCAGGAAGCTAAAACTGACAATCAAATAAAAATACCCTGAATAGTCATTATGGTAGCACAGATGTTCTCCTGCCTGCATTTAATTTCTACTCTTTCTATTCAAGCTGCTGTAAAATATTAATTGAATAAGAGGTTCTAACAGCAGACTACAGACTTTTCAGTCCAACTCAGGCTCACAGATCTTTTTTTTCTAGTTTTATTCACAAACCTGTTGTTGCTGGACTATATTTCCTGGATATTGAATATGGTGAACTCTATTTTAATATAAATATGTTTTGCAGAAATACAAGCTCTGCAGCTGTTATGGTGCCTTTTCTTTTTTTTATAAGCCCTTTGCACTGCATACCATAAGCATTTCATGGAATTTGACTAAGAAGTTCAAAACGAGGGCAAATGTGAAGTTCTCACAAGATCAAGTAATTCAACAGCTTGGAAAGAGTAAGTGCTCTGAGAAATCACATTAAGAACTGTTAAAAGTGCTGAGTCAACAACAAACTTTGCATACATAGTCTGTTAACTGGTTTCATGGAAAATTTATGCTTGTGCCTAGAAAACCTTGCTTTTTTCTCCTAAAAGTTATGAGGGGGGTTTGTTTTAAACAAGTCTTCACAGACCAGACCTCTGAAGCCCTTCTAAAAGCCCCTGAGAGTTTGGTGCTATTACTTGCTTAGGAGTCATATGATTAATTGATTTTGTCAGTTTGCTGTGTTAACGGAAAGGAAAAAAAAAGGCAAAACAAACAAACAAACAAACAAAAAAACCCACAAAACAAACAAGCAGGCCCAAAAGCATCAGCTCCCTTAGCAAAGAAAGAATTGGGAAAATATCATGGGGAATTAGCACAACTGTTTCCAATGATCCAGGCTGGAAGCTGTATTTTCAAAATGAAAAATTTTTTTCCTGCCAACTTCTTCATTCAAAACTATTTAACAACTCTGCAATTACTTTCAAACTTGCATAAACTGACTCAAAATTATTTTGCCAGCAAACCATACATCTAACAAACTTTAACTATCTTACTTGGGACCCTTGGGAATGGCCACCCCAAGTTCTGCTTCTATGTAGATATTGTACTCAAGTACTGCTTTCTTAGAAAAGCATATTAATTTTACTTGCACTCTCAAAAACTTCTGTGACTGACAGAGCAGACCTTCACCTTTCCATGCTAGCAAAGGTTCAAGCATCTAAACTTCTTTGAGACAAAATCCTCTGTCCTAAAAGCAACGCTCTCTACCCTACCCAATTGCACACAACCCAAAAAGAGTATGCAGCTCACTATGGCCAGGTATGGGGTGGTGAGATTATCGCCCCAAGGCACTACCTGCCCTATTCTTTCTCTCCACATCCCTGTCAGGATAAAACTTGTCTGTTTCTACCACAGACAGATAAATTGATAGCAAAACCCTCATTCATGTGAGATGACACTGCTCCTTGACCCATGCTCAATCAAGACCAAAAAATGGAAAAGGCTGAATTTTGCTCATGCTGAAGCCACACCACATGAGCCAGACCCCACATCAGGAAGTCAATACATTTGTGAGCAAACCATTCTCAGATCAAGTCATAGTCCAGTGAATTCACCTCTGTAGCCTCAGAAATGCCATATGTGATCACATAATCACAGAATGGGTTGGAAGGGACCAAAGTGGGTTATCTGGTCCAACCTCCCTGCTCAAGCAAGGTCATCCTAGAGTATACTGCACAGGATTGCATCCAGACAGTTTTTGTACATTTCCAGTGAGACATTCACAGTTCTACAGGGAGCTTTGCACAGAAAACCATTTGGAGGGTACAGGCTAGGGTTTTATTTCTAAGAGCTATGTAGTATGCAACTGCAATGGTTTTTCCTTATCTGCCAGGCCTTTAAATGAGACAACAATTAAAAGGCATTAGTAATTTTGTGCTTAGATGCAGTGCCTTACAAAAATGCTCTCAGTTTCATTATTTCAACTCTTTCTTCTTTTAATTGGAGTAGCTCACTATGGCTACAAGAAAGCATTTGAGGTCAACTGACTAAATGGGGTAGCATTTTAGTCGTCAACATTTCAGTTTGGAAAAAAAAAAAAGCAATGCCAATAAAAGTTTGAAAGGCTGAAATGTGCCATGCATTGTACCTAGGACAGAGGCTCACTTTGAGTAGTTCTAGGTACTATATTTTTCAAAATCTCACTCACAGCTATTTAATTAAATCAGCTTTTTACTTTCCTTCCAAGACATCAAAGTCCCAACATCTGCCCTTGAGCAAGAAGTCCTGAGACACCAGCAGGTAACTTAACTGAGAAAAACTCAGTCTAAGTCCTGAAAAGCTCCTTTGGAACCTCCTTGCATGAAAAGGAGAGCAACTGAGGAATCTGCCAGAAAAGAAAAAATGAGTTTGGGCCACAAGGCACAACCTTTTTCGATTTTTCCAAAAATATTTGAGCAACATGTCATGCCAGAGTATGATGGTACAGCCCAAGCCTGCTTATTCTGTGCATCAAAAATATAATTTCCCCCCAACTCTGTTATTTGTAGTTTTCTCCTTTAATAAAAGAATTCAAAAAGAGCTTCCAAAACCCTGTGGCTTTGCTAGATTTCTAATCTGAAGGACTTGTAGGGATAGTTGGAGAATATTTTCCTGCTGTGTCTGAGAAACGTCTGTTACACAAATTGCTAATGTAAGGAGACCAGTTTTTTATACTTCCTCCTGTGACTGATGTCTTGAGATTTTCAATGTGTGGCCCAGGAGCTCATTGCTAGCAGCTACTTATGAGTGTAGAGGGCTTTGCATACAGTGCTTCCTCGCTGCTTCTTGCCTGTGAACTGCTGTGGTTTTTTTTAGTAATTGGCTAAATGGGCCTGATTTTAGGGGCTCTCCACAGCAGTGAGGCTGTCACATCATGGACCAAAGGTTTCTGATCCCTGAGGCAGATAAGTGACCACTGTGCTGTTTTTCCTCTCACGTTTCATTACTAAACTACCTCTGGATACCACAATTCTCAGAACATTTCCTGCCAAAAATAACTAGTTTTATGAGAACTACCATAGGCTTTTTAATGCTAGATGTGTATTTGAAACTGAGATTAGCATCTATCTTCTTAGTTTCCTTTCTCCTGTTTAAAAGTAGAAAAGTTGTGAATATTATGACCTCAATCTCATTTACTGGAAATAAGGGCCATCAGAAACTAAGGACAGCTTTATCACAAGAGCAACACTGTCATTTGGTATAGTGTGTGTTTGCATGTATATATTAAGGAAGAAAAACCTACTAAAAAAAATTAAGAGGCTTACAAATATCAAATAGCAAGAGGAAAACACTGTGTTTACTGAACAGGAATAAGCTCTCTGCAAAAAGTAACAGACTATTTTAAAACTGTAACTGTGCCATTTTGAACTGAACACATCAAGGTGTGTTAAGTGCAGTTAAGCTAGACTGACTGTTTAGATGCAGATGAGAGTATATCTTGTGTTAATTGTTGAAGCCGTTGAAGCTCCTTCAGGCATCGAATCCCCAGCTGGTTTATTTCCCCTTTCTCCTTTGTTTGCCAGATCATTGCTGTACTCAGCACCACACTTCCTCCTCTCAAGGGCAAATCCTCCCTGAAGATAAGCAGCAGAAATCCCCTGAACTCACAAGGGTGGTGACAATGCCTTGGGCAGAAGCCTCTGGTTCCGTTCCTGTCTGCAGTGTTGGCAGTCCTGCAGGGGTATTTCCAGAGGCCGGAACTGGAGGTGGTGTGCTTGTAGGTGACTGCACTGTTGGGAGCACCTCCAGCAAATCTGCCTCTTGCCAGGCTCATCTCACCAGTTTGCAGAGCAGCCTCTCCAACACCAAGTCATAGGGAGCTGCCATGCAGAGGAGGAAAGGGCACTTTTGTTTAATCAGTTTCCAGGAGAAAGCAAGCCTCAGTTTCTGTATTCCAGCAGACCCTAGATTATACTGAAATTGTATGTTGATATCAGGACTGGCAGAAAAGGGGGGAAGTGTTTGGAACAGCCCAGGTGGAGCCCCATCATGTCCACAGCTAGGTGGGATGCCCTTGCTGATACAATATCTGAAGCAGGGTCTTGCTATGGAGCCCTGACTTATCCCCTCTGCTCAGCCAGGCAGGGTCCTCTGGCCAGGTCAGACAGGTGACAAAACACTCAAGGCATCATCAAGTTCCACTGGATCAGATTCATTGCAACTACCTTAGAATTGTATTTTGACACAGTTACACAGAATTTATTTTGAAAGGCATTATCCTATGTTTCACTTCTGTTACTTAATAACTGAGGCTATGATGAGAATGACAAAGGAAAGAAGATTATGCAGATCAGATACCCATCATTAACTTAGGGAGAAATAATTAATATGGTTAACAGTGCTGCTGAGAGAGTTCAGAGTGCTGAATGTAGATGAGATTTGCAAACAAACTTCCTGAAGATTTCACTGGGGATACATTTTTCCTGCGCACAGAGGGAGGAAAACCCACACCACAGTTTCAGACTGGATCCAGTTAAGCACATCACTAGGACTAATATTCTTCAGTTCAAACCCTGTTCTCCCTCTGCCCTGAAGACTCTCCCTGTGCAATCTCCAGACACTCTCCTCTCTATGATAGTTCTATAACCCACTCACACATAATGACCCACTGTGGAAGCTCTTTAAACATTTCTCATTTCTTTCATGCATAGCAGGGCAGACTGAGATCCCAAAGAGACAGAATTGTACTGCAGCTAGCAGAACAAGGTAATGTAAATCAGAGCAATCAGGACTAAGGGAAGGTGAATACCACAGTCTACTGATTTATGATTATATTGGTTGACCTTGACAAATTTTTTCAAAATATATGTCTGTTTAGGCAAATCTCAACCTATCTTTAGGTCAAAATGTTCCTCACAGGATAGCAGGTTTAAACAAGCATTATTTACTGCTGTTTAGTTTCTAGTGTATCACTCAATGTAATTTCCAAAAACTTACTAATAATGTGTTGGGCAAAAGTAATAAGTCCCTGAAAATACCAAGAAAAGAAAGTGTTTTTTCAGTTCTATCCCATCTTCCACTAGAAGGAGTGCACTTTATGCACTCCAGAATTTGCCCGCAATGCCTGTGAGGCCTGGGAAGAAAAAAAAATGTTGGAAACATTCACCTCTAACACAGAACTGCAGCTTACTTATAAAAATATAATGTAAACATATTTTAAATCAGATTTTTTTTCCACAGGTATTTTCCATCGCTATTTCTCTCATCACTAATTTTAATTGCAAAATATGCTCCAGGTTGATAAGTTTTAGTAGTGAAGAGCCTTAACAAAGCTGATGCTACCAGAACCTTGAGTCACCTTGATCCTTCTTCAAAGACGGGGCATACTGTATCTAGAGAAATATTCCTACTTCTAAACCATGTTTTTAGTTATTCACCATGAAGCCATTAAAATAGTTTGTAAGGTAACATGTATGTATAACATGACATGAAACAGGAATTCCTCATCAGTTTAAGTAACCTCTCTTTCCAAAGGGAAACCATAGTTCAGATGCCTTTGGGTCTGTGAACATCACAAACATCTTAATATTCAGATGATAAGCACTAGGTTTCAACAAAACAAACAAACAAACAAACAACCAAAACCACACAAAACCCCAAACAAAACAAAAAAGACAAAACAAAACAAAACAAAACAATCTCCTATTTGCTTTCCAGCAGATGCCTGAGGGAGATTTAAAATATTCATACCAAAGTGATCAATATTCCACATAGCACTTCACAAAGGAATTAAAAAAAATCAATTTCCTACAGACCTTCCTATTTCTGAGCTTTTTTATGAGTCAATGACAGGTGAAGTGTTTGCATCATCAATGAGGTCTTGCAGCACATAATACCTCAAACACTGCACAAGGTCTCTCTAGGAACTGATGAAACAAACTCACTAGTTTTGATGTCCAGACTTCAGAGCAAGAATCAGAAAATATGTCTGCACTACACCTCTCATGCGTGCATATACTTTTTTTAAACTAGATTGTATTATGCAGGGTAACACATTTTGCTAGCTCTCTGAGCTTAGCTGCATTCATATGGAATACCCCAGACTCCATAGGAATCAAGAAAAGCAAAGGCGCAACTACGTGCTAGACATTTTAAATCTTGGAGTCAGAGCCTGAAAGAACAAAAGAGCACTGTATGAAATGCAAAGTATACTATAGCTGTTCTTTTCCTCTGCAGTAGCTACATCAACTCCAAAATCAAAAGGTTTGGCTTGTGAGGTCTCTAGTCCAGAAGTGTAATTTAACATAGTGATTAGTGAATTTCACAGGTGAGATGTGCAGAAAAAAATATTTATGATTAGAACATTACTCATGCTTGCTGCTTCTTAGAATAATTAACCAATAACCCTGCTAAGAGGTTTCCCTTCCTGTGGTACCCCACCCCTCGGAAAACAATGCCTGATTGGACTACTGCCTGTGGGGCAGCCCTGCCTGCTCAGCGGTATCTACCTCAGGCTGCAGGAGACTTCTGTGACAGCACAAGAGTCACAGAGATCTTTAAATGCCCTTCTTCCTACTGGGAGGAAACTACAGTTGTACTCCCACCTCTCTGCAGCCTCCAGCTCTCCACAGGTTGGAGTCCAGGATCCTCCTCCTGCTTCTGGCATGCTGCACACACTCCTTTCCTGCGATCTGCTTTTTTACCTCAGTTTTTGCTGTGTTCTATATTAGTTTGCCAATCAAAAGTTCACTGTCACAATCTTAGAAAATGTACTTTTTTGGGTATCCCTCTTATTAAACATGTTAGTCTTTTGGAAGCCCTGTGTGACCTCGTGTGCCTTGTGCAATACCCAGGAAATTTCTAATATTTAAGCCTTAAGAGTGTGACAAAAATTCCTCCGGTGACTTCACCTGTACTGCAGCTAGCCCACAGCTCTGCAACAGCTGCAGGGTTTGCTCTGCTGATAATTTTTCATCCCACTTGCCAGGTGACTCAATGGTGTCATACCCCTCATGGGGCACAGACTGTGCACTGTACAAGCAGAGTTAACAAGGCAGAAAGCACTGCAACTTGCAAAAAGTTCAAACAGTGCTCATCCTATGTATCCAAAACATTCTCCAGTACAGTGAATCACCCCAGAGAGCACATCCCTGCTCCGGCCCACAGCAGTTCACTCAGTCAAGTGCAACCCAGGCCAGGTATCCAGCAGGGCGAGCACTTGCAGGGTGGCATCAATAATTCCCTTTGCAGGCACCAGGCAGATCCTACTCTCATGTTTCACATAGAGTGAAGGTTTCAGTTGAGTTTATCTTGTCACCGTTGAACTCACCTTCTGTGCTTGATTTACTACATTTTTCTACCCAAAGTATGGCATAAAAATGTCACACAGAGATGTAGAATTGGTAAAGTAAAAAGGCCCTCCAGAGAGAAGAGTAATCTAATCAGGGTGTGTGAGTATCATTTCTACCTCACTGTTTGGTGCTTGCACTGCTGTTTATGCAAACTGTGGGTATTTTTTGGGGTATTTTTTTAAAGAAACATCCAACAAAAGACTATTTGCAAAAAAAGACATCTGGGTCTTTCTCTGCAGATCCAATATCTTGACTGTAGTAGAGAGAAGATCAAGGGTAAGGAAATACTCAGTTCTTCCAAGGAATATATTTGCCTACCCATTACATACTGCTGGTATCATGTAGGACCAACCTTAGCTCAAATCAACAATGTCATCCGCAAAGCCTCCAGCACCTAAGCCAAAGGACTAAAGTGATTATTACCAGTTAGGATTGTCCAGACTGCCCACTGAATAGATATGTATTTGGACTAGAGCTGGTTTTGAAGAATTCTATCCTGCAAATTTCACAATGGAGGAAACCCAACTGTAACCTAGAATAAATAACTCATTTCAGGGAATCTGACTCTATGGAGAATATTGTCCAAGAACAAGATTATCAAATACACTGGTGAAGGTAAGAAGCATTCTACAACATTATTACCTCTGACTTCAAAGTATATTTCTGCTGCTGTTTCTTAATTAGATTTACAACTGGCACTTCAGGTTCTACCTTTTTTGTTTTGTTTTTGTCAATCAGGCTCATCAGTTGCAATTCACAGTGTGAATAAGGAGAATGAAGTTAGGGCCTCCTGTACAAAAGAGGATTTAAATTCTTTTTTACTACCTCTTCAGAACTTGGCTCTGATCTCCTAATCCTGAAAAAGTCTTTTCCTTCCTTTTAACCAGACAAACCAGAGATCCAGGAGAAGTACGCTATTTGGCTAGATCTGAGATATGTGTGCTCTTAGGCTAATCGAAAATTCTTTGGGTGAAGTACTTCAGGCAACATGTGCATGACTAGGAAATGATAGGCAGGCATATAAATATGCATAAGTGTATATTCAGACTTAATTTCTCACATCCTGTGGCCGAGCACTACGAGCCATGGGGTGGGAGGAGGAGGGGGAGGAGAGGGAATAAAAATTATAAGAACCATGGGTCCTTTTGCTGCACTGCTATTCAGCATTTCTTCTGCCCTTGAAGGGGCTAGAATCCTGTTCACATTCTAGGAAAAAACACGACCCAAAGCAAAGAAGCACTAACCAAAGCAATAACCCACACTGAAATGGTCTTGCATCTCTCAATAAATGGCAATTATCTCTACACTATTATAAATGAAAAAAAAGCCTTCAGAATGAGGTGTGTAATATTATCAAAGGTTTGATGAAAAAAAGCCTTATGGGAAGTATCAGGAATGCATGTCATATCTCTGAATTCTGGGAAAATACTTAAGTATGATTTAGCTGAAATTTGTCTAACAATATATAGAGGCAAATACCTTACAATTGAAAGCATATTGGAAAGATCATGAGAACTTATTTATTCCCACAGCAGCCGGAAAAAAATTATATTCCAAAATATGTGTTCCTCACCTGCTTATTTCATAGCTTATGGCTATCTGACATGCAAACCACTCACTTCCAGTCAAAAGAAACCTCATTTACAGAGCAAAGCTCATTTTTATGTCTTTAAGCACAAGCAAGTTGGACAAGCATGTCTCTGCCGGTTTACTTTCTGGAAAGGCAGTGATGTAATAGTTAATAAAAGCAAAGGTGGATAATTTGCTAATCAAATTAAATTTGTAATGTTAGTGATTAGCTTGAATTCCACAATGTTTTATTACTATAGCAAGCTATATCTTAACAAGTTCTGAATGTAAGTTTGGGTGTGCCTGTAAAATGTGGGTGGGGGAAAGTCGTCCAGAGGAAGGGGGGGGGGAAGAGAAGTCTGCCGTCTTCCCGCCCTCATCCGGGACCTGCCACTGTCATCTAAGCGCCACCTACAGGGGAGGGGATAATATCACATATAAAAGAACAATGCACGTTTTTGGCGCGCAGACCGTTGGTGGAACAGGAGTTTCCTCCGGTCTCCCAGCGCGCTGATTTGCTTATTTGCTCTTAATAAATTTCTACTATATTTTAAAATATATCTAGTCATTTGACTATAACAGTGATGTCCTAGAGGCTATACTAGATTTTGTGCAGCAGTTGCTGATCAAGCCCTTAGACGTGTAGAGCATGCAATTTTGAGAGTGTTTGCTAAAAGATCCTAGTGGCTGCCAGGAAGTGAATTTCAGAACCAAAGACAATAACACTCCTCATTAAAACACTGGATTTGTCATGGTCATTTTAGATTCAGCTGAAGGAGCAATGAAATCACTTTCTATATATTAAAAGACATTTCTGAGCTGCCTCACAGGGCATTAAATTGCAATAGAGTTCAAGGCTGAGCCATTTCACATGAGAGTTTCCACTCATTGCAAAAGAGGAAGCTGGAATATTAGTTTTGCAGGAATTGGACTTTGGAGAGACAAAATCAAGTGAAAGGGTTTGGAGAGGAAACTGGAGAGAGATGGGGCTTTCTGAATGCCTAACTCCTTGGAGTTATAGTGTTTGGATACACTAAGAGCGGCACCCAGTGTGTACTTTCTCTATTTTGTTACAGAAAAAGTCAGTTTTCATTAACTGAGAGGGTAATACCAACAACCCCAATTCATAATCTCAGTCTTCATGTGCTTGAGACATAACCATGTAAATTCTCTCCTTTACAGGTTGAAATTACTCAGTGTTTCAAAAATTTCTGAAGAAATTGACTGGAGTTTCCAACTCTGCACAAAAGAAAAGCTCAGTACCTATAGAAACATATAGAAAAGTGTGACAATTACATGACAAAGAAAGACCAACAATGAGCTTACAGGACTCAGAGACTGTTGTTTCTGACTTTGTCCTGGTTCTAAAAATGGGTGCTGGGCAGTGTAAAGACTGAAGAGAAAATGACTACCAGTAACTGATAGCTTAAAATTCTTTGAGGATGAGAGGCATCATAAAGCTTAAGTGAGGTGGAAGAAACGTATAATTAAACATAAAATATACATAAATAAACATATTCCTGTTCTGGTAGGGCAGGCACATAATACTAAGGAAATGTAAACCTATCTTTGAAATCAGTTCTCTGCTGATTTAGCAAAGCATCACACTCCTCCTGTGTGGCACTTAGGAACTGGGAAAAACAATGGAACAGATAAATAAACATCACCTTTTGACTGTCTTCCACTGGAGCAGACTGGACCATCCCCACAACATGGAATTCTTAAAAAAAAATAAAAAAATAAGGACTAGCAAGATTCAAAAAAATAAACTGCTCGTCATTGGTGTTTCTCTATCCACCTATTCTCTTCTCGTCTCCTCAAGGCTCAGAAGACACATCATGGCCCATCTGTTCTCTTCTTTCTCTGAATTGTTTTGGGTTTTTTTTCAAGGAATAATGTAGAACATTTATGAAGTGAGGCCTCACTGCTAATTTTCATTTGCACTCTAAACCTTTCATGCTCTTCTCTGAAATCCCTGACATTCATTTTCTCTCTGTTTTTCTATTTATAAATTAATGTGCTGAATTTCTAGAAATTCCATTTGCATTTTGCATTTCAGGGCTTGGAGAATGAAGTGGGTATTATTTTGAAGTGGTTTTTTCCTGTTTGTTTCAAGACCACAGAACACCTTGCACCTAGACTATTTGTTGTTTTTCCAGTAAATTCTTCCATGCCTTTTAGCTGAGTATTATTTTACCTATCTGAGAGGTTGGAACTGCTCTATCGGACTGTAACATACTATTGTATTCCTTTTAAGAGTTTCTGTGAACATCTCAGGCTTAAATTAGATGCTAGTTCAGGCAAGGGTACTGAACCTTTGCTGTCGTTACATCTGGTAAATTGTTATATAGGATTCTTTCTTCTTTCTGTATCAGGAAATAGGTATTTCTGCTTTCAATATCTCCCAATCATGTAAACTGCAACTTGAACAGATCTGCTCTGGGCATCTGCCCATTGTACTTTTGAATACCACCAAACATTAGTTTATGCACTTATTTGTAAAAACATGGATTCTACACCCATTCCATATGTGCAACAATAATAATCATGAAATGGACAATATTTTTTAGCAGATATACATTATACATTTATACATTCATGGAGCTATTCACAGAGGTCATCACATTAAATGACGTGTTCTCCAAATAAACCAAATCAACCGTTCAAGGCATTTCAGCTGACTGCTTCTTACACGCAGGAGTTTCACTCCATGTCAATTTTATATATGTTAGCTATTCAGTTACCCAAAACTTTAACTGGTAACATCCATATGCCCTGATATACAAATGTGATAATATTCAGACCTATGTGGTGTCTGTAATCAGTCTAATTCAGGTTTTACTTTCCACTAATGATAATGTCTTTTCACATCCTGCCAGTCCAAAACCTTCTACTAGAAGACAGTCAAGGGTCCCAGACCTGCTGTCCTGAATCACTACCCTTACCAACCCCTGCACCCCTAAAGACACTTGGGAAATCAGTCCTGTGAGAATGGGGAGCAGCATGGAGTTTGCTGTAGGGTTTATTGAACATCATGCACAATACACAAAAGCTCTTCATTTGCAAACAGTCATCACTTCAGATATAAACAAGATGTAACTCCCATTTTTATACTATCTCCATGTTCAGTCTTACCACACACACAGGGTATGGAAATCTCCAGAGAAGTCAGCTGGCAGATTAACACAGAGATCAAATTTACACCTGAGAATGATTGAAGAGAGAGGATTGTTGTAGTTTCACTGAGAATATCAGAAAGGACTGGAACAGCTAAAAATGCGAGATCAGAGCCATCAGGGAGCAATAATATAAGCCTCAGAAACTGGAGAAGGAAGACAGAAGTGGCTTAGGGTGCACTCACGGCAGTAGATCAAAGAGATGACTTGTGAATAAGTCTGATCCAAAACTAATTGAGTAAAGGGAAAAGCAGACAGACACAAAGACTGAAGCAAGTCTAACTTTCTTTGCTATCTTCTGTTTGATCTGGACTGTGCTTACAGGAGTTACCTTGATTTTCACGGGAATATTTTGAGTAGGGCACTGGCAGAGATGGTGATGTTAACCTACAGAATTATTATATCAGAGGTACTCTTTATTAAACTAAGTTGTATTCTCTGAAATTGCCTGTTCTTTTTCCCTATTCCAATTATACTTAGGCAGGAATTGCAAGAGGAGTAGCCCAGAAGGTTTGAACCTGAGATGCTTTGCTTTGTCCCATAGACACAAAGTCAGAGGTCACTTGCAGGGGGCACTCAAAGAAATATGTTCCATGAGACACTGAGTGAGAAAGGGGCCAAGGAGACTTCCAGACGCTTCACAACATAAAATTTTCTCTAAGATTTAAACTGCTGAAGAGCGGGTCTCTCTAAAAACGAAGTTGTTTCATTCAGATCTTTTCAGTTTTGACACACAGTTGGATAAATCATGTCAAGAGATAAAGCAGCAGCCAATATCAGGGCCTCTTTTTTACTCTGTCTTAGCATTTGAGAAAGAATGGGGAAGGGGTGAACTGAGACCACTCTTTTAGTTCCTAAAATCTTTTTTTCTTCAGTATCCTGTTCATATCTTTCCCTAACCCTCTTTAATTGTAATATAGAAGTCATTTGTCTCAAGTGTCCAAAAAAAAGCCAACTTAAGCAAACTACTTAAAAAATATAGCAGTAGAGCAATTGTCATAGAATTGTAGAATAATTTAGAAGAGGAAGGACCTTTAAGGTCATCAAGTCCAACTGCTTTGGGCTAGACTAAATGAGATTTATAACCAGATCCGATCACTCACATATCTATACTTTCATTCTATACATTCACAATAGTGAAAGGTGAGGTTTTCACTGCAGAAAATGCTCTAAGAAATGACTCCTACAAACATCAAAAGCCCATGAGAGAGAGACCACCCCAACAGGTTAGCTGCCAGACTAGAACAGATCGGGCCTTGTAGGTTCCTCCATGCACGTTCATCGCAAAGTGTGCCAGTGAGATTCCTTATGTCCCCAAAGCCAGGAACATGCTTGCACACCTGGCTAAACAGAGCTACTGGTAAGAACTGCAGCTCTCAGGGCTGTTGCCCCGACAAAATTATAAGTTACTTCAGGGCCAAGTGTCACTCAGGCAGATTCAATGCAAACACTGTAGAAAAAGGTGAACATTACTGCTCTGACTGCTCCGACTGCTCCAAACTGAGGAAGACAAAAGAAGTCAGTCCATAGGCAGACTAGATTAGGAAATGCTTTTTTCCATCTCACTATGACTGCCTGTATCCCTCTCCCAGCTCTGCCATATGCACAATCACACAAATGTCCTCTGTTTGACATTTTAATCCGTAAAAGTCCAGTGAGTTGACTGACAGGCTTCTCATATACCAGTTCATCACAGCAGGAAGACAGAAATAGGTATGTCAGTATGGCTGCATCTCAGTCCCATCAGACAACTCAGCAGTGATGACAGGACCAAGTGAAGTCTTTCTACTCATTAGATTCCCGTGGTCTACAATGTGCAACTTGACTACAACTGGCGTATGTAGATGACTTCTGTGATTCCCAGGTGGTCTCTCATTGAAATATTTCCCAGGCTTGGATCTGGTTAGCTTTCAAGAGCAAATGACACTAACAGAGTCGTGGGCTCCAAAAATAGTTATTTCTTAAAGAATACACAGTCTTAGGGAACAGCAGAAACAGAAGGCTTCTGTTGCCTTTTTTCTTAACCGAAAGAGTACTTTTTAAGTAAAGTAAGACTGTAAGACCTTAAAAAGGAATAATTTTCTTTATTTGCAAATAAGAGGTACTATCACATTCTCATTTAATCTAATTCTTAGCCACTCTGCTCTCTCTTTCTTCCCTGTTCTGGCCAGCTCTGCTCTGACACCCATCAGGCCCATGTGACTGCAGAATTAAGACAGTAATTCTTACTGTGACAGAAAGAAAAATCTCTGTTTATATTAAAGCCATTTTTCAATTCAATTTGATACTATTTTATTATTTGATTCTGCAAGAAGAGCACACTGAATCAATACAGAATTAACTAAGGGACCTGGGCACTGAGAGGTATCACAGCTCGGCACTGGTTTGATCTAGAGGCAGAAGGACATGGTCTCTCTTCCCCTCCCTTTTTACCACACTGCAGGCATTAAAAGGTATGAAATGTTCAAAGAGGATTCGATAAATCAGTAGAAGGACTTGTAGATCTTAACTTTTTTTTTAATTGAAGGATGAAATATAGGAAAAGAACTTCAAGAAGGAGGGAGGAAGAACTAGGGAAAGGCAGCAGATGTTGTAAAAGATCTACTTGCATTTTCCCTGTACACCGGAAATGTGCAGATGTATGCTGGCAGAGCTACAGTCAGAGTCCATAGCAAGGCTACATCTCACACATCTGGAAGCTATTTGGCAGGGTGTAGAGTTCAAATGTTTCCTGCTTCAGCTGATTTCAGACATGCCTATCAGTGATAGGCTAAGCTGAGGACAGCTCAACGAAAAAACTCCTTGAAGAAGTCGTTCACCACAGCTCCAGCTCATTTGCTCTGATTGCTGTCAGGAGGAGGCATGGAGCTGGGCTTTCTCTCCCCTTTGGCTAAGGGTTGCCAGTAACACTCAGCAGTGAGAATGATAATAGACGAACAGGGAGAAGAGCAGGGCAAAGAAAATGGCACCACAACTCAGCAAAGCCTGGCCTCATATCAAGAAACAGAATGTACCTGGACAAAATCCAGGGTGTGAGTTAACTGGAGTGCAGAGCAAGCCATTCAGGAGGTAAGAAGGTCCACACTGCAGAGAAACACAGAAGGGTTACATTACAGCCCATGTGCCTTTTTTAAAGAAATCCTTCTGTTTTAAAAAATAAATAAACACAAACAGAAAGAAAGGTTCAGTTTCTCTACCCTAAAAGAAATGCCATCTTAAGCCAGCAGGGAAGGGGAGGCACATTGCTTCTGTCAAGGCTGCTGACTTAGCACTGGCCCAGTATGGGAACTCACAGCAGTCACTAGAGGTTAACTCTGCTTTGGTAAGAAACGTTTCAGTAGAGATGCACTTCTAGGACCACCTCATATTCCAGCTGGCACAATCCAATGCCTGTGAGCTACCTGATGAGCTTAGTGAGGAGAGAGCAGTGTGGTGCGTGATTTACCTCATCATGATGAGCTCCCCAAATGCAATACACCTTGCAGTGACAAGCCTGCCTGACAGCTTGCTGGGACCAGCTAATCACCATGCCAACCAAAAGCCTGCTGATGGTGCAGACTCCCCAGATATAGAGGAGGTCACAACAGAGGGAGGCTTTCCCCACCTCACAGCACAGGTTCCAGTTGTGCCACCATGGGAACCAAGTTAAAACACATCTGATTACAAGTATAGGCTGACAGTTAGCATTGTTCAGTGTGAAGAAGAGAGGCCTTAGGGAAGACATTAGAGCACCTTGTAGTGCCTGAAGGGAGCCTACAAGAAAGCTGGAGACAGACCTTTTACAAGGACAAGTAGTGATAGGACAAGAGGGAGTGACTTCAAATCGAAAGAGGGCAGGCGTAGATTAGATATTAGGAAGAAAATCTTTACCATGAGGGTGGTGAGGCACTGGAATAGATTGCCCAGAGAAGTTGTGGAAGTGTTATGGCCAGGTTGGATGTGGCCCTGAGCAACCTGGTCTAGTGGCAGAAGTCCCTGCCTATGGCAGGGGGTTTGGAATTAGATGATTTTCAAGGTCCCTTCCAACTCACACCATTCTGTGAATCTATGATTACGGTGACTGAGAAATTCAAGCAGATCGTGGCCCAGGTAGTTAGTCTTTTCCCTACAGATAGCTTTACTAGAAAATACAGGTGAACTATAAATATCAAATTCACTTCCTTTTTCAATCTGTTCTGCCTAGCACCAACACGACATGGTGCTGTGAAGCTGGACAGTCTGAAGAGGAGGAGGAATTCAAGCACAATGTGCAAATGCTCTGCCTCTGCACAATAGCTTACTTTCACTATCCCAGCCTGAAGGAATAAAGGAAAATGGTTTTGAAATAGGAGAGCACTCACTGGAACCACCTGCAATACCCGAGTTTGGCTTGTGTCTAAATACTCTGAAATATAGAACAAGATGCAAACTTATTGATTTTTCATGTAAAAGAAGCAAAAGCAACTGCAAAACAGGGAAGAAGCAGCAGTCCTCCAGCCTTTTAGGCGTGGAAACCCATGTCGGAGAAAACAAATACCTAAATCCAAGCTGGTGCTCTGGGGCAAGGATGCAGCATGTGTAACTCAGAAATGTGTGATCTTCCTTAAAGCCAGGAAAGGAGAAAAGTTCTTTGGGCACTAGATCAGCTGTTTTCCTCTGCTTAAAAAGCATAACCACACCTGGCTGATGTGCATGAGCTCTCAATCACAACACAAACAACAGAGTTATCCCAGCTTGGCAAGGTAATGCTAGCAGTCATGGGGTATAACAGTCTAAGAACATAAAGCAACAAGGTCTGTGGACAGAGAGGAATATATTTTACTTGACTCACTAACACAGTTAGACAAAAAAAAACCCCAAGAGACCAGCTTTCAACATGTGAGATTTTCTCGGGTCTGAAATGGAATTGTTACCCCAGAGGAAAGCCACGACTCAGGGGAGAACAAAGAATCTGGGAAAATAATGGGATGCTGAAATTCAGTGGATTATTCACGCATATTTGAAATATTAGGATGCCTTTTGATTAGCACAGTATTTGGCCAGGGGAAAAGGACAGCAAGCTGCCTGCCAGAGGCTCTCTGAAAGCCAGTGGGAAGCAACCACAATGCAATGGGCAGAGCAGATCCTCCCACAGCCAACCAGGCTGTGATTGGGAACCTATACGCCTGGGACATCAAGAGCTGAGGAGCAAGCGCTGTCCAGGTTCCCAGGCTCAGAGGGATTTCCAAACAATATATCAATAGCAACACACAGGTTTGCTCACAGCCATGGTGGAAGTCATGTTTATCAGCAAAGCGCCTGTCTTGGTGAAGTTGCAAAGGCCAGTGCCTCACTTGTGTTAAGGCTGAGCTGGGAGCCTGTAAGCAGTTACAGTGTGCAGCAATGGGTCCCTTTGGGGGTTTTAGAATCCTGCAAAAAAGAGTTTGCAAGAGATAACGTTGTTTTTCCAGCTGTTCACTGAACTTGCCACATCTCTACAGAGAAAATTCTTTTAAAGAAAGCCCTTACAGTCAGCCTCAAGTAGACTGAGAGAAATAAAAGCTCTTTTTCCACTGAGACAAAGGTCCAGCAGCACATGAAAAAAAGCCTATGCTCCCTTGGAGAGATGACAAAACCCAGTGAATTAGTATTGCTCTGTCTGTGCAGAGGCCACTGCAGCCACCCTGCTTTGTTGGAGATGGGATTTATGCAAGCATGGATGAATGGAAGAGGAATAGAGAAAAAGAGAACAACTTCGACGTTTGGAAAGCGCAGAGAGATCACACTAAAACAGGACCTTAATTGTGCCTCAGAGACTGCCATGTAGTAGCTTGTATTTTACACTCAAACCTAACATTAGGTTGACCATCCCCCATTTTCCCTTCTCCTACCCCCCCCCAGCCGATAAGCCCTGTCAGGCTTGGCAACGCTTTCCCCATTGGTCGGTTTACCCTGAGGTACCGTCCAATCATGTTAGCCCAAGTTCTCTCCTCCCCAGTAAACACCCATGTATGTTTATTCATCACCCTTCACCCTATAGCATGTAGCGGATTTGCATGCTCCGCCTAGTTACCTCCCCTTTTCCAGACTGTTCTTCCCCAGAGGGTATAAAAAGCCCTCCATTTTGTTAATAAAATTGGATCAGCCTTGGCTTCCGAGGTGTTCACTTCGTCTCCGAGTCTTCTTTGTGGGTCATGGCGCAGGTGAACTTAACTGAAAAGCCCTTGCATCTGCTACGCTCAACAACTCACAAAGCAGTGCAAGAACCCCGTCGCTGGTCTGTTCCCTTCCCAGAGAACAAGACTGCGACACTGCTTCATTCTGAATTCTCTTTCTTGCAGTCTATACAAAGGGAAAAATGATGAAACTGTATCCCAGACCTGCTCCCACAATCAGAAGGCCTCAGACTCAGCTCAGGAAGAAAAGGAAGTGTCTGAAGTGCCACCACAGATGTAACAATCCTTCTGCTTCATGAAAAATCGTGGGCAGATTAAAGCACAGGTTCCACTGCAGCCTTGCCTTTGGCAGTCAGCGCTCTGGCTAGCTAAGGCTGACCTGCAGGACTTTGTAGGCCAAGTGTTTTTCTGACAGTGGAGCACTGATGCTGTGGTAGTTTGCATTTGCTGCACTAAGTGATTGTCCTTCAGAGAGACTGAGAAACTGGACATGTTGCTTTTGCTCGTTGAAAAAATCCCGCCAAAGAGAGGAGATGATAGGTTCTCTGCAGAGCTCAAAGAGAGAGGAGATGCTTCTACCAGCATGACAAGGAAGTTTTCCCATCACAGCCAAGACGATGGAGCTGAGAGGCGCACTGGAGAGGAAGGGCAGCTCCACCAAGCTTAATCTGGCTTCCAGATCTGGTTTTAGCTCTTCTCCACTCTTGGGCTCAGTGAAATTTATTACAAGCTCCCTGTGTACTCAAACCATGGTTGCAACATGGCTGGAGTGCCTTATACAGAGGAGACACCTTACATGCTAGTGTCATTGTTTCCTTCACATCCAGTCTAGATGTGTGTTTTGCCACATAAATTTACCCTCTTGCTTCAGATGCACTCAACTCTGCCCATTCCTGTTTGGAAAGTAACAGACTGAGCTTGGTCTTGAAGAGGAAGCTTTGTCATAAGCAGGATTTCCTTCACATTTAGGCACCAATACCTACACATGCATGAACATGAGGAAGATAATTAGAAAAAAAGCAGGCCTTCAGAAGCAACTTTTCCTATTACCCCCATACCACAGATCACTATCCTCATCTAGTGACCTAACCTGGTGCTACAAACCAGCTGCAAAAGAGTTCAGCACATATAACCCTGGCAATACCTGCCCTGCCTTGCCCCATGTGGCACGGGGTGCTGAGTGCCACTTCACAAGGAGAGGCAGGATGTGGTACTGAACCCATGGAGCATCATAGTGTCCAGAGTGCTTTTCAGATTGATGCCAGATCATTCTCCTTGCAGTGTCATGAAGGCTGTTTCCATTTAAGGCAGGGCTTGTTTTGCTATTGTTTAACCGAATCCTCTGTACTATTACATTTTTCCATGATAAATTATACTGAACCATTTTTACTGAAGAATAGATGGAATCCTGCTTTTTTTACCCCAGTTTCTGTCTACCATCTTATACACAAAGGATTTGCCTCATAAAAGCAGGCATAGCAGCCAGAAAGTTTGATTTAGAAGTACCTGAGACACTGTCAAGGAGTGGGGACCACAAATTCTCACTGGGGCAATGAAGCAGAATAACAGCAACACCAAGACCTCATCTGGCTCAGAGGAAAATCTGTGTCTCTTTACATGATTTATACAACAGAACTTCAACATCATTGTAAATAACTGCAACCATTCTTGCTGTAGGCAGCCCCTTGTTTTTTTGTTTCTGCCCTTTTTTGTTTCAGAGGCCACAGAAACAGAGCTAATGGTTGCAATGGGTGGTTATGACGAAGCTGCAACAAAACAGACAGTTTTGCAGATGGCCAAAATTCAACTGTTCATAATTCAAGACAAATAGTGTTAGCCAAAAAAGGTAGGTGATAATTTTTAAACAAACTGTTTAAGTATTTTTACAGTGTACAAAATAAAATATTTTGTTTGAGATTAAAGTAAAACATTTGGTTAAAGTAAAATTTTCCTTTTTAATACATTTCACTGAAAAGAAAATGAACATCCAAACTTCGATGGGTTTTTTTCCTTCCTTGGTAGCTGAAACATAGTCCAGTCCAAGCTTTCATTAGTTCAAGCCTTTTCAAAGGCCAGGCCTTTCATATATATTCCTTTCCCATTATTCCTACAGTCTGCATTAGTAAATTCCAATGGATATGATTACTAACCAAGGTGTAGATTTCTCATGACATGAACCTCAATAAATATATAAGACAGTAAGGGACCATATCAAATTGGTTTTACTAATCAGCTTTATAAAACTATGGGGAAAAGCGAAGAGAAATCAAGAAAGGGAGCACTGATGAAGTTTTACTTATGTATTTTCATATGGGAATTATGACTGAAAACTTGATGTTTCCTGTGCAAGCCAATATGAGCTGTGACTCTATTTATCTTTATCATTATCTGATATCTGCACCCTCATTGACATCTCAGCAGAAGATAGTCTGCCAGAGGTACTGCAGGTCACATAGGGGCCTTCTGAAAGGCCACTGCATACTTTCATTTTCCCGCCTGCTGGGTTTGCCAAACAGAGGCTCAGGTCTTTAGGAGCTTCAGAGAAGGGAAAATATGAAACTAGTGAGAAAGGAAAAAGTGTATTTCAGGAATCAGAAGCTAGAGAGAATTACTCTCTCTCACTGGCAATCAATACCTTTTCCTGATCACATCATCCCTACTTGCAAAGGAGAGACAACAGGACTGTAACAAGCATGAAGGAGGTTATAATCTTTCTCTGAAATATTAATTACTGACATGGAGCTGTCTGAGGGCCTGGTAGCTCTTTCTCACCACACAGCTGATCTACAAAGCCACACCATGAACCATGTCCCTTGGGCAGCCAAGTAGAAAGACTATTCTGTTAAAACATCAATTTTCATCTCATATCAGAATGAAAACTGGACCAGCATTTTTGAGAGAAAAAGTCACAATACTGCAGTCTGAACCTTAAAACAATTACCAGAAAAGCAACAGGCTGAGGTTTTAGTCTTGTTTCTGTCTCAATCAGAAATGGATCTCAAATCCAAATTTCCCACACCTCAAGTGAACCCAGTGAGACATAAACATACCAAGCTGCTCTGGGGTTTGCAGAGAAATCCTAATATGTAGACAAGGAAGCCTGGTGAGAGTGCTACTATTGATGGGTCCAGATTTCAGAGTGCCTTGCAGTAAATATGGTGCCAAGACTATAGGACATGCTACAGGAAAAGTACAGCCATTGTCCTGCTTAGCCTCTGTGAAGCTGCAGAACTTCAAACAGGTATTCTTTGTGTGAGCAAGAGGGACTGCACATTTCCTACCCACTCCACCCTCAAAGAAAAAGATTTCACTGAAATAAACTATTGACATGCTCCAGCTGCCACAGAGAAAATAACCCTGGCTCATGCCTGCACTGGTAAGTCAGTCAGAGAGTTGTGGTCCCCACCACAGGGTGTGTGAGCTCCCTTGTTTGAAAAGCTGGGATACCAGGGTAGAAGTGCTGCTACAAAGGGAACCTTAAACTCCAACTTGCAGTCAGCCACCTCTTTCTCTTGCATTCCTATATATCAAGGCTTCAGTGTTCAGACTTACTCTATAGCCTTTTTGTTCCTCGCCCTGAGGAATAACTAACCTTATGATGCTCAGTCCAGTTCAGGGAGCCTGGAAGCACCCCAGGGACATACACATTGACTTCAAAATCTGCCAGCCCTCTCTGAAGCAAGGTGCTATGTTTAACCTGGGAGGCTGCAGGCTGATGAAGACCTCTGGAAATTTTTGCTTTATCTGGAGTGGAACAAATTGGAAGATACTAATAGCAATTAACTTAACAGTAATACAGATTTGGGCAACAAACAGCACAAGACCATGAAGAAATAAGGGGTCAGATCACTGCAGTTGCTTTATTGACAGGACTGCAAGCTTAGTGGAACATAGCAGAGATAACATGAAGGTACACCCTAAATTTGGCTTCACTGCTTGGAGCAAAGAGCAGACCTGCTTTGTCTCACTAAATGTCTTCAGCAATCATTTATCAGCAAATGGAAGCAGCAATCCCCTGGTGCAGGAGAATTAGATAATTTTCTTCTAAAATTTAGGTACACTTACTTCAAAGATGATATGATTAAACAGTAACTGCATGAACTCCACATGGTCCCTTGTGATGGGGATCTGAGGGCTGGAGCTGATTCTTTGTAACTGGTGAAACAACTGAACAGTGCTTTCCTCTACCAGCTTTGCTGTAAATTCTCCTCAGGGAGGAGCTTATTGCAAATGAACAGTTCAGTTAGTACTGATGAAGAAGAGGTGAAAATCACACACCACAATTGTCAATTAATTCCATTCTTTTATGTAATTCTTCTTTCAGGTTTGGCAGCCTGCATTGATTCCATCACATCTTTGGGGACGTGCTCTTTGCGCAGCGCATGGCAACCTGCTAAGCAACAACCACAGCAGAAATGGTGCACAGCTCTTCTTCATTAAGCTCTGCACACAGCAGGGAAAAGACACCACATATACTCTGCCACTTTAGGAACAGATGTGTGAGAAGAGAGGTCCATATTGTGTTAGATGAAATGTTTTCAGGATCTGTGTTGTGTTCTCCTGTTATCACAGTCAATGAGCAATTGCAGGCCGTGGGGATGTCCTAGGGCAGTGCCAGGAACAGAGGGCAGCTGGAGGTGGAACCTCATTCTTTGGATGGAGATACTTGGTGGAGGCCTTGGGAAGCTTCTCACCACTGGGCTTAGTTTCCTAACTATGTGGTTCAAAATAAAGCTTGTTAGGGCAACTTCAGTTCTTCCCTTTGATTTTGATGATGAAAAGCCATAAAGTGAGGAAGCTTTCAAGTAGAGCTGTGCAAGACCTGTCTCTCTCTTATCAGGCTGGAGCATGCTGCTCAAGTTACTACTTCTTGAGTAAGGCGGGTTTTGCAGCAACATTTGATTTCCGGTCATGTTTAGATTCTGGAATCAACAAAAGAAAAGCATTCCAAGGTTATGTATTTTACTGCAATACTGAGGGATCAGTTGGGAGAGGTTGAGGAGTTAGTTAAAATTTCATAAAATAATTCAAGTATTGTACCAGAAAAATGTTAAACTCTTCTACTGTTGCCGTTCTTTTGTGAAATTCCAGGAAAATCTACCTAATTTCATAGAACTCTTCAATATTAACAGAAAGGGTTGAAATTTCTTCCTCCAGCTAGATGTTTCCATGTCTGAAGCTCTCTGGTATAAAACACCAGAGGATCTGCACTATAGCTGGCAGATGGATGCATCATATTTAACATATTTGACAGAGTCCTTGATAACTTCATGAAATTTAATTATAGTACATATACAAGAGAAGAAGCTCAGAAAAATATCATCTCAGATGGTAATTCCTGCTGCAGCTGAAGTACAAAGTTGTCTTTGGTGATTAAGAGTTAGCCAATCCAGTCTACCTTTCCATATGCCTAAACCACTAGATCCGACCTGGAGTTTTCAATTTCTCCCCTATACCCATCCACCCACCTTTTCTTCCCTTTTACAGGCTGCATTTTGCTCATCTATCTCTTTACTAAGAAAAACCACCAAAGCCACACTCTTGGTAGCACTCTTCTTAGCTTTTTATTTTCCCTGTAGAAACTGTGCAGTTCATGTTCCCACAAAAGAGACTTACAGAAATTTAATTGCCAAATCAAGCAGCAGCTTGAACCAAGTTCTCATCTGACAGCTACCTTTGTTTATCCAGGCTACATACTATGAACTCTAGTAACACATTTGCCAACAGACATTAAAAAAATTGGAGCCAATGGGGAGCAGTGATATTCAGAGCTCATGACAAAGCCACTTTAGAAGTAGTGAGATTCCAAACAATCATCCCATGTCAGAATGCAGCCACAATTAACTGCAGAAGCAACTCCTTCCCAGAATACAAGTTTCTTATATTTTCTTTCATTTCATACGACCATCCATAAGAGTGAACCTGGACACCTGTTGCTGTACCCATAGCAATGCTGTGCCACCTGACACTAAACATAACTAAGAAAAATCTGAAGCCAGGTTGTCCTCTCTTTCAGTTTGCTCGATGCAAAACACTTTGAAGTGTTGTAGACTCATGAAAGTAAGAAGCTGAAAAGAATTTGAAAGCTGTGAACTTCTTATCACCGTCCCGAGGCAGAATCAGCTGCTCCAGTGTCATTGCTGGGATATGTTTCTCCCAGTTGCTCTTGAAAACTGGCATCCTATTGCTGCAGTTCACTCTCATTACCATCAGAAAGCCTTTCCCATTTTCAAATCAGAAACTTCTTCTCTGCTATTTGCACATTGCTGTTACCTTTTGCACAGCAGTTCGGCAGCACCAAAACATTTCTTTCTTGCCACCTCAGTCTGCCGTTCTTTACTCTCAGTCTTGCGCCATCAAACATTATTTGCTGCATCCCTGAGAACTCATACTGCTCTTTTGTGGACTTTTTCCAGTTGGTGCCCAACTTATCTGCTGTTGACATGGCTCTTGAGCTGGTTTGTCACAGCTTTCTCATCTTCCTTATACTTCTCCTCATCCTATCCTTAATGGTACTTTTCCCCCTCTCTCTGCCAGTGGAGAATAACACTGCCTCATGTTCGCTTTGCAACTAACTATACCCCCCAGATCCCTTTCTTCCAAATTCCTGCTCATTTAGCCCCTCCCTACCTGTGCCATTCATCTCATCGCTTCTGAGAAAGCAGAGATTTGGACTCGTCTTAATTGAGTTATACCACCCTTTATCAGCTCCAGTGTTTAATTCACTGAGATTCTTTACAATTCAAAACCCTTCTGACATGTGATCACAGCACTCTAACCATGGTGTTATCTGAAAATTTAATAAACTATCTCTAGTTCATTAAGATGTTGAATAGTGATGGACAAAAACCAAACTCAGCCAAACTTCTCACAAACATCTTTTTGTTTGATACACCATTTTCCCAGCCTTCCTGTTGAGTAGGACACATTTCTTGCTAAGCAGTTCACCTACATCTCCCTTCTTATTATAAAAACACAGTCCAGTCTGTCATATCTACTTACGGTGAGGTAGAAATAAAGATATTACTAATGAGGGATGGGATTTTCTCAAACATGCATAATAAAAGATAGCTGCAAAGACCTGTGCCCAAACTAAATAGAGAAACTTCCCATTAAAATGGGTCGGTAGTCACTGATTAGACTTTCTTTGAGGGGTTTAGCATATTTCATCTTTAATACTTCTATGTAATCAAGCACTAAGGTACTCATGCATTTCTTTCTTACAGCTTGGGACAGACCCAAAAACCAAGCAAGGAGAAAGTAAAACATCAAGAAAAGAAGATATCCCCTAAAGATTGTAACCAGTTCTAGAGCTTAGTCTTTAGGGAAAACAGAGCTACTGTTGCTTGATTATTTGCACTGTAAGTGGCATTTCTGATTTGTCTTGGACTTTTGCATTGTGCCAAGTGTTTAAGACCTTGCTCTCTCACAACTGTTCTTCTTTAATTTAGCATTACAACTGCTTCTTCACATAGGTTATTCCCTGAAGAACTAAACACATTTTAAAGCACTAAAAGCATCAGTGTAAATTTCTAGGGTAATCTTCAGATATTTCTCCATTGGTTGTCTTATCTCTAGCTTTTCCTCATAATATTCTTTTGGTCTGTATAAAATCTGATGATAATTATTTATTTGAGAGTGTCTTGAAGATCAGTGCCTCTGCAGGTAGTAATAGAAACTCTTTGTAAACATCCCCTTGGAGTAAAAACAATATAAAACCTAAAGCTACAGGTACATGATGCTTCCGTAATTAATATCTCTTTTGTAACAGCAGATTCTGTCACGTTCCTTGGCTGATGGTTTTTGTGAGTAACAAGTCAGAGTGCTGGCCAGAAAGGCTTCTGGATGCTGCACAGGTACTCCAAGCAGCTGCTCCCCTGGCAGCAGGCAATCCAGATAAGCTGCTCAGGCAAACTTACTCCCTGCCCATGGTGTAACTGCAGGTAAATTTCCCTACTCCAGGGGCAGATTTACCCATCCTTACTGTTGGCATTGCATTGTTCACCCCTTTCCCACAGGCCAGCAGATTAGGGAGCCAGTCTGTCCTTCCAATTTATGGAAGCACCACTGGTCTTTGGCCCAAAGGCTTTACAGTCTGTTTTGAAGAAGAGCATGAAAGAGCATGAACAAACAGAGGGAGGACAAATGGAGATCAAAGGTGTCCAGGGCAATGAGAATAAAATAGAATAATAATGCACATCTGCCATTTCTCAATGTAATGGTTTCAAACTGTTTTTAAAACCAGCTAACCTTCCAACAGAATCAGGTTTAATCACATTGTGTGTTGTTAGATTTTTCTATTTTTAATCAGATTTTTCTCTTTCCTCAGAGGTGGCCCAGGAGAACTAATTCTGAGTAGAAACTACCTGTAAAAAGCCAACGCTTTTGAACTAGTTCAGAAAGACAAGTCTGAAAACAGCACAGCAAATTCGAGGCAGGTGTGAAGAAATGAGTCATTTAGGGTGCCAGCCTAAGGAAAGAAGGGAAAAAAGTCATAGGGGAGATCAGATTACGAGCTGATGGTCTAAGATACTTGGAGATTTGAGGATACAAACCAAATCCCATTTTCCTGAACAAGCTGTTCTTGTGCCAGGACTTCCTAGCTGCAGAAGGAAGGCAGAATTGCCTTTTTTTTTTTTTCCTACCATGGGTACATACAGATAAACCAGAGAGTTTAAAGTGAGTGATGTCTTTGAATATTGCAGTTGACAGCACAGTACAAGAGTAAGGGCAGAAGCCTGGGGAAGAGGGCTAGCAACATGAATTTGCAAGCCTAGTGCTGCATGGAGTTCACAGAGCTCTGCAGAGTTCTAATAAATAACAAGCTAGAGACATAGAAATCTAGGAACTTAGAAGAGCCAGAGGGTGACCCTTTCTGCTGTGACTCACTATTTAATAAAATTAACATTTAACCTTTTCTTTAGTTTCATGTGAATAACTCACAACCATCTAATACAGATTAAGCTCAACAGAGTTCTGCTGCTCTGTCTTGCTGTGAAATCATATTATTCCAAATGCTTAACTTCATTAATATGGCAGAGAGATCACTGCTGTTACAGTAGTTTTTAATATATGATACACAAACCCTTGCTTCCCCGCTCCCTTTACTATCCTTTTTCATTTTCTCCATCAGGCACAGAGTAACAAGAAATCCCACTGTTGTAATTTACTCTGCTCAGTATGCTATCTGGCTAAAATATTTTTCTTTCATATGGCAACCCAAAAAACACACAAATATGAGAATATTACTATGGTTGAAAAAATCAAGCTAGTTAGGTAATGTCAAATTGGCAGACATTCAGTATTCTTCAATTACCTCCCTTGTACATATGCATTCTGGCATAGCCTTTAATTAACATGATCTTACCATTTTTTTTTTTAGTGAAAACATGTCATTAAGTACCCAGGGTGAGTGTGGACTCAGTTCAGAGCATTCTACTTTCTCCATAATGATTAACAGGCTTATTTTCTATAATCCCCAAAACCCTGCTCTGAAGACAGATGTCCCAGTTTAAATGGGACAAGGGTCTTCTGCTGAGGATGGATTAGGAGGAAAAGACCCAAACTTTTTCCTAAGCAATTATTAATCCAAAACCAAGAAGCTTTGATTGAAGGGAAAAAAACCAAATTATGGAAAAGGGAAAACAAAATAACAGCCCTTTATTAAAAGGTATGTTTGTATTAACAAGAACACAAAAAAAACCCCAAGTAAACAACCAAGCAATACTCCTATACCCACCAATAATCCCCTTCAAGAACAAAACCGATAAACCGGGAAAAGGAAAATTTAAATAGTTCAATTTTTAGCACCCTTTGGTGCAGTTCCAACCACAGTCAGCAGGGGGCGCCGTCGGGTCACTGGAGATGTAAAACTTGTAAGGTCCTGTACCATTCACCAGGTGGCGCCGTTGGGTCGTTGGAAATGCAGAACCTGTAGTGTCCTATGGTAGTCACCAGGTGGCGCTGTTGGATCACTGCAGGAGCAGAGCTTGTAATGTTCAGTGTCTGTCACCAGGCAGCGCTGTGGGATCCCTGGTCAGAACTCCGGGGGGGCCTTGGCGAGCAGGAACAGCTGGGAAAGAACAGCAGCAGCCAAAAAAAAAACTTCCCTCCGACAGGAAAAACAACAAAAAAAAACCCCAAAAGAACCAGCGTGTCTGCCTCTCACAGCAGCCTCTGCTCCTCCGCCGCAAGCCAGCCGACTTCCCCCCCCCCTCCCCTCTTTCCAGCCACACACACTAGCTCCCCCCCAACTCCTCCCCCTTCGTTGCTAGGAAACTAATGTTCGGCCATTAGCGATCTGGCTAGTTCTTTTGTTTTCACCTGATGGGTGTGCTGAGCACACACACACACACACACACAGGGGGGAGGGGGGGGGAAGGGGAAGAAAAAATTCCTTGCTGAAGTCAGAACTATGACAACAGAATAATTAATTTCTGCCTGCTTTCTCCCATGCCACTACAATATGTGAGTGCTTCAGAAACAACATGTTCATTTTCACGGGAGCCTGAGGAGATAGACAAGGGGTAAGGACGTGTGGGAGGCAACAATTTTCATTTTACAAGAAGTAAGCCAAAACTGTGATCCTCAGTGGTGGCCAGACTCAAAGCCAGTCCC
This sequence comes from Pyrocephalus nanus, assembly GCA_038380795.1. Classification (NCBI taxonomy): domain Eukaryota; kingdom Metazoa; phylum Chordata; class Aves; order Passeriformes; family Tyrannidae; genus Pyrocephalus; species Pyrocephalus nanus. The sequence goes on from CM076263.1 coordinate 23,163,194, forward strand.
TCTGTTCTCATCCTAGCCCAGACTGGAGAAGCATAAACCACTCATCCCCAAGCACAGTGCTGGGCTCCACAGGGGCAGCACACACTTTGGTTGGTGACAGAGGCATCAACATGGGCAGGTGCAAGTCTCGGGGCATGTGGCCCACTAAGCCACCCCAAGGGATGAAGCAAGCTTGGGTTGCCCCGGGGGAGGGTGTGCATCAGGCTTTATGTACACAGGATTTGTGCTCAAAAATGGCCAAGTATTTTGGCTAAAGCTTTCCAGCAAAATCAGCTTGCCTCAGAGATTTGGTGAGGAAGTGCCCAACTCAAGGTCTCACACTCTATCAGAATCTGACAATCAGAAGTACCAGATGACCATAATAATAAGCTCTAACCCTCACAGTGAGAAAATAAGTAGCATGGCTGACCATATCCAAAATTGAGATTGATTTTGACATTCTGACAGCACAGTTTTAATTGCTGTTTATATCACAAAATTTTTGTGTATCCACATAATCAATTAACAGACCTATCAAGAGCTAAACACAGGTGCTCTCACACATCAGCTTGAGGAGACTGACTGGGGTGGTCTCACCTGCCTTTGGGTTTCAGATGAGTTGGTACTGCTCTGGTCATTGCCACCTCTACCCAGGGCCACCTGTACTTTCACCAAAGTCAGGAGTACAGTCAGGTAGGGTCACATTAACCTACAGAATCACAGAGTAATGAGAGTGGGTCTAGTTGGATGGGCCATCTGGTCCAACCTCCCCGCTCAAGCACATGGCACAGGATTGCGTTCATATGGTTCTTGAATATCTCCAGAGAGGGAGATTCCACAACCTCTCTGGGCAATCTGTTCCAATGCATGGTCACCTGCACAGTAAAGAAGTTCTTCCTCATGTTTAGGTGCAACTTCCTGTGCATCGGTTTCTGCCCCCATTGCCTCTTGTCCTATAGCTCATGATCACCAAGCAGAGCCTGGATCCATCCTCTTGACACCCTCCCTTCAAATACTTGAATACATTGATGAGGTCCTTCTCAGTCATCTGTTCTCAAGGCTGAACAAACACAGCTCCCTCAGCCTCTCCTCATACAAGAGATGCTCAGTTCCTCTCATCATCTTTGTAGCCCTCTACTGGACCAGGACTGAATACAGGGGCAGGATCAGCCCCCTAGACCTGTTGGCAATCCTCTTCCTAATGCACACCAGGGCACCATTGGCCTTCCTGGCCACAGAGACTCACAGCTGACTCACGGACAGCTTGTGGTCCACCAGGACACCGAGGTCCTTCTCCACAGAGCTACTTTCCAGCAGGTTGGCCCCCAGTCTCTGCTGGTGCAGGGTGTTATTCCTTTCCAGATGCAGGACCTGCCCTCGTCCTTGTTGAATTTCAGACAGTTCTCTGCCTATCTCTCCAACCTATCGAGGTCCTTCTGAAGAGCTGCACAGTCCTCTGGGGTATCGGCCATTCCCAGCTTTGTATCATCAGTGAACTTGCTGAGAAGGCATCTGCCCCTTCATCACAATCATGGATGAGTAAGTTAAACAATACAGCACTGAACCTTGGAGGACACCCTTGGTGACAGGCCTCCAATTAGACTCTGTGGCACTGATTTCTGTCCTCTAGGATCTGCTGTTCAGGCAGTTCTCAATCCACCTCACTGTCCACTTATCCAGCCCACACTTCCTGAGTTTGCCTATGAGGATGTTGTGAGACACAGTGTTGAAAGCCTTGCTGAAGTCAAGGCAGACAATATCCAGTCCTCTTCCCTCATTCATCCAGGTAGTTTTTTCATTGTGGAAGATAATTAGGTTGGTCCAGCATGATTTACCTTCAGTGGATCTGTGCATACATATCCGCATCCACTGAAAAACCTTGTTGCAAGGATACAAACAGCTCAGGGACACATTTAGCACCAGAGGTTTTTCATGAAGAAGCCAGTTTGTAGGAGTTCGAAGGACTCCAGTTTAATCATGACAGCTGAGTACAGTCACGTGGGTCCACCTTGCACAGGCAGTGGGCAAGTGCGGCTGTGAGGATGAAGGACTCTGGGAAGAATGCTCTTACAGCCATCATGTGTTTAAGTATCACAGTCTGTCACAATCAGACTCCCTCAGAACGATGTGATTACTAAACAGCAGTAACAGTCAGAGACCCCAGAGCACAAACTATTTTCTGAACCTCCGACATGAGAATTTTACCTAGCTACTGTGAATAGAACAGACATGACTAGGTCTGAAACACAACAGTTTAAAAAAGATTTTCAAAAACTACATATGTGGAAAGCCAGCAGCTCAGGTACAGACAAGCGATCACCAGGCTCACCTATACCTGTCAGATCTGTGCCAGAGACCAAGTGCTGAGGGTGACATGCTCCCTACTGAATCTGAGAGGCCTTACAGGGAACAACATTAAAAAACCTGCATCAAATGACATTAATTCACTGCTACAACATGTGTGCATTCAAAGGCATCATGATGGTGCCCCATCACTGCCACTTTTTATTCTGATAGACAAAGACTGGAAATTCTCCGCAACAAACCTTCATACACCTATCTCTCAGAAACCTGTATGATCACCTTATTTAGCATAGTGGCAATCACCCCTTTTTGCAGCCCCTCATCAGGTAAAGAAAGTGCCTTCAAGATATACTATATTTACTCTCAAGGAAAAAGGGGAGAGCATAGTCTTCAAACAGCACCCCTCCTCTCTTCCTGAAGCAGCACTGAAGAAGTTTTATATCCTTCTCAAAGTCAATGGAAAATCAGACAGTCCCCAAAGTTAAAGATGTGCTTATAGGGCTGGATTGAAAATTAAGTTATTTTCTGAATCAAAGCCAGGAACAACTTCCGCAGTTCACTCTTTTTATTGGAGACTCGTTATAGTGGCAGATAGATGGTGGTTTTCATTAAATCCTTGGTTTTAATGCAAAATTTAACACATCCTTAGTTACATCACTTTAAGTAGCAACCCCACAATGTTTTCAAAAAGACTGAAAAATCCTAATCTCTGTGGGATCATGCTAGTCCATAGCCAACAGTTCTGGAAATAGCACATAACACCCTCTCAGACACAGGTAAGACAAACTGTTCCACATTACAGAAAACACCAGCACATTTTAATCTTTCCTTAAAAGCAGACAAATGAGTGACATTCATTTGTAGGAAGTCATGTAACTAATTATATTCAAACACTAACACAATCCGTCTGAAATTCTTACTCCAATTTGCTAGCTAACAGGTAGTGAGTCTAAGCAAACACAGATGAGCAAACATTGAGCAAACCCAATGAAGTTTCTGAATATTCCAATAGTATGCAATTTTAAACATAAAGAGGAAGTAGAGACTTTCTTTAGTAAGATCTTTCTGCCAAACGCTCTGAACACATGTGCCTTTAAAGCAGGCTTGGGCAAAATATTTTGTATATATTGATCAAGTGACACCAACAGGCTCAGTAAAATCTTCTAGCTCTGTTTTTATGAGCTGAGAATAAAGATAGTTACATTTTGGAGGTAAGGAGAGTAGCAAACCATGGCTACTGATATTCAAATGACAAAAATGTCTGAGAGAATTCCAGATGTCAGCCATGTGTTATGGTTTAATACCTCAGCTCTGAGTCACAGTCATAAAAATCTGTTATGAAACACATGCCGGCCTGCCTGCCTCTGTGTGTACACACATCAGTGTGGGCTACTTAAAACAGAAAAGTCATAATTTTGAGGACTTTACAGCACTGGAGAAAAGCAGTTAATCTGTGCTGAGGTGGAAGAAAATTTGCACAGTTTGTACTATGCCATGGATGAAGGGTGCAATGATTTAGTTGCAACAGAAGTTAGAACTGAAGAGAGGTTAAACACTCACTTGGTAGCACGTGTAATCCTTTCAAATTCTAAATATCCAATCACACCTTGTGTCTTGAATAATCACTAGCCTAAATCACACATACCCTTGCCACATGAAACTCATGGAAGTCCAAGTAGTTTCTAGCCTAGATCTTTCATGCTGTAATATTTATAAGGTAATTTATTAGTTCTTTTTAGCAATTTTTTTCACATAAAAGGAATGAATATCTGTGACATTAATGTTTAGCAAGAGATATCACATGCCTCATTTCCTTTCTGGTGGAGAAACACAGACAATCATTTATTGCTCTGTGTGCAGTTGGTGTCTGGGAGCATGCACTGCTCGCTGATTGATTTCAGCTCTCTCTGGTTTTGGGTGGTCAGCCTGCAGGGAAGCTGGCAAGCAAGACATTCCCTCTTGCCTGTCCTCCACCCCAAGGTGGACCTGACCAAAACAGAGGATTTTCCTCTGCATCCTCACCATGTTGCCTCACTGGAGAGCAGCTAATATTTCTGGAGGGTCTCCTTGCCTGTTATTCCCAAAGCATGGTGGAAATACATCATGAATAAACCTTGCCATGAGCTGTGTGCTCCCAAAAGAGAAACTCTGTCCTAAGTCCATCTCTTGATCTGCAGGCATTCAAATTTGTGTGCAAATAAAAAAAAATAAAAAAGATTTGAGACTTTTTTTAACTGACTGACAGCTGTTCCTCGACTTGAATGCAAGGAGTTATTTGTCTGATGGGTATACGCACATGATCAAAACCACTTTCAAAATCCTAGGAGAATAATGTACTTTGGCTCATCTGTTTTTCACTCCAGGAACCAGTGTTGCCTGTGCCATGCTCTCACATACTGGCATCAGCCTGCTCTCTCCTTCCCTGCCTCTCTTAGTCTGGATGGCTTTTCCAGGGGCACAGCAAGTTGGGAGCTTTGCAATCTGGATCAATTGGTCTCAGGGAATTTGTACAGCAGTGAAATCCATAAGGAGCTATGGACACTCTGCCATCTCCAAGAATTACACCCTTGAACATCCACAGACATTTGCATACTGCATGTTTCCTTGGCTGATTGCAAATGCCCATTTGTATTTGGGCATGCTCATGCCAAGTCTGTGGACCCACACAGCCACCTGAGTGTGCATGCAGACCTTAATCAGACAGGTCAGCATGTCAAGGGCACATACTTGTTGAGTGTAGTAACTACATGCTAGGCATGCACAAAAGACACATATTTTTATGAAAATTATACCTCTAAAGATAGTTTAAATAACACATATTAGAGGATTTTAATGACTCCATGAAAGGACAGGTGGGATAGGTGCAATGAAGTGGCCCAAGCAAAATCACTCAAAAGAAGTTCGTGCTGGCTAGTGGAGAGTGGAAGGATGAGGAGCAAACTTCAGCTGTGGGACAAACAGCAAGATGCTCCTCAGCAGTGGAGCTGGTTGAAGGCTGCCTGCTCTTTGGGGCCTAAAGGATACACTTATCAGCTGCTGAAGGGTCATCATCAGATTAAAGAAACTGAAATTATGTTGATGCTGTCTCTGTTCTGGTCTGGAAGAGCTAGACACAGACAGCTCTTGTAGACAGTTGGTACCTGTGTGCCTGCCTCAGGGATGCCTACAAAGAGGACAACCCTCTGCTTGGGAACTCATAAAAGTCTTTTATATTTCCCCCAAAGCTCCCTACACTGTAAAGCACAGGTTTGGGGGCAGGGAAGGAATGATGTTAAACTGTACTGGAAAAAACCCCCACCAAACAATTGTCAAACACACTTATGCTCTGTCTTTGTGAACTAAGTTTTCACATGGGAATTTGGACAGGTGCAGCGTTACCAGATCTGGCAGCGGCAGCCCTCTGCTTACGTAGCTGATTCATATTTATCTTGCTGTGGTTTCCATTTAGCTAGGTCCCACAGCAGTGGGGATTTCAGATGCTGTGTGGCTGAGAAGCAGCAGCCGGCTCTCTGACCTGGCAGGCATGGGGAGCAGCTGGGCTCTAGCACCGGGAACTTGCTTTGGGGGGAAACCTTTGCCAGTGGGCTCTGTGGGTGAGGATGGACTCAGGGCAGGCATGCATTGCCAGTAACACCTCGTCACAGAAATACCACTTCTCTCCTGTGTGCAGAGAACACCAGCTTCTCCTGGCAATTGCGGCACAGCCCTGGACAGCTTGCAACACAAGCAGAGAGCAAGGGATGTTCATACGTTTCAAGCATTACAAATTCTGCATATAAAACCGGCCCTAATTTTGACAACTCCTGTAGAAAATCCCCAGATAAATGCCTCTCCCTGAGCTGCTGCTATTTATGGGGGCTGGAGTGCAAAAGCATGCCCCTACAAGGGCAGGAGGAGTTTGGCTCTGTGGTCATGACTTGATAAAAAGTCGGGAATGCCATGAGGTTTGCAGACATATGTTATAGAACAACAGCATTTACTTGATTTTTTGTCTGCATTGTGACTCAATGGGAAATGGCTGAGTTTGGGGCCAAAGAGGAGCAGGAATAAGCAGGTGCTGCAGTGGGAGATTGCGGTGCATGGAAACAGACACAATTAGATTTAAAAAAAAATAGATGAGAAAGGATAGAAATGACAAAGGAGGGAGTCATAACAACTCATCAAAGGCTGTCTGCTGCTTCAGAGGACTGAAGTTTGCAGACTGGGGCCAAGGGCAAGGGCCGGTAGGTGTCAAAGGGCCACCCTGCATGAGCTTGGGACAATGGAACATTGGAGATTTCCTTACCCACGGCAAAATAAGCTCTCCAGAGAGTTAAGGCTGGGTGCACACTCCACCAGCTGCCCCAGTGTGGGGCAAAACTGCTCTGTGCTGACCTGCATCCTCTGGGAGTCACAGTCTATCAAATTATGCATTGTGCTCCAGCTGTTGCTGTTGGGGTTTGCTTTTTTTGAATGATGATTTTTCATAAAAGCCTACCCACTTCAGAAATAAAATACACAGTAGCATTACTTATTTCCTGGGGACTGCTGCCAAAACCATGTTAGAATAGCTCCATCTCGTGGAAATCAGCAGCAGCAGTGGGGGTAAATGACTACCATTTGCGAGAAAAGCTGTAGGAAAATACTGTCAACTTGCTCCCTGAATGCATGTGCCAGCAGTGGCTTTGGTTCCCATCCATGGAGGTTTTGTTTGTCCCATCTCTCCCAGAGGTTCAGCTCAAGCTGCAGGTTTGAAAAAAGCTGTAAAATATCTATGCGCAAAGCCAGCATAACTAGTACCTTTAATCAGATTTTTTACATGTACCTGTAGTATTTACACAGTTCCTGTATGGTCACGTTCAGGCATGGCCCCAGTGAGGACCACTGCGAAATAGCTCTGCATGCATGGGACCACTCTTTTCAGATCCACATCTCTAGTCTGGCTGAGTTATAAGAATTTACCATTTCAAAACCATCTGATAGAAACAGCTCATTAGCAGCACCCAACCTCAGTCTCAACTCCCAGCAGCCACATAAAGAACTTACCAGAGAGGTTGGTTGGTTTTCCCATTAATCAAATCAGTCAAGGATTCATGCTTGGCAAGAAAGACAAGATCACTGTGAGCATAGGAACTTCAGAGCCCCATCTCTGAAGCATGGTGAAGACAAAGGAACAAATGGTATGCTGTGGGAAAATATATTTAGAGCACTGACATATTCCCAATTGGAACAGTATGCATTTTACCTCGTTACATCTCATGTCATAACCAGCAGTTACGTGGAAGCTGCATGGATGCTCATCAGGCAAAGACCATGAGCGTGAAAGATGAGAATTTGTAAATATGAATGGGGGAGAAAAAGGAGGGAAACTTGAGAAGTGAATCGAAGCAATCATAACTCTGCTGAGATACCATTTCACGTTCCTAAGGCATCTGGCTGAGCATGACCTATATTTTTTTTTCCTTATCATGGCAGTTTTGGGGTTCTCCAGTTATTCTCACCCATTCTGACCAGAGGCACAGCCTACTTCTGCATTTCAGCAGGTGGAGGAGGAGAGTTGGCACTCACCTGCCTATACAGTCTTACTAGTGATCGCCCTGTACCAAAGGGTCATGGAAACCCCCTCTCAGCCAGGACGAGGCTGGGACACTTTAAACACACTGTGGATGTAGCTATGGCTCCTCACCAGCACACTTCTTACTTTAAAGCAGCACAGAGGTTTCTCTCCTGGAGCTCTATGCACAACAATTCGTGTTGCTTAGCAACAGGGCTTCCTTTCAAGGTGCTCTTTTGTCATTTCAAAGCCTCTATGCCCGAAGCTCTTTAGATAGTCTGAATTCACACAAGATCCATCAGTTTAACTCTTTTCCTTTATCTCTGCCTCGTCTTCTCCAATTGTAAGGCTAATATTTGTGTCCAGCTGAAGAAAACCAAATCAAATAATAATGCAATTCTGAGTGATCAGTCCAGCTTTACTGTGCACTCCTTTTCCCTAAAGCCAGGACAAGCAATGACCAACAGAGACCATTGGAGAGGAAAGGAGAAGCTCACAGGGGTCTAAATTCTGATTTTCTGCTTGCTATTCAAGTCAGACAGACTTAAACTACTAAATTTCTCTATTGTCCATTTAGGATTTAAGACTTGTGCAGACCAGTTTGACAGATTCTGTACTGTTTAGAGAGAATAATAATGGCTTGTTACTAATCATTGTGAATTGTATTTTATCTTGGCTTTATAGTACTTATACAGTACTACAAAATGCTAACTCCCATGGGAAGCGAGAACACCAGGTCTTTTGCTTGTTTAGGAGGAGGCTGAATTTTTGAGACAGGGAAAAAGTCTCATAGCTGTTTCACAGACTAAAAGAGAGCTCCCCCACTGAAGTCCTCAAGACATCTTATGAATTTTTGAAAAATCATAATCTACTCAAGGAGCATAATGCAACAGCAGCAGCTATACAGAAACAATGTCTGCACGAGAGTATAGGAGATGAAGATGAAACATGGATGAACAAGATATCAATAATTAATCAGTTGCTAATTCCTGTCAGCAATTTCCTTCCTACATAGTGCCCTTGTCCTGGCTATTTTCAGTCTGCATTTGGTAGGACTTCACATAGCTTCACATGCACCAGTCATGGCCAACTCAGCTTCCTGGCTGGCAGGCAGGACTCAGGATGCAGGCACAGGGGCCTGTAAGCCCTGTGTCCCCTGGCTTCTAGCAAGCTGCAGTCATCACCTGAAAGTCTGTTCATCCTGTCTGCTAAAAAATTAGCACTGATATCACCTCTGAAGCCTGGAGTTGCAGGGCATGGCACAGGAGTAGCACCCTGGCTAAGTATCTGCATATCAATCTTTTTGAAACTTACCTCAAATAAAATCCACAAGAGAACAAACAATCCGTCCATGGAGAGGCAGCCAGAGGAGTTCTCACTCTATTCATTTGGAATGTTTCTATACACAGTGCTCACATCATTCCCCTGGTCACACTGTCCCTTCTTATCAAGGAACATCTAGGTCACTACCTGCACAAATAGTTTGCTCAAGTCATGGAAATTTCAGATTGAAGCTGTGGCATGTCCTCAGCGCTAACCTCAACCATCAGTGCCAGAGAACAGAAGCTGGTGGTTTGCTCCTCCACCAAGGAGTTGTGGCAAAGCAGAAGAAGAAGAATCCCTGGGGTAGGGGGATCCTTCAGCCTAGTCTCTGGCTGCCCAAAAGATCCATCAGCCGCACTGGTTCCCAGCTGGGAGAGCATCACAGGTGCAGTCCTGCAGCTGCTGTCCCACTTGTATCCCCAACACCCCCAAGGGCAAGCAAAGGGACATTGCTCATGTACACAGAGAGCATGGGCTGGAGAGCATATCTGACTGCTATCTCCTGCCCTTGTTTAGGATTTCAGAAAGATCAACAGCTGCAGCATGGAGCAGTGGGCTTTCACATGAAGTCTGGTAAAGTCTGACGTTTTACAGAAGCTGTTTCTTCTTGACAGTGATTTATGCTCTTGCCGCATCCCCTTGTTTTAGGCTTCTCCTTAGAGTAGAGCCTGAGCCTGCAACACCTGCTGCACAGGCAGCAGAGTCCATGCAGGTTTTCCTGCTGGGAGATGCATGTTTGTGGCAGGGCAGGTGGTCCTCCAAGTTTCATCTTCTTGGGGTATCACACAGCCACAGGGGGGTAACTGTCACAGCCCAAATCACACTACTCCGAGGCAAATCCTGGTCTGTGTTCTTAACATGCAGCATTGAAAGCAACCATTTGGATTCCTATCTCTGGTTTAGGTTACTAAAGAAAACAACAAACAAGGAAAATCTTGAAACCATACTTGAAGGAAATGGCTGAAAACCATTTCAATTCTTTGATCTTGAATAGGATTTACAGATATTTTGGAAGCCTTGGTGTACTGGGTTGCCAATCTCTTTTTCTTCAGAGCTATGGAAGATGCAGAGATTGACATTATTTATCTGTTAGATATGAGAGAATGAACATATCATAGGGATTCTGAGGGTATTAATGTCTTTTTATTATAGATACACAAGAACCTTTTTTTTTTTTTTTGATGTCTTAGATTGATTCCCACTTACTCCTACAGTCATTACACAATTTTTCCAAGGAAAAATTTAAACATGGAAGAGGAGCAATTTTCCAGGTTCATCCCACCTGTAGCACTCCTCAGGGCTGGGCTTTTTGGAGGGGTGTCACTCAGTGCTCTGACCAGGAGCCTTGGTCTGGGCCAGGCCAGGCACAAGGTCAGCCAGATGGATTTGACATCAGACAGGATTCTCCCTCAGCACAGCCAGCCATCCTTCTACCCAGATGGAGAAGCTCCTGCAGGATCCCACCCAGAAATGGGACCCACCTTTCTATGTCATAGGTGGGAACTGGCGTCCTGTGAGTTCAGCATCATGTCAGCAGGCCATGTGATGCCCAGGTCTGTGCAACTTGGTTGGGCTGAGGAGTACTCCAGCACTTCACTGTCAGGGTCCCCTCTGGGACTGACACTACATCCCTGGTGGGGTTTTGATGGGGGAAGGTCCACTGTCCATAGGCAGACATTGTGAGTGACTCACTGCATTTTGATGAGCCTTGTGAGCTGTTCCTCCTGTCTAGCTCAATAAATCAGCTTAAAATGGAGAACCTCTGAGGGATGTACCACCTTCTCCAGAGGACTTTCTGAGTGCAGGGGAGACTGACTGAGGGGTGCCACAGCACTGGAGGCGCAGTGTGAAAGGAGCAACAAGCTCAGCACTCAGCAGCATGCAGCATCTCACGAGCGCTTAGAGATGAGCACAATCACACTGTAGTCAATTATTACTGCTGCTGTTTGCATAGTATATGGTTTGAATTCACCATAATCAGAGTGGAAGGAGTTTCAGCCAAGCACAGAGGAGGTAAAATTATAAGCATCAAATTCTCCCAGCACCCCTGTGGTCTGACAGCCCCCCTGAATGCAGTGATGGAGGAAGAATCCACCCGGCACCTGGGAATAGCAAACACCAGCAGGCAGAAGAGCATCCCCAGATGAATACAAAGGGTGAATCAGCCTGCAACAGCCCTGGCTGCTACAGTCACAGAGGGTCTGCAGCCTGCTCAAGCCCATGGTGGGTATCCATAGCAATGCCCTTTGCCAGCACCAAAACTCTCTCCTGCTAACTACTGCCATAAATTCTTACCTCTCTCCACTTTGCTTTAAAAGCACAAAGATCTAAACTAATCATTAAGTGTTGTGTGCAGTTTTGGAAGCCTCAATATAAGATATAAAGCTATTATCCAAAGGAGGGTCACAAAGATGGTGAAGTGTCTAGAGGCAAAGCCGTGTGAGAAGCAGCTGAGATCACTTGGTCTGTTCAGCCTGGAGAAGAGAAGACTGAGGGAAGATCTCATTGTGATCTACACCTTCCTCCTGAGGAGAAGTGGGGGCAGGCATTGATCTCTTCTCTTTGGTGACCATTTACTGTACAGAAGGAAATGGCATGAAGTTGAGTCAGGAGAGATTTTGGTTGGATATTAGGAAACAGTTCTTCACCCACAGGGTGATTGTGCATTGGAACAGGCTCCCCAGGGGAGTGGTCACAGCAGGAAACCTGACAGAGTTCAAGAAGCATTTGGACTATGCTCTCAGGCACATGGTGTGATTCTTGGGGTTGTCGTGTGCGTGGCCAGGAACTGGACTTTATGATCCCTGTGCATCACTTCCCGCTCAGGATAGTCTGTGATTCTATGAAACTGAGTGAGGCACCAGAATTCATTATTTGAATAATAAATATTCCCATTTCCTCAACAGCATGGAGTCTCTCTCATGGGAGACAGTCTTCCATGAACTTCTCCAACATGAGTCCATCCACGAGTTGCTCCAATGTGAGTCACTCTTCCATGGAGTGCAATCCTTCAGGCATAGACTGCTTCAGTGTGGGATCCTGACAGGACCACAGGTCCTACCAGCAAACCTCCTCCAGTGTGGACTTCTCTCCATGGGTCTGCAAGTCTCTGTCAGGAGCCTGACCCAGCACAGGTCTCCCATGGGTTCACAGCCCTCTTTCAAGCATCCACTTGCTCCAGCGTGGGTCTCCTCCATGGGCTGCAGGTGGAACTCTGCATCCCCATGGTCCTCCAGGGACTACAGAAGGGCAGCCACCTCACCATGGTCTTACCCACAGGGGAATCCCAGCTCCAGCACCTGGAGCACCTCCTCCTCTTCCTTCTACACTGACCCTGGTGTTCCTCTCACATATTCTTACTTAGCTCTTCTTTGGCTGCAATTACATGTGCACAATATTTTTTTTTTTCCTTCTTAAATATGTTGTCACAGAGGCATTGCTATCATTGCTGATTGGCTCAGCCTTGGCCAGTAGTGGGTCTGTCCTGGAGCCATTAGTTCTACTGGACATGGGGGAAGAAGCTTTTGGCAGCTTCTCACAAAAGTCACCCCTGTAGCCTCACCCACACCACCCTACCAAAACGTGGCCACACAAATCCATTACACAGGGACAGACCAAGCCTTTGCCTTTGAGCATTAACATGGGAAATGGCAGATAACAAGAAGTAAACATATTGTACAAATTCCTCTGAACTTCTTGCAACCAGCTGCAGGGTGAGCAGAATTCCCAGAAAATATAAGACTGACTGGGAAAGAGGCAGCACTGTTAGTGGGATGGGGAGTGAGCTTTTCAGTTTGTCATTCAGAGAAATTACTTTCTTTAGTATACTTTAAATAAAAGAGGACTAAAAAACCCAGCTAATCAGGTTGGCACAGAAGCATCCTAGTGGCAGAATGACACAGAGCAGGTCACCAGTTCTGTTGCCTCTCTGTGCCTGCCAGCTTCAACAGCCCACCCAACAGCTTTAGGCAAGTATGCAAAATTCACTGAGCTCTGAGATGGATTTTAAGCTTCCCTCCTGATATGCTGACTGCTCCCCTCTCCTCAGCTGCCTGCAGGGATGAGCACATCCTGAAACGTGACAGACACATCAGCTCTAGCTACCAGCACAGCTATGGCCTTCCTATGCTATTTCAGAGCCAAAGATGCTGATTTTGTGCGTGTCCTTGGCACCATAGAAGCTCAGGTATCTCCACTTTCCCAGGTGTCAAGCCTAATGCTCTCCAGTTGGCATCTTGGTTGCTTGAAGCTTCACTGATTGAGTCACTGATGCTGGATCAGCTCTATCAGGCTAAGCCCAGTAACTTTTCATCACACCTTTCTCTACTCTACTAGTGTCGTGGTTTTGCCCAGCCAGCCAGCCCCTGGGGCTGAGGATGGTTTTGTCCAGGTGGATTTCCGGACAAAAAGGCCAATCAAAACTCTTAGTGATGCCTTTGCTAATTACATATTTAAGAAAAAACAGAAGAGAAGGTTGGTTGCGCAGTTGAAATTAGAAGCAGTAGCCATGCAGAGGCCTAAGTGGGGGCCAGGCCCCTTCTCCCCGGGCTTGGGCCGGGGGCAGATGTAGCACTGAAGCCCCCCTTCTCTCATGTAGGAGAGTGAAGAAAAAATAAACTTAGAGGACTGACTGCTTGGACGAAGAACCATTGCAGAAGAATTCTGGCAAAGAGATAAGGGACCTTCAAGATCAAAGCTGGCAGCCAGAGGAGAGAGAAGAAAAGTTCGAAGGAGAGGGCTGTTTCTCTCCCCTTTCACTCTCTCCCTTCATCGGGTAAAAAAATGAAAAATAATCCCTGCCACCTGTAGAAGTTTGTTGGGGTGAAGAGACCCCCATGCAGCTCACAAAGAAGCTTGTGGATGTACAAGGAAGCCGAGACTTCATGAAAAGGACTGAAATGAGACAGAGTCCTATTGAAGATTTATGACCCTGAGAGAAAGGCTTACACTGGAGCAAAAATGGCTCGGGTAAGCTTGGGATCTCAGTGAGAGATCCATGCTGCTGGTGCTGAAGATTGACCTTGGAAAAGAGACTTATGCTGGAGCAGAATGGCTCAGGTAAGATGTGGGAATCCAAGTGAGGGATTCATGCTAGACCCATGCTGGAGAGGTCTATCAAGGACTGTTCTCCCATGGGAAGGGACCTCCACAGGTAACAGGGATGGACTCATAAGCCATTATCCCCTGTAATCCTGTGGTGAAGATCCATGGTTAGCAAGTGTCCCCTTGCAATTCCATGGAAGAGAAGACCTTCAGGGCCTGGGTAACCCCCAGCCTCCAGTCTTAGCCCAGGAGGGGGGTAGGCCCAGCCCCGGAGGCCAACACAGAGCAAGAGAGAAAGAGTTCCAGCTGCGACGAGAGTGCTGCAGTTATTGAAGAGACCTGGAGCTTCGAGAATGGAAAAAAACCCTGCTCCTCCTCCTTGGACTGATATAAAAGGAGGAGAAATATTTCTGTAAATACATAGTACTTTTACTTAAGTAGAATTATTGTAGATATAGTTCTTCAGGTTTAGCTTGTTAGTAATAAATGCGAATATTATTTTTCCTAAATCAGGTCTCTTTTGTCTGCATAAACCTTCTCTCAACTTAATAATTGTGTGAGGAGTGAAAACAAATTGACCCAGAGCAAAACCACGACAACTAGAAAGACTGCAGCTTAATCCTACTGAAAACAAAGTTGTCAAGCTGATAATTCAGTCATTTAAGAAAGGAAAGAAAAAGGCACGTTGAGCTGTTTGGCTCAGAGTCCGCACTCAGTGCTGTTCTGGGCAGTGAGGACCAGACACCTTTGTCTGTCTGGCACAAGATCCCCTCCTGCCTGCAGTGGACACACACACACCCATCTTAGAGATGGTTAGATATATTGTCCCACTCAAAAAAACCTGATCATTTCCTGTAAGCTAAATACAAGAGAAAGAGTGTTCCTTTTCATATTGAAGTATTGCTTTTTAGCTACTGTTTCTACTGCAAGAGTCATGCATAAACATCGCAATCGTTTTTGCAGAAATATAGGCACAGATCATAGTCCTAGAATCATAAAATGGTTTAGGTTGGAAAATACCTATAAGATCATCAAGTCCACTGTAAAAGTAACATCACCAAGTGCACCACTGCCATCAGTCCACAAAGCAGAGCTCTGGCCTGCAGCTGTTTTACAAGATTTTTTACAATGCCTTTCCTAAATGATGTATCAAATTTTGTTCAACTCAAACTCCCTGTTGCACTAAATTCCCCTTTGGTGAGATGCTACAGTCTCATCTGCACTACCCTGTACTTAGCAGAGACATTTCACTCAACATGAACATAAAGACCAATTTCTCTCAGTTTCCACTTCTCAAGAATCTGTTCTGCTCCAGAAAATCATCAGTGCACAGTAACCTGACTATATTCAAAGCTGGCAAGTTCCTCTTTCACTCTGAAACTATTTTTTTGCTCACACTGAGTCTGGGAAGTCAAGCAAGCTTATTTTTTCCTGACAACCTCCTTTCTAGCCAAGTGCCCCAATTTTTCTGACCTCTACTCAGTCTCACTTCCATTCAGGCAAGGCAGCAAGATCAGCCAATGCAGCAACCCACCTCTCTCCATAATGGCCTGTGGTTTTGCACAGTGCTCACTTCTATCAGCTGTAAAGCATCCAGTGCTGCAGAGACAATGTGTGTGGAGGTGAGTGACAGACACCAGCCACTCTTGATTTACAGGAGCTGGAAACGTCTCGGGTGACTACTTACCTGCTAACATTCCAACATTTTCAGTTCTCAAGGGATTTATCTCAAGGGAATCTGAAGGTCTTTATCAGAGAAATAAGACAGGTGTCTTGATATATGCTTAGGGACATCAGCCACTGTCCCTCCTCCTCATCCTCACACCTGCACACCTGTGCACCCTCACACTCTCTCCCACTACTGATGGGAATCTTGAGAGCCCATCAAACCAGCACTGTACTTCAACCCTCAGAGAGCTTGAAGGATGATAAAGTTTCACAGGGGTATTTAAGAGGTATCAGAGCTAGATAGAGGATTTTTGTCTTTTATGCTGTGCTCTTCATATAGGAATTTGTATACAGTGGTGGGATGATGATGTGTCTATTTGCTATTTGTTCGGTATGCAATACCACGTGAGAATAATAAGAAAATACCAAAGTTTTTTTCAGGGACAGGAGAAAAACTGACCCAATAAGATTCTTCTTTTCTTTTCTTTTCTTTAAACTTTTGTTCTATTTTCTTTTCTTTTCTGTTCCAACTGGGAGACAATGGAAAAAAAGGCAATGTTTTTGATTCAGGAAAGAAGCACAATGGAAAAGTAGCCCTCAGCAGCACACATTTGGGGCCAATAACAAATTCATCTTTGAATTAAATCTACAAATCCCTGAGCACTCAGAGCTGTACAACAGGATCCCCATCAGGGTGGTGTCTCCTCAGCTCCCTGTGAGAGGCACTTCATGCCTTGAAGCATATGGAGAGAGCTTGCTTACTCACTGTTTTATTTAAATGGCAAAACATAGTCACTGCTGTCCTTTATAGTGACAGCTACAAAAACTTTTATCTGTCTAAACTGCACATGGCAGCAGTTAGCTCCACAGGTTTTTCTTTGCTTACCAATATTGAAAGCATCGGCTTTTCTAAGGCAGTATTTTCCCATTTTTGTAGTGACTGAAACTGTATTATCTCAGTGCTTCTAGGCTGAACCTGAGTCCCTATGCTATCACAAGTATTATCGCTTTCTGCCCCCCCAGGTCATGGCTCAGCACTGACTCATCACTCCCTGCTGGTGCTGTCCCTGAGTGCTGTCCACCTGGCACTGAACTTCATCTGGGACTCAGCATGCCAGAGGGAGCAGGGCAGTAGAGGAGCTGCACTCCCCACCCAGATGGGAAATTCTGTGGTGACAGTCCCTCTTGACTTCCTCCACCATGCTGCTGCCAGTGTCTCTCTGCCCCTGCCTGCCAGGCTGCACTGCCTGCAGCAGTGTGGGGCCATGTTGCCTCACAGAGACTCCCTGAATTTACACCATCCATTTACAGGATTTGTGCTTAAAGGAAAAGAAGAAAGTGTTCACCATGTCCAGCTTGTTGCTTGCAACAAATACTACTAATTGTCCCTCTCCTGTGAGGCTGCTGAGAGCTGACACTGCCCACCTGCATCTCCTAAGCCAGAGAAGGCAGAGATGTCGTTTAGCCTCAAACAGAGTTTCAAGCAGACAGAACGACCCATGCTCAGACCATTCCCCAGGGTTCATAGAGATGCATCTCAGCAAACCCCGACAGACCATGTGCTCCTGCCCTCAAGGCACACACTTGCACTGTCCCCTACACATCATGGGCTTCAGGCTCCAGGGCATTTCCCTCTGGACGCTCAGCTGCTGCCCCTGCTTGTGCTCCTCCACCAGCAGAATTGCTTTGTATCAACTAAAGTGCTCGTGCTGGCCAGCTGTGCCACACATGCTTTTACCCACAAGCAAAACGTCTTTGAGGTGACTGGCAGGGTATTGCCAAAGCTGCAGCTCCCACGCAGCCCCGGGACCCACCCTTCCCAGGCCAGGGCTGGCTGAGGAGGTGGCTGGTGCTGCACTGACTGTGCTCACACTCCCCACTGCAGCCTGGCAGCTGGCACCAGGGCAGTGCTCCGAGCATTCCCAGCATTTGGAGCAGTGAGGCAGCCTGTTTCAGGGTGGTGCTTCCCAGACTCTGGTTTGACTTCCATGTAATCACCAGACAAAGACGGGTCAGGTATGTTTAATGAATTTCCCTGGTAGCCACAGAGTAGACTTCTCTGTGTAATAGATTGATTTATTTTTGCTTAAATTGAAAATCCTTCATGGACATTTTAAAGACTAAGCATATCAAGTATGATCTTTTCTTAGCCTGAGCTAAACATTCCTGCTGTCTTCTCACTGCAGTGTGTAAATGCAGTTCATATTCAGTTAATGTGGCCACATTTTTTCTAGAAATATTTTCCAGACCTGTTTGGGTTTTTTTACCTCCTTTCTGTAAGGTTTACTTAAGACTTCTCTTAGAATAAGTTTTGTTACAAAACTCATGACATTCAGAATTTAAAACTACTTCGTAGGAATCCTCTTTTAATGATTAATAATTCATTCAGAAGAGTAAACAATTCTCATATGTGCTAACTTTAATAAGAAAGCACTGCAAATGAGATACACTTCAAATTAGTACAAGAGAGATTCAAGGCATTTGTTTTAAAAACACAGTCCACAAAACCCCAGGGCTGTCCATTACAAGCCTATGCTGAGGCTTCCTAGGGTTTTGGCTGCTGCATTTTCAGTAATTCAAAACTGTTTGGATTTATTTATTGGGGTTGTGTTAGTTGTTGTGGGTTTTTTTGTTTTGTTTTGTTTTTGTTTTTTTTTCCCAAGTGCCATTTATATTCACACTACATAGCTTTTTCAGCTTCACTGTATGTTTTCCACAGATTACAGCAAATAATAGCTATAACTGTGAAGGTTTAGGACTGAGGGAGATTCCTGAAAAACTACCTGCCACAACAGAAATACTCTACTTCATTTTCAATGTTCTGCCTTCACTTCAGAATTCCTTAGAAATTTTCATTTTATTTAGTTGGACATTAAAAACCTCCTGTCTCCCTGCCTCCCACAAATGCCTCCTCACACCCACCATTTCAGGGCAGGTTTTCCTTCTCAGCAGAACCCTGTAATTAAATGTGAACTTAAAAGTACCAGACAAGCATCACTGAAAAAGACACTTTTATCATGGTGAAGGCAACTAATCATGAGTTTTTACAGACATGAGGTTCAGCTTGGGTAATCACATATTCCAAGAGTTTTGTGGGACAGGCCACTGATGCCGCTTTCTATTGTTTTCTCAAGGTGTCAGATCAACTGGGTGTATGATGGCACCTTTCACAGCAACAGGCAGCTGAAGATAGTTGTGCTGACAGGAAACCTGCTCATGTTTCTGTCTGACACAGCATTCGCTGGCCCACATTCCCTGGAGCACCTTGTCTTAACAAAGACAGGAATAATCAGTATCTCTTTCATTCCAGTGACAAATCTGGACAGCTTAGATACCCTCGTCTTGGAAAGCAACCAAAATTCTTCATTGCAGCTTCTTCCCAACTTTCCCCACTCAAAACCTCAAACATATTGACTTTCAAACAAACAACATATGAGCAATCATAGCAGTAGATGTCCATGTTCTGCAGAATATCAGCAATATAACCCTCTTCTTGAAAGGCAATGACATTACATATATTGAACTTAGAGCCTTCCAGTCCCATTTCTAGTTCAGACTTCAGGGGCTGTGCTGATGTCTCTGGGGTCCTTGCAGGGATACAGAACTCCACAACAGCCCCTTTGTCTGGGAACATTTTATAGTGAGGAAAAGGATCCCTACATAAGCCCAGATGTTTTACAAAGCCTCTAATATCTCTGTCAAGGACCTCTATCAGCAGTTATGGCATTTCAGAATTCTGAGTGCTGATACATTTCAGTGCTTAACCAAGCTCCAAAAACTGGATCTAACCCAAACCCACATCCATGCATTGCTCCGTGGCATCAGTGGCAGGAACTTGCTAGCAGAGTTAGTTCTCATTATAAACTCCTTTAAGCACCTCTGCAACATCAACTCTGCTGCTTTCCCCTCCCTTACCTCACTTCACATCAAGGGCCTGCAGCTGGGCTCTGGCTGTTTGGAGAAACTGGCAAAGCTTCAGCATCTTGAATTTAAGTCAGAGTCATATTGCAAGCTCTAAGTGCTGTAATGAAGCGCTGAGTGGTTTGAGCAGTCTTCCTTACCTGAATCTGAGCCCCAACATACAGCTCCATTTGCAGGATGTGCTCATTAAGGACAGTCCTAACCTATAGCTGCTTGACCTAAACCTTCACTCCTTTTCATATTAACACTTCACAGGGCCCTTTCTGAAATTTGCATCTCTTGCAAGTGCTGAATCTTTCCTCCTCCCACATTAATATGAGTATTCAGCATCGCTTTCAAGGCTTTGAAAACCTCATGCTCTTGGACATCAGTCAAAATAACTTTGGCTTGGGGATCATGCCAAAACACAATCTGCTCCAACAGCTATCCAATTTAGAGGTGCTAATATTATCATCCAGTGAACTGACAACAATAAGCAACAAAGTATTTCACAGCCTCAAGAAGTTACACGTTGATCTGAGCCACAACAAACTTACTGCATTCAGCACAGATGCATTTTCAAATCTCAAGAGTATCTATCTCAGTTTTGCCAATAACAGGATCCATATTGCACCAGGTGACAAAGTAGTGTCCCTAGCTGGCCACTGCATAATCAGTTTAAGTTACAACCCTCTGGACTGCACCTGCTCCAGTATTGGTTTAATCACCTGGTACAAGCCAAATCTGAATAAAATAGAGGACCCTGAAGGAACAAGTTGGGACTCAGCTGGCCACCGTCTCGTTCTCCTGTGGGATGGAACACAGCAGAAATCATTGCAGTTGTCCTGGCTGTTTTCTCCTGTGGTACCATGTTCATTCAGGGTGCTTTGTATTTCCAGCAAAATTAGCAGCGAATATATGTTTATTATGGAGACACAGAAAAATATCTATAACAATTGTGTTATGTGGAAAGACATCGTACTGGTTTTGTTTGTGACCTGTGTTTTCTTAACTTTGTAATACCCATTGTATTATAACTTTTAGAAAAATAATGAAAAAATTAGAACTGAAAAAATAAACTATAATATAAATAACTTGTCTTTTAGAGAAATCCCAGTCCGTACCAGCTTGTATGGCTAATGCACTTGTAAAGGGAAGATCCAAGGTCCAATATTCTCTTTAAGAAAAGAAAACCGTACCACCATCACTGTCAAAAACAAACAAACAAAAAAACACCAAAAAAGAACCAATAAAAAACCCAAATCCTACCTTCTATCAAATATCCTTGAAAAGCAATGTTGTTTAAGAGCTGGCAGTAGTGCACCCCACTCTGCTAAACAGTAAAAAACACAACTATCTGCGAAGAACAGGCACAGCATTCATAGTCATGTAAGACATAATCCTGCAGGACTGTCAGAAACAGCCTGTATCACTTCTATGATTTCTTTAAAATATTTCTTTAAAATGATCCTTAGAAAATTCATGACCATTGGACCTTGTCTGTGCATCTCCCACCCTGAGGCAGGCTGTGCTCCTATGCTATTTTCTAGACTCCACAATAAGCAGAGACTGGCAACAATTTCATGTTTAACCATAAAATTTGTAGATTTGGTCAAGATCTGTTGGCACTACATTTGCTTGCACAGGGCAAAAAAACCCAATGCCAATAGCTATGAGACATTCCTGTGCCAGCCTGGAGTGGACTGTTCTTTCCAGCTGCAGCCCAGGAGAGAAAACTAGAGGCTGCAGAGGGGGAAGTGCATGCCATCCCACAGGTGTACCTCATAACAACAGCTACTTCACAGGGCTTCTGGTGGGCATTCCTGGAGTGAAATTAGAGTCTTTCTGCTCCAATGGGATATGCAACAGCTAGGCAGGAATAAAGACTTATTATTCACATAAAACCAAATTACTTTCCCTGCCATCATATCTGAATAAACCCAGTAGCAAGACAGAGTATGTGCATTTGACCAAGGATCTAATGGAAGACTGCCGTGCCTGCTCATCTGCCCTGTGTTACCATAAAGTGATTTATGTCACTAGTGCTTTAATAACAGGCTAATATAGATGTATAGCCACAACCTTCTTTGGGGGGTATGACCCTTCTGTCTCTATGGCAGAGCGTACACCACATAGAGTCATGCCCTGTCCCAGCATGGCTCCCTGCTGTGTTATGCCAGGAGCTGCAGTTGCTCTCTGAGACATGGAAGGCAAGCTCTCTCTCAGCACTTGCCATGCAGGACACCATATTCAATTTCAGCTCCAGCCCAAAGGCATTTCCTCAACATTTTCCTCTATAACATGCTGACTAGCTAAAATTTCTAAGATTAGTGCTGGATTACAAAGTTTTTGCTCATTTCTGATGATACTGCTGACAAGAATCCCAGCTTGGTCTTCTCTGGTAAGAACTACCTTTCATGAAAAGCCCCTTTTATTGTCTATTAGCAGATCCAATGCATACAATGTGTATTCTTGCAGCTTTCAGATGCCTTCACATCACTGTCACTGCCTTACCCTGCAGCTTCTCCTCCTCCCCTTTGTAGCCATGTGTGCCTCCTTTTTCAGTTGCCTACAAACATGCCCAAATTCGGGGTACCAAAGTGCTGCCTCTCCTCACAGCTCTCTGTATTGCTGGTTCGTATTCCCTGCTTGTGTGGCCACTGCCCCTCTCTGCAGTGAAGCCTCTCCTGATCCCATCAGCAGGCACTGCGCTCTAGCTGCCCAACACCAAAGCCGCATGAGCTGCCTCCCCCAGGCGAGCCCTTCTGCAGGGGCTGTTCAAGGGAGAGATTTCTGTGCACATCAAGCTGCCCAAAGGGATGCACATCCTAACTTGTCCTTGGGAGCAAGGCAGGGATATTCCTGAACTCAGCCTGGGGTTCAAGGTGCATTTTCCCCTTCCTCTGAAAATCCAACTGCTTAATTGGGCAGCCTCCACTAACAATCCAGCACGATTGCCAGCATGCCTACCATCCAAGACAGACCTGCTTCTTCCATCGTTTCCCTCTGAAAGATGTGGATTCAGGGAAGGGTTTGACAAATAGTGACGTTAAAAAGGGGGAATAACACTCTATAGGCATACAAAAAATTCCTGCAAGTATCAGATAGTAACTGCATGAGATACACAAATATTAGTGACTGGAAACTGCATGCTGGGCTGAAAGGTATTCTGAAATGCCTTTTTATTTAGAGAGACCACCACAGGATTTAACCACCAGTGGTTTCTGAAATGCCTCCTAACATGGTGTAAACACATTTGTAGACTTCACTTGGTGAAAACTCAAAGACAGCTGAGAAGGCAAAATGTCTTCCTGTGCAGTATCTGCTTGCACATGGAGTATTAAGTCTTTCCTGAAATCCATCCCTTTCTCTCTGCCCAACTTGTTTTAGATTGCTGTATATGGTATGTGTTGTATTTTTCCTCTTTTGCTTTACTGTGTCATCTCTGCTTTATTTGCCTGCAAAAATGCCATTCATGAGAGATCCTGCAAACAACAATGCAGAACAGAACACACTATGTGTTTCAGAATGCACAAGTCCTAAATGCAGGGATTGGTTATTCTGAAGGAGAAATTATCTATGGATATAATACACTAAAATGGCCAGATTATATATTAAGACTCTTAAGAACAAAGATTTATTCTTCTGGGATTACTTAGTATGGAAGGAGACAATAGATTTATTTTTACCTAAAGAATTGCTTACCTAATCAAGCTCTGATGTGATGCACTCTTTGGTTTCAAGTCAGGCTTTTAATCTCTTAATTTTTTTCAAATACAGCTGTGGAGCCAGCACAGAGAGAACAAGGGAATTGCCTGAGGTGAATGGTGCCTAACAAGATTTAACTTACCACCATGCTGGCTCCTGGGCTACAGATGTCTCTTAAGTCATGGTACAATTCAACATGGAATTTATCAGTATTTACAGAGAGAAGGAACTTGAGCATGAATTCATTGTCACATTTCAGAGACTGGTAAGCTCTTATGTTTATTTCAATGGGACAACCCAAAACTCAGAGCCAAGTTCTTCCTTCCCTAACTGTGCTTAAACAAGATGCTCTCAGTAAGATCCAAGTCAATTTCTGAAAGAGGATTTTACTCTGAAATCTGAAATGTTTGAATGGGCCAATTTCTACATTTGTTGACTTAAAAAAACACACCCTGATGTCAATTGTATATCTTTTAAGAATTTTCTTTCATTCATTAATCTTGTCTGTAGTTGGAAAAAGAGCAGGCAAGATCCCTTCCCAAACACTCTATACCATACCTCCCTCATCTGACAAAAACAATGGAAATTCTTCTCTCCTAGCAGCAGAAGACATTCTTCTCCACCAAATCCCTTGGACAGCCTCTTCCTCCTGTATATAATTCATACCTGCATTTTGTAGGGCTTGCCATGTACCAAAACACAACAACTGCATTGTTACTGTCTGCTTACTCTGCAGTCTTCTCCACTCTTTCTGATGCTCCCAAATGCATCCTTGGCAGATCTCTGGGAGATCAAGCTGGTCAGTTCTCATCAACTATTACACTGTAGATACAGTCAGTGGAAAGAAAAACTGTTGCTAACCTAAGGCACGAAGTGGGACATGCCTCCATACATGCTCCAGTATCTCCCTTTCCTGCGATCTATTCTTTTTGAGCTACCATATGAGTTTTGATCCAAATCCAAGCTGGACATCCCTGCTAAGCCTTACAGACTGTGTAAGAACACAATAAGCCTAAGGGGACTCAGCAAACTGGGAGTTCGGTGCTGAGGAAGGGAGCTCACGTTTCCCTGGCAGACCCCGAAAGCATTCCCATCTCCTATAAAAAGGTGCTGCCTTTTCTTACCACAGTCAAAGTGAGTATGATAGGCCGTGCCAGACACAATACTGATAACCTGTCTCTCCCAACTCCTTCATTAATGCAAACTCCATATACCACCCCTTTCCTCTGGCGCTAAACACTATGGAGGCTCATGGAGCGTGCTGGCTTCTGTGCCTCCCCAGGCAGAGGTGATGGCTGCTGTGTACAGCCAGGGAGGCATGAAATTTAGTCAACCCTCAACTCCTGTCATTTCCTTTCCCTCAGCTGCTGGATCCTGCTCTTCCTTCCTTGATCTATCACCTCACCATCAGTGCACCAGTTTTGCAAGACTATCTGCCTTCCAATGGGTTGGAGCAAATTGGAGAAGTTGGGCGTGATCTGCATCTTCCCCTCACCTGTTTGTTTCAAACAGGGAGTGAAGCTGCAAAAGTGATGCTGTAACACTGCTGCACTTAGTTTTGTACACAGGAAAAACAGAGAGAACAATTCAATAATAAAAATGTGAACACAAATTCCCACCTGTTGGGCAGCTATGCAGAGTTACCAGCAGCAGAACAGTAAAGAGATGTATATTTTAATTGATACTGGTCCTATAGTAATGACAATATATGTTTTGGAGGAAGGATTTATATGTCCTACTTACATGTCCTACCATTACAGCTACTGCACATGAAGTATTAAGACTTTCCTGAAATCCATGCCTTTCTCTCTGCACTACTTGTTTTAGATTGCTGTATATGGTATGTGTTGTATTTTTCCTCTTTTTCTTTACAGTGTCATCTCTGCTCTATTTGCCTGCAAAAATGCCGTTCATAAGACATCCCGCAAACAACAATGCTGAACAGCACAGGATATGGTGTCCATCATCACACCACACCTATCAATCCAACAGCCAAGCAGTGGTTCCAGACATAGCCTGAGACCAGATACTCAGCATTGCAGACGTCCTGTCCCCAGACCAAACTGCATTTTCTCATGCAATACCCCCTGCCAGCATGTACCTTAAGGGATCCAGTGAGTTGGCCCAAAAGAAGAAAAACCTTCCCGCTTCTGAGTAGAGCAGAGATGTGCCTTAAGTCATAGCAGTGAGAGCAGTTAAAGGAAAAATGCTAACACAGCAGTGTTTCATGCTGACTTTTTATTTTGTTATGCAACTGCTTAAGTATAAATAATTGTTTTCAATATATAACAATTATGACATCCATAAGGAGTTTCTTAGAGAAAATAAGACTGCAAACACTTTATTGCACAGACCCTAACAATTTTTTCCTTTTTTTTTTTTTTGGAAGCTGAGAAGTTGTCTACTGCAGGAAGTCTACAAAAGAACACACCAGATCTACAATCACATTAAGACTGACCAAGAAGAACACAGGCAGGAGGATCTCTTAACAGCTCACTGGTAAAGTAAACACCAACAAACAGGTACTACATAAACACAAGCTTATACACTGTTACACTTCCAAAATGCAAAGGACTTATTTGTCAGAAGTGATAATGAACTATACAAAATATACATAAAGGTATACTGTAAACAAAAGCTAGATGTGCTTTAAAGGAAACAAGAGGATAGTTAAAAAACGCAGAGACTGTAAACTAGGAAATACCTTCCAGACAGAAATGTTATTTTGAAGTGCATTAGCATTCATTTGCAGTAACTGCCAAAGCACAGGTGAACTGTAAATGTTGAGACCATTTTCTTTTTAACACTTCTCCAAAATTATTATCCATTGCTCACTAGCTCCTCTGTGAATGCATCAAAGGCAGTATGAATGTTCTAGTGCCACAGTTCTCAGAAGCTGTTTGTGGTATTGGCTTTTCCTGACAGTTTTGCTGTAATCCAACTCAACTTGTCAGTACAATAAAGTTTTCAGCAGAAGAAAATGAATTCTGCACACTGTCTGTTGTCACACAAGTCTCCAAGTCAAGATTACACTGTGCTTTTATGAACAATTTTCTAGCTTTTGAGACAGAAAGACAAACCACAAGCATTAGTATAAAAGTAGGGGCCTAGCTCTACTGTGGTTATAGAAAACAGAAATAAGCAAAACAACCGTTCTATTGATCCCCAATTATTAAAACCCATGCTACTGCAAGGGCATTTTGTAGTGCTTCTGTACATGTTTCAAATTTTACCTTTCATCTCTCAAAACAAACCAAATATCCCAACACTAAAATGATCAAAGTGTACATGTTCCACAGTATATAAAATTTAAATAAGGCTTAGCAAAAGTAAAAAGACGGTAACATTCTAGCACCAAATAGCTCCAACAGGTTCCTTTGTTACAAAATGCTTCTTTTGTAATTACAGTATTTAACTTTTTTTGCATACAAATAAAAAGATTATGTTATGAAATGTATGGAGCTACTTAATGCATTTAGAAATGAATGTGAAACCCAGAGTTACTTGCTAAAAACAGCAAGTTAAGTCTATAACATAAGGCCCCTGCTATGTATTAAAATGTATCAGGTATCCTAAATTTTTTTGAAGATATGATATTGAAACTACTGAAACTGTTTTTTTTTCCTTTTTTTACCTTACTTGTCATAAAATAGAAAAGAGCTATAGCATTATGACACTAATTACACAGACCTATATGCCATAATATGTATTCTCTAAATGTATTGAAAACAGGGATGAACATACTAGTACTACCAGTCATGTGCTTATACTTGTGCCTTGCACTGTAAGGGCCTGAATTTAAAAAAGCTCAAGGAACTTGAGAGGATTGCAGCAAAAACTAAGCACATGGCATGTGCTTCAGAGAGTCAGAGCCTTGTCTGAGGTGAAGGTCACAGAACACTCTCCCAATAGACAAGAACCACCATTTCACCACAGAATATGACTCTTGCTGGGATGCCCTGATAATTAGGTGGTCTTCCCATAGCTTTAAGGACACCTACTCCAATCAGCCTTTGTGCAGTAGGGAGATGCAGTTATGTCTTATGTTAGATCTGGTGAAGCAGTCAGCCAGGTACAGTACTATCAAAATCAGATTATTAAAAATACATGTAAAAACTCACAACAGGTCACCATATTTATTCTGTACTAGTATTTTTTTTAACCTCTATTTAGGAATTTTAGTAAGTAAAAATGTGGCCTGGTTTTCTCCAGTCAGACCTGTACTTGTGCATGTCCATGCCAAGTCTGTTTTAATAATTTGGTTTCATATTTCACTATGGCAAATAAGTGGCTAAGCAACTATCTTAAAAAGGGAAAGAGGAAACAATGCAACCAGCAGCAAAGTAGATATGCTACATTCGACCCCCAAACACATCACTAAGTATTTACAGAGGAAATATTTTCTTCAACAGCTCTTGGCTGCAAAGGTATTTTTGTACAAATACTACATGGTAACAGTTTTACCGGTTTCAATTGGAAAGGCATTTTGAAAAAAGTCCTCTCTTTACATATCCCCTTGTATTGTTTCTTCAGTGACATGAAAGCTTTGCCACACAAACACACAACACAGTGCTGGTTTAAAGGCAGTACAACATATTGAAATTGTTTCAGCTAGTGTTGAATTTCCACTTGCCAGGTCTTACACTTAACAGGATTTTTTGTGAGCACTGCTCCGCGAAGCTTCTTTTCCTCGACGCTGCCGGGTTGAGTCTTTGTCATCTAAAAGTGCGCTAGGGTGGTCAGGTGTGGCTGCTGACCTGGATAAATCTTTACCTACACTCTGTTTTCTTGAGGCAGACTGCTGAGCCATAATGGTGTCTTTTCCCTTTACATCCACAGTGTTAGCAAAAAGAGGCTTTTCTTGACTTCCAGGTTTCCCCCCAAGGTCTGACATAGGGTGGTAGGCTTCTGCTACAATAGCAGCACTGCGCAAGGCCATCAATGAAACACTTTTAGTCATTTCTGCCTTACTGCTCCCTGTGGAAGAGGTGCTTTTCTTATTTAGTTCCTTGCAAGTTGCAGGAAGCTCAGGTGAGCCTGCTTTAACCTTTGCTGAAATTGCATCATTCTTGGCTGAAGCCAAAACAGGTACTTCCTGCCTACACTCAGAGAAATTGGATGAACAAGCCAGCAACTTTCCTGGTATTGCAGCCACACGACAAGAACTCTGCCCGCCGGCAGCAGATAAATGTTTTATTGCAGTCTGCTTATTTGCATCCTCTGGCTGTTTCTGATTAACTTGTCCCTTCCCTTTTATATCTTGAAGGCTTTTGCTACTTGTGGTCACTTTTTCTGCTCCTTTCCCTCTGGCATCATAGTTTGGAAGACAAATGGTGGGCTCTGTCTTCCCACTGTCAAGCTGAACGTAAAGTGCATCAGTGCATACTTTTCCTTCGGGTCTTTTGTCTGTAGAGATCATCTCATTACTAGGATTTCTGTCTACCTCTTTGTTCCGCAAGAGACAATCTTTCACAGTGGAAAACTTTGGAGACGTGGTTTGTTTTTCGCTGAAGTGAAGTTGTTTTTGATCAGCAGATTCCCCCAAGCCTGCTGGTTCTTGCCTCCGCTTAGAACTCTCTAGGCCTGCTGGTAACAGGCCCACAGCAGAGGATTTGGCTTTGGTGTCAGGGGTGGTGCTGCTCATTTGGAGGGTGGTGACTGAACCATGATCCAAACTCACAGGCCTTTCAGCCTGCACATGCTCATTGTTGATTCTTCTTGAAGAGCCTGGAACAGAAGAAAGGTGATTTAGCACATTTTTACTGGCATGTTTCCCATCCTTCCGGGAGCTGGCAGACGACTGAATAACAGTTTCTTTTTCTTTTATTGTTGGAGTGCATGGTTTTTGTGACAATGTCTGTTTATCCAAGGATTTAGACTTAGAGGAACTTGTATCAGAGGCTGGCCTGTGTTTATTAGTGCTGCTTTCTCCACAGGTGGCAGCAGGTTTTACATGCTCTTGTACACCTACATGAACTTCTACAGTGCAGTGTCTGCTTATCGTGTCTTTCACAGCAGATGAGCCTGAAGTGTTAATTTGCTGCTGAGGAACTTGGCTGGACTGTTCTCTTTCAGCAGTTTGAAGCCTGGTATCAGCAAGTGGTTTATGATCTTTCTTTCCTAAATCTTTGGCATTGTCCTTCTGCACAGAGGAAACTGGTGCCAACTTCTCAGTTTTATTATCGCAATCTTTTGAGGGTTGCACAGGCCATTTGGATGGAAGAGCTTCACTCTTTGACTCTGAAGTAACCTTCTTGAATTCAACCTTCTGCTTGATTATATCCCTTTCCACAAAACTTCTACCAACCCTGCTGTCATCTTTTCCTAGCTGTTTCAGTGATTCTCTGACATCCTTAGGCTGTGCCTCTGGGGCAGCTGGCTGCATTCTTCCTTGCATCTGAGGTGGAATGGCAAATTCAGCACAACTTTTTTCATTGCTTTTGGAGCAGCTTGTTATGAGGACATCCGAGGCAGATACCTTCACAGATGACTCCCTGATCACTTCCACCTTTGCAGGAATAGGCTCACAACCTCTCCGCATTACTGGCTGTTTGGCAGGCAAGTCCTTTTGTACTTGTTTCTCTTTTCCTGTAGCTTTTTCAGGAGTGCTTTGGACAGCAGAAACTTTGGAGTATGTTTGAGTAGTTTTAACACTCTGACTCTGAGTAACACAAGATTTTGTCTCCACTGAATTGTCCTCCTGTTTTGAAGGGGAGGTATCTTTCTTTTGAACAGCTTCAATAACAGAAATACTGCCTTTAGTAGCTGGACTAGAAAGCTTTTTTTCTGTCACTGCTTCTGCAGCCACAGGGATAACTGGTGGATTTGGAGACCCCTTGCCTGTGTGCAGAACTTGAGGCTCTGCTATGGTGACTTTGCCAGATTTTGAGTAGCTTAACAACTGCTCTTTCTGACAGACCATTTCTGCCTTCCCACCACTACCTTGTGGTTCTGGGGGTTTAGAAGATTCTCCATCACTGCTGGTGCTCTGCCCTTCTGGCAGCACACACAAAGGAAGTTCAGTCTTTGAAGCCTGTGGACCAGAAAGCAACGCAATATCTAGTGTGCCTTCTATTGGCTTCAGACAGGAAACAGACCTCCCATCAAGTTTATATTCTGATGGACTTTTTCTGACAGGAGCATCTGTGGAAATAAGGGCTGGTTTTTCCACATTCATGTCTGCTCGGCCACTCAAGGTCTTAAGAGGAACAAAAGGACCTGAGTTAATCTGAGCAGCATGTGCACTGCCAATAAATGCTCTACTATCTGCAAATGCAGTGGAGTCCTGCTGCATGTTCATAGGTCTGCCTGTATTAAGTTGAAGGCATTCATGAACATTAGATGTCAACTTGGGTTTTTGCACTGGACAGACAGTGTCATCTTTTTCTTCAATGGACATTTTCTTTCTGAGATAATCAATATTTGCAAGTTTACCATCTAATCTTTCTAATTTGGCAAATTCTTTTGTTGGTACAATTTTATCTGTGTTTTCTCCCTTTCCATTTAGCATCCTGTCAGAGGACTGAGGTAACACATCCTGCAGTGTACAAGGAGGAGAAATTCTTTTGAAGTCGTAAGAAATATGACTGAGTTCATTAGGGGGAAGCCCGTGACACAACATCTGTGCATCTAAAGCAACAGCATCATTTGATCTCAAGTTTGCATTCTTTTGAAGGGTGTCTTTCAGTATGCCACCAGCTGACTGGGTCTCCAAAGCAACAATTTTTGTTTCAAACTGATTTGATCTTTCTAATACCTTTTGGAATGCTTTTTTGTCTTTTTCTTCCAGTCTTAAGGTATTAGGATTTTCTGGTTCATGGCTGGATTCATGTGTAGCAGCATTTGCTTTTTCAGCAAAATCTTGTTTTTTCATTACTACCTTGACCTTCAGCTTCTCTCTGTCTAGCTCATCAATGGATTCTTGCCTACCTAGTTTTCGGGAGATGGGTCGTTTCAAGCAGCCCTGCTCTGCAGGCCTGACTCGTGTGAGTGATGGCACATCACATACATTCTCCTCCAAGCTCTGAAGAGTTAATTCCCTTTGAGATAATTCTTTATTCACTTCTTCCTGGGTCACTTCCAGACTGTGTTTTCGTGAACAGAAGTGTTTCTTATCACTGCCATAAGAGGGTGCAAGTTTCTCTTCAGACTGGACTCTCTTTAACAGGGGAGATCTTGGTGGCTCTGCACTCTTTGGCCTGACAATATGCCTTACAATAGTTGGAGGTGAGTGCATTTTGCTAGGAAAAGATTGAGCTATTTTTGTATTTCCAATAGAATGTCCCAGCAACGGTGATGGAGATCGCTGAGGAGATGTTGGCTGGGGTGTCGGAGAAGGTGTCCGTGCAAGAGGAGAGAGGGGAATGCTGCCAGCTGATTTACGTCTTCCTGATCTGTATCTTTGCCCTCCAAGCTTTGGACCCAAGCCATGAAGAGTGCTGGGTCTTATGTGTCCTGAACCAGCTGGAGAATTGGGAGCACTTGAACTAGGGGAGCTACTCTGGGAAGAGTTAGTACCTACAAAAGAACAAAACCACAAACAAACAAACATAAGAATAGGAAGACTTCTTCAATCTTCTAATTTCAATCTGCTGTCTAAATGTTCAGTGAGAAACAGAAAAAAATGTTCTATTCCAGCTCCTACCATAGTGTGGCTGGGTTGTAAACCCTGCATCATTCCAATTATGTTGCTATTTCTCCCTTTTCCCCTCTTTCATCATCTCCTTTTAAGTTATCTCTTCCTTCTACTTAAATAGAATAGCTAATGCTTTCTGCCACTTCAAAGCAATGATC
Organism: Pyrocephalus nanus; assembly: GCA_038380795.1. Lineage (NCBI taxonomy): Eukaryota > Metazoa > Chordata > Aves > Passeriformes > Tyrannidae > Pyrocephalus > Pyrocephalus nanus. Next base: position 23,195,445 of record CM076263.1, read on the forward strand.
AAAGCTTTCCAGATTGTTTACCTTTGCCAAGGGATTGTACAACAGTCATCTTCTAGCACAAACTTTAATTGTGACAGAAGTAAAAGAGGAAAAAGGAGGAGGCTTCTAGGAGCCAGAAAAATGCGCATTTCAGCACTCAGACAATCTTTTCAATATGCAATAATCTGCATTCATGAGTGCCCATGCTAGTTCCACTATGTGGCAACTTACCTCAGTTTCACCCTTTTATCAGTTAGCCTCTGCTAGGCAAGATTCTCCTTTTTTGCTGCAAATTGGGATTTCTGGACTGAGATTTTTAAAGCTGTTGGACTGAGATTTAAATGCTGGGACAAACTTTGAACACACAAATCCTTTTTATGTGCTTCTGTATCATAAAAACACCTTTGATTTGCATCAGGAATGTTTTTCCCTATTTCAGACTGTTCAATGACTATGCTTGCCAGAGCTGACTACTCTTAGTACTGAGTGTATCCAGTCTGTGGGAGTTCACAGAAAGCACAATACCCTTAAAGTCCTTTTCCTCTGCCCTGCACTCCTTCACACTCACCTGATGGAAAATCAGGAGTGGAACGGTAGCTTGGGGTAGGAGATCTAGGAGATAAGCTGTGGGTTGGAGACCCAGGCAAGCTCTCCCCAGAAGAAAGGGATCGGTTCAGGCAGGAAAAACTTCTGCTGGTATGAAGAAGAGGCGAGGGCTGCTTTGCCAGCTTTTTAAAGAGAGATCTTCTCCTTGTATGAAAAAAGCACAGCATTAATCGTAAGTTAAGATGCACAGAAGATACTATTACTACAGGCAAAACTCTTGAAAGCTGACATTGGTTTCCTCTCCCATTATGAAAATACTAAATCTATCTTTATATGAAAGCAAACCACACTGCAGAGCATGAAGTTCAGAAAACATCCTGATTTGCTAATAGGTGGAATAGATGCTGTAACTAAATCTATTCATACTAAAATTTATTCACTTTATTTCAGAAGAACAATTAGCTCCTTATGAGTATGAATCTTCATTTGCATAATTTAGGAACCCACCAAAACTGAAGGAATACCTATAAAGTATTAGTGATGTATTTACAAAGTACACATAAACTTATCATCCCACTAAAAATGTTCAAAACTTAGCACTAGGAAGTTTAATTAAACAAGTATAAAAACATAAACATAAAATTAAGATGTAAATTCAGTTATTAACTTTTTCCTCCATATCTATATGTGTAGCATGCAAAATGTTTAGGTTATTTTAGCAGATATAGTTTAGGCAAAACAAAATTAGAAGGCCACAGAATCTCAGAGAAGAAGATAAACCTATGTAGAAGACAAGACAGAAAGCTGTATTAACTTCGTATTTAAAATTTATTGTTATGTATGTACAAACACACACAAGGAAATGCATTTACCATGAAAGCAAAGGATTACTCACCTCTCTAAACTCTCCTTCTTCTTGGTCTTCTTACTGCGTCTGACCATTCGGCTCCTGTAGCTGTTTCGCCTGGCAGGTCCTGTCTTGATAGAAGTATTTTCAAAAGGAGTTGTCATTACTGAGACTTTGTTGCCACTCTGCCAAAATAAAGGAAGATGCTTTAAGTGTGAGTAATATGTGTAACACAAGACAACTTGGCCTTGAATTGAATCTATGCCACAAACATGAACGCAACAAGAAAGAACTCCAGCATCAGATCAAGAGCTACTAGTGCAGGGAACCCTATGCAGACATTGCCAGGCATGTCAAATAAATGATGATTGGAAAGTTCTCCAATTTTGCCACGTTTTCTAACTTCCTCCATTCCAGCTTCAGAACAAGGAGAAATTCCCATAATTTTAGCTAGACAGGAGGAGACCAAGGATTGACCAACACTGTAATTTTCAAGATGAAAGCTTCTACAGAAAAAAACCCACAAAGAACAGTCGTAACTGTGCAGCGGTCCATTCACTGGCCGCTCATGTCTCAGGATACCAACACTTACAATGATGAAACAGAGGAGAAAGTAAAATTTTTATTGTCAGTCCCAAACCATCCTTTTATCTTGTTCAAAAGAGGTACCAAATATAATTAAGCTAAGCTTTTTAGCACGGATTGCACAGATTACTCAATAAATAAGATAGGTATTTTCTGCTGATTTTATGTTTCAATAATCAATATCTCCTGCTCAGCATTGCATACCACTACAGTGAACTTTTCAACGAAATTCCAATGGCCCAAATTAATTTACGATACAGCCCATTTGAATAAACAGTGAACTCTTGTTTTGAGTTTACTCTTGTAAGTAGTGGGTAGGATTGTCATGGTTGTCTTTTTCCACATCTCACACAGAAAACAACTGTGCACCCTACTGCCTAAAATTACAGAATTTTCTCACACATTTCTTGCAAAACTGGAAAACCTGGCACTTCCTTCTAGTTTCCAAGAAAGAAAATAAAGACTTCAGGAAAAGTATTTTATGTGTCTTTCCTCAACTCTTTATATTTCCCTATTCCTTCACTGCCTTCCAGTGTCTTCTTCGATTTCTTTTATAACTGACTACTCCCTTTGACATGCATGTTACATCATAAATTGTTAGTAACATAGGAAGTAAATATACAGCTGTCTGAAGTATTTCTGACCTACATTAGCCTATGCTGAAAAGCTATAGCATGAGCTGTAGCTATAAGCTACAGAGAAAAGCTAAGACACTATTCAATCAAGAAAAGTTCATTCAGAAAAGTTGAGGGGGTTGGTTTCTTTGTTTTCAAGGCAATTTTCTAATACAATTTTCTAATGGGACAGACCTCAGAAAACTCCACAGGAGAAAAACGTGACAGATTATTCATAAAGGTCCAGCTGCAGGATGAGAATTTCATTAATCAAAGAAGCTCTGCCATATATATATATAATCTCATATATGAGACAAAAACATTTTGGGCCCAAAGATTATGGAAGGCAAGCTCCTGTGTAGGAGGCAAGGAAATATTTCATATTCTTCATTTTTACTTTTTCTCACTGATTTCACTTTAAAAGACATAAAATGACAAGTATCAATCATCAAAAGCCTGCATTACCTGATGAAGACATAGGCATTCAAATGTCAATTGAAAATGTCAATTTTTTTGAGAGATAGACACTGTCTCAAATTCACTTCAGCTGTCGTAGCATCAGTGCCAGGCTATGGCAGAAAAACTGAAATCATAGTAGGATATATGAAAGTAATTGACCTTTCTCCAGATCTGTGGCAATAGCAGATTAGAGTTTGTACTTCCAACAACCATAAAATCTAGTAACTAATCTCAGTGAAACAAACATAACTCCTTAATCACTGGTGAAAATAGCAATCACTTTGTATCCCAGTTGTCCAAGAGTTACCTTTAACAACAACTCAATAACTTCTGTATGAACAAGACCATGCACTGGCTCCCCGTTGATATGAGTAATCAGGTCTCCAGCTTTTAAACCTGCGTGGTAAGCCGCACCTCCTTCTTCCACGTTCTGAAAAACCGAGATGAAGAAAATGTACAGAAAGTTAACTCCCTTTAATCTTCATTCCTTCAAGAGTAGACTTTGTTTAATTAACTTTCTATAAAACTAGTTGGAAATGAAGAAACTTACTAAGTTATAGACAAGAAGAAAAATACATCCACCACCAACTACTTACTCAATCTTTATATTTAGATGGAGCTGGAATGGTTTCAAAGCTCACTGAAACACTGCTGCAACTGGTATTAAGTAAGCTTTGTAGAGCAGGGCAGTTTTCATGGATGGTAAGAAGGGGTGGAAAATTGCTCAGCATATCATGATTTACACAGTAATTGTCAACAAACAGATGTTACAGGTACCAAAAAAAAAAAGTGAATAAACCATTACAGTTTTCTGTGGTTCTATATTCTTTTAAAAAAAAAGTATTATCTTACCCAAACAATATGGTGCACAGTGTAGATATCGCTGTCACCTACGTACACCCTGATGGCTCGGATGGTGAAGCCATACTTTTTCCCTGAACTGTGAATTACAATCGGTTGATGAGGACTTGCAGAAGCAATTGATGAATCACGGCTGGGAGATGAATCTCGGGATGAAGAAAGATCAGATGATAGGGAATGAGGAGACATAGGACTTCCCAAAGGAGAAACACCAAACACATCTGTAAGAAAAGAATCTGCCTATTAGAGTACATTCTAAGCACATACAAAGTTTGCTTAATTTCGTAACACTTTTGTGTCAAAATATGTAATTTTCTTTGTATAAACATCCTCTTCTCCTCCCCTGGTGTGCATATTAGTGAATGAGAAGTTTAACCAACAACCAGATATTAGAACTGAATTTTTTTCCCTGTAGTGTAAACTGGATTTTTTTAATTCAAGGTCTACTTGCTAGATATAGACTGCTTTTTCCTTTCAGACAGGAAACACACGCATTGCTAACTTTGTAAGAACAATTTTCAGCCTTTTCCTAACAAACATTAATGAAAAGAAAAGCAGAGTTTGGTAGCAGATGTGACTGTGAGTACACTCAAAACCATACCCCAAATTACCACAGCTTAACAAATTGCTAGCTGTTTTCTTGGTTTCAGCTACATACAGATACAGATAAAGACTACTGCAATTAAACCACAGTATGTACTTGATACCTAGGACAGTAACTCAATTCTTGCACCAAGCCTCCATTTCTACATTCTGCTACATCACGTAAAACCACAGGAGTTTCTTGCAACAACAGTAGCAATTACAACTTCATTTTACTTTATTGTTTTAAATGCACTGTGTTTGTCCAAATGTGAATACAATTGTACTCATTTGGGAAGTTTGGACTTTAATTCTGAACCATGAAAAAGTAAAGCACCTTTGCTTCATGTGAAAACACTCAATACTGCTGTTATACTTCCTCTTACTTATAGCATTATTTCTGGTTCCAAATTTTGAGCACTTCATCTAAGTTAATGTAGTACATCTAGAAGCCTACATGCTATTTCTGTTCTTGTGATATTGCTCTCCTGCTTATCCACTTTTCTTATGGAGGACGAGAGAGAACGAGTCATCCCGAATGCGCTGCTGTAACAAACATCTATTATTGGAGTTATACACAGAGAGCCAGTTAAAACTTAAGCTACAACCCCGCCGTTGGATGGACCAAGGACTGAAGTCGCATGCTGCTGTCCATGCACACAGTCAAACAAAGTCACTGCTAAGTTACATTTCTGCCTGTCAGAGAAGGCCCCTTAACTGTAATGTGACCATTGTAGCTTGCTAACAAGATTGCAGCATCTAGTCATGCAAGTGAACAAGAGAAACAAAAATGTGCGACACAGAATACATTCTGGGCTCTCCAAAATCTTGCATTTGTGTCATAAACCATCGTAACATTGCATAAGTCAAACATTTTGACCAAAAGTATGTATCTCTACCTCCTGGGATCATGAGGGACAAAGCACTTGCAGAAAGAGACTTCGTGACTTTTCCAGAGATCTTCTTTTTCTCTGTGCTTTCCAATCGCTGACGAGCAATGTGAGATGCAGCTTCACCAGCTGTCTTTGAAGCATTATCTGCACTGTCCACAGTCTCACTTCTTCCATTGATTTGATCTAAGTGTTCTGAGAAACTGCCAACTGTACGAAGAAGGGATAAACACACTGAGGGAAAACTGGGGGTCAGGAAGGGGGAATGGTACAATTGTGGAATACAAATTTTTCTGTTAACAAATTCATAGAACTACATTACAGAAATCTAAGTAATTCTTCCAGACTTACAGAAGCATACAGTTTAACGGAATGTATTGAAGCAACAGGTTTATGTAGTCACTGACTAAAGTAAAATAAGACAAAAAAGCTGAAGCAAGTCTTCTCTCTCAATATGCAGCACTCACCTTACAGAGCTTGACCACACATTTATTTTTCATGTAAACTTCTTCTAAAGTAAACAAAAGGCTACAATCCTACATAAGTTGCTATCAGCCAAACAAATTTTCTAAAATAATTAAAATACTAAGTGTAATTTTTTAAAATTATTAACTTTTGCTTTTATTACATGGGTGGTTTTCTATCACAAGGAGAAAGATACCAAGCACCACTAAACTCAGTATTACAACCACGTTGGTCTTAGTCTATCATAGGTAACCCACTTCCACAAGTGTGGAAGAGAATAAGAATCACAGCCTTTCAAACAATGAAAATAAAGGCCTCATGTCAAGTGAACATCTTGCACAGGTTTTCATCAAAAACCTGTGCTTGTCACAGAAAATCTGTATGACCTTATCAACATGCACCATGGGTATGTCAGCTGTTTAAAGACAGAGCAACGATACCTAGTATTCCTTTAAGGTCACTGAATATCTTTTTGCTAATGGACCACAGAAAAATGAATTACTCTTAAGTGTAACTGATAAGTGAAAAAAGAGGATCACATGGTCTGAGTTACCACAGCAACTCCTGTGCTAATGCCAACACCATTACCTGGGGGTAGAGGGATAGTAAGCATGACTTGGGATACTGTACAATAAAGGTCAAGGTTTTAGATGAGGGAAGGAGATGGATGAGCCTGAGGAAATTTTTTTCTCCAGAAACAGAAAGAAGGAAGGAAGAAGAAAATGTGGACTACATGGGAAATTAGGGATATGGGAAAAGAAAGGTGTATCTTGAAAAATACTCAGCAAGGTACAAAAGAGAAATAAGCTGAAGACCAGTATATGTGTAGATAAAACACTAAGGTCCTGGAGTATACTGAAATGCATGCAAATCCTTGAGCAGGGTGAGGGATGCATAAAGCAAATGAAGTATTTAAGTAGGGAATGGTTTGCAACACTCCCTCCTAGATTTGTAATGACAAAAGTGAATTCCACAAGTCAAAGAAAACACTGCCAGTTCTGAAAGGTTTACATCATTGAGATGTATTAATTAAAAAACACACAAGTGTTGTAGCACCGCATGTTAGAAAATAGCAATATGGTAGATTCCATGATGACCAAAGATCACAAACTTCAGTGAGAAAAGATATAAACACAGTTCTTTAAGTGTTAAACACTCCTTTTCTTCACAAAAGAATTCTGCAAAGGCTCTGTGGTCAAGCCACCATTTTGATCATTTGCCTAGCAACCCTCGAGTCAGAAGAGCGACACCAAATGATGTAGTTTCTAAAAATGTTGAAACTTTCCCATGTTTTCATGAGATTTTATTAGCTCAAGCCTGAGCACAAACCATATCCCTGTTGGATGACTTTTTTTAAAAACAATTCTGATGAATACTACTGTAAAACAAAGAAGGTCTGTTACTGTTTCTCATGTAATCAGTCAAGAGACCCACTGTCAATTACCTGAGAGTGTGGAGCTGCTGATTGTACTTGCTGGAGTGGTTACTTCAGGTTCATCTTGCACTATTTCATCGTTCACAAATGCAGACTTTTCCTGGTCCTCCCGAGGTCCCACTGAGCTGGTGGAATCGTCCTGTACTCCTTCAGCTGATATAGACAACTTTGGAAGCAAACCTGAACTGCGTTGCTGCCGGCTACTCTCAGTCTCATCTGAGATGGATGTAGATACTTGTTGTCTGCATTAAAAACAAGCAAACTGTCATGCAGTTACTGAGATGAGGCGGCCTGCTACCTGGCAAGCAGGATGTAGACCCATTCCAGGACCTCCTCCTACTTACATTTCAGAATATTCTGAACTCCAGCTTATAGATTCCACAGAAGGCAATGTTACATTTTTTGTTTTGTCTCCTGCATCTTCCTTGTCTTCACCTTGTGTTTGAGTGACTCGATCTATACTACTAAAAACCTATTACAGACAAAGAAAACCCCAAAAATCAATTCATCACTGACATAAATTTGATACAAAAAAGATAAGCAGGATCTATGATTCTAAATGCTTATACAGTATTTCAGAGTGCAGAGTTCAAGCTTCCTGAACCTTTTCAAATTTTCAGGAGTTTGTGTTCTTAAAACGTTTGTGTTCCTATTTGCATTCTTGGCTCCTCACATATGAATACACAAATATAGCCTATTCTCATGAATTAATCAGTTTGTTCCTCATTTCACAGCGTTAACCAAGACAGTACAAACAAAATCCAAAGCCTTGGCCCTTCTCAGTCACAGGATTAATGTACACCTTGGATTAACTCACAACCATAAAGCCAAGCAAGATCAAAAATCCCTAATACCCAAGAAACTATCTTAGTATGTACCTGTCAGGTGGGGAAAGCAGAAAAAATAATCAGAATGTACTTGAATTCAAGAATAAATACATGCTTTATTAAAAATGAACTCTGATCACTGGAAGTCTGTTATTTGGTTAGCTGACAGCACAAAGTCTGAGAGATACACTCATAATGCATAATTGCATAATGTTACACAATGACATAACATTAACCAATCAATTACTGTGTAACAGAGCCTTCAGTAGGACAGATGTTCCCAGAACCACAGAACAACATTGAAAGGGACCACTGTAAGCCATGTTGTTCAATCCCTCTGCACAAGCAGGGTCACCTAGACCTGGTTGCTAAGGACCATGTTAAGAAGCTTTTGAAGATCTCCAAGGACGGGGACTCCACAGAGTAAAGAAGTGTTTCCTTGTCTTCAGACAGAACTTCCTGTCTCTCAATCTGTGTCCATTGCCTCTCATCTAAGAGAGGTATACTATACTACCTTTTAGACAGTCAGTTTCACCTTCAATTTAGAGCACTCAAATCACTCCTTCAAATCCACAATTCTCCTTGACCGAAACACATGCTAATCACCACCTTGTTTTTCTCCTTCAGCCTAATGCCAATAAATTAATAGGTACTATAGGATAACACTGTAATCTTTGTTATGATATCATCTGCAAGATACCCAGGACACAACTGGAGCAACATGAAAACAATGTACAGGAAAACCAGTGTAAAGACTATGTATTAGCATTTAACAGAACAGTTTCCCTAAATTTTCTGTTAAACCATCATGAATTTTCTACAGAAAACACTTTAATTTTTTATATAATTTTCCATTAGTATCTTAAAGATTTAAGAATTAACTTTCCTACAGAATCTTCCCATGTTTTCATTTACTGTTACTCATTTTATTCTTGCCCGATTTCTGTTAACTTCACTGTTTCTTGAAAAAACAATGCCCTATTAATCTCTTGTATATTTATAATTTCCAAACTCCGTTAAAGTTGAAAAATGAAAATGTTTATGCACACAATCCATTAGATTACAGTAATTTTTACTTACTTTTGAAAATCTGTGAGAACATGAGGAAAACTGTCTTATCTCCAAATTAAAATCTTCATCATTGGTATCATCTTCTTCTTCCGTTTCCATATGGTGATATTTCTCAGAACGAGCTACAGACAAGGGAAATAAAATATCTGAATTCATCAGGAAGAATGGATACAAAGCTTAAATATTATATCAAAGTCTAATTTTATTCTTAAGACTATTTCTGCTGAAATGTCAATCCACCAGTGAAACTGCAAGTTGCCAGTAATCCTGATAAAGGGGCTGTTAAGCAGTAACCAAGAGTCAAAGACAATGATTATTTAAAGACGGCATTCATCACTTTTTTCTTTAATACAATAAAACACCTACTGTCAAAGTAACTTGTGTCATCTTCAGACTCCAACTGTGGAATAAATTCTGCTTTCTGCCTCAGCAAACTATTCCAGTCAAGGTTCCTGAAGAACTGATGCTGCTTTACTTCATATGCACCACCTGGGGGAACCAGAGAAAAACACTGAGCAACCCATACCAAATCCTCTAGCATTAACTGAACTAAACCCCTGGCCAATAATGCAAACAATCATGGAAAGGCATTGTCACCACCGTACGCACGAACATCTACTACTTATTTCCATTTGAATATCCTAAACCTGTCTGAGATCCTCCCTGTCCCTGTTTTATTGTGGCTATTCTTTAACAGTGGTGGCACTGTTTTATTATTTTCCCCCTTCTAACATTTCTATTTTTTCTGGATATTTCTGTCAGCTACACATTAGTCAGAATCATCAGACGTAGTAGTAGTTACAAAAATATAAATATGTGCACTAGATGAGTAAGCACAAGTTATAAAATAATGAAGAATTATTCTTAATAGTTGCTCAGTATAAATACTATTGCTGACCTAGAGATCCTTTTGGTGTTTTATGGCAGTAATACACAATTCTATAGGAAGTATCTTATCATTTATCTTCTCATTGATTACTGCCTGCTGTAATGTGTGTTATAATGTGTGTTAAACAATTATACTAGTTTTAAGTTAAAAAACAATGGAATACTGGAAATTTTGTCCTGGAAAGATGGAAATGATGTCATTAATAAGCACATACATAATTCTAAAAACTGAACTAATAACCTGCAGCAGCAAAACCTGCTGCCAGGTTGAATGTATTTGGTTTATGTGTATTTGGTTTATGGTTTTGGTAGTGGGGGGGCTGCAGAAGTGGCTTCTAAGAGAAGCTGTCAGAAGGTTCCTCTACATCCAACAGAGCCAATGCCAGCCAGCTCCAAGATGGACCCACCACCAGCCAATCAGCATTATCTGGGATAATGTATTGAAGAAATACATTATTTCCATAATGTATGACAGGTATGTATTACTTAATATATACCTACTGCACAACAGCAGCCAGAAGAGTGGAATGAGAACAGATGAGATGAACAACCCTGCAGACATCAAGGTCAGTGCAGAAGGAAGGGCAGGAGGTGCTCCAGGTGCTGGAGCAAGATTCCTTTGCAGCCAGTGGTGAAGACCATGGTGAGGCAGCTGTGCCCCTGCAGCCCATCAAGGACCCTAAGGTGGAGCAGGTGGGTGCCCCTTTAAAGGAGACTGTGATTCCATGCAAAAGCTCTTGCTGGAACAGGCTCCTGACAGGACCTGTGGTCCTGTGGAGCTCACCCTGGAGCAACTTTGCCGGCAGGATTTGTGACCCAATGAGGAATTCATGCTGAAGCAGTCTTTTCCTGAAGGACTGCACCCCATGGAAGAGACCCACACTGGAACACGGGAAAAGCATTACAAGAAAGGAGCAGCAGAGACAGTAACCCCGTGTACTGTCTCCTAACCTGCTCAGAGGGAGAAGGAAATTACTCAGAGGAGTGAAGGTGAGCTTGGGTAGAAGTGAGGGGTGAAGGGAAGGTGGTTTTAGATTTGTTCCTATTGTTCATTATCCTACTCCATTGTTAATTAGCAATAAATTAAGTTCCCTGAGTTGAGTCAGCTTTGCTCATGAAAGTAACTCCCTTTCCTTATCTCGACCCATGAGCCTTTGGCATTATTTTCTCCTCCCATCGAGCTGAGGAGGGAAGGGACAGAGCAGCTTGGTGGGTACTTGGTGGGCAGCCACGGTCAACCCAGCATATTGATAAAGCTAGTCTACTCCTGAATATCAAGGCTAAGTACAGAGAGAGCCATAAAAAACCCATAAAACCTCCAGGATTGGTTTCTAAGTGAGTGCTAAGATTTCTAGGTTGGATTCTTTTCTGACTGCACCAGTGAAAAATTCACAGAAGCTAAATCTTCCCAAAGGAGACCAAAATCACATCTCATCATAAGTCACTAGCTAAGGAGTATTTCTCTGAGCTCAGTAATGGGATATTACATCAGAATTTTATAATTCTTGATTGGTATCAGATACTCCAAACCCAAAGAAGTATTTTTAATGTCATTTTCCTCCTTCAAAACTCTTCCTTCAACTTGCCTATGCCACTCAGGTCTCCTGAGCAAATAAACAATTACAATTTTCATGAAGTGTTATGCAGCTTGCTAATATGCAATAAATTGAAATTCATGATGGAACCTGGGATAAGCTGTGCTATTTTTCAGTGCCTACCCTAACCTGTCACTGCAGCTTCCATTTTTGTGAGCTGCTTCTAACACACAGAACCCACAACTTTCCTGAAGTTTCTAAACCCCAGGCTTGAAAGAAATGGCTGCCTCATTTCTTTCTTCAGACTGCCAACTCTTAAAAAGACCAAACGCTTTAGACATCAGTCCCTAAATGAGCACCACAGGTGCTCCATGTAGTGGCACTGACCATTTCAGTAGTTAAGCCAGACTCACTCTAGTCAATTCACTTTCTCAATAAGCTGTAGCAACAGAGATAGATTGCATTCCAATTCTGGCCCAGCCTCTCACAAGGTGACAGTCTTGAATTAACACCGTGTTTATCAGGAAAAAGAATCCTGGCAACGAACCAATGCTTGGAAAGAATATACTAAAGACAAGGGAATAAAACTAGTTGTGGATTTTCATTTTGTCTTTGGCAGTGGTGCCCTCTGCAGAAGAGGAAGGTAGCATGGGGAGAACATACTGAGGCATGACACCTTCCTCACTCTTAATTTGTTCATCATGGGGCAAGAGACCGCAATAAACCTTGCTGGATGCCATTTGCTCTAGATCATCAGTTTCAGAGAAGTCAAAGGGTTGTTCACACAGGTCCCAGACATTCAGGAAGGGACATGCAGTTCAATAATCTCAGTCACATCACCACGTCCCAAAGGAAGCCAAAGGACGACATGTCATTTGGGACCAAGTCAATAATACTCAGGGTCTGGATTGTACTCACATTTCCCTCAAGCAGCTGTGATAAGGCCAGTTATGAAATGATTCCTAAAGCTTCTTTTTAAATGAGGTCTAAAAATATGTAACACAGTCTGACCACTGGACTCAGTTTTGCAAGCAATTTTGCAAGTACTCTCATGCTGACTCAACCTGCCACTTGGTTTCCTTAGTATCCCCAATGTATTTATATTGATGGCATACAGTGTTCATCGTAAATTATACTGCAAAGTATACCTTTCTGTTTGGGCTCTTTTATGTAGGAGGCCTTTTTCTGTTGTGTTTACCTAGTGCTTTGCCCAGTAGGATGACAGTCACTGACTTGGGTTCCCAAACATCATCCCTTAAAAATCATGTGCAATATTATTCCTTACTGCTTCTCACAGAAACTCCCAAATAAGTGCTGCTCTGTCAAGTAAAAAAATAAACTGTATTACATAAACATACAGCTCTTTCATTAGCCTATGCAGTCGCACTAGTCCTAATACTTTCTTAATGTTTACATTTGGGTTTCAATTTTTTTTCATACAAGGTATTAGTGCTTGATGAATGAGAATGACAATAATTTCTGAATAACTAGTTTGAGTGCTCATCACTCATCCTAAAACCTGGAGGAACTGATTTGCCAGGTAAGATACTTGTGAAAAAGGAAGCCTTCTCTATTTCTGTGTTTAGTTATTTAACACTGTATTAATGAAGAAACTGCATCCAATGGCTGCTTTGAAAAATCTGTTATACTTATCAACTTAAGAGTAAATGCAAATGAGAGCATGTAAAGTCTCAAAAAACCCAAAAAAAACCAAAAAAAGAGAACAGTTATCATCCTGTTCAGCTCATATTACCAGTCTGAATCTATAAAATACCATTGGTTAGAATAGAATGTTGTCATACAGCTTGTTCTGACAGAAGTTTCCCAAGTAAAACAAACAGATGAAAAAAAGCTCCCAATGCTGAATACAGAAGCTATTTATAGAACATTAACAATTTAAAATTAGTGCCTCCTAACCTGTTCCCAGTCTTTCCAAAGGATTCTGCCTGAGCAGCAGGGTAATCAGATCCTGGGCATCCGGAGGTGGTGCTTCATCCTTTTCAGGCCAGTTGATTTCATCTAAAAAACCCCAGAAAGTTGTTTGTTATTACTTAAGTCTGATCCCAAAATTCAGCACAAACTGTGTGAAAGCTCTCATCATCACCTAGCAGCAAAGCAGAGTTAAGGCAACTTTTTGTGTTAGATACCAATTACTTCTACTTTTATACTCTCTATACAACTCTATAAACATATTATGTTCCAATTTTCCTTATAAGTATTCTTTACCCCAAAGCAGTGTTTAGCAACAGAAAAGAAAAATGCTTGGCTCATGGAAAACTATTTCAAAATATTAGCACAACTTGTACAGTCTTCTCCCTGCACCCTCAACCATGGTTTAAATTATAGTCATGTTCTATGGAAACTATTGTTAAGATGGACACAGCTGACTTGACCCAGCAGTTGCTGCTCATATCTGTATTCCTTCTATGGAATGCTGGGAGATTCACTGAAATCATTACTCCCATGATTAAGGTCCAGGTACCACTCTGTGACAATGGACCTTTTCTTCAAAAGTCTTATACTTCTAAGGAAAAACACCTTACTCTAGTGACTCTTATACTATCATGGCTTTTGCACTTCATGGCAAGCTGGACCTAAATCCTGCAATCAAGACAAGATACCCTGCACATGAACATGAACTTACTAAAAGCCTACACAGCAAGTTTTGTTTGGCTTTCAGCAAAAGATGCCTCCACAAATGCAATATATTGCAGGTTTTAGACAAAAGTCTGCAGAACTTTCTTGGAGGGTATAAGGATTTTGGCAACAGAGAAACAGAACATTAGGAGTTCTGGAAATACAGAAGGCTGTTAAGGATTTTGCTGTCATTATATGATCTAGACTTCTCCTTCAAAATAATCATAACTGGAGAAAAAAATCATCAGAAGCTACATACAAGTTTAACCTTTGTATTTCAGAGTTTTAAGGAAAAGTACTGAAATAAACAGGCATGAAACGTAATCTGTTTCTGGAGCAATATTTTCAACTCCTATCACTTTTGGCATGTAAGTTTACACTGAGGCCTCCCACAGTTTTCCTGGAGGGAGAAAACTTGGAGGCAGGAAAGACAACCTACAAAGAAGGCAGTGGCAAGACTTACAAATAGAATTTCAAGTAGAATGTAAATTTTGCCCCCAATAACTGGAATAGAAGTCTAGGCTACAGCTTGGGTTCTTTAACACAGCTTTTACAGTTAAATACAAAGGGATCATTTATTTTAGCACAGGAAACTTATCCAACAAGAGTTCTCTGAGAGACACTAAGAATTATTTCAGTAAGTAAGAATACCTAAAATAAAGGGAAAAATGATAAGTCAACATCAAAACAAGAAACTAAGCTGACCAACAGCTTTGGAGAGTGAATGGAAATAGATCAGGTTAACAAATACACTTCAACAAATAATTTCTACAAGATAAATGGATGCATTCAAACAGATAAAGTTATTTACATAAGCATCAGCTAGATTGTAACACGTATGTTTTACAAAATGTAAAATTAATGCCACAAGCAAAATAAAAGTCTGAAGTGCAAATTTTGTCATTAATTTTAAAACTATTTCCTCCCCTTTTCCAAGTCAGCAGGCATAAGGTGCCCATGTCTGGAAATACAATAAAAATATGAGTTATTTCCATGTTTCCTGCCTACAGCTTCCACTGCACTTTAAATCTGATTTGGGAAATAAAGCCTGCACATGTATTGCAGCCACAAGGCATTCAGAATAAAGACATAATTTGCTCCTTGTGTTAATTAAACAGTTAATTCTTTTTGCCACTCAGGCCTCAGCATATCACAATTTATAACATTATTATAAATCCACAAACAGCTAGGATGTTGTATAAAGGGGTCACAAGCACTTCAATATAGTTTACAAACAAGCCTGGCTTTCATCTTGGACAGAGGAAAGCAAGATGAGTATAAAAGGGGATTTGTCGCATTCTCAGAGAATAAGGAAGCAGAGGTGCATTCTTAGCTTCTGGACATTTTAAACAGATCATAAAACAGACAGAGAAATAGTAGCAGAGGTGTCATTTTGTTAAACTTGTGTCATAAATAGAGAACCTCTAAATCTATGCATCTGGGAAATTCATGGAAACAGCAGATAGGATAGTGAACAAGTCTGTTTAATTATCATTCAGTTTTGTCACAAGCCATATAACACTTAGGGTCAGTTTGCAGTTAAGATCTTAAATGTTACTGAATTTTAAATGGAAGAAGAACAGCTGCTACAGAAATAACAATACACTACAACAATCACCAATGAAATCATTAACAATCTGTGAATTGAGTTTGTTTCCTTCTCTTTCTCATTATTTATTATTTGGGAGACATTTGTTTTAGGGTTTTATTACATATGTGTTAATTTCTTCATTGTGCCATGAGGCGTTTTCCCATTTATGCAAATTTATTTCAACTGTTTCTTCTCTGGTATAATTTATTTACTAAAAACTGAAATCACTATTGCCATAGTAGCACGAATTTTTTACTGATACTGCTTTTCTTTTCCTAACAGTGCAGCTTAACCATCATGCTATATATCACTGAATTCCTGTACTTAGAAAAAATATATAATAAGTTCAGCTTTTAATCCATATCTATTCTTACTACTTTGATAGCAAATTGTGTTTTACAATATTACAATAATGGTGGGGTGTTTGAGCAAAACTAGCCTGAAAACCTGGTCTATCAGTAAAGATGTAAATACATTTACTATTTACAGAAATTGAAATTTTTTTTCTTTTTGTCATCATCCTCACCACTGATTACTTGTCCAAATAGCTCTTCTGGTGTATCTCCAAAGAATGGCACACATCCAACAAGAAATTCATAAAGGATAATTCCCATAGCCCACCAGTCCACTGGTTTTCCATAACCCTGTCTCAGTATCACTTCAGGAGCTATGTATTCAGGTGTACCACAGACCTAAAAGAAAGAAAATAAGCATAATGGTAAAATGAGTCTAACTGAGCTATGTCACATAATTTATACTACTTGAAATATAAATTAATATGGAAATGTGGAATTCTGTAAGATTTAGTCTGCTACGATTGCATAACAGCTAATGCTTTTAGAACAACTTACCTACATTAAGAGGCATCATAATCAACATTTGTGTATCTGTTATGCAAAGAACACTCTGCTTTGTAGATGGGAGCCCATTATAGCAAGTATTTTAATTAACTTTTAACATATCCTTATCTTTACATGGAAGTTGTGGTGGTTTTATCTTACAGAACTTTTAGTGAACAGATTGTGAGCAATGGTAATGAGGCATGCTTAAAGGGAAATGGGCCATAGCACCAATTTTAGCATCCTTGGTTCTACAATGCATAATGAACTCCGCAAGTGCTCTGCTGAGACGTTTGAATTCCTTATAAAAACAGTTTTCCATTTGTCTCTCTCACAGATTCAGCTGCACACAATTAGGTTGTTCATCTTACTAACAGATCCTAATGTAGAAAGAAAAAGCCTAGAACAATCTGCATGGCATCAGTAAAAATAACTGACACTCTCAACTGGAAAATCAGAACAGAAATAACAGTGGTTTATTTGGTATTATGGCACATTCTGCTGGCAAAACACTATTTCATGTGAATATTCAATGTAGAAATAAAAATGCGGTTTCTTACTTGTTTGTCAAGGAATTCTCTGGCATCCTTCTCAATATGACCCTCATAGAGATTGGTAGTCAAACTCATTAGCCCCACTTTTGACAGGCCAAAGTCTGTAAGCTTTATATGGCCCATGGATGTTACTAATAAACTGAAAAATAGGAAGATTTGAAGTTATAGTGACATAATTCAACATTATGTGCTTTTAAATGCTATTACTGCTATGATACCTAAAAAAAAATGTTTCAATAGCACTGTTAAAGTATAAACATGGCTTAACTACATACAAAATAAATATGTTAAAAATCTCAGTCTTAGTTTTGTTACTATTATTATCAGCAGTAAACAAACTTTTTATGTGTTATTGAACTACACAAGTCTTGAGAGCTGAACGCTTCAAGCTTTGAAGAAAGTTATCATCCGGAAGACCTAAAATAGGTCGCTTTAAAGTGATGTGAGCATTTTTGGTCTGGTACGAGGTGGGTCATGCATTTGAAAAAACTCTCAGATATTAAGTTAGTAACTAACACTTCACTGTCCTAAGGTATCATGCTATGAAGGTATTGTCAGTTACTCTGATTCTTTTTCTTTTTTAATCTGGAACAGGAAGAAGACTAATTGAGTTTCAACAGCCATACTTTGTACTTCAGCTACTTACTGTAATGTTAATTTGTATGTATAGGAGCTATACTGTGCTCTTAAATATTCAAAGTAAAAAACCCAAACCTCTCAAAAACCAAAATTGCCCCTGAAAATCATGCAACAAGAAATATTTCTCAATTTCTTGAATTTTGTTTTCATATATGCAGATAGCTGCAAGTTAATGATATTTTGTATTAAACAGTGGTTTAACCATACTTTGAAAAAACCTTTCTTTAGTAACCAAATGCATTCCCCTCCATTTCAAACAGAAAATATTTTCTTTAGCTACTCTGATAGCCCCTTCCATCTTAGACACAGGAAATTCTTTATTAGCTCTTTTGGAAAAAATACATTTTCTGTAACTGCAAGTACTGTGCAAGAATTGTGAATCTACATATCATTTACTGGGGGGGACCCCAAAAATATTCAAAGCAAGTTTAAACCTTTCATATTTTATCTACCAAATTCAAAGTCCTCTTTCACTTGTATTCCATACACATACTTGTCTGGTTTCAAATCCCTATGTACAATTCCATAATTATGAAGGTATTCCAAGGCCAGAACAGTCTCTGCAAAGTACATCCTTGCCATGTCTACAGGTAAGGGACCCATATTCTTCATCAAAGTAGCACAGTCTCCACCTGTGGAAACAGGGCAAATGTTCCAGATACATATGATACTACAAAGTATCAGTATAAACCATATATGATGCAGAAAGGGATCCAAACAACAGTCATAAATGTTTATTTTCTAATCAGATGATTCTACTGAACATATGACCTCACCAACTACTGTACTGGAAACACAGTGTAAAACTGGGAGAGAGCAGTACACAGAATTATCTAGAAATCAATAAAGAACCTGCTGCTGTCTAAATGGGAAAAAAAAATGTCAGTGGCAGAGAATACCACACAACCCTACATTTCTGTCCACTGTTCTTCTTCAGCATCACCATTGTCTCCTCTTTCCTATTTCTTAGTAAAAATAACTATTAAAAATACCCGCACATGTGCTAATGAAAATTTGAACCCCGGAAAAAATCAAACATTTCCACATGAAATTTGAATGATAGCACACTTCTGATTACAGTCTATAAGGAACTTACTCTAAGAGCAGTTATTTCCCATTATAGCTGGAGCACAAGTGTTTTACAAGCTGTTTAGTGGAGATAACGACTGGGGGGAAAAAAACCCCTGCAAACAAACACCTTGCTGTTGGATCTAGATCCTAAATCTGAACTGCTAGAATACAGAGGACACATGGGAGGGCTTTCTAATACAAGTACTGCATGGGTTATTTTTCTTTCTTGGTGTAAGAAAACTCTCTTCCTCCTCTGTAAAACAGGTAAGACGTTTTACCTTCCACATATTCCATGACCATGCATAAATGACGTCTTGTTTCAAAGGAGCAATACATGCTGACAACAAATGGATTTTCTGCAAATGTCAGGATATCACGCTCGACAAAGGCCTGTTGGATCTGGTTTCGGAGGATGAGATTCTGCTTATTAATTTTCTTCATGGCAAATCTTTGTCTGGTTTCTTTGTGTCTCACAAAATAAACCGCACTAAAAAGTTCAAATGGGAGAGACAAATAAAAAAAAAAATTTCAAAATAGATTTTTAACTAGAAAATAATATTTTTTTTAAAATGATATATATATTATATAAAAGACTTGAATTAAGTCAGTAGTTGATTTTCACATTAAAGAATGGTTACAAATCTCATTTTGCTTCATAACTGGGATGAATCTCAGTCAAAAAAAATTAATATGCAAACTAAAACCATGCAACTCTCCTCCACTTTCCTCTCGCTCTCCCAAATAAACAACAGATACAACAGCAAATGCTCTCAGCTCAGGCAGATTTTGGGCATCCCCATTACCAAAGGATCATACACAAAACTCAGCTATGGCACAGTGTTACAAATTATTGTGACAAATGCTTATTCTGTAGGTCTGCTGTAAGGTAAATATGACTCAGTCCTGGGGATTTTAAAACATGACACAGGCTCTTTATGAAGGTTGCTCAGAAGTTGCTTGATGGGGTGGCTCCCTCATCACAAGGTGCAAAAACCTCCGTTCTTTTTTCAGTCCCTGACATCAGCACTGATCTTTATCAAAGGCAGGTCACCATTAGGTAACTTGAAAAAAAGATCAGTGCATTAACCACATGGTAATGTGGGACTATGATGTAACTTGACAAGCAGAATTTCCACTGGCCTGCTGGGTATAGCGTCCTGTGAGTATGGTTAGATAAGGTAAAGGTAGCAACGGAAGCAAAGGGAAAGAAGACCACCTGGGCAAATCTGTCTTTCAAAGCTAAGGAGAAGGAATCACCCTGCTGTGAAACACTGACACAGGACATTACAGTTGCATTTCTCAAAATCCCTTGAGGAAAATCCTAAAAATGTTTGCCCTGCTTGCAATCTACTTTGTAGCATTTAATGCTCATACCATCTCCAGAACATAATTACCACAGTAGTTAAGAGTTTATGGAAAGGACGGACTCAAAAAAGAAAATGGGTGGGGGAGGGAGAGGGGAGGGCATGTGGAAATAGGATTCAATTATGGAGGTTTTAAATCCAATTTATTGTCCCCATGAGGTCCAATTATCAGCATACAATTACTTACACACAAAAAGCAACTCTTGCCTTACTATTTCAGTGAAGATCTTCCCAGGAGCAGAGAAGATAAGAAGCAGGTAAAAGACACTACACAATTATGAAAGTAGGTGAAAACCCCCTTGGACAAAATCCAAGACAAATCTGACCGTTCATGCCTCCTACTAAGTCCCACTCCCTTCTGCCCCTCCCAAACTGGAATACAGACTGAGCTGAAATTCAGCTCCAATAGCTCTCCCTGCTAGCCTCATGCCTTTTGTCCTGCACCTCTTCCTACTGCTCCCCTCATATTCACTTCTCTCTCCACCCCTTCATTACAACTCTTTCCCTTATGTTTTAGTTTTCCTCTCAGCTGTCTTTCAGCCTTAGCTTCTTAATCTCCTGTAATTTCATATTTTCTTTTTCCTGTTTCAGTCCCCCTTTGCACTCCTGGAATGTAGAAGAGTAATGCCTGAAACCTCAGTCCATTAAAAAAACCCCTGGTTATATGAATGAACTGAGGACTCGGCACACAGATATTTCTCAAGAGTTTTAGACTGGACAGTGTGCCAAGATGTACTTCTGAGAGGCAGATAGTACCAGAGCATATTATTACAGATTCTTAATAAATCCTCACTGCAGATCAGGTGCATCTGTAAGATCATTACTACCATATTTAAAAAGGATTAATCATTAAGCTTCAAAGACTCTTTAGCCCAGTAACTATCTGGGACACACTGGCTAGATTTTTCCAGCTGTCTAAACTGCATTCTCCAGTCTTACAGTCACAAGCAGACAACTGTATGACTTTCCTCTGGGATTCTGATATTCCTCAGAAAAACACTGTTCATTTCAAGTGTACCAGATTCACAAGACAACTGCAACGCAATAGTCTTCCTCATTCTTACATATGTATACACTGTTTATGCTACAAAAAGTGCTTTTAAATGGTCTTTAACATAGAAAAATGTCTAAAATCCTCACATCCTCCCATCACAGTAACCCCAGCAAACAGCATTTATACTTTATGAAGAAAACTATGCCCCAGAGAGCAGCATGTTTATCATTAAATGTTGCTTGTGACCTTCAGTATTATTCAGATATTATAAAGATAATATCAAATTTAAGGAATCTTTGACACAAAAGGAGTGTAAAACCCAGATTGCCCTGTTGATCCATTCAGTGACAGTGGCATCCTCTGTCTGCCTTCAAAGCCTCCACTAGAGTGGTAGTGTTGCAGTACCCCAATGGTTTCAAATGAAGAATTTGCTTTCCTTTCTCCCCCCAGCTTTCTGTTTTCATAACATGGTGACAAGAATTTCTAAAACATCCCCTAATTTCACTGTGCAAATTTCAACAGGTATGCAAGTGCTCTATATTCTACTGATGCTGTAGTTCAACACAGCAAAAAAAGTTTACTTTTAAGAGAAATAAGAACATTCATCAACTTCAGCACTGTTCAAACATTATCTTATTTCACTTCCAAAATAAATCTCAGCTTGAGAAAGTATCTCCATAATACCTCCAGCTAGGCACAATTATCAAACACTGTGCACAAGTGTTAAGATGAAAAAAAAAAGCTAAAATATTTAACTGGTTTCCTGAATTAGTCCAAATTAAATATTATGCAAACAATCACTCCAGTCTTACAGCCGTGACTTCTGTTTTTTCTCTAAATTGAAAATCTTTAATTACTGAAAAAAGTCAGACAGGCTTCAGGTCTATTTTACAGCTCTTCAGTAACTTCAACTTTTAGAGCCATTTTACAATCCATTCTACGTTCAATGCTTAGGGCTAATATAGCCATATTGCTTGCTTTTACCCTATTTTCTAATCTATCAAAGGCCTTTGAACTCTTGTGGAGACACAGGTTCTGTACTCATTGCTTAAAAATTTCCCCTGCTGATCAGGTAAAATTCATTTTCACAGGCAATTTCCTGGGAAGAGACTGCTAAATACTGTATGAGCTCAGAATTATGTCTGACATTGCCTCCAGTGAAGACAAGCTATTTTGTGAGGCTGTGATTCATGTTGCAGCAATATGCTGAAGTTTACAGATAGTTATTTAAGATCAGAATTTAAAAGCAGCACTGCACCACACCGTAGCTAGGCAGTGTCCATGACCAGATCAAAGTTATCTGGGGGTAAGAGGAAAGGTTATCTGAAGCACTGCAGCAGTCCTGATGTAAGCAGCCAGTGCTTCTGAGCTCTGGGACAATCTTGGACAATATCAGACTTAACCCAGTCTGCCCAGAAAGACATGAGAAGCTGGCCACATGATGAAGAGAACATGATGGCTTTGATCCTTCTTTCACAACTCGTACTGGTCCTAGTTGTTCTAGTATGTCATCAGTTTTGAAAAATTAAACTACCCTTTCATACATAACACCAGAAATGCCTTCTATCTTCATGGAAGCTAGTAAATAGTAAGCACAGATTCAAAGTGATGAAACTGCCCTCCAAAATTCTGATAGGTAAACTGTCTGGTGCTACTTAAGTGAACCTACAAAGCCACAGATCCCTCTCTCCCCTTCCACTTCTGAACTGGTGGCTGCTAGGCATGATGAATTAACCTGAATGATGGAGTTTTATTCTACAGCTGGGTAACTTCCTTAGTCCCATTCCCACTACAGTACTATCAACAGAGTAGAGAAGGGACACGAATACTCACAGGTTAGGTGCAGCAGCTGCTCACGATAACACTGCTTCCAAATATTTAAATTTATCAAGCAACACCATTAGCCACTATGTCATGTACATATTGACATTGCCATCCCTGTGGAAGTAAAAGCATTCCAGGCAGGACGAAAAGTGCTATCATGCATTTGGTTTAAGCAGATACATTTATATATTGGTGAAGACATCTTGAACTAACATAACTCACTTCCCTGGGATCAAGTGTAATCTTTATTTTGTTGAACTGTTTCAGGAAACCAGACTGATATTAACTTGAGATGGACTACTACTACTACCTCTTGCAAGTTGGAATATGGAAAAATGTTGCTGTGATTGCATAAAAAGTTTAAAATTTGGGAAGTATGAAAAGTTTTGACTGGCTGAAAAAAGTTATAGACAGCTTGTGAAACCATTAATGACTTGGCCAGAATCCTACATGTTTACTGATTCACAGCTTGTTTAACTTCTTGTATATTCCTAGCCATTCCCAAAAGCCTCATCTATGACACCTCATCTAATTTAACTAATTACATTCATTTAATTGAACTACAAATGAGTTTACCCAATCAATTAAAAGCAGAGAACTGCTAAGATATTTACTCAAACCTTCACAAAACCAATAGTTTACATTTAAACTCATCAAGTTTAGCACATCTGACAAATCTCTGCTACAGCGTGGCAAGACCAACAAATGTCAAGCAGTCAAAACTTTCTGTTTCACTAATAAAGGCAAAAACACCACAGCAAAATAAAAGAATGGATGGGGTTTTCTTTAACTGATTCAGAATTAAACCCTCCATTATAGCCTCAAAATAAGTAAAATATTACTACAGAATACTAAATCTTTAATAAGTCAGAGCACAAAGCATGCGCAATGACACTTTTTGAGAATAAAACAATGAAGCATAGGTAGAATTCATACATCTTTAGATGATTTCAAAAAATTAGTGGCCTGGAAAAAGACAGGAGGGAAAAAATAATCCTTGTAGCATAACAACAGTAACTTTTACTTCAGCTTTTTATATTTGTAAATGAACTGCAAGAAATTCCTTTAGGACAATTTACTGCTTTATATTCACATGAAACAGATATCATTCGTTTATTACACTACATGTTGTAGATGGGTTAGAGAGCATTTAGGTTATCTTGATGTGCTTCCCTTTAAACTTGACTATAACTTTTGGGTAAATTAACTATCAACTGTATTGGTGCCAACAGAAAAAAGAAAAACTCTATTAATAAAGATTAAAAAATGGTCTGTTGATTTTACAGTCTGTCCCACTTGTCTGATATACCATGATGGAGATTTTCAAGGACATAGGTAGTTTTGAAAAAGTGGTATCCTAGAGAATTTAGCAACACAAGCCTCCTCAACTTACAATATTCAATAGGTGCTAAAATAATTTTTAAAAGTGAGTAAATGCTTTTAGAAGTTTATTGTCTCACATTTCACTGCGTTTCTTTCCCTCTATGGGAATTGTAAGGGGCTGTTTGTTTTCTTGTTCTTGATTTTTCTTCTAAGAAAGATCCAAATCAACAAAATCTACCTTCGTTATTACTTCCTTAAGAACAGAAGTAATAGCACTCTACTAAACTGATGAGCTTTTCAATTTCCACTAATATTATCACACATATTATAACTTGCCAGCCAACCTGTTTTTAAAGACAATGATTCATGAACAAACTGAACACACTCCAAGGTATTCATTCTCTATCAGCTCTCCTTTTCTTCTTATATTTATCAGAGTTTCATCCAAGATTACATTGACAATTTCACTTATTATTGGCTTTCAAAAGGTATTTTTTAAGTGTTGATTTTCCCAGCCACAAACATGAGGAAAAAAAAAAGTCATGTGTGTCATAAAAGGCCATGGCTTTTCATCCATTCTTTTCCAGCTTTTCAGATCCTTACTTGTCTCTGGTTTCAGTTGTCTCCAGTCTGTATTTCTTAATGGCTCATTGAGGCTCATTCTGACTGTAAAACCCATGGAGCACGAGCAACAGGTCTACTGAACTTCTGACTGCAGGTTTCAGGCCTCACATTGCTGACTACAGTATGCCCTTCTGCAGCTGGTCCCTCTTCCACCCACCCCTCAGCAAATAAAAACTGCTGGGAACCTGGGCAGGTTCAGTGACTCTTGACACCCCCTTCTCCAATGGGTGCCCACCCCACACAGTTCTTACTATCCTCCAGTAAGACAGAGATGAAAGGACTAATGGAGGGGACTTAGCATTTGCCAAGGGAAGGAGAAAGGGGTGCAGTCAGGGGGGTGGGCAGCATCTACTGCTAACTGCTGAAAGGCTTTTGAGTAGTGAGGCAATTGGGAGAAGGTGATATAAAGTAAGCTACAAGTTTGCCTATGGAGAAATATTGAGAAAATTAGACAGAGGTTGACTAGTGAGAAGTTGCATTTGAATATTTACACAACTTAAATCAAATTATGCTTTTTCCTTCAGGATTTTTGCTGAGCTAGGTAAACACATCTGGATATAAGTAGCCTTCACACAAGTTACCATAATCAACAGTACTGAATGCCTCCCATTCCAGAACTCAGAGTTACCTTTAACTAAATATCATCAGAGAGAGACAAATCAGCCTCAGGCATTAAACAGACACAGAAAACTCCAGAGGGTACATTGCAGGTGCTCCTTCACTTATGTTCAAGATTTCTTCAAAGAGTGCTCAGTCCTATCAGGTCACTACTGCTTCCTACCTCAAGCAGAGGTGGCACAGAGCAGGGTCAGTCTAATGGGGTCTTTGCTGGAGAGCAGCACAGCCCTCCTCCACTGCCAAGCTCTGAGTCTCATCTGGTTGTTGGCTCTTCATCTCAAGATGGAAACCTCTCTTTTTTGAAACAATACACATCCCTTCTATTCCTGCAGATTACAGAGACCAACAGTTCCTGTCTTGATACATTTCAATGTAGAGGAGGAATCAAACAAGGCTCTAACAGGTAGCACTGGATCAGAAGATGTGACTGAAGACAGACACCAGCACTGCACAGTACTTCCCACATATCTGGTATTCAGATAACATTTGGTGTTCATTTAAGGCCCAGGTTACCCAAGTGTTCTCTTAACCTTGTGGGATATCTCCAGATGACTTACTTTCAACTTACACTGGGCAGTAAGTTGTGCAATTTCCAAGCAACGAGAAACTAATAAAGTAATAGCAATTCATTAGAAGCTAATTGGTTAAAATTTAGGAATTAGAAGAGCATCCACGGAGAAGTAATAAAACACTGCTTCCCTACTTCAGGAAATTTATTTCTATTTCAACAATATTTTTAGGTCAAGTAAGCACTCATTTTTATCAATCCATCTCCCTATAAATGAAATTTTATTCTGTCTCATATCTGCATAAACACCGGCTCTTTCCCATATTATAAAAGTGACTTTAAATTCGCCTTTTCATTTATTCAGATTTTATCTTTAGCAGGATATCCACTTCTGAAAAATTTAATATTCAGTGAATATTAAA
Organism: Pyrocephalus nanus; assembly: GCA_038380795.1. Lineage (NCBI taxonomy): Eukaryota > Metazoa > Chordata > Aves > Passeriformes > Tyrannidae > Pyrocephalus > Pyrocephalus nanus. Next base: position 23,222,037 of record CM076263.1, read on the forward strand.
TGATTTTTGTGATTTAATATTCAGTACCTTAATTTACCGCAGCACAGAGCAATTAATTATTGCCCAGCAACTTTTCAAAAACTCGTAAACTCAAATATTAGTAACAAAACAGGAAAGCAAAATGAAAAGTGCTGCAATGCAAACTCACTCTCACGCAAAGATCCCTGAAATAAGAAATAATGGAAAGTTAAGCAAAACTAAAATGCAAAAGACTTGTAGCACTCAGGGATTACTCACCCATAAGCTCCATTACTAATCAGTTTAATTGTTTCAAAATCACTTTCCCGAGGTTTCCTCTGCAGCTTCAGTGAGGTATTAGAGCTCTTCAAAGGAAGAGACAAGAAAAACCAAAGTTAATACAGTACTTTTTTTCAAAATCAGGTGAGAAAACCCAACCAAACAAAAAAACCCAATCATCACCAGGTAAAAGCTCTGGTCAGACAGTCACACAGTCAGCCCAGAGAGGGACCAAGGGACTCGTGAAGCAAAGCTGCTTTTTCATCAAACAGCTATCTGCTACATCACAGCAAACTGTCCACCTATCTACATGCGAAGGTTACAGCCATGAGGGTTTCTGGCAAAGTAGTTACTGGCAATTCATATCTGGAGTTATGGACTCATGTGAATCCCTCAAGGCTCTCATTGGCCATTGCCTTCCCATTTTAGTATTATGGCCTGGTAGTATCAAACTGCTGATGAGCTCCTGTTCATTCAAATGAACTTCTGCACTTTTCAAACTAATGTTAGGGTAGAGTGTGCTGTAACTTAGGATAGACTGTGAAAAGGGACAAAACGAAAGAGAAAAATATGGAAGATAAAAATGCATTAATTCTACCTTTAGAGAATCACTTTCATCTACTTGTCAGAACTTTTTAAAAATTCAGTTGTCCTGAGTACGGCAAAACCTTTCTTCTAGTTTTAATTTTTAATTAATCTTCAAGATGTGTGAATTAGAATTGGGGTGCAGGGAGGAAAGATGAAGGCACAGGACTCCAAAATCAACATTCCAAATCCACAATATAGTTTTCAAATGTTTTCCAAACCTCCAAGAAGTTCCATGACCCCTATCCAAGCAGCTTGGTAATAGTTAGAAGTTGAAAGTAGAGCTGGTTGCAACATTTTCAATTAAATGCTTGCTAAAGAAAATTCAGTGCAAGATCAGGAGGTGACAGAGAAGACTTACTAAACTGTTTAGTCCACTTGCGTGCCAGTATAGGATTCTTCCTAATTGCATATTTAATTTAATTGTGAACAGTCCTGTATTTGAAAGTTATGCTTCCTGTATTTGAAAGCTACACTTTCCATGTGTGTTTATTCCACAGCTACATTTTGAGATACTTCCAAATATCCTCTATTTTTCTGTACTAATTTCATCATCTCCCTTACCTACATTCCTTCATTACACTACATTATCCTTCCCATATTTCTTCAGCATTTGCTCAACGCAAACTTTATGATTTCAATTTCTTAGTTAACGCACTTTAGATTCTGTTAAGCACTTCAGCACTTCCTTTTAGCCTTCTAGTTATTCTGCCTGTCTTTTCTCCAGTTTGCCAGCATCCTTCCACTAAATACTGCTTGGGTGTAATACAGTATTTTAAATGCATGACATGTACCAGAGAATGATGTCTTTTCTGTAACATACCAGAACCAGTTTAACAGATAGCCCATGCCTGCTAACATGTAAATACATGTAAAGTACCACTGAATTACCCGCACCTCTCTTCAAACTGCACTTGCTTTCTCTATCCACTTGAACTGAAAATCAACCCATAAATTGTTAGAACTTCATCTACTCTGTTGACTAAAATCCAAGGTATAAGAACCAACTTTTAAAAATGAGAATTTAGAATAAGAGCATTTAAGCCCATATTATTCACCACAATCAACTCGTCCAACTCATTTTTGGTTTGCCATCCTGAGCAAACATCTGACAAAATATTACTGTAACATACCCATTACTGCAGGCAAATATTTCCAAACACAGATTCAGAAGAATGATGCACAACCTTCCAGACTGTAAACTAACTTTCTGAATCTAGCCTATTTGCTAACTTACTCATTTCTTCCTTGTCTCTGCAGAGGATCTGTTCAGAGTCTCTCACTTTGATCATTAGCTGCCTCTGTGAATGGACTGTTATAAAATGTCTTTAAAATACTTTGTTTTATTAAACATTTTACAAGAACTTCTAGAAGCAAAAGAAATATACTGATTGAATAGAAGCAAAGAAAGCACTGGTGGATTTTGTGGTAAAGCTATTGCCACATGGTTGACACTAAATTCATGGAAGCTAAAGACACTAAAACATCTAGGAAAATAAGTAGAAAGCTTTGTTATACTTTTTGAAAGCCTTTTGCCTGCTGAGCATCATGACATTAGTGTGAGGATTAACCAATGTTTATGCAGTCTGTTTACCCATACCAGGAGAAAATAAAACAGACAGGGTTGGGGGGAACACAATACATTTTCCTTGTTCACATTCAGCAAAAGCAGCAACATAACGGAAAAGCTTACATTTACTGATTCATCCACTTCCAGAGTTTCTGCTGTCCCACTCTCACAATTAGCTAGCTGAGCTATTTCTGGAAAGAAAGATTAAAGATTTCATTTTAAACTACAGCAAATAAAAAACTAGGTGAAGCACAGAAAACCTGAGAAGTGACACCTTTCTGAAATACTAAATTAAAAATGGTGTCCTCATGTAGTACTTGAGAAGTAATTTTCAAGGCATCTCGAAGCATAGATTAAAAAAAATCCACCCAGAAAATTACGACCTGCTATTCAGTACCTATGTAATCTTCCACTGACGAATTCAAATGGCCATGAAGCAATGAAGAGCAACACTGCTGAGATGTGGGAATTTCAAGATTTGTATGTAAACTGAGCATTAAGGGAAAGACAGCACTAATCTGCTAGAACTCCTGAGGATCTCAGCCCTGGAGGGGTTAACAGTAGGCACCTCCCTTCTTGGGCTCCTTTAAGGTTAAAGCAGAAGCTTCTAGTTTAGACTAAAGATGGAATCCAAATATTTTGCATCTTCTACACAGAAACACTACAGGCCTAGCAGAATAAGCTAAAAGCCCTACTCTTAGAAGCTTATAATTTTGAGAGTCATAACACAAACAAATTCTCTGGGAAAATATTATTTTGGGAGTCTACAAGTTGACCAGATTATCCCTGCCAGCATCAACCCATGCTGCAAAGCTCCTAAGCCAACCCTGTTCTTCAGGGGGGACAGTAACTAAGAATTCATTTGGGTAATAAAAGCTAAACAGGACAGCCAGTAGCTAGAAGACCCCATATACATACTTGAATCATACATGGTTGATTATATATCCCGTACATAGTGAAAGATGCGCATTTTATCATAATTATGAGCTGAGAATCAGACAGATAAGACCACCTAATATCTGTAAGATGCATTTTTATCTCAGGACTGTTAACTGAATTGATGAATATAAAATATAACTGAATATTCACATAGAATATCTAAACTGGATTTTTCTATATATTTCTATATATGTGACGATTATAAATTAAATGCTGCACAACATTCATTGCAATTTTTAAAAGCAAATTAACCACACAGACAATTTTCTGGTGGAACAGCTAGAAATTTGAAAGGAGTAGCTCTCATCTGTAACCACTATTGAAAACAAAATGTATGGAAAGTGTAAGAAACAGAAGAACTTAGAATGTCACTTCAGAAGTCAAGCAGACTTTTAAAGTGTTAATTTTTGGAATGTTTTTAGCTTCTTTAAGTCAATAAATGGTGAAAAATATCTCCACTGAGCACAAACAAATCTTAAGGAAAAAAAATTATACAGGATGAACTTGGAGTGGATTTCCCTGAGAAGTCACAGTTTTGTGAACATGAGGGTTTTAAAATAGAAGTGCTGATGAAACTTGTATTGTATGGGGGAGAACCAGGCAAGCTGAAATAATATACTTTGACAGTCTTCTCAACTGAAATTACTTTCATAAACAGCATATTGAAATGCTATCTTTTTAAACAAATTTTTGCAAAATAACCATTATCTGAGAAATCCATATTATTTGCAAGCAGTAGGTAGAATGGGATGGAACCAAGAGCCAACTTTCAAAACAGGGAGCTATGGAACCATTTTGCAATGTCTGAAGAGATTTTTAAAACTCATCTAAATACCATTAAACATCTGTCCTTTTTTTTTCATTGATTTAGACCATTTCTCAAGACTCATCATTCAAAAAGGTAAAGATGGTAATTTAAGAAACTTGGGGAAAAATGTCTCCTCTAGGAACTCTTCAGAAATGCAGCCACCACTCTGCTAAGTGATGAATCTGTTGTGATATTGCTTTCAGTACAGTATAAACTTATCTAGCATTACCTCCAAATAATGCATGCATCATTTCACTCAAAGAAAGGACACTGCAGCTATGGCAGCAAACAAAGGAGGTAAGTAGAGAAAGGTATGAAGTAGGTTGCTTTTCTCTGCAGATGAAATAAAGAAGTCATTGCACAATGATTTATACTGCTTATAAATATCACTTTTTTGTAGGGTGGAAGGAAAGCAAACAATATTTCAATTATCCTGGAATGCTTTAAAGTTTATATTATATAAATATCAGTTTATGAACTACAATTTTAAGATGCGTCCTTGATGAAGTACACTCACATACAGAAGTATTTAGTCAGAGCAACATTACTCCTTACTTTTTTCCTATATCTCTCTCATAATAAACTGGACAAAAAAAAAAATCAAAGATTTTATTAGCTTGGACTCTAGATTCTTGACTCATACTGAGAAACACTTTTATCCAAGTGGCCAAGAAGAATCAATCAGAATGGTAAAGTTCAAGTGGCAGAACCAGAGTCAGTGATACAAAACCCTCAACACACACTCCAAATGACATCTTGATGTAATGATATCTTATACAGACTTGATCAGGGAAGAATTTATGAATTGTTGGCTTAGGACAGACCAACAGCTCACCAAACCCAGAAGATACTTGCAGAGAATTAAGATACTTGTTGATCTTTTCCAGAATCAAAGGGAAAATAATATATATGTGTATTTTCCCAATTTGTCTGGCTTCCTTGCTGTACTCCAAATCCAAGCAAAAAACATCAAAGCTGTTAATCTGTATCTCAGATAAAAAACAGTACTAAGTTTGGATGAGGAAGTTCTTCTGTGAAGACAGGAAGCAGACTAATAATAGACTTGATTTTCTTTAGATCTGTTAATATAGAATGAGTATCAGCTATAACAATGCCCAATCTAAATGAATTAGATCTAACCAAATTCCTGACAACACTGGCAGTACTGAACTTTACAAACTGCTTTAGTTCACCAAAAAAAGAGTTTTAAACGCAATATGCGACTCCTTTGATTTAACAACAGGTGATCATGCATCATAAGAACTAGCTAAAAAAAAAAAGATTATCACAGTTTTTTGCTATTACTTTGTGTTATCAAGTCCTCTCTTAGTCCCGGTCTTAACACAGAAGACAAGCTAATTGGCACTAGCTAGACTCATTTTCACATGATGGCATTTCTGCCAATTTCTTCCAAATTACAGAACTAGCACTGAACATAATAAACTGATTTCTGTTTGTCACCAGTGATTGAACATAGTCTCAGGATGGCAAAGAAGATAGTCTGACTAGTACAGAGAAATAATTTTAATTTTTTCAATGCTGTCCTTAAAATAATCATAAAATGGCTTGGGTTGGAAGAACCTTAAAGATCATCTCTGCCATGGAGAGGGATACCTTCCACTAGACCAGATTGCTGGGAACCCCATCCAGCCTGGCCTTGAACACATCCAGGGATGGAGCACCCACCACTTCCTTGGGCAACCTTTTCCAGTATTTCACCACTCTCACAGAGAAGAAAAATTTTGAAATGACCTCCGCTGGAACCTAAGTTCTCCCAGTAAAAGTTGTCAACATGTACACATAAATTACCCGGAAAAATAAATGGAATGAAAGATAGTTTTCTCATAGACTTTAAGATGCCTGGGGCCACTGAAAAGCAAAAAAATCAGTGCAGGTTTTTTCCTTTATACCTGTGGTTAGATAACATTTGATAACCATCAAATTATGCCAGCAAATTTCAGCTAGAGCTGAAATAAGAAAGTTGCATTGTCAGGCTGGAAGAAGACGACTAGTATCATTGACACAATGTGTTTGTGAATGATATTCAAACAGAAAAATCCTATACACAACAAGTTACCTTTTTAATGCCTTTGAGCTTGGGAGAGTGCTGTGAGGGTTAGCAAATGCTTGATCTGCTACCATCTTTACCTTTACCCTTTTCAGGCACACACAGATTATCGGAATGATAAATCACATTGAGAAGGAAGAATCTAGGAACCTGCACCTCTACCAGGAGGTGCACTTACCTTCCAGAGGATCTTTATTTAAGCCCAGCTGGCTAATAATATATCGAGGGATGTCTGTTTTAATGCCCTGACCCTCTTTAGCATGGCCTTCAGCTGCTTCCAGAAGATAATAGAACTCTTCAGGATCAAATTCCTAGAAGAAAAATAATCACCATCATTTTCTCTGTTGAAACTGAATTTTTAGACCCTAATAAAAACATCCTTTGCCTTTTCTACTGGTCATATTTGATGTTTCCCTATTAAAAACAATAGCTCTTTAATCTATTACTAGTAATCTATTAATCTATTCTGATGTTTCTATATTGTAACATATTGTAAGCAGTGAAATTCCATACCATTACTTCAGAGCCGTACTTTATAGGAATAGTATGTTTTTTGCCTTCAAAACTTCACATAATACTGAATGAAATTACCTATAACAGCAACAGTAGCATTTCAAATAGAGATGATTATCTCCCTGCATCTGCTTGCCTACAAAAACACACTACAGAAACAAACTGTAAATATATTGTATTACAATTTTTACTTCTAAATGAAATTTGAAGTATTTTTAATCAATATTTATGCACTGTGTTTTATGGAAAATATAATTAAATAAATCATTAACTTTAGAAGGGATACAAAATTTTAAGTTGATAAAAACACATTTGAACTTCATTGATCCAATTGTTCCACATGTAGAAATGAAACATTCTCCTTTGGGAACTGACTATATTGTAACTCTGTTTTATAACATACCTAAAAGGCAAGCCTAAACAAGCAACAAAAAAGAACCAAAAAAACAGAAATTCAAAACTGCCTATCCCCAAGTCCCTTGGAAATAGTTTAATTTTACTACCTTTATAGATTATAAAAATAGGAATGGATTTAAAGGAGTAAGGAAGTTTATTTAAAGGTTTGTTGGATTATTTTTTTTAGTAGAGTTTCTCTCTACCAGCATGAATTCCTATCAAAACACCTCTTCATGGCTACTGCATTCTTCAAGATCTTTGTATAAACAGGTGCCATGCTTAACAGAGTGTTAAAACATGATGAGTCAGGAAACACTGATGTAACAAAACAGATTTTTTCCTTGAGTAAGTTCATCTCTGTCACAAATACCTATGGAAGCCAGGCATACTGCTGAGCTACCTTCCCTGACTCTTGTTTTGTGCCCTAACATAACTCCACATGATTTTAGTCTACATGCTGAATCACAGGGCTCCTGTCCTAGATTCTCAGGCTACTCAGGACTTGGAACCTTGACATCTCAACCCAGAAAATCGCTTGAGAAATTAGGTATCATATTTCATTTTGAGAGCATCAACGCAGCTGCAGCTAACAACATGTCTGAAATAAAGCATCTGTGGAATTTTCAGTTTTATGGAAACAATCTTAGTTTTACATTTATCACGAAACAATTTTCATCATCTACAGCCTACTGCCAAGGATTTATCACGAATCCATAAACTGCCAGAACTGTCTTAATTAACTTAAAAGTCTCAGGATGTTGCTAAACTGCCTAAAAATCTGAACAGATAACTAAGCAGTACATGCTGTTTCGTCTTACTCTCCTCATATGACTTGCCAAGCCCAACTGATTCTCTTACATGTTACTCCTTGGCACTGAAGAACCCAACAAAGTGGCTGTATGCCAAGATTTCTATTTACTTTCATCATGAAAACATCATCTCTTGACCTGTTGCAGTGGCACACATACAGCTTCTCCTCCACTTACTAGCAAGACAAGGCAATTTCAAAACAAGCAGTTTTAATTCTGGAAGTGTGTGTGTGTGGGGTGTGTATGTGTGTATGTATCTATCAAAATACATTCATCTAGCTATATATGTACACAGGTGTGAATAACGAGAAGCAAGAAATTAATTTTCTGATCTTCACTTCCAACTACATAATTTTCCCTGTACAGATAGAAAAATCTTTCAATATTTGGCAGCAGCTCTTGCCGCACATGAAACTATAAAATCTTTATTCATGTGATTATCAGGTAAATTAAAATAGAAACTCACGTGCCATGAACACCTGAGCCAAGACCTCAGAAAACTGACAGCTTTACTGCATGATATATGAAACTTCTTAAAAATAAAAAGCCAGGTTTATTTTCTACAACTTTATGAACTTTCTTACAGAGGCTGAAGTTTCTCATATCTAGTTCAGATAGATATTCTAAAATTTTAGCCAGTATTATTCAAAAGTTTCCAGAGGGACACTATGGACTTTGTTTCTGTAAGTTCACACAATTACAGTGTTGTTTATGGAGTAGGCTTAACACCTTCTCGAACGAGAAATGTATTATTTTGTGACAGTATGCCTAAATTTGTTCAAACTGCCTGTACCTGCAGAAACATACAGTGTGGGCTTTTTACATTCCAGTATAAAGCTCCTGAACATTCTGTCTGAATTGAGAACACCTGAAGCAAGCTGTGCTGGCTTTCCCTGCCATTGCTGCTCTGAAACTCTGAACTAAGAGACAGTCACTTCTGGTCTTTGCAGCATGGTCCTTCAACTCACTTCAGAAGACCCAGCAAAAAGAAGGACACAGGATGCACAACGCTCTACTTGAAGGATAAGGGAGTGCAAGTAGCCTAGGATAAAATCCAATAGCAGAAACTGGGAACTGAGTGAATGGAGATTTGGACTAGATCCCTATAAAACTCAGGACTTAGGGAGAATGAGCCAATGGGCAAACAGGCCACCAGGAGAGAACTACAGAAACATCAAGGCTGGAAGAGATCTACAAGATTATCCAGTCCAGCCATCCTCCCAACACCACATTAACCCCTAAGCCAGTAAACCTCACCCAGCACCAGATACAGATGCCCCTTGAACACCTCCAGGGATGGTAACTCTACCACCTCCCTGGGCAACCTATTCCAATGCCTGATCACTCTAATGGTGAAAACTTTTTTTCTAATATCTAATCTGAATCTCCCTTGTCTCAAGCTTAAGGCCATTTCCTCTTGTCCTCCCACTGCAGGCAGAGACCTGTTCCCACCTCACCACAAACTCCTTTCAGGTGGTTGTAGAGAGTGCTGAGGTCCCCACTGAGCCTCCTCTTCTTGAACTAAACAACCCCAGCTCCCTCAGCTGTTCCCCTTGAGACACATTTTCTAGACCCTCCATGAGCCTTGCTGCCCTTCTCTGGGCACACTCCAGCATTTCAATTAGAAAGCTAATGAAGAATGATGATGCTGAGGGCAAGGGTTAGTGAGAGAAAGCCAGCAAGCATGGAAGGGAAGGATATAAGGCATCATTAACAAGTGTTGGTCTGTCAGCCTTCAGGATGTGTTTAAGGGCATTTCTGGATGTGTGATAATAGAGAAGGATGCAGACTAGAGTAGAAAAAGAAGAGGAAAAAACCATCATATGAGAAGTTGGATTACGTTGATAAAGGCTATATGAACCCTGTGCATAGAGCAGGGAACATCACACTAGACATGGAATAAGCTTATCAGGGCTCAGGAAGGAGTAAAACAAGTTTGGATACAGTGGCAGAGGCAGGACATGCTAAGATGCTCTCTAAAGCCTGCCTTTTTGTTTTGTTTTTAAACTTCTCTTTCATGCTGATTCAGAGCACATATCTTATTTTAGACTGCTTCTGAACTGCAAATCATGAACAAAATGCTGGGAATACTGAGACACAGTGCTTCCAAAACAAAACAGACAGCTCTCAAAATCCCACAGCTGAACAAGCCAGGTTGTGGATTAACTGTGCCACAAATGAAGGGACATAGCACAGAGTCAAAATCATCTTGGAAAGACTTACTAGATCAGATCCAGTGCCACAAAAATGCAGTTATGACAATTTCAGGCATAACTTGAGTCTAGCAGCATGTTAGTGGCTCCCACATAAGCCTTGCCAGCTTCAAATAGCTGCAACACTGTGATCTTGGTGTTGGCAGGCAGAGTGGCTCAAAGTCAGCTTGGGTTGCCTGCCAGGCCTGTTGGACTCAGGCTGGCTCTGACATGATACTTAGGTGTCTGCATCATCCTCCTGAATACACTGTGTTCTGCAAGGGTTTCTTAGTTCCACTGAATAACTGAAGCACAGTGGCTCTGAGCGCAGGAGCAACTTCCCGCACCTGAGCCATCCCAGCTCCTTCAGCATGGACAAGAAAAGCAGACATGCCCACACAACTCACACAAATTAATGCAGTCTGACAACACTGGTGTTATGCTTGTGCATAAGTAAATAAACTCTTCTGCTCCTTCTGGTTCCCAGTATAGTATCAACTACCCATATATGCAGGCAGCCTAATCCCTCTGCTGTTATTCTCCCAAGATCAAGTACAGCAGAGCTGACTTCAAGCTGCTTACAGCTCTGGCAGCTGCTAAGTGAAACAAAATTATGAAACTGGTAAGAAAAATGGGAAGAACACCAATTACAAATCAGGAACAGTCTTCCCAAGAAATAACAAAGTCTAAAAAAACCAACAGAAAACCCCAATTGGTTCTGAACAGCAGCTTCCTTAGCTGATGAAATGGGTCTACACCATAGTATTTGCAACAGCAAGGAAGCAAACAAAACTGAAGGAAAGCCCTGACACTCCCATGTTCCTGAAATAAAAGTGTAAAGGATCCCATCAACAATGAAGTCCTACCCCATTGTTTGACATATTCCAAAAAACATGTTTAAAGGGCTTTGAATACTAAACCAGAAATTTTCTACGAAGTGAAAAACACTACTCATAATAAGCGTGACCTTACCAGGCACTCCAGTAAGCGAGCAGGACGAGCAATAACTATCAGGATTTTTCGAACAAGTTGTTTAATAAATGCCATTTCTTCACTCTCTGACCGCTCTTGGGCCTAAAAGATAAAAATAAAGTGATATTAAACCAAATCACATTCAATGCACTGCAGAAAAGTTTGTAGGAAATTTGGGACACCTCTGAGGGTTTGAAGCATGTACTTGATACAAACAGCATCTCAATTTCAAGATGCCAGAATATATAAAAAGGATCTGAGCAACACTAACTTCAAATTAAAGTAACCCCATTTCTACAATTCTAACACTGTAACAACAGAATAATGGACCTATAATGGACATATATCTATGGGTTTTTTTGCTTGTTTCTTAAGCTTATATGGTATTATTACCATTAAAACCAGCAGTTTTGCAAAAGGGACAACATTCAATACCACACAGATCTCTACATGTAGGTTGTGCCTCAATTTGTTAATAATTTTAGGATGAAATGAAAACCAACCTAAATAATAATAGATGATATAAGCAACATTCATGCTAAATTGATACTGATTTCCTATAGTCAGTTGTCATAGTGAAATGACAATGGCATAAATGTAAATATATAAAAACTACACTTGCAGAGAGGCTCCATATAGGGGTACATGTAGATAGGAAGACAATGAAAAACTGAGTTCTACAAAGATTACCACAAATGGGGGAAAATGCTATAAAAGAATACATACAGAAAGAATACTTCTAGAAGGCTAGGTAATATCCACACTATGGTCTGAGCTGAATTTCAAATTTCTTTTAAATGCTTTGCTCTAAGAACAAGTTATGTAATTTAGGAATACCAATAAATGCAAAGAAACAGTATAAACATATTAATAGGCCTTCCCTCAAATATCAAAGTATTTATTTGTTCTGAACAGTAGAAGCTGTAGACTTAAATTTCTCATCATCTCTTGCTTATTCAAAACCACAAAGAGAATTATGAAACCAACACTTAAAAAGACTAATAATATGGACTTTTCATATAACAAGTTACATTTTTGATTTTAAAACTCTATGAAAACAGGAAGCTATGAATACTGCACTTTATATAAATATCACAATTTTAAAACCCATGAAATATCTGAGAAGAATTAATTTGTGGAGTTTAGAAAGGAAAAAAGAAAAAGGCACAAATGCCATCTAGCACTCTGCAATAGATTTCAAAAGAACCTTGATTAGATAGAAGCATAACTCTGAATATTATCAATTAAGTCCAAAAAATATCTTATATAAACAAAAAACCTGCCTATTTTAACCATCAGCAAAATTTAAAGCACCTCTCTAGCGTTCTGTGAACACTTAAGTGCATAAGTGAACAAAACTTTCAATACATGCTACATTTAAGATGGATGGAGCAGGATAACATTCAGCTCCACTTGACCTTGACCATACAGTTATAAAAATAGTGGCTGAACCAAGCTGCTCAAACCTCAAGAGAGTCTTCCCCAGGTTATGCTTAGTGCCAAGTAGCTGCAGGAAATGCAGCTTTCTACTGATCCTTGCAGCTGAGAATCAACAACAAATGAATTGTGTGAATCCACAGCACAACTAAGTGCCCAGAACCAAGCCGTGCAAAGAGAAAGGTTTTGTAGTGTCATATTATGCCGTTAACAAGTATGCAGTGGACTCAAACATATGAATATTTTAAGGTATAATGTCTTTGCAGAACAGGAAACGTTTTCATAATACAGAATTAGCATCACAGAAGATGAAAAACTGAGCATTTCGGTAAATTTTTTTAATAATGCACTGCTTTATACACAGATTGAAGAATAATCTGCTGGAGCGTTTTTTTTAGTGGGTTTTTGGGAAGATGTTAATGAGTGAACATATACATTAAACTTCACTCAATATGTAGCCGTTTTAAAGGATATATGGTCAGTAATGGTAACAGCGGTTCAGTGAATCTTCGCTTAGACATGTTTCCTTGTATTTTGACATTATCAACTGGGCCAGTTCCACCTGCAATTTGCACCATAAAAGTACGATCATTTCACAAGAAGCTCACTGGCCCAAAACTTCCTCTTGACTAGCAAGCAACCTCTATGTACTTTTTATGTTTAAAAAAACAGGGTTTAAATAATCCAGAAAGAAATCACTGATGTTTTAAGTTTTGCATTGCTATATGAAGGGGAAAAGTTTAAAATACATCAGTTGCAGAAATCCTTTTTACTCAGCAAAAATTAACAAAAAAATAGCATAGGAAAATGACCAAAACCAAACCTTTGGCAACTGCTTTTGCATTCGTAAGAAAACAGAAAACATAAATTAAGACGGGCACCACATCTTAACATATCAGTTGGAAAATTTCAACTTAATATTGAATCAGCAGGTCTGTCAGATTAACTTTCGGTCATAATGTAGTATCAGGTCCCACACAAACATGACTCACTCAATGTTTTAAAAATGATACATTAATAAACTGCAACGACTTATGTCAAAGTGCATTTATTTGTTAAATTTCAAGTTCTTAATTCATTTAGCTGATCATTCTATGTTTTTAAGTTTCAACACTTTTAGAAATTACATTATTTCTGTTAACAAACAGTTCAATTATGAAAGGAATGTTAGAAATAATAAATAATCAAATAACCTCTTACTAATGAAAAGCTAAGGGTTGCCGACTGCTTTCTCAACACAGCAGGCAATCAGTAGGGTTGATAAAAAGTGAAGTGTGCATGTTTCCTCTTCTATTTACAGTAAATGGAACAGCAAGCATTCTCCTCTGGGGCTCTGCAAGTAATTTATAACTTTCTGAAATCTTTACAACCCATCAGCATACTAGGATGCCTTATAATTTTTCTAGTGGTTATTATGTAGACTAAAAGAGATATGAATACAACTTTGACAACTAATTGAGTGAACAGTCATGATTCATGACACCATTCAACACAACTCTTAGGCAAACATGTTTAACCCATTTTTCAAGCAAACAGTCTCATGACTCATACCTCCTGTAGCAATTTGTCTAATTTCTGCTGTAATTCAAGGAAGTATCGTGATGTGATGAGGCCCTGGTGAGATTTATCCAAACAGTCTCGAGCCAGTTCTGTGATCTGATGATGGGTAAAACTGAGAACTCCATCTGCCAGGGGAAGAATGTTCTCTGGAGAATGATTGGTTATAATGTCTTGAAGCCTCTCTTCCATCTGAGCTGTGGCCTATAGACAAGTAGATATGCAATATATTAAATCAGCTTTACAAGAAACTAACAGCCTAGAAGCTTATTTCTGATTCTAGAACATTTCTGTACTGCCTAAGAATTTACCCAGCTGGATTGCATGAAATGACTGATGTCAAAAAACCAAGTCCACTGAAAGACAAAGTGACAGATAACACTTCCTCACATTACCAGTCCAGAAAACCAAGAGCCTTACTGTTCTACTTACAGCTCCTCCCCTTATCTGCTACTGGTGATTAACTGTGCACTAATCTTGTGATGATCACTAAACAGAACCAAAGAAGCATCCATAACTTTGAATCTTTTAAGTCAATGCCAAAGTAGAAATAAATAAATAAATAAATAAATAAAAGAACTCGTGGTGTCTGCTTTATTCTGTTAAAACTGCAGATACTACAGACAAGAATATCCTCCTTCTGTTCATAAAGGTTGTTCCACAAAAATATTACACTGGGCAATTTGAATGAACAACTGACTAATTAAAAGCACCACAGGCTCACAGGTCCTGCCAAATGTGTCTGCAGGTTCCCAGATGTCTGCACGTTTTACAGAACCAGCCATCTGGTTCTCACAGAACTGCAGATGCTTTGAAAAAAACCCTCAAAGATATTCTTATTATTAAAAAATAATTCCATACATCTTCATTCATACCTGAAACTCTGAGATGAGTGGGTTGTTCCCACTTCAGATTTTTGCTCAATTGCTCTCAAAATCCTGACAAATCTCTCCTTGTATTTATAGGAAGAAATTCAAAAAATTTTCTTCCACTTTTTTCCCTTTTTAGGAAAAGTACCTTGTTTTATTTTCCAACCATCAGCAAAATCCTAGAAGCAACCAGAAGCACAGTGCTTCAAGCTATACCTGCACCTAGGAACTCATGACCTCTGGACAGGAGAGCAAAATGTCCTCATATCTCACAGTCAAACCTCCACAACTGTGTAGTGATCTTCACAATTAAATCAGTGCCTATAATGTATATACATGCATATAATATGTTTTGAAAAATGAAGAAATGCCACTAAAGGAAGGAATCTTCAGGTTTATCACATGAGATGCTTTTCAAGACTTAGCAAGAGAAAATGGTTTTGGTTTAATAAAGTCAATATACATTTGCCCCAGGTAAACAGCACCTATGGAAATCCAATGCATCACCAGATATCAATCAGCAGAATATATTACCAGCATGATTCGCTTCAAAACCAGTTTGGAAGCTTTGCCAAATAAATGTCCAGTTCTCAGATGGGATTTTCTATATTGTGATTTTATCTTTGCGGTAAGAGCTTGGTGATACTTTATGAAGGCCATTACAAGGTTGGATCATTAGTTCTCATAACAAAGCCACCACTTACTTAACACCTATGTTGCCTATCAATTTAGATACTGGGCATGCTAAATATAATTCATTACCTTTGGGAACCTTTCCTTGTAGACATGGTTCATCATAATTATTTCATTGTCACAGCAGACAGGAGAACGTCCAGGGCTGCAAGCAAAGCAAATTATCCCATTACACTTGTCTCAGCATGAACTTCAGTATCGTTATTATATTTTTGTATGATTTATTTGCAACAGAATGCACAAGCTTCATTGGAAAGGTGCATTCTCTCATCAGTGGTACACTTGGTTCCTTTCTGCTATTTCTATCCAAATCCTCACAGCTATTTACTAGACTTAACATCTAACTGCTAACTTTGTTTTTTTCTTAGTTTGTACATACATTTCAAGACTGAAGCAGTTTTGCAACACCTCTGAACATCATCTTTTTCTCAGAAGGGCAGCAGAAATGTATTTAACTGCTAGTTATGGTTATACCTGAGTCTTTCAAGTTTACATACAAACAAAATAGCAAGATCTGATAAAGAACTCTGGCAATTATAAGAGAAAAAGTCAGCAATGGGCTTGTTTGCATTTCATTTGTTTTTTTAAAGAGATAATAAAAAATATAAAATGAAAACAATCTATTTTCCATCTGACTAGCAGATAAAGGCAGTAACTTCCTAGAAATAATGTCATGTATATGCATGAGTCCATCAAAGCCAGGGCTTTGTGCCTGTATACAAAGCATAAGACTTTGAGGAAAAGAATCCATAAAAGATACCCATCAACTCAGCTAACCTACAAAACTACTTTTTGCTAACATGAGCCTCACTGTCCACGACAAATCCCTTTAAAAAAATCTCAGTATGAATTTCCTGTGTTAGTGACACTGGCCCATGCAGTCTGGCCTGAAAGATGTGGACTAGGAAGAGGACCCAACACAGAGGACAATCCTCTAGGAGTGACTTTATCATAACATTCACAGGGTTTTCTTACATTAGCAGAAGAATTAAAATTTTTGGGAAAGAGGAACTTCAATCCATCCCACTTCTACCAGTTTGATACGAGGGCCAACAAGGGATGCCCACAGCCACCTCAAGCAGTAAGTTCATCGAGGCTCAACTTAAGTACCTCTACGCAAATGCACAGAGCATGGGGAATAAACAAGAGCCATTAGAAATGCACATATGCTTGCAGGGCTATTGTCTTACTGGCATCACGGAGATGTGGTGAAATGGCTGCTATAACTGGCCTGTTTGAATACAAGGATGCAAGTTCTTTAGGAAGGACAAGCATAGGAGATGAAGAGAGGGTGTCACCCTCTAGGTCAGTAACTAGTTGAAGAGCATGGAGCTCTGCCTATTGACAAATGAGCTGAGTGAGAAAGCTCATGACACAGCAGGGCAGAAGCCACCCAGGAGGTTCCTGGAATGTGTTGCTGATAACTTCCTTCTCCAAGTGATAGAGAGATCAATGAGGAGAGGTGCTATGCTAGACCTCATTTTCATCAACAAGTGGGGCTAGTGGGGAATGTGAAGTTCAAAGGCAGCCTGGGTGCAGTTTGTAATCCTTAGGGCTGGATGAGAGCTGGATGATATTCAACCGTCACCTTCTCTGAGGTCAGGAGTGATGCAACCCAACAAAAATGAAATCAGGCAGAAATACCAGGTCTGTCTGGATGAACACAGAGCTCCTGGACAAATTCTAACACAAAAAGGAAACCTACAAAGGGTGGAAGCAAGGATTGGTAGCCTGGGAATGGTACAGAGAGAATGTCTGAGCAGGAATCAGGTTAGGAAACCTAAAGCCCTGACAGAATTAAGTCTGGCCTGGGAGGTCAACGGCAACAAGAAAAGTTTCTATACGTATGTCAGTGATTAAAGAAACAGATATAGAAAAAAGACAAAGGAAAATGTGGGCCCTCTCTAGAAGGAAATGGGAGATCTGGCTACCTGGGAAATGAAGAGGCTTGGGGTACTTCATCACTTTTTTGCCTCATTCTTCACTGGCAATTGCTCCATCCACTTTGCCCAACTTGCAAAAGACAAACACAGGTATTGGGAGATGGCAGAATCACCAGCTGTAGGAGAAGATCAGGCTCAAGACCATCAAAAGAATCTGAAGGTGCCCAAGACTATGGGACCTGGTATAATACATCCAAAGGTTATGAGGAAGCTGGTGAAGGAAGTGGCTAAGCCACTATCCATCATATTTGAGAAGCTGTGGCAGTCAAGTGAAGTTCTCAATGACTAGAAAAGCAAAAACATAACCTCCATTTTTAAAAAGAGAAATAAGGAAGATCTGAAGAATTAGAGGCCAATCATTTTCACCCGTGTGCTTGGCAAGATCATATAGCAAATGTTCCTGAAAACGATGGTAAGGCATATGGAAAAATACATGATTGAAGCCAGACAACTGGCTTCACTAAGGGCAAATGATGCCTGACCATCTGGTGGCTGCCTGTGATGGGGTTACATCATAGCGGTGGTGCAGCACAGAAGAACAACCAATGTTATCTACATGGACTTGTACAAATCATTTGATACTGTCCTCCATGACATCCTTGTCTCTGAACTAGAAATACATGGATTTGATGGATTGACTTCTTAGTGAATAAGGAATTTGCTGGATAGTCACAGTCAAACACTTGTGAACAGCTCATTGTTCAAGAGGAGACCAGTGATAAATGGTATTTCTCAGGGGTCAGTTTGGGACTGGTGCTGTGTAATATCCTTGTCAGGGACACAGACACTGGGATCAAGGGCACCCTCAGCACATTTGCCAATTACATCAATCTGTGTGGTGCACTTGGCATGCTGGAGGGAAGGAATGCCATCCTGAGGGACCTTGATACACTTATGAGCTGGGCCCACGTAAACCTCATGAACTTTAACAAAGCCAAGTGCAAGGTGCTGCACCTGGATTGAGACAATCACAAACACGGATACAGGCTAGGCAGCAAATGGATTGAGAATAGTTATGAAGAGAAGAACTTGGGGGTGTTGGTGGGCAAGAAGTTACAAATGACCTGGCAATATGCACTTGCACCCCAAAAAGCCATTTGCATCCTGGACTGCATCCGAAGCAGTGGGCCGAGAATGTCAAGAGAGGTGATTCTCCCCCTTTATTCTTCTCTCCTGAGAACCCACCTGGAGTATTGTGTTCAGCTCTGAGGTCCTCAGCACAGGAAAAAGACAGACCTGCTGAAGCAAGTCCAGAGTGGGGTCACAAAGATGATTAGAAGGATGGAACACCTATTCTAAGATTACAGGCTAGGAGAGTTGGGGTAGTTCATCCCAGAGAACAGAAAACTTTGGGGAAACCTTACAGCAGCCTTCCAGTACCTACAAGGTACTCTAGGGGGTACAAGGGACACATAAGAAAGCAGGAAAGGATTTTTACAAGGGCATGTAGTGAGAGGATAACAGGTAATAGCTTCAAACTGAAGGGCAGTCTTAGAAGAAATATTTGGAAGAAACTTTTTACTGTGAGGAGGGTGAGATACAGTAACACATTGCCCAGACAAGTTGTGGATGCCCCATCTCTGGGAGTGTTCAGGGCCAGATTGGATGGGGCTTTGAGCAACCTTGTCTAGTGGAAGGTGCCCTTGCACATGGCAGGGGGGTTGGAACAAGATGATCTTTAATGTTCCTTCCAACTTAAATCATTCTGTGATGCTGTAACTCGCTCTGGCTTTCTAAAAGGTCAAAAATGAACACTAAACTTTGTCTCAAGATAATCACAATTGTGTGTCCTTTTATGGACATGGACAATCCGTTACAGACATCCACAGCAAATCCACTAAGGACAGCATAGGTACATAAATTCAGAAAGGGAATGCTACAACCAGAATATTAATGACTAGGTCATCAAGACAGTGTCTGCAGAGGTTAGCTGCCTTCACATTAAGACCTATCTTAACAATATTTACCACTGAAGTAAGTCACGATCAAAACCAGAGTAAGTATTTAAAAAGACTAATCTCAATTCAGACTCAGTTACATACTTCTGTATGTAAACACCTCCAATATCCACAACCATGATGCTCTATAATACATGGATTTAGAACCAACTCCTATTTTCAGATATACAAACTCACCTGAGACTTCGGGACCGAGGGCGCATTGCAGTGGTCCTGCACCTGTTATCACTGGCAATGCTCTCAGTGGTACAGAAATGTTTAGACAAAAAATGTAGTTCATCAGGTGTTGGTTGGTATGGTAACTGATGTAGCTTCTCTTGGGATGAGCAGGATGACTACAAGAGCAGAACAGAACACAAGCTTCTATCAGAGTGAAAAAAACCCCAAACATTTTGAAGACCACATTTGGTGCTCAATAATCAATAAAGTCTTATTATTTAAGAACTATGGTTACTGTTTCTCATGCCTGACTATCAATTTAAAGGAGAAAATAAGTAATTAGCCTAAAACTCATGAACTAAATATAAAGTATTAAAAAATCCAAAACTACAGTCCCAGAAGAAAGAGACATTGCATTTCAAAAGTTTAAATTTCCTAAGGCAAAGGTGACATCTGATGTCAATAACAATCAACAACAGATAAGAACAGTTAAAATGGAGTCTGCTGAAAGTTAAATATTGGAATAGCATAAGTATGATAACTGTAGAGTACAACTTACTGTCAAAATGGCAGTTGTAAATCTTCACAATAAAGATACGTCATTAACTATATTTAAGGCATTATTAATGCTTTTAAAAAATAAAATTAAATACAATCTAAATTCTTGCTGAAAAATTCATATGCTAATCTTTTATAAAAACCTGTACATTCCAGAAAGGAAAGAATGGACTATACACAGTAACTAATTTACATAGAAAGCAAGCAACCTGCCTTCAGGGTGGGGAAAGCTTATCTATAAAAAGGTAACCCCCTCTCAAGCCCAAAGGCACCCCCAGAACCCCAGACTTCCCACCAGCCGGACTGATGCTGAAATCAGGACTGGCAATATCTTTCTTTCTTTTTTCCCCATCTTTCTTTCTTTTTCACCCCTTTTCACCCCTTTCACCCCTTTATTGAAAACCCACTGCCATGTGCTTGTATAGTAGCTCAAAGACTAACATAAAAATTTCCACACCAAGTGTGTAATTTACTAATAAAACTTTATGTTTAGCCAGGAAAAATTGTGGGATAAGTCAACAAAGGTCTATTACAGAAGTTAAGATATCTAAGTCAATAAATAACAGTGCTATACTTTTTTATAAGAAATGCAAATGCCATGTAAAATTGCTTCATATTCCAGGAGGACTACAGTATCTAGTAAACTTAAATATTTGAATTAGAATTACCATTTCAAAATTGAAGACGACAAAGAAAAAGCTATGAATATGGACAGAAAATTAAAACTGTGTTTTGATCTGTTTTTGACACAGCTTTTAATTTCATTTCTAGTACAAGCCTATTTCTTGTAACAACGATGTTTCTATGGCTATTACTTTTATCTGATATAACCTCCTATGGAAAAGTGTTAAGGAAATAATGTGAAACCAAGGAATTTACTTGGCAAAAGCAAGATCTACACAGAAAGGAAAGCACCCGTCAAAAATCAGTGCTGCTGAGGAAAAGTTCCTGAGATAAGAGAAATTGCTCAGTCTGCTTTAAGAGAGAGAAAATTGTCTTCCCAGAAGTCTTTGTGGGCAAAAATATAATAACAGAGACTGAGAGGAGACCTCATGGCAGTCTACAACTTCCTTATGAGGAGAAGAAGAGGGATAGGCACTGATCTTTTCTCTGTGATAATGAATGAGAGGACCCCCAGGGAATGGCCTGAAGTTGTGTTACAGGAGATTTAGGTTGGATATTAGAAAAAGGTTCTTCACCCAGAGGGTGGTTGGGCACTGGAACAGGCTCCCCAAGGCAGTGGTCACAGCACCAAGCCTGACAGAGTTCAAGAAGTGTTTGACAATACTCTCAGGCACATGATGTGACTCCTGGGGTGTCCTGTGCAGAGCCAATAGCGGAACTTGATGATCCTTATGGGTCCCTTCCAATTCAGAATATTCTGTGATTCTGTGATAACATAAAATGATTACGTTTCATCGTTGTACAGAATGTTTAACACAACTGTTTCACAACAGAAACAGAACATGGGAAGAGAAAGCCTACTTCATTGTAAAAGAAACAGCCTAAAAAAACCCCATGGAGTATCACCCGTTCAGTAGTAATATGTATCATTCTGTCATGGTTTTGCTCTGGGTCAATTCGCTTTCACACCCCCCACACAATTACTATTAGTTGAGAGAAGGTTTATGCAGACAAAAGAGACTGGATTTGGGGAAAATAGTATGAACATTTATTACTAACAAAATCAAAATAAAAGCTACTAAAGCACTACATCTACAGTAACGCTACTTAGGTAAAAGTACTATGTATTTACAGAAATACTTCTCCCCCCTTTATATCAGTCCAAGGAAGAAAAGCAGTCTCTTTCTCGGAGCTCCAGGTCTTTTCAGTAACTCTGCAGCACTCTAAAGCTCTTCTTTTGTTATCTCAGAATGACAACTCTGATTCATCATAGCTGGAACTCTTTCTCTTAGCCTACACCCCTCCTGGGCTAAGACTGGAGGCTGGGGGTTACTCAGGCCCTGAAGGTCTTCTCTTCCATGGATTGCAAGGGGACACTTGCCTACCATGGATCTTCACCACAGGGTCACAGGGGATAATGGCTTTTGAGTCCACCCCTGTTTTCCTGTGAGGGTTCCTCCCCAAGGGAGAACAGTCCTTGAATAGGCCTCTCCAGCATGGGTCTAGCATGGATTCCTCACTTGGATCCCCACATCTTACCCAAGCCATTCTTGCTCCAGTGTGAGGTTCTCTCAGGGTCACAAATCTCCAGCACTAGCAGCATGGATCTCTCACTGAGATCCCATGCTTATCCGAGCCGTCCTCTGGTATAAGCATCGTCCCCTTCAAGGGTTATAAATCTTCAACAGAACTCTGTCTCACCTTAGGTCTTGGCTTCTTCATGCATCAACTTATTCCAGTATAGGCTCTTCCACTAGCAGCACAGGGGTCTCCTCACCCCAACAAACTTTCACAGGTAGCAGGGTTTTATTTTTCAGTCTTTTCTCTGCTGAAGGGAGAGAGCGAAAGGGGGGGGAGAAGCAAGCCCCACCTTTCCTACTTTTCTTCTCTCTCTCCTCCGGCTGCCAGCTTTGACCTTGGACATTCCATTATCTCTTTGCTGGACTTCCTTCTGCAGCTTTTCTCATCCAGGCTCTTCTTTAAAGTTGGTTTTTTTTTCTTCACTCTCTTACAAGACAAAAGGAGGGGCTTCAGTGCCACACCTGCCCCTGGCCCAAGCTGGGGGAGGAGGGGGCGTTGGCCCACCTTGGGGCTCGCCGCCACCTCTCCTACATGGCTGCCTGATTTCAACTGCGCAATCCCCTTCTTTTCCGTTTTCTTAAAGATGTAATTAGCAAAGGTGTTACTGAGAGTTTTAGTTGGCTTCTTGTCCGGAAATTCACCTGGACAAAACCATTCTCATTCCCAGGGGCTAGCCAGCTGGGCAAAACCACGACACATTCATAAAACATAAAAAGCAAGGCTAAATATATAAAACATTGAAGAGCCATAGTTGGATCTACACAATCCAAGCCTTTGACTGCAGAAGACGCTATGTAACTGTCAAAATGTCAACTATTTGCTATTTCTGAAGCAGGCTTCCTCCACAACTCTATCTCCCCAGTCTCTCAGGTGTGACTATCACAACAAACAGCTTAGTTCCAGGTTGTAACATGAGCCAGTACTTCCTTTACAGAATAGAGATGCACAAGATGTACAGACTGATACTCCTCCCACTGCCCAGCTCCTAAGTACTAAAGCAGGATATCACATACTCCCATGGCATGTATCACAAATCACCTTGTACATGTATGGCAGGGGGGCTGATAGAAAATCACATCGAAACAATTGCTCCAACAGGCAAAAATTAATAAGTTAGACTTATCCCATTATGTGTAATTCATCCCACCTTAAGACAGCAAAAATTAACAAGTTAGACTTATCTCATTATGTGTAATTCATCCCATCTTAAGACAGCAGTCTGACCCAGGATGGATGAATCACATCATAGAGTATTTTTTTTTTATCAAGGCAGCCTCACTTAAGACTTGATACCTAACTACCACACGGTTAAAATAAGGCAGATCGAAAGGGGGCAGTTAAACATTACTCACTGCCAGAAAGTATCTCTAAGCAAAGCACACATCATTGCCTAAAGTTTTTTCTTATTTCAGTGAAGTAAAGCAGTTTCGTATCACATATTAATTCTAAGTCTATTAACCATAACTAAAACTACAATGTCTTCTTCTAAGAGAAGCATACCATATTTGAGAAGCTAAAGCACATTGGAGAAATCTACTAGCACAGCAAAGTGGATACTTACAGAAACAGTTGAGCTAGGTGTATTTGTACCATAGCCAGAAGAAGGGAGGGAAGCCAAGGACCAGCGGCGACCATCAGTCCTGTTGTGAAACTGAGGTTAGTCAAATGAACACTGCAGTACCCTAACACAGAAACATCTGTGGAAGTATTACTGTGTAAAACTGCATTCCAAAATCAAGATGCAAACAGGATTTTAATAAACAGTATAATTTCACAAGGGACCACAATAAACAAGCATTCACCAAGGATGACTTAGGCGTACAGATTATTTTTTAGTGTGTTTTTTGAAATAAAATTCTATGAAATGAAACAACCACAAAGTGAATGAACAGCTTCACAGAACTGGGAACTAACACACAGAGAAACGGACCACAGGGAGTTTACAACTCCTAAAGTCCATCAGATGAAAATTAATAAGCAAATTAAAAATCTTATGAATAAATGTAAACCATAATGCTCTGAACCACAGATAAGCAGCACGGACTGCTTGAAATACAAGGGTAGTGCGTTCTTAAGGGCATCAGTAGCATCAGTACAGGATACCAACAAACTAGCAGGCTAATGTCAAATAACTGCAAAAAATGATTAGGTAAAACTAAACTTGTTAAATGCTAGATACGTAAGTCAGGAAAAAAAATCCTGCAGCAACAAATCATGCTTATTCAGAATAGAAAAATAAAATAAATATAAAAAATTACAATCAAAACCAATTTATGTTCTTCACTGCCTGAGGTGAGCTACACAACAGACAACATGGAACTTGAACATTCAAAGTTACAAACAAATAAACAACTATGAGAGCCACATTTGAATTTTTGAGAAGGTAACATTTACCTGTCATTTCGATGCCCATGACTGGAGTACAATTGTATCAAATGTTAAAAAAAAGGCAAAATAATATATAAATTTTAAACATAAGTTTTTACTTACATGAAACATAAGTTCTATTAACAAACAGTATGACTGGAAAGGATAAAGATCTGTCTTGCAGCTAGTATAAAGACGATCTTTCAAGTCTGATTTACACAAATAGTGTAATTTTGAATAACTGAAGTAATGTCAAATCAGGGATCTTAAACCTCTTGATGCAGCTTCCCTTCCTTAAGAAAACTGTGTAAAAAAACCCCTAGCTTCTTTCTAATCTAAGGTATTAGTTCTTACAACCATTTATTCAACCACAAACTACAGCTAAAGCTTGGAGACTTTGAATACGTAAAGTGTGAGAAAAGAAACTACAGTGCATTATTAGTATTAAAATACGAAGAGCGCATGTGCTAGAGGGCCTGCTGATTGTATCAAATACTGAACTCCAAAAAAAAACTTCCTCCACTTTCATAATTTCATTTTTAATTTAGTAATTCTTCTCCCTTCTTTCTTTCACCCAGATAGATAAGACACCTCCAGATGAATAAACTATTCCAAAAGTAATTTTCTCTTCATTTGGCTTAGCTAAAGCTGTTCACAGTTGAAACAAGAACTTAGACAGTATTTAAAAATAGGTGAGACCTATCTATCTGGCAGCTGTGAGAAAGTACTTCTGTACTGAGTAACTCACAGTGAACAGGGTTCCTGCATCACACAGGAAGGCCATCAAGAGTGGAAATGGGATATCACAGAAAATTATCTGGGAGACAAAGGTAGGAGAATAGGAGTTATCCATAAGGGATGATGAGGAAGAAAGCGAAGGAAGCCTGTACAGCATTTTCTGCTGGATTCTGATACACAACTTGTCTCTGCCCCAGAGTATGGAATTACTCATTTTCCCACAGCTCTAGAAAGCAGAATCTGTCACCTACCCATGGGTTTGTGGATGCCAGGCTTGTATGTACCAGCAGAAGCAGTGGCTTCCAGAGGCACTATTCCTGGGCACTGATGATTCAACCAGATATAGGCAACAAAAGGTGACCCTGCTGTTTGTTGCCAAGGTCCTGGGGAAGGCTGCCTTGAGCCCTGCATGGCAGAGGCCAACGATGTAGCCCTCTTTGCTGTGGCAGCGTAACATGGCCAGTGGCTGATGAGAAGCAGCTACAGTGGAAGAGACTTCAAAACCACTTCCTTTTCCTCCCTCTCCCTTCCTCACACTTCCCCATCTTTTTGGTATCCCCACTGACTGGTCGCAGTGGATGGAAAAGGAATATCCACACACCTATACCACTTTGCCCGTTTCTTCAACCTGCTGTATCTCATACCCACACAGGCTTGCTCTTCCCCTTCCTTTGTATTTCCATTAAATTTACAAAATACATCAAAAAAGGCATAAAGTCAGAAGACTGAAAACTGCTCTCATTAACCACAGGCCATTTTATGACAAAAACACATCTTATCACAGATTATATAAAAACAGCTACACAACTACAAAACAAATTCTTAAGAAAACGTTACATTAAAGATGTTTTAAACTTCAGTGTCATCAAGCATTTTCACTACAAAGACAGAAAACCAGCTTCTACAGAAAATTGCTCTAAATATGTTTCTTGAATCCCACTGAAGTAGTGAAATATTTTGAAATCAAAGAAACTACTCCTGTTACCATTTCTTCAGTTAAAGAATTTATTTAGAGCTCATTATAGGCCTCTAAAAAGGCTAAAATCCAAATGAACCACTGGTATACTTTTTTTTTCCCCCATGCTGAATATTAAGGTTTGCAAAAACATAATGTTTTAAACTTTCTGCTGATTATGGGTGGGAAAGGAAAACTACTTCCTGGCTGTTGTATTTCTAAGCAATGCTTGATCTTTCACATCTGCTTTGTCCATTATAAGTTATTTCTGGATTTAATGAATCTTTCTAAAAATACACTTACGTACAAATGTAATTTGTGATGAGATAGTACCTCTGACAAAAGAAAAGCTATCAAGAGAAATTAGATTAAAAAAAAAACCCTCAACTTTTTTAAGGTGTTGATTAAAAAAGTAGCATCACAAGCTATCAGAAAGATTGACAAGATCTACTGTCACTGATGAATTAGATTCAGATGAAAGAAATACACAAGTTTTCACCCCTTTGCAGCTTAAAAAAAAAAAAAAAAAAAGGTTAAACCATTTCCTTGCACTTACTTTTCAAAACTTGTGTGTGCCACTTTACTGACCTCCCAAAATAAAGTAACTAAAACTTTAGAGGCAAGTGCTGTCTCACTGTAAATTCAACAGTTACACCCATGACACTACTTAGGCATTCTAATTTTCTAATTTTCATTTTTTACTCTTGGGTAAACATAAAAACTGTGCCTACCCTCGCAGACTTAATGAACATATTATTTGAGGTAGGCTGACAAAGTGTTAAGTGATGGGGAACAAGCAGGGAGTCTCCCATGACGTCCTATCAACTTTGGTTATGGATCATTTAATAACAATTTACTACATAGATCACTTAAAATTCACTTTAAATTTTTAAAAATTCAACCAATATTAATTAATTCTCACAACACTCCTATAACAATGCTAATTATCTCAGTGGTGTAGACCGTGAAACAGGTCAAGGACAGGTATTCAAGGTATGGTAATAGTATTAGTGCTGCCAGCAAAATCAGACCCCGAACTCAAGAAATCTATTGCACTGCTCTTATAAGCAATGCACTTCTTACACCAGTAAAAAAACTCCTTTATATAGCTTAAGATTTCCCTGTATCTCAATGGATGAGGAGATAATGTCTGAACTGGATTCATGACAATCAAGTCTTTTTTTTTTCTTTTTTTTAATTCAAAAAGGTATGACCATGTTGCACCATTTATTCAGTACAATTTTGTTGTCACTGAGGTTTAGGAGATTTTACATAAGTGAGTTAATGTTTATTATTCTAAGCAATAGACCTGACAGATGTATTTACAATCAACTTTTAATATCTGGGTCCAACATGATTTCCTCCATGCAGAATGCATGTTGCATACTATATACAACCTCTTACCTTCGTGCAAAAGAAAAGTGGGCTGAGGCACTGGGAGAGAAATTCCTAGGGCTATCTTGAGGACTGTTTCCTGTTGGAGATAACACACAAAAAAAATATTAGCAGGTTGGGTGGGGAGAACCCACTAAAAACCATTCAGGCATATTAATCTAAGGATTTCCAGCAGGTTAGAAATAAACTTCAGAATTTCTTCTCTCATAGTCTCACAGAATGTAAACTCTGAAACAGAATCTCATTTCAATTAACATTTCATTTATACTGGATTTTTAGTTACTGGATTTTATAATTCATAAAGAACCTTTATTTAGTCTTTTAGTTTGAAAATTCTCAAAATAATTTCAGAATTAAAGTTTAAAAACTTAGTACATTAGCTTGAAATATTTTTAATGTCAGAAAAAAGGGGGGTTTTTAATTACATAAAACATTTGGAAGATTGAAAAATCACAGAGTGATTTAGCCCTTACACAAGGGCTCTACAGCATTTCTACAGCTGCTTTATTGTGGTTTTTTGTTTGTTTGTTTGTTTGTTTTTGTGTGTGTGTTTTTTTAGGTTTTTTAGGGTTTTTTGTTGTTGTTGGGGTTTTTTTGGGGTTTTTTTTGCCTAGCTCCAAAACAAATAAGCAGCTAAAACACAGTGAACTGATTTTTTTTCCCTTAGTTATGTCCGACTGAGGCATGAAAAGGCCCTTTGTGATGAAAAGCAACTGGACATTGAGAACAGGTTGCAACTTTAGGGTCTGCTACTTCTTCATATCAGAGCACCCGACCTCCTGCAGACCAGCATGAGCAGACAGGCAGCAGCTGGTGAGAGCTGCTCCTGCCACCTCCACCCCTCAGCCCCTACAGTATCAGAAGAAGAAATAAAGATGACTCCTAAAAAACCCCACAAAAACTACAAAATACAAACTACAAAATACAAACAAAACCCTTAAACTTCAAATAAACAAGCCAGCCAAAATCTCAAAAACACAGCAAAAGCCAAAAGGATTAAATTTAAAATAGCACTGGCATACATCTCACAATCAATGTTTCCCTAAACATTTCCTTAAAACGACAGTAACAGCAACACCTTAAAAAAACCCCTAATGTATTTGTTGCAGCATTTTATTTTTGGACGTAAATGAGACTGCAACAATAAGCAATAGGTAAAAAAAAGATCCTATGTACCCAGTTAGAATCAACATGAAATTTTAAAGGGGAATATTACTATCCATGTGTGAAAAGGCCAGCACAATAGAGTGAATCCTTGAAAGGACTTCCAGTGGCCTTGATTTCTATTCAAATTTTTTAATTAACACTGCATTTATCATAGTGATGCCCATAACAGATCTCATTAATTCTATAGGAGGAAGCATAATTGTCAAGCCATTAGCTGCAAACACAGAGAGCAACACACACCCCCACACCGCCCCCCCCTTTTCTGTCTAGAAGCAGGTGCAAGATGGTTTCTGATCTGTGCTTAAATCACATCTTTGCAGCTGCTCTTCCCACCACCTCAAGAGACAAGGATTCCACTCTCATTGGCCAGTACCTCCAAGGTTTTTTTGCCCATTTACCTTCCATGGCTGAATTCTGTCCTTCCTACATTCTCTCCTTCTCCTCAATACCCCAGCTTCTTTGTTACACTTCAGACACTTCTGAAGGCCTCAATAATGCCAAGGTGGCAAGAATTTTTGTTCCCTAAAGGGGTTGGAGCAGAGGGAATCTGAAGCCACAGATTTCATGGGGACCAATACAAGGTGTTCTTGAACTGCATGAACTGTAACCACCAAATTACTAAGAGCAACAGGTCATATAATTTAACAGCTAACAGGATTTCTTTTACTGCTACCAGAAGCTTATTTACGAAAGATAAGCTAAAAAAAAAAGAGAACTGTAACACTGCATATAAAACAAAGTTACCATCTTTAGCTACTGCACTAGAAAAAAGTAAGATGCAATTTGGAGTGTACTGTGGACTTAGACAAGTAGTAAAAAAGACAACGAATCTAACCTGAATTCTGGCAGAAAAGCACAGAATTAGGCTTAACACAGTGACACAGAACCAGTTTTTGACAGGATAAAGTTCTACAAATCAGCATTTGTCAATCAATTCCTTTCCTTTAGTAGATCTTTTAAAGTTACATATGGACATATACATGTATTTATCACACATCAAGGACATGCCTAACTGTCCATCAGTTAGAATATATGCAAAATCTTCACATAAAAAAAAAATATGGTTAAATAATGCAGTAATTTTATAGCCATTGCAGTGCATTTGGATTTGTGGAGACACAATGCTGCCAGCTATGTCGCTAGAATCAACAAAGATCACTTCCTTACAGACAAAACCTGAAGAAGTCAAAGTCTTACTCAGGAAGAGAATCAGATCCTGTAATTAGGAAAATGAACATGCAAGCATTACTTTCAATAGCAAACTAGCTTTTAAAATAACAAAACTAGTGATGCCATATACGTAATACCTGGATACTAAATCCTGTAGGTTTATCTAGAAGTCTTAAGAACTCTGACAAGCCTGGAAACAGGGGATTAAATACAAATCCCTAATGACTGGAGAAACAGCTAGTGCCATTACAGGGCTAGGGTGTGGTGTTCCAGAAGAGCAAGACAGGTTAGGACCAGAGTCCTACAGGTGACCTTCATTCATCACAGCATTCATCACCTATCTGCAATTCAACAGCAGGGAGACTTCCAAATAAAACCCAGTGCCAGTTAGTTCTCTGCCCATATGCGCAGCAGTTGCTTATTAGTCAAATCCCGCTGTTCTTTGGGATCTGCTAGCTGTTGTATGTCACAGTCTGAGGGCATCTTTATGCTGCTAAGATTACTGTCAGTGTTTCTGATCTGGTAAAGTAAACTGGACTGATAGTTAGGCATTAGGTAATTAACCCCAGCATCCTCTGGAGACACTATCAATAGGCAATCAACATATGTTTCATGAAAACACACAGGGCAACTATTTTGCAAGCACCTACTGTTAAGAAAACTATTTTGCAAGCACCTACAAGTTAAGAAAACTACATAAAGACTACTTAAACTGTGAGTGTTTTCCAAGTATCTTCAAGAATTCCTGTGTCTTTGCCAGAGGGATGCTGTCTCTTTACAAAATAAACAGTTTCAGATGCAATGACTTTCTGTTAGTACTGAGGGAAAACCAGATTAATGACAATTGTTATCCTAAATTCCTGATGGGTCAAAACCAGCTTGAAGTCTTGATGTTATGATTTGATGGTCTTCTAAAATGCATCACAATAATACAATATAACAATGGGTCATATGTTCCTCTGTGTCAGTTTACTTGATGATGAAACCACAGTATGACACAACAAGGCATCAACCACCAGCAGTTACAGGTCTGACTTTCATACCATAATAAACAGTGACAATCAGCAGAATGCACAGCTGGGCAACAGAATATTTTTGAATCCTTCTGCAGGTGCTTTATACTGAGATCCATCCATGTGAGGAGCTCAAGCTATTTCAAAATCTGGATTTACGCTTGAAATGAAGAAATTAGTTTCACCAGTCACAGCAAGAAAGGTTTGCATGCTCCTTAAATCCATTTTCAAGAAAATTTTGTCTGTTCTGACCACTGCTCAAATTGCATCTTGTTATCCCATTTATAAATTTATTGAATCCCATAGGAAAGGTCAGGTTTGTCCCTGCCTTACTTAGTGGACAGTTCTTTAAGACCCTTCTGGTATACATGGGCAGCATGTATTTCTCTTCACATTCTATGAAAGGGACAAAAAAAAAAAAAAAAAAAAAAAAAGCAATTCTGACTGGTTTAGATGACCATACCATCTTAGTCTTCCTGTTGTTAAGGCTAACAAATAAGTCTTTCAGTCTTACACAGAGAAGTTCCCACATTCTATCCCATCAGGCTTTCTCCCCACATTATCCCATTTGAACACGTATAACCATAAATACAGGGAGTATTCCAGATAAAATCAAAATAGGACATTGTACATAAAATCTTCCCAAATTAAATAGAAAATTACTGCCTTATACATCTTCTGAGATTTTATTTCCAAAGCTACAATAGATTGCTCTTTGCAAACATCATCTGATTCAGAAAATTTGCCAAATCCTTACCTAAATTCCTTGTAACAGCTGAGCCCACAACTTACCATAGATAGAATCTGTTACAGATCGTCCAGCATAAAGCGCTGCATATTGCAACGTGATTTTATACTTTTTATTTCAGTCCTTGAGATCATTCACTCACTTCAAACACAGTCCCCCAATGCTATTTCATACTGGATGTCTTCCAAATTTACATCAGCTACACTAATTTTTTGCCAAAGCCACTTATGAGAAGATTAAAAAGGTTTAGCCACAAAGAGAAAACCTGAGGACTCTACCAGTAACCTCCATTCCCACTTTTTAGTATCTCCCACTTTAGCACAAGCCCTGTCTTTACCCCCTTAAACAATTTGTTATTTATCTTGCAATTCTTGTCCTACTGTGTGTCATCTCAGTGGCACCACATAAAACTTCTACTACAAAACGGACAAGTATAATTTACAGCATTCCTCCTAACAGCTAAATCTTATTCCTTCAGCAGATGCAATTAAAAAGCACCACATGTGACTATTAATCATTAGGGGTTACTATCACCACAGGAACAAGCTCCTGTGACTCCTGAGGTGGGGTGGGTGAATGTCCTGACTTGCTGAGATTGTAATCATTTCCTTCACAGGCTGGGTGGAGCAGATGACCTGCCTTCACAGCATCAGGCACAGTGAGACAGAAAAGCCCATTACAGTACCTGGGCACCAAATACTGTCCAAACTAATGCTGCACTTCCCAGAATTCTGAATGTATCCAAGAGTTCATATTAAAATTAAAATGATCTTTAGGCAGGTTTAACAGCTTCCAGCACAGATACTAAAGGCCAAACAACTAACCTAAGACAATTTCTAATAATGATGAAGATTTGAACCCAAAGAAATTACCTGGCACAGATTTGTTTTCATTTTCATAAGAAACACAGTGAAAGCTGATACTTTTCTTGAAATCTTTTGTGATCTTTACACACATGTATAAGGCATAGCAAGAGACTTCGACTGCAAACTAAAAATCTGACTTTTCCAGACACAATTTATCTCCATGGGGCCTCCACAGAGGAAAGTGGCATTACATATATTGTATTAGTAATTAATACATAGTAATTAGTACATAACAGACTATCTCGCATTGGCCTTTTTAGCCATCAGCGCACTTGCAGCAAGCGTTGGTAGAGTCGTCCTTCTCAAGTCTTCATTTGTGAAGCCTAGCCATGATGACGATGACATAATAAATATATAATATTTGCTGTACACATTGCCTTTTTCTTATCTGCTTTTTAACCCTCAGTCTCAGACCTTGTAACTCTCCATGTGCTCCCAAGACTTGCACTACTTACTGATCTAAGAAGTCTTTACTGTAGCTCATGAGCTTTTATGGTCGCTATGCTTACAAACAAATCTGCCCTTCTTTGACAGATGCTACTCATGCCCCATTTGTGCCCTGCACAATCTATTTACTTCATCCATGTGGTGCTGTCTCCCTTCCATCCTAACATGTGAGTCTCAGCACAACAGACACGGTACAGATAACAGTTAAAAAACTCAGCATAAGTGTACAGATGCAAACTGATTTGGACAAACCCTAAACAGATTAACAACAGACTCTTTTATAGGAGCGATCCTCTATTACCTCCAGAGGAAACAATGAGAACTGGGGACAGGCAGAAATTTGCAGAGATCTCTATATGACTTCCTCGTAAGGGCAATTATTGTCATCCTGAACTTGGGCCACTGGTCCTCTTCAAAGACAGTCTATCTTAACTACAGAATAGCTGGTGCCTCCAGTTCAGGCCATACTTGAGAGAAAAACAGTACTACAAGGAAGAATATGGGAATAAAACACAGCTTGAAGAAGTATGACTGTGTTCTTCCAAAACAGAGCACTACTATTCACATCCACTCTGTTTTAGCTAACTGGAACCAGATTATGATTACATAGTAGCTCTTCAGGAGATTGCAAGTAATGGCATATTGTTTCAGAAGGTGCTGCCAGACCTCTAAATGATTGCTCTGCAGATATCAAAGATGAAATCATTCTTGAGAAAAACCACAGATACTGGCATTAAGGCTAATGCCGTGCATTCTAAGAGAGCTCCAACTTGAGATTCATCACATGCCTTTGCTCCAGCTGACACAGAGGATTCATAGCACTTTTTTGCCCTCAGGAATGTGAGGTCTTGCAGGGGGCGGGGGGGGGCTAGAAACAGAGTGTAAACTAGTGCTCCAAATAAAACCCATCTGAAGTACAACATGTAAGCAGAGGTAACTAGGTGCATATTTTGCCTGTTGTCCCAATAAGCAATGAATGAATAGAGAAGGGAAGAGGCTGTTTTTTACATCCAAGGGTGTCCTCACAAGGAATGAAAATAATGACTTCAGATGCCTCTGAGGCAATGAATTCCCAAGCAATGCCAACAATTTCATTAGTACTATACACAAAGCACCCAGGATAAGACTAAAGATTCTTAGTGGTTGGTACTGTGCTGTGTTTTAGATTCATGATGAGAATAATGTTGGTAACACACGGATCTTCTAGTTGTTGCTAATCAGCACTAACTCTGAATCAAGGGCTTTCAGTTTTCCGTGCTCCACCAGCAAGCAGGTATACAAGAAGCTGGGAGGGAGAACGGCCAGGAAAGCTGACCCAAACAGGCCAAAGGAATATTCCATACCACGGAACATCATGGCCAATATATAAACGGTGAGTGCTGACCAGGAGGGACTGATCACTTCTGGGGGCAGGGCTGGGCGTTGATCAGCAGCTGGTGAGTGATTGTATTGAGCATCACTTGTTTCTCTTGGATTTTATTATCCTCTCCTTTTCATTACAATTATTATTTTTGTTATCATTATAATCAGGAGCAATATTATATTTTAATTTACTTTATGTCAATTATTAAATTTTTCTTATCTCAATCCATGAGTTTTACTTTTCATTTTTTTTCTAATTCTCCTCCCCACTGAAGGGGGGTGGTACAAGTGGATGAGCACCTCTGGAGTACTGAGTTGTTACTGCAGGTCCTTATCCCTTTGTTATGATTTAACCCCAGCTGGCAACTAAGAATTTAGTGCACTTAAATAAGAACAACTAATGGAACTATTTTCAGTAAGGGCAACAGCAGGCTCTCCCCAGATATGGATGGAGTTCCCTGAGAGTACGGAGTACAGTAGTGGGATCCAGTACCCCAAGAAAAACACATCTGTCAGAAAAAACATTGATGGTGTGAAACCAGAAACCAAAATGGTTTTTAAAAGGCATGAACAATAAGGGTCATGCATAATCTATCCATCTTTCCGTCTGAATTACTCAAACCCCAGCAGATGATATCTTTCTTTTTCCTGTTTCATGGAATCAGGAACATGCCCAACAAGGAACCTCTGGGTACTTCCTTTCCAAAAGCAAAGCAAAGTGACTTCAAAGTATGCCGAGACCTTTAAAGTAGCCTCAGAGATCTTCCTTCTAATTTCTCACCTTGCAGCAAATGTGATTGCTCTTAGAACTATGTCAGAACATAAGCCATGGCAGCCAAAGTCACGCTAGTCTGATGTTTCAAGCCCAAATTCAGTTAAATTTTCAAGACATGAAAAGACAGTATAAAGTAACTTTGCAGTATATGAACAGAAACAGTCAGACATCGTAACTTCTGGCCTAAAATGCTATTGAGTACGTATCACTATGTCCAAGCATATAAAAATTAAGTCCAAAACACGCTTCTAATCACATTTGAATGAGAACTGCAGGACAGACTTCTACTTGAGCCAGGATCCAGCTGACTGACACATAAATGTTCTGTCTCTATGCCCAAAATAGCTCCTCTTCCTACTACAAAGGACCTGTAATGCACTACCTCTCCTTGCTCTAGATACAGAAGAAAATTCTGTGTTTTAAGCAGTATGCTTGAGATCCCCGAGAAACAGGGAAGCTTAGACAAGGGGAGAGACTTAGACAAGTCAGAGACTACATGTCTTCATTAATGCTTTTGATTTTACTCACAGAAGCATGCTTCCCACTTTTTCTAAAGTGGGAAGCAAAGTAACAGCAACAGATGAAACAAAAATAAAGACGAGAACAGAGGATAGAGAATAACTCTCAATGCATCAAAAATGCTGAGAAGGTGAAACATGAACTAAGTATGTAGGAAAACTGACAGTCTGGTTTGTTGCAACCTCTCCCACACTGAGGAAGACTGGTGCACATAATCTAGTGAGGGAAGTGTGACCCACCAAAAGGTGTGATGTGAAGAAGCTAAATGTTTCTTGGACAGGTGGCACTGAAAGAGTCCCCAGTGGCTAAAGTTCCCAGTGTTCTTTATCAGTTATACTGAGTCCCCTAAAAGGCAGATTCAAGAATCAAGTCTTTTCCTTTCACACCCAGTGACAAGCAATTGTGTAATAGTATCACAAAGTTAGCTGTGAGCACCCATGCAGCCACATCCTGAGCCTGAACTCACCTGGGCAGATTTTTTGCATGAACTTGAACTTTGACAACACACAAGAACACCAGGTCCTCTCCAATGTCCTCCACATTCTGCATAATCTCACTAGGGCATATTTACCAAAAACGCACGTTATTACTACGCATCAGCCAAGGAAAGTCTAATAAATCAACATGTTTTCAGCAAAGGCAAGCACTGGTACTTTGCTACATGTTCAGCTTGCTACTTTCTTCTCCAAGACTGGAAACTCTTTTGTTTCCCTCTCCCTCTTCTCCTGTTTCCTCCTGCAAAAGCAAGCATACATAACAAATATGTCTGTCACAGGCTATAAAGTAAAACCTTCAATTTAGAGAATGTTTCTAGTTTCATTTCCACCTACTTTCCAGAGAGGGGGGGAAATCCTAATATCTATGGCTGGACAGGAGAAATACCAGGTTCTCTCAGTGGAGTCAAGGACGCCTCTCTGACTTGGAGTAATCCCTCTCAGACAAGGACTGGCAAGAGTAATAAAACCAGCAAGCTGTACAATACACACAGTCTCTTGTCACACTCTTCTACCACACTTTGCAAGGCCATAGGACTCCAGCACAGGCCACCACAGAGCAGGGAGGCAAGCTGAGTGTGCAGAAGCCAGTATAAGTTAACACTTGGCAGCTCTGACAACATTAAAATAAAGCATCACTAAAAAACCACAGCCTCTCAAGTCTGACATTACCATGGATTTATATATTTTGAACACTTGAAACACTGAACTCCTACTACATATGTAGAGGAAAATTTTTAACTTATGAAATACGTATCCTTATTTTTGCAGACTAGGATGACATTCACAGGGGTTTGATGTACATACTTGTCTAAGCACATCAGCCAGCTGAGCAAGGAACCAATGATTGTGCCAATATTTACTGTAATTAGCTATTCATGAAGGCAAGCTAATATTGGAGACAGCCATAAACATGCAAATCTTCATCCTATATATGAGAATTCCTAGTGCTACTAAAGTGTTCGGCACACATAACTTGGAAGAATGTATCCAACTAAGGGAACATACTCTATCCTGTGTAACTGGAGAAGTTGCCAAATATTTGTAATACATTTTTGAATGCACAATACATACTGCTTATGGAAAAGAACTGCTTACACTTAACATGATTCCCTTCCTATTGTCTGAGAAATCAATTCAAAACTGAAAGCCCAAGTCCACTGCTGGACAGGTGCTCTTCAATATTTATCAAACACACAACCTATATCCAGATCCCGCATAACATGTGCTAGTCAGTGCATACTGCTGAAGCCTATTAGGTCCAAGGTAGCAGTTTCCAAACAGGTGGTATAGTCACTCATAGCATCAGACATGCCAGTTCTCAGAGTAAGCATTGTAACTGCTTTCATCAAGTTAGCACAGCACAACTAAAGACACTTTCTACAGTATTCACAGATCTTCTCTTCCAAATGGTGATTTCTATACTTGGGAGACCCAAGGAGCAATCCCAAATACTCTAACATCTAATTTTTCAGTTCTAAAAGAGTCTGCACTTTGTTTTTCTTTATCTGTTTTAAATGCTCTACTGTCTTGAACTCTTCATAAATCTTCATGTTGCCTAGATTCTTAGTTATGACAGCTGCTGCTCAGATTGAAAATCACCACCGTATTTTCTCTAACAATGTTGCTTCAACAAGAAAACTGCTTTAATAAGCTCCACATCCTCTTCCAAAACTCATGTGAAACTCTGCATCTTCTCATTTAGTATCCACCTGAGAGCAGTTTTCCAAAGTATTCCATGTTACTGACTACTCAAGGACTGGTGCAAGGCTTTCCTTTTGGAACATAGTTACAGTCAATGCCCCAAAGATATAAGGAGATAATAAACCTTTAAGGAAGTGTGTTTTGATATGGTAAACATGTTCCTTTCTTAAAATTAGGACAATCATTATCAATAAAGTATTTATTTATGGACATTCATTCAATCTTTAGGTGGTTCAGGTGCTTTAAAAGAAAATGATTATCAGTTCATTGCCATGCAAAGTGAAGCACAGAAATTACCAGCAAAATGCCTAACACTATAAATCCTAGGGAGCAAAAGCAACAGGAATGGAATTAATATGCCTCTCGCCAATATTACCTTCAATATGTGGTGTAAGCTACAAGAAAGGGAGTGGTGGGGGGAAGAGAAAAAGCATCAGAATGCAAGGTGGAGAAATAAAAATAGTTATATGATTCATGTTATATATTTTTTGACTGCTTCTGACTGTAACATAGGATTTATGGCTCTAAATATAAAACAGAAGTTTGGATGGAAAGGTGTGCAACTTTTTGCTGTTATAAACATAGGAAAGAAGAGTACAGTCTGTTTTCCTTTAATTACACAGACATTCTAGGAATTTTATAACAGGAGTAGTGTAATACTTATGAAATCACCTGTATGAGCCGAAAGTGGTGAATGAGGCCGAGGCAGAGCTGGAGACTGACTACTGCCCATCAAACTCTTCCTGTTACTTGTTCTGCAGCTGTGGGCAAAAACAGAGGAAAGACGACATTAGCATAAAAAATATAGCACATACCACACATGGGTGTTTTGAGATTCTGCTACTGTGTTCCTGGACTTTCCATGTTCCTATTACAAAATCAGAGATATTGTTGGTTTTGTAGGCGTGTCCAGGAAGTCTACAATCATACTGGATAATGGCAAACGCAGCAGTTTCTAAAGAAAATGTACGGTGGATACTTTTCGGGCCTGCATGTTTGTTGTTCTAAGCAAAGACCAGCATTCCCCTGCAGAGTCATTAACAAAATGTTCTTCTCTGACTACAGCTTATTTCTCTGCCATATATATTTTACATAATATAAAAATAAACAATACGAAACATGGTCTCAAGCTTACAATCACCAATAACCAAAGCTATTTCTGTTCCATGATCTGTAGCTTGAAATCACATGCCAGAGAGAGCAAGATTTATCAGTCTAAGAATGATAATTATAAATCTAATTATTGAGATAAATTTCACATCTGTGCCTTTTGTCAATGGAACAGATGATGCCTAAGAAGATGAATGCATTTTTTTACTCATACATTTTTCATCTGCAAAGCCACTAATTTCCCATATCACAAGATCATTAAATGAGATAAACAGTAAATTAACACATCTATTAAACTTGGGAAAGGAGGCACTTTTCTTAAATACATCATACAGTTTTTATATATTTGTTGGCAGATGTGTTTTTCTTTTTCCCTTTCTCTACTATAAAGAATATTCTCACAAACATAAATTCCCAACATTCCAAACAGTCATGCAGAACAAAAATACCATCCTGAAGTCAGAGACCTTAGCTGTGGATAAACTGAATATGCTAATGTTCACAGCACTGCAATCAAAATTTTTCTGTAAACGTTTAAAAAAAACCCAGACTACTAAAACCATTTCATTATCAGAGCAAGTTCCAAAGGAAGCAGATTCAGATTACATTCATAGATGTCTCCAAAGATGAATTTTGTAACTTTATGATCTCTATGTAACAGCCAGAAAGCAAAACTGATTAGTTTTTATGTGGTATAAGTTGAATAAAGTGAAAAGGAATGAATGCAACTTAATAGCAAAAACAGTTAAGAAAAACAGATGCTACAGTAATGCAAAGTAATACTGAAAACAAGGAAAATAAAGAAAAAGATTAAAAGTTGAATATGAAACCAGTATAGAAGATACCTACAGTACGTTTTTAACTCAAACATTAAGACCACTCTCCCTTTTGAAAATGTTTTGTGAAGCAGCAAAAGTGCCATTTCCAACTCTTTATCGGGTTAATGCAAAGTTCATTTGAACACTGCACAATCTCTTGCCATATTACTTAATTATTTTATTCAATTAATTAATTAACCCATGAGTATATAATTTTTTTTTTGTAGACCCATGTAAGACAAGAATGCACAAAATTATTCCAAAATTTTGGAGGGTGTGAATTTTTAAGAACTACTTCTGGTGAGTATGATGGTATTACCTTAAATTTAAAAACCTCAAATACTGAGAAATTTTCCCTCAGTTGCCATTTAGAAAAAAAAAATCCTTGCTATTTGCTCAGATGTGGTAGTTGTATGGAGAACTTATCTGCTATCATGCTCAAATGGAATGTTCTACTGAGAAATAAAAAATAAAAGATACACAGTCTACTGTAAGGTAAGACAACTCCCTGCATTAAAGCACAAATCCATCCTAGAGCTCTCACTGCAGACTTCGTTTTTCAATTGTGTTTCACAAAGATTTTGAAACAATGTTATCCATTCTGTGTAATCTGTGAAACACAATTCCTTCCCAAAAATACTGCTATTATAGAAGAGGCACTTTGTGGATGAAAAAAAAAACAACTTCAGGGAACCCTGACAGATGATCTAAGCTGCCAGAACACCACAAATGGGAAGCAGGGTGGCTCTAAGGAAGTATCAAAGTATTACTTACTGAACTGTATTTAGCCTTAAAACAGCAATCTTCCATACAAAAAAGAATCTCAGAAGTTAAAACCATTCTGCAGGTAAAATCATTTTTTTTCTAGATCTCTGAACTCATCAAGTAACTTTCCTCTTCTATTGTCTTCATAAAACTATTCTTCTCCCATTCAAATCTGACAAGATAAACCAGCTGATAAGAGGCAGCCCTGAAAAAAAAGGCTCTTTGTCTGCAGGAAAGTTATAGCACTGCAGGAACACTCTACAGGAATTGTAACTTAGGGAAACAAACCTTGGTAAACCACAGAGCGCTAGCCCTCAAAATGCAATTCTCTAAGCCTTGGATTTCATGTTGTGATCTGGTTGCATGCAAAGAAGAGATTAGCAAGCTAGGCAGCAGGTAAGATGCAGGGTTCAGAACACTGAAGGAAAAAAAAAAGGAAAAATAAAAAAATCCGGTTTAATAACTAAACTTTGGGGTGCACACAAAATTGAACAGAACAGAAAACTTTCATTTGTTGCCCTTTGCTTTCTTCTCTGCCCCAGGAACATTCTCCCTGGACTTTATTTGTCCTGGATGACTACCTATCTGAACTAGTTGACATTACACCATATCAGCAGTGCCCTGGACAAATGGCACTCCTCCTTATCTTGGAATCCAATTAATTTTTTCCCAAATCCCCCTCTCCCCCCCTCGTCAGGTAAGGTTCTGCCTTACCTCCTACTCTTCATCACTTGACAATCCCGTTCACTCACACCTCTCCTCCCTACTCTGTCTTCTCACCATATCTCACAGCAGGGGAATTCTTCTTTCACCCCAGCTCCAGTATCAGACCCACAACTCCGAGTTGCTTCACCAGCTGCTACAAACAATCAACGTTTCCCATGAGAAGTACTCATGACAAAACAAGTAGAAGACCCTACACATATATTGCTTTGGCTGAACTTCCTTTACAACAAAGGGTGAACACCAGCTGCTGAAAGATGCAATACAGTTGCATAAAGCTTTATTACTTACTTTGCTCTTAAATAGACATAGTTCTTCCCATATAAGGCAAAAGACCTTTGGGCAGAAATGAGGGGAACTGCTAGACTGAAATCAGCAAAGCACAAGACATAACTACTAGTACAGACATTTAAATAGAGCTACACTCCACAAGCTCTTGGAAACACTAAATAGAATAAAAAGTTGAAGCAGAAATATGGCTCTTCTGAGACAGACAGTACTTCATCCAGAGCTGAAATATTAAATGCAGGCTTCCTGATAATCAAGAAATGGCAAAAACTGTGAGAGATGTGCACTGAAATGGAAGTTTCTTTCTCAGAATGAGGGCTAATAGATGAGCAAATTACTGGCGGTGAAGGTTAATTGCTTTTATTTATCAAAAAAAAAAAAAGTAGGGAAAGCAGGAGTTATTACCACTTGCCCTGCTTTTAATGGGAAATACAGCATCAGCTTTAATAATTTCTAAGTATTACATTTCAACATTCTAAATTATTAATATTTACACTTGCAATGAAGATGGATTTGGACTGTAAGCTATTATGACAGTTTCACAGTCTATGCTGAGCATACACTGTCTTAATTTTGCTATTAGTGTAATATATAGCAGTCAAGCTAAAGGTAAAGATGAAAAAATAATTTCTCTCATTCTAAGAGAGGCTGCAAAAAAATGGTTTTATTTGCTAATACAAGCACAAATAAATCAAGTTACTGCCATATCCAGAAAGCAAAGCCTATGTTTTTTAACCATGGGATGTCTACTCAACACCTTGTTTACTGACACCTGACAGGATGCACCTATCTCAGATGGGGGAAAAAAAGAGTTCTAGCACAGGAGCTAGTGAGACATACTAATAAAACTTTAAACCAGCTTGAAAGGTGGATAGAGACATCATCAGCCAGTGATGAGCCATGGAATGGTGTGCCAAAACTTGAAGAAACAAGCAGTAATGGGATTCCTCAATATGCTTCACAAGGTGTTGGCCACAAAGTACCACACCTGAAATGTTTCTACACTAGTGTACCCGGCATAAGGAACAAACAAGGGGAGCTCAAAGATTCAGTCCCATCACAGAGATCTGACATCAGAGGCATAAGCAAAACCCAGTGACACACCTGTGACTGGCGTCCTAGGACTCTGCTGGACAGTTAAAGGCTCTACAGGAGGGACAGGTAGCACAGAAGAGGTGGAAGGGTGGCATTGCATGTAATAGAATGTGCTCAAAGTTGGCAGTGGCACAGCTGAGAGCCTCTAGGTAGGAATCAAGGGGCCAACACAAAATGCAGATGTCATTGTGGGAATCTGCTATAGACCTCCCAACCAGGACAATGACAATAAGATGAATTATTCTTTGAGGAACTAAGGGACAATTCCAACTCAACCTCCCTGGTCCTTATAGGGAACTTCAGCTTGCCAGAAATCAACTGGGAGCATCACACCTGCTACAACCTGGGCCTAAAAAACCTGGATGACAACTTTACAGAACGTGTCCTGAGGGAGCAGACTCAAAAAGATGCCCTCCTTGGTCTGCTGTTTATCAACAGAGCAGATCTTGTGAGCAAACTAGAGATTGCTGGCCATCTTGGCCACAGCACCACGAAGGCATTGAGTTCCTCTGTTGACAGGAAGAAAAGTGCCAGCAAAACCTCAACTCTGGACATGAGGAGTGCAAGCTTCAGGCTGCTCAGGGAATTAGTAAGGTCCCTGGGAAAATGTTTCTGCAGGTGCTGAGGTCCATCAGTGCTGGTCACTTTTCAAACATTAGTGCCTAAGGGCACAGGCAATGCCCAATGTCAAAAATCAAGCAAGCGAGGCAGAAGGCTGGGTTGGTTGAACAGGGATCTTCTCTTGGAAATAAGGCAAAAAAGTAAGGTGTAACGCTCAGTGAAAGCAAAGTCAAGTGACATGGGAGGAATACAGAGCTGCTGCTTGCCACTGTACGGAGAAAGTTCAACTGGAATTGAAGCTG
Organism: Pyrocephalus nanus; assembly: GCA_038380795.1. NCBI lineage: Eukaryota > Metazoa > Chordata > Aves > Passeriformes > Tyrannidae > Pyrocephalus > Pyrocephalus nanus. The sequence goes on from CM076263.1 coordinate 23,265,887, forward strand.
CTCAGAAATGTGGGGGACCACAAAGAGTTCTTTCAAATACATTAATAGTAATTGGCAGTATAGAAATATCACCAGCTCCTGAGGATGGTCACCTCACAAACAGGGACAGAGACAAGGCAGAGGTGTTTAATGCTTTCTTTGCCTCTGCCTTCAACACAAATGATGGACCAAGGAGGTCTCAGTGCCCTGAGCTGGAGAACCACAACTGCAAGAATGATCAACTCACAGCTGACTCTGAAACTGTGCAGGATCTGCTGCTCCAGCTGGATGCCTACACATCTATGTGGCCTGATGGTATTCATCCAGGAATCCTCAAAGAGCTGCTGATGTCATTGCAAAACATCTCTTGATGATTTTTGAGCAGTCCTGGGAATCCAAAGAGCTTCCAGCTGACTGGAAAAAAATCATTGTCCTAATTTTCAAGAAGGACAAGAAGGATGACCATGGAAACTACAGGTCTTTTAGTCTCATTTCAGTACCCAGCAGAATCACAGAAAATATTATTCTGGGAGGTACTGAAAAACATCTGAAAGACAAAGCAGTCACTGGTCACAGTCAGCATGGCTTCATGAGAAGGAAGTCCTGTTTATCAAACCTGATTTACTTCTATGACAAGGTAACCCACCTAGTCGATCAAGGGAAGCCAGATGAGTTCTGTGGAACATTAACTGGAACAAATGCAAAAACCAGCTGCCATAAAGAGATGACACACACTGATACTACAGCAGCTCCCTTGTCAAAAACAGCCTTTATGTTTGTATTTGATGAAGCATCTCAAGACCTAGAAAGTCAAATTAAGACACGGCCTGCAGTTAACACTAGCACTCACCTAGACTGCTTTATGGAAGAAAACAAATTGTGCGAGAATATGAACACTGAATTCTGTGGAGTTAGGGATCCATGGGGAGAATCAACAGAGTCCACCCAGTGGTAATCACTGCTACCCTGGTCCAACTTATAGCTAAGAAAGACCAAAGAATAAGGAAGCAAAGGCATACAATTTTGAGAGATATTTCTTAGTCTGAAGTCGTTAAATTTTTAAGGTGCTATAATCATTGAGAGAAGTGTGCAAACCATTTGAATGCAAGTAAAATATACCATGATAAACAACCATAATTTTCATTTCATTCTTATAAAGTCTCTCAGTATTACACACTTATATCCATTTATCATCATCTAGGAGTACTTTCGGATATATTTGTACTAGGCTACATGTCTGCATAGACACTCTTCAAATCTGCTATATATATATATATAGATAGATGGGTATACATATGTATAAGCATATATACATATATACCTTCATATTTACATGCATAAACACACATATATTTATATAAAGATACATATCTAAAATCCTACATTTACAACATCACACATAGCACTGAACATTCTATTTATTATATATCTTTCTGTGACAAGTTATTCTACATAAGTCTGTAACAAATTAGGAAAAATAGGGTATTAGGATTTAAATGTTACATGTTGCAATGTAGGGATTCAGATTTTCCTCTTTTGTATTTAAGGTTTAGTCAACTTAAGTAAGGCTAGCTTTCATCTGAAGAAATATCAAAACATAATGAACACGACACAACAAGATGAAGAATGCAGCTGCTGGCAGCCCCATTGCAAAAACAGCCACCAGGAAAAATAAGAGCATTGCAAAAATATCTGCCAAATCTCAAATGGTCAGACCTGAGGAAGGGTGTCTTTACAAAGACTTCTCCCACTGTAGAAGGCCTCTCAATTTCCACCACTTTAAAGTATTACAACACAAATAAACTGATCCTTCATTATGCCTTCTCAACTGAACTTGCTAGTTAGATGTGTTCAGAGTATTCAGCTTCACTGATTATGTTCACTTTTACTGTAAGCAAGTTCAATCCTTAATTTTTCTCCTTCTCACACAGGAGAAAAATTTGAAATATTTCCTTATTCTTCATAAAATGCCTAATTCACTTGTAATTTACATAATTAAATATCTCTACAGTAAGTTTGATTATCTGTATGCTACATAATTCAGGACATGTAAAAAAGGGCAGAAATGCCTAACTGTGGAAAAAAAAAAAAAAAACCACAACTAACTCAGGAGCCAGTGTAATGGGTTTATAATATTTAACAAGTGCTATCTTAAAAAAAAATAGTGTCATACATCACAGCTATTAAGATCAAAGCGTGTTAATTTGGAGGTGTTAACCAAAGGAAGTAGTGTCTCAACCTGCATAGTAGACAACCTGCAGAAACTATTTGCATTAGGCAGGAAATACCCTATTTACCAGAGGACATGCCTACCCAGGCTGCAGACAGGAGGTTCACAAAAGAGGTCTCAATGTACTCCTGGCCATTCCCTGCAGTTTCACATTAACCTGTATCACTCCAGATTTTTACTCCAGACTACAACCCGCTGGTGCATGTCTTGGGCTAAGAGGATGCAGCCAGACATTTCCTACAAGCTGCAGTGGCCAGGCTGGGGGCAGGATGTTTCTCACTCTGCACCACTGCTGGTTGTTAACAGCTTGGGAGAAACCGCAGAGAAGATGGAGGTGAATCAGGATATTGGAAGTCATTACCTCTGGAGCCTCTGCTCCACCTCTGGTTGTAGAGCTATCTGCCAGGCCACTGCACAGACTCTATCATAGGCAATATCTGCCACTGCCTCTGTCCCTGGTTTGCGAGCTAGGCTGGTGCCCTCTCACTGATGCTCACAACACAAGCAGGTCAGGCTTAGAATAGGATGTAGCTGAGGGATCTCCTCACCTTTCCATCCCCAGCTGATGGGGAACAACAGCCCCTTCCACACTTACACTGAACACAGCAGTCAGTCTACTGCAACTTCTACCCAGTCAGGACCTTCAAAAAAACCCAAACTAAACCAATAAACAAACGTGCCCTGTTACAGCCGTATTTCCTTTGAACATCATCCATTTAGACTCAAGGACTAACCACAACCAAGTCCCCAGGCCACTTCAGTACAGCAAGGGAGCCAAGCACATATCCATAGTTTTCTGTAATTCTGGTTAAAACAGAGGTCAGCAGAGTTCAGAATTTAGATAAAACCTGGGAGTATCTCCAAACTACAGACTGAAGACCTGTTTATCCAGTTACCTACCACAGTGAAACCCTGTCACCTTCTCCACAGCCTTCTCATTCTGTTTTCCACTTATACCTATCTCCTCTTGGGTTTCTTTGTTTCTTCCTTGCTGGTGGTTTTCCCAAGCACTACAGTTCCACTCTTCATAACTTATGTTTCTAGGGATTAGTGAGCAAGGATGATAAACCAGACAGACCTCTCCATAGCACTGAATACGCTCCCCAAATAGCATGGAGAGTAGCTTCTCTTGGCTAAAAGTTTTGTGCATTGTGTCAATATTTGTAAAGTTTCAATGGGTTAAAGTCTGTTATGTTTTGAAATTATCATTTAACTACATGCAGCCAGCCTAGGAAGTCTGCTTCCTCAGCAGATGTCTAGGGGACACCTCAGAAATGACTGGTTTGCACCTATCAGAAAATCTTTTGTTGCCAAGATTACTTTCACATAAAAAGAATCAGAAGCCTATTAAAACAAAAGTCTACACGGTACCCTTTATCACATGAAACACCGTCTGCTTTGCACTGCACCCCAGAGACTCACCCCAGGAGAAAAGTCACTAAAAGACAAGGTCCTAGAAATATTTTTTTTCTACATTATTTCACAGTGTTTTCAGGACAGTTTTAAGCTTTCCTTTTTTTTCTCTCCCCCCCCCCCCCCCCCGGGACTAATTATTTTTTCCTAATAATCTTGGATTATTAGAAAAATTTAAGGATAGGAAATTAGGAACTTCTTGAAGTAGATAGATTTCACATACTTTCTAATCCAGTAGTTCTCTTCTGGTTTAACCCCTAAAATAATTAATATTTACAACTGACTCCTTTCTCCTATAACTAAATAGAAACAAATAATTTTTACTCAAAAGAGGAGTGAGTCAAGAGAGAACAAGACTTCTTTCCTCCCTAGATGAACCTAGTAGCTCTCAATCTCTCAAAACTAAGAGAGTGCATATGGCGGATTAAATGTTTTGTCTTTAAACCTTTTGCAAATACTCCCAAAGACTTGAAGAACAAACAGGTGCAATGCAGCTGACTGAAGGAAAACTTCACAGCAGATCAAACCCAGTAGGACAGAGTCTGAATTCCTTTACTCCTACTTGCACAGGATTCCCACTTGGGCAGGCAGAAAAACAAAGGAGGGAAAAGCATTTAAGAAGGACAGTCTCCAACAGGCACACTCTCCCAGTAAGAGCATAAAGTTATTATTTAACCTCTTGAGAATCAGAAGTGAGGATACACATCCACAGATTGGAAAGCATTACACTGATGAAGCATAGTTGCCTAATTTGACACGAGGGAAATGAATTTTATCCCCTCTACTGAGATTTGGCATTATTTGCTGAGGTCTATCTTCTTTCTTCATATATATACGAGAGTTACCAAAATTTTGCAATAAATGCCTAATTTTAAACAGTGCAGTCTAAGTTTGCACCTTTTTTGAAAGAAATCAATACAAGTAACAGGAAAAAAGGTCCTGTTCCTTTTCACTTCTTAGGTTTTAAAAGAGGCAAGATTATATAACTAAATCATCACACTTCCTATACAAGCAATAAATATTTTACAATTAATATTCTTTACTGTCTTCTGTTTGGACATAATTAGTCAGTAATGCATAAGTGGTTAATACACTGGATTTAAGGAAATAAAGGGAAAAAAATCTAAAAATACAAAACGTTATTTAGGACAAAATATGGGTGTTTGAAAACTATGCCCTTAACTGGCTAGAAGACTGAATATGAATAATTAAGTGGAAGGCATTCAACCTGAAAATGACGTCTGTTCCCACAAGACCTCTGGCAGCACCATCAGTGTCCCACATTTGAGCATGCACACATTGACTGTAACTCAGAAATTCAACTGGCAAACAAAAGGCCCCCCCTCTCTTTACCGAGATTCACATCCTCCATCCTTCCCCCTGAGACTTGACCAAAAGTTTTTTAATTAAATCATAATTAGAGCATCTAGAAGCATTATTTTCCCAGGGGAAGATGAAAAAAAAAAAAAACCAAACACATTCACTGTGGCCATTCAGCTATTGGTGTCGGCCAAGCCTGCTGCAGAGGGCATCAATTAATGCCAGCTACGGTGGCTTTCATGAAGAGGCTGTTTGTTCTGTAGGAACCAGACGTCTGCAAAGTTATGCTAAAATGTAAGTGGCCAAACACTCCACTGTCATGAGGTTAAGACTGCACTACATATATAGCTGCATGGCAGGGTGGCATTCCCCAGCCATACGAAGTTATAACAAATTAGTCTATTTGCCCTTGGAGTTCCCAAACACAGCTACATCCCTTTAACACAAAAACAACAAATAACCAATATAAAAATGGCTATGTCTGATCTAGCTTTTTTCCCAGATTAAGACTGAGCTTATGTAACAGACATAATTGTTGCATTATTTTTTTATTTAACGAAGCTTCATGAGAAAATTACCAGGAAAAAATGGTGCACTGGCACACAGCTGACACCGTTTACAAAACATCAATCTTTTCTTCTCTCCATGAATTTTTAATAAATATACAGTATCTACAAGAGTTAGTTGAGTATCTAAACTGGTATAGTTACACAGGCATATTCTCCCTTCTACTGATGTAGGTTACACCATAGCATAAAAGGCTTTTACTGGTTCAAATTTTCCCAGAAGGAAACAAAAATGAACCATGAGAATGCAAGCTGTCTTTTTCAACTGCAATTGTGTAGTAACAAAGCTATGTCAGCAAAATTACCTGGCTTGCTACAGCTCAAATTGTTATCCCTGTATAAAGCCCAGCATGGAGACCAGGTCTGGGAGTAAACTTCAGCTCCACATGGCAGTACACCTACTGAGGAAGGCAACCTATTACACATGCAGATCATCACACTGCTTTGCTGCGAAGTCACAGTGAGGTAATTGGGAATGTCTGAATAATCTCTAGTGAAGCAATTCAAACATCTCCAGGCATAGTCATCAGTAGGGATGACAACACAAGGCCTCTAACATCCACTCCTTTTTTTTTTTCTTTTTTGGTAATGATTAATCATCAAGCAGTACACAAGGCAGAAAAATCAGATGACTTCTGTGTTTCAGTTTGCTGTAACAGACCCACACATTTATAGTACTAAAACTAGTGTGACACAGTTTTAAAAAAAAAGTTTCTGTGGCATATGTTTCAAGTAACTGGATTACTCAGTGAGGTCAGAAACAAATTATCTAGGCCATTGCAAACAAAGTACTGATAAAGCATTCATGTTATGTCATCCTTTTGAGATGTTAAGCCACTTTAATGATTCATCTATTTAAGTAATTGAATCAAAAATACTGTACAACTTTAAAATCCTTTAAGTCTATCTAACATAGCTTTTTGGAGATTAAGACACATGATTCTAGGTTGCGACCTTTCATACAGGCCCTGAAAAGAGATGATGCATTAACCTGGGTAAGGGGAATCCCTTTTCTCTGCAGTGATATACTCCAAGCTCTTTCCCATAGCTGGTGATCCAGCACAGCTAAAACACAATATGACTTTAAATGTATCCACATGGTTATGCCTAGTGAAAACCTGATGAGTGAAACAGGAGAATCAGAAGTGTCATCCTAGCAAAAAACAACCACAACAACAAAACAGCATACATTCAACACCATAAGCCTAAAGCAGAGCTTCAATGAAGTGAAATGTACCTTCATGAATTAATCTGGTACACAAAATCTATTCATAGTATGTCTTTACCCAGAGTCACCTAAGATTGATTTCTCATTTATAGCTCTCCTGACCACTTCAGTGGTCAATAACACCTTATTTTCTCATGAAAATCCAACAACATAGAAACAAGGCCATAAGAAGATTTAAAATTAACTTCTATACCTAGCGTATTTTCTATACTAGACCTTAATCTACACATCAATACAGTATCCCACAAGAATACAGAGAAAAGGCTAAACACAGCACAGAGTATACAAGCAACTTATAAAAACAAATTTTGCATATACTCTGCCCCATAAAAACACCCATACTAGGATAGGAGTATTTTACCACCAATGTACTAAATGCTCACAAATAGAAGTAGGTCACAGAGGATTCATGAAAGCAAATGCCAGTGACTCAGTGTAGAAGGAAGACGAAAAGAAGGAAAATGAAGCCAGGATATGATTTATAGTGTGTAAATAGCTATGAGCTAATAGTGTGAATAGGAACAAGTTCACAGCAAAGATTTGTTTCATTCACCCTGGTGTGTCAAGAATGAAGTATCACATAAAATAACTAGGAAAGCAACATCCACTACAGAGACAAAAAAGCAAGCAGTGGTAATTACAATTAACATTTTAATTTTGAACACATCAGTTAACTTATTGTCCACAGCCAGGACAGTCTACTACCCCTGTGAACAAACAGCAGAAACAGCTTTAGGTGCCAGATCCAGCAGTGCTACTGCCAGTAACAAGAACAACCTGAGATGCAACAGGAAATATTGCCTGTCAAACTACGTAACATATGAAGTTAACTGTTTAAACAATATCTGCTCCGATACAGGCAGAACTGAAGGCAAACTAAAGGAGAGGAAACCAAAGTCAGTGTGTTGTCAAATGTTAAGTGGGATAATATAGTAATTGCAGTTAGTGTTCAAGTTGTATTTTCTGGATTCATACAATGCCTTGAAAACTCAAGAGTTTTCAGTGCTTGAGGGCAAGCCTTTATTGTTGTGGGGGTTGTTGTTTTGCTTTGTGGTTTGACAATTTTTCTTCCAAGTTCATGTTTCAAGCCTTTTTTTGGCAATGGAGAGATTTAACACGAACCCTAAATATCTAAAAACAGACAAAAATTAACTTCTATCCATGAACATTAGAAAATAAAGTGCTAAAATCTACACAACAACAATGGATTCCAAAGAAAACAAATACTGTCTTGGATGCATACAAAGTTGAAGAGTGCAATTCAGTGTACAGCCTTTCTTCTTTACACATCCGTCCCTGCAAGCATTCTAGTATTACATAGTTAAAAATATCTCAAGATTTTATAATCCTGCAAAAATAGATCTGTATGCCTTTTAAACTTACGTTAAAATTCCACAGTGAACTAGCAGTGTCTGGGACAGTGGAGGAGTAAATCAGAAATGGAATTTGTCTCAAAATTATCAATGAGGAGAGCTGAAACTCTCTTACAGAGGGTGATTTTACTTCAAGTCTTGCTGTTTATAAAAGGTTAATTACACAAAAGTGGTTAATTTGAACAAGTCATGCATTTTGCTTCCACAGTTCACAACTATTTTGAATTAGAATTTGTGCCTATGACTTACACTGGACTTAATACCTAAGAGACACTCAAATTGTCATTTAAACAGTAAAAATGGGATCCATAATGAGCAAGTTTCCCCCTTCCCTCAACTATGTCTTTAAGTTCAACTATATCACATCACATTCCACAAATCCTCTAAAACATACTACTATGCTAACAATTAACTCTTACATGGACAAGGTAAAACCAAGACTTTTCACAGTTTTCTGTAAGCTATACTGCCATGACATTAGCGTCATCATTACTATTCTGAGACTCACATCACTGATTCCACCACAGAAAGCAGTCTTCCAGATTACCAGTCATCTTAAGCAGCATGAATGAAGAAAACAAAGTTGAATCTACACTTTAGGATCAACTCAATAGTTTTCATAGATGAATACTCTGTTCCACTGAAAATGCTCTTTGGCATAACTTCCACACATTATCCATTTGACATAGTGGAGACAGATTCAAGTAGAACTACAACACAATATTCTGTGATCTTGTAACCCTCACAGTAGTAAGGAAGAAGACACAGAGTTTGAACACTAATTCTGCATTTTCTGTTTTTTGAAAAAACATTCCTCTAATTCATTCAGTGGTTTCATCAAACATTAGATTTTCTATTAACATAGGTTCTAGCTCAGCTTTTCAAATAATAATTACAAGTTATCTCAAACAGACTAGATTCAGCTTGAAAGCCAAATGTACGCATTCCTCTGAAAGACAAATTAATGTCTATTAGAGCCACTTCCCCAAATGTCTTGCATATTAAAAGAATAGAGACATTTGTTTGGATTTATCCTTTCTTCAAATCATAACTGCAAAAACTACCACTTTGAAATTAAATGATAAAACATTCACATCAATCAATGTTAACATAATCACATGCTTTTTAAAAATCTCCCTTCCATAAATCCATAACTAAACATTAAATAAAAATGATTTTTCAGTATTTCAGAACCTCAAGAAAGTTCTGTGCAGGGAATGGTAGCATACAGTTTAGGAGGGCTGGACAACTAGTTTGATCTACATATGGGTGTGTCACCAATTAAAGAGGGATTGTTTGTTTTCTCAACCTATCTTAAATTGATTACAGAGTTCTGACTTGTTTTTACGGGAATATATAATCACTTGCCTCACTGTGACTAGCATGAATCTTGCTGATACAGGAAATATCAGCTCAAACACTGAAATATTAAAAAAAAATACCTATAAAAAAACCAAACCCAAGATTCTAACTGGCCAACTGGCATACAACAATTTGGTGAAGTAGAAATGCAATCTGATAATCTCTTCCTTCTAAAGTGTTTCATTAGGTTCCAGATTCCTTTTTTCTTCATATTTTTCAGACAAATAGCATAACTCACTCTCCTAATTTTTCTTTATTGGTGATTTCTTCAGTAAAGAAACTCAAACACAAGAGTAGCACCTTCCCATCTATCTAGCATAAGACAGGTACACAATATCAGTCTGCTAAAATCTGCCAAAATCCCAAGAGTCTTTGAAAGACTGAAGCTGGACTGAATGTTACATTATTGATACTCATATGCTTGATATTAGTTTAGCAGATAGACACCGAAGCATTTCCCACTCAGAGCTCCAAAAACATGTTATGTTAATAATTCCAGAAAATAACATTCTGCTTATAAGTTCTGAATACTATGTTATACTAAACATATTTTTGCAACACATAACGTAGTCACTCTCTACAAAGGGCATATTCTGATCTAACTATTCACTAATGTCTCCGGTCACACTTTTTCACAAGTAAAAAGCTAGAAACATGCCATTCATCAGTGCTGGAAACAGGCATCATGCTGCAACGTGATACAAAGCTACACGTCATATCCTTTACAAGTCTAGCCTTAATAGTCCAAATGCCTGTAGCAATACCACCTCATGCAGCAATTTTTTCACATCTTCAGCTATGTAGCACTGGGCTAACTAGCTGCTGCAGGAAATGATGATCATCTCCAAGTCAGAGCTACACACCCCAGTATGGTGCTGCAGGGCACAGTGCTGTTTTGCAGATGAATCTCAGCTGCCAACCACATGAGATCATTAGAGATCACTGCTTTTAGTAAGCATAAGGATAGTTAAGCACACACTTGTGAAAAAATTTACTAAATATTCAGAAATCCAGATCAACTGAATGTGTTTTTTTCAGTCCTGAGTTTCTCTTCAATATCTCAACAAGCTAACTGAAGAAAAAGCTTAACCGCTTTGACAGCAAATTTGGGTTAAGCAAACCTCTGGTCACCTTAAGCATTTCTCCACCAATGCTTAACTTAAATCAACATGTCTTTTGATACTATCAAGCTCCTGAAAACTTACCAAACTAACAGAAATAAGTCTGTTACATGCTACGTATACACAATTCATCATTCAAGAAAACTTACCATCTCTGACAAGAAAGTGAAATGGGGATGATTTGAGATTAAATTTATCAATACAAAACTATCTGGTTTAACAAAACAATTTTTATCAAATCACAGGCCAAATATAAAAAGTAAATAAATTCATAAGGTTATCACCACTAAGTATGTAAAGAGAAGCACAGAAGTTCACCTTGTTTGTTGAGGCAAACAGGTAACCACAGTAAAGATTAAAAGTCAGATATTCAAGGATCTAAATCATACCCTCAAGATACATGCAAATATTTTAAATTTTAAAAAGTACTCATAGTTCTACAGTCTTTTTATAAATTCAGTGTGCTGGGGGAAGGGAAGGGAAGGAAAAAATCATTAAGCCTTAAGCTTAGAAACTGCTGTCTCAGAGTGTTACAGAAGGGTACGGGGTACCTTCCAGCTTAGTTCAAACAAATCAAATCAACTGAAACTAATCCTACATTGTACATTAGACACTTGTTTGAAAACCTTGGTAACCACTAAACTCACCAAGTACATTAACACCATTGCACATTTTCTATTCCAAAATTAAAATGCAGCAAATGAGTGAAAAAACAATCTGCAGCTTCGTTTTCTACAAATAACAACTGGATCTCTTTGTTCTTGAACACTGTACATTGATTTCAGACTATAGCCTTCTTCCTTTAGGCTGCAATTAAGTGAATTTGCAGAAACTCTGAAAAAATGTAGGAGTCAGCTTTGTCTCAAGACTTCTAAAAGTATTTTGAGAGAAGATCTGTCATAACTGAGGAAATCCCTCATTTTCAGCTTTCATGAAAAAAATCACTCAGTCCACCATGCACAAGAGTCCAATGGAGAGAAGCAGTATTACTTCTTATATATGCAGTCGTGCTATGAGTCCTCATTGTTCTCCACGTCATATGAGCACAACAAATGACAGAGCTTCACTCAAGAGCTTACACAAGCCCAAAAAGCCAGGCTCAACACACAGACAAGACAAACATCTCCAACAGGTTACAAGAGGGTGGGGATGAGGTAAGGTGACAGAATAGGGTGTGCTACACTTCTTGGCCATCAGGAAGAGTAATCACCTCACTACTCATCTGGCTCATTAGCCCGCTAGCTAATTTAAGGTTTCTACTTGCAATCACAGCAGAAGGATGCCTGAAGAATCGATGTTCAGAAAGGAGAAAACCACCATTTCTGTAGCTTTCCTTTTTATTTGGAAAATGTCTTATGTCTTGTGAACACCACAGAGGTTCAAGAAAAAGGAAAAAATGGGACACTGCTCAAAAAACTACTTCAGTTCCCTCCTAGTAGTAGCCAAGTCACAAAGCCAGGAACAAATTCACCTTCACATCCTTTGTTCTTTAGGATTTTATGAGGCAACAGTAGCCCTCACTTTTGACAGGACTTAAAAGAATATATTGCCTAATAAAGGTAATGTTAGTAGATTAATGGGAGTTAATAAAGGTAATGTTAGTAAATTAATGGGAGTTATCATTAAAAAAAAGACAATTAAAAAGCAAATGCCTTAAAAACAAAAAATCTGATACTGCTCACAATTTTTCCTAAGCACATGAAGCACCATATTCCTTTCAAATCATATTACAATGAATTGCCTTTTAACTACTTGAACTTCAAGTGAAGTTGGCTTGTCTTCACTTATCTTGAATAGCTGTATTAATAATATTTGCTGCCTTTGCCCCCAAGATGGTTATCATCACATGAAGTCATCCACTCGTGGTTGATGACTTTTAAGTTTACAGAATCTTGACTTCTATCAGAAAGTGGTTTCATAAAATAATAAAAAGTTTGCAGAAAAAAAAATCCCATATTTTTAAAATATATTTTTAGTATATAGTATATATATATATATATAGTATAAATTGCTCAATTGAAATATCTGTAAACCTTATATGAAAAAAAAGGTATATGAAAATTAGAATGAAAACTATGTCTCCATCCTTGCTTTTGGTTGTGCAGCATTATTTGCATCGCTACAGTGACTTCAAAGAGGCCACTGTGTAAGGCAGAACTCCAAGCCAGTTCTCAAACTCTAATCCTAATAATTAAAACTCTAATCTAATAATTAAAAATGTCTGTAATTATAAAGTGGGGTTTTTTTCATATGATCTTTTCCATAAAATTGGGCAGTTACATTGACTTTCATAATTCTGTATTTTCTCTTACATGCATATTTAATATACATATTTATATTAGATCAGCAACACCTTTGTGTAAAAAAAAAACAAAAAAGTGATCAAATAATCTGAAAACTGGCAGATATTTTAATACTTTACACGCATAGGTACCCCCACACCAAAACAATACTCACCAACAAGTCATTGCATTAGGGTGCCAGATTTCTAATTTTGCACTCAGTGTTCCTGACCTGTAGGATGATCTAGTTCCTGGACTCTGGTCTTCTGATTGTCTGTACTGCATCTGTTTTACTTCATTCCTGTACCTTTTTTTTTTGTAATTATCTGATTTACCTACAAAATGACACCCGGGAACAGCTCTACAAATAATTTTGTAACAACAGTCTCCATGAACAAGACCAATGGGGTACTTTTGCCTCCCACTGCACTATAGTCTTCCAACCACACCTCAGAAGGATACATTCCTTCATACAACTCCCACACACTTCCATCTTTTCAAACAGTCCATTCCACCTAAGAGAGAGCATCCACCAAGACTCTACACACATCCAACACTCCCACAGGGACCTGGGCCAAGCATTCTCACACCACATAGAACCCAGGCTGTGCTGTCAGCCCATCAGCCAGCTTCCTGGGGCAGATGTCTTTTAGAAAACACAATATCATTGTTCCTCCAGTACAACTTGAAGAGAAAATTAATTTTTTTCAAACCAACCAAGGTAGAAAATGCAGAGTCCTTTGGACCTCTCTTTAGATTGTTTCCTTCTCTTAATATCCATCTGGTGATCCTTGGACTGTCACAGTCACAAAGAAGATAATGAACATTTTTTTATGTTTAAAAAAAGACTGGCCCAATGTCTCCAAGGCCATTACTAAGGTTGTGTGAGAGAAAATAGCATCAGCAATAAATCAGTAGTGATAAAAAACACAGCTCACTTAAGGAACAACAAGAAACAAAAGAAAGCTGGCCAAAATAGTGTCAAATGTTTCAGATTTTGCCCAACTTGCCAATGATTAAACAAGCACATTACCCTTGTCTCAGAGGGCTAAATTACTAAATCTCTATTACTCTGTGTTTTATTTCCTGTAGACTCTCAGTAGGTGATCCTACTGGTTTCCTCTTGCCCTTATAATTTATGAATCAGAAGGAGGAAACACATGATGGTTAAAAAGTATTAATTTGTAGATAATGTTGAATGCTTAGGTCTGACCCACAAACGATTTGCATATTTTAAAAAATAGTATAGTATATTCATATACTCTAGTATGCTTTGTATTTCCTTTACAGAAGAGGGAAAGAAAAGCTGCTTGCTCTTCTAAGATTTGAAGAAGTCACATAAGCAGTAATTTGAAGAAACGATTTCCAAACTGGGAAAAAAAAAAACCAACAAAAAAACCCACCAAACACAACACAAAAAAAAAAACAACCATCAAACAAGAAAACAGGAAGAAGTTTCACTTTTCTGGTTTGAAATTTTTGCCACAGGTAGAAATCAAAGCCTTGCAAAAGATGACAATATTTTGACATTTAGCAAGATAGAACAGCACTTCTGAGACACAACCAAGAAACAACGGAAAACTAGATAGAAGTGCATCTCCCAACAGAACTCATGTTCTCCAATTAGTCATATGTCACAAATGGAAAGCAGATGCCTCCAAACACAACAGTTCAATCATCAAAACATGGCAGAATGGCCAGGGATGAAGCCAAATCACCAATCCTAAGGTGAGAAAAAATATAAATCATGTAAGCTTACTTTTAAAAAGTGTTACATATTTTCTTTGTTCATTATTTGGTGAATGCAAAAGGAAGATTCTCTGGTAAGACCTGATGGTACAGTGAACTGATATAATCATCCTTTTGCATGGGGTGTTCATAGACAAGGTGAACAGAGCATATTAGACTTGTCTGACTGCTTTTGCTTCTACTGTTACAGCACTTATGGAAATTCCCTTGACATACCTATGTAGAAGAACAAGCTAGACCCTAGACTCACTGAGAAAGCAAATCTGTAAAACAAATGCACACAATTTAGTTCTTATTAGTTAAATCCAGGCAAGTTAACAGTATTATCACACAGGGTATTAGTTAATTACAACTTTTCACTGAATAGCACTGTCAGATAAAGGAGATTCTGTTCAAGCATCCTCTTTACACTTTTCGAAAAAGGGAATTTAAAAAAAAAAAAAAACCAAAAAAAAAAACAGGTATTGATTTACATTATGAAAACCATTCTAACAACAAATTCTGATAAACACCAAGACAGCTGTTGGTAGAAACATATGTTTGATTTATTCTTATCATCAGTATCTAACTTCCATTTCATCAAGGACTGGATAACTATGTTTATGTTTGAACTATGTAAAATCTGTAAAGATATATTTATCAACTAAAAATTCTAATACAGATTTTTGCCTTTTCCCAGTCAGGATGAACTGTAATCAACAAGAAACAGCCATAACTGAAGGCAGAACTTCACTCTGGATTGTTAGGCTCATTGATATTAACAAATACATTGTAAATTTAATTACATATATATGTTACATACATATATGTCAAGAGAAGAACCAGGGAACCCACATATTCTATGGATCCATTTCCTCTGGTTGAATCACATTTTCTACAGTTCTTCTGTAAAATTTTCATCTCTCATGTTCCATTTGCTCTCCAAACTCCCTTTCGGGCCAACTTTCCTCCCTGTTGTTTAGCGATCCAGAGTGCAAGAGATGCTTCATGCAGCCACAGATGTGCCATCTCTGGGCCATTTAGCTAGCATGTCACCACCTCTTGGCTGGAAGAAGGTCCTGGCTCCCAGTTACAGAGACCTCTCTGAGTCCATCAGGCACACCAAGAAGTTCCCATATTCCATTAGAGTTCAGTCTGGATTTTTAGGGATGTTTCAGGGTTAAACTATATACTTCAAAATACAGTATTCTTAGGACTACTTTCTTTTGTTTTCTACTTTTGCAGTTTCTGAATATATCTTCATGTAGGAATACCTTTGCAGAAAATTCTAGCATCTCATCCAAGAAGTGATAATACCAGTTACTGAAAGAGGATTTTAAGAATAAGAATTTAAATTAGAAGCTAATTCATTATACTCAGATTTATCAAAACCCAACTAGTTCAAACTACTGTACCCATCTTCCCTATAACAACAGTAGGACTCATAACTGATGCATGAAAACCCTGCATTTAAATGTGTTTCAAAAACACAGGCTTCTTATAAAAATCCATATCTGATGATTAGCTTTAATAAAACAAGTAACTGTAATATAAACATCTCTCTTTTAGGAATGCATAGGGGAAAAAAAAGTGTCAAAAAAGCACTGCAAGTTGTTCCACACACCAAATCTATCTCCTCTGAAAAGTGTGAATCTGTTCATAAGCCCATGCCAAATCTGGTACAGGATGAGGCCCAGCAGCCCAGAGAGGGAAGACTGACTAGGCAGTGTTCCCAAATACATGCAAGAAAACAGCCAGAGAAAAATAAAGAAATGTCTATCTACTACTGCTTCAGTAACGCATATCTTGAATGCCTCTTAAAACAACCACTAATAAAAAGTACCAGCATTCAAACAAAGTAACATTTAATTTATTAGTCCTCTCAAGCTGAGCTCCAGGTGAAACCAATATCCACAGAATTACCTCAAAAAAAAAAAAAAAAAAAAAAAAAAAAAAAAAAAAAAAGTGAATCCTTCCCCTGTTTCTTAAGGAAAAAAATACTCAGATGACAGGGTATTTCACAATACAAATGCTAGACTAGTTTGAATTAGTAAAGTTCAAAAAAATTCATCTAACTCCAACCTCTCTGCCATGGGCAGGAACACCATATATACTGATACATATGAAAATAAACAATAAAAACATTGACACTTCCTCTTCAAGCTTGCAACAGGTAAGTTTACATTCATGTATGTCCCCCAACACCAAAAAATAACAATTCTGTCAGATACATAAAAAATGTTCAGAGTAACATATTCCCTTACTGACATACAAAAAAGAAACAGCATTTGTTCTACAACTACCTTATTGCCTTGAGAGAAATGATGTTTTTTAACTCTGGAACACAATATTATAATCAAGCACTAAGAGAACTTACAGTATATGCATTTCTATTAAACTAAACACTGCAATGCGCAATACTTCACATTGTTTCAGAAAATTAAGCAGCTGAATGGCTCTTCTTATTCTTCAATAATCAACACCCTAAACGTTACACAGGATTACCTTAGTCTACTCACCATTAACACAGATTTTCAATTTGTTTACAAGTAAACACTTAAACTAATAATTTTTATAAAACAGATTATATGTATCCCTGATTTCCCTTTATTTATTTGGATGTTAATAACTGTGTTTTAAACCAGTCTAGTTAGAAAAGACAGACACTTTGATCATATATATATAAAGCCATTTTCCTACCAGTAAGCAGTGCCTCATTTGACAAATGCTTCAACATTTTTTGAGGGAGGAAAACAGAATTAATTGGTGGATAATATTTTAACAAATTTTCTTTAATACATTATTTTAAACCTAGGTTGAAGTCAACTGATAGAGCTCAATTGCAGGCTACTGCATGCTAGAACATCTAAGTCATTACTGCATGTGCAGAATAAAAAAATGGATGGGATAAGGAAACAGCACCAGTTCTTGTTTTCTAATCATCAAGACTGAACATGCCAGAATGTCATTGGAAAAACAGATGCTACTTAAAATATTAATTATAATATTTCCCAAACAATACAGCATGATAGTTTTCCTTATTCCTCAGCATTTATTTAGGGAAGACCACTGCTAACTGAAAAAAAGGGCAAAAAAGCTAGTATATATTTTCTGACACGACCCCAGTATTTTTATAATCATCTGTCAGTGGCAGGTTACCATTGTGAAGTCTCCCTATTGACTAGATCAATCTGCAAATTGTTCTGAGCTATAGATAGTTATACACATTAACAGGGTCCCCCCTTAGTCACCTCCTCTTGAGGCTGAACAGCCTTAAGAGGCCCAGCTCTCTTAACCTTTCCTCATAAGAGAAATGCTTCAGACCAATTCAATAGATCTCTGCTGGACTTGCTCCAGGAGCTCCATGTTTCTCTTAAACTGTGGAGCTCAGAAATGGACACAATATTCCAAATGTGGCTTTACCAGGACTGAGAAAAAGGGGCAGGATCAAGTCCCTCAACTTGCTGGCAATGCTTGTCCTAATTCACTCCATGATACTGCTGGCTCAAGGACAGCTTCTTGCTCACCAGGACACCTTGTCCACTAGGACACAACAACTCTCCTCTGCAGAGCTGTTTTGCAGCAGGTCAGCCCCCAGCCGGCAGTACTGGTGCCTGGATTATTCCTTCCCAGGTGCAGGATGCTGCATTTGCCTTTGTTGCAGGTTCTTCTCTGCCCAAATTCAAGGGAAACCTATCCTGAAATCCACTAGTCTGATCACAATTTCCAGATTTAACAAAGAGCTACCAGAGGTAAGCCCATCAATCAGTATGTGCAGCCCCAAAAGTAGGTGTGTATCTTATCACTAACAGAAGCTCTTTTTGAAGCTCTCTAACAAGTGGAGTAGAAGAGGCAACTAATAACCACTGCATGGGTGAGCTCCATTAAAAATTACATTTGAGAAAGATCAGTCAATGTCTAATACAGCAAGAACTCTAGTGACTGCAGAACATCAGTAGCAGATGTAAGCCAAATACAACAGAGTGAATCTCTGTGTCCCAACAACCACAGCATATGAAATGATGCCTGCACCAGTGTCCTTTAGATTCTCTGGGCCAGAAAAATAAAGACAGTCTCCTACTGTCACAGCAGATATCAACCACAATAGTGGGGGGGGCGGGGGGGGGGGGGGGAAGAAATCAAAAATTACAGTCTCATTCAGCATGTTCTAGCACTTTTCTAAGTTTCTTTTTTATTTTGCTCATGTTTCAGCTTTCCTCGGGCTTTCTACAATAATATCCTTTGGTTACCTTCTAATGATCTCAACATAACTCTAACAAAACAGTATTTTATAAGATGAAAACAAAGCAAAAAACCAGGAATAAGACCAGATGAATCCTCACCAGTCTGGCTAAAGCTAAGAAACGATGGCTTATTCAGACTGTAAGCAGAACTTGAAATACATTAACTGCTTGAACAAAAAGACTGGTCAAGTAAACTAACCAGATTAAAAACAACACATCCACCCTGACGGTGAGACTGTAAAGCTATCCCACTAACACACAGACCTTATTGTGAATGGAAGGAAATACAATTACCAAGGTACATTAACACTTCACTAGGTAGCACAGCAAGCAGTAGGATCATTAGTCCAACAGATTAATTTCTAACAAAATATATTCAATTACAGTGTGTTTTGAAGGCACAGATAGCCTGCACAGATGTAATTCTTATTCCTCCCCCCTCCCCACCCCCCCCTTTTTCGGATAACAATCTTCTCTCTAAACTTATTCATCTACTAGGATAATAGCTCCCACTCTATTGCTTGTAGGCACAAAAGTGAGTGAAGAAAGCCGAAAGTAAGGAAAAGGTAAAGCTCTTCAAACTACTACACTTCGAAATATACATTAAAAACAACACTGTTACATGAAAAAGAAACACTTTTAAAACAAAATTTAAACTGTTTACTATTATGTAACAAAAGTAAAATAATTCAAGTTGGAACACAGATTCAGCCAACATCAATAGAATAACATGGGTTTGTGACAGTTTGTATGTTAATAAGTATGCTTGGTATTCTTATGTATCAACAGGACCACTTTTAATACCTACTATTAAGCAAACCAATCCATTTATAGTATATTTACTTATAGTATACTATGTTGACAAAAGAAAAAAACAAGATCTACACAAGAACAAATAGCAAGAGTTTACATCATAATTTTAACATCACTGAACCTACTCAGTCAACTCAGAGAAGTTAAAAAAACCCACTTAGTATTTTCCAGGAAGCATGTTGTCTCAAAAGTAATAGAACTACAAAGTTTGACCACTCTGTACTCTGTGTTTCCAATATAAGTTATAATTTTCCTTTATGTTTAAGGTTTCAGAAATGGTTATGAACTGTTGGGACATATACTTGATGATTGATGAATATTTTATCCCATATCATGAAAGACTAATTACCACTTCAATGATTGTACACAAATAAAATGAAGACTCAACACAAATCATCTAGGAGTCTCCTTTGGCTCAGAGGCAATTGGGCAAGCACTCATGAATTTCAAGCCTTTGGGAAACAAAACCCCCCTCTGACTCAAAGAAAGACCGACAGTAATAACATTGTTTCACTGCAACTACCACAAAGAAAAAAGAGAAAAGGACATACACACAAAAAAGGTTATTGGTTTGCCAGAGAAGATACAGAGAGAAGATCAAAGAGTGAAAGTGGCAGAGAGAACCAAATACGTATCACAGAATGAAACAGAAAGCATTTAGTGATTTTTTTTTCCATGTTAAGAAAGTGTATGTGTATATGTGTACATACTTATCCCTTTGTAAATCTACACAGCAATCTATATAAATGAATGTCTACACCCAGAAAGAGACCCTCTCACTCTTTCGAGTTCTCTACTCCAGACAATGTCATTCCAGGCAGGAATCTAAATACTCTTAAGGGTCCACATAGCTACAGCAACAAAAAAAGAAGTAAACACATGATGGCATACACATTTCTTTGCTGTAAAAGCACATAGTGTAATCCACGGCATTTAAAGGCTCAGCAATTTGAATACCAAACACCTCCAATTCGTAACTGAAGAGAATTTTTCTACCCATCAGTCCTGAAAACCCACTCCAAGACTTGAAATTCCAGCTGGGATGTTTCTTAACCAGGTATCACTTCCACAAAGAACTGCTGCAACTGAAATTCGGCTAAGTCTAATGTTGGAAAACTCCTCCTTAAGGAAACTACCTTCTCCTTTTTTATTTCTTAGAACTTCAAACAGATAAATGCTTACATCAAGTAAATCTGTACAAAGAAACAAAATTCTTAGTACTAGCAGTCAATTTTCATTATCCCAAGTGTCAAGAAAGTATGATACTGCTCATAGAAACGGTACAGTCTAGCAGGCCACAAGAATCTGATAGTGTAGGTAAAAGTAACTGAAAAGGCAAAAGGAACATAAGTAAAAGGCAAAAATGGCCAATCAAATATAAAATTAATGCTCTCACACTGGCAAAAAGCCTAAAAAGCCTAAAAGCCAATTGTGGATAAAACAAAAAAACAAAACAAAACAAAATCACAAACAAAACAAACAAACAAAAAACCAAACAAAAACCCAAACAAAACAACAATGAATGCCCCTTGTAAAATTTTCATGAAGCACCAAGGCATACAGAAAGCTAGACAAGTTTCATAAGCAGTGTTACTATTAAGTAAAAACATCTCTTGGTTCAGTGGGCCCAAAACTTTCACTAATGTACAGCCATCAAATTCAGATGACAAGAACTAGACTACCTTCAGGTCTTACTCCATAGCCTACTCTTTGGGCTCTGAAATGTCTGGAACCCTATACAAAACAGGAGTGGCTACCACTACCCAGCAGCACTCTTAGAAAGGGAAGACTTCCTGTGGCAAGTCAAGCAAAGTAGGCATCTATCCTTCCAGTCTTTTCATGCAACAGCTGGGTCTACGGCTAACTGAGCTTGTGAAGATGCGGCAGCTGAGATACAGCTCAGAACAAGTAGACCCAGCTGGTATCTTAACTATCTAAACCCATTTCTACAGGAGAATCTGCCCTGTCTGTATTAGCTTTAATTCTTCTGACAGTTTTATTGCTCTGGAATCTCTTATATTAGTAAATGAATTACAAGTATAAGAGTGTAGAGAATAGGTCCACCTTTAAAAAGAGATGAAGAAATGTGTGGTCAGCCTTCCCCAGGCAGCAGATCCTGAGCTCCCCCCACTCAGAAGAGAGAGCCAGCCTGAGAAAGGAGGGCATCTGGACCCAATAAGAGTAAGCACCCTTGAAATTCCACTGCTGGCTTTTTAGTTTCACAATGCTGCGACACACTGATTTGGCTAAAGAGATGGCATTAAATATTGAATATCCTTGTAATACATAAAACATAACTGCATATATGGCACATACTATTCACTGATATGCCATATACAGGATATGCTGAGACAATATTCAATGCTGCTTTAAAAAGTCTTTGAAATATTTCCACAAGCCACTGTTGTATTAAGTGTATTTGAAAAGCAGGAAAGCATCCAAATATTAAAAACAAAAAAAACCACATGGTATGCATTTATTTCATGTTTCTTGTGAAGTCTATGAAGTCTCTCTCCTCTACCTGTCACGCAGCCATACACTTTATAAAAGGT
The DNA here is from genome assembly GCA_038380795.1 of Pyrocephalus nanus. Taxonomy (NCBI): domain Eukaryota; kingdom Metazoa; phylum Chordata; class Aves; order Passeriformes; family Tyrannidae; genus Pyrocephalus; species Pyrocephalus nanus. The sequence goes on from CM076263.1 coordinate 23,288,098, forward strand.
ATTTTTAGGTCTTCACACAAGTGCAAAACCAATTTGAGTAAGAACAGTATAGACAATTAAAAAAAGCTCCAGCATGTTCCCCTCTTTAAAGTCAAGTACATTTGCAGCAGAAAAATGCATAAGGCCTATATGGATTCTCAGTTAACACTGAGTAAGAGTAAAAATATTATTTACAATAGAGGGTTAATAATTATAAAATAACTCAGCACTTCCATCTACTCCAAGTAGGAAACACAAAGAATGGATATTTACTGAAGGAACAGTTTTGCACTAATGTGAAATAGAGCACTTGTTATTCCTGCTTTAACTTTCTGCCATTAAACAGATGGTCACTTTTTTCCTTTTGAAAAAACATTAGTATAAAAACACTTATACCTTATGAATAGCAGCTCTACTGGCTTGTTTTGTGCCAGCTTTTTAGCCAGCAGAAAAAACATTTCACACATGTTCTTCAAGGATAATATATAAGCAAATAATCAAGGTGGTTTCACAGACCATAATCATAATATAAAACAACTGATACATCTCAAAATGGCATATACTAGTGTATAAAGTTACAAACTTCTACATTTTTTTCTGCTCCTTGTGATAGGGACATACGCTTAACTGCAAGGTACACCACAGCACAAAAAGTGACCATAAGGTGAAACTTGTCACTATTCTGCCCATTGACGGCAAAACTCTTTAACTTTTACTTGGCATTTATTACTTCCAAACCTCCCCCCTAACACCCCCTCTCCTCCTCCCCCCCCCCCCCCCCCCCCGCTTCTGACAATAATAAAAATGCTACACAAATAAAAAGTCCATTCCTGTACTAACAAATGTCAGCTAGCCTGTCTAAAAACAGTAGTGACGCAAACTTGTCCCTTCAGGAACACCGAACAAAGCAGGCTATCTTGAGTTTTCCATATAAAGAATATCTGCTCCAGATAAATAGTCAAATATTTGAGAGCAAGATGCAAGTGTATTTAAGGGGGGGGGGGGGGGGGGGGGAGAAGAGGTGAAGGAAGAAGGGCTGGCGAAAACAAAAGAACACCTCATAAAAGGAGGCAAAATAACACGCAGCGGCCCGTATAAAAAATCCACCACTAAGGGCCTCGCAGGGAGAGGCTCTCAGCTCTCACAGCTCCAGACCGGGAGAAGCCAGGAGGCCGCGAATCCTCCTCATGGCTCTTCTGGCGGGGATCAGGAAATCCGGTGCCCGCTCCCGCGCACCTGGAGCGGCCGGTCGGCCTTACCTCTGCGTCCGGCGGAGCCGGCTGCTCTGCCGAAGGTGGGGCAACGTGAAGTTGGAAAGGAGCGTCCAAAAGCTGGGGTCCGACATATCCATTGTCCTGCACTGAAAAGCTCAAAAACTTAGAGCCATAGTACGACGAGGAAGAGGAGGAAGGGACAGCAGTCCCGAGAGTTAGAGAGAGAGAGCGTGAAGCCCGCCAGTCTCCGAGGGGGCGGAAGGAGAGCAGAGGTAGCAACAATTGAGTCCGGCTGAAACTTTCCCGTGCGGCTTCACCGCGGGCACCGCCCCGCCCGGCCCTGGCAATTGGCGGCCGCGCCACTCCGCCCGCCCCCTGCGGGGCGGCAGACACCGGGCAGAGAGCGGGGCAGAGCTGGGGCACAGCTCGGGGCGGGGAACAGCGGGCAGAGCCGGGGCACAGCTCCCGAGGAGCAAAGGGACACCGGGCAGGGACCGCGGCAGAGCCAAGGCACAGCTGCCGCGGGGCAGGGGACACCGGGCAGAGCCCAGGGCAGGGGTCTCCGCGGAACAGTGGCACCCGGCAGAGCCCTTCAGCCGCGCTCGATCTGCTGGGCACCGCACGCTAAAGACCACGGCTACGTGTGTATTCGTTGCCGTGGCTTCATGCCTATCCCTCCAGAACTGCCGGTACATGTACTTAATTACCGTTTGTCACACTGGCTACTTGCCACTCCAGACACCAGGAATTTGCCACGGAAAACTGGGACACCCTCTCCTGCCAGCTATCGCTTTTGGCAAAGCTATCCTGAAACACAAGCTGGCAAGAGGGGTACGGAAAGGCTCTGAGTACCTTTCCCACTCAAAATAGTGACCTAATCCCTAAGGTACTTTGACTCATTTCCTCCCCTTCCTCCTCCCAATTTTCTTCCTTGGCTTCCCTCTTCGCGATTCCCCAGCTGCCTTCCAGCTCAGCTGGTTTGATTCCTTGACTCCTCATCCCGTCACCGGCGCTCATTTTAGCCTCACGTGTGCTGACTATTGTCCTCACAATCCTTTTCACGCCTAATTCCAGAGCAACCCTCAAGCGCTCTCCTCTCTCCCTCTGCAGCTCTGTCTAGAATAGCATATTTCCTCATATCTCTGCAGTGTGCAAATAAAAGTGTTTCTAAAATTACTTCTCTACTACATTGTCATTCTGTAATGCCTAACTCCAGCTGTTGGAAGCTGTTGGTTGTTAGGTACAGAAAAACAATTTCTGTGCCTTCAAAAAAATTAGGTTTCTTTTATTGTACTTAAAAATTTCTACTTGCCTTTTCATTTATCTGAGGGTAACATTTAAAGGACTTTATCACATTTATGGCTATGGAAAGAATGCTGCAATTTTTGTGCTGAGACTGTTTACTTATTTTACTGAAAGCATGATTCCTGCATAATCTCAACATTGCAGGTGCTATATAATTGGAAAACACTAACTACTGTGATAACTGGCAGCGCTGCACTCTCTAAACCTATGACACACTGTGTTTAAATCGCTCATGGCTGTCTGTGCATAGTGGGAATAAAATCACATAAAACAAAAGAAAAATCTGATGTAAACACAGATGATGAGTCTATCACTCGGGTGAAAGAAAACCCATGGCGCAGAATGTTGCAGCACAGAGCTGGAGAAGCTCTCATGACACTTGGAATGAGACAGCTCTCACGATACCAGCTCAGCATGTAACACAGCATTGCAATGTTAGCCCTCATTTTCATACGCCTCCAGAAAGACACACTGCCAAGGAAGAACAAGTGTCCTCCACCAACTAACACATGCTAATTTTAGGGGTGGAAAAGAACATTTTCTTCGGACAGCTTTACAAGTCACAGGTACAGACCACCATATTCAAGAAATGGGTTTAGACAGGCATTTAATAAGGTGTTGACACTCTATTACCATCAAAGGCCTTAGTGCAAATCCCCATAAGACACCATTTACTGACATGCCCCAGTACACATCAGTGTAACGCTGATCAAACACAAAAGAACACTAACACTTCTTTAAAGACATTGTAATTTTAGAAAAGACCATTTCTACGGAAGAAGGGAAAACAGTCCCATCTAGGTCTCAGGTCAGATTTTCTTGTATGAGAAAGGCTGAAATGGCTGCAAAAGCTGATACTCGGGCTGATCTCCGTTTGTGCCCTGCAGGAGGGCACTTCTCAGCCAGACTACTCTTTTTATACCCCCCATTAGGATGAGGGAGTATTCACATCTACTGCAGCCAGTAAAAGAAAAACTCTCATCCATTTGTTTTCATTTTGAGGCATGCTTGTGCATACTGAGTGTTAAGTTTAAAGGTTCACATGAGGGCAAACATGGCTGGCAACACTCCTTTCTTCAAACTGTTTAAGATGGAAATTCTCAAATCTCTACATAAGCACCAAGAAACACCTCTTCCTCCATGTACTACATTACTTTATCTTCTCTGCTATGTACACAGTTTTTGCCTGTAAATAGCTGTCTGGAGAAAGAACTACATATAATTATGAAACAAGTGAATTACGCCTAACTGATGTTTTGAAAAGTACTGGCTAAAGAATAAAACCAAAATCTTCCACCTAACACACAGGAAAAGTTTCAGTGTCCCCACTGCCCTGAAAACTCTCCCCTCTTCTCACTCTTCCTAAGAGGCAATTGGAGTAGCAAAAGCAGTTCAGTTTCCCTAAGTGTCAAGCACATCATGTGTAGGGGTGATCATGGAACATGGAGGTCAAACTTTATTTTACATCAAGGCCAAAAATTACCAGTCTTTTGTTTTGCAGGACTGTAATTTAACTCATGATTTGTTTGTGAAAATCTCTACCACTTTCTCAAGAATGGTGTGAACCCTCCAATTCTGAAACATACTCTAAAAACTTTTTAAAATTAAGCAAGACTAGCTATCATACTGCGGGCAAAGACTCACATGAAAAAAGATGATAGCTGCTTGCAAGTAGACAAATTCTGATTAAAAAAAAAAAAGTTTAAAGTTTAACCTTTCTGTGTACAATCAGAGATGATTAAATCAGAAGCCATTACACAGACCTAGATCCTGCAATCTACATTTCATGATCTGAAAAGTTCAATTTTTGCAAAAGCAGAAAGGAGTGAAAAAATTCTAGGCAATGGCTTCTACCCATGTAAATAGCAACAGAGGGTATCGTAATGTTGTGACTTAGGAATGGTGTTCCCCAGTTTAATGCTCCCACTGAGACTCTCCAAACCCCGTGCTGCTTGCTTGCTCCCCCCTCCCCATTCGACCCTTATGGCAGGAAGGATAATTGGAGGCAAAAAGGTAAATATCACAGACTGAGATAAGAACAATTTACTGGAAATAGCAGTGAAATAAGAAAATTAACAGTAACAGCAACAATATTAATGACATAGGGTGCAAGAAACGAATTATTCGCATGCAAGTTCTCATCCCCAAAAACACCTCACCACTCCCACCACCATGTTACCTGACCCAGAAGGAACCCTTCCCCCACCCCCATAAACGTCATGAGGTGGTACAGAATAACCTCCAGGTCTCAGTCATGCTCCCTCCTGGCTACCGCAAAAATTAACTCTGACCTGGCTGGAACCAGGGCACATGATCACATCAGAGTGTCATTCTACATTTAATGCTTCACACTGCTCACTTCAAGCAGTGGATGGATTGTCAAATCCCTTGCAATTCCATCTCTAGACCCAGCACAAACTATTCACAAGCAACAGCTTCCCAAGTTACTTACGATGACCTGTAGGTCCAAACATAATTTCACCTTGGCTGTGCAGAGAAGTGCACAGTTAGGTACACACACAGTCCTACTCAGTCACACTGTTTTTTTGTAACACGGGCTTCAAAGCAAGAAGACTTGGCTGATTATTTTTCTCAAGTGCTTGCTGGACATAAGTGTATGAAGTTAGTACTACAGAGACTCTGACAAAGGAAATGAAGGGAGAATCTGTGTGAGAAGTCCAGCATAGTCCCACAACAACCTTATACAAATTACAGACTTCATAAAGGGGAGCATAGGCCTTATCCTTAAGAGCACAACATGTAAGTGATGGTGAAGCCTCTGAATTGCCTGTCAATAAACACCATAGCTTCCAAAGTGGTGCCTGCAGTTGGTGACTTTTCATGACAGAAAAATGCCTGATTAAAAAACGAACATTTCATAGAAGAGTGAAGTTTTGCAAGCCTGTTAGTATTACATAGATGCTAACAGGACAGCTTGTCTCCCAACACAGTGAGCTAAATCAGCTCAGTGAAGGACACCCCAGGATCAGACCCAGTACAAGGGAAACAGACAGAATGAATGGCCAGGCAGAAAGGCAGAGGCAGCTAGACCACTTTTTTTGCAGCAGCTGTCCCTAAAATTTGAACCGCTTTCGCTATCAATACTGATAGTGCTGCTTACCCTTCAGAAACACAGCTTCAACAGGCTCATCAGATGTATTGGTATTGTGTCTTTAAGCCACTGCAATTTACTCACCTCTGCCATGTAGAACTGGACACAAAAAATTGAACAATAAAGATGATAATGTTCAAAAATACAAAACCCCGACATTATTAGGAACAGATCTATGCCATATTGGTAGGTGCATACTTGACAATTACCTACAATTTTTCTGTAACAAAATGTTACTGGCATATTCAGCAACTTTCCCTCAGTATCCAATTAAAACATGAATTCTGCAGTAGTCAAAAATAAATAAAACACAACAGTTAAGAAGCTGCAAGCTATCCTTAACAGGATTTTTTGCTTAAGTTTTCAGCTATACAGCCATTTGCAAAACAAGCAGCAGTTAAGGCTGCTTCATGTCTTAGGAGATGTTTTACTATATAAATAGGATGATGACTTCTATTTATCACAAAGAATTACATAAGCTAGCATGTAACAAAACAAGTGAAAAGAACCATTAAGTTTTCCCTTTTATATTCACTTGAAGATAAAAAACATCACACAAGTCAGACAAGGTGACTAATCTACCCTTGTTTTGAAGAAAATTACATTTTCAAAAGTAAACTATAAAGTTCTTCCTTAGAAAAGTCTAATTTCTAGACATCAACACTTACTTCCAGTAATTAACAGCAATAAAAATTCTTTCCCAGAAACATTTTGTTATATAACACCAATCGCTGATTTTAAGTCCCACAACGAAATAATGAGGAAGTTAAAAATGTATCTTTAAAAACTCAATGAAATACAGATATTAAATCAATATTTTGCACATAATATTCCAATGAAAAAGTTATCTAACCTACCATCTTCATACTGGCAATTACACTAATATGCACTGGAATTTTTTAAAACATATATGAAAATCTTCTGGAATTACTGCCCAAAGGCATTACAGAGTGCTCATGTCTCATCAGCTTTATAGCAAGATGTACACTGAAAGCAGTTAACAAGCAACAGTACAGACAATAAAGACGCTACAAGTTGTAAAATCCTAATAGCATAGGCCTTATATGGAAAAAAAAGAGTAAGTCTGTGAACCAGGAAAGAAAAAAGGTTGCCTTAATTCACCTTTTCAATTTTCATGGGCTAGGAAGATTACAAAATCACATCTTTTAGCAACAAACATATGCTTCTCATTTCATCAATATCTTAGAGGAATGTTAGATTAGAATTGAGCTCACAGATCACTTGAGAGGAGTTTGGTTTTGTTTAGCTGAGGTCTTTTTAGTCAGATAGTTATTATCAATGAGCAACAAAGGAACTGGAAAAATTCTCATTCAATTATTGCTACGTTCAAAGTGCCTTAAAAGAGCTCAGTTTTACAGCAGTGGAACTAAGCTGTCATTTCATAACACTCCATTTCATAACATCCGTAACAGGATATTAGCTGCTGTCAGTAGTTAATTCAGGTATGGTAACTTCCTTACTGTCACTAACACAGTTTTACACAGGGAACAATTCTATCCAAACAGATCTTGTTTCAAATAAGATTTCCAGTCCAGTCAAAAACTATCTCAGTTGACAAAACATTGAGACATTTGAAAAACATTCAACCAATCTCCTCACAATGTTTCAGCAATTTAACTATCGCAATACAAAAATTCATATGTGATGAGGGAAACATTAAAACTCACCTATAGATTTGAGAAAGTAACTGCACATTAAACATTTCTAGTGGATCATACAGGGTTATGTTTTTTGTTTAATACAATTCAATGCGCTCTCAATGATCTGGAAAAAAATATGATAACCTTTCTAGCAAACAATACAAAAGAGGTTAAGTAATCACAGGAACAAGATAGTTTATCATTGGATAAAGTAGCCTGGTTTGAACAAACATGCATCATAGCCTTGATAGCCATCAAGTCGTATCAAAGCACAAAAACACCCCACAGATCTAAAAGGTCATAAAAAAGTCAGGAGTTCAAGAAAAAAGTTATAATGAAATCTGAATTACAGTGTGCAACTTGAAAATCTTTGTTTATTTCACTTAGTCAAGTCTGCTGGAGAACCTTGTTCGTTTAGAATGTGTATCCCCAGCAAGAAGATATTTTTGAGAGGAGACAGGTCATAAGAATAGCAAACTCCATCAAACTCTCTCACAAATACTAGAGTTAGGGGTTCAATCTGCAGGAGTCAGACAAAAAAGAAGTTTTAAATTCTTTCATCTTACCCATTGTAAGACAGTGTGATTTCCTATCACCATAAATCTTATATGTCTTCCTATCAAAAAAATTAATCAACTTCAAATATGCATTGGAGGGTAATTAAAAAAAACCTCTAAACAAGGTCTACATCCTATTTTATACATGATGTTAAAATAAAGGATCTAATTGGTCTATTCAATCCTTTAAATGTAGTAATTAGTATTATTACCACTCTTAAAAAGAATAATTGAAATCTCGCTCCCCCTAGTGGTTGATGTTTAGTACCTTCTAGTGACTGCACACGATATTCACTGTGGGACATACAGTGTAAAAATAAGTTGAAGAAATCACAGCAAGGAAAGAATATTTTGTGGGTATATAATGTATGTCTGCAAAGTTTCTAAGTTTTTTTAGATTCATTTATAAATACACATAAACACTATTACTCTAAACACTTCTGAAGTAGCATGCAAAATTCTAAAAAATCTCCCACAACTCTAGTTTAATTAGCTCATTTAATAGAAACACATTTCAGAAAAGCAGTGGTCCCACATCACTTCACATTTCTAAAATCATGCACAATGTATTTGGAAGTTAAATATATTGTGTATCCATCTGCATCAGGCATCAGAATTCACATCAGGCAATGCTATTTTTAATCCGAATTTTGCTGTCTATAGTGCAATGAGCCAACCATGCTAACAACTGTGCTACCTATTTGCTTTGGTCCTAGAGATTAGCTTCTCCCCCTCAGCTAATTTAGCAAACAGACTAATTAGAAAGTGTAAAATAACTACTTCCATTTTTATCACTGAATTTACATTTATCTTGGCAAGAAGCATTACTACATTTCACAAGCACTGCTTTATGTGGTAAGCAAGTCCAGAAAGGGAAACAGAAAATATCTAATAAAAATATCATAACTTTTCAGATACTATGGTGCTTGTATCTTGACTTTATTATCACAAATACCAGGGGATGGCGGGAGGAATACTCTACTAAGTAGCTAGTATTATCCCATCCTGCTTCATTTGTTCTTCAGGTACCCTTTTGCCAGCACTTAGCAGCTTCTTAAGAGGATCACACCATTTTTTCAAATCAGTAATTTACTATTTTTGTGGTTGCAGTACCACTGATACAAATGTGAAGGTAGTTGTGCTGTCCAACAGATACATAAAGAGCCATAATGAAGTTTTCCATGGTTTTGGGCATTCATGTGAAACAATGACACCCTGAAGAGACCTATCTTATTGCACTAGCCCAGACCACATAGTCAGAGGTTCTCCTCACATCACACCCCATCATATTTTATCAAGCACCTTTTTAAAATAACAGCCATAGCCTATATGGTAAAATGGCATCTTTAACAGTTAAGGTGAAATTCCTAAATAATTTCTTGAGAAACTCTGGATACAATCATTCTTCTAAAACAGTTATATATAGATATTGTCCTACAATCACAGCTGCAGTCAACTAAGCTGTATTTTTTAAGAAAAAAAAATTATTTCAATTGTAGAAAACCTTTTTTTTTTTTTTAAGAGAAGATTTTGGAGTTTACACTGTAAAGTTAAAATTGTGTTTTTTATAATTTAAAACCAAATAAATCTGGCAGTCTGTATGAACATTACATACAGCATATAATCTTTCTCTGCCTTTTAAAGATGAAAACATTCATATCCAACTCTTCTCTTTTAAGGGAAACAGGTTGTTTAAAATTCGGTTCAAAACATGTCTTTAAAAATAAGATTGTTCAGCATTTTTAAGTTTCTCCACCTTTGTTTCATTTTAGTATCTTTCTACTTACGGAAAAGGAAGTCCAAGACTCACTACTTTCATTACTTTTCCTCAGTTAAGTGGAACATTTTGTCATGTCACCACAGTATTTTGGTTTGAAGAATCCCAAACAATATACTCCTCTGAGGGAAATACTAGTCCTTATATAGAGCCATTTTCTTGTGTTCAGCTCTGCCCCAGGGGAGATCCCACTGCCATACTCAACAATTTGAGTAACATACTTCAGGGATTCTCTATGTTCTAGTCAAATGAACTAGGGAAAGATATCAAGCTCAAGTCCTTTTCAATAGCTTTGAATCCTGATAGATTTGGGAATGGTATCATCATGAGTTGTAACTTTCCTCATTTTTAAAACAACTCTTGGGGTATGCAGGAGGTTTAATGGAAGTCAGCACAGTAAAGCTCTCAAGTCTGTCACTCAAAGTCTAAACACATAAATTCCTGTGACACTGAATTTAAAAGCAGTTATGCAGTATAAATGCTGTCTTCAGTGAGACAGAAAACTTCATCAGCTGTAATATTTACACAATTAATTTCCTAATCACCCAATCAGCACAAGAGTGACAGCTACAGATCCATTATAAGTCTATGTCAGAGCAAGGAAATGAAAATGCTCTTCCTTAGCACTGGCAAGTACTGCATTTACTAAAGGTAACTTAAACACATAATTTACTTTGAATCATGATTTAAATCACAATGAATAAAAATTGTGAATAAAAAAGGTGCCAAAAATTCAGGGCTTTGCAGTATATGTCCAAGTAGTTGTGTTTCCTGAGCTTTTCCTGTGCTTATCTGGCTTCATGCTTCAGTTTATCCATGTGATGGATCTGTTGTCAGCAAAACGGTGTGAGATGGAGCACCCCATGCAGTGTGAGCTGGCAAACTGAAACTCAGGGACATAAGAAGTTAAAGGGAAAACATTATCCTAAAAAGAGTATTATGTGCACTGCTCATTAACATTATCCTTGGTATTTCAAACAATAAGCTGAGCACACAGCTCTGCAAGTTGATAACAGCCTTAAATTACTTTACATATCACCCTTAATGCTCTCCTCCTTAAAAGGCTAAATAAACAACCATAGGTGTGTTTCAGTGCACACCCCCGGTTTAAATCTGAATTTCTGAATAATGCTAATTACATTCAGCACATAATCTTATGTCTCTGGGGTTTTCTCAACAGTTAACTATTCTGTCCATCAGATGGTAGTGTAGCTGAATAATATGGACTGTACATTCAGATGCCAAAAAGAGAACCACTGGAAGTAGCAGAATTAACTACATAGAAAGAAGGTGATTTTAAGGAAACAAAATGAAAAGCAAGCACCTGGAAGTGCAAGAGTAGTAGAGACTATTTTTGTTAGTTATGCTTGTAAAACCAGGGAGAAAATGCTCAAAATTAAGGACAAAATACTAAAACTTACCTCATGGCTAAGGTGTCTCAGGTCTAAGACCCACAGTTACCTAATTATTTAATCTGTTAAGCTTCAGTTCTCCACCTGTAAAGCAAAGATAAATGCCCTACTACTTCTTGGGATTGCATTGAAGATAATTCCAGAAACATCTGCTTTAAATGCTCAGATACTAAAAAAAAAAAGAGGAAAGAAAGAAGTAGACAGTAACAAGGGGAATCTTCAGGCTGAGCATTCTATAGATTCAGAGGTATTGAATGATTTCTACAATTCTCACTTCCCTACAGGCAAAGACCATACAAACATAAGTTGAAAGGGATTCAGGAGTCAAGAAACAGTCTTAAATCTCTCTGACATTCACATTAGGGAGAATGACAAGAGTCAGGGAGGACACCATGACAAGTCACGAAATTTCACCTTACAGCACAAAGCAAGGCAGACAGTTTAGTTTTGTAGGACTGAGAGTGCACATCGGCATTCCATAACAAGGGAACTACAGTCAGCACCTCAATCGTCACCAAGATTCTGTCAAATCTATATAAAACAAGAAGTAGGGGATCAGCACAACCCACACTAGCTGTTTTATACCTGCAGCATCCTGAAAAACTCTATCAGTCATAGTAGAAAAGAGGGTATTAACTGCTCAGCTTTCAAATAGCAGTTCAAACCACTAAGCATCCTGATTTCACTGATATCAGAAAACCTGATTATTCCATTAATGTAAGTTTGAAGGATGTAAAATTACAGAAATATCAATATCCTGATATAAAATGGATTTATAAGCATTTACTATCACAAACACACATCCTTCACATACCAGCAGCAAAAAAAACCCCAAACCACTTCCCTTCACTAGTCAATCAGCCTCCCCTTTGACCACCCTAGTCACATCTGAAAATAGCTTACCAAGAATTTTAGAGAGCTTGAACTATGCGTATAAAATTATCTGGTATGTTTCTTTCAAATCAGCATACTCATTTATCTCAGTATTTTGCTTTCATTTTTTGTAGAGGGATTGGTTCTTTCAAAAATTAAGCAACACTTCAATTTTGCAAAATTTATTAATAACCATGCACAATATTGACAAAGAATTAAACCAGTCTATTCTCTATTGTGCTGTTCCTCAGCACCCATGCTTGCCCACTTCTGTGTATGCACAAGAGGAGCAGATTTCATCAGTCCAGTGGCAGACTATGTATGGAGAACTTGTTCTCCTGGCAAAGAAACATCAGTATGGAGGTGAAGGAGGAACATGGCAGACTGCTTATAATGAAGGAGACTGGCTTCAGTCGATAAATATCTATACCAGCACTTGTCATGATCCTCTTCTCTCAGGTCCTACAGCAATTTTTAGAGCTATTTCTTGGGTTTATCATTTGGGAAGTTACAGAGCATCAACAGCCTTCCCAAACTCAACAGCATGTGTTCCTGTGCACTTGCCAAAATAACTCCAGCAATCAGACTACAACTTCTAAAATATGACAAGAACTCCTACCAGACTGTTGTGGCTGTACTTTGCAGTCCTACAGACATCTTTTACAGCCTTTTTTGTTGTGTGAAAGTTTTAGGTCTGTTTCTGGTCATCATTTGCTTCTCTATCAATTTGAAAAATTACCTTCCTAGCCAAACAGTTTCAGGGCATCTCCCATCTGAGAACCCCTCTTGGAGCCCTCTTGGAGCACATTTTGGCTGTAAGATACACTAATGTTTTGCTACACAGCCCTGAAGCTCTGAACTCCCATCAGCTTTGCTCTACTGAAGTGTTCTTGTGCTCAAGCTGCTAACTCTTTTTTAGCCTAACAAGTGTCTTGCTGGTCTCTCCAAGCAGCAGGTCCTGAAGAACAGAAAAAGCAGCCTCCATCACTCCTGGCATGAACAGAAGAGTGATACTGTCATGCTTTTGCTCTATGACAGCACCTTTCTTACTGAAAGGAAAGAATTTTGCAAGCGTGTGTCATTCTCCCCCAAGTTTGTAAAGTTAACAGAAGTTCACCATAGAGTGCTGTGTGGATTTGAGCATCAGACTGCTCTAGTACAAGCTCAGCAAGTCATCATGCTCACCAAAGCCAGCCATCACAACATACATCCAAGATGAACAGAATCACATGTATACTGGCATTGTTGCCACACCCCCAACAGGGAATAGTTACCACAAACGGGCATACTGGTGTGTGAAAGCTAGGTTACCAGGAGATGGAGACAAGACCACCTTCAAGTCAGTGTTATTCCAACACCAGGCTCCTCAATACCTCCTGCTTCCCATCACTGTGCTCTAGCCCACAACAAGAGAAGTGGTGTCCCAGATGGAGGTGGAATCACTTCTTCAGAGTTGCTCAGGATGACATTCATTGGCTCTGCATATATACAACAGCCCAGCTGCATCTCATCTCATACCGACAATGGAGGCACTGGGGGAGTTGATCAGTCTGTGTCCAAATCTTGCCATGGGGTGTCCTCCCTCAACATGCAGGGGATCTGCTCTCCTATTAGGGCAGTTGATAGTCCAAGAGACTATTTTGCTGAATAGCTCTCCAGATCAGGAACACTGGCCTTCCCTGTTCTAACCACTGATGAAGCTCATGGATCAAGGTGACCAACTAGCCAGTTTTAAATACAGCAGTTTAGTTCTTCAATTTTCTACACCTGCAAGACACCACCTGTAGGAACCTACATGTGTACTTTTCTTCTGAAATTATAAGTGACAAGCAAAAGAAGAAACAAGATCTCTGAAAAACGAAGGACTGTGAAGCTTTCTGCTTCTGAAGGGGCTCAGTCTCATGCTTCTTCATTCCTATTTACCACTTTGTTTCCACAAATTCATTTTTAAAGTGTTTTCAGAACTTGCAGCTGTGAAGTTGCCACCTCCATAGTGAATAAGCTATTATCAAAGCAAGAAACTTTCCCTAAGAGATCTCTAACTTTCCTTGCAAACAATTCAGCCAGCACAGCAGTGAAAACCAGTTGTGTTGTGTACAACAGAAATAATGAGGTCCTCAAAAAAGGCCACTGCAGGGACAGAAGTGCCTTTTCAATATACACCTCCTTCTTCTGCATTCCTCACTTTAAATCTTTGAGAGTCTCCAAGCATTTCCTCTGCCAGAATTGGGTGTTGTAGGGCAAGCTGATTGATGCAACGCTTGTTTCTGTTCTGCACCTATTTTTGTCAAGGTAAGATAAAACTGTGCAGATGCAAAATAATGCTGCAGTGTTGGCACTGAGTAAGGTTGAGAATTTGCATCTCTAGAACTCCACTGTAGGATTTGTCTTCTGGCAACTCATACAAGGACCAGCTGAAATTTGTCACTGTGCTGCACAAAGACTGTAGAATTCATGGATTTGTGGTAACAGCTGTGGAATTACCTCAGTAAATACTTCTCCTGGAAGTGAACCACTGACTACTTTAAAAGAAAAATAAAAGATGACTGGTAGGTTAACCTAGTAGTTTCTCCCTATCTGCAAGAAGTGACGGGCAACAGATTACAGACAGTCACATTTTGGACAATAAAGAGAACTTGAATTCATGATGTATCAAATGTTTTCCTATTAAATCAGATTAGGTCAATTACGAAGCCATACTACAAAAGTCTGAATTGTACATGCAGATTAAGGCAACTAAGGTTCAGCACATTTACAGTCATTACTAGTAGATATGTCAGCATCTCACAGGCAAATCCTCTAGGTCAACAGGTACAGTCACTGCAGTGACTAATGATTGCTGTTAGAAGGTAATTTGCAATTACATGAAACTCTCTAGTATGACACCATAGGAAGAGAACAGACTGCCCACTTTCAAGTATATTTCAAGATCTGTCTTAGGAGTTATTTTCATATATAGAATGTGATCAGTTGTTCAAATTTTAACCACCTTCTTGGATTGCAGTTATTTCTTAGCACCACATATGGAGTACTCAACTCACCTAGTCTCTACGAGGCCCCAGGTAGAACTCCATGCCATCCTCCCTCCTCTCCTCCAATTTCTGGTTTTAGGTATGGCATATTTTTTGTAAGTATTAACAACTTTTGCTGTGGAGATTTTTAATTGAATATATGAACAAGATTCTACAAAGTAATGTCAGGTTTGGATTACAAAATGAGACCGTGCCACGTCTTCAAGATTTTTAAGATTTGTGTATGGCAAAAACATTCAGGTTAGCCAATGAACACTCTACTGAGTAGCTCATCAAATTATGGTAAAAATTAACACTATGACAGAATATCTCAAGGGGAAATACTTACAGAACATTTTCATTCTCTGTTTTAGAAAGTAGTGAAGCAGTTCAAGAAATCTCCATTCAGGTCATTACTATGACTACTACTATACTATTACTACTGCATAGCCTTCAAAGAAAGACATTTTTTTAAACAATATTTTGAATAAAAAATAAAAACTGTCTTCAGACTCAGTGTGATGTTACAGCACCACTCCACAATTACTGTTATTTGTGAACTCAAACTCATATTACTTCCTCAAAATGCTTAGAAAGCCTAATGTACTGACTTAAAAAATTTAACCTTCAATACTACACATAAAATACAACCTGAGAGGCCAAAAGACTTAATAAAACTAGCACACAAGTGCTCTGGGAAGATTTTTATGAGAGTTCAGGGAGAGGAGATCAAAAAATTGGCATTTGAAATTATTCAGATGAGCTCTCTGTCTGTAGCTTTCGGACTACCAGAGGAAATAACTGTCACAAGTGTCACAAAAACTTCCTTTATTTCCTAAGATGCACCTCACACATGAACTAAAAGCCAAAAATAACAACAACACAGGACTACAGCAAAGAGCTGTATTTCTGGTAAAGTCTCTAAAATTCTGATATATGTCCCTATAAGTTGGAATATGCTGTAGGTAGAAGAGGCTGATTTTCTTGCTTTACTTGATCTAAAAAATATATAACTAAACCTTTCTTCTGAGCAACAAGTAGTAAAAGCCACAAATTAAATTGAAAAGGTTATGTGGAATAAGACAAAGAAATATACAAGAATGCAGTATTCTGCTGGGAGCTATTACAAACGTACTTAAAACCTTATCTTTATGATATCAGCAAATTTAAGTTTTACACAATTCCAGCAGCTTTACAAAATATCACCATAACAACCAGGTTTAGCCTCTCTGATTTTTCTCAGTGTGGGGCACATAAAACCACACTTTCTTTAGCACCAGCCCAAAAAATCCACATTCTATCAGAAATTCACATTCCTATACCCCTTCTGGATGAAAACTGACAGTGAAGATCCCCCAGGGGTCCCCCCGTGCTCACCAGTGACAACTGTGCAGCTCCTTCCATTCTCAGCTGGACCCTCATCTCCACCCATACAACTCCATTAAGACAATAATATGCCTATACAGATGTATCTGACTAGCACTCAACACAATACTGATGATTCACAAGCAAAAGTCTTCTCTGCTGTGACTCTACTGCGTTCAGAAAACATAAAAGTTTTGAGAGTATTTTAAAAGCTGAAGTTAAAACAGCACATTTGAGCATATGAGATAACACCTGCTAAGGGACTGCTTTTACTTAACCACTACTCAAAACCCACTTCTAAAAAAGAAAACTTATGCATGCAATTAAATTGTTTCTTATATTCCATTTTCTGCAGTTCCAAAAGAAAAAGGCTTCCCTTTGAGCTGTCACAAGTCTTAATATGGCACAGCATAGGAAATTGCTGAGGAAAATGTATTTTGGATGGTTAAATAAGTAGTCATAAAAAGAGCTGAGAGAACAGTAAGGACATAACTTAAAACTTCAGAGCAGACATACTATTTTTGGAGGGGAAAGCCAAAGATTAATTTATTTTATCTTGAGGAACTCAGCTTTATGGTAGATGTCCATGGATACTAATCAGATTACAGTGAAATAGCAGGTTTTCCTAATTTTAAACAAAAAGGAATCTTTAGAGAAAGAAATGGAGCCAAGTGATTCTTTACCTCACCCACATCAGCCCTTCCCAAGACCTTCCTCTTTCAGGGTAACAAATCAACGGTCTCGTCTTTCAGCATAAACTTAAGGTCAGTGTACTTTGTATTGGTCTCAGAAAGCAAAGGCAGAAATAAATTTTAAAGAAAAATGTCTGCTTGAGAATCCCGGGGTATGGCAGCTGTATCACTGAGACACAGGGAAAGGAGACATCCTCTGATATGTACAGCTCCTGTGTCTTTTACAAAACCTTATGAATCCAAGAAATACCAGTTCTGCAGTAAATTACACAGAAGTAAAGAAACTACTCTAAAACCAGACAGATCCAATTTTAATAGCTAACTCTTCTATGACAATTTTGTTCTGCCTTGAGAGGACCATGTTACGTCTCTGCACAAGTTTCTCCCCATTACAGAGGGAATACTAGTACTTCCTTTTCTGCAGTATTCATTGTCTGGCCTACCTATACGCTTACACCAGATTTAATGATTAACCAGTGTGTGTAACAGCTGTCACCTTGGCTGTTACTCAGGTCTGCATAGGCAGCTAGTGTTGCCAAAGGCAGTGGAGTGCCAACCCAAATACACACTGCCACTGCCCTCCCCCTGTGCTGAAACTGCACCCTTGCTCCCTTCCCACTCATAAGACAGGCCTGCTCTCACAGTGCAGACTCAGCTCAGGGTGCAGCGACAAGAGCTAAGAGAGAAAAGGGCAGTACCATGGTCATAGCACAGGGCCAAGAACAGGACTGACAGGGGTTTTGATCATAATTTTGGCTGCGCATGTCCCCAGGGCAGTTCTGCCATAAGCAGCTGCCCCCTATCAGCCCTGCAGCCACTCCAAGCGCCCCAGCCCAGCTCAGGTGCAGCAGAACACATGAAGACTGTTCATGCCACTTTCCTCCCCACTGAAACATGGGAATATTGGTAAGTTTAAAAATATATTACTGCACTCAGTAATGTAAAAGCCAAACAGCAAACAAAATTCCTGCTGTCTGTTATATTTTTCAAATGGGTGCCTATGATTTACATGTGCACACAGCATCATACAGAGCTAGAAAACATTTAAAATCTCTTTAAACATGCTCACTTTCAGAACAACAATTAAAAAAAATCACAAGAAACTTCCCTCTTTATTTTTCTACAAGAGCCATTCATTTCATTGATGTTTTCATAAAACAGACCAATACAGTCTTCAGAAGACAGCTATTTTATGCTTTTTGTCTTTATCTGATTCTGAGATTGAGGAATGTCATGGGAAAAGAAAGGGAGGTAGGCAGAGAAAGTGGAAGAATAGGAGCACACCAACTAGATTTTTATTTCTGTATTTCACAATTCAGTATATGAATTTAGACAGTTCAAGTAAAGTTTTGTGTAAATTTAAATATTTTGGGGGGTTATTTTTATAAAATTATATTAAAAATGTGATACTAATTCTTCCTTTGCTCATAATGGTTACTCATTCATATTATAGATTCAGGTTACATTTAATAAGAATGTGAGCCTCAGTATTTTTTGGCAATTCATGGATATAAAAACTTAATACTGAATGGCTAAGCGCTCTAAGCTATCTGTGACTCTGACTTTCTTTTTTCTTTCACTTCAGAGCTATAGGATGAGGTTTAATCCATGCTAGTTATACTTCTAAATGCTGCTCTTGATAACACATAAGTAATCAGTTGACAAGATGATCCCATGTAAAATGCAGTGTTTACAAAAGCCTCCTCACAAGCTTACCAAAAGGTATAGCTAATAATCATCATTTGCCTTCCTGCCAACTCAGTTGTAGATGTGGTGAGCTGAACTGGATTTTCCTCAAGAAAAAGTCTATAAAAAAATTTAACCATTGGAAAAAAAAAAGTGCACAGGCTTTTCTTACCTGCCACCTTCTTTCTCAGTGCTTCAGAATCAATCCTTTCAATCTCTTTGCAAGTCTGGGAAGGTTAGTAACATTTGTGTCTGTACAGGACCTGACATTTGTACAATTCTCACACTCCCCAGTAAAGGCTTTCAGGAAACTTCACCATAACCTTTTCTTTTTTGTAGAAACTAAGACCTTTTTATCAGCTGAAACCTTCTGCCCAAGAATGTGGATGACCAGAAACTCAAGTTAGCTCTCAGTATGAAGAACTTCCTTTTGATCCTGCCTACAAGTAGTAAATTCCTTCACATTTTTGTAAATGTCCAAAGGCAGGAATGAATCACAAACCAGATCAACACATCACGCACAACTCAAGCAAACAGAAATCATCAGCCAGCACACACCCTATACTAGTCATGAAGAAGAAGCAGAGCACTCAAAGGCAGCAAATATGAATTCTCCCCTGGTTATCCCTATTCCACGTAGGCAGCAGCAGAAACTGCTATCATTATTAATGCTGCCTTAGAGATTTTTTTTCTCCAGTCCAGCATCAGTAGCATTAGTAAAGGAAAAGCTTGAGCAAAACTATGATTTTGATGACCATTCTCTACTATTCAACCTCAAATGCATGCTGTTCTACATCTTTAAATTTACTATTTCAATTTCCTTTATCTTTTTTATTAGACGCTACAACAATTTCAAGCACTTATTTCCTTCTAGTCTTCTTCTAATACCTTCCCCACTGCATTCCCCACTACTATGACAAAGGACACCAAATTATCCACAGCAAAGAAAAACATTCTGAAATTATGTCAGAAGCATACACATGTTAAATATCTCAGTAGCTGTGCTCAGCTATTTACATTATCTTCATTTTCTCTCTTTCCTTGAAAATCTGCTCCTTATATTAATTAGTACTAAAATAGCACATATTTCTCCCCCCAACAGCAGTTCAAGTTTTCAGATGACTCAAACAGAAATACAAATATAATGGTAAATGTGTGCCTAGCTTCCTGAGATTTGAAAAACTTCTTCATTCCCCATCCTCTCTGAGAAGCAAAGTATGGACAGCCTCACACTGCATCAGCAGGCAGGTATTTCGATCCACAGGACGATACTGTTTATTTTGTAAAGATCTTCATCATCTAGCTGGCAAGAGGTTTCCTTCAGGCTACTACTATATGTGACAACTGCTATAAGCAGAACTTCAACAAAAACAACTGCCTAAGGAGCAGCTGTGCAAGTCAAAGGCCACGATGGAGATGACCCAGCAGGTGAGAGAGAGAGAGAGAGAGGAAGACAGGAAAATCCTATTCATCCACTCTGATAAGGCTCCCATGCTAACATTTCTGAGTATGAGCAAATGCTGAAGTAATACCTCTCCTCCCACATAAAGGAGCACTGTGAGCTAATCGAACAGGAAATGCTAATTACTTATATGCTCTAAAAACCAAAACATTTCTTCTTGCCTGTTGACCTAGGTCGAACTTGAACAGTAACTAATAGCTAAAACATTTGCTGTTCAATACACCAGCATTCATCCACAGCTATAGATAAACACAGCACTAGATTTCAGAATTAATCAAACTTCTAAGATTTCCATTCCAGGGAAACAGTAACCATTCTGGAAGAGCTTTACATAAATCTCAGGACAAAAGAACCTAAGAAAAATCCCTATGAACTTCAACATTTTTCAGCAGAATCAAGGAAGTCCTCATATATCAATAATTTCTAGTCTGTTTCTTCAAAAAGCATATGAAAAGTCCATACCCAGCATCCTCCAGCATAGGACAGAAAGTGCTCAGACTTGGCACTCTTGAGAGTCTCTTACCCACTCGGCAAGGGTAAACAAAAGCCTTGAGGGTCCTCTTTCCGAAAACCATAAAAACACTGAGGGTTGTGTCCATAGCACAGTTTGCATTGAAGGACATCCACACATCTGAAGAAGCAGTTCAGCAGGTCATTCAGGTCTTGGCAAATTAAAAACTTTATACATTTCTTTTTGATTCCACAAAATTGACATTTTGAAAAAGAGTACTTCCTTCAACCCAGAGGGAAGTAATTTGTTCTGGCTGTATAAAATAAAAACCCAATAAGGAAATGCTAATTTTACCAAGCATTCCATACCAACATGATAAACTCCACAGAATATACTGATTTTGCTAATAATTTATTAAAGAAGTATCACAAAAGTCTTTTCACTGAGAAAGAAAAAGTGTGTTTATTTAAATCATACTGAAAACTGCACAAATAAGGGATTCTCATACTATTGCTTCCCTGACAAAATAAAAAATTACAATATTTCTTCAGAAACACATACCAAGTCATTAGGTTATTGCTCCATTTTTCAGTGTCACGTGAAGCCTTGACAGAAGGACTCTGACAGAAGGACTCTGACAGAAGGACTCTAAAACCAAACTCAGTTTTAACTTTAAAGTACGCTGAAGCAGATTAACATATCCAAGCAACACTACATTTAAGAGGTAGTACCAAATAGGCACAAATATACCTTATTATTTCCTTTAACAAGGCAGTAGTTCTCATCCTCATAGTATCAAGCGAGACCTTTGACCAAAATAAGAATAGTGGTTTTTGGTTTGTTTTTTTGTTTGTTTGTTTGTTTGTTTTTGTTTTTGTTTTTTTTTTAATCCCAGAGGCACTGATAACTCATTAGTATCTTATTTTAAAAACTATTTTCCCTATGGAGCAGAACCTCAATGACTGACACCTATGAAATCCCTGACTAGCTATTTTATTTTCTGCTTTAAAAAGAAAATAAAGAAGAAAAAAAAAGTTTCTCTTTATCAGAAACATCCATCAATTATTATTTATTATGATAATTTTACATAATAGGAAGAATTTAATAGTATTTTTAAATCATTTAATAACTTTCTGATCTCATGAAGCCTTTCTGGTAAGGACCAAAAATAATTATTCTTATGAATTAACCCAGGAGTAGAAGAAAGAAGAGGGTGAGAAGGATGTTCTATGTGGCTATTAGTGCTTATCTTAAAATCCTCCTAGTCCTGAGGAAGAAACAGTTCTACCAGTGTACTGTACATTACTGTCTTCTTCTAGCCATGTGTTCCATGAACCACCCACATTTCTGAACTCACCTTAAACTTCTCAGAAAGCAGAATACAATTTGAGGTATGATGACAGGAAGCAAACTATAAAATTGTAGTAGCAGATTCATTCCTACACGAGCAGACAAAGCAACACAGAATTAGGCATCAATATCTTGAGTCTCTGTACTCAATTTTGATGTCTCAAAATATGGATTATCCTGTATTTTTTCCATAAAACACTTTACTTCAGAACAGCAGCTGGTCCAGTAAAACATAGTTTGGATTGCAGAGACACACTTAATTTTTTTTCAATTTTCCCTTTGCAATATGTTTTGCCTGTCAGGTTTTGGATGCAGAAGAAAACATCAACAATGGAAGTTTACTCGCTTACCTCCAAAAATGAAAAGCGAACAGAGGACTGCATGGACTGCAGGGGCTTGTTGGGGTTGGGCTCAGGCTCCTTGGGGTGAGACTGCAAGTTAAAATAATGTCATCTCTAGTGAACAGAAGGTTTAGCAATAGCTGCATGTCTTAGCATAGGAGTTATGAAAGGAGTTTTGGTTAGAACCAAAACATAACCATCCTTCTGAATGAAGTGATTGACAGTGGCCACGGTTTCTGATTGAAAATGAAATTGATTTAAATAAAAACAAACATGAGAACTGGTACTGATGCACATGCTTGACTAGATTAGACTTCCTCCAGGAATAATACTTTTGTATTATCACTAAAAATTAGAAGTGCCCTAGTTAGCATCCATTTCACTATGAAATGTTTCCTTACAAACGTGATATGGACATAAACAATTCATCCATATAACCCTTCTTTGAGCATCTGACTTCAAAGGTGCCTTCAAGAAGTTGCCTCAAGTGCATCTCCATTCAAAAGGTTTCTCAATAAAACAGCAGGCCACTGATACATTTCACAGATGCTGTTTAAAAATATACTCATGCTATCACATGCACTTCCCCCCATAAAACTTGCAAGAAACTTTTTTTAAAACACACTTAATAGCATGCCTTTCATTGCAGTTTGCTGAAGCTATCTCCCAAAAACCCCACGCAACTCTGCATTCTGTGCAAACTGAGTGAAGGCCAAAACTTAGAGGAACTTTTTCCAGCTCACCTTCATAAGGATTTGTTCTGCTATGCACCAGATCCTTGCAATCAGCCATTGCTAGCACCCTATCCCGTCCCCAGTGGAGATGGCCAATATGCTAACCACATTTAGGTCCAGTTCATGTTTTCAATTGCATAACACTCTGCCAGATTTCAATACATTGCCTTCAAAACCCTTCAAGGTGGATACCTGATTCAGCAGGAATAGTACTACTGCTTCTAGAATAGATTAAGGATTACTTTTTTTGACATCACATATTTTTGCAATCTTTCCTTCTTGAGGTGCCTCTGAGAGAGCACAAAGTTTGGCAGGGACATGCACACTGACATAAGGATGGGCCTTGCTGTTAATTTCTGACACAGTAGGGCAAATTCCTCTGGCTGCTGGTTGTGCCTGCATAATTCCTGAACTAGGTGCACAGAAGAGGACACTGCCGATGCAGTCCAGCAGCTGGGTTTAAACTCGCTTTGTTTCAGCTGCAGACTAGCTCTGCTAGCACAACAGCACATCTGAGATGTTAAGGTCCATTAAGAGCCAATGGGTCAGTATATCACCCTAAAAATGGTTAAACTGAACCCAGGTTCATACCAGTCAGCCCATGAAGGCCTGTGGAAAAAGGTGTGGATTAAGAGACAGATTTTTGCTGTTCCACTGGGCCAGTTTTTATTGCATTGCACTCACCTGCTGCTACATGCACTGAAAAGGTCATTGTTTCCGTATGATCAATACAGGTTTGTGAGAGGTGGGTTTGCATTTCTAAGCTTTATCAGCACTGCCTCTTATTCTCCACTACAGGCTGGTCTGCTGCAGCACAGCTGGTAGTTGGCCCCTAGTAGTCCCCCCTTCATCCATCCTTCAGTGCGTCTCTCATTGACTGCAGGCAGAGAAACGCTCCTGTGCTGCACCATCAGTGCTTGCACTGCTGTTCCTCGGGGACATAGCAAGGGAAGAGGTGGAGGCAGGTGATGCAGACCACAACCAGCCTCCATCAGGACCAGAAGCAGGAAGGGGAGCTGGCACTGATCCAAAGAGAATCCAGGTGGAGAGAGAACTGGCACCAGCTGGCCAAAGACACAGGGCTGCAGCACAGAGAGAGCAAGGTAACTGCTGTGGAGTAACAACTGTGAGCAAGGAACCTACTAAGACCAGAATAGTTAAAAGGAGAGCTCTGGCGCTGAATGAGAAGAATATATTAACTTCAAACCCCAGAATGAGATCCCTAAGTCACTTTACTGTGATCAAATCCTAATGATACCCCGTGGCAAAGGACACCTACCTCCCTCTACTGGATGGCCCACAAATAGCAAATGGAAGTCCTACACCTCCTAGTAGCTACTCATATTCTTCCTCATTTTCACTACTGAAACACATTAGAGTCTCAGTCATGGCACAGACTCTGGGCATCCAATATCAGATGTGCTAGTACTATGGATCTAAAAATTGCCACTATGAGATGACACTGGTGTGTCAATCCATTTCTTCTACAGAACTTGCTTTTCAGTTTTGCTTTTTTTAAGACCTAGAAAAACCTGTTAAAATAAATTATCACAGTGTATGACAGGCAGCCTTATTCTAGTGCCAACATTTAAACTTAACTGGAAGAAAATTCACTAGAATCAGGGTGCAAGGAATAAACTGGATTCTTTTTCCCCCCAGATAAACTCTTTTATAAACGATTGCAAATAAGAATTTGGGAGACATGACTTAAGTCTGCATTGACATAACTCTGGCAAATCACAAGAGAATGACTCTATGAAAATCATTATGTGCCAGCAATCAAAATATGATCCTTTCTTTTCTCTAAAAGTAAATCAAGTTCAGAAAGTAGCAAGTGTGATGGCAAAAGAAAGTGTAATATATGGGAAAATTAAATATATCCAGACAGCATTTTAGCAAAAGCAATGATCAATATTGACTTTAAAATATTATTTATTTTATCAGTCTTAAATATTGTCAAAATACAGCAAAGCAAGTGTAATTATGTCAGGTTACCATGAAAAAGGAGGAAGCAGTAAACAATTACCTCATATTACAAAAACACACACATACATTGAAAAACCAGTAAGACAAATCTTTTTCCATCCTTTGCAGCTAGTGATGTTACTCTTTTATGATGATTGCATAATTCAGTAAAGATTGATTTAAAATATTTAAATTGCTGCATCTTAAAAGAAGTATAATTATCAATTATTCATGGAAACCATTTTAATGAGGTCTCTGTTAAGACCCCTCCTCCAAAACTCATAAGAAATTAGTAATGCTCTTTTTGTCAGAAAAATATCTAGAGCTTACTCTGCTCACAGCTAACACACACTGCCCTTAGCAGAAGATACCTGACTGAAATGCAGAATTTCTCTAAGACATTTCACAAATATAGTTCTGGGGAACCCAATATAACATATACATTTGTTCCTTTGAATAAAGTGCTCTGTCACCTTCATATGATTAATAGAATAAATTATTTGCTATGCTGCACACTGACCTGTAGCCCTCTCTTTAAAAAAATGGCAGATGTCAGAGATAATACCTTTCATAGCTAAATAACTTTACTGCAGGCATCTGCAGCATTCAGGGTTTGGGGTTTTTTCTCCAGCGAGAATGGGGCAGTCCCAGGGAATACTAAAGGATCTGACGTAACTGTATCTATTTACCTAGATAAAATTAGCAAGTTCTCATGGTGGCTATAGCATGCATACATACATGTCTGACATGTCAGGGGAGACTGCAGGTATATATGTATACATGTACAGAGATAAATATTTGGCTTTGACAAACAAATCTTGGGTAAACATATGCTGGCATTTATGAATAAAAGACCATACTTAGTATCACTATGTATTAAAATTACACATTTTCATTTGCATACTCTCTAAATACCTGAAAGCACACAAATTAGTTAATCAGTTTTAAGCAAGTACAGGTAAACATCCTGCTAAAGTAGGTAAACATACTTACAGCAGAAACTATCAGAAATCCTCCAGAATGTCAATATAGTTCATTATTGCAGTTACGTATGCAAAATATATGTCGTTCCTGATGGCTTTTCATGAACAGCATTTCTATAATGCTTTAATTTCTTGCAGTGCTCTCTATTATTCAGCACAGAAAGAGGCCTTTCTAAAAGGCAGCACTGGGATAAACACATAGTAACAGAGAGCTGGAGAGAAAGACAGACACCATGGCCTACTGACAGCCTCTGCCCCTACGAGCTGACAGGATGTTTCATGCACTGAGATTCAGTAACTTCAAATATGCAGAAATGCTTTCTTTCCAAACACACTGCAATATTTCGGCTCCAGGCTCACACATTTGCTGAAACCAACTGCAGTGCATTGAAAACATGTTCTTTCAACCTGGAGCTGCAGTGCTCCCAGACTGTCAGCACAAATGTATATTAAACAGCTCCTGACTGCAGGAAAGCCGGCATCATGCAGAAACAATTAAAATATTAAAGACAGACAATACTTACTCCAAGGTCAGCCCTGGAATTTGTAGCCTTTCCCGCTGGGCTTTCATTGCTGTTAGGTGCTACCACACTCTATTGTAATCATGACATACATTCACAGGCAGCATTCTGGCGATGACAGAGAGACAAATGAAACACTATAAAGAAATGGATTAAGGATCTCTTGGGGTGGGGGAGGACCGTAAGTCAGGGTCCTTCCACCTCTAGCTGTCACAAAGAGCTACCAGCTGTCTCTCTCAGGTCAGTGGCAACGCACGCCGCATCGGTTTTGTGAAGCAAACAGCACCTTCAGTTGTGCACAGCAAGTAATTCATCCCCAGAATTCCGCAGCAGCAGCCACTGCGCCAGCACACGCGCACGTACACACTCACGTTGCACCTCAGAGGATGGAGAGGTCCCCCTTGCTATGCCAGCCCACCACAAAGAAAAGCCTCTGTGCTTAACACAGTTTCTCTTGGCAAATGTCAAACGTTCGCCACCCCCTCTGATCCTGCCGAATAGGATTTAGCCCTCTTCTTTAAGTCACATTATCCCTTTCCCTGGTAAACAGGCAGTTTCTGCAGTGATGGAACAGCAAACTGCTGAATGAAAAACAGGCTCTTCTCCTCTAATGGGGAAAATTAACTGCCAAAGCTTTTAAAGAACAAATATATTGATGTAACACAGAGGTTAAAAAAAGGAAGAGCCATCATTCTGTTTCTGTCATGTTTGCACCTGAATTTTAAAGGGAAATCATCTATCATTTATATTAAGGGTGAGAGCCAAAGCTAGAAATACAAAAAATGTACCAATTTCAGCTTTAAAGGCAATGTCACTTAAAAGGTAACATCACCTAGAAGTAAACCACTACACAACCTTTTTGTAAAGACAGTTTTAGATCACTGCCACTACGCAGGATGTTTAACTTAATTTTATTCCTTTTTTCTGTAGTCTCCCTTATCCTGAGGTTATTGTTTTAATAAATAAATATTGTGAACTGTTCCATGAAGACTAGCAATTTTTTCAGCGTTCTATAAAAAAGCAGGAAAAACAAAGTGCAAGTGCTTATTTTTAGAAAGTTAAGAGCTAGAATATTTTATTTCATCTGCCTACTTTTCCTGTATACAGTATAATAATGTCAACCACATGATTTTATTTTTTGCAGAGCTCTGGACCTTCTCTGTGCATGGACAACTTCTATAGACTAGTCAAAGTAAAGGACCAAATGAAGCTGTTACTTTTTGGGTCCTTGGCTCAGCTCTGGAAGAAATGAGTGAGTTCACAGGTACACAGCCATAGGTTTCCGAGATAGAAGGAAATCTCCTAGTTTTAAAAACTGCTGAACTGGATTTGGATTTGCTGAACTACATTGCTTTTTCAACCACACAGTAGAAAAGAATAATTAAATTCTCTCCTTTGTGTCTCCTACATATTTCTACTGCAAAGTATTTTAAATTTCTGTTATGGATTACCTGAAGCCTTCATTTACAGATATTAAAAACAAAACTGAAGGATACACAGAACTATGCATTTGAATTTTTATAACGTAACAGACATCTGGATTCTAAATATTAAGCTGAGGTCCCACCAAGCATTACTAAGCAAAGTAATGTCTCTAAGGAAATTTCAAATTCTACGACCTCCCAAGAGAAAGGACAAGATCTAAGGAATGAATTTCACAAACTGCAATGGGTGATTTCACAGATTTGTAAAGACAAGAAGTTCAGTTAGGTACCCAACTCTGAACAGCACTTTCAAAACATGTTTCTCAAATTTTATTCAGAACACAAGCAAAACATCAATGTTTTGAGGATATCCTCAAAATGGGAAAATACAGTACAAGAATCAACTAAAGGTCAAACAACTCTGCCACTGAAACTATTCAGTGAAGCTCCCCATGTCTACATGATTTGAATTTGGAGATAACCTTTTAGGAACAGAAATTTAACAAGAGAGCAGCAGAGTGTGAGATATTACAGTCACAGGTCCCTGGCTCTCCCCTAGCTACCAAGAACAGACAGCTTCCTATTCCCATTGCTCACCACCTCTCAAATCAAGCTCTGTTCCTCTAAAAATCCTTTGATAAAAATCTCTTTCTTTACATAATACTTCTTCAGTTGCTGAAAAGTCCTATTTCTGATGGAGACAGAAAATTCCAACAGGTAAACTGTGACTATGTGCACCCATGTATACACTTTCATTTAAGCTATAAATGATATTCAAAGGGCTTCACTCTGTGCATCCTAACCTTTAGTTTGGTGCTTCATCCTGTTATCTGTGTAACCATATGCCCGCATTACATCAAATCACAGATATCTGGTTAAAACCAAGCAAAACCAGCAAAGCACAGTGGTATGTGTTATGTCCTTGAAACACAAACCAGAAAAATTTTTCTTCCATAGCACAGTTATTAATATTCTATGCTTTCAAGGCACTCCTCTTCTGCAGATGTTGGCTATGCTTCCTTTTTTTCCCTTTAATAATGGTAAAATAATAATACCATTAACAGTGCAGGTGCCACTGGCTTTCATTAGTCTCTAACATTTAACAACAGTTACACTAAGATAATAAGTAAATGCATGCTTTTTTCTGCATGCTATCTTTCCTAATGTTTTCCAATGGTACTCAAGGGTTAGTAGTCATCTCTCAAAGGATAATGACAACAGACACCTTTCTGTCATAATTCTTAAACCAAAGATCATTTAATCTGAATTTCTATCATCTAATCTGTTTAGCACATCAATTCAGACATTCCAGTTAATTGGTAACACTGTAGTTTATAAAGAAGTTCTAACAGGAATGATGCAGAAGCAGTTGACACTGCTTCTTGGCATCAGTGAGACACAAAACACAGCACAAGGGAAATTGGGTGAAAGAACAGACACAACCTCTTTTTGCATTCTTTCAACAGAAAATGCCTGGGCACATTATTGACTACACACAAAAGAAGTCTGAAATATGAATCTAATACTTTGTTACCTCTGGTTGAATTCAACAGTGACCAACGCAGTATGTATAAAGCAAATCTCATGCTTTAGCTGTCTGCTAGAAAGCATAAAAGGTATTCTTCATATTGATGTCTAACTGTGAGTTTATTCAGAGTTGTTTGGCTATTTACTACTTTCCCCAGAAGTATTTGAGATAGGTCACAGCTAAGGAAGCAATACCAGATGGTGAAAGGAATCCTTTTCCTTAGATCCCTGTTTGGTATGTCTCGCTCATAATGCTCAAACTCAAAATAATTGCCCAATTTGCAATTGCAAGACATATTTCATCTTGGTCAGATTACATAAGGAAGAGGAGAGGAGCTGTCCTGTTTGCTTCACTGGAGAAGGAAGGAAGTGGATGAAAATTACAGAAAGTGTTTGCATTTGCCCACACACAGGAGCTGTTTACACTATGAGCTCAGCATAGTATGCAGAAATAAATTCCTTGTCACTGCAGAGCAGTGGGTAGATCTTGGTAGAACCTGTATGATCCTGGGTTATCTGTGTTCAATACAAGCCAGTCATAGCACTGTAAATTCCCAGGGTAGGGGGATGACTGTTTGGTATCCCATGACAGAAAGTCATACTAGATAACCCTTCCAGTCTGAAGTTCTGTTACATTTCAACATCATGGATGTACTGACTTTCACAGGCATATCCATAAATCTGACACCAGTAAGGAATTTTCAATAACGTGTTTTATGAATGTGTCACTGGAGTACACAGTAAAAGCCCAGGTGGTCTTACCTACACTTTGCCAGTCTATTTAGAGCTGTAACTCTTACTATTCTGCAAGGAATTTGTTTTTTAAATTGTAGTTTTAAAAATCACTCTATTAAATTCAAATGTATTTTAATAACTTTTTATAAATTGGTTGCATATTCTGGCAATAGCTCTGTGGTATTGTTTGTATTATTAAACAATAGAATACAGCAAAGGAATGTGTTTATTAGCAATGTTAATTAACCATTACAAATAACAGAACTACCATGTAGACTTCTGGTAAGTTAACCCAGTAACTGGTTGTCACACTGAACATCTTAATTAAATCCACTAATCCTAAAACACTGCCGACAAAAGCAATCAATAAATATGCACCAGCCAAGATGTGGCAAAATCTCTCCACAACACCACTCATATTCCCATTCTTTCACAGAGAGTTTCAATAGACAGTTCTTATATTTTCCTGAGAGCCAAGACATCCTTGGATGTACATCCTTGGATGTACAAATAGGTGACTGTGAGTTAAAGTGGGCCTGATGTGAAGGCTACTTGTCTATTCTTTGTCTAAATATCATTTGAATCATTACCATGGATGACATCAGCAAGAGGTGCCATCCAAAGACATGTTAAATAGCCTTCCTTGTATTCCACCACGCAGTTTCCCATCTCCCTTGACTAGGCAGCATCATTTTTGCACCTGCCTGGGAACGCTCCAAAATAACATTTCATACAAGATTAAAAGCTCAATCAATACAACAGCACACCCTTTGACAAATTTTTTTATGTAAAACTCCCAGAGTAACTACTTCAGATTTAGACAACCTTCTACCATATTTCACATACTATAAGAATAAAAAAAGAAAAAAAGAAAAAATTAGAAAGCAATAAAAATATATCAACTAATAAAGTCTTGTGTCGACAGACTTCAGGCTACTACTAAAACTGTAAAAAGCTTGAGAAATTAAACGTTAATAATAATTATGGTCCCAATCTACATCACCTTTCAACACAAAAAAGGCAGCATTAAAAAAATTAGAGGAAAAAAATAGATCTAATTTTTTAAGAGTTCTATATTACAGAGTTAAACAGTTATTTTTTTTTAAATTCAATATCCTTTTTAGACAACCCAAACCCAGACTCTTAATGAGCATTTGTTTATCTGATCTTTATTTAAGCTGTTTTTCAGCACTAACTGATGGCATTTAACTTCCTTATCTTTATTTTTCATCAAGAGAATGAAAACACAAAAATCCTCTATTGAATAGTTTTCTAAGATTATTATGGTATCTAAATATCTACTTCAAGAAGTAAAAGGACAAATAGGAAAGTTTATGATTCCATTATCCAGTCTGCAGCTAGATTTTTCCCAAAACCCTACACCCATCTATCAAAAACTAGTAGGTATGTACAGAGTTATCAAGCTCTGTTTTGGCTGATTGATTCATAGCTGATTCCTTATTAAGGCCCTATCATGCACATAAATGCGGATATGCCTGCAGATGCATCTGCAGGCTACACAACAGCTTTGTAAGGCTACCCCATGAATGCTCAATTTTATTTTTTTTAAATTCACCTTATGGTTCTCTTAGACAAACAGGTAGGTAAGCACTCTGAGCAAAATCAAGAAGTTTGAAGCTTTAGTCTTTCTTTTTGATCTGTCTTATGCTTACGTGAAGCCCTGCACAGATTTCCACAGGATTCCAGGGAATCCTGTCATTCTCGACAAGTACAAATGACTAATAATGTCTGTTACGAGACAGTATGTTCTTCCGTGAAAGCAAATACTTAAAATATGGCATCAAGCTTCAGCAAAAAGTTTGGGAAAATAATCCCATGAACATAATGACAGAATATAAAGGAAGCTAGAAGGAAGTTAAGAGATCATATTTTCCTTCCCCAAAAGAGGTCCATTATACCTGTATTACCCTTATTGCTCCAGTCAGATGTCTCACCTATTCTTAAAAGTTGATAACAATTCCACAACTCCTCTGCTTCGCTGTTGAGAGAAACTAAGACTTTCAACAATGCCCAAGATAAATCCCCTTCGTTCCAACTTAAATACATTACGTCTTGCTGTACACCCCAACAACACACAAAACACTTTTACTTCCAACTCATAGCACATGTTCCACACACTGCAAGACTTTCACAAACATTCCTCACCCTTTCCTTCTCTGGAGTAAATAACCCTAGCCTGGTAAATATTTTTCCATATACCATATCCAATTTTCAAATTAGCTGATAGTTGTCATTTGCTCTCAGCTGATCCATCTCAACACACAGCACTCCAGTATAAGGCCTTATAAGTTCTGTGTGGGAAAGAATAATGATGCATGTTTTGCAGCTCAAAATATCAGCTTCTCAGCATGATGTACCCACTGCCCCCCATCAGCATCACACTGTGGCACATTATACCTCACAGATCCTCTTCTGCAAACTGACACCTGACCAACTATCTTAAACATGAATATCAGAGTACTTTCTGCTGAAGTAAGAAGTCTCTGGGCTGTTCTATTTTACTTGGTATAATTTCTCCAGGTTGTCAGAATGATTTTGAAACCCCATACTGTTCTTCATATATTTGCATTCTTCCCAGCTTGTTGCCTGCTGCAATCTTAATAAACACCATCTATTCGATCACCTAGGTCACTAATGAAAAATAATTACTAAAACTAGTCAACCAGGTTTATCACATCTGCAGCCCAGTGTAATTTCCTGGTTAGTGTTTCTACCCTATAAGCAATATAGTAAAAGGTTCTCAAAACAATGCTATCTCCACCCCATGCCGTCACTCCAGCAAGACAGATTTGCTGGTATGGCTTACTGGTAAAACTTGGCTAAAAAAAAAAAAAAAAAAAAAAAAAGCCAACAAAGTTCTGATTTATAGAGCACTAATATAAAAGCTTTCTGGATTTAGATCTATATAGATATATTCTTGATATCTCTGGCAGGATTTCAATCATAAAAACAGACATATTTTTAAATGTAAATTAAAACATTTTAAGTGTCTACTAGCAGTATCTAGGAGAGAAGCATTCTCACAAAATATGACAATGATCTATAGAAATTAATTTTCAATAGCATCTTGATACTAAGAAGAATCACAGAGCAGTTGAGGCTGGATCTCAAGGCCATGCCTACACATGAACATAGAAGATGCTTGGTTTAATCTTGTTTCTATTATATGCTGTGTTGAAGTGGGATTTAAGTCTAGTCACCTGACTGCAAAACAGTACCATGCAGCAGAGGGGAAAAAAACATTCCCAGTGTCTATGTTCCCTGTACAACTTTTACAAAGGCACCTGAGAGCTTTTCCATTCAGGCTAGAACATCAAGAGTTTGTTTTCAGCAGTATGCTCAGCCCCATGTCACGGACACCTGGAATAGCATTTTTGTCTCAAATATCATGCTTGCCTTCACTGCTGAGGGGCATGACCACACTAAACATCCAGGAGTGAAACCACTGTGATATGAAGCCTAAACCTGGCTCAGGATCTGTGCCCAAGCTTTCAACTTCTCTTCTGCAGAGAACATACCTGCAGTTAAGGCACACGGCTTTACACAGAGGCTGAAAATACAAAGAGATGGAAAACCTCCAGCAAAACAGAAGTGTGTCAAGCAGTGCACTTAGTCAACAAAACTTTGTTAGAGAGTAAACATGACCCATAACTCCCATGGGGAAGGGAGGCAGATACTAGAATGGAGAAACGTTAACAGGACCCAGAAGTTTTAGACAGAGACAAGAAGTGGTAGTAGATGCAAAAATGGCCACAACCACAAACATAACATGATATAGTCCAAAAAAAAAAAAAAAAAAAGCGCCAATGCAACTTCGCTATGAAGCAGACACCACCCTCAGCTATGGGCAACAGAGACCCTGCTGCCACACTGTCATCTGGCTGCTTTTAAAACTTCTGTCTGTGGACACATAACTGCAGATAACAAATACACTGGTGTCCTTAATGATAAGCAGCAGTACTGATTTAGAATACTGACAGTAATAAAAAATGTTCAAGTCTGTTTTCCATAGCAAAGAGGGTGGAGAAAAAAGACTTCCCTCCTCCTCTGAGACAAAAAAGAAGCGGCTCATTGGGATTTCATAATCTTCACTCATGACATCTGTAGAAAGTCAGCCTATACTTTACATAATGGATTGGTCATAATACTGGAAGTTTCAAAGGGAAAATCAGTAATGCCAGAATGCGTGACAGCAGACGTGGGGCAGGCAGATCGCTAATGTTCAGCAACTGCCTCATTTTTCCTGAGAGCAGATATTTAGAATACAGGTGATATTACTGCTTCTAGAGGAACAAATATTTTGTGCAGAAATATGAGTGCCTCTTAAGGTAAAACCAAACATTTATTTGTAGTCTCTACATCAGTCAACCTCCACCAAAAAAAACCACCAAACAAACGAATAAACAAAAAGAAAAAAACCAAACTTCTCATTACAGTTCTTTAAGCAGAGCACAGGCTCATCAATCCATCATGTAATCTGCCCAGAGCCCAACCATGGTCCCAATCCTACAGAAGCTATATATCTGCAAGCAAGAAATTGCACAGCCTTAAAAAGCACTCTCTGTAGATTAAGAGATTATTCAAATCTTTGCAGCATCAATGCAAGAAAAAATAAATTCATCAATACAGCATACAGCAGCCTATATCTTGCAATTCGCGAGGACAACTCCTTTGTAACAATTATTTTTGACATATTTCAGACATTCCTTAACTTAAAACTGGATTTCCCAAAATTAATGGCACTGGAGAAAAAAAAGAGTGTAAAAGACACTTTTTCAGTACATCAGATTTTGAAGGTTTATTACTAAAAATTCAAGCTGTGTCAATTAGCGGTGATTAGCCACAATGTTCTTCTGCCAGCTTTCTCAATGCATAAATGCTTTCTCAGGTAGCAGAATAAAGCATGTGGTTATATTGTCATTTGGGTTTTTAGTATATGTGATACAATTTTGCAGAACAAAATCAAAGAGAAAGAATTTTACTTGCTGGCAGTGCAATGTCTGTTCACAAAACAAACAAGAGGACACAGCCAATGCTAATTTAAGAATGTTAATATGCATCTATCACATTTGCCACAGACAGTCAGAATTGAACAACACAGTTACCGTATTCATAAACTAAGTTATCCCTAGACCCCACTCTGATGCTCAAAAATCACTACTCCCTTGCCTCAGCAGCTCACATTTCCAGCCATTAAATTCCCCTAGCACTTTCCATATGCTCTTGCTATATGCTTTGCTGCTTCTTTGCACACAGGAGCACTGCAAACACCACAAACTGCTGGTTCAACAGGTAATGCAGGATACAAGGACAGAACCCAAAGACCAGAGCGAGCAGTTCAGTGAAAAAGGCCGCAAGCAGAAAAGGCTTCTCAGGGGAGCAGACTGTCACATGGGACAACACATGGGGAACAGCAGGATAGCCAATTTGTCAGACCTCCATCCCATTACTCTTTTCTTGCCTCATTTTATTTGATTGACTATTCAAGTTTTAGTAGTGAACTGATGAGATTTTTACTGCTACTTCCTTGTAGAGATTTAGTTATTTTAGCACCTCAGCCCCTGCTTTTTAGTTATTTTAGCACCTCAGCAATCCTTTAGCCATGAGATATGTCCCTCAAACCAGGTTTAACCTCATGTGCTATAAAATAATTATTTGCATGTATAAAAATATTTTAAACTATTCTACTGCACACATATTTTTCAATTTAGGCAAAGCATGTAGGCACCCAGATACTTGCTTCTCTTTGCTCCTACCAAGCATTACAATGACACCCTCATCCTGAAATTCTGCAACATGCCTACAGACCTATGCCTTGACCCTATAGGCTGATTTAATTTTTCTTTTTCCCTGTGGCTTATGTCTGATCACAGTTTTGATAAAGAACTACTTAAGATTACTTTTCATTCTTGACGCTATTCTGTCCTTGTCAAAGTAGCTGAAATAAAATTCCAACAGGGCAGTGTTGGAGCACAACCCAGGGTGGTGTGGAGAACTGTGCTATCTGGTCACTTTACATTACTTAGATACCACAGCACTCACAGAACAACAGTAGATAAATACCACATTATACAATTAAGCTTTAAAGCATGATCACCTGATTTTCCAGGCATCAATCCTCCAGGGAGATTGTTATTTTAAAAAGTTTGTTATGTATTTGAATAGTTTTCAAATACACAAAAAACGTCATCACCATCTGGCTTTTTTTGCATGTATAGATAAAGGCTGTGTGCATGCATACACACAAACAGATGAGCATGAGTTTACTAGTTAGAGGGTATTATAAAGCTTTAAAATATCCACAAGTAGTATATCTAATCTCTCACTAAAAAAGGAACAAGATGATTCCTTTCTCTAACACATGATGGGATCAATCATAAAGAGAGGGCATTAAGTATAAAATCCACACATATACTAGTAAAATCTGAATTAACAGACAACTGCAGATACAAGTAATAATATTAATATTGGTATAAATGAAGCAGGGATGTAAATCCAAAAAGCACCAAAAAGACCCAGTAATACAAGATTAAACAGAAAGACCTATACTGATAGTCAATGTTGGGGTGAGCGGGGAGCCCCTGGAGCCCCTGATGAAGGATACAGAGGTGTAGGATTTTGACTTAGACATTTTGAGGCCATTTCCCTGAGGAAATTCACAGGGATCATGGAGGACTTGGGAAGGTGCTAGAACTGATTAGTGAGAGAGGAATGTAAATAAGAAGTGAACATCCAATTCTATGTGAAGGCTAGTAATAAATTATAGATATAGAGCTAAGAATAGTATGGTATGTAAGATTTTGTACAGAGTGTGAGTGCAGATGTGTGAGAACAAGTTGTATTATACTGGACGAAGCAATAAAAGCTGAATGTCGGCCATAATCATAAAGGTGCCTAGTTTTTATTTCTTGGCCGTCCTCAACTTACTACAACAAGCCAAGGACACAACTAAAAGCAGTAAAATGCCAAGGGATGTGTTGTTCACATCTATATCAGGCCTGTGCTCTCCACAGCACAAACGACTTATCTGCGGAAGTCCCTACATTGACAATAGGAAGGTGGCAACAAGTCTACCCAGCACACTGTATATGCCACTAATCTTCTTGTTAGCCCAACACAACTTTAAAAGAAGGAAACAGACAATGGGCAGCAGACTTGCAAAAAAATGTATGGAGGCTGAAGTCAGCAAGATTGTGAGGGAAAAGGATCATGTCACAGTAACTGTTGGCTCCTAAATCATATAAAAGACATAACCAAATTTTTTGTTGTCAATCACAAGCAACCCAAAGGATGCAGGGAAAAAAAATTCCACTCAGTGATAGCAGTAGAAATCCCCTGAAAGGTAAGGACAGAAATAATACTGGTAACAACACTAAATATGCATTTTAAGAACTAAACATGGGCTATGGAGAGTATATAAGAGCATAATCCATCTATATTAGAACTGAGACCTTCATTACCTGGCAACAATATTTAATCTACACCGCTCTCCAAATTTAAGATAACAGGTCACCTATAAACATATCCAATTTTTTATTACATAGAAATCTATGTGCACACAAAAACTGTCAGTCGAATATCAGTTTTGTCCACCTACATGACATGGGCCTTGGAACTTTTCTTTTCTTTGTTTTTCTTAAGCACTGTAGGCATGATCTCATAATTCCATTCCACTCAATGGATCATTCTCATTTTTCCCTAATGGTAACTGACAGTCTGTATTTTTCACTGACAAAAAACTTTCTTATAAAACTGTCTGTAACTTTCTTGAAACTTATTTAATCAAGCGCCTAAGCAAGAAGTGGCTTTAACTAGTGTTTCTCTTGAATTCTTGGCTGGTCACAACCTTATGTTGCTGTTATCCAAGAATATCAGCTGTTTCACTGTAATGTATAAAGTAGTTTTATGAAAATTCCGTGAACAACTTCGACATTTCCACAGGTGCAAGCAGATTACATAATTGCTTGTACTGAACTTGAGTCCATATTTTATAATTACTGAAATTAGTTTCAGAAATGTCAGGAGAAGGACAGATGCAGCAAAAATGAATAAATAAAAGCACTCCCTCTCCAAATTAAACTGAAATTGAAAAAAAATAAACAAAAGACAGAAAGAGAGCAGATTTCATCTGGAAAAGTCAGGTATTTTTCTTCTAGGGCAGGTAACTTAACATGGAAGCTCCAAATAAAGGAGAAACTGCCTCTAGTTACTCATTTCTTTTATGTGTTACTGTTTCTAACAGCTCCTCTCCACCTCAGAGAATCCTATTTAATTTTTTTTTAGGAGAAGGGCATTTTAAACCAGAATGTACCCACTCAAAGCTAAGTTTAATTTTTGTGCCACAACCTTTGAGTTCATGCCCTGGCTCTCTCCAGTTTTCATTTTGCTGAACTCTGTGGGTATGGTAAGGAAACAAATCAGGATAAGGACACTCATACCTTAAATTCAGGGATGGAAACTCACTTACTTTAACACATACCATGCATTGAGAGATCATCTCTGACTACCTACTTCAGCTAGATACACTCTGAATGTCTAAAGCATAATGATTTTTAGATGCTATCAGACATTCCCTGGTTTGTCAGAGAATCTGCATGCTTCATAGACAGACAACAGCAACACTTACTGTGATCAAATTAAATCTGTCTTTCTGAGTCTGGCTTAGCATTAAACATAAATCTTCCTTGGTATCTGGAAGTGTTTGGTGAAAATAAACAAATCAGTAAAAATATCCAACAAGACATAAATAATCCATTCCCATAGTGGCAGTGTGCAAAAACATACTTCAATATAATTTTTAAGGGACTTGAAAATGGGATACTAGCAGCCATGCAGATTTACAACCACGTGAAGCTTATATAAAGTCCATTTTGCTGCTGGAGACAGCCTGAGAGAAAGCTCCCACCTATTTATTCTGCCTCCATGCCACCACACCCTGCTACCAGAAGGACATTTGTGCAGCTGGGCAGTTAAACATGCTGAAGAACATGCATGAAGTCATGTGCAACTAGGATCAGTTCTGCCTGTGTCCACTGGACCACTTGTGCCAGCACAGGCAGGGGGTGCTTTGAGCATGGGAAACCTCACTTCTTTCTCAACCACCACCCTTTATCTCTATTTATGCCAACTATGCTAAGGTTGCTCACCCCTGAACCAGCTCTCCTTGTCCTGCTGAAAGCTGCACCTTTGGCGTGTCACTGGCTCTGAAGCTCCAGAATACAGTATGTTGTGCCTCCCTGGAGCCATTCAGGACCTCTAGATGTTTTATCACAATGAAAACATAGGACTTTTCACATTTTGAAATTCAGTCTTCATGTCAACATGCATAAAACGTGCAAGTATAGCAGCCAACATGACCCATGCACACCACCCCTAATGCCACAGCCATTGCTAACCTCAGCACTGTTAACCAAGACAGCAGTATCAAAGTTATTTTAAAATACCATCTGCAGAAATCTAAGCATTTTAATAACTAGATATGATTATGCTGACAAGGGACTGTTTCTTTATTATGCTTTAATAAAGTCTCAGGAACATCACAGAAGGTGCACTTACATCTCAGTGATCAGCCATAAAAATATGTATGTGAATGCAATTGAGGTGATTGCATTGCAGTCATTTTTCAAACTCTAAGAA
Source organism: Pyrocephalus nanus (assembly GCA_038380795.1). NCBI lineage: Eukaryota > Metazoa > Chordata > Aves > Passeriformes > Tyrannidae > Pyrocephalus > Pyrocephalus nanus. The sequence continues at coordinate 23,327,892 of CM076263.1, forward strand.
AAATATCTAATAACATTCAATATCAAACATCCTAGCAAGAGTAAGCAAGGTCAAGTTTCAAGAGCCACTTTCTGCTCTGGCTGAAGTCAACCGGAGGTTAGCCATTAACTTTAAAAGAGGCAGTCTTTTGCCCACACAACAGTTTCAGGTTAATATAATGCACCAAGTACACCAAAAGAAGGCACCAAAAACTATTTTCCTTAAATGTTTTTTCTCTCTGTAATTCCAATACTCAAATATTTGATGTGAAATTAGTTTTACATTTCCTTGAATTTTCACAATTAATAGGTCTGCTTATTGTCTAAGACTTCTCACGTGTCAGAACCTAAAACACAAGTCTTTTCCTAACAGCAGATACCCTATGAAGTACAGATTTCTAGTATATCATTTAAGTCAGAATAAGAGCACTTTCCCAGCAATTAGTTTCAGTTATTCACATACCTAACCTTACTCACCAAAAGCTACACAGCAATATCAAGTTGCAACTGAGTAACGAGCCCCTTGTGCAAGAGCTTAGTGTTTTGTTCACAAAGTGTTGTCACACTAACACAACCTTATTCACAAATAGAGACTGTCTTATAGTGCTAAAGCACTTCTGAAAGAAAGCAGTAAGTGAACAGAGTTTATTTCTTAAGACGTTTTGTTATGTTCACAGCCCAACACTTTCTCAATAAATTACTAATAGATAACAAGAAATCAGAGATACAAACAAAAAATATAAGCTTTCAAACCAAACAGCTCAAAACCACTGGAAAATCAAATCCAAGGTATAGAAATCTGAGCAAAGCACAAATAAACTCAGTATCTGAATACATATTATTATAACTAAGTAACAATTTATACAAGGATATACAGTCCACCATAATCAAAACAGTAGCTTAACGATCCTATACGTTTAGTAGAACTCATCTATTCTTTGTTCCTACCTTTTCATCCACAGGAGGAGTATTCACAGAATTTTATAAGGAAACAGTTCTGCTTATGTGATAAATGTGTTTGATATCATTCATTAAGAAATCAGATTTCTTCCTTGATTTTTAACAAGAAAAATCTTCAATATAAAACAAAAACTTGAACATAAGAACTTTTTGGAACTTTGGAAATCCCTCACGTAACTTCTCTAAAAGACGTGCGTAAAAAGGTGACTGCACAATTCACAGGTTTTCATCTACAATCTTCATTTCTTTCTAGATGTTCTAAGGCAGATCAACCACCACACTTAACCTCCATTTTAACTGTCCTGAAAAGAAGACTAGCCTACTCTAAAATCGTAAAAACCATGTACTATACTGTTAGCGCAATACAGAAAAACTTCATATACTTACAAACTTCCTCTTCTTGGAAGGCTCAACTCTTTCTGCAACAGAAAAAAAGTTACAGTGTATTAGGAATAAAACATTTCAATTGGAAGTGGCCTTTTTAAGAAAAGTGTCAGAGGTGGGCCCACAGAGGCCTACAGACAATGGAGAAGGATGCAGGAAGGCTGCAAAGAGGCCTCAAAGGAAGAAATCCATCTAGGAGTGCCTTGACAGCTGCAGCTGCAGGATGTACCTGAAGTCCAGTGATAAGAAGCAGCCTGCAGACCCCCAAAGACCCCCCTGTCTGTGCCCCTCACCACTCCTTCCTTACTCTCCCCCTCCCCATATATGGCCAGACATACTCCCTGCGGCCAATCCGTCCAAATTCCCTTATCACTAAACCTCAGGATTTGATGTTTCCAAGCAGAAACCCACCTTTGTTCCTGAACCTTCTGTATCCCCCTGTATATAAAGTGACATCTTGTTCAAATAAATGCCATTTTGTGGGTCACATCTCGTGTGTGTCCTGTCTCCCATACAAAATGTGCCACTGGGTCTGTCACCGCAGGGGTCCTCCCAACCCCTTAAGCGATAAATGGTGCTCTCAACGTGACCAGAACCCATCTTTCTTATATTAAGAAAGATCCCTGTTCACCTGAGCTACTGATAGGCTTGGATTTCCAGACTCCGGCCTACCCCTAAGATCCAACTCACTTAAGTAACTCCTGGACTCTGTCCAGTCAGTCCTCAGCCGCTGCTGCTGCAAGAGACCAGCTGCGGAAGACTCCCGCGCTGAGACAGTGACTGCGCCGGAGAAACGAACCCTGGACCCGCACCGACCCCGCGCAGTCCCGAGCCGATCTGAAAAGCCGCCGCCGAGCCAAGGCCACCGCGCCTGCACCGGGAGCCTGCTGCCCTCCTGCCGCCTGGGCAGCCGCCACTGCAGGAGCCGCCCTGACCCCGGCCGGCCCAACCAACTCGCGCGGCGGGGGCTTCCCCGGCTCACGCCGCACCGAGCGCACGCCGGGGCCCTACCCGGCCCCCCTGCCGCCGCCGCCGCCGCTGCCACCGCTGGACCCCGCGGCACCAACTCCCGCCTCGGGACTGCAGCCACCCTGGCTCCAAAGCCAGCGCGGCCGCCTGCCGCCGTTGCCGCTCTGAAACGCTACACGGCAACCCGTGGAGCCACGCCGGGAGCCAGCGCCGCCCCCCCACCCCACGCTGGGACCTGAGCGGCCGCTGCTGAACGCAGCCCGGCCGCGCCACGGCGAGACCGGCGCTGACGCCGCGGGACCAGCGCTGCCACCGTGCGAAACCGAGCGGCCGTGCGCAGAGCCAAGCCAGCGCCCCGCGGCCCCCACGCTGCCAAACATACCACTGGAACAAGCAGCGCAGCCACGATCCAGTCATCGTACCACGCCTGGACCCCCTCTGAGGATTCGAGTGAGTGATCTATGAACCCTTTTTTACCCTAAGATATGGGAAATAAGCTTTCTAGTGCAGAGAAGCAATTTTACGAACGCATTAAAGCTCTAATGCTATTCAAGGGACTTCTGTTAGATAAAAAATCCCTCAAAGCTTTAACGAAATGGTTTTCCAAAAATTATCTAATCTCCTCAGAATTACTAACTTATCGCCGGTGGTACCAGCTCGGAGAGACGCTGGCACACGCCTTCGAACAGGGTGATAAGGCTGCAGGCCTCTCGCTCATGTCCTGGCGTTTGATACTGCCCCATTTGAAAAAACAGAATCATGCCGAACATGGTGGGGGAAGCCCTTCTCTTCCGTTCAAAAAGCCCGCAAAAACTAACAAACCCCACCCACCGAGCTCACAAGATGGAGCCGCGAGCTCCCTCTCCGCCCCGAACCGTGCGAAACCCCGGGATGATGTCAGCGCTCACCGTGACTCTAGCCCTGACTCCACCCCCCCTCCTTCCCCGCAACCATGCAGAGTCAGGTTCCCGTGGGGAGGGGCCAGAGCCTGCGTACCTCTGACTGCGCTGACACCTCAGCCTGTAGCGACACAGACAGTGACTATACTGCCTCTGAGAACAAGTGGCAGGGTCCTCGTAAGCAGGCAGAAGATGCAGGGGACCTGGAATTAATGAAAATTTTTCCGGTTTTCCGAGAAAATAACCGAGAACCCCTATGGGAACCAGTTCCATATCCCATCCTACAGGACGCGGAAAAGGCAGTTACAGACTATGGACTGAATTCTCCTTTTGTCTCTGGGATGTTAGATTCCTTATCTGCAGCATGCACCCTGACTCCAACTGACATACGGGTAATCACCAAAGGGCTTTTAAACCTAATGCAATATTCCCTCTTTGAACAAGAGTGGAAAAAGCTTATAAAGAAATATGCTGAAAACTCATACCATGCACTGCATGTACCCATGGAAGACTTAATTAATGAACTGTATGGGGAAGGTCCCTACTCCTCAAACAGAATGCAGGCAAGAATATCCTTCATCAGGCTGGATGAAACAAAAAGCCTGGCTGTAGAAGCCATCAAGGCTGTGGCAGAAGCCACCACCACTTCTCCATTGTTTGCACACATACAGCAAGGCCTTAAAGAACCTTTTTATGACTTTGCCACCAGACTGAGGGAAGCAATAGCTAAGCAAGTGAAACCTTTATAGGCTCAAGATGCTCTGTTTATCCGATTAGCTATAGAGCAAACAAACCAAGACTGCCAGCCTGTTCTCCACTCCCTGGTGAACCTCACACCCATGTCCATGATTCAAGCCTGTAAGGACATTGGCTCAAGCAAGCATGAAAGCAAATTAATAGCAGATGCATTACTCGAAGTAGAACCAGTGAGAGTCCTAGCCATTAAGGAAGCAATCATGGAGGCAGAAAAAGCTAATACTGTGTGCTACAAATGCCAGCAACCAGGACACTTTGCAAGAGATTTCCCTAACCCAGATCCAAGCCCCAAGTTTCCTAAGACCCTGTGTCCCAAATGCAAGAAGGGGCATCACTGGGCACACTTTTGCCGCTCCACTTTCACCAAAGATGGGGATCCCATCAAATCCAAAGGAGGAGGAACCACCGGCCGAACCTATAACCAGCAGCCTCACCATATCATCCAGGGAAACGGAGGCTAGAGCATGAGGGACCATGTGAAGACCCCAAGAGTCCTGAACCTCCATCCACTAATGACTTGCTAGAAATCCTTTTATTTCCCACAGGCAACATAATCCTAGAGACTCTCGACATCATAGCAGTCTCTGTTCGTCCAAACCAAAACCAAATGACAAATTCCTACTGACTGCACACTTAGAATGCCATGACAAAGGGATAATTGTTGTACCAGAAATACTGTCTAACCTGAATCCACATACTCTAACCATAAATGTCGAAGCTTCTTCTCTTCCAGCTCAACTATACACCGATGTTCCACTAGCTCGACTGCAGCCTCTGCAACTCCTGGAAGACTGCGCCCGAGGAGACCACCTCATGGTAAACTGGGCCAAACAAATTTCCCACAACCAGCCTATGCTAACATGTCGCCTTTACTCTCCAACAGCAAACCAGGAGATCACAGTTAGTGGAATGCTGGATACGGGAGCAGACATGACAATTGTAAGATGAACTGACTGGCCTACACACTGGACCACAACAAAAAGTGACACAGAAATCACAGGTATATGCGGTCCACAGACTCCCATACAGAGTCAAGACATCATTCAGGTAACCAACCCTGAAAACCAAGTGGCTACCACCAAGCCATACATTTTAAACCTCCCCTTTACCCTATGGGAAAGAGACATTTTAGACCAATGGGGTGTTGTCCTCACCTCAAATTTGTCCTAATGGCCGCTGGACACAGCCAGCCACTTCACCTGGAATGGGTTTCCTCCTCCCCAATCTGGGTAGACCAGTGGCCAGTTAGAGGAGAAAGACTCTCCATCTTACAAGACTTAGTCCATGAACAATTAAAACTGGGCCACATCACTCCATCTACTAGCCCCTGGAATTCTCCCATCTTTTGCATCAAAAAATCCTCAGGTAAATGGAGGCTACTCCATGACCTTCGAGCCATTAATGCTGTCATCAAGCCGATGATAGCCTTACAACCAGGGATGCCTTCAGCAGCCATGATCCCAAAAGACTGGCCTGTTGCTATTATTGACATCCAAGATTGTTTTTTCTCTATTCCTTTCCATCCCGCAGACCAGGAGAAATTTGCCTTTTCCCTTCCAACACTGAAAGTGGCAGAGCCTCTCCGACGCTATCAATGGGCTGTTCTCCCTCAAGGGATGAAAAATAGCCCCACCATCTGCCAGCATTTCATCTCCAACATCCTTTCTCCCACCAGGTCTGCCTTTCCAGATGCTATCTGCTACCACTACATGGATGACATTCTACTCGCTGCAAGCACCAATGCCAAAGTCCAAAGACTCACAAGTGCAGTGCTGGATGCATTGCAACGCAATAACTTTACTATCTCTCCAACCAAAATCCAGACTTCCTCTCCCTGGAAGTACCTGGGTTGGCAAATCACCAATTCAGCAATTGTCCCACAGAAAATCTCCATTCCCTTGCAGATCACCACCCTGAATGACCTTCAAAAGACTCTGGGTACCTTAAATTGGTCATTCCCTGTGGTGGGTCTTTCCACAGATGACCTACATCCATTGTTTGAACTCCTAAAGGGAGACCCAGACTTGACATCCCCACGGACACTAACCCCTGCTGCTAGCCTTAAAACTAATTGCCAACAAAGTAAGTCTCTTTCAGGTACACCGACGCCTGGAGAAAGAAGAGGCTGTTCTTGTGGTGCTGAGAGGATCCACTCAACCTTTCGCACTACTGGGCCAACTCTACGACAAGAACAGTAAGCTGTGTCTATAGGAGTGGATCTTCCTTCCCCACCAATTCACAAAAACCATAGTTTCCCTTCCGGAACTATTGGCCAAATTGTGTTACAAGGGCAGGACCAGGTGTTGGGAACTCGCAGGTGTAGATCCCGCGTACACCTACCTCCCACTCACTTCCCAACATCTAGAACAACTCCTAATCATGAGCCTGGACTTCCAAATTGCTTTATCTGACGTTGCGGGTGAAATTAAAATTCATTACCCCCCTTGCAAATTTATCTAAAACATAGATAAAATTCCCCTTAAATACACTTCCAATTGGTCTCCTAATCCCCTTCCAAACGCCTTAACAGTCTTCAATGATGGCTCAGGCACTACAGGAAATGCTGTCATTGTTTGGAGAGAGGGGGATCATTGGCAACAAGACATTCACAAGGTCCAAGGTTCTCCTCAGTTAGTTGAACTGTCAGCAGTTGTTCGTGCCTTGTCCTTGTTCCCAGACAATCTTAATATAATTTCCGACTCAGCCTACGTAATGGGCCTTGTTCAGCAGTGTGAGAATTCATACCTCAAAGAAATTAAAAATGAACAGTTATTTCGGCTATTCCAAAAATTGCTTTCTGCTGTAAATCACCACTCTTCACCATTTTTTATCATTCCTGTTCGCTTCCATACCACACTTCCTGGTCCAATAGCAGAGGGGAATCAACAAGCCGACCTTTTAGCAGGGTCAGCAGTCGTCCCACAGCGGCTAGAACAAGCCAAACTCTCCCACAACTTCTTCCATCAGAGTGCTCGAGCGCTACAAAAAGAGTTTGGCCTCACTCAAAAACAATCTCGTGACATCATTTCAGCCTGCCCCGACTGCCAGCTCACTCCACTGCCTGCAGAAGGAGTAAATCCTAGAAGTTTGCTCCCACTGCAAATCTGGCAGACAGATGTCACACACATTGACTCTTTTGGGAAATTAAAATTCGTTCATGTGTCCATTGACACCTGTTCAAATTACATTGTGGCCACAGCACACTCTGGTGAGAAGAGCCGTGATGTACAGAAGCATTTCACCACAGCCTTTGCTCACATGGGTGTACCCAAACAAATCAAAACCAACAACGGACCTGCCTATGTAGCGAAGAACACTCAGGAATTTTTGGCCTTGTGGGGTGTGGAACACTGCACTGGTATTCCTCACTCTCCCACAGGTCAGGTGTGGGAGAAAACATGATGAATGTGTGAGCAATTTATATTGTGTGTGGTATTTTTATAGATTTTTATGAACTGTTATATAGTTTTATAGGTATTATAAGTTATGAATGCTAAGACGGTCGCAGGGTGTCTTTGCTGGAACAAGAGAAACTCGGTGCCAAGAAGAAGATGGAGTTCGATAAAGTAAACAATTGCCTTGTTACCTGTTAGTAACCAATTGTGAAGGCATTTGTAATGCATGTTTACATCTGGTCAGTGATCTGTAACCAATTGTATGCTTCTTGTCACGAGACCTTGTGTACAGATGCTATAAAGACCCTGAGCTGTCCCAAAAAATCGGACATATTTTAGATCTCACAGATCGTGTATGTATGTCTCTTGAGAGCCTCCCCGCCAACAAGTGGCATCCAAAAAGCAGGGACACTAAGACCGCTGCCCCCTGATGATTAGCCAGGAAGGGTCTTAAAAGCGAAATTCGCTGCCCCTCTGAAGTTTAGCCAGAGACGGTGTTAAAAGCGGCAGTCTAGAATCGGGACTTCGGGTTCGCTGTTCGGTCAGGACGTGAAAGCGAGCTGGAACGAAGGAGGGAGAAGCTGGCTGGAATTCCGGTGACGTTACCCCAGCGTCTGGAATTGAAAAATCCGCGCGGTAAGCAGTTCGTGGGAATCTCGCCCTGATCAAGCAAGTAGCCAGAAAGGGGAAACAAGATGGGGACCGCCCTCTCAAAAGAGGAGGAAGCGGTGGAAAAGTTTCTCCAAACTATCCTTTATAAAAAGGACTTTTATTATTTATGTGCCGCCCTTAGAGGGTTGTTGGAATGGTCCAGGGCAAAGGACCTTATCCCCGGTGTTTCTGTTGCCTTTGAAGTGTCTACTTGGGACTCTCTAGGACAGAGACTGTGGGAAGAGACCTCAAGAGGGTCTAAAGTTGCTAAAAATTTCCTACTCTGTGTCGTCTGCCGGTGGATACGCTGCGGGAGGCGGGAGCCGAGAGACGATTGTCTTTATCTGTGCGCGCAGTTCTAGATAGTGAGAGCGGGGCGGAAGCGAAAGTTTCCGAGAGTAAAACTTCTGCGGAGCAAATGGTGATCGGCACTGCGGCCGCGCCCGTACCAGCGGCGACCAAGAAGCGGCTTGGCTTAGTTCCAGATGTGGCGGGGGGGGCAGAAACTGCAAAGAGAGAAGGCGGCGCGGAGCCAGCGGCTCCAACCATCACTGCGCCTGCGCAGCCCGTAGCTCCCCCCCACCCCGCAGTCCCTGCGTTGCCGATGGCAACAGCATCTGGCAGCGCGCCTGCGTCAGCGGCCGAGCCTGTACAGTCAGTCATCGCAGCGGGACCTACTACGCCTGCGCTCTCAACACCACCTGCGGTAATCGTCGCGCATGCGTCAGGCACGGAGCCAGCCGTTACGTTATTAACAGCGGCAACTACGAACTTCGTGCAGGCACTGACAGTCGCATCTTCGCCGAAATGTTACCTCTCTCAAACCCGAAAGAACGTGAACCAACTTTTCGAAACACCGGGACAGCCCCCGGGACTGAGGGTGCAGAGCACGGAGGCGCAAAGAACGGCGGGAGCGGGCGGGCAGCCCACATCAGCCGTGCTCGCGGCAGTGACGCCAGCGGCGGCGGCGACAAGCTCCCTTAAGCTGTGGCACCGGGCGCCGTGCCGACCCCTCCCCAGGCTGCGGCGGCGGCGCGCCGGGGGGTTATCTCCCCCGCGCCACAATGGCCGTACATTGGCAGCGAAGCGGCGTCAACAGTGGAAGCTGCAACCCTACTCCTGTTTGCTCGAAACAACTACAGCAGCAACGACGCAGACTACGCATATTTTAACTCAAACATCTCAAGCACTGCAGCCCAGCCCCTCGAGGCGGCTGGAAGGGTGGTTGAACAGGAAAAAGCAGTTTTTGTGGCTGCTCCAGTGGGGCATCAGTGGCCCTTAGCATAAAAAAAAAGAAAAAAAAAAAAAGAAAAAAAAAAAGTGGTCATGTGAGAAAAATAAGTTAGTTTAGTTTGTTAATTTAAGTGTAAAATCGTTTTGCTCACTGGAATGTGGAAAACAAAATAACATTGAAAAATGTGTTTTTCTAAATTATTTAAATTGATAATTTAAATCTTGCAGTTTACAGGTTACTAATCCTGTTGCCTTTTCTTTTTTCTTCAGTGAAATTTAAGATTATTAGTGGGTAATACAAAAGAAATATTGTTTAAAAGGTTTAAAATAATTTTTTCACAGGTTATATGACGCAAACTGATTTGCCCTGTAAACAGCTTGGTGTAGAACAGTACAAAAGGTGTTCCTGTAATAGCTTTGTTTATCAAAACCCAATTGGTCATTATTAGAGGGAGTATTTATTAATATGTATGAAACGTGTATAAATTCTTATGGCAATCATTCGACTGTTGACCATCAGGAACAGAAAGATGGTGAGAACTTTTAAATGCAAAATGCAGATGGCTCACGCTTAAGGTTTTCAGGCTTTACATGAAGGTCAACGTTGCCTTTTGCAGGGACGCCTGCTATTTTGTGAGCCTGCTGACCCTTCGAAGATGAAGCCTCTGCTATGGGGAATTGCATATAAATCGTGCAATAATCAAAAACAAAAGCTTCACTGTGTGGAAGCTTGTATGATTGAAGTATGAATGAGGTGGCCACCTTATGAATGTTTGAAAGACAATTGTGTGCAAGAGAAAAGTATTGTGTGGGTTTATATATCCATATATATATATATATTTGTAAGCTTGGTAATGCATTACACAAGTATTAAGAGTTTTTAACCAAAGAGTATTTTTACATTGTAAGGACCTTTAGGTAAAGAGTTAAGCGCTCTCTTGTTAAGATATTCATCTTTGTCTCGTCAGGGAATTTTTGTGGTGCCAGGAGTGATAGATACTGATGCTACAGGAGTCATCAAAATCATGGTATATACTTTAACAACACCAGTTTTCATTCCTGCTAACAGCAAAATAGCACAGCTGGTGCCATTCAAGGCAATGGTGCCCAAGGCAGAATCACGGACTCAAGGAGATAAAGGTTTTGGTTCCACAGGTCCTCCTGAGGTGATGTTAGCCATAGACATAAAGCAGGGAAAATCTGAGGAGAGTGTACAGTGAGTACAAGGTCCTATGTATTATCTTTGCCAGTGGGTTTGATAGGTCGAGACCTGCTAGGTCAGATGGGAGCACGCCTGGTTACTTCTCCTTTTTAGGAGCGGCCATTGAAAAGCAGCCAACCTTGAAACTGAAGTGGAGAACAGAAAAACCCATATGGATCGATCAATGGCCACTGAAGGAAGACAGGCTGCAAATAGTACAACAACTGGTTCAGGAGCAATTAGATGCGGGTCACATTGTTCCATCTACAAGCCCATGGAATACTCCTATATTTGTCATTCCAAAAAAGTCAGGAAAATGGAGACTATTGCATGATCTTGGGACATTAATGCAGTCATAGAGGATATGGGAACCTTGCAACCAGGTTTACCCTCTCCTACAATGATTCCACATGGTTGGGCTATACTGATAATAGATCTAAAAGATTGTTTCTTCACTATCTTCTTGCATCCAGATGATACTGCAAAATTTGCCTTTACAGTACCCTCAGTGAACAAAGCAGAGCCAGCAAAAAGATTTGAATGGGTTCCCCTCACACAGGGGAGGAAGAATTCACCTGGGATGTGTCAGCTCTATGTTGCTTGGGCCTTGCAGCCATTTAGAAATCAGCATCCTGAGCTATTGCTTCATCACTACATGGATGATATTCTAGTAGCAGGCCAAAATTTGGATATCCCTGTGTTGTTGTTGCAGTTAGAACAGGAACTAGGTCAGCGTGGTCTGAAAATCGCTCCTGAGAAGATTCAGAGACAAGAGCCTTGGCAGTATTTAGGTTGGACCATTACATCTGGTATTGTGAAACCACAGAAGTTAACCATTAACACTGACATAAAAACCTTGACTGATGTGCAGAAGCTACTTGGTGACATACAGTGGGTAAGACCTGTTTGTGGGATAACCAATGATGATCTAGCTCCTCTAATGCCTTTGCTAGGGTCTGTTGCTAATGCAGAGCTTCGGAGAGACTTGTCTGACGTGCAAAAAAGCAGCTCTTGTTAATATCTCAGGTAAGATAGCTGCAGGGTACACCTGTAGAATACTAGAAGATCAGCCAGTCCAGTATCTGACTGTTAACTCTAGAAGGAATAGACAACATCCATTAGGTGTCATCTGTCAAACAGCAGTCAGCATCAGAATTTTGGAATGTGTATTCTTGCCCTATCAACCCAAAAAGACAATCATGACGCGACCTGAATTGTTTGCACAACTTGTCAGAAAGGGAAGGCGACGGATTTGTGATTTAACTGGAAGGGATCCATCCATGATATTTGTGCCAGTCGCTCAGAGCTATTTGGAGTGGTTGTTTGAGAAATCTGAACCATTCCAAATAGCTATGGCAGATTTTGAGGAACTGATCACAAATCATTACCCATCAGACAAGTTGTTACCTTCGTTACAGCATCAGATTATTGAACAGCTTGTGTTGCGCTCAGATGATCCTGTGGAAGGAATTACTGTTTTTACAGATGCTGGAAGGAAATCTCAACGAGCAGCAGTGACCTGGCAGGAGGGAACAGACTGGAAACACAAATTGCTTCCAGGTGTTACAGGTGACACACTGCAAACCCTTGAACTGCGGGGTGTAGTGTGGGCTTTCAACTTCTGGAAGGAAGAACCTCTCAGTGTAGTTTCAGATTCCCTCTATGTAGTGGGAACAGTTCAAAGGATAGAGAGGGCAATGATCAAAACCCTGAAAAATAAGATCTTGGCAGCACTCATGACACAGTTGTTACATTTGTTAGATCAGAGAACACATCCCTACTTTATCACTCACATCAGGAGTCACCAGAAACTGCATGGTGGTTTAACACTTGGAAATGACAGAGCAGACAAGTTAGTAGCACCTCCATGGGTCGGTCCTGCAGTGAACAAATTTCAACAAGCAGTCTTGTCTCACGAATTTTTCCATCAGTCTGCAGATGTGTTAGCCAGACAATTTGGGTTAACTCTATCAGATGCACGTGGTATTGTACAAGCTTGTTCAGTCTGCCACAGAAATGGGCTGGGTATCGGCTTGGGGGTCAATCCTCATGGTTTACAGGCATTGCCGCTTTGGCAGATGGATGTCACTCATGTTAATGAGTTTGGAAGGTTGAAATATGTGCATGTGTGTATTGACACTTTTTCTCATGCTATATGGGCATCTGCTCATGCTGAAAAAGATGCCAGATATGTCATTCGTCATATACATGCATGTATAGCAGCTCTAGGAGTCCCCACGGAAATTAAGACCAATAATGGGTCCGGATATACCTCACAGCGTTTTCACAGATTCTGTATGAATTGGGGTATTTCTCATGTTACCGGCATAGCTCATTCTCCTACAGGACAAGCTATCATCGAACGAGCTTAGGGAGTCCTGAAATCACTTTTGCAAAAACAGAAAGGGGGAGAAGAGCTGGATAGCCCACATAACCGACTTGCAAAAGTGTTATATGTTTTGAATTTTTTACGGTTGACAGGTGGAAGATCGGACCCTACCACTGTAATTCATAATACTTCTATGCAGTCAGGTTTGATAAATCCACAGGTAACAGTGAAAATCCAGTACAAGGACCCTCAAACTGGGGTCTGGAAGGGGCCTGCAGAGGTAAAACTAACTGGTAGAGGGTATGCTTGTGTCCTCACAGATACAGGAGTTCGATGGCTGCCTACATGTTGGATAAGACCTTGGAAAGGGAGTGATTCTGCAGAACAAGGTTGATACTGTGGTAGATAAGCTATTCTGAATTAGAGTTTTTTCAGTATTATTATAAGGTAGTTTATAGTGTAGTATCATATAATCATAAAAGTTAAGAACTTAAGAGAGTGTTTTGTGTGAACTTGATATATTATCCATTAAATTTTAGTCTGAGTTAAATTTTAGCATTATAAGATAGAAATAAACGATAAGTGTGTGAAGGTGTTATTTTTAATGGTGATGGGTATTTGTACTTGTGTGTTATAATATGTTAGAGGTAAGGTAAGAATGTATTAGTGTAGTATAAATTGCTCAAAAACAAAAAAGGGGATTTGTGGGAGAAAACATGATGAATGTGTGAGCAATTTATATTGTGTGTAGTATTTTTATAGACTTTTATGAACTTTTATATAGTTTTATAGGTATTATAAGTTATGGATGCCAAGATGGCCGCAGGGTGTCTTTGCTGGAACAAGAGAAACTCGGTGCCAAGAAGAAGGTGGAGTTCGATAAAGTAAACAATTGCCTTGTTACCTGTTAGTAACCAATTGTGAAGGCATTTGTAATGCATGTTTACATCTGGTCAGTGATCAGTAACCAATTGTGTGCTTCTTGTCACGAGACCTTGTGTACAGATGCTATAAAGACCCTGAGCTGTCCCAATAAATCGGACATATTTTAGATCTCATAGATTGTGTATGTATGTCTCTTGAGAGCCTCCCCGCCAACAGTCAGGCAATTGTTGAGAGAGCTCATCAGACACTTAAATCCATGTTAAAGAGGCAGAAACGAAAGAGCAGTGGCCTCACCCCACACGAGTGTCTGCAAAAAGCCACGTATGTCCTCAACTTCCTCAACAGGATTGAGGATGGGCAGGCACCAGTTTTTAAACACTTTACCAAGACAAACTCCATTCCCATTGAAAAAGCCAAAGTACTTTTCAAAGACTTAGTATCTGACAAATGGTTAGGGCCTTTCCCCATCATAACCTGGGGAAGAGGTCATGCATGTATACTCACTGATACAGGTCCACGATGGGTCCCCTCAAGAAGGATCAAGCCCTTCCTAGAGGACTCCAGACCCTCCTGATTCTCATCCTCTTTATTCCACCGTGGACTACCTCAGCCTTCTCAGTTCCAGACTGGATGCAGCAACCGACAGAAAACGTCTGGATCACCCTAGCCAAAGCCACCAACACAGACACAATGTGCCTTTCCCTCGACATCCCTTTAAAAGCTGTCTCATGGGTATACCTGACTGGAACAGGTTTATCCAAAACACTTCCCTTGAAAATAATTTCCTTCCTTCTTCAAACACTATTTCCCAAACTCTCCTACATCTAGGTACCCTAGACACTGATCCCCAAGAGCTAGACCTTTTAGGTTCATCTGTCGCTACCACTTGCTTTAGATTCAAACCCACTACTAAGCGCCTTACCCTAAAACCTAACCTATCTCCCAACTCTTCCATCTATACTAACACCACCGCATGGTGCAATAACTCCCAACCTTACCCTCTTCCTACTGAACGTTTCTCTAAACCCACCAAGTCCAAATTCCCTTATCACTAAACCTCAGGATTTGATGTGTCCAAGCAGAAACCCACCTTTGTTCCTGAACCTTCTGTATCCCCCTGTATATAAAGTGACATCTTGTTCAAATAAATGCCATTTTGTGGGTCACATCTCGTGTGTGTCCTGTCTCCCATACAAAATGTGCCACTGGGTCTGTCACCGCAGGGGTTCTCCCAACCCCTTAAGCGATAGAAAAGTACTTTAATCTTGTCATCTCACTAGTAGCAGAAAAACAGAAGACATGTTGGGACAACAATAAAAGATGATACAGATTTTACATGTACCATCTTCCACTCTTATTTGAAATATTATCATTAGGAACTGGAAAAGTCTAGGCCTTTTTGTAGCAACAGCATTAAAATATTTCAGGCAATATATACTATAGAAAAGCCTCACAGTTAGCTATGATGCACTGGTAACACTACTAAAATTTGCAAAAGCCAGTGACAAAGATATCCTAAGTTCCTTCTAACACTGATTATTTGCAAAAGTTGTTAACAACAGGATCATGAGCTAAAGAGATGACCGCCACAACCAAGCTTTCTATACTATGTTCTTTAACACAAAAAAGATGAAGGACATAACAGTTTTGTCCACTATAAATAATTATAACTTATTACAATCCTCTACAAAGTACTAGCGCAACAACAGGAACACTGTTGTTAAACATTTCTAAAACTTTTGCTGAGAACAGTTAGCAACTAACTACTTTTTATGTGACTGGCCAGATACGCCGTTGTCAAATGGAAATTGCAAAGAAACATTTTACTGTTATTCTACCATAGAAGAAAGCCATGAGATCCATAAAGTTTCACCCATCAGAAAAAAAGCAAAATATATACATCCACAAGTAGATTATTTTCTATTGTATAAATCACAGAATAGCTGGAAGGGACAGCACAGAAGGGCTGGAAGGGACCTCTGGAGATCCTCCGGTCTAATCTGTTCATATCAGGGCCTATTGCAACAGGTTACTCAACATTACATCCAGTTAGGATTTGAATATCTGTAGAGATGGACACTCCAAAATCCCTCCAAGCAATCCGTTGCAATTTTCAACCACCCTCCTTTTTTTTTATTTCTCGTATGAACTTATATCCTGAAACCTAATTAGTTAAGTCTTCTTTGCAATCATGCCAAGCAGGGGATATCAACTACATTCAAAAAAAGGGACAACTTGTCTGACATAGAGGATTTATACTCAAGATAAATGTGAAGTTGAAGAGCATCATGAAAGACAAGGCTGCATATGAGAATGGTTCAAGTTATATGGATGGATGTATTTACTCATTTAATTGCATTCTTTTATGTTTATTTACAGTAATCTCAAAAAAAGGATGTTTTAAAGTTTCTACTCAGTTTCCATTCTTTAAGCTTTCAAAGAGAATAACTGCAAAAGCAGATATGCACATGCATTCTGTGTAAGTGTGCACACACAATTATTTCACTTGCAAAGAAAGTAAAGTTATAGGTATTGATCAGAAAACATGTATGAAAATACAATTGAATGGACAAAAACAGTTCAGCCAGGCACCCTAGAAAAGACCATAAAGGAATAAATAATTCTGTATTTTTTAGAGAATTTTAAATGGTGTGCAGTAAATAAAGCCAGGGCTGCTAAATGAATGATAAGGCCTAAAATATCAAATAGCTGCTCAATTCCTGAGCACTGCCTATCCTGTTCACTGAAATCAGGCAGGAAAAAATAGTGTGAAACAATGTAATTAGAGATCACAACACAAAGGCACAGGAGAGCAGAATTAGAGGCCTTGGTAACAAATTCTGGCACTTCCTAGGAAGTTCCTGCAACTGTTCAAGATTTGCATTTTAAAACAACATCTTTTAGCATGACATGAACTTATATACACAAGAACAGTTACACTTGGATACAATATTGCACTATGAAGCTAATTCCCCTAAATTTAAAACATCACAGTCATCATGAACAAAATGTAACTGCAACTTAAAACACATGTACTTTGTATTTTTTCTTGAATATTTGCAATGTCATTGTGTTCAATTTCTAACACAAAAATTTACTCATAATGCTAGGCACTGTCATACTGCAGCAGACAATGCTTGTGGAAAAACTGCCAAAATGTATATGCAGGAATCATCCATGGGTTTGAGTTACAACATGTACTTTAAATTTATTTCCATTGAATCAGATTGGTTTTGTTGTTCTTTTCAATCAGGGTATTTTGGTTGTAGTTTATCGTTATCATGGCTAGGCTTTGCGAACGAAGATTTGAGAAGGGCTCTACCCATGCTTGCTACAAGAGCGCTGATGGCTAAACAGGCCAATGCGAGATAGACAAGTCCGGTTGCAGAAGGCACAGCAGAAAGACTCCCCAGGTGATATCGACGAGACGCGATTCTTTCTGCGTTGTCTTTTCTCCTCCAGAGTGATCCTGTGTGTGTTCTCAAAAGCAGCAGCAGCGTTATAGATGGTGTGTCTCCAGGCCTTCCGATTGGAGGACAGAGCAGACCAATGGTGGTGATCAACATGGCCAAGGCTGAGGGATTGTTTCAGGCAGTCCTTGTATCTCCTCTTCGGGGTTCCTCTCTTGTGGCAGCCAGTGGCAAGTTCCCCATAGAGCACGATCTTAGGGAGGCGGTGGTCCTGCATCCTGGAGACGTGCCCTGCCCAGCGCAGCTGTGTTCTCAGCAGCATGGCCTCAATGCTTGTGACTGCTGCCTCTGCAAGGACAGACGTGTTGGTCACATAATCCATCCAGTGGATGTTTAGGATTGTACGGAGGCAGAGCTGATGGAAGCGTTCTCAGAGATGCAAGTGGTGGCAGTAAATGACCCATGATCCAGATCCATATAAAAGAGTAGACAGTACAATGGCTCTGAAAACACTGATCTTAGTACTTTTCTTCAGGTGTTTGTTTTGCCACACTCTTTTATGGAGTTTACCAAAAGCTCTGTACACCTTTGCTAACCTGTTGTCAATTTCTGCATCAATCTTACCGTCTGAGGAGATGATGCTTCCCAGGTAATTAAACTGCTGGACTGATTTGAGCTCTGTTTCACCAATGGTGATGTGGGGATGATGGGAGACTTCCTGAGGTGCAGGCTGATATAAAACTTCTGTCTTCTTCAAGCTGACTTACAGACCAAAAAGCTCAGCAGCCTCTGCAAAGCAGGATGTTAAACCTTGCAGAGCTACTTCTGTGTGGGCAACGAGGGCTGCATCATCAGCGTAAAGCAGCTCACGGACAAGATGATTTAAGGTCTTAGTGTGAGCCTTCAGTCGTCTTAGGTTGAATAGGCTCCCATCAGTACGATATCAAATGTAGACACCATTTTCATCATCATCATCAAAATCTGCCATGGCCCTTCAGCATCATGCTGAAGAAGACTGTGAATAAAGTTGGTGCGAGAATGCAGCCTTGCTTCACACCACTGGCTATTGGAAACGGCTCAGAAAGTGTGTCACCATATCTGACTTGACCACGCTGGTCCTCATGAAACGAGATGATCATTTTGAGGAACTTGGGAGGACATCCTAAACGTTCCAAAATCTGCCACAGACCTTTTCTGCTCACAGTATCGAAAGCCTTGGTGAGATCAACTGGGGGCAGTATCCAGTTCAGTTTTCACTGGTTGTTGTGAAATGTACAACAAATGACAAATGCTGCCTTCTGTGGACACCTGAAGTCACATTAATCTCTTGGTGCATTCTCATGCATGCCAACTTGAAGCACTACTTGTGACTGCAGGATAAGGCCCCAAAAAATATTGACTCACGGATAAAGATGTTAAAATCTGCCAAGATCACCCCACATGAAGTAAAAAATAAAGCAAAACCTGAAGTATGTAATTCATTCAGGATGATTTAGAAAACATTATATTTCTAAGGCTGGATGTTAAAACAATATACATTTAAACAAATGAAGGACAGAAATAAAACAAATATCCTTCCTGGATAAGATCTCTATCCTCATTTTTCTTACGTATCATAACAATGATGTTAAAATTAAAGGTCGTTTCTCTCATGCTTCTCTAGCTGGAGTATCTCCAAGAAAACAAAAATAATCTGAAACACAGTAAATAGAAGTTTATTTTTCTGTCTCAGATCAACTTGAATTATTACAGCTCCTACACATTCTTTTTAGTTTCACTTAGGAGTCACCTGCCCCAAAGTTTTTTTCACAGCCTGAAGGAATTACCAGATTATCAGCTGTGTCAGAACAGGCCTCGCTCCAGACAAGGCTCATTAACATGACGCTAGTTTTGTAATAGTACAGAACAGCTGCACAACTGGATCTACACAAAACAGTTGGGAAAAGCATAAACAAGCTTTACATGGGGCTAGCCAATAGCTTAGATTAGAGGAATCAATTATTTCCTAGGTACATAAACATTATCTATACTAAAAAGCTAAATATGCCACTTTTACCCTGTTTCCCAGCTGTTTTACTCACAGCCACCGAAAATGCAGATGAATGATACCACATCAAAAATCACTGAGTTCTTAAGGCTTGCAACACTCTGGCTCAGATCTCATTTAAATCACAGGTGACCCATAACAACTGGCATTACAGCATTTCCTTTCTGAAAGCCTCAATAGAAGACCCAAAAGACCTGTCTGTCCTAATTCTGCTGCCCAGCATCCAACACATGCAGACTGCTGAAGGTAAAATTTAGCAGGGTCAGGACCTTCAGATCACCTACTTAGCAAGCAAGTACGTGGGGCACTAAAAAGAAAAAAAGATGCCTTTGCTACCACTCAGTATGGCTCTCAGGCACCAGCCCTGCCCCAGAGGGGCATTCTCCCCTGTGCAGTTCAAGTTGGGTTGGTTTTAGGACTGTTTCATTCCATTGCAGTAACACAAAGTAGACTTAATGGGCCAGAGACTCTTGCCCTTGAGGCCCTCTGTATTTCAAAAACTATTGTCACAAAACATAATAAACCTTGCCTCTAGTTTAAGAGATCTGTGCAAGCTGTACCAAATCGCTGTGATTTTACATTAAGAACCATGTGTACCAAATTTAATTGCTATCATTAATCAATTCAGACTCGACTCTATGCATTTTACTACCAATAACATGCTTTTACAAGCACAAGTTGTTTTTTATTATTTCAGTAATTATGATTCTTTCTCTGGTTCTACACACCTGTGAAACACTTCAGTATGGACAAGTTCAATATCTGAACGAAAGTGCAGATACTCAGCCTTTTACAAAACCCACACTGACCAAATTAGGCATAGTGAATGTAATTCTGGGTCAAAGCCTTCACCTCACTAACCAGAAACATAGTTTAAATAATAAAACTATATGAACAGATTTCAACAACAGGAGGAAGAAAAGATGACATTAACTTACTGCTTGTTACTAGGTTCAATTTTAAAGAATCAACAAGAAACTGCCACATTCATAAACACCTAAAGACACAGATTGACTTTACAACCATAGTAAATCTGCTTCATTTTCCAACAGCTGAAATGTTCTTTCAGAGTTTCCAGTTGTCCATAAAGTAGTCTGGAAAAACACACCTTTTCAAGACAAATTCCAGTAACGCACTCTTGAGCTGGGGAGGTGTTAGATATCATAAGATTCATATGAGGTTTTTTTCTGTTTTTAACACTTTTGCACTACCCATCCATTATAAACTGTAAGCATCTAAAGACTTTCCGGTAACATGTGTTAGGTCTTACGAACAGGTTAACATTGTAACATTAACACTGCATTAATAACAAGAAAAGAAGGAAGAAAAAAAAAATCAGCAATGGCACAAAATTCACCTTCTTATCATCATCACTGATAGTAAGAATTACTGCTTTGAGGGATGAATTTGAAGGATTTCTTCTTCAGCAATTACTATGTTTCTGCTAAGATAAGATGGGGGATGACAGCAGATCTGTCGTGTGTCTCACACCAAATGTGCTTCTCCTGCTGTAAGTCTGTTTCTCTGGCAAAGCTCTCTTTTATTCTTGTGACAACTTACAGTGTTTCCTGATTCTGCCTCAGAAATGGTTTTATAGTGATACAAGGGTAGAATTTTAGGAATGGCTATTGACCCTAAAAATTCCAGTTCTAGACAGGATTAACTAATTTTCAAAAAGATGCAGAAATATGTTCTTTATCAGTCAAGGTGTTCTCACTCAGATCTGATTTCTCTCAAACCAGGTACAATTATAAAAGTGTTCTCCCTTTCAGATGACCCAAGTAACTTTGCGTTAGCACCACCTCTTTCTCAGCACTCTGAGTTCTAGGCTTGTCCAAGTTGTAATTCTATATCCACTTTTCTCAGGAAAACTGTATCAATACCATCTTCACTCGTAATGTAAGTCAATGCCTTATGGTACAGTCTGATGTTCTGCCTTTCAGCTGAAGACTTTCTGATTCTTTCCATTCATTCAGATGCAATCATCAGTTTACCTGAGTTTTTGCTTGCTTAGTGTCTACCCTCATCAATTAAATCTACAGTCATCTCTTCACAAGCATTTGCATGAATAAAAATTGCCACTACTGCAGTGGCAAATACCAGCAGGTAGTTACTACTCAAGAAAGATTCTATTTGGAAACTCAATTTCCACAGATTTTAATGAGGATATACTTAAAAGTGAACCAGCCTGTTAGTTTCAGTTCAGTACCTGGTAAAGTTACGGAGAAGATCATTCTGGAAGGTACTGAAAAATGCAGTGCAGTCATCGGTCAGAGCCAGTACAGCTTCATGAGAAGAAAGTTCTGATTATCAAACCTGATTTCCTTTCATGACAAGGAGGAAGCCAGTTTATGTCATCTTTTTGGATTTCAGTAAAGCTTTTGGTATTGTCTCTCACAGGATCCTTCTGGACCAAATGTCCAGCACACAGCTGGAGAAACACATCATGTAGTGGGTGAGCAATTGGCTCACAGGTTGAGCATAAAGGGTAAAAGTGAATAGGTTGACATCACACTGGTGACCTGTCACTAGTGGGGTTCCACAGGGCTCCATCCTAAGCCCTGTGCTCTTCAACATCTTCATAAATGACTGAGGCACAGGACTGGTAGGGATAATAAGCAAGTTTGCAGATGACACAAAACTCGGGGGAGCTGCTGAGTCTCAGACACAGGGAGGCTCTGCAGAGAGACCTCAGCAAATCAGGGGACTGGGCAATCACCAACCATACAAAGTTCAACAAGTGAAAGGGCCAGATTCTGCACCTGGCATGGGGCAACCCTGGATGTACGTACAGACTGGCGAATGAGATGCTTGAAAACAGTGCCATGAAAAGGCACCTGGGGGTCCTGGTCGACAGCAAGTTGAATCTGAGTCATCGGTGCCCTGGCAGCCAGGAGGGCCAACTGTGTCCTGAAGGGAAAGCATTACCAGCTGGTCAAGAGAGGGAATTGTCCTGCTCTGCTCTGCACTGGTGTGGCCTCACCTTGAATATTATATGCAGTTTTGGGCACCACAATTTAAGAAAGATATTAAGCTGTTACAAGCGTCCAAAGGAGGGCAACAAAGATGTTGAAGGGCCTTGAGGGGAAGCTATGTGAGGAGCAGCTAAGGTCACTTGATGTGTTCAGCTTGGAGAGGAGGAGAGGGAGGGGGAAGACCTCATTGCATTTTGCAACTTTCTAGTGAGGGGAAGAGGAGGGGCAGGCACTGATCTCTTCTCTGTGGTGACCAGTGACAGGACCGAAGGGAATGGTCTGAAGTTGTGTCAGGGGAGGTAAAGGTTGGATATTAGAAAGAGGTTTTTCTTCCAGAGGGTGCTTGGGTACTAGAACAGGCTACCCAGGAAAATGGTCAGAGCACCAAGCCTGACAGAGTTCAAGAAGTGTTCGGACAATGCTCTTGGTGACATGGTGTGACTAGGGGATAGTCCTGTGCAGGGCTAAGAGTTGGACTCAGTGATCTCTGTGGGTCCCTTCCAACTTGGCATATTCTGTGAGTCTGTGATTTTGTCTAATTCTATACTGTATGTTCTATGAAATCCATTTTTATCTCTTCAGTTAACTGCCCCTGCTTTTGTTACAGGCACTGCTGACTGTATCATTCAAAGGAGATACATATCTTTGCATCACTTCTATGCGTTCTAAGATGTGATGGAAAAAGAACACTCAGGTGCCTAATTAAAGCCAGGTGTTATCAATTTAAATGCAAATTAACTGAATTTTAAAAAAATTGCCAAACTGGCTACATATGAAAACCATACAATAAAAAGAAATCAATCACTTTATCATGTGCAAGAGCTATTTAATAATCTATTTTTATTTTTCTATAGATGAACCAGATACTACATTAAGATTCATAATAGACTAGACTAAGTAGGTAAATGGCAGTTAAATGTGTTTTGTTTTACCTAGTATTCTTCTAGAAACTCTCATATAGCATTAAAAACACTGACCCTCATGGAAAAAGGTTAAACATTTCAAAATGATTCCAAGCATTAACAGTAAGAATTTTCCTATGAACTATACTATAGTTTGAACTCTCTCCAACTGTGGGATTGGTAGCAACATTTGGCAACTAAAAGAACTTGCTCAAAAAAATTACACTAAGAGATACAATACAAATGACACTCTCAACTAATTTTTTAAATACATTAACAGAAATCAAAGAACAACAACTACACCAGGATGCATAGGTTGTAACTAGCTTGCTTGTTTGTTTTACAGTTCAGAGATAGTAGCAAGAACCTGCAAAGAGGATAAAGAAGTCAGTCACTTGAAGAAGTTTTGAGCATCATCTATTGATCCTGACAACAGAAAAAATAATAATCAAACTGACTTGGCCAGAGGAAAAAAAAAAAAAACTTAAAAAATAAATAAGTAAATCAAAAGTGCTGAGAATGAACCACTTGTGGGAATAAAATTCATCAACACAGAAAATGATGGGGAGAGACAATAAGGTTGTTTGGTTTTTGTAAAATGCTTATTGGCATGCCTAGTTTACCCCAACTGAATCCACAAATATGCAATGCTTCAGGGATGTACCACATCATCACAAAAAAGTAACTCCAAACACTGTATCAGTAACCCACTACTCAAATGAGAAACAGGAATGCAGTTAAGAATTATTCAAATTATGCATGATAACATAATCTCTGCTATATCTCATGTTCTCAGCCAAAAGCAGCAGTGGAAGAACACATCAACTCCACTTCCTTACCACAATAATGCAGCGTAGCTTATGTTGAGAGTAGCTACTGTAATCAGTAGGTGAAAACTTCATTTAATGAGAAGCAAAAACTCCTCTGAAAGAGAGCAATTTGACTCTTGCCAACATTAGCTTAGTGAATGTTTGCATTTTCTTTATTTCGTTTAAGGAAAGTAAAAATAGCAGAAAAATATTACTTCAGAGGTTTTATTACTCACCATGTTGCATTCTTAGCTCAACTTTTAAAAAATCGATAACCATGTTTCTTTAATAAAACAGTATGAAAATTCTCAGTGAACTCTCCACCTGAAAGTATACGGAATCATTTTATCTAACACAGTGTTAGAAAATCCATGCTACATTCTGACCTGCTGTCATGCAGTTAATTTCACCCCTTGGCAAAGTACCACATCACCACATGACTAATAGAGAAAATGCATGGACTGCAAAGTGTTTGAAACAACACTCATAGGATTCCAGCTGCCAAGTTCACATGAATATTCCTATCACTAAAATTTAAAAAGAATTACCATATATTAATGGAAAAGGAGAAGAAAAAGAAAAAAAATAAAAACACACAAGACATAAATGCCATAAATTTGTTCATCTGAACAAGTATAAGCAATTACACGGTTAACCACCACTGGAAAACCCTGAATCCATTTCGACTAAAGGCAGGGATTTCTCTAAGTTCTGTCTGAATCTCTAGGTTCTTTCATCAAGCAGAAAACAGTAGTTTTTATATGGGCATACCTACAAAAGACTTTGCCTGCTATTAAAAAGCAGAAGTAAAAGATCACCACCAGAGCACACAGGGGCCACTGTTGACACTTCTTGACTTTCTAGTTGCTGGAGACCATTATGTCCACAGAAATCTAGATGCCTTCCTTTTCCCAGCTGCAGATCGTGTTTTGTATTACACAATTCAGATCATGTTTTGTATTACACAAAACAGCTGAACTGTGTTGAAATCACTAACTAGAAGATAAAATGATTAAGCTTACCTTCAGCATGAAAGACACTTGCCTCCACTTAAGCTTTGATTGCAACAGTTTTTGTTAGTCACTTTGCACAGGATAGAAGGGGCTAAAAAGAATACAGATACATTTATTCCTTTTTCCAGGACTCATCACCATTAGCCAAATACAGGCCTTGCTCTACCTTAACACATTCACAATCATCAGCTGGAAGAGACCAGGTAAACTGAAAGGGGAGATTTAATGTTAAGCTATGTTACTATGTTAATTTAATTTTAAGCTATGTTACTTAGTGGAATTGAGTCACAGAATCTGGTCAAAACACTATTGTGCCCACAATGTCCACTTTCAGATCTATAGAGCTCAGCTCTGCAGCTGCTCTTCCCACAGAAGGGGAAGACTTGCAGAAAGCCAGGAACAAATCACAGAAATAACTGACTTTTTTACCCAGAAAAGTCACAGGGAACAGCACTACTGACAAAACACCACTTCTCTGCTTTCAGCAGACAACAGAAATGCCTCTTTTGCATAAAAAGGAAACTATACATTTGCTTTGATAATGATTCCAGATCTTCTGCCCATTATGTAACTAAAGGTCTCAAAATTAGAGATATTACTCTGTATTCGTAAATTACCATTTGATTGGCTCATCTGATCCTGCAAAGCTTACTAATAGTATTGTACTCTACTGACGTGAAAGAAAGGTTCAAGTTCCAGAGCAAGGGTTACACTGGAAAAATTGAGACTGTCTGGAGACCAGCTAGGTAAATATTAACTCCATTTGTGAAACCAGCTTAATCAAAATGCATACTTCATTTTTTCACTTCAAAACTCTGCTCACACATTTCTCTTAACATTTAATTTCAGCTTATTCAATTTCAGCTGAAGCTCGACTTCCTATAGGAGTTTAAATGTCCTGAAAACTTTGAAGATCCACTCTAGTGTCTTCCTCTCCCAAAGGAGAGCCTCACTGTCATAATCTTTTGTCTCTGACACTATTATAAATCTAAACATTGCTGTTCATAGGTCTTCTCACATTTCCTACCTCGGTCCTGCTTGTTTTCCACACTTGCTGCTGATCTGCAAAAGGCTACTGTCACTGTTCCTCTTCCTATATGGTAGGCAAGAGAACACTACCACCTAGTCAATACACACTCCAAAGCAAGAAAATTTGATTTCAGATAGTATGGCAAAAATCCCATGATCCATACTGATATTTCACTGTTCTCCCCACTGATGTTATCCAGGTTCTCTAATAAGCTGCAATCTCAATTTTGAGTATCCATTCAAGGAAGACAGGAAAAAAAGGGCTCTTTTAAAGTATTCCTTTCCTTATCAGAAAGGGAACATAACATACGCATTATCAGTCTGCTATTTTTATTTTCAACTGAAAGTCTCAAAATGCGTGCATCAATATACATATATGGTATATCAATCTCTGATCGAAAAATCTCTGATGCAGACAGGAAGCTGATGTCTAGCAAAGACTGCCTTGAGGCACAACCCCAGTTTCTTAATACTGACAATTTTACTGGAATAATCCTTGATAAAACAATACAAAATTACTAGAGCAGTGTTGGACCACTGATAAAACAATACAAATTACTAGAGCAGTGTTGGACAACTGTGTATAACGATTTCTGAACTCTTGACATGAAATAAAAGCACTATTTCAGTCTAGACAAGGTTTCTGCTAAAAATCGCAGTGGACAGACAATCTTCCTTACACACAAAAAGCAAGCATGTAACTGTGATAAATCCTTTTCCACAATTTATATCATTACCTGGTCTCTCTGTATGTGCTAGCAATAAAGTCAGGTATATTTTACAGGTTCTGTTTGGTCTACTAACACCCTAGATCAACTGAGATTAGGACCCAAATAATCTTTTGATTTATTGCCACTTTATAGTCAGTTTCATCTCCTTCTTTGCCCAATATGGCAAAATGATTGCTCCAAGAGAAACGAAGTAAATCATATCAGAAACTGTATTAAGTTTTGCAAGCATTAAATTTCTTAAATTCCCTTTTACCTTTGAGTGATAATCCTATTGATACCAGCTTAATAAGGTCTAACAGGATAAGTGAAGGTTACTCGAATTTACACCTCTATCTAGTATGGTTGTCTGCAAGTTTCTGTCATGAAATATCTGCTAATTAATAGGAATAACTTTCCAAAGACACAGAGATTTCTTGTCAGACTAGTCAAAAATAAATTGAAAAAAAAAAAAAAGAGATAAGAATAGAACATACACCTTCATATTTGTATCTATTCAACATGAAACAAAAGTAAAAGAGAGAAAACCATGATTTCTTCTCTAACACTTCCTAAGTGTTTTTAAGCCAGCAGGAGACAAGCCAAACCTACACTGAGACTGCAATATGGAATAATATAAAAAATTCCTCCCAGTTCCTATACCGATTTATATGATTAAACTGGCAGGCTAATTCATCAGTTTTCACCTTTTCTGCAGTCATGCCACCAAGATATTTGAGTCAATGAAAGCACTAGTGTATTTTGCATGCTAATTTCATTAGAAAAGATCACAGAATCACATAGTTAGAATTGGAAGGGACCTCTGGAGATCACCTAGTCCAACCCCCCTGCCACGGCAGGGTCACCTAGAGCAGGTTACACGGGAATGTGTCCAGGTGTGTTTTGAACGTCTCCAGAGACAGAGACTCCACAATCTCTCTGAGTAGCTCGTTCCAGTGCTCTGCCACCTTCAGTGGAAAAAAGTCCTTCCTCATGTTATGGTGACAAAGCATCTGGCACCATCCTCTTGGCACCCGCTTTTGAAAGATTTACATGCATTAATGAGATCCCCTCTCAGTCTTCTCTTCTTCAAATTAAACAAGCCCAGCTCCCACAGTTTCTCCTCAAAGGAGAGATGCCCCAGATCCATTATAACCTTTGTGGCCCTTTGCTGGACCCTCTCCAAGAGTCTTTCTTCTAATGAGGTCCCAGAACTGGACACAGCACCCCAGATGTGGCCTCCTTATGGTTGAGTAGGGGAAGAGACCTACCACCCTCAACCTGATGTCCACACTCTTTCCAGTGCACCTCAGGATACCATTGGCCCTCCTTGCCACAAGGACTCACTCCTGACTCATGGTCAACTTGTCATCCACCAAGACTCCCAGGTCCTTCTCAGCAGAGTTGCTCTGTAGCAGGTCAGAACCTGTGCAGGTACTTGGTGTTATTTGTCCCCAGGTGCAGGATCCTGCACTTGCCCTTGTTGAACCTCATCACGTTTCTCTCTGCCCAACTCTCCAGCCTTCCAAGGTCCCTTTGAATGGCAGCACAGACTTCAGGTGTATCAGCCACTCCCCCCAGTTTTGTATCATCAGCAAACTTGATGAGGGTGCACTCGATCCCTTGGTCCCGGTCAGTGGTAAACAAGTTGAGTAAGACCCAGTCTTGATCCCTTGGGAACATCACTGACTACAGGCTTCCAACTGGATTCTGCTCCTCTGATCACGACCCTCTGAGCTCTGCCATTCAGCCAGTTCTTGATCCACCTCACTGTCCAGTCACCTAACCCACATTTCCTGAGCTTACCTATGATAGCTAGGTAAGATAAGCGCATGCAGAATGATGTACCCTAGTGCTCAGGAAGGTTATGAAACAGATTATTTTGAGCGTCATCACATGACACATACAGGACAATCAAGGGGATCAGGTCCAGTCAGCAGGGATTATGAAAGGCAGGTCCTGCCTGACCAACCTAATCTCCTTTTATGATCAGGTGACCCACAAAGTGGATGAGGGAAAGGCTGTGGATAGGGTCTACCTGGACTTTAGCAAAGCCATTTTCAGTGTCTCCCACAGCATTCTCTTGGAGAAGCTGACAGCCCATGGCTTGGACAGGTGCACTGTTTGCTGGCTGAAAAAACAGCAGGACTGTTGGGTGATGGTGAATGGTACTGATATCTCAAGGGTCAGAAATAATGAACAGTTCACCTAGAGAGTTACAGAGAATGAGAAGAGGGTTGTGAAACAGAGTCTTGCCTTATATGTGAAACAGGCCTCGTAGCCTCAAGGGAGGGACCCTGAACAGAGGACCACCTGAGCTTTTATACACTGTGAGATAGTCTGGGTGTTGTGATTATAGACCAGGGGGTGGGGCTTTAGTGATGAATATTCATACCATCATATTATTACATGGGGCCTCTCTTCCACCTGGCATTGGGAGTTCAAGGGAGGGTTTTGCCACAAGTTAGAGCTGCTCCTTGAGTCCCAGCCATTGCAGGAGGAGCTCTGCGAGTCCCAAATGCTGTCAGAGCTTTGAACTTTAACCTGTTACAATTTTATATTAATGAAGATTTTTATTCCATAAACTGTCAGTGTGAGTCCTTCACCAGCACTAGTAGTTGCCAGCAGCAGGTAACACGCTTGAATTAAGTGGGAAGACCCACAGCGGGGTCTCCCTTATGCTGTTGGCTTAGCCTCCTGAAAAGGGCAGTCGAATCACCTTCCATTCCAGCAGGACTGTTCAGTGAGGGGTTCCCTGAACGGACACTGAGAGATGGGTTGGGCACAAGGGTTTAAGCTCTCCTTGTGCACTGACAGACAAATTAAACACAAAGGCTGTCCCCTTTTCATACTGTAGCTCAGCACATCAGACCCACAAGAATATAAAGCTTTAGTTGACACTGGCACATAACGGACTCTGATGCCATCCAGATATTGAGGGGCAGAATCCACTTCTATTTCTGTAATGGTAGGGGGTCCCAGGAGCTGACTGTACTGGAAGCTGAAGGGAGCTTGACCACAAAGAAGTGGCAAAAATATCCCACTGTGAGTGGTCCAGAGGCCCTGTGTATCCTTGGCATAGATTACTTCAAGAGTAGGTATTTCAAAAACCCCTGTTGCAGTTTTAGTCCAATTGGTAAGATTTTCGGTGGGGTTTTTTTCCACATTATCACATGGTTTCAGAGTGCAGGGAACCACTTTCTCCAAGCCATCCAAACTGACCCAGGAAGGGACTGTCCCCGGCACTGCAATCTGCCAGAAAGGCGGACAGGGGTGTCCCCGAAGTGAAGCACTGCAGGAACTAAGCAGAGAGAGGATAAAATCCTCCAGGGCACTTCTGGAACTGGCTCTCTTGATACCTGGGTTTTGCTCACTGGAGCTTTTTCCCTAGGGACCAACTTGCCTCAGCTGCCACTGTTTTTCACCTGAGCAGCGGTCACCTTTCGCATCGGCTCAGGACTGCCACAGCTCCCAGCTGAGCCATCCCAATGCAACCAACAGCATCTATCTTTCACATCGGATCAGGACCACCCCGGTCCCCAACTGAGCTGTCCTGATGTGATCAGCAGCATCCACCTTTCGCATTGGATCAGGACTGCCCTGGCCCCAGCATCATGCCAGGACAGCTGGGCCCTGCCACTGTCACCCCATGTGACACCAGAATCCCAGCTACTGCCTCAGCAGCATAGGACTTTTTCTGCTTTGCACAAAATATCCTTCCAGGTTTTGCTTTTAACCTAGGGGGAAAGGAGTAGTCAAGTAATATTTTTTAATGCCACTGCTGTTCCTTTTTGTTTCTTAGCATTTTTAGTACAACTGTTGTTTAAATTTTCCTTCCTCACTCAGATTCCTCATAATTTGTAATTTGTCAATATTTGGGGGGAGGGAAATAAAACAAAGAAAGAAAAAGGAGGGTTATCTCATTAGAGGTCTCACCTCCTGAACATGTTGTCATTAAACCAAGACAAACCTAAAAGGCCTTGCTGGGCTTTTGGGATAGCTACTATGGAGACAGAAGACACAAAACAGCCTGATCTCTCAGAGGACCCTTCTGCTATGGGTTGAAGAATAACAGGTGCTGATCATCACCACCACCAACAGTGCACTGTCAGCAATACTACACCCATTAAGACTCCCATCCATCAGATGATTTGTGGAGAGGCAAGGGATGGTCAGCAAGACTCACCCCTTTCAGTAGCCCTGTATGGCCAATGCATAAGAACAGTGGAGAGTGGAGACTGATAGTGGACTGTCGTGGCCTGAATGAAGTCACGTCACCAGTGAGTGCTGCTGTGCTGGACATGCTGGAACTTCAGTTCAAACTGGAGTCCAAGACAGCAAAGTAGTCCTACCACTGACACTGTTAATTCATTCTTCTCTATTCCCTTAGAAGCAGAGTGCAGGCCACAGTTTGCTTTCACCTGGAGCAGTGTGCAATATACCCAGAACCAACACCCCAAGGGTGGAAACACAGCCCCACCATTTGCCATGGACTGATCCCGACAGCATTGGAAAAGGGTGAGATTCCAGAACAATTACAGTGTGTTTGTGACATCACTGTACAGGGAATTTTTTGAGAAAGGGGATAAGATTATCCAGATTCTCCTGAAAGCTGGTTTTGCCATTAAACAAAGGGACCTGCCCAGGAAATTCCATTTCTAGGAGTAAAGTGGCAAGATGGACATCGCCAGATCCCAATGGATGTGGTTAACAAAATACCATCTAAGTCTCCACCAACCATCAAGAAAGTAACACAGGCTTTTCTAGGTGCTGTGGGTTTTTGAAGAACATGTATCCCAGAGTACAGTCAGATTGTAAGCCCTCTCTACTTTGTAACATGGAAGAAGACTGATTTCAAATGGGGCCCTGAGCAACAAGCCTTTGAACATGATCAAAAAAGTGATTGCTTATGCAGCAGCCCTTGGGCCAGTCAGGACAGGATGCAAAAAATGTGCTCTACACTGCAGCCGAGGAGAATGGTCCTTCCTGAAGCCTTTGGCAAAACCTGGGCAGACTTGAGGATGACCTCTGGTGTTCTGGAGTTGGGGATACAAAGGATCTGAGGCCAGCTACAGCCCTACTGAAAAAGAGATCTTAGCAGCTTATGCTTAGCAGCTTAGCAGCTTATGAAGAGCCACTTCAGAAGTGATCGGCACCGAAGCACAGCTCCTCCTGGTACCTGACTGCCAGTGCTGGGCTGGATGTTCAAAGGAAAAGTTCCTTCCACACATCAGGCCACCGAAGCCACATGGAATAAGGTGGATTGCTGTGATCCCACATCGAGCTTGGACAGGAAATCCTAATTGCCTTGGGATCTTGGAGATCATCACAAATTGGCCTGAAGGTGAAAATTTCAGACTATCACCAGAAGAGGAAGAGGAGCAGGTGACACATGCTGAGAAGGCCTCATCATATAATCAGCTACCAGAAAATCAAAGGCAACACACTCTCTTTCCTTGATGGTTCATGCCGTGTTATAGGGACAAATTAAAAATGGAAAGATGATGTATGGAGCCCTATGCAGCAAGTCACAGAAGCCACTGAGAAGCCATAAGGTAGATCAAGTCAGATGCAGAGCTGAAAGCCATCCAGCTGGCTTTAGATATCACTGAAGGAGAGAAATGGCCAGCATTCTACCCCTACACTGACTCATGGATGGTGGCAAATGCTCTGTGGGGGCATTTGGACCAACGGAAAAAGACCAACTGGCAGCACAGAGGGAAACCCATCCGGGCTGCTGAGTTACGACAAGACATCACTCTCCAGGTACAGAAGCTGATTGCAAAAGAACATCAGGCAGACGCACCTGTACCCAAGTCAGGCTAATGAAAAACATCACAAAAATGAACAGGTCGATTGAGCTGCCAAGATTAAAGTGTCTTAGGTGGATCTGGACTAGCAACTCAAGGGAGAATAATTTCTGGCTCGACGAGCCCACGATGCCTCACATCATCAGTAAAGAGATGTGGCATACAGATAGGGTCGCAATCGAGGGGTGGATTTAGCCAAGGCCACTAACTCCCAGGTTATCGATAACTGCAAAATATGCACAAGCAGGCCAAAGGGGTAAAGCCCCTGTGGTATAGGGGGCAATGGTCAAAAAATAAATACGGGGAGGCCTGGCAGATTGATTACACCATGCTCCCTCAAACATGTCAAGGCAAGCGCTATCTGCTGACAGTGGTGGAAGAAATCACTAGATGGCTGGAGACACACACTGTGCCTCATGCCACTGCCCAAAAAATCATCTTGGGCTTTGAAGAGCTCATCCTGTGGTGACATGGTGCCCCAGAAAGAATTGCATTGGACAACAGGACTCATTTCAAAAACAGCCTCATAGGCACCTAGGCCAGAAAGCACAGTATTGAGTGGGTGTATCATATTCATTACCATGCACCAGCCTCTGAAAAACCTGAATGGGACAACAGACTGTTAAAAAAGGCAATTGGCAGTGAGACCTTCAAACATAGGGATCTGAATTTAGTGAAGGTCACCTGATTACTTAACACCCAAGGCTACCAATCAAGATGCTCCTGCCCAACCATAACCCTTACATACTTAGATGGATATAAAGTCTCTGTGGTGCATATGAGAAGTATGTTAGGAAAGACAATTTGGATTAGTCCTTTCTCAGGCAAAGGTAAAACCATATGTGAATTGCTCCTGCTCAAGGACCTGGCTGTACTTAGTGGGTAATGCAGAAAGATGGGGAATCACAATGTGTACCTCAAGGGGACCTGATTTTGGATGAGAACCATCTGTAATATTGAATTGTAGATATAGTAGTGGTTGCTGAATGACACTACAATTGTAAACCATACACACCATGGACTAAATGGACTCCACAAAACATCCCGGGGGAACAATTGGTGATTACCAAAGTTGTTTGTATAGTTATATGTGCACATATATATTTATATATATATATATATATGTGTAGTTGAAAGGTGTAAATCTAGGCATGATATGAATGATATAGAGTAAGGGGTGGATAATATTATCATGGGGATGGGGCTTTAGTGATGAATATTCATACTATCACAAGGGGCCACTCTTCCAACTGGTGTGGGGGGTTCAAGGGGAGGTTTCATCACAAGTCAGAGCTGCTCTGCAAGTCCCAGCCCTCGCCAGATCTACTGCTTTGCTCAGGCAGACCCAGGAAAGGTGTCCTATGACCTGTTCCAGGGCTCTATTCAGGTTCCAGCAGGTTTGCCTTGTCACTGTATTCCTTTGGTTTCAGGCTAGGGGGTGAGGGGGCCTCTCATCCAGTTCATCTTGGCCTCAAGAAACCTTGCAGCCATGGCCATTTTTTGTCTTGTTTATGGCTTGGAAGTTGTGGAGCTAGCAAATGATTCCTGCCTTTGTTGGCTAAGCTGTTTTCTTTTGTACCTTTATAGTTACTGCTACAACCTTTTTTTTTTTACTTATATCTCTTCCTATTGTCTCTTCATTATTGGAAGGAGCTGAGAGAGGTTGAAACAAAAGGCGGGGGAGGGGGGGGACACACACAGTTATTTTAGAATTCCATTTCTCCTGTGGGTTTATCCAAAACCAGCACACTGGGATCTTTCTGCTGAGTCACTGCCTCCTGCTGGATCTCTTGTCACCTGACATGTGCCACAGGTCCCCGTGCACTTTGTAATGCAAGGATCAGTTCCAGTTCACAGTGCCTTGCCTCAGGCTCCCATGACCCCAAGCTCACTCTGCAGCTGCACACCGAGACAACTGGGTTAAAGGTAATTCCTGCAGGGGGAAGTAGCAGCCACTAACTCATGGACCACTGAATCAAGAAATCCACCAACGCAAAAGAAGAAAAAGATTAAGCACATGGAACTAATTAGCATGAGACACGAGAGAATCATTTAACCAACAAAAGAAAGAATACTAATCAATAAGAGAACAAGGTAACTTTGTAGCCAATGAACTATGATTTCTTTGCTAAAATGCATGGTGTAAAGTTTTGAGAATCAGTGTGTTAGCTTTGCAAATTTACCACTAGCACTCATCTTTGTGAAATATGAAATAAACAAATATATCAGCTCTGTATATGAGACTGGCTTACTGCACACCAGCTGACAACACTTTTAGGGACAACAGTGACACATCCAGTTGGCAGCCAGTCACTAATATTGTTCCCCAAGGCTCAGCATTGGGTCCAATCCTGTTTAGTATCTTTATTGATGATCTTGATGAGGGGATCAAGTGCACTCTCAGTAAGTTCAGTTATGACACTAGATTAGGTGGGAGTGTTGATCTGCTGGAGGGTAGGAAGGCTCTGCAGAAGGATCTGCACAGGGTAGATTAATGGACTGAGGTCAATTGTATGAGGTTCAACAAGACCAGGTGCTGAATCCTGCCCTTGAGTCACAACAACTGCAGGCAGCACTACAGGCTGGGGGAAGAATGACTGGAAAGCTGCCCAGAAGAAAAGGACTTGGGAGTGCTCATTGACAACAGCTGAACACAAGCCAGCAGTGCCCAGGTGGCCAAGAAGGCCAACAGTATCCTGGCTCGGATCAAAAACAGTGCCAGCAGGACCACGAAAGCGACTGTCCCTCACTGTACTCAGCACTGCTGAGGCTGCACCTTGAGCACTGTGTCCAGTTCTGGGCCCCTCAATTCAAGAAAGACATTTTGGTGCTGGAACAAGTCAAGAGAAGGACATGAGAGCTGGTAAAGAGTCTAGAGAGTGAGATTTATGAGGAGCAGCTGAGGGAGCTGGGGGTGTTCAGCCTGGAGAAAAGGAGGCTGAGGAGAGAGACCTTATTGCTCTCTACAAAGGGGTAGCAGCCAGGTGGGGGTCAGTCTCTTCTCCTAGGCAGCAGTGACAGGACACAGCCTCAAGCTGCACCAGGGCAAGTTCAGGCTGGACATCAGAAAGAATTTTTTCATTGAATGGGTTCATAACCATAGGAACAGGCTGCCCAGAGAGGTGGTAGAGCCACCATCCCTGGAAGTCTTCAAGAAACAACTGGATGTGGCTCTAGGTGACAAGATGGTGATCAGTCAAAGGTTGGACTTAATTATCTTAGAGATCTTTTACAAACTAAATAATTCTCTGAATAAAATAGTTCTCTAGGGAAAAAAAAAAAACAACAATAGAAACAAACAAACAAAACCCAACAACCGCCTTTTTGATGACATAAATCTTACCTCAGTACAGTTTAAATACCTCCCAAAACTGGTGTGACCCAACACTCTCCCCACCCCAGTTCTTGGTAAATATTTCAAATTCTAGCTCACAGCTTGGTTTCACTCCACCCTTTTTTTGTGTTCACGCTAGGGAGACATCCCACACCTAAATAAATATTATGTTCATCAATTTAACCATATCTTAAGACTGACTTTACACTTCTGTAATATTCTTTTGCACACATACTAGCATTTATGCTATCCAAACTACTTATACTATACTAATATACTATTTACAATAGTAATTTCTGCCACAGCTATTTCTATTTTTAGTCAGTTGGGAAACATGCATGCACCACTGAGAAGATCACACATCTGAGATAACAGCTGAAAATATCTAATTATAACTTGGTATTGCCTTCCACAGAACTAAATTTTTAGTAAGGAGAAAAGGGAGTACTGTAGTTAATTTTTTTCCTGGTTTGGGGTAGAAAGTTCTAAAACTTACCTCATGCAATGAATATTGTACTACTGACAGACTTGTTCAGGACATTAATTTTGTAAGGCAAATAATCTTACCTTGCCAGGGAGGATCCATTTGTAATATCTTACTGCAAACGATCTTCTGCTTCTATTTATACACATGACAGACTCTCTAACCTTTGGCAAACATAACATTCTAGCAGTCAATTGGCCATCAAATCAACCTTCTGTCAGCTGTTGCCAGAGAGGAGTGCTAGAGAATACTCCTTCACCCTCTGCACTCCACTGCTTACTGGACGATTTCTTTTTTATATGAGCAGATCCTGTGATGAACAAGTTACAGTAATATCCTTCTCCTGCCATACACACTTCTATTTGTGTTGATTGTATGACAGTGAAAAGCAGTAAAATTCTAAGAACATGGGTTTAAAACATACTTAAGAATAAAATCTGATCCATCTAGCCTTTTACTGTCAATAGCCATAAATAAACAATTATTTTTAAGAGACTTCTCATCTGTTTAAGACCTTCAGTCTAGGTTTAGCAGGTGTTTAGCAGTGGAGACATGGTTCTCAACAGCAAACTGTTTCATTACAAGTCATGATTCACTGAGGTGAACAGAAGAAAACAGCTCTAGAAAAAATTATCAGCTTAAAAAGTACAACACATGACCTCTGTAAATTCAGAAATTACTTCAGGAGCAACAAAATCTGGGATTCTTTTAAAAAACTTCTGCAGAAATTACTCCATATAAGTTGAGGAAAGATTACTTTCCTCTGAAATTAATTGATAAGGTATACCCCAATATGTGCAAAAGCAAACAAACCCTATCTCTGCTGAAATGTCCTCTCTCTTCACAACCAGTTTGGAGTTTATTTAATTCATTCTATCAGTGGTTTTTTCCAAGCTACTAAAATTCTAAGTAATCTTTGCTCCTAATTTATACCAGCAGCCTAACTGGAATATAGCTTTATTCTTCCTATGCATTGAAACACAAAAAAAGTTTGAAAATAGCCTGAATGCTTTCTTTTATAAATCCTTCTCAATCTCCGTGCTTCCATATCAAGTTGATTTTTATTCAGCTGTTAACTTTCACAGCTTTATAAATGCACATTTTATTTTGTCTTCCAGATCATTACTCCTGGAGCACTCTCTTCAACTCTGTCTTACCTGTTACCCACTAAGAAGTTCCAGCAAACAAATTACCCAAAAACCCTTTAAATTACACTTCTGTTTCAAGGCTACACCAAATATAATACATATAGCAAAAGCTATGTAGACACTATATCTGTATTGTTTTTATGTATATCTGAGAACAAACCCTGCTCTCTGGGTCAAGCAGACTAGTTAGAATCCATAATGTCTCAGTATATTTTACCCTTTGTGTTCTTTTAACAGAGTGATTACATTAGTGGACAAGGGAAGGATTACAGATATCCTTTATCTGCAGTCCAGTAAGGCCTTTGATGCAGTTCCCCACAACATCCTTCTCTCTAAATTGGAGAGAGATGCGTTCAGTGGGTGGACTGTTAGGTGGAAAAGGAATTGGTTGGACAGTCACAGCCAGAGGGTAGGACAGTCAGCAGCTCAGAGTCAGGATGGACAGTGACAAGTGGTGTCCCCCAATGGTCCTTAACACTGGGACCACTGTTATTTAATATCTTCATTAATGACAACAGACAAAGGGATCAAGTGTACCCTCAGTAAGTTTGCAGATAACACAAATCTGAGCGGTGCAGCTGACACACCTGAAGGATGCGATGCCATCTAGAGGAAAATGGACAGGCTCAAGAAGGCGGCACATGGGAAAACTCATGAGGTTTAGCAAGACCAAGTGCAAGATGCTGCACCTGGGTCAGAGCTGTCCTGGTATCAATCCAGGCCAGGGGATGAACAGATGGAGAGCAGCCCTGCTGAGAAGGACTCGGAAGTGCTGGTGGAGGAGAGGCTGTACATGACCCAGCAATGTGCACTCACAGCCCAGGAAGCCAATTGTATCCTGGGCTGCATCAAAAGCAGTGTGAGCAGCAGGTCAAGGGAGGGGATTCTGCCCCTCTGCTTTCCTTAGACCTCCACTTGGAATGCTGCCTCCTGTTCTGGGGTCCTTTAGCACAGGAAAGACACTGACCTGTGAAGCAAGTCCACAGAAGGTCACAAACATGCTTAGAGTGATGAAGCACCTCTCCTGTGAGAAAAGGCTAAGAGAATTGGGATTTTTCAGCCTGGAGAATGGAAGACTTCAGGGTGCCTTAATTGCAGCCATCCAGTGCCTGAAGGGAGTCCACATGAAATGCTGAGAGAGCTTTTTACAAGGATCTGTAGTAAGAGGACAAAGGGTAATGGCTTCAAACAGAAAGACGGCAGGTTAAAATTGGGCATTGGTAAAAATTCTCTTGTGAGGTTAGTGAGGCACTGGAACAGCTTGCCCAGAAAAGCTGTG
Organism: Pyrocephalus nanus; assembly: GCA_038380795.1. Taxonomy (NCBI): domain Eukaryota; kingdom Metazoa; phylum Chordata; class Aves; order Passeriformes; family Tyrannidae; genus Pyrocephalus; species Pyrocephalus nanus. Next base: position 23,366,479 of record CM076263.1, read on the forward strand.
GATGCCACATCTTTTGAAGTGTTCAAGGCCTGGTTGGATGGGGCTCTGAGCAATCTGGTCTAGTAGAAAACAGTCCCTGCCTATGGCAGAGGGATTGGAATTAGATGATCTTTAAGGTCCCTTCCAATCCAAATCATTCTACAGTTCTGTAATTGTTTGAAGCCTAGGTTTCCCTGGCTTGCATCAGATCAAACACAACCTCATAGCTGGCCAAGTTCACAGCACCCTATTTTTACAACTCTACTGTCTTTTTCCAGGACAGGCCAAGATCGTCTTCCCTCAAGAAACATTAGTCTACGCTAAGTCAACATAGCATGTTCTTTGCTGCATAGATCATCCAAATCACTGACTCAGAAATGCAATTCATCCAGGTCCAGGAGGAGCAGAAAGAGTGCTGAGACACAAGTCAATCCCTGTAGCTGACCATAGGTCAAGAATCTTCCAAGCAAGTTGTACCTCAGTGTCCTCTGAATCACTCAGCACAGCTGCTGCTTCCAGGAGACATACTGCCTTGCTTCCAAGTCTCCCAAATACAATTGTTCTCCCATAACCATGAGCAGGAAATCCAGGACTAGACATGCAGAATGAAACACCTGTGCAAGCCCAGCAGGATGCCCTCATAGGCACAAAGCCAATATTCTTTTACAAATTTGTGATGGTCTTCCCCCAGCCTTAAATAGCATTCCTGATATAGGCAACAGTCCCTGCAAGCTGTGCAGCCTGAGCTTCCATTACATCCTGCCACCTGGGCAAACAGCTGCTGCACAGGAAGGCCAAAGGAGTAAAAGGGATCCTACCAGTCTTTACAGTGCCAAGATACAACATACCATTTCAAAATAACAAGTTAATTTGGTTTGGCATTTTTGTTTAATTTTTTTTTTGGGGGGGGAGTTCATGTTTCTGTGTATGTGCTTTGGTTTTTTTAAACTAGGAAGAGCTGAATCAACAAGCTTAAAGAAAGGCATGTGAGCTTTGTTGATCACAATTTGCCATCTTCAGTATAACAGCAGCAGGCAAAGTAGCCAAATCTGCTCAGGGCTACTCCTCCCACCAGCACACAAATAGCTGTAGCATCTGCTGCAGGGACAGATTTGTCTTCATTCCTTCTCTGGGGTAGTCCCAGTCCATGTAGTAGTCCAATACAACAGTCCTGAGGAAAGGTGTTGAACACAGCCTTCTCATTGCTCTTATGTCTACCTCCTGTCTGTTCCATGCATAGCAGCAAACTATGTCACCTTGTCCCATAATCACTAGCCAACTTCCCTACTCCAAAATATCCTACTTAAGGGCAGATGTTGAGCTGCCAATGCAAATTCCAAATCCTACATTCCATCAGCTGGGTCAATCTGAGTGGAGCACGACGACAGGTTAACATCGCCTTTCCCAGACCTGAGACCTAGAGAGGTACAAGACACAAGTTGCACCAGGGGAGGTTTAGATTGAGTATTAGGAAAAATTCCCTCACTGAAAGGACAGCCAGGCACTGGAGAAAGAGATGTGCAGGTGTGGCACTTGGGGACATGGTCTAGTGGTGAACATGGTAACATGGGTTAACAGCTGGACTTGATGACCTTTGAGGTCTTTTCCAACCTGAACAATTCTATGATTCCATGAGCCCAAAGCACATAATCCAAACACAAAAGAAGGGAGGGCTTGATCTACCTAGCAAGGGAAAATGACTCTAGACCATAAGTTGGTGGGGCTGATCAGGAGGGCTTTAAACTAGGCTTAAAGGGGCAAGGGGTTGAAACCAGCCTCTCCAGAGAAGAGCCTAAGGGAGGAAAGTCAGGGTTAGGAGGGGTATCAGCAGCCCAGCTGAAGTGCATGTACACCAATGCACATAGCATGGGTAACAAACAAGAGGAGCTGGAAGCCATCATGCAGCAGGAAAGCTACAATGTGGTCGCCATCACAGAAACGTGGTGGGATGACTCGCATGACTGGAGTGCTGCCATGGATGGCTACAAGCTCTTCAGAAGGGACAAGCAAGGCAGGAGAGGTGAAGGGGTGGATCTATATGTTAGAGTGTCTCTCCACCCTCCAGAACTTGGAGTCAGAACAATAAGGTTGAGTGCCTGTGGATCACAATCAGGGGGAAGGCCAACAAGGCTGATATCCTGATGGGAGTCTGTTACAGATCAGTCAATCAGGATGATGAGGGTAATGAATTTTTCTACAAGCAGCTGGCAGATGTCTCAAAATCTCCAGCCCTTGTTCTTGTGGGTGACTTTGACCTGCCAGATGTCTGCTGGGAACTCCACACAGCAGAGTGTATGGAGGACAGTTTCCTGCTCCAGCTGGTAAATTAACCTACCAGGGATGGGGCCCGACTAGACCTTCTGTTCACAAAGGTGGGAGATGCGGTAGTCAGAGGCTGTCTGGGACACAGTCACCATGAAATAATAGAGTTTTCAATACTCAGGGATGCAAAGAGGGCCATCAACAAAACCTCTACACTGGACTTCCAGAGGGCAGATTTCAGCCTACTCAGAAGACTGGATCAGAGGGTACCTTGGGAAACAGCCCTTGAAAACAAAGGGGTCCAGGAGGGATGGACATGCTTCAAGAAGCAAGTCTTGAACGCACAGGAGCAGGCTGTCCCAGTGTGCCCAAAGACAAGCTGGCAGGGAAGATGGCCAGCCTGACAGAACAGGGAGATTTTAAAGGAAATTAGGGGAAAAAAGAAAGGTTACCGATTATGGAAGAAAGGGATGGCTATTCATGAAGAGTTTAGGTACAGAGTTAGGTCATGTAGAAAGAAAATCAGAGAGACAAAGGCACAATCTGAACTCCATCTTGCCACCTGTGTTAGGGATAACAAGAAGTGCTTCTACAAATACATCAGTAGCAAAAGGAGGGGCAAGGAAAACCTTCATTCTCTGTTGGACATGGGAGGAACATAGTCACCAAAGATGAGGATAAGGCTGAGGTATTTCACACCTTCTTTGCCTCAGTTTTCAACAATAAGACAGGTTGCCCTCAGGACAACTGGCCTCCAGACTGACAGACAGGAAGCTGAATAGCCCCCTGTAATCCAGGAGGAAACAGTGACCTGCTGAGCCACTTGGATCCTCACAAGTCTATGGGACCAGATGGGATCCACCCAAGGGTGATGAGGGAGCTGGCAGAAGAGCTTGCCAAGTCGCTCTCCATCATTTACCAACAGTCCTGGCTCTCTGGGGAGGTCCCAGACAATTGGAAGTTGGCGAATGTCACACCCATCCACAAAAAGGGCCATAAGGAGGACCTGGGAAACTACAGGCCTGTCAGCCTGACCTCAGTGCCTGGCAAGGTTATGGAGCAGATCATCCTAAGTGCAATCATGCAACACACACAGGATGGACAAGGGATCAGACCCAGCCAGCATGGGTTTAGGAGGGGCAGGTCCTGTCTGACCAACCTCATCTCCTTTTATGATCAGGTTACCTGCCTGGTGGATGAGGGGAAGGCTGTGGATGTGTCTGTCTGGATTTCAGCAAAGCCTTTGACACTGTCTCCCACAGCATTCTCCAGGAAAAGCTGGCAGGCAATGGCTTGGACAGGGGCACTCTGTGCTGGGTTAGGAACTGGCTGGAGGGCCGGGCCCAGAGAGTGGTGGTGAACGGGGCTGCATCCAGCTCACGGCCGGTCACCAGTGGTGTCCCCCAGGGATCAGTGCTGGGCCCAGTCCTGTTTAACATCTTTATTGATGATTTAGATGAGGGGATTGAGTCCACCGTTAGCAAATTTGCAGATGACACCAAGTTGGGGGGGAGTGTTGATCACCTGGAAGGCAGGAGGGCTCTGCAGAGGGACCTGGATAGGCTGGAGAGTTGGGCTGATTCCAACGGGATGAGGTTCAACAAGGCCAAGTGCTGGGTCCTGCACTTTGGCCACAACAACCCCTGCAGCGCTACAGGCTGGGCACAGAGTGGCTGGAGAGCAGCCAGGCAGAAAGGGACCTGGGAGTTTGGATTGACAGGAAGCTGAACAGGAGCCAGCAGTGTGCCCAGGTGGCCAAGAAGGCCAATGGCATCCTGGCCTGTATCTGGAACAGTGTGGCCAGCAGGACCAGGGAAGTGATTCTTCCCCTGTACTCAGTGCTGGTGAGGCCACACCTGGAGTGCTGTGTCCAGTTCTGGGCCCCTCAATTCAGGAAGGATATTGAGGTGCTGGAGCAGGTCCAGAGAAGAACAACCAGGGTGGTGAAGGGACTCGAGCACAAGTCTTGTGAGGAGAGGCTGAAGGAGCTCAGGTTGTTTAGCCTGGAGGAGGCTCAGAGGTGGTGGTGGATTCACTGTTCCTGGAGGTTTTTAAGATGAGACTGGATGTGGCACTTAGTGGCACGGTCTAGTAACCTCGGCAGTGTTGGATCAAGGGTTGGACTTGATGATCTCGGAGGTCTTTTCCAACCCGACTGATTACAAGATTCTATGAAAGGCATGCAGGAAGGAGCAGGAAACACACAGAAATTAATACCTCAAGTTACCTCAATCAGACCAGGCACATATAATCCTTTCAGCTGTAGTAGTTGCTTCCAGGAACATAGCAAGGGTGGTGGGTAAGAAAAAAAGGCATATGTATCTAGGACATAAAGTATGGCACCTGTTCTTCACTAAGAAATGTGTACCAGACAAGAGAGAAGGGATGGCTGTCAGCAGAGATGGCTAAAGGTGCCTGTTAGTTTTATAGGCTTGCCATGATGAAGTACCATCCATTCAGTGAAATGCTATCCAAGAAGAGGACTCAGAAGACTATGGTGGGGTTTTCACCACTCTCTTGCCTGGACAATGAGGGAGAAGATTATGTGTGTGACCTGAAGACCACTGAATTACACTTTTTCTTTTCTGTCCCACACTGCTGGCAGTGAAACAGTGCTGTTTGTTTGCCTTCTTTCTCTTCCTTTCCCATCTCTATTCAGACACATTTTAATCTCAACAAAACACTAAACCACATCTATTTTCCTATGACATGCTCAGGAGTCTTTCCTTAACAGATGGTCATTCAGAAGCTGCTGCCAGTAACTGTAGGGGGAGAGGTGGAGTATGATGTGGTCTGTGGTAACAGCCCGCTTCTGGATTCTGGGCTGGTATCCAGCAGTGCTGAGCTGCTAACTGACTTGCTCCCAGTGCATCAGGATGTTCCCCCAAGCAGCATAGACACTTACTAAAGGACAGTGGCTCAGGATCCTGGAAACACCAATCCAGACCCCTTCTGATCCTTCTGTCCCAAAAAAACCAGAAGTGCAAATAACTGAGAAGGTTGGTCTGTAGCTACCAGATTGGGATTTTGACAGCACTCCTACCTTGGACATGGTGCATCCAGAGGCACAGTAGGGCACTGGGCCGTGGTGAAAAACTTCAGAAAAACTAGGCAAGAGGAAGGAGCAAAAGCAAGCAGAGTTATGTCCATAGAACTGCACTTCAGTATACATTTTTCCTTTGGCTCTGCACGTTGAAGGAACTACTTGGAGTGATTCTAATGTACGTTAATGCACAGAGAAAGTGGCTTATCAAGAGAACAGGTATATAGATAGATATAGATAGATATAGTTAGATATAGATGGATAGATATTTGACTTACAATTGCTTCTGCAATCCCCAAAATGCCCTTCCCCAGATCCCCAAAGATCTTAGTGTTGATATGTTGAAAGGAACAGTAAAAGTCAACGTAACTAAAACCTAATGAGTCAACGCATTTAGCAGCAGAAAGAATCAGTCTGGCAAGTGCCTGGAGTCCTAATTCAGAATGTAAGACGCAACATTAAATGAGGGCTTTCCTCTCAAGACCAACTACTACTATTGATCTACTTCATCCTGCATCAATAGTTACATATAAATTCTGCAATCAATTCTGCAAGTATCTCCAAGAAAGTGGAGAATTGGATTTCTGGGAGGTAGTAGCAATGGATACAGATTTTCATTCTTGCTGGACTCACAAAAAGTAGCAAAAAATAAATACAGTTCAACGTTGACCTCTAAAAGACACATTATAGGACATTTTAAAAGTTCCATATTAACATCAATTTCAGTGAATCTATCAAGCTTTCTGAGTACATCTCTAAAAAGGTGGAAAAGCGTTATGAACAAACAAATACTATTTTATCTGTTAATATCATCTTTTGATTCTACTTTTTTACTCTGAAACTCTGTATTGCTTCATATTGCTTGATAATGAGTGGTTATTTTCCATATCCTTGCCAATTTTTTTCAATGACAACTTTTTGTTTAAGAATGAGACAAATAAATTGCACATGTATTTAGGAAAAGACATCACGCAAAGTAATAAAATCAAAGTGGAACATTTCATACAGTTCCTATTTCACTTTGCAAACACAAAAGAAATCTCATCCCAACTTTTTAAAGCTAAAAAACAACAGCTGCACTTGAGCATGAATTAATTCAGTGCTGAAGTTCACCCTTAGAGCCATTGATTGTATCATTTGCAGATGAGTAAAAGTAACTACACCAAGCACACTGAAGAGCTTCTCTTTAGCAACAAATCCTCTGCTGACACGACATCCCGTTTTAGACATAATCCTTCAATAAAGGCACTCACTTTTGTAGCTGATGGTTCCACTAGTCTCTGACGATGACGTGCTGAGCTGAAATGACTCTTCTGAGGCGTCCCTTCCTGACAGTGAATGAAGAAAGAAGAGAAAGAAGAACAGAAAAAAGGGGGGAAATGGATCGTGGAGGGGATGGAATGGAGGATGTTGGAGAAGGGAGAGGGAGAGTATTTAACTGAACTGTACTTTCACTAACTTTGAAAAAGATTTATTAGCTCAATTTCAGTAATACTACTGTACAAATATCAGAAAGAAAATGAAGCTTTTGCAAGTAGCAGCCTCGTGAGGCTTTTATATACATAATATTCATAGGCATTTTATGACAGTCTCCTATAAATTCACACATGAAAAAATGCCTATTTCACTTCTAGATACACACATTAAACATTCATTTCAGTCTTCCCAAGTATAAACATTTTCTATATCAGCTTAAGAAGTTACACTCAAGAAGACCCAACCCAGTAGCCATGCCATCCAGCTGAATTCACACCCTAACACAAATGCAAAATCTCCTGTAACAACATATGACTTTTTAGATTCACATTCTTCATCCAGACCTTCAACAGGTCAACCACGTTATGTCTTTGAGTCTTTTACCTAGAGATTAATGCCCTTGCCCAAGAAAACTTGAGAAATAGCAGGCTCACATGGGTAAAAGATAAGCATTTTCTCTCAGCAAAATCTGAAAGAGCATTCAACTGAAAAAAATTGAAATATGATAGTCTTCATTACATGTGCAAAACTACTTAGAATAACACCTCACTGCAGACAATCTTGAAACTACCCGGGTTTGGTGGAGTTGCAAAGGTAGGACAGCCTCCTAGGCTTTGAACAATGCAGCACTTGACTGTCTCTTCTTGCTCTTTCTTGAGGTTCTCTCTCACTGATTTAAATAAATTATGTACACATATTCAAACTGTTTAAGTACCAAAAATACTCAGAACTATAAACAAATATGAAGTTTCAATAAAAACATATTTTGAATAACTATACTATATAATCTGAAAACTTACAAACTAAAAGCTTAGTAAATTTAACTCCTTTACCTACAATGAAAGGAAAGAATATTATAGATATCTATTTCTTTCCCTGGTCTTTCCTGCCCCTCAGGCTTCAGCAGACCAGATTATTGCAGTTTTGTTTTTCTTTCATATTCATTTTCCCCTCTACTGACATCTTCTTGATATTCTTCAGACATCATAAAGCCATACTGGAAGAGGTGCTACTCTAACACATCTAACAAATATTATGAATTAAGGTATTAGGGCAAACAACTTTTCAGAAAAGCAATTCAATTTATTCCTTACTTCTCAACGGCCTAAATAAATACTTTCAATTAAACAGCCTTGCAATGTTTTAATCACCTGAAACAACAGCACTTGCTCTGTTTGTTTTCAAAGATAATTTCAAAGTTATTTTTCATGACAAATTCTATCAAATATGGCACCTGAATTTTCAGGAGAGAATTTAAGTTGCCCCAAAGGGGGCTGAAGATTAAGCAACCATTCCATTATTTCTAGAAACTCTAGACCAACCACAAGAATTAGCATGCCCATTAACTTTACAAACATTACAGAAGTACTAGAACACAAGAAAGAAGGATAGTTTAGGCAGATCATAGAAAGTCTTGGGTGGAAGAGAGAATACATGTAATAACTAATATTAAAAATATGTCAGACCAAAGAACAAAACACACCAGAAAATAAACCACCACAATTTTTACATTAGTGCCATAAAATCGAAGTACTTCAACGATAAACAAGAATGCTTCTGCACAAAACTGCCTTCTGCTAGAATTTAATGACAACATTCTCCACTAGCACAGACACCCAAAAATCAAGGTAGTGCAGGAAGCAATTGTAAAGCACAAAGTTGTTTGAGTAATTTCACCAACCAGGTAAAACTGGAGTAAATCTTGGGTTTGTTTCTAACTGCCTTTTTGGTGGAGTGGTTTGGGGTTTTTTACCTAGTTTTAAAATACAATCCTGGTTTTGGTCAAAGAGCCTGAATTAACCTGAATAGTTTCCCTTCTTGGCTTTGTGCTCTCTTCACAACTTTTTAAGGATGTACAGAGAAAAGTAAATTTTTATGAAACATGAACACTGTTATTGACGTCAGGAAGAAAAAAAGGTATTTGCACAATGCTGTTCATATCCCACACAACACAACAAAAGATTTTTCCAGGATATGAGATACTGGTTGAAAATCCTCTCCCTGCTGAATACCAGGAGATAGAAGACCTACATTTAGTTTCTTCCCCAAGATACTTTAAATACTCTGTCTCAGTCTCTGCACAAGCTTTCCAATTTGGACAGCCTCTCATCACTGTAGCAAGTATGAACTCTACAGTCTGCTATTTCAGGTATGTGTCTGAAGGGGAGAAGATATGAGTAAAGAGCCTGCTCCAAATCACAGGAGGTAGAGGATGAAAATTCATGAGACTCTTTCTTTATCACTTTCAAAACCAATACACAATTCTTCTAGGAGTCTTCTCTGAAAAATAAGTCACAATATTTTACAAATGTAAGACAGACTTGCTCCTAATTCTGCAAAGGTATCCACAGGGTTCTTTAAAAAAAAAGTAAAAATCTACTCAACTTGGTAAGCATTTCTCAAGATATCAAGACTGTCTTTAAAAACTAGTTTTTATAAAAGTAGGTTTTACACCTCCTTAACAAAAAGGCTTCCACTCTCAGCATGACACCATGCAGACAGAGTCAGCTCTGTAACCCAGAAATACCTGGTGGAAGTAATCAAACATTACAGACACCTTGGGAAGACTATATCATAATTTGCCAAATCCAATGTAGTAGGAGTGGAGCAAACTAATCCTAATTATTAGAACCAGCATTACAGAAAAATTAGTTAACAACACTTGCATACACACTTGGTTACAATTACAGAAGATTTTTCTGCTGATGGTTATGTCTTTAAATAATACTCCGTTAAAATACTGATGTAATTGACTAAAATTAGCAGTAAGCACTAGGGCTAAGTGATTTTATCACCTCTCCTTTTGGGAGATACTCTTGAAACCTTTAGTAATATCTTCTTAAATTTCTCAATGCCCTTCCCATTATAATCTAACATAAACTTCAATATAGTCAAAAATGGATGGGTGAAAAGGGTCTCCTATCACAGTTTGAAAACAATGGTAGGGTCAGTTTAATCTCAACATTATAGCTAGCAAGAGTGCTAATCTCCACATGCCCTACCTTGTCTTGTATTAAGGTTATTAACCCATCTAACATGGGATCCTTCACCAAACTGAGAACTTGGAATTCTTCTCTTAATTGGCATTTTTCTTCCTTTCCTGTCTCCCCTCCAGAATGTGGAGAAGTTAAGAGCTGGGGTAAACACAGTTTACACATCAAAAAATTCCAGTACAGCACAGATACCATTTCAGAAGCATAAATGTTTCTATAAATGTGATTATTCCTATGACAAGGAAAGTCTTCAGACTATTAGGTGTTTACATGGGCTGTGCATTCAGTAATACCAGCCATGCTGATACATCAGAACAATATTCCGAATCAGAGCATATCAACAGTTCATTTTATTAGCACAAAATAATCAGATGGGTAGACTTGATGCAGTACTGTCCAAGTAGGGATTAAAGTTTATCAGTAGCACATGTGAAGAGAGCTACCTTGAAGGCTCAATTGACCAAGACATTTAAAAAAGCTGTTGGGACAGTGCATACAAAAAATGCCTCAAAGCTGAATTCAGAGCATAGAATAAACATGCATAAAGTTCTTTCACTATGTAAAAGTTTGATATAGAGCATCTGAAGCAGGCAGAGACATTAGACTGCGTGCACAGAGATTTTTCACTGCATCGTAACATCGTGCCCCTAGTATTGCATTTCAGCTGATAAAAACAGAAATCTTCTGCCAATGTCAGTTGGCATACTGCTCCATGCAGGATTGTCTAAAAAGGGCAGACAAACCACAGAAAAAAAAAGGCAGGTCAGGGTCAGTGTCACAGAGATACAGCCATTTTTCAGTTCAAAAGCATAAAAATAAAATAAATTTTAAAAAAATCTACACACTGAAAAGACTATGCACTCAGAGTAACTGCAGTTATTACCAGCAAAGCACATACCATTGAAGAGTGAATGTCCTTTACAGAGGAACAGGTCAGTTGCAATTATAAACTGATATAATAAAACTGCATCAACAAGGACAGCTGAAGGAAAACCAGAATGATCCTAAATAATTCTCATTTATGGTAAGGTATTTTAAGCTAGATGGCATACAGAAAATTGGCAAGGGAGCAGAACAAGTCAGAGACTTATTTCATTTAACAGGTGAGTAATTCAAGAAACCTCCTTGTGGAAAACAGACTTCTTTAAAGGAAAGGGGGAAAAACCACACAAAACCAAACACACACACCACCAAAAAAAAAAAAAAAACCCAACAACAACAACAACCAAAAAGCCCACACAACAACAAAACGACAAAAACAAAACAAACAAAACAAACAAACAAACAACAACAACAGCAAACAGACAGGGACAACAAGTATTGCACATATTACATAGTTTATTTATGAAGATACAGAAGCCTGAAAGCAGCTGAGAGGAGAAAACATGGTTTTGGCTGTAGAGGCTGGTAGCTATTTCTACAACATGCAGGCTTTAATACTGATACTAAAAGCAGTTTCCATAAAGAGCAACTACCATTAACTGCATAGCTGTTCTCCTGAAAATGGCAGTATCCAGATTCAAGCAACCGAAAATAGCAAGTGACACAAGCATGTGGTCTTATGTGAAGACATTTCTACTTCAAAATTGAAGTAGCCACAAACCTCTTGGGTTTTTTCGCTCCCCTTTTATTAGCTGCCAGACCAGGATCAGAAACAAGTGGCAGTAATTCCATTCAGAGGAGTTAAATTCATCAACAAACACAACAGCTGATCCAAGACAGTTTTGCAAGTATTTAGTAGAATAATATGAAGAAAAATAAATTCACAGCAACAAGCTGGACAAATCCTAATGCCAACAAGTCTATACTGAAGAACACTTGCTCAGATACCCTTGAATCATGATCTTGAAGTGTGCTTTCTCCTCCAAGACTAGCCCTGAGCTATTTCCTCATTATAGATCTCCACCCAAGACTTAAGTCCCTGACATATCCTTCAGTGTCCTACACTCCAGCCTGAGCATCTTGGCATTTGAGTGCAGCTAAAGCTGAAGCAAAGCTTACAGCCAAGGCCTGCTGTCATGGCTAAGATCATATCTGAAGTGTTTTTCTCTTTACACATGGTGACTTACCTCTTGTTCTACAGTCTCATACTAGATGCAGCTGTTCTATTCAATTACCAAACCACTACACTGCATATTTTTAAATGCTCCAAAGATTGCTTTTTTTTCCTTGTAATAAAAAGTTAAAAGTCCTTCACAACATTACATTTCCACTCTGTTATCATTCATCTACTTAGGAGAGCTACGTGTGAGAGCTACGTGTGAGAGCACAGCAAAATACAATGAAAAAGAAAGTAAGAAAATCAGAAACAAAAATCTTGTTTTAGAATGTGATGTGTTTGGTCTGATTTTTCTCTCTATTGCCTCACAGGGGCCATGACAATCAAAGAACATCATTCAACTTCTGATAGCTCCAAAGTTTTAGGAGGTAGTAAGGAAAGCAGTAAATATTGTGGGATAGATAAAAAAACAAGTCATTTCACATTACAAAATACTTCAATTCATTGCAACACTAATTCTCCATATTATCCAGTTATGGTTTTATTAATTATATGGCATCATTCAGAAAGTCAGCATACTACATCAGCATTAGCATTTCTTCATACACACAGCTTCCTGCCATTGGTTACCCATTGAACAGATCTGTGAAAGTTATCAAGGCCATCTCTATCAGATTCCTGTTTGGTAAAAACTACTAGCGATTAGGGGCTGTCCAGGTATTACAGTCATTTCATACTTAGCATACTTAGTTCTTGAACTGTATCAGAGGATAAAAGTTTGACATCTCTCTTTTATTCTATAACGTTCTGTCTGTTCAGAGGTTATGAGTTCATGGTAAAAAGACACAATCAGTAAATTCTAGATCAACAGTAGCCTTGCAGTCTCAAAGAAATAAATTTCTCTGTGTCTCAGCTTACCAAAGAGATAATGAAATGATATTCCTTTTTCAACAATAATATGACACTTCGAATAAAGAAAAAAAAAAGATCTAGAGAAACAAAAGGTAAACTAGTTTCAAGTTTTCAGTATTCCAGCTGTAGACTGGTTAATCAGCTTTTAATTATCAAGAAAAAGCAAATAATACTATTGTCTTTATAGGCAAAGTGAGCCTTCTTCTCATAAAGCTTAATTAAACTCATTAAAAGAATTTGATAATTCATTAGCAGGAAGGGGTAGCTGGGATGTGCAAAGAGGGATGGAGATTTCATACATTCTATTCCCACAAAAATTCACAGAACTAGATAGCAAAACAGACTCTGCTTATATGATACGATACTGAAAACTCACTAACACTTATGGGATATACAGTGTGGAAAAATTCAGGTACTCAAGGTGACATGCAAAGAAAGTAACAGATCAATGACAAAACTGAGAGTATCAATTTAGGTAGAGATGGACTTGAGTACATACTCAGAATTTTGAAACTTACCTGACAATATAGCATAAAACAAAAATATATACAAACCCCTACACTGGCCTGAGAGGTAACAAACAACATAGTATATTCTCTCATCATAGTCCCATGACTCTAAAGTATTCTGAATTCAAATTACTTATTTTTGTAAAACAGACCAGCAGACAGTAGGCAATTCAGGACACCAAGTGTGGAGATAGGACCAAATTACAAATTCTAATTTCTACAGTTCTTCCCTCTCAGCTTTAGATTCAATAAAGTATAAAATATTTTGGGGTTTACTATGAGGGAGGGGTGGGTTGGATTGGGTTAGTTTTTAACTAGTGAGATGTTTATTTCATGCCGATCACAAGTGACGAAATTTAGAACTTCAGTGCAATATCCAGGCTGATCGGGAAACCTTTTTCTGCTGAAAGCCATCTCACAGCAGAGCCAAAGCATAGTAAGTAAGGAAGATTTCTATCTAGTTATGGAATCAAAAAAAAAAAAAAAAAGGTAGTGAGTTCTCAGTTACTTGACAGAGTATGTCACATTATGGTATATCTGACAATCCTTACAGCTAGGGTAAGAAACCAAGTCAATAAAAAGCGATGTGCATGTGTAGCTTCAAATTATAAGACTAAGAAAACAAACTCCCTCACACAAACTCAAACGGAAAACTATCTCCCAAAGAGACCACAAATCAAAGCTCAGGACTGCATCTTGCACCAATTAAACTGTTCAGCAACAGAAAGTACTGGCAAAGGAAAAATTCATCTAAAGTAACTTCCTGTATCCTATTCTTGCAGCACAGCCATAGATGTTAAATTTTGTGTAACAAAAACGTGTAACTAACAGGTTTCCTCAAAGTGCTTGGCAGTCTAACACATTAGTGTGCCAGATATTCTCCCATTAGCACTGCTAGTTATAGCACTACCCCCTTCTCCCTAACCACATCCTGCTGTACAAGGACAATCATTATTGAATTTGAACAAAGAACGCAGGGCCATTTTGAAGGAGAAAAAGGCAAGAACTAATCTCTGACAGCATTCTCATGGATTACTGCATTTCCTCAGTGGCGCTGGAGAGAAGACACACGAAAAATAGGTGCTTTAAATATAAACTTTTTTCTAGAAAAGTTCCTTCGCAGAAACTCACCCATTTAAAAGTAACTGGATCTTCTCCCTGCATCTCAGAGCCTGAAGACAGGAAAACATAGTTTACATACCTATAAGCCTGATCACCGTTACTGGATTCAGCATCAGAAGAGCTTAGTATTGATTTGTCAGATATACTCCACATCAGAAAGAAATTATACTGAAATAACTGACAGTATCTTTAGGTTGAAACAGGTAATCAAAAAGCACAAACTACTATGTTGTGCAGGCGTGCTAAAAAACTAAGTGGAATGTTCCATCCTTACTGTTAAAACAAAGGAAGGAGCATAAGGTGCTACAGAAACCATTAAAAGACATCAGCCCTAAACACACACAAATAAATACATAGGAACTGAAAAAAATAAAATGGATGCACAAAATAGGTGGTTGTTCTGTCATTATTCAAATCTGTTCTTCCGCAGTCTTGTCATAGATGCTTAAAAATATGCAAGCCCTCACCTGAAATCTCAGTTTGAGAAGAATAGCATTTTGCAGTGATCCTAAGAAAATAAGAAAACCAAAAGACAAACAGGAGGAAAACAAAGTTGGCATTACTGGTAGGATAAATTGCATGCAACTTCAGCCAAATTCCAAAGACTCATGAAAAAAATCTCTGCTGAAATACGAGGATCTATGCAGGGTCCCAGGAGCATAGACAAGAAAGACAAGTATTATTTGAGAAATGAAACTGAACCAACTTAACAGTCAATCAAGATGCTGCACCGATTTAGCAGGCACTGGTCTCTTCAAAAGATAAGGGAGCAATACAATGAGGTCTTTGCAGCCTCATACAAACAAATTTGTTAGGAGTTAAATCTCTTAACAGAACTGCAAACACAAGCAATTGCAATAACAGTCATGAACATGACATGCTTTGCATTAGATCTTCTCTGTTGCCAATCAACACAAGAAAATTGTAGATTTTGGCCACCCTGTCCTAAAAACAATTTTGAACAGCTGCTTAATGACAAGAGCAAATGTTCATGGCAAAAGTGGCAACATACGAAAACACTATTCAGCTTCATGCTTGAATGTTAAAATCTGCTATTTATCATTGACAGACAGTCACAGAAACAGCCTAATAATACAGCTACTTCTTCACTACTTCGCTTACACCAAATAAACTCTCCTTTATTTTAAAAGACAAACACACTACTGTGTCTTGAAGAACTGAAAGAGAAAACAGGGCATAACTAATAAAGACTCAGAGTATATAGCTCTTATCCTGGTCATAAACATTTGCTCTTAATTTTTCATTTATATTACTCTTTCCTTTCTTGCAATTTTCTACTTTTACTAAAATTTTAAAAAAACCTGAAGTAATTGAAAAATAGAAAGCTGTGTTCACAAGGGGCACTGGAGTCTTAAAATCAATTCTCCACTCATAACCTGAATTTTCCAGCTGTGCTCATGAGTTTTGTATTCAGAAAACATAAGAGTTAAGGGAATATTTTCAGGTTCTTCTGCACAGAAATTCTGAATGTTAAATTCCCTAATGTATGTGCAGAACTTGTGTACAACTAGACGTTTTTAGAGCAACTGAAACTGTATCGTTCTAGTGGCATAATTTAAAGCACAGGGGTAAAATACATTAAACTTTTCACATCAAAAAACTCCACACAGAAGTTAATGCAAGCTCAGACTATACACTTTTTAGCACATCTCCCTCGCTTTTCACATAGAAAGAGACAGTTGCATTGTGGAACCAAAGAATAATATCCCTTAGTTGAAAAACATCTTCAGCTATCTTTCTCTATTTGATATAGCATCATTTATCTGTAGAGAACACCAAGAATATTCAGATATACAAAACACATGCAAAAAATATGCACACTTTAATTTCTAGCTTTCCAGGGCTAAAATAATATCAGAAGAATTATAATGTGACTTTTATCTCCACAAAACACACTTCAGTCCATTGTACAAGGCAGATAGTTTAAACAACTACCAGATTCCAGACACCCAAAAGTGAAATTCAAAAAATACACACTGTTTGGTAAGAGGAACTACCAGTTACTGGTAATGCCTCAACCCCATCTTTTAACTAAGTAGCATCTATTAGTTTGATTAGACTCTAAGTTTGATTACTCAAACATCTCCCTGAAAGTTGATAATTTGAAATTTTCTCATTTACAGCACCTACACAAGGATAAAAATTTTGATATAGTGCTTCTAAACTGGATCTCCTATTTCTGATAGTAAGGCCTAAAAAAAATATTTTTAATACTCTGCAATGTTAATGTTCCCTTGCTTTGACATAGTGTCTTGGTTGGGGAGAATACCCAGATGTCATAGAAGTGTTATTTAATATCCCTGTGAAACTAAGACAACAAAATATACAAAACAAAGGAATTTCAAAAAGGACAAAGTACTCCAAACATAGCATGCTCTGTAGAAACTTGGAGTTTAGCACCTAAAGTCTCTGAAGAGCTTGTTTTTTCTCAACGGCTCAGACACCAAGAGCTTGTTTTTTCTCAACGGCTCAGACACCAAGAGCTTGTTTTTTCTCAACGGCTCAGACACCGAGTGCAATTATCCTTTTTATCTCTAATCCAAATTTTGGCATGCTACTGAGGAGCACTAAACTTCAGACATAAAAATCAAGAGGGACATGAATGAGGAGGCACAGGGATTCAAAAGGAACACAAGAGTAGAAACTGAGACAAAGTAACTGAATAAGATTATAGAAGACATGAGTTGTTGATAGGAAACAATGTTATTCTTATTTACATTGGATGAGGCATGGATCCTACAGAGAATAGAGTTGCAGATGCTAGTGCTACATGGAAAGGGGAAAAAGTGAAGAAAACAATATCAAAATAAACTCTGAAACTGAAGTATTGAGTGTTCTCCTTTGTGATCATTTTTATCATAAATCATATTTTTATCAAAATCATAATTTATGGGGTTTTATGTAATATTAATGCTCAGCTGGATAAATGGCACTGTTATAAGGAAAAAAAAGAGTAATGCCTCAATCTAATAGGAAAAGAATTAATAGCATCTCAAAGCCTGTGGGCAATTCTGATAAAACTGCTAACTTACAAAATGGAAAACTTCATACTTTTAAAACAAATGTAGTGTATCAGTTGGTGAAAACAAATCTCAAATCATTATGTTGAACATGACAGATGAAGCAGCATGGCAATCAAAACTGTATCAAACTCAACGGAAGCTTTTTACAAAATTTCAAAAACAAAACATGGAAAACTACTAGTTTCATTAGTTGTGACAAAGTGAATAAAACCATTTGTCAAACCAAGGACATCCCATGGAACTGAAAACAAACAACCCTCTTTCAAGAAGTTACTGTCCTTCATGCAGCTATTATTCCTACTGTTACAAACAAAACAAAGAAAAAAAAAACACACAAACAAAAAAGTCCCCCAAACAAGCAGATTAGGGAGGCAAGCCAAGTGACTCAGGATCAGGAGCTAAGGAGTGCATAGAGACAAGTGAATAGAGAACACCAAAGCTGCTTTTTTTTTTAACCCTTAGAACACAACCAAGATCAGTTCAAATCATTACAGGTTCCACCACTGAGCTCATGAAAAGATTTCACATAAAGAAACATTAAGTTTATGGTCTGCCTTCCAAACCTAATGTAAAACAGTCACTTAGCTTTGTGACATACTGCAGACTTTATTAAGAAATGTTGTTACAATTATCAGAAGGCATTAGTAAGAAGTGCACTATGAGCTACGGACACCAAATTTGATCTCATGCCAAATATTTTAGCTCTGAATGCAGCATGGGGCACTTTTTTCTTTTCTTTTTCACTTTTCAGAAAAGCTTTCATAGCTCAAATAATAGCAAAGTATGTCTGACAGAAAGCATTTTAGAGGACCTGACAAGCATGTAACAATGCAGGAATGACTAAAAAATAAAGTGAATAAACTGATCAAGAGATTGTATATTGTCTGTTAGATTGTCTATTAGATTGTCTATTAGGCCTGCACAAGTGACAGGTAAGGAGAAGAGGAAAACTGTTCTCTATATCAGTGTCTCTTCTCTCAGAAGGCTGTTCCTTTGCTTTCTAAAGGCAGCTATCACTGCTTATAAGTACTTGAGCAAAGAAAATATGTATTCTAACTTGCACATCTCTCTCCCTTACAAAAAAGAAACAGATTTAAAAAGCCCTGTTTCCTACAACAGTGCGTAGAATGACTTAAATACAAAGATGGCTCTGTCTGGAAGGGGGGGGGGGGAAATTATCACGATTATACAAAATTTTGGCCTTTTTTTTTTTTACATTTTATATCTATGTATGTTGCTCATGCAAAAAAATCATAAAATGAAAGAGCAAGTGTTAAAATTTAAGTAAATCTGAGCTCTACTTTGCAAATCTGGCCCCTGTTAGACAGGACTGGACAAAACTACTAAGCAGAGGATGAATGCAGTGTGTAGATACATAGCTACTCCCATACAGCACCAGAAGACATATACGCTGTCTTCTCAACTGATTAATCTAAACCTACTGGAAACTGCACACTGCAAATTTATTTAGGTTTTTTTTAATCTTTCTCTGGTTCAATGCCCTCCACAGACTTTCTCTTACATTTTTCCCACACACTCACCGAAAGGGTGACACATGTATTAGACCTGATTTATAACTACACAACTCCTCTTTCATACTGTAAAACCATTTTCACCAATACAGGGACAGCAGCAGAGAATAGAGATCAGGTCCCTCTTGCCTAGGAGAACACTCATATACACAGTATTCAAATCAGTGAAAATTTTTAAGAACCTTTCCAGAACCTCATCTGTAAAGCTGACTTTTCCACCCTTTTTCTTCAGTTTGCAACAGAAGGCAAAGTCCAATTAATATTGTACAACTTTTATCACATTCCAAAGCATGAACTACATCCACAAAAGAGATAGTTACAGTCTCCCAATTTCCTTTTCTCTCCTGTAGTGTGGTTTCCCAGATCACCCCTCTACTTCACACATCAATTTTCAGTATTTCAAAAGAATTATTTTCATGAAACTTTCTATGCCAAAAAACCCTCACCTGTTTAGGAGCTGCAAATAAGGCCATTTTCCCTTGGAAATTATGTCCTTTCTGATTTCTCAGGATGCATTTTTAGGTGAATCAATAGGCAAGGACTTGAAAAATCTGTAAGGTTTTCATTTTTGCAAAGGTCTTTCTGTACCAAAAAGGACCCTTTTTGTATCAAATTTCAAAATATCTGTCCACAAAAGATTAACTGTTTGGCTGTACTGGAGGCAGAAGAAAGGAATAGTCAAGGCCACATAATGATTATGCCCCTTGCCATCTTATCTAGAAACATATGGAATTGGTATAAATTGATTTCCTCAATTCTGTAAAAACAGCAACACTCATACCACATTTTCATTTACATCACCTACTTCAATTTCTACAGAAATAAGTCAGAACTGTGTGATTATTTTTACCTCACACCCTATCCCTCTCAAATGCATGTATTAGATTTTCCATTAGAATTTTCCATGTTGGTTATAATCATATCTCTGCAAAAAACACAGTGCAGTCACTCTGAATTGAAAGAAGCCTTAAATTGCCTACTACAATTTTTCAGGGGAAAAAAGTGTGTAAATACTTAGGAGACAAGAAAAGAAATAAGCACAGCATTTTCTCTGACACTTGGCAAGGTTGCATGTATAGCTAATTTCTCTGCTGTTGGTCAATTTCTCTGCAAGTCTAATTAAAATAGCTTATGTAATTAGCCAAAGATTTACAAACACTGTTTACCACTTAGAGGTGAACTGAAATTAGCAAAAGGAAAAATGAAGGCTCAAAGCATCTGTCTCACAAAGTGAAATCTTAATCAGTGCTGGAAGCATGACTGAAGCTGGCTGCATCTGGCAATAAGGTTTCTCCAACATTCCCACATCCTTCTTAAGAGATTCAAGGAAGTATGTGCTACCTTTGCCCACCATTGTGTGGGTTCAGAGTCCTTGGTTTAAGGCAACACAAAGAACACTGCTTGGCTAAACAACTAGACAAATTCATGGAAGAAAGACCAAACACAGGCTGGTGGCAGAATGCAACCAAGAACTGTAATTAGGAATATGCAACACGTAGTTAGATTTTTCATCTTTTTTAAACTTATTTTCAAGAGACAACTATTTCAACCTATACTAAATTACATTTACAAATTTTAGAAGTTTAAAGAAATGGTCAATTTTATCCTGATGTTTCTTACCAAAATAAAATAAAATATTCTTTGCAATTAAAGCTTCAGAATTTCCTCACTAAAAAGAGCACACAGAGAGATTCAGAAGAGATTCAGAAGCTTTTATTCTTCTATGAATACAACCAACCTAAGTAACTGGACATTAGAAACAGGTTGTAGTAAGTTGTTAACTAGATGTATGTATTCAGGATGCAACAAAATTAAGACTCAGTTTCTCTCAGAAACCTGAGCACCAGAAAAACCTTTTACATATCAACCCAACAAAAGATTTATCCACGTCTACATATTTACTGAAGGCTTTAATTCTGAGATTCAATTCAAGCCACTTCCTGGCTTTTTTAAACACAGCATGATGGTACATGGCATTAAACACAACTACATCAGGTTCCCATCTAAAAGGAAATGGCTTGTGTGTCCTGTAAATCAAGCTTTGAACAAACTGTGTACAAAAAGGAAAAAACCACGCAGTTACACCAATTCAGCTTTTAATTTAAATATGTGCTATTTCTTGTTATATGATTGGTTTAATTTAAATGCAACTTCACCTGAGAATGCACAGAACTTTGAGCAGATTTACCTGCTTTTAACATTTCTACTTCTAACCAAGAGAATTGACAAAGTCATATGAAGTTTTTTGACCTTATATTGAAGATGACAGCTATTTCAGAACAGTCTTAACTCAGATCTTGTCCTTTTATTTCCCTTTTTTTTTTTTTTTTTTTTTGGAGGGAGAGAGGGGAGTTTGCTTGGGTTTGGAGTTTTTCGTGTTGTTTGGTTGGGGGGTTTGTTGGTTTTGTTGGCGTGGGGATTTTTGTTTTGTTTTTCCTTTTTTTGTTAAATCCCTTTCAGAATATACTCACCCGTCTTTAAAAGAGAGTATCAATAACATATGAAAAAGAAGAGGGGACAGTTCCCACAGAAAACAATGGCAGGAGAATTATTTAGAGGGTTTTTTAAATGGTAAAAACATATACTACCACTATAAAATAGCCAAATCACTACTTTGGCATGTACTATAAAATCAAAAGGTCAGCAAGGCAGACAACTCAGAGACTTAATATTTACTAACTAAACTTAAACAGCAGTAACACTCATTGTCACATGTCAAATCATCTGCTTTCCAGCTCACAAAGTCTCAGAGCTAGTTGCATGGACAACAAATGAAGATAAAAACAGAGCAACAGAAAAACATAAGGGGAGTGAGAGGACAATAAAAGACAGATTCAGTTTAAAGGTCTAATGAACATAACTTGAGTGTAAATAGGATTTTTCCCCCCTCATATTCCTCTAGATGATAGTATGTCAACTTGAAAACTTCTGACCATTGGCTTATTTTCTCCACTCTAAGACCAGATTCTAGTGACAGCCATGAGGTACACAGCTTCAAAAACAATTTATTACTGCATCCACTGCAAGTCTGAATTGGCCTTTCTGGTACAGGGATTATTCACTGTGTAGTTTTTAATACTCTTAAGCGACCATAAGCAAGTCTGCGAAATAGACTGGTATTCATTCAAAATTACCTTGTTAAAGTTACAGAAAATAAGATGTAAATAACATGTGCAGAACTTGATGCACTTCTTTCACATGAAGGTTTAAGTTTTCCCTTAATCAGACCGTGCTGCTGTTCAATTCTTGTCAAAAGGCAGAAATCCAGTTTACACTACTGAATGCATTATAGCAGGTTTAGCAAGAGGAAATCCAGTTTAACTGTGAAGATCTACCTCTTGAAACTTTTATATCCTCTCCTTTAAAAGTTGTCATCCAGAGTCTCAACATGCAGAAGAGATCCTCCTTCCCACTTTAAAATCACTTAATAGAAAATATTTATGAATTAAGGACTGAATAATATACCAAAATCTTTTTATGAAAGTTATTCACTTTCCACAGGCCAATGTTATCACACAAAAAGTTAAAGAAAAGTTAATGGATTCTTAAAAGACTAAGAGGCCCAAGAGAGTTCCAGGACTTATGTATGTTCCGTAACAACATGGGCTACAGGCTCCGACTTGCCGTCATCTGTCTAACAGAAACTGTCACACTGGAGCAGCACCAAGTTGAAAGCACTGATCAGAAAGGGTATCTTCCCAAAAAGCTCAAAACTGTGAAAGTTTAGTGCATCTTAAACATTTTAAGGGGTTTTACATCACTTATGAATAAAGATGCCAAATGCAAGGAGGCTTTCCTCTTCACTCTCCTCCCACTGAAATTGCGGATGTTGAGGAAAACAAAAGAAAGGAAGTACATTCATCGCTGAAATCGACTTGAGCAAAGGGCTTTCTGAACAATGGGCAGTAATAATGTAGTTTGAGGTGGTGCTCCATTTTGATGAAAGACTAAAAAAGTATCTGCACCCTGTATGCGATGGTGGTCACATGCTCTACATTAATACACTCCAAAAAAAATTAATTTTTGAGCGTTTAAAGCATTATCCTGAGAGAGCATACGTCTCGAGTCTAGGGTTCAAACAACATACGATACTAACACTGTGTCATAACCTACACTCCATTTGAGATACTGCATTTTCTGGAGTTTGGGAACGCCAGCAGAGAAGTCATCCCAGAACCTCCCGGGTCACAAAGTGCGCCGCATTCGGAGTGTCGGGAGTCGGACAAACTTTCTCCCCCCAACAATGCCCGCCTGCCGCCCTGCTCTGGAGCGCGGCCGGCGGAGAGAACCGCGCCGCCGCCCCTGCCCCTGCCCCACCGGTTCACGGGAAGAGCCCGGGCGGACGCTGGGCCAGCCCTCCGAGGGCAGCCCCGCCCGCACACAGGTGTCCCCCCGCGCCGAGCCCGCCGGCACCGCGCCCGTCCGCAGGTGAGCAGGGCAACTTCCAAACTGCGGACGGGCGGGGGCCGCCCGCCGCGGCGTCGCCCTCCGGCCCTACCTGCAGCCCCCGGCGCCGCAGGATGCCCGGCTCGTCCATGCCGCCGGCCCAGCGCTCCCGCCGTGCGGCGCCGCCCGGGCTCGCCGGACCGCCTGTACCCCGCTCCGCATCCCCGCACTGCCGAGCGCTGACATCACGGCCACGCCGATTGGCGCCGCCGCCACACGTGACCGGCAACTTCGGGGTCCGGACCGCGCACCGGCACCGCCCGCGCCTCACGGGGCCGCGACTGCCCCGCGCCCGGGCCCGGCTCCGGCTCGTCCGCCCTCAACTCTGGCGGGCAAGGGGTGAACGACAAGTTTGCGTTTACTCACAGAATGGAACTGCGGTAGAGTGTTATAATAGCAACGCCTAAGAAACCGCGCCCCACGGGATTGCCGTGTGAGGCTGCGGGGAACACAGCGAGAGGGGACGGGCTGCCCGGGTGGTGCAGGACACGAGGGGTGCAGGACACCGCAGCCCGCAGGTCCGGCTGTCACCTTGGGCTTGGCGCCCGAGCGCCTCCCATCAGTCCGCTGACCCAACAGAACCAAGGAAAACTCCTCTAGGTCAAAAAACCAGGTACTGAATCTGAAAAGGTTACGTCTGAAAGCACAGATTCTAAGGAGCAAAACTGTCAAGCTGCTGGTTAAACAAACCATTGATTTTTTTTTTTCCCCTAACAGCTGTCACCACACTATCAGCTATTCACCCATTAACAGTCTAAGGCAAGGATTATGACAATCACAACCTCAAATCTAGTATGAAAAAGAAATATCGATTTCCTGTCAGATTGCATCATTTTGAGAAGTAGTCCATGTACATTCCATAGTAGTAAAATCTGCTAGGAGCAAAGGCATTTAGAAGAAAAAAAATGAAGGACTCCTGAAAGGATATCGCTGAGCAGTAACAGCTTATCTGAAGAACAGAGAAAGAAAAGGCTGCTGTATTCTCTGCCCCAACCCTCAGCCTTTCTTCATGACTGCAGTGCATTAGCATTACTGTTTTACACTTGTTACAATTTAAAAAGAATTAAAAAAAATCAGCCATCTCACTAAACTACATTTCTCTAAGATCTCCAACTGTATTACTCTAAAGAAACAGACAATTTGCATCTGAGTTACACAGTGACATTAACTGAACATGTTTCCCCTTCCCTGTCTCTGCTTGTCTCCAGCTCCAAATGTATCCATCATATTGGGTCAGTGGCTTGAAACTCAGCCATCACCAATCTTGATTATAGGAGAGCTGTATTTCAGCACAGAAAGAAAGGAGATGCTCATACTGACCAAAACTCCAGCTCCACAAGAGGGAGACAAGAAAAAAAAATCAAACACTGATAGATTTACAGATTTGTAGGCCAGAAGGAGGTGGTGTGCCCATCAAGTTTGACCTCTGTAACAAAGGCTACTCAACCTTCCTAAATTAATTTTTCAAATATATCATCTCTTCAGGCAGCATGCTGAACCTAGTGAAAACTTTTTTGCTTTACAGAATCAAACTGAAAAGCGACTAGATCCCTCACCGGTCTGAAACAAAGGGCAAAAAGTTACATTGAGGATTACACAGGTATTTCCTTTGGGTTCCTCCCAATACTCCTATTTTCCTTTTCGAAACATCATCTTCTTTCTTCCTTGTTAACATTTTAAAATTTTGTTCCAATCATTCACAACCATGTGTCCTCACATCCTTTTCTATGTTTCTCTATTTACAAAGACAGAAGCGAACGACAATTTAAATGCTGCTGTTATGCCTCCAATGAGGGTAGCAAAAATTAATTAGCCCAAGACTGTCAAGTTTCAAGGGTAAGAGGCAAAACCTTACCATTTGTCTCTCACAACACACTGCAGGTGTCATCTGCAATGCTGTTTGCATTTATATACCCAATATAAATACATATTTACGCAAATTATTTTAATCACTGAAATAAAAAGCCTCCTAAGTCTCAATTTCTCAGCTCCTTTAAAGGTAAATAATACTGAGGTGTAGTTTAGTTCCAACCATCATTTTAGTCTATTCTAACTATGCATAACTGTCTAATGTATATGTATGAATTAAAAGTGCCCTATCCCACTAGCTGAGAGATCCTTACTTGAACAACAGCACAAAAAAGTCATACCTTTGAGTAATGTATCACTGAGAGGCACAGACGCAAAAAGCCCATAACCTAACAATACACACAAGTATCACAGAAGCTGTAATTTTGTACAAGGACAGTTTACAGAAAGGATCAGAAGGAGACAGAACTGATGTATATGCATGAAGAAACTATGCAACTACAGACAGAGTGCAAGTATTACTTTGTTTTGCAATAAGCTGAAGATCATCAGTACAGCTACCTAGCTAATACTGGAAGGCAGGAGAACGAAACAAAGAGAAGACTGCCTTCCAGTGGAAGATGAGATAAATCTCAAGTAGAAAAGTATAAAACTACCTTTCAGTGAAAAGTGCATTTACTGTCAATTATAGAAGCTTTCCTAGGCTTGTGCTGCAATTTATAAAGGTGTATTAGAAAGAACTCAAAGGCAGAGAATTGCAACTAACAAGGGAAGCATCGACTAAATTTTCTCACAATCTATGAATCTCTTTAGATATTGCCAATATGTTTAAAAATGTTTAAGGCCTGCTAGTTTTTTTCTAGAGGCTTTCTTCATTTTTCAGATTATTATTTCAGTTACATTAACCATTGAAATCATGGCAGGTAAGATCATGTCATGGTAAAAGTTATGTTTTGGAAGGAAAATCATGAAGTATAAGCATCCTCTTTGAAACATTTTAATATTACCACCTTTATATATATGAAATACAGCAAAATGCCTCCCAGATTCCTTCACATCACTTGTAGTAGAAAGGCACAGTTAGTACACACACCACAAAACAGCACATGTATACAGCGTATGAACAAAAAAACTTCCTTTTTTTCCCCCATCAGGGGAGGCAAAATTATTTGAAGAGATACAGTCAATAATCTAAAATTTTCCCAATAATCTTTTTCCCCTATAAAGGAAGCATTTGACATAACTAAATGTGCAGGATGTTTCAGAATTATTTTAGATACATACTCCCAACTACATGTTCATTTAAAGCTGAAAAGAAATATGGTAGAAGATAGTTTTCAGGACAATTACACAAATTTAGGTAGCTTTTATCCTCATTCAACTACCCTTTTTTTGCATTAATCATACTGCTTCACTTAGAAAATAATACTGACTGACAAAACTAGACAATTTAGAAATCACTGTGATTACTGAAATTAGCCAATCAACCAGATAAAACCTAAGAATGCAAAAATATATATGAATATGTAGCTGAAGTTTTACAATGCAGATTTAAATTTAATTTTTTGTATACACATATCCCATGTGTAGCTGCCACTTTCACATTGCATGTGGTGGCAGCACATGACAAATCATATTTTTTATGCACCATGAAACAACTCACTTGTATTCTGCTTTTAAATCTATCTCTGTCAGGGCTATTTCCTATACCTTAAATACTCCACAGTATCCAACCACCATCACTGAGTTTTAAAAATTATTATTTTCTTCCTAAATGTGAATATTCTAGTGCTTAGAACAGATAACAAGCAGTAAAATTATTGCCTTACGTTCTGATAACTTGCAATAACAGGAACTTTTTCCCAGCACTGGTAGAAAGGGAGGTTTTCATCACATTTTTGTCCACTGATAAGCTATTCAAGTGACTTAGTAGAAAAATTAAAATACTGTGCCATATTTTCAGAAATCCAGGTAAGTGGACACACTATAACTACAGATAGCTGTTTTTACAAGCACAGAAATGGAATAATATGGAAATGTTAAACATTACTTCCTACGCAGCCCTTCTCTAGGCACATTAGAGAAGAAAGAACAATTAGAGCTTACCAGTGTGTGTCCCCTTGAATGTTGTAGTTACAATGGTTTTGAAACAAACTTCTGCAAAAAATGCTTTTGTGGTTTTGAGTGGAGACCAGCCCCACAGCAAATGATCTGGGGGTCCTGGCCGATGGCAGCCAGGAGGGCCAATGGTGTCCTGGGTTGCATCAGGCAAAGCATTTCCAGCTGGTCAGGGGAGGGGATTGTCCCACTCAACTCTGCACTGGTGCGGCCTCACCTTTAATATTGCGTGCAGTTTTGGGCACCACAACATTAAAAAAATACAAATTTATTAGAGCATCCAAAGAAGGGCCACAAGGCTGGTGAAGGGGGAGCCATATGAGGATCCAATGAGGTCACCTGGTCTGCTCAGCCTGGAGAAGAGAACACTGAGGGGAGACATCACTGCAGTTACAACTTCCTCATGAGGGGAAGAGGAGAAGCAGGTACTCATCTCTTCACACTCATGACCAATGACAGGACTCAAGGAAACGGCATGAACATGTGTCAGGGGATACATATTGGATACAAGGAAAAAGATTTTCACTCACAGCTTGGCTGAGCACTGGAACAGGCTCCCCAGGGAAGGGGCCAGAAGTTGGACTTGATGGTCCTTGTGTGTCCCTTCCCACTAGGTATATTCTGTAATTCTGTGGTAGTTTTGAGTATAAACTGTCAAGGGAAAATGACATTACAATTCCACAAAGGAGTCTAAAGTTATTTTTCTGAATATAAGAGGAATTGAGCCACTTTTATGTGCCACACCAAAGTAATCATACTCTGCATATGATTAAAAAATCGTAACAGAGATCACATTCCTGTTTTGTAGCATTTTGAAAACAGTTTCAGTTCCTAAAGAAATTTACCCCCAATTTCAACCACCCTAAGCAGACACAGTACATTACTGTCTATTCCCCACAAGAAAAAAAAAAATCTGAAAAAACAACTATCACTGAAAAGTTTTCAGTCCTCCTATATATATATACATCCACACCAAACCATCCATATTGTCACTCCACAATGCTGTGGGAAAAAGGGATTTCATTCAAAATGATAATGGATCATCATCAAGTAAAACCACAAAAGCATGAAAGGAAAAACCCTGTAGGATACTGGGAGCTGAAAGATGAGCATATATTTCTTATATTAGTTTAAAAAATCTTTCTGGAAGTGAATCAAAACAAAGAACATCTTTCAAGAACTTTATACAGATCAGTATCTAGCCATCTTACATAAGTCAGAAACTTTGTACTATCACTACCTACTGTTACGTTGCCCAAAAGTTTTCTTAATGCGATGTTTTTAATGTTTTCTGAGGAAAATAAGGTTATGGAAAAAACACTGTCCATCTGCCTCTTGTTCCTTCAAATTCTGAAAGGTCTATTATTGTCAAGTGTCACTGAAATCGGCTAGAGCACTGGAAGCAAGACATTTCATCAAAATTAGCAGCAAAAATTGACAAACCCACACTTAACAATCAGCTCACTGGCATACTTTAGATTTTTTATATGGAAAAGGAAGAAAATTCTTTAAAAAATTCTCATGGCAAAAGAGTAACAATAGCAATTACATTCTGAATAATCCCTCTTAGATATATACTAGTTTGATTCTCAGGTGAAATCAGTAATAGGCCAGCTGCATTCCAAATACAGATATTAAACTTTGGCATGGTGTTAAGTTCTTTTTTTTATTTTGAAATTGTTCTGAAAAATGATGCAGCTGTTCTCCTTTATTTTGATGCCACATTTTTCTTTTTAGAAGCACTTCATCTCAACACTTGTAATAATGCATTATTTTCTCAATGAGATAACATATTAATGTACTTTAGCTTAAAGAGTCAAGTATCTTTTGGCTGTTTCTTACACTCTAACACTTTCTACTACACATGGTCCCACTTCTTCACAAGAGCACCCTCCTTCATTAAAGAACAATAAATAGTTAAGCCTTTCAACATCCAAATTAATTCACCTATCATCTTGAACTGTCTTCAAGGTGAACATAGTTCACCTTTCTGAAGTCTTGACTCCCCATGGACAGAAATTCCATTACAAACCAGCAAAGTAAAGAAGTCTGGAACAGAAGGGAATGTTCTCCTACTGAACACTAGTTGCAATCCCATATTTGATAAGCAGAGCACATGTAGCAAGCGTGCCAAGAAACATTTATTCAGCTACAGGCTGGAAAAGCGTATCATGCTAGGGAAGTTTGTTCAGGATATGCTTTTACTGGTCATGAAATTATTGAAATACACTGAGATCCAACTCCAGCACTGCGTTAGTTCTCTTGAGCTCACTATTTCCCCTCCCTTATTTAAAGCAGGCAATCTCATAATTCAGCTTTGTTTCTTACTACCAACCTTCATCCTCTCTCAAATAGACAACCTAACAAAGGGAATTAGGAATCTATTATCAGCCAAATGTATATTACTATGAAATTATTTTATGCATTACAAAGCCAACCATAATTTCTGAATTTAACTGACCAAATACTGTCTTTCAGTGCACCACAGAATTGCAGGTATTCAACAACGATCAAGAGGTTAAATGTATTTATGAGAGAGTAGCATCTCCTGCTGATTATTATATCTTTTACTCGAGTGACATTAGCTTGACTTGAGCACTTATCTAGTTTCTTAATCTCCACACCACCCTGAAAGAAACTCCTTAATAGATGCAATGATCCTACTGTACCATTTCTTTACAAAAAATCTGACAGAACTGGATATAGACATATGCACTACAATATGGCACATCGTGATAAAAGAGAAAAGCAAGAACACTTTCTAGCTTTACTGAGATGATAACAGTTGATGCTAAAAATCATCAGCCCACTGTGGCACTGTACAGAAGAGGGAAACAAACACGGTGACTGTGCCACACCAGTGAAGTCAGAACAATTTAAATCACTGTATATCAGGACAAGGGAGGGACTGCAGGAATACTAGCAGGTAAGGTATAGTAAAAAATATCCAAGTCCACATTTCCACCTACTTCCACAGGGCAGAAGTGCATTTTACAGTAAGACATCTGATTCCACATGAATGTACAAGAAAGTCTGACTAAAAACCAGAGGTACAAACACCCAGCAGCATGTGCCAAAGCCATCTGTGACAATCAATCCACTTCAAGTTTCAGGTCAGTAAAACTATTTTTGCTTTTAAACCTATAAATGTAAGAGATTAGAAGTAGCAGTGTACCATCCAACACAAAAGTACTCTGTTGGATGTTTTCAAATTAAAATACCCCTGCAAAAAAATTCTTGCTAGACATCTTTGCTTTGTGGAATTAAAAAAAAATCCAACCAAACAAACAACAACAACAAAAAACACATAACAAAGAGGAGAAATGTTCATTCCCACCAGAGAGATCTGGATAAACTACATTTCCCCTCCCTCCTCCAGTGCCTATAAATCAGCAGTGTCATTCAACCAGTTTGAGTCTCTCTGTATTGAGAGTTACAGCTATCATTAGAACCAAGTACTTCAGCTTGAGGGATGAGAGCTATTGTTCCCACACTGTCTGCTTCTATCCTCTGCTACATTACAATCACTTTGCAAGTACCAGAGGCATAAGAACATGTCAACTTGCAGAGGAGAAAACAAAAATGTTACTTCATCAATTTAGAATTATGCCCTAAAAATTATGCAATAAAAATTAACAGAAAGGAATATGCCTCATCAGCTTCCAAATAATTCCACCATTTTAGGCCAAACTTCACTAGGAAGTTCAAACAATTTCGTTATTTGCACTTCTGTTAACTGAAGCTGCTGCAGCATCAATCAAGTTTTCTAGAGTGATAGCAGCACTAGGGAAAAGGTTTCTACAATGATAAAAATTAAGTTTCTCGACAATATAGAGTATCATTATGAAAATTCAGGTCAGTGGAGCAGTACCTTATCCCCTACAGCATTTTTTTTAATCATCCTATCCTAACTGCATGAATATCAAATTCCAAAGACTGCTCAGAACAGTCAAAGAAATTGTATCTGCCTCATAAGGACAATGAATAACACCCTAACCTACTGTCACTCACCTAGGCCACACAGGGAGCATCCACTTTGAAGTTACCAACACCCTCACTATGCCTTCAGATCCTGAATGCAGACTGAAGTGTAGACAATAGTTTTCCTACACTAATAATGGCATTCCCAATGTCCATCTTATCTCAATTTATTTTAAAGTCAGAGCTGTCAGTGAAATTAGTTTAAACTTTTATTACATTCTTCTAAGAATGGAAATCAGATCATTAAAATCAGATTTGTACATCAGCACACATTCCTCAAGCAAAGAACCTTACACCCTTCAAAACGTCAGTCATTTTTCCAGTTTCTTCCTGCTTGCCATGTCTTTTTTAGCCTCTTTATCCCCCTACCATTTCCACACCTGTATATCTTTTAAGGAGTTGCAGAAGCTTTGGATCTAAGGCCAGAAAAGTCCACTACTATATTCCTGAGTCTTATTCCTTGTTAATCACAGGTTATAATTTTGTTCACTTATCCTCAAGCAAAGTACAACAACAAGCTGAGAAAGCTTTTATTCCCATAAAGGCATCTAAACTTCAAACAGTATAAACAATTACACATCGATTTCTTCTGGTCATATAGTTTATTGCCAAACACCACTACTCCTTTGTTTCTCACATGGCCAATTTTATGAACATGAAAAGTTCGTGGCCTCACTTTTGTAACACTTTCCACTTTTCCCACTTTTTTCTTCTTAAAGTACTGACACAACAATTCTAGATGACATTTTGAGATACCCATCACTAACACCACACAGAGATGACTCAAATATCACAGCACACAAGAATAAGCCCTTATTCGGAGTCACTAACATACAGTTAGTATGTTAGTAGTGTTTCAGTTCTAGGCATGAAGCATTACATTTAACCAAGCTTACTGACCTGAACTGTGTGGGTCCTACAGACCAAACAAAAATCTAAAAGAAAAAGGCCTGCTCAGCTGACAACACAGGCTTAGAAAGTAACTTTAACAATCCTAGATTCTTCACTATCTAAGTAGAAACTGGTCCTAGTGAGCCTTTCAGTGTTCAGGCAAAATCTCTCATGAAGAATGAAGACCATCATATAGGAAGCCTGGAAAACAGAAGTATAGTACTTATGTCCAAAATAGGGATATATTGCTTAGCTCCTACACACAGTTGACCTCAACTGGTTTTGTACCATCATCAGTATACAGAGGAGTGTTATACCTTCATTCAGCTCTAATAAACTGCAATATCTTCTTTCAGTTCTAAATCACACTCAAATACATCCTGAAAGCTGGAAGATAACTGAGGCTGATGGGAAAATACTTCATCAAAAAGTGAGTATGTTTGGAAGATACGGAGGATATGCTCACAAAACCTTTTAATGTAGGTCAGTCTTCTATGAGAGATTTTTTCCCATTTTTCTTTAACTAATGATAGTTTGCAGCATTAGCTGTGTTCTCAATTCTGAGAAACTGAAAGTTCTCTCTGGGAGAAGAGTTAACCCTGACAGTCACCAGGTCTGTATTTTATCCACATCCAAGAATGAGCAAGAAAAGCATAAGAATTAACAAAGCAATTAGTTTCAATCAGACAACTTAGGAAAGATGTCAACATCTAGAACTCCATCAAGCAACTGAATCTTCAGTTTTATTTTAAACCCAAGTATGCCAAGACTATTTTGAAAACAATGATACAGACAAACAGAGACAACACTGATAAAAACAAATTTATATTTGTGAAACAGAGCACTGAGTCATCAGCTTGTCAACTTACTACAGTCCCACAGCTCTGGACCAGGTCTACTCCAGCCTTTTGCTGTGTAAAAATATGAAGTATATAGGCATGTCTATGAAGACAGATGTTAATTTCCCTCTCTCTACTACTAAATTAGATCTATCTACTGGATTAGAACTGCAATTAATTATTTGTTAAAAAGCAAATACAGACAAAGAAATATGAATGCAAATACATATTCATGGGTAAGAAATTAATGAAATAAAACACATAAGGGAGAACAACTCTCTTTTCTTAAAAGCTAGAAGCAACTGAAGCACAGAAAACCTGCTACCATTACTTGACAATTACAGCATTTCCTAGGAATAAAAACTTCCTATTTTAAAAAAGGTTTCCAGTGATTAGTCTTAGATGTTAAGCTAGTTGTAAGTCGAACAAGAATATGGTTTTTATCTCTATACAATGGTTTAGCATTCAAAAAACATCCTCAGTTCAGATTCAGTGTTTCTGAAATCTAGCTAACTATTTTGGGGAGATTTTAGAGACAGAGTCAGGAGTAGTTACTTTGGCAATTTTTATTATATCTTCTTTTCCTTCTTACAAGTGCTATCCTTGTACTTGCTCATTACTTTGCAGAGTATTAATCAGCTGCTCACACTTAGGCATTGAAGACCTGAATCCCTGGGCAGAAAGAACTAAAACTTAAAGCAACCCAAGATGCAGGTTCCTCTTGCTCTCTAGTAAGTTTCCCTAAAAATAAATTCAGCTATACCTGATACTCACTAGATAAAACTGAATGCAGGCAACTAATGATTTGAAAAATATCCTACTATTCCAAAATAAAACATTTAAATAAAAGCCTTTTAAAAATTATGTGGTATGACCAAAGGCAACTGATACTGTCATTCACTTATCTAACCAATTAGTGTTTCTAAAGTATTTATTTGTTTGCAATCATTTATTATCTACACTGCAATTTTGCAGCTTCTCAGACAACAAATGGCTGTCTTGCATCTGGGGAATAAAACACACAAAAGGGTGTTGGTGTGCTGTTTGAATACATGCAATTACTGGTAGTTAAGTTCTAATCAGCATAATTAGTTTTGAAACAGTTCTCATTATAACTGTCAACATTATGTCAATTTAGCTGAAGTTAATGGCATATTTAACAAAGACACACTAATTTTCAGTATTATAATATTTAAAAGAAAGGAATAGGCAAAGCCCTTTCTGAAGAAGTAGAACTGCTCTTGATAGACACTGAACATTTCCTATGTTGTTTCCTTTCAGCAGTCCAATTTATATACTAGTATTTTATATAATTACCACCCTCCATTTTCTGTAAGACCATCCATACAAATTAACACTGATGAAATGGCAATAAAAACCAAGTAAACTAAAGTACAGCTGCTTGCAAACTCAGTCTTCTGTTGTTTTGGGAAAGGTAACAATATTCTGGGAGTTTGGAGGGGGAGGAAATCAAGAGATAAATCCTGAAAAATAATGAAGTATACAGTATGCTAATAAGTAACAATGCTTCTTGTTGTACCTAGACAAAACATCCCTTCACTGCTTAGCAGAAAAGGGCAGTTTACACTGCTTTTCTAGTTTTGATGTTACTTGAAAACTACTTCCAAGTATTCAAAGATGTTTCATTATTATACTAAGTAAAAATTTAGTCATTTCATTGACATCTTTCACATTCACAAGAAGAAGCAGCATGCCTTTCAGAGTCTGACTTCAGAATACTGTATATTCATCTTCCACAACAGAAGGAATATCCAAACTGAGCTCAACACTTGCCATAAAGCTGAAATCACAGGACCAGTCCTGACTGAACTTAAAAGCCAAGTGTGTTACAATGCAAATGTTTCATTTGAGGATCTTGTTTACAGTATCTTTTTTATTATGTAAATATTTCATAGAGCAAGTTACCATAAAGTAGACATGAAATATGCTGTCTTAAAAAGCCCTCTGAACTGTGAGCAATCTTTCTCATGGTATAGAGTTTTTTTGATTTTATACAAAACAGGTAAACAGAAGTAAAGACTTCATGTTCATTAAAGTACGAGATAATTTTTTTTTTAAATTAGGAAAAAAACCCACCGCATAGGCAAACAAACAATAAATAAATAAATAAAACCCAGAAGAGGAATTTGACACTAAACCATGACAAAGCCAAAGCACATTTACAGAAATTTTACCCCATTAATTTGGTCAAATTCTTTTCCTTTCATATACACATTTATCATCATGTATCATACAGACACTTTACATTCAGGATGCCACTAGGTTTATATATGCACCTAATTAGAAAATGGTAAAGTGGGGAACTCTGTTCAATCTGTATTACTGAGAGAAAATACCTTTCTGCCTATAAACCAGTAAGTTTTTAAGTTCTGACAGTTCCAGGCTCGTTATCACAAAGCACATCAGCTTACTACAAAGAGATATGAACAAAACTGTCTTTATTTCCACTTATTCTGAACTATTTTCAAAACATTCTGCTAGCAGTAATAAAAACAGACAAATCTAAACATTGCATTTATAAATGCTATTTGTAAATACTTGTGGAGTGGCAGGGGGCTGGCAGAGAACAGGAGAATTACTCCTAAACTTTGGACACTGAATGAAGCAGCAACTCAGAGTTGACGCCCAAACCTCTTCAGCAGACAATAAGCACTTTCAGAGGCAAATCCATCCTACCATGAAATAGATGCCTGATATCAGTCAAGATGACTGTCAGCCTACAGTGCAAGGAGAGTCAGGCAAATGACCTCTACCACAGTTTCCCTACACTCCTGTAGAACTCCACACTGAGACACATGCTGAACTGCCATCCAAGAGTATGTATTACTCTCCACTAACTGCAGAGAAGAAGAGATTGACAAAAACAATGAGCTGTGAAAATATCCTAAAACAGAATAACTCTAACTCCTACCTTCCCATTTCTATTCAGTGTTGAAGATGTTCTGTATCATTTTCTTAATGCTTATAATTCTCTGAAGACTCCTATCATCTGTGTCACCCCCATAGAATCTGTGTGGACAGCTCAAAATGCTCATGCCAGAAATCGAAGAGTAACAAGACTATCATTTGGCTACCTCTGAACTAAAAGCTCACATCAAATCCAATACACTGCTAATTCATCTGAAAATTAGCCTTCCCTTACACATCTTTAACCCAGTTATATGAGTCTACATGGAAACCGTATTTTTAATTTATAGTGAGTGAATCATGCATAGCTATTGAACTCCATTTAAAGCAACACCTGCAGCCCATTTTTAATCAATATTCTGTAAGTCACTTAAAAATCTATAGTTTCCAACAGAAATGTTTGACATCTGTGCCCCAGTAAATGGTTTTGTGAAGTTCTTACAAATTACTGACAGAAGAAGGGAAAAGTATGTCTTTTGTTCCCTGTCTGCAATTGCACTAAACACTAGCACGTGTCTTGATCTGTTCACTCACCATTCTTGTCTATATTGGCACATAATCACTGCTCAGTCAGGTCCACATCAGCTGAGTATCAATTTCAGCAAGAACGATCACTCCTAGGAGAGGAACTAATAATGAGCTAATCATTTTTCACAGGAGTGAGACAATACATTTTAAATAATTTCAACTCAGACTGTGAACAGCTACAGAAAATTCTTCACACAAATAAAAATAGGACTCCCATATTCAACTCTGTTAAATCACAGCACCAAGAAAAAAAAAAAAAAAAAAAAAGGTAAGGAAGGGGAGTGATCTCTAACTTATGGCCCCTTTTAAGGAAAGGCCAGAGTCTTTCAGAAGCCTGACAGCAATGTATTTGTCAAAGACGGCTTGAGATGAGCTCTGGATATGTGACATTAACATTAACCTCCTCAGGAGGCAAGCCTGATCAGCAGTTCCTGATAAGAAATAAATACTTCAGAGGAACCTGCATCTCCACCCTGTGCATAACCCACTCAGATCTGCTTAGACGGCTCTTGCCTGTTTTTTGCACAGCATGAAAGAAACTGCAGTCAGGCACAGATAAAAGATGTGGAGAGACAGGAAGGAAGAAGTCTGCCAGCAGACAGATATGCAGGTGATGAGTGAAAGGTCCTTGAGGAAGCCTGGCTCACTGAATTTTTCATTAGTCTATTGTTTCATAACAATTTAAAATACTTTTTGTCAAAATGCTGCTGCATCTTCCTCTTCCCATAGTTTAAGTATCATACCAAAACAAAAGCACAATACTGATAGCAGCATGTCACTTAATAATTGTGCAAATAGAAACAGAGACTCAAATATCAAGAGCACTTTTTAGACTTAGGTTATTTGGAAGAAATTATTTTTTATTCCCAAATACAGAAAAGAAGGAAAAAATGTACAGTTTTGATGCAATTTAAACTGATTTCTGGTCTGAGCATTACCTATTTTCTTTTTCATTTTAATTATACATAATCCAAATCCTTCCTTCAAAATGAACAATGTTTCTACCAATAGACTAGACAAAAAAAATATATGCGTTGATAATTAGTTCCCTGGAAAATATTAGGGTTCAGAGCATACAAGATCAAATAGAATTAACTTTTAAGTGTAGAGTTCAATAAATCATCTCTGCCCCAAAGAGCCACAAACAGCACAATCACTAAGCAGAAACCAGGATTAGGTTTATAGGTGAAAATTTGTTGCCTTTGAAGTAAAATACTGTTTCAGACAGATCATGGAGAAAACAGCCATCTACATATCAGTGTGATAAGAAAAACTGTCATGGTGCTATCTGTTCCACACTGGCTGACCATAGCTGCCTTCAACCAGAATATTGCATTAAAAAAAATCCAAAACAAACCACAAAACAAGCTTCCCTTAGAAAGTAGACATGGATCAACAAGGTTTTAACAACAACTCCAAAGGCGGGAGGGGAGGGAAAACGTTAATAATTCTTTTTCTTTTTTTATACAACAAGAAATATGTTAAAGTAACTCTTTGAAGAAAAGTATAGGCTAGTATACAGAGTCCCACATTCAATTTCAACATTTAACTTCCAGAAGCAAAAAGCAGCAAAATGGATGCCTGAAAACAAAAGGCTGAAAGTTCAAGTGCATGATGCATCTCTTCCCCTTTCTCTTCTCTTATCATTTTATCCAGAATTCTTAATTAAGCTCATGCTTCATACAACTATGTCCTCCTAAGGAGAGAGTACTGCAGGAAGTGGAAAGACATTCATGGAAAAGAATGTTCAGGAGAAAGCAACAGAAGACAGCTGTCCTGTCCCAAAAAGTATGCTTTTTATTTTTAATGAAAGAAACCATTTAAATGCAAACACCTACATTAATGAAACATTCAGCTCCGAGTTTATGAAGAATTCAGTAACTCAATTCAGAGTTACCACTGCCATAAATGTTACTCAGCTGCATTCAATATACTAAGTAATGTTGTATGTGTGCATACATTAGATATTTTAAAAATGCTGCTTAAGGAGGAGAGGTTGGTCTGGAAATAAAATTCTGGTTTGATCTCCATTCCCCCACTAATAGATACAGTGATAATTTTTTTGTACGTTTCTAGCTTTGAAAAGAATTACTCACCAAACTAGCAGTAAGTGAAGGTGC
Organism: Pyrocephalus nanus; assembly: GCA_038380795.1. NCBI lineage: Eukaryota > Metazoa > Chordata > Aves > Passeriformes > Tyrannidae > Pyrocephalus > Pyrocephalus nanus. Next base: position 23,405,010 of record CM076263.1, read on the forward strand.
TGACTGTCCAAGTGTTTGGTAGCGCATGCGAACAAGATTTGAGGTTTCTATAGGTTGCCACAGCTGCTGTCCAGTTGCACTGGGAAGCAAATAATTGCCTGTCAAGTTAAGAAAGAGTGAGTTAAAAGAGGAGACATTTCAGATGAGGCAATGCAATGGACAAAATTTACTATAATGCTCTTGCCACCCTAAAACTCTACAGCCCTCATCACAGGTGATTTCATCAGAACAGAAATCCTACTATTCACTTGCTAGTCCTTCACATCAGCCTTCCACAAGCTACACTTTCATAGGCAAATTCCTTTCTTCAGTATTGTCACTACCCAGAACCACAATTAAAGATACAACAGATACAAATATCCAGAATGGTGGTTCTGAACCAAAGAAAGCTAGATTCTGAAAACTAGTCAAACAAAAATTTAAATAAATAAATAAATAAATAAATAAATAAATAAAAATATGCCTCTATCTACACCTTTAAGGAATAATGTTCCATGTTTGAGGGATAAAGTGAGGTTTATTGGAATAAGACACTTATTATGTTGATAACAATTGCATCACTACCCGAGAGAGGTCTATTCTGCTTCTCTTCCAAAATTCTTTACAATCTACCTAATAGTTATCACTTAATTCCCCAGAAAGTATCTTTACCCAATGTCCCAAGTAAGGGGAGATGACCAAGGTGCAGGCCAGCTATTCCTCAGGAGTGTCCACACTCCTCTCAGGGAGCAGTGGATGTACCCCTCTGGTGCCTGCCTGCCTGCCTGTGCTCACCACTTAGTGTTACTGCTGTGAGAAGGAACGCTCGGACTCAGTGCCACAGAATGCCAGACCCCCAAATCAGAGCACTGCCACTCAGTATGGACTGTGCCCCCACAAGCACTAATTGGTCGACCACATCTTCAGCTCATAAAGCCTCTGAGCTACCAACAAACAGCAAGAATATTCAGGGAATTATATTAAGAGGACAAGCACATTCTGCTTACTTTCAGCCAGTGTCATGAAACAGGACAAGAGGCTATATACTGTCTTGGCAATATGTTCACCTTAAATTCTTAGTTATCTATGAAAACTAGGCAAAAGTGAGACAATCACTCTACTAAACCAACTGACCTCTCTTAGAAGACCAATAAGGTGATGTAAAGCAACAGTTCAAAAGACTTTCTATTTTTAATCAAACCTAGGTTCAAAAACACAATGCAAGATTTTGACTGAACAGATCAAATGAAAAACATCACCAAGCCACATGGCCTAAACATTTGTTTCCTGAAATCACTAATTCCCACCTCATTAAGCTTGTCACCTCAGACAACTACGGAGTGGGCATGTGTGTAACCATTGACAAAGCATTTGTACCCTGATAGACAGGCACAAGTTTGCCAGGAAATCAAGATGCCTCAACTACATAACCTTATTTTTAACAGTAGATCTACAGAAAGTTGCTGAGGTCTCTTGAAGTGACCGTCTTGGGAGCTAGAGAGTTCCCAAGCAGCAGTCCACAATAGTCTTTAACACTTCCCAGTAAGTCTTCAAAATGTGCCATTGTTCTTTGTTAAACTGTTAAAGGAGAACCCATAAACATTTTTTCACCCAACTTGCTAACAGCCTGCCCAAGACTAGAAGAAAACCGTACAACAAAGCTGTGGCTTCTTGCCCAATTATATAGGATAACATTTCCAAGAACTGGAAAACCTGAATGAATTTCCCATATGCTCTCTCTTCCAGTTTCTATCAACTTCAGGTTCCCCTTCTACATATGCTTCCATCATCCTCAACTAAAAGGATGCCATAAAAAGCTTAACGCATTGATTGCAACAAACACATCTTTGATATTCCATTAATGTCAATCCTGAAATATACCAGTATGACATATACAATCAGAGAGAGCTTTATATTTATCACCTCAAAAGATTAATTCCTTCTCATCTGGACAGCAAAAAGGTAATTAAAAAGTGCATGCAAAAAACTAAGTTGTACAAACCTTCTATTCAAATGGGTATGTTTTATTTCTTTAATGCCTTCCACATTGAAAATGTTCTCCGGATAGAACTAGACATTTCTAGCGCTGGTTTTCCTGATACAAAAATCTCTCAGGCTAAATGCAAACTACGAACACTGTAATGAAACTGCAAGAAGGCTTCCAGAATTCCAGCACCATCAAAGCAGCTCCAAATAAGCCATCACCAAAATGCTTCAGGAATACCTGCTTTGTCTAGTAAACATACATTACACAAAACCCTCTTAGAAACTCTGTATTAACCCACTCTAGAAGCCTATATGTCAAACAATTTTCAACTTCAGAACTGTAGCATAATTTTTGGGCATTTTATCATCACAGAAATCAATACTTCAAAAGGAGTAAGAGTTTTTCCATGATGCTTAGAACAACAGAGAATTTCAAGGAAAAAACAGGTGTTGTTTTAATAAAGTTTTTCTAAAACTGGAGAACATCATCACTCTTTGGTTAAACAATGTACTTCTTCATAGGGTGTCGCAGGTTAGGAATGGTATTCTCCAATTTAGTATTCCCACTAAAAAGAAAACCACAAGCTGCTTCCCTCCCCCTTCAGTGGGAGATACAAAAGATAGAAATCACAGTTTGAGACAAGAATTTACTGGAAACAGCAATGAGATAAGAAACTTAACAGTAACAGCAACAATACTAATAGCAAAAATGTACAAATAGAGGGTGATTTACATGCAAGAATTCTCACTAAGCCCAGGACAATAAAAACAATAGCAGTCAGACCCTCCACCTACCATGCCTTCCCCATGACTGAAAAGGAACTCTTTTCAGAGGAAGAGTCCCTTTCTACGACACCATGGCAATGATGTTAAGATGGTATTGAATAATATTTGGGTCTTAGCCACACCCACTCAACATTGCACACTTCAGCCTAAAACTCCTGGGCTACAGCGATCCCACAGGCTCAGCCTCCCTGACAGTTGGGACTACAGGCATGCTACCATGCCCAGATACTGTAAAAAAAAAAAAAAAAAAAAAAAATTAACTCTGTCCTGGCTGGAACTACTACACAGGGGTTTAAAACTAGTCTCAAAATCCATTGTCAGACACTAGGCCTTTCCCAGACTGCACTAATTTTCATTTCAGATAAATCCCACTGAGCTTCCAAAGAAAAAAACCAGAAGGCAATCATTTGTATTTTGTCCACAAATTAACATAGTTTTGTTTAAGTTTGGATCCCAAGTCAAAAAGATATAAATAACATGACAGTTTAGCCTAGAAAGAGAAAGGTACATGAGAAATAAGTGCTGTTATTAATGCTTGTACTTTCTTCTTGTTTTAAATGTGCACTAGATCAAAAACATGAAGAGCTAATATTGTGATTCCTACTCACATCAGTCACTCGGAGCATTCTGTACCTTATCAGTTGCAGGTCATCTCTAACAGCCACCTTTACTATTTGTCCTTTATAGTAATCTATATTTTACTCAGTTTTTATCTTGCTCAAATATCTGAAAGAAAAGCTAAGATATCTTGGTACAGAGGCTAGAGGATAGGCAATCTGTCTGTTTATGACAAAATCTTGTACTAAGCCCTTCCTTCAACTGTAAGATTTTGCCTGACTGATAGGAAAGCAGAGGAGAATAACTCAGCATCAAAGTCAGTGTCACCACTGTAACAACCCAGTTAATATTTCATTATTTTTCTTGCATGATTAACATGTAGAAATATTTAAAATAATGTTGGGGGGTCTATGAAGAGCTAATTAGGCAGTAAACACAATCAAAATTGCCAACAAAATCATGAGCATGTGTGATGCTGAAATGACCTTTCCCTTCTTTACCACAACCAGGAGCCTTGAAAGTATGGCACTTTTCACAATATACTGAAATTAAGGTAAGAAGTCTGTCTGGAACACCAATTCTTCTTTCATAGTAAACAGGCTATTAAACACAGAAATGGCATATAATAAATATGTTTTCTACAGACCCAAAAATAGTCATGGCTTAGACAAAAAGATGGTAACAGATAAATCTCTTATCTGGGAATAACTCTAATCTTTATGCAGAGATACTACCAGGAGAATAGTCAACTGCAACAAAATATCTGGAAAATAACAACAGTATTTTTAATACTGTGCTTCTCAAAAAAGGAAAAGTTGGGTATACTTTCTACAAATGCAATAAAAATGCTTTTTCATTTTCAAAATGGATCAATATTTTCTACAGAAAAAAACTTCTTCCAAAATTCAGTCTGCTTTCCTTAAGGGATGAGGGTACCACTGAACTAAACTACCAAACACTAAACTAAACTACCACATTGTCTGCACAGTGAGCTAGTCGGCAACTCTCCCTGGATTCCTCCATTAAAAAAAAAAATCCCCTCAGACTATCCACTCCTCCTTTCCTGCCATTATAGTACTCCTACATTTTTCCTGCTACAATTTCATTCATAGTTGTATGAACTATGTTGTATTTACCCCTTTCACATTTTTTAACAGTCCCTTGAATTTACACAAATTCACACCTACCCTTGTTAAGTGATTTAAACATAAGAATTACACATAAAACTTGAGCTAAAATGCATTATTGATTTTCACACTGCATTCATTTCTGCCTTCAAGATTAACACTCCAAGCAGCTACTTTCCTTTTTAAGTGAATTGACTTGTGAGGGACAGAGAGGAAGGCTGGAACTTTACTTTGTCCCTTCCATCTTAGTTCAGTATTTTGGCCCATATACAGCACATAATACTGTCAGCATCCAGATCGCTGCCACACTGCTAATAATTATCTTACTACTTTTATCAGGTATTGGTACAGATGACTAATCTACTGATAAAGGTTCCCTACTGCTGTCCTCTTCAATCCCAAAGCAGTCTTTGGATTCCTCCCCTGCTTCTTCTGCAGAGGCTTTGCTGGTATCTTTACTACCCTTCCTGTAGGCTGAAACTACCCAGATAGCCTAAAGTCTGTAACCCAATATTGCTATCTCTTCCCATACTTGAATGTAATCCTTGTTGCAAGCCTTGATGACTGAGAATTACTAAATGAGCTTAAATATAACACCTAGAAATCTTCCATTTTCTGATAAAATTAAAAAATAACTTTGTCTCAAATGTTCAGCACTCTGATAATTAAAAAATTACATATGATTAAGAAAATCTTCTGGCATCCAAGTAAGGTTTTGCCTTTACAAAAGTAAATTCCATAATTCCCATTAGCTGTAACTGGAAAGTAAAAGAAGAGTGGAAGAATTTAAAATTACACTAGGAAACTTCTCAATATTTTCCCTTATTATATTGTGGCTGCATCAAACTACTTAAATTTCAAATGACTACCAGTATGCAAAAAACCAAAAGTGTCACCATTATATTAATGCCTCATTTATTGCCCAAAACTTGGAGAAAATGAGCATGTTTTGCATGTTACTCAGCTACACATGGTTGAAGTTAACAATAATGAGGATTCCCAGTCTGATGCCAGAGGTGAAATTTTTCTTTCAACCAGTCTATCCCCTAAACATAATATTATTCAGGTAAGTTATAACTGACTCAATTGCAATTTCTTTTATTACTGTACAAGAAGCCTTTGCAAAAAAATCCTATTGTACTCACAATAGTTTTTGCACTTTTAGATGTACTACAAAATCTCTTAAAACGTTCTATCTTGGTTTCACTTTCTAAAAATTAAATGAAGAAGTGGTGCTCTCAGGCATGTGGTGTGATTCTTGGGGTTGTCCTGTGCAGGACCAGGAGCTGGACTTGATGATCGTCATGGATCTCTTCCATCACAGGATATTCTATGATTCTTTGATTCTGTCTGGCCTTGCATGAAATAAATGGGGCCCACTAAAGGCAAAAATTTGGGGTGAGATTCTGAACTTAAAAAAAATGGCAGCAGTAGATCTATCTTAAAATTTCATCAATATTGACAGAACCGGAAAAGGGCACATTCAGTTTTAGACCACCAACCAGTAGGATGCATTAGTATCCAAAAACATATACATATAAAAAGAAAATCAAGCCTCCATTAACTACAAAGAGATTCAGAATAAAGACTGTTTATAAGTCAATTACTAAGTCATCAAATACAGTTAGCTTTCATCCCAGAAACAAATACCATTTTCACACTTGGAACAAAATTCTCTTACTGAAAGTCCCTTAAAAGACAATACAGATTTTTTTGCTGATATGAAAATCACTCAGAGTTCCTATGTGTCTCAGTTTAACAATATTACAACTTAAAAATTAAGAAACTTCAGGTGGAAGTGTGGAAAAGGAAAAGAACAGCTCTTTATTAACAAAATTCGATAAACAACAAATGGTGCAATTAAACTTTCAGAAGAAGCAAAACAAAGTCTCAATTCCCCAGGTGGAAGGAGAGAAAACCGCAGCAACACGGGGAGGCAGGGGAGGGGAAGTGGGGGGAGAAGGCTGAAGGCAAAACTGTCCCAGTAGCTCAATAGGCCGATGGCTTCGAAGCCAGTAATGAGTCCTTTTTGCCACAGGTATAGTCCCGAAAGCAGAATACCTCGCTCTGAAATGGGTCGCTCTCTCTCTCTCAAAGTCATCCTCCACGAGGTTTCCCGTGCGGGGGAAAAAACTTCCCCTCAGGGTCGAAAAAAAAAAAAAAAAAAAAAAAAAAAAGCAGGCGGCCGAGACTACTGGGGCCCTGTTCTGTCCGGTTGGCAGACAAAACCAAAAACCTCCGGACAAGGGACTCCCGAGGCGTGCCCCCGGCCCCGCGCTTCCAGGGAACCTTCCCCAGCCCCCTGCACCGCCCTGCACATCCGGCTTCGCTCTGTTCCCAGCCCTCCTTCCACCCCCTCGACTCGCCCCATCCTGGAAGAAACAGACTGGGGAGGGTGGACATTGAGGAAAAAATTCCAACATCTATTTTCAAACCTATGACACTTTGCTAACAGCTATTCACTGAAATTACATTTCTAGTTTTACTATTTGCAATCTATTATTGAAGTACAGCAAAAAGTAATAAAATAATTGAAAGGCACTTGGGATCACCTGCAAATCTCTATAGTTTTAATTAGGTTTGGAGGGTAAGGATGGGTTTGAAGTTTTCAGTTTTGTTTGTTTGCTTGGGTTTTGTTGTTTTGGGTTTGTTTGATTTTTTTTGTACTTTTCCATACCAGAAGTATCCGATGCAATAGCAGTGTTAGCCAACCAATGACACTGATAACTACATCATAAAACACCCTACAGTCTGAAGTATCATTCATGATGCTACTTCCCTACCTCCCAATTTTACTGAAATACAACTCAGCAAAATAATTAGTTGCAGATATTTATCAGTGAGCTCAGAGATAGAATATTCTGCAGCTTTCTTTCCTTTATCTTACCAACAAATAAATCCTTTTCCCATACTTCTTATATGTAGCTGCAAAGCTTCTTAACTGCTGGTCCATTCTGCAAGACAGCCCTAAAACACAGATATTACTGCTTCCCTTTCATCCCTTTTTTTCAGTTTACAATTGTTCTACAACAATCTGAAGGTCCACTTCTGAAACTCAGGTAAGAAGTAGAAAAAAACCCTGAAATTTAGGATTCACACTGGACACATGATGCTACCAAAAGCACATTAAACTACATCTAAGTGATAATGAGACAGAGTTCCTCCTCATATACAGTCAATTTTGCAAAAACAAGAATCCTGCACACTAACAGCTGAGAGAGAGCTCTTATCTGCAACTCTAATTACTGTCAGACTTCCTACAAAGTCGTGCCTGGAACACACACGCTCTAATTTTGAGGACCTCAATAAATTCACTGTTGCTCAATTCAAACATTATATGAACAAGCCTCTTGGCTCTCAACTCTGCACCATCTCATCATTTTTTTTTTTGCTACTTGCTCAATAGAATTTATGATAAGAAACAAATGTCTTCCATTGCACTAAGGAAAATGCCCAGTGATTAACTGGCATTAAGAAAGACAAGCATGAAATTATGTGTTAACATGCTACTTTCTCTACAGTCCCCACTACGACCTCTATTTTTGTTTCACATACATGTTCCTAATCCATAATAAAGAAATTATTTGTCACTTAATGCTTACAGTAATTTTTCAAAAGGTGAAGGTTCCTAATCGAAAAGCCTGCTCCTGTTTTCACTGGAAAACATCTAGGAACTTTTCCACTCAAGTCTTCAACCTTCATTTTAGGGATTAAGCACAGGACTGTTTTTCTCCTCAAACATTTCTCAATCTCTACATTCAATTTAAGTTAAAGCAACAAACTTGGAGAAAGCAAGTATGTGGTCAGATCATTTGCTGTGCAATATCCACTAGAGAAAGACCATAGGGAAAAAAGAGGAACCCGTAAGCCTCTAGGAATAAAGATCATGTGTTCTTGATATGAAATTATGATTTATTAATATGCTGAAGTCAGTTTTGTACTAACGAGCTCAGGTATTAGAAACAATAGGACTGCAGCGTCACAGTGCTCAGATTTAGTTAATCAGATGATTAAATCCAACCATTTAACTAAGTTCAGGCAAGTTCTTTCATCTGTGCTTCTACAGTTACAGTGCTAACCATTCGTAAGCCAGCTAATTCAACAGCTCTAAGGGTATTTCTTGGGGAGCTACAACTCAAACTTCAGAAATGTTAATATGTAGATTAATTTTTTCCACTTTTAATTTTTCCACTATGATAAATGACTCTTAACAACTTTCCAGCTGCTTTTATAAGTGTCCCAAAGAGGGTTAAATTCTATTTCTCCCTCCTTCAAAACAGGCAGCTTGCAAACATACCTGCTAATTAGGCACTCTGTGCTACAGTTTGCTTTGATCTCAACAACAATCAGCTTCTCACGTTCTGATGATACAAGCACGATTAAGCAGCAATCAAGGAGTTAAAGACAAAATAATGAGACAGGAATACAATATCTTCTGTTCTTGTCTCAGACTATTACATGATGCAGACTCCAGACATGTCAAAGAATATGGAAATTATCTTGCATAGAGAAGTAAAAATCAACTCAACTATGCAGGCTGATTGAAGCCTTAAATGATGAAGGTAACTTACAGTGACAAATATAACTTAATGTCATCTCAACCACCAGTGCACCATGAAGCAGCTAAAAATGCATATTTTATAGCAGAATATATTCACTTTATCTGTAGAAGAGAGCTTTGTACTGAATGCCTAAAAAACAAAACAAAGCAAAACAACAACAAAAAAAACCACAACACATTTCCTCAGACGGGTAATTATAGAAGAGATTGCTTCTATCTCTTTCAATTAATTCTGGACTAAGTGTAACATGTGATTTGGTGCTTTAAGGAAACCTTTGAGGAAGGCAACGAAAAGACTCCCAGACATGCTCTGGGTAGGCAGAGCTGCTGAATGAAGCATAATTTGCTTATGATCATGCACACCTGGCTGCTGAAACTTCCCACCTTTGTACCCAGGAACCAAGTGGTGTTCACACCAGTACTAGGCTGTTACTCTCCCTCATCTGCTGCTGGGGAGAGCCCTCAGGCAGCTGTGGCTGAAAAGGCTTTCTAAACTGAGTACATCAAGTCTTGTCATGCATCACAATGAAAGCAACTTTGAAACATGCTTCTGCACTAATATGTGAGGGGAAGAAAATGCAGGAAGTAAAATTCCTTACAAAAAGGCACATCTGATAGAACTTCAGCACTGGCAGTCATCCTTTCCCCACATCCTACAGCATCCCAGTTTCTGGGGCTGGGGATAGTACAACAGAGTCCACCAAGCTATATCCCCAGAGACAGCTACAAAATTAAAGGGCTTTTTATGGGGTGGCAGATGTATAATCAATTAGTAGCATAGCAGGAAGAAATTTTGATCATATACACAGGAAATACTTCCATTTATCTACACCAACTGGCTATCATTAATAGAAATAATCTTTTTTAAATGTTGCCATTAAACTAATCACATCACAGTTATGATAAGCAATTGTAGGTAATGGGAAGTTTCTGATCCCAAAGAGTTTTCAAGGTACAAATCATGTGATTTTATGCTCAACTTTCCCCATTCAAGTTGTGTCATATATCTGACACTGTAAACCTTAGTGAGCTAATCTCCATTTTCAACAATATTAATGAAAATTTATACAGCACAATGTTTGTGAAAGCTCTGCTCCTGCCAGCTGCTCTCCTGTATGAATGGAGAAAACCTCTTCCTTCAAGTCCTGCCAGCACATGCCAACCCATGGATAAGAGAACAGCTTGTTCTGTATGGCCCATAAAGCTGTTGATCTTTCTGCTAATTAGTGTTAGCAAAATGATGAATCTCTGATGCAAAAAAACAGACTGAGAATCCCTAAATTCATTTAAAATCAACCACAGATTAGTTATATGGGAATAACAACAATTGCTGAGCATATTCGAATGACTAATGACTCAGAAGTGGAAAGCTGATCATAGGAAGAATATTAAGAAAAAAATACAAAAACTTGCAAGACTTCTTAGTTTTTAGCTTTTTGTGATCTGTAGACAATATGTATTCTCTGGATTGTAAAGTAACTTCTTTAATATAAAGTGCTTTAGGATTACTAGATTAAAGATTCTATAAAATGAAATGTGCATGTGTTAAATTGATCTTACACAAACATAGATAACATAAGGTTAGTAGATAACAGCCCTATCACAATTGGAGACAAGTAGCCCAGCAGGAAGTCTGTTTCCAGGCAGTTAGAGATGCAAGATAAGTAGTTCAAACTATAGGTAGCAAATTCTAATTTTTTTTCTTCATATATATAACCGCAGTTTATCATTACAGTATAGAGACAACTGAGACAGCTGCAGCGCTCTCCAAAACAGAAACTCTTCCCAGCAATATGTTCTCATATCTTTCAGAAGTGGAGAGATAGCAATCTCCAAATGCTGCACCAGAGCAGCTGAAGAGAGGGAACAAAATTGAACCACCCACCACAGTGTAAAGTGAGGAACAGGGCTGGGACATGAAAGTAAGGGCAATTTGTTTTGCTTGTGCGAGTGGTTTGCCAGGTTAACTCTCTCCACGGTTTAAGCTCATTTAATTTCTCATCCTTGCATATTTCTTTCTGCCTTGCATATTTCTTTCTGCCATGGATTCTATTTAAGCATCTCTGAACACAGCAAACTAAAATCTGTTGACAATTTAAGCCAAAAACCCTCTGACTATAGACAATTCTTTGAAGTTTGCAAAGATCAAGAAAAAAAGCCACCACAGAAAAGCAGCTTTTTAATTAAACATCTTTTCTCCTAATTAGAAACAAGTTTTAAAGTCCCAGTCTGTGCTCCATTAGGAATGCTTAAGAAGGCAATCTAAGGCTACAGCAAGAGGTATTTGAATATGTGTGTACACACAGATGTCTGACCTCACCTCACCACAGTTTGCTCTCAATTCTGCCCCGCACGCCTCCAATACCCCTGCACCCAGAGGGCACCAGCGTTCTTCTGAAGGAGTCCTCTTTTCCCTCTGCATCCAACCTAGGGCTATGAGACTGGTAGCTACAGCTCAGCTTTGCGACAGGGCTTATTCTGCACTTGAACAAGCAGCACAAGTTTTACACTGTCTGTGGCACAAGCAGAACTTTTAAAGATCCAGTTTACTTCCCAGGTAAAGGATATGGCAAGCACGGTTATAGGCATGTGTGCATGCAGGGGGGAATCCAGAGCAAGAGAGGAGTTACTATGCAGAAGCAGAAGAGAAAAAGGTAAAAGGTGATTATAGTTGGCTATGCTACCTTTAACTTTATAATCCTTTGGTAACATGACCTTTTAAATTAAAAGACTAATTGGTCATTAATTACTTCCAATTCTTTTACTCTGGAGTTGTTTTATCTCATGAATGCTTACATTCAGCAGCCACAGCTATGAAATACTGTTTTTCATCCTTTTTTTCTATTAAGCAATACTGCCAGTCTTTCTCAACAAGAACTATTAAAGCAGATTTGCTAGACTAATAGCAGGCCACATCCAATATACCCTTTTCATTCCAAACTCAGTCTCTCTTTTTCCAAAAGTCTTCCTCCACCTCCTCCACAATGAAGATAAAGAAAAGCAATACTCTTGCAACAATTCATACTGAAGTGTCTTTTCCAAAACATAGCAGCACATTGTCCCCAGGAAGCAGTATTGATTTCTTTTATTGGCCAAACATTATTTAATATCAGTGGCTCCATAGCAATTTTCAACAGGAAGCAATAGTAGATTTATTCTCAAAAACACTGATTTAAATTTCTTCAACTTGAAAAACATTCTTGTCACTGAAAACACATTTGCTGGATTGCTTAAAACTGTGCAACTCAGGGGAAAAAAAAGGGCTCTAGTGTCCCTGAAGCTGTGTAGAAAATAATTTCCATTTCTATCTCACCTCCACAAGTTTCCAACCATCTTCTCCCTTGTGCTGACTTCCCTCTGGGAAGACCCTATATATCATTTTCAATTTTTCTCATATTCCTGTATAAAGACTTCTGTAATTTACCATAGCAAACTCAAGGCAGAAGGTTCTCAGAAACTCTAATCCTTCCAGTTTTGCAAATCTCATTCAATATATTGCAACACTACAGATTTTATCTCCTCTCATGTGTCTTGCATAACATTATTCCCTCTTGTAAACCCCAATAAACTCATTTATTTAGGATTTATTCCCCTATTCACCTCTATTAGTATTCAGCCCTGCAGGAATTTAACTATCCTGTTTCAAAAAAACATATTAAATTTTTATTTTTGTTTTCATTATTAATACTGCTTATGCTCTACAGCTCAATAATATTTAACAGCTACGTGTTTTTAACAGCAAAGGGAAAGGGAAAGTAACATACAAAGCATAATTCACTTTTCTAACATTTGGAGTGAACAACATGCATCAGCATAGGAATATTCTGCAAATTTGCAACCAAGGAATCATGTCTCTTGCTTTACTTACTCCCACTTAATTTATTTTAGCAGTTGAGCATTTTTAACAACAGAGGTAGAGACCGAACTATAAATAATTTCAAAAATGCCTTCATGAACTACTTCCAAATGGACTGATACCCATTGTTAAGCTAGTACTTAAGGGAGTATTAAAAGCAACAAAATAGAAGAAAGAATAAAAGAAGACAGCGATTAGTGCATAGTGCAATTAAAGATGAAGTAATTAAAATCAAGTACTTTTTCAAATGACAGGTCTCCAAAATACTTCCCCCCCCCATGGACCCGGAATATCTTTCCAGAAATATTAAGACTGAATTACAAATTTCAGAGAGGATGTGTGAGCATAGAAGTAAACCCAAACCAAATGTCAGCTCGCACATTTTAATGGAAGGCCTCCTCATGCTCCACTGCTTCCTTTTAAGTGATATTGTGATTCCTGTAGTTTCAAATCAGAGCAGCAAACTACTCTTAAGCATTAAAGAAACTTAAAACCCCCCAAACTTAAGTACATAAAAAAGGTAGGTAAAAACAAGACCACAGCAACACTGAAATTAACTTGAGCATTTGAAACAACCCTGGGAATTAGTTCTCTATCTGCAGTGGTTTCTTTAAAGCAATTTTTAAAAAAGTCCCAAAAGAATATTAAAAACTTTCAGTCATCAGAATGACTTTGATTAATTTAATCAGTATCATGAAAGCTGTTAAGATATTTAAACTATTTTAAGATACCAAAGCCCTAGGGTATCCAGGTTCATTTAAAGTGCATTAGTAATAAAGCAGTTTAATATCATTGCACACTATATTCGCAAATCCTGACATGAAACCCTGCACAACATATTGCAAGCAGACAAAAAGCCTATCCGTTTCCCCTTATAAAGCAATAATTCGGAGATATTGATAAAGACCAGAGACTATGGCAGCAGTTGCTGCATTTGTTTTTCATTAGTCTGTGTTCTCCATCTTTATTTGCAGGGCTTACATGGGAAAGAATAGCTTTTAAAGACCACCACCCCACTTCAAAGGTAAACAAAAATAAAATTAAAACACTACACCAGCTCCTTCTGAAAAAATAAGAAGTGTGCTAGCAGTTTTCAGTTTCAGTAAAACAGCAGTTTGGTGTAGATTCCAAGCTTTTAGAGCTGTAACACTCCAGAGATGCTAGAGTTCACTGATATGGTTAGCAAAATTGACACTTGTGTGCTGTAAATCACGTCTCATTCATGAAAGCCCATATGGATCACAAATATTCTTACACTGTTTCTGAAATCTTCATAAAATAACTCTTGATAAAAATTAAATTCCATGGGAAATGGCAAATCTTACCCAGTAACACTAAAAATAACAGCAATGATTATTTGCTGATGTGATACAAGAAATTCCTACAGTAGCATCTGTTTTTCCTTCACATAAAGTATGAGAACTTAAAAAAATTAAGTTCCTTAGGTGGAAAAATAAATTATTTGTCACTTACCAGAGACATTATAGGTCATTTTAAGCTACTGAAGACAAAGAGAGGTATTGCTACAGCTTCTTGGAGCTTCTTCCAGTATAAGGTTACGGAGAAGGATGGGAAGCAAGTGAGGAAAGCCAATACTCTAAAAGCACTTCCCAGACCCAGCAGAAGAATCAGCTCTATCCACTCTGGCACCAAGCAAAAATGGCTCTGAACAATGTACAGAATTTAGAGATTGTCATATCTCTAGTAAATACCATTTCAACTTCCTCTAACCTACATTTAACCTGCTAGATTCTAATATCAACCAACAACACCTGGACAGATAAAACAAGATTTTGAGTCTCAGATTTGTATCTCCCAGTAAAGTCACTGAAATCTATTGTCCTTCTCAGCAAATACAATGAATTCTTCAAACTATTAGGAATTGTGCACTTCAAGAACATACATTAGTCCAAATTTCTAGTGAATTTAAAAATTATTTTTCTTGAAATACACAAAGCCCCTACTTTTTCATATTCAATTTGCTGCATACTCAAAATTATTACCTCTTCAGTGACCACTGCAGCAATAGAGCTCCCAGTACAGAGTCATGATACCAGGCATTTTGTATCTTCTACAGACACTATCAGGCCTGAGCCCCCCTTAAGCATCCTGCTACTTCTGCATGGCTCCACAGAGGACAAGGTGCAGTCCATAGCCAGTGGCTAGCTGGAAACACCCTTCCTTCGCTGTGAGGACTCCACCAGACAAATGAGGCCAAATTGCCTTTTCTTTAATGAAATCAAGTATAAAGGGACCATCTGTGCACTTCAGCTCCTTGAGGAAACAAGATGTATGTGGCCCCATGGATGGATGCACATGATCACAACTCAAACAGCTAAACTAAGTTGGCAAGATAAATACCTTATTCATGAAAATCTTAAAATATGAGTCCTTTCTAGGCTGTGCTTGGCCACATATCAGCAGTCCACGGAAGCAGAAGCTCAGACATGAGCTCACCAATCATGGAACCCACGTAGAAGTGACCTTATGGAAACTCCAGGTGGAGCTCACACCTCCCCCAGGGAGTTCAGCCACAAGACAGACACCAGAGGTCAAGGTGCCATGAGCTCCACTGATGCTAAACCTCCAATTGACATTGCACATAACCCAAACTCACCAGTCAGAGCTCCTCCAAGGCTTCCTCTTCTGAGCTGTCTCCCATCTTCACTCAACTGCCTCTTAAATTTAGGAGACTTTCCAAGACCAGAAGATACTTCAGGACTGCTGGATTTTCGGAAAGGCATAGGTGGGGGGGACAATACGTGATCAAGCTGCAAAGAAACATAGAAAAAAATACATAATTATACTGTTGAAATGCTTACATTCATTGAAAGAAAAATCTAAGTTACAGATTACAGATTACAACAGCATTTGGCAAAAAAAAATAGTGTTCACAAAGACCTTAAGGTAACTAATTTGCTAATTGAAATGAAAATTTGCTAATTGAAATGAAAAATTTAGCAAGTATGAGATTTGTGCTGGCTGTGTAAGAAAGTCATTGTCCTCTTGCACAGCTCACACCACCTCCAGCCACATGCTAACCCAAGGAGCACTTTCTGCAGGTACAAGGTACAAATGATTATACTTCAGCTTACTCAACCTTCCATAAAGTAATCTCTTTGCAGTTGTGAAGCATTCAACCTTGAGACCTATGTCATCTGTTCATCAAATGTTTTTCTTTGGAAATTTCTCCCCAGTCCCATCCGAGCAGTCACTAGATGGCACTGCACTATCAACAAAAGGCAAACCAGTGCCCAGTCCAGGGAAATACTAATGAACAGATTTATCAATGCCAGTAGAGAAAAAAAAAATATCCTGTTTATAAAGCATTCATTTACACTGACTTTGAAATAAGTGGAAATACACATCCTCATTCTTCACATTGTGTTCCTGTCATCATTCTATCTGCCTGGTTTTGAAAATACATTTCATGTCTCAAAATTTCATTAAATTCACAAAAACATGAAAAGCATGGAGCACACATAGGGAAAGAACAAAAAAGCAGGGACACAAGTACGCAAAGCAGAAAAAGGTTTACAACCATCCTTCAGCCTAAACTGCTGCAGTTGCATGGGATCCCTATTTTGCAAATCATTCAAATGTTCTTCTATAACATTTAAACCCTGATTCTTACTAAAAATTTTTAGGAAGCAAAGCACATCAAAGTCTTTTAGATTTTTACAATTCATGTACCAAGACTTATTGGCCAGAAAATCTACAGCCCACCTGCATTCCCAACTGCTTCATCCTCTGTTCGCTGAAAGGAAGGAATCAAGATCACCAGAAACACTGATGAAGATGCACAGCAAAGCCCATTTTTGCTTCCAGTTAATCCCAAAGCAGTGTACTGTATTTCCTACAAGGCATTTTGAATCCCAAGTTCATAGTTTCCTATGCATTTACTATTTCAGGTTAGTAAGTGTTTTGGTCAGTTAGGGGTTTTTTTCAGGGGTTTCATGAAATCTGTTGATTACTGGAAGTGTTTGCACTTCTGAATCTGCATCTTCAGCACAGTAAGACTCATTTATGTTCAAAACCGACACTGAAGTAACTCATTCACTCAGAGCATATGCCTTTAGCAATTTCCTAAACTGGATGGTTTGGGGATCAGAAGAAATATTTAATTAACCATTGTTACTATTTCTCTTCCACAAACACAGGCATATCAAATATGTAAATACAAATATTTGTATTTACAACCTCTGAGATACCTCAAAAGGTGAATTTACAAACTACTTGCAAATAAGTCCTTTAAAAAGGAAGTGACTGAAAACAGCTGACTTAAAAAAAAAAAAAACACAAACAAACAAAAAAAACCACCCACATTATTTTGACAGTCTTTCACATAAGTCTGAAAGCAAATACTCAAAATTGCTCACAGATTGGTGGATGGCAGAGGTTGCTCAGTGCTGGACTCTAAATCATTTCAAGCATCTGATGATGACATGATCCCATGAAGGCTTTAGGTGAGTTACTGGCAAAAAAATCATGTTCTTTTTCAAACCAGGTTCACACTTCAAAGTAACAAACCACATATTAAATGCCTTTTTTCCTGGCTTAAGGTTCGCGAAGATTTTAAACAACAAAAAGAAGAGAAAAAAAAAATCAGCAAATGCACTAAGCTCCCTACCCATTAGCACTTAAGTCAACACAACAGAATTCAGCACCTTCCACCCTCTCATCTTCTCCCTTATAACCAGGTATTCAACCTCTATGATTGTTCCAGTCAGTCCCACAACAAATGGACTTATGCATTTATTTTGTCAAACAAATTAGACATGTAGTTTAATTACAATATTCATTATTTCCAGTTAAGCTGTGCTCCAAATTTTCACAACTTTCAGGGTTTCTGAAGAAGCTTTAAAATGGTGCTAATGTTACAGAGCAGCATAATACAATCCAGATCTTCAACTCATAATTAAGACATTTTCCCATCTTCAGAAATGTGTGATGTTTGAAAGCTAAGACAGTTTAAATATTATCCCCGTTACCTCTTGCAATGCCCTGACAATATTCTCTCACTAAGGTACCTCCTCAATGCTAATGACTCTACCTCAACTAAAATTTCTGTTTGGCATGATTCCAGAACCACTTTGGGCACACAAGTTCTCAAGAAGACAAACTTCTTTAAGGGCTTGCATGGAAGTGGAGAACCCCATGCAGATGTCCACTGGGACAAAAGCTATCAGCCAGGAGGAAGTAATTTCAACCCCATGTCAAAGGACCATGCCTGAGAAACTACATAAGGAACAGGACTGAGGAGGAAAGAACAACAAAAGATGGGAGACATCCTTCCTACCAATGCTCTTCAACAAGATGTCCTCAGTTTGAAAGCTGCTATGCAATCATCAGACATAAGAAATACGGCAATGAAATGCAATTTCTGAAGTTTTCTATTTTTAAACACACCAGGGTGAAATTCAGACTCTGTTGAAGGTGAACATGATTTTATTAAATGGAGACAACAATACCAAAGTAAGAAATCTTGCATATGACAAATTAAGGACTAAAATATTACAGCTATATATTAGCTTTCACTAAGGGTTTCTCAAGGGCAGAAGTTCATTTTAATAAAGGAACAGTCAAATTCAATACAGTAGATGACATTTACCCAGATCTGTCAGCTCATTTCCAGCTGGACATAGAGAACCCCATCTCATCACCTGAAGCAACTATACTAAAAGACATTTATAAGGTCTAACATTACAAAGAAACAATATGGAAATACATAATTCAGCATTTTCATATTGATGGCCAACTCCTGCTTTACAGAAACAATTACACATGTATCAACCAAGTATTTCTGGAAGCTACCCCAAGGCTTGCTTACTTTTGCTTCTGAAGGGCAAAAAAAACCCCTATGGGCAGGTACAATGTGCTGATGCAAGGTACAAAGTTGATGCAAGTCTGTACATTGTAGCTGATACTGAAGCAAAATGAAAAGAGTAGACAAAGATACATACCTTTTAGTAGCCTTGATATTACAGCTCTGGATATCTGGCAAATATGAGGGAAATAGATTGCAAAAAGTAGCCAGACTTGCAAGCTCCCTCTGAATAACTTCTTGTGAATAACTCTCAAATAGACAGCTATATGTTCCAGTACTTCAGAGGTTTTCTAGCCCCCATTCAGACCTCACTTCAAGCAAAAGCCTTTGCAGGTAAGGAGGCTTTCTGCCCTCAACAGAATGGCCTTCCCCTCCTGCCTGGCACAGCATTCAAGTACAAGTAAGGAAACCAAATGAGAACGTTAGATCCTTGGAACC
Organism: Pyrocephalus nanus; assembly: GCA_038380795.1. NCBI lineage: Eukaryota > Metazoa > Chordata > Aves > Passeriformes > Tyrannidae > Pyrocephalus > Pyrocephalus nanus. The sequence continues at coordinate 23,424,128 of CM076263.1, forward strand.
CAAACCTGATTCTGAAGAAGCATTACCTGTTACATATTCAAATTCCACAAAATTGTTAATTCAGTCAAAGAGACACTACAATTGTTCAGTAAGAAGATTATATCAAATTTAAATAAATCAGTAATAGCAAGACCTTGTTAATTCTTATTTGAAAAATATCCTTGAAACCTAACACTATGAAAGTTCAGGTTGTGTGTCTTATCAGGTACAGATTGGACACCGCTGTCCACAACATAACATCAAAGCAAGTATCTTGAGGATTGAGGTGAGTTGAAAGTCTACCAGAGAGATTTTAAATAATTCTACTTAAGCAGCTTCTACACAGCACTCAGTTTTGCCCAGCCATAGTCATCACTTTTTTATCTTATGCTTACAGTTACATGGACGTGTGCTGATGCTGAGTGGCACACAAATGCAACAGGACAACCAGGGTTTGGGTTGTTGCACTTTTCTATCAGTGAAATTTGCTTGACAGCAAGTTGCAAGAAATACAATAGCTGTATCTCTGCAGGCAGTTTCCAAAAGACAGACACACATGTTACACATTCAGGTTCTCACAAATCACATGCTCTGCCCACTGTCTTATAACTGTACGCAGGCTACAAGCACACACTTCTCTCAACACTCCTTTAAAAGAAATGTTTGTGATCTAAGGAGCAGTGGGGTAACAGAGGGAGGTTTTTTTCAGCTAAAAAATAAAAACAATGAAAAATAAACTATGAAAACAACTGTATTTGGCTGACCTGTATCTAAAGTACAAGTGCGTTAAGTTAGCCATGCAGTCCATACAGGCTGCTTAGAGAGATATTTTTAATCAGTACACATGTCATCACAATCTTTGCTGTTAATAATAAATAATAAATGCAGGGGTAGTTGACTTATTTGAAAACCTCCCTCCCCCAACATTAAATACTGAATAATGCTTTCTCAATAAAGGCACTTTGAAAGACAAAAATACATGGCAAATTCCAAGCTACCAGCATACTGTTCTACAACATTCATTTCTTCCAATCCATTTTTCCACACATTTAATAAAAAAATCTGCCTACTTTTGTCATAGGTATAATGAATTTCTACAGAAGCACTGTAAAATTTAGGAGACAACATGTTTCACAAAACCCTATTTGTTCCCCTCTCTCCCTCCCAAGAACCTTACAAAAAGGGACAGAATTAGTAGAGGAGAATGGTTCAAAACCAACATGGAACAGAATCATCCAAATATCCTTACCATAGAGTTCTATATGTAGATTTAGAGATCCTATAGAGTCATGGATGGAATTTGAGTGACAGTCTCCTCCAGCTATACAGGAATCAATTTGTCCTCAAATAATTTTTTACCCTATTTTGAAGCTATTTATTTTCTGTATCAATAGAATCAGCTACATTCCTCTAAAGAAAATTATTCTCACACTGTAATAGCCAAGGACTTTTAACAGCTCACCTACTCAGAAAGGATTATATTAGTATTTTTTGAAAACCCCTAGTAGCATTGAATCCAGCTGCTTACCATCATGTATTTATTCTTCAGCTAGAATGAATTCTCTGCTTGATAATTATATCATCAAATACATCAAGTACGTCAGCCTACATGTCCTTATGAAGATTAAGGACATGACAACTGATTCAAAATAAGACCTCGCATCAGAGTTTAGGAGTACAATTTGATCTGAGTACATAACGAGGTGTGAGGCAGTCAGAAAGAAAATGAATTTCAAGAGAAAAAATTCAGGGTACAGGAAGGTGAATGAAGCTAAGAGAACACAATCACACTGACAACACCAGGATAACGAAAATAAGTTGTTCCCAGTTGCTGAGATGTGTTGCAACCTGGGAGTGTTTTTTTCCAATAAAAATTGTATTGAAATGAGAACTGAACTCATCTGATCAGCTCCACTTTTTCTTAAAACATCCACTGTAGTTTTACTGTCCAAAATACTTCCTCTCCAACCTCCCCTAATCATTCCACAGGCAGTATTTCTACTTTCAACAGAAACTGGGAAATACTAGTCAAGTATTCAGTCTTATCAATATGAACAAAGATGTTCAATTAAGCAATTCTACTTCTTCATCCTGAATGCTGCATAATTTCACTCTACCTAAGGTCATGTTATATATGCATATTAAATCCTAAAGTTTCCATAAAAAGGCTGTGAACTGTCACCCATTTTAAGCCTCCCCCAGTCAGGCACTAATCCAGAGGAGAGATGTATTACCTGAAATTGCATATAGTTGCACCAAAAGCAGGAAATATCTATTATACTTTTACTAATTAGGTGGGGTTTTTTCATTAACAACTGGAATTCCAAAAATAAAATTCCATTAATAAGTATGTTGTCAAAAAATATCACAGATGTTTAAAAAAGTGAGAAGGAAAGCATCACACTCCAGTCCTATGCAGATAAAGGCATAGAAGCCTCCCTGATGGTGAAGAGATATTCAGGTGTTCAATAAAAACTCTGACCTTTGTAAAGCTAAATCTTTCATAGAAGCGGGGCTTCACAAGCCTAAAAATTCCTCCTGTCTTTTGCATCTTCAAATGTAACCTTTGCCAGGAGCAACCATGTCAAGACCCACTACTAGTTAAATGTGGGAGACAATGTGGAATACATGCAATGGAAACATCAGTCGTAGAGGAGAAACAGTTGCAGCACAAGAGAACTCCTGGAGTCAACTCAGAGAAACCTCATGTTGCGAAATCATTGTTCCGCGTTACCTCATATTATGTAACCTCTCCCCCCCACCATCCCATGCTGCTTGCCTGGGAATGCAGCTCCTGTTCTGCCCCCAGCGCGAGGTCACGCCCCTATCCTAACCCCATTGGTTGTTTCCCCTGCCTTTCCTCGGTTCCTGGGTTCTTACTGGGTATTGCCCTCTCGGTCTCTCCCATTCACTAGCCGAGTAGCCAAGCCCCTCCCTTCCTCCCGGGATCCTTATAAGCCGCAGGAAACTTGAATAAACTCTCTTTGCCTGCCTGCCTGCTGCGCCCTACACCTGGGTTCTCGGCACTCCAGCTCCATTCCGGTGAGGTGGGAGCAGAGAGCATTTCCCCTTCAATCCTGTCAAATGGTGCCCCGTGTGAGGAGCTCCGCCTGCATTTCTACCGTGGAGAAATTCTTTCGGAAGTCTCTGGGCTCAAGCGACAAAGTGGAATTTTGGCTTCGCGCTCGGACGGATTCTACAACTCAGCTTTGGATTTCGACCTGCCTAGAATTTGAGGTAGGCCAGCAGTTGTATAGTTCCCTCAACCCTGTAACCTCGCTTTTAAATCATGGGTTTACTATCCTCCAAAAGACAGCAGGATACCTATAAGCGTTTAAAAAACTTTATTTACCTTCATGGACATCCATTAGATAAACAGTCATTAAAAGCTCTAATTAAGTGGATTTCAAAGAATAATCACACTGTTCCCTGCACACTCGCCTATGAACAATGGGACAAATTGGGACTTAAATTGTGGACAGCTACAATGGCGCATGACACTCTCGCATCCCAAGCCTCTATCGCCTGGCGTTCGATTTTAACTTTGTTGGAAAGAAATGAAAATATGAATTCTGGGGTGGGAGAGGGGGAGGTAGAACAGGGTTGCGGTCGATGCGCGCGTATGGCGTCGGGAACAGCTGTAGGGGGGAAAACTCTACCCTTTGCGCCCCTATCTAGGCCAGGGCATGCCGTGGCACGTTCGCCCCCCCAGCTCCACAATGGCCCCAGCCGCATGGCCACCCCGCCCCCTCCCCCTTCCCCACACACGAGCAGCAGCCCGCACCAGCCCATGCCTCAGGGCTGGGTGGCTCCCCCTGACCCCACAAGGGTGACCTCAGCTTTCCTAGCTGCATTTCGGACTGCTGGCAATTACCCTGCCATGCAGCCGGGTGGCACTATCCCGCCCTCGATGCCATCGAGTTTTTCCGGTCCTTGGGGGGACAAACCACCGCCTCAAGCCCCGCCCATATCCGGTCTTCCGGAAGTGAGGGCCTCTCAAACTGGCCATGCCCACGTACCCAGTCTACCCGAGCCATGTGCTCTAGCCACTCAAGGTTGCTATCCCTTACATCAGGAAGCAGCCGCAAATGATTGTTATTTCAATGAGGCATACCCTGTTTACCGCCGCAATAACCGTCCTCCCCACTGGAGCCCATTGCCCCTGCCACTTCTTAAAGACACTAAAAAGGCAATAAGCGATTACGGCCTCAGTTCACCATATACTTTAGAAATTCTGAGGTCATTATTTGCAGGTTACAACCTGACTCCTAATGATATAAGAACGTTATCAGATGCTTTTTTTACTAAACTGCAAAACACTCTTTTCCTACAAGAGTGGAAAGCATTAATACGCAAACATGCAGAACAAATATTCCCCACCACTGGTACCCCAATTGATAACACTATTGACAGAATGTTTGGCACTGGGCCATTTTCATCTAATGATGCCCAAGCCACAATTCCTCTAAATGATTTGCAAAAATCTAAGTCCCTAGCTTTTGAGGCAATTCGCAGTATTGCTGAAGCCTCTGAAGTCACTGAATCCTATACACAGATCCGTCAAAAACCGACGGAGCCTTTTCTGGACTTTGCTGAGAGATTAAAGGATGCTCTCACAAAACAATTTAAAATTCCAGAGGCTCAAGATTCTCTGTTTCAAAAATCGGCCATAGAACAAGCAAATGAGGACTGTCAACGTATTTTAAGGACATTAAAAGATCCTACCCCTATGGATATGGTTAAAGCTTGCCGAGACGTTATACCCACCTCCCCCGATAATCCCCCACCAGCCGAAGCAATGGCTGCACAACACCACCGAACTGTTCCCACTTGTCACCACTGCAAAAGGTCGGGTCACTTTAAATGGGATTGCCCTCATCTGATTAGAGCCCCTACAGTGCCACCCAGCTTGTGTCCCCGATGCAGAAAGGGATTACACTGGGCAGCTAATTGTAGGTCGCACTATGACAAAGAGGGGAAGCCACTCTCACCAAGACTCCCACAAAAGCTGACCCCGGTTTCCGGGAAACGAGGAACTGAGTGCTTAGGGGAGCGCTATGATATAAATTGCCCCTCACCCCAGCCAAAACCACCGGCTCCCCCCACTCCGGCACACTCCCACTTGGCAAGTGTCTCTAGGGTGGAACTAGCATCTCCGCACCCAATCACCATACACAGTGATGATTACCAACAAATTCTTGTAAAACCAACTTGTAATTCACCAGTACCTCCTGGACAATACATCCTAACTGGAAGTACTACCTCAACTGAAACAGGTATAACGGTATTACCCCAATCAGTAACAACGGACAACCCCAAGGTAATAGAGGTGACTGTGAAAGCTTTGTTTCCACCTGTGGAGCTTGACACAGACACACCTATTGCCAGTCTAACCCCCATCGAGACGGGACAACAACTTAGACTCTATGCCTATGGTTCAGTGGACACAATCTATTTTGCTTAATTGGCCAATATTAACCTGTTCTGTGTTTCTTCCCAACTCTAACCAGTGTGTTCAAGTTAAAGGTCTTATAGACACAGGAGCAGATGTCACCATCTTCACAGAAAAAGACTGGCCAAAGGACTGGAGGACCACCAAGCCCTATATTGACATCAGAGGGGTAGGAGGAGCTCAAACACCACTCCAAAGTGCTTTCACTTTACTAATTGAAGGGCCAGAAGGTAAAACTGCTTCAGCAAGGCCCTATGTCCTTAATGTTCCAATGACCCTTTGGGGGAGGGATATAATAGGACAATGGAACATCCATCTCACTACTTCAAATTTAGTCTTGAGGCCACTGGAGAGCCGCAGTCCCCTGCCCTTACATGGCTCTCAGATGAGCCCATCTGGGTATCCCAGTGGCCTCTAAAAGGGGAAAAACTGCGGCAAATCAAACTGTTAGTAAATGAACAACTTGAAAAAGGACATATCCTGCCAACAGATAGTCCCTGGAACTTCCCCATTTTCACAATACAAAAGTCCAATGGAAAATGGAGACTTTTACAGGACTTAAGAAGACTAAATGAAATAATAGAGCCTATGGGGGCTCTCCAACCAGGACTTCCTTCACCAACTATGCTGCCTTCTAATTGGCCTATTGTTATTATTGATATCAAGGACTGTTCTTTTAACATCAGGTTAAACCCTAAAGACTCTCGCAGATTTGCATTTACAGTGCCTTCAACTAATGCAGAAGAACCCTCTCATCGCTACTGCTGGGCGGTCTTACCCCAAGGGCCCATTGCAGCAGGAAATCGGATGGCAGACCAAATTGCTAATGCAGAACACCTGATTCAGGCAGCAGTTATACCAGACAATTTTGAAAAAGCAAAATTGTCTCACAGTTTTTTTTCACCAAAATGCAAACTCCCATAAAAAAATTGTTGTTGTTTTTAGGATTGTTTGTGTTATTAATCCTTCTGTGTGTTCTCCCCTGTATAGTCAAATGTCTTCAAGGTTTGGTGATGCACAATGTTTCTCAAGTCTATGTTTCTTTACTAAATAAAAACGGAGGAATTGTGGGAGACAATGTGGAATACATGCAATGGAAACATCAGTCGTAGAGGAGAAACAGTTGCAGCACAAGAGAACTCCCGGAGTCAACTCAGAGAAACCTCATGTTGCAAAATCATTGTTCCGCGTTACCTCATATTATGTAACCTCTCCCCCCCACCATCCCATGCTGCTTGCCTGGGAATGCAGCTCCTGTTCTGCCCCCAGCGCGAGGTCACGCCCCTATCCTAACCCCATTGGTTGTTTCCCCTGCCTTTCCTCGGTTCCTGGGTTCTTACTGGGTATTGCCCTCTCGGTCTCTCCCATTCACTAGCCGAGTAGCCAAGCCCCTCCCTTCCTCCCGGGATCCTTATAAGCCGCGGGAAACTTGAATAAACTCTCTTTGCCTGCCTGCATGCCTGCGTGCCGTGTGTTTCCTGCTGCGCCCTACACCTGGGTTCTCGGCACTCCAGCTCCATCCCGGTGAGGTGGGAGCAGAGAGCATTTCCCCTTCAATCCTGTCAGTTAAACAGTGATTAACCCTATTTGTTCCTAGTTGTCAGCTTTGATAAAAATCAATTTGTTTCTCCTTTATTTACACTCAGTTCCTCTCAGCACCCTGCCTCTGTATCTGGCTCCTTTGCAGGCATTTTAAGCACTGATGATGAAACATAATAGCTCAACAAAGCATTTTTTTTTTCCAGGCAAGGTATACAAACTTACTTCAACTGGGCACGGGCCAGAGGTATGTTCTTATCAATTAAATACTCTCCCTAAGTCAAATTACATTTGGCACAGATACATGAGTTTTGATTAGCTCCACTGACACAGAGAGCAACATTGTATAAAATCTTATTAATAGATGAGATTATACCTTCCAAAAGCATCTCAGAATTTGTTTAAAAAGACATTTAGTCAATTAAGAGCATGGTGCACTTTAGTTACTCCAGATGCTTGATGAGCACTCGATAGAACCAAACTAGACTTGAAGAGGAGATGCTACAGTGGGGTAGCACAGATAGCCCAGAGGTCTGTCTTACAGCACTATCAGAAGCAGAGGTGCAAGCAGATTTCCACAGACGCCTTGCAATAACTAACGTCTACAGCAGCCAACTGCTTTTGGTCACAACATCGTTAGCTTTTGAAGGATCCTGCTTACATCCTGTGGGTGTAATCTGAGCAATCTAGGAGTCTCCACAAACCTGTACCCAATGCAATAGCTGGACAAGACTGCTAGCAGTTCCAGTTAAGTCACCCGATGGTTGAAATATTCTGCATTCCCTTTGCCCACAAGCAGTATTAACCCACCTCAGTTTTGAGTAGCATTTAGAGAACTATGCAATTATTCTGAATACACATAGCTCTCAGAGCAGCCTCTGCTTTGCAGAAGAGATAATCACAAATAACTTAATTCACACAGAAGTAAAAGGAAAATTATCCCAAAACTAGCACCACTTCCAAGAAGCTATGGATACTGAAGGCACAAAGTGGATACAGAGCAAGACTCACCAGGCGACATGGATTTCAATGGACAAGGAAAGATACCATTTTTTGTTCTCTTTTATATCACAATTCCTCAAAAGCAATCAGAAACTTTCCCCGCCACCACCTCCCACCACAGGTCAAGCAGGAAGATGACTATTCATCCCATATTTCTTAAATTCAAGATTGCCTTTCTGTGGGAAAGATCTTACTCAGCTTGGGCTGACAGATCTAGTTCTCCAGCTTAGTGGCATCTGTCATTCTGATTCTAGACTTCCATCCTTGGACTCTCTGACTTGCCTCCACAACCTCCAGTTTCCTTGTCAGGACAGGGACATACTTCAGGTCTTCAGCTACTGTACGGACAGGAAGTAAGGTTTCACGCTCTGTATTGAAGGAAAAGGCTGAGGCAGAAAATGTATTGTTAACAGGTAGATTTGCTAATCATTCATACAGCAACACTCAATTTAAACATGAATATAACCTGCAACTAGCACTGCAAACATGTCCTTACCAAGGTAAAGAGAAAAAAACCCTAGTAAAGCTCAGTGATTCACAAAGCATCACTTCTAATCATATTATTTGTTGATTTTATATCCTACTTATATAAACACAATCCTTATAACTAAACTCACTGTTCACAATTGTCTAGTTTATTATGCTGAACATGTGTTATCATCGAAATAAAAAGAATCAGCAAACAACACCCATGATGCTTCTCTATAGCGTGTTCTTGCCTATCATATTGTAGGTAGTAGAGAAATATTTTAAGAACTCTCCTAAGGATCAACAGAGGCATAACCACATTCTTTTGCTACCCACTTCACACTCATGTTAAAAATACAAATCTGCCTTTAAAATAGTTGCATTTTTCTTCAAAACAAATCCGATGTCTGGTCAATTAAAAACAAATAAATACAAGTCAGATGAATATGAAGAATCTGCTACAGCTTTGTTAAAACAAACAAACAAACAAAAAACTTCTTGCACCCAATGCTTTTTCAGAAACATATAGAAACATATTTACACATGATTGCACAGAAAATGAAGCACAGCCTTCACAATATTCTACAAGGCCAAGAAGTGGCCTATAAATATGCACGCAGCCTCCTGTCTTAGCCAATTATTACTTTACCCTGGTTAAGATGGAACAGTTTTGTCACGCTATGACAGAGTCCTTCAGTTCTTGAAGGCCTCCTGTGTGCTGCCCCTGTACACACAGATTGAGAGATAGATTGATCTTTCTCCAGGAAACAAAGGAATCAACACTATTGAAGACACTGCCTCAACACTTCAGCCTGCCCTCAGTCTCCTCGGATTTACTCACTTGGTTTAAATAAACATTGAAAGATTAAAAATTGCAGGTTCTGCAGACCTCATGTAAGACCAAAAACCAGAATAAATACACTTCTACCCATGGTTAAAGGTGACCACACAGAGCACTCTTTTTTTACTCTGAGTCATACAGATATCTTCTCAGGAATGTACACGATATGCTAAGGTCTTTACTTCTGAAACAAATAGATCATTTCCAAACTAGGGGAAACTGCAAGCACTCACAAAAACCAAGAGAAGTCAAAGCATCACAACAGGCTGCTAACCGGAGCAAAGCTGCAGCAGCTCAACAGGTCAGCCCTACTAGGAATGACACAGAGGGACCAGACTCAGCATAGCAGTTTCTGTGAGGAAGTCTGTTTGATAAGTTAATCCAAAAAAGCATGAAAACAGAGAGCAGCTCTGCTGCAAGTGTATCATCCAGAAAAAAAAAAAATCCCCCTTTCTGTGGTAAGCTCCTCTGAGCACTGCCCAGGCATCAGGAAGCACACTCATGTTTTACCTTTACTTCCAGTTTTAAAAGAGATCTGACAAAGGAAGACAAAAAAAGAAAACCCACCCTTTTCTGCCCAGATGTGCAGTGGTGCATGCCACTGCTATGCAGAAGGAAGGATACTCCCTTCCTGTCCCTGTCCTGCTGGCCATCTTGGCAGGAAAAAATATTTCACAGTGCTGAAATTCGATGTGACTACTGCCACATCTGTTGCAAGAGACCCAGTGAGTAGCTGGAAGCCAGCAAGAGAAAGCCAACAAAAATCAGCTTAAGCTTCAGTTTGAGAGGAAGTCAGGAACACAACACAACCACAAACCTGGTGGGCAGCTCCTAGGTTCTGGGAAACCCCTTTGCTGGGGCAAAGGGACAACAGCTGGAAACCAGCAGCAGCAGAAGAGTCACACAAACAGAACATTTCAGACATGATGCAACATTGCAGGTTTAAGGTGTAGGCATAGACACAAGAGCTTCAGCGCTCCTATTCTTCCAGCAGGTCCACAGAGCAGCAGTGGCTGACCTCTGCTGCATCCCCACAAAGAAATTACTTGGCAGGGCATGAGTGAGTTGCAAAAGTCCCAACACAAAGCATACACTTCAAAGGGTTATTTTGTTTTCCCTGGTTTATCTACTCTAAGAAGCCAAAGAGAACAAAGACAATCAAGTTTTCAGCTGAAACACTAGAAACCAAATGTCAACAAGTTAAAATAAAAGTTATCAACATTGTGCATCACTGAAAAAAATTACATGATAAAGTACTATTTTCTTACCTTCCCTTGGATAAAACCACCTGTTTGGCAGCTTTTGTTCTTCGATTTTTTAAGGCTGTATTCATTTTCTTACTATTGTATGCAGAGCTATTTGGAGCATTAGCAATGCTATGCACTATATTCTGCTGTAGATAAAAATATTAAAGTAGCCACGCTATTTCCTTAATTTCTCAATGACGGCAGAAATTAGCTACACAGCAAAGTGAAAAGAACTTTGATATTTCTAGACACCACAGGCAGAATTTCCATCCTTAATTATTTTAATGATCCATTTTGCAGCTCCAGAAATCCACGACAAATGCATGGAAATATGTATTTATGCTCCATGACTGTGAAGGCATCCACATGCACACCATTTTTTAATGCTGTTGCTCATATAGAGATTTTTAAGAAAGATTTATCCTGGCTCTTTAACTAGGACAAAAATTTAGTAAAACTGACCTTCAGAGTCACTTTCAATTTCAAAAAAAAAAGAAAAAATTAAATACAGAAGAAACCTATTCATCTTCATCAGCTGTTGACACCATCATCATTCATTTTGTGTTAGAAAATAATTCAGAAGAGAATATATATACTCTGGAAAGAGGGTTGGTTAGTGTGGGGGGTTTTGTTTGTTTGTTTTGTTTTTGTTGTTTTTTTTGTTATACCATGAATATTAATTATGTGAAAGTAGTTAAGTTCTTAATAAAATCTATTTCCATTCACATTTACCAATGAGCTCCTAGACTACCTATAAAGGTTTCATTTATTCTATCACACTGGAAGCCTCAGAAAACTAATTGTTTATTCAAGTCTATCTATTCCATCCATGCTCAATTAGGTCTCAGTTTTCCCTCAGTTATAGCCAAATTAAAAATAAAAATGCAAGCTGAAACATTCCTTGTTCCATTGACCAGCTCCACATAACAAACCCACTCTGGACAACCATTGTTCCAAGTGCAGCGAGAGCTTCTTGCCCAAAGTGCAGCATTTGCAGGATCTACTTAGCAACCTAAAGAATTCCTACTCATTAACTTAGTCCTCTGAGTAATGGAAAAGAACTTTGAAATGCAGCTTTCTAGTAAGAACTACCAAGCAATAATAAGTGTAACCAGGCAATCCAGCCACAGAAATTCCTAAGTACCTCAAAATCTTTAAACACAATAAGTAGAAGAATTATTCTCAATTCATTACTCCTTATTTAGACCATTAAAATATTAAATCATACATTTTGCCACGTAAAGCTTCAAATTCAGCATCACTTTCGTTAGGAATAACATATCAAAGGAAACCACAGCACATTTATGCAAGGCAGGTACAAAACAAAAGAGAGAAACCCATGATGAAATGAGCTTGGAATAAAAGGTTCTCAGCATGTAATGGAGCTGAAGTTTATCCATAAATCAATGCAAGATGAAAGCAAGATTATTTATGTGAAGGGGTGCATTGCTAATTTACAGTCTGATTGATCAATGTACCAGTGATGTGCATTAGTTATAATTACCAGTAGGTGTATCTCCTCGTATTTTTTAATTAACCTTAACAAGCAGCAGAGACAGATCCAGAAAATGCAGGTTTTCCCTGAGTCTGCTTTTAACATGATCCTAAATTTTTAAATAATGCAGCCTCACCACAAGAGACCTTGCAGACAATGGCTTTTTGATCTCTTTCTTCCTGTTCTGTGCTGAGAAAGACAGCATGCAGTTATTGAACAATAGCTACCATGAAATACCCTTTTCCTGAACTGGTTTGAAAGTGAACTAGAATAACACATTTATCTGATAGCTTCATAGTTTTGCCCTAGACACAGCATTCTAACACAGAATTCAGAGATTGGGATGCTTCTCCTTCAGCCTCACCAACAAAATTAGCAAAAAAAAATATCAGAAGGGTAAGCATAGCAGGAGAAAGGTGGAGGTACAATCTAATTTGCATTTGGCAGAGATCTGTAGTTAAGCACAATAATCAAGAACCATGTTTGTAATTTTAAGTGTCTCCACTGCATTTCACATCACCTCTAAGCTGTCATTTGTCAGTCTCAGACAATTTGCACAGGTCTATCATTACCAGAAGGGATTATTAACGCTATCTGGCCTGGGGAAGACTTTTATTCTTTTTAGCTACTTTAGAGTAGCACTACAATTAGGAAAAACCATGAAGACCACATGAGAACTTAACCAGAAATGTAACACAGGACAATTTTAAATACTCCAGGTCTCTATTCAATTCTTTGTGTAATCTAAGCAAGTAACTGTCTATATATTCTAAATAGCCCCACTGTAAAACCTACACTCATTAAGTAGATTGATCCTCACTCATCCTGGTCTTTTTTATCCAGACTTTTCCAATTGAATAAGCAGCTACTTAATACAATGGCATTGATGGCTAAGAGAAACAAAAAAATCCATGTAGATTAAAAAAATTCCTATATTAAGTCCCATTAGGCGAGCAAATTATAGCAGAATGTATCACACACTGCATCTGCAAGAACAGACATTAGTATGTATGTGCCAGGGATCACAAAACAGGAATGTAAAAAGCATCAAAATCTAAAAAATAACTGCATTTTTTACAGGTTAGAGTTCATATGGTTTCTTCACCCTAATCTAAATTAACCTTCACCCTAAATCTAAAATTAACAGCAAATCTCTAAAAGCCATACATCTTTTTTATTTATATATCATATCACCTCAGAGATTTACACATAGTTTTTTAGAAGTTCAGTATTATTTAAAACTCTCTAAATTACAAGGCTTAGTTGTATAGTAAGTTGTAGCAGTTGACTGGTAGTACCATGAATCTCACAAGTAATTCAATGCAAGTTTTGTTAAAAAGTCTGGAGCATAGCATAGAAGCACTATAACATAAATATAGAGGTGGTGGATTCACCATCCCTGGAGGTTTTTAAGATGAGGCTGGATGTGGCACTGAGTGCCATGATCTGGTAATCACAGTGGGTTGGATCAAGGGTTGGACTTGATGATCTCAGAGGTCTCTTCCAACCCAGTTAATTCTATCATTCTATGATTTGCAACTTGGTAGTAACCTCTCAATGAGAAGGGTTTTTTAATAATATTTTCCTAAAGTAACCAGATGTAATCAAAAACAAAGTGCAATTCTACTCAAGATGTTTCACTCTGTTAAAGCCTTTCTCTCACTTTCCATTAGTTAAGGGGAGCATTGTCAAAAGCAGGACAACCACCACCTTCTGTTATCAGGGTCTACTAGGATATCTCATGAGAGTAAGGCACGTGGACTTTTATTTGATCTGTAAATCAACTTTGCACCCTCACTTCAAGTAAGCGCCATACTTCATCCTGTGTTCCCAGGGTTAGTCTTACACAAAATAACAGAACCCCACACCTTTCATAAAACAAAAGAAGTTGTCAAGTCAGTGTCAAAAGCTTTAAATCATACGTATTTGCTTTAATCTGTGTTCAGTTACAGGCAAAGATTATCAACGAGAGTAATTCCACACTACTAGCTTCAAAATGCAGAAGCATTTTTACCATTTACCATTCTACCATTTTACCATTTCAAAATCTGAAAACAAACTGTAGCTATTAGAAGGCAAATATATTGCCTTTTATATGGTTTAGAATTCAGTTTATAGAAATCTGAAGTCTCTAAAAGATGTAACAGCACAGATTTGAAAACGGAAATTTTATTTAAAAGTACTGAAAATCAGCATAAGGAACAAAAAGTCTAATAAAATAATGAGATCCAGTGTCAAAGTTGCCTGGAAACCAACCATTTTCCATCTAAACAATTAACATTTTGGCACCAAATTTGTCATACATGCAAAAAAGACCGAAGACAATTTCTTTCTTAAACCACAATCTAATTTTAAAGGCTCTGTCAAGTCTAGGGAAAAGCAGTTGGAAGAATATAACATGAAATCACAAACACTTCATTAGTTTCTCCTATATATACAAATAGTATCTCCTTTGGATGTATCTTTATCACCTGCCATACAGTTTCACTTCATTTTAGTTGGTTTCTTTGATTCTGAGAAATAGCAAACTGTAATGTGCTAAACCATAGCCTAAAATGCAAATAAAACAATCTTGTTAAGCCACACTAATGAGATTCCACAAGGAAAAACAAGCCATGATAAAAGCTTTGAAATTTATAACTTGTGTGACTATGTACCACTGTGGGAGTTAAACCAGTTTTTCAGTGATGTTCTACTGCTGTATTAACTGGACACATTCAATACTGAATTTAAAAGTTATTTAATAAAACTGTTTCACAAAAAGAAAAACATTGAATCATCTTAAGCCAATATGATGATGGTTATTACTATATTTTAATTATTAAACTTTTTATCTCAACCCTATGGGGTTTACTTTTTTCCAGTTCTCTACACCATCCATCTGGGATGATGGGGAATAAGTGAACAGCTGCATGGCACTTAGTGGGCAGCTGGGGTCAAACCATGACTGATCAATTTCTCTCCCAGAATTTAGAACAAAATATAGGTAAAGTAGAGCAACTGGGATACACAAATTGGTTTCTTAGTGACCTTGTCTTTATTTGCACAACAATTTCAAAAACTGATTGGTAACACAAAGCCTCATTAAGAAGCACATTGACAGGAAGACAAAAAATTTAAAACTCAAAGCTATTCCACAGTGATCTTTACTTCCTTTTGCCAAGACTTGAATGTTACCTTACACACACTAATTAGTGGTTTCTAAGCCAAGGACCATTTGGGAAAGACAGATCATATTTTGCATGTTAATAACAATAATGTTCGAGTAATTTCAATACAATAAAGAAAAATACAATTATGTTTTAGTATGTAATTTTAATAAAGACTTGACATATTGTAGGTTTAATATTTGGTTTTCCTGAAGACTACCAGCACCTAATCAATCAGCAGCATAACCTATCAAAGTTACTCAGAGGGGAGTAACTCCACTCAATATTTCTGCAGCATGTTCCTCCCCAGAAAGGACAATATCAAACCCTTCAAGGCCTCTTATGAGTCCCAACTGTATCCAGATCTCAGCTAGTCCATACTCTGTAGGACTACTACTCCACAATGCCTAGAGTTCCTGGCCATCGAGGGGATATAGGATCCAGAATCTTTCCTCTAATTAGTACACGCTATGCTGTTCAAAGACAATAAAATGAGGGATCTTCCAACAAAGAAAATGCAGTTTACATGCATGCTCCCATTTTACAAAATCATGCAGGAAACTAGTGCAATTACCATGTCTGTTTAATAACAAATGTAACCACTCTAAATTGTCCTTTATATTTAGGCAATCTAGACTATCAAAGCCATTATCTCCCCAGTAATACTGCTGCTGTATCTATTTTATAGTAATAAAGGTGCAGAACTGTATGCATGTAGCAAGGCTCAGAGTGCTGCAGCACATTTCTTCATGCCCCATACAGTGACTGTCAACTGAACTGCCTTTCCTACAGCTTCACATCTTACACCGCCAGCATACCAGGAGCTCACACAAGAATAACATGAAACAATGGACCCTCCAGAAATGACTGTTGAAGAATGTGAAAGAATATATATCTCTTCCAAGCTACTACCATGCTGTAGTTGCAAACACACACTATAGCCTCATTAAGAAACACAGCACTGTTAGAAATCCTGATTCAAACAGCAAGCCAAAACTTATATAATATTTTCACTGTAACAGCATTTCATAAAAACAGAAACCTTTAGAATCTCCTAACACCTCAGGCTCAGGCTCCTGGTTTAGAGTTTTCTTACTCATATATTTTCTTACTCCAAGTGGCAGGGAGGGAAGAAACTGCACAGGTGCCTGGAGGAAGCAAAGAGGAATCAATTAGAAGAGGGAAAAGGCAACTGCATCTTTATCTGCCTGCCTGATTCGAGCCCACTTATCTCCCTTTCCAGGCAGCTTAGCTTCTGTCAGGATCCTTTACTGCATCCAAGCTCTCCGTCATGTTTTCACAAGTACCTGCTACGCTTCCACAGTGAATGCTATTTTCTGTGACTATAGAAATTAAATTAATTTACTGCAAGTGGTCTAAGTACAAAAAATGAAGCAGCTTGAGGCCACTGTAAGGCAAAGAAGAATCAGAAATGAAGCAATGCAAACCTTCTAATGTTTTGTACCTTTTTTTATCTTTTCATATTACCATTTGAGTCTTCATTATCCTCTAGCTTGTATTGCAGATGTGCTTCTTTTAATGTTCTCATAAGACAACTGGCACTGCTGAGTGTTTCATCTCCAGAACAAGACCTCAGGGTATGCAGCTCCTTATGCACTGCCTGTAAACCACTTATTTTTATAATGAAGCATAAAATAAAAGTCTGATCTCAGATTTCTGTTCCATTCTCCTCATTTAGTTAAAGTTCTAGAAATATCCAGGAACAGAAAGATACCCTGAGATGTTCAGCATGTGGTGCTGCAGTCCCTGCCAGCCAACAGTAGTATGTTAACATCACTGTTGAGAAATCAGTTTTAAGACAAACAACAGCCCAATCAAAAAAATGTTGAGACAAAATGTGGTGATGTTGACAGAAGAATCTCAAGAGTGCCTACTCAGCAAGTGTTTGCATTAAACTCAGCGCTGAACCTTTCCTAAATCAAGAGCTTAAGGGTCCTGAGACAGTCTCAGTTGATAAGAATTCTCCTCTGCTTGATTATTCTGAAAGACAACTGCTTTAACAGCTGCATGCTCTTCCAGTTGCTTGTCTTGCAAAGCCATCTGACTCCAGACAAGGAAAGGATGCATCTTCTCCAGACAAGATCCAAGAGTCATGAAAAACAGAAGATTGGACATGAGTGACACCTTACCAGCCTGTACATATTCACCAACTCACTGAACAGCCTACTATAACTGAGGTTACCGGAGAAATGCAGACCCTCCTTCTAACTGAGAGTGGAGCAGGGAATCCAAGCCCAGGCAGTAACTGACTGGACAGCTGCATCCCCCAAGATGTACAAACTTGAAGCAATTAATTAAAAAAAAAGATAAAATGCTTAACCTATCTACTCACTTCCTCCTCTCATTTCAAACCAATATTTAACTTCAGGAGAAATCTACACAGTAAGTTGTGTTAAGAATCCAGCTCAAGAAGGCACATATTCATCCCCAGTCTCTGGACTATGCTAGAGCCTGCTCTACCACATCTTTATGGGACATGCCCAAACCCCTCCCAAAGAAGAGACATGTAGTGCAAACACAAGGGAGATAGCCACATTGCTATGGGGTCCTACCTCAGTATCTTACCACGAGTCTTCAGAAGATGATGTCAGGAAAGTCACATATCACAGTAAGATAATAATTAGGAATATTATCAAAAGTAATCAGGGAGTTTGGTACATGAAAAGAAGACCCTTAAAATTCAGCAAGGCTCCTTCTTACTTTCATTGTCAAAGTCCTAAATCCAACTCAAAAGAAGTTTGCAAGCTGGGAGGGAAAAAATTGTTTCTTAAATTTTATTCTTACTCACTTTTGCAAGGGTTCCTTTGAAGTTTCTCTATGAAAGAGGAACGGCTGCACTTTCCTCTTCCATGCTAGCTGAATACATCTTAGCACTTAGATGGCAAATTCTGTGGTCAGTCTCCCTCCCAAGTTTACTACAGTTTCAAGGCCACAACATTCAGGGTTTCATTCATTAAAAAACAGCTCAGCCAGCAATTTCAGATTTGCTGTCAGGCATACAAAGTACTGAAGTATTAAGTTTCTGGAGAGACTAAGCTTTACTGTTAGGGATACCAGTAACCAAAAAGTACAGTAGGAAGTTTTTACAACTTCATGTTACAGTCAAGAAAAGAAAACTTAAATTGATCAAGTGGTCTGGTCTAGTGACATAACTGTTTATTAGTTTCACTATCCTACCTGCTTAAGGAGTGCCAATGGTTTACCTCTGCATATTCAGAAACCAGAAACAGAGTTTAGTTAGCATAAAGCATAGAACAAGTTACAGTTGCTAAGCCATTGCACAAACACGGAAAACCGAAGATAAGTATCTATCTTGTAAAGTGCAAACATAAAAAATTTACAGATCAACTGTAAATACTAAGATACAACTTTTTCTTGAAATTATTTGATCACTTATTTAAAGTCTTGCAGCAGTGGATTTATGCACCAGAGTTAACAATTTTTGGGGAAGGTTTCCATGGCTCCCTCTTTTGCATTAGGAAAAATGAATTCCCTAATAGTTCCTATCCTACCTTTAATAGCAGCTTGTCTAAAAAAGCAGAGAAGATGAAAGCTCTCTTTTGCTAACAACTGCAAAGCTTGTTCATGAGTCAAGCCTAAGCTGTTTGCTTTCCAGGTGAATACAAAAGTCACCCACTCATATCAACTCCTGCTCAAAAATCTTGGAGAGGAAAGCCCATATCCTACAGATACACAAAGCTACTAAAATTTGTACATAAAAGCCCATACTGCAGATATTTTAACATGATGCCAGAGACTTCTCTCAGAACAGAATCAGTAACCCATTTATTATTTACAACTCTGATCTCTTATCACTACTTTAACTGGTAGAATACAAAAAGTTCCCACACTTTCTCATTTGGCTCCAGTCTGACTCAGGCAAAACATCAGACAAGCAAATACACAGGAACTGTATGCCAGGATCTTATGTCAGCATTCTTGGATAACAGGACCACTGAAATTGCCTGAGCTTAGGGCCAGAGTTATTGGGTTAGACAGCACCGCTAGGGTCACAAAGGTGATTTGTGATTTATAACCGTGACTCCTACTTCCATCAGCTTTTGTGTTAACAGCACACCTACTGAAATGTGTGACCACACAGGGTAGGGGAAGCACCTGTGCAGATATTAGAGCAAAGACAACAAAAAAAATGTTCCTCACAGAATACTTACACAAAGGAAGTGGAAAGTGAAAAAAGACTAACTTGTACAGACAATTTTCTTCCATCCTTCAGAATCCTTCTCTTTTCATGCTGCAAAGAGGTGGCATTCAAATTTGACCATGATTCAAATTTGAGTTTAGTCCTTCAAAACTTAAGAGCTAATACACAAAACCTGAAATGCCCAAGGTAAAAGAATTCTGGTACAGATCTAAACACAAAAACCACAAACAAACAAAACAACACAGACCATATCACTCCCAGAATTACCAGGACAATCTTTTGCTCAAGAAATTATAGCCTGAAGTCTTACACAGAAAGATGGAAGGGAGATGAGCATGGAAATATTATTTTTAAATCTTTAAAGAGAATCTGTGCAACACCTTGTTGATGCACAGCATAAAGCAGAATTAAGCACGTAGGTTTCATAAAATATTTTTCTTCTACTTCCATCAATATTTCCTTGTTTCAGATCAAAGTCAAAGAAGAAACAGTCCCTGGAAGCAGCTAGTTTGCATACACACTGAAAAAAACCAAGCATTTACATAATAAACTCCCGTAAAAATGCCCTAGATTTGTGCATGGTGTTCAAGTATCTTTGGCACATCTTTATTATTACATCATCTGCTCTGAATTTTAAACATGAAAATGGTGAAGTTATTAATTATTTGAAAATATGACCACACTTGCAGATTAATGTAGTTAGTTAATCCCCCCTTACCTACTCCTTCATATATATATATATATATATATATATATATATATATATATATATATATATATATATGTTTTTATGTATGCATGTATGCACACTGGGTAAAAAAAAAACATATTTTACTGTTAACAAGGAAGGGGGAGGGGGCAGGGGAAGGCCAGGGAAGATTTCAATTATATATGTATACACCTCAAATACATACCAACAAATATTGATCAAGAATGGATTAGGAAGAAAAAAGAACATTTAAAATCCCACCATTGCAGTTCATGTAAGACAATGAATTAGAGAGAGAGCAGGTTTTGAATCACTGTTAGTAGTACAATTGCAGCTAATGTGCATCTGGGGGATACATTTTGTTTTGCATTTGCCATTCTATAACATTATGGATTTATAAAAGCAGAGCCTCAGAAAAAGATCAATGTATGACAGTTCTCTTTGATCTCTTGGTTTACTTACTTCTGCAAGGGAGATCAGATTTTAAAAGCCACAAGAATTTATCACTTTGAAGTATTTTAACTTTCTTTAACTGGAATAGTAGTACTCAATTATAAGACAAATTCAGAAGGTGGAGCTTATTTTATTTTTGCAGACTTAAGCTTGTTTCACAACTAATAGCAAATACAGTACTTAATTTAATTTTCAGGTATATGATTTCTCAGTAATATCAGAGTTATGGGAAAGAAATGGATGCCTATGAGAGATGACCTGTATTGCTCTGGAATGAGTAATGCAACATCCCAATCATATTTATCTCCACTAGGAGATAAATTTATTTTTCTCTTCATGTTTATTCAGTTGCCAAGCTTGACCCTGAGAACCGATCAGATTAATAAGGGCCACTTTGCCTTTTCTCAAACAAATTAGGATTTGCTAATGAAAGTAAAGCAGAACTGTTTACTCTGATTAAAATTGGTGGCTTTTGATACTGGCATTCTTTGATGTCTTTAAAATGACATCTAAGGATAAATGGAAGTGCCTAAAGCTAACAAACATGCAGCTATTTTTAGACAATTAAACTGGAAGTTACTTGTCTTAGTTTCCAGATTATATACCATGAACTCAGTTTCCTGAATGGGAAATATAAATTTATATCATATAAAATTTTTAAGTATTCATTCTGAACTATCTAAACTGTGACTCCAAGCCAAAATATTATAAAGCTGTCTTTTTTATCATAGTTATTGTTTACCATTTTGGGGGATCCTATGTAGGATTTATCATTTCTACTTAAGATTTGATCATAGTATCCAGAAGGCATGATGGCAGAGAAAGCTACAGATTGAAAATTAACCAATATACTCTGGCTAAAAAAGTTTCTCTAGAAAGAGAAATACAAAACCTTCACTGCATGACCAAAGTGTGAACAACAAGGCTTTTGTTTCTTTTTTTTTTTTTGGGGGGGAGGGAAATATTGGAAATCAGAATAATAAGAGAAGAGCAAGAAATTATTTGCCATGTTGTTTTTTAAGTAAGTAGTCCTATAGTTCTGGTCTCAAGACTGTTTCATCCTGTGTGTACAAACTGAGGGGTGAGGAAAAAAAAATCAACAATGGAACATATGTGCTTGGATTGGTAACCACGGAAATGAAAACAAAACAAAACAAATGAAAAAAAAAAAAAACCAAACACATCATAGTATCATAATAGTGCTCTTTTCTGACTTGCTTACAAAAAATCTATACATTTGGATAAATGTATATATAAAAAGATAAAACTGCTATACTCACAGGACTGGTGACACAAGGGTTAGCTTGGGGAATATGAAACCACTAAGAATATCTACCAAGAAATAGCTCCACAACAACAAATTAGTATGAAATTGTCTTTGCCTATTTATATTCAATTTCTAATTTTGCCTATGTAATCAATACATGCATAAGTTTATCAAACATGATCCAAGATTTCAATCTTATTACACAGACACCCACACACATGCTAAGGAAAGGAATGGGCTTCACTATAAACTGCTACACTATCAAAAGCATTTTTTTTCCCAGATAAAAGCTGCCTATTCATAAAAGTTGCCTTCTCCAGGAAGAAGTTGGATCTGAAGTAAGGGAGCCTTCTAAGAAGGAAACAGGGAAATGAAAACAACTTTCCAGAGACAAATCCTGTTGACATATAGAGGCAGCTTGAAACCAAAGCACCAGCTCATGGAAGAGGAAACTTTCTTGATTGAAAGAGACAAAACAGAGCCAATGCAGGGCTTAACTGGAGGTATAAGACTGCAAAGTAGCAGCGACCAAACCCTGGCAAATCCTGAAATTCCCATAAAAACATTCAAAGATAAAAGGGACACCACAAGAAGCAAACATCAGAAGTCATGACAAAAGCAGAAATATTTACCTGGTGATTACATCTCCCAGAAGCAACATGGGGAATCCAGCTGAATCAGCAAGAAGTAGCAGGAGAATCACTGAGTAAAAATACACAGGTGGTATCAAAGCAAATATGACAATGAGCTTTGTTAAATAAGTTTGTGCAGTTTAATCCTAGAAACGCAACTCTGCTTTACAGACAACTCTCAATACACAGCAAGCCTATGTGCACTCACCAAAACCCAGGAGTGATAAGACACACCTTGCACGCCCATATTGCAGTTTTCCACCAGCTGCACTGCTTTCCCTAGATTTTGGTCACTTATGCAACTATTTGACCACTTATGCACTATTTTCAAATACCTGCATCATTAACAAGCAAATGGCACTGCAATTACATCCAATTTTTTAAGTGATGGCCACAGAGAACATATAATTAGGTCTTCCTTACATGCACTTACGATGTTTCAGTTTTCTGAAGTCTGTATATAACGCAATTATAAATATGTTTTTGACTAAGTCCATTTTGTCCCCAGAGTCTCAAAACAATAACACTTACCATTAGGTTTTAAAATGGTTTACTGTTGCACATTAATATTTCTATTACTGTAATTCATTACATATGATGTCTGTATTTATTTCTATTTGCTGAATGGTGATCAGGTACTACAAATCAGAATATGAGGGCTTTTTGTGTATTGCATGGACTGTCCTATCCTAGTTATTATGAAGCCTAATAGAAAATATCATCTTTTCCTGCCTCACATTAGAAGTGAAAGGTGGGGGTGCAAGGATGACCAAAACCTTTCTCCATGGGTTATTTCTTTGCCCCAGCTCTGCCCTCTTCCTATTACTCATAATAAAACCTCCATTTCCTGCTCCTGTCAAGGAAATGTGAAGGCAACACGTCTGATGTGGCATGAGGATGCAGAGCAGTGACAGCAGCA
Source organism: Pyrocephalus nanus (assembly GCA_038380795.1). Taxonomy (NCBI): domain Eukaryota; kingdom Metazoa; phylum Chordata; class Aves; order Passeriformes; family Tyrannidae; genus Pyrocephalus; species Pyrocephalus nanus. Next base: position 23,447,463 of record CM076263.1, read on the forward strand.
GGAAAACACAAAAATTAGGTCAGAAGTATATCTCAGGTCATCCAGCCAGGCCTTCTGCTCCAACCATCATTCAACCACAGGTCAGCAAAAGCAGCCCTCAAAACACACTCAAGACTGAGAGTTAACTGACCATCCCATTTTACAGACTACACAGCAACTGCACATCTAAAGGATCGCTTGAGCAGAGAAATTTTGGAAGCTTATGTGAACCATTTCCCCTAAGGCAATTTCTCCAGTGCACAGTGCAGCGCAGCCTGACTAAAGCACTACACAAATTCCTTCAAGGGCTCATGGGAGTATTGAGGGACCCCTCTCTGCCCACAAAGTCATCATAGTTCCTGCTTCCTACTGAAACAAGGTTCAGGACAGAGATGTGGGCTGAGTTCAAATAAATAATGGAAAATGTGCAGGTAATCAGGAAACCAATGCATAGTAAATGTTTTGTGTTCAAACTTAGCTGAGAGGGAAGACCATGAACAAGCACCTTCCCAAGCAGACCCTTACAGTTTTACAGTAATAGTTTTAGAATTTGGAAGTAGTTCTTCCAAACACACTTACAAAAGATCTGAAATAACCACTAAAAATGTCAAAATTTGCCTCATGTCAGAAACTGAAAGCGTACCCTCTTCCTAAGTGCTGATGATTAACTTCTGACCAAGCTGGTTTTTAAAACAGCTATGGTAACCTTTTAAATTACTTCTCATGGCAGACTCCTGTAAACCAAGTGATACCTGCAATAGCTTCAGTTTTCTGGCATTTTCTTTTATTTGGCTTTTTGTTTTGGTGGGAGTTTTGGGGTGTTTTTTTGTTTGGTTTTCCTTCTGTAAGGGGGCACAGCAGCACAAAGCAAAAAAAAAGAAATGTACAAGCAAAGGTCAGTGTGTCAGTAGAAAAAAAATATCCCTGATTTGAGCAAAGGAAGCACTAAAAGCTACCACGACCTTTCAACTAAAGGCTTTCTAAACTTTTTGGTTACATAGTACTTACTGAAACATCAACTACTTATAAATTTGGACTAATCAGGAATGTTACTTGATGTCAGCTAGTGGCCCACTGCCTTATCCTTTGGTAATCTGTTTATTTTACAGAACAGAGATCCATAATATAAGGAATGAGAAAAATCTCTTTTTTCAAGTCATGCACTGTGTCTATATTGACTGAAACATTAGGCCCCGTAAAGGACTTTGCAAGCCTCTTTTACTCACTAATGCACTAAAAATCAAGAAAAGCTAGTACAAAGATAATACAGGCTATAATCAGTATTTTTTTTCCTCCTTTCATGCAATATTTAAAAGTTGTCCATAAAGACAACAATCATGTTTAATGACAACTAATTTATTTGAAGACACATAACTACTTTCTCCAGAAAAGCTGCATAACTTACCAAGGTTACCCAAGATGAAAAACGAGGCCTAACAAGAGTAGGAAGCATGACATGTTTGCAGCCAAGGCAAATAAATACCTACTGTAAAAAAATAATCTGAAGCCAGATGCATTTTTAAAGAAATTTGTTTCTGAATTAACTCTGAGTATATCATGTTAAAAAAAAAAAAAACACCAAAAAAAAACCAAAAAAAAAAAAAAAAAAAAAAAAAAAAAAAAAAACACCACCTGAAAGTGGGTTTTTGAACACTATAAAGCATCCAGGTAATTTCATTAATATACCAGAAAGACAACTACTTTGTCTGCATTTCCAAATACAAGAATCCACTATTTTCCTTGAATTTGCTACTAAAATGTCACACAAATTATGTGAGTTTATCAGATGCAGACTCCAGGGTCTCTTGAGATCCAATCACAATAAAAAAGTAGTTTCTGTTCTCTAACATGTAACAAACTATGCTAAAATCAAAACTAAAACTCAACTTATGTTGAGACATATAAAATCAACACTCTGTGATTCGACTGACCTTTGCTTTTAATCACGTACACAATTCGACAGCCAATATGGGGAACAGTGTAAAAATGCAGATATCACAATGTTGAAAACAAATTTACCCTCTCATAACATTTGGAAAGTCAAAATTATTTCAAGCACAATTCTGCCAGTATTCCAGGGCAAAGTATTGGATTTTTTACCAAAGTTTCTGATGTTATATACTGATCCCCCTTGCAACTTCACATCAACTGTAACACAGAAGCAAACTTTTTTTTTTTAATTAATGAAAAAATTGTCAGCTTTATGTGTAAATATTAATTTAATGATGTATTTGGTATTCCTTTCCACCTATGCAGCAAAACTCAAATATTTAAAATTTTGAGTGTGTGAATTTTCTCAGTCTCCTGAAATTATTATTTTTTACCAGGAGGATTAGGATTAAAGTGCATCTAAAATTTCATTACAAAAAAATTAAAAATCAATCAACGCAAATTAATTAATCAAGACCCTAATTCACAAAAAAGGACATATTCCCCGGTTAGATTTTATGTTCACAAACTGTAGGTCCTCAAAAGTAAATTTGTTATATGTGACTAATTACTGAGAACAAATCTTACAATCCAGCTGAAACTGTATATATAGTATTGGCATTCAAAAGGGAAATTGCAAAGCAGAATAAATCCAACCATAGCAAAAGGGCACGTGCCAGATACACAGATTTATTCAAGTCACCAAGCTACCTGCACGAGTCTGTGGAATCAATTAACAAACATTCATCTGGAAGCATCCATGATCATTTAAAATATAAAGGAAGCCATGAGGAACAAGGATAACTCTGTTGCTGGACACCTGTGTTCTGTGCACTGCTGAAACCAGCAACACTTTAGAGTACCACTCTTGCTATGAAAGGTACTCTGTAATGAGGATGGCATCAAGTTGTGTTCACCAAAGAAGTCAAAGGTCCCTACCTGTAGGAAAGCCAGCCTTAAAGAGAAAAAGCTAACAGTGATCATCTTAACCTTGCTACAGCCCGCTAAAAAAAATCAATATAGTTTAACTCAGATCTCTCCTTGTGCTGTTTTTAACACAGACAACTTTATTGTATTTCATTACCGTAGGGGAGAAGTTCATTTCCTTTTAAAACCAAACAGATGAATATTTTTAATACTGCTCACTCCCCGATTAGTATAGCTTTTCTGGAAAAAAAAAAAAAAAAAAAAAATTGTCTTATGAGAATTCTATTAGAAAGAGCAATGCATGGTAATGAGATGTATCTTCTCACCATAACAGGAAATTCTGCAAGTTGACATTTAGAAACAAGTATTTTTTTCCCCTGTAGAGTGTGGCCAATAGCCATGACATGACTAATATGGCATATTAATGCACTCAAGTATGGAACATAAATCAATAGGAAAAAGTAAACTGAATCCACTCTGGTAATATCTGCTGTGCAATGAAAGACCTTTTGGTGTTCTTGCACATTTTCTTTTGAGGGGCGTGGCAGGGGGTGGGAAATGAACTGTAGAAGGAACACTTTCCATTCTTTGTGACTGAGCGAGAATTCCAATTCTCTCCATTTATATTTAATTACTTCATTTTGCTGTACACACAGTCTACTACACTATTCTACACCACACACTGAAGATAAATATTTGATTTCTGACAAGGTTTGACTGTGTTTTGTAAGGATTGGCATCAGCTACATGCATGTGCTCAAATCAACTAAGTAATATTTCATCCTGAATTGGTTTAATTTTTTTTCTGGTTTTAAGTCCCAAGTTTTAAAGCCTAAAAATATTAAATTCCTCAGGAATGGTAATTAGCCATTGGTAATTTTTGCTCATGTAAAACAAAAATGTATAAAGAAAGGACATTTTAAATAATTAAACTCCCTTCCTGAGCAATAAAAGAAACAACTAATTCCCAAATATCTTTAATTGAACCTACTGCTGTTTTAAATTCAATTTTTCTCTAATTGGTAACTGTAGTACATGTGAATTATTAACCAGCAGTCCCCAAGAACAGTATATGAAATAAAAAGAGAAAAGGCTTCCAATGTAGCTGGAAGATAAACTCGCTTTTTTCAAGACACTCCATAGAATTCTCCTGCTGTGCTGTTTTTTTTTATTACCATCCATCTCAAGTTCTGCTGGAAGGTTTCCTCTAAGGAGCCCACAGAAATCAGCTTGAGGATGACGGTATTATGGGACTTGCCTTCTCTGAAATGTTTAAGATTTTCAGAAGGGCTACAGGCACAAGAATCTGTACTGAGACTTCTAAAGGAGCTGAAGAGTAAGCAAGAACTCTTTAAAGGTACCTCTGCTCATATGTGTAACTGCAGCCAAGAACTGCTTCCCCATTAACCCATTTGACAGAAAAGAATCAGTTGGAGATATTCCAAGAAGCCACACAGCAAAGAACGCAACTGCTTAACACCAACAGTGTAAAGCACAGATTTTGTCTGCATAAGCAGTGTTCTAGAACAGTGAGCAAAAACTATTCTACTACATATGTTATGCTCTTTAGATGCCTACAGTTATTTCAGCTTTCCTGTGTTTAAAAAAGGGTATTATCCCAGTCACCAGCACAGTTACGTTAACTGCAGTCAGCACTAAAAGCACTCAATGTTATTTCAAATCTGAGGCCACTAGTCATTTACCCAAAAAATGCTGATGAACAGACATCCTTCTTTGTCAGTTGCCAGCCCTTGCTTCAAAAACTCATCAGCCAAGCTCTGAAACATGAATGACCAAGGTACATCTGGTACCATTGTGGCTTTTTTTATTTCTCTTTTTTAAACTAAAGTCCACTGGATAAGAGGAGCTGGCAGTTCAGCTCTGCTGGCTGAGGAACATCTCAACTGAGATTGCCAAAATTTGTGAAGAACACGCAAAAAATTATGTTAGTGGCCAAAGGATCATTCCACAGATCTAACAATACCTTAACTATTCTAACACAAGACACAGAACTCTACCCCCATTGCCAGAAAGGTGTGAGTTACTCCTATTCTTTGGAAGAGTTCCCCAGACAAAAAAATGCGCAACGAAAACTTAAGAAAACCTGAGACCCAGGCATATGCATAAACTCAGCATTCATCTCCTCACCAAACATACATCCTTGGAGCATCAGTCCATATTCTGACAGGCAGCATCATCAGTACCTTCTGTTGCTGCTACAGTTCCTCAGCAGTTCACTTGGTTAAGACTACATACCACACCACAGAAGAAGGTATGCTACTTGGTACTACTCAACAATGTGAGCACAAAGATGTTTTCTCCTAGCTATTCATTAAAGAAAAAAAAAACATTCAGAAAAACAACAGCACTCCCAGTAAACACCTGCTGCAGAGTGCTGGAAGCCACTGGGCAGTGTCTAGGCAGAAGGCACAGCATGAAATTACACTTGACCAGGCAAAGAAGTAATTACCCACTATTCTCACAATTCTTTTTGAAAAATAATTCTCCTGATAAGGAGGAGAAAAAAGCAGAGCCATCCTTCATATCAAGTGAAAATATATTTAGATAAAATGTTGAAATGTCTAGAGTACAAGACATCAAATTGGCTTCCTATCTTAAGGAGCTAGTATCCTGTGAGGCGATTCCTCTTCCTCTCCTACTTCTTCTGAGAAACATTCATCAGCTTGTACTTAAAGCAACAGGAAATTGTTCAATAGCTACATCTTTTCTAACTATTTTTTTTTATTTCAGATTGGACACCATTACTTAGGAGCTCTGCAGTTACTGATGTCCCACTAGAGAGCACTGACATAGGAAGATTGTGCAAGAATAGCACTTTTTAGTTCAACAAAGAAACACAGCAACTCATTTGATCAGTCCTTATTTGATAATCATTTGAACACATGGCCCCATAAGCACAGCTACCTAATGGATTTACTTACCAGCCTGTTCTCAGTTCACCTCTCCAAAAAGATGGAAAGTTTAAAAGTCACCATAATCCCTGTTAAGGATCCTCTATGTAGACACAGGAGAACACAAAAGCCCATGAACCTAGGAGGGGAATGACAGGACAGGCAATACAGTGACAAGAAGAGCGAGATGCTCTAAAACTGCATCTACTTTGAACAGAAATTTGGCAATTCAATTACAGTAGTATCAGCTGACTTTTAGACTAGATGCATCCTCCAGAACAAAAGGAGAAAATCTCAGTTATTCTTGGATTACAATCAAAGAGAGACTGATGTCACTTTATGTTTGACAGTAAAAAGCCACTCTGCTGCGAAGTTCTGAATTTGGGATAGAAGGGAAATATAATGAAAGTATGGCCACTCCATAGGAGACTGCTTCCACTTCTTCCATTCAGAAATCCACAATGCAATTTCTGAACTTCTGAGTAAAGCAGGGGAAAAGGATGTCTTTTGAGGGTAAATTCTTCAAATTCCTTTATCTAAGCTTTTGATATGACTCCATATCCAGCTATAATCAGCACTAATATTTTACTGAGAACTAAAAGACTAATTTCTAGTCTTTTCTAGGGATTATTCTTTGCATAATGCTCAAGCAGGATAATATTTCTAAAGGGGCAGTTTTCACTTTAACTTCTAAACTCCAGGAAACACTGTAACCATTCTTTATGGTATGTACATAAATATACTTTTGAGCCAAAAAGACATTTACATGTGTGAATCACTGTATGATTTTCTAGCATGAATCACTATGTTACAAAATTGCAACTGAATGTTTTCCCGAAACTCTGTCAACATATGTGAATTGCACACTGGTCCCCACAGCACCTTTTATCTTTATTTTATAATCCTTGAGAAATACATGGAGAAAACCCTAAAAACATCCTGCAAGGTTTTTTCAGTTTCAGTAATCTAGCAAAAATTTTGCCTTCTAGGTAAAAATCCAGATGAATATTTTCACTGAGCACAATAACCATACTGTCATTTCATCTTCTTACAGAAATTCTGCATCCTGCATTATTTACTCAAACACTGCTTGTAAATTAATTAGCACTGTTAAAAATTCAAAAGGTTACATGTAACTACTGCACAGTATGCACTGAACTGTATTTTGGCATGTGACCACTTACAGAGACCAAAAAAGCATCTCAGAAATAGTCTTTCTTGACTCAATATGAAATAATACCTTGGAGTGAATTTTTGCTAGCTATATTAAAACATAGTGGTTTTCTCTGAAGACAAAAAACCATGCTCAGCGCTAGAATAAGAGGCTGTAACAAAAGAAATTAATCATCTGTATGAGCTCATGAAACACAAATTGCTTAAAGACATCTGAACATGTTCATAACTAAAGATAGATATTCCAAAATCATTCTGTTGGACAGAAGTGGCCTAAGCCAAAACAGTGTTGATGAGGGGAAGAAAACAAAAAATTGCTTTTTTACTGCATTACTTCAACAGCTCTCAACATTAAAATATGTCCATTGCCCAGAGCAGTGTCTTAATTACACAAAATAAAGTCTTATCATCAAGCTTTTGTAAAGGCTTTCCAAACTTTCTGAGGTTTTTACAGTAACTAAACCAAATGCATAATACATAACTATGGCATAATGTCACCTGGAGGATGTACCAAGCTAATGAGTTGGTATATTTGCAATTTTAAAGATGAAGCAATCTCATTTACCATCTATTCCTTCAACTGACCAGTCACTGAAGCATATGTTTAGAATTCTTTTGCAAGTTATCACTTCTCTCTAGTCTAGACAGCATAGGGAATATATAGAAAATCCCTATTTGCATATCTCTGCTGTCTCCCAGTGTAAAGTTTTCTTCAGCATTTAGACTTTGAGAACTTTGAGGCTTCTCTCGTTTTCCTTCTCTCTTTTTCTATTTAGAGCCCAAGTTTGATGTTTTCATTTTTCAGCTTTGGTTTGTTCCCTTCCCCATCTAGCACCATAGTAAAAGCCCAACTCTGTTCTCTCACTGTCATTTTCTTTGCATACCTCTCTAGAGAAGAATCCCAAGAAACACCTGCAAGGGTGCTTACCTTCACTATATCAAGAATTGCACACAGGCAGGCCACTTTCTCATTCTGCTTATTCAATAACCCATCAGTACCAGCTGTGTGCCCTAGTGATGCAGAATTTAATCTCAGGAACATAGAAAGGCAGGTGATAAGTGAGATCACAATTCCAAGCAATGCACATACTTAAATCCTTCCAACAGACAGGAGTCTCTCCAAATCATCCACTCCAGTGTTCGTGCCTTATCGCGGGGAGGGTTTTCCCCCCGAGATGAGACCCTCGCTGGCACACTTTGTTAGGAGAAAGTCACACACGGGTGACCCAAAATGGCGTTTATTAAAACAAGATGTCAGTTTATATACAGGGGAATATGGAAGGATCGGGAACAAAGGTGGGATTCTTGCTAGGAACATCAAATCCTGAGGGTCAGTGATAAGAGAAATGGAGGGATTGGCCACAGAGGATATGTCTGGCCATACAGGGGGAACGGAGAGTTGGGGAGGAAAGGAAGGAGTGGTCTGGGGTACAGACAGGGGAGTTCTGCAGAAGTTTGTGAGGCTGCGCCTTATAGCTGGGTCTCAGGCAACTCCTCGCAGCTGCAGCCGGTAAAGAACTTCCAGATAAACTTCTTCCTCTAAGACTTCTTTGTAGCCCTTTTGCATCTTTCTCCATTCTCTGTAGGCTTCTGTTGGCCCACCTCCGACAGTGCCTTCTAGCATAATGTTCCAGAAATTACTATATTTTTCTTTCCCTTCCATTTTACAAGATGGATCCAATTATTTCATAGATAATCCTTGCTTGGCTCAGAGTTCTTTCAAATTAGAAAAATGGTGAGAGGACACAGCTAGATCTTCATGCATTGTAGGTCATCTAAATAAACAGGAGACTGACGGTAAACTACTCTACTAATAATCCTTGAAAAAGAATGGATGAAATCCTCAGTTTTATTTGTTTGAACAGAAAAACATGTCAGATCTTTTATGTGCTACACCTGAAGCAAATCACAGCAGTAGCTCAAATGTTTCACAGCCAATTAACACCTAAGGTTAACATGCAGTTCTGTAACCAACATGGTACTAGAAAATCTGGCAAACTGAAAGAGTGGGTAACTCCTTAAGATCAACATTTCATGTTCACCTCAACCAACACTGCTATTTAAAAATAAAGGAATTTTACACAGAGTAACTCAAACCTATAGAAGTCCTGAGCATTATAAGCTTCAGACAGAAAAAAATATTCACTGACAGAAGTCATCCTATAGAAATACTTTCAATTTCCTGAATTTAATATTGGACATGCACTGCTTCTATTTAACTATGTACACTTTCCAAACACAATTAAAATAGCAAGAGACATTGCTGGCAATATAAGGACTAAACAACTTCAACATATAGTTGGAATTAGATGATCTTTATGGTCCCTTCAAATCCAAATCATTTCAGAATTCTATGTTTTCATGTCCTATGTAATATTCCAGTTAAACTTAAGTCACTGACTTTTAAGTTTTACGTCCTTTAAGCTACAGGCACCAAAGCTAACAGCATCAGCCCAGGCCTCTGTCCCAACAGTAGTAACATTTTGATATTCCTTCACATATCTAAATCTCACCAAAACATGTTCCTTTCTATCTACATGTCCACAAAAGAGCATGTATGTTGCACAGTCATACATATTTCCATGAGTGTCATTTAAAATAGCCTTTCCTTTCATTGTCACTAAGCATACACCAGGCTTTGCTGTTTGCCTTTTTACATATTCATAGTATTAAGAAAATATCTTTATTACTGTAGCAACCACTATTGTATCTCTACAAATAAAGATGACAAAATAATTTGACCAGAATTGTCAAATTCTGAATGACAGCTTCAGTAAAGTCCACATTAGAAACTTCAGAATCAAAGCAAGACTTTCTCCAGTTTCAGAGAAATGCTTAATCCTAAGTATCTCTTTATAGAATCATTAAGCAGTAAATAGACTAAAAGTTCCTCATGCCTTCTTTAACAAGTCATTCCATGAGATGGAATCAAAATGTTTTCATTTTATTCGCATGAAGACATAATTCATTTGAAAAGGAAAAAACAGACATTTCCAGGGGTTATTTTCTCTTTAATACTAGAAAACAATTTTCAATGATAATTTGCAAATCACTATCTCTGGTCTTATCTCACATTAGGCATGACAGGACAGCATCACATTGCAGCAAAGTATCTTTTCTTTCTCCCATTCCTCATCACCCATGCACTAGGCAAATACTATATACCAAGAAAGAACTGAAAGTAGTACTCATTTTAAAAAAGCAACTTAACTTTGGTACACTGTGGTGAAGGAAGTTTTGGTGTTGCAATTAAGTGCTATAGATGAGATACCACCAAGAGACCTGAAAATAGTCCGAATACTAGCACAAAGTTTACTAAGGTAGCTTTTCCACTTTTTCCAGCACAGAAATAGGGTTTTCTTTCTGATCTGCAATTCTGTAAACAAGATGAAGTGACTTGTAGTGGACTGGCATGCATTCATTAAGAAAAAGATACAGACAGACAGGAAGACACATTCATAAAGTCATTTATAAAGCCATTTTTGTTTTAGCATTATGACAAGAAATAAAACACACTAATAAGCACCAGGCTTGCTTCCAAAGAGGACATTCCCTTCAACCAGCACAATCCCAGGCACAGCCAAACAGATTAAAGCTGCAAACCTCCACAAGTCTCGCTCACCTTTTCCCACCTCCTTACTGAAAACAAAGGAAGCAATGGATGCTTACACACTACAGGAACAAGTACCCAAAAGGCTGAGAGTGCAGTGTCCCAGCAAATCGATTCACAAGCACAGGCCAGTCTAAGGAACACCACAGAAAAAAATCAAATTCAGGAGTGAGATATACAGTAAGGGAACAGCTTCAGGTGTTGAATAACACTTGAGACAGTCTGTATGGAACACGTATAGCAAATTATAATTGAGGTAAGCAGCAGTGTGAACCATATGAATATTATGTAAAGAGATTCAGCTACTCCTAATTACTTTAACAACACATGCAAGTGTGTTAATGGAATATCCTAAAAAGTACCTAGAAAGCAACACCGACATACTATTCTAAAAGCAGAGTCTCAAATGCAGAATTCAGTATAGATCAGACTGAAGGCCTTGAAAAAATTACAGTAAAAATCTTAATTTATACTGAAATCTTTCACTGTGTGAGAACTCTTTTTTTTTTAATAAAGTGAAAGTTAAGCAAGTTATCTGACAAAGACTTTCATTACTGCTGTAATAAGGTGTCACTACATTTTTATTTCAAAAACAACTCACAAGGCATGTGCAACAATACATGTCAATTATGAAGACCCAAGCTAAACATCTGCTGTTATAAATTCACTTGGGAGGAGATGGAGAACTGAATTAAGTCAGACAACATAAATTTAAAGCAGAGAGCTTATTTTCTATTTATACTGCCAGATCAGCAGCAATGACATTGCAAGTACAAACCTTTTAAAATTCTGCTTTCTACTGCTATCTTTTATGTGTGAGTCTTCAAAAACTGGGGAAAAAAAAGAACCACAAACCAAACACTTACATGGCCCACAAAAAGGGTTCTGAGTAAATTATTTGACTAGCATTCGTCTTTACCTCATTTATAACATACTATTAAGTGAAATGCTATGTTATATATTACCCAGGCATGTTATGCTTGATCTCTTTCTCTAAGGTCTCTCATCCAATGTTGCCTTGCAGCATAATAAGTAAGCATTTACAGTAATTTTCTCTATTTCTGTGTTGTGACCATATTTTCTCCTAGACAATGGTCAAGTGAATATAATTCGAAATAAAATCTATTGCTCCTAGCTTTTGCTAGATTAGAAGTGAGAGTTGTCCACTATATTTAGAAGTATTACTTTTTTAGAGTATTGGAACGTCTCAATTTAAAACAGCTCTCTGCTTGTTAAGGTAGAGTTGCAGCTTGCTTAAAAATTAAATGGTTAACCTACAAATACTTGTATGAAGAGGTTAGAGAAATATGCACATAACATTCAACTGCTTTGGAGTAGCAGTCAGCAAGAGAAGCAAGGAGATGTCTGTAGAATAGTATGGGTTAAAGACATTAAAAGTCACTGAGACAATTAAGCTGCATTACTTTACAAAAATTGAATGCTTTGATGTTTCTTCTACCCATTCCAGGATATTCACTCTTACTGCACTGAAATCTCAGTAAGTTTCTTTCTTAATAGCGTGGTTTTTTTTTTCTAATTGTCTTCTCTCCCCTATTAGGCTTCCCATCATTTGAGTGACAAATACACAAAATAATTATTAACAAATCATCATTATCAGAAGAAAAAAAAATCACACCTATCCACATGCTACTTAAAACCAGGGAAACAATCTCCTAATCTAACTTTGAATACACACAGCTTTCTATATGCGGATTTAGCTTTCTTTTATATCCAACATACACCAAGCGTTTCATAACATTAATATGACGCATGTGTGCAACACATTTATCATTAATTCTAACATTATAATAAGCTAGCAAATCATTAGGAGTTCACATAGAATGCAAAGAGAAACATGAAAACCAATTTACCTTTTGACACTAATCAATAAGAAGGGAAGCAAATTTGTGTGGTTGCATCACTTGAATTATCCATATTTTTTCTAGATAAAGAAGATAAATCTGTTAACAGTGATCGTGACATTTCTGGTGTGATGTCATGCACCAGAGAGATCAACAAAACATGAACTTCACCTTGTCAGATCAAGAGAAGCTGATTTTCAAGTGTTGCAGCTCAGAATCTCCACGTCTCAAAAACAGATTTTAAATACTTGCCGTTAACATGAAGTCTCACACCTCCTGCCTTTGTTAATCTAATGTAATCCATCATGCAATCAATCTTGTTCACTTCCATTTGGATACACTGCCTACAGGATTATTCCACATATAATGTAGACTCGGGACTAAACTGTGTCTCGGTACCCAAAATCTGCATGTCTTCTTTTCCAAGTAATTCATTCATCCTCTAGTGAATAAATATCTAGAAACCTGTTCATCAGATTTTAACTTCAAAACAACATAATCTGGAATAACATAACAGTGCAAGCCGGGGGTGGGGTGGGGGGAGGGAGAATATCAAAAATTCCAAGTTTCTTGCATAGGGAAATTCAAGGTCTAACCACACAATTAGTGGTGCAAGACTGAAGTCTTACTGATGCCTCTTACAACTTATAAAGAATATTTTAATGCTGTCATTGCTATGTTTGAAAAGCCTGCCACTAGCAACATCCATTGAAACATTTCAGCTTCAACGTTATTTATTTCAAAGATAAATTCAAAAAAAGGGCTCAGAGCTGTATCTTCCCCTCTGCCACCCAGTGACTTAATGATCAAACAAATTCCTCACAGGCAGATGCAATATGGCAACAGGTACAATGGCTTAGAATATTAAATAGTAATCTAATGTTGTGTATCATCAAAAGAGACAAGGAGAACTAAGAATAGTAAGTCACACAATTTTCTCTGGCCTTCCAATTAAGCTAGACAAATATTTAAAATGATATTTTGCTAACATTTGTCTCTAATAAAACAGATTACTGGATTCTAACCATGCTTTCTCGACCTACTTCTACCCCAACAGAAAAGGAAAGTAATCCTGGCTTTAAAATCTTGTCAGCATAAATTGCTTCAGAGGGTCACATGGGACCAAGACTTTTCAGCAGCCACATCTATGCATGTTTACAGGCTTCCAGTTTAAAGCCCTTACTAGCATTTAAAAATCAGTTTCTCCTTCACTGATTCAATACCAACCTAAATACCTGTACATGGCTCTAAAGCATGCAGTCAAGAGGCTCATATTCCAACTTAAAATCCCTGCATCTCAATTTAGGATGTTACCAAGTCCAAATGAAATTTCTGATCATGACAACTCTAATCAGGGAGAATTTGAAAGGTAAACAGAAATCTACTCCTGAGTCTGTAACAGGTTGTAATAAACACCACGAGTAGGAATGTAATATAATGTAATAATACATTCAATAATTACATAACATGTAATATAATTTCTGCCTTCAGAAAGGAAGCCAGTAGAGAGCAGGCCTAGCTTCCTGCAAGTTCATCATACACCTCTCCAACATATACATGCAGGGAAATTGAGTATCCAGTAGAGATTTTATGACCTGTAAGGCTTTTAAGTAGTGGTGACAGCCTGGACATGCTGGGCCACCATCATTACTGTCAGAGGGTAGGTTAATGACATGCTAATGGCATGCTGTTCACAGTTCAACTTCCTCTGTATCGGAGAGGGTGCACTACAGTCATTTTCTCTGCCAGGATACACACTGACATACCTTAAAATGAGAGAGTGGGATGCTGTTCAAAGATTAATCATGTTTCCAAGCTCCAGGATTTTCACATGCATTCCTGAGCCCTCCAAAACCTGAATTTGAATTTCTAAGCAGCATTCACAACAGACTTGTTGTAAAGCTAAGAGAGATTAAAGATGTTCCTTTTTCTTTCACTTTTCTGAATCTAGCTATCCTGACCACCCTGGAAACATCTTCAGTTTTCTAATCAATCAGCATTTCACCAAGGGATAGACAATTTGGATCACAGTGTCTCAGATAAAGTGACTTGATTATTAAGAGAAATTCATAACACTATAATTTGGCTCAGTTCTCTCCTAGGTAATAGCAGGTTAGGAACCTAGCCCTGAGGCTTTTGAACTTCAAATATTCATTCATTTTAAGAATTCTCAACTGTGTTCAAGCAAGAGACAACCTGAACATTTAACCACAAGCAAAGAGATAAGTGAGTTTCATTCAAGGAATATCACTGTCGGTCGTGCATATGAACGCACACAAATCTGTTCCACCTGCTGTGCATCACTAAATGCTTTATGAAAAGAGGTTAGCACTAGGGGTAGAACAGATAGCAGTTGTTAGCACAAACAGCAGTTTGGCTCCACTGTGAAGTTGGTCCACTTACTATTTTTTACGTAAACAGTGATGCTTAAACATGCATTCCACATACAGCCACACACTTCCCTTTAGTATGCATATTTGAGAACAAGTATCACCATCCAAAACCTCAGGTGAAGTATACACTGGCCAAGTCTTACTCTGAGGATACTGAGTAAAGACAACTTAAGCTTAAAACTAATGTGTTTGGGCAAGTAGAGGCAGACAGATAAGAAAGAAAAGAAAAGCTCAGTCAATTGACATCAGTGTACCTTCTCAAACAGTGAGACTCAAATTGGACAAGGTAATCAAACTGAAAACTCAGAAATTTTACAAGTAATGTCTTTTTTTTTTCTGCTCCTTCTTTTACAGGTATTCTCTTTGCAATGCAAAAGAGAAGTTTCTGGAAAAAATCTTCAAATCAGCAGTTGGTTTGACAGATGCCCAGTATCTCAAATACCCAAAGTGTCTCCTAAACTAAAACCAGCTTGAACAGATGAAACTGTGCGTCAAGCTGGTTTTCCTTTTTACTGACAGTCTTGAGGCCACTGCACAGATGCCCAGCCAACAACCCTTGCAAGAGAATTTGGGAATTCCTGCAGTTTGATCACATAAAATGGACAGATTTAATTATTGCCATCAAAAAACAGTGACAATAGGAAACAATCTTCAAGTAACTGAAACCCTAAAGAGTAGCTATGCCAAAGTACTAGTAATCAGCAATAGCAAAGGTTACTTCAGCAGGTTCTTGAAGGGGCAGCCCACCAATGTCATTATTCAAGTTCAGCATAATATCATTCATGCAGTGGGCACATGCTTTTTTTACCATACATCGTTCTTACTCCTGATAACACTATGTCCTTACAGTAACAAGCCAGTTACTGGTACGCTAAAAAATTTGGATGTTGCATTTAGACACCGGTACCAACTGGGCTTTCTCTCAGCAGCCTTCCTTAACTGCATTAACTTAAGAAAAACAGTTATCAGCTGTCAGCAAAATTTTACCAGGAGCTTCCTTTGCTCTCCAATGCCCTATTTCCAATGAAAGCATAGCTTGTGAAAGGAAAAAAACGCAGCAGAGATTTCAATGTCTGTTTTGTTACCAAGAACTAAAACTTGACTGACATGCATTCAAAATTCATCATCCTCTTACAGCACAGTGAATATAGATAATAAATGTATTCCTCCTTGGTCTACACACTACAAAACCACCACTAGGTGGAAAGGAGAAACTGTTTTGATTCAGACTGTGAGACTAGAAGAGAATGAACAAGGTCTCACTAGAAGCATAATGCCACTATGAAAAGATTTCTATGCATGGCAGCCCTTTAGCAGATGAAATTACTAATACAGAAGTGATATGCTAATCCACATCCTGGAAAGTAATTATACAGTGCACAAGATAGCTCCAAAAATTAACCAAAAAAACCCACAAAATCAAACAACCCCAAAAAAAGCTAAACCCATAATGCTTTCCAGACTCCCATACTTCATTTTTTTTCAGGTTGCTCATACAACCACACAGACACACAGATTTAAACAGTTTGAAAGCAAAACATCTGCTAGCACCTGTGTATCTTCTGCTCAAAAATTTACCTAATGGCTACGTATGTAAGAACTTCCTACTGACATTGCAGCTTAACCAGCCATGTTCCATCAAAATCATTAAATTAGGTCAATGAAAGTAAGACAACTATTCTTCTTTCTCTTTGTTTTTAAGTAGTCAAGATACCTTTTGCTTTAGTTGTAGAAAGTACTTACCTCTCCACCTGTACAATATCTTTTAAACAAATACAATCAACTTCAGCATCCAATTGAACACATATACCTCTGAAATTGAAGCACCTTTCCAAGAATTCTATTGTGTAGAAAAAAGCTTACATAATTCATCTAAGTAAACAAGCGTTGGTGGCTAAATTAAGGCAAGAACCATCACCCATAGGAAATAAAAGTAGCAACAACTAGTGTGGAGAAAAATAAACTAAAAATGCAGGGAAGGAAAAAAGCCATCTCTACAAAACCAATTCTGTACAGGCTTAACCCAATACCAGGGCTATAACACAGCTGATAAATCATACACGTTAGTAAGTGCTCAAGGCTGAAGCCACGAACAGAGTAACAAAATGAAGGCAGCAAATCATAACTCCAGGTGCATGGTTGCATATATTCATCATGCCACAGGAACATGGAATCAAGTCATCAAACTGGACAATCTCAGGCCAGTGTGCTGCACACCACCACAGATAACCTCACACAAGGCCCGCACTGCAAGTTCCTTAGCTTACCACTGCAACATTGTTTCAAGCCTGCCCTTGCCCTCCTGCAGAAAGCCAGTTGATAATCATGAGATTTTAAAGATTATAAATCAAGAGATTATAAATATTATAAATCAAGAGATTATAAAGATTATAAATCAAGAGATTATAAAGATTATAAATCAAGAGATTATAATCATGGTAAAACAGATGGCTTTCTTGCACCTCTCCGGAGAGCACACATGTTTAGAGAAAAAAATACCTTAACCTAACTAATCACAGCATTCTCAATCTTCATATAAAATTACAGTGTGATTCTGGCCTCCATGCAACTCAAATCCTAAGCTCATACACAAGTATCCATTAAGGTTGACTGATTTAAGATGAGCAAGAAGTTTTAAATCCTTGGCAATAAGATCATCAGTGAATCCAACTTCAGAACAGGTAAACCCTCAACTTTTCCCATATTAAAGGCTTTTTTTGACAATTTTTCTTTATAAAGCTAAAAATACTGTAAAAAAAAGGTTTTCATTAACGTTATGTTCCCCTGCCACATACTACTACTACTACTCTTAAAATACTTGTAACATCCAACTTACATAAATTCAATGTTTTTCAAAAATTTGTTGAAATAAAAGTGTACTCTATAAATATTGATTTGATTTTTAAAGGCCTCCCAATTGACCCCATTTATTAATGTAATCCTGTCCCCTTGTAGTAGAAAAGGAAGTTATACCATCACGTAGATGAACCAACAGGCAGCAGTGAGGCTGCAGTAATAACTGAGAGACTGTGAGAGATAATAAAATTTTTTCAAGCTCTCATCTATTCCACATAATCCATTCTATTATTTTATCTTTTCCCTCAATAAACCAGAACAGTCTTACCTTTTCAGAGAGTAAAAGTACATCTCACTTTGGAGATGCACCCAGTTCAAATGTATCACTTTGTATTATGAAACTGGTATTGATGTCACTGTTTACAATTAGCACTTTTCAAAAGACAGATTTTTCTTCTTACAAGATGACAACTGACAGACGGACATACCATCTAGTGCTACAGGGATAGCTGTTCAAGTCCCATATCTGAACACACTTATGTTCAGCTCTACAGAACTCAGCAGTACCCACTTCTCTATATACAGTCGGGAAATTCAGGGGGAGAAAAAAACTAGAAAAATGCTTTACACATAACTTAAGTGACATTCCAAACATACTGTTTCATGTACAGCTCTTCCCTAAAGGAGCAGTGACATAATTGCATACCTACTGCAAATAACAAAACACTTACAGACCCACTCCTTATTTCAATGGCAGTACTGGCATTATTTGGAAACCAACATCAGTGGCCACTTCCAGCATCTCTGCAGACAGGACATTAACTTGTTTCAACTTTACCACTCATAAGATACGGAGATATTACTACAAATTTGAAGTAATTTCTTGGCACTGTTACAAGGTAAGACCACCAGGCACACTTACAGAAAAAAAAAAGTTTGTAACTGGGAAGCCAAGAGCCCAGTACTGGTTATCAAGGTGATCTGATGTTTTAGATGATTAACTGAAGAGATAAATGCATTTAACTGTAAACCCAGCATGAGCTTATAGAGCTCATGCATTCTAGAAAGAATACACACATATATACATATATTTGCAAACTGAGCAGTTTCAGCTGCCAACCTCTGTCAGCCAAAAGTACATGGAGCTACATCAACCTAAACGCACATAACAATTGTTTTTCAGACAGTTCCCGTTTAGAAAGTTTTTGAAATGCAATATTGAGGTAAACTAAGAACTGGAGGCTTTGGCCAGCTGCCAGCCACCAATCCAGCCGTTCTCTCACTCCCCTCCTCAACAAGACAGGGGAGAAAATAAGATGGAGTTCATGAGTCAAAATTTAGATAGAGAGATCCTTAACCAATTACCATCATAGGCAAAATAGGTTCAACTTGAGGTAAATTAATTTAGTTTATTCCAAATTAAAAGACAGCTGCCTAGTGTGAAACAAAGACTAATTAAAAGCAACCTCTACCTTTTCCAAAGCTCAACTTCACTCCATTTCCAACTCCTCTACCTCTTCCCTCCCAAGCAATGAAGAGCATTGGGAGTGGACATTGGAGTCACGCAATAACAGCTCCTCTCTGACACCCTGCTCATCATAGAGGGCACCCCTGCAGCCCCCCACCACCAGCACCTGGCCACCCACACCCAGTACAACTGCACTTTCTGAAGGGAAACGACAACTTGAGAAGCACTTCATGTCCTTACTGAAGGTCACCAAATACAATGGATTTACACAGATGTTCATGAGCCCCAAACCTGTATTCCAGCTGTATTCCAGGAAGGCAGACAGCTTGTCATTTTGCCCGGCAAGAAAGATTTACATTTTTATTTATAGAAACTCGCAACAGACCTTCCGTGCAGCCACCTAGACTCTGCAAAGACCTTTCAGTGACCTTTCAGTCACTAATGGCACAGGACATGTCAGTGGAGAGGAAAACCAGAACTTTATTCCCTGTGACAATTTCAGCAAGATACAAGGAAGCTTCAAAACCAGCGTTACATCTACATGTAACCAAGAACCCAGCAATGAAGGCTCAACTCTCCTGTGTTACCTCCATCCAACACTGGGTTTACCTCATGACATTTTATGTGACCTTACATTTCATGTCCACACATCCACAAAGACACATTTAAGCAAGAGACAACAGGCAAGAACACTCGAGTATGCATGATGAGCACAATAAAGTAAACCAGACAATGACAGTTTTGATAAAGTCTTATTATAAAAGCCTTCCAATTGCTTTAGTGGTTAGTTGTATAGTGCTGAACTATAACTCCAAAAACTCAGGAGCTGTGCTGAAGTGATCACCAATGTACAGTTAACCACTCAAACTTCAGAAGGCCTTCCACTACATCTTCTGCAAATGCAGTCAGCAGAATTATTTTAAGTGCTATGTCTGTAGGCTAAAACCTTCAAAGTCATTTCCCCCACCACCACTTTCACTTATATTATTTGGATCTTTAACATAGATGTTTATGTTTATTAAAATCCTGCAGGATGAGTTATAATTGCTCAAGCACTATAGGAAATGAATATACCCATATCACATATTTTTACATACATCTGTCAATGTATGCCCAGTAACATCAAAAAAAAGCTTATTCTGAAAGTTTCTAGTATGTAAGTACCATTAACCCACTGAAGACCATTATCTCCTACACGCATGCACTAAAACTGTGTGGTTTCAGGGGAGTCCTCTAATCTTAGGATCTAGCTTTATACTTAGGGTAAAAAAAACCCTATTGTTATGGGATGTCTTTTGCCCACAGAAGCTTAACTGGCTTTATTTGGTTATTATCAGAATAAGTAGAGACATTGCGCAGTTATCTACACCAAACTGCAGGAGGCATCTGTTAGCAGTACCATCAGAAGTGAAAACAGGCCAAGCCATTCTACTTTCCACACTTGCTAAAGTACAGGGAAGACTATGTATTTTTCCATGTTCTGTTAGGTACATATAACATCTTTAAGAATTAGAATCATGCACAGTGGTATTGCTTTATCTCCTAGGAGACTGGGCAACTTTATTTAAAGGCAAAAACCTAAACATAGGGAAGAAGCTGTCAAAGATCAACAACATGTAAGAAGAAAATTCCTATTCAAAAAAATTAAGGCAGACAGAAAACATAGCCTTAGATAGGCAAGGCATCTAGCAGGTGGATTACCAAATTCAAATCTAAACAGAAAGGATTAACAGACTAACCACCTGTTAAATCTCTCATGAAAGCACTTCAGCAATAACCAGTGAGGACAGTGGGATTAATGACTAATGAAAAACACCACACCCAGTCAGAAATTTCAACAGAAATGATTTTGTGTCAACAGTATGACCAAAGCTGTAGCTCTTGCAGACACACTCAAGCTTACGCAGAAAAAACTGTCCATGAATCAACTGCTGCCTGAAACTCAACACTTATTAGGCCAGGCATTTAGCCAGATGGCTAAATGGGGCAACACCATCAATACCCAAGTCCACAAGGCTTCTACCAGCCTCTAACAAACCCTGAGGCTTACCTAGCTCCTGTACAACTGGCAGTGTATCGAGTTATCAAGCCCTGGGATCAGGCTAGTGTTGATCTGAAGTCATTATCTCCAAACACATATAATGTGAACACTGTCCTCAACAACATTTCACACTACAGATCCATTCCCTCTGCTTTGTGGTACTTGGTTACGTAGGCAAGGTTCTTTGTTTCCTCATTTGTTTTGTAGGAACTAGATTTCTGCAAAAAACCTATCTTTATATAAGGCTCATCAGACAACTGTAGGATCGTTTTTACAGAAGCTGCACATACAAAGTTTTAGTGCCAAAATTACTTTTCTGCAACACAATATATCACAGCTCCCAAAAGGACAAATTAAAGGAGAATCATTAATGGCAAGTAGATCACTATCATGGAAATATTTTTTTTATATTAGCAGCAGGGGGGTTTATTTTTTTAAAGAAATTCAAAAAGCATGGAAGATTCTACTAACTGCAACTAGATAGAGGTGAGAAACTAGCACATTCTTACCTTGAAAAACACTCCCAAATTGTCCTGGATTAAAGCCCAGGTCCTCAGAGATGTTTAGTTTGCTAATTCCAATTCTGTCTTTGTTTTCCACTGACTGACTGATGACTTAATATATCTACATTTTTCATCTGCAGTTTCCAAAATTTTTTAATTTAATTACCACGTCAAAAAAACACACTACTTAGAAGAGTCTTACTGGGAAAGCACACCTCTGGGGAGGCATCAGGCAAAGCATCACCAGCCGGTCAAGGGAGGGCATTGTCCTGCTCTGCTCTCCATTGGGGTGGCCTCACCTTGAATATTGTGGCAGTTTTGGGCACCACAATATAAGAAAGATAATAAGCCATCAGAGAGTGTCCAAAGGCAGGCAACGAAGATGGTGAAGGGCCGTGTGAGGAGTGGCTGAGGTCACTTGGTCTGTTCAGCCTGGAGAAGAGGAGACTGAGGGGAGACCTCACTACAATCTACAATTTTCTCATGAATGGGAGAGGGCTCTTCTCTGTGGTAACCAGCGATAGAACCTAGGGGAATGGTCTGAAGTTGTGTCAGGGAAGGTTTAGGTTGGATATTACAAGGAGCTTATAGCACTGGAACAGGCTGCCCACAAAGCTGGTCACAACACCAAGCCTAACAGAGTTCAAGAAGCATTTGGACAATACTCTCAGGCACATGGTGTGACTCTTGAGAATGGTCCTGTACAGGGCCAGGAGTTGGATCCTTATGGGTCACTTCCAACCCAGCATACTGTGATTCTGTGATATTCTTTAATTCATGTCTTCTTTCATAGAACCATAGAATCAATGAAGTTGGAAAAGACCTTTAAGATCATCAAGGTGAACCATCAACCCAGCCTATCAATTACACTACTAAACTACATCCCTAGGTACTATATCTACACATTTTTTAAACAGCTCCATACAGCTACCTGAACACATAGTGTGAGTGTACATACATCCTCTCAGCATAATTTAGTAACCCTGAGCCCACACCATAATTCCAATACACAGTCTGTGGTTCAGTAAACTGAAGAACTCAATGAAACTCAAGAAAGTCAATGACTATCCATGCTCCTCAATAGTGAATAAGCCCAAGGTTACCTCCTTGCTGCTTCAGCTAATCAGTCTGTAACTTAGAACCATATTTTCTAAATGTATGTACAGCCAATTCATTATGCAGTATTCTGCTTGTTGCAGAGTTGCTCCAAGGAAATCAATGGCATCTTTAACTCTAGAATATGTTTTCCACTAGAATAATGTGTTAACACCACGACTATTTGGACAAATGGGAAGGGGAAGGAACCTCTGATAAGTTAAACCACACTCAGAAGCTTTACATTACCCACCTACTCATCAGAACTATAAAGATCCAATTGAGCTACAAGATTTCCCTGTGACCTTTTGTAAACAACCTATTCTGTTACCTAGTCCAGAACAAAATATAT
The DNA here is from genome assembly GCA_038380795.1 of Pyrocephalus nanus. Lineage (NCBI taxonomy): Eukaryota > Metazoa > Chordata > Aves > Passeriformes > Tyrannidae > Pyrocephalus > Pyrocephalus nanus. The sequence continues at coordinate 23,470,503 of CM076263.1, forward strand.
CAGATACAATTTGCCCTGCCCTTCCCTATCATGTACTAGGCGCAAAACCTGAAACACAGCATGAAAGTCATCCAAGGCATTTTTGTTATATGGCCTGAATAACAGCTTTATAATGACTGAGCCATAACTACAGCATTATTACGTTCCAGTAAAAGTTTCCTGAGGTAACAATGAAAATCCAATTAGCAGTTTAGTGCAGCAGTTCATCTCTTCCATTCACCCCCAGCTCTCTTCCTCAGGACTGCAAGGCTATTAAAAAGAAGGGGATCATTAACAGTCCAGGTGCAATTAATTATACAGAGCCACTAGCATGGCAGCATGGCCTCACAAAGTCTGTCACTCAGTATACAAGCACTGCCCTCTAAAATCAAAAAAATATAAATAAATATTAAAATAATATATTGAGATATACACAGTTGTTAAAATAAAACACTGTAAACTGTGTCTAATAATGAAGTTTCTATGCCAGGCCACAATTAATTCATCTTTCCTGGCTATACAAGTTGTCATCCTATAACTAGTTATTTTCATACACACTTAGTAATTCTGGAAGATCTTTTTTGTAGCTTGCATGTGATTGGGTTTTGTTTTTTTTTTTTGCTTTTCCTGAAAGTCACTTCCAGAGCTTTTTGATAAGCAAAGAAAAAAGAAATTTCTCTTTTTCTAGTTAAAGATTGTACATGTTATTCATTAAGAAAAAAGTCTTGCATTCATCCCTGGTCCCCATTTTAAATTCAAGGTACTCAGTAAAGAAACCTATGGCAAGGGTAACCGGGGTGTTTATATAGCTGAACACTTGACCCTTAACCCTTGATATGCTTGTAGTTCACTTCTGAAAATCGCAAATTCATCGGCTTAGTTTCATTTGTACAGGAGGGCAAGGTATTCATCCCACTGCTCCCTGGCTGAAGCTTGACAGTCTTTCAGCTGGAAACTTTGATGAGAGGACCCCTTTTAGATAGGAAAGTGTAAGTAAAACTTTATTGGCTCCATAAACCAAAAGCTAAAACAGGTTCCTGTCTAGATTTCAAAGTAGAGCTGATTTGCCACCACTCCCCCATGTTTCTCACCTTTTCAGCTACCTTGCCCCAAATGCTTGCATCTTTTTTTTTTTTTTGCTTCCTCTCTACCACAACAAAAAGAGCCACCAGCACTTTATGACTTTGAGCATCAGTCTCTCATAAGTCATATATCTTAAAACCCAATACCACCCAACCATTAAAACATTTCAAAAAGAATTTTAAACTCTACAGCTGCAAGAGAAGAACTGATAAAAGACGAATCTGGAGGCTGAAACAACAAACAATAAAAATAGGGTGTACAGAGTGTGTGTCTTAGACTGCAGAGTATTTCAAGCTCACATCGCTGTTTTTAAAGAGGTTTAGCAATGGCACAATACTGCTGGTGATACCATCATACTGAGAAGCTCTCAACACAAGCTAGAATGCGGCTGTGCTCAGTACCATACCAATAAAAAACAAAAAGCAAACAAACAAAAATCAACCAGAAACAAACAAAAAAATTAGTCTTCATTCTTTCCTCTTTCACTTACCAAGCTGTTAAAAAACCCAGTATTTCTCTTAAGACAAAGCCCAAGCAGGTTAGTTTCCAACCCAGCAGCAGAACAGAACAGAAAGACCCCGTGTTACTGAAGTTCTTAATAACAAGCATCTGATTTGCCATAATAGACATAAGAGAAAAACTCCAGCCTGGTGTCAGAGCAATTTTGCTTGAGAAAGCTGTAGCAGAAAACTTTAAGGACTCAATTCACATTACTCATCTTTTCAGAGTCATCATACCCCTTTTCATAAGTCGCCCAATTCTGCATTTCAGAATTCTGCCTCTAAAATAAGGGTATCTTTTTCTCAAGCCTTGTACAGAAGAAAATTGCTGGTTAATATTAGCCAGCTCCACATAACACAAACAGATCAGAAAACAAGTATTTTATATGTATTAATGTTTCAGTATTGCAATCTTTGAGCACAGTTGTGCTTTGGGAATGGGGGGACAGATAATATGCAACAAAACCAAGAGGAAGTTACCCCATTAAATTAATTGTTGCAGTAAAAGGCTAGCCAGCTGCTCAGCTTGCTAGCTCAAGGATCTTTGCATTTGCACTGTGCTTAGCTGTGCTCATATTTTATGTCTCAAGATTTAGGACTTTCTTATCCCTTTGTGTAAACTCAACTTTACACGAGCTTTTACTGCTAGCAAAGCAGCCCATCACACAAAGCTTCCTCATAGTACAGGAGTAACCACCACGTTGTTATGTTTACAGACATTCTGTTCAAAGCAGCTTACATCTAACCAGAACACTGTCAAAGACAGCAGACTACGCTGGACTTTGGCTGTACTCCTTCAACAGAGCTGCAGCTTTTCAAAAGAGATGTTTCTTTACATTTGATTTCACAATTGGACACAGAGATACTAAGGGATCCTGAATATGAGCCTCAGCACTGTGTCCTCCACCCTGATAAATATGAAGTGTACAAAAGGTCCCCTCAATCATATTTGCAAACCTGTTTAGATTTTGAAGACTGTAGTTATCAGGTCCTCACCCACTTCTTTCCAGAAGCATTTTCAGTATCTAAACAGCTCTGGCACATAAAACGACACATGCAACTCAAAGCATGATTCCACTTCTTCAGTTCTCACTTATTCCAATCCAGAAGGAAGATAGATGCTCTGGTTACAGGTCTATTTATACACACCAAATTCTTGAAAATAGCTCCATAGAGCTGAAAACATTACAATTTTACAGATAATCTCAAATCTCAGGCAGCAGCACATGGCCATATTAGATTAAGCTCTCAACCATGTGACTCTCCGTGTCCCAGAGTATTTCTGACATAATAAGGGTACATAACAACATGCACCTTTAAAGGCTTATTCTGCACACAGAAGGTTTAAAGTACTAGACATACTTTTTTTCATACCAGAAGCAAATCAATAAAGTGTTTTACATAACTCTTGAGATAGCCTACTCACTTAAATTGTCAAGTATTTCACTTTATAGGTATCTTATCACAAACATATCTAAAAACCAAAAAACAACGTTGTTAGTCTGGCTGACATGACACAACAACAGATTTGCAGCTGCTCCAGGCTAGATGAGTGTTTTATTTAATCCTACTGCAATAATTTTAACCCTGAGAAGAATAGATTTTTTTGATGGCATCACTAATCCCTAGTGTAATCTAAGGATCACACTCCAGCAATCAGGCTATTCATCCTCAGGTAGCTCTATCGTTCAGGTGTGCTACAACAGCTAAGGATCCATCACTGTCAGAGATGAGGAAGTCTAAAACAATTACAAGAAAAACTTACAGTATCTGCCACATAGTTCAAGCATGTTCCATGGTTACTTCAGCAGGACAAACAGGAAGGGAAAGAGGTAACAAAAACATTATTACCAGGTTACAATTACGTCACAGTGACATTTTGACAGAACTACCACCAACTCCATTACACATGTAAACACTGCCATCACTTCACACCCTCTGTTTACTTTATCCCATAGTATTTTGATTTCCACTCCTCTCCCAAACTACACTACAGGTTTGCTGGGGTAAAGATCTGGCAGACAATCTGTAATGCTGGAAAGACTGTAGCTATCTAGCAGACATACGTTAAAGGACAACTGTGTGAAAGATCAGCTTCTATAGCAATACATTCTTTACCACCCTCTTCACATTGCTATGAATACTTTCATAACAAAATCTTAGCTTCCCAGTAATTAATTCTCACCATACAGTCCTCCTGAAGCTGTAACAGATTGCAACATAAACAGCAAGGCAGATTCAGAAGAGTTAGCAACAGAAAAAGCTTTTCTATTTCTTGCTCTGTGCAGTGAGGTACATCTAGACAGTAAGAGAAAATGTACAGTAATCAACTTTAAAGGTCAATGGAAATTTGTCATAAGAAATCTTGTCTTTTGTTGCTCATCATCTCAACTCTTATAAACTCGAACAGTCACTTGAGGGCCAAACATATAATTTATAGATCAAGAAATTAAATTATTTGAGAACAAAATACCACAGTCTCACCCCCGTGTGCCCTCCCCCTTTTTTTTTTGGTAGTTTGAGGGGGTTTTTTAAGCATCTAAAATAATGAAGAGGATTCATTATGATAATTCAGAAGACACTGGAAGGTTCAGAAGCTATTGGATCCATTTCAGACCAAGACAGCTGTGCTATATGGCAACATATTATTCTCTCTGAAAGAAATCTGATCTTTCCTGGCTTTAGTAAGCAACGGGTAGTTACTGTGACAAGATTCATAGAAAGGTGAGCTCTTTCAGCAGATCACCTGACTCAGACAGAAAAGACAACTCCAAGACACACACTTTAACCTTCAGATCCTTGAGATTACTGATGTAGGCAAAGAATCCATAGGTTGCCTTCATCCTCTCCTTCAGAAACAAGATTAAACTATGTGAGCTCTCACCTACCCTGTAAAATACTAAGATTTGGAAGCCACCATCAAAAAAAGCATATCTCACACTGGACTGAAAGACTGCAAAATATTTTGAATGAGAGAAACTAACAGAGCCAATGACATCTGGCACCATTTGCCTCAGTAAATTTCATAAAACACGTTTCCTGTTCATAGTCACTTTTTTGCCAAAAGGAAAACTAGTGTAGAGAAGATGGAAACACAGGAGAAAGGAAAATGGGGGAAATCATGGGGGGTTTTGCATTTATCCTGGTCCCCATAATACCACTCCATATTAATACCCACAGAGAGCAGAAGCAGAGAGATTACAACAGAAAACATGCTGCTGGCCCAGCCTCAACTCCTCCCTTGACAGCCTGGAAAACATTCTTTCCAACGAAGAGAGTTCTGAAGAGAATACGGAATAATTAAAAGAACTAAACAACCATACTGCATCAGCAAGATGGTGACCCATTGTCTGTGTAGTATTTGCCTTGAGTGCCCTTCACTATGCAATCCCATCCTGCCTGCTCTGTCAGCTGTTAGCCACTCGCCTCAGAAGAGCATAGGCAAATAATCTGTTTCAATTGATTTGTGTTTCACGTTTGCTATCCACAGCACTTCACCACACAGATGTTCCAGCAGCAAAGCACTTTTCAAATAAAGTTAATGTTAAAGCAATATTTAATTCTCATGTGTCTAATAGAGTAAGACATCAAAAACACTTCAGCAACTGACAGCCATAATCCTGTAAACTATCATTTGTTCTTGCTTATATGAAATGAGAGATTTCTTCAAGTATTTTTTAGCATTTTTTCAAGGTGAAGTTTAAACAACAGTAGGATGAAGTAATGACAACAGGGAAGAAAAAAAAAAGTGATGTACTTTCTCTTCTCACCCCTCCCTTCCCTGTTTGCCTCCAGGAATTAACTCCTTCAGACATGATATCCATTAGAGGAGTTAACATGCTTCCAGTTCTATAGTTTAATTTCTGAAAATAAAAGAAACTGATCTACCCTAGATAACAGGATTAAGTTTCCTTCACTGAGTTGCAGAGATGAACCATTCTTTTTGGCAGAGGAGAAATGTTCACATCATTCTTCAGAAAAAGACATAAAACTCATATGGACCACAAACTGTAAATTAGCAGGCTGGGCTCTGGGCTACTTAAAAAACAACATTCCTTGAGAGACCTCTGAAATTATCTTTCGGTCCTAGCACAAATGTCAAGGCCTAAATCTGAGTATGGCATCCTGTTTTTTCACATCATGCTTCAAGACAGATGTGACCAGCTGGAAAGAGTCCAGCAAGGACAGCAGTGAGAATCATTAGATGTCTGGAAACACATTCTATACAGAAAGATGAGTTGTTTAGGCTAAAGAAGAGCAAGAGGAGACAAAGTCTAAGTTGCCAAGTATGCCATATACAATGTCACAGAAGACACAGTTCTACTGAAATAGCACACAAAATAGTTATGTGTATGGGAAAATATGCATGTTTTTAACTACCCATTAGTTTGAAAATATTTTATGTCATGGCTTGAAGAATTTACTGACAGCTAAAGTAGCAATAGACGTAGCACAATAGTCTGCCAGACTGCTGTCTGAAGGATACCAAACAGTTGGGACAACAGATTCAATTCTGCTATGTTGGCAACAGAAACAAAGCCAGGACAAGAGGACAAATAAAACCTGCCAGTGCACGATCAAGAACCAGGAATCCATAAAATTAAAGAACTCAGAACACTGCAGAGTACATCAACATTTTCATTATTTGACAGTAACTAAATAGGATATCAATGTGAAATCTTCCAGCACTTCTCTCAATGTTATACTTTCAGCAGGTGGCACATAAAGCAAGATTGAAATCATCTGTACGTATATCTTGGACCTTAGCCTTGCTTTTTTCCACTACCCTTAACAGTTTCAATGTAAATAGATGCTCTCTTGGTTTTAAATTAACATGTGTTCTTTATTTCTGCATTCTAATGCATTGTGGTGACCTTGCACAAAATAGTTATTATACAGGTGGACTTGTCAGGTAGTTCTGCAGGTACACAGAAATTCAGCTGCAAGTGCTGACTACACCAGAATGGAAGGATGGGCAAAACCAAAGCACAAACATCACAGACAAAGAAAGTCTGGTGTTAGGTAATGAAGGAATCTAGCAGAGGGGGAAAAAGGAGAGAAAATAAGGTTGCATATTCTAAGCAAACTTTCCCACTATATTAACATGAGTTTATGCTGTTAGCTTCCAGCATTACTAACTGCAGGCGAGGTATCAGACTAACCATACAGAATTTCCTAATTCCAGTGAATTCAATGTTGAGTTATTTTTGGGCTTGCCTTCCCTATACTGTCAACTCCAAAAATGCCTTTAATTCATCTCCAAAGCACACACAGAAACAACCAGTCTTTACCAGAAGACCGCAGGTCTGCCAGTGGCTCCTAGTTTAGCTAAATGAACAGAACACTTTGTATATTTCTACAGGGTATTTTGCAGGCATACCAACTAAGCACTAAACCATCTAGACACCTCACAGTTGTGGTAAGCACAGCCCCAAGCCCACACAGACCAGACCTGCTGAGAAGCAAGAAAAAATAATTATCTACCAGTACACTCCATGCTAATAGCAGTTACAGAGCTCCTACTCAGTTTAATTAATAAAGCAAGTTAACTATACACATAAAAATTATGTGGATGTATGCATATTCATTCTACGTTTATCATAAATGCACTTCACTGTAAATACATTCTCCTCTTTGTGGCCTCATGCAGTTGAAAGAAGCAAGGAAACTGGACAAACTTTGAGTATTTAGGGGGAAAAAAAAAAAAAAAAAGGAAGGGGATACAGAAAGTTATATTTTGTTTCAAGTCACCATGCTGTCTTACAGTTGTATCAACCTAACAGAGCAGGCGTCGGGGAACGAGAGAAAAACAGGAGCTACGTAGACAGCCATTACTGCAGAGGCAAATATTCCTGACAACCACACCTTAACTAGTTGAAAATAACTTCAACCAGTTTAACAGATATTCCTTTAGAAATGCAAGGTTTCCGAAAAAAAAACACATTTGCACATCCATTAGCATAAAGGCAAAGAATAAACACCGCCCAAGAGCAAATTAAAAAGTTAAGCACAACACAAGGCACAAGTCAGGCAGACAAGAGATGATGAAGTAAACAGCAGTCGGACAGAACAATGCATTTGGTTGGGGGTCACGGCACGAAATAGCTTTAAGGAGTGTGAATCATGCAACAATAAATAAGTAACAAAAAAATAAGTCTCGGATACAAAAGGGTCACTTTACTGTAACACAGTGGGCGGGTTGTTTTAAGAGTGCAGTTAGAAGGTATTGCAGCCAGATCAGGAGGGTAGGGAACGACACGCGTATCCGCGTTATCACGCTACAGATCAATCACCCACTGAGCTCCTCCATAACCCACAGCCTGTCATTAGCTCTCAGGATTAGTGTAGTTTAGGGGCTTGCCCATCACTTCCCTCAGACACTGAAGAGTTTGCTTTAGAGCAGCACTATCCAAAGGTGACACATTAAGAAAATAAATAAAATAAAAAAATAAAAAAAAATAAAAAAATAAAAAAAAACAAGCTCCCCTAAACCAAAAAAAATCCTCTCTCCATTCAAAACCCCCAACTCTCTGTATCGGCAGCCAGAAGGGGCGAGCCCGGGAGCAGACACAGGAACGCTTCGGGTCTAGCAGGGGAGACTGAGGCGAAGGGGTAGCCCTCAGGTGGCCCCGCAGCGCTGCCACCACGGGCCGGCCGCGCTGGGCGGGGGCTCCCGGCGCGCCCTCGGTGCCTCGAGGCGCAGAAGCAGCGGCCGCCGCCCCGGCTCCGCGCACCTCCTCATCCCGCTCCTCCAGCGAGGCGCCGTCCTCCGCTCGCACCTCGGGGCTCGCCCGCTCCGCCGCAGCCGTCGCCCCGCCGGGGGCCGTCACCGCCCCGCCGCCGCCGCCGGACTCTCCCTCCTCGGAGAGAGTTTCCGAGCCAGAGGAGGAGTCGGAGCAAGAGGAGCCGACGTGGCCGGCGCCGTGCGCCCGCTCCGAAGCCGCCGAAACTTTCTCTGCCATGGCCGCAGGCTCCGAGCCCTGCCGCCCACACGCCCCGCCGCCGGCAGCAAGCCCCCCACCCCGCCGAGCGCTGCGCCGAGCGGCTCTCCCGGGCCGGCCCGGGCCACGCACGGCGCTCCGGGCGGCGGGCGGTGCCTGCGGACGGGCGGGGCGTGGCGGGCCGGGCCGGGCGGAGCCAGCGCCGCGGAGGGCGGGCCCGGCGCGGCGGAGCCGCGGGAGGGCGGCAGGTAAGGGGGTGGTTCCGTTCCGAGCAGGGTTTGAGAGACAGGCCTCACTGCTCGCTGACCCTCGCTGCGAAAGGAGGCGGGAGGGAGGGAGGAAGGAAGGGATGGATGGATGAAGGAGCGACGTCCCGCTGCGGCGGTCCCTGACGCCGGCAGCCCGCGCAGCGAGGTGGCAGCGCGATCTGCCAGAGCCCCCGGCCGGCCGGGAGCGCTCGGCAGTGCCGCAGCGAGCCGTGCTTGGCTCCCCGGCCATGTCACGAGTTTGAATAGGGGCAGGTATTTCGCATCATATTAGGGTTTTCTACGCCCCTCACTTCCTTTAAAACGGAGCTACTAGCACTTTATCGCAGCAGTTTTTCCGGCTTACTACCGTTTGCGAAAGGTTTGCGAGATGCCTAGTTACGATCTTGCAGCTAAGTCCCTGTGGGCTTTGTGAGCAAGCTTTCGGAGTCATTGAAACCAAAGCACATAATGGAAGTTAGGCGTCTGAAAGCTTTTGTAAATTCTCTTATACAACTCCTTCGTCTTTAAATGGCCTTTAAACCTAGTTATTCTACCAATTTTTACTATATTCTTTGAAGATATTACTTTTGAAAGTTCCTCTCTTTTTTTCTGCCCTAGGTTCTCATCTAATATACTAGTATTATATATAAATATATACCGGAGCCTTATTTGTTTATTCCTGGACCCCGGGTTAATCCAGTTGTGAAATCAGAAGAAAATAAGAACTTTTGTAATGAATGAAGTCCCACAGCATCACTACAGAGTAGCTATCTTTTCCATTTCACAGAAAAAGAAATGTGAGCACAGACCAATTATTGATGTGCTCTAATTAACGCAGTAATGAAAAGAGGAACCAGAATGCAAGTCTCCACTTTTTCAGATTTCTAATTTGACCAGTTTATCCAGTATTCCCAGATGGTTAATGAAAAAAATTATTATTATTATTATTATTATTATTATAACTATATGGATTATCAGTTTAATAATGGAAGAAAAACAATTATATAAAATTCTCAAAACCTCATTTCTTCTCTGCTTTGAGTGAGTTATTAATGCTGGATATTAGGTTGTAACAATGCTGATAACTCTTTGTGGTTTCTTGTCAGTACTTAGATCAGACCTTAAAAGTTATTTTATTGTGGAAAAAGATTGTAATAGTCACTAGGGACAGAATTTGACCCAGAAATTTGCCTATACTAACAATTAGTGGTAAGGATACATGAGATATACACAGAAAGACAAAAACTCATTCTGGCTAAATGAATTAGACACGAACACTACTGCAAACCTAATTCTAATAATTTTAACTAACCAGCAAAAAGAGTTACTTCTCAGTTCTCCAGGTTCTGCACATGAGCTGTTATGTCTCCAAAACCTGGACTTATTAATAATTCTTGACTCCTTGGATTTTAAAGGCAAACCTCTTCCAGTCAGATTCTGTCTCTGGTTTAATGTCATTCTCTTAGCAGAACAACTGACTTAATTTCCTACCTATTCTTCAGAAAGTAAAAGAAAATTGCCAGGTAGTGAAAAGCAACACTGAAGGTCTGTCACTTCTTTTTCTTGCTGCCAGAGATGAGACTGGGAAAAACAGAGCCAAAGCACTCACTTCTTCACTTCAGTTATTATCAGCTGCCAGAACAGCTCTAATCTGGGGGCAGCAAGAAACGCATTAGAATAGTCACTGAACTGCTCTAATTTATGCCATAAATTGAAATATAAGGCACTCAAAATGTATTATACCACCCCAGAGTTACAGAAGACAAGTGACAGGATTGTTCTGCTCTGGCCTATAGACTATGGCAGATCACTTGCTCTGCTAACATTATCTTACACAAACAGAAGAGTAGTGCTATGCTGCATATAGTTACTGAAAGGGAGCTGAAGCTAACAGCAGCAAAGATAGAAGTTTACATCATTTTCCATCCTGGGAAAAGCACTGTTCCTAGCACTGCACCATCACAAATCAGTGATGTACTTTGTGGCAAAACACTGAATATCTGGCATGACTTGAGAAGCTCGTTTTGAAAACATTTGTTAAGAAGATGTCCCTATTTAATAAGCTTTGAGCACCTTCTGTCATGCATTGGATTAATTTGATGAAGAGTGTGGAGAGAAGGATGTAGCTCAAAGTGGTCTAGCATCAGCTATAACAGGAGACAGGCTCACCTTTGGAAACATTCACCCATTCACATAGTTTTTTCCACCTGTACATTTACAAGCAGCCATCCCCTGATCTCCCTTTCTGTCCTTCCCCAGTACACACAGCAGTCACCCACCCTGTGTGTTTACAGCTGTTCACTATGTGCACTAGTCGCTGCTCTCCTGTTAGTTAACTGAAAACAAAATACAAGAAGAGAAATAAAATGTATCTCAAAACTCCCCAATTACATACCTGATTGTTAAACCTTGGGAAATTCTTACATCTATTTGGTCTTGAAGGACTGGAAAAGTGACAGGCTAACACATTTATTGACAAATTTGGCACAAGGTAAACACTGGAACAAGGCATGAGGAGGTATAGAAAAAAACGGTCAGTGAATCACAGCTATACATGAGGCAGCATGAACAGACAAATAAGAATATAATGATTGGCTTTGTAATTGGCCTTTTAAGATAAAGATGAGAGTCTTTACCAAGAAGTAAAAGTGAGAAATCAAAGGAGCAGATACATGGTGAAAATGACAGACAGAAAAAGTAAACATTGCAGCAATGTGTTGAATGAAACAAAGAAGTCAGAGAGAAAAACTATGAAACTCATGACAAAATGAAAAAAGGTGGGACAATGTTTGCAGCAGAGCAGATATCTGTCCCATGTTACAGCTTTAACGGGTCAAATGCCAAAAGAAGAGCTTTATAGTAGCTACTGCCTCAGTCTCATGGCATCAATTGTCTTCACTGTCTTTTTGAACTAGGCAGTGTTCCATCAAATTATTTTTTATACTGCTTAGAATATTCTTCTTCCCATTTGATTCTGAATATTTAGTCAAAAGTCCACCTCCGCAAGAAGGAGTTTTCAAAATACACTGACAGTGGGGTTAGCACCTTAGAAAATCCCTAGGCAAGACTGACTGATCTGGCAAATACAAGGCTCTCCAAATAGGACACTTGCACTATGAGCAACAACAGCTTCACTTTCTGCATAGTTAATGTGCATTGAACCTGACCTGGAACAACCGCTTCTTTGTATTAAAAAGTGTCCATGCTTACTCAGTTCTTGCCCTTCCTGTTGAGGCTGCCAACAGCATTGCCAATTAGTGCCAATCCTAAATGCAAATTGTAATATGAATAGGCCTTTCAATATTTAATTCTGGACTTTTGCAGTGCTGGTATATAAATGTTTCATCATCATTACTCTAAGAGAAAGTTCTTTCACTTGTATTTCTGCCACACCTCTGAAAAAAATCAAACGTGCCTACCTGAAGTATTAGCAGAAAATGTGCAAACAGGAACTTGTTCTTTTGAGTGCTCCATCCAGGTCTAGCAGTACACTCTGGAATCAGAGTTCTTTCTCTGGGGAATCCTGATTTATTGAGAATACATATTATAGGGCTATAAAGACAACACTCAGTTTTTATGTGACATGCTTTGTCTCTACATATTCACTCTCAAGCAGTATCCAAGATCAGGAGTTCAAAAACTTTCACTAGGTGGGGTATAACCCTCTAGTGTTAGTGGCAGGAACACTCACTAATGCAAACTGCAGTGGTAGGCTGGAAGCATGTAAAAATGTGCACAATTACAACTCTCATCTCTGGGCTGGGGCAGGCACCACCAAATATACAGCATGGTTTGGAGAACCTTTCTTCTTATCTTTAAAAGTCTCCTTAGGATAATTCAGAATAAGCAGAATCCTCTTCATATCTTCCTAAGAGAATCAATTCTTAGACTCACGCTCTCACCATTAAATGCTTTTTTGACAATAAATGTGAAGCACTATTTACTTTCCATAGCACTTGCAGAGCATGAAGCAAGGGCATTTGAACATACTGATTAGATTCAGATTGTCTCAAAAGGCATTAGTAAGCTAGTCATGTTACATTGTAAATCCTAGCAACAATAGGTATATGCATGAACAGAAATATCCCATTCAAATCTGTAGAACATGTAATAAACTTGAGAAAAATAAAACATCTTCTATTAATTGAATATGTTACCAGATGTAAATTGTGTTTGCCAGAGGAGGTAAAACAACTAGTGCAGGCCTCCACCTGCTGCAGGTGCCTTTATCAAAACCAAGTAGTGCCACTGTCTCAACAGCTAGAGATGATGTGATCAGCACTAAACAGTGTAATTGGTAAAAACACTTTTCTCTGATTACTGCCACTTGAGGACCTGCATGAGCACTGCATGAATCACTGTCAGGAGACCTTCAGAAAGTCATGCTTAGAGGAAAGCCCTGGCAAATGTTTACACTCTGACATTTACATTTCTGATACCTTCAGGGTAAAAAAAAAAAGGAATGCTGCCCAACACTCTTCAGGCATTTAAATATCACAGAACATTAAGAGATTGTACAGGAAGACAGGGAAACAGAACCCACCCATAGCCTTGTTGCGTCTCTGTCAAGGCACTGCTGTGGGATTATACCACTGTGACAAAACATCAGAAGCCCATCCTCAGCTTCAGTTAGATTAAGAGAGGTTGTGAATCTGAGTGCTGTAAGGGACAAGTGCAAGTGAAACTGTCTTAATCTGACTTCAGACACAGAAGTGTACTGTCAGCACATTGTGTGGCGTTTTTGCAGAAGTCTGCTGACAGAGGTGCTTGGGTTCTTGGTGCAAGGAACCTTCCACAATTTCTTCAACACCTTCACAACATCTGTGTATCAGGGATATATATTGACAAGCCAGAAGCAGAGAAGAGCAGTGTGTTATAAGTAAATGGCATTAGGCTCAAATATAGTAATAAAATTTATTGAAGATTTATATAAAATGCAAATAAGCAAAACAGCACGCTGGGCGTCCGGGGGGCCTCTGCCCCACTCACGGCACGCAAGCACAGTAAGCAAAATCAGTAACTTTTATTCCCTTATCAGTAATTCCCCTCCCATAGTCACTTGTTATCCTTCTATTGGATCCAAGTTTGCAGGTCTGGTTCTGGTTGGTTTCCTTGCAGGCCCGTTTCAGTTGCCAGGTGCTTTCCCTTCCATAGTTTTAATTAGTTTTTAGTCCTTGAGGCCTGGTGTGTTAGGGATTTCCAGATGTCCATCTTGGATACTCTGTATCATTTTCATTCTTGACCCTTTGATTCTTGTCCTTCCCTTCGTTACTTTTTGCTTGCTATGGGACAATAAGCTTTTTATAAAAGTAAGATTCAGCAAGGCACAATTTGTCTTTCTAGCTTAAGAACTGCAAGCTGCATGCCTATCAGCTTACAATGCTGACAGATTGATGAACTTACAGTCTAATAACATATATATGTATATAAGAATATAACATGCAATACAATTAATGAGTAAGCTACTACTACTAATTTGATGAGTAAATTTAAACTACTACCACCAATTTATTACAAGTGGAAGCATGGCACGGGCCTGTTACAAAATGGCATACAACAGGGAGGTTACTCATTCTAAGACCTCTTTCCCCAAATTCACATTGTGCTTTATTCAAGGTCAATGTTATGATTCTCATAAAATTATGGAAAAACTGTTTCTTCTCATAATTTAATGAGATTGTCACTCTTCCTTAAGAGTAGAAATATGATAATTTCTCACTTTACCATGGCTGTATCCTACTGCCGAGTCATGAGTGTTATAAAGGCCAGTCTTATGAAGATCGGATAGGCAGGAAGAGATGGTCCAGACTCAGGATGGAAATCAGAGATAACCAAAGCTCCAGTAGTAGATAGAGTAAGGAGAGGAAAGGAGCTCTGAGACAGCTATGGACTGCTACATATAATCTAGACCAAGGCTGCATTTTGTGGTGTATTCTGGTCAATACTTCTAACAACCCCAAACCATGTTCTAATCTTTTGCTCAGCAGGTGTAAACCTAATTGATACCTGCACCCTGAGAAATGCTGCATTTTCCAGACTCCAGGGGTTAGTGGACTTCCCTGGACAAATTTATATGCCCTCAGCTGTCTACACAGCATCCTTTCCTCAAGTGTTAAGGCTGTGGTTGACAGTGTTATTACGGACTGCAAAGTTTGTGGAGAGAAATCCTCCTCAGCAAGTGTTACCAGAACCTCTTTGAAAAACACCATCAAAATGGAGACCAAATATGAAATCCAGTGACTTCCCCAAATTGTCAAACTCTCCAAAGCTCCATGGCAACAACTGAGGTAAAAACAGGTTTAAGGCAGCCTACGAGGTTTCTGTAAACTCTGCTTGCCCTCATCCCAGGCCTCACAGTGCCTAAATAGAGCAGGCACGATGTTTGAGGAAAAGCTGTGATTTTCTCTGAGAAATCAGCTATTGTGTGGGAGCACTAAAAATGGGGCTACAGTATGTAAATTGTATTGTTTGTGCAGACATTTTTGCTTGCAGAAAGAGCAAAACTAAGTCCCCCCTGTACATGTAAATAGGATTAATATTCTGAGTTTTAGTCTGTTCTGATCTCTCTCTCATTAAAATTAGAGTAATATCCCAAACTCAAAATGTCATGATTCTTAAGCTAGGAAGACCTCACTTGCTTAACAAGATGGATACAATTTTTAACATATATACCTCATGTGTAAAGTAAAACACCAGGTCAAAATGTGGCAGGTGCAGTGAGTATGTGCAGAAAGTGTTGGACAGAGAGAAGAGCAGGATCTCAGGAGAGAGAAGTATGGGGCCAAAAATGCTACAGGCCATAGGAAACAGGGATGTTGAGACCCCCTTGGGCATAACTTGCTCTGGTACCTGCAGGCAACCAAAATCTCAACTCTGTTCATGCTTTTTTTAAACAGCTAGGGTGAAACCTTACAACTGGGCTGAGACCCAACAGCTGTGATGAATCCTTTATATAAGGAGTGCATCTCCTCCCTTATGCTAGTTCCCTCGCATTAAGAGGTTCTTGTTTAAGATGGGGTGTGTTGGCCCTGTCTGGCTGCAGCTCCACTACCAGCCCCTGATGCTCCATCTCCACCATGGGATGGGGTCAAAAACTGCAGAAACATGAACAAGGAAGCTCATGGGTGAAGATACAGGCAGGGAAATGGTTTGCCAGTTGCTGTCACAGGCAAAATACACCCACCTTTTGGTAATTTAACAATTTATTACCAATTAATGTTTTTAATTACTGATTCAGGAACTGGGAAGCAGAGAGGGAAGAGGCAAAGACTAGAACACCCTTCCCCTCCATTGATCTAAGTGCCCCTCTGCCCTTTCTCACTCCTTTTCTCCTCCTGTACCCCTTCACAGATGGTGCTCTCTGCTAGTTTGTCAGTGTCAAACCTGCTCCCTGAGATGCTGCAGCACAGCTGACCTGGTCAACAGCATCTTGACATTTGTCCCTAGAGAAGCCAGTTGCAACAAGTGGGAACCATCTGAAACATACACATTGGGCTGGAACCAGCTGGAACTGGCTTGTGAGGCAATGGTCATGGCAGACCCCACCCCACTGGTTACTGCATGAATACAAAAAAGTGCAGGCTGGAGGCTGCAGGGCCTGATGTGGGCCACTGAGGTGGCGATTGAGGAGGGAGAGGTCAGGGGCTGAGTCCAGCAGAGTAGAGCACAGGAAAGCACCTCAAACTTCAGCGATACCTATGTTGAGGTTTCCCTGGTAACCTCAGCCTGCCCAGTCAGTGTGTCCTTACTTTGAGTCGATCTTTGAGGATGTGATAAACATTCCACTCGGACTGGCCTGAGTAGGGAAGAAGCCATGGTGCAGGTGCCTCTTTGAGTTGTGGGAGAAGCTGCAAAGTGGTTCCTGAAGGGTAAGGGGACTGTGAAACCCCACAATGGAGAGCAGGCAGGGGTGGGGGCTAATCCGGACCACAAGCGCGGTGGTACAGGCAAAACAGAGAAGTGAAACAGAGCGGCAAAACAGAGCAGCATCTCCACCCTGCAGCAGCCAAAATACAAACACATTCTGCTTTGTGTCCCTTTACTGCTTTGTGTGACTTAATAAAGATCTGTACTTTGCTTTATCACTATGCTGTACTACACAAAGGTGTCTCAGAATCGTGGAATGTTAAGGGGTAGAAGGGACCTTAAAGATCACCTAGTACTAACCCTCCCTGCCATGAACTGGGACACCTCCCACTAGACCAGGTTGCTCAAAGCCACATCCAACCTGGCCTTTACCACTTCCAGGGCTAGGGCATCCACAACGTCCCTGGGCAACCTATTCCAGTATCTCACTACCCTGACAGTAAAGCATTTTTTCCTGATATCTAGCCTTTCACATACAACTTTATAAAGATGCCTAGAAACATAATAATTTCAAAATCAAAAGTTGAATCAGAATGACCTGGAGAAATGTAGGGATATTCTTTCTTTTTCTTTTGTATTTCTTTCTCAAAGTTAAATTTCAATCAGAACTGTTAAAAAGAAATTGAATAGGAAAAAACTGAATAGGTAGAAATTGAATAGGAAAAATCCACTGGAAACTTTTGAATAACCCTTCACTCTTTGGAAAATTGGCATCTTCAGTCAAGCTCACCCAGTCAGTGTGTCTCTATCAGTTGAAACTCCAGTTCTCCCTGAATAAAGATTAAAATCAATATTTAAATATTTAAAATAAAATCAATATGTTGCAATAAGAAATTAATCCATTTTAAAAACTCTTGTCTTACAGTAATAAATGTCAGAAACCAGCAGGCAAAAATTAATAATTCTATGTTCATCATAAGGACTGGAGTTTATGAGGTAAGTCAGGCCTGAGGTCACCCATGAAGCAAAGAAAATAGAGAAATATTAAAGATATTCCCTCAAGGAGCACTTGACATGTGACCTGTTACACAAGTCTGTTTTTTTAATGCATCTGATTGTGTACAATTACCCAGGAAACCTTGATTCTGACCCATTCAAAATTAATTAGCTTCTTAAATGACTTTAAAGTCCTTTCAATATTGTAGCTATACAGCACAAAAAATTCTTAAGTAAACTCACAAGATGCTAAGGTGAGCAAACTTTCTTAGCCATCCCATAAAATGAAAAGAGAAAAACAAATTATTTCCAAGAATGCAATCAACAATTGAGCAAAAAGAGGTTCGGCAACTTCTTAAATAGCAGTTTTAAAGGCTCTTTCAACAGCCACACTTCATTCAGAAAGAATATTTTCAAGTCTTCAAAACCATTTATAATCATTTTGATGTGTTAAATTTTTTGCTGTCATTGTGGTGCATTTACTGTGATAATTAGAACTGATGGCAAATACAGGGAAATTTTATAAGGATATTTAATCCCTCTAGTGCAGTTCTAGGTCCTGATAGATTTAGTAATGACTTTTAAAATGAAATTCTAGACAAATCAAACAATTAAATGCTTGATCCTGTTAAAAAAGAATTGTAAGTGACAAAAGCTAAAGAAGCCTTAGAAAGGATAATATGTGCATATCTCTCCACTCTATATCATGTTAATTTGTTGAATGAAAAATTTATCCAAAGCACATAAGCTATTTTTCAGTTCAGCTGTTACGGCAGGATTTAGGGAGTTAACAATAATAAGGCCTCTTATGCCTGCAGCATTTTATTCTGACTCCAGGAGGGTCAAAGCCATAATTCTTTTCCACAGGGAAGTTATCCTGCTATTAACCCCCATTATATTTTATGCAGCACAGTTAATGCAAGCACACTATGTTGCTGTATACCAAAGCATAACTCATTAAATGAGTAAAGCAATCCTTTAACTTTTCTAACATGTAGAAAACAGAGCCCAGAAATTTTGAGGACCAGAGCGTCAGTAGAAGTGGAGAGTGTTTGCCCTTCAGTGACTGCATGATTTCACCAGGAACTCAGGCTGGCCAGTTGTGATCCTGCACAGGCTGGCCAGTTGTGATCCCTTGTGAGAAGTCTCCCTGCAAGTGTAAGAAAGTGAGATACATATGTAGATGTGCCTTCTGTGACAAACTTTGTCATTTATGTAACATCAGCTACTGAAGGCTCATAGGAATATTTATGCATATCTGTAAAGAAATAGAAAAAACCATTCTCAATCCATAAGCAGTGTTTTCATCTACAAAATAATTGCTTTGAGTGTGTAAATGAATGAACCTATAAGAGTGTTACGATGTTACATGTTAAATAATGTTGAGGGTGTTTTGTAAATTAATTATTTTTTTTATTGAAATAGTTCTGAGAGTAAAAAATAATTTTATAGTTCACAAATATTCTTTTAAAACTCACAGTATTTATCCGGATCTGTTGTTGGGTAGATAAACTAAAAATGCGCAATTACCATTTGTCTAACTTGAAATAATTGTTTCATTTTGATTTGCTAAATTGCTTTGTGTGAATGAGCCAATGTATTTAAAACCCATAAATAGAATCAAGAGATCTAAATGTGCACTAAACATATAGATTGTCTCTTCTTTTTTTCTGTTTTACAGACAATATGTTTGTTTAATTATAACAATGTATTTTGGGACATCATTCAGGTCTGAGTACTGTAAAATCTATACATTAGACCAGGGATTTTTAAGTATGTAATGTCATATCACATTAATAAGTCTGACTTACATTAATAAATATGACTTATGATACCTTGGAGTTTTGATGTTTTGATTTTTTTAATTTTTGTAGATCTTAGAAGTAGTAGATTTTAGAGTAGCAGCAATATTATCCCTTTACTCTTAACACACCAGCTCAAACCCCTGTTACCCATTCCCATATCAATTCCCTAAATTCCTTAGCCTATTTAGTCTCTTTTTCAAGGCAGAAGGGTAGAAGAACATCTTAACCCTACGGAACAAGATATAGCCTAGACCCAACAACCTTCAGGCCTAGAACTCTGGAAAGCCACAAGGACATTACGTGCTCTGAGGAAGATGAAGATGAAGAAGAGGGGGTCCCAAAATGCCCCCAGACCCAATTTCCAGGAGGTGTGGTGGGGGCAGAACCTGGGTGGTGGCTGGACGGTATTGGGTGAAAATCATTATAGAACTGTGAACATCTCGATTTCAAGAGCCCACTGGGGGTATTCCAGAAAGCCTGGGGGCTCATTAAAACCTTTATATCCTTATCTTATCTCCTACCTAATTTGGCTTGGAGTCTTTTTTTCCCCACAGCCACTTAGGCAACACTTAAAACACAATTCTCAAACAAAGTATGACTCAAACAAAGTCTGCCACAAAACCCAAATTGACTAAGGAGTGTTTAACAAAGAAACAAAACTGAAAATGAAAGGGTAAAGTGCCCCTGAACTTTAGGATAGCAAACTTCCAGCTCTTCAAGGAGACAGTCAATAGGTGACTGCCTTCAAGGACAAGGGAGTGAAACAGAGCTGGCAGTTCTTTAAGGAGGTCTTCCATACAGCGCAATAGCTGGCAAAGCACAGGAGCAAGAAATTGGGCAAGGAAGGCAAGAGACTGGTATGGCTGGTCAACCTAAGGGGAAAGAAGCAAATGCACAGTCAATGGAAGCAAGGATGGGTAATCTGGGAAGAGTATAGAGAAGAAGTTTGGTTCTGTAGGGTTACAGTGAGGAAGGCCACAGCAAGGCTGAAACTGTACTTGGCGAAGGACACAAAGAATATGGAGAAGGGGTTCTACGGGTATGTTAACCAGAAAAGAAAGGTCAGAGAAGAGAAGAAAAGAGAAGGTGTAACCGCCTGATAAAGAATACTGGAAAACTGGTAACAGACAAGAAGAAGACTGAAGTACTCACCAAATTTTTTGCTTCCGTCTTCACTGGCAGCCTCTCTTCCTACATCACTGGAATGGATGGACAGCGGGATGGGTGGGGACTGGGGGTGTAAAATGTTTCCCACTATAAGTAAATTACATTCATGACTGCCTGAGGAACCTGAATGTACATAAGCCTAGGTTACCCAATGAGATACATCCCAGAGTCCTGAGGGAATTTGCTGATGTAGCTGTCAAGTCACTCTCTATGATATTTGAAAAGCCGTGGCAGTCAAAAAAAGTCCCAGGTGACTAAAAAAAGGGAAACATGATACCTGTCTTTGAAAAGGGTAGAAAGGGTAGAAAGGGGGAGCCTGGGAACTATGAACCTATTGGCCTCACGTCTGTACCTGGGAAGACCATGGAACAGATACTCTTGGAAGCTGTGCTAAGGGACATGGAGGATAGGGAGGTTATTTGGGACAGCAAACACAGCTTCATCAAGGGCAAGTTCTGCCTGGTCAATCTGGGGGCCTTCTAAGAGGGAGTGACTAGATGCGTGGACACTGGAAGGGCTACAGATGTGATTTATCTCAGATTCATAGAATTTCATGCTATTTTTCTTCAACATAAGCAGATGTAACCACCAAAAATATTTTGTCAAACACTTTTGAATTTGCAGATTTTTGTGATTTGTGAACATGAGTGACTTGCTAAGAGAGAGACATTCTGGCCAGCTCACTGCTATGTACAGTGGTAAGATTTTATTTTTGTACTTTTACATCTGAATCTGCAGGAAGAGTCTGAGGGCTTTTTCCTGCTACTTTGAATTTCAACATTTAGAAATAAATTCTGTAGATAAAAGAGACTGTTTAGAAGGCAGATGGGTAGGCTGCTTTCCAAATAAACCCTTGGCCAGAAAAATCTTGGTTCTAAGGTGAAAAAAGTATACTTTTTAACATAATTTTATGGCCTTTTTGTATGTTTATTACTGTAATTCATTTCACCAGCTTTATTGGCATAAATGGGGCTTTTATTGTACTGTTATGTGGCATCCTGTACAACGCAATACCAGAAGCTTAAAAGGCAGACAAGAGAGCTAGAACAAGTGAAATGCTAAAACATTTTAGCTAATCAATATGGTCATTGTAATGCACATGTTTTTCTAGCTCATTTTTTATCTATGAAAGTAGTTTTTAGCTCTAATAAGTAATTTCTGGGGTTTTGACAGTGCTAGGGAGAAAGCAAAATAACTGGAAGAGGGTAGAGTGTCTTTCTTCTGCAACATATTTCAAAATTTGTTACAATAGGCCCCCATGCTTCTCTACACAGAGAATTAATACCCATTTTTCATGACAGAATGCACTAGGTGTTTACACTTGACATCATCAGGGGCAAAATACTTGTAGTCCTGCACTTCTGTGCCAAAAGAGATTGAAGGCCCATATGAAGATTAAGTAGTGAAGGTTACTAGTTCAGACCATGTGGTGCACACAGTTTAATTTCACGGCAGGCTCAGCAGAAACATTGTGTTTGGTGTACCTTCTGCAGGGAAGAAAATTCTTGTTCCCTAAGGACCACTTAAGCTGTAAAAAATATGAAACAACAATCAAAATCCTGAGTTATTCAGTCTCTTCAAAAAGATGAACCAAAAAACAATTGTAGAAACCACAATCATTAGGACAGTTACTGGCTTTTGGGAGAGATCTAATTGTTCATAGTTAACTCCAAAGAATTAGGACAAATATGAAACTTTTTGGCTTCTGTAATAATTTGACATTTACACCAAGGCATAACTAGAGCAAGCTGATTCAATGCCTTTTCTAAAAAGTACTGAATTTTACTCTATTTGAGACAGCAGAGGTGTAGTAAGTGTAGAACTACAGAGGTGAGTAAGCACTTTTCTAGTCTAACTGCCTGACATGAAGAAATGTATGTGGCCCTGTCTTTTCCACATACATTACCTTTTCATGCAGTGCTTCATTTCTTTGGAATTCAAAGCCCAGCTAAGCAAAAGAACATATTCACTGTGGAAAATGAAGCATCACTGACTAGATGCAAATCTATAATACTTGTATACTTCTGTGATCACAAATTGGGCTAGAAGCATTGAAGGTGGGTGGTGTTTATCTTGAAATATGCACTTAACATTTTCCTGTTCAATCACAGAGCACTGGAAATGCTGGTAGAACATACAATTTTTAGTAGAAATGAAACACTGATGTATACTTTCTACACTACCTTCTTGAATTCTTAAATTAAGTGTGATCATTAATTACTCAATTTCCTTGTTTTATGCATAGCAGGAAGAATCATATCTGCAATGGGTAGTACCTATTGTTCAAGCTTACAAATTATTTATGTTTCACACTGTGCAAGAACAATCTTAGTTTTCAGCAAGACAAAGTGGCACACAGCAACTATTGATGATGAATTACATTTTTTTATTAATTTGCTGCTTAAGCAAGCTGCAGGCAGCTTTTGTATAGCAAGTTTGAAGCACATATTTTAGAAGGGGGAGTAGGGGAGGGCTTGGCAAAGAGCTGCGTAGGGCAGTGTGTAAAGAACTTAGGTTAATGAAGCATCTTGCTCTTGGATGTACTGTTTCTACCCAAGCCCTGGTTCCTCCAACTCTCTCAAATGAACCTTATGGAAATTTAAAACTTGGCTTATGTGTCCTGTAAAGCTGAATTTGGTAGATGTTTTCTCAGTTTACTTAATGTGTCAGTAGGCTCAGGCTCCCATAGAATACAGTTATTGCAGCTTTCTTTCCAAATTCAGCAGCAGTACTTCTCCTCTCCTCTGATTCTTTGATAAAACAGCTGGAAGGCTAAAGCATTCATTCAGGAATCGAGAAAGTAAGATTACCACCTCAGTCAGATGGAAGAAAAATGTACATGTCCTACCACTGTCTCCATCTGCCTGCTGGCAACACAGCACTTCTCATCTCCATGGCTGAAACTGTGCTGTTAAACAAGGTCTAGTGGTTTGAGTCTAAGACGAAAGAGGACAGTGAAGAAGCAGCTTCTCCCACACCCAGGTATTTAGAGCACCCTACCAAGATGAGGAAAGCACAACTTTCGGACACTCCAGTGGCCATTTTCCTTTAAACTTTCTTCAGGCACGGATAAAGAGTTAGCATACAATATTTTCTTTTCAATGGGATGCGACCTAGACATTAGCCATATTCTATAGAGACAGAAGAGGCTTCTTCCAAGTGATAGAAACAGATATGCTTAAGGAAAAAA
Source organism: Pyrocephalus nanus (assembly GCA_038380795.1). Classification (NCBI taxonomy): domain Eukaryota; kingdom Metazoa; phylum Chordata; class Aves; order Passeriformes; family Tyrannidae; genus Pyrocephalus; species Pyrocephalus nanus. The sequence continues at coordinate 23,494,218 of CM076263.1, forward strand.
ACCATATATTTTCCTGAAGCTTGTTTTTTTTTTTTTTTTCCCAGAAAGAGAAAAGTGAGCTTTACATTCTTAAGGGTAGCTTTGGATTGTAGGTCACAAATGGCAGTCGTTTCCTTCTTACTACATCAACATCTGGAGAAGAGACAGGCTGAAAACCTGCCTGGTTGTCAGCTAGTTATGGACTACTTTTACTAAGTTTCCTTTGAAAGTTGGAGGTGTTCATGGGGAGTGTTGTACTTTACTAGGCACCCTATGGGAAAGCTGTACATCCAAATCAGCAAAGGTTAGTGCAATAAATGCAACACAGAGTGTGCTTTGACACACAGTATTTCAGTGTGTATTTGTCTTTCACCCCAGATTAGCCAGTGGCTTTTCATCCTCTCCTTTTCAAACTACGGCAATATCTTAGAGGGTTTAATACGACAAATATGCAGGGCACTATAACACCTAGCTCTCAGGTGTCGACATCTTTGACACTAACCCAGGGTAAATATGTGATCTTTATTCTTTGACAACATTGTTCAAACACTGATTTAATGTTTTCTAACCAAATTAGATTAATGCTATCTAAAAAAGTGCATAACCATTATCCACATAGCATAAGTGCAAGGTAATGAATGAATGTTATTTGATTCTGTGGTAGTTTTAATCTAGGCCTTCCTTGATGACCAGTTTGTAACCAAGGAAGTGGCCATGTTTCCAGTATTCCATACAATTTTTATGTAGACCAGGGTATAAGTAAGAAGAGAGGAGAGGCTTTCATTTTCTTCTCTTCCGGCGAGGTTCAGGAGCAGTGGGTCCTTGCATTGGGTCTCATTTATCTAGAGCCTGAGGCCTGCAGTGACCGCTGGTCTGCCGTGAGGGGGTTTGGAGAGTGCTTGGCCGTGTCTGGTGATCTCGCTTTTCTGAGGAACGTGGTGACATTTGTTTTGCTACTTATTTTGCTAGTTCTTGGGTTTGATTGTATATACCTGTTCTGTGTCCCTTTTTTTCCCTTTCCCTTTCCCTTCGGGGGGGTAGTTGGATTCCCTTCGCCGTGTATATAGCATTTTAATTGTATATAACTGTAATATACGTAAAATATATATTTTTATATAACTAGCTTGATTTCAGGCTCTTCAGTTTTATAGGTTTTTTTTTTTTCCTTTGCCCTAATGGAAGAAGGGAGGGGGAAGGGGTTGTTACTGTGAGTTTGGGCATTTGGCAGGCAGACACGTCTGAACCATCACAAATTCTAATCCCTCAAAGTGTCATTTCCTTTTAGGTCTCCGTTTCACTTCTGGAATAACAAACAAAAGTGCTGGTTCTGATTGATAGCTTTGGACACAAGGAACTAAAAAAGAACAGTGCTTTAACATAGGAATTAAAATCCATCTCTGTTGTGTTTTAATTATGCTAAAGTGAGGAACACATGGCCCCTCACTTGCATACTCAGAAGTTGTATTGCACTTCTGCCTGGTCTGTTTGATGTCTCTCATCAAAAAATTGGATTGAAAGCTTCCTAGATCATGTTATATTCATACAGTACCTAGACAAAACAGGCTGAAACTGCCAGATTGGGTCTGTACGCATACACGCACACACAGTGGGGGCATTGCTGCTGTAAGCTGCCTTGAGCTTAACTACCAGCATCCATCTATACTAGAGTTACTTTGAGATCAGGCAACCAACAAATCCAATCTACCCTTACGGCAGCAAAGTTCAGGAGCGTTGTGGCAAGAACTGGTGGGAATCCTTGATGGCACTTGCGTGTACACTATTGTTTTGATGCATGCTAAGGGGTAGTCAGACTAAATTTTCTCCATGTCCTTCTCTGAAAGTCACCGCAACAGGATCTACAGCCCTTTGGAAACAGAATGGGATTAGATTAATATGACTTGTCAGCATTCAAAACACAGTTAATATGCTATGTTTGTATACCATGTTTAACACAAGGAGGAAAAGTTCTTTTGTGACTACTTCAACATTATTTGTGATTGGTAATAGATCACTGTTACCTGATATCAGTACTGTTCTAGTAACTGTTAAGTAGTTGTTGTTTAGGAAATAATTGATGCCAGACTCTTGAATGAGGAAAATCATGGTTTTTTTCTGGACTGAGGAAACATAACCATACTATATATTCAGTTTTTAAATTTGTAGTCAAAAGGGAGAAAACGTTTGTTGGTTGCCTTATTCAGATTACAAGCAACATCTACTTTTCAGCAAGATCCTTCTGTAAACAAGGTTTTATTAAATTATTTACTCTCAATTTTCAGGTATAAGGTGATCTGAATTTACCTGCATAAATAGCCCAAACCAGAATACCAGTCATGCACATCTTTCATATACAACTGTAATCTATACAATTTAAGCTGGTTGGATTGATTGCAGTCATTACCTCTACACAGGTGAGGAATCCCTAAACAAGCCTTCAGTTAAAGTTACCATTACAGAGCTGTTACAGAGATACATGTTTAGAAACAACTGGGGATCAAAAAGGAATGGCAGTTGCTCCTGAAAAGTTCTGCCTCCTCCAACTTCTCTGTTTCTGGCTGGGATTATCAAAAGGATGAATTCCAAGATGCACAGCTGTTTCTGTTCCCTGCTTCTCTCTCACTGTTCATGCACACGAACAAATGAGTGATACGGACTAATAACACAGCACCTTTGTAGAGTTGGTTCCAGCTCCTCATTGTGATTGGGTTTTTTGTGGGAAGCAATTAAATACAGGCAGCAAAATTACCTATATTCTGTTTATTCACTCTGATAATGCTTCTTGGAAGGCGACAGAAGAGTACATGCCTCTGTATGGGAGAGAGAGCGGCTTGATTTGTAATAATTTATAATAACCAAATAATAGGTATACTGTTTTATTTTTAATGAAAAAAATACCATGCGCATTCAAATTAATGCAGCTGCTTGCTCATCAAGAAGTGAAGACACAGAGGAACAATTGCAGAAGTACCAGACTATCAGCAAACATTCAGGACCAGGCTTTGGTCTAACACATGTTGATTCTGCTGAACTACCCAAACTGGTTTAACCCAGCTTCAGAAACCACAACCGAACAAGATTTCAGCACCTTTAATAGATGGTGACAAAAGGTCAGCTAAGCACACAGAGAAAACAGAGATACACAGAGTTTATAGCTAAAGATCAATACTGACTGGCAATAAAAAATATTAAATTAACTCAATGTCTTGGTTTAACCCCAGCCTGCAACCAAGTACCACGCAGCTGCCTACTCACTCCTTGCATCAGTTGCATTTGTAAGAGAATGGGTTGAGGATCAGACAGTTTAATAGGGAAAGCAAAAGCTGTGCATGCAAAAAAAGCATAGCAAGGAATTAATTCACTACATGGGCAGGCAGATGTTCAGTTGTCTCCAGGAAAGCAGGGCCCCATCACACAGAGGAACATGGGGAAGATGAACAGCATCACTCTGATCATCCCCCCCCCCCCCCCCGCCCCTCCCCTGCCTTCTTCTTTCCCCTCACTGTGTGTACTGAGCATGAGGTAATATGGTATGGAATATCCCTTTGGTCAGTTTTGGTCACCTGTCCTGTCTATGTCTCCTCCCAACTTCCTTGCCAGTGTGCCAATATGAAAAGCAGAAATGATCTTGGCTCTATGTAAGTGCTGCTCAGCAATAGCAAAATCATCTTTACATTATCAATTCTGTCTTAGCACAATCCAAAGCGCAGCCCCGTACAAGCCATTGTGAACAAAATTAACTCAACCACAGCAAAAATCAAGACACTCAATAACCATTTTCTGTTAGCTTGTTTTCCTGTTAGGTCATATTTTGAGCAGAGGAAGTTGTTTATGCATCTCTTGTGAAGAGTAACACAACCCTAAAAGGAAGAAATGGAAGTTCCTGGATGAGCTAGATCTGCTGGAGCATGTGTGCCTGATCCCCAGTGTTCTGTAACCTGGAGCAATCCAGAAGATTAAAAGAGATTGCAAAGAAAGGTCAAGGTGCAGGCTGCCTTATGCCACAATGAAGGGTACTCATTTTCAGTTCACATTTGGGGGGGTGCCTTTGTCAAATTTCAAAACTTCTCAGTACAAGAGTTGCACTAGAGAGAGTTTCTTGCATCCCACTGTATTGTAGCCAGGTCTTTTAAGAATCTCAGTATGTGTCTTCTAGCAAAACTTGATTCTCTCAGACTTTTTGCTTAATAAGAATCAAACAAAAAATAGCAGCTCTTCTTGTGTACTGGCAGATTTTGTGATTTTAGTTACAAACAGCTTAACAGAATTCTTCCTGATATTTGCTCACATATTGCTGTGCCACATTTTTCTCAAAATGACTGCGTGAATAATATGCCACTAGTAATGACATTTAATTTGATGGAAATGACTTGGAAGAACAAAAATATCACCTTTTTTAAAAAAATGTTTTCAATATTATTCTTAGATTACATTATGTAGGGAACCTAAATTTTCATATTTTTATCATTTTTTCTTTATTCCGAATTATAACATTTTTGCATTATGACATAATTGATTGCTCTGGAAAAGTCCATTATGTCACAACCATAATATTTGATGATTCTAGAAGAATGGGAATGGAACCAAGAAAAGTTTAACATCAACAATATTGACAGCAAAGACAAAGGCAGAAACTAACAGGGTAAAAATAGGACATGTTGAAAGAAATTCCAATTATGAAATATTTAGGCTAGATATATAAATATATCAGATGTAGGTAGTGTCTTCAGTTATGCAAGACTTTAAAATTTACTTGTGCTAAAAAGAACTGAACTATACTGAATGCCTTCATTTTCTAATGATTCTCAGAGTTTTATGCATACAATTACCTTGATAGTGGCAAATGAAATTAGGAAATTCTAATCTGTGTCATCTAATCAGTGAGATTTTGTAACCCTGATGTTTAGAATAGGATAAGCTTTTATTATAAAAAATTAATTCATTCCCTTCCAAGTTAAATGAGAAAAATGAGACCTTGTGTAGCACTCATAGACTAATATTCTTTGAGACAAATTCTGGCTTTGAGCTCCTTGGCCAAGACTACAAAATCTGTAGTGTAACAAAAAATCTTGTTTATTTTGCTGTCAGAAAGTCCACTATTTTGAGGTATAATTAGCAGACTGATTGTTGCAACCAGACCCAGAAAGAGGGGGGTGGCGTAACCCAGGTTCTTATTAATAAATCTCTTGAGGTGGATTAGAGTGAAACTACACTGAATAATCAGTGTTTGAAAATATATATATGTAGGGTGTATTTTAGAACAATTTTGTTTAAATGGTAAACAAGTATGTCGCTGTTTTGGGTGTTATCATCTATATCTATCTTCTAGAGCAATGTGGTATGAAGATGACCTTTAGGGGAAATGCATAAGTGAGAGTAACGGGGAAAAAAAAGACAAGAGTGGAAAAATGTATTTAGTCACTGCCCACGAGGTCCAGTGATGGAACTTGGTAGTTGCAACTTCCATGTCTGTCAGTTGAAGTGGTGGCCCTGATCCGTTGGGGCTGGGGGAGGGAAGCCCACACACTCAAAGAAGTTATGAGTTATTATATCCATGAACAGTGTCACAGGCCATGCCACGAGCTTCCAGTGTCTCCTGGGCCTGTGCAGAGCTCCTGTGAGGGACACGGCAAAAGGGTTTCTCCCACCTTTCAGGATTCACGGAGGGGATGGGCTTTGATGGGCCATGCTATGAAAGCAAATAAATACAGCTCTTTCCAGCTTTTCAGGACATGACATCTTCAGCAGCACTGGCATGGAGAGGGGATTGGAGGGGAGGAATGGGTCCAGCTGCCTCTTCTGAGCCTGCAAAAGTCCCCTGGCAATCCTAGAATGCATAAATCATTAACCATTTCAGTCTCTGGCACTGATCAATTATTAACAGCAGTTTTGTCTTGTCAGTCTATTTCACCTTACATTTTTCCTAATATGTATTTTTTAGTGACACATCTAATTTTAATTTTGGCCAGCTCTGTGGCTGTCATCATCCTCAGTAGGCTCCTGCTTTCTTGCTCAATGGGGCAATTTTCTGGCTACTTTTGCAAAAGTACAGAAAACACTTTATATTCATATTTCCTTTAATTCCTTTTAATTTCCATGTATCACCATCCAGTATTTTATGAGTGCTCTGAGACAACTCTCTTAACATTTAAAGAAATCCAGCTGTTCAATATCTCCTTTGCAGCTTGCTTAGCAATATAACCTCTCCTTCTCTTTATTGAAGTCCTGAGAAAGACTGTCAATTTACAAGGGAAGCCTCAGTTACAGCTGCCATTCAACCTCACATTTCTCATGGAATTTCTTGTGGACTTCTAGTTACCAATGGCTTCGAAATAGTTACAGAATAATGATAACAAGGCATTTGCTTTTGCTAGTTGCTGATTTTTACCCAAAAGCTTTTCTGAGAAACCTAGTAGCACAGGGTCTCATTTTTCTTCGGCCTGTAATGGATAATGTTCTAATGCATTCCTTCCCACAGCTTTTCCCTGCTGTATTTTGCCTTTGTTGTATAGGCACAGCTGAGCCTGAGTTACTATTGGCTTAGCTTCAGCTTGCTTTGAGATTATTCTTACGTGGTTTAGTTTAATTATTTTCTGATTTTCATTTTATGTATTCGAACCAGAAACTCATCTAATTTTCCCTAGGTTTTTTTACCTGAAAATCAGATAAAATAGCTTAAGATTTTAGAAACAGTATATGGAATTATATAGTTATATCATTAAAAAAACCCTAGCCCTTCAAACAACTAAACAAAAACAAATGAACCAGACAATCAAACAAAAACTCCCTCTTAAACAGTAATTGTTATTTCTCATATTCTATTTAGTGTTTGATATGTACCATTTAATCACTGGTTTTGTTTTGTGTTTTAGTGGGGGTGTTTGTTGTTTGATTGTTTTTTTGATATCGAAATTGAAGCTTTCCTGCTCTATATAAACATTTTTCCTCATACATCATGCAGTGCAATAACATATTACTTTACTTACTAAATTTATAGGTATGATTCTGTGTAATATTCCTGTTATGTCATTTTTTTGTGTCTTATCTCTGGTATTTCTTGAAGGAAATCAGATTATTTAATTTTAAGAAATAATCTAAGTGATAATATGTTCCAGTGTATTGTACCTGGGTAGGAATCAAGTTCTCTGGTCCTGATTCCTGTAGTGCTTTATCATAGTCAGTAACACTTTTATTTCTTTTCTTTTTTTTTTTTTTTACCCTTTAGGTTAAAATTTTTGAGGGAATATTCTTTACTTATATAGCATGGCTTATATCTTGGGTGACCTCTAAGAACACTTACACAAATTATTCAAAATAATTTAGTAGGAAGAATAAGGCATGTTCTGGCAGTTGGTGACCATGAATTATCACATTCAAACCATGTGATTTTCTGTTTCCTCAGACAATAAGGAAGGCAAAGCAGAGAAAGGAAGCCATCTTACATGCCAGGTATAGTAAAAGTGATAGCAGTAAATAATTAACTACACAGACATATCCATTTTTAGAAACAAGTTGTTATGATCTTTCATTGTCTCTAATCTTAAAAAAATCAATGCAAGTCTTCGAACAAATCTTTTGGCAGTGATATAGAGAAGTTTTTGCCTAACCATATCACATTAATATCCCATACAACAGTAATGAAAAAATAAAAATAAAAACAAACAAACAAACAAAACCTCCCCAAAAGTTAACACCAATCATCATATCATGCCAGAAAACAGATTAAACAGTCAGAGGGTCTGATCCCCAGGATGAAGGATCTCCAGTGCTGCTTGAAAGCCTTAGTCATGACACACTCCCTTATCCCAGTGAACAGCAGTAGTATTTCAAGGACCACTTGTCTATCAGAACACTCGAAGTCATGATGCAAACCATGAAACCTAAGCATATACCTGAACTGAATCCAGAGGAGAGTCCATCAAGTAAAACAAATAGATATAATTAAAAATAGCACATCATGTAGAGCTACAAACTATATCATAACTTGTGATAGCAGCAGCTAGGAAAACAGAGATAACAGCAGGGAGTTGGGATGAACCTTCTGGAGGAACCATGAAAAATCACCTGTCTACGAAAATTACAGTGAAACAGCATGCTTCTGAATGTCAGCAAGATTTTTATGCAGATGGGGTTTCACTTTTTCTGCACCTGCTGTCAGTATGCATTAGACCATAAACACCAACAAACATTGATTAAGCATATTGCCTAAATGAAACATTAGGCAAAGAAGAAAGGAAAGCATCTCAGAAACTCTAAATCATGAAAGACAAATTACTCATCCTGCAGCAATTATAGGCAGAGTAGAATCACTGCTGATGTGCTGAAAGTTTTAGATATTTCTTTTAGTAAAATGTAACCTCTCTTTTCTGTTTGACAAATCCAGAGGACAGTAGTCATCAACCCCAACAAAACCATGAAAATCAGATTACTGGTCAGCTGCAGGAAGTAGTTCATGTGCTGTATCTCTCTGGAGAAAACATGCAAAAAAAAGCAAAGACCAGTAGAAGGCTCTCTTGGTCCTGGAATCAACAGTCTAAAATGTGAGTCCTACTTCTTGCCCAAATGTTTGCTTCTTGGAAGTGTTTTAGGACAATACAAATATCAGGAATCCAACTCTGCCTTGCAGTCTTGCCTAATTATTGAGTATAAGCAGCCAGAATCTGGTCAGTAGTATTTAAAGCAGCGTGGTAGAGAGAAAGACATGAAAATTACAGGTAAGCATGAAAAATCTAAACATCCATACAGATTGTTTCTCCTACTGGAAGGGACTTACCCAAAACTAAAATACAGTGACCATTTTCACTCCAGTATCATAAGTGGTTAATGAATAATTGCAAGATGTATGGATCATTTTTGCCATGATTTAATCCATGTTCCAGCTGTTGCTTTCAACAGCATGAAGCACTATAGGTGAAGGTTACCTATAGTATATTGGAAGGCTTGTTTCTGCTTGTTAACAACATCCTGTGGGCAGGTTTTATTGTGCCGACATGCCTGGTTACAGATGAGCATCACTAAAAATGTTAACATACTGCTACAATAAATAAAATATGTGTCGTATGGGTCTTGATGAGTGAACGTCTGTGTGACTTCCGACAATCTTGAAGTTAAAGGCATTTGTAGGGATCAGAGCTGTTATTTTTCCTGAGGATGGAGATCCTGATTGCACCTGCAGTGATGCCCACCTTAGCTGTATGTCACAGCCAGGCAGTTCAGTTGAATACAGGCTAGGACAGGTGCTCCAAATATCATACTACAACCTCTTAACTATCCACAAATATTGTGAGACTTAATGATCCTAGGCAGATGAACTAGCCATCTACAGCTGTGATCACTAATTTCTCTTCAGGCCAAGCTTTAACAGATCTTCACAAGTAATTCCAACACAGTTTTCATTCCTCTCAGCTGAGCCATAAGAAAGTAATAGCAATGCTGGAAATTCTTTAAGCTCCACAGAGAAGGCTCCTCCTAGCCCACAAATAAATGTTGGGAGAATATTTAATCTTAAAGAAAGTTAACCGGAAATTTTGGGAAGGTAAACTGCCAATGTAGGGAATTCATAGTAAAATTGTAAGGAAAAAAAAAATTAGGTTTTGTCTTTTAAACCTTATTTTGTACTGATGTGTTACTTTTAAACCACGTCCATAATTCCCTGAAAAGCTGAATAATGTACTCTTGGCTCTTCATAATGTGAAAGACAGAGTCTTAGCTAGGTATTTCAATTTGCAATATTTTAATGTCTTTTCACACTACATACTGAACACAAAGCTTACCTATCATCAATTCTTCAGTTCTGTCTTCACATATGCAGTATGCTCTGTCTTCGCATATGCTCTCTGTTTGCAGAGAGCAGTAAGAACAGTAATATTTAGCATAGTAATTATCTTTTTACCCAAGGCCATTTTTCTCTTGAAAATAGGATCTTGAGCACCTGCTGCCATTCAGTTACTACAGCATGTCACAGCCAAGCACCTGGCCTTACCAGACTTATTCGGGCTAAAAGCCATTTGATAAGCCATTAGAGGGAAATGGATTACATACATTGTTGCATTGAAATGGATTTTATTTTAATTCACCTAACTCATCACTAAGAATATATTCCGATTTTCTTTTTGCATTGTGAAAGCTTTTATAGGCAATATTGCAAGGTTCCAGTAACTGGATATTATTAAGGAGAACACATTACCTCTGTGTTTGAATGAGAGGCATTCATTTCGGTGTTTGTAATAGTTTCCAGTACTTAGTAAAATCTGATGCTTAAGAACATGACCATCAATTTATTTAAAAACAAAATAAATTGTGACATTATTGTTTGAGGTTTTGTGCTCTGGTTTTCTGTCAACATTGTATTCATAGTACTCCAAAACAGGAATAAAATAAATATTGAAATGCCATTACACAGGAGCAAGACAATACAGTCTAGCCAATGGTAACTTTTTAAAACTATATTTTGAAGTAAAAAAAGCTAAAGCATTTGTAAGACCTATTGATCTTCTTCTTAAATAGCCAGAGGGAAGTTTGAATAGACCAGCTATTCCAAGCAAAAAGACTCAGTACTCATAAAGCCTTACCAGCCCTGAGGGATCCTGCTACTTATGCCAGTAGTTGGAAACTCATCACTGCTCAGAAAAGCTGATCAATTCTCACAGGAAGAGACTTTTTAGATAAGGTCAAAACGAATTTACTAAATACTGTTGCACGCCTGGTTTTAAATAATAAGCTGTGTGAAAAGGGCCGTAAGTTCTGTGTTCTGAAGGCCACTGCAGATGCCCTTAGGGTGCAGCAAGGAAGGAGGGAAGTGCATGGGGCCCTCAGCTCCAGTCACCTCACCATACAAGAACATACAGGGTACTTTTAACACAGGGATGACAGATGACTCTTATTCAAAATTATACATTGCCTGTACCCTCTGATAGGAATCTCCTTTTCTACTCATCCACAGAGCACACTTGTCAAATTCCTGCAAATTGAGAAGGAGAAGCATGACAGGCTTTTAAGAAACTTTTTTCTCCAGGCAGCCCTGTATTTCACACATTCACAATGCAGTATCCCTGCTTCTCACTCTCTTGCTGCAAAATCCATGACCAAGGACAGGGAGGAAAGCTGTTCTTTGAAAAGTAGAAAAAAATTGGAAATCCCTTGTGCCATCCTGTTCCCGAGCACTGGAGGAATGTGATAGACAGACAAGTGACCTGGACAAAGCACTTTAGAGCCTGTACTGGTTTTGGCTGGGGTAGAGTTTATTTTCTTAATAGTATCTAGTATGGACTATGTTTTGGATTTTTACTGGAAACAGTATTGTTAACAGAGAGATATTTAACTATTACCAAGCAGTGTCAAGGCCTCCCAGCTCCTCACCCCACCCCACCAATGAAGAGTATGGGGGTTCACAAGAAGCTGAGCGGGACACAGCCAGAACAGCTGATCCTCACTGACCCAAGAGATATCCCATAACATATGGCATCATGCTCAACATATAAAGCTGAGTGAGAAGAAGGAAAGGGGGGGACATTTGGAGTGGTGGCATTTGTCTTCACAAGTCACCATTATGTGTGATGGGGTCCTGTTATGGGAATTGTTGAACATTTGCCTGTCTGTGGAAAGTGGCAAATGTATTCCTTGTTGAGCTTTGCTTTTATGCACAGCTTTTGTTTTATACTGTTTAGACTGGTTTTGTCTCAACCCACGTGTTTTCTCCCTTTTACCCACCTGATTCTCTCCCTCATCCTGCTCAGGGAGAATGAGTGAGCAGCTATGTGGGACTTAGTTGCTGGCCAGGGTGAAACCACATCAGAGCTTAGGTTCACACTGTTATAGGTAATAGAGATTCTTTGTACACAAAAATGACAGGTTAGGGTAGCTCAGGCCAATGAATTCTATGTATCTCAGTGTTTTATCATATTTCATTGTTACAAAACATGAAAAATAGAAGGGAATTATTAACTGAAAAATGCAGTGTAAATAGACATAAAAAAAGGTAAAGGGAATGGGAAGGAAGGGAGGAGAGAAATTCAAGCTGCTTACAGACACTGGCACTTTTTAAAGCTCTGCAGAGTCAGAAGGGAAAGGAGGTTTAGGCCAGAGAGATATAAATCCAAGTAAGAACAGTAAGGAAAGTTTAATGAGGAGAGATAAGACAGAGAAGGCAAACCTCAATAGCCCTAAAGAGAGCCGTGGCTAACAAGGAGACAGAAGAGACATGTACTCTGAAGCTGATTCAGTAGAGGTCAGCCCTAAAACCTGGGGACTAAGCTGACAATTTCCTGAACTAAGTCACTGCTGCAGCTAGGAAGGATTTTGTCATTAAATCTTATCTGTATCTATCTTTAAATTCTTTTCTTTTGCAACTGTGCTTGCAAACCTATACAACAAACAATAAAATACAGGTGTCTGTGCATCGGACTGTAATCCCAAGGAAGATTAAGGGCTCTTTGGCACTGTGATAGATTGTACAGGTTAAGTCACACTGTCAGCGTCCCTTCAAATAGCTAGCTACATGACTATAAGTGTGCTCATGCCTATAAGAATGACATCTTCTTCCTGACCTCAGCTTCACCCCTCTGAAAGACCTGGTCACTGCTGTGGAACTGGGACACAGAGACTGAAAATTCTGGGACCTGTGGTTTCCCCTGACTCTTCAGAGTAGCAAAATCCATCTTTGCAGGGACACCCTCTGCTGGTGGCTCCACATGCCGAGGATGGTGAAGTTACGTGACAAGGTGCTGATCTCTATTTTCCAGTTTCTGAAAATCCTTGGAAAACAAAAGGAATATAACTGTGACCACAATCAGATGTAAGCAGTGTCATATGTGTAATGTGTTGTATGTTTGTAGTTTCATCTCTCAGCAGTGCTTTTGGTGTCAAGAATCAACAGAAGTGTTGAGGAGGAGGACAGAACCCCTTGGCCCTCCATCCTCCACAATACCCAACCTGATACCGTTTGCACAGGAAGGTCTAAATCTCTTTTCTTGGTCCTGCTCAGTCTCTATGCATCTCACAAGCAGCAAGAAGCAAGCAACACAGCTGCCCAGCAAGTTCAGTGTGCTGCATGGTGACTGACTTGATAAAGGCAAGCCTTTTCTGTTAATAGCTCATCCACAATAGTCATAGGTTGTGTATGATGAGTAATGAACTGGAGTAGACCTGTCTGCAAGAAGCACTTGGTATAGAGCAACACAGAGGCAGATGAGGTAACTTAGAGCAGTGGTGCTCCTGCCAGATTACGGTATAAATATGACTGGCCCAAGACTGAAAGCAGGCAGTATGGAAGTGAAGTCAGAGGCCCAAAGGGAGCAGAGCTCAGCCTTGCTGTGGTCAGGAATGCTCAGGATTAGCAAATAGAGAAAACAGACAGATGTCATTATGTAAACACAAGTTCTCTTAAACTTAGATCACTTTCCTCACCTTCACATTCCTTTGAGATCTCATCTGCATCAAAAGAGGATGTAGAGACTCCCTGTGTTGGGAGCTGTAGAACACATGCAAAATGTCCAGCCACAGCTCCTTCTTGCACAGCAGCAGATCCAGTGGGTTGTGGAGGCCTTTGATGCTTCATGTGCAAACATCGGCTGGTGCCATTCAAAACCCCAAAATGTTCATGAAGCCACCAAGAGCAAAACTGCTGCAAACAGCAACTATGTACTTGTTTGAGCTGAACCAAGAGCAAAGGTATTTTGCCATATATTCAGAGCACTACAGTGCCTCCATTTTATGCTGTTAGCTTAGTATTTGCAAATTTGTACATCCACACTATTAGCAAACAGAAATTATTGTTGCTGTTGAGCAAATACTTTGAAGGCTTTTCTCTTCTCCTGCAGTCAAGCATATTTATAAAGCCCAGCCTACTTTCCTCTATTTTAGAAATCCTGTACATACATAAGAGCTTAGATAAAAAAAACACCCATACAGACAGACAATGACCTCTTCTTTGCAGTCCCTCCCCTCCCACACAGGAAGGCTTTGGCACTGAAGTGGTTCATACCATAAACATACACACTTTTCATAGCGCATTTGAAGAATTTGGAACGGTACTTCAAATGCAACTGACTTCCTTACAAAGAGTTTGTTTTGCACATCACTTGCCTCAATGCACCTGCAGTCTCTGACGGATCCTCCACAGCAGCTTCATATCCAGTGCTCCATGTAATATAATGAAAACTTGCGAGGCTTGTTAGGAAATAAGGCATAGCCCATCAGTGCTGCCCTATCCCCCAAATCGTGGCAAGCAATTTAAGGGGCATATATCTAAAATAAAGCATCTCACTTCAAAGAAACTTCTTTCCCCTCTTTTTCACTAAGGCCTTCCATTTCCTAAGAACCAGAAAGAGCTGACTGAAAAGCAGAGTGTGCAGTACTTGGATGCAGTTTCAGTGTAGCTTAGCTAGGAGGCAGGCACTGTGCTCTTTCAACCAGCAACTCCTTCAGTGCCATCTTTAAATTGCTCCTGTGTAATGGCATTTCAACATTTATTTTATTCCTGTTTTGGAGTACTACGAATACAATGTTGACAGAAAACCAGAGCACAAAACCTCAAACAATAATGTCACAATTTATTTTGTTTTTAAATAAATTGATGGTCATGTTCTTAAGCATCAGATTTTACTAAGTACTGGATACTATTACAAACACCGAAATGAATGCCTCTCATTCAAACACAGAGGTAATGTGTTCTCCTTAATAATATCCAGTTACTGGAACCTTGCAATATTGCCTATAAAAGCTTTCACAATTCAAAAGTTTGGTTAAAACTCTCTGTAGTGATAAATTTCACCAGATTTTTTTTATTGGCTGTTTACATAAAATAGTGGTGCCAGAGACATCCTCTCCAACTCAGCCTTCATATCATTTGCTAAAAAAAAAAAACCAAACACCTTTCCCTTCATTCTCTTCATTCCGTAGCCTTGCTATTGTTTTTTGTCTGATAATTTAACAAGCTCTTCCACTTAAAAACACCCCAGTAATCAATCCTACTGTTGCCAGATGAAGAAACATTTGCTCAGCACATGGGAAAATACAGTGTCTTATTTTAAAAATCACTAGCCTATGAAACCACACAATGCTTATTTTGTATGGTCATGTGAAACATTAACCAAGAAGAGGAACAGTAGAGTAACCAGCCCAGGTATGCCAACTCAGCTCCGTATCTGAGAATTAACACCAGTTCATCGAGCACTCAGCTATAAGTTTGGGGTCTACAACCACCAGAGACCACAAGAGAGAGTGCCTGGGAGAGAAGAATGCATGCACAAAGGGGAGAGAACATATGCTAATAATGTTGGGGAAATTGTTATCATATGTGTGTTTCTTCTGGAAAAACCAATGGATATATATGTAAAATATGGTACATGAACAGGATCTTTTCTATGCATGGTATGCACAATAGGTGAAGCTACCCTTTGTACACCCATACTCTGAATAAAGAATGCAGACTTCTTAATGCTACATTGGTGTTAAAGACTTTTTTGGCCATTCTTATAACTCTTCTTATTCTGTCTTTTTGGACTGCAAGCTCAGTGGGACACTCTTTATATTTATACAGTAACCATCATTCCATATGCTGCTACAAATGCCACAAACAATGGTATGTTTTTGCTGGCACTAGGATCAAAGTTTTGTGCTGTCTGTGTTAGATACTGACTAATAAAACCCTCAAGCATGCAGAAAGCCATTTAGAATAGAGTAGTACTCAAAACAAATTAAGTTAGACCTGACTATCCATGGCCAATTACCAGGCTGAGACTTAAAGTGTACAGATGTAAAACAAGTGTACAAACACCCATCTGGAGTACACTGTTCACTGTTTTGGAAAAATTCAACATTAAAAATCAAATAAATCAACATTAAAAATCCATAAATCAAAAGTGTTGTGCTTAATGTGACAGATAAAAGTACTGTGTTATTCTCATAGTATTTTTGTAAGATATAGGTAAATAAACCAAATTTAGGCTATCTCGAAACATATTTTTAAGACTTCACACTTTCTTCTTTGAAAAATTTTTCTCTATTCCCCTACCCAAGCTAATGTTACTGTGGAGCAGGGGTGGAATTAACTTTTCTGCAATACAGTTTTACTTGGGCTACTTTAAACACAGCAAGTAGTAGAGCCACCAATATTACCATAAGTTCAAACCATATAATTAGTACCTAGTGATAAAAACTGAGTACTTACTTTAGCTCAGTGTTACTGGACACAGAAACAAAGCTAATTTTTAAAAGAGAATAGAATTATACCTTTAGTGGTATGAAGTGTGACTATTGTGGAGTAAGTACTTTGTATCAGAAAATTCCATTACTCTTATAGAAAAAAAATGAAGCCCTGGTTGGTGACAGCAATCAAGTTTAAAGACAGAAGCATAGGGTAGGGTTTGGGTGAGCTGAGGAGGGGCAGTAACCTTGCAACAGGTGGTAAGACCTTTCTTAATTCTTCTGTACTGCCATCGGTCAAATCTGACATTAAACTTTATTCAAAAGCTCAATCTTACTGATAAAGATATTTTTTATTAGATTTTGCATCATGATTTCAAAAGGTACTTGATGTATCTGTCATATATATGAATTAAATTACATGTTCTGCATAGCACATTTATCACTAAAATATGGATTTTAGGCCCTGTCAGTA
Organism: Pyrocephalus nanus; assembly: GCA_038380795.1. Taxonomy (NCBI): domain Eukaryota; kingdom Metazoa; phylum Chordata; class Aves; order Passeriformes; family Tyrannidae; genus Pyrocephalus; species Pyrocephalus nanus. The sequence continues at coordinate 23,510,812 of CM076263.1, forward strand.
ATCCTCAAGATAGAATGGTACTTTTTCAGGAATTGCTGACAAAACCACTAAAAACCAAATAAAAATTGTTTAATGAAAAGGTTATCTATTAGAAAACCAAGGAAATTCCTTAATTATGCCTGTTTCTTCAAAATTATTTTATCTTCTAAGGCATATGTACTCTTTAATTATCAAATCACCCACTATGTATCAATCTTAATTCTGGCTTTTGAAACTTTTGGGTATGGGTTTTCAACACCGATAAGAACCTATTCATAAGTTTGTGATGTAAATATATAAAACACAGAAACAGGCGGCATAACATGAAAGAATGAAGCATTGGCTGTTTGTGTTTAAAGTCCCATGGATGGACACCTTCAAAGGGTTTATAAAGCTGGCTTCTGTCTTATCACCACCATCCTTAGTGAAATAACTTCAGCTGTAGTATTACTGAGGTTATGTCATGTACATTTATGTGTGTAAATAACTGAATAAACACAAGAAAGGTCTTTCTTGATCCTTCATTCTTTCAATTTAAAAAATAATTTGTTACAATTAATCATTTACTCTGTTCACCCAAAATGATGTCTTATGCCTTTTTTAAACTTTGCTGCCAGAAAAGATAACTAAATACATGGTTGCATACATAAATAGTAGTCTGACAGCTCTAAAATGTCAACATGTCTTTACCTTCAAAAGTTATTTCTACTGAAATCTACCATCTAAAAATGCAAGCTTTCATAGAATTTATCAAAATTATTCAATATGAATTCTAGCAAAACCAAGCATATTAATATTGCATTTTGCATCCATGCATACATCAGATGCTTGTTCCCAAAAATATTTAATTCGATTAACAAGAGTAGTCCCCTCACACCGATGTCTTCCTCAGATGAATCATGTTATTAATCTTACTTAATTTTCACCTTTCTGAGAATCAGCCCCAATATTTCATGTCTCATTCTCCCCTACTATAGCTGTGTGGTAAACCATGGAGACATACCTCATTTTTCCACCATTTACTGGTATTTCGCACTTGTAGCAAATGTGGGTAGAGCCCTTCTCAAATCTTCGTTCGTGAAGCCTAGCCATGATATGATGATGACTGGTATTTACCCCATCTCCATATCCTGGTGTTCAAAAATACCTCAGGTGGTTTCAATTAGAAGAAATATTGCTGTAGGTTTGACATCTTCACCTTTTTCATTGCCATCACATGGGAAGATAAACACGTTCCATGCTGAAATTAATCAAATTCAGCAACCTTTTGCCAGTGGTGCTCTAGTATCTTCTTTCAGTGCTTCATCAATCACAAATAAATCATGATGGTTGGTGAGGCACTGGGGGATTGACATGGCAATATGTCAATATCTGTAACTGAGATATTGTTGTTGCCTGGCAAATTATTAGCACAGGGGATTGTTGACTGAGCATCAATTCCCCAGAAGTTTGCAGCCATTAGGGCACATTGCTTTCAAAGCCCACTGTCCTTGGAAGACTGTAACAACAATTTAAACTTACCAAGGGTCTAATATTTGTGCTGATCTATCAATATCCATGTCCAGGTCCAGGCTGTATTCACTGATAGGCTGTCTCTCAGCATGCAGCTGGAGAACCATCACTGAATAGACAAGTTACTAATGCTGTTCCCCAGAGAACCTGTGGCCCTAGGACAGGTCACATTTTTTAATCAATGACTTGGAAAAAACCAAAGTCATTACAGATAACATTTCCAATAGTCACAAAAACTGATGGAAGGCCAAATAAGAGAATGGGTCCTTAATCCCACGTAATTGTAATGCCTGGAAGCTAGGCACAGACAGCACATTTAATATAGCTAAATGTAAAATCACAGTGTCCAAGTGATGATTGATGACTGATCTCCTCTGTACCCATTAGCACCCCAGTGTGATTACTTCACGTCATTTTTGACTTTCAAACAACAGCCAATACTGAGTCATAAGCATTGAAATATTTATGGAAGCTATGACTGACAGAGGACAGGTTTTCTAAGTCCTATAGATTCAGCAAGGGGAATGGCTTTATGCAGAAATGGAATACAAGGCTACTCAGCTAGGCAGAGTTCAGGGAGAGATAAACAGCTCATGTTAAGGTCACACCGGGAGCCATCAGTGCCTGGCCAATCAATTAAGAAGTGAAATAATCAGGTATTCAAAGCAAGGCTGATTATATATAATTACCCTTCAGTTTTAGTTTCCTTAACCTGTTGATATTGGGAGCGTACAAAATGAGACACCCTTGTCCTGTGGTCAGATCACAATGTTTGCCAAATACAGAGTAGAAGAGAGCAATTTGGCCCTCTGATAAACAGAGATTGTATGGCTGCCCTGTTTCTGATATCTGTACTTGATACATTTACCAGGGATTTCACAAATGAGTGCTTGGATTCTCTATCAGCTTCACATGATGGATGCCAAGGACATTTTCATGGTATCTGCTGAATACTCAGTGGATACCCAGACATTCAGTTTCTTGGACTATGATGATATATACTTTACGGTACCTAATACCATAAAACATGGCTTCAGCATTTCTGCTAGAATTATTAAGTGATTCAATTGTTAGCATTGCAAGGAAATGCATTTTCACATTTTAGAAGGGATCTGTAAAGGAAGAAAAATCTACTGGTGACATTCACCAATTAACTGAGCCTTTACTGGCAGTATAGTAGTAGAGAACATACCTGCTTCTTCTGGGAAACATGTAAAAGTACATCTAATCCCAAAGAACATAGGTGTGCAATATCTAGAGAAATATAGTTTGGGTAGCAATAACTGAGCAAGAGTTCCAAGTGCCAAAGAAAAACATTAAATACTGAAAAATTTGTCCTATTTTATGGACTCTTATGTGTCAATCCATTTTAACTAAACACAGAGAAGGCTCATGGGCAACTTGATTGTACTATATAAGTACTCAGATGCATCACAGCAATAGGATCAAAGGGAGCTTGTCAGCCCATCAGACAAATATATGACAAGATAAAATAGCTGGAAGCTGAAGTGAGGCAGTTCAAATCAGTAACAAAATTTCATTATGCTTTACATGAGGAATTATCAACTTAGGAATGATTGCAAGCATTGAGTTGTGATATGATTTATCATTGGCAACTTTCAATTAAAGCTTCAGTGTTTTTCTGGGAGAGGCATTGTAGTTAAACAAGAATTTGTATATTTAGTAATACAGCCTGTGCTGTAGAACTTGAGCCACATACCCAGAGATTGTCCTATTCTATCTTGATATCTAAGCTTCTATCATCATCATCATCATGGCTGGGCTTCGCAAACGAAGATTTGAGAAGGACTCTACCCACGCTTGCTACAAGAGCGCTGATGGCTAAAAAGGCCAATGTGAGATAGACAAGTCCGGTTGCAGAAGGCACAGCAGAAAGACTCCCCAGGTGATATCGACGAGACGCGATTCTTTCTGCGTTGTCTTTTCTCCTCCAGAGTGATCCTGCGTGTGTTCTCAAAAGCAGCAGCAGCGTTATAGATGGTGTGTCTCCAGGCCTCCCGATTGGAGGACAGAGTAGACCAATGGTGGTGATCAACATGGCCAAGGCTGAGGGATTGTTTCAGGCAGTCCTTGTATCTCCTCTTCAGGGCTCCTCTCTTGCGGCAGCCAGTGGCAAGTTCCCCATAGAGCACGATCTTAGGGAGGCGGTGGTCCTGCATCCTGGAGACGTGCCCTGCCCAGCGCAGCTGTGTTCTCAGCAGCATGGCCTCAATGCTCGTGACTGCTGCCTGTTCAAGGACTGATGTGTTGGTCACATAATCCGTCCAGTGGATGTTTAGGATTGTACGGAGGCAGAGCTGATGGAAGCATTCTAAGAGACGCAAGTGGTGGCAGTAAATGACCCATGATCCAGATCCATATAAAAGAGTAGACAGTACAATGGCTCTGTAAACACTGATCTTAGTACTTTTCTTCAGGTGTTTGTTTTGCCACACTCTTTTATGGAGTTTACCAAAAGCTCTGTATGCCTTTGCTAACCTGTTGTCAATTTCTGCATCAGTCTTACCGTCCAATGAGATGATGCTTCCCAGGTAATTAAACTGCTGGACTGATTTGAGCTCTGTTTCACCAATAGTGATATGGGGATGATGGGAGACTTCCTGAGGTGCAGGCCGATAGAAAACTTCTGTCTTCTTCAAGCTGACTTCCAGCCCAAAAAGCTCAGCAGCCTCTGCAAAGCAGGATGTTAAATGCTGCAGAGCTACTTCTGTGTGGGCAACGAGGGCTGCATCATCAGCGTAAAGCAGCTCACGGACAAGATGATTTAAAGTCTTAGTGTGAGCCTTCAGTCGCCTTAGGTTGAATAGGCTCCCATCAGTACGATATCAAATGTAGACACCGTTTTCATCATCGAGGTCTGCCATGGCCCTTTGGAGCATCATGCTGAAGAAGACTGTGAATAAAATTGGTGCGAGAACGCAGCCTTGCTTCACACCATTGGCTATTGGAAACGGCTCAGAAAGTGTGTCACCATATCTGACTTGACCACGCTGGTCCTCATGAAACGAGATGATCATTTTGAGGAACTTGGGAGGACATCCTAAACGTTCCAAAATCTGCCACAGACCTTTTCTGCTCACAGTATCAAAAGCCTTGGTGAGATCAACAAAGGTAGCATAGAGTCCTTTGTTCTGTTCCCGACACTTCTCTTGCAGTTGTCTGAGAACAAATGCCATGTCTGTGGTACATCCTGTTGGCTCGGAAACCACACTGGCTCTCAGGCAGAAGATCTTCTGCTATGGTGGGTATTAATCTGTTCAGAAGAATTCTTGCAAGGATTCTACCAGCAATGGAGAGCAGAGTAATACCTCAATAATTTGAGCAGTCTGATTTATCTCCTTTCCTCTTGTACAAGGTGACGATGACAGCGTCACGAAGGTCTGAAGGCAGTTCACCTCGTTCCCAACAGCACACCACAAATTTGTGAAACTTAGCATGGAGGGCTTGGCCACTGTGCTTCCAGATTTCAGGTGGGATTCCATCAACCCCAGCTGCCTTGCCAATTTTCACCTGCTGTATTGCTTTAAGAGTTTCTCCCATGGTGGGGGCAGTATCCAGTTCAGTTTTCACTGGTTGTTGTGAAATGTACTGCATTGCTGAGTCCTGAACTACACGGCTAGTACTGAAGAGAGTCTGAAAGTGTTCAGACCATTGATTCAAAATGGAAACTTTATCTGTGAGAAGCGTTTGGCCATCTGCACTGAGTAGAGGGCTTTGGACCTGGTGTGTAGGATCGTAGGCTGTTTTCAGAGCCTCATAGAATCCCCTGTAATCACCTGTATCTGCGCATAATTGGATTTTTTCCGCTAGATTGGTCCACCACTTGTTCTGGAAGTCACGAAGTTTCTGTTGTAGCTTGCTGCATGTGAGTCGAAAGGTTGCTTTTCTTATATGACAAGATGGCTGAGCAAGGTGGGCTTGGTGAGCAGTTCTCTTCTTCCTCAACAATTCCTGGATCTCATGATTGTTTTCATCAAACCAGTCCTTGTTTTTCTTGAAGGAGAATGATGCCCAAAAAGGCAGATTAAAAACTGTTTAGACAGAGTTTTGTGTCTAAAGCAGCAAGGTATTTATTTATTTAACGGCCGGGGCAGCCTGCCAGCTATTGCTGGAAAAACAGGCTCCGCAGTGTTTGAATAGAACAAGCAATTTATACAGATTTTGACAATGATGACAACATATTCACATACATATTCATATTATTGCATCATTACATTACAATATTCATAGTAGGTGGAGTTGGGGCGGAGTTGGAGGTGCGGTCTCTATTTTGAGGAATATTTTGGTGGGAGTTCCTGTTTGCCTTCATCTTAGGGTCTGTTTTTAACTCCTCTTCCTCGTGTGACATCGAAGACCTTTCGTACTTTCTATTGTTCTTGTGTTCTGATTGCTGAAGCTTCAAGAAGGCCTTGGCTTTAGGCCTACTTCACCTATTGAAATGTCTACCTTGGCTCCCCTGGATGAGATTTATGGGTGTTGAGTTCTTTGTCTAGTGTTTGTTGTGGTTCCTTTAAGGTCTAATGCCCTCGGTACAGGACATAGTCTTCTTAGTATGAAATGCTGCTTACAGCAAACGAAGTATAGCTTACAGTAAACTATAAGTCGTACAAGGGGGGTAGGGTCTTATGGGTTTACAGTAAAAGCATTTCAATTAACCCTTCCTTCTTCAAGAACCCTAAGGATTCTTCAGAGGACTGCAGAATGCTATTTTTAATAAGTTGCCAAAGCGTTTCGGGAGAGGGATCTGTGGAATGAACTTCGAGCTTGGATTGAAGATTTGCCTGGAAACTGTCCCTTACTGTAGCTGTTTGAAGACTGTTAACTTGAAGTCTCCTTCTAGGAATGCTTTTAGGTTTAAACTTAAGGTGGAGGTTAAGTTTACAGCGCACAAGGCGATGATCTGTTTGCCATTCTGCACTAGGCATCACGAGGGTGTGATGAACATCGCGGATATCTCTCTGTCGGACCAAGATTTAATCAATGAGGTGCCAGTGCTTGGACCTAGGATGCATCCAGGTTGTCTTCAGACTATCTTTCTGCTGAAAGATAGTGTTGGTGATGGTGAGCTGCTGCTCAGCACAAAACTCTAGCAGAAGGCGACCATTATCATTGCAGTTCCCAACACCGTGCTTGCCTAGTACTCCTTTCCAGGCTTCAGAGTTCTTTCCTACTCTGGCGTTGAAATCACCAAGGATAATGATCTTATCATCTGCAGGAACCTTTTGGATAAGGCAGCGTAGGTCGTTGTAGAATTTATCTTTTTCAGCAGGGTCAGCTTGGAGGGTTGGGGCATATATACTAAAGAGAACAGCATGTTGCTTGTTGTGTAATGGGAGGCGTAGGGAGATAATATGATCAGAATGACCAGTCGGCAGATTTTCAAGTTTAGAGGCAATAGAGTTTTTAATCATGAAGCCAACTCCTGAAAGATGTCTTTCAGATCTGGGTTTACCTGACCAGTAGAGTATATAACCGGCACCATGTTCTCTAAGGTTCTCTTCCTCATGAAGATGAACTTCGCTTGAGAGCAGCGATGTCGATGTTGAGTCGTGACAGTTCACGGGCAATTAGAGCAGAGCGACACTCAGGAAGTCCACTGTTCACAGTATCAAGCATGGTTCTGATGTTCCAGCATGCGAGTGTTAATTTGAGTACACCTTTGGAGGCAGGTGTATGCCTTTTACTCTTAATCTTTGTTTGACTGCAACAGAAGATGTCCATTGGCCGTGGTTAACCAACCAGGTGAAGGGTGGAGATGAGCTTTGGTTAGGCCACCTTTTCTAGGCCCCTCTCCGTTTGGAGCAAGCAGTGCTCTTCTTGAAAAAGGCTGCTTGGCCATTCAGGATGCTGCCGAGTGAGTCTGTCATCTCCAGGGTCAGACTCAGGTGACCAATGTCCTGAACCGCCTGCATGCAGGGTTAGGACTGCGGCTTCAAGTGCATCTTATCACCTGCCGTTTCGTCCCTCACCTGTCGCTGCAGGACTTTACAAGTGTGGGTATAACCCTCGAGCCTGCGCAGTGGATTTTTTTAGGTGAGGCTCAGCTTGCGCAGAACTGGTCCCAAACTTTACTCCTGAGGTTCGTCTGCCAGGGCCTAGCAAGCTTGGACGGTGACAATGAGGTCCTCAGGACGTAGGTTTAATTAGAGTATCCTTCTCTTGGATGGATGGCCTTACAGGACTGTAATGAGTAGTAGTGGTTTAATTTACTCATCAAATTAGTAATAGTAGCTTACTCATTAAACTGTAGCGTATATTATATTCTTATATACATATATGTCATATTTACTGTTCTGTTACAGGTAAGAAACTGTAAGTTGTAGAATGGTTCATTAATCTATCAGCATTGTAAGCTGAAAAACATGAAGTTTGCAATTCTAAAGCTAGAAAGACAAACCATTGTGCCTTGTTAAGTAAATATTTTTGTATCTTATTTTTCTAAAAAGCTTATTGTCTCACAGCACGCATAAAGTAACGAAAGAAAGAACAAGGATTGAAAAGTCAGGAACTGAAACGATACAGAATATCCAAGATGGACATCCGAAGATTCCTGCACGCTAGGCCTCAAGGTCTAGGGACTGAATGAAACTATGGGAGGAGAAAGCACCTGGCAACTGAAGCGAGAATGCAGAGAAGCCAACCAGAATCAGACCTGCAAAGCTCAGATCCAATAAAAAAACAACAAGTGACAATGGGAGGGAAACCGATAAGGAAATAAAAGTTACTGTTTTTGTTCACTGCGCTTGTGGGCCGTGAGTGGAGCAGGGGACTCCCAGGCCACCCAGCATGCTGTTTTGCTTATAAATAAATTTTTATTCCTATATTTCAACTCAGTTTCATTTTACTTATAACAGGGCTAAGCAAGCTCCATCTGCCCAGGGTTTGAAGTTAGAGTTGTCCTTCTCCTAGGATGACCGCCAGAAGGCTAGTGAGCTCATCGTGCCCATGGACACATTTGACCCTTCAGTTTCTACCTGTCTGGCATGGGAGACCCTACCGGAGGCATATGCCACCACCAGCACAGCTCACAACCTCATGGGGGGCCAAGATGGCGGGCGGGCGGGCAGGCGGGCGGGTAGGTACACACTCGGCGTGCTCCTGCAGCTAAGTGGTGGGTGGTGAGGGACCCGCTCCTGCTCCTGTGCCTCGTCGCCGCCCTGCATGCATGGGAGACGCTGCCGCGCCGATCTGTGCAGTCGACCTCGTGGAGAAGCTGTCGGGAGCTCTGTTTCGACGTCGGAGCGGCGGAGCAGTTGGCGAATGGCCAGTGGCCATGCGGGACCGGGCCACGGGACGGGGCCGCGCCGGGTCGGGCCGGGCGGGTGCAGGGAGGGGGCCGGATGGTCCTGGGGGTTCCCCATATCGCTGGGGAGGGGGTGGGGGTGGTTGGATGGATGGCCCAGTTCAGAGGCAGGGGAGATCCCCAGGTTGGGCCAGGCCAGGTCAGGCCGGGCAGGAGCGGGGGGGTGGGCGGATGGATCTGGGGTTTTCCCGGACCCATGTGGGGTGGTCGGCGGGGCGGCCTCGTTTGGGGGACCGTGGGTGGGCAGTGCAAAGGGGAGCTTGCGGTGGCACCCTGAGGGGTGAGGTTTGGGGTAGGCAGTGGGTTTCTCTGGGGGTTGGGGGTTTGGGCTGGGCAGGGGCTGTGGAGGGTGCCCAAGCCTAGGTGCATGCGGGGACCTCTTACACGTGTGCCTGCCCTTGCTCAGGGGTTTGCCGGGATCACTCCTCTTCGGGCGTTGACACAGTTGGGAGAGTGGAAGTGGGATATGGGTTCGGCTGGAATGTGGTGTGTTTTTGTTGTTGTTTTCTGTGTTGTGGGGTTCTGTGGTTTTGGTTTGTTTGTTTGTTTTGGTTTTGTGGGGTTTTGTGGTTTTTTTTGGGGGGGGGGTTTTGGTTTTGTGTTCGTTTTTTTGTTTGTTTGTTTGTATACCGTCTTAAAAGGGTGCTCAGGGCAAGGAAATGTCCCTGGGTTAAACTGTAGGAAGCTGTGTAGGAAAAGTAGTGAGAGAAGTGCTTGTCCAAACTAAGCTTCTATAACAGACATATTTTTGGTTTCAATAAACAGGAGAAAGAGTGGGGGTTTTTCTGTGTAGCAAATACAAATTCCAAATCTTATAACACATCACTAAAAGGTAACCATATTTCTACTGCTGAATCTTAATGGTTATTTAAGAACAGGATCTGCAAGAACGCTTTAAATTTATAGGGGGTGTTGTTGATTCATTTGTTTATTTTTCCTGAGTGAAAATGTTTCTGTTCCTGCAGAGTAGCTCAGACTTAGCTAAGAAAACTGACATTTCTTCATATCAGAAAACACAAGTCCATTGTGGACAACCATGCTCTGTATCCATTCCATCAGGCTTTATTTCTCTGCTCCACTACCTTGATTTCAATGAAACCTGTCCTTGTGCTTCTGCTCACTTTGATTTATCTATTCTTCACCCAGTCAGATTGATTGACTTTTTTATCTCATGACTGTTTGTATGGAACAAACTTCTTTCACAGCCATCTATACTACTTACAATTGTTTGCTGTTTTATTTCCATTTATTCTTGTGAACACTGAAACACAAGAGACTGAATTCTTCAAACTTTATCACTATTTTACTTAACCCTGCTGAATTCCGTGGTTGTTCCCTCAAAGTAAAGACATCGCTTCTTCATTTTACTGCTTCAACTGCTTATCCAAAGCAGCATTCTCTTTGGGGTAAGTTGATAAAATATATTGAGGGACTGTTCTTTGGTTTTTTTCACTGCATGTTATTATTGGGGGAAAAATACTCTGTAATCATTAAATCACATAAAGTGTACTACTCATGTTTGCTTGATTTAATCAAATTCACAATATGCATTGTGGATTCTTTACAAATCTATTAAAATATTATGGCCATGTAGAATATTTAAATATTTGGCAAGAAATGACAGAGTTATGATTTTTAGTAATTTTAAAACTAGAATTTTGTTATGGTATTGAGTGCTGCCTCCACTTTTATATTTCATATTATGAATGGATAAGCTATGATCCATAAGAGTTAATCAACATTTAAGAATGAGGACTAGGAATTTTAGTGTAAGTTCACCTCTATTACAGTTAATACACTTTATTTTCTAGTTCTTGTTTCTCTGTTAACTTCTATTGCTGTTGCAGAACTGTAGCATTTTTTCATCCTCCCATTGTGATGTATTTTACATCCAGTAACTCTCTGGAGAGACAGTATTGAAGAGAACCTAAAGACGTCATTAAGTCTACTATTGCTTTGCTCCAGAAAGAATAATTATACCATTGTCATTTCTGACAGGTATTTCACTAGCTGGTTCTTAAGGACTATAAAAAATGGAGATTCCACCATCTCTCTAGGCAAATTTATTGCAGTATTTCACTCTCCAACCTATTAAGCTGTAGTTTATACCCATTACTTCTAGGCATAGAACATGAGGAACAGACTATTCCCTTTCTTTGCCACCACCTTTTATGTATTTGAAGATTGTTTTGTTCCTGCAGTCCTTTCCAGGTTAAATAACACAATTTGTTCAACCATTTTTCATAGGTCACATTTTTAGACTCTCAAACATTCTCATTTTTCTCTACTGAATTCTCTCCAACTGGTCCACATATAATTGGAAAATTGCTCTGAGTGAAGCCTTTAATTGCTGAATCAATTGGAAGAATTTCTTCATGTCTTGCAGGCTACATTGAGGTTATAAATGCCATTTGACCCCAGAGAGCTCTGGACTTTTTCTGCATCAATTACACTGTTGAATCATGTTGAGCTTATCTACAGTATGGCCAGTTTTAACCCCTATGTTCTTTCCTGCAGGACTTCTCTTTAAATTACTTTTATCCATCCTGTCTACAAAACAGACAGCTCCTGACTAATGTATGTGCCCCCATAGGGTAGTATCTGATTATTTTCAGATTATATCTCCAATTCATCAGGATTCCTTTGAATTGTTATACCATTTTTAGTATATTCATCTCCAGCTTGGCTCCATCTGCAAATTTAATAATCATTCTCCATACTTCATCATCCCATTTATTAATGAAACAATTGAACAGCATATGGATTAGAAATAGCTGCTACTCTATGAATCTTTCTATTTTGACAGTGACCAGTGACAAATACTCTTTCAGTATAGTTTTCAGACCAGTTCTGGATCTAGATTCACACAGTTCTCTATGTTTCATTAGTTAGCATATAACATTGTCATTGAAGAACGCCAAAGGTCTTTCCAAGTTCAAAATGGATATGGGCAGTAGGTGTGCCTGCCCTTGGTCCACATACTGTTTTCTTGCCACTGAAAGAAATTCAGCCAAAGCTTACTGAAAATATAACATATAATTGGTGCAAAACAGAGTACAAAGCCTGACTGAGTGAAATGGTTTCAGTGGATTGTGATTCCCAAACTGATTCTCTTTCCACGGAGGAGTTGCCTACCTACACAATTTGGTTTAGTTTTAATTGGGAAAGAAAAAGCAAATAGAAAACAATATATAGCAGATGGTTTAAAATACAAAAAACTGCTAAGAGAAGCTAGAGGTGACAGAAGGCTTTGTGGATGGCAGGGTTGAGTCACAAAAAATTTTGTCTGAAGTCTATTTTGAAAGAAGTGAAAGAAATGAATATTCTAACAATGGTACAAGCTTCTTGCTCAACAGTAGATTTATTCACAATAGTGAAGGAATAGAAGTGTTTATGAAACATTTCCATGTTGTATTTGAAAATAAGAGAGATCATCAAAGGATGATTCTTGCATGTTGAAGTGTTTTCTAGTCTATTTGTGACAAAGGATATTAAACAGCTATTGCATTTAGTAATTCTTAAATTATCAGACTGAGAACACTTGCATCTAATTCCTAAAAGCACCATTTGAGGAACTCTATGGCTCACTTAACACTTACTAAATCCTGGGCTTCCTAGGAAATTCCAGAAGATTGAAAGAATGATAATGTCATGCCAAGAGTCCAAGGGGGCAGGATAAATTCAGGAGAGAAAGATCTACTAGAGAAACAACATATGGTTTTAATAGACAAAGTTTCACAGTGTAACAGATTTGCAATAGATTTATCAAAATTACTTCAAAAATATAGAAAAACCTGAATTTTTGCCCAGTAAAAACAGATGGCAGGCACCACAGTGTTTCCAGACTCCAATGTCAAGATTTGAAGGAGTCTCAAACTGAGTTAAAACAAAAAAGTAATTGAGCTGTCTGACATATTCTTAAGTAAACACTTATTCATACCAAACAACTTGTCACAGTTCCATCAGTGGTATAAGGTGTAGACCAGGATTTGTCAATATGTAATTGTTAGCAGTGACAAAATTTTAGTAAATTAAAGAAAATGTGTATTCTCCAGCATACCCTATGTTTGGTTATGTATTACATTCTCATGTTTATGCTTTTGTGAACATTATCATTCATCAGCCACCTTCAAGACAATGTATTCCACACAAGCAATCAGTTTGTATTATCATCAGGTTTGTGCTCCTTCCTATATAGAGATATGCAAATTTAAAATCTCTGTATTATTGTCAGAAAAGCCTGATTATTTTAGTGCCCAACCAGTTTGCATGGCAAAAGCTGATGGACTGGTGAGAAAGCCCTTGTTCTCAGAAGGTCCACCCAAATGCTTCAAACCAAGACTAGAGACATCAAAAGTGACATTCCTGGAATATATAAAATGTCATCAACATTTATAGTCTAAGACACTCAGCTTGCTAACCTTTGAGTTCAGCTGGAAATAGAATAAGAACGGACCTTAGGTGTTAAAGCAAAGCCCAACCCAAATTACTTTCAGAAACAAACAGAATCAACTTAGGAACTCAAAGCCAACTATTGACCATTCAGAGCAAAAATTTTAGATGAGAGATTTTGTGTATTTAGTGTGCGGCAGATATCTTTACTTGACACCAATTTTTTTTTTTTTAATCCATACATTACATCTCTTGTAGTTGTTTCATCTCTCAAAACCCATGTCACAAGCGTCTAGCTTCTCACATTTTTACAAAAATGTATCATGGAAGGATTGGGTGATAATACTGAGACTGTAACTCATCTCACACCAGAGGCATTTCTAGGGTATGATTCATCTAGTCCTAAAGTAAGCATCTAAACTAGGTCTGATGCATCAAGTCTTAAAGCCCCTCTTTCTTTCCCTTTCCTATAAAGAAATGGGTGGCCCACCAGATGTCAGTGTCTTCATTCTAGATATCTAAAAGGAGGAGAGAAACGTCCAAAACCTATGTTATCACAAAATAGGAATAGCCTAGGTGATTTAACTTTATCAGGGTTTCCCCATCTCTAACAATCTCAACACGTATAAGCAACACATTACTTCTCTACATCTGCTTGTCAGGACTTTTCTCACAGTATCAGTCAATTATTTTAAATGTTTGAAGTTTAGGTCAGTGTACTAATGTCCGTATATCTTTCCCGAATCCCAAAGTTTTAAGAACTTGTTTACTAACTGCAGAAAGAATCTCTAGACACTTGCATAAATAGGTCTATAAGTTGCAAGATTGCAGTTTCAAGTCAAAGTGAATCAACATTTATGCATTTTTCAGCTTTCTGTACCAGATCAACTCTAATCTCTCTGCACTGACATCTAAACCATTTTTAGCTCCATTCCATATTTTATTTTAAATCTCATTGTCCTCATAGTCATAAATGAAGGACATAATACCTTGTTTCACTTGTAAATGTCAAGATGTGTAGTGTTATCACCTGTGTTACCGGTAGCAGTAATAACATTGCAGACTAGACTGTTCTGTCTTCATCAAAGGCTATACATCAGTGCTGATGATAACCTGAGTCAGCTATCAGGGAAAAGGACTCTGTAATATGTAGGTCACTACCAGGGTTCATTTCAGCAAACACCTGCAAATAACACTTCCCCATGAAAAAATGTTATTGTTAGCAGAAAGATTTAAAAACAAAGTGCACAGAAGACCCATGAATGTAGTTATATCCTCATTCACAAGAAGCTCTTGGCAGTTTATTCAATATCTGTATAACCCCTCTCCTCCCACAATTTTGGTTTATCTTTGCATTGATTTTTTTCAGACTGTTTCCAAGCCGTGCTTTCACTCTACCTATTAAAGTGGCATAAACATGCTGATATCTATGCCAGCAACAAAGGACACTGCATAAAAAGACCTGAGGCTGAACTCCAAGCATAGATATACTGGAAAGAAATTCCTGCGTATTAACAGAGTCTAAACCACTTCTATTATCCTCACTTAGCATCTGTCCTATACAGATAAACATGTTGAAGAGAAGAGTGCTCTGCATTACCAGTTAGGTTTAACAGCCCTTCAAGCATAGGTTTTCCTCATTGTCTGCACACTAATAAATTAATCAGCAATTTTTTGACCTTTTTTATATATATAGGCTATTTTTAAGACTAATCTGCAATTAATTGACAATTTTTTCTTTCACTATAATTTATGAAAAAGAGCTCCAAAGTATTGCTTAACACTGAAATCTAATTATCTCACTATGCAACACACACACACAGATAGTGTATTTAAATAATACATCCCACTTCTGTATGTCTGCTGTGGCTGCTGCCTTGGTATTTTTCCTATTTATTCTTCTAATTCCAAGCAAGATGCATTTAGGGCATCTACATGTTTATAGGTACTGCAATTCCACTTTAGTCTAAATTAATATCTATTAAATTATTTTTGTGTATTAATTGAATCTTCACCTCCCCCCCCCCCGAATCCTCTTGCTCTGTTTTTTTCATAAGCAGATAAATAAAAGAAATATCTAGAGCTACCATGCACCATCTGGATAAATGTCAGCTATATCCCTACCTAGAGGGTTTGGATTTTATTTCTCAAGAGGGCAGGTGTTGGTTTTGCTTTCCTTGCCTACAGTTTGCACAGTTAAGTAATTTAAAAAGGAGTCAGTGCTGAAAGATAAAATGAAGATGGAGCATATTGTTTCTGGCTAAAATTCCTGGTGCTGTAGGTGGCATTTTCTGCTAATACAGCTTACAGTAGTATTGCTAACAAAACCAGAGATTTGAGTCATCGTTATTGATTCATCCCATGTGTCAAATGGGATTTTTCTTTGAGAAAGAATACGTACATAAATAATACTAAGCACATGTGCACTAGTACATATGTAATCTATATATCATTTATATCCCTAGAAGAATTGTTATTCAGTGAGATCACTAAAATTTCTGTGTCCTAAATATCAGACTAAAGCAGCAACTAGAGAAATGTTCTAAGAAAAATGTTCTGTGCAAATATTTATTGCCTTTGAAAAATAAAAAAATTTCCCATAATTAGTAAGCTAGCAAAAGATATCAAACCTCAAATTCTTTTCCCATCATTACAATCAGAGTTGCATAGTAGGACTGCCATTCATGAGATTCCATTACAATAGATGCAGTGTAAGCATATGATACAGTGCTTTGTCGAAATCAAAGGGTTTGCAGCATAAATAAGAGAAACAGAAGTTTGGAAAGGTCAGAGTGAAGAAGGAATTTGTCCGTGGTCACACCTAATTAAGTGTTAAAGCTCCAAATTGACTCAGGATGCCTGGGCTAGCTAAGTGATGTGTTGTCTGCTTGGGTAACAGTGTAGGGGAAAGTGTTTCTTTTGGTGAAATGCCATGATTCCGCACCATGTGCTAACCCCTGAATTTGTCTAATGGACATTTGCTGTCAATTGTGTTTGCAACTCAGCTCTGATTTTTTCCTGTGCAAAATTCAATCTTGGGCAAAATGAGCTCATGTGTGCGGCTGCACAGAGTTGTTCTTCAGCCTGTGTCTTCCTGAAGTGTATGTAGTGGTTTATTAACAATGACAGTATTTTGTAATTGCATATTCAGATAATTTCTGCATCCGGTCAAAATGGTTTATCTACGATCAATCTCAAGTTGATTTGGCTGTACAGCCAAAGCATTTGCGTATCTCCTCGAACACGGAGATGAGAACACACTGAGCAGCATGGTGAGGCATCCCTGAGGAGCCGATAGTGAGAGAAGGGTCAAGGTGAGGGTCAATACAATACTCACTATAGCAGCAGAGAAGTCATCATTTTGTATTTTTTCTCATCTGAGGGACAACCTCATTTGGTCTTATATATTGAGGAAGAAGAGAAAAAGAAGGAACAGATGGAAATGATAAACAGGTCAGGGAAAATAGACTTATGGAAAGAGGGGGGATGCAGAAGGAAGGGTATAAGAAAAGTGGGAAAGAAATCCCTCCAAAAGCAATATATTCTGTAGCAATGTCAAGCTCAGTTGCTCTTGTCTCAGAGCTCTTTTCCTGACTTCATCTCCCAAAGGAAGCTTGAAGAGGCCTCATGAAACCATCCCAATCACTGCTCTACCTAAACAAAGATAAGCTACATCTGTGTCTGTGTCATTCCTGACAGATTTTTATCAAACCTGCCCTTAACAGTGTCCCGAAATAGGGAGAGAGAAAAAGAAACAGTTCCAGCTGCGATGAATTAGAGTTGTCGTCCTAGAGATAATAGAACTTTTGAGTGCTGCAAGGTTATTTAAAAGACCTGGAGCTCCAGAAATGGAGAAAGAGACTGTTTCTCCTCCTGAACAGATACAAATGGGGGAGAGGTATTTCTGTAAATACATAGTACTTTTGCCTAATTAGAATTGTAAATATAGTTCTTTAGTTTTTATCTTGCTAGTAATAATTCCTAATACTATTCTCCCCAATCAGGTCTCTTTTGTCTGCATAAACCTTCTCTCAACTTATAGTAATTGTAGGGGGAAGGGGGGGTTGAGAGCAAATTAGCCCAGAGCAAACCTATGACATTTTTGGTGGAGAATGCGGGCAGAGACTGCCCAGAAAGGCAGTGGCTGGATCAAACCATGACACCAAGTAATATAATCTACTTAGTCTTCAGTAACATTTTCTAGACCATCATCCTTTTAATCCTTTTGAATCCTCTGTACTCTCACTTCAAACATTTTATTGGACTGGGATGGTACCTCAGTGGGATAGAGCAGTCCAGGTGAGGCACTGCTGGTCCCGAGGACAGATAGAGTATAACTTTGGATATCCCTGCAGTCTGAAGTTTACATTATTCACTTCAGAATAGCTGGGTTTGGATTTGTTTGGCAGTCAGAGAAAGGTAGGACATGGTGTTATTGACTTGTATTGAGCTTGTGATCCACAAAACCTACAAATAAGGTTCTGCTACTTAGTTGTTCCCCCCTCTTTTATTTGTGCAGCTGATTATTCCTGCTCAAGTGCAGTTCCTCATATGTATCCCTAATGAATAGCATCCTATTTATTTCAGACCATACCTTCAATTTGTCAAGATTATTTTAAATTCCAATCCTGTCTCCCAACATACAGTCCCTTGCAGATTAGAGTCATTAGCAAATCTAATAAGCATGCTCTCATTCCTTTCATTTTTGGCTATCCCCTGAAATTACAGCACACTTATGACCTTGCTAAATTGTAGGGATAAGATACCTACTTTTCTGCAACACTCTAAAAGAGCAACCATCAATCAAATAGACTTTAAGGATGTTTGTCCTCACCTGGAGTCACCATTTGCATCAGAGCTGAGAAGTAACCTGTCTAACTGCAAGGAGGACATAGAGCTTGCAGTTCAGGGAAGCACTTCTGCACTGACTCCAGCACTGCAGAGACTGCACCTCCAATCCTTTGTTCAGTTTTGGACCCCTCACTACAAGAAAGATATTGAGGTGCTGGAGCACATCCAGAGAAGGGCAACAGAACTGGTCTAGAGATTGAGTCACCTGACAAGAGGGTGAAGCAGCTGCGAGGTGTAGCCTGGCAAAAAGTAGGCAGCTCGTGGGAGAGACCTTACTGGTCTCTACAACTATCTGAAAGTAGGCTGTAGCCAGAAGGTGATCAGTCCTTTTCTCCCAAATAATAAGCAATAGGATGAGAGGAAATAGGTTAAGTTGTGCCAGGTCAGGGTTACATTGTATGTTAGGAAAAATTCCTTCACAGAAAGGGTTGTCAAGCATTTGAACAGGCTGCCCTGGGAAGTGGCTGAGTCATCATCCCTGGAAGTATTTAAAAGATATGTAGATTTGGCACATGGGAACATGGTTTAGTAGTGGGTTTATCAGTTCTGGATTGGTGATTGGACTTGATTATCTTAGAGATATTTTCCTACATAAATGACTCTATGATTCTATGATTAAAATTTAATCTGACTTTGACTCCAACAGCAAGCTATGGATCTGGTCTGCCACCAACTCTGACAGAAAGCAATTACTTGAACAAGCCCTGCCAGTGGTACCTCCCCCACTCCTCATCATATCAATGGAGAATTGGGGAGTTTCAACAAAAATGTCTTAAGATAATTACGCTGCACAGAAATGCCAGCTATTTAGGCAATTAAAGGCTGGTTAACAAAACTGCTCAGTGCTACCAGCAACCTCAGTTTTGCCAAATGTCTCTTTCTGGACATGAAAATGCTTCATTTTTCCAAAAATCAAATCCCCAGTAATTTTTCTTCAACTGCTTCAATTGCTAAATTTGGAGAAATGTCATCTCAGATGTAATTTAACTCACTGAAAGGTGTCTATTGAATTCAGGTTTTTGTACATGTAGTTGCTGTTTATTTGGAAAAAAGGAATACACAAGTTTCTTTCCAAGTGACAAACTTACAGCTGTTCCCAGCACCTCTAGCTATTTCATTTACTCCAGTTTAAGAAGAGGTTTGAGAAAAAGGAAAACAGAGAAGAATCAGCCCACAAAAATTTTAAAAAGTCTTTATCTGTGAGATTTCTATAATGCTCAATGCTACAATGGGAGTCATGCAAATGATGGAATATATTGGTAATACTTATAAGGAATACCACTTCACAGAACAAGTGAATGGTGTACAAAGTTGCTCATCACATTCAGATATACATCCTTGAACAACATCTGCTATGAGCAGAATGTGCTGCAAATAGTCTCACTCAGAATTGCTCTGGAGGATAAGATAATTAGACATTTAGTGTCCATCCGCTTCTTTTGTTTTCCAGTTAATCAAACGAGCAATATTAAGGGTCAGAATAACTCCCTCATACAAACACTAAGGGGGGGGAACAGGAGGCTCTTGTTAGGCTTCTGGTATAGGAAATTCGCAAATGACTTTTTGATAGAAGGAGATGGATTTCCTTCGTTTGAAATCGAAGGAAGTCATATTAGCATTAATGGATCTGCTCATGAAAAACTCCATCATAATTAGTGATCATCATTTATCATCATCACAATTTCACCAAGAGATCTTAGTCACTCGTTCCCTTAATTACTCACAGAAAAAAAGATGTATGTTAAAGTGTTGTGTGCAGGAGAACACTTTATGCCTGGTAGAAGACATAGTATGCCTGTGGCATATTTGGACAATTAATTTCTCTTTTCCCTAGACTAAGCATGTGAAAAAAATTATGCCCATTTTGCCTTTTAAATCACGGGTATAGTTTTTGAAAGAAGTTGCAAAGATACTCTTGAAAGTGCAGAAATTCTAGGGGGGAAATAGCTTATCTATTCTCTTTATTTGTCTTTTCCTTCCTCTCTCACACATCTCCCAAATTCCAGAATCTTTTCTGACACTGGATATATTTTTCATCATGAATTTATTATGTGAGATTATCTGTTCTATCTTCAATCTATATCAGCTGTATCTGGCTAGCAAGAGATGTAAAGGAGGTGTAGGTGACAGCTACTCAGCTTCCCAGCCTGAGACACTTCTGTACCAGCAGCACCTGAGGTAAATCAGAGTTGCCACACCAGATGTGACACCCACTAAAGCCATTTTCTCTTCTTTTTTATCTCACTGCCTGGGACCATAACGCAAAGATGATGTTCCTCCCTGCTAGAGAAAGTCAGACTCTCTGAACAGCTGGGGTTGGAGGGGACCTCTAGCTCATCTTGTCAAAAGTCCTGGATTTGATCCCGACAGGTCTCAAGGCTTTAAATCAGAGAGAGAAAGAAAGCAGAGAGAAAAGGGAAGAAAAAAAAAAAAAAAAAAAAAAAGGAAGTTTTATTGGCATGACAGATCTGTTTGTTACGTATTATTTAAAATGCTGGGAAAGAAGATATATTATTCATCCCTCCTATCACATATAGATTTCTTTGCTGTGTATCCTCTGTACAGTGCAAAAAACTGCACTGTCAGCTGGGTGAGGGAACAAGGGTCTGCTCCATAGATTATTCCTGTTACCTGTTAAATCCACACTTACCCCTTCAGTCACTGGGGCACGCTAAATGCAGGAAACTGAGTAAGAAGGATGCAATCACATCATAGATGTGTTTATGTATGTTTTTATTGCAAATAAAAGCTGCCCCATTGATAAGCAAGTTAATGATTACATTATAAAGTTCAGGGTGCCTAAATGCCTGCTAGACTAAACAGTGAGCTCTAAGAGGAGTTTAAAATGTGTACTGTATGAGTAAAATCATTACTTTAAATTAAGAGTCTAGAGTGTCAACAAACTCTCTTCTCACCCCTCATGTCATATTGCCAGTTTGCAGAAGGCTTAGTTACATCAGGTATTTTGACCTTCAATTCTTTTAATAAGGATTTTATACTAGCTGATTAGATACATGCTTTACATACTCTGGCTCATATGTTCTTTTCCACTCTAACAATTTATTTTGGGATTGTGATTCTATTATTCTTAGTCTAGATTATCTATTTATTGTCTATTATCGATTTCTACCTGTATTTTCAACAAAATTATTTCCATCCTTCACAGAAATAAGTACTCAGAGATTTTCTGCTACACAGCACAAGCTAAGAAAGCAAATACACATACTTTATCACAAAAAATAATAAACAACTACATAATTCAGAGACCATTGCCTGACTGTCTTTGCAGTGTGATGTGCATGCAACTGCCTGAATCTTATCTGATTAAAAGAACAACAGATTAAATAGGCTTCAAAGTTGAAACAGGAACAAAGTTTGTATGTATGGTATCACCACCTCTTCTTGCTCTATAGAAGAAAATCATGCAAAAATTTTGGATGCAATAACATTTAGCACCCCTGTGTTTGTCCTAATAAATTAATTATTTCTTTTGCAGTCAGTTTTAGCAGTGATCTTGTATTAGAGTCTGTGTTATCATTTCATTTCCTGCAGGCCCTTTTCATTTGGCTCATTTATCTTTCCTTATCCCTTGAAACCATCTACAATAATACAGTTCACTGCAGCTAGACCTTCTGACAGAGCCAGAAATAATCAGCTCCAGGCACTGTTGATTCCAGAGTCAGCTAACAAGTATCTCAAGATTATGATCACTTTATGCTTTTTAGGTTAAAGGAGACTTTTGGAAAACATTTCTTTCTTCTTTGTCCTGTCAAGGAGTTCCTCCATCTTCTTTCCTACCTACGGAAACACAATGTGAGCAGTGGTACAATATCAAATCACACACAGACATAATGAAATAAAATTCTCAGTTGGCTTGTTGTTCCTGGGACTGTATCTTTCAATATTGTCCCAGGTCGGACTTGGCTCCCAGCCAAGTGCCTGGACTCCGGGACAAAACCTTCCCTCTCCCTTACGCTCTCTCCCAGTTGACCAAAAAAAGGGAAAAAAAAATTAAAAGAACCCAAACCAAATTATATTTTAAGTAGTAAATTTATATATAATATATAAAGAAAATTATATACACCCCAAAAGGGGAAAGGGAAGGGAAAGGGAAAAGGGAAAAAGGGATAAAAGGGATAAAAAGAACAAAGAGGGATATAAACCAAATACTTCCCTTAGAAGAAAACGAATCACACCACCCAGTCTGCCTCTCAAGGCCAACCAGATCCGCTAGGCCTCACTCCCTCGCCCAGGCAGAGCAACAGCGAGGCCACCCTCACCCTCGATCCGCCGGAAGAAAGAGAGCGAGAGCTTCCTCTCTCTTCTTAATTATACTCTTGCTTACGTAAAAATCGTATGGAATACTGGGAACATGACCTTGGTTCCTTGGTTACAACCTAGTCACCAAGGAAGGCCTAGACTCAAAACCACTACAAATATAAAAAGTATAAAATATAAAAATATAAAATATAGTACAGTAGTGTCACAGAATATTTCAATATAGAAAAATTTGTTATTTAAAACCTTTTAAAATCTAAGACAAACTCATGTAAATACAATATCCATTCTCCTTAAGCCTGATTAAGCAAGTAAATGGCTCTTAAAAGTCATATTGTGATTTACAGTTAAATTAGAGTACTCAATGTAATGGATCTGAATAATTTATTTTTTTCTGCCAAATGCAGTGTTCATGAAAATTTCCCATGTGAATACAGATGGTATACACCCATGGTAGGCACTGTCCAAGCTCTCCACAATGTATAGTTGTACATCACAAGTCTGTTCTGGAGTACCATTTTATATAGGGAAGCCTTTTGCCTAGTCCTAGGATAAGATACTGTCCTCAGAGATTTTTCTTACTTAAACATAAGAATGGTGCTTTTTTCTTAACACCAAGTGAATAATAAGTTGACATCCATTTTTGCTGTGAACTAGAATTAAGACAGAAATCCTAGAATCATATCTTGGTTTTGGGTTGGAAGGGACCATTAAATGTCATCTAGTCCAAACCCTCTGGAGTGAGCAGGGTCATCTTCAACCAGATCAGGTTGCTTATAGTCCTGTTCACATGATCCTGAATGTTTCCGGGGACGGGGTATCCATCACCTCTCTGGGCAACCTGTTCCAGTGTTTCATCACCCTCATGAAAACTTCTTCCTTATGCCTAGTCTATTCTCTCCTAGTTTAAAAACATTATCACTTGTCCTATCAAAACAGGCCCTGCTAAAAAGTCCCATCTTTCTTATAGGGCCCCTGTAAGTACTGAAAGATCACTGTAATGTCTCCCTGGAGCCTTCTCTTCTTCAGGATGAAGAACCCCAAGTCTCTCAGTCTTTCCTCACAGGAGAGGTTCTCCATCCCTCTGATCATTTTTGTGACCTTTCTCTGGACCTGCTTCATCAGGTCCCTGTCTTTCCTGTTCTGAGGACCCCAGAGCTGGATGCAGTATTCTGGATGTGGTCTACCAGAATATAGTAGAAGACTAGAATCACCACCCTCAGCCTTACAGAAACCCAGATAGATATCATCTGTAGCCACTTCACCACAGAAGACCTCAAGGTTGGTCAGATAGGATTTTCCCTTGGTAAAGCTGTGCTTACTGTCTTGAATCACCTCCCTGTTCTCCAAGTGTCTTAGCACAGCTTCCAGGAGGATCTGTTTCATGATCTTCCCAGACAAAGAAGGGAGACTGACAGGTCAATAGTTAGCAGCATCCTCCTTTCTACCCTTTTAAAGGTGAGTATAATATTTCCCTGTTTTTAGTCACCTGGGACTTCATCTGACTGCCATGAGTTAGAGAGTGTCTTGGCAACTACATCAATCAGTTCCCTCAGGACACGGGACATAATTTTTCAGGTTCTGTAGGCCAGATAATGTTCCGGTTTCTTCAGGTCACCTCAAACCTGACCTTCTCTTACAGTGGGAGGGACTTACTGCCCCAGTACCTGTCTTGCAGTCTATACACTCAAGAGATATGTGAAGAGAGACTGCCCATGAAGACTGAAGCAAAAATATTGTTGAGTACAGCAGCCTTCTCCTCATGCTTTCTTACACGTTCATCAGGGGATTAAAACTTCTCTGACATTCCTTTTCTGGCTGACATACCTGTAGGAGCCCTTATTGTTCTGTTTTGTTCCATATCCCTCAGGAGTGCAGACTCCACCAGTGTGAATCCCTGCAGCCCATCAGATCCCTGCAGGCCTATCTGCTTCCAATCTTGACATCACCCATCAGCTCACTTGCATTGGTGACCATCAGGTCTAGTAACAGATCCCCTCTGATAGGGCTGTCTATTACCTGACTTAAGTTATCTTCCACACATTTCAGGAATCTCCTGGGTTGCCTACAGCTTGACATGCTGCTTGTCCAGCAAATGTCGGGGTTGTTGAGGTCCTCCGGCAGAATGAGAGCTCATAAGTGTGATGCCCCCTCTAGCTGGAGTAAGAAGCCTTTTCTGTCAAAAGAATCCCCTTGATCATGTGGCTTCTAGTAGATACCCAGCCACAAGATTCCCTTTGTTGCCTGAGTCTCTGACTCTTACGTGTAAGCTTTCAACCTGTTTGTGGCTGGATTTCAGAGAGAGCCCTTCACAATCTGTCCATTTCTTGGTGTAGAGGGCAATGCCTCTGCCCTTCCTTCCTTGCCTGTTGCTTTTGAACAGCTTATGGTCATCAGTAGCTGCACTCCTGTCATGGGATTGACTAAGTTTCAGTATCAACAACTGTGTTCAAGGTGTATTGCAAAATTAAACCAACAAAACATCTTTTCAGATAGAAACATTAAGTGTAAACAAAATGCTTTTTTCTGATATTGACCTTTCAAAATTTGTATGGAATCAATTTTATTCAGTTTAATTTTGGCTGATACTTACTATCAATTGTCAAGGGAAGAATGAAATAAAGCTGCAAGATATTTTTGGGTTTGGTCTGATACCTACCGACATCACTCCTTGCTCTGCATTTCTCCAATACTTCTCTATTTCAACAAGAATTACTTGCCCTCAACTTCAAGGAGCCTCATGGACAATCACAACCCTATTTCCATTCTGTGTTAAGAAGCTGTCATCAAATGGCCCACACTGTACACTCAGCTTTAAATGTTTTATTTCTTCCCTTTTTTTCCCTTGTACTTGATAGGAATTCATTAGATATACTGCAGAAATACAAAGTCATTTTCATTTAGATTCCTTTTTCAAATTTTAGTGCCCTCATCTGGCTATATCCATACAGTTTTGACATGTGTTTATTTGTAGGCCAAGTGGGATAATTCCTGTCTTTTTTATTTTGTTTGGGCAGTACCTAAGAGAATGAAGTACAGATCCATGTAGGGGCCCCCATGTACACTTTGTAAAGACAAAATGAAAGGAAACTATGGTCGTATCTCAGAAGCTTTCACCTACTGCATGGAATACTTTGAAGAATTAGATACAGTAGACAACTTTATATATATGATACAGATACATTTAGTATGTCTAAAAAATTTCTATGGATTTCTTTGGAATTTTCCCTGATGCATTAGAAAGAAATTTGCATGGATTGACCACAAAAATCTGTTTATAATACATTTTTTGAGTTCTTTATTTTTTATGTGTTGGACACTAAACTCATTCTAGCATCAAGGTTAAAATTTTGTAACAAAAATTAAAAAGGGCTACTTGCAGCCAGGGAAACAAATTATATTCTAGTCCACATCCTCCTGTAAAATAGATGTCATTTAGGAGAAGCCCTTAAAAAGAGATTTCTTAATTGGAAAAACATTCTTTTCAGTCACAAGTGGCTGAGCTGATGTATGTCCTCAGAATATCAATATGAGCTGAAGCTATTAAAATGTCATAGTTAACCTTTTTTAAAAGCCTAATTTAATTAGAAAATAATAATCAGAGTATTCTTACCAGTAAGAAACGCCTGCCTCAAATGAAAAACATGTTAACTCTCAATTTCAATGGGCAACATTCTACTGGAAAAAAATCAGTACGTGAATAATGAAACTGAGTTTGTAAATACTGTGATTAACTTACCAGTTTTGCTATTGGAAGTAATTGCTAGAGCATACTGGAGGGCAGGGACAATTTACTTCCTGATCACACCTAGTAAAATGTTTTGGCATATATCAGCAGCCCTTATGCATACGAGAAGAAATCATCAGACCAGTCAATGTTCCTACATAGTGTACGTTTCCTTGCCTTTTCTGAAATCAGTAGGAGCAGAGACCTCATGAACTGAAGAAAAAAGGCAGCGTGGCACCCTACAGGTTATTTCTTCATTTAAATCTGCATGACTTAGAGCCTCACTCTACCTAGAATTTTGGAGGTATATTTTCATCCAGATGAAAATAACTGCATCCCATGTCAGGCCCGGAGAGATGCTTCCTCTTAGTGCAGGGACTTCTGGAATAAAAGCTGTCCTATTAAATAGAACAAGATTATCTGAGGCAAATTATGGCCCTAGGATAAAACTATGATGACTAAACTGGGTAGTATTTGGAGATCAGCTGATGAAACAAGTTGGAAAGATTGTTCAACAGGTTCCATATTTAGAAATAAATATAAAAAATAATCTCACTGGATGTGGGACTGGAGAATCACTGTTTATGAAAACAACACAGAAGTCTTGCAATAGAACACTTAGGGCCAACAATTTTAAGACACTGGAAAACAATTCTACTTCTCTTTACTAGCTAGGGCCAGTGGGATCATCAAAGCCTGGTGATTCCTGCATGGGATGATGTAAGGCTATGGTAGTAGCTAATTTACTTGAAAAGTGTCCTTTTCTACATCCATGTTATTTTTTTCATGGATTGATGCTTGGTCGTGGAGTTCTGACTGGATGTCACACACCTAATCATGGTGTCCCTTTCAGTAATGACTATTTTGGCTCCTCATATTCCCTGACAGAGGACCTTGCCTTTATTTTGTGCTTCATACTCAGCCTTGGTGGGAGAAAAGTCATGGGAAAATACATCACACTCAACCCTCTTCCCCATGAACTCGATTTTCCAGTTCAAACATTTCCTGGGATTTCACTATGATGGGAGTTACTGGAAGAATCAGCAAATCAACATTCCGGAGATTTAGATCCTGGTCTAAACTTCTATGAAAACTGCCATACCAGCTCTGCTGTGGGGGCCAGTGTCATGCATTCAATAATAAAACAATGAAGAAAGGAAGGGTATAGGCTGGTTTGTCCTAATCTAAGCATGGCAGACCTAAGAGTTTCTCTCTGCCTGAATGTCACTGACCTCTCTTCACACCACACAGCTGGTATAGGAATTTTTTCACTCTGTATGAAACACTATGTGTGTCTGTATACTTAAAATTCTATAAATGTTGCCTGTTCTGGTCAGCCAGCTCCTTCTTGTTCTTTCTCACTTCAGCAGGCTCCATATAACTATAAAATTATGGCCCCAGATGGCTTAAAAAATAAAATGGAATCAGATCTTTATAACTCTACACAGAGACATATTGTGCACTTTGCCTTCAGATACAGAAAGATTAATAAAAAAGACCAGTAGAAAAGATAACCTAACTTACACCTTTGAGAGTGCACTCAACCTTCCCTTAAATTGAGATTTCAAAAATAAATGGCTCAAATCAGGCTACAGAGATATGTCAGAAATTATGGCTCTTTTGAGGCATGATTGTATACTCACCTCTGTAACAACTGTTACAGATTGTGACTAATTTTGCAGCTATCTTTGCACCGATTTTTAAGTATTATATGAAAGGAATTGGAGTAAAAGAGGCTTTTAATTCTAGCCTGAACTTATATAACAAAACAATATACTCAAGGCTGCCATGGTGGCTGCAATTTCCTTCTCTTCCTATGCCACTTGGAAAGACTTTGAATAGCAGTGCTGCCCATCTCTCTGGTTCACCCTGGCTTTTTGAACAGGTCACTTTTGCAGCTCTGTGGTCATTTACAACCTGTTGAGGTGTACAGGCACTCCCCCTCTGCTGCTTTCTACAGATCTCCCAGCATGGGCAACACTGTCAGCAGAGGCCCCTGCAGCCAGTCAGCCTGTGGGAACAGGGGTTTCCTTGTCTGATCAATCTGTGGAGAGACAAGGGTTGACTAGTGAACTAGTTCACTGAATGGCACTTGACCATACTGTCAGGTATCCGAAGTAGCCTTCAGCCACCATAAGCTGCTCTCTGTTGTCCACTTCTCCACTCACTATTGTTCCAGTTTCTTCATCAAATCATAGAATGGCTTGGGTTGGAAGAAACTTTAAACATTACTTAGCCCCAGGGCCCCCACAGTGGTCAGGAGTGCCACCCATTAGACCATGTTGCTCTGTCCTGAACTTCATCTTATACCGGTACTTTTTAATATCCTGACTTTTAAAGCAGACTGATCACACTCACTTCTATCTTTAGAGTTTCATAGTTTCATTAATTCTGTTGTCTTGACAGCCGTTACTAAATCTACCCCTAATCCAGACTGTATCTAATCACTGAGTTGTATAAAATGGTGTGTAAAACACAAGAACATTAGACTCCTCCAAAATCACTGACCACCTAACACTAAGAAGAAAATGTAATTTCATCCTGAAACATGCAAAGTTTTCTAGAGGACACTTGTGCTAGAGACGACTCAAGGGGAACAGTAAGTTTGAAAAAGAGCATCCTTGAGTTTGGAAAGGAATGTGTGGAGATGCAACACATCTTTAACAGAAGAATAACCCCAGTAGTTGATACCTCAGCCACAAACTGCTGAGGATTACCTGAATGCTCCAGGGCACTGCATATTCCCAGGTAGTCGCTGTAGCTAGAGAAGAGGAGCTGTCATGGCAGTGACTCTTGCTGTTGTTCTGTGAAGATTTTTAGAAAAATTGCCTCTGTCTTCCCACAGCTCAGCTGCCATTGCTGGTTATTACACTACCTACCATAAGCACACCCTGACCTGCCAGTCCTGGCTGGCTGTGTGCTGGAGTGTGTGGTCAGACTGCTGAATAGTTCTTTCAAACACGGGCAAAGCTATATGGATGTCATTATTAGCCATAACTAGCATAACAGAGTGATATGAAGTACATGTGAATTCAAGATAGATGAAGAGTTGTTCTTAGAGCAGATAAATGAATCAATGCTTCCACTCTGAGCAAACACAGCCTGAGAGGAGGAACAGTTTCTCAGATGCTTCAGTTAAAAAAGCTTCTCTAAGCAGCAATGGTTTGAACAACTCCACAGTAACCATCATGTTTTGTAGTTATATTGAGTCAGTTTTATAGCAAATAATTCAGATTCTTATAGCAGAGAGCTCAATAATTATATAAAACCCATCGATGAAGTCAGAGTACTTGGATTATTAACAATATTATTAACACTTCCCAAGCTCATTAATTTAAAGCTGTCTTAATTATGTCTGTGTTGTAATGCAGCCACAGAAGCAGTCACAGACCTTGCATCAGCTATATGCTGAAGGATACAACTGTCCTGGTCTTGTGTGGATACGTAGCAATTAAATCCTACATCTCTGCAGAATTAGATTACAAACATCAGAATTATAGTTCCCTTAAGCAGTTGTGCAATTTTGTGTATATTTATGCCTCTGCTGAAGACTACAGAATTCTATACAATATTAAGTATTAAGCACCAACTTTTAACTTATTTGGAGAAAATAGGGCTTCCATAATTCACAAGCTGGCTCTGCACTTCTCAGCACTTGACAACAGGGCACCAACTGAGTTAGTTCTCACCATTGTCCTAGCACTGGACAATATGAGCCCTCAAATAGTTTCTACTTCTGTAGGAAATGCAGTCCCAAAGACTTTTCATCACTTTCAATGCTAAAGTGGGGATGTAGCAACTTACTCCTCAGTCCGTGGCCCATTGCCTTAGGAATATGAAGGTCTTTTAGCCAGTGTAGCTATGGAAACTCACTCATCTTCCTTTGCTTTCTGAAATTCAGCTGCTTCTCCCTACAGATCTCTTCGTGTTGAGTTGCAAAACGTAGCTGTGGCTATCAGGGACCTTAGTTCTTCCTAAGAGTTTTTCTCAGGTTGCGGTACTGCCATATTGTCTATTTCCAGATAACATGGCATCTCCAGGGATTGCAATATTTTCAAGTCTGTCATGGTATTTTATACAGTAAATATGATAAAAGGTATTCACTGTACAATCACTTAGTCACCTCCAGTTCTTGTTGCAGACCAACCATGATATTAATATCAGAGAAGACATATTTAGTAGAAAATGTACTAAATCCTCCCCACACAGCTTGTTTCAGCATTAGTAGTTCTTGCTGTCCCAGATATGCATATGCTTAAACTCCTTTGTTGACCTCATGCCTCTTCT
Source organism: Pyrocephalus nanus (assembly GCA_038380795.1). Classification (NCBI taxonomy): domain Eukaryota; kingdom Metazoa; phylum Chordata; class Aves; order Passeriformes; family Tyrannidae; genus Pyrocephalus; species Pyrocephalus nanus. Next base: position 23,541,162 of record CM076263.1, read on the forward strand.
GCAGTTCCCTCTCCATCTGATGGTCTTTCCTCGATGCTTTCAAGAGTATACTTTCATCTTTCTTTAATGTAAAGCAGGTCATTACCTTCAAAAGTCTTGTAGGTCACTTGAACACCTAGTGAAACTGACTGTGTATGAGTAAAGGATGCCGGCAAATTACCAGAGTAAAAAATGTAGTTCAGAGACTATGCTACACAGCCTAAAGCAAAATTTAGCAACATGGTACTATTCACAAAAGAAAGATCTATTTTTATTTGGAGATAATGTCTCCAGTGCTTCTACCCTGGGGAGAGTTCACATTACTTAGCCCACCAATTGCTTTGTTTGGAGAAGTATATATTCCATACTCCTGGGAACATGAAGATTTGAACACTTGAATACTGCTCTGAGCAAAAACACTCTTCACAGAAGCTCTGATGCACAAACCAACCCCAGTTCATGAGTGGTTTATGCAGCTATTTACCTGGAAAAAAAAAAAAAAAAAAAAAAAAAAAAGAGTTTTCCACTGGAGAAAGAACAGTGACAACCAAGTGTCGTGTTTTTGCTCTGGGTCAATTTGCTTTCACACCCCCCATACAATTACTATTAGTTGAGAGAAGGTTTATGCAGACAAAAGAGACAGGATTTGGGGAAAATAATATGAACATTTATTACTAGCAAAATAAAAATTACTAATAGGTTAAAAACTAAAGAATTATATTTATAATAACTTCTACTTAAGTAAAAGTGCTGAGTATTTACAGAAATACTCCCCCCCCCCCCCCTTTATATTAGTCCAAGGAGGAGAAGTAGTTCTTTTCTTCATTCTCGGAGTTCCAGCTCTCTCTCCAATAACTCTGCAGTACTTTCGTCACAGCTGGAATTCTTTCATTTTTCTTTCTCGCTCTGTGTCGGCCTCCAGGGCTGGGCCTACCCCCCCCTCTGGGTTAAGACCGAAGGCTGGGGGTTGCTCAGGTCCTGAAGGGTCCATGGACTTGCAAGGGGACACTTGCCTACCATGGATCTTCTTCCAGAGGGTTACAGGGGATAATGGCTTAAGCGTCTACCCATTTCCCTATTGGAGGTCCCTCCCCATGGGAGAACAGTCCTTGATAGACTTCTCGGCATGAGTCTAGCATGGATCCCACACTCAGATTCCAATATCCCACCTCAGCCGTTTTTACTCCAGCGTGGGTTTTCTCAGGGTCACAAATCTCTGGTAGCAGTAGTATAGATTTTTCATTCAGATTCTAAGTTTACCCAAGCCGTCTTTCGCTCTAGCATAAGTCTTGTCTTTCTCAGAGTAACAAATCTTCAACAGAACTCTGTTTCATTTCAGTCCCTCTCATGAAGTTTTGATTCTTTAGTACATTCACAAGCTCCTCTGTGAGCTGCATGGGAGGTGTCTTCACCTCAACAAACTTTCACAGGTGGCAGGGATTACTTTTCAGTCTTTTCCCTGCTGATGGGAGAGAGCGAAAAGGGAAAGAAGCAACTCTCCCCCTTCGAACTTTCTTCTCTCTCCTCCGGCTGCCAGTTTTGACCTTGGAGGTCTCTTATTTTTTTGCTGGAATTTCTCTGCAGTGGTTTCTGTCCAAGCAGTTAGTCTTTTAAATTTTTTTTTCCTTCACTCTCTTACAGAAAAGAAAGGGGGGCTTCAGTGCTACACTTGCCCCCCTCCCCGGCCCAAGCCAGGGGAGGAGGGAGTCTGGCCCTGCTTGGGCCCGCTGCTCTTCTACATGGCTGCTGCCCCTAATTTTAACTGCACAACCAGTCTTCTCTTCCGTTTTCTTAAATATGTAATTAGCAAAGGCATTACTGAGAGTTTTAATTGGCTTCTTAATTTTGGCATCTAAGTGATGCTTAGAAGAATCCTCTTGGAAAACAGTCTTTCTCTGGGTTTAGCAAAATATGACTATGTATCTGGCTCTGAGAACAGGAGCACAGGTTGGTCTGCTCAAACAAAGTAGGGTGTGTAATGGTAGAGATAGCAGAGGGATTCTTTCTGAAATAAATTCCACAGCCTGACTACAACTCAGAACTAGCTCTTTCTGCAGCTGATTTTACTTCAAAGTGTAAAACATCTATTGAAAGTCATCTAACAGATGTTTGCATTATTTCAGTCAAACAAATACAAACAAACAAACAAAATTTTTTCCAATATCCCACTGTTCTGACCCCTAACAATTTCTAAGGCAGTATTAATCAAACTGTGGTCCATGGACTAGCACAACTTTATGAGACATCAGAAGATTGCCCTTTTTTCAATGAAAAGCAAACATATATTCCCATGCAGCAGGTATGTGACCATGCCTGCTGGCAGGTATAGTCAATGTCCAGCTTTCTCCTAGAATTTAAGGAGTTTGTTGGAGTTCACTCACCACTGAATGTTCAAAAGTAATGTCCAACACCAAAACCTAGAATTGATGGACAAAGGTATTTTCAAAGTTAATAATTTATCAAGATAAAAAGCTATTGAAGACAACTAAAAACACAACTACATTGTCTGCAAGAAAGGTGAAATTTCATAGACCAATAACATAACAATCTTATTGGCTTGTCACTTTTGACAGTAACACAGCATGTACAAACATTGTGGAAAAGGAATACTACAGATTAGTTCCATACAGGTCCTTATGTTCTGGTCACTTTCATAGCATCTGAAAAGCTGCAGACATGATATATTATACTTGCATTTGTTCTCTTACTCCCCCTCCAGAGCAACTTAGCCTTTGTTGCAAACCAATAAAAAATAGATAGCATCTCATTCAAGATAAATACAAGCCAGTGCTCAAATCTTTTTGTAACCAAATAATGAAGATAATAAACCAATCGTCTTGCTTATTTACATGTTTCTTGCATTTTTTATTCCCAAGTATAAATCCAAAATTATTGTAACATTATTAGTTAAAAATATTTTTCTTGTTTTTATCTCAGGTTCTGGGGAAAATATAGAATTGTGATTCTGCTTATTTTAGTATATTTAAAGATAAAAATCTGTAATATAAACATATTTGTCAATGCCATGACAGTAGGTAAACAAGTGTCTCATTTTAAAGATTTACCTTTCATCTGACAGTCACAGTTCTGGTTGTGCTGGTCTCTTTATTCCCTTTTTGTGTGTGTGTAAAATTCCGTTTCTTAAAATAACAGTCTTCTTTTTGAGATGACTGTGTTACCATTACCCTAGTAATCTCATTTTGAGATTTCACACTATTCATTTGAATACCAATTCCAATCTGCCTTTTGATATTACTCTTTTCCTCTGTTCAAACAGGCTTTTGATTGCCCTGGCTCATCACTGAGGGGGCTAATGTTGAAGACAAAAAGAGCTGATGTCCCACAATGTCATTCAGCAAACCACATGCTCCTCTCTAGAAGCAGCAGCAGCAGCTACTGCTAAGGAGATTAGGAAGTGGTCATAACATCTCCCTGTTAAAATCTTCCAGCCATAATCCACATGCTATTTTTAATCTGTACTTTGCATCAAAGTTTACCAGTTTTGACATAAAAAGGGAAGCTGTAAATCTTTTCAGATCTCAGGCTGCTGTGTACAAATATTGTTTGGAAATAGAATATAATGCCTTTTTTCTTCCCTACTTGTAGATGATGGTTGCTGCCTTTATACAGCAAAGTGTTCTTTTAAAAGAAAGATTTATTCTTTTCTATTTTAACGGCTGATTATATGCTTCATATCTGTGTCTTTGATTTCATGGTTTCTTTGTGATTTATCTTAATAGGAAGTACTGTAGTTTCAAAATGGACTTTTAATAAATCTGTAGGAGTGCTACTCAAAAATGTATTTTCTGTTTTTCTTATCTATTGTCAAAAACTTTGTTGATAACAACATATGCTCAGGAGCTCCTGTGTAGGTTTTAAGAAATTTTGTTTGCTGTATAAAAGTGCTACTTACTGGGAACAGTAAATACTGATTACTGTTGACTCCTTACTGAACACTGATTACTGTTGACTCCTTAAACCACACAGGAAAGAGGAAGAAAGTAATCTAATGCAGATTTAGGCAGTATCAACTTCCCTGTGCTGTGTTTTTGTCCAAGTTAGGATACAGTCTCAGCAGGGGCTTATATACAAAGAGATAATGCAGATTAAACAAAAATCTTCCATACTTGTACTGTTGTGCAGAGGTGAACAGTTCTCTTCACCCTTTCCTGTTCCTTGCCTGCTGTAATTCCCTCTGCCATGAAAACTCCTTCAGAGACTTTCAATAGCATGTTAAAGGTCACTCAAAATAAAAACAAGGACTAAATTAATCTCCTTTGCATATTTCCTTATCTCTTTCTCCTACCAAAGATGTAGAATGGTGAGAACTCATTTTAGCTTACAGTATGCACAAGTACTTGCAATGTACTTGTGAGCATTGAGCCATCCTGGTGCCATGTGGCAGAGCGGGCTGACGGGGGCACAGCTGCTCACTGCAACAGCAAGTCCTCGTACTCTGTGCTGGAAGATGTCACAGACATGCAGATGCTGAAATAATTTTCTTCCCCTTTTGTGAAGCTGCATTAAGATACTACTTCTTTTCCATAAGACAGGGCTCAAGTATGCAAGCCTTCCTCGCCATGGGAGTCCATTCCAGGCCCAGAAGGTCTCACTTCCCTCAGTGACTATGTGCACCATCAGCCTACAAAGCTAATTAACATAGCGTGTGACACAAATTGGGCAAAGTCAGTCAATCATGAGCCAAAGAGCTGTTTTCTCTTAGCATATCTGCTCAGACACTTAGTTCCACATCACTCCTTATACAGATCTCTGATTTTTAGCATACCTCAGCCCTTATCAACAATGGAATATAAAGAAAAGAGCCAGTAGAAACAAACAAACAAACAAAAGATAGAGTAATAAACCAGGATATACATACAAAAAAAAAAAATAAAATAGAGGATGCCTATATCCCTTATAGACAAAACCCAAGGAGGTGGATTTTCACCCCTTCCTTTTAATTATAAGCTTTCAATTTAGAAGGCATTTTTGTGAATTTATCATTCACAGTTGCTATGGAAAATCCTTGATGTTCATCCAGGATAAGGAGCAGAAGAAAATGAGAGTGTCACAACTAAAGTCATTTGACTGGAAGTTCACTGGGCTAGTGCTTTTCCTCCCTGTCTACCTGAAAAGTATCAGTAACGCTTATGAGCACTGTGCAAATATTAACAAATCAGCTGAGGATTTCTGAGCAGTCTGGAAAATGAAGAACAATGCAAATAAGCAGCAGGGGAGGTGGAAAATGCATGCAAATCAACCTGTACTTTCTGGTCCATAGGTCCCAAGCCTCATTACTTTTGAAACTTCTGCTTGCACTTAAGCAGCACTGTAGCTTCTTTCTCAAACATGGAAGCAGGATCTGCCATCCCCAATTTAATGAGCCTCAAGGAGATCAAAAGAAACAAGTGAGAGAGATTCCAGTTGTCATCATAAAAATAAATTACTTCTGTATTTGTTTATTTATAATTCCTTATCTTATAATTATTTTTCTTCCTATTCTATAGATGTATTTTTGATGGATGTCAAGGAAAGAATAGCACTGCTTTTTATTTCAAATATGGGGAAAAGCCTTAATGCACCTTTTATGATCGAAGTAGCATAAGGTACAGCTTATAATATACTGTTTTCCATCTTCAATATACTCTGCAAACACGCATGTATTAAACCTTAAAACATTAGGTACATGAGATAAGGTCATCTTCATTTTCTATGTGGAAAAAAACTGTTCCAGAATTTTATTATTCTGTGCATGAGAAGACTACATTGAAGATCAAAACTATAAACAATTTATCTGAGTCGGGATAAGAAGTACAAGCAGACTAAGTGATCAGAGCAATAAGAGGTTTATTCCTATTACTTCCTCTCAGAGAAAATTGTAATTATAAAATGTGGGATTCTAGAGGGGATTTTTTTCCCCAGAGGAGGAAAGGTCGAATTGAATATATATTAGAAGAACTGTTTAAAAAAATGTGCATTTGGCAAAGGAAAACTCAGAAAATATTCTTATCATGTGACAAAGAACAAACGCTGAGCAGATAACCTCAGCACAATTTCTTTGCACGTGTTATGAAGCAGTCATTACCAACAGACACAAGCCCTACTTTTTGTTCTGCATAGCTTTTGTTCCTCTAATAGAAGGAATGGTTATTCACTTTCACTTTGTTATTTTCTTCTCCATCATACACTTACATTCTGCCTTTGGTGCCAAATATTTGACTGAAGAAATACAAATATCTTCAGGGCTTTTACGGGGAGGTCCTCAGTACTGCCAGTTTAAGGAAACTGTGCCTTACTGAGCTCTGCCGAGGTGGCTCAGAGCCCAGCATCAGTGTGTCTAGCACAGATCCCTGTTACTTGAGACACTTGGCAGACCCTAGAGGCAGAGGTACATACTCTGTACTGCAGGACAAAACAACCTGCTTTCTGATTTTTCACAATTACATCCTGACTCTACATCCTTCCTTTCTGAAGAAAGATCAGACAATAACTGGAGCAGGGAAAGGAGTAGAGTTTGCTTTAGAGGCTTACTGGAAAAGCTCTGATACACCTCTCAAATTCATCTAAGCCACTGTACACAAAACCTGCTTCCTCCAACACTGCCAAAAGAAAACACAACTTAGTCTGAGACAGAAACCACACTTAATTTAAAAAAATGTTTCTTGTCATGCTTGCTCTAAAATTTATAGGAGGGTTGGACAAAGCTGTGTTTGAAGTTCATTGCCAGCCTTATTTTTAACACTTCTATATGTGTTATAAGTGCACATACAGACGTATTCTAAATGCAGCTTTTACTTTATCTACATGAGCTGTTGATGAGGGTTCCATTCAGTGCAACCTCACTGAGTACAGATGGCAGGAAAACCAGTGGAAACTCCACCATTATTTTAATTCCGAGACTAATGTAACTCCTCTCAAATGCAAATATGTATAATTTAACCGCTTCTATAGGCAAAGATTATTTCATCCATGTTGTAAATAAAATAAGGTATTTCCATTAAAATTAGAAAGCTGAGTATTTATGTGTGCCTCTGGGAATCCAGAAGTATTTCCCAAACCAATGTGAATCCTGCTGAAAGCTGAAATGACCTCACACTTTGGTTGTTGCAAAAAACCATAGTTATAAACCGGTGTATACATGGCATATGCAATGTTTTCTCTTTGATCTACATCTTGTGACCAGTATTACAATCCCTGGCATTTAGTGACACCTAGTGGTATTTCTTTAAGTAGGAAAAGCCCATTCAGTTTTAATTTATTAAATATTACACGTTCAGGTTAGAAGAATACCTCTTCTGAATACCCTGTGGCAGATTTCCTCCCTACCTTCAGTTTGCTTTCTGAATCACTCGGGAAGTTGAGACAGTTCACAAGGACTGCCAATGAGAACTGCACCTTTTACAAATGAAAGAACTGTTTCCTAAGATGTGAGAATGGGAGATAAACTTGTTCCATATGTTAATCAGACTTCACCAGATATCTGGGGGAGGGCTTCAGCATCCTCGGAAATCACTGTGCAGAAAAACACAGTGCATTTCTCTGAGGTGTGCTCTGGGACTAAAATGGTGCTGTACTTAGGGTGTAAAACCGTGTTCACTCAGTACTTGTCTTCAGGAAATCACAACAGGCTGCTCTACAAGGTTGCAGTGTGGTTCTCAGAAGGTTTTCTTAATACTCTGCTGTTATTTTCACTTGTGCTAGTCTTTTCTATGACTCTTGACACACATAGCATCCTGTTTCTGGCATCCAGTTAAAGTTTAATTCATGCTAAAAATAAATCTTTCTTGACTAAATGAAAGTCTTTCTCCAGCAGGTGTCATTGTAAGGTAATAAACACAAAATCCAAGTGCCTCAGTGAGATGTGGGGAGCTGGATGGGACGCAGGGCAACCCTAACCTGTTTGGGCCAAGGGTCTATGGCTCAGCGTACTCAGGGCAAGGAACATTGGCTCCTTCCTCATCCAAACACACTCCACAGCCTGACAAAAAGTGTGTGGAAAGATGCAGCCATAGAACTTTTCCAGTGCCTGGTGGAGGAGGCTTGTAGGGTTTGCCTCATCTGGACCCTGCCCTCATCCTCCAGCAGCTCCATGAGCATCGCAAGTGGAGAGGATCACTCAAAATCCATCAGCAATGGAGCACCTGCTTCTGGGTGTGAAATACCTGGAGTTGTACAGAGGGTGAATTTTTGCATTCAGTAGGAAAACCTACATTTTTAATCTTGGGCATCTGCAGTGTCATGAAATCCTTAATTTGGCAGCTGTGGGACTGATTTTCCAAAGCAATAAGTCACTCAAGATTTTGACTGTATAATTGTCTGCCTAAGGACTCTGTGCCTGGGGTCAGGAAGCCAGATTTGAAAATGTCAGCATGATTTCACGTTTTGTAGAAACCAAACTGAAAAGTTTGGCTGGCTGCAGAACTCCAGCTCTGGTTTAAGTAGCTTTATTAATCTCTATAGTGGTTTTATGGTTTTGCTGTTAAAACAATTCAGTATCAATGTGTCTGGGAAATTCAGTCATAATAGCCCTAATGAGTAATTCAATTATGTAAATTATTTCATTATTGTTATACTATATAAACCACAAGTAGACTTAGATATAGAAATGGATAAGGAATTTTTAACAGCACTTTTTCTCTGAAAAACTGTAACATAATAACATTTTGTGGAAGTGTACCAGCTTTGTCTAGCCAACCTTGAGAGGGGAGTGAAGGAAGACTGGAGCACAAAAAGGAGGAGCATTTGAAAGCTGAAGAGGAGGGCACCCTGCTGGCTTTGTGTGACCTTACTCCAGCTCCTGGCTGTCACTTTTCAAAAGCACTTTTTTTTTTTAATACTGGTTATTTAAAAAAGGGGAACATTTCTGTGAATATAAATAATTTCCTATTCTTGTCTAAAGGACAAGGACTTAAAGGACAAGTACAGTTTTATTTAAAGAGATATGTGTTAGAAAAGTCTAGGAGGGGTTTTTTCTATTTCAAGAAATTATTTCCTAGGAGATGATATTAATGAGAAACTCAATAAAATATTTTTCCATCAAAAAGGGAACTACTGTCAAGCAGCTCTTCAACCAACAGTATGTGGACACAGGGTTACATAAACAAGATTGTTGCAGATAATCTCAGATCAGCACAAAGTATTTAAACTGTAACTTGACAATTAAAAACTCTGCTGGTTCCTATAATCAGCGTTGTGAATTATGGTCTGTTACAGACAAAGTTAGCCAAGTGCCTTTATTTACCACCAGCAGTTGAAATTGTGCTGCCTCATAGTGCAGTGGTCTCTGAAAAGGCATTCCCAAACAAGAAATTTCTGGCATTTGAAAGTAGATTGGAAATGTCTCACTAGATTTTGCCTTTTGACATGGGTTAATAACAATGAGGAAGACTTTGTTGGTTTAATTTGCCTGTTTGAAGCTACAGTGAATTTCAACTCTTCCACCTTGTACCTCTCCCTTCACAAAGACAACAATGGCTCCATCAAACTCCTTAGAGACCCCAAAGAGATAATTCAACACAAGCATCAGAATCTCCTTTGAGATTTGCTCTTTAAAGCATGAAAGCTGGTGTGAGAGAGTCTGAATTCTGTCTTTTGACCTCTGAAGATAAACTTCCCTGAGGTGAGCAGATTAACTGTACAGGGTGCACATTATTGCATCTGATCTGCACTTTTAAAATTACTTTCAATGAAAAAAAACCTCTCCTTTAAATAAGTGTAAGAAAGCAGTGTAAAGAAACGTGACCTTTCCTGGATTTTTCCCTCTATTAACTGCTTCTTTTCTTGTGCTAAGCTTATCCAGTACTGTGAGTGAGAATTTGATGTACAAAGATGTACAAAGCCTACACAACACTACTCAGAAACTTATCAGAGTTTCATATCTATGATATGTGTGGGGTTTTTTTCTTACTCTTCATGTTTCAGGAACTCAGTTAAGAAAAAGGGCATTACTGGGTTTGTGTCACCATGAGGCACTGCCAAATTTAAGCAGTCTTCACAAACCTCATAGCCAGGTTTTTTATAGAAAAAATAGTGAAGGGAAAGATAGAGGGACAAGAACTACTTTCCACCCTAGCAGGGATCACTAGAGAAGGGCTGACAGTCAGATGACTATTTGACGTGTGAGCAACAGCTCCAGTTCTACAACTAGCTTGCGTGCAGTGCTTGGAGCATGGCTTTTTAGAGCAAGCTGGCAATATGCCCTTCCGTGCACTGGTCTTAAATGGAAAGAGAGCAGGTTTAGATCAGATATTAAGAAGAAAGTCTTCAGTGTTAGGATAGTGAGACACTTGAGCAGGTTGCCCAGAGAAGCTGTGGATGCCCCATCCCTATAAATGTTCAAGACCAGGTTGGATGGGGCTTTGAGCAATGTGGTCTAGTAGGAGTCCATGTCAGGCAGGGTTGGAAACATATGATCTATAAGGCTCCTTCCAACACAAATCATTCTATGATGCTATGATCCTATGACTCTATTACTTTATGACTCTATGACCATGGGTATTGCTTAAGTCATGTTTAGTGTTGATGCTAATGATTTCCTGGCCAGTGAAAAATTTTCAGTACTTCGATAACCATAGATTGGAAGGGACTGAGGAAAACAGTGACAGAGGACTATCAAGAGCTGTTAGGAAACATTGGACATAAGTTGGATTTTGCATTTCACTACCTATCCATGCTTACTGACTAAGAGATATTATACCTAATAAAAATTACTGAATTATGAATGCTTCTTGTACTATGCATTTGTGATGCCACTAGTACAGTTGTACAATAAAATTAGGGAAACACAGACCTTCTTTATTGAGCTGTGTGATTAAATGATTGCATCAAAGGATGCTTCAGTTTCTTTTTATCATATAGAGAGTCTGTTGTGTTTGGAGAGAATATTGCTAACCTTTGAACAGTTATTAAACATGGGAATAGAGGGTCATTGCCACAATGACTCACTCCGAAGACAGAGATTAAACACAGTGGTGTCTTGCAAAATTGTATTCACCTCTAATAAATCCTAGAAAGGAAGAATGAAAAGTCGTTTGTAGGTATTCCTTTAAAATTCTACCTCCAAATTATTCCAAAAGATAAAACAAACTGGACACTCAGATACTTTCTCACAAAGAGCTCTCAGAGTTGCAAAGTTATGAAAAACAGCTTTCCCTAACAAGTAGTAGCAATCAGAAACAACCAGTTTTAAATTGGAGCCTGACCAGTATACAAACATGCTGACTGCAAGTGCCTTCTCAGAAGCTCTCTTCCTTTACTTAGGAATGAGGTAGAAGGGATAAATGAAATAAAATTATTCTCTGTTTATTGCAGTATTGTTCTTTCCTGTATGAGAGAGCTCTTTCATTTTGTTTCAATTCTAGAAAACTGACTGTATGGCTAAGAAAGGAATTTGTTTTCTGACTTCTTTTACTACTGCAGGGATGCTCACAGAAAGTTAAATCAAACAAGCTTGGCCACAGCTTCTCTGTTTCGCGTATCTTCTGCAAAACAAGGTAGCTTTCATAGACCATTTCTAGCTTTGTGCCATTCAGAGTCTATGTGTCTCCTTCCCACGGCAGAGTTAGCTCCTGCTGTAGGTGGGGCATGACACCACAAGGCTGTTTACATGACCCAACACTAACAGACTGTCAGCAACTACTTTTCTTAGATGTCAGGAACACTCCCCTGTTCATTCAGGCCCTGCTTCACTGAAAGACAGGATGGTATATAGAGAGAACAAACGAATTCACTTCCTCCTATAACCCCACAGACAAAGCAAACCTCTCAAACAAATGTACCTCAAGTATGAATGTCCCTTGCCCTAAATCATTGAGAAGTGTATGGACCCCAGTGTGGCAGCACGTGCTTTGCCTGTGTATATAGCCATACATGACAGAAAATTGGATCCTTTAATACTTTCATTGTTTTACAGGGAAAAGACATCTCCCTGCTGTGCACTTAGACTTCATGTTTTATATTCATCTACCTCTAAGCATTCAGAAAGAATGGAAAGATCAAGTAGGAGACCCACATGTAGCCCAGCTCACTGCTCACTCTAGCTCTTGCTTTGTCCATACCCCAAGTCTGGCAGTTCAAAACTATGATTATGCATATTCTCTTTAGTGCAGTTCCACATCATCTTGCAGCAACCCTTTCTGTAACCTGAAAGGCCTGTCCTTCATGTGTTTTTCATATCCTTCTCAGCTGAGTCTTGAAGTCTGCATATTGGCCAGGTACTGTTTCGTTGCCAAGAGCTGGTGCCTGACAAGGAAGCCAAGCACTAAACTATTTATTTCCATTTGTTATGTAAATGAGAAAAAAACCACAAAGTTTTGACACAAACTTCCCAAATATCAGGATTACTTATATTATCTTTAGTTCAGTTTTACTATTTAGCATGTTATTTCACTCTTAATGTGATTCCTGTTTTCATGTCATGCTCCCTCCAGGGCCTTTCCCTACCTTAATGAGAAAAAGGAACTTGCATCATGGAAATTATGCAGACTTCGACTGTCTCATGCAGCCACTTTCATTTCATGTCCTCTATCACATTGCTTTAAGGTTCATACTGAGAACTCATTAAGTAAACCTGCCATCATTTGACAGATCTAATTTCTTTTTTTTTCCTCAGAAAACAGAAGAAAATGTTTTAAATAAACATTTTTAACTGAAGAGAGCTAAGAAGGTTTTACAGTCTTCAAAACAAGAGAGAAAAATTTGCACAGGTTAGTTTTGCATTACTGTATCATAAGAAATCATCAGCAGCTTTGCTCAAAATGTTTTTTTTTCTGCCAGTTCAGACCCAGTCTTCCACACTCCTTAGCTAACCACTGAAACACACTTCAACAACTCAGAAATTATAGCATGACCATTTGTGGTCAGCAGAAAGGCTTCACCCTGACAGTACTCCTGGTCAAAGAGATAAAATAGGGGCAACAGCAGCAACAGCTGAAGTAAGTGTTTCTATTCATTTTGTTAGCAGTGAAATCTCAGAAAATCAGACTGTCCAAGGAAAGACTAATGGTAACAGGGATAACAGGAGATAACAGGGAAAATAGAATGTTTTTCATGTAATAATAGACTGAAAAAGAATTACTTGTTTAAATCTCACAAAACAGAGCCTTATAATGCCTATGGACTACCAAAGAAAAGATTTTAGAATAAAGAAGGAAGTTTCGCCAGGGATTGCTAAAATCAGGAGAAGCCTCCACTATGAAGCATGAGGATAAAAAAACCCATTAACCTTAAGATGAAACAAGTTCTGTTCATAACTGAAATTGCAAGAAGTTGTTACCTTTGATAGCAGAGAAGAAACTTCACACAGCCACAAAATCCATGGTACTTCTGTGTTCTTAGCAGCAAACCTAACCTGGAGGCTAAGAGTGAATGGGAACATACACAATGTATTACAAAGAAGCCAAGAAATCTACATGTTCACAGAGTTTATGGACAGACAGGTTTTTTTCTCCAAAGGAACCATAATCATGGTTGTGCAAGTAGTCTATTGGAAGGCAGATAAAAATCAGAAGTTATAACCATGTTTGGCTCACATCTGAATTCTTATGCAAGCAAACCAGAAATCTGGATTTCTGAGCTGTCAAAAGTATACCTTAATTAGTAGGACAGTAATTACATCTAAGTGAGCATCCATGAAGACCCTCATGACTCAGTTAACCATAATTACTATTTTTAAATCACTTTGTTCCAAAACAGGAAAGACACTTGAAAATATTTGAATTAAGAAAAGCTAATGATGTGACAGCCCAGTTATGCTGGATGAAATTTGTCAAGAAAAATTACCATGGAGAAAATCTGACTGTTTCATCATCACTAACAGTACAAATACATGCATTGTTACTGGAAAGGAAGAGGTAGGATAAAACACCATGAACACACAACAATATGCTAAAAAAAGTTAACCTTCTGCCTTGTACAAAGCCAGCTTCTTCATACTGCTTTCCTGGACTTTCTCCAAAACTGTTTTCTACAATAGTTGTGTGTAGACTTCAAAACGGTAAAGCTTACTCCCAAAACTGTGTATAGGAAGAGCACAGACAAGCTTTTTTCTCTTTATTTCCACAGCACATATCCCAAAATAACTCTCTGTAGCAGATGCAGGCCCAGTTGGTAATACAAATAGGATGATAAAGAAGAAATCTTATTTTCTTTCTTATCTGCCTGTGTGTTAAAAGCTCTAATAAGCATTTAATAAAATCTTAAATGTGATAGAGGAAGTTAAGGATGATCCTTGATTCTCCTCTTGGCTGCACAGGAAGAGATCAAGAATATAAATGTAAACACATTCTTACTTTCAGGCACATTCTTATTTTCAGAGCAGTCAGAGACTAGTAAAACTGATAAGTAAGATGTGTTTAAATGTAATCTAGCAGAGGTAAAGATCTTGTTTCCAAGTCAAATCACATACTTGTGATTTGTTGTGCACACAGTTCAGTCACCATATGTCTATTAAATTCTGTTTTCAAACCAATAGTATGAGCTACCCCAGAGACAATTTCCTCCCATCATCCCACAGACAAGCCTGTAGCACTAACTGCGGTGCTGCAGTAAAGAGAAGTTGCCTATCTCATCTTATCATACCACCTCAACCCTCATAAATATTCTAGCTGGCACACTAGGCAAAACTCTGCATCACATCACTGTCAATGATACGATGCTGGTTAGACCCCAGATCTACTCCAGTATAAGCAGAATCTAGTCTACATTTGTCTTAATGAAATCAATTCAGTATTCTCCTTTTTTTTTTCTTCAAAGAAATCTTCACCCAATTATGTAAATCTCTGCTGCTTCTGCATTCTGCATTGACTGTCTAGTTTATTCAAGGACACTATTTGTACTTGGAATTTTTTTAACTTGCAGGGCAGATCTCTCACTGAAACTTTTTGATGGCTTCTGTATAGCCAATGTGTGAGGGTAAAAACTGTGATTTTCATTAAGATGGAACAGAATTGTTTGAATGATAAGCTGCTTCACAATGTAACTTGAACTTGGAAAGGATGAAAGAGTGTGTGGTGGAGACTCTCCCTGTCACAGCCAATTTCCCCCAGGGGGTGTAGCTGAGGGCTGAGTGGGAATTTTTTTTCCCTGAAAGATCACATGAGAATTGCTTTGAATTCAGATATTCATGTATTTCTTGGGGGGAAAAAAACCCAAACAAACAAACAAAAAAAAACCTGTAAAAATCTGACACATCTTTTATAAACCTGGAGGTCTGCTTATTGGAAGCAGTTATATGAGAAATAACTTGTGAAAAAAGAGTGTAACTCTGTTTTAGATCCATAAAGGAACAACATGGGACTTCAGCATGTATTACTAACAGGCCAAAACTGAATTTGAATTTGCTACAATATTGAACTTGCTACAATCTGCCTGAAACAGATCAACTGTAATCAATTAAAACTGTTCACCAGAGAAACAGCAAGCTAGCAAAAAGACACACAGATGCAAGCTACCAGGTGAAAATGAAGACCTCACCAGTTTGCACTTCATTCAAGGTAAGACTTCAAATAGGAATGCAGTATTCATTTCCTGATGCAGTATTTCTGCAGTCTACATTCTGCTTCTGCTGCCCACCAGGATCTGAGTGCACTTTAACAACGTTGCTGGTCACACATAACCCAGACTGTCTTGGGACATGTTTAGAACTCTCAGCAAACAATACTTCAAGCCCTTTCTGGTTCATTAGCATTCATGGGTGCATGAGTGACCTGCAAAATAATACTCACAATCTCATGACTCAACCAGTCCTCCTATGATGTGCAAGGCTACAAGAACTGAAGCTCCACAGGACCAGAGCAGGATGAGGAGGTCAGTGGCATGTTCCTTGCTGAGCTCAACTGTCTTCAGAGATTGCTTTCCCTTCAAAGAGCAAGAGTTAACACATAAAGCTGGGACAGGGAACAGAGGAGGATGCTGTGGGTTTTGTATTGATTTACACTATGTAATCCAGTCTAAATTGAAAGGTTCATTTATTTCAAGATTCTACTCTGGGGAGACTAGGACCTTGATGTGCCTTTCATTGCAGAATTTATATAAGAAAATGACAAGGAAAAGCATTCAGAGAAAACCTCATCTATAAGAATACATACACCTAGGTCTGAAAAAAACATTTAGGTCAGAAATGAAGCAAAGCTGGTAGTGTCCTCCAGTCCTGCACTTTTGAGCATATCACAGAACATGGCATAATTTATCTTTATCTGAATAATAGGAAAACTTAAGGCATTTAGAATTCTGATAGAAGTTTGTAGTGCTGAAAAAGCTGAAATATTAAACGTGAAAAAGTGGTTTTATGCAAAATTTACCTCAAAAACAATAATTCACCTTTTGTTATACATTAATAGGCTACTCAGCTTGATAGCTGAACTATAATTAAAAATGTGGCCTCACTCAAATGCAAAATTCCAGTTTTAAGGATTATGTCTCCTCTGCTATTTTGACTGGTAATATATTTTCTGTATGGGTTAGAATTAACTGTTTTTCTTTAAATGACAGTATCATTCATACTGAGACCTAGAGCTCCAGCAAAGATGATGTGAACTTTCATTATTGGGTTTATTTCTCTCCAATGTGCTCTGTCCTAATTCTGTGCACGGTAAATCCAGTTTCCTGTCCTTGCATTGAGTTACATGGTTTTCATTTGTGATGGGCTATTTTGAATATGATTATGCTGAGCACATCAAACCAATACATACAGTTCCTGAAGTTTTCTTCATATTTTGACTTCTATGTTATTCTGAGTCTCTTGTGCTTCAACCCCCCACCCCCGCCAAAATCTGTCACATATGACTCACCTTTTTTCTTTGTTGGTTTTTCCTTATGATCATCAGTTGACACTATCCTTTTGGCTATTCTTTGTTGGAAGCATTGTCAAGGCTGATTTTTGAGTCACTCATATAATACGGGTTTTGAACCTCTGTGAACACATTGTATCCATCACCTTTCAACATTTTGGAGTTTACTCCCAAGCCAAATGAATTCATCAAATGGAAACCCCCTATAGCACTCAGTAGAATTCCTTGTTCACTTGCGTTTCGTGACTACGTCCTTCATGAAATCTGATAAGATATGGTTGGTGCATTAGTCACCACTTCCTAGTGTAGAACATATTGAGAAGAAAGCCCATAACCCTCTTTCTTTAAGTGATTAATTTTAAGCAGATTTTTTGATTTTTTTTGTTGGGGTTTTTTGCCCTTCAGTACTCAACCTGAAATATACCGTGGTTGCCAAGATAAGTTAATAATTTGCCTATCTTCATGTAGGTTTGGATCCAATCTCTGATAGCAGCTATCTAAGCCCAGAAGGGAAATTTCCCACAGTAATGAAATTTTCTGAAAATTTCCCTTTACATCTCTAACAGTAACAGCTATTGTGGCTCTGCTGGCTTCTGTGCTCAGAATGTTCTCTGACTTAATGGTGTTTATAGTCACACCTGATTTTCACCTATGGTGATTTTTGGTTGTGTCATAGCCCCCAGTGTAGGTACCAACAATGTGGTGAAATTGCAGTGGTGAAATTACACTGACAGGGAGGAGAAGTCAGAAAGTGGAGACAGTCAGGGTCTTCTGCTGCTATTTTTTTATGATACCCAAGCATTCATAGTAGAGTCAGGCAAACACCTTGACTTCCTTTTAATTGATAACATCTGTAATTCACTTTGACATTTAGTCTAGGTTTTTCAAAGTAATTTGAAGTACCTATATAAGCTTAATTCAGTTTGTACTGCTGTTACCTCAGACACCACCAAGAATCTCACTGTGACTACTTACAAACACCAAGGTAGAAAGTTCTTGGTTTTCAGAGGGGTTGTTAGGATTTTTTAAGTGTAATTAATAATATAGAGCTCATGTATCCCTCACATTGTCATTAATAAACCTATTACTTGTGTTTAGCCAGTAAGAGTATAGGTGTTAGAATGAATAGGAAGTTTGAAGAGGAAGTGTGAAAAATAGACTGAAGACAGAGTAATGTTGATTGTAATCATTACGCTTCTGTACAGAGAAGATGAACTCTCTGCTCACAGCTGTCTTTTTACTTGCAACAGGTGAGTTTTCATATGCTGCATCACTTACTGCTACTTGTAAATAGTAAAAATTCTTAATGCTACTCAAAGATGAGGTTGTACCAATAATAATAATAATAATAATAATAATAATAATAATAATAATAATAATAAACAAACAAACACAAAAAACCCACCTCATGACCAAATTGTGGGTAGGAGAAACAACCACCAGTAAAAATTTTTCCAAGTTCTTTCACAATTGTCTTGATAAACCATTCCTTTTTACTCCCCAGATTCCTGCAGCCTCACAAGCTGCGACTCTTCATTCTGCCAGCAGCTCCCAGGTGGGTAATGTCGCTCCCGCAGCCGCGGTGACAGCGGCGGTGGCACCGCGGGGTACGAACGGCCCCGCCCGGGTCCGGGTCCTGCCGCCGTCTCGAGGCCGCCGCCTCCCCCCGGGGCTCAGAGGTTTCACCCCAAAAACAACCGCCCGTGTTTTCTGAATGGAAAATCCACCCGGGGGAGCACAGGCAGTGTATCCGCGTGTACCCACGGCGGAGTGCCCGGGGTAACCAACACGCTGGGAATGAATTCCACCCGGCGTGTCGCGAACAGCCGTGGCTTCAAAAGATCGCGCAACTTGAAATGTTTTTGTTTGACGAATATTTATGCTTTCCTTTTAACTGATAAATTACTGATTATGAAGAAAAGGACCAGTCCAACACATTTCAATAGAGAGTTTTACGACGCAGTGGGTGCTCATTTGATGTAATTTGTGCTGTATTATAGTAGACAGGAACACCCTACTTGCTCACAGCAAGAGAGTATAATTACACTCTCAAGGCAGAGGTGACAGGTTTTTGAGTACACAGTGACAGTGAGCAAGACATCTTCAGGAGGATCATGTTTTTTTCTGAAATTAGCCACGGATAATTTTCTAGTCCTTGCAATTAGCCAGCCAGGCTAAATTCCACTAAAGTATTACTGAGAACACAAGATATGCAGGAAGAAAAATAGAATATTCTAGGGGGAAAAGCAATTCAGGGCGTTGTTTTTTGCTTGATTTGTGGGGTTTGGGGGGTTGTGGGGGTTTGTTTGTTGTTGGTTGGTTTGTTTGTTGTTGTTTTGGGTTTGAGTTTGTTTGTTTGGGTGTTTGCTTGGTTTTGTTTTTGTTTGATTTTTAATGGAGAAATTGATTTGTGTTTTCTTTAGACCAAAGAATTTTTTTCTTTTTTCTTTCTTTGTACAGCTCTTGGAGCACAGTTATGATACAGGACTAGGGCTAGGAACAATTAAAAATACACATGTTAAGGTAAAGCAGTACAGTAAAGCAAAGACAGCAATAGACCAAAACTGAATGTTCATGTGGACGCTAATACACACAAACAGGACAAGTGAAAGTAAAATTGTGTAAGATTCCTTATGTTCATCTGGAGAAAGTAACTTAAAACTTCAGTATATTGGGAATAGGGTGGTGCTTTGGGTTGTTAGTTGAGCTAATACACTATTTTCACACATAAAATCTACTATTATTTCTTTGTCTACTGTAATACCACAATCTTATGGAGAAAGACAAGGGGGAGGGGGTGTAAAACTTAAAGCATGAGGAACAGTATAACCCCTGTTCCTCTCTCTTTAAGCAAAGACAAGTCTGCAACATTGTGGTCACCACTAGGTTCTGAGCTGATAGAACTGCTATTTCTAATAGTTTCAGGAGCAGTGTATTATCCATGTATTGACATGAACTGTTGCAGAAGTTCCAAAAAGGTTTTGCTTTCAG
Organism: Pyrocephalus nanus; assembly: GCA_038380795.1. NCBI lineage: Eukaryota > Metazoa > Chordata > Aves > Passeriformes > Tyrannidae > Pyrocephalus > Pyrocephalus nanus. Next base: position 23,560,919 of record CM076263.1, read on the forward strand.
GTCTTTCTTCAAAACAAGAACAAACAAAAAACAATAAATGAAGGGTTTAATTCAGAGCAAAACAGGAGGAGAATGTGAGAGCTGTTGCTGTTTTCCCCAGTTGTCATGGGTGAGGAGGGCAAGATATGGTTTGGTGGCCAGAATGAAAAAGCAAAGAATTCAATAATTTTTCACACCTCTGTAAAAACAAGGAAGACCTGATTTCCACCTTCCTGAAAGGAAGCCTTACATACCTGAACTGATTCAGCATAACTATATTAAAAAAGCACTGTTCTTCTGGTATGAGAAGTGTCATAGAGTGAGGGTATTAAAGCCAGAGCTGTATTCATCTGACACATTTTTTGAACAAAAAGAACTTTTAACTTAAATATTCATATGCCATCTCAATGATTAAAGGAATACCAAGAATACTTAGTAACTCAGGCTGTAGGAAGAAATTGCTCTGAATGAGGAAAAGAGGACTAGGTTGTGAGATACCATAACCATGCTGTAACACCAGCTCCAGACATACACATATTTATTTATCAAATAACAAAATATTTCTTATTCAAGATTGAAAGGCCTATTGGCAACTAGTTAAACCTAATAAGTGTTAAGGACAAGTGACTCTATTCATCAGGAAAAATTAATTTTTATCACCCTAAGCATCCTGTACCTGTTAATATCCTTATCAACTTTTCTGAACAATAACAACAAAAAATTCTGGGTCTTTTTTCAAAGTGTAGGTAGCACTTTGAGGCATCGTGGCTGATTCTTCTGGACTAGTAGTTCAGACAGTAAGACACAAAGCAAAAGGACAACAATTATATTTTATCATCACCATCTCCGATAAGAAGCTTTCAAAAATCTCAAATAAAGTTAACTGCTGGAGATCAAAAATTAGTTCTTTTAATAATGTCACCACTGTTTAATTTCACTCCAGCTGAAAAATGCATATGTTTAGTTACAAAAAAGCCTCATATTTCAGTTTCAAAAAATTATTCACAAGTAATTTTGCACATAATGTTATGCTCCTCCTGTTTTATAATGTGGGCCTGTGGAGAGAGGAGCCCTTTGTAAGGCTGGCAGTACAAGAGTAATATTGTTTTTAGCCAGCATTGTTCTGAACTCTAGATAGGCATGACTAATGGTTTTGAAGCCATTCTGGGGTCTAGTTAACCAGCTCTGGCCTGATTTGTATTTGGTTTTATTTCTCATAGTCCTTTAGAGCTGATTAATGATAAAAACTGTTTACCATCATTACCTGTGATGGGTCTTTTCAAGTGCAATGTTTTCATCTTCCAGACTGGGACAATGAATTGGTGTGCTACAAAGAATTAAATGAGGATCTAACCTGTACCTGGCTGCCAGTACCAAATGCTCCTAATACAGTTAATTATACTGTATACTTAAAATGGTAAGTCTGAAGAGTAATTTCAGAAAATAAAAAATTATTATTGCTGTTATGTGATTCCCACTTGCCAGAGTTTTGTACCACTGTTTTTCATCACATTGTATGTTGTTACACAATATTGGCCAACATCTTTCTTCACATCTCATCAATACCTATTGATTTGGTAAGAGCTTGGTAAGAATGTGGGGGGTTGACCCTGGCTAGACACCAGGTGCCCACCAAAGCTGCTCTATCCCTCTCTTGCTCAGCTCAGTAGCACAGAGAAAATATAAGAAAAGGCTCATGGGTTGAGATAAGGACAGGGAAAGATCACTCAGCAATTACTATCATGGGCCAAGCAGACTTGATGCGGGAAAATGAATTTAATTTATTAAGAATCAAATCAGAATAGAGTAATCAGAAATACAGATGAAACTTTAAACACCTTCCCCCCCATGCTTTCATTCTTACTGGGCTTAATTTTCTCCTGAATTGTCTATCTCATCCACTGAGCAGTGTGGGGGGATGAAGAATGGAGGTTGTGATCAGTTCATCATACGTTATGTCTGCCACTTCTTTCTACTCTCATTCTTCCCTTGGTCCAGCAAGGGATCCTCCCACAGGAGACAGTATTCCATGAACTTCTCCAGCATGAGTTCTTCACATGAGGCTGCAGTTCTTCCAGAACTGCTCCAGTCTGGGCATTCGCACCGGGTGCAGCGCTTCACGCACAGGCTGCTCCATCGTGGATCCCCCATGGGCTACAAAGCCTGACAGCAAACCTGCTCCAGCTTGCGCTCCTCTCTCCACAAGCCCACAGGTCCTGCTAGGAGCCTGCTCCAGCACAGGATCACAGCCTCCTTTAGACACATCCACCTGTATGGGATCCTCTATGGGCTGCAGGTGGATCTCTGCTCTTCATTGGACCTCTATGAGCTGCAGTGGTACAGTTGCCTCTCCATATGGTGTTCACCACCGGTTGCAGTGGAATTGCTGCTCCATCACTTGGAGCACCTTCTCCCCTCCTTCTTCACTAACCTTGGTGTCTGTGGAGCTGCTGCTCTCACATATTCCTTTCTTCCAGCTGTTGTTGTGCAGAAGATTTTTACCCCTTCTTAAATACGTTATCCGAGAGGTCCTATCACACTGCTGATGGGCTCAGCCTTGGCCAGTGGCAGGTCCATCCTGGACCCAGCTGGTGTTGGCTCTGTGGAAAGCTTATTGCAGCTTCTCACAGAAGCTATCTCTGTAGCTCCCTTCTACCGAAACCTTGCCATGCAAACGCAATACAAAGAGTCATTATACATCTTAACATATTTCCAACACACTTTTAAAAACATTATTGACAAAAATTAGCTTACTCAATCACTTTTATTTGCCTATTGACTTGCTTTGAATATCCAGCACTGATGCATTCAGAATAAAAACAAAACAAAAAGCCACCCAAACATAAACAGACACTAAGCTTTTATTTTATGTATTATGTATTATGTTATAAAATGTATCCCAGGAGATGTCAGATGTGGCATACTTTCAGGCAATTCTGAATTATCAAGTGCTGGTTTAATAGATGGAATGAACTCGCTGGGTTAATCTTGAACTGATTACTCAAAATACGGGCATCTTCAATTGCAGCTGCGTTACAAAATTAGATTTCCTTATTTTATATCTACATATTTGGGATCTCCCATGAGATTAGAACTATGTTTGGAAATAGAGAAGTTAGATCAGAAGACATGATCTTTGCATGAGACCATATCATGGAGTACAACACTGTCTGCTGCTGGCAAATTCTGATATTCATTGCTGATTATTTTGCCACGTAACCTACTGCTCATCATTAAAAGTGAGCTGTGGTTAGGAACATCTTCTAAATCTAAGAAAATGTCACTACACTGGGAAATTCCCCAGTGTGATCTTCTGCACATTGCACAGTAGCAAAGCAATCGCCTCAAGACTGAGGTTACTCCCCTCCATCACCTTCAGTATTTTCCTGCTGAAGTAGCTGCAGGTGCCAACTTGCAATAAGCACCAAATCCCACTGCATTTGCTGTTTTGCCTCTTGGGACTTCAAGGAGCTCACATTTCTTGGAATGGCAGAAGCACTTGTGAATCAGCTCTGTTTCTGTAGAGATGTTATCTGCTGCAGTATTTGTAAGCTAATCCCTCTTGAAGTCCTCAGCCAAAACCAGACTGTGCTGTTCCTAGGCTGCAGGGTTGATGTTATAAATGGAGAAGACAGAAAAAAAGTGAAAGAGGAGGTTGGCAGGGGCAAAAGAAGGCAATTCCCTTGCAGAGATGTTGATTTTTCCAAGTCAGAATCGGGACTTGAAACTCAGTCTTCTAGGCTTCAAGCCAGTGGTCTTAAAGAAAAACTTTCTCCTCTTCTATACTGTGTTAAAAGGAAAACAAAAAAATATATTAAAAAAAAAAAAAAAAAAAAAAAAAAAGAGAGAGAGAGAAAAAGGACATGACTCCTTTCTGCATATAATGTCAGTTTGACATTTTAATTGTTCCTTGTCTTTGCTCCTTATGATTTAGTTGTCAGGAAGAAAAAGATTAAAGAGAAACACTCCCACAGAGAAGTTCCAACCAAGAATTCAAAATCATGCTTTGAAATATTAATGGCTGATTCATAACTAGTCCAAAGGAAAAGCCAGGGAAAACTTAAAGTACTTTTGTTCACTTATTAAATATTGCATCATGATCTGCACATTTGTACTTGAATATATTAATATATATTCAAATACTTGAAATATGTAGCTAGACAATTAGTATGCTGGCCCATTTCTTTAAGAACTGGCACAGCTTTAACCTTGGAAAAAATCTGTCCTGGGTGCAGCAAAGAGTGAACGAGAGAGAGAGAGAGAGAGAGAGAGAGAGAGAGAGAGAGAGAGAGAGAAATGGAGGAAAAATATAGGCAGCACCATTGTATGTGAGGCATTAGACCTCTTGGACTTCCTGTGGTGTGTGTTAGGTACAACAGAAGTAGCCTAGAGGGCTGAGTCACATGAAATTTAATATCATCAAACTGATGCTTTGAGGGAACAGAAGGCAGCAGATAAGCTTGTAAGAGGTTTTTCATACTTTTGTGGTAATTTAGATTCATGTAGCTGAAACTCTGCTTTTCCAAAGGAATTTGGGTGCCCTTACAATAGGTGGGAAGGCTTTATGAAGTAATTTCCTACATAATTTTATTGCTTCAAAATGCTCTAAATATCCCATTGTAAGTATAAATCTAGTAAGTACAGACCTTGTCTTGTATCATGCTATGCCTTACAAGTTTAAGGCATTTAACAGTTCCCCACACAAAACAAAGATTTACATGTTTAAGTTTGCTACAGTCACTAGGGTGCTGGAATTACACTTGCTATTTCAAGCACTCCTGCCCTTACCTTCAAGATTTCAAGATACAGAATTATGTGTATAGGTATCTGCAAAATTACCATTTGCTATAATGTTGCTTTCTGGGGGCAGATAAATAAAATGTTTTTCATTTTGTTTCCCTTTCTCTGAAGGAACAAAATAAGGAAACTTTTTCAACGAAACACATCATCGCATAACATCACAATTGAACGAAAGAGTCTCTACCTTGAGCGATTTGCATACATTTGGATAGCAGTAAATTATGCTCATTCCAGCTGTGTAAAAGGAAAGAACATCTCAGTTTTACTAAGCAAAGCAGGTACAGCATCTTTACAAGTTGTGTTACTACAGTGCCCAGATGAAGCAGTAGTCACATTTTCTTAAAAATCATTTCCAAAATTTCAACTCCCAAAATACACTTGTTATTTTTATTGATTCAGGGACCTTCCCTGCAGTTTGGTTTCCTTGAATTCAGTTAATAACAGAAGTCTACCAGCTTTTACGGGAGAGGGGTTTTACTTCAAAAATATGATGGAATATAAAATAGTAATATCCGGAAAAATATACATAGTCATATTTGTGTGCAGTACTTAACCAGCTTTCTGTGCTGTCTTTGACAGTTTTCTCAATTTCTTTATTGGTTTATGAAGAGTAGGCTGACTTAGTACTGTGCACTTAAGGAACTCTTGGTATAGGGCATTAGAGTTTCAAGAAACTTTTTCAAAGTTCAACTCTTTTTGAAGGCCACTTACCCATTACACAGTGCTGCAGGGAAGATATGAAAAAGGAAGCCCTATTTAGTATATCCTTTAGATGTTTATTTTAAGATTCTCTACAGTATCTGGTGACTGAGATAATGTTAAGAACTTACCAAAACCTTACCTTCCCAGACTAATCATGGTCCAAGAAAAACTGGTGCTTCTCACTGCTGGGAGTTACTACCAGTGCAACTCAAATTATCACTATGGCCTCTGCTGGACACTTTTGGCCACCTTATGTTTATTGGAAAGAAAGACAAAAATTGCATTTACAATTATATAGCTAAAGACAGTTGCTGAAATTGAAAGATGTTCTGGTAAATTTTTGTGCAATTCACTATTACAGATACTCTTAACATTTTGATTTTGCCTTTCAGCCTCTCTCAGAATAGTATCTGCTTAGAAAAAGGGTCTTCCTGAAATCAGTTGAAGCATTCACAAAAGAAAGGCAAGAGGAAAAATGCTGTTTTGTTGATATCAAAACAATTTAATAATGATTAATTTTCAGTCTTTTTTGAAGTCTGTGTTCAGCATGAAGTCTTTTATTTTTTATAAACCACACCTGATAGATGTAATTAAAGAAGCTTTCCTACTTCTCTTGCATTTATAACAGCTGCATATTCCGCATTTTAGGGAAGTGCTTGGCACCATCTAACATAAATGCTCATCAGATCACAAACCACATGATAATAAAGTGGGACCTGCCCACAACCTCTACACCATATGAGCTGAGATACAGAGAGATGCTCACAGAATCCACTCGGTGGACCGTGGTAAGTACTTACAAATAACAACCACATGAGAACATGAGGTGCCTCACTATCAGCTCAACAGCACATCCAGCAGGCCATCAGTGCCATGGTACTGAAGAGCACACAGCATGGATAGCGAGCAGGTGTGGTAAGCACCACTTGTTGCTGATGTCCACTGGGACTTTGAGCCATTGGCCACTACCCTCTGGATGTGACCATTCAACCAATTCCTAATCCAGCTAACATTATATCCACTGAATCCATCTTTCTCCATTTTGGGGAGAAGGACATTGTGGGATACAAGATCAGTTCCAGCTGCATTTTAGAACACGCAATATGGTGCAGCAACAGGGCAGTACCTAGAACTGAAAGCAATAAGTGTAAGTTGGAAAAACAGTCATCATAACAATAATATCTTCATGTAGTAGCAATAACTGCTTATCTTGTTCATTGCCATCCAGACTATCATGCAAAATCTTTCCCAGCAGGCAGGCACATATGCATGATTTGTATCACTGAGTCCCTGAAACTGTCTGTTTTTCAAGCTCTGTTTTTATTTGGATGAAGAATGTGTACTTATCAAGTAGAACCCCAGCAAGAAAAACATTTCAATAGCAACAGTTCCCACTTCTTGGGCATCACTGCTCACCTAGGAGCCTTTTCCCTTCCTCTTTACTATCTTGTTCTTCCTATTGTTTCAGAAGACTGTTCCCATTTCTCTCATAGCTGACTGCTGGGATATTTTTGTGACCAAGCTCTTGTTCTACTAGCAAAAAAGTATACAAAATTGTCATGAGTGGAGTAATACACTTCACTCTTAAGAAAGAAGTAGCAATATGTTTATTGATATAAAACAGAAATCTAGCAAAATTTCATAATAAGTGTGACAGCACTTTAACAAGAGTAAATGGCAAGGAACACTTGGTTACTGCATAGAGAATAGAGTCAGACAAAACTGTCAGGGAGACCTTTTAATTGGGTCATAATGCTCAGAAAGGCTCCCATTGCATTCTAGAATTATTCTCAGAGTCCCAGTTTAGTTGCTTCAGGATCCAGACTTAGTCCCAGGTCTGGTCAACAGTTTATGTCTAAAGGATTATAATGTGCACAATCAATCCTTTGTATCACTTAAATGAGATTTCATAGCTTCAGTGCAGAAATTTCCAATTCACTTATCAAGTATCTGATGGGGTAAGTATTTTCTCAGTTTTGAGGAGTAACTTTGAGAGGTGTCCCTACTCAAGAGATTCTGGTGTGCAGCACACTGCTGTGCAGGAAAGCTCAACAGGCCCTCGGATGCCCACTCTTTAATGGGTAAGATGATTCACTTTTAGACTTATTTGCATGTTCACTTCAGATCTTAGTTTCTTCCGAACTTGACTTGAGTCAAACCTTAACCAGCACTATGGTTAGGTGGACAAATTATTCAAATTAGCCTTGGCTGTTGTGTTGTTATCTGTCGCCCTCGAATCACCCTCAAGCTACATGCAGCCATCATGACCAGGCATACCCATTATGACTGTTGGTGGTGGTTATTACTTGGGCAGGGTTACAGGAAATAAAGATCAGGCTAGAGGTGGGGGGTGAGCATACTGGCACAGACGTTAATTAATCAACTTTAATAAAAAAATATAGGACTGCAGAAATTTAAAGTGATGAGCTAGTCACCTTTTACTGGGGCTCTGTTAGTTTTAGGGGTTTTTTGTTTGATTTGTTAGTGGGGTTTTTTGGTGTTCTTTTAGGTAATATATATAATTAAGAAAACAAAACTTTACAGCAAACAAATGCTAACACAAATATTTCAATTCGCAATAGTACTTCTACAAAAAACTCAATGCCTGGAACAGACCAGAGAAAAGGTCTATTAATGCAGGATACTGTGTTCTGATAGGAGTCACCAATGGACATCTGGTAAAGAGTGAAAAATAAACATATAACAACAATTTTTCCTCGTATTTTCTCCTAGTTTACAGCTCCAAGATTTCCTCAGACATAGGTGGGTTTCTTTGTTTCAAGAAAAATTCCATTCCCTGCACAGTTACTGGAGCACCAGTGCTATCATCAGCTGTAGATGCACATTACTTATGCCAGTATTTATACTAAGGCATAGGCAGCCATACATTCAGTCCAGTTACCCCTTTACCACATCAGTCACATGGATCTATTTAGGCATACTGATACTTTTGAGAATAAAATTAAATATATATTTAATTTTCCCTTGACATCTTGTTCTTGAGAATGCCAACTAGGCTCAGAGTTAAATAAATTATTATTTTTCAGTATATATCATGTCTAATTGATTTTAAAAACAGTATTTAGACCCATATGGTTGCTTACTGTCCTGACTGAGCAGAACAAGTTCATGAAAAAGAGGGTATTGCTTTGAAAAAATGAAAACACCTTGGCTAAAATGTGCATTAATTCCTATTTGATGGCAAGAATACCTACTTTCAGCTGCAGTCAGAAGGCTGGTTCTTGGCTGAGAAAATAATTAATAAAAGATTATGTCTTATTGGTGCCACATAAACTAAATATTTTTTTTTAGGTGCCTGTAGAAAGCAATGCTGTCAATATCACCATTTTGAATTTAAATGCTATGTCTTCATACATTGTTCAGCTCAGATGCATAGCCAACGGTGGTCTGAACTGTGTTTGCGTTTGGAGCAAAGAGATTTTGGTCCCTCACAGTAAGTGAAATGTAGCCTTATCCTACTGAGAATAAGCATGAATGTAAAATCCTTTACAAGTCCTGTGTCATATGAAATAACATTTTCAGATACTGTTGAAAATATGAACATCAGAATGATTCATATGACTGCCTGTCTCCATCTTTTTCCACATTTACTAGAACTCATGAATAAGCCAAGAATATCATACAATGTAACTACACAAATCTCTCCAGGAAGAAGAAGTGTTCTTCTGAAGTGGGAGGTAATGTTCACTCAAGTCTTGGTACCTTCTGTGGTGTACATGCTATTAATTTATTGCCTTATAGGGAAAATCAGAATTCCTCATTCTATTGAGACTACACTGCATATGCAAAAGGCATTGGATATTGTACACCTGCTTCTGAAATGCCTGCATATATTCTGATGATTTAGGTGCTAGAAAATAATAAGACAAAAATACATTAAATTATAAAATTGAATAATCATTAAATCTCCCATTCCTGTCCTGGGAAAAACATCTTATTTTCATTTTAAGAGCTTCCACCTTTGTCAGAAATTCCTCTTAAGACATGTGCCTTTTAAATTAATAAATATCTTTCTGTCTATGTTACTCCAGAAGTGCCCAATTATTTCATTACGATAACCCAATCTCACAGCTTTGTGGTATCTACACACTAATAATTTTGTGCCAGAAAGAACAGACTTGATATCAGAAATAATCCTTGCAGAATTCACGGGTCTTCATGTATAGAGTTAAGTTTCTTTCTATATTGCAGTAATTTCCATTTCTGTGCACTCATTTTCCAATCTCTTATTAAGAGCAATACAGTAAAATAATGAGTGAACCACCACCAGAATTATCCAGAAATTGGATATTTAACATGTTCCAAATTTGTAGTGTAATTACTAGTATTTCTCTTTAAAGAGACCAGATACCTAGCCAAGCTCTAGTAGATGAAGATTCCCAGAGGCATAAATTCCAATTAAACACCTCTCATTAATTTCAAGTTCCTAGTAACAAGGGATATGTTCCAGTGAGATGTAGAGAACGTTACACCTGCTTCAGTGTTATTATTACTAGTTGGATACACACAACTAAGATCTCAATTAAGAGAAATTTTTTATCCCGTGCTTCAAGCCTCTCAATTTAAGCATGCTCTTAATTTTAAGGAAATGCTTTGTTTTATTGATTCCTAACGACCTAATTAAAACAGTATGATTTTATCTCCATCATTAGAAGTTATATTTTGTCTATACAATAAATTCCTCTTGATTTTCTGCACAGGACATAATAACATTTATAGAATAACAATTTTTTCCTCTTACTAGGTAACACAAAGTGAGAACATCCTTGGATATTTGGTTAATGTGGAAAGAATACCCAACAGTTGCAGAGACTCATCAAATCACACCTTTCTCAAGGACAGAAAAATTCTTCTAAATCTCTCCATGGCTTACTATAGAGTTAATATTTCTGCCTACAATGAAGCAGGAGAATCTCCACAAGCTGTCTACATTGTCCCAGAATTCTCTGCAACAGGTACTTACCTTATCAATCTTTCACTAGAGTGGTGGAGAAGTTTGATGAGCAATCTCTAAGGCTACTTTCTGACACACTTTGGGATAGGTTAAAGCATTCTCTTGCGTATTTTTTAGGCTCATATTTTTACATAGTGAGAGTCAGTATTGTTTCTTAAGAAAGTATTTCAATAGAAATTAACAGACTAAGCAATTTAATATTCAGTTTAACACTTGTGCTTTCTCAAGCTACAGAAATTATTATGTGCTAGACCTGCCCAGCAAAATGGTTTATGAACTGTCCTCAACATTACGTACATGCCAGTGGTTTAAAAAAAGTTCACAGAACTATGTGTAAATCTAATTTTTTTGAGTTAAGTAACTATTAGGACACCTGCTACTATCTTTTATTTCTGTATTACTGTAACAGGCACATGGGACAAGAAACAGATGGGATGTACTTGTCATATTTTAACAAAGAACAAGGTTTTATGATGCCTACATATACAGTTTTTTCATTTAAAAAATAGAACTATTTAACAAATTTTTCCTTATAATTAAGGAAATTATAGTCTTGAGCTATAGTTATTGCAATATAAGAAAAACCTCATTCTTCCACAGTAAGTTGTGGGTTTTTTTTAATTAAGCTATAGCATTCACAAATAAAGATGTGTGGAAGTACCCTTGTTGATCTTCAGATAGCTGCAACTGATTGCTTTTCCAGGACTTTCTAACATACTCTCCTCATTCTGTTCTCCTTTTCCTTCAAAGAGGTAACAACTTGATTTTGCCCTTACATTTCAGTCCCTCAGCTCTCTTCTGATGAAATATATACTACCACTTCAAGCAACCTTTTAACTGACAATCAATTTTCTACTGAACCTCTCAGCCTGTTCTTCACGGTTCTCTTCAGATACCTGTTTCCCTTTGGCTGCATTTCTATGTAGGTTCTCTGTATCTGTCGTGAATTACTGGGAAGATATTTGCATAAAGTGCTTTCCCAAGATAAATTCCTTCTCAGCATACCCAACTTTTGCTCAGCTAATAACGGCCATTTTCTTTAATTTCCCTTTATTATATTGGTTTCCTGACAGGAAATAAAATGGAGAATTTTTATGTCTACCACTTCTTACTCCAAAATAGCAGATTTCTCTTCTCCCTCATTAGTGTCAGTCAGAAGGTCTTTCCTAGTTTGGTAGTCTATCTCTTAAAATGTCAAAATGTTTAAAATCCTTTCAGAATATGCAAAGTATATGAAATTTTATCTATATCTATATCTCTGGCATTAGCCTGTTCTCCTCCTCCCCTGCCCAGGCAAGAACGACCTCATAGTTGCCCTATGTATAGCACTTACTAGTGGCTCACAGGAGATTATTTAGGAACACCAGGCTTCCTCTTCCTGAGGCTTGGAACAGCCATTTAATTTTTGACAATTGAAAACAGGGAAAAGTCGTGAACAGCAATCAACAGTGGAGCCCCCAGACACTGTTGCAAAGTACTAAATGCTAAGTTACCTCTATTGACTTACTAGTAGAAACCTTACTATGACAGGTAAGTCACTTGCAATGAAACTACTTAATGAATGATCTTCAAAGAAAAGCAATGGGAGAAAGTAAGTAATAGAGGAGAAATCTGCTTTGCTGTTTATTGATGTCTAATTGTATGTTTGTTCACAGACTTGCCTGGTCAAATCCATGTCAAACGCCAGGGAACTAATGCAGTTGTCACCTGGACTCCAGAATACAATCCAAAATGTTTTGTGGTTGACTGGGGCACTGGTAAAGAGGATATGCACATGAAAATAATAACTACAGCTGCTGGAAATTTCATGCTAGGTAACAACAACTGGTGCATCTCCTGTGGAAGCATCCTTCCATTTATTGATTATTTTTGGTTGGGAACAGTAGGATTTTTCATTCTGTTTTCAAGGGCAAACTGAAGATCCATCCAGATAAGTGCAACTTTTAATCTTTGTCCAGTGCTGAGACATCATTTAATGTTTAGCAACACCACAGAAGATAAAAAGCAGAACTTTCAGTAGGGTTCTTCTGATCACAGTTGAGCAAGAAATGCAGCCAAACTGCTATCACTGGTACAGTGTTTCTCCTTGCCCACATTCTAGTCAGATCTATACATCAGTGGCTTTTAAAAAAACTTCTATCTTGTTCCTAGGTAAGCTAATCTTTAAATATAAACTGTTCTGTTACAGTCTCCCTAAGATTAATTTCTTGTTTTTATCCCAATGGGTATCCTTATCAAAGCCTATGTTCTCAACTCTAGTATTCTGCTTACCAAGCTTGGCACAATGGGCTGCAGTCAGGGATAAGTTTTTGGGATAGACATTGAATATCTTGATTGAAGACATGTAGGTGACTCTTGCAAAGGCCATTCAAGACAGGCTTATTTGTACAACAGAGAACATTAACTTCAGAGTTCTGTAAATAAATGCACCTCTTCCTTGGTCCTTCTGCAACATCTACTTATTTTGCTTGGTTTTTTATATGCTAGCTGAGTGGAATATATCTGCCCTTGAACTAAGGTATCTATAACCATTTTAGTTCCCGGTTTCTCCTTTGGCAGCTAATGCCTCCCAGAGAGAGACTATAAACAGATCTGCCACCTTTTAAAAGTAAACCCATGTTATATGTTGTCCTGCTTTTGAAAAAAATTGCATTAAGCATCTAGAGACATTGATGAAGGATGTACATATTTTGTACTCAGTGCAAAGGACTATAAACTTATACTATACTATGTCTCAGAAAGTAAGAACTATACTGAAAAACTGTAAATTTATCATTTATCTCCTCTATAATTTATAACTTTTCAGTAAATCTGATGCACATTTATTTGTTTTCCAGATAATTTTCAGCCATATAAGTTGTACAAAATAATGGTACATGCATCCGATGTGTGTCAGTGTGAAAGTTTCATAAGACATGAAAAGACTTTTGGAGTGACCCGCTTTTACTTCATGGAAGGAGGTATTCCTCCCCTTTGTATAACCTCATCCTTTGTATTTCTTCTCATTCCTATCTGCAGCCATAAAACAAAGGCTACACAAAATTTCTTTTCCAGGTGACTGAACAGCATTCTTCAGTTAGCATTGCCTTTGGTCTTAGCAGTTATATCCTGGCAGTGAATGACCTGAATGCTGTTCCTTACTGACAAGTGCATAGAAATATTTTTATTACACATGACACTACCAAAAATAACAGAAAGAGGGCTACTCCATGTAACTCAGGTGTTAGCTGTGGTCCAAGTCAGATTTCCCAGTCCCAATTTGGTAGTGTCTCATATTGCAAGATGAAATGAGTACAGCTGTGGCTATTGGAATAAAATCTTTGTGAGAGAGTCACAATTCCTACCTACTTTGGTATTTTTTTAAGATGAGGTTTTTTTCACTCTATGGGATTTCTCCTTTCTCTTGCACCCTTTACGTTGCATTTATGGTATCTTGAATCTGGCAAGGAACTCCCTAGGATGCACCTAAGTTTCAGTCTTGTATGTCTATTGGAAAAGTATTGATGGAGAACTAAAATAAATATCTGTATTTTTTTAAGTTCCCAGGACAGGTCCCACTAATGTGACAATTCTGAATATCACAAAGCATTCTGCACTTGTGAAGTGGAACGAAATAGCTGCTGAAGACCGTTTGGGCTTTCTACGAGGATACAGAATCAGCTACACAGATTCATCAAGGAAAAAGTCTCTGGGTAAGTCACCATTGCTCAGAACAAAGCAGCAGGTCAGAGCCATGAAAGAAAAGCTTCATTCAGACTATTAACTGTGGCTACAGCACATACTGAGTTACTTAAGATTTCTGTGCAAAGTGAGTGCTCTCAAAGATCAGCTCCTGGTTAGACCTTTAATGATCTAGATGTTCACACGAATACTTGGAATGTTCTAGATATTATCTCAAACTAAATATTGCTATTTCCTTAAAAATTACATTTCTAAGACTACAGCAGAATTCTCTGGTAACGCTTAAAGGAAGATAAGACTTTCAGTGTTCCTGAAGTATTGAGATTTCAGTCACAATACTTTTATGTTTCATTGCAATTTATCCAGGACTGAGTATAAGCCTTTTTGTAAGAGTTAAGACATTATATATTTAATTTTTCAACTCAATTAGCAGTTTGTATTTCCTACCTGTTTCTAAAGACACCATTATTGATTTACTTTTAGAAACATTTTCTTAAATTAATAGCTTTTGTGTTTAATTTTGGACTTGATGACCTTTTCCAACCTTAGAAAAGTATAAATTGTGAAACTTCTACACAATGAAATAAATTAATAATTTTGAATTCAAACCATATGAGTTTTCAACAAAAAAGATCCCCATATTTCTTTTGATAAATGTTTTCCTTCCGGTCTGTAGTGAAAAGTCTCCTTGCCATAATAATACATTAACTTTGCATGTACTGACTTTCAAATAAAATTGTAAATAAGCTACGGAAGACAAATAGCATCTAAGAGCTTACAAAAGAGGATAGCAAGGGTCCTATAATTCATGTTGACCTCTGCCTTTACAGAATGATAGAAATACATCGGTTCTTTTCCAACTCCAAATACCTATCAGAAAGCACAAGAGGCAACAGAATGGGAGCATCCAGGATTGAACTTGTTTCTTTTTTCCTTCTGCCCTCATTTGTCAGTACAACAGTGACACGACTCCCAGTTGCCATGTTTTCCAGGAAGGAAGTATAATCTTATTGGAGAATGTGGAGGAAGGAAGTCTGTAGGCTACAGTACCACATCCACTTCTGTGAAGATCTTAAATCCACAATGGCAAACTTGAAAAGTAATTTCTGCCCTACCAAAGGCATACTACAGCATTGTTGGTTGCATGTTATTCTGGGCAGGGGACTGTCAGAAAAGACAGTCTGAAAGCTCCACAAAGCAGATGAAGCAGAATGTACAGCCCCTTTTCTGTACTGAATGATGAGAACTAGCACTAGTATAAGCAAGGTGAACAACTACTGACTACTGAAGTGAGGATAAAGCATGTGATAGGGCCTAGTCCTAATGTTCATTATTACAGTCAACATAAAACAACCTTTTAGCATGTTGGATATATTTTCCTCTCATGAAGTATACACAGCCTTCTGCATTCATCATCTGCGGTGGTTTGACCCTGGCTGGATGTCAGGTGCCCATCAGAGCCACTCAATCACTCCCCTCCGCAACTGGATAGGGGAGAGAAAATGTAATGAAAGGTTCATGAGATGAGATAGTGACTGGGAGAGATCACAAATAGATTACAGTTACAGCCAAAACAGACTCAGCTTGGGGAAACTAATTTAATTTATTGCCAAGTAAATTCAGAGCAGGATAATGAGAAATAGAACACACCTTTAAAACACTTTCTCCCATCACTCCCTCTTTCCAAGGCTCTGCCTCCTCCCTGCCAGTGGTGCAGGGACATGGGGAACAGGGGTTACAGTCACAGATTGTTTCTGCCACTGCTTAGGGAGAGAAGTCCTTCCCTTGCTCCCATGGGAGACAGTTCTCCATGAACTTCTGCAGTGTGAGGCCTTCCCATGAGCTACAGTTCTTCAGGAACTGCTCCAGCGTGGGTATCTTTCCACAGGATGCAGTGGTTTCAAGAACTGGCTGCTCTGATGTGGGTCTCCACAGGGTCACAAGTTCTACCAGGAAACCTGCTCCAGTGTGGGCTCCTCTCTCCACGGGTCTGCAGGTCCCCTGCCAAGTGCCTGCTTCAGCAAAGGCTTCCCACAGGGTAACAGCACCTTTTCAGGCATCCACCTGCTCCAGCATGGTCCAGCAGAGGTCCACCTCTGTGGGCTGCAGGTGGACCTCTGCACCTCCACTGACCTCCATGGCCCCCATGATCGGCACCACAGGCTGTAGGGGAATCTCAACCCCAGTCAATCCCAGTAATTACAGCACCTCCTCCCTCCTTTCCCACTGACCTTAGTGTTTGCAGAACTCATTCCTCTCTTCTTTGGCTGCAATTATATCTGTACAATGGCATTTTTTTCCTTATTTAATATGTTATCACAGAAGTGTTACTGTCATTTCTGATTGGCTTGGCTTTGGCCAGTGGTGGGTCCATCCTGGAGGACATCAGGGAACCTTCTGGCAGCTTCTCACAGAAGCCATCCCTGTAGCCCCCATGCTACTGAACCCAATACATACTTGGTGTTGAAAGCTCCTGCTTTTTACCTCTGAATTTAAAACGTACATAAATATTTTTGAGAAGTCTTGTACCATCCAAACAACATCTGCATCATATGGATTCTTCCAGATGTGGATTAGGGCACTGACATTTTCCTTTTCCCCAGTCAGCTGCACTGATACACACTCAGCCACTAAAGTTCATCTAATCATCTCCTCCCCGAAACCTTCTTGCATTTCAGCTGTTACTCTCAATTCTTCTACCACAAGTTACCATCTTACTGGACTGAAGGAAAAAAACATCTATCGTGTGCAGATTTCAGGATTCACTGATGCTGGAGAAGGACCTCTGACTCTTTCACAACCTTTCAGCACTCCAAAATATGGTACTGCATTACACAACATGAATCTTTTCTTTATGCTTTCCATATGCCCTTGTTCTCTACCTCTTCCTGCTTTTCAAGTAGTCACAGACTGCTCACACGCAAGAGCTATTATTCAATCCTTGGTTACTGGAAGCAAACACAATTTTTTCCTCTGTTAAAGGTAAACTATGCATGACAGAACAATTCTGTTTGTATTTTACTACCTAGCATACAGGTTCCTCATCTCTGAAATCTTTTCTGACATTTTTATGCTAGCTACGTGCACATATCTTTATTTATTGATGATTCTTGTCATGGATTTCAGCAGTTTAGATTTCTGCCTGTGACTAGTAAAATATAAGTCTTTGCTTTTGGCAAAATCCTGAGCAATCACATAAAACTGGCCTCCTGAACCATTAACTGTAAAAATAAAAAATTAGGTACCTTTCAATTGCTCCTATTGTGGGTGACAACCAATCAAAGTATCTTTTGTTTTCAAATAATTTAAGTATATTCTAAGTAACAAGTCCTTTAGTTCGCTGACAAAAGTTTGCTTTTCTCAAGGCTGCTTGGATAGGCTAAGAAGACCAATAGAGTTATATTTTTAAAGCCTCAAATACTGTAATTATATGGGGTTGGCCAAACATAGTCTTTCAAATATTTTTAGCACCCTATCAGTGAAACTAAAACTAACACTGCAGTAGATTCTTTTTTCTTTGTTTGACCACAACTTCGCTTAATTAAAGCTTTCTAAATAGAAAAGAACAGGCTAAGATGGTATTATCAGTAACCTGTGAAATTCAGAGACAAAAGTATGCAAGTGGTTTCTACCCACAACAGCTTTTTTTGTACTAAGGACTTATAAGTACAAACAACTGCATAGTCAAAAGGGTGATGCTGAAAGAAAACTGAAAGAAATTTAAAATCTTCCTTGAAATCATCAGAATTTGCGCCTCCTTCTCTCCCACACTGAAATACTTTCTCCTGTCAATGCAAGATATTATAGTATCTCCCTGGATCTTTTCTTCAGGACTTTATTCCTCTTACCCAAACAAATATATGTTTGGAGAGGATTCAATTGTTCAGTAAAGTAACAAAAATATAGAGTAAAATTAATGCAACATTTTAAAAATGCAAGTAATCACATTGAATTTAAACATTATATTTAATATTTCTGCCCTCCCCAAAATTCTACAGGTTACTTAATCCACTAGAAGAATCTCATGTTTCTTTGCTTTAAAAGCCTTTTTCAGCAACAAAGCTATTTGCAGATTTCCAAAAAACCTTTTAACAAAAAATAGATAGCTGTTTGATTTAAAAAAAAAAAGACAGTTTTGCTGGGGGATGGGTAAGAAAAGAAAAAGTAAGTGGCCTTTTTGCAAATATGGTTTGACAGTATCAGCAACACAACCATGAACTGACCACGCTTCCCTGGCACTATTTTTAAACTTTTGAATTAGCCATTTATAAAGAAGACCTCAACACCAACTCTCTTAACATCACAGTCTGCTTTGGTTCCTGCATTAGCAGGACTCTTTCATTGCCTGAGCGCTTTATTAACCTTCATTAGCCTTTCAAACACTTTGTCTTCAGGTGGGTGGGGTGTTGATGGGAAATATCTCAAGTAGGTATTAACATGGGCAATAGCTGACATAGGTTTGCATCAAGGATTGACAAGTGGCTGAGGGAGATTACAGTTAAAATGTTCTGAACAGGGAAAGTATGGGCAACAAACAAATACAGCAAACCACATTATTATTGTCAGAATCAGGTGTGATCTCACAAAAAAAAACCCAAACCCTACTACTAAATCCTGAAACAGATGAAAAGCCACTTTCACTTGAATAGCTTCTTATTAAATCAGATGTGCATTAGGGTCCTGACCTGTTAAATAAGCTGAAGCCCATGTACCAGCATGGGGTGTAAGAATACTTCTGTTTATATTTGGATGGTAGATTTAAGGATTCAAAACATATCAGTTCCATCCCTGGAAAGGTGATGGAACAACTCATTCTGGATGTCATCTCTAACTAAGCATGTGGAGGGAAAGATTATCAGGAGTAGTCACTGTGGATGCACCAAGGGGAAATCAGGCTTGATCAATCTGAGAGTTTTCGGTGATGGTATAATTGCCTGGGTATGTTATAGGTTATTAATAAAAGCCGAACTGCAAAGCTTCAATGAAGAAATAGTTTATTATAAAAGCACTCAAAACAAGCAAAAAAGATCGGTGCGCTGGGCTGCCTGCTCTGTGGAGAGTCAGCAGCGACTGATCGTCTTCTCCTCCTTTTTGTACCATTTCGGCCTCCGTATTTTGCAATCCAAGGTCCGGAGAACGCATGCATGCGTTTCAGTATCTTCTCGGGGCTGCAGTTTCACTATGCAATCTTATTTTTGTCCTGGCGCTGAAGTCCCACATAAGATGTTTATTGGGATTCGAATTTTACAAGGAAAGTTTATTCTGTCTGCTTTTTTTCCTTGAAGAAGGATTACTTTATCTAAGGTTCTTTTCTTGAGTTACTGGAAGGGCTAATTCCTTATTAGGTAATCCAGTTACCTTAAGAAAAGATTGTATATTTTCTTATCTGTCTTTGGATTGGAATTTCCTGGCAAACAGTGTCATATGTTTTACTGGAAAATGGGGTTTGTTACCAAAAAAAGAAATATACCATTAATTTTACTACAGAAAGAAAGAATACAGAAAGTTATGATTACAGAGAAATTGCAAGTATTCAATTAATTCACTACAGGTAGATGAGAGGAGAGCAGTGGATGTTGTCTACCTTGGCACCAGCAAGGTTTTTCCCCCATAACATTCTCATAGGCAAACTCAAGAAGTGTAGGTTGGATGAGTGGACAGTGAGGTGAATTGAGAACTCAGAAGGTTGTGATCAGTGGCACAGTCTAGTTAGAGGCTTGTCACTAATGGTGTCCCCTGAGGTTCTGTACTGGACCCAGCATTGTTTAACTTGTTTATCTGTGACTTGGATGAAGGGACAGATACCTCCTCAGCAAGTTCACATAGAGCTGGGAGGAGTGGCAGATATCCCAGAGGGCTGTGCAGCCCTTCAGAAGGACCTCGACAGGTTGGAGAGATGGGCAGAGAAGAACTGTCTGAAATTCAACAAGGACAAGGGCAGGTCCTGCACCTGGGGAGGAATAAACCCCTGCACCAGCACAGAATAGGGCTGACCTTCTGGAAAGCAGCTCTGTGGAAAAGGATCTGGGCTTCCTGGTGGACAGCAAGCTGCCCATGAGCCAGCAGTGAGGCCTTATGGTCAGGAAGACCAATGGTGCCCTGGGGTGCATTAGGAAGAGTAGTGCCAGCAGGTCAAGGGAGCTCATCCTGCTCCTCTACTCAGCCCTGGTGAGGCTTCACCTGGAGTGCTGTGACCAGTTCTGGACTCCTCAGGACAAGAGAGACATAGATCTCCTGGAGTGGGTGCTGCAGAGGGCTGTGAAGGTGATTGGAGGAGTAGAGCAACTCACTAATAAGAAAAGCGGAGAGAGATGAGCTTCTTTATTCTGGAGAAGAGACAAGAGAGAGGGGATCTTTAATGTATAATTTAAGGGGACCTTAAATGTACAGAAATATCTTAAGGGCAAGTGTTGAGAGGATGGGGCTAGACTATTTTTAGTGATGACCAGCAACAAAACAAGGGGCAATAGGCACAGATTCTGAAAAATCAGAATTTCCACCTGAACATGAGGAAGAACTTCTTTATCATGAGGTTGACAGAGCACTGGAATGGGCTACCCAGAGAGGCTGGGGAGTCTCCTTCCCTGGAGATATTCAAAACCTGCCTGGATGTAATCATGTGCAACCTGCTATAGGTGAACCTGCTTTAGCAGGAGGTTGAACTAGATGATCTTCAGAGGTCCCTTCAAATCCCAAGCATTCTGTAACTCCATGGTACCTAGATGTCTTAAAAATACAAACCTGAAAACCTCACACTCTCTCCCAGAATGCCAAGTCTAGTTTTTACAAGATTTTACTTACTGGAATTCAAGAACATGTGTAAAGTTTGCCTTGACTTCTGTTTGAATTATTTCTCTCATGGAGTTAATAATGGCTTTTCTGTACTTGACACCTCAAGTCTAATTCAGTCTTTCTGTTTCTCATCAGATAAAGGATTTGAACGTTTTGTGACTGGCCTTTTCTTCAGTATGATATTCATTCTGGTTTTTGCACCTCTCACTTGTTCTCTGGTACTTCAAAGGTAAGAAGGGAATATTGACTGAAGTTGTTAGCAGCACTCTTGTTTTGCTTAACTCTGAGTTTCATAGCACAAGGCATTTTTTGTCATTAAAAGCAACACAACTCAAAAAGCACACTGCATAAAAGCCACTACACTCGTTTCATAGCGAGAGCAATTACAAACCACTATCAGCTGATTAAAATAGCTTGTAAAAAAATCTATAATTTTTTGCTTTTGATACAGTTTTCTGACTATTTTCTGTCTTAAACACTACCAGAAATAGCCAGGATCATTTCTCACAGTGCAGAATAGACTATATATATTGCAAAAACATGCATTTGATTATTATCCTTTTTCATTCCCAACTGATAATCATGTCTATTCTATGGAAACACAAAAGTAAATTTTAGCAGCCATCTAAGAAGTTTTTTGCAAAAACATTTGGATAATAGATCACACTTCATTGCCTGGGACTAGTAGGAAAAAATAGGAAAAAAAAACCTCCACATGACAATCAAGCAGCACACAGGAGCCCTACACATAGGTAGCACTACAAAATAGCAGTTAAATTTGTAAATCTGTAGAAGCATTGAACACCTTGAACTGAGATAAAGCATCCCAGAGATCCCCTCATTTGCCTGTTTGATTTGTAAGAAAGAACTCAACCTACAGCCAAACACCCATCTTCACAGGAGTCAGCAAGAAGATTCAGTAACTCAACAGCCTCAGTCTTCACCTCAAACCACAGCTTAAACGAAGTACTTTACAGCTAATGGAGTCTAGATTTAATTTCAAAACAAGAAAACACTGAAGTTAACAGTAAGGCAGAGTTATGGTCTACTTAAACTCTCAGGCTCTCACAACTGTGTTGAGGCTTTTCTTTTCTTATGGAGATGAAATACTTTATGTAATACCTTTCAGAAAAAGCTAAACTCAAAACAATCAGGAAAGAGAAGGAGCTGTGTTGTTCCCTGCAGAGTCCCTTGCAGGCTGCCAGTGCCATTTCACGGAAGCTGAACACAGCAATAGCTTGGTTTTTATTTGAGTGAAAGCAAACTTCTAAGTAGAAGCCCAGGAGCAAACACTTACTAGAACAAACTTCCTCCTATGTGTCCCAGAGCCGTTAAGGAAGATGGAGGTTTTGTGGAAATTATAACAAATTAGGATTATACAATTATTAAATACATAGAAAGAGACAACCTTACTAGCACCTGTCACAGTTCCTTTGTCATTAAACAAAAATGCTAATAATCACCAACTCAGCATTTCAGTGTAGACTACAAAGTTTGGTCTTTAGCCTTTAATTAGCATTATGCTTAAAAGTCTCTGTAAACGCCTTGGTCACAAAATGTGTTAAGTATAAGTGGTAGTTAATTTAAATGCATAGGAAATGCCACTCATTTAATCTGACATAGATTAAAACTTAAAATATTTCTTTACAGACTGAAAATATGCTGGCCCAGTGTACCAAGCCCAAGAAACAGCAATGCACTCCAAGAAATGGCAAGTACTCTTCTAATGGTGTGCAAAAAAACTCAGGAGAGATCTTTCCTACTGATCGTACTGATCTTTCCTGCTGAAAACTAGTAATGCTAGTTATTAGTCCTTTCACACTTTATCCTAGAAAACACCTGATAGCAACAGCTGGGAAGATGGAGTAATATTTAAAATATAGGATGAGGGAAGGTTGTTGTTTAGGCAGAGGCCTAAATTTTTAATTTTTAAATTTTTTTTTAATAAAGGTCCAGGACTTCTTTGAGTACATTATAGAGCATTTTTAAAGGTATGGTTCTCAAAAGAACAAATCAAACCTGAGTGGGGGTAGATGGAGTTTAAAGAGAGAAATTATATTTTTATTCAGTCATTTTTTAGCAGCTGCAAATGATTATCAAGTACAAGTTAAAGTTACTTAAAATACAAAGTAAAGAACCGTGGCCTAATTCCACAGAAGTCTCATAACAGAGATAATGTATATGGTGTTTTCTGAAGTCTGCTCTTCACCTCAGTATCTACTTGCCTCCAGAGCAATCCAAGGTCACTGGATAGTCAGCTGGTGGCTGTTTAAGCAGCATGCTCAAATCTTGCCCACAGCTTCCCATAAATTTTGATAAGTATACCTGAATTTCAGCACTAAAGAAGTGCCCAGAAATCAGCTGTTAGAAGAAATTACAGCTGTTAGAAGGAGCTGCTGGAGATCACATTATTAATTTTTGCCTACTAGTGGATTTATTTGCATCTTCCCCTTCTTACCTTCCCCCTTTTAAACAAGTTTCTCCTCTAATTTTGCTGACATTTGATACTAGAAGTCCTTCTTTTAGAAAAACTAGGTTTATCTCTTAAGTCTCAGACCACTTATCATTATGTTTTTGGAGCAGGAACTTATACTGTATATTTCCTTTTTAAATCTCTTTTTCTGGCAGAACTGAACTTAATTTGGGACTTGCAAATCTCATTCCGCAAGCCAACTTGTGAGTTTTAACAAAGCAGACTTCTATTCAATCAAATTTCAGACATGAGCTAGTATGTGTCTACAAGCCAGATATGCCAAAACTGGCACATAAAACAAAGTAGTCAGAAACAAAATTTCAGAAGACCCTGATAGTCTGCTGATAATCAAAGGTTTTGCTGAACATCAGCATTCCTTCCTGCTACAGAGGAAGTATAGGCTCTCATACTCCAGATCAGGAGTTCCTCACTTGCTTTCTTCCTTTCTTCCACTTAAATGTAAATTAAAAAGTAGGGGGCTCGAACCCAGTATCAGATAGTATTTTTTTCAAAGCCAAGTAATGCGGAACAAAAGAGTTGCAAAAGTGGTGCTGTTCAAAAATTGCAGTTTCACCATTTTGCTCAGTTAAAGAAATTGTTCTGCTTATGAGCACCCAACAATTTCTGTTTCTCAGTACTGGCATTCAGATACCCCTACAGATCACTCCAGTAAAAATATCTCCACCTAATCCTCTTCTTTCTTATCCACAATGCATTTAGAAAGTCAGAGATCTGCAAATTCAATACTTGTTTGAAGTTAGAATTCTCAAAGGAAAAAAAAGAAACCTATCATATTCAGCATTTGTGGAATTCCTGCCCTAAAGAAAATGAAAGAGCAGAAGCTGTTTTGGTGTAATAACAAGCTTAGGTGGAGCTGAATTGCAGCATAGAAATTCAGCAAGAAAGGCATAAGAACCACTATCCAAAATAATCTAATAGGTTCAAAGAATAATTTGCCACTGTGAAGAATTGCAAATGAAATACACTGAGGCTGCGTGTTATAGAAAGGACAAAAAGGTTTTATGAACCAGAGGGCCACTGATATAAAATATTTTTTAAAAATCTATATTAATTTAAAATGCATTTAACTGTTTTTGCAGCAGCAAGGCAACTGCCAAAGAAAATAAAGTCTGTATTAGCCAAATCTGGTACAGAAATATTGATAACATGTTGATAACATGGCAGGTGCAGTAATAACAGATATCAGATAATGGTTTGGGGGAAAGCAGAAAAAGCATTATGTGAGGAGACAGTAAAATAAAGAGGTTACCACATATATTGTCTAGATGTAATTTGGTATTCTGAACACTAAATGAACCCTGCAGAAAGGTATTCCCAAATGGGCATTGCAAAATAGAGGCAAGGAGCAAATCTTGCTATATTCTGTACATTCATTTGTTTATTTATTCTGTAAATTTGTAGGTTGTTTCAAGCAGCTTGGGGTGGAAAAGTAGGTGAGAAAGGAAATATATAAATAAATAAAAGCTAATAGCTATACCAGTGTGCCCATAATTTAAAAAATATTATGGCAGAAGAGGGCAAACCTAAAAGAACAATCTAAGGGGAAAATAAGAATGCTTGGCATTACCAACTGTTTTCCATTTAATCATCCAGAATTTGCAAAAACTTGTTACTCCAGGTATACTTAGGACATAACATGGCATTAAGTTTAACAATGCTTGCAGCAGTTGACAGCTTAATCTTGTCTGGCTGCTGCTCAAGCTGCTGCCTTTTTATAGTAACACATTTGTTAAACTTCTTGAAAGCTGTGTGTGTCAGAATAGCACATCATGAGGCTTACATTTTATCACTATGCATTTGAATCCAAGCATATATAAAAGCAAGAAAAACTATGCTTAAATATTATGGGAGAGGAGAAGATGGTCCTCTAAATTAGGGAAATAAGTATTTTCCTTCATGTTTCTAAACCGAAAGATGAGATGAAGTGGATTAATTAGCATATTATTCTTTCTCCTTGGTTTGTCTCACAGGCTAACTGGAAACCTGTTTCAAGGCCACTGCTTCAGGCCCTGTCAGACAATGATACCACCAGTCTCTTTGTTATAGAGCATGAGTCAAAGGCTCCTGTGAAGCTTGGTCTCTTTACAGATGGTGGAGAAGACAGCACATATGACACTTGCCAGTCAGATAAACCTAGCAATAACATAGACATAAGCCTGAGGCATGAAGAAATCTCTGCAGAAGCAGTTACAAGCAAAGAAGGTATCATTTCCTTTACAGCACCACTCCTGAGTGACTACACCAGCATGGAGATCAGTCAAAAAGCCCTGATGAGTCTGACACTGAAGCTTTCTGAAACAGCTGCTCATCCTCATCTAGAAATGGAACTAAGCAGTAAGCCTGCACAAACTGTGCATAAGGTATTGTTTGCTCCCCAGGACTACCTCAAACAAAGCCAGGTAGTACTATTGCCATCTGGACCAGCTTTCATGGGACAAGTCAATTCGATCTGAAGCCTCTTCATAATTTTCCGTACCATAAAATCAAGTTCAAAAACTTCTGACTGGGGTCATTAGGACCATATAGGGCAGTGAGCTTGTGACAATAATTGTCTCTACTTCAGGAAAATTTCTTGTGAAATATATTGATTACACAATTAGATTAGCTATTTCACTATAGTCATCTTGTGGAAAGTCCTACCATCTTACAAGGAACTATAGGAAAAACCTTCCAGTAAGGTACCTGTTGCTAGATACTTAGTCCCAGGGCACTCAGGAGCCATTCAAAGCTTCCACTCTAAGCACAGTGTTTTTGTTGCCATCAGCAAAATTTTCTAACTACTATGAGAAGTTTAAGATCTGATTTTCAGATCTCATAAGTTGTTCTTAAGTAAAATTACATCATAAATAAAAAAATCAGCAAATCTACACTCCAAAGAAGTTCTCCAGCTGTTCAAAGCTGGCCAAAGAAAACAGTGTAAAGCTTTGAAATTATTAATTATGTTTATCAACCTGTTGAGTGCTTTACATCTTAAGATTTATATTGTAGGTAAACAGTATTGTGTAAATGAAGATGCTGATAGGTTTCATTAATAGTACTGGAGTTTTTACTTGCATTAAATTGAGGTTATTTCTTCCTACATTTACCTATACATACAGAGAAACCTATTCATGATGGGTTCGGAGAGGTAGTTCCAGATATGATCTTATTCTGCATGCAGTGATAGTACCTGCTGACCAGACTTCAAGAGCTGAATAGATAGTTCAGTTTGTGATCCCTCCAAAGATTTGATGGAGGAGGATAAAAGGGGAATAAAAGGGTGTCTTTCTTAATATGCTCTCTCTGTGACTCCATTATGCATCTTAACAATGCAAGGAAGTCTGAAGCATTTTTCTGCCTTACAAGAACTTCTCAGTCATGAACTCTGTAGGTATTAATCACTTGCTGTTATTGAAGAAAGCCTAGTTTTTTGTTGTCTCTAGCTTAATTATCTGTTTTATTCACTTCCCTTATTTACATTCACTCCTTCTTTATTTATATATCTCTGTAAGTGTTAGGACTGGCAGGAATTTACTGGTCTTTCACTGTTTTTTTTCTGAACACTTAGAATTCATTGTTCTCCCACATAGCAATGTACACCTTTTCACTCGTGTTTGTTAAACCTGGTAATTTAAAAAATGGGTAACAGGACCACTCCACAGAGACTGCAAAGGTTTGGACAGTCTTTTAAATATCTTTCATCTTTTCTTTAAACTTCAATCTGGTGACTTTGCCTGATTTGAATTTAGCAAATGATCCTGCTATCAGTGGAGCTATTGTTACTTGTAATATCTAATAGTGAGGTTGAAATGAAGTCCTGATATACAATAATTATCGAGGAGTTACGGTTTGTCCATTTCCCAAATATAAGAATTATCCATAGTCCTTACTTACAGTATTTCTTTAATTTCTGGTCAGAGCAACTTATTTTCCTTGTGCAGTCAGTACCTTCAATAGCTTATTCATTCCTGTAATTATTGAAATCTTCTTTTCTTACTCTGTGCCTACCAAGCCAGTACATAATCTGTTATGGATGAAGTAAGTAAGTAGAATTAAACCTAAGATTTGTAAACAGTTTCAGTACCTGAAGCAGACTTCATACATGAAACTCAATAGACGGGGCTTTTGACCTAGTGAACATTAACTCCATGATATTAACCATTGTCTGACATCCTGTTAAAGAAAATGTATATGTCAGGATAGAAGAATTGTCCTAGAAGCACAAATGGCTCTCAAATAGAAGAGATGGATGTATTCCACTTTCAGTTATAAATCTCACAGTATATGCAATTCTTAACTGCTCTCATTAGAGAAATATTTTATATAATGGCAGTAATGAGTACATATGAGAGAATGAGAGATACATGAAAAACCCTACTGTGAAGATTAAAAAGAACTATCCCATCACGATGTATTTTTTGAGAGCAAAGAAAGAACCTTTTATGTGAGGAGAAATAGAAGAGTACACTTGCTAAACAGTTTCATCCAGCCAAAAAAGGATGCTTTTTTGGAATAATGTACCTACTCAGAGACATGGGATTAGGAAGCACAGGTGAGGGTCAAATAGGTTTTTTTGGTTTGTTTTTTTTGGTTGGTTCTTTTATGGGGATTTTTAATTGTAATACCTGACCTCTTCAGGCAGTTTAAAAAAGTGTATGCATAACTGATGTGACTGTACAGTGACTACAGAAGCCTTCCTCTACTAATAAACATGCAAAATAGTAAACAAACATGTAAAATAGTAAAAATTCCATGTGCTATAGTAGAGTTCAAGTGGTTTCAGTAGTGTTCTTAGCTTCAATATTCTCAACTTCAATATATGTTATATTAAGAGTGAAATGGCAGGTATGAAGGCTCAAGATCACAAAGTCCAAGGCATTTCATAGTTATTTTTTCCTTTCTTTTCCCAGTCAAATAGTTCTAGACGACCACTGTTAGCATTGTTATTGATCTCACTGTTAGTGAGAATCTAGATATGATAAAGACACTTAACTGCAGGCCTGGAGGCACATAAGCATAGTGATTTATAGAATTGGGTATTATAGTGCAAGGTTACAATGTGTTAGCATTTTATATTTACAGAGAAAGGAAAGAAATATTCAGTCTCTCATACAGACTCTAAAAACATGTACAAGGCAAAGTTAGTACACACCTATTTTTTTCTGCTGTCCAGAGGTTTTTTTCTTGCATGGACATGAAGGTGTTTGGTGGTGTTTTTTTAATTTTTGGTTAATGCTTCAGGTTGAAAATAGTTAGTGTTTTAGAGAAAGATAAATAGTTACTCAACCTGGAAGAGGAGATTGCAGCAACCATAATATTGAGGAGGGCTTTTCACTCTGTATTAGTTACCAAATGAGTAATACTAACTACATGAGTAATACTAACTACCGAGTATCTACAAATCCCCCAAAACCCTAAGCCTTTGGAGTAATTTGACAACCCTGAAAGCCACCTTTATGGCACAATGGTATCTGCACTTGAGCAGAGTCCTCTGGAAAGCAAAGAGCACAGTGGTACCCTGTCCATCGAGTCAACCCCATTTACTGCTACAAAAATTGTAAAATAATGGAGCACTTCATGAAAGACCTCTGCTTACAGAATATACTTGTCTTATAGCCCTTGACTCTGTGTCACAGGCTTTTGGTTTGCTTGTTTCTCTCTCTCTCGATGGCACTGTGTATCTGCTGCCTGAATGATTTAACTGTGTCCTGGCACTGCATTGACTGAATTGGTATGAACCTAGGTAATAAAACTTGTGACAGCTTACAGCACTCACTTCTGAGCAATGTTTACAGAAGACTGCTGATAAGATTAATCACTCCATGGGAATCGTGGTGGGGTGGGAATAATCTTATCTTGATATCTATTTCACTTCTACAACAGTCTGATTAATAAAACTGAAAACAACCTGCTATGCTAGAAATGGTCATTTGCATCGCCCATCCTCAGAGACCCCTAAAGTGCTTTACACAATCATTGGTATTGGAAAAGACCTCTAGGATTGAGTCCAACTGCAAACCTAACACTGCCATGTCCTTAAACTGTCTCCAGGAATGGTGATACAGTTCACTGGACAGTCTGTTCCAAGGCTTGAAAATCTTTTCTGTGAAGAAATTTTTTCCAAATATTCAATCTGAACCTCCCCTGGTGTAACTTGAGGCCATTTCCTCCCATTCTGTCACTTGCCTGTAACAACATAACAAGCCCCACCTCACTGCAGCCTCCTTTCAGGTAGTTGTAAAGAGGAACAAAGTCTCCCTTGAGCCTTCTTTTATCCAGGCTAAATAATCCCAGCTCCCTTAGCTGCTCCTTGTAAGCCCTGTGCTCTAACTTCCTTGCACAAAGCCTTCCTTGGGTGAAGGCTGAAACTTTACAGAAACAAATTAACCAAGGAAATAATCTGGATTTGTTGAACTAGTAGGCACAGGTAGGAAAAAGGAAAATCCTGAGGAATGATAGGCACAGCTACAGGCAGGCCTGTCAGGGAAACTGACACAGAATTGACTTCGGTCCTTACTGGAGACACTGGAGTCTAGGCAGGCTGGAGAGCAGTACACATGCTGCTTTACCTGGAAAATTACAGACTGAAGTCAGTTTTCGATAGATTGCTACCACCAGAATGGATAGCAGAACAATAAAGCTCTTATGGGTATTCTCTGTCCTTTTCCAAAGAGTAATTGCTATTGTTAACTTTGCTGATAGTGGTTCAAGCCATGGTACTCAGCAATCAGCAATAATCACCTCTCTTGTGAATTGTAATTAAATAACCATTCTGTCACTGATTTAATTTGTGTTGTTACTGGGTATCACCAGAATTGGGATCCATAAGACTCAGTAATGCCCTTTTGGCAAGACACCTGTTGTTGCGTGTTCAGTATCTGGAGGTTTGACGTCTTTAAATGAACTTGGCCATTGTGAAATGTGTGTTACATTCAAGATACATGCTTTTGGAAGGGAGGCTACTTGCGTTTCTGCAATTTTTAATTATCATGGCTGTGTCCAACTAGCTGTAATTGCTAGTGTCCATACAACGTATATGTACAAGCTATTCATCTAGGCAAAGACTGTATTGTAGCTTCTCAACACATGGGTCAGTACCTCATAGTTGTAAAAGCAGTAGCATATAGTCACACTGAAGTTTTAACTGGTTACACTGGGTCATACAAATGTTCTTCCAGTGCTGTAAAGCATTTGTGGAAAAATTGAGAAAATTTACATCAAATGCATTGTCTCAATAAAAATTACATTGCTATTAAAAGATCCCACTAGGAAAAAATAGATATTTTCACTACTAACATAAGAGATTTTGTGGATGCTGAGAAAATCCCTAGCTCCAAAAGCAGTCAAAATAATCCAGCAGTATGTCATTCTATTCATTCTGTTTCAATGTTCATTCAGTCTTCGTCAGAAGATGCTTAGTAAGTAAGAGAAGTAAAAGTATGGCAGCATACTTGAATTCACTTGAGGAGAATTCACTTGAGGAGAATTTGCTTGAGGAGTCTGCAATTCCAAAAGGTGTTGTGTGTGTACTCATAAACCCATTATACAATTGCTTTGATGCCATTTGCACTAAGAATGTTTCTTACTCTGACATTTTTTAAGCATCCTCTCTGCAACACTGGAGAACCAGTCACAAGCATAACAGAATACCTTTTCAATTTCTAAGGACAGTCGTGGTTTATGTTGTTGTTGTTTTATATGGTTTTTGTTGGTTGGGGTTTTTTAATAACGACAGGTTATTTGAAAGCTTCCAGGGACAAAAGGGATGGTTTGGATACAGGGAACAAAGGCGACGGACAGACCTCCAAGCACTAGGAGCAAAATGGAAGATACAGTGCCTGTTTTTCCTTACACTCTTCCACTTGCATTGTCTGTCCTTCCAGCAGCCCCAAAATGTCTTGGAACTCAAAGCAGCCGTGCTGCTCAGGTGGCTTGGTTTTGCACACTGGTATCATGGTACTCTGCCAAATGCCATGTTATAGAATCCAGCCTTACAGTTCCTATCTCTTTTCTTTGCTGGCAAAACTCTCATTGCAGTCATAAACTGCACTGCAGTAAGGACTATAGATCTCTAATTTATTTTCTCTTTACTTAAATAAAAGCACCTTCCTGCTTGCAGGCATTCTAATTTACCTTCCATCCTCCAAAAGAAACAGTTCAAAGAAATACATTTCAGCGGCTGATTAAGTGCATGTAATCAAATGCAAAGCTCCAACATATATCAGACTCAGTCCCCAAGGGTTGGTCCAAGGCATCGGGTAATGAACTGGGCATAACATCAAAGTCAAAACAAACCTATTTTACGTATGACTAAAAAGGCCCTGCAACATACATGAGTGTCTCCTATTAACATATAAATAGGTACAACACATTCCAGTGCCTCTTAGCAGATTAATTCTACACTAAGGCACAAAAATAGCAGTGGTAGAGTACTAAAAATAGTGGTACTTTGCAGTAGGCTTGTAACAAAGCACGCTCTAATGTCTAAATACACAGCATTTAAACACTATCTGAAATGTTACTGTGATAGGTCAGGAGGGGATGCTCCAGTACTGAATTCTATATTGCACTGTGGCATAGTCTAACTTCCAGAAGATGGTCTTCCTACACCAGATTATGGCTTGAACACTTCTGTCTCCACATTGTAATTCCCTCAACATGCCTTCAGGGGCTTGAACCTTTCTTGGAGATTTCTTGCTTGGATCATATAACCAGCCTGTGTTCTTAGCAGTAATGGCAACATTTTCAAAATAAGGTACCACTACAGCAAATCCAAGTTTGTGATTCGGAGGGTCTTGGTGATACATAGAACAATATTTAAAAAGGAAGTTTTCCACCTATTGATTTTGTATTGTGCTGGAAAGTATTATTTTCAAAAGCTCTATTCCACCCTGACATTGTCACAACTTCCCATTATCTAAGCACCAAGCAGTGGCAACAGTTTACATGGTATAATCACATCCAGAGACATCTGATCACTAATGTTAGGCACTTCTCAAGTGTGTGCCTCTAAGTCAGAAGATGACTGAACAGTGCTAGCAGTAGGCTTGGACAACTAATCACCTCTTTATGACAAGAGATCAGGAATGATGTTTGATTGCTTTTATAGAGCTCTTGAGAGCTATAACGTGGAAGGCTGATACAGCTTCTAAAATCAAAACTCCTAGTTTTATGGTCTTTATAGATCTCTCTTCATCCCTCTTGATAAAAAGCATAAAGGAAAATATTTCTAATCTTACAGGCAGAAGATGACACAGAAGCCGTTAACACAATCACCTCAAAAGGGACATAATACTCTCTCCATTTGTAGTTATGAGCTACTATTGGAAAAGAGTTACACATCTGACAGAAGAAAGTTATTAAATAAAAGTACTAGGATGTATATGTTTTATTATCACCTGCTGAATTACTACATTCCTTAAAACTAAAGGTAAAAATGATCAAAGGAATCTGATTTATTAAAATGAATTAACTTATGCAATACCTGCCATCTTTCATCCAGTCAAAAAAACACAGTCAAAGCTCTTTCTAATGCCTTCACTGAAATGCAATGACCCAAGGTCTTAACACCTTCTTCCATCTAAAGATTCTGAAGTGTACTTCGAGCTAATTAATTTAGCACTGACACACTTTCATTGAACAAAGAAAGTATTCTAAGCCCTAATACAAAATTAGAGAGTATTAATATGACTTAATGCATGTCCTACATTATCTGAGAAATGGCCCTATAAAGCAACCTCTAGCTCTCCCAGGCTTATACCATAAATGTACAACTGCCATCTGTCCATCCTCTTTGGAAATTAGGAAGCAAATCAAACATAACAAAGCAAACATATCAAAGGTCAGAAGATTTTAGTGAATCAAAGTATCTCCTTGGTGATACAAATGAAACTTGGATAAGTGAAATGCAAAATATCTTCTGGCTCAACAGTTTTACTGGGCACACCAAAAGAAATCCAAAACCATTGCATGTTTGTTACTGGATGATATATACCATCTTTCTATTTCCTCTCCTATGCCACGCTAATAAAAAGGCATAATAGCTCAGAAAACTTATTAAATGACTCTTAGTTGAATAGTAAGAAGAGTATCATCTCAATATTGAACAAAGCAGACGAACAATTGTGGAAAATGTTACATCTCATGTGGACTGACGCATTTACTTTTAACTCCTCAATCCAGTAATCCAAAACAACTGTTTAAAATATTGCTTCAATAAAAATTGAGGTTTTTCTTTAGGTTTTATCTTTAAAAAGAAATGTAAGATTTATAGAGCAAGAAACAGAAGGAGAAGCACAATCTTCCCCAGGTCTGATGTAGAAGAAGCACACAAAAGTACTAACACTCAAGTCTGCCTGTTTTCTTGAAAAAAGGAGAAAAAAAAAAACAATGCACACAAAACCTTGATTTTAAAAGACCATCACTATTTTAGTCAATTTTCACTCTCCTTCTCTAAAAGATTTTCTTTTTAGTAGTTATGTAAGTAAAGTAGGCAGTATATAACAGGGGAAGTTACTACATATTTTGAACCATTGTAGTCATCTCAGTGTTTCCCAGATCAGTTTTTCCCTCTTTTTTTTCACATTCAGAGCAGCAGCATGGTGAAATGCAGTTATCCAGACTAAATCCCCTGATCAGTGGGAACTTAACCAGCCATAAGTCTCCTTACAGACATGACTGATCTCAAAAATTGCAAGATCAGATCACTGCTGAGAAGCAAATATCAAACTTTTGCTCATTATTTCACATTATACAAAGCAATAGGGAAACTTAAGCATTGAAAAGTGAATTTTATTATGAAAATATCCATGACATACATGGGTATGACTGTTAATGCCAGAAACTCTGCCTGAACTCCTGATCCTACTCTGACATAGTCTTCTATACAGTCAAATTTTTAATTTACTGTTTGAAAGTGAAACTATGGTATTTTCCTCTGCAGAAGAAAATCCCCTATTCACACAGGGGATTCAAAAGCCTCTTCTGTAACTAAACAGCGATGATACATTCAATTACTTAAACCCTTATCACGTTTCCTGTAACATTCTCGACAGTGTCAGTACAACAGACTGTTTCTAACACTTGATTCTGGGGCAGATAAAGCCTGTTAAAAAAAAAAAAAAAAAAGACACTTCACAGTCACTTGCTGTTACCTCATCCAAATGTATTGGAAGTGAGTTTATGACAACATTAAAACTTTGGGACATTTTTTATTTATGAAAATAACAACTACATAAGAGCATTTAACATTTCTTTACATGTACCATTTCATAGTTGCTTCATTAATGCAAAAATATACTATACCAACATAGTACAAGTTTGGTTATCTATTAATTGAACTTAGAATACCTACTATTACTAGAAATACTGAACTTAGAAAAGGGAAAAAATACTTTTGCTGCTGGGGTGCTCAGGTTCCCCAGGAACCCAGACTGTGATAAGTGCGATTTGTGTGTAACCAAGGAGACATAGCTCCCGTATCAGTGGGGAAAATACCAGAAAGGATGTACTGACAGGATACACAAACTATGAATGTTAAATTACTCTCCTGCTGTTTCTGGAACAGATCACTCATTCCTTTGACTAAATTACATTATGTAAATGAGTTATATTATGTAAATGTGAGCTTTTCAAAGTATCTAAGTGGCCCATGATTTACTCATCAGTGCAGCAGTAGTTCTAAATCTTTGCACTAGGGAAGGAGTAAGAGTTGTAACTTCTTCTAAGAAAGCTGCTTAACTTACAGCCTCATTAATGACATCAACGACTGAGTGACAGGAAGATGAAAGTATTGCTTTTTTCATTGCTGATATATCTTTCAGCCCAAAGATGACACGTAATTTTTTCAATGCGAGAAGAATAATTTAATTATAAAGATTAGTACAGAACGCATTTGGTACACCAAGAACCTCTAATCTCAAATTTGGCACCAGATGAACATAAAAAATGCAACACAATAAAATTTTAAAAAGTGTAAGTTGAAGCTTTTTAGAACAGAATATGTAAACAGCTAAACCCTCACTTTTGCTGTCAATGTTCTCCTAAATGAAGCTCAACAATCTTAAAATGGATTGTCATGACAATTTCAAAAAAAAATTTTTCCCTCTTGGATAATAAGAGTTCATGTGTTCAGAAAACACCAAAATTGAAGTCTGCATATAGCTTCTCAATTGTAGCATTTATTTAAACAATACAGAATTGATGTGTAAACAGCTTCATCTCCTCAAACTAGCTGGAAAGTAGCTGCCTCTGTATATTGTCAGACAAGATTTCCATTGAAGAGAATACAGAAGAAAGCCACACACTAACATGCTCAGATCCTGCAACAGGACTTACTTACAAACAAGGCATTCTTGATAAAAATAAATACTGCATGCAATGACATTTTTTAAAAATCTAAAATCAAACAATTGAAAGTATGATTTTCATACATTAAAAAAAAAAATCCCCTTTTGTGTTCTTAGTTTTCCATATAATTTTAATTACACTTTTCAACATATAAAAATAAACCTAAAGTACAAGCTGAAAGCTTCTGTTCTGTTTACATATTAGAAAACAAAATTAAATTTTAGATTCTCTTTAGGCACTAACACTATCTACATATTTAAACTCTCCACACTCCAATCTCTAGTGAGAAAACTGCATCTCTCTGAACTAAGTGCCTACTGAATGCCATGATTTTAGCCATTTACTGATCTCAGCATTTATGTCACTAAATCAGATTTTTCACATTTAAACTTAAGATAACACCAAAGGCAGTAACTGATTGCTATAAAATGGAAAATATCACCAAGTGGCAGATGGGACTCATAAGATACCCCAATTCATTATTCATAATTCACATCCTGAAGACTGTTTTACAATTATTATGCAATTATCACACTTTGGATTCTTTTTTTCCCCCTCTAAAAGTATATGAACTCTAATCTTCTTTCATTACAAACCAACAAAAAGACAGTGATGCTTCAGACCTAAAAGCAGACAATATACACATCACTAAGACATTACTGCTTGCAATGGTCATACACATGAATGAAAAAATAACAGAGTAATAAGGACAGGTAAGGACAGGTAAGAACTATACAATAATTTATAACATACAAAGCAGCCTTTACTTATTATCCCTTTCTTAGACCAAAAGAAAATCCCCACTCTAGTAACTATAACAAGGTATCACTACAAGCTAAGGGCAACAAAGAGAAGCTATGATATAACACTAGGGTTTCAAAGTAATTTCAGGTATTTCTTTAGACATAAGTGGGCCAGAGAACATTAGCAAGCAACGCAGAGCATATTACAGACTACAGAATTTTCCTCCCGTGCAGCGGAGTAAACACATCCAAGTGTCCACAGCTTGTTTCAGAATCCAAACTGTGCACAGGTTGCTGCTGTCAGCCAGCTAAGGTAAGGCTAGTTCAGATGTATCTGAAAGTGCCATCAAAAAAATGAGCAGGTGGTTGAGTAGACAGAACCCACACCTCACCAGTTTCCCAGGTATTCTTCAGATATTTCTCATTTCTAACCCAGTGCTTTTATCCCTTCTTCTAGTTCCGAAATAAGAAAACCAGTGTTCTTTACATACCATACTATCAGTGTTTGCAAACAAAATTTCATCCCTCACACCTGTGTAAATCCATTGACTTTGATGAATTTATCTAAGCCACAGCCACCTCTATCTTGAGCTTGAAATCCTCTTTCATCCACCAGCAGTTTTCTTCTGCTATCTTCTTCTTCCAAAATCCATGTCTGTTATCTGAAAATCCTACTGGGAAGTAACTGTGGGCACTAACGGAAGCTTACGCATATGTGCTTTACATGGTCTTTGCAAAATGGCACCTCATCATCACTTTTCTGGGCGGTCAAGTTTTCAAATAAAGGCTGAATCACATGAAATTACACGTAAAAAAAATAGAGCTATTGTGAGCTACACCGTTCTTAAAACCACCACTCCCATTTATAAAGCAGGAACCCAAATGATCTGACATAGCAGCTTAGCATGCAAGCTTATTAATAATGAGGCAATGGACTTCCCATAGAAGATGGACACATTCAATGGATAATGCGCGCAATCCTATAGGAGCAAGATGAAACTTAATTACTGTGCTACACTACCAGTTTAAAATGAATTACCCTCTGATGAGGTACACATTTTATGGAGTAATAGTTCTCTAGCAGTGGCTTTTCAGGAAGAGGGGAACCATAAAACATCCTATACAAATAGACAGAACTTAACCACCTCGCAGATCTGCACAGTATTTACAAAGCAAAACCCAAAACCAAAGTATTTGAAAGAAAATACCACTTGAGGTGGGGAGGAAATGTGTGTGTGTTTGGTGGCTGGCTGCTTTGGTTGGTTTAGTTTTTTCCTTTTTTAAAAAACAAACAAACAAACAAAAACCTTCTGTAAGGGAGCCATAATTCTCATACAACATAACAATATGCTGCATATTGCCTCACATATGTGGTAAGTTAGCTAGTAAGTTAAGGCTGCCATCCTTAAATACCAATTTCCAAAGGCATGTTTCTCAGTTAAGTGTACACAATCCTTTACATATTCTATAACCAATACATTATAGGGCTATGCAATTTCAGAATAACAAAACTCATGATAACAAACTAATATCTAAGCTAAAACTTCAAGATGATGATACTTCATGATACACTTCAAGAATTCTAATTCTTCCCAAAGAAAAAACTTAGCTTTTCAAAGATACCATAAATAATGCATGTATATTTTAACTAATACCCACATTCTGAATCAAAGAAGCTGTGTGAATAAGACCAGATGGTCTAAAAATATTCCTTTAATAAGTATGTACCAACAGAAATTTCCCTATAAAATACTTAATTTTATTAGTGAAATGGTACCAAAGATAACAAGTATAGAAATAATCCTGCTCTACGCTAGACATCATAAATAAGACAGCCCAAGTTGTAAGACACAATCCTTCAGTCTTCCTGTAAGCACAGAGATTTGTTATTCTTTTATCAGAATTAGCTGCTTACTAGCCAACAGCATGTGGCTTAAAGATCACCAAATCTTCTAAAAAATGAAGTGATTAAGCAGTTTCACAATCAAAATGATTTGATTACCTTAGGAATTGGACAAATTTTTGTTCCCTGTAACATGCTCTCCTTCCCCCCACTGAAAGAATTAACTATGCAAAAGAAAAGTTTAAAAAATAGAAAGCAAATAGCCAATATATTATTATTTTTTTATTTCAACTGAAATAACACTTCCCATGAGGTAAGGCAATTAAGTAATTCCATTGCATTAAGTTGTAGTAAAAATAATCTACTCCACTTTAGGTATAATTATGTCTTAGAAGTACGACTTTTCAGAAATCTCATGTAACCAATTAAATTAGTTCAGAGAACACAAGCCACGTTTTACCTTGACAAAAATATTTCGTCATTCTCTTCTTACATGCTTTCTTTTCAAAGAATGAAAAAAAACACTTTACTATGTAAGCCCTGTGTAAATTTAACTTTCTTCCCAAAATTATTTATCCCTCACTGCTTTGCAAACAATTCCTTCTACATCACCCTACAGGTATCAGAGAAAATGATCAAGAGGTAACAATTAAGGCCATCCAAATGTAGATTACATGTCTTAAGGGCTTTCTTGATGCAGGTGATCAGAATACAGTTTATGCTGAGCTACTACTTCTGTACAGTGGTAGTCCCCATACTGCACCTTTGCTCTCATTTATAAATCTCCTTTAAGAATAAAAAATAAAAGTAAAATGGAGCTTCAGTATTTTAACAAGTGAACCAAACAACCGTTCTGACAAATCACTTGCATCCTTGTCTACAGTATGGTGGTGGCAAAATAGCAAGAGAGATCATATAAGGTTTAGCTGAAAATGTGTAACAGCACATATACATTTCTAGAAAATATCACATTTTAAGAAGGCACTAAAACTTCTGCTTGTGCTCCCATATTTTTTAACCGAAGAAAAAAAATTATTTCCTTAATGGCAC
Source organism: Pyrocephalus nanus (assembly GCA_038380795.1). Taxonomy (NCBI): domain Eukaryota; kingdom Metazoa; phylum Chordata; class Aves; order Passeriformes; family Tyrannidae; genus Pyrocephalus; species Pyrocephalus nanus. The sequence goes on from CM076263.1 coordinate 23,600,305, forward strand.
CTGTACTATTTGCAGCTTAACAGACACACTGCAGTACATCTCAAAACAAAGCTTTAAGTTCTGATAATACCATACTCATGTGCTCACTTCCCTAAGGACAAAGAAAACAATGAAACAAACCAATCCCAAAATAACCCAGTAAGATAACCAAATATCTGTATCATGGCAATGTTCCTTATAGGAACTGAAAAAGAGCATGCATTGTTCAAATACTTTGAAAGAAATATTAATTTTAGGGATATTAGTAAAAAAATTGTTTTAAATAATAAACTCAAAGAATCTCAAGCAGTGAGCAAATGAAAAACATACTAGTTCTTGGGTATTTAACATAAGATAAACTGTGTTTATGTTTAAAATCCCTTTCCCTACAGTTGTCATTTACAAGGAAAGAAGGTGTGTACATTTATGTATCATTTTCAAGCACATCAAACATTACACATTGGGATTTTTTAACCCACAGGGCAAAACAACACAAAAGTCATCTACAAGCAGTATTTTAAACAACCTTCAATGCATATCTTCAGCTTTTTGGGGGAAGTACAGGTTTACATCTTTCAGTTTCTACTTATTTGTAACAGCTTATAGCAAAACATAACATATATCATTTTACAAGTAAGTATAACCATCATGGAAATGCATGGATTTTCAGAGATGACTAATTCTGATGGCATCTGCCTTTTCATGGTATAACGACTGGTCCGTGCTCTCTTGCTTTACAGCAAGAAGACAACAAAGCTATCACAAGAATTGTAGGAACTACTAGTACTATCAACACGGTCAGGTTGATTGCTTTGACATTTTCTTCCTCATTCTGGGAAATAAGATGCTTTGGATTTCATTCCTTAGTTGAATCGCAAGTTCATTCTTTGCTTTAAACCTCTTCCATTTTAATTGAGAGGCTTTCTTCATTTGGTTGACAGTTTCCATTCTGTTGTAGTTTGACTTCATCTGTCCTTTGTGTACCTCTATTGTCTACTTCCTTGTCAGTTTCTGAATTCTGATCCTCTTTGTTATCTTTCTCCTACCAAAGATAAAATAATTTTACAAAAAAATTTTTCTTAGTATTCAACGATTATGACCTCCAATCAACTCTTGGTGATTTTATTGTCTCAATTTTTACACGCCTATCCTGTCTCTGCAATTTTTAGAATAGCGAGTGTGAGCTTCTTTGCCACTTGTTTTTTTTAAATAAGCTTTCTTTTCAATTGGTTAAAGTTAGGCACTCATACTAACCCATCATCCAAGAAATCACTGCCATAAAGTGATGTCTTTATTATCTATATTCTGAAAAAACAGAATAAGCAGCACCTATGAGAAACAGCTCCATAAATTAAGATTTCACTACATTTTTAAAATAAAACAGGACTAAATTTTTCTTTCCTATTTTTTTTCAGGTATCTGATGCATTTTAACAGAGTTCTTGGGTAAGATACTTAAGCTTTGTAGAGTCACATAAATCAGCTATTTTATAACATTTGTATAATTCTGAGCACAACAAACTACTCTTTAAAGCATGCTGGTATTCAAATTCTAAGATTATGCAGTTTGAAGATGTTTCTTTTCTTAACTGCAGCATCTTCTCTTTTGCAAGGCAAAATATCATATCACTCTTCCCCAACCTTTCAACTCTACTCCTGGACCAGGACCAAGGCAATGAGGGAGAGGCTGAACTGCACAGTGAAAGTTTATTTAAATAATGTTTTCAGCTTGACAGTCAAGCTACCTCTGAATACTGCTTCTTAGTTACATGGTCTGCCTGCTCACAAAGGTAGGCAGTCAGCCAATTCCTAACATAAGGAAAGAGATACAAAACCAAGTGTTTCTATATACTACTACAGGTCCAGTATAATTTTAACATAGAGACTTATCAAACTGGCCCAATCACCCCCAACTGCAGGTCTCCTATTAGCAAAAACTAAACCCAAATAGTAATAATTTCATAAGGAAAACAGAAGAATAAAAGAACGGTGGATGAAAACAAAGGAAAATGAGGGAGGGAATTTCAGTAATGGCTTCACTGCCACCACTTTATTCTGTTGATTACTTGGGTGACACAAGCTTACCTTCAAAGTAGTGGTGCTTTTGTCAGATTTTTCCTTTCCCTCTTTTTCTTTACTACTTTTTTTCTTGGAGGTGGAGCATTCTCTTTCTCTTCTTTCATTATTTGTATCTCTTTCTCTTTTTTTTTCTTTCTTGTTTCTGTTTCAGAAATTTTTTAGTCAAATTAGGATTTGATCCAACTTCAAACTATTTGACTGTCAACTTAAACTCTTTGCTGTGCAGTTAAAAAAAAACCCCTAAAATGTAACAGAAAAACCTTTCATAAAGGCAAGAGGATTTTTTGACTTGAATAGAGGTTAAGAATGCAAGTGATCAGTACACACTGGTATTTGCCATGAAAAAAGCAAACTGATCTCTATCAGATGAAGGGGTTTTACCATTTTGAAGCAAATTCGCATTGCTGATTGATTTGAAACTCTCCCACTGAACGCATACCAAAGCTGAAATCCATTAAGGTTTTGGGTTGGTTTTAAATTAAAACTGAATCATATTGACTAACTGCAATCATCTGAGATGATAAGTGCAAAGGCAATAAAACAGGTATTATAAATACTGACTTCTTTACTGATCATTAACTTTTATGTTTACATCAAACTAACCTTCTGGGGGAAGGAGTTCGTGAAGACTTTCTCTTTGCTGTTTTTGATGTTTTAGGAGACTTGGAAGGACTTCTACTCTTCCTTTTACGCCTTTCCCTACAGGACCAAGAAATTCAAGATCATCAAAATCCCCAAAAAATAAACTCAGAAACCAGATAAAAGGAGAAAGCTCATAAATGATCTAACACATCCACTGTGCAAGTAACCCCGAATTTAACATTATAAATCTCCAACAATGTAAGAACTGTACAAAGAAAAAAACGTTTTTTGTATGTGCCAGTTTGGTGGGGAAGGCAAGGGCTTAAATTAGAAAATAAGGTTGTACCCTTTCAACTATTATTTTTTTTAATCATCACATGCTCGGTAACAATGGAAACACACTGAATTCACTAATCCTGTATTAACTAAGAGTTTCCTCAGTCAGGAAAAGAATTCAATTGAATGAAGTGCCATATTAAGATAAAGGCATAACTTGAGCAATATGAAATTCAAAACCACTGAAGACCACTGAAACTTCAGGTTAACCTGACTGAAATTTAATTTATGAATGAAATTTAATACATGGGCTAGAATTCCTGTTGGTTCAGACGAAAACTGTTCACAATTAATCCCAAGCTGTTGTCAAAATCAGAATGAACAGGCAAATATTTACTGTTTTTCTAGTGCTTCTTGCTCAGCAAACAGAATGCTATCATTCTATAATGCTCAGAAGAGCTTGTATGTTACAGAACAGCTGTTTTACATAGCTGGATTTTGATCCTGAATAGAACAAAACCTTAAATAACTGATTGCAAAATCTCCAGCACTCTACCAGCTGCCAAGAAGGCAATTAACTCTCTTCCAGCCAAAACCAAAAGAGGGACCTTCTGAAGCTGCAACAGGACTAGACTTCTTAAATATTTTGTTCAATATTTTTAAGTTCGATTTCCTCTCTAGTAAACAAAAATATAAAGTTGCTGGGAACATAGAGCAATTAAACACAATCGCTGATGAGTTGTTCACTAGTTAATAAACATCTTATTTTGAAAATTTCCATATTTATCATCACTTTTTTTCAAATAAGGATATCAGAAACTGATCATTCTGATAGTGTTCTCCCACTTTGGCGACATCAAGTACAACCCTGCTTTATTTTGCTTTCCAGCATACATAGCTGTGAGCAACCAAGTACTTCAGTAATTGTGTTCAAACTAGAAACTGTTTCTTCATGAAATCTAATTTTCTGCTTTTCTTATTTCAAGTTGAAGAACTACAGCTGTGTCTCACCGCATTTGTTCCCACTTCTATTACATTTGTCTTAAAAAAGATTTTTGTGTACCTGTTTCATTAGTGCTCTTACACAACACTAATATAGTAAAATTCAGGAAAAAGCAAGTCTGAAAACTTGCAGAGTGATACTGTGTCTCCTAATCATACACAGAAATAACATTCTGCACCTCCTCTGGTACTGCTGGCTCTGCTAGCCTGTAAGTCAGTTGGAAAGGCAGTCAGATCCTTCTCTTCCGCTGGTCTGTCTCTTCCTTCAGCTAGGAATCACATCTTATTTCCAGTACTTGTACACTGTCAGCTGCCACCTAGTTCTTAAAAAGTTCTGTATGCCCTATACCACCTTCAACTCTTCTCCAAAAAGATGACGACTATTTGTCCACTATTTTACACTCATAAGGTAAATGATCAGCAGTCAGTGCTGTACTGTAAATCCAGGCAACTGAAATGCCGATTTGCTGAATAATCTTCTCCAGAAAGGTCTGTAACCATTTCAACTTGGCAATGTCAATCACTTAAGTAAAGAGGGATCTCTAACAGTAAGCTGTGACTCTGTAACCTAACCTATTCACAATTACTTTTCAGAGAACAATAGCACTGCTAAGGTTGGAAGAACCCTCTGAAGATCACTTAGTCCAACCTATCCATCCCCCACCTTACAACAGGGTAAGTGAAGAATAGGTTATTCAGAGCCACATCCAGTCGGATTTTTACTATCTCCATGGATGGAGGTGTCTTTGCAATTCCTTGGGGAAACTAGTTCCAATTCGCCCAGAAAAAACACAATTTAAACATTAGAAAAAAAGCCTTTTTTTCCCATATATCAATATGGGCCTACCACCTCTTAGCCTGTCACATGCCTCCACAGAGATAACAGGCTCTGTCTTCTTCACACTCTTATAAGGTATACATACACAGTGGAAAGATGCTCCTCAGTCTTCTCTTTGCCAGGCTAAACAATCCCAGACTCCTCAGCATCCTCCTGTATGATGCATGCTCCAAGCCCTTTTATCAGTTTCACTGCCCCTCACTGGACTCACTCCAGTACATCTTATGTCTCTTGTACTGAGAAGCCCAGAACTGGATACCACATTCTAGATGTGTCCTCATCAGACAAAGAGGGAAAGAATTACCTTCCTTGACCTGCTCACAACACCGCTGGCCTTCTCAGCTGCAAAGACCCGCAGGTCCCTTGCTGCCAGCCAGCCTTCCAGCCAGTCAGTCCCCATGCTGTACTGCTGCAATGATGTCATTCCTGCCTGGGTGCAGGAAAGGTCCTTTCTCTTTGTTCAACTGCATGAGATGACTATCAGCCCATTTGTCCCATCTGCTGAGGCTTCTCTAAATGGCAAAAAACTCCTGTGGTGGACCAGCCTCTCACCACAGTTGATTCTCTACTGTTTGCAATTTTGCTGAGGGTGTAATCTGTCCCACTATCTAAGCCACCAATAATAGTGGTGGCCAGTTCAATCAGCACTGGCCTCAGTACTGATACTCTAAGGACAATGTTATGTCTGAAAAAAAAAATTGCACATCCGTACTAAAAAGTGTATTTTCTCATTCTCAACCTTCAAAAGAACACTTTCCTTGTGTAGCAATATCTAGTATTAAAAATAGTAACTTCATACCAGAGTAGGGGTTTGTTCTTTGACTCCACTAGAAGAGATGCTAGATTAGAAAATTCTAATTTTCACTAGAATTCTTTGCTCAATTACTTGGCATTGTAGCCTTCCATAACACCTTCATAACCAGTAAGATGCTTAATTGTTGCAGAATTTTTGGTAACATCCAGCTAACTACACTTGCTACTTGATATTGGGACCCTGGTCTTCCACTAATGTTTTTATATAAGCTACATATTGTGAAAATCTAATCCAACTGCTGAGGCCTACAGACAGAAAATATGTTTTCAAAGCTAACAGAAGCACCTCTACTCTATGTAGATCTTCAACCCATTAAAATAGGAAGCTTTAGGAAGCATAAAATAGGAATCTTTAAGCATATGCTTAAAGAAAAAGTATTTTGCCCATAATCCTCCAAAACAACATGGACAATTCATATAACACAAATAGAATACTCAGAAAACACTGAACCATTTTTTGCCTTCTATGAACTCTGCACTCATGAATTTTGAAGACTATAGGAATTCTGCTTTTGTTTAGCGAAATTATTATAATACATAAAACTTTTCCTAATTCATCCAGCATTTCAGTATCTCAAGGTAACAAATATAACTTGGTATTTAAATCTAACACAATAGTACTGAACTCCATAATTCCTGAGGTATCAGAAAGCACCTTATCCACCAAAGCTTCTGAACTCAGCTGCAATGTTTTTAGATTATGCATGAGTTTGACCATTTAGAGAGTGATTATAAAATCACAGCCTCCTTGTGCTGTACTGAATGTAACCAGACTTTTATCTAGTTAAGCTTGCCTCAGCTTCCCTGCAAGAGCTACATTATTGTTTTCCTGTTTCTTTTAACTTGAACCTGGCCATCTAATCAGCTAAACAAGGTATCCGCATCTTCCAACTGAATATTCACCTTGGGAAAGGTTAGTCAGCCAAGTGACATGCCTGCCTCCTGCAGTTTAGCCATCCAGCCAGGAAGTAGCAAGTACTATCAAACAACTGTTTGCACAATCTACTGACCAACACCATGCTGTATGTAAGTAACAAAAGAACTATGTAACAATGACTCAAATTTTCATCAGGGCAAAGATCATGTGTGATGCTGGTCAGAACTTTCACCTGTTTGCAAGACACAGAAATGGCACAAGAATCACCTACTTACTGTCCTCAAGGGCTATACTGTATGGTTATGTGAAAATCAAGCATCAGCAGCCCAACACGAAACCATGCTCCCTCAGGTATCATACAGAGCTTTTTGTAATAGATTTTACTTTAAAGGAAAATCAGAAAACCAGAAATAATACAAATTTATTCAGTAAGAGACATGGTGAAATCAATACATAAAAGTTAGGATGGCGCCTCACTGAATTGACAAATCAAAAAAAGCATGAAAAATTCTAAACAAACCTGCTGGAGCTACGAGATCTTCTTGAAGAGCTATAGCTTCTTGGGGGTGTTCTGGATCTCTTATCTTTCTTCTTTTTATCATCTCTCTCTTTTTCTCTTTCTCGCTCTTTCTCCTTATCCCCATCTTTTTCTTTGTCCCTGTCCTCTTTGTCCTTATCTCCCTCTTTGTCCTTAATCTTCTCTCTGTCCTTCTCTCCTTCTGTCTCAATATCTTCTTTTTCTTTGTTCAGGTCTACCTCTTCTTTGTCTTTTTCCTTCTCTTTATCTTTTTCCTTTTCCCTGTCCTTGTCCCTGTCTCTGTCTTTGTCCTTATCCTTGTCCCTATCTTTCTCTCGGGCTCTCTCTCTATCTTTGCTTCGCTCTTTATCTCTTTCCTTGTCCTTGTCTCTGTTTCTCTCTTTATCTCGCTCTCTCTCCCTGTCTTTGTCTCGGTCCCTATCCTTCTCCTTGTCTCGGTCTCTCTCTTTTTCTTTGACCTTTTCCTTGATCTTTTCTTTGTCTCTTTTCTTGTCCCTGTGAAAAGCCAAACACAAACCCATTAATTCATCTTTGAACTTTCCAATTAAAATTAGAACTAACTTTTAGTATACATTAAGACAAAGTTTGCGTCTCTGTTGAAAAATAGTAACTCTTCAATATTTTAATCTTCCATCCTTGTTTACCATGAGCGAAAGGTTATATAGCTAGGATATTTTGGAAATCAAATTGGAGAAGGGAGGAGAAGGCCAAAATCAAATCAAACCACTATCTTCCAAGTGATGTTATTATGTTTGGACAAAATATGTCTCTTCACCTCACGGTTATGAAACTATACATACATCAATTTTCTGTATTTTCTTAGGAGTAAGACAAACTCTACAATCTGTAAATCCATTCTTTACTTAAAAGTATGTCCACATAAAATGGGCCTCAGATTACCACTCCCAAATGAATAAGACTGAAGTCTTTATTCGTGTTCTTGCACACAGATATCCTTGAATTGTTTTGAAGTCCAACAACAATAAATATATAGAAATAAAAAGAAAACAGGGATAAAATTTCACCAGATTCCCTCAAAGAGAAAATATAAGATCAAAACTCAATCAAGACAATTCAACCATCTGCAATGTCATTAGGAATTTGAAAATTATTGAAAAATTGCTAGTACAGCAAAACCAGAAGAGAGGAAAATAGCTTCTCTGGGACAGGCAGAATTGACAGACATTCATAAAAAGAACAGTGAGGAAAATTCCAGCCCATGTTCTAGTCATCAAGTCAAACAAAAATTTATTAGCTCACAGTTTTGGCTAGAAGATTACATTTTAGTATAGGATTACTTGAAAGTGCAAGACTCCATCTTTCCTCTCTAGCACAGAGAGAAAAGAACAATTGTTCACACAGAGAAATTGGGAGAAAGCACAAGAGAAGTTGACTAGCAGGCCTTTACATGTCAAAAAGAACCAGACTAACAGAAGTTGCTCTGTCGACTGGTATTAGTATCTATTCTACATTTTTACAGATTCTAGAAGAGATTTCTTCACACATGAAAGATCCTAAGTTCCGCCCTCACCTTCTCTCAAACTGAGGAAGCGTTTGACTCTATCTTCTCAATGACTAATAAACAATAGACTGTTGTATGCTCTGTGACCTAACAACTTCGAATCCCATAAGGTTCTGGCAAATCCTTCTTCAGGAGTCTCAGAGAAGGAATGCACCATAAAGACAAAACAGCATACAGTCCCTGCAATACTAAAGAACTTCCCAAGAAGTGCATTCCAATTAATTTATCAGAGAGATTTCACTGTACTTGCTCATTCCAGTGAGCAAGAAGCTCCAGACAACAGCAAAAGAGAATCAAAAAGACCCACCATTAAAACTCAGCTTATTTTCAGTGAGGCCCACAGATCTGCAGTTCTCAATTACCACAAAACTTCTTCCCTCAAAGAACAGTAGGCAACTGCATAATGCAACTACAAAGCTCCCTTCAAATGAATCAGGGGAATTACAGAGATGAAACAGAAAGAAAGCACCAAGATTTCTAGTCATGAAGCTACTTCCCTAGGCATTTTTGGTTTGAGATTATTCATCACTTCATCCCTCAGAAAATTATGTTATTATCTTGTTGGAATTTCACAGTCTAATAATTTAGACAACCAGACATAAAAACTAATAGGCTAGATAGTATAGATGTATTACAACCTGAAATATAAATATGCCATATAACAGACACGTGCATTTGTTCCTGCTGTTTGGCATATGATAAAGCTAGAGGTGAAAAACAAAAGATCATGCACAAAAACTTCATACTTGTTCTCAGAATATGGGATACCAAGGTCATTTTGAATTAAATCTTCTCAACACATACATATCGAAAAAGCATCATCCACTTTTTTGTGGCTTACACAAGCTACACAAAATATTCCTTATCTAATGGTTATATTATATTGGTTATACTATATCTATAGCCTGAATTAGAGTTACCTTTTTCAGTTAGCTGAGATATTGATATAAAAGCAGACTAGATTATCAAAGTTCAGGTACCTCAGTGTGGTCGTTTAACTGCAGGCACCATCCAGGCTATTAGGAAGAAAATTATCCTAGCCAAGATCACTGCACTCAGCACTAAACTTTTTTTTTACTTTGTCATTTTTCCTACAGACAAGATTCCACATTTTACGATCATCTAAAAGGTTTGTTAAATTTTTTTCCAAAAGCTCTATACTGTGAGCTAACAGTATCATTTCATGGAACAGAACTCACCGAGAACGAGAGCGACTTCTTGATTTCCGCCTTTCCGAAGATCTAGACCGTTTTTTCAGGGGACTTCTGGATCTGCGTCTGTCCTTGTGTCTTGAGAGAGATCTGTTGCCTGATCTACTTCTATATGAAGGATGTCAGAACAAAAATATGTTAATATTGGAATCTCATAAAAATGGGGTCAACCAACAAAGGAAAGTTTACATAAATCTTGCTTGACCACATACTGCTATATAAATAATTACACTTTAGTAACATACGGTCTCAACAAACATTTTGCAAATATGGATGCTTTATGCTTCACCAGATGCACATACTCTCCTTTGAAACAACGAAACACTGAAGTTATACCCATGTTTCATAACAACCTCCATGAACATTCTGGAAAATATAAATCAATATAATTTACAATAGCCGTCCTTGCAAAATGACACTGCATAAAAAGTTGTGATTTGCAATTTTTAGCAGCTTGTAAAAATAATTAGTTACAGATTACTTCCTTTCCAGGCTCAGCCACTTATTGAAGTCTTTGTCAGTGAAGTAAGATGGCTTTGGCCACATCAGTGTTCTCCACTTCAAATTAATAAAAACCCCAACAACCTGCGATTCAGCATTCAGTCAAGTTACCTTTTCAGTTAAGAGGATTTGTTAGCATGGATTGTGGTTATAAGAATTTCCAGGGAAAGAGCATTTACTACATGATAAATAAGGAACGTAAGTAAAGTAGAGATACTCTGATTAAAAAAAAACAATTAAAGTCTTCTGTAGATCTGATGAAGAAAACACCACTTTTAGATTTTTTTCCAAAATACTCACTGTTTTTGGAAAATTGTTTTCCCCAGAAAAGCAAAAATAAAGAGCTGAATCTGCACATTAGGTTTCATAACTTAGGCATAACTTAGGCCTACTGAGAAGACTGGTCCAGAGGGTACCTTGGGAAACAGCCCTTGAAAACAAAGGGGTCCAGGAGGGATGGACATGCTTCAAGAAGCAAGTCTTGAATGCACAGGAGCAGGCTGTCCCAGTGTGCCCAAAGGCAAGCTGGCAGGGAAGATGGCCAGCCTGACAGAACAGGGAGATTTTAAAGGAAATTAGGGGAAAAAAAGAGAGCTTACTGAGCATGGAATAAAGGGCTGGATACTCATAAAGAGTTTAGGAATAGAGTTAGGTCATGTAGAAAGAAAATCAGAGAGACAAAGGCACAATTTGAACTCCATCTTGCCACCTGTGTTAGGGATAGCAAGAAGAGCTTCTACAAATGCATCAGTAGCAAAAGGAAGGGCAAGGAAAACCTCCATTTTCTGTTGACATGGAGGAGAACATAGTTATCAAAGATGAGGATAAGGCTGAGGTATTTAACACCTTCTTTGCTTCAGTTTTCAACAGTAAGACAGGTTGCCCTCAGGACAACTGGCCTCCAGACTGACAGACAGACAGGAAGCTGAATAGCCCCCTGTAATCCAGGAGGAAACAGTGATCTGCTGAGCCACTTGGATCCTCACAAGTCTATGGAACAAGATGGGATCCACCCAAGGGTGATGAGGGAGCTGGCAGAAGAGCTCACCAAGCTGCACTCCATCATTTACTAGCAGTCTTGGCTCTCTGAGAAGGTCCCAGACAATTGGAAGTTGGTGAATGTCACACCCATGCACAAAAAAGGCCAGAAGGAGGATCCAGGAAACTACAGGCCTGTCAGCCTGACCTCAGTGCCTGGCAAGGTTATGGAGCAGATCATCCTAAGTGCAATCATGCAACACACACAGGATGGACAAGGGATCAGACCCAGCCAGCATGAGTTTAGGAAGGGTAGGTCCTGTCTGACCAACCTCATCTCCTTTTATGATCAGGTGACCTGCCTGGTGGATGAGGGGAAGGCTGTGGATGTGTCTGTCTGGATTTCAGCAAAGCCTTTGACACTGTCTCCCACAGCATTCTCCAGGAAAAGCTGGCAGCCCACGGCTTGGACAGGGGCACTCTGTGCTGGGTTAAGAACTGGCTGGAGGGCCGGGCCCAGAGAGTGCTGGTGAACGGGGCTGCATCCAGCTCACGGCCGGTCACCAGTGGTGTCCCCCAGGGATCAGTGCTGGGCCCAGTCCTGTTTAACATCTTTATTGATGATTTAGATGAGGGAATTGAGTCCACCGTTAGCAAATTTGCAGACAACACCAACTTGGGGGGGAGTGTTGATCACCTGGAAGGCAGGAGGACTCTGCAGAGGGACCTGGACAGACCGGAGAGATGGTCTGATTCCAGTGGGATGCGGCTCAACAAGGCCAAGTGCCAGGTCTTGCACTTTGGCCACAACAACCCCTGCAGCGCTACAGGCTGGGCACAGAGTGGCTGGAGAGCAGCCAGGCAGAAAGTGACCTGGGAGTTTGGATTGACAGGAAGCTGAACAGGAGCCAGCAGTGTGCCCAGGTGGCCAAGAAGGCCAATGGCATCCTGGCCTGGATCAGGAACAGTGTGGCCAGCAGGACCAGGGAAGTGACTTTTCCCGTGTACTCAGTGCTGGTGAGGCCACACCTGGAGTGCTGTGTCCAGTTCTGGGCCCCTCAGTTCAGGAAGGACATTGAGGTGCTGGAGCAGGTCCAGAGAAGAGCAACCAGGGTGGTGAAGGGACTTGAGCACAAGTCCTTTGAGGAGAGGCTGAGGGAGCTGGGGTTGTTGAGCTTGGAGAAGAGGAGGCTCAGGGGAGACCTCATCACTCTCTACAACTCCCTGAGAAGAGATTGTAGCCAGGTAGGGGTTGGTCTCTTCTCCCAGGCAATCAGCAGTAGAACAAGAGAGCACAGTCTTAAGTTGTGCCAGGGGACATTTAGGTTGGATATTAGGAAAAAATTCTTTGCAGAGAGTAACACTGGAATGGGCTGCCCAGGGAAGTGGTGAATTCTGTGTCCCTGGAGGTTTTTAAGATGAGACTGGATGTGGCTCTTAGTGCCATTGGTCTAGTAATGGTGACGGTGTTGGATTGAGGTTGGACTTGATGATCTCAGAGGTCTTTTCCAATCCAGCTGATTCTATGATTCTATAACCACATAATTGGATACTCTGCCTGGGAGATTAAGGAACCATGAAGTTTAACTTTCGAAAGACAGAAAGAACACGTATATTTTATAATATATAAATCCTGAAGAACTGGGAGGTACAAAAAATATCAATTCCACCTATCTCCTGCAGCTTAAGACACACCAAGTAATATACAACAAGAGGAGGGGAAGCCATTGTTTACCTACAGCTTTGTTCTGCTTATCCAACACAGAAACAGAAACTAACACAAGGCCAATTAATGGCAATTGAATGAAAGCACAATCTTGAATAAATTATAAGTCACAGAGAAGAAAACAATGTTTTATAAAAGACCGAAGAGGGAAGCAGTAAGGACAGATTATTGTTGCACTTTTAAAGCCTGTACTTGTGCCATATTTATTTAATAGTATGATTGATGATAACTCCTTCTGGCCAGCTTTCCTATACGTAAAAGAATCCTAATTGCCTTGTTAAAAGACATGCATGAAAGGATGCAACAGAGCTACTGCTGCAATAAGGGCAACACCTTTTTAAAAGTGTAAGGAGTCGTTCCAAATGGAATCATTCCAAAATATTTTTTTTTTTAATACTTAACAAAGCCCAATATCTTTAGATTGATTACCTAAATGCTCAGAAGACATTCCTGACATTGCAAGGAGATGGATCACTTCAGGAAGTGTTTATAACTCTCACATAGGAACACTGTTTCACTCTTGGAAAAAAATCTTAATTGGTATATTTCAACGATGATCTAATAATTCTCTCTTATCCCATATTCCAAAGCCTGAAGTTCTTCAGATCTGAAGAAATTTAGCAACACCAACAAAATCTGAAGAATGAAAAACTACCCCTAAAGCCTTTTTCCTACATTTTTAAAGACCACAGCTTTACATTTACAGGATGGTAAATAAAACCACTGTATTTATTAACTCAGTGTTTAGAAGTTCAAGACAATATAAATTTTATACTAGCAAAACCAGTCAGCCTATCTGCTCAGGGTGTTACCAGTAAACTACATGCCCAATCCACCAATTGCAAGTTTCTTTTAAAAAGGTCATAAAATAGTATTATGCTACATACCATAAAAAGAACAAAGAAACCACAGAAATTGTTATGTTACATGGCACAAAAAGTGTCTTCCAGTGTGTTTTAACTGAAAGTAATCCTGAAAATATTTATTTAGAGGGAAAAGGATATCTGTTCAGAGACAAAGTTCCTGGTAACTCTGATCTGCTGAGTGCAAGATTGTAATCTTTACAGTCTCTACTTGTCCTGTAACTAAGAAACCTCAATAACCATCACCAAGCAAAAAAATCCCAAAATTATCTCAGTCTGAAACAAAAAACATACCTACCTGTGTTTTGAATGTGATCTTTTCCTTCTAGATCGAGATTTTGAGCTAGACCTGGATTCTGAACGAGAATGGGAACGAGATCGACCGCCTTTTCTTTCACTGCTCTTTCCAGACTCTGAGAGGAAAAAACCACTTTGCAGTGTAAGCTCAGAACATTTAAAGATCCCAGTTAACAATCTGGCACAAGTGGAATGTACCACATATAGTGCAAGGGGCCTACTCTCTGCACATCTTCCTTCTTTGCACATATCCTTCAGAAACATCCAAGAAAGTCATTGCATATACTCGTTGAGTGCAGCCATCCTGCAGCAGTACACATAAACCAGATAATTATAAACAGCTAGCTCTACTAAGAACAGGATTTATGTTGCTGCCACAAAGCACAAGAACATAACAAGTCTTCCTCTTGGCCTATTATTTAATATAATTATTTTTTAAATAACCTGAGAAGAATAAATTTAGAGAGTATAATTTTAAAAACAAGCATAAAATATGTGATAATTAGTACTGTCTACACTTTTAGATATTTCAACCACTGTACAAGTTTTAATCCTCAAACACTGTTTCATGCGAGGAAGGAATGAACAGAACAGGGTGAAAATGATCCAAAAACCAGGAAGTCAACAGAAACCCTAACAGTGATCTCACCATGGTTCAGACTACAAGAAGACTACAGAAGCTGTTGCTTAACAGTGAAAAAATGTTAGAGCTGTTTTTATTCCAACTCTAAAACACAACAGAAAACACTCCTCCCCAGAAAACCCTCAAGACTCCACCCCATCTAATCTACATAAGATAACATCTGGGTTTGCTACTACAAAGAATGGCAAAAAGTTGCTAATGAAAAGAAGTAGGATCTCAACAGCACGTGTAGTAAGTTGAGAGCTTTTATGCTACGGTTTTGCAATCAAGTTTGGGTCAGCATAAATCAGCACTGGTATGTCTGTCTAACCTCTTAACACACAAACACCTCCCTCTTTGACTCTGCGTCTTTGTCAACAGGGAAGGAAACAATCTGGATGAAAACAAGTCTTCTAAAACATGTAAAGTTTTATTGCAGATTCATTTTCTGATCCCGTTTGCTATGAGGATGCATACAGTCTTGAGCCAGCATGAAACAGACAAAATTAACCTGCTGCAGATAAGGAAAGCACAATATTACTGCTTTCAGAACAAATGCTGATCATCAAACTATGGCACTCGTGTAGTAGAGGAGAAGAAAAAAAAAAATAAAGCATTTTCTTTTAAAAGTTTCCAAGTACTCTGAACTTAAAAAGTGTCACCAGAGTATTGATTTGTAAACATTTGTATTTTTGAAAACATTCACTGAACATGTATTTGAAAACAACACTTGATGAAATAAAAACCTTCATTCCACTACTTTGTTGCATGAACAGAATTTTGATTATTCTTCTATTTTTTACCAACACATACTGAATACCTTTGAGTATCCTTTTCCTGTGTCTGAAAATGCTCTTAAAAATGTGTGCCAAGGTACACAGGGAATGTGTCTGTTAGCTAATGAACACAATATACCTACCTGGCTCAATAGCAGCAGATATGAAAGACTGGGCTTCCCTTACTCTCTTCATCACTTCTTCCAGCTCCTTAGCAGCAGCTTGTGGTGTCATTTCGGGAGGCTTCACTATTGCATTATTGGAGTGATTTATTCTAAGGAAAAATAAAAACATTTAATTCTTAAATTTGAAAAGAAAAAATGAAAAACAAGTAAGAAAGAAAAAAATCTCGTCTTCCATGTATGACAAAAAACTTTAAAGGTCAGCAAAACTACAGATTTGTGCTAATGCTCATTTTTTCCAAGTACCTGAAATATCTTTTATTACTTTCAAATCTTACCACTTTCAGAAAAAGGCAGCATAATATTTCTGTGTTACAGTATTTTTAGTAGAAGTCTAGGAAGCTATTTCTCTATTTCATATAAAATTTCTATGCTAAAACCTACTAATTACATACACATCATACCAAAAACTTAGTACTAAGGACTTTGCAGATTCTTTCACTATATATTAACTACCTCAGGATTAAGAGAAATATATTTTACTCAATGCTACCCATATTATTCTAAGGGAAATTTATGCTAAGCCTTGAAATTGGAATTGACAAGAATGTTCCAGTTTAACATTAAGTTCTACTACTGAAAAACTAGTCACAGCATTTTCCTATACATCAGAGTCCTACATGTATACGTAAGGATACAAAGAAATCTCTCATTCAGTAGTCATATGGATAACTAATTTCTTACTTCAGTGGCCTGTCTCCAAACATAACTCCATTAAAGGCAAGAGCTCGAGGTACAGAATTTTGGTCAGCAAATTCCACAAAAGCAAATCGTGTTGGTTGAGTCTCATCACCTGCCATTCGCACAAATTTGACTTCTCCAACTTGCTTGAAGAATTCAAGCAGCTGATCTGCTGTTGTAGTCTAGAAAGAGTCAAAAAGTAAAATATATAACAAAACCAGCTTATACAACATATCAGGTAGTCTAAGAGCTACAGATTTTGGAATGATATCTCACCATTATTACACAGGTGGCATGAATTTAGTAATGTCACACTCTAAAAAAGACATGTTTTTTCTTCCATTAATCTAAAGAATATTCTATGATTTAAAATAGTGCAGCCACAACCCCTTAATTCTTCATCTAGATTAAAAAAAACACATTTGCACAGGATTTTGCACTTTTCAGGCAATTCATCTGAAATAACTGATGAGGAATTTCCTTATACACCTGCAGCCAAGCTGATTGTGACTTTGACTTTTGATCAATTAAAACAAAACTATACAAACAATAATAAAAGACTTAGTTTTATCTGGTTTTCTATTATTTTTCAGTTTGTTTTATTATGATCAGTGGTACTTTTACACTCAGTAGCTAGTTTAGCGTCAAAAAACTCCAAAATGTAATACTTACACTGCTATCAGTCAAGAGCAAGTATTTTTCAAATAATTCAATCAAATGCTGAAAACACAAGTTGCTGACCAAAAGGTATTGATGCTAATTTTGCACTTTCCACTAGGACACATCACTCCATCTTACTAAGCAACTGTGGGAAACAGCTTACTAAGTGCTGTGGGAAACAGCTACCATGAGCTCATGACTTCTGAGGCACTGCTAACCTAACACAACTGGACATTTGATCAGCACACACAACTGTTAGGTATGTTTCTTGAATTCAGCTACAGTGTGACTTCTCTGACAGAATGAATTCCAGAGCCTGGTCTGATCTGATTGGCACAGGAGCATTCAAAATATCATGAAGAGGCAACAAAATTGAGGGGGTTTTGTTTAAATTTGTGTTGCTGTTAACTAATGTAAAATCTTAAACAGTTAAGATTAGAATTCATAAATTACCATTTCACACCTTCCATTAGTATTTCCACAACACAAAAACCCCAAAAAGCTACCTGGGAATTTAGGTTTCCAACATAGACCGTTCTCCTGATTTCATCAATTTTGGATGGATCCACATTTCCCATAATTGGTGGTTGTGGTACTTCTCCCAGTGCTGTAATGTTAGGGTCCAATGCTGCTGCTGGTATAGCCCCTAAAGTGCCAAGTGAAACACCAAGCTGGAAAACACAAAAACAGAATACACTTTGCAACCACGCACTACCTTCTTAATACTTGCCTGCCTTGACCATTTGTGTAAAAATAGATCTAATAAAAATAGGAAATACTTCAAGATCACAGTACAGCAAGTTTTTTTACAGTACAAAAATATACCCACAAATAACCTTCTATAGTTAAGATTTGCTGTGGGTTATCAGTTAATATCTTATCAGAGGTCTGGAAAGGGACCAGCATATACATAGTGCATCAATCACAAAACATATAGGTTTGAATCTCTAATGCTTAGATTGAGTAAGATACCTTCAGGACACTGATAATGTTCTTGTTTTTTTTGACACAAGAAGTATTTGGACTAGACAAGGAACGGCTTAGACCTTGCCCAGCAAGGAAAGAAGGGAATTTGCAATGCTAGTGCCGACAGGTATCAGTCCATCAAAGGGAAACATAAGGCACCTTTTGGACAAATAAATCATGTAGGTCAAGATTAATTACAGCTGAAATGCAATGGATATTGCATCTAATTCAGTCTTCTTTCCCTCACTCCTAGAGGAAAATATATCTCTTGTGTGGAACTGAAAACAGCAATCTCTCCTGGGAAATATTAGAAAAAGTCTCTTAAAAATCACTACAAAGTTGGCCTACTGAGTTCCTGGTTTGAATTTTATTTTCACTACCCAAAAAGCAACTGCCTTTCCCATAAACAAATTTTCTAACTAGCCATGAGTAATTTTTTTTTATGTAAAAGAGGAAAAAACTCCTCTAACTTGAAATTTTCCATGAGTAAACTATAGCAGGTTGCTCATGTCAAGAAAGGCTTACAGAGGCAAAGGTGCATTGAGCAGAAGTAGCATTACCAAGATGCTACATTTCGTAGTGAAAACATTGTTAGACAAACAGTTAAAAACCTTGCTGTAGAGGTATCAAGTAAAATCATCCTACTGCAGCACTTCAATATTCTGAAAAATGGTGTTACTATAACTATTATGTTTTAATAAATTTTTAGGAGGTGGATAGCACTTCCACTTGACCAAATAAATGGCTCTAGGGTAGGACAACAATTAAAATGGACAACAACCAAAATCAGTATTTACCCACTGTTTTGCAAAATAATAATCTGAAAGAAAAACCCAGAAACGTTGTGCATGGACATCTGATGAATCAAGCCTTTAGCACCACAGCTAAACCCTCACTGCAAAATCCATGGATCAGATAGTTCTTGTTCTCTGAACACAGGAAAGGCTACAGAGTACAGAGGAAACCAGAAACTAGACAGCTACTGAATTTTACTTACTGTAGTCAAAGGGGTTGGTGTAGGTATAGGAAGCAACCCTGCACCAGGCATCAGACTCGTCATAGTAGGAGCAGGCGCCAATAGAGACAGGGCTTTGGCTTCATCTGGGATTTTACCTGAAGAAGCAAATGATAGCATTACACAGAGTTGGAACACTAGACAGATGTTACTCTATGATTTTACAATTACCCTTGCATTTAAAAATGTAATAAATAACAATGAATCTATCTACCAGATCCTTACAAAGAAACAAATAAGAACTTAAGTTTTTCCTTTACCCTGCTCTACTAGGAAAAACAAAAGTGAGAAAAATTTCAAAGACTAGCAATCTCATTAATGGATTATTATTTTTAAAACTGAATAATGTATATAATTATTTAACACTTTGAGCTATGGGTCACCTGTACTGGAAACTTAACGTTCATGAACCAAACGATATCAAGCATGGACGCTTTCCCAGGGCGATGTTTTCGCGGTGATCGAAAGTTGTTTTACACATGACAACCGTTCGTGTTGGCTGCATCACTAATAGCACACAGAACATCAGATACAGAAAAGAAGAACATTTTTTAAAGTTTAATCCCCAGAAATGGCAAATAACCAAATCAGTAAAAGAAAGAAAAACAAAAAAAGAAAAAAACAAGTATGTGCTAACTGAAATTTGTTCTCTTCTTTATTCCTCTGGTGCTACCTACTTAGAATGTAAAAATAAGTAAAACATAAAATAAAAAACCTACTGAACTACAGTGACTGCACACAATACATACTACAAGTGAACCTGAAGGTGGAGGAGAGAAGAGCAGAAAAAATTTAATTTGTACTGTCCACATTCTAGGTTACCTCAGTTTATGTGAAATTTACTTTAAATTTACTGAGACTGAAGAAAATCGTAACTGATCAGCTAAATAAGCTGTTTTCCCAGAATATGTATTCCCTGCTATTTCAACCTGATTATAACCCTACTGCCATATTTAAAGTTTAGGTAATAACTAATCTGAATTAAATGCAGGTTTCATTCAATGTTAGTCACAATTAGACTATTAAATGAACCCCAAAAATCTCAAAAAATCAAGATTTAATAGTCACACAATTAGGATTACAATTAAATGTACACTTTCAATTTGAAATGCAAAGGGATTTAAAACTGGTACAAACATTAAACACTAAAATAAAAATCTACCGAAAGAAGTTCTAATTATACTAGATATCTATGATGTGTTCAACATTACTGGCGTAACTGTACATTTGCTAATCAGCTAAGCCCTTCGGTATTCCCATATGGACTATAATAAAGTAAATGCTCTTATTTAAACATTGTTCTAATCATCAAGGAACATACAAAAGCTGTGCCAGTGGCTTTCATTGCTTTGATTCAAACTGCGTATGTTTTAACTTATAAGACCTCTAAATTCAAAATTAAAAATATACAAATGTTCTTATCAAAACGTAAAACATGAGGTAAGTTTCAAAATACCACGCAGTTTTAGCTATATGAGCTCCAACTCACTCCACAGCAACATACTACTTTTAAAAATGGAATGAAAAAATTTTTGCAAACCCGTTTTACAGATCTGCAGGAAAGACTGGGTTACAGTTGGATATGACCAAAGAACAGAAAAAATCTAAGTGAAATTGAATTTATATGTAGCATGGGTAGAACGGAAAAGATAAAGTAACAGTACCCATTTAATTTCATGCTTTCTATTTACATTTATTTTATTTATGTTAAATTTTGAAACACCTTCCTCCTTAACATGTAAGAAACCACTTGATTTTGCTATCTAAAGAAGAAAAATAGGAAAATTGTTAGCACTTAAGAATTAACTGTGCAATAATGAATTCCAGGGCTTTTTGAAAAAAACATGCATGAATCTAAGCCACCATCACAATGTTCAGCACTCTTCACAGATCTCATTTTGAAGTCAGGCATGCAATGAGAGGTGTACCTAACTGCTCAAAAGGTACTTTGCTGCATACCCTGCCTGATATGTTGCTAACTAAAAGGCTTTTGAATACACAGTTCCAGCAGCTGTGCATGCAAATTAGGCATAGAATTATGTACCAGTTCTTCTGCAAATCTAAATACTTAAGTGTTTTCAAATGACTAATGAACCAGAATTTATCCTGAACAGTGAATATCTTGCAATCCATGCAGGTTTTTATGGATCATGAGACATTGCACAAGTAATGGCAGAAATGGTTCCTGAAGCAGTATGTGTGCATGCTAATTAAGATCCTTGGTCAGTAATGTACATAAGCATATGCCTAATTCAAGTATGCACTTACATACAGTCAATTCAACACACACTTAACCAAGTAAACTTACAATTAGGCACTTAGCTTAGGCAGTTAGCCCTTTTAAACAGGAACTGATTTAGGCACATAACTAAGAAGGACAGTGAGTCAAGACTGAAACAGAAGCCTAAACTTTAGGCATATGCATCATGGCATTGAAATAACTGGAATTACTAACAATTTGCTCAAATGTTGCTAAAGGAATCCACTGAGCATTTCAGTTCCGTTCACCATTATAGCAGCTCAAAGAATGAATAGCATGCATATGTAAACTGTCAAGTTTGCAGCATTACACCCAAAATACTTTGGTCTTTAACAATGTAAAGTTTTGGAATACAAAATCTCATCCATCAGTTCAACACCACAATAAAAGATTATTTATTTTGTTTTCAAGAAAGAGAAAGGGTCTATCTCTACAGACAGAACCCTGAAAATTTGCCTGTATATTCAAAGATACTGCCTTTTCGAAGTATCTTTTCCAGTTTTTAAAACCAGGCCAAAATTCTATGGAACACTGTTGTGCAGAAACAAAAATCTGCAATGTCTTGAAAATCTACTTCCCTGTTTTTTAAACGGTTTTGAAAAACAACTTAATATGCAAGACCAAATACCCTCATGAGTTATAGGCTTTAAGTCTTGGAGTTTTATCTCTGTGAATTTATTTATAAAATGAAATACAAGCTCACAAAAATATGACAAAATATGTGGGCTTTGACACAACAGATTAGCATAATTTAGTTGAAACATGGTATTTAAAAGCTGAATTTTCCATTCAGTTTTGAAATGAGGTGAAGATATTTACTTCCTAATGAGGGAAACAGACAATATAAATATGCCACATCTATACCCCATTTCTTAGAAGCATTTCTGCTTAGTAAATTACAGGTTCTATGACCAATTATTTATTAATTCTTCACTTTGCAAAGGAATCTGAAAGCAAATGTACATTAGCTCAGCAATGCCTACAGACAGTTGTGATTGCTACTTTTTTGTATCATCAAAGTCTTAAGAGCTGTAGTCAGCCTATTCTATACCAGAATCCATTTTGATGAAGGCTGAATAGAAGTACCTGTGTCAAACAAGTACTAATTACAGTATTGTTCCTCAAGCACTCAGAAAAAATTAATTTTCTACTCTTTGTAGTGAAACTACACAGTTAATCCTCACCCCAGAAAGTGCATCTGCAATAAGTTTGCTCGTTTTTTAAAAATACTGTTCACATCTACTCTAAACATAAGAGTACTCCTTTTCCTTCCATTTTAAATCAATGGAACATGTACTCTTACAAATAAAATACTCTGTGTGATCCAGCTCATGAATCTTAGTGGATTTAGCAGCTGTGAATAAAGAGATGACAGCTACTGGCAATTACCTCAACTGCCAAATCCAACAGAGATCATCAAGCAAAGCTCTTTTCAGAGTGAAACCAATAGATGCCAATGCAGCTGGCTGGGGAGAGCAATGCCTGAAGACTAGACACAGCACCTTGTGTTTCACAGCACTTCTGTTTCAAGGCTTCCATTTCACAGGAAGTAAAAACATCATTTAAGGATGAGAACCATCTCAATCACTCCAGCATGAACTGCCAGGGCTTCTGAGACTGCGAGATGATAGAGAAGAGACTAATCTTCTGACTTTTTTTTTTTAAAACCTCTTTTTCAAATAATTACCGCTGCAGCATGTCAAAAATGCAATATATACACACAAACACACACACACGAAGAACTGATTCAATCTTCTCACAAATAACAGTGTTTAAAGACAATGTGTCTCACATAACACATTCCAACCAAAATTTCAGGCTGCATTTGTACTTATGAGTGGTAAACAGTCTTTTCTGAAAATTACAAAAACAAAAGGATGAAATCTTCCTGTCACTGACCTCACTGCAGCAAGGTTTCATCAAAAGTAAACAAATATTTAATGACATTCAATATTCATAGAAGTTGTTTCAGAAATAATTATTTTAAGCTCATGACAGTAGACATAAATAATCAGCCTTCTTTTAAATAGACATTGCAACCTAAAATAAAACACTCTGCTGAGGAAAAATAGCAGAGAAATATCATGACTTTACTTTCTAAAGTTGGTTTCTCCAGAAGTATGAGTCTCAACTGTCCTTTTCCAAGAACTCATAAAACACAGCATATGAAAGACTGTACCTCAAAACTGACATATTTTTCACTGTTCCTGCCTTCTGATACGATGTGCTAATCTGCTGAATTTAGATGCTTAAATGTATTCTAAATCAAATTTATCCTTAATTCACAGCATTGAAAATTAATCATATTCTAAGTTCTCTGTATACCATCCACCATTCATAAGCAGTTTCGGGTCAACTTCAAGATCAAACACTGTGAACCCTTTACAAACATCATTTTCACAGAACTGAAGTACCAGTTCACAAGTACAAGGGTAAGAGATTTAACAGAACAAAACAAAAAAGGGACAAAATAAAATAAAAATAAAATAAACAAAGGAAAGAAATCAAAATAAAATAAAAACAGAGACAGGGCGTCCATCTTCAGCAGGCCAGACTTCGATCTCATTTCCCCCATGAAGGTTTCACTTGGCGGCAGGTTTAGTGGCATGGCAAACAATGCCTAACTCAGGCAAGTGTAACAGGTCTGCCTTGGCCAGTCTAGTCATCTAATAATGCACAAATATCACACAGAGAAAACATACAAAACCAAATTAATAGTCAAAATCCATCTACCAGATAATGTGGACATAAAATTTAGAATGAATAGGGTGGCATCTTTGTTTAGCTTTCAACCTTTGTGTTTTCAAAGTATATTTAAAGAGAAACCTACCAATACACACAAATAAAAAGTCGTATTTTGACAGCTTAGTAATCTTACTTCACTTACAATTACATTTTTGTTAAATTGTTCATTAAATGCCATATAATTAAGACTGATTTCATTCTGTAGTGATTCCTTCCTCATATACCCTTGATTTACCACTTTAAATACATTCTCAATTTCAGATTTTATTCTGTTTTTTTAAAACCAGGTTTTCAGAGTTCATTTCACCTCTATTCAATGTTCAACTTAGCGCACAAAATGTTTTATTATTAGCACTGTTGGACAATTATATAATTTTACCTCCTGGCAGAATAAAGCCATTGCTACTTTTAAAGCCTGCAATCCACTCCACTGGCTCCATTAACAATGCATCATATGATACATATTGAATCAAAAACCTTGAGCTGTGGTCTCCAAAGTCATATTTATTCCACACAATAAACTCATCAGAAAGTTAAATCTGTATAATTCACATATTTTTTTAAATGAGTGATTATAATAAAAAGTTACAAGGAAATGGCATTCTCTCATTAAAAAAAGAAGCTACCTGAAAGCCCAATCACTTGTTCACCTAATTATACATACATTTCTGTGGAAATGGAGAATGATTTTGAAAAATGACATTTTAATACAGTTTCTCAGAAATGCCTAATAAGTCAGCTACAAATAGAGTCGTAAGAGTATTTGTCAGCACTTTGATTTTTTCTCCTTCCATTCATTCTCAACCACCAATAGACAGAAAAAATGTAGCTTTACCTGCCTGGTGCCATATCATGTCAGGTAATGATCTCACAGAAGAAAAACACCAGAGGTGTGCTCACTCATTAGGCAACAATCCTCCCTCTCTGGCAGTACTGAAGAATGTCAACGGTTTTTTGACAAAATGTGAAACTAAGATCCTGAATAAACCTTAGTCAAGGTATTTAGGGGCAATTTTCCAACTGGGGATTCTGATCCCCTTAGCCTATACACAGTTGCAAGTGGATGCAGCCATATTCTCTTTGTGGTTTTAGAACAAGTTCAAAATATGAAACTGAAAAGGCCGGCCCCAAAACAAGGCACAGAAGCAACTAAATATCTAGGCTTTACAAAGACAAATCCGTTATATGCCTCTAGTAAGAAGGCTGCAAGAATAGACAGGTCAATTGTAGGTCAATTTGGCCTTTAGTGAAAAGTACTTAAAGGGTTTGTGATATTTTGAAGATTTGGCAGAGTTTGCTAAGAACATCCCAGATGATTATTACAGCAGCACTAATCTCACACTATCTAGATCATTATGTGACAAACATGCCGAGAAACAGTACTCCGGGACCATCATTAACAAACTCGAGGAAGTTAACAGTATTTTTCTGAACTCTTGCAGTTAGAGATGTTAATAAGAGGTATTTCTGGACTCGCTGCAGTTTATGGTTCAACCACTCTATATATTGTTCATGGCAAAGCTACCAAGTTGAAAGTGAAGTCAGGTTCACTCCATCAGCTGGAATGATTCCACTCCAAAAAGGCTAAAGGGCCAGAGCTAAACAGTCAGATGCTCAATTCCACAATGATCCCAATGAAGTCAATGGGGCTCTGCCTAACTCCAACAAAAAGGTCTACTACAGGACCACGCTTCAGGTAACTGTATTCAGATCTAGGATACTATACTAACAGTACTGTCTTGTTTTCAATACATCCATAAAAGTGTGGTCTCACAGCTAGGTAAATGAACGTTTGCCAATTTAGTATTCATCAAGCATTTCATTTTATTAAGAATTTTAAGAGCATTTTATGATGGAAGCATTCTGTACAGATCACTGCTTATTTAAGAAGATATCTAAAACCAAAGAGAAGTACTGCTATAGATAAGAAAAACTTTTCATGACACACAAAATAACAATTTCAACAGTAAAAAGAAAGATTGCTTTTAAAAAATAAAGCTAAAAACATGTATATTCAAACAGTAATTATCACCATGAATGCTAAATATTTTAGTTTAGATGACTCTAAAATGGCCAAATGCATATACTGCACGTCTACAAGAAAAAATGGGGATGCACTCTAAAACAATGCAAAATAATCAGTGTCTTCAAAAAAATCACAAGTCAACAAAAAATCCACTACACCAAAGGTGATGCATTAAGATTCAAACTGCAATGTTATTGTGCCAGGAAACTGTCTGATCATATCAGAGCTCCATTGACTTCAGTGAGCACTCTGTATAAGAATAACCTTGCCAACACAAACTATAGTGAATTATTTTACTTTTTTTCCCCTCAAAATATCCAATAATGATGGAAAACGGAATTATCATAATTTAAACCAACCACCTTATTGTTAATGCTGAATTTCAATTAAATCTATATAATTTCTCATTCAATTTTCAATTTTGATTCAAGACTTTTCTCTCAAAAAGCAGTAAAATAAAATAAAATAACAACAGAGCACCACCTTTTTACATGGAAAGCTTAAAACACTGAACAGACACAACAAAGACCAACAGTACAGAAGAATGTCGAAAATACCAACCTTCTGCGCAGGGAACAACTATCAAAGCTCTGTCAATAAAAACCGTGTTAGTTAGATGCTGGGCCACACCAACACTTGATGCTTCGCGAAACTTAATATAACATACTTTGGAGGAAAAAGCAAGAGGGGCGTTGCTGCAAGATAAAAGGAAAAAAAAAACAGTCACATTAAATAATTGCACGCATGCATTTTTAACTGTTACTCCTTAAGGAAAAAAAAATTTTTAGACTTCCTAGAAAAGTTAGTCATAAGAGTATAGAAATCTACTAATTTGCACTTACTATGCCACTGAAAAAAGCATAGTGAAGCACCTTCGTCTTTTTAATGAAAATAAAGCTTGTTGAGGAAAGTCAAACAACAAATCCTGCCATTTTTCAGTGGGTTCTTCAGACACTAGCCTGTAATAACTAATATTTTTTTCTTTGGTTTTCGTAAAAGCTGTTTTATTAATTCTTATTAACATAAAGGAAGTTCTTGAGAGTTCTTTCAAATATTGGGTCTTAGTTGAGTAATATAACAAAATTCCTTTTTATCACCTGCCCTAGCTTGGCATATTGTAGCCGGAGGCAGCACTAGATAAGGTAGGAGCAACTCACCATTTGGCTACAAAAGGGAAGAAAATTTGCTTTTCCATTAGGCAGTATACCAACTGAGAACATGTAAATATGTAATCTTGATCGAAACCAGAGAAGTTTGCTTTAAAAATGGATTCCCTAGTCAAGATTGTGAGCTTTATCTGAGCAGCTTATTTCTTCACATGAATGAAGTACAGGTGACATTTTTAAAGAGAGAATGCAATAGGATATTGCTGGAATATTAGCAATTTCCATTTGAAAAGACCATCTGCCTTCTAGCAAAGTAGAAACTCATGGAAAACGCACTGCATAAACTGTTTCAACCCTGGTCCTGCCTCAACTCAAACTGAAAAACTTGTCAACTTTCTGGAAGTAACAGCCGCAGTTCAAGTTTAACCCAACCCATTCTGTAGTCCCTTCAAATTCCAAAGCAGGTACTTCCAAAGTTATTTCATGAAATTAATTAGATTTCAATATTTAACAAGTTTAAAACTTTTAGAGATATTATTTCATCCTATTAATTGCAAAGATAAACTGGGAAGTTCAGAGGCATGCAGACTATATGTTTCACAGACAGTATGCTTCTGGGTACCAGAACAGTAACGCCTAGGTAAAATATCTAAAGAGATGATCAAATTCAGAATGGCATTCAGAAACACTTATCATGGAAAACTCTGTAAAGACACTGAGGAGGAAAAATTAAACAGGGCATGGGAGAGACAAACATGAAAGTTAGCCTCATACAATTTAGAAAAAAATTACAAGATGACTACATTTCTTTTACACACTTTGTAGTGGCCAATGTTCAAGTTTCCACATTCAGGACAGAAATAATTGCATAGAAGGGCTTCTGAGCCAGCTGTAAGGTCTTGGATCAGATCAGTTTCCAATATTAAAAGTGACAGCAAGCTATGACTTTTTCAGCACTCACCAGAAACTCTGTTGATGACAAAGACTGTTAATGGCTATGGGGTTTTTTCTATTTGGTTGGGTTTGCTGGGGGAGGGGAACCCAAGGTGGGCAGGAGGAGGGGGTGTTTTGGGTTTTCCTGTTGTCATGGTTTGATGTTTGTTTGTTTCTCTGTAAATACATGTCAGTGTTACAACTCAAATGGCTGAAGTCTTTACTGAAGATTCTGTGGTCCACACTGTTGAAGAACCACAGAATAAATAGAATCAACTGAGTTGAAAAACGCCTCCAAGATCAAGTCCAACCCTTGATCCAACACCCGTGGTTATTAGACCATGGCACTAAGTGTCACATCCAGTCTTAAAAACCTCCAGAGGCGGTGAACCCACCACCTCCCTGGGCAGCCCATTTCAATGTCTGATTACTCTCTCTGTAAAAATTTTTTACCTAATATCCAACCTAAACCTCTCCTGGAAGAGCTTAAGACTTCTAACATCGCCCAAGTTTTTCTCCTTTTTTTTGTTTTCATTGCCAACTCAAGAACATAATTCTGTTCCAGGCAGTTTCAGCCCCATAATAATCTTTATAAATTTCAACATCTACAAAGCCAGCTCTGACAAGTGTGTTTTTTTAACATTCGTCCTCCTGTTTTACTTGGATTTAAATCACAAAAGCTATGTTCAAAGTATGTTAAAAAATATTCATATCTGGACACTACTGCAAATGAGGCTCAAAGAAGTCTTGGTACCAAATCTTTTCTGAGGGTTGAGGAGAAATTCTCTATAAGGAGACCATCTCTGCTAAAAACACATTAATGATGCATCTACATCAAGGGAAACTATTAAGATCCAAAAGAGCTAAAACTCTAGAAGGTTTCACAGTGATTGAGTCCCTTCTAGGAAATGAGCCTCTGAAATCTCCCCAGCAGGCTTCTTAAGAAGTCTTTCCTAAAACAGAAAAGTCCTATTCTAATTCCTTTTGTTGCCTTTTTTTTTTCTGCTAACCTTTTCTGAGGCTGGATTG
This sequence comes from Pyrocephalus nanus, assembly GCA_038380795.1. Taxonomy (NCBI): domain Eukaryota; kingdom Metazoa; phylum Chordata; class Aves; order Passeriformes; family Tyrannidae; genus Pyrocephalus; species Pyrocephalus nanus. The sequence goes on from CM076263.1 coordinate 23,629,387, forward strand.
AAGGAGTCATAGTCTTCTTCCTAGGGTTAAGCAGCAGTGACACCAAAAAGCAATTTTACATCTCTGATTCAAGTTTACTAAAATCCAGTTTCTTTAGGAAAGCAAAAAAAGAAAAAAAAAAAAAAGGAAATAAATATCTAAATAGTTCTCAGACATTCCTGACATTTTTATTTTCCTTTGTAAGAAGATAGCAACATTCCATCTTCCACTAACAATCAATTGAAATATTTCCTAAGACTCCTATTCAGAAGTCTACAGTAAAAAAATGGAAGAAAAAACTGGCCAAATTTTCTTCAGAGGAGTGATGTGTGGAGGAGACAACAAAAATTAATAATTAATGGCATAATTATGCAGAGGCCCTGTGTGTTTTGCCTCAATGGCTTCATCTATATTGCTGTCACTGCATGAGGTAACAATGTCTATTGACTGGACCACAGAGGTGACAAATCTATGTCCCTTTGCTGAGTTAAGTGAAGGTGGCCTATCCACCTGTAAGGCACAAGTGAGAGTGGCTCAGTCTAATGGCACCCCTCAAAGCTAAACTAGGCTTTGCTCAGCCACTAGCAATCATGGACAGAACATCGTTAGGCTCTGAACTAGAAGAAGCCACAAAGCCCATTGCCAAGGTCTGGTATGACGTGTCTCCACCTCTCAACGCCTGCTGGGTTGCAATCAGAGTGGAGCTTCCTCGTGGCAGAACACAAGAGGCCAATCCAGTCTTGCCCTTGACTAGGGAAGGGTTACGACCAACTAGCCCATTGTCCAACTTTAGGTTAAAACAAAAGTTTATTTTGAAACACTTGAGTGTTCTAGCTTCCAAGATCACTCCAGACCACGCAAAAGCAAACTGTGTTCACAGCAGGACTTTGCACACCTAATGGAGTTTGTGCCTCCCTGCTTTCAAACTACTCATTCTGCAAAAACCCAACTGTTGGTCAATAAAGTTGTTCAACATTTAACTGTTGAAAAATCCTCTTTCTTGAAGACTTATCCTTATAAATGTGATTTTGAAGGCTAGTCTGAAATACAGACTTCAGCTGGGTCACAAGTGTATCACAAAAGCACAGCTGGGAATAGGAACCCGATTACAGGCATCACTGATCTCCTCACAGGCTGAAAAAAAAGGCCACACTGTGGGAGTAGCTAGCATACTGGAGAACATACCCAAGGCAAAAGACCTGTCACACCCTGTAAACCAGCTTCACATTTCAACTGTACTGCAAACCGAAAGGGATCAATAAAACTTTTTGCCTGGGACACCTTTGCTTCCCAACCACTTGTCAATGAAACATTATTTCCTAAATTTATCACAATGTTTTCAAACGTATTTTCAGAAAGTCAACAGGAGGCACCTCTTTTTTTTGTTTCAAAAAAAGAACAATAAATAATTAATTTTCTCCCAAGGTAGTAATTTGAAAGTCAGGTGAAATGTCCATACCCGTTAAGAAAGGAAATCTGTATTTCTAACAGTTATAAAACTGTAAATAAACCAAGAGTAAAATATGTAATTACAATCCCACATCCTGTCTCTTAAAACTTAAGTAATCATGAAGAACCAAATTTTATAGCTTTACAGCCTTGACATTCCCAAGCTAAATCCTACTGTGGTACTGGATTTTATTATTTTACATGTATATACATACTCTGGCAAAACTGCACACATCAGCACAAACATTTTTTATATATGAGTGCCAAAAAAGTACCTATTTGACTAAAACCTAGTGAAAGATAAGAGCAACAGCTGTAACAAAACAAAAAAATCGGTCAGGAGAAAACGCATATATAAAGAATCAATTGTGGAACATCTACAAGGCAAAGCCCCAGAAAACTGCATAAAAATCCACCATATACCTAATAAAATGTTTAAAAATCAGTAAGACTGCTTTAAGCATATTACGTATGTATATTAAATAGTTAATTTTTGTGAATAGCTAGCATTCAAAAATATTCAGATGAAATGTAGCTATATAAGCATTGATAAGCACCAACTTGGCTATTCAGCTTTGTAAATCAAAATTTGGTCAATCTTCTTTTTATTAAAATTCAAGTATGTGGACGCAAATTACTCCCTCTCCTTTCTGCTACTTAATTATTGTAACAAAATACACAGTTTGAAAGGGCATGTCTGTTATTCACTTTCCAGTACAACTACTGCCTAAAGAAAAAAAATATTATTTTCCTCCTCTTTTCTGCTGATTACCACCTACTCGGGAGAAGCAGCACTGTTATACTGCGAGCCCCAGCATCTCCCACCTCAGCGCATCCCTCGCGAACCGCTACAATTTAGGGAAAGGTGGAACATCCATGATTAATTTACTGCACAAATCTTATGGGGAGCAACTCCGAGCACAAAGCAGAGAAGGTTCCGTCTGTCTGCGGAACCTCAGCTATTCTGGCTTCTGTTCGACCATCCCCATCTTGGAGCAGAGCCCTTCTAACATCATCATCTAACATACCGGGGGAAAAAAGGCAAGCGGGCGGGGGTGGGCTGACGGCTCCCTGACCCAGCCGCCCTGCACACAGCCCGACCGAGGAGAGAAGGGCCAGCTCCAGTGGGTTTCCAGAGGGGAACAGGCTCGGCGCCGCCATCTTAAGTGCGGGCGCAGCTCCTTCCCCGCCGGCCCGGCCATACAGACTGGGGGAGGGCACGTGACCCCCGCCCGGTGCCCGCACTCAAGATGGCGGGCTGGGCCTTCTGCTTCTCCCCTCCTCGCTGCCCTCCGGCCCCTCCGCGCCTCCTTCTCCTCCCGAGCCTCCGACACTGCGGAGGCCGGCGCGGGCCCCACTTACTCCGGGGGATAGAGGCGCAGCTCCTCTATATCTCCCAGGAAGCCGAAGAGTGTCCGCATCTGCTCGCTGGTCACGGCCGAGGAGAGGTTGGTGACCTGGATGACGGACGTGGGGCCCAGGGGGAAGCCCAGCGGGACCCCGATCCCGCCGCTGTTCATCATGGCGGCGCTTGCTTGGCCGCTCCGCGCGCACCGTGGAGGGGGCCTCGCACCGATGAAGCGCGCCGTCGGCGGAGCGACCCCGCGGGCGGGCGGGCCCTCTAGCGGCGCACTCGGTGCTCCCGGCGGAGCGCCCCGGGCGGAGGGCGGCCCCTGCCGGCTGGTGCTCCGGCTCGCACGGGTGGGAAGAGCCCTCGCTCCCGAGGCGCCGCTTTGCCCGCGGAGGCGCTTCCCCCGAGCCGGCCGGGCCACCGTGGGCAGGGCGGGGCTGCGCGGGCCCCGCCCAGGAAGGGGTGGGACTGAGAGGGGCCGCCCCTGGCTTTTCGCCGGGGGCGGTGCCCCGGAGACCCTGCGGTGAGCTCGTGCAGGGGCCGGGGGTGGTCGGAGTACCGCCCGAGAACCGCCAGAGCATTTTTCACATATAAAGGCTCTTCGGTGGCCAAGGGCCGTAACAGGCAGTTGACTCTGCGGCTAAAGCGGTTGTAATACAATAGGTTGCTAATGCTTCTGTTATATCTTGACTGCAAATCTGTCCCAACTAAATTGACTTTACCTGGAGTTGTAGTTGGAAGTTCTCGTGAAAAATTAAATTGGCTGGAGAAAAGGAGGCCGAGCACTCTGTGTGTCTGTGAGCTCCATTAAGGATCAAACTGCAGTCTTTCCTAGGTGATACAGAGCTGTGCATCTTGGCACTGAAAGGTTTAACGTTTCAGACAGTTTGCAAGACTTTCCATACCCCAAACCTGAACTGAGAAGGGACTGAAGTGTTTTTGAGGTTATCTGGTCTGAAAACATTCTGCAAATTTATGATACTTCCCTGAGCAAGTAGGTCAGTTGTTACAGAATGTCCACAGATAAGTTCTGGGTAGTGTTTCTTTTATTCAGAGTTTTATGTTAAAATGCCTGTGAATATATTTAAGGTAGGATTTATTTCAAAATTATAATTGGTGCACTCATAGTCTTCGTCTAAATTAAATCCATATTCAAACAGTAAAAGATTTAAAATCTAAGTTAAATCCTTTCAGCCATTCTGGTAGCTTTTAATTAGCCCAAATTGAGAGAAGCTTAACTGGAGAATTCCAGATCTTTTGTTATATACTGTGCAAAATCAGACTCTGGTATGATTATTCTGTATTGTTTTCTTATGTTTTCACTAACCCATCTCTTTCAAAGATGGTTAGCAGAGGTAGAGAAGCAATTACTGCTTTGAACATTCTTATGCTTTCTCTTTGCGTCTCTCAGTGGAGGGTACCAAAATAATTAGCTCTAAAATTCACAAAGAAAAGATCTGTGATGTCCAAACTGTGTGGGATACCATTCTCCAGGTAAAGCCCTTAATACTACATATGAAATTCTGAGCTCCTGATCTGCTTTTTGAGAGCAAAACAAGCAAAATGCTGTTTAAATTTTGTACTTGTTGGTCCCTGAATGTAAAATGGTGAAGTCTTAAAATAAGAGCAACTACTAATCTTTTGTCTAAGATTGTATTTCATGATCTTCCCACCAGGATTAAAAAGCATTTACTAGGAAATGTTAATTGCAAGTACCAGTTGAAAAATACTGGCAATTCAGAAGGAAGTTACAGTAAAAGCTGTTTTAGATGATCACGAGAAAAGTCTTTTTCCTTACAAGTCACCTTTAGAGCAGACAGTGGGCGGTCTGATAGAGGTAGACACCTGTGTGGAACTTGCTGCACTTCCAGGGGAAGAGAATGGAAATCATATGAGGTAAAATAAAGACGTAAGCATTAGAAAGCTTTCTTTAGCCTTCTTTAAATGGAACTTTAAAGACTTCAAAAAGAGCTAACAATTATTTGATAAAAATAAAATAGTTCTAAGTAATTTATGAGAAGTAAAATTTAACTAATCCTGCAGTATTGGTAAAATTTACCTGTGGAAATCCAAAGTCCTTGAGACTACTGAGAAAGTCTGGAGCAAGGAAGAGGTCCCCATGGTCAAGGAGAATCAGGTTAAAGGAATTGTTCACAAGGAAAATCAGTAGACCTGATGGGATGTTCTGTGAGTGTTGGGGAATCCAGTGAACATTACTGTGAGAGCACCTCTAATTAACTTTGAAAGGTCATAGTTTCTGGGGAGGTGAATGTCTCATCTAGATTCTACGTAGGCAAGAAGGAGCACTGGTAAAACTACAGGCCAGGCACTTCAATCCTTGGAGCAAATCAGCCAGCCAGCCATTTTCAAACATGTTAAGGACAAGAAGGAGGCTGGGAGTTGTGAGCATGGATTTATGAAGAGAAAATTGTGCTACCAGCTGGTAGCCTTCTGCAGTGAAATGACTGGCTCCACAAATGAGGGTAGAGCAGCTAATACTTATCTTGACTTTAGCAAGGCTTTTGTGACTCTGTCCCATGCCATGACATCCCATTAAGCATTTTTCTTTGCTCTTTCAGAAGCAGTACTAGAATGCCACTAAAAGCCAATATATTTGTATAGCCTATGTAAGTTTACTTCCATACACAGTAACTTTACATCACCTGCCCTATCATACAACTGAAATTCCAGTATTTTGCACAGATGAGTGATGGAGAACACAGGAAACAAGTATCTCTTTTACAACATGAATGTTCTTTCTCTTGTGAATTAGTCAAGAAGAGTTATCTTCAAATGCCAGTCTCCTCCTACTGCTCACAACAGACTGACTGTTTAAACTGACTGCTGATTATTTTCTTCAGTTTTGCCACAAAAATGTGTTCCAGGTTGAGATACTCTTCTGCCTCTCATAATGAGTAAAGAACTTTACTCCATGTGTAAATTCATGCACAGATGCTTCTGCTCATGGCCAAATCCTCAGTTCTGATAGTATGAACTGATTGTTAGTAGCCAGAGCACACAGTTAACATGAAATCTGAAATCAAGAGCATATGTTTTACCTATAGTTATTTCAACACATTTTATTCTGCAATAAAACTGTATGTGCAAGTAGGACTTTTGAAATATCTAATGCAAGTCAGATTCACACCTCAGTTTAAACTTGTTCTCACTTTCAAATACAGACAAACTGGAGAATGTTAACTGTTGCAGTATGGTTTTAGGATATAAAAGAATGCAGGAGTTTGTAATGTTCTTAAAGTGACCACATTTCCAAGATGGTGATTCTAGACCTTTGTGTAACCCTTCTTCTTCCCAAAATACCTCGCTAACCTGTGTAATGTCTGAGAGATAACTAGAAACTCACTTATTGGTTGTTAACCCTTTGTCATCATCGGTTGGTTTTAAGGTGTCCTTTGCTCTCACTGGTCACCTTGTCATCCCTCCGAAAGGTATTTAAGCTGTTGTCAGATCAATAAAGCTCTCTCTGCCTGCATTCCCTCGTGCCTGACTGCTGGCCCTGTGTCCTCTCTGCAGAGGCCATGAGGCGCCGTGGGGTGGAGGGACCGGGAGGGCGGGGGGAGCACTGCCCCCCTCGGAGCAAGGGGTAAAAGGAAGCCCCTCCTCCGGGGATCCCTGTCCCCATCCCCATCCATTCAGCGTTCGTCAGTTAACTTCGTAGCATTTCACAGACAATAGCTTTTATTCTAAACTCCAGCAGATCTACAGTGGTTCCCAAATGCTAGAAGTTGCTTTCACCTCCTTTCCATTGTTATACCATTCAGGTTTATCAGGTAGCTGCTCTTTTTTTTGTATACACCTTAGTATAATTTGTGAGTTTTCTTCAAGAAGACTGCTGTGTAGAACTGAGAAAACATCTTACATAAAACAAACTCTTAATTCTGCGAAGTAATCCCCAATCCACCATGGCTCAAAAATTATATAAAATGCATTTTAAAAAGAACTGTTTTTCACAAAATATAAAACCAAATTTATACACCTTCTGAGAAAAAATATAAAAATATTTTTTTCCCAGATAATTTTTCCTCAGGGAGTAATTGTTTGCCCCAGATGACAGTTGATCTAGAAATCTTAAAATCCTACCTATATTGAGATTAACAGATGAACTATACATAGTCAATGTAAGCACTTGAAACCCTTTTAAACCTCCTGCCTCTGGATGACAGTCAGGAGTACAAACTGGCATTGGTAAACTGAGATTTCTACATCTGCTTTTTATCTGGTTTACGGCAAACACATGAAAAAAATTAGTATTGTTGTATTTAGCACAGCAGTATCCGTTAGAAGAGTTGCATTAGCAGGTATTTGAGTGTGTTTTACAATGAAGTTCTTCTTCCCATAAAATTGCTTAATTAAAAAATGGAGTAGCTTTTCTCATCTTACAATTATTTTTAAACTTACTTCAAAGTAAAATGAGGGACTTAGCTCATAACCTGAGATAGTATTGTTATCTCTGAATCTCCAAGCACACATTAATAGAGGAAGAGCATCACCACTATTTGGAGACTGGGAAAATGCACTGAAGTGGGTAAAATTGGAGAATCTTAATCTGAGAACAGATTCTGCATCTAATTACTGTTTCAGGGCAGCATTTCTTTAGTCATTTATAAAATCTAGTATCTGTTTTCCAGATAACACTACCTGGATTATAGAAGCATTTCATTTTTCAGAAAACCTTGTTTTAAACTGTATCCAAGCCTACGTATCAGTAGATAAACTATAAGTTTTATGATACAGTTTTAAAATCAGAATCTGTGAATATGTATGTGTAGGGACAGGAAAAGATGATGAAAAAATTCAGCTTTTAATTTATTTATTTTTTCAATTAAGTTGAGTGTCTGCTGAGAAATCTGGTACTTGCTGTTTTTCTTGCAGGACATGCCATTGCAACTGTTTGGATAGGTGCCCACTCTTTCTGGAGGGAAAAAAGCATCTTTTTCTTTGCTGTAGGAGATGCAGCATGTATTCTACATAAGGGGAAGATGGTTTTAAACCTCAGGAAACCCTATCTGAACAAGATTATTCAAAGGAGTTGGATAGAAAATTCTGGAATTAACTGGGAAGAACTTCCTCTCCTTCCCAGACAAGAGTACAAGCAGGACAAAAAGTTTTCTTTGTGGCATAAAAATATAGTAGAACCTTTATAATTGTGAAATTTGAAAACATACCTGAGTATAACTCTGTGAAGATAAATACTAATGCTTTATTTACAGTTTCTATTTGAAAGTGGCATAAAATAGGCATGATTCAAGTTCAATAAGTACTACAGATGAAGAAAATTTTTGTTGTCTTAAGATAACTTAAAATATAAGCACATCATGATTAATTCTATAATAGATTAATTACAATCTACAGTTAAAAGAACACCACACGTTGCTTACTGCAGAGCTAGAAAATCAGTGTATTTTCATTGCTTTGAAAATTAAAATGCAGCAGAAAAAAAAAGTTGTTCTGAGGTTTTATCTGTTGGAGGCTTTTCAGAATGGTTTCTAACCCTTGCATGCATCAACTGCAACCTCATCAGTCATTTCTAATTACAGTTAGCAAATGAGACAATTTTATGTAATTACTGCATTTTTCCCACGACATAGCATTATGTCAGCTAACCAGCTGTTACAATCTATTTCAGTATTTATTAGTAAAGCTCAGTTTCTCTGTGGCAAAACCATGGCTTTGAACTGAAGTAGTTTTTAGCAGCAACATTCTCAGCAAAAGTACCTTTTCCATATTCAAAACCTGTTGTTGATTATTCTACTGTGAGTGGAAGTTCTTGCAGACAAAAATATGCTAAAATGTTACAGGCCTTGGCACAATACTTTCAAATCTTCTATTTTTCCAGTGCTTTTTTTCCCTTTTGTTGGTTGTTGTGTTTTTTGTTTCTCTAGTGTTTCTTTCACGAATCATCAACATTAGCAGTTAAATGAGAAATTCTCTGCTTTGTCTGCTACTAGCTTCCCTATTAAGACAGTCCTTGAAAAGCTTGTTCAAAGAGGTATTTTCATATCTGGCAAACAAGAGTGAATATTCTGCCACAGGTTTTTTTTCATTAATTTGGACAAGCCTGAAGCATAAACAGTTCAGCCATTTGCAGGTCCAACCATGCCTCATGAGATGGATGCAGCGCAGAGCCATATTGCCCTCTATATTGTGCAGCTGCAAAAATAGATGTTACAGGCTACTGTGATCACAAATTCAATTTCCAGTGCTCTGAGGTTCAGGCCATGCAGAAAAGCTATGTCATTTCAGCAACATGACCTTTTAAGGAGAATTGTTCTCGGCCATCTCAGGAACCTTGCTAGCACAGTCACATGTTCTCTTGCATGCTTTTACTGCCTCTCTAAAACTTTTAATCAGGTACTTAGATAAATATGAGGGGCTGAAAATGTTCCCACTCAGCCATTACAAGCTACATGTTAACTGCATCTTTCACAGCTCAGTAACATTTATCCATTATTGCAACTTACTTTTGACAGGCACGAAATCCTGTGCAGAGTATTTCTGATGTAGTCTAAAATATTGGTTGTAGTGCTCATTTTATGTTTTCCTTGAGGCCAAACAGCTGCTACTTTTTCCATGCTTAATGCTTTATCCTAATACAAAGCAATAGTTCAAATTGCAGTATGGAAAAACAATCACATTCTCATAGACAGTATCAGTAAAAGCCAATACAAGAAAGCAAAGAGCTGAAATCAGGGAGTGAAACAGTGAAGAAGGTCTGAAATACCAGGAGGGGTGATGCTGCCTGTACTTGAGTTCCTTAGAAAGTGGTAGAAGAGGGGCTGGAAACCCTCCAAGAAACTTCAGGGTACCTGCTGCAGCTAGAGCTGTGGGCCTGGGGAAGCTCTGTCAGCTTCTAGTGGGTGTGGTCAGCAGCCCTTGACACAGGGTACCTGGAGCCTTTGTTGCAGCTGCCCCTGGCTTGGGGGAGAGGGTGATGCTGCCAGCCTTTAGCTGGTACTAGGGAGGGCTGTGTCAGAGCTTGCTGGATCAGAGGAAGTACCTGTGGCCTCTCTTGGACCTTTCCTGCAGGAATTGTGTTGCTAAGCAGAGGAGTTATGGAACTCAGCAAATTGTGCAGCTCAAGGAGAGACAAGATCTCCTCAGACCCTAGAGCTTCAAGAGCCCTGGACCCCCATAACGATGCAGACCAGGGCAGTCTGTCACTAGGCAGAACCACGAGTCCAATACCAGTGGAAGGCAACAGCTGGAAACTGGTGGCTTCCAGCACCACATGTAAGGCTCCTGCTTAATAGTGCACTGGTAACATTTGGTGTAGCAGAGCCCCAGTTTCAAGGTAGTCTCATAGATGCTGCAACAGAATCTTCTGCACACATTCCATAACTGAATTTTGTTGTGGTTTTGCCCACCACCCCATCCCTGGGGCTGAGGATGGTTTTATCCAGGTGATTTCCGGACAGAAAGGCCAATCAAAAGTCCAGTGACGCCTTTGCTAATTACATCTTTAAGAAAATGGAAGAGAAGACTTGTGCAGTTGAAATTGGGAGTAGCAGCCATGCAGAAGAGCAGCGGGCCCGAGCAGGGCCAAACTCCCTCCTCCCCCAGCTTGGGCCGGGGAGGGGTGGGGAGAGGGCAGGTGTAGCACTGAAGCCTTCCCTTTCTCTCTGGTAAGAGAGTGAAGAAAAAAAAAGTTTAAAAGACTGACTACTTGGACAGAAACCGCTGCAGAGAAATTCCAGCCGAGAGATACAGGAGCTTCCAAGGTCGAAGCTGGCAGCTGGAGGAGAGAGAAGAAAATCAAAGGAGAGAGAGCTGTTTCTTCCGTTTTCGCTCGCTCTCTCTCTCCAGCAGGGAAAAGACTGAAAAGTAATTCCTGCTACTTATAAAGTTTATTGGGGTGAGGAGACCCCCCATGCAGCTCATGGAGGAGCTTGTGAATATACCAGAGAACCGAGACTTCATGAGAAGGACTGAGGTGAGGCAGAGTCCTGTTAAAGACTTTGTGACCCTTGAAAGGGATGATGCTTATGCCAGAGTGAAGATGGCTCGGATAAGCTTGGGATCTGTGTGTGTGTGGATCCATACTGCTGTTGAAGATTTATAACTTTAAGAGAGAGAGAGAGAGAATCTCATGCTGGAGCGAGACGGCCCATGTGAGATGTTGGGATCCGTGTGTGTGTGGGATCCGTGCTAGACCCATGCCAAGAAGTCTATCAAGGACTGTTTCTCCCATGGGGAGGGACCTCCATAGGGAAACAGGGGTGAACTCTTAAGCCATTATTCCCTGTAACCCTGTGGTGAAGATCCATAGTAAGCAAGTGTCCCCTTGCAAGCCTATGGAAGGAAGACCTTTTAGGACCTGGTTAACCCCCAGCCTTTGGTCTTAGCCCAGGAGGGGGGTAAGCCCAGCCCTGGAAGCCGACACAGAGTGAGAGAAAGAGAGAGAGAAAAAATTCCAACTGCAACGAGAATGCTGCTGCTACTGAAGATTTGTTACTGGAGAGAGAGCTGGAACTCCGATAATGGAAAATGAAATTACTTCTCCTCCTTGGACTGGTATAAAGGGGGAGGAGTATTTCTGTAAATATATAGCACTTTAACATAAGTAGAATTATTGTAGATATAATTCTTTAGTTTTTAATTTATTAGTAGTTTTTGTTTTACTAGTAATAAATGTTCATACTATTTTCCCCAAATCGTGTCTCTTTGGACTGCAAAAACCTTCTCTCAACTAGTAGTAATTGTGTGGGGGGTGGAAAGCAAATTAACCCAAAGCAAAACCATGACAATTTAATCTGAGGCAACAGAAATACAACAAAAAAAAATACACTTTCTCTTTGAAAAAGTGCCTTCGGTCATAAAAACACAAGTTGGATCCAGCATTCTCAGGTTCTTGATGAAAAAATAAACTGTTGAGTTATGAGATAATGTCCAAGTAATGAGTAGATGTAGAAAAGCTAAATAAGGAGGAGCCTAATACTCCAGGGTCATCAGGGCTATAACCTGTTACAGTTAAAATCAGTTTTCTGCATAGAGAAGTACGAAGTCAAGTATGATAGTGGTATGCCAGATCCACATATACACAGAAAAAAGACTAAACAATTTGTGTTACTACATTGTTGTGTGGTTTCCAAGAAGACTGGATGTAATCTGAATTTAGCTCTCCCGTGAAATTTTGCCTAGCTCTTCAATTTCTTTACCCCATAACCCTTGTACACATCTTCAGGACACTCCTAATTTTAACCCTACTCACTGACCTAGGCACTGCTCTCTGATGTCAAAACTACTTAGCTTGCGACTCAAGTCCTTGCTCTGTGACAGAAGCCACTTTCTGCCCTATCTGATTTCATTGTAAGACTGGGGGTACATTAGCTCTGGCTGATCTGGAGTTCATTTCCCCACAGCAGGCCTCATAGTGCTGTGCTTTGCATTGGTAGCTAAAAAGGTGTTGATAACACACCAGTATTTTGGCTGCTGCTGAGCAGTACTGGCACAGCATCAGCACTGTCTCTCCAACATTCCCCCATCAGTAGACTGGGGGTGGGCAAGGTCCTGGGAGGGAATATAACGAGGGCAGCTGACCCAAACTGACCTAGGAGTATTCCAGACCATATCATGTCAGCTCAAATATAAGACCTAACAAAAGGAGGAGGAAGGGGGGACACTTAATATTTGCAGTGTTTGCCTTCAGAGGCAACACTACATGTGCTGAAGCCTTGCTTCCCAGAAGTGTCCAGACATCACTTGCTAATGGGAAGTACAGAATAAAATTTTTATTTTCTCTTTGCCTGTGTGTGCACAAACTTTTACTTCTGCTTTAATAAAACTGCCTTAATCTCATCCTATGAGTCATTTTCCATCTTCTTTTCTCTCCTGTGCACCTGGGGAATGGGGAGTGATAGAACAGCTTGCAGGAACCTGGTGTCCAGCCACGGTCAATCCACCAAATGATATTATTCACTAAGTCTTTCTTTGTTGTGAATAATCCAGTCTTGCAATGAAACTACCTAGAACAGAGGTGTGGGCACTGAGATGCACAGAGCCAAGAATGCAAATAAGACTTCACTAATGTATATTGACAGAGTACATCTACAGACACTGTAGAAGAATAAACTAATGTTATGGAGAATTTCCTACAACTTAAATAAGTCAATTTCACACAGCTTTAAAGAGCATTAGTTTATTATCTATTCTCCGTGTGTTACCTCAGAAACAGTCTAATTATATACAAAAATTTGGAATGTTGAATAAATGCTGATCAATAGAAACATTACATAGCTGTTGACAAGGGAATAGTTCTAAACAAAAATGTTTGATTCTGTGTGTTGCTTATTGCTATGTTTGTGTTCATAGAATGCTTTCAAGTATATACACACTTTAACTCCAGTCGAAAAAAGAAACTAAAAAATATTTACATAATAAATACGTGGGAGACTTCATTTTTTCATTACATCAGTTGAACTGATGCTTTAACGAACTATTAGGAATAGAAAGAATTAACAGAGTTTGCATGAACTTGCTGCCTTGCTGAGTAACTTAGGCTGCTGATGGATTTTATTCTATCCAAAATGTAGTTTATGATGCATTCAAAATGAAAAGTGCTGATATTGTCTCTCCTGCTGAATTCTGGCTGGACTAGTTCAGGAGACATTTTTCTCCCACTCTCTGTAAAATCATTTAGTTTGACATGTTTACCTTCCCACATTGACACTGAAAAAACACATTTCAATCCAGTGAAAACTCAAACATTTACTGAGTAAAATCAGCAAAATTCATGTTTTATTAGACGGTTATTTGCTAACTGATGGAAGACAAGCTTTGGCCAAGTATATTCACAGGAAGTACTAAACCTCTTGATATAAATCTCTACCACAGCAAAACAGTTTTTGGTAGAATTTTCCTGTGATACATAAACCTGAAAATTAAGTGACACAACAACATTTAAAACTTCTGTTACCATTAAAGCAAAATACAATACAGTATAATTTCTCAGTGGTATATTTAAATGTACTGCAAAATGTATACAAAGTCAGTCCAAGATCAGTAAAGAATCAGTTCTGCTTTTTGGACTTTTCCCTTCTCAAAGATACAGGTTTTGTAGAAGACCAAAGTAATTTAGGACTTGTCCGTATGTATCCCCATTAAAAGGCAGTGTGTGATAAAATAACATGATTAAAAATAATGAACATGTGATGCAAACATTTTGCGTTTTCAATAAAAAAATAGAAACTAAACAACAACTAAACACATCTTAGAAGCGGAACACTGAAGCCTGCCATTATATAGCTATGTTTCTCATTCTTGTCTTTGAAGATTACCAGCACACAGAAAATAAGTGAATTTTATCAAAATACAGCACATTTCTACTAATATATCCAAAAAATCATTTTCTATGTAAATATTACTGAAAATCAAATAAAAAGAATTAAAATATACAAAGAGTTGTTAAAGGGCTTCAATTAAAATTATTAGAACTATACACAGTACAATAAGCAATAGTTAACATCTTTGAAAGAAGTGCAATAATATTGAACTTATTAAAAAAGTACTGCCTATTTATTACCGCTAGCTATGTATAATTTCTCTCTCTTCCAGCTCATTGTCCCAAAAGTAAAGGAAGCTGGTGTTTTTGCTAGCTTTATTAAAAGCATTTACTTTTTGGGTTGAAAAAAGCGATTATACCTGTCTCAAACTACCAATTTTTATGTAATTAAAAAGGAACTGCAATAACTTAATATTGCTCTAATGATGGCTAATCATTAGCCCTGGTTAAAAACAGTTATCGGTCTTCTATGGCACTTTTCCCTGGTCCATAACAACCGTATGAATTATCACTGCAGGTTATGCAGTCTCTATTCAATTATAAAGGAGAAAGATAATGTTTCTGGTAAACAAAATGAATAGACGCATAATTGAAGATTTTATACAGTAATAAGGAACAAAGGCAGCCTGTGGTAAATCACTATTACATTAATGTAGTTAGAAACCCTTTAATGACTCTGAAGTGTCTAGTTCACATTTAATGTTACCTGTAGGAACAGCCCTTAAAGAAACCTCATTACCAGCTGGTGGGTTGTAAGTAAATCCTCCCTTTGCTTTCCATTTCACCACAGCAATTCACCACCACTGCTCAAAGCTTCACAAACTTGCTTTGGTTGCCTAGCTCCATGCGTATGGTTTCCTTTTTGATTAACAAAGCAATGCAAAGGCCAAACAAAATCAAAATGTCTTTCATAATCCTTCCTGCACCATTTGCTTTTGTGTCTGTTTAAATATATATTACAGGCAACAACCTTAAAAACTGGCCATTTCAGTTTCATTTTTAAAATCTGTACGCTTAAAATGGAGTCCTGTTTATAAAGATAGAAGTATTGCCATTTCCACAAAATTTAGGATTTCTATGGCAGAGAAAAATCTCTGGGCACATTTCCACAGTACTGTTGAAACAATTATGTATGCAAGAAAACCCAATTAAACATAAATCACATGTGGCAAATGAGTATTTTATGACTACATTAAGAACAAATCCTGTATAATATCACAAATTTGTAGTTATAGTCTTCCTAAAAAAACACCATAAGCTTTTATTGCATTTTCTATTGGTAGATGTACACTCCAGAACTAAACACTTTTTCTTCTTTCCTGATTCCAGATTTAGATAGCAGATAATTATTCCACCTGACCTTTACTCTGTCCAATCAGCACCACCTTCCATCTACCCATTCATCTATACAATGTGCACATAGCAAAGCCAACACTTCATATCCCCATTCATATCTACAGAAGTGGTTCAGCATAACACATTAATATCTGGTGAATAAAAATAAAGGCAATAAACAGCTACAGGACAGACAGCCCTGCCATCTGTCCATTGGCTACAACTGAGGCTTCGCAAGGCCTTGCACAAAGTTTAATAATGTGTATGAATTATCCAAAAATAAACCTACCATCTGTACAAAAAAACAACACAGGTTTGTTCTTGGAGGAGTGATCCTTAGATTGCTATAATGCTTAAAAACAAGTTTATTCACCATACGCATTTCTAAAATTATTTCTTGTCCATTCTATACAGTGGTTTTTCCCTCTTTAACCACGAGCTCAGTATTTCCTGTACAAATTTTGATCATAATTTGAGTTCTTTTAATGTATAAAAATATGCAAAATATTGTTTCTCCTAAGTCCTTCAATGAATCCTGTTGGCTTATCCCCACAATCAAAGGTACTTATGAAGAAACTTCTCGTACAATGATGAGTTCCACTGCATTCTGGAAAGTCTTTAGCAAAGATACAGCTTGTCCATGATCAATATTGATGAAGCTGTAGCCATTAGCCTAAAAAGAAATATTTAAAACTCAAAATGACAGTCTCATATGCCATGTTAGTGAAACAAAACTCATACTTTGTGTTAGTTTATTTAAGCTTTAAGGTTTAAAATAACCAAATTCTAGAGAAATGCAGAGAATAAAACATTGCAGATTTGCAGATTAGTTGAATATGTACCTGTATGCTACAAAACCCCTGAACTACTGTGTCGGCCTTGGAAGAATTTTGCAAATTACCAAAGGAAAACCAAGCTTTGAACCATTAACATCACAGATCTAATTTATCAGTCTTACTACAGCCACACCAAAAAACCCCTAAACCTAGTACAAATTACACATCCCATTTTAAGTATCAGAATATTAGAAATGGCATTTATGATAAATTAAAACCATTGAAGCCCCTAACAAAAAACATCAGTAGCACTGGGAGCCATTTTATGGTGTGAGACCCTTGGAAGTCATCCCCAACTTGAATGTGCCTATGACGCTCTAAACGACATTGTTATTGTTGGACAAGTTTGTCTTGGCAAACAAAGGCAGGCCTACGTGGCCTTAAAAAAAGAGGGAAAACATGGCTATGGCTCAACTTCTCAGAGTACTACTACAAATTCACATTGTTTGGGCAGCAAAATCTGACACAAGGACAGATTTATCCAGTTTAAACTGTTATTGCTTCAAGCTGTGCATCCTATCTTCCTCCCTGAGCTGCTTATGTGGTGACAAGAGTGAACTTGCAATGTTTTATGTGCCTTAGCTGTGCCACTTTGAAAGCTGCAGTTCCTTATCCCATCACTGAACACTTGCTCTTGTTACCAGCTGAATCCTTGGTTATAAAACCAGTAGTTTACAAATCTTTAGGGTTGCAGAGGAAGATTTAAAAAGACTGTTCAGAAAGCAAAAGCGGCAACAACTGTTCCAAATCCTCATTTGTACAGAATGTCCTAGCCCTAGTCTTAAGTCTTACTTGCAATTATGTAGTCACTAGTCATGTTGAATATTTTTATTAGAAATGGATTAGACATGCATTGTAATATGCATGCCCATTCCATGTTTTACAGAGAACACTGCAAAATCAAGCATAGCAAAAGCATTTTGGAAGAGATGATATTCAGCAAAGAACCCCACAAATTGTCTGAGTGGTAACAAGACAGAGTGGAGCTGTCATTACATCATCACAGGTATAAAGAACATGCTGTTACACAAAAAAATACTCTTAGTTTTGAGAAAGAAAGCAGCTTCTAATTGTCTAAGCATGAAAATGCAACTTCACTTTTAGTTCTTTTTCAAACTATGAATTCCTCATTAAACAAAAATCTGAAGAATTAGACTAAGTTTTCAATTTGGCTTTGTTTTAGAAAACTGTTCACAGGATGTTGTGGTTTCATCAAGATACTAGTGGGGAGGGCAGTGTTTGGTTTGGGATTTTTTGTTCGCTCTGTTTTTAGAAAACTGAAATGCATCACGGTTGACTCCACCAACATTCTCAAATCACTAATGTGGTGAATAATTATTTTTAGCAAGCTTTGCAACTTTAAGGGTGGCTACAACAATGTTCAAATGTCCCCTTAGCCCGTTTCCTTAAGAAACTGTTCATTTCTCTGATCCCTCTAGACAAATTCAAACAAATCTAACACAGGAGAGGTCTGAAAGGTAGAGATACAGACTAAAGAACGACCCAGCTTGCAGCTCAGAAGCCATGACTCCTGAATGTCCAGACTGCCAGTGGGGGAGAGGCAGCAACATCTGGCAGGAACTGCAGGGTGGAGAGGGATTAACAGCAAGGTGCAGCTCTGGAGAGGGGCTGTGTGTTCAGACAACACATTCAGAACGCTGCATGTGAATGACCATAAAATGAATAACTGAATGACAGTGAAGCTTAATGAAATGCTCACGTTCCACCTCAAATGACATGTTTTGTCATTCTTTTTTGTTGTTCTGTTTTTAGAAGTATAAAAAATGGTAATTATCTAAAAATTAAACATTCTGCTCTTAGCTGCAAATTAAGAGTAAACTGGTGTATTACACAGGCCAGTTAATTAGGTGATTACAGTACCTGAATTATTTTATCCCCAGGCTGCAGGAACTTAGATGCCGGTCCATCTGGCTGCACTCTTGTTACAAATATTCCCTTGAAAAATAGAGGTGGAAAACATTTTGACAATTCATTTATGAATAGCAGGAGAGTATGAAACAGATGTAATTCAAAATATTTTTTTCAATTTTTCACCCTAAGTAGGAGAGAATGAAATTTTATTCTACAGGTCTACTGTCTTTTGATATTGCCTTCCTTTTCTGATTTTAAATCCAGAAGAACTATCTTTAAAGGAGTTCTAACTTGCCTTGGCTTAATTTGGCAGATGTATATGTCAGAATGTATATGGCAGATGTATATTTCAAAATTAATTATCAACCACCAGAAATACAGCTGTAGGCTGTGGTCTCTTAATAGGATTCATAATTGTACCCTCCATAATTCCCTATCACAAATTTGTTGAGTGATTACTAGAACTGTGCAAGAACCACTCTGCTAGAATAATCCTCTGTGCTGTCATGTGACCACTGTAGTCACCCTACAATCTTGATTATCCACATCATTTGTCCTCATTTTTCTCCCTTCCAATCCAGGAAGTTAGTGGTTTGAGAAATACATATACTTTCTTTTCTCTCTTTGCTAAACATAAGAAACACTGTAAATCAGAATGCTCTTTAAAAGCATTAGTATAAAATACTTACATCATCTTCTGGTCTGAATGGATTCCCTCTACCACCAACTCCTCCTGATATACTAAATCCAAGTTCTGGATCCTTGTCAATTCTCACTCGAATCTAAGTAGTTATAACTACAGTCAGATAAACTGGTTTAAAATATGCATTTGAAGCTACTATCATGAAATTATTACTAAGGAATTCAGGTGAACAAAAGCTTTACCAAGGAAAAACCCAAACAGACAAACAAACAAAAAACCAAACCAAACAAACCAACCAAAAAAACCCACAACCCACCACTTCAAGAGAGTATTATATCTCATTATTTTACTGCAGAATGAGATTACAATACAACAGCATCATGTGCCTAAGTTTTACTCCAATATCACTATTATAATAATAATTCACTTGGGCTTTAAATTCAAATATATTTTGATATTATGTAAATTATTTTAACACCCCTAGCAAATATATATGCTCCTATGAAAGAACCTATTCCTCCTATTTCTTTGCTACCTTAGCTGAATTTTAAAAATCAAATATCATTCCTACTTTCACTCTAAGTTCTAAGTAACCAACACTGTCTTCTTTCTCTTGCTAGAAGAGTTGACTAGAAAACTTAGTTTACACAGCAAGTGGACATTCTCATTCTAGTAAAGAATTTAAATGTAGTTCTCAGTGTTTTCTCAGAAAACCCACACAATACAGAAAGAAGGTTGCCACAATAAAAGAGCTATTAAATGGTATAAGAATTTCTTTATGTACTACCTCTATTATAAATAAAACTGATAATTATCAGGCACGCATAAGATTGCTCACATTTTTTTTTTTAGGGACTTCTATTTGTGAATGTACATTCCTACATTTGCAGGGTTTTGAACCATTCCAGATGCAAAGTGCTCCAAGTTGTACAGCTACTTTGTATTTTTTTCAGTTACTAGCTAAATAATGAATTAGGGAACAATAAATATAGTTGAGAAATAAATTTCTAGCTCAGTAAAAAGATGTAAGTTTAAGTTTCTGGTATATTCTGTTAAAAATCTATCACATTTCTCTCAAAATGGGAAGGAACATGTGATTTGAGTAGAATTGCACTAAGATCACATTGTCTTCTGCCGAAGATAAATCCCTATGTGATTTCTGTCACCATTTACAGAGAAATTGTAATAAATTAAAACAATGTAACTATTTACTGCCATTTACTGAGAGATGTCATATCACATTAGATTTTATTCTTACCTCTTGCTTTGCCAACTCATGGCTTTGTCTGGGAGAACACTGGGATTGGTTATACAGAGGTTGATGGGCAACTTTCAACATCAGATAATCAATTAATTGCTCTCTAGATGGATGTCTCGCTACTGATGATTGAGGAGGGAGATGATGGACTTGGCTGTAGTTTGCCTGAAGTCTCTGAGGCTGGCACATTTGTCCATTTGTCAAAGGCATCTGAATAAAATATGAATACTCAGTGTCATACATTTTGTAAGCAGCAATCCTCAACTCCTCTTTTATTATTTCAATACTTCTCACACTTGACTGTTCTTAGTTTTTAGTAACATTACTAAAATTCTTCTGGATAACATACAATTATACTCCATCTTCTTTAAAGTTATCAGCTCTGACATATTGAGAACAAATATGAAAAACAAAAACTTTGAGTGCTAATCTATCAGAACAGACTAGACAGCCTTTGTTTTACTGAGTTTTCCCAAACATTATTTTCTAGCAGTGCAACTAACAATATTGCCACTTGGTTGGTATCATTATAGTTTGCACTTTCCTTGCATAAAATTCAGAGATTTTGTAATGATTTCCAGTAGATCATACAAAAATAAAAATCCTTCCTAGCTACCAGACAGAAACTATGTGCTCTCCAAGCATCCTAAGGTGACCACTTCACAAGAAAACCTTCTGAGCAAGTTTGTATCCAAGCTCAGGATTTTACTATCAAAATTGCAGTATTTCCAACAGATTTTATTCCTGTGTTAACATATGTCACTGATTTGATAATACAAGCAGCAGTAAGGTACACAACTGTCAAGACATACAGTGCATTCAAACTGTGTCACCAGGAATAATGCCGGAAGTGACATGTTTCTTACTGAAGTCTCAGAATTACTGCTCAGCTCTGCAGCTCCTTACTCATATGCCTCATGCTCTTAGTCTAATTTGTCACTCATTTGTCTGTATGAGTCCAAATATCAAAAGGTTTAATCAGATTCAAATTGCTTTTCTGAAATCATCTGCCATATTCCAATTTCCACTTGCAAGTACTTGTTTGGCTGCAGATTTCTTCTTTCAAAGCACCTACTGAAGAAAACTAAAAACTGTCTCCCTTGGTATAGTTAACTAAGTTTTGTCTTCCAAAAAAGGATGCTATTTTATTTATACCAGCTTTGAACTCTGGGTATTACATTTTAAAGAAGCCCTAGTTCCAAATGCTATCCCAACATAAATTTCTGCGATTAATAAAAAATACATCCTTACAAATAATAGCAAATAATATCCTCTCCATGGGGACATGCACATAATTACCTGAAGACCTATTTTCTTCATGCTGTCTGAAGGAACATCTTTGAGACTAAGCGTAGCAGATGAGTAATTCTGCTGTCCTGAAACAAATACTTCATCCTGGCATTGGTCTCCTGGAGTAGATGCCTGGGGATGCTTTAAGCAGAATGGAGCAGTAAAGACAGCTGTCTTCATATAATTCTAATTTAAAAATTCTGATAAAATATGTTAAGGGATTTATCATTCTTTATCTTTTTTGATTAACTAGTACATTGTTTTTAGAAAATCTCACTAGTCAAGCCACCATAAACCCATAAAACATTGATGAACATTTACAAAAACTCTCAACTGCAGAGATGTCTTTAATCACCAGTAAGCTGATAAGAAAAGTCAACAAACGCTAGAGACTAACTTATTCAAGGATTAAACTTTTGACTTTATCCTTCTCACTATGGATACCATAACATCACTCATGATGCTAAGAGTTAAAAACTAATTTCATCCCATTTTCTTGGGATTTCTTACTATTAATTTTCTTGAATGCCCGCAGTATCTTACAGTGCAGTTCATATAATCAGAATTTTGAGGGAGGAAAAAGCATTGTAAGATTTTGTTCAAACCTTTATCAATCTAGATTAAATTCAGGATGGTAATTTCTTGTTCACAAAGGTACAGCAGAACCAGACAATTTTACATGTGTTCAGCCATCTACAAAAGCCAGTTAAAAAACTCAACTTCATGACATTAAACTGAAAAGCCTTGCAGTAAGTTTAAGGCATATGAAGTGAAGGCAAGGTATGTAATGCCTAAAAAAAAATTCCAGCACATAAATTGTATCTCATTTTTACAGCACTGGACATATGTGAAAGGATAACTCTATGAACTTAAGGACCCCCTCAATGTTTATTCTTTTCCCCTCTACATATTGCAATAACCTCCTGTAGGTACTCACTCGAACAATGTGCACACCAGAACCTCTTCCGTCTGCAACACTCAAGGCAACACTACCCTGGCTGCCATGCAGATCCCTAGAGCTGCCAGAGTGAAAGCTGCTAACTGCAGCATAATTGCAATTAAAGGACCGAGACAGCATGCTCTGAATAAAGAGGGGACAGATTTAACACAGAGATTAGTGCAGCATGCATAAACCACAAAGACATGTTATACATGTAATACAAACATATTCCATTGTCATGCAAGATAAAAACCATGCAAGAACAGTACGCCTGTGATGTATAAAACACAACTCAGTGACCCTATTTACCTTTATTTACTGTAAATCAGCATGCAATCAGCAGTTAACATGCAGAATTACATGTAAATAAAGTAATTCAAGTATTCATGTGTCTGAAAAAAATAAAGGCGCTTATCAAAATTTTCAGGTTTTCCATAAATTTCAACATATGCAATATGTTGTAGGAAGAGAAGCTGGCAGTCAAGAAAAACACCTATGGAAAACTATCTAATTACCAGTCATTATTTTGTCTCATCTCCCCACGTATACTACTGGTAAAGTACAAATAAAAATTTACATAGAGATCTGACTGACTGGATTTTCTTGCTATAGCCACCCAGTCAACATTAGCAATTCCAGTAATACTTCATTCAAGAATGTGAACAAGCCTCATTTAAAGGAGAAGAGGCTTGAAAGGAAACTGAGACCACCCCGTGCTTCTGTGGGCAGTCAAACAGGTAACATGACCTCAAGGACAGAAGTGATAGTGGTTTGGATTTGAGCTTCATTATTCTGCAAACTGACCCCTGCAATATTGTCAAGGCAAACTAAAAAAGCAGGAGACATTACCATCTTGCCACTGTGGACTTTAGTAGCTGTAAGAACAAAACAGACTATGCAAGGGAAGAAATAAAAAATCCTCCATATTCCACCTGATAAATGAAACAAACCTATCTTGAAAATGTGACAAAACCATGAAAAAATATGATCCTAGGAAAAGATACACCACAAAGCATCAAACCTCAATAAAGTTGTCTAATTTTTCCAAGTTAAAGAAAGAAATATTCAGAATAGGTATAATTTGACTAAGATACAGCAAACATTTATTATATGAATAAATATATTTAGGCATTTGCCTACTATGTATAGTAATATGACTTTGAAAATAGTCACTGGTCCTCAGGCAGACATTTGCTCTTTCATATGAGCTTCATCTTGTGAAAAAACTGGCTTAATAATCAGTCATATGCCTCTGCATACTCACATTCCCCAGATGCTCTGGTACCACAGTCTTTGGAAACTCCCTTGGAAAACAGTATTTACTGATAATACTTGGTTTTTATTGGCCAAGGCTCTTGGATAATTTCAATGGCATAGTCAGCATTCTTTTGGGAACATTTTGGGAATTGAAGTGACGTAATATATTTACTTAGGTAAATTTAGACAATAAATAGTGGAATTTATTTAGGAGAATTGCTATTAGATAATATTGTTGTAATTTTAAGACTCGCTGGAATCTGTCATGACAATCCATGAAATTTCGCTGCTGAAGAGAAACTAATAAAATTGAAGTATCTGCAGGGAACAAGACTCTACATTCTACTTATCTTGGAATAGCCTTAACTGGTAACTTACCTGCTAAGCTTAAGTATTATTCCTTTTAATTATCTGTTTACTTATTCATTTAACAATACTTAGCATCAACTGCAGGCTAAAGGTGGGCATAAATAAGCCTTTGAGATGATATTAAATGTTTAGAAATCTCTTCAGTTTTCATTCCCAATGACCATCTAAGACTTGTCAAAAAAAGTTTGCACAAGGTATTCTTGAAATGCCTAAAATTACTGGTCTAAGCCTTTTGGAGTAAAAGCCCACAAG
Source organism: Pyrocephalus nanus (assembly GCA_038380795.1). Lineage (NCBI taxonomy): Eukaryota > Metazoa > Chordata > Aves > Passeriformes > Tyrannidae > Pyrocephalus > Pyrocephalus nanus. The sequence goes on from CM076263.1 coordinate 23,653,517, forward strand.
CAGGGGAAAAAAAACCCATCTGACAGAATTTTAGGAAGATACCAGTTAATCTCAAAGAAAGGTTAAACATTAGAAAACTGTTCTTCAGACACAAGGGGAAAAAAAGGCATGAAAGTCTCTTCCATAAATAACAGCATTCCTATTGAAGAGTGGAAAATTGCATGTAATTTAAATTCTACTATCATAAAATGTTTGCAGGATCTGAACTTTCAGTGTTTACATACCAAATGCACAAGAATTTTAATCCTTTTAAAGTGTGATGGTTTGACTTCTGAACTCCGCAAAATGTCACTCTAACACATTGATGGTTCAGTAGTTCATTCAAAATAAAGAAAATACAAGTAAAACTGAAGTCAAAATTTAAAACTAACAACTACTGAATGGATAACATTCCTGTAATTTAATCAGTGTCAGAATATTCTTCAGGTTATGATCTTACAAACACTTAAGTACTTAATTTTATGTATTCACAGATCCACTGAAGTTACTGTCCTTGACACACTGAAACAAGATAATTTGGAGAAAATCTGAGACTGTATCAATTAAAATATTTTTGTATGAGAGGGATACGTAAAAAATGTGTTCAAGAAAAACTTGGATTAAAACTGCAATTCTGTATCAAAACTAAAACATGTAGATGTTTTTCTTTTAATAAAGCACTGTACACTGACAACTCTGAGGAAAAAAACAACTATTCTGATTTCCGAATTTGAAAGCAGGAATTTAACTTTATGATCTCTCCTCTGAAAGCTCTGCATTTTAAATAGTACATAAGGTTGATAGAAAACAGAGGATTTCATTGAAAATGAAAGATGAAGATGAAAGACAGGCAGGCTCACTAACTATTTTTGTACACTTAGCATGGAAATGTAATAGATATTTACAGATAACTGTTGCAGATTTTTTTTATTGCAGATTATGGATAAGATATTCCTCCTCCACATCCTAATGTGACGCTAGTGCTTCTATATAGGCAGTATTTTAGTTTAAAATCCTAAATAAAACCCAACAAAATGACTATAGGAGACTACTGCAACATACCAGGGGGTAAAATTGGCATGTCACACTCAGAAAGAAAAATATGCTGAAAAATATTACTGTTTCTAAAACTCACCTGTGCACTACATTTATGAGGTTGGGGTGGGGCAGAATTGCCTGACTGCTTTCAAATAGCTTATAGGTATAACCACTAGAGAGCAGCTTGGCATGTAAGTAAGCTCTTTTCTCCCACAACAAAACACCTTTGCATCAGGTAAGCCAGCTGTTTCTTCTAATATATGCGTGGTTTCTATTTACAAATGGTCTCATGAACCATTTTTCACCTTCATTCAGCTAGATGGATAATTTCAGTTAGTCTCTGTGTTCCACAGAATCACAGAATATTCTGAGTTAGAAGGTACCCACAAGGATCATTGAGTCCAGCTCCTTAGTGAATGACCCATACTGGGATTCCTGATCAGTGTATGCCCCTTAGAGCTTGTTAAAGGTATTACAAATGCAGGTTACTTGGCTGGAACCCACTGCCAATCATTTTTTGTAGACTTAAAACTATTCTGTATCTTTCCTCGTGCAAATTAAGCTCTTGAAAGTTTTTTTCCCCCCTGCCTATATCAGGTAAAAAGGGATAATAGATAAAGAACTAGCTTCTCTAGTTTGTCTAACAAGCAGGCACTGTTTCTTTAAGTGGGTTCATTCTTCCCTCTCTCTTCAGTTACCAAATTTTATAAAAACAAAATCAACAGCTCTTTGAGGATCTTAGGAAAATTAAAAAAAAAAAAAAAGAAAAAAGACCACAACAAAATCAACTCGTAAGAGTCCGCTACACCCTCCCTTCCTAATAAGCACAGGGTAGAAATAATAAACACAATTAAATTCAGTAACAATGAGAATCACAGCAAAAATTACTGAGTTTTTTTTTCAGACTTCAAAACTTTCAGAAGTCTTTTTATAGATTGAGAACCCCCACCACTCAGCTAATTTTTAATTACAAACAGAAATACTGAAACCATTATTTTAAAAGAACAAAGAAATATCCAGCAAATTCCTAGAATTTTACATTATCATATTTGCCAGCTGCCATTTAGGATCATATCTACATTTTTCATAGTTCAGATTCTTCTTTTTAAGTCAATTATATCCCGGAGAGTATAATGTTGACAATTATGTATGCATTCACTTTTAAACCCATAAATATGTCTCTATATTTATATATATATATATTTATATATATATATATGTCGCTATAAAGATTGCTAGCAAAAGCTACTTTGAAGCAATTCAAGGCCACAACAAAAGAAGTACACACATACAAAACAGACTTAAAAGATCTGTTAAATTAGATCCACAGCTAAGATCTCAATAGCACCTATTCTATTATCAGTCTAGTAGGAAAAATTAAAGTTTACATATAAAGCATAATAGAAAGTATGGACAGATAAAAAGGGAATCAAGTCAGGCAATCAATGTCATTTCAGTAAAGGTGATTACTCTTCTACAGACCTGAACATATATCACTTCTGTATTAAACACTCTTCTTAGCATGCAGATGAACAAGCAATAAACAAACTGCATTAGCAGTGTATTGAAGTTTTGTTTCCATCTGTATTCAGCGAGTGCTGGGATTTTTACTTCTCTTGTCATTTCATGTAAGATTTGATATAACTATCCAGAAGGATTGAAAATGAGGGAATGCACATTTTATTAGAGTTGGAACATATGACCCTCTTGTGGGGACAAAGGGTCCCCCACACTACAGCATAGTTCTGTGAAAGCATTTTCTGTTGTAGGTGACAATCTGGACCAGAACAGGTACAGCTGTTGTGCAGGCTTCTTTAAAAAACAAAACCCATCCCTTTCTGTCACCAGAAGTTATGAAACTTAAAAAAAAAAAAAAATCCAAACCAAAACAACAAAAGCAAACCTATCCCCCCAAATACTGGGATTTCTAAAGAAAAATTATAGTTAAACGTAATTTTTCCTACCATCTCCAATTAAATTTCTCTAGCTATCACAGATATTTGAGTGTTAAGCATAATAATAATAAAACAAAGTATGTTCTTAGAAAAGAAACTAAAAAACAAAATCCACGTAGCTGGCATAATCAAAATGTATTTTGGCCGCTTTACTTACTTCCCTTCCAAAGAAACAGGGTCAGGCTAATGACATTCTATCCATTTTTTAGTGATGATTTTTTTCAACTGGGCTAACTGGACAGCATAGATTACACTCTTCCAGGGTCTACTCAAATTCTTCATATATATAATTGTTCAGCTCAACAGATCAGCTCAAATTCTTGATGGCATTTACAGTATGTAAAGAATCCTCATCCTCATTTCTAATTCTATCAAAACCTACTGTGATTTTCTGAAACGAACAAGATTTTTAAGTGTTCTCATCTCACAGCAATAAATGTTCATTCAACAATCTGTCAGATACTCAACTTCAAAAGATAACTGGCTTGAAGGCAAATACATGATAATTATGGCTATTGAATTCTTCAGCAACTAAAGCTATATTAAAGACTATATTTCCAAATACATTTCACTGATTTTCTTTTCCTTGTTCTTAAAGAGAAGAAATAAGGGGGAAAAAAACAGAAATGAAAGATCAAGAAGTGTAAGGGAATATTTTAGTATGTGAATACGATGCTACAATAATTACTTGGCTTTCAAGAGCTGGCCTTCCAGTCCAGCAGGTCAGTGGGACATATTTAATGTATTCAACAGTAATTTGGTTAAACTGGCAAGTATGATGTAAAAACAACAGCACCTTTTTTAATTTGGGAGAAAAGTTCATTTACAGTCTACCATCTGAGTGTTTCTCAGATATTCATCACAAGTACATTTATCCTTTTTACAGCAGGGTCAAAAGTAGATTTTCACTAGGAATTAAAAGAAGTTCAAAACACAGTATTTATCTTATTCCACACCCAGGCAACAGAGAAGTAGGAGAAAAAAATTATTATTTTTACCTTTTCTAGCTTCTTAGCCTCGATATGTCGCAGCACCTGTTCCCTCCAGTCATGAGGGACTTTACTTTTTCCTGCGGGGTCTAATAGCGAGTGCTCAGAGTTAACCCTTGGGTTTGACCTCTTCGAAGGGCTAGTCCGTGAGTAACTGAAGTCACTGACTGACATAGTTCTTTCTGGTATTTCGTTCACCGAGGGCCGAGCACTCTGTGGCCGGGTTACATTTGGGCCATCAATGCTGTATGTTCGGGCAGAAAGAGGTCTCTGCTGCCCTGACATTACTGGTGGACCTCTTCCCATTGAATGTAAATCTCTGTATGTTAAATAGTCCCCTTCAGTAACTTGGGCCCGCCTGGAAGGTCCACTATCCCCAACATTTATGGAAGCTGTAGAAGATACACTGCTCTGCCTTTGGAGTGTGTGTCTGGTTGTTCCTGGGAGCAGTCTGTCATTAGGTGGGACAGCCCACATATCCATATGTCTCCCAGCCATCCGCTGGTGAGTGTTGTACACAGCACTGGCTCGGACATTGTTATGATTGGAGAAATTCATGTTGGCAGAATGCTTTACATAGCTGGGAGTTTCTGTACTGTCAGACCTAAGCAGACGTGAAGGAGGTAAGCTGCTTTGTTCTACTTGGGAGTTTTGTTTCTGGGGCCACAGGGCATCTTTTGCTGCTGCACTGCTGCTATACTGAATATTATACTGGGGAGGAGTGCAGAGCATCTGTGCACCACCTGTCGCTGATCCTCTCACTGCATTAGCACCTTCAGGATTGTGATTTGAGTCAAACTTGAATATAGTTTTTGTAGAAGATACTAAATCAGATGATGACGATGACGCAGGAAAAACCTGCAAAGGCTGATCGTACAGAAGAGTAGCAGATTTACTTCGGACTATGTTTTTTCCATCTGCAGTATCAGATGGTGATTTTACCACTGAATTTGACTGTTGAGATCCATTCTCATTTACAATATCATAGATTTTCAGACTACCACTGTCCATACTGGTGATGCTGTGAGATTTCATCACAGGACTGCTTTTCTGTGGGGACAAATCTTCAGTGCTTCTTGAAACAGACAGCTCAGCAGCATCACCATCAACTGTAGTGCTTTTCACTAGCTTGTCTTTACTGGGAGACTCTGTTTCCTCAGGATGTCCATTTACTTTATTTATAGGATATTTATTTCCATTTTCCAAGTGCTCACTTTCTTCTTTTGTGTTGTTTTTCAAAAATCCCATCACTGAAACCATTTTCTGTGATTCTAACCTTTCTACAGGAACTGGAACTGCCTCTTCACTAGCCAGTTTATTGATATTCATGTTTATTTGGTCTAATTTGCGAGACTCCTCCATAGGAGTGCTTAGATCAACACCTTTTCCTATCAGGCCTAATCTTTCTCCAATGCTTAATTCATATTCAGACAAATTTGAAACCTTCTCTTGCACATTTAGTTTTTCTTTTACTGTAATTCTCAATTCTCCTCCATTTTGCAGAAGATTCAAATTTTCATCTTCTTGTCTGGAAGAAAAAAAAAAAGAAGGCTCTTGAAAGAAATTCCAAACAAAACCAAGATATTTCTCCAAGAACTGTTATAGAAAAAACTATCACTAACATGCAACACAGCCACACTGTGCATACTAAACAGGACCAAAAACCAGATTTACCATTTGCTATCTTACCATTGCAGAAATATGTTATATAGAGGACTCATTTCAGAAACGTTTGTGTCATCTGATTTCACAAGTTCATTTAAATTCAACAGGAATTATTAAAAACAGTTCAGAAGTGTCAAGAAGTATAAAGTGACAACAAGTCAGATTTTTTTATCAATTTCTTTTAATTTCCATGACAATACTGGACAATTGGCAATCTTTTAAAAATGGCATTTTCTGACCAAAACCTCTAGAAGAGTGACAACCTGCAATTACAGTCTTTGTAAGTTTCTAAAAGCCTTTAATACTTACATTAGCAATCAAATTGATCTACAGAATTAAGCAGGTAAAATCACTGAGCTTTTAAAATGGTATATTGAAGTATTTTGCAGGGATAAAAAATTAAAAAGATAAAATTATTAAACATTATTATTAAAAAGATGGGAACCATGTATTGTATACTAAAGTTAGTCTCTGATTTTTTTTTTTAGGAGACCCTTAAAAACCTTACCATTATCAACCTTATTTTAAAACATTAAAATGTAAATTCCTTCATGAGTGATAAATGAATGAATTAAAGGAATGTACACATGATATGAAATATTGAGTCACGATTTTCTATTGTATTTGCTTAGTGGTGTACAGTATCTTACAAACCTGATCTTGGACAAAACAGCAGCGTGTGTTTCTTTGTCAGGAGAACAGAGAGAAATATCTTGGCTACTGTCGGTATTTAAGGAAACAGAATCTGACATTCGAGAAGGAGAGGAACAGTTGCTGTTATTCTGATTGCTATTGTGGGTAGCTTCATCTGATAAGGAATCAGTATCTTTTGAATCATCTGAAATAAAAATTTGCCAATTTAGTTAGACACATACATCTTATTAATAGCCATTTCACATGTGTATGTACGGTGTTTAGAAATTGTCTCTTGTTCAGTAATTCTTACTCAAATCTAAGCTATCACATTTGCAAAGTTAATCTCAACTGCTGGCAATTGTTCCTATTTTTTAAATATTTGTCTCAATGTAAACAGCCCTTACCTGTTAATTAAATGTAAGTTGCTGCTTTATTCCCAGTTTCCTTGACATAAGGTGGTGCTACATTATTGAATACTTCCTCAAAATATATATCAAATCACATTTCTGTTTTTAAAATGATTTCGAAGTTCTGAATTACATAAGCCACTAAGAAAATGAAATACACTGCAGAATTTTGAAAGTGTACACAGTTCCTGATTTTGAACATTGTATCATTGTCAAATTGCTATTTATTAGGTCAAGTACTCTGGAACTATTAGATTATCAGATAAGCTCTAAGTTTCTTTCGTAAATGTTAAAAACCAGGAATGGAAAATGTTCTTCTGCTGACTTGGAATCCAGTGCATCCCCAAGCTTTGCAGATCACTTAGGACAACATTTTCTGACTGATTTACGCCTGTGCACACTGATTCTTGCATAAGGTATGCATACTTACATATTACATCCATATAAAAATAATTCCTTTTGGGGAATTCAAGCCAGCTGTGATTCTGACACGAGTGCAGAAACAAGTAAGTTTAAATTTTTGCTTCAAGACACAGTTATAGGTGCCAAATGCATGAATTTTGCAGAACTAATGTCTATCTTCAGAGACAAGAAAGAAGTTTTGACCTGGTTCTTTAGTCAGACATAAAAACCCAAAGACAGCATTGATAAACATCAACCTTTTCATCATGTGTGATCCTCAGCAGAAAAGTCCTGCTATCTCCATGTGGTTTTTCTCACTAAATCTCACCTTTTTACATCTAATGGGCAGAAAAGCCTTTTCTCCTGCAAAGTACTGGATATCATACAAAGTAAAGTACTATTTGCTATACAATTTTTAAATCATGTTTTCTCTGAATCCTAGGCCATTCTTTAGTCTTCAAGAAATGGCTACCAGATCAAAATTATATTTCAGAGAATATAAAACTTAGTTAACGAAAGAAAATATTCTGAAGTTTCACATTAGAGGAACAAGTTAAAATAAAAGAGTAAATTAACTCTGGAGAAAGAGTTGCCAAAAGAGAAGTTTAAGAATAAAACTTAGGAAGAGAGCATAGTTTTTCTGAGAAATTTAAACAAGCACTGCTGCCTATAGCAGCAATTATAGCAGCTGTCTATAACAGCAACAATTGACAAAATCTGGGAGGAATGGGAAATACAGAATATTTCCAATATAAATACCACTTTCTGCAATCTTTTCTTAAGCACTTCCAGATTGTGTTCAAGCTCATAGTCTCCCAAAACACATACATCTCCTCTTCCTCTCTGCTTTTAAACTGGTAACAAGAATCAAGAAAATTAGGATGTCAGCACAGCTTTCTCTGTTGTGTACTTGAGCATAAGATATTGCAGATTTTTTTCCTCCTTTCACTGTTTAACAGAGAATTAATCATCTTTCTTTTAAAACATATAAATTAAGCCTATATTTACATAATTTCATTGAAAAATAAGTCACTTTGAGTCAAGAAACTATCAGAAGCAGACACCACTTCCAGTGCTTTTTATGGTATTTTACCTTTTTTGTTATTGCTAAGAGCTACCACTTTTGGTTGGTTTATGGAGGTTTCTATCAGTGGTGGTCGCATTTCTGCCATTTTCATCTCTTCATCAGAGGAGAGTTCTTCTGACTCCTGATAAAGGAAAAAAAGCTTTATGCTATGCATTTTAAAGAGCAGCTCGAAGGTGAAGTAAATGCTATCTAAACTATCTCCCAATGAACAATAAAGAGGAAAAAGATAAACAAGCCACACAGCAGAGGCATAGCTTTGTAGTGCATCTGTAGTGCAAGTCAACTGCATTATCTTGAAGTAGTAGTGCATGGAAACTTGCACTGTCACTGCTAAACTCCATGACATGACAATCAAACAGGTAACTTAAGCAGCAAAAACTACTTCGAGCAAGCAGATGCAGCCTTCATTCCACCACTAGAGAGAACTTCCAGTTGAGTCCAAGTCACAAAGTGATCACTGAACCAGCAAATAATGCAGACTGACTAGCTGGGTGTTGGTCTTGCAAAAAAGATCTCAAACTGAAACAGCTATAGAGTAGCGTGACCAAGACAATTTTAGGAATGAAGAGCTATGCTGTCAGAAAAGACAATGAGCTTGACTTGCCTAGTCTTGCAAAAAAAAGAGCCAGGGTAGCTTGCTAGGGGTAAATTCCAAAAGGAAAAAAGTTATTTAACTTCAAGAACAGCAGGAATAAAGCAATGCCGAATACATGTAAGCTAGAAATCACTAGTTCTAAACCATAAGATGGAGTTCAGTGCACTTATGAAAGAGATTAACAGACAAAGCTGCCATAAAAGCAGCTGTGCAACTGGTTCAGCACCCTACTGCCAGCCCTATATTTGATCACCCTCAAAAACCAACTGTTTCCAGTAACATTTTGACGAAAAGCCCCAACAAACTTTCTTTCCCTAGAAGTGGAAATTCCTTTTTAGTAAACATGCTTCCTACTACAAACACTACAAAATCCATGTTACAAATTCCAGTCTGCCAATATTCACTTTTTCTTACTATTTTATAGCATTTAATTCATGGAATCCATTGGAGCACCACCTTCCTATAATACTAATTACCTGGCCAGTTCTTGGGACTGCAGGGAGATGCAAACCTGACTGACATGTAGCAAACAAGCTATAGTAGTCTTCACTAAAAAAAAAAAAACCTAAAAATCCATCTGCTTTTATCTGCAATTGGAACCACACTGCCCTTCCTCTTGGATGTATCATACAATTGTAATCAATACTGAAATGGGAAACTTATACACATGCAAAGTTTAGATAACTGGATTCTGCAACAGAGTTACCAGCAGGTTAGTACAGGGAAATAACGAATTCACTATCCCTGCCTCATTTACTTACTGGCATACAGTCATCTATAAAGAATTGCTGTCACTATCATTAAACAAACAACCTAATCTTCTGAAATCATGTTTTTAAATTAAAGAAAAATGTCAAACCCAGTATTTTCAGAAAGTAAGTAGAAGCAGGAATATGCTAGTGCAGAAGCAGGCAGCAACAGCCACAACTGCCTGTCACCAAGTCTCTTCAGCAAAAGTATGATACATGCGTGTTCCACTGCTTACACAACGCAGGTAAAAAAATAATCTGCTTATGAAACTATGAGAAAATATTTTACAGGCTGGGAACTGATTAAATGACAAGTTCCAAAATTTGTCATCAATCTCAAACTTTCTAAATAAATGAATACATGATGTTTGTGAGAGAGATGTACAGAATTCTTAAGTTTAAATTTAAAATCTCTCACAATAGCAAGTAAATATATTCCAAGTAATATTCTTGTTAGCTCACTAATAAACACAGAGGAATAAGTATTTTTAAACCCATGTTCCACATTTCACTTGAAATGCATGTGCCTTGTCATTTGGATATAAAAGTTTTTTTAGTGCTTCCCCTAATCGGGTATTTTCTCTTTTCAGTGACAATTAAAACTGATTATTTAATGAAGTACTGACAATCAAGCAATAACTGAAGAATTCTATCAAAGTATGAGTCTTTTCACAGTTTAGATCAACCTTTAATTGAGTTTGCTTTCTTTTTCTTTAAATGCATGTATATTTCATTATGAACTTTTTTGAATGCTATAATGCCCATTGCAATGCCATACCTCAAGCATGTCTTCATGGTTGACAATTGTTTTCATGTTCTGCAAGGTTTTAACAAGTGCAGTTATCTGTGAATTTGCAGTGCTGTGCTCAGTGTCTGGTTCACTAGGCTTCTGCACAGAGCTTCCTGCTGAATATTGTTTTCTCTCATCTACTTTGTTCTTTATTGAACCGATTTCTGAAGTCTACAGAGTTAAGAACATTAGCAGAAAAAACATCCTGAAAGGTTTTCAGTAACATATATTTAGAATCAACATTACGTATTTTGGGAAAATATGAAAAAATCTGAGCTCTGAAATTATAAAGTATGGAATGCACCACGTATGAAATGCTGAGAAACCTCCACAGACTACCAAGGCAGTCTCCACAGACTACCTTACCCTTTGTCAATCAGTTTGAACTCTTCTCCTTACTTCTGTCCATTTGTACCATTAAATTTCCAGTTAAACAAGAAAACCCAAAAGGCCAATATCTACAATGGTTCTATGTCCGTACCAAACAGTAGTCCTATCACCTATCACACTGCATCAGCCTGTTACAGACACCTTTGCCACCTTGCTGTTACTGCCTTCCCAACTTATTGTATAAAACCTTCAGTCATGAGAGCAGCAAAAAGATCCCTGGAGATTATCCTAAATTTCACTGTGAAGTCCAGTAGATGAAAGAGGATCAGAGAATGGCAAAGATGCCATTCCTCCAGAAACTGATGAAGTCAGCTCCTTAACATATCCATAGTTTGTATTTGCCTGAGAATCAAGTCGCTTTCCTTCATCTTAGTGTAGGAGGAAAATTGCTACTGCAAACCAGACGCTTATTACAGACTTCCTTAGGTGGGGAAGAGGTAAATTGTGTTCTGCAATCTGACAATTTTTCTCACTAAAGCATTAGAGGGGAGGGAGAAGAGGATTAAAAGGAATAAATAATATCTTTGGAAGTTCTTGTGAAACCAGAGAATAGTATTGTCTCTAACCTTTACTCCCACATCTTTTACAGAAACTGCCTGGACTTCTCGTTTTGACTCCTTGGCAATATCTTCAGTAGATTCTTCATCCTTTAGTCTGTGTACAATTGTCTGGACTGTTTTGACCATATTCTTCAGTTCATCAGGATATGGAGTTGGGTATCTCTTCAGATTGCCCTCCTGTGTAGCAAAAAGCAATAATGTTCCACATTTAATTAAATGCCATAACAAAAACATAAACTTATGACAAATAATTACCTGGATGAACCACTGAACAATCCAGGATCTCCACTTTGCTATTCGAGCCTACCTGCATTAGGCTTATAAAACCCAGCAAGATTATGAATTACTTTCACTCCCCCTCCTGTCAGTGTGTACACTGATTGCAAGCAAGGATTATGACAACTGTAATTCACTTTAAAAAAAATCAGGATTAATCACTGTCTCCCCACTGTGGTTCTCCACAACACTCCTAATCAGGTAGCCTCCCAGTTAGGTCATACATTGGCAGATATCAGCTGAGAGCTCTTCCCTTGTGCCCTGCTTAAAATGATCTGTCCAAAAAACACCCAAACTGAAATCAAACAAAAAAAACCCCAGAGTGTGATGTTTCATCCTGCTGAGTACTCTTAACTTGTAACTGATGATTTCATTGATTCAGCAGAGTGAAACACACAGCCAAAGTAAGGAAAAGGATGAGATTAATGGGTGGAAATAAGAGGGAGGGAAGCAACAAGTACTCAAAAATAAATTTAATACTAACCCGGGGTGGTGCCTCTCTCTCATCTTTGTCTTCATCACACTCAAATGCCACCTGAGCACGCTGTTTCCGCTGTTCCTCCCACAAAGATGGATTGAAACTTTCATTATCAGATATGAACATAACTAAAAAAAACCCAAAGAAGCTCTTATAAGAATAGGATATACTATGCAAAATAAAAAGGTTGTCTTTTCTTTCTCTTGGATGGATTGGTGTGTTTTTGTACGTATTCTTTAAAGACTAACTGCACTGCCACTGCTTTATGAACTGGGCTGCACTTTTACAGCTGTAAAATCCCTATCTGGAAAAAAATCATATACCCAGCTGCATACCAGTCTAAACACTCACACTTTCAGAACTCTGCTGAAAAGTATTTTTATTCTATATAAAAATATGAAATTATGTGAGTGTATATATCTAAAAATGTAAATTATACTTGTATAGATTTATATAGCCTACCTTCAGTGAACTGGTCTCATTAAGCACATGTAAGAACATTCACTTAATTTCATTTAATGAAAATTTAAAAATGAAGAGTAGGAACGACTTAGTGACAAAAACCTGCATTATTACTAATCCTGAAAAAAAAAATCTAAGCATCTATGACTTAAAATAAAGGTGTGATTTTGCAGAAGTTATACAACTGCCAGGGTCTTTACAAACAAGTATTTCTTGCTTAATTTTACAAGAGATTAAAAAAATCTTTTAGGTACCCACTGCGTCTTACTCTGGCATGTCTCTGTATTACATCAATCACGTTCTACAATGGCATGCAAAAAGTCTAATAAATCTGCCACTACCACCCCAGCACATGTATATCCTTCAGTAGCAATACAAGACTGTTCATTTTAATGATTTTATATCTGAAATAGAAAAATATTTAATTTTAGGGCTCAGTAAGTGCAGTGGAATATTTGCTGTGCTGTATTTATTGGGCAAAGTTACAATTTTACACATCTGAAGATATTCCAATAGACTTCACTATCACTAAAGCTTCCTGATCAAAACAAAAGAAACTGATAAAGAATTTTACAAAAATTGAATTTTTAACTTTTGAAAAGCTGTCTAGTGAACCTTTAAACCTTCAATTTGGAACAACAACCTCAGAGGCAGATATTTTGTCAGCTTAAGCCAAACAAGCAGCCCTTCTCTACAGAGAGAAACACTGGCACCTGAGGAAAAAAGGTTCAAATAGAGCAAATGCTTTCAAGAAAGATCTGAACTTCACTGAATCTCCAAATTTATAATTCTCACATTCTATCACAGGTATTGCACAAGCACTAGAAGGCACTAAGAGGGTATTTCTGAAATCCTTACCATCCTCAGTCCTTGGCTGCTGAGGGAACATGTAATTAGTAAGCACTGTTTTCTGTGTGTCAGGGTCAGCTTCTTTTTGAAGAGGGATAAGTGGTTTAGACTAGAAAGTAAAGGAAAGAAGGATATATTACAAGAATATATACAAAAAAAGTAAATATGATCTACATATCACAGAGCATGCCCATCTCATGACTTTGAAGACTACTCTGCCTTCTATTAAACCATTTCTCCTCTGAATAATTTTCACCAAACGAAGCTATTAACATGTCTGTCTTTCACTGATGATTGGCTTTGATTGAGGACTGAAACTCAGTAACAGCTTTAGGGAAAAGTAAACACTGCATATTCAAAAGTAACCTAGTTTCTTGTTGGGACTTATTACTATCCCAAAGCCAGCAGAATGCACAGATATATTTGGCCATTTGAACCTGCAGACAATCATATAAAAAGAAAAATTTTGTTCTTGTTTTTTCCTACTAATACTAGATGGAACATCTAGTTCCATCTCCCTTACAAAAAGGGGCAGAGGATTCCTGAAATTACCATATTAGTAAAAGTTCAGATCTGAGGTTGCAGATTTCTGACAGCCTTGTACACCGTGGCACCATTCGGAAAATCAGCATAGCATGAAGGGCTTTAACGCAAAGGAAGAATACAAGCTACAAGTGCATGCTCAACAGCTTGAAACCTGGACAGCCACAGTGTTCAAAGGTGTGGCAAGAAACTTAAATCAATAAAGGCATGCTGAATTTACCCGATAGCATAGCTGTGAAAGCAACAGCATGTACAAATTCAAGTATGAGCTTATGATCACTAACTCTTCTGTGTAAACAAGCCTGAATTAAGAAAAAACCAAAAATGAACAAACTCTCCACCCCTCTCCCCATCTGTTAAATTGCATTTCCTCACAGCACAGAACTTTGCCTTGAGTCTCCAGAGACAGGTAGGCTCAGTGTTGTTTACTGCAGGAGAACCGACATAGCAATGTCAAGAAAGTATTGATCCATATACACAATACTAAGTCTCGTTATTTAACAGATGGCTCTGTACTTGTCAATTCCATTAGGAATGAAGTCAACAATCATCTATTTTTAATTTTAAAAAATTTTACCTGGTTGTCTGATAGCCACATAGCAGTGAGCTGTTGCAGTTTTGTAAACGTAAATGGTAAATTCTTCAGTCTGTAAATTACAACCAGAATTTATGTAAGTACATTTAGCAATACTGTTAAGACTGTTAAACAATCCTGCATCAGCTTGCAAAATGTTTTAAAAGGACATTTACGTATAAAGTTAAATTATTAACTATTGGGAGTTGAAAGGCTACAGCATGTAGTTTAGATTCAAAGCTATAACTGAAATTAAAAAAAATTGCAAGCAAATGAGAAAAACTTATTTCTATCCAGTTTAGGAAAAAAGGAAGCTTTTTTTAGCTTAAGAAAAAGCAACATTGTAATTTGAATTTAACTCAGCTGAGTGTCTTGAATATAATTTTGAAGACATTTAATGTAAATTAACAAATCTGAATCCTCAGCGATATTCATGCATGCCAATGAAGGAAAGAAGTACTACAGCTGAAAATAAGTTTTTCTCCAAGGCACATGTGTTGGGAAGGGGCTGCCCTGGATAATGGAAGCTCTGGCATTAATGGATAATCAAGCTCCATATGGAGTACAGAGAAGCTGGGTTGACAGAGCAGGTGCAAGAGCTCCCTGAGATTTCTCTCTCCCAATATATTTTAATTCTATAAACTAGGAATTCCCTGAAGCTAAACATTTTGTCCATTTTTAATGATCAGCTCTAATAAAACACAACTCTTTTCCCTCTTCCCCAGAATAGCAAAGTGTCTTACGCTATACTGTGATGGTGTTGCATGTTCCATTTGCAATAGAGGAAGCTACTGAATTTTAAGAATCAAAAGCTTTATGAAAATAACCAAACTAATTCCCCAGAAAAACACATGCTAACAATCAGGAATGTATTGAACCTGCACTTCAGTGCATGTGCCAAGTCAATAAATAAAGACAACTTAATACCCTGGAACTGCAAGATCCAGAACAGAACAATAATACATTAAATATCTAAACTGTGTGTGAGTTAAGGAAAGATAGCATAATGTATTTGTAACAATCCCTCTACATTATTACTGCATTTTATATAAATTCCACTTGAATAAAAGCATTCGCAAACCTATTATCACTCAAATTGATGACTTTTAATTTCTGCATATCACCCATTTCTTCAGGGAGAAATTCAAGCTTATTAGAATGCAGAAACAACACTGTTACATGCTTCCAGTTTCCAATCTGGAAAAAAAAAAAAAAAAAGAAGAATTAATTCCTCTTCACATAAATATAATAAATAAATATACAAATTTTTACCATTTTGAAACAATTAGTTTTAAAGGTATTTGGCCTGTAAAGTATAATTAATTTATTCTTACATATTAAACCTTTTCATTTAAATATACAAGCAATGAATTTCTGATTGTTTAAAAAAACAGAATCAGAATTTCATTATTTGAAAACTTGTACATTTGTATACATCCTCTTTTGAAAACATGCACAAAGAAAATCCACTCAAGAACTATTTTAACTTGTTTTCCACAAGTTGTACAGACTATATAGTTTAAAATACATTAAAATAGACATTTTATAGTTTTGTAATTACATACATACCTCTGATGGCAGCTGTGTTAAAAAGTTATGATCTGCAGCAAATGTTCTTATATTAGAGAGCTGCCCAACAGATGAAGGCAATGTTTCAATCTCATTGAAACTACAGTCCAGTTCTTCTACTGATATTAACCTAAAAAAAAAAATTACTCCTCTATACAGATTAATTAAACCAACATTAATTGAATGCTTAAAATTTACAGGAAGTTAACATCACTATTAATTATTAATCTCAAACGTAGTTAAAATAAACCCAAGGAGTTAAAATCCAAGAAAAATCCTTTACTGATTGCCTAAAGTGTGTTTTGGGGTAGGTTTTTTTTTGTTTGTTGATTTATTGTGGGGTTCTTGATTTCATTTTGGGCTTGCCAAAACATTTTTATTTTAAATCTCCTTTACACTGTCCTCAAAAGAGATCATTCAATGAAAACAGGAAGGTCAACAACATCAAATGTTTGTATGCTACATGACAATGTGCTGGTATAAGGCACTGAAACATTCAGAATAGGACAGACCATAGTCAAACTGGAGCTCAGTGCAGTTTCTGAACAAGTTAAGAATTTCAAGAATTAGAGACAGTGAACCTAATAATCTGGCAGTGATGCAATATTCTGTAAACTCTGGCAACAAAACCTACATTAATTATAATAGATAAAAAGGAATTGGAACAAATTGTACATTTGTACAGCACTTAATTCTGATCCAATTATTTCTGTCATTATTTGTAAGTTTTAAATTTCTGAAATATATATATTAAATATATATATTAAAAAATATATATAAAATAAATAAAATATAAAAAATCTAAAAAATAAAATATATACTAAAAAACTGCTGCTGACTGACAGGTGAAAATTCTCCTATGTGTTCAGACTTACCTTTCACGAGATTTTTAACGGTTCAATCACTTGCAGTATTTTACTACAACCATCTTACTATCAGTAAGCAGTTTCAGGCAGCTGACTGCCTCTTTAGGTATCTTGTATTCCTTCATATTCAATTTCTCTTTTATAGATTGGTGGCTGCATTACATGAGGAGCATATAACTTTTGGTATTAAATAATAAAAACATATATGCTTCAAAGTAGAACTAAGAAATGAAAAAACACTTGCCTTCAATTTTGTTAAGACATAGTAGATAGAAGATATTAAAGCAAGTAATCATAGAAAAAGGGGAGCCACTGTTACAGAAAAGTCTTCAGAAAGGCAATTCAACTTTTTATTTTGGTGAAATACCTACCCTCCTATGGAGTCTGGCAAATAAATCAACTGGTTTTCATCAATTTTAAGTGTTGTCACCTTCTTCAGGGAACCTGTTATAATAGGAACAAATAAATTAAGAAGGACATTTGAGTTCATTAAGCTGAGTTTTAATTATTACTTAATGAGGGAAAAAAATGAACTATGGCCAAGCAACCACATCTTCTCTATTCCCTGGCATGCCTATAGTGTTGTACCTAAGGGAACAAGTGGATGAGCTTACAGAACTAGTTTGCCACTTTACAGTGTGTTGGCCATTGGGCTGTGTGGGGAAGGAGGGGTGAGGGCTGGCAAGGAGGAATAAATATTGGTTTTCTTCTGATACAGACAGTTTCTCATCCATTTACAACCTACTGTATAAACTCAAGAACACTCCAAAACAATTACAAGCTATTATTCAGCCACACATTACACCTTTACCAAAAACTGGCACTTTTCATCATTTGAAACCGATCTAAAATGTCATTTTTCTAGTCTGAAATGTTCTGTTCTGAACTATAAGCTTTTAAGAAGATGAATTAACCAAAAATACAAACCAATAGACTCTGGCAGTTGCTGAAGTGAATTACTGGATAACAGTAGGTCTTGCAGGCTTTCACAACCTGAAATACCTTCTTCAACTACTTCAATGTTGTTTTTAGAAACATCCAAGTAGGTCAATTGTTTTAAAGTGCCTAGGAACTAAAACAAGAAAAATAATGCATTCTACAAAGCGCATATTCAAAACAAAAAATCCATCAGATCTGACAAATGTCTTTACTGCCAAAGGAAAAAACTTATTTATAGTGCTGAAATACAGTTTTATGCAAATATCCAAGATTTAAAATTAAATACTTTATGCAGATAAGCACAGCTGTTTTTACACACACACCACAGTAACACTTGTTTATCCGTAAAATGAATCAACAGACTTCACAGACACATAATGTAAAGACATCATTATGCTCCAGTACAGACTCCTAATGTTTGTTTGTCTTTTGTGTAAAACTGCATCCTACTTAACCTCAAAACCAAAAATGATGAATCCCTATGTGTACTAAATTGAAAGAAACAAGCCAAAATATCAGCTTGTTTGAGATTCCGTATGAACTGAACATAAGCTTAAAAGATCTGGGTATGCTACTCTACTAAAATATTCACGGGGAAGATGAAATCCCTTTCAGAAATAGAGTTTTATTTTACCATAGAACACAAATGTTCACTTTGTGTTCTACAATCAAACCACTCAACTCTTCAAGAATGAGTTTGCTAAAGTAAGGAAATGCAATAGAGAAGACTACTGATCAGCGAACAAGTCTGCACATCTCAAGACTGCTGGTGATCTTCGGGCTGAAAACAAGCCTCTTTTCATTTACCAGTAGACTACACATAAGCAAAGGTTCTCAGGTACTGTAATGACAGGTCAGCCTGAACCACGTGTAATCCTCAGAGACATCAGAAACCCCAAAAAAGTCAACAGAACATTTTCTCAGGAACTGGCAATGCTTTCTGTTTACAAGGCACCAAAATTGGTACTACCTGCTTTAAACTCATGACCATTAAAAATTCACTCAACATATTTATCAGGTAAATTCCTGATTGCTAACATCAAATAATTCCTTTTTGGAAAGACCAGTCAACCCTAAATTTGATCTAAGATTTTTACCCTTTTCCTTAATTTGAACATAATTTTTAGATGGGAAGTATGTAACTTTCAATGAATTTAAAAAAAAAAAAAAGCCAAGAACCCAGCCCTCATAATCAATTATAATTTCTAAGTGGACTAAGTTAAGCATTTAAGTGTTATTTTGCCTTTTGGCTTTATGTAACATTAAAATTGCACAGCATCTTCAACATATATGATCACTGACAAAGCAAATATCATTGTAATTGGAAATAGTAAATATTTAATATAATAAAAGAACATACCCCTGGAATAAGTGTTAGTCTATTACCGTCCATCCAAAATTCCTTTAACCCACTCAGTTGTTCAAGTACTTCAGGCTGTAAAGGGAAATAAATTTTTTTAAAAACTTAAAAAAAAAATTGTGAACAGCAAAACCAACTCCCAATACTCCAATAATTCATCTCTTGCAAGTTTAATAATGTCTTACTATAGGTATTATAAACACTTTTTTCAGTGGGTCAAAGAAAACTCAGATAATGCACTTTTGAAATGCAAATACATACCAGATATACAAAAAACTCTGAAGAACTTAATCATAGTACTAAATAATCTTTACAACGAGGTTGATGTTGTGGGGGTTTTCTTTTTTTTTTTTTGTCAGAAAGTATTATTTTTCAATAGAGACAACAATAAGTACATATTACGTGTATCATTTCCTCCTTCGTGAAGGAGGTCTAAAAACCCTTAAGTTCCATTATCTCAGAAAATTTGGTTTTCAAAAATCCCAGTGATTTTTTCGTTTTGGGAAAAATGGAAACAGCTTTCATTTCTGTATCACAAAAGGGTACATCTCCATGATACAAGCAAACCACTCCATTCATACAATTAAGTGCAGGATTGTTTCCATTACAACTGCACCTTAGGAACTACAGTCAAGTTCAGCTAAATGCTAACTACATTTTGTTGTATGTTAAGTATACAAGATTCCTACATAAGTTGCAGTCCTGACTCCTAATAATTCATTTTCCAAGAGAAATGCCTAACTAAAGATTACCATTCAGAGAGATGTTTATCCAAAACAACCCTAATGATTAGTTAAAACAGAAAAGGCCACTATTGAATCATAGTAACCAACAACCTTTTTGTGCTTTTACCTTAAGATCTTAGTGAAGTAAGTTACCAGTAGTTGGCTCTTATAGCTAAAAGGCTAGCAGATACAAAGCTATTTACAGCCTATGCTTAGTTCCTGGCTGTTATGGCTTAATGTGGGCCTTGTATGCATTAGTTTAAGTCTCCCACACAAATACTCACCCTGTGATGAGAATATGGCAGCAATGGTAACGGCTGGAAGTATAACAATACTAATGAATGACGCCTTAAACACACTCCCCTATCTGCCAGACCATACCACTAGGCAAGTGTTCAGCTTTGCATATTCTACTAGTGGCCCACAAAGACTTGACTTTATTGTATTGCAGATCAGCACATTTCACAATACTTCTATTTCAATTTCTTTACCCAGGGAAGTTGAAACAGATGTTAAGTAACTTGAAATACAAGATACATTTGTCTGTGAGATCAAGAATAGGAAACAAGTCAATCCATGCTGAAAGAAAAATCTAAGCACCTCAACTGAAAATCGTGCTTTGAACAATATTCAAACTTGAAATTAATACAGTGTCCCTTGGGCCTAAATAGTCTGAGCACAATAACAAAAGCGAGTTATGCACAGAACTTGTAACATTAAATACATGATAACCAGTAAGTGTTTAGAACTCATTATAAGGCAAACAATTATGTTTATAA
This sequence comes from Pyrocephalus nanus, assembly GCA_038380795.1. NCBI lineage: Eukaryota > Metazoa > Chordata > Aves > Passeriformes > Tyrannidae > Pyrocephalus > Pyrocephalus nanus. Next base: position 23,674,179 of record CM076263.1, read on the forward strand.
TTCAAACACATTAATTATTTATCAATACAGTAACCACACTATATGACAGACTCATTTTAAAATGGAGATGTGTATTCATATTTATAACTTTATATAATAGGCTACATAAAGTAGTATAAGGTATACGTAATATTTGCTCAGCAGCAGAACTCTTAAGTTGATGTTTACATTTTTATATTTATTAAAACCAGATCAAAGTATAAAGAGATTTATAAAAGATGCAAAGCTCTGTTACTAATGAAAAACTCACCACTTCTGTGAATTCATTACTTCCTAAGTCCAGTCTCTCCAACTGAGTCAGTCTGGACATGGTTCTGCACATGAAGGGATTAAAAAAGAATTAGATCTAACAAAATATCAGTTACATCAAGTCTTCCAGTATTCACAAAAATTATTTTAATCAGTATTACATAGTGATGTTATTTTTTAACTGGAATGATACCTGAATAAGGTCTGCTTTTCACACACTATTGAACCAGACACATACTAATGATTGTGGAAGCTTGATTGTCACATGAAGTGTTCACTGCAACTCACCTACAGATCAGTTTACAACAACTATAGACAAATAGAGTAATCTTTATGACAGAGTAACACAGTGAAGCATCTCTTTTGAGTGGTCCAGCTTTTCACCTACAGTCTCAATACGTCCTTTCAGCAGCCAAAGGCTGGTTAACAATATGTTTCATCTCTAAGAAAGACTACTGCCTAATGATTAGTTAAAACATAAAAGGCCACTATTGAATCACAGTAACCAACAACACCCTTCTCCCTCTCCAAGTGCTGACAGATTGCTTCCACATGGTCTAGAACCCTACTTATTTCTCTTGTCATACATTAAATCAAATTACGAAACTGAATTTTGTGACACATCAATACTCTTTAAGCTAACTGACAGGAAAGGTTAAATCAATGACTGAAATAAAAGTAAAATCCATTATTTCAAGCTGTGTTTTTGAAACATTTTTCCTCCATTTAAGCTTATTTTGGGGACCCCCAGAGATTATCGATCACTGCATATGGTGGACTACTCAGCATACTCCACAGTCAACAGCAGTTCTACCTAAAAGTATTTTCAAAGGGGCTATGAATCCCTCATATGACATTATGTTCCATATTTTTAATAACATATTTCTATAGATTATTAAGTAATAGCTAACACTTTTACATATAAACTGCAACTGGGTAAATACCATAAAATTCTGCAAAAATTAAATGAAAGAGCTTCTAAATGGTAGAGTCTTTTATATTATCAGAATATAGCTACCAACACTAGTATCTATAAGAAACAACTGCATGAGCACAAGATGCCTCTGTGCAGCTAGGCAGAGCTTCAGTTCTTCAAATACAGGAAGCTCTACAGCTGCTCTGAATATACAATTCAAAAATATTATATTGAAAAATGCCTTATTTATTGAAACTAAGGTAATGTGATTATTAATACTACTTCTGAAATAACCTCCAAGAAGGAGACTCAACATTAGCCTATTAATTTGATTTTCATTACATTGTAATAATTACACTGGGAACAAACTAGGAATTTAGCATAAGCAGGTAAACACATGACCAGGAGAAAAGCAGAAGCCATTTTTTATACATTTTTTGCATAGTACACACAGGCTTTAAAGGAAAGCCTTTAACTCACATTCCTACTGTCACAGAGAAGGAAAGAACAAAAACAAAAAGGCTCCTTCCAGAACAATCTGGGAAACAGTTTTCCCATTTCTTGAAGCTAATGAATAGGACAAATGCTGTTAGCCAACTGCTAACGCTCTTTTTCCAATTTTAACAAAAATTATATAAGCGCTCTGAAATACTGCATAAACTGAATCTCTCAAAGCTTTATGAGGCCATGCCAGTATCAATTTTACTACCGTGTTTCTAACAAATTTGAGTCTTACAGAAACACTGCTGAAGACTCCTTTAAAGTATTAAACACAGCATTCTGCAGCTTTCAAAACTTTACAGACCACGCCATGCAAAACAATGTTATGTAACACTGACAGGATAACGAATTATTGTGGGGCCTTTTTTTTTCCTTGCCATAATGTCTGTAATCTGGTAAACACATCCATTCATCTATAAAACATACAGAAATGTGTTTGCAGGATGAAGGTCTCAGTAATATTCCTTCCTTTCCCCACTGCCTGCAGAACCTACAGCACTTTCAGCTATTCTTTGACTAATATCTCCTTGCTTTTCTGTATTGTTTATAGACCAACTATGACTTCAGACAAAAGGCAAACACGGCTTCAAATAATGTTAAGGCAGCAGGAAAATTCCATATCAAAGGAAGTGGAAACAAACATTTACTACATCACTGAGTTGTGACCATTTCTTTCTTTGACATAGGGCCACATAATCTCTCCCATAAACTGAAAGTCTTTCATAATTCATACTACTGAACTTGCTGTGTACTCTAAATTATGCCTCAAATTTTGATGATGCATACAAACAGCTTCACTAAGGTGCCATGCAATCCCAGAGGTATGTGTGATAGCAAGATTGGGCCCTGAATCATTGTAATTACATTCCCAAATAATTTCCTTCTTTCTAAAAAGCTTACTCTTTTTATTGACAATTAGGCCACAGAAGCTTAGAAAAATGAAAGATAAACTTACTGTATTTCCATTGGACCATTTTCCCAATTTACCTACCAGAGAAATGCCTCTAAAACAGTCTTTGTGTGGTTTTACTCTCCTCTCATTAGAAATATTTTCATCTATCTGGTTAGCATTATAATGCTGCCAGTTTTGTAGTCTCTGGCTGTAGATCAGCTCCAAGCAAAATGATGCATTTGGCATAAAGCAAGGTTGATTTAGTATGTTGGCATTAATTACTCACTTTGATTAACATTTTTTCAAGTGCTTCATGCTTTAGTGCCAAAAATTATGTGCATGTTTTACTCAGCAAGATGACTAGTTTGATTTTGTAGAAATTTATCGAAATACATTTCTCATTACAAATAGGAAAGAATTTTGCTGCAAGAATGAAAATATTAAGAAGTCATAGGAAAGTCATAGGAAAATATGAAAAGACAGTGGTATTCTGTAGCAAAAATATTAGCATGTATTGCTACATCTTATTAGACCAAAAAAATCCCTTTGGATTTTCTACACTGTATAAGGCTGTATAGCATGTGCCACTAGAGTACCAGAACAGAATAATAAAGGTGACAGCTCAGCATGTACTGTAGATCATTATGGAGGTGAAGAAGAAGACATCTTGATGATAGCTGCTGGTTAGTTTTCCAGCAAGGATGGAACTTTGAAAACACTGAAGTCAACAAAAAAAAAAAAAATCCCAGCAGCTTCAAAAGAAAGTGTGTTTGGCTTTTACAAGAGTAAACTACACTTCTTACATACTGTGTATAATTCATGCTGTTAGTGTTAATTATGGCAGTTAATGTCACAGTGATCTTATAAACAAAATCTGTATTAGCTGTAAGCTTTAATTGTAGCTACTGTTTCTCAACTGGGAGTAACTTCATTTACAGAGCTACCACCCCAAATTACACATCCTCTAATTTTTCTCAACTGAAAATTAGTGATAGTAGAAAGAGCCAAAGAGGATTGAGAGTATGAATGAGCAGAATGCTTCATTCTTCAAAGACGTAAATTCACACCTTCTGATGCTGTACATGTCATTTCAGATACAAGTTTTGGCATCTTTATATAGCAGACTCCACTCTATAATATCTAGGCACATAAAAAGGGAATTCCAAGAGAACATACTCCTTGGTGATGTTTGCACATATAATTAGCGTAAGAAAACTGGCTGTTGTATTTGAAGAGCTGGCAATTCACAGTTCAGCCTACTGTATTCAAGTCTCTCCTAGCATTTGAGTAGGAGAGAGTGCATATTCAATCCTTTTTATATCTTTGTTAAACTGCACAAAGCTGCACAGTCACAGCTCAAAAATTCAGAGCACTGCTCTTGCTCACAGAAACAGCAGGAACTGCATCATCATCAGCCTGGGCTTGTTTGATGAAACAAGTGAGAATTGCAAGGCATAGATTAGAAAGATAACAGATTTTAAGACAGAGGTACAATTGGATTTAATGTTAAAGCAAATGCTGTAAGATTTTCTAGAACAATATTATACTTACTTTGGCAATATTTTTAACTGGTTTTCTCTAAGTTCCAATATCTGGAGTTTAGTTAGTCTGTAACAGAAAGACATAATGAATTATCATGATAATCTGTATTTTATGACAAAAGCAATCTCTGAACTTATTCATATTACTGAATTTAAAAAAACCCTTGAATTTAAAAAAAAAAAGTTTGATTTCTTTTTCTCTAACATTACACACACATTTTGTGCAAAAATTTGCATGTTATTTCAAATTCATTTATTTGCTGGGGTTTGGTTTGGGTAAAGCAACAAACAAACTAGATCTTGCCTGCTTTTATGAACATCTTTGAACACATTTGTTTTCCCTCATCCCAAAGATTTTGAAGCACCTCACTGGATTAATTACAGGTATATGTTATCATATATAGAAGTACATAGGAAGCACGAGAAAGGTAGGATCACTCTGCACAATTTAGTTTTTCAATTTCTAATACTGGAAACGTATCAAACACTTAAATATAAAAGGCCTCATCAGAAGAGTATCTGTGGTCTTCCACATGGTTAAAAACAATCTTTGCATTTATTTTGGATTTCCTTCCATATTCTCTTTCTGGTCAGCTTCTTAATCCATTTTGATATTTCTGTTAAAGATGGTTTGACCTTTCTTTCAGAAAATCCTTGACTGCAAGATAAATAATCTCTAAATCCCAAACTCAACTGCTTGGCCAAAGTAAGTTCAAAGCAGCCTTGACATACAAGCAATGTACCACTCCCAGTGAAAGTTTTTGTATCAGGACAGCAGTGACAAGACTATACTTCTTAAACAAAACAAAGAAACTGAGTTTGGTTTAAATACAGACAGCATTGTAATGATAATTGTAATGAGTTCCATGTCTGACCCAATGACCCCTCATCCAAAACAAAATAGGGCATTAAGCTCCCTGACTCAGAAAGGAGCTTAGTGAACAGACCAGTCTTTCCTTAACTAGTGCATTGAAAGGACGGAGAAAAACCCCTAATTTTTACTAAGTGGTAAGAACTATACCTAAAGTAGAAATAAAAAGCTAAGAACAGTATCTGTTTTTCCTCATTCATCCATTTTTCTATTAGTTTGAAAGTAGCCATGCCCACAAATAACCTAAGATGTAAGAATCACCTTGGAACAGAGCAGAGGTCAGAGTATCCCAGCACTGCAAGCAGTACTTGCCATCTGGTAGAAATTGCTGGAGGGCACCTGCCTCCATCCAACTTCTACAAAGAGCCCCCAACAACCATCCTGACAGTGCTGAAAGAATACACTAATAAAAATCCCATTCATGGTAATATCATCACTGTTCATCTAGGATGTAAGTAGGAAGGACTTCCTTGCCCTCTTACCTTACCTGCACCCTAAGATATCAATCTGGTACGAAATAGAAGAATCCCCAGATGTGAATGGTCAGTTTTGGATCTGATTTCTGAACTAAACACTGCATTAGGCTTCAGATGGTGTTTTACTTGGATCACAGTGAAAACAGAGTTCGTAATTTTTCTTCACAACATTTGTATGCAGTCAAATTTCTCTTGAGCACATTGGAAGCAAACCTCCATTCATACATGAACTACAAATATGTACACCCACACTTTGCTGACTTTAACCAAAACTGACAGAATAGCAGAACTGACTGTACTACACTTGTAATAAGCTAATTCTGTGAAGTGAAAGACTGCCTTTGGTAATAAAAAAGTTCGTAGCTTTGTCACCTTGTTTCATGTGCTAATCTTTCTTCAGTTAACCCTAAGAAATTGAAGATATAAATAGTGAATTTCTTACCTGTAGAACTACACAGAAGTTACTAGGGAAACATTCTCAACCTTTCCTGGCTCGAAGATATAGGCTGTGTCTAAACTAGTAATTTTCTTGCAGTAACTGATAAGAAATACTGGACTGAAGCAGTTTTCGTTTCTTCCATTATGACTGGAAGGGCTAATTCAAGTTTAAAATAATAATGCACATCAAATACTCAGTCTACCCAGCCTTTATATTGCTGGTGCTAAGCATTCAACATCAATCCACGCTAAACACCTGAACTACAATAACAGACTTGAAAAATTGCAGATTAATTTGGAAACGAAAAACAGAGAACCAGTTCACCTATACTAAAGGAAAACCTGAAGTCATAATAGCAGAATATATATTATCTGTGCCATTCTGTCACAAAGATTTATCATACTTCTACAGAAATATTTAACTTCTGAACTTGGAAAACTCATCACCACAGAAATATTTGCACCTAAGCACAAAGCTGCAACAGGTATTACTGTTAGTAACTGAAAATATACCTTCAGTAATGGTCTAAAAGATTATTTTTTTCAGTATTGTTCTTTCATTGTAACCAATTGTAACTCATAAATTGCAACTCAACTTTTCAAAAAAATTAAATCTCTGTGTGAACAGGTTGCCAGAAGATCAACATTCTCTCTAAATCTGATCTCTTAGAACTATACTATCTGTAAAACATATAAAAGAAACATACAGCAGGTAAACTCAGAAACTTGCTGTTCAACAAGCAGTCATTCCTTGGAAAGCTAAAAATATTTCATAGAGAGATACTCCTTATTTTTCGTCTCCTTCGCAGTTCTCCTAAAGCGGAATATTTTTATTTTAAATTGTAAATAAAATATAAAGGCAAGAGGACTGAAATGTAGTGATCCTGTAGCAGGTTGCATGTCCAAAACTTTCCGTAAAAGATCTGCATACACATATGTAATTAAATTAAGTCCCTAATTTGATTATCACTGTACATTTATGTCAAAAATATCTCAAAGTAGATATTACTAAAAACATCTACTACTGCAAGCAAATACTACTGGCAAATTCTCAAGAAAGATGATTTAAAGAAAATTAATTACAACATCACAGTCAAAAGTCTCTGGAAGCAATATCCCATTATAGACAGTGTTCTCAGAATTTTTAGAACGACACTGAAGATAAAATCCTTCCTTATCTCAAACACTTGGCAGTAAATAATGTTTCCCTTTTAAAAGCCTGTCTCAAAAATGAGTATGCAGTGAGTTCAAGTTTATAATGCTCTGCTTATATATTTGTGTATTTAAATGTAAATATACATGATGCATTTTGAGACAACAGGTATGGTTTTCTTAGGTAAGCATCATCATTCTCAGATTTCTGTGCACTGCTAAAAAGGTGGATGTGATCTGTGCCAATACCAATGCATTCTAATTAGAATTTGGGAGTGGAAGAAAAAACCCCACTTTATTACCTGAGAAATCCAAAGGAATAGGCACATTTAATCAAAAGTCTGATGATTTTTAGTAACTCTAAGAGGCTGGACCAGTACAACATAACTGAAGGACAGCAAGTATGCAATACTCATAAAGAGAGGAAAAAAAATTGGATAATACTGACTTTAAAAGTATGCAAAGCTTTAGCACAAATTTTGAAGGTTAGAATAAAACATAAAGGTAAATGTAATAAAATGTAATAACATGTTGCACAGATATATAGTTTGCATAATAAAGTTTTCTTTCCCAAGCATCAGGCTGAATGTTACCAATAGAGGTGTTCAAAGAAGCATTGTGGGACAATCCTCTTCAATACTTATAATAGCAATTTTATAGGACTGGAAGAATGTTTGAGTTGCCTGATGTCACAGATTACACAAGTGATATAACAGGACACCGTAGGGAAAAAAACCATACAACCCTAAGTACTAAACCAAAATAGAAAAAGGACAAAATGACATAGCACCAAGTCAAGTATTTAGGATTTCCTGGTAGGCATCAGCCATTTCTAGCTGAACTGCCCAATACATCAGTCAATCACGTGGGAAATGATATTACGCAGCTGCAAAAAAGGATAATTGAACACTAGAGCATAACCACAGACATTTCCATGAGAAACAAGAAGATAATCATGACACCGTACAAGCCATGATGAGATCTCAATTTGAATTCTAAATATAGCTATATAGGTCATCATTCTATGTCAAAAATAAGAAGAATTAAAACTGAAACTTATTCCAAGATATATTAATATAATCAGACACACAGGAAAACCTACCACACCAGAGGCTAACAGGATTCTGTTTAGTTTAACAAACTGAAGGATATGAGAAAACTAGAAAAACAGCAGTTGAGAGAATGGGGGACGTATGAGAAATTACATCAATTAAACTGTCGAATCAATGAATATGAACAGTCAGAGAGAAAGCAACGTGGAAACCAGGTTTCTAACCTGAAACAGAGCATAAAAACTTTGTTAGCTGTATTGTGTGTATGTATTGGCTTAGTTTTTCGGAGGCATTATTACTGCCAAGAGCTGCCAGCAAGAGTGGGCAACATAACTCAGTTACTTCACATTCCCAAATAATGCAAAGTAATAGCTATAAGGCCATATACAAAAAAATTAATGCACCAAACCAGAAGCTGAAGGTTTGTCCTTTATGGGAATAAATATCCCAAAAGCTCCTACTAGAGCTTTTTTTTATTTGTTTTTAAAGGAAGTATTCCCATATTTTGAAGTACAAGTTAAAAGACAGCACTAGAAAGTGTTTATACCTAGTTGTAAAGTTGTGGGGCGGCAGAGCAGTCTCATCACTTACAGAACACAAGTACTCAGTGTCAAAGGGATCTGAACTTCACTTTGAAATGGTATTTTACTGATTCATTGTTTTCTAATTTATTGAATCTAAACATTTATTTTCTTATATAATAGTATGTATTCTGTACAATACCATTATTAGCAGGTAAACTTACATATATCCATAGTCTGAATTCCTTTAAAACAGATTATGAGAAGTCTTAATTTCAGATTCATTCTCCTAGTTACAAGCTAGGATGCTACAAGTCATTGGATTTTAAAAAACAAGGCAGAATTCTTCATAACTCTGAAGAGAAACACTATATTGGAGAATTGGCTTTCAAATTGTCTTCAGTAACCAATTTATTCTTAAGCTGTTACTAATTAACTTCACCATTTCACTAACCATTAAGCATTACAGAAGCTGACAGCTGTGAAGAAAAAATTACATTGAGGTTTTTTCAGTTTAAGTAAGATTAACTACTTAAAGGATCAACTGTGTCAACCTGAAGTCTTAAATTTCATCTTAGTTCCTGCTTTTTAGTAAGAAAATACTGCAATTTGGATAGACTATTAAAAACACAACAGAAAGAAGTAGAGGCAACTATAATTATGTACATTTCAGATATTTCTTCTTCAATCTTAATGAGGACTTTTGAAATGCATACTTTGTGTACTAGAAACAAGCACAATAATTAATCCTGCATAATAAACAGTTTTTTTGTTAGCTGAGTGTGTAACAGATCTAGTGTTTTTAATCATTTATGAGGGAATGACTAATAACGGGATAGAGAAGAACAGGCCAACAGCTCTGATTACAGATGACTAATAAACTAATAATGGTCACTAGTGGAGAGCATCTCTGCTCATCTTCCATAGTACATCTCTGACAAATCGCAGGACTGTGTCTTGGGGCTTCGCCAGTCTTTTGTAAATTGTGCTGACCCAAATATAACAGCCTAAGGCAAATGTTTTCACGCAGCAATATGACTGCTTAACTAACAGATGCTTGCTGGACATGGAGAGGGGCAGGAGATGACAATCTAGGAAAAGAGAGCAAAAAATAAGAGCAAAGAGGGGGAAACAGCAGAAATTGCTAAAATCAGCATGAGAAGAACATGAACTATGCTCATCTAGGAGTTTTCCTTTAAAGAGCATTATGCTTTCACTTTTGCTTCCAAGATTTAATCTGTTTTCAGAGGTAGGAGTTTAGTATTTATCTTTTATTCAAGCTGTACATAGAACACCATAAATATGCCAAGTTTTTCAGAAATGTTCCTGACAATAAGGGACTTGAAAATTATAGTTGCACATGAAATAATTTGTGCAACCAGTACAGGACAAGTAGAATAACAGTTGTCATTACTTGCTTTGCTCCAATTATTACATGATAAACAACCCAAATTTCAAAAATACTAAGTTTCTCATGCTTACCAGACTTGTGTTGTAAAAGAAGCAAATACGTGAATGAGTTTTATTTCTTGACTCTTCATAAGCATTCTCTCTGTCCTTCAGAAGTCAAATTAAAAACTGCTAATACAGATTCAGGGGATTTTTTTTCTGTAACTATTATGTGGCATAAATGGATTCCAAATGTACACATTTTGCTTCAGAAACAGCAGAAACTGCTCTGCAAAAATTTAAATGCAGATATTAAGTTTCATATTCCACCCACCTGCCAAAATTGGCTGGCAAAAACTCAAGGAAAGCATCATTCAGGTACAGCTGTGTTAGGTTTAACAGTTGAGAAAATCCATCTGGAAGCCTATATAGAAGTAAAAAAAAGTAGTACCTTAGTTTCAATTACAATCAAGGCATTAAGTCATATTTTCTTAAGCAATGGTAAAGTACTGAAGTCCTACATATTGATAACACTAAAATATCAATAGGGGTGAATTTCTACAAAATCATACTAGACACTTGTTCTCTGTAAGAGTAGTTTCATAATTATTTAAGTATTGAGAACGTCAACAGGCAATAAAAACTAGAAATAAATGCAGTCTTGCTATGTATTTGTGATATCCTCACACTTAATGTGAAGGAGTCATTCATTAGAGACAACAGGATAGATTAAAACATCCACAAACACATTTTCTCCCCAGAACAGTTACATTGGGCAAGGTTTGTATCTCTGGCAGTGCTACTTCTGGACAATTAATTTTGTGACTATATAAAGAGACAAGGAAACTTACCCATACAAGCGAAGTTCCAAAAACAGTGGTACAAGCTTTAAGGCAAAAATAATTTTTGCCACTAGGAAAGAAAACTCTTGAGATATTATTTCTCTACATTCACAGAGAAGTGACTGATTTTAACCACCTGAGAAAGCTACATGGTACAATGCAGGATTGCCCACACAGCCGATTAACCTGGGCAAAATAATGAGGTAGTCATATTGGATCACAGTGCAAGATATTAAAGAAGATGCTTCTCAGATAACTCTGTCCCTTGCCTCTAAGGGCTGGGATAAGTTCAAGACTCAGCATTATTTGCACAAAATATAAAATATCAAAAAAATTTACAAACTTACTTTGAAATGGGATTTACGCTTGCCTCAACAACTGTCAAGACTTTACAGTTTTTTATATTTTCTGGAAACTCCTGTATGCCTGCAAGATACAGAAAGAGGTAGAAAAACAGTCTGAAATTATTAGACTCCATTACATGCATAAAAATTATGCACTTAAAACCACTAGCCATAAAAACTTTGATTCGTTTAGCAACCAGTGGACTGGTTCTCTGATATTTCATTTTACATACAGTTTTCATTAAAGAAATACTCTTGTGCAATATCAATTCTTTTATTATTCTATTCCTAAAGCTTTTCATGTTGCAGTTTAGAAGGCCAGAGACACACAGGACACTAATAATTCTCACTGCTCACTGAAATGTACTTAAGATCCAAACCTCAGTCCCACTATTATTTATTAAAGAAAAGCCATTTGTACACATGGTAGAATGAAGTTTCCAAGAGGATGTGTTTATCAAGTGCATGGCTTGTTTCCCATGAAATGGTAAGGCTTCAAATCTTCAAGTATGTCTACAGCTTCATGGTTCTGAACAGATATCCCAAAACATGACATTTTTACTGTCAGCCTCTAGACTACTTGAAGAGAAAGACAAAAAATGCTGCAGATGCACTTATGTCTGAAAATTGAAATAATAAGGAACCTCCTCTTTTTCCAAGGTTATCTCCAGAAATGCCAGAGTGGAATTGTAATCCCCAGATCTGCCAAATTTGTATTTATCAGAAAGTGATAAAGTAGGCTTTGAATACAGAAGACAGGTATCCACCATGTCAGAAGGAAATCAGTATTGAATCATTCTACTGTTCCAGACTTTCACCTCCATCTTACTACACCATAAAAAAAAAACCAAATAAAACCACTGTTGCCACAACTGCAGTTCCTTTTCCACTGTACAACTGCATTGCTCTTATATGCTGGGAAAGGTGTTTTTGTTTGAAATAAATTTGTCATAAGTGCAATAACCATTCATAATGACATCCTTCCACTAGGATTAAGAATACACTGTTGTTTCCAAGAAAAACCCATATGCTAAAGTTTAAAACAACTTTTTTTTCAGGTAACAGATCTTAGGTCTTCATCTTTCCATTAATACGTGTAATTGTGTCTATGAGTGCTTTATCAGGTATGTAGGAAGGGCAACCCGAACTCAGAGAACAAGACCACCGAGAAGGAACTATACTCTGTGGATGCTTGCGTTTGGACTAGTGAGAGTATGAAATATCATGCTGCTTTTAAGTGACAAATACAGTCCAGCTGCAGAGAGAAAGACAAGGGCAGTGTCACGTCTCAGATTGGGAGGTGGGAGTTGGTTATGACTCTCCACGTATCTGTTTTGAGAACATGTGACGAAGCATCAACTGCTAAGTAATATTTTCACTTACATAAAAAACTGCAAGATTATCTGATGCTAGCTCAGAGTTTGGTTCTTTCTGTTTGTGCAGAAACAAGATTGACCTGGTATATTAGGACTTAAGAGATGGCAATACTCCCAACAAGAAAAATAGTGACAAAACATATACTTTAACCAAATAAGTCAATTGGTGATGCTGAGTGGCAAAGTCACCATGTTGACTCTTCCATAAATTCTACCAAAGCACTAATACCATTTCTTTTGAAGTAGACTTCTGGGTCTCTCTTGACAGGAACTTGTTTGTCATACTAACTAATTGAAACTACTATTTTTGACTGATAGCAGTATTGCACTCTGTTGCTGAGAGGTAAAAGGCACGAAAAGCACACTAAGGCATCCAGTTAATCCAGGTATTTAAACACATCTAAGTATCATGGATCTTTTTGAGAAACAGCTTTCTGGACTCAATAACAATAAAATACAGAAGCAGAGGGAACCAGGAAGAACTGAGCTATCAATGGTAATATAGGCAATTCCTGACACTTCTGGTTTACAACCACACATCTTCATGCATATGCACATATGTGTAAATACAAACCTAGCTTTATGTGTGTATATATATATATGTTTACAAACACACACAAGTTCAGCACAGTGAAGTTTACTGGGGCTGCAAGTGGAGTCAAAGCAGAAGATGGCAACAGTGGATACTGATTCAATTGACTTCATTACGCAATACAAAATCAAAACCAAAAAGTAATATTCATAATGTAATAAAAGTTTCATTTCTGGAAAGCAGTAATGATATTTTAAAGTCCATAAAAGATTAGGAAACTACTACAGAAAGGCCACAACTGTATCTTACCTATTGCTGTCATATAGTCTTTGTACTAAGAGAAACACAATTCCAAGAAAATTAACTCAATTCCAGTTGTAGCAAGAAACCTCTTCCAGTAACAGATGGAAAACATTTAACATGATACAGTATCTTGAGTCTGCAGAAATGAAGTTACGGATGATTTGTATGAAGTGGCCTTCTAGTGTCTAAGAATTACATCAGGACCTCTTTATTGCTGATGATAGAACTTCACCTTCTTAAAATAAGAATCTACGTTAATCAGAGTAAACCACTGCTAAGCTCTTCCTTGGAGGCAGACTTGTGTCTCAGACTCATTCTGAGCCTTTAGTTTTGCTATGTGAATCATGGTGAGAGATTCTCTAAGCTTAGTTTTTCTGAAAGATTGTCACACTACTGGCCTTGGCTTGGTCCTTGGATGAAAGACTCCTCTAGTTCAACACATTAGACCCTATGTTTTTAATATTAATATTAGTTTCCACTGCCTGTGTCGAGAACTCATAGAAACACAAAAGGCTTAAATTTGTGATAACTACCTAGAAAACAAAACACAGCACATCTGGTAGAGAAGAGAACATCAATGTAAACATACTCTCAAAAGAACAGCCAAATAAAATATTAGCTATCCAAATACAGACATGTTAAATCAGCAAGCTTTTGTACACCACTGGCAGACTCTGCAGTAGTCTCATGTTTGACTATGCCTTGGGCAAGAGGCAGCAACAGTTTTAACAACGAATCAACAACAGAAATTCAACTGACATGAGAAACCTAACAATGAAGGAGACTGGAAATTTAATTTTGCTTCCTCTTCGAGCCAGGATTATTAAGGTACACATGATCTTAACCAGCCTCACTCAATAGTTTGGTATGGATAAATGGCCATCATTCAAAGGAGCAGCCTATTGACAATGACAGCATGAAATATACCTAATATTTGTAATACACATTCAGAAGACGGGTAAAAAAAGAGTCAGTAGACTGCTGCTCTCTACAATGTGATAAGAAGTTGCATTTACTAACCAGCTATATGACAACCTTCTGACAACTTGTCCTCAGCTATACTCCTGCATGCTAGAAACACGCAGTTAACTGTTGGATCGGTATTCTTTTGTTTCTCCCACCAAGAAAGCAAATTGAAAAAATAAGTAAGAAAGAAGAGTAAGTAAGAAGGCAAAGAGATACCAGAAAAATATATGAGGGAAGAAAAAAGGGTTGTAGAAACCCCCTTATAAGATGATCTGTTCCTCATTACTCTGCTTTCCATCTATCCTCAGTGTTCTGAATATTCTTTCCCACTAAGAAAGGTGAGCAGATCTCAAGGAACTCTTGTGACCACATCTTTCTGCAATCCTTTTGTAATGCTGTGCTAATTTGATAGCCACCTAAATCCTTCCACGAGCATCTGATTAAATGAGTATTCTTTTTAAAATCCCATTCTCCTTCTATTTTCTTACTGCTTTCTTTATACACTGATACTCACAGATTTTAGAAGATAATGCAACAGATCAGCTAGTCTGTTGAATCGTTATCCCACTTTCATTGAAAGCAGCATATGGACAGGTTCTTCATCCCATTATTTCCTACTTTACATGATAATCACTGCCCCCAACACATTTCAGTGCTCCAACTGATTTACAGATCACGCTTACTGTTTTCCAAAAAGAGTACACTTGTGGACTATGACTATTTGCAGAGCACAACAGCAGAAAACACAAAATTTGCTCATTATCTTTAACCACTAAATCCAAACTGAATGGGGAACAAAGTACTTTTTGTAGCGTGGTTTCCCCAAAGAAGTTAGATTTCTGTAATAGCTATAAATATTTACTTGTTTGTTCCTTTCTCCCTCTCTTTGCAAATTTCAGGCACTTTTAAACTCACTGGCCAGTTTCTACCAAAACTAACACTTAAAAAAAAATTAAAAAATTAAAAGGGAGGGAGGCAAGAACTGGAAGACTGTTAAAGAAAATCTGGCAGTAAGGTAAGGGAGAAGAATTTAAAATTCTTGTCTGGACAAAGCCAAAAGCAGAAAACACTCATCATTCAGAACTCCACTTGGCAAAAACTCGCCAGCTAACCAGCCTAACCTAGGAAATAGTATTCAATCATGATCCAAGACCAGCTGTGGCACATGTCCAAAGGACATACCAAAAAGGTCACACAAGGATTTCAGGTCAATGGCCACAAATCTGGAAATAATCAGCCTCAGTTCTGGATCATGTAACATGGCTGAAATATGGAATTTCACCTGATTCCTAACTCCCTGTAGAACAATGATTGTTTTAGAACAGCCTGCCAGAGCAAGTGTGCACAAATGTCCTTCTGCCTGGATTAACGCAGTTCTAAGTATAATTGCGGTCCCCCCACCATCTGGAGTTATACACATCTCCTCCCCTACATAGCACAATCCTATCATGAGGGTCAGTGTAACTTGCAGAGTAGGAGAGAAAATGGGGACAATTTTTTCTCTCCATCAGATAAGATTTTTTTCACTCAGTTCTATATTTATAGAAAATTGTGCAAGTCACATCCACTGTTGGAAGAATCCTTTACTGCCATGTATTTCAGAGCTGACAGCCCCATATACTGTTTCAGCCCTACTGCAAATGGGGGCTTACTCTGCTGCTCATACTAAGGTAGTCATATTTTTCTTCAGAAACAAATGCTAAAACTAGTATGCCCAGACTTCAGTTATAGAAACTACTACTGCTATAAAGAAGTAGCAGTGCCTACAAATCAAGTTACACCTCTTTTCACAGAGAAATGCTTTTAACAGGCTTGGAAAAGAAAAAAATATTCGTTCAATTCCTAGAAAAGGACAAAGAAAATCACTAACACATGAGATACCTGTGGAAGCCACATGGCTGATATCCCCAAAGGAAAGAGTCAGCAGCTTGATCTCAGTTTGTGGGCAGTGTGAGGAAAAAAAAAAGCTCTTCAAATAACAGCACACTAAAAAGCTCTCTCTGGCAAAATAAATGAAACTACAGTGTGCTGCGCATCCATTCCACTTTGTAAGTGGAAATATACTTACAAGTATAGAAGACACAGAGTCAGACAATATAGGCTCATTTTGCATGAATAAAAATGTAAACTTAATTACCTACTTTCTTCTCTCAGCTAGTCTATTCATCCTGGTTCCGCTTCTGGGCAATCAGCTCCACCATAAAAAGAGAAGCTTTTGTTTTTCTTCTCCTCAGGCCCCTGCTACAACTGTCCTTCTAGCCAATATGGATCAAAACAGCATTCAAAACATTTTCAAGAATACATGCCACAACTCTCCCAAAGATTATGAAAAATCTGTGTTCAAGACGTGAAATTTTAAAGCGAAAACTTCAAGTACCATTCACAACCTATATTCTTATATATTTATGTAATTTACTTTAATTTGGAATTTCTGCTTAACTTCTAAACTGAAACCAGCACTTTTCGTTATTCAAAGTAAACAGTGTATTAGAGCCCAAACAATTCAATGCACATCTTTCCTTTTGAACATTCATTCCTCTTCCCAAAATTCTTAAGAGGATTCCTTGAAGCAGTTGGTTTCAGATCAATCAGCATATTGGGTCCGTAAGATACAAGGCTCTCCTGTAGGACAGCACTAACACCTTTCTGCTTAGACTTTCTGGCTTTGGGCTTCTTATTGCTTTTGTACACCTATACTGGCACAGCAAAGATAGTGCAGCAAACCCGTAAGAGTCTTCCAAGCATTTGTCCTCAAACGTTTTGGAAGCTTTGGTTTTTAGACTAAGGTATCTCTGGGTCTGTTCTAGCCTTTACACAGTGTAAAGGCAAAGGAGTGTGAGTAACAAGACAGGTTCCTGAATGCCTTTTCTGTGGGGAAAAAAAAAGAATAGCCAATAATTCTGCTTCTTGAAGGCATGCCTAACACACCAATTTACATAAAAATAACATGCCAGGGCAGGGTAGAATTGCAAAATGTGGAACACTAGAAGGGTTGTAGGCAGCAGTTGTGTTCATAATGCTGTCTTGGACAATTACCAAGGTTCATGTGGATTTCACTATGTCTAATTCACGGATGGAGCACTGTTGAGTACCCAGAGTAGCACAAAACTGAAGTGTAACGTATATATTTAAAGCTGCTTTGCACGCCTCTGGCCCCTACCCTGGGCTGCAAATTCAGCTTCTCCTTTGGTCAGCTGGTAAGGTGACTGGCAACAGCAGTGACAGCACCAGTGGTTATGCTAAGTTCTGGGTGGGCTAAGCACTTGTTTGAGGTGGGCAGGGGGATCCTGGAGTCAGGGGGAGAATGAGTAACAGCTGACTTGTGAGGAACCAGACAGGTCCCAACAGCTCTTGCAAGTGAAGTTGACAAGGAGAGAGGCATAGGCAGGGGCAATCATAGGAGATTTAAATGGCTCCAGTGACTGGGAGCCTGACATCAGGGCGCAGCAGAAGGATGTGGCATGCCGTTCACAAGGAAGAGTATGGAGCAGCATACTCTTTTTGGCAGCAAAATAGGTTTTGCTACTGCAGGGTTTGGGGTGAAACCCAGACAGAGAGACCACAGCCTCCCCAGGTAGATGCCTACACCCCAAAAGACCTCCCAAAAGCTCAGAGAGCTACTCAGACCCTGAGCTGCAGGGAACTCCAGAATCTGCAAGTCCTCCTGGAGCCCACAGGCAGAAATGAGTGCCACAGGTCCAAATGTGCCCAGACAGACAACCTTTTCCAGGAGGTTCCACATTGCATGAAGAGCTCACCAGGCAACATACTATCTGGGAATCTGAGCAGGAGATTGATGCCTCATGTTATGCTCTCACACAGGCAGGGTGATAGCCCTGCCTTAAGTCCTGGAAAGCTGAAGGTTAGTTAGCATCCAACCCTGAGCCAGTAGGCTCAGCTAATTCACATGAGAAGGGAGACTGGACTCTCAGCTCAGCTCAGAGCAGGAAAAAGAGTGTTCCCTGGGCTACTAATGTGGTCCTAAAAAGGAGATACAATGCTCTGGAGCTGGAAGAAGAAGAATCTGTGATAGGTAGTCAAGATCAAGAAGAAAATTCAAAGTTTGTACAATCAGCTTCGGGGTGACCTAAGCCTTGCAGTACCTGAAGGAGCCTGCAAGAAAAGTGAAGAGGGACATTTTACAGAAAGTATACTGACAGGATGATGGGGAATGGCTTCAAATAGAGAGTAAGTTTAGATAAGATGTTAGGAAGAAATTCTTTACTCTGAGGGTGGTGAAACACTGGCTGCCCAAGGAAGTTGTGGATGCTCCGTCCCTGAAAGCATTCAAGGTCAGGCTGGACAGGGCTCTGAGCAACCTGGTCCACTGGAAGGTGTCCCTATCCACAGTGGCGACTTGAAACTAGATGATCTTTATGGTTCCTTCCAACACAAATCATTCTATTCTATGATCCTATTCTACGCTGTCATTACAAGTAAATCCACACCCAAAAAGCCTCTAATTACTTCTACAATATCTTTTCTATGTTACAAAAAATTCTTTTGAATGCAGGAAGAGATTTTTATTAAACTTTTTTTCAGAATTTCAGATATGTACACTCAACTTTCATATTTAAAACCTTAACTGCACTGAAATTCCATTTTATTAGCATCCTCTTTTACACAGAGATCTTTTTATTCTGAACAGACCCTTTTCAGCACTTCAATAAGACAAAATGTTTAAGAAAAAATACTAAAAACACTTGACTAAAAAAACTTCAAATAGAATGGCTGCCTACATTTGGGATAAAATTTATAACCTCTATATAATGACACTATATAATGACACATTATAGTAGAGCTACAGGCTCAGAAGTCTGCAGGAAATCAATTATCTTTTATTTCACTTTCATGGATGATATAAAACCTTTGCTTCTGTCTGTCCCTCTCACCTTCCATCAATATAAGCAGAGAAACAGCAAAATTTATAGCAAGCTATTTCTGTATTCAGGATCTTCCCCTCTTATTTGCTTACAGAAAGTAAAACTTGGATCTGTATCCCTCTATTAACTATGAATAATTCTCAGTTCCTTAAAAAAATCATATTCCTAAGTGTACCAACATAACACTAGTTTCCTGAATTCTCATTCTCCAGCTTCCCAACTGCTGGCACTCAGTGTGCTAAAGATAGTTTGCCAAATCAACAGATTATTTTAGAACAGTGAAGAAAACATATTTGATCTACATTTGCATCTGTTAACAAGATTCTTTAAAATTACTGCCTGAAGGCAGGGGGGGGAGGGGAGGGGAGTGTTTTCTTGGGTTTAGTTTGTGTATTTTTCCATGAAGAGTCCTTGCAATACAGAGTGACAAACTGACATGTTTAAATTTGCTGTAACACCAATGTGAAAGAAAACACACCTTAGTATCCAAGAGACTTTTGAAGGTACCATTATTTCCAAAGCCCCATGTTAATTTTGGTCTTGCTAATTATTTTCTGATTGTGCTGTTTAATCCTCCAAAGACCTGAATAATGTGGAATTTTAAAATTCAATTTTTTTCTTTCACCACCAGCATGTAGGGAAAAGTAGATCATCTCACTGTTTCCCACTAGACTAACTCCACGGTCACAAGCAATTTCAAGTGCATTTCCCAGGCTTCCAGGAAAGCCTGCTTTTCCTGGCAGTCACCTCATCCTAGATTTCAGTCCCTCAAATCACTTGATTCTCAGAAGTTAACTCTTCTGTACATTTACATACACCATCATACACTGCATATAAATGCTTTCTCCTTCTGCAGAGACAGTCAGAACTATTTCCTCAGCAGTCTTCCATAATGCTCTAGATGCATGCTAAGGCTGGCATTCCAGAGTCACAAGGAAAGGATTGTCCTCTGAAGGCTAACAAACCCTGAAACTGATTTATGGATAAGGAGTGGGTTGCAGGGTTTTTTTCATGGGTGGTGGGTTTTTTTCCTGTACAGATGTCAATATATAAAAAAGTTGGCTATACAGAATTAGAAATACTTTGATTTTACTTTAGCTTCATAAATAAAACACTCTTTTTTTTTTTTTTAAGCTGGTCTTATATTCTGTATGCTGCAACTTCTCTTTAGGATGTAAGACATCAGGTTCCATTACTAGCAGAAAAGGGCATCTCTCAATGCTTTCTACAAGGCTGGATGTAATTTCTGGTATAGGAACATATGTTACTACTTATTGTACCATTTGTTCAAGTACCATTTCATCTTCATGACTACAACAGCATTAAGCTTCAGCTAAAAATTTCAAAGCTGAAGTATACCTGGAAAGAAGCAGTGGCATACCTTTGATATTAAGAGTTCCCAATAGCCTTGGGAACTAGGTTAAAATGCCATAAAAGGATAGCAGAAACACTCACTACCAAAACCTACAGCATTTACTGACTAATACCAATAAACTACAAAGGCAGAGTTAAAACTAACTCTAGTCTATGCTTGCTGCACATATAGCAGCAATTTGGTATTTTTAGGCTACACTTGTGCCATGACCACTTCAGAAGCCATGAAAAATACATTCCAAACCACACTCTTGTATGAAGATTTCTGTGTGCTCCAAACACACAACCATTAGAGACTTGTATTCCATAACTCGGCATGTCTCGAAATATACATCACTAAACTGGCAGAGTAGTCAAATGAAGACTACTAAATAAAAACCCCATCTGTCCGGCTCAAAGAGGCCAAATAAGAGAAGGTGCTGGACACTGGGAGCATACAGGGAAACATGCATGTCTCCTGGCTTCCTGTGTTTTACTAAATTTTCCTTAGGCTTCTGCGTTTGGTCACTGTTGGAGACAGGATACTAGACTAGATGAATCTGTGGTCTGATTAAATATTATTAGATATTCTTAAGTAGCCACATGTGCACATCTGCTGTGTCTCTGTTACAAAGTTTTATATATTGTGTGTACAAAACCAGGTACATTTAAATCAGAAATTAAAAGGGCAAGATTTTTCATGAGCTAATAAAGCACATATGGATTGCTTTCATGGACTAATACCTTTTACGTAACAAATGTGGTACCTTGAAAAATCTCTGCAATTTTGATCTTTCATCTAAACATCAAATATTATGAACACACACATATATATGCATGTAGTTCTACCTAGAGAACTGGATACTCTCCTGTGCAACAGGTATCACTCCGAGCCAGACTGCAGTTCATGAAGTAATCTGAAACCATTTTAAAACTGAAGCTTAGTTTTTCATTTTTCAATCAGCTCCTTAAAAAAATAAATACTTTGCTCAACACATTTGATTAGGCCTATGCCACAAATGGTTCAAATATACTACATGAAAATCCTATTTCATGTATGCTAGTATTTGAAAACCAAAGCCTAAATAACTACCCTTTTAAAACCATAACCTTTAAAACTAAATGCATATTTGATCTAAAGGCATCTGCATTTAAATTTAGCTCCATCCATATTAGAGGAAAATACTTAATGGCATATCAATACTGCAAGAACAATAGAGGAACCTTTCACTTGCCACAACCGCAGGAATCTGGAAAACACACAATTATTTTTGAATTCAGCATCTCTCATCACCCTGCATTATTGAAGACTAATCTCCATTAATTGGGTTTTTCTATAAATTAGAGGAAAGCAATCCCTGTGCTTCCCACAAATGCTACATTCTATATTCTTTTGATATGCAGCAAAGAAAAAGGAAGAACTGGAGACTTTGATAAATTTTGCTACTCTCAGAAAACTAGTAAAACCCCTTCTATTAGGCTCTACTACAGACATACATCAGAACAATCATGGACAGTGGGAACTTGAGTAGTAAATTCCTACAAAGAGAAAAGGAGACACAAGGGAGGAGAATAAGCTTGCAGTTGTCAAGAGAAAAATATTCTGTGGTTGCAACAGTGGAGAGGAACAGAGAAAGGGAAAGGCATTGGAGCCAACAAACTGAAGTCTCAAATAATACCAAATTTATTACAATAAACAGCACTATTCCTTAGTTCACCCAACAGGAACAAACAGGGACCCTGATTTGGTTGGTTTGAGTTTTACAGAGGTTTCAGGACTACTGGGAGACAACATGTCCCCAGTAAACAAGCCTGTGACCTCAGGACTATTTTTTATGTGCAAGACTGGTCAGAGAAGCTATCCAAAGTGCGATAAGACTTAGAACAGGCACATGATAATAGTTTAAATAAGCTTGTACCCTGTCATTTCTCCAAAGGGTGTTAAAAAAATCCCCAAACTCTAGTTAACAGAGCTTCACAGTTTACTGGGATACTGTGTCATATGCCTCAGAGAACAAGTGCTCTTTAAGCAGCTCTCTGAAGGCTTAGTTAAAGGCCATTCCATTTTGGACAGATAAGTAGCTCCCCAGCTCCAGCTGCCTATTTAAGTACATGAGCTATGGAATTTGCCAGCACTAGCACTCAAATCTGCCTTTGCTGCTTTTAGGTCTTCTGCACTGAGAACTTGTGTTGCCAGCAGTTAATACTTTCAACGCTTTAGTCTAGGACAAAAAGATGATTCTTTCTCTATTGCGTGTTACTATGACAGTTTAAGGCCAGTGTTCTTTAAGACAGACTATCTATCAATCCACTTGTACCAGGAACAGAGCAGTGACAGCCAGGTCAATTTATCACACTAAATGCTGTGTTCATTAGGCAGAAATAATAAAGTAACAGTTTAAGTACAGATTGGGCTACAACAGACAATCAAGGAGAATGCCAACTCATCAACAACTGGAATGTTTTCTTAAAAAGCAGAATTTACTTCACTTTATGGAGTCATTATTAGCTAGCAGCCCAAATAAAACAATGAATTGAATATGACAAAATCTTTGGAATATTTATGCAATTATTTTCAAATGTTACTTCAATGACAGGTCCTCTTCTTTCACTTTGAATTAGTAAGAGAAAACTATCTCATCCTCTTCAATTAGCATGACAACTTTTCTCTCCAATAAGTCTCACATCTAAATCTGATGACAATATAAATTACTTCCATTTCCTCATAGTTGCATACATCTGCCAGCTAGCCAAAGCAGCACAATCCGTAAAACCCCATGTATAATGTTGGCTGATGACATTTAATTTATAAAAGGCTGACTAACACAGAATGATAGATTTTTAACATTAAGATAAGTGAACCAACTCATGTCTGTGGACACAAATACTTTTCCTTGCACAACAGTTACCATTCCCAGAGCACGACAGCAAAGCAGCCAAGCCCTACTACAATTTTTTGACAGCTTTTAAAAAGAAAAAAAAAAAAACAATTTCTATATGAAAAAAATACAATAGAATTCAGCAAAATTTTACAAACTCTTGTGCATCCGCTCTTCAGTATAGCGACAGATGGCAAAAGTTACTAATGCACTTTGAGAGAAAAACTACTTGACAGTATTATTTTTCAGTAATGAATCTCAAAGTACAAACCAACTAGTTTGAGAGATACAATTAAGTATCACAATCAGACCATAAAAAGCATCATTTATTGTAAGCAGAGATTTAGAGCAGTAATTTAAAAATTACTACCTGTGTAGCTTAAGAGAAATTATACTTTCGCTGGTGTCTTTGTACAGTTAATGGCGATTTGCCTTTTAGTTACCCCAATATAATAAGCAAAGTGACTTACCATTCTTGCTGACATCCAGTTCCCTGAGATTAATGAGATTTGCAATGGATGCTGGCAATGTGGTTAGATCATTGTCTGGCAAACTCAGCTTTTGTAGAGACTGACAGTTAAAAAGTTGCTATTGAAACAAAGAAAAAAGTGCATGTGATTTTCTCTCAGTTTCCTCTACATATCTTTTTTTTTAAATCCCTTTAAACTTCTGACCTCACGGCCTGAAGGCCAGATTATTTGGGGTTTTTTACTACAAAAACTTTATTTAACTAGTTTCATTGAAAATTGACTAAGTTTACAAGGCTTAGGAAAGCAAAAAATCCATAATGACTGCTAGTAAACCATGGAAGTCATATAATTAAAGATTATTTTACTGCAGAATTTCAATTTCTTCCAAACAACAAAGTGAGAGAAAAGTAAAACTGTTACAGTTTCACCTTTTTAGCTCAAATGCACACTACAGGACTTGACATAAACAGGGTACCTTTCCAGACATTTCAAATGCCCAGTCAGTTTTGGAACTGAGACTGTGCACCAGCCTTTTGTGTAAAGTCAACTCCTCCTCTACCACGATCTTTCTCTCCACTGCAGTTTGCTCATGCTGTGCCCTCAGGCAGTCAGCTAGATGAAGGGAGCTATACTGTAAGAACTGAGATTTGAAGTAAGCTGGAATTCTGAAAAGATTCAGGGCAATTAAAAAAATCCAAAAGCCACGTACACTGATGGGTTATTTCAGTGATCAGGCTGACAAGCAGCCCCAAGCCAGCTGTGTTGTGGCATACAAAGGCCAGCAGATGACAAAGCACCACCAGGGGCAAAGAGAAAACTTGAGTAGGAATGCCTTAACCAGGCTTCCGAAAGCTAGGGCTTCGGAAAGAGAGGGTCTGATAAGCACTGCACCCTTCATATTTGAAAGGGCTTAATTAAAAGCCTTTTTCAAAGTTAAAAGACTCAGTAAAAGGGAAAACAAAGGGAAAACAGCTTGAAACTCTGTCTCTAAATTGGCTAGGATCATTTCAAATATTACATGCCTTCCCTTAATCTCCCTGCTTGTATTCTTTACAGCATTTGAATTAATATGTGGGAGTGTTTTCTTCTGAAATTTGAAAGGGTAGCAAAACACAATGACCAAAATTACTTAAAAACTGAAAAAAAAATAAAAAAAAGTTTAGCTTCTCAGAAATAAGCCTGTAAGTATGACTTGTTCTAATGTACTAACACATTAACTTGAAGCAAGTATAGGCTACTACATGTCCCTGCAGTTAAGAGAACAAAAAGGAACAAAACATAAATGTTCAAGCAGTCTTTCTAATCGTGGGGATAATTAAACCTTGGAGTAGACCAAGGTAAGCAGTAAACTGCCCATTTCTCAAGGCACAAGCTGACACTACCACAGAAATAAATTTATTAGCCAATCTCTTCTGTTATGCACCTCTCTTGAGCTAGTTTAATTGTTTAAGCAGTTTCATTCCAACTCAGGCAGCAAAGCAATCAGGATGGAATGCATAAACTTTCAGTCTTCCAGGGCTGCTTCACAGCAGTCTACAGCCTAAAAGCTGAAGTGGGAAGCTAGACACTTGCTATCAGCTTCTACAATGCTGGTGAAGTAAAGAGTAAGTGTATCTAAAAGGAAAACCACCCCACATACCTTTGGAAGCTCTTCAATCTGATTAGCATCTAAATACAGTTCTTCCAAGGTCTTTTCAAAAGTAAAAATCTCCTTAGGCACCTGTTCCAGGCTGCAGTGAGAATAATCAAGGGTAGTCACAGTTTCCTCCTCTCCACGAAGACAGCGGCATGGCACCAGCCGCAAAAATAAATTCCGCTTTGTTGTCATTTTCAGGCACTGTAAAACAGAAATTGGTCGATTTAAAAACCAAGACAACTTCAAAAATTCTCATATGTGCAGCTTCTCAAACTTCAACTGCCTGCTAAATAAAAAAAAAAAAAAATTAAAAAAAAAGGAGGTTTTGTGTGAGTGCATTTATGAGACACAGTGGGGAGAGTGTTATTTTTTTAAAATACCACAGATTAGTAATGACATTACACGGGGTTTAACACATTTAATACCAGATGAAGTCAAAATTTATCCTGTGACTTCTCACCTTCTAATACAGCCTTACATTGCAGAGAATCAGAGAACTTCGAGGCAGCATTTCTGAACTCTCAATTTTGCCTTTGCAACAGAGCTTATCCTTACCTTTACAAAGGTCAATGGGATATTTTTGTTCAGTATAATAAAATTCACCCTCTACAGATAATTAAAATATAGCTGTAGGAAATCTAATGGGTCTTTTTCTGCATGTAAACTCATGTACCTTAATTTCAAATCCCTCATGTAACAACACAACACAATAAAAAGAACCAGCAAAGCTACTACCAACTCTTTTATCTACAGCTTAAAGAAAAGGTTTCCAAATGCACAGACAACAAAGTAACCCCTTTTTGCAATTTTATTCCCTTTGGAAAACTTCAACACATCTTGCTGTGCATAGTGGAATTAAGGAAATTTCACCTTGCTATGGAAATGTATCTTTCTTCCTTTAAACTCAGTCTCTGTTACAATAGTACCTTCTACTTCCGTGAGATAGCAAACCTAAATGGTGCTGACTAGCTGATGACTGACAGCACACACCAGCCATGCTCCTGCCTCTTTTCTCCTCATCAAGAGCCCAAGTTTAGGTCTTTTTCTCTAATTAGCAATGGATTTTCACAAAATCTTCAGAATGTCACCCCTCAAACTTCAAGCTTGTCTGAAATTAGATAACAGACTCAAATCTCCAACATATGCAGACCAACAACATGACCATGTAAGCTTCATTTCCTCAGGAAATTGGCCTAAAAATACATACTTCTCCAAAATGGCACCGAGTATTTATTTTCTCAATCAGCTGCCAACACTCCAAATGAAAATATGCTTTTTTATCTCCTTTTTTTTTTTTTTTTTTTTTTTTTTTTTTTTTTTTTAGAATTGCAGAAATTATATTTCAATTTCTGGACTGGTGACAGGAAACTTTTTTCTCCAAGCATCAAAAAAGTCTTTCAGATACATTTAGCAGACTGCAACATTCAGATGGTATATTAGTAATACTGTGAGAAAATAAAGTACCATGACCACTGCACTATGTAAAGTCACAGGCTGCAAGTCCCCTTTTCTTACAAAGACACAAAAAAAGTAATTCTCTTGGATTTTCCTCTACGTGCAGCTTAGCTTGCCAAGTACTTCACAGTATGTTTAATTCACAGGACAACAGATCAAGGGACTGCAATACTTTAGTGTTTTCATTAACTAGAACTTATCACTTGGGCTGTGAACAGTCAGATTCTACATCCATCCATCAAAAAGATGGAAGAAATCTCTTCATTAGAATAGTGGGATATCAAAACTTTTTTTTTTAACAATGCTTCACTGTTGCCAGGATTTAGCTAAAGTGTTGATTATCATGAGAAGACAACACTTCCCATAAAATTCCCACCATGTTATTTAAATAAAAGTGATCTAAAAAGAAAAATATATAACCATATTGCTACACAAACAGTTTGGAGACTGCAAATACCATAGTGGGGATTTCCACAGAATGGAAAAGTCAGTAAAGGAGACAGCATAACCTCCTCCTACTTCTTCCAGAGGCTCAAGCATGACATCCTCCAGCCACCCACAGACAGATGCCAGTGATGCTATGGAAGCTTGTGTGCTCAACTTAGTCCAGCTACCCATGCCTTCTCCAAGCCTCTGACGCTGTACATGAAGACACAAGTTGAATTGGAAACAAGTACTGAAAGCAGAGATAGTACTTATGAATTGATCACCAGAGTCTGGCAGGGGAAGGCACACCTGTATCATACCAGCTGCAGCCATCTACAAGTTGACTTTGTCCAGTCATTTCAACTTCTGAGTTTTGGAAAAAGAATCATGGCTAGGCTTCATGAATGAAGATTTGAGAAGGGCTCTACCCACGCTTGCTACAAGCGCGCTGATGGCTAAAAAGGCCAATGTGAGATAGACAAGTCCAGTTGCAGAAGGCACAGCAGAAAAACTCCCCAGGTGATATTGACGAGATGCGATTCTTTCTGCGTTGTCTTTTCTCCTCCAGAGTGATCCTGTGTGTGTTCTCAAAACATCTCTCAGCCTTGGCCATATTGATCATCACCATTGGTCTACTCTGGCCTTCAATCAGGAGGCCTGGAGAGGCACTACCTATCACACTGCTGCTTCCTTTGAGAACACATGCTGGAAATAGAATATTAAGAAGTTTACTACATGCTTCATATAAATAACAAAATAAGATACTATTTTTCATTCAAATCCCTCAAAATCAGCATACATTACACTGTTTGCCCTCTCTTCTTCAGTGGCTGTTCTCTTCCCATGTAATCTTACTTGCCCATGTCTCAAAAGTTTCTGAACCAACAAAACTCATAAGGTCTAACAATGCAAAACACACATACCTAGTTTTTCTAACTTAAATCTTTATTTTCTAAGAGAAATCTTGAGCTTTTGGAAGGGCTCGGGACTAAGGATTTTTTTAAAGATCACATGCATCCACAGCAATGTAAACATGGATTTGTAAACAAATTCCTGTACAATATTACAGTGCTGGGTCATCTCCAATCAGTTAAAGTACCTCAACTCACAACTCACATCTTAAACCAAAATAGCCAAACCTCATATTTAAGTATCAAATAAACAACAGTCCCCCCAAAGCACTGATTTGACCAACCTGAGCGTATATCTAACTCTTCAAAAGCCAGAATGACCAAGAAAGCTGTATTTCAGTACATGCAGTAAACTATGTAATCGATTTATTTCAAATTTATGTTTGTTTCTACACATACATGAAGATTTATGTTATACAGCAGATGGCTGATAACACTATGAAATCAGCGTGTCAGGACAGTCGCAGGAAGTATTCCATACCACCTCTCTTCGGCAATACATGTTTTATAAACAGACAAATATCCCCTCCCTATCTGTCTCTGTCTACCTATCTTATGATCAGCTACTCAAGCAGAAAAACAGTAATGATGCAAGGAATCACAAACTACAGAAGAGAATCCATTGGTAGAAGGACAGAAGACAGGAAAATATCATTTCACACAGAACGTGTGCTTTACTTATACTGCTCCAAATATTAACTTCTCCATGGACAGTCTGGGTAAATACAGAAAGGAACACAAAGTATAGCATTTTTTTAATTCCCACAAAACAGGCAAGTTCAGCAGGCAGAAAAATCTTTACTTCCTAATATACACCAATGTCCACCTGAAGGCACCAAATCCAACAATGTACAATTGTTCTGCAAATACACAACACTGTGATGGCTTATTTGTCTACACCGTTAACAACTCTAAGTTTTTATGAGGCGCATATAATAAAGAACTCAAAGGAGGAGGAAAAAACAAAACCAAACTAAAACTCCCTTGTTCCCTAAACCATTAGAGCCTTGACACAAGTTTACTTGAGATTCATTGTTCATACCAACAAGAAAAATTAGGATCTTCATGGAGTTGTTGAGGGTTTTTTAACTTCTTGAAGGAATAGGAAGGGAAAAAGACCACTCTAAAATCAGAAGCTTTTCTCGGGAATTATTAAAATCCCAAAAGCTGGAAGGCATAAGGGAGAAAAGGTTGTATTCTGCTTGTGAAGACTTAATCTACCAGCCAAAAAAACAACCCACCCTAACTTAAACAGGTATGTTAACTATGACAAATTATTGGATTTTTTTTTCCCTCCATAAATCATTTCTAGCATTTATTTCACACCTCCTCTTTCAATCTCTGATTTGAGGATCAGAGACACTGTATTATCAGCAGAAAACTCAAAAATGGGTAGTTTAAACTACAGAGATATGTGCATTTCAGTGAAGTATAGTCTTCATTCATTCTTATGCATTAACTGTGATGGTAATAGAAAGCAAATTCCATAATAACTACACCAAATGGAACAAAGGAAAATGTTATTGACCTGCCTATATTGTGAAGAGAGCAATAATTACTCAAACAGGTTTTCCTGTAGGGGTTCAGTGGTGGTTAATTATTTTGCAAAGTCTCAAATTCAAGAGAAAAATTGAAGTGTTTTCTGATTTAAGTATGGAGTGTATATAAGTCTGGTATAAAAGTGGTGCTTAAGCAGTATGATCAAAAAGAGAGAGGGAAGAATTTATAACTGAAAGATGTTTTGCTGTGAAACTCTATAGAACTATAGGTTTTTCTGCCTTTTATCTATATAACTAGATAGGTAGATATTAGTTGAGAAAGCCCATCCCATTTGAGTCCATGAATGACTTTGAGCACTTTAGAGTTTTAGAACTGATAAAAAAAGCCAAATTGACCAAGAGGTGTTAGGGCACTTGTTCACAATATTCAATGGAAAAAAAGTTACAAATAAATTCCTCCCTTTTGAAATTGAGGATTCTCTACTTCCAGATATGATTTCACCTTCCCAACTGATTAAACAGCAAAGAATCTACTACCAGCCTCTGATTTTACTATGGGTATCAGCCCTCCACTGTAACAAGCAGTGGTTGACACTCACTAAAAACCAGTAACATAACAAGTACAGAATACTGCATAATTAATCAATATCCAGAAAAAATTATGTGGTAAGACAAATACTGTAATACTATCAGACCTACTGTAACAATAGTGGATGGTATCTGTGTGGTGGGTTGACCTTGACTGGCTGCCAAGTGCCCACCAAGCCTCTCTAACATGTTGTCTCTGCTCCCTCCTCCTCTCATTCTTCCCTTGCTCCAGTGTGGGGTCTTTGCAACAGAAGACTGTCCATCATGGACTCCTCTGAAGTGAGTCCTTTCCATGGGCTGCAGTTCTTTACAAACTGCTCCAGCATGGGTCCCTCCCACTGGGTGCAGCCATTCAGGCACAGGCTGCTTCAGCATGGGTTCCCCCATGGAGTCACAAGTCATGCCAGCAAACTTTCTCCAACGTAGACTCCTCTCTCCATGGGGCCACAGGTCCTACCAGAGGCCTGCTGCACCACAAGCTTCCCATACAGCCTCCTTTGGACATCTACCTGCTCTAGCATGGGGTTCTCCATCGTCTGCAGGGGAATCTCTGCTCTGGTGCCTGAAGCACCTTTTCCCCGTCTTTGACTGACCTTGGTGACTGCAGGGTTATCTCACGCATATTGTCACCTTTCTCCCCTTGCTGCGGTGCAGCTGATTTTTATGGTTCCTTATATATGTTATCACAGAGGGACTACCAAGACTGCTGACTGACTCCACTTTGGCCAGTATTGGATCCATCTTGGAGCCAGCTGGAATTAGTTACATCCAGCATGGCAGCAGCTTTAGGAAGCTTCTGCATTTGGTGCAGTCACACCTGCAGTCCCTTTGCAGAAGTCTAGCAGATAGGGGGCTAATGTGTTTGTCTCAAACACCAATAGTGGAGCCAACTAAGGACTGTTGGTAAGAACAGCCAAGGACTGTGGGCAGTAACACGCTATGAGAAAGAACGAGATGTGGCTGGAGAAGAGAGCCATTTGGAGGTAGGACAGTGCTTTTCTGGGACAAATCTCCTTGTTCTAGTTCCTGGAGGTAAGCACAAAACCATACAGCACAGGCACAGAAATGAGGTAGAGAACTGGGCATGGTCTGCAGGGGGGAGAAATCAACACCACCGAAGACCCCCAAAGCCCTCTGACACATTTCCAGAAAAGTCTAGAAGAACACACTGTGCATGATAACTAATTAGCATAGAAAGTGTGACACTTACCTCCAGGGCAGGGAAAGCTTATCTATAAAAAGGTACCACCACCAAGCCCAGGTGCATGGGTGCTCCCAGGACCCTGGACACTCCATCAGCTGGATCAATGCTGGAACCAGGACTGATGATCTCTCTTCCTTCCTCTCTCTCTCCATCTTTAATTCATCTCTCTCTTCCCCTTCACTCTACCTCTTCATCCCAAACCCCCTGCCATGTACTTATACTAGAAGGTCAGGGACTAACATACCCTTTTCCACACTCTGTGTAATTTACTAATAAAACTTCGTAAGTTTTCGTGGACCTTCTGACTTTAGTAATTTCTTTTGTCCGCAAGCATCTACAAATCTTGGGTGCTCCCTCCCCTTTAAGAGTGGGATGCCACGCTCTCACTATTAAAACCTTGCCCCATACACCCAACACAAACTACAAACAGTGAAACTGAATAGACTAAAATCAATAAAGCAGAAAAGAAAAGCATTGGTGAGAAAACGAATGAAGCAAAGAAAGATACAAGAAGCCTGGATACACACCAATTTTTAATCCAGAGGAGACACCATCGTTCAGTGTAGTATCACTCTTCCCTGAAACTCTTTGACAATTCCCTGTACACCCCATCAGCCAAGAAATTAGCAGCCCAACAGCACATCCAAACAAAACAAAAGTAACAAACAAACAAAAAGTCAAACAACAAGAGCAAAAACAAACAAAAAACCAGCAACCAAAAACCCACACACAGCCTCCAGTTATTACAGTTCTTCAGAAGCTCTGAACTCAGGCTTGTTACAAGTAGAATTTAGGCTCACAGTAATTTTGTTCCCAATCTCAGTTAATTTGTTCTCCAAGCACCAATTTCACCATTAGTCCCTTAAACTTCCTGTTTGATGCTAATGGGATGTGATCACTCATGTTCTAGGCTGGTAAAAGCTCTGCTCCCCCCTCTCAAGTCTTTTAAAATGGTGTTACATCAGCAGCAGAGCTGAAAATGAAACCAGCTATCAGATGTCTATACAGTAAGGCAAGACGAACTAGGCACAAAAATACACAGTCAGGTTCTTCTTAGTCCAGTCCACTACCTACAAACTAGTTCAGAATTATGGAGCTGAGTACGTGTACACAAAGAAAAGGGAAAAATTGTGTTGGTGAGGATGTAACCTAACATGCTGCCCAAAAACACAGGAAGGCTTAATTGGCCAACTGCCAAAAGTGCAAATATACTCAATGTCAAAGCAAAGAATTACAAAAAAAAAAAAAACACCTTATTTTTTAAGAAACTTACTTAAGCCACTAAAAAATGAACCATACACCAAAACAAAAGAATTTACTACTTAATTCTTCTACATTAAATAAATTAAAAAAAAATGAACACTGGGCATAAAAACATGAACCATTCTGTCCTTAGAGACGTTAAGGGTTTTTCTCTTTCTAAAGCAGCTACAAACACCACAGAAGACACTAAGACACAGCCATTTATCTTGCTAATCTGAGATGCTACGTTGTGAAAAGCCACAGTACAATTTACGTGAACCTATTCCAACTACGGACAACATTAATCCTTATGAATTTGGGAAAAAGGTAAGCATCTTAGTACTTCTAGAAGGAACAGAAAACCTCCTCAGTTTTTACAGTAAATGAAGCACACAATTATTCATTCTTTGAACTCAGGAAAGACTTGGCATTTTTCACTCATCAGCAAAAAAAAAAAAAAAAAGGGGGGGAGAGGGATGTAGAAGGCACTAAGATTTGGTACAAGAGTTCCCCTAAAATCAATCCAGTCCTCTTGGACAGGAATGGTGAAGTCTTAAGCTAACAGACTGCAACCACCATCTTGCAAATCCTCGCTTGAAAATGTGTTTCTCTGCAATCCTTTTTCTTGTCCTCTTTGGGAGAGAAAAAGGATGGCTCAAACCTGATGGCCACTGACGAGGACCCAAACCATGAAAAGACAGCCTGTACTGTGAATAAACTGTCTCTCTGCGAGCAGCACTGGCTGAGGTGGCAAAGCCTCATTTGATGACAATGCCAGCTTAAAGTATTTTTACCTCTTCCTGCCTTCTCATCCAAGCTATTTCTCTGTGTCTCTTCTAGGAAAATAAAATCTCAAAACTGGATTGGTTATGTCATTCATTTGACTGAGACTGGCAAAAACTCAGGTGAGGGCAAACAAATGAACGGCAGTGCTGTATTCTGGTGGGAGAACATATGATTGGAAATAAAATGGATTTTGGAACCATGTCACCATTTTGATATGAAGCCTCCCCACTTCTGGTATGAAAACTGCTCAACTGCATGTCGTCATGCAGGCAAGGAACACCAAAAAACACAGTATGCTCGCTCACAGACAGTGTTCAGAGAAAAAGAAATAAAAGGCATTCCTCTTGAAAAAATAATAGTGAATGGTAACAACAGGAGGAAGAACATGGTAGTAAATACAGTAAATAATAGCCAATTGTTAAATGCAAAAATATTAAGGATATTTGTTACCTTTTTTGAGAAAACTAAAGGAACAGAGAGGGCAGAAATCAGGGCTTTTTTTATTGATTCAGCATATCAGAAGATAACCAAACCAGCCATACTCTACTCTTAGCTTCCAGAAGTACCAAGTTTCAAGCTTCTCTCGGGGTTAACCAATTTTCAAGCTCTCAATGCCTCTATATATTAAAACAAACAAACCGAAAACATCCACCCACCTCCAACGGCAGTAAGATAATTTTAGGTAACTCCCAGAAAAGCAATGTCAGGCCTCAATTCTGGAAATATTTGCTTAAATCATCTCTTTCTTGTATTCTAAAAGTAAATTCTAAACAGATTTCAATTTGTTATTTCTATCTTGTTTTCTTTAAAATACTCAGAAACTCTTTACACAATTAGAATATGATTTTATTTTATCAAACTATTTTACAAAACCTCTTTACTTAGTTGCAATGGTGTAACCTGTATTGATAACATTATCTTGCTTCAACAAGAGCATTCTCTGGCTTTATTGAAACTAGAGGATCTATAACCAAATATTTGTTGTAACAGTTATTTTTCAGCTGAAAAAATAATCTAAACTGACTATGTAAAACAAATATAAAGAGTTAATTTTGTATAAGAGTATAATTTTGATCTATATATATCAAAAGAACTCTTTAATAATTTCTGTTTATTTTCTGCAATTGTAACAAAGCAACAATACAACAAAGCAGTCAGTACTTGGCAAAAGCGTAATAATGACAAAACCAGAATGACTGCTGAAACAACAAAAGTATTATGCTTAAACTGGAAAGAGGGGGGAAAAAATCCTCTGGCCTACATAATGAAACTGACACAACATTCTATTTCAAGGGCAGTCTAACTGAAATGCAGCAATTATTCAATATCCTTAGAAGCCTAGACCAACACATCAATAAGGCAATATGAGAGTACAGATCTGTAATTCAACCACCCTGATACTTCCTAGAGAGAAAAATGGCAGTGCTTCAAGGCAAGACATATTATAGAAACATCCTCAGCAAAAATTAAAAAAAGCTGAGAAAAATTACAGAGTAAGTTTACAGTAAAAACTAAATTTTAAAATATTTGGATATCCAAGCAACTTTAACTTTTTAAAAATATTTACACTGACTTTTCATATTAACACTACACAGTACTACACAGTAATACACACACACTGTCACAATACAATTGCAGCCCAGACAGTTGCAAGTATATTCTCACATATTTTCATTTGCTCTTTTCCTGAGACAGTTCTAGAAACTAACTTCCATCTGGACAGCCAATCTATCCAAGTAAGTGCCACTATAACATTTCCTCTGAAGAATGGTTTCTAATTGGATACCATTAACAATGATGTGATTAGCACTAGATCTGAGCTTCATTTTTGATGTTTGACTTGACTGCATATTCTTTGTGTGCATATTTGTTATGTTACTAAGAAAACTTTAAGAGGAATAAATTGATTTTTAAAA
Organism: Pyrocephalus nanus; assembly: GCA_038380795.1. Classification (NCBI taxonomy): domain Eukaryota; kingdom Metazoa; phylum Chordata; class Aves; order Passeriformes; family Tyrannidae; genus Pyrocephalus; species Pyrocephalus nanus. Next base: position 23,709,788 of record CM076263.1, read on the forward strand.
CCACTGTGCTTGAGTCTCATTCACTTCTCCACACACAAAAAACACAAACAAACAAACAAAACGAACCACATATAAATTTAAGGATTTTTACTATGGCAAACTGAAGTTTGAAGGAAACTGGAGGAGTCCCACAAACCTTCACGGAACATACAAAAAACAAAAAAACCCAGCTTTTTCAAAAGCTGTGACATTGATATTTCAGTATTTCAACACTGATGTTTTCAAATGGCTAAAGAATTCCTTTACATTATGGAACTAACAAGGTTCAGATGTAATGTTTCTCATTTTTAAGTTAATATATAGCCAGGAACATGAAATATTTATCCCAATGGGATACTGAAGTGCACTCCATTCCTGCTAGCCACCATATCCCTTTTTTTTAAAAATATGCAGTAGAAAAAAATCACAGCTACTATACAGCTAGTAATCGCAGCTATTTGGTACAGCTAGCTGTAACCAAGCTACTTCAGAACTGCTTTGCTTTCAGAATCCACTAATTTCTACATTAAATAAATCCATTTTCTGTTACTGTTACTGTGAAAAAAGATCAATGGAAGCAAATGGGACAAGTTCCTGACTTTCTACACCAAGAAAACAATGAAAACTAAATACCCAGAGCAATCAGACTAAGAGACGGTAAGCTTCTGAAAGAGTTATAAAACCATATTAAACTGCTTATGTTTCAGGTTTAGTTATTTGAGGGATTACATCTTTATCTGCCGTATGAGTAAATACTGTGTATCACACTGTCCACATCTATTGAAGCAGAAAGGAAAAGATAATGTCTTAACTCCTCCAGTTATACCAACACAGTCAAAAGAGATGAGCCAGCATAGGGGAAGTGAAGGGAAGAGGCATTGCTAATCATTTGCCATAGGAAGCAACAAACCTTACGGAGCAGTAACCACAGCTGAGGCAATGCAGCAACAGCATGGATTATTAGCTCAATGGAGAATGCCAAAGCACACAAAGCCTACAGCGTGTAGGCTACACAAAAGGCTGGAAAACACAAGCATGTGCCACATGCTTCTATCTACTGAAGCATACACTGTTTGTAGCAATACCAAATAAAATATGCACAAGATTTTGTATCCTTTAAACTGATATTTTATAGTCTCAAAATTACAGTCATTGAAGAGTCAATACTTATTAGCATTTCCACAATCTGAGCAGAACTATTAATAAAATCAGAGCAGATGGAAGCTGCTCTCATGTTGTTGGGGGTTTTTTTCTGGGGCAGGAAAGTACTAGGCAATAATGATTCCTCCATAGGAATTCATAGAAAAAATCTAAAGAAAAAATATTCTATTGGGAATTCTTTTTATTCACAAAAAATACTTGCCTCTACAAATCCTTACAAATATAAGGCAAAAGCAACTTCGTGCCATCTGCACTAACATAATTTAATAAAGAAAAAAGCTGACTCTGAACATGTGTTACTTTTTCATAGAGCTTTGAACAGCAAACTGAACTTTGTCTTGTATAACTGTTAATACTTTTCATGTTCTTACATATGCTCTCTAGCTAAAAAATGTTAACCCACCAGTAAGAGAGAAATGATGTGATATACGCCTGGGCTTTAGATCAGCAAAACAGAAAGGAAAATAAGAAGTCCAACAGGTATTTTAAGCATTTTTTTCAAGCATCTTTCATACAAGTTTTTTTAAAAATGCTTATTTTTTCTAAGAATTAAAAAAAAAAAAAATTTCTCAAGCCAAAACACTTAATGATGCCCACTGAGATTTAAAACAGAATTATTTTCCTTTCTATATATTCCCCTTTCTATATATACACACTAATACATGGAAGCAAATATAATTCACTTGGGTCTTCAACAGATATTCAGAACTAAAAAAAATTGCCTTTGAAATAACATGAGAGAGGATGCAGAATAAAATTCAAGTGTTCTGAACATGCTTATAACAAAATAGGAATAAATAAGAGGATTTTTATTTTAATATATTGTGCAGTTGGTCCAGAGAAAATAAAAATAATGTACTTACCACTGTATTACTGTTTTCTCCCTGCTGCTTCTTCTTCCCTGAGCTTTCAAAGTCAACATTCTGTTTAAGAGAAAGATAAAACAATTTTACTCAACCCTATCATTACCAGATAAGAACAAAGTGATGTACATTGTATTGGATATGTATTTTGCTTTCACAGTTTTGTTTTTGTTAAAAAGCAAAGCTGTACATGTGAGTGAACAACAACTTGGAATATTTCAGAGTACTTGAAAGACTTTCCAAGACAGTAAAACCGCATATATACTTTTGAAGGAGATAATTATTTTTTGTACAAAACATTGCTTTTCATCCTACTGTTATTTTAAAGCACTCTGTCTATAAAGTTGTTTCATTTTCACTCCTTGTATAATTACTGTATTAAAATATTAAATATCACACAGACTTCTCTTGTACACAATTCTGAAGAAAACTAAGAAAAAATACATCAAAAATTAACCAAACACAAAAAGAGCATATTTTTGTATTATTAACTTCAGGAATTTTTTAGAAAGTTGCAACAATGTAAGGCATAACAGATCTCTGACACTAGCTTCACTGAAGCAGGACAACTACAGACAAACAGAAACATCTACTGTATTTGACTGAACACACTCAAAATTAGGGGCTGGACCTATGGAAAGGATAAATTTTGACTCCAACAAAGACAGCAGCAGAACATACCTTCAGAGGGATTAAATGTCACTGTGATCAGACAGATCATCTAACTGAGCACAAAGTCAGGTAGAACAGCTAAGAAGCTAAGTCACACAGAGTATAATCTTTAAAATTTGCAGTACACAGAAAATAATTTCAACTGTGGGGATCACAAGTAGTAAGCTTCATTCAAAGGATTTACCTCTAAATGGAACTGTATTTCATGTCTTTCCAATAAAAGCAGAATCAGCCCACCATAAAGTCATCCTAAATGTGTCTCCAAAATAATACTAATAAATTTAAAATCAAAATATTCCAGGAGAAATGAAAGGTACTTGTTTTGGGGTAATAAGCAAGCAATGGTGTGACCACAGGACAATGAACTCCCATAGAAGCCAGGACTGCCACAGCAGGATTGCGCTACAACCAACTTTCACATATTACATGTCCTATTTCTCATTTGGGAGTCACTGGTGTCAGCTTCTGCATTCATACAAATGGACTCTAATGCACTACACTGCATAAATCTATTCATTTATTCTCAATAGAAGGGCATCCAGGACATGTAAATAGTAAGGTGAAAAAGTAATATAGGTAAAAGTAACATTAAAGCCTCCAGCCTTTTAAGTTCCCTACTGAAAAAAAATTTCTCTATTAGTTTAGCCAGCCTCAGAAACAAAGAACAGCAGCACTCAAGACAATTAAAAAGATCAAGAAAAACTGCAAGGATCAAACCAGATTCTGAAACTTGGGCTCTTAGGAGAGTCTGTCAAACTGCCATGGCTTCTTTCCTTTCCCATAGCACTTTGCTCCTACTTGCAACAGTATTTAACCCTACAAAAGCTATTTCAGAGGCACAGTACACAAATTCCCAAGAAGTGCAAGTCTGCAATAGCTCTGCTAGGATAAGCAGAATTAATCCAGAGAATACAACAGTGCAGAGCTGGATCTGACAGAGGAGACAGTCAGACGGTTGTGCCTCTGGCACAAAAAGACCTAAGGTCAACATTTTGCAGGCAAGGCTTCAGAATAGAAAAAATATCAAAGAAATAGCTAGAAACATAGTAATCAAAAAAAAAAAAAAAAAAAGAGATTAGTCTTGCATAATTTCCTGACACCTGTTAGGCCATCTCTGTTGAAATGCCCAGAAGGATAAAATCCAGTGGCAGGGAGTCATCACCGTTTGAACTGTTTGCAAACTTCCAAACCAAGCAGGAGGAACTCATCCCATCTCACACATGCAGAGGCAGTAATACAGCAAGTTTGTGCACAGGGGGAAGAATACACACCACCACACTCAACAAAAGACATCAGTTACAAAATCAGACAAGAGCAACTGATATTACCTTAATGTCACTTGAAACTGTGATACTGAATCACATAACCTCAAGCCTCATCAGAAGAGGACAAATAATAATGTGCTGTAACTACAACCACAAGCAATGATCAGTCTCCAATGGCAGGAACCTTATAGGCTTACATATATTCCCATCACCAAGCAGTTTGCAGGAAAGCACAACAAACTCTCTAAAAAAATAGACCAGAATATTCAGAAGAGTCCAAAGCAACCTTGCATCAGAACTGCAGAAGTCTAGCAGATAGGGGGCTAATGTGTTTGTCTCAAACACCAATAGCAGGATAGCTGTGGAGCCAACTAAGGACTGTTGGTAAGAACAGCCAAGGACTGTGGGCAGTAACACGCTATGAAAAAGAACAAGATGTGGCTGGAGAAGAGAGCCATTTGGAGGTAGGACAGTGCTTTTCTGGGACAAATCTCCTTGTTCTAGTTCCTGGAGGTAAGCACAAAACCATACAGCACAGGCACAGAAATGAGGTAGAGAACTGGGCATGGTCTGCAGGGGGGGGAAATCAATACCACCGAAGACCCCCAAAGCCCTCTGACACATTTCCAGAAAAGTCTAGAAGAACACACTGTGCATGATAACTAATTAGCATAGAAAGTGTGACACTTACCTCCAGGGCAGGGAAAGCTTATCTATAAAAAGGTACCACCACCAAGCCCAGGTGCATGGGTGCTCCCAGGACCCTGGACACTCCATCAGCTGGATCAATGCTGGAACCAGGACTGATGATCTCTCCTCCTCTCTTCCACACTCTGTGTAATTTACTAATAAAACTTTATAAGCTTTCATGGACCATCTGACTTTAGTAATTTCTTTTGTCCGCAAGCATCTACAAATGTTGACTGCTCCCTCCCCCTTAAGGGTGGGAGGGACCTTAACTAGTTCAGGTCACCACCTTCCTTTTTTTTTTTTGCAGAAGTGGTAACAGGTACTTTAGATGACAAGTGATAAGTTACCCTGAAGGTAACAATACCTAATGAAATCCTATTGAACTGTGCTCTAGCACATGTTATCAACCACATCAGACTGAGTCTCAGTATCTTGCAGGTTTCTCCAACCAAAAGGGCACAGTAGAAAAGCCCTAGCACTCAGCTTAAAGGATGGGGAGAGTATTTGGGGGAACTGTCATTTGTTCCTCCTGTTTTTTACTATTTTTTTAAGTATAACCTAACTGCTGCTAGAAAATGCTTACCAGATGGACTGCTGGTCTGCCCCAGCACAGCCATTCCAACCACTGTACCCTGAGGGTTGCTCACATTTAAGTGAACAAGTGTTTTTTTGTTCCAACTACGTATCTCAGTTTCAACTTACCACTGGCTTTAGCCTGTGGAGGGTGGAAGCAAGGACAGGTAGCCTGGGAGAAACACAGATTGTCCAAGAAGACAAGGATCATGTTAGGAAAGCTAAAGTGCCAATAAAATTAAATCTGGCCAGGGGCATCAAGGGCAACAAGAAAAGCTTCTATAAGGTGGCTTCTTTGCCACCAATAGACAAACTTGAGAAGTGGGTCCATGTGAATTTCATGAAGCTCAAAAAGGCCAAGTGCAAGGTGCTGCACTTAGTGTAATCCCACACATAAATAAAGAGAAGAACTCAGTGAGAGCAGCCCTATCGAGAAAGACTTGGGGGTTCTTGTAATAAAAGCTGGATGTGAGCCAAGAGTGTACACTTAAGAGCCCAACAAGCCAAATGCATCTTGAGCTGTATTAGAAGAATCATGGCCAGCAGGTCAATAGAGGTGATTCTGCCCTTCTTCTCTGCCCTTATGCCACCCCACTAATAGTACTGCATCCAGAACAAGAAGAAATTCTTTACTATGAAGGTGATGAGGCACTGCAACAGACTGCCCAGAGAACCTGTGGATACCCCATCCCTGGAAGTGTTCAAGGTTGGATGAGGCTCTGAACCACCTGAACTAGCTCCTGGCATCCCCATCCATGGAATGGGGTTGGAACCTGATGATCTTTAAGGTCCATTCTAGCCCAAGTCTTTCTAAAACTTCTATGATTTCTATAGGTATGTGGGTGATAAAAGGAAGACTAGGGAAAACTTGTGCCCTCTCCAGAGGAAATGGGAGACCTGGTTACGTGGGACATTGAAAGAATGGAGAACTACCTGCTCTAGGCAAAAATCAGGTTAGAGACCATCCAAGGAACCTGAAGGTGCCCAAGTTCATGGGACCTGATGAGGTCCTGAGGGAAGTGGCAAAGGAAACAGCTAAGCCACTATACTTGAGAAGTTGTGGAAGTTCCCAGTGATTAGAAAAGGGTTACAACCACCATTTCTAGAAAGGAAAATGAAGACTTAGGAACTACAGGTCAACCACTTGCACCTCAATGCCCAGCAAGATCATGAAGCAGATCCTTCCAGAAGCAATGCTAAGACACATAGAAATTAAGGAAGTGATTTGTGACAGCCATCATGGCTTCACTAAGTGCAAATCATGCTTGACAAATTTGGTGGACTTCCACAATGGGATTACATTTCACCTCCTCATCATTCTTTCAATTGGTTTTGAAGGACTCTGAATGCACACTGATGTACCCAGAACATTAGTGGCAAAGTTTAACACAACAGATCAGGAAGTAGGGTTATACTTCAGCACACTGAATGACAGTGAGTAACACTCATGCAGTTTTTACTTTCTCCCAGCTGTTTAAGGAAAAAAAACAAGATGAAAAAAAAAGAAGGGCAGGTAAACCACAACAAGCTCTTCATTTCAGGAAGGGCTGCAAATAAGTATCTTAAACATTCCTTGTTTCAGAGACATTTCAGGCAGCCTTCAGCCCATGAAATCCATCCTCCATTCTGAATACTGAAAATAGTAAAAACTGCAAATTATTTCTTTAAGTAATTCCAGAAGAGTATTGCAGAATCCAGATTATCTGTGCTTGTCCTTTAACATCCATTCATAATTAGTAAGAAATTATGTTTAGCTAAAAAGATCAATCGAGATTATCCATCTGAGAGACTCACATTAAGCAGAAACAGAACCCATATCGCAACAATAAAATCTGTCTTGTAAACCAAGAATAATTTTAGGGCAAGGGTATCAGTTATATTTTTTCCTTTTGGAACTGGGATCAGGAAGAGGGAGGGGTTCCGAAGACAACTAAGGAAGTGTAACTGTGTTCACAATCAGTATCACTGTTCTCACTGAAGCAGGATTTGCCTGGACACCCATAATCAGAATTTTGTATTAAGTATCAGGGGAGTATACACAGATGTGCATAATCATCTCATACACAATGATAAGAATTAGATTTTACTGACAGTGGTTACTGGCAAGATTCTGATTCAGTCACAACCTGCTACATTGGTAAGAAATGCATGGCTTACAGTGAGCTAGATTTGAGCAAACTAAATAACATATGATTTTGACTGAGGAAACAAAAGATACACACAGATGGGAAAATATTTATCTCTAGACAGCATACCTTTTGAAATTAAACAGGTATTTTGAAAAAAGTAGAAAGGTCTGAAGACCACAGACAATTTAGTTAATCTCGGATTCCCAGACTGTGGAACAGGGAGAAGTGAGAAGGGAGGACACCAAGGAGTCACAAAGAATTCTCAAGAAAAAATGAATCTTGCTTTTCCTGGAAGCACATGCTGTCATCAGGTCTCACTGTTTCTAGTGTCTGACTAAAGCCAGACATTTAGAGTGAAGCAAAGAAATAATGTCTCATTGACAAAAAATCTTACGAGTTTCAGGAGCATCACTATCTTTTTACTGACCTTAGGTAGACAATCTAAGATGTTAATAATGAAGCATTATTTTAAGTGGCATGAGACTGACATACTTGAGGATTTATTAACTCCTAGGACCAATGCTGCCACAGCTGCTGACCACCAGAATCCTTTAATGCAGGAACAGGACAGCTACTGGTGCAGTCTAAGCAAGCACACCAAGATCCACATTTGCTTCCAGCATGCCCCAAAATAACCTGCTGGTATACCACAGAAGACACGCAGTTGAGAAGTGTTCTGCCAAGGGATACAGGTATTCTTACCAACATATGGAATGGAAAAGGCACTTTGATAGGTTCCTGGACTAGCTAACTTCCTCTATTAATTATATTTTAAGAGTTACACTGTTCTGCCAAAATATCTACAGTTCTACTACAGATATTTTTAAGTATCTTAACACTGAGTGGAATGCCTAGAGTGTGACAAAATGAAACTTTGTTTACTATTTACAATACCAAAACAACACTTTTGTACAAAACAATTAAGGAAACACATTCATACTTGCACATGTACAGATAAAAGAGAACTAGTGGATTTTATGGTTGATTACTTTCCTTTGTGGAAGCTGGTCAAAGAAGAGTCAAGGCATAAAGAAGACTGCGCCTGTGAGCTCAATTTTTTTAAGAAGGTATTTCCAAATTATTTACCTCACCTGTGTGGATATAGCTTCAAAAATTCTTACTGTCTAAGCATCTGAGAGCAAATTGTGATTTTGCAACAAAATAGACATACCTAGACTTAGAAAAACTTCATGAGATTCAAAACTCCATTTTACAGTAGTGAAACTAGTGCAGAAATGATCAGTATGTCTGCATTCGATCTCACCAATGAAAAACTGCTAAAATGCACATGCACCAGACTGGACAAGTTTTAGAACTCAAACTGCAAGGAATCATTTATGAATCAGAATGCCTGTTCCCCAAAGCATAAGCCTCAGCACATATGCTCTGAAGTTATTCTATAAGATCAAAATACCATTTTGCTACTAGGAATAAACAATTATATCTACAATACCATCAGAAGGCCTAGGTGTTGCAGATAAGAATCCCATCGTGATTTTTAATTACCTTTAAACCCCATATTCTCCACAAAACCAGTAAGACACAGTACTATTTTAATTCATTTCCTCAAGTATTCAGAACTGCAGAATGATGGAGGCTGTTGGGGCCTCTCCAGGTCATTTGGTCCAACCCACCACCACCACCACCACTATCACATTAGAGCAAACTTCAACACTAAATGAAACAAAGCAAAACTCTACTTTCCAGCTAAGGTCAAAGTCAGCTTGTCAGAGGAAGCAGATCAGTTGGCTTATTCAGAAACATTTCCAGGTGAGAAAGGTGAGACTCTGTTTTTTGTGAACCATGGAGATACATCTTTATGTGCCTCAACTCTAACAAAATTGTCCGGTCCATGTAATTACTTTTAGGTACTTATTTTCCAAGTTAAAAAAGGTAACAGAATAAAGACACATTGATTCAATAATTCATTAATTCATAATATACAATGCTCCATCTCATTAAAGTTTCCAGAAAAATCTCTTTACAGTATCAAGATGGCTTTTATCAATATATTCTACTTTACAGAAAATAACATATATTCACCAAAGTACATTCAGAGTTCACAGACTTGCAATTTATTAAATTCTATAAAGTAGGGTTGCTTTCCAGAATGGTAGATGTGAAGGGGATTAAATTATTGCTGTATGCTGTTGCTCATCATTCTGCTTACGACTTTACTGATATTTACTGTCTCTGTTACTTTGATGCAATTGCATTACCTCCAATAACCAAGCAAGGAATAAAAACAGAGTCACAACACCGATTTTCCACTCCCAACTTAATGCTATAAATCAAGAATTTTAGGAAGGCTTTAAAATATTAATATTCCTGGCATCCTTAAATGTTGTGTGCATTTAATAAACACTTTTTACAACACAAAAATAAGCAAGTTTAATGATTTCTTTTCAAAACAACTTGATTCTTGTCTTTGAAGTATACAAAACAGCCACACCTGAACATAATAAAAGACAAGAAACAAAACAAGCATAACAGAAGACTATCCAGGGTCTTCAGTCAAGACAACATGGCTTGCTAGACCACTTATCTTGGCCTCACAGATCATTTTTAAGGACCACCAAAACAAAACATTTCAGAACAGCATGTACCCCTTGCACTATCACAACTCTTTGCCAAGCTGTTTCTCCAAGTGACACTTGTGCCAACTCACTAACTAAAACTGAGTAGCCACGCCAAGTTACACACTGAGGTCTGGATAATCCTGAGGAAACTTTGTTGTTAGTAGTAACACACAGAATCCAACTCGATTCAATCTACAAATTAAAAAGTTAAAAAAAAATCAATTCATCCTTTGTAAGTTATGACAACTTTCACTTAAGCTCCAGCCATTCCAAAGATTTCCACTGATGCTACAGAACTGATAGCAACTTTTGGGAGAACTGACCATACCTTTGTCACATGAGGAGGTCAATTAGCACCACAAACAATGTGACATAAGAACTCAGGATAACAAGAGTGACTACAAATCCAAGAGAGATATAGATCTGGTGCATTCATCCTTTGTTTCCATGTGACCCTCTTCATCCTTTCCCCCTCAGTTTTCTAGTTTTCCTTCAGCACATGGATCCCAGACAGTGACTACACCAAAAGGTCAGAACTGTTTTAGTCCTACTGTTGTTAGCTGTAGCAAATGTGCTCAGACCTCAGCCTTCTTTCACAGCAGCACAAGAGAGACTGATGATGAGAAAGCAGAGGAATGTGAAAATTCAGAAAACAAATGACAAAGAGACTAAGAATATTTAAGAGACAGAATATACCAACAGAATCAGTTGTAAGATTGATAACTAAAAACATGAAACTGAGTCATACACACACTAAACACCAGAAAGTACACCACTGTTTCTAGAAAGGCCACATTTTATCTAAATTAAATAGCATAACACAAGTTTAACCACCTATTATCGTGACCCTTATTTCTTTTTGCCTACTGCCATTCATCAGATAAACCCTTTCACCTCCTCTACTTCATCAAGCCCACACCCTTTATCAGATATTGAAATCCTTTATTTGTGCAGTACTTCAGAAATACGAGGACCATGGGCATATATAAAATACTGGTGGCAGCCAACACCCACACTTCTGTGTGCAAGGAGTGCTTGTCTAAACGCTGCATTAAGTAGATGATGACTCACTAATAGATAATACATTAAGTACTTAATATGAGGAAAAGGGAAGTGATTTAGAAACTCAAATTGGTATGACTACCAGGCATGAGAGAAAGCACACAGAATAAGAACCTTTGGCAAAAATTTTGGGCACAATATATAACTGTCTACTAAATTCTCCAACAGCAAACTTAAATAAATCCCAGGATGAGTCATTCATTTGAATGACTCCAAAATCGTCATAGACTGTGCATTCCTGTCTTTAACCACAAGTGATCTAAGGTTCAAGTCCTCTCGGACAACATTTAAGTATAGGCATCCAACACCCCAGCTGAACAATCTACTGCTTACACACCAAGAAGACTAATAAAGGTGGTATATTTCTCTCCATTTAAAACCTAGGCAGGCAGACATACTCTCAATACACCTGATGGACCAGGCAGATACTCTGCCAGTTATGCCACAGCTTTGTGTGCCACAGCACAAAATCAGACCCCAGACCTGTTTCAGACTCAAAATACAGAAGGCTGTGACAGAATTCAGCCAACAGGTTTTACTAATTCTGTCAATGTTTGCGGCCCTAAATGTATGAATTCATCTTGTGCCTGTGGCCTTTTATTGCTAGTGGCTAGTCCAGGCAATTTTTCAACACAGTTTGGGCTCTAAAACAGCTGAGGCTTTATATTTGAATTTATCAATTATGAATTAAACATTAAAATGTTAGAACCCATAACCACCCAGTACTTGTCTGAAATACATTATAAAATAGGTACTATTCCTATATCCATAGGAACTGAATTAATCTTCTACATTTCACATATTTCAGAAACACAATTTTATAGCATGATATTTCAAATTTAAATTGTTTCACAAAAGAGATGAAATTAACAGCAAACAGTTGCTGTAATTGTATATTTAATAATAGATCTCACATTACCAGCCAAGTCATTGTTGGGGTATGTAAATTCCTGAGTTCTCTTTCCTTCCAGGGCAGAGGTGAGCAGTGCTAGTCAAGCAACACTTAAATCTATTTTTAGACATCATTTCCCCACACACACATGTGTAGAAGCATAACTTTCCAATTAATAATTGCTATTATGAACTATTTACTTCCTTCTGCATTTATTTGGTTTCTCACTGCCTTACAAAATTGAATTAGGAGACATTGCTGACCAGTTTGATTACAAATACAATTAGCAATCTGAGAATGTGCTTTCAAAATTGTTAAATATTCATAGCCACGAAGGAAATTAACCTCAGCTGTGACCTTAACATACAAAGTGATACAAAAATACTTGGGTGTTAATACTTGTCTGAGTGGGTTTAAATACAAAAAATAAATACTTCTTATAGCTTCAACTGTCGATTATTGTGCGCACCAACTCACTGTCATGACAGTGTATCATTAACTCACCCTACACACACATTATGAAAAGCAATTCTTGAATGTCAGTGTTCTCTGTAAACAATAACAAAGGAAGATGAGAAATAATACACTTCTATGTTCAAAACAGGAATTAGACAGTGGAGTCAGAACAATGCAGAATCAGAGATACGAATTTTTAAAAACATACTGATCTGAAGAAGGCAAATGTCTGATATTAAAACTTCTTTTGTAAGTTGTGGACAACTGAACAGGTGTCTGACTGGAAGCTGATGTTTCCTGTTCGAATTTAAAATGAATTTGTAACTAACTGCAATAGCTACTCGCTGTGACTGAACATATAAAACATCTAACCAAAAAGTATTTTTACCCTACTACACTTTACACAGGCATGCACCATCTGTCACCAAGGTATGATCTGTTACTCTGTGACATTATCACATTACTCTTGAAAAGACTAATGCTGCTGCTTAATCTCATGGTTTGAGCCAATTTCTAAACACTAAGCCTTGGCTTGCTGTCAGAGGTCTCCTCACTACCCGCCTGAGAATCAATGATGGAACACAACTGTCACTTTTTACCATATAATTTAAAGCCACTAAACCCTCATGTTGCAAGCTAATTTATATTCTACAAATACTGTTCTAGAAGTGATTTGTTTTGTGGATGAAAAGGAGCTATAAATTCCTCCTGGACTTTTACTATGTAACAGCATAACAATCCTCCTCTAACACACAAAATAACCCAGGACCACAAGCCACCTGAACTAAAACACAAACAGTTTATTAAGGTAGTAAAGAATTTCTATCATTTGAAATTGCAGATCTGCAAGGTAATTAATCCCCAACTCACAGGAAAATTTTAGGAAATTAATATGCTAAATTCAACTGATAGGAAAATAGTTTTAGTTTTTCCTGTCTAAAAAAAACAAACCTCTGCTGATTGAACTTGAAGTAACCAATGCAGAGACAGCTTCTGAATCTGGAATAAACAAAACTACAATTGCTATTTAAAACTCTGCATCGATGGCAGTGTCTGAAAAAGAACAGGATACAAGTTTGTGATGTTCCCTCTGACAATGAGGTTACAATGAGGGTTGTTTTACCTCAATTCTTAAAGGCTTTTTCCTAAACTTAATCTAAGCCAACCCAGCATAATACACAGAAATGGCAGTTTGTGTGTAGTCTGCAAATCACCAGTAGGTTTGTCCTCATTCCCCATTTCTCAGTCTTTGAAGGGTCATCTTGGAAAGATATATTGCCTGGAGGAATGTGCCCTTCACATATTGAAAGAAGCACTACAAAACTGCATGCCCTAAAATGCATTTTGAAGATATATCCATGCATCTTCCAGCAATCCTTTTTATTGTAGTGGCCCATTACAGTTCAAAGTGTCTTCCACTAATAACTGAATTGCATTAGATTTGAAAGCCAAATAGCAGATGTTTACAGGGGTTTCTGGATACAGTTCCATTCTCACTCCTGAATAAAGACAAATGCAATTAGATTGTTCTAAAAACAACCTGACATCTGTTTGATCTAATCTAAAAATCAATTTTTCTAGATCTTTCATATCTTTTCCAACAAGCTAATACAAGATCTGGACAAAACAATTAAGTATGTATTTAAAGCTTTCCTAGTAATAAAGCGAGTCACTTGTGTACCTGCAGATTACTGGATTCTAATTTCTTAGAGAAAAAAACTGTGTTAGATTACACTCCATGCAATATTCTGTCTAGCGCAAAGACACTAACTAAAAAAGAAAATAAAAATCAACCTTTTCCAATAGGTTTACTATTAACATGCCAGTTATCTTTGTTAACTGCTGAAAAAACACTAGAAATTTTTTCTAGTATGGAAAAAATCTCAGTTGTAAAGATCAGTAGTGAGATGAATGAACTAAATCCATTCTAGATACCAGCTTTCATTTTAATACCATTAAGGGATCAGAACTAAGGCAGATTTAAAATGATGGATAAAATAATTCAACACAGTTTTAATGCATGCGCTTTCTGAAAGACACACAGTCCGGCTTTCCCATAGAACTATACAAACCTAAAAAATACCTTTCAAGTTCACAGTTGGCCAGTGTTTACCTCAGTAGGAGACTGAGCTCAGAATAAATGCTAACACCATGACATGTTACTCCCGCCCCTTACATCACATGCTCCTCTATCCCGCTAAGTCACCCTAACCTGTCCTAAAGGACATACAACATGTCGTCTATCCTACACTTGTGTTGAATTATGACAGGCAATTCCACTTTGCTTACTAAAACTCCTTTAGGTTACAGAGAGGGTGACCATAATGCTTAGGAAAAGAATGGATTTTACCCATTCTACATGAAAATGCACCACGCATGTTACACCTATAAAAATACACACATAAAACCCAAAAGAGCAGCTATGCTGGTACAAGCATTTAGGCTTTCTAAGAAGGAAACTTAAAAGCTGACATATCTGTCTGAGCTGTTTCTTTACTGTCCCAAATTCTTGGAAGCAAAAATACAAATGAAGTTTAATAAAACACAAAATTCAAGGGAAAAAAAAAATACACTGGGACCTGATTGTTTTTTTCAGGGAAAAAAAATGAGCCCGCAATTCTACATTGACAGGCAGCAGTCAAGCAATTTCCTTGATATCTGAAAGAAGGTGAGTTTTTCTCCCCCTTGTGCTCCAGTTAGCTCAGCTACAGCTGTAGAAACTACCTTCATGCTTTCACAGAATCATGAAATGGTTTGGGTTGGAAGCAACCTTAAAGATCATCCAGTTCCAACACCACTGCTGTGGGCAGGCACATCTTCCACTAGATGTGGAAGCCCAGTCTAGTCTGGGATGGAGCATTCACAGCTTCCCTGGGCAACCTTTTTCAGTGCCTCACAATCCTAACAGTAAACAATTTCTTCATAATATGCAATCTAAACCTTCCCTCTTTCAGTTTAAAGCCATTCCCTCTTGCCCTTTCATTGCATGCCCTTGTAAAAAGTCCCTCTCTGGATTTTTGGTAGGCTCCCTTAGGTACTGGAAGGTGTTATAAGGCCTTCCCAGAGCATTCTCTTCTCCAGGCTGAACACCACCAACTCTCAGCCTTTCTTCACAGAAGAGGTGTTCCAGTCTTCCAGTCATTTTCATGGCCCTCTTCTAGACCTACTTTTACAGGTACAAACTTTCAGAAAGTTTTTCCTCTGGATTAGACAGGAGGTATTTCAGCTCCAAAATAAATTACAATATTTGTAACTGGGAATAGAGATTTAGAGTAAGTCTGGAATACTTTTTACTTGAAGTCTGCATTTTAACACAAAGGGTAAGGAAGGATTGAAAGATCAGCAGCAGCCATATAAGCATATAAAGTGAGCACGAGCATTCTCTTGCTTGAGTTCTACATGGCTTGGTATTAGCAAGAAGATCACATAGGCTTTGCATCCTCAAACAGCAGTAGTTACATGCAAAAGATAAGCAGTGCTCAGTTCTCATGCAAACTAGTTCAAGGGGAAGAGAAATGGAACACAAAACATTATTTCATATGGTATACTTGGGAAAATACAAATCACCTAACCTAAAATCGATTGAACAAAATCAATTATAGGACTACAATCCAATAATTTTCTGAAAAATAAATCAAAAAATTTAAAAAGTGAACCATTTGTTTGCTGAACAAGCCTAACAAGGAAGCTTGATCATCAAGTTCTTCTCAGCTTCTCCTATTTTGCCAAGCAAATGAAACATATTTGTTACATTTATAAAAAGCAAAGCATCAGCATATTTTAACTCAATTCTCACTTTAATGGTCCTAACATTAGCATCCTATATATTTCAGGTGGACTCCCTTTATCCTTCACTTTCCGAAGTCTTCAGCTTCATACCCAAAATTCATTGCTACAGCTTTTTTCTCTTTATTTAATTAATAGATGGACACTTCTCCCTACTATGACATTAGCCCTTCTTAGATTTGATGTTTTCTAAGCATCTACTAAAACATCCTCTAACTGATTTCCCATTAAAACTGAGTAGAAAAGGAGTTTATATACAGATGATTTGGCTGAATGGTTTTGAAGCGCTCTTTATAAAAAGGAACAAATAAATGCTGGTGATTAAACTTTGTATTTATTATGTACAATCAAAATCAATTCATAGTAATTTATAATTTACCAAAAACAAGGAGGTTTTGAATATGCAATTGTTACTTGTTGCCTTTCAATGACAGGTGTGACTACAAATCCTTCTATAATGACTTCTAAGAGTATTGCATCCATCATCTTTTTTTAATGAACATGCTAGTGTTAGTAGTACAAGACCACATACACATAAAAATTAAGTTTCTTGCACTTCAGGAGTTAGCCATCCTGTACATAACTGCAGTTTGATGGTCCATAGCAAGCTATTTCTGCTTACCAGAGTGGCTTTTTTTTTTTTTTTTTCAGTTCTCAAAAGTCAAAAAGAGGTAAAGCTAACAATCAAAACAGCACAGTCCTTTTCCTTCATTTCATCGTTTCTAAATTGTAGGCAGCTGGTTTAACCATCAGTCACATCACTCATCCTACCAAGAGCCATTGATTTCACAGATCAACCATAAGCTTTCTCCTTTTCCTCCATAGTGAGTACCCAACGCTTCTTTCTTTATAAAGATTCTTAGAATTATTCTTCAGTCCTTGGTGAGCAGTATTTCCAATATCTTGTTTTTGTATTACAATAAAGCTGTGTTTTTTTCTTTCTGCATGTTTTTTGATAGTTATTCTATTTGCCTCTTCCCTGTAACTGATGGTGACTTCAAGTCATTCCTTTTTGGGAAAATCTATCATCTCTCTTTACCCTAAAACCAAGCTACTGCTTCACAACAGGAAAACCAGCTCCTTTTGCACCACTTAACTAGCTAGCTCTCTTTTATCATCATCTGCCTTTGTCCTTATTGGCTTATCAGCAGGAGAAATGTCAGAAGACCACCTGGACCTCTAGAAACACTGTGTCCAAGTCTGTCTGTCTTGGATGGCTAAAAATCTTGAAGGACACGAAAGCTGCAGTATAACCACTTTATGGTAACGGGGCACTTCAAAATACACAGCACTTCCCATGCTACTTCCTTCTCTACAAATAAAAACCAACTCATTCTTTTTGCTTTCTATGTACAAGGCTTCTTTGGACTGAACTTATGCAGACTGGGTAGCTTCAAAGTTCTCTGGTCCATTTCTGTTCATATTTAGTGATAGCCAAATCCCATATTTCTCATACTGATGAGGAGTCTTTTAGCATGTCAATCTGTACAGCTCTCCACACCATTGCTGCATGATCCTCCAGACATAGCAGCAGTACAGGATATAAACCTGTGCAATTAAATTTGTAAACACTTTCCATTTGTACTTCATATAAAAGTGTATTTTGACAGAAGAGCAAACTACAGCACATCCATTACAGCTTCCCACAGCTGCTTAAGAGAACACTGAAAGTAAAGCATTTTATGAGGCATTTATGCCTCACCATCATTTGTTCCCACTAGCAGGAAAATATACTTTCATACTGTCACAGATTCAACTGCATCGTTAACAAACAAAAAAAATCAGGAGCCCAGGGGAGGCAACAAACCAAAGGGTCAGAGGAAACCATCAGCGAGGTCTGTGAATGGCACAGAAGCCATACAGCCATATCTTAACTGAAGAAATAGGCACTGACATTCAAAGACAAGGAGGAAAGGAAGGAATCAGAAGGAAATCTACTTACATACCTTAGCTAGCATTTGATTCCATCTCTACAGAGCAACATAGATGGAAAAGGAGAGAGGAGAGAAGCCAGAATGCACCATGCTATTTAGATACATTAGAGCAAGTCTCTGCATACTTATCCTCTGACATCCCCACACACGTTTATGGCACTGTATATGAAGTTTTTATTTGCTAGTTGCTAATTGACAAATAAGATTCAAGAACTGCTCATGTAATATAAGCATGAGTTTCTCAACATCTAGTCTTTGCATACAATTAAACAAATTTGCCTAGATGGAGACAGGATGTTTTCCTTAGAATACCCATTTCTGGCCACGTGACAGCTTATCACTCAAGCCAACCCTCTGATAACCTAATCTTGTGTAGATTCTGTTAGCAATGCATATACTTTAAGAGACAAAGTAACTACCATTCTTTGTGAGTCCTTAAACTAACTATTCAACAAAGTAGTGTAAAATATGTTAATGTTGAAATGCCCATGGGCCCAAGAATTATTTCACATATTGAGACTACTTGCCCCTACCTCTTCTGCACTACAGGGAACACCAGGCTAACAGAACAACGAGTTCACCAAGTGCACTGCCAAGATAAAACACATCTCAAGCTAACTCATAGCTGAACCACCTGAGATGTTTTAGCAGGTGATTCATGCCAGAACTCATCAAATAGAACTAGGAAGGGGCAGATTTGGGGCAGCATTTATTACTCCAAGGAAAAATAAATCAGCAAGTCAGGAAGGCTTATAGATTAAATATGCAAACCACAGCTTATATAAGAATCTTCACACATGTCCAAAACCTAATGAAATAAAGAAGCCACAAGAATACTGAAGGGATGGGATACAGGGGGTCTTCTTTAATCAATACTGCTTTCTTTACTCAGGTGAAAATCTTGATGGCAAGACAATGAAATACAGCTTTTCTTAACTGACTGTAATTACTTATAGCTTAAAAACTGTGTCCTGACATAAAGCATTGTCAGAAGATCAAATATAGTCTGTATAAGTGAAGATTTCCAGGTCCTGTCAAATTTACCTACCAGGCAGCAGGCAGGGTACAGACTGAAGAAAGTAAAAAACAAACAAACCAACCCCCCCACCACCACTCTGACAGATTATAGTTTTTGATTTTTGGTCTTAAGTTTCTTTCCTGTACTTTGGCTATACACAAGTAGAAACTTACTTATGGTCTGTACTGTAAATACACTTTTATACATCACCTTCACATTGCACCTAAGCATTTAGCATTGTGCTCACTGGGAATTCGGCAGCTTGACAAATTGTAACAACTTTACCAGAAATCATTACAAAAAACTTTGAGAAGCTGGAGAACACGAACACAACTGGCATTAAGAAGCCTGTATTCAAGATGACCACAAAACATCTGGAACACTTACTAGGTACCTTGTAATGCCCACAGTAAATATTGTATAACACTGTGCTTTACAATTCAACTATTAAAGATATGTGTGAAGCCACAAGCCTGTTGCAAAGCCAGTATTTGCTTCCCAATCCTGTTCTTTTTACCCAGTAGAGATTTTTTTCCCCCAATAAAGGCTCATTAATCAAGTCTGCTAATGAATCAACAATTAGGAGTGAAAAGAGGACTATATTTAAGAGCCAACTATGCAAAGCAAAAAGAAATAGACTCTAGATTAACCTTAGCATTTGAATTACCCCAATAAGACTTAAGAGTTTCAAAGTGAAAACAAGCAGATGCATAATGAGACTTGGGTTATAAAATAATATTCTAATTTAACATAAAATTATTAGCAACATTCAAATATTTGCAGATTATCTCATACATATTCAATGTTATTGAACAATATTAGTAGCATAACAAAGGAAAGAACCTCCTCTAAATCCAAGCTGTGCAAGGCTGCCTGTTCTCTCCACTTTGTTATTGTTAGCTTGGCAGTAAACTGAACAGTAATGGCTTGTTAGAAGCCTCAGCCTATCTAAATGATAAAACTGTTTCTCTTTTACGACAGTTTTTTCACAGCATCACTCACTAGTCAGGAACTGCGAAAGAAACCTCAAAAGTTTAACAGAAAAAAAGGCTCTTTATCCAATTCACTGCAAACAAGGATCTACAGAAACAATAATTCCAAAGCCCTCACACGATATATCAAGTGCTTTTAATAGATATAATTAGGATTTTCCTCTCAAAAAATATGCTCCTCAAGATAAAAATTCTTCCCTTTATTCCTAATCTTTTTTATTAAAACACACTCTTATCCGACAAACCCATTTTCAAGCAAAAGTTCTAACCTGTACTATCTTTTCATAATTTTTCCTAATTTAAGTATCGTAAGACTCCTGCATTTCCAAGCACACCATTTCTACAATACTATTAAGCATTTTAAAAAGTATTTTTGCCATTAAAATATTTCCCCTCTAAAAGTCAAACATTTTCTGTGGCTGGTTTGTGGGTGTATTCTTATTACATTCTTGAATCAGAGCAAGAGATGGCAAAAACAGAAAAAAAAAATGTGTTTGCTAAATGGACCTTATTTGGACTAGGACAGTACATTATCCTGCTCCAGTATATTGTGATCAGAATATATTGTGATCTACTAAAAATTTTTGTGGCACTTCAATTAGGCATATACATTAGTAAGAAAAGCCACATCATTCAATTTGTTGTCCCTCTTCCCCTATGTCTCCTTTCTGAGAAGCTACATGTATCTGCTATGAAACTATTCAGTGAAAAAAAAAGTTTTAAAAAAATCCCCTTGTTACATTACTAACAATGTAACAAGTATACAGAACCAAAACAGTATATGCATGCAACTGGAAAAAATAAAAAGAAGCCAACCCCCCTCCAAAACAAAACCAGCCCAAATCCTTACTCTAGATAGGAAAATAGCATCTAAATTAGCTTATCCAGGGCAGAAACATTTGTTTGAAACTGCTTTGATTTTTTGCATACCCAATTACCAAATGAATTATTAAGTTGCATATACTATGTTGCATTCAAGGTAAACAAATAATGCAGAAAAATACACCAGAAGCACTGGAAGTCACGTTGCCTCTATACAAGTGCTCTCACTGAGCCACATCAACTGTAAAACACGGACGCATGGAAAACGTTCTGTGCACCAAGTGCAACAGACTGTGCCACTAGTGAATACTCTAGTGCCTCTTGAGAGAAAGCAATCACAATTCACAGTTCTTTCACACTGGCCCTACAAGCTACTGCAACACAA
Source organism: Pyrocephalus nanus (assembly GCA_038380795.1). NCBI lineage: Eukaryota > Metazoa > Chordata > Aves > Passeriformes > Tyrannidae > Pyrocephalus > Pyrocephalus nanus. Next base: position 23,731,046 of record CM076263.1, read on the forward strand.
ATTCAGCAGTTAAAAGTCTGTCATTCTTACATGAGAGGCAAGACAAGACATTATTAGCACCCTTACAGTGTAGGAAACAGTCAGTGTGCCCAAATCATTTCTCTCTCTTTATCTCCTTCAACACATCTGGACAGTCACCTACCCAAATTACTCCAACACTGCCAATTTACACCATAGGAGCCTGAGTCAGTTTCTCAACTGGGACCCCAGATTCACCAGGACGTTGAACAGTTTATTAAACCATCCACATGGATCTGTGAAAGAGAATTAAGAAGTGTTTTCAAGATCATGGTGTAAGGGGCCTTGCACAAAAAACAAGAGAGTTTCAAATCCACATATTTACTTACACCAGAACCAAACACAAGACAACAAAGAAGTGGTAATGTGTAGCTTACCACCACAACCATCATCCTACCAACATTCATTTTTGTCTCTTGTCAAATCTGAAGGTAATGCAAACAGAGAAAGTGGTGTGCCAAAACACAGAAAAGGCAGAAACGATTATCATCTCCTCCTTCTATGGCAACCAAAACTGAAACGTATGTATTGCTAGCAAGCTAGAGACCAAAACAGCTCCTTTTCTGTTACTTTTATGAATGGAGTTCAAATGGAATTATCAGGTTGACAAAACGTGACCAAAAACAGCAAGAAGTTATGTTCAGGACCTCAACTGAATTACTTCCTCTCAAGCACATTCTCTGAAAGAAAATCCATATCATGCAAACTGTCACAAATACTCCCACAGCCCTCATGGAGAAATACAACTTCTTGCAACAGATAAGCTTTCAAAAATAGCTGCAATTATTTTAATTGGACCTGACAGCTGCCTTTCATTTAGTTTAAAATAAGGTTTTCTTGAAAGTCTGGAGCCACAACCATTGGAGAGCGGAGATCATTGCTTACAAGTAGTTGGATCTATTTCTGAGAAGCTTACTCTGCCTGGTGAGCTTCTGTGGAGAACTGCCATACACTCTGTATGTTAAGGATACAAAGTTTTAAAATGTGGTCCTGGCTAGTACATCGGAATAATGCAGTAAGTCTAAGATGCATGCTGAACATACCCATAGCCTCATCCTGATGAGAAGGCAGTTCAAATAAAGTTCCAAAATATAGAAGAGAGGATAATAAATTACAGAAGAATAGTTTTGTCATCTGTTTTTAAAACATCCCACCTAAAAGGAAAAAGATCTAATAAATCTACCTTTCTAAGTTGATAAATGGAATCTTTACCAAAAGGAATTATTCTTTGGGAGATCAGATACTGATTAGCATTCAATATACAGCAATAAAAATGAGTTCAATGATTCCTGGAAATTTTGATTCCTAAAGTTTTTAAGCCAAACAGAAGCAACAGAATTGTCACTAAAATAACTGTTTCTGCCACTTCCAGAACACTCTGATTTAACAAGCCATAAACCCTCCATACTAATACAACTGTTAATACATCTTAGCTACCTTTTCCAAAACACTGCTGGTATCAGCTCCCCATGGTGCCATGGCCAGCACAGCTAGAAGCTATGAAGGATGCCAAAGTTGATGACTGTACTACCAGTTTCCTAGCTTGCTCAGGAATAAAAAAAATTGGGTCGTTGGCCCTTATAGCTCTGGAACTTTCCTTCTAAAATTTTCCTAGTGCTTTCCACCTACAGCCAAATTTTTGGATGACTGAAAATACTAACATAAGTATCCTACTAAGTCAAGTTTATATCTAGCTAGCATCTCCCTTCATATACATACTGCAGGTCTATGATGTAAAGCCTGGAACACCCTTTTCAGCTCTTAACTAAGGAGAGCTGACTAACCTTCCTCTCTTGTCTTACAGTCTTCCACAGAAGGTTAAAATTCCTGTTCAGTGTAAGATTTATGGCATAAACAGTGGACTGACAAACATGATGACTCTTCTAGATTACCTGTTCAAGTTTGTGACCTATAAGTTAAGGGCTGAGGTAGGGTAAGAAAGTAAGAATTTTACACATCTATAGAAGAAAGACCTTTTACTTTGACACTTCTTCCCCACAACCTGATAACTTAGAAAGTAAGTAGAACTAAGGCTACAGTCTACTTCTAGCTTTTTCATTATCACAGACTCATAATTTTTAATTAAAACATACTGCCTAATTAATAGCAACAATCCATTCCAACTCAAACCCCTGACAGGCAGGTCACTATATGAAAAAGCACCCACAGAATATTTGAGCTATAAACTTATTTCAAGACAGTTATGAGCAACAAGGACTTTTCAGAACTAGGTGAATTTTTGATGTTGAATATACAAAATTATTCCATGCAGACACTATCTTACAGCTTTCGTGGCTGCAAAGACAGAGAATAATCAGCTTGAATTTTACTCCATTACCACACTTGTGAAAACCATGCTGCATTTCAAAAAAAGCTACGAATAAAAAAGAGAGACTAATTTCTTTTCCATTGCACTGTTTCTAGTCCTGTGTTACTGTTACTCAATTTTTTTCAATAGCTCTACGATATGAAATATCAGGGTCTGCTTAGCTATAGGAAATTCAGTTTCAGTATTGTGAAAAATTAGGTGTCGTTAGTACTGCACTAACAAGGACTTCAGACCCTGAAAAAACATGTCCCAGAGCCCATGCTTAAGTGACAGTAATATCACATTGTAAACCTAGGCCATCTATCACTTTAACTAGGCTTACCAGAGAAGGTGCCAGATGGAACATTACAATGGATGCTGCTCTCATTTCCACCCAGAGCCAAGAAGCATCTATCTCAGCAATATAAGTACAGCTACTGATAGCAGTGGGCAATAGAAAAGATCACTTAGAACAGTAAAATTAATTTAGAAAAATTTTATTAACCAAGTTCTAATAATGTCAAAAGACTATTTGAGATATTTGTTAGTCAGTTCTATTGTTGTTCTATCAGTAGATCTATGCATAAAGTCTAACATTTTGCTTTCACAATGAACAGGAACAAAAATCATTTAGTACTACAAGATTCTTCTCTTTCCATTTTCTTCATCTACCAGAACGAAGTAAAAAAGGCTATTTAGCCTTTTTTCAAGCACAGTTTAGCTGAATCTAAAGTCTCAAATAAGAGAAACATAAGAACCTATGAACTCATGAGCAAAATTACTAGGAGTTTGCACACAAAATCAATAATTTAGCAGCTACGTTAATGCAGAAAAATGTAGGGTGCAAACAATAAAAAAACTAAATGCTCTCCACAACTACTTTCTGAAAGCAAGTAAATGTTTTGTATATCTGATTCTTTTCCATTAAGTGGACAGAGGATGCATATTGTTACAGATAACACACAAAAATAATTAGCCTATATTACAAGAAGTTGTTTCAATACATATTTATTCCGCTATTAAAAAAACAGTAGTAAGTGCTTAAATGCACTTGACTACTATCCTTCAAAGTGTTAATAGATAATACGGTTATTGGAAGCTAGGTGACTGGCAGGAGATGGCATCAACCTTCAGGTACTTTGTGAACTTAAGTACTTGATGATGAGTAGCTGGACTGATCTGTACACAACCTAAACACGTAAATTTGACACTGGATCCTAAATTCTTCTCTAGATGAATGACTCAAGTGGAAGGGAGGAGAGGAACCCTCTTCAGCAGTATGTGTTAATCTCACTAAGCTCTGCTTCACTACTGGCTATTACTCCAGCATACAAGACTCATAGTTCATACCCAAGTATGAACTATGACTGATACCAGAAAATGCATGATCTTAGGAGAGGGAGTCAATTTTATTTTGGATCTTAAAATACCCATTTTCCCTTCTTATTTCAAGACACCATGATACAAATATATGCACGTACACCTAAAAAGCAGTGTCCAACTTGTATTCTAATCACACAACAGAATAAACATAAATATATACACACAGTTGTCTTTCGCAGACCTTTTCTGCCCAGCACTTTAAGACATGGCAGTTGCACTGAAACTAGACTCCAGGCCCTCAGTCTCTGACTCCTCCCCCAAACCCCCAAAACCACAGCACCAAAAAAAAAAAAAAAAAGAAAAACCACTTAGTGTTTTAAGTTGAAAAATCCAGCAAAGAGATAACTTAAAAAGCAGAAACAGTCAATACAGTTGATAATATTTCAGTCACATATTCACTCGGAGGGGGAGGAATTAGGAGAAACATGAAATGGTACCAAAAGACTGACTTGCCCTCAGGTTCAAAATCAATTCCAGATCATCACATTCTAGATTCTTATTAGACAGACTCTCCCAAATGAAGGAGACAAATGAAGGGAATATGAAAAAATGTGCAATTGTTTCATGCTCATTTGCAAGGTGAACAGACACTTCAAGTTTTTTAATTTTTAAAGAGACTGTGAATGCATTTAAGAAAAAATCATAGTATATTTTCAGTCTGGGGCTTGGGGAAGGAAAATAACTCCTCTGCACCACATTTGCAAAATTTCAGTCCCACAGAACTTAATATCATTACACTATGTGGGGTCTAGTTACACCAGGTGCTGCAAAGCATCCTGGGAGTTGTAGTTCTACGTACTCTGTCACACATGCTCAGTTAAATGCTTGTATGGGATTGGCTGGTCATGTCACATGTTGTGACATGTCACCATTTGAAACTGCTATATAAGTTGTGGCTGTTTGAATAAACGGAGCTCTTGTTACACACCATATTGGTGCCTACGTGGTCCCTATGGGACTCATCTTTTATTATATTCATAACTGCTACAACACTAGTTCCTCTCAAGCATACAGAAAATCACAACTTGGAAACTACCTTTAGGAAAGAATTCACTATCTCTAAATCCTCCATAGCTTAAGCCTTGTACTACATAATTTGAAAGAAAAAGCCTAGTACATAAGTTACCATCTCGAATATAACATTCAAGATAATTTGGGACATAATATATTCTGCTGAACTTTTTTTCCATCTTTGAACCCTCGGAAGATAAATTATCTTCCAGCAATCACTATTTCTCCTCATGTGCTACATCAAATACTTCTCAGTCAAGAAGATAAGCAGCTATTTTGCGGATTAGAGAGCAGAACATACAAATAGACAACTACTGTCATGAGAAATAGTGCAAATGTTTAAGAATGTGTTCAGAACTATCCATTTAAAACCTTACTATTCCAGTAAGCAGGCAATGTCCAGCTAAGCTCTCTTGCAGAAGTAACTGATGCTAAAACACTGGTGTGCCTGAAGAAGGAAAGAGTCTACACAACTCAATTTAAAGGTTTTTCATGCAGTGGCTCTAAAAAATGCCATGCAGAGAGCAATTTAAACTCAGATAACAAGAAATAAATTATAAACTCACTAGTGCTTTTATAGATCACTGCACTCTAGTCTCCTCAGAGAAGCAGAGATAAACACAGTATCAGAGAGTCTTAAAAAACAGGTAACACCACAGGCATCAGCTATTGCTGTTTACCTCATCAGTGTCAGCTCCTCTGCACTGTATGGGCTTGGCCCTTCTAGAAAGTGGAGGGAAAGATCAAAAGTTTTGCACTTCATTAGGGCAGTCCAGCCAAGCAAGGCTACCACGCACGGCCCCACAATTGAGCCACACAGCACCTACATGTCCAAAGGGCAAATTTCCCAGAAGATTTTAGAATGGTGAAGCTAAATGTCTTTTATTCTTCCATTCCCTGCCCCTAAATTACAATGCACTTTTAATCTCTCCCATGAATGAAGGTGCCCATCTGAAATATAACAACAAAATACTGAAAATGGCATCCCACACTCTGACAGACATTTGTGAGTCCATCATTCTACTTGTGATAATACATAACTTGTTTACTAACCTATACCAATTGCTAGTTCACCATTTACAACAGCCTTAAGGTCTAATCTGAAGCCAGAGCATGCCACATTCAAACGCTCCTGTCCTTACACATTTCAGTCAAAAGATCCCTCCAGACAATTAAAAATACAAAGCCACTAGAAATCCCCTAGGAACTAAAGAGACTAGGGACATAAGTCTCAAAAGCAAGTGTTCTGCAAGTGAGCTTCTAAGGGAAAACGACTTCATTGTATCGTCTCCTTATCCAGCTTGAGTTCTTATAACAGTTAGTTATTTCCCATTCCTGTAGCAACTAAAAAACATTTTACAGATAGACATGAAATTCCCAGCCTACTGCCTCAAGTCTAGAAGTCAACCTGCAAGAAAAAGTAGGAAAGAGGGGAAGCGGTACACTTTAAATCTGCCCAAAAAGAGATCCAGCTGAGTAAGTATCCCAGGTTTTAACTGCACTTCTGACTTTTGCATTATCAAGGATCAAATCACTGATGATGATCAGCAACATTCACATCTACCGTGACTAAGTGAAAGACTATTCCAAACCAGCAACTGCTGGAACTCAAAAGGCAAGTCAATCTCCACTATGCAAAATTCAAACTAGAGCCTGCTGAAGAAAGAGTACTCCCTGATTTCCACTCACACCTGCCTTTTATTAAATCTAGGGTTTGCACAACCACACTACAGGTCCAACCAGTAAATGATCCAAAAACCCTAACCTTGCAAGACATCAGGGGAGAACTTTTTTCTATTTAGATCAGTTTGATAGTTTTGATGGAAGTTCCAAGGATGAGTAATTAAAACAAACAAACAAAAAAGATTAACTATGCTAAGTATCTACAGGCAACCAAGAAGAAGCAAAGATGCTAAGTCAGTTCAGTAAACAGTTATGCTCCAGACACTGACTGTATCAGCAGGTTGTGTTCTACAGAACTGAAAAAAATATTTACAGGATGTGGTCTCAACTGCAAGACAACCTTGCTCAGAAAGTGCTGTGTGTGTTCTTGCAACAAAAAGTCAATTACTTTCCTACACAGCAATGCTTTTAATTTATAAAGGCTTGAGAGAATGAGACTGAAGCGCAATAAAAGTATACAGACCATCATCCCCAACACAGAAAGTTCAAAAACCTACATACACTTTCTTCCTTTTAATGAAAAAAAAACCTCCTTCTGAATTCCAAAGTGACCAATACAAGAAGGCACCCCGTCAAGAAGATGATAAAAAGTGTCAGTTGTTCACTTTGACCTAATTGTATTATTAAGGTTAAAAAAATTTAGAAAAATAGTCAATGAATATCAACCATGTCAATGAATTCAAATCATTATGAGATATACTGAATAGATTTGTAAAAAGAAAAATTTATATTTATATACATAACAGTGCCACTGATCTAGATGTATATGTCCCACTGCTCTTAAAATCTAAGTGAAGATGCACAAAATGCACCTCAAGCTTCTTAAAGCATCAGAAACTGCCACTTTATTGAGAAAAAAATGCCACTTTATTTAAAAGATGCTCATTACCTACAGCAGAATGCAGCCTATTTTCATCTTAATGGTAAAGGTGATTTTTCCTATAAGAAACCCATAAGACAATTCCTGTTAACCTTTAGGTGTTTGGATGTAAAGCAAAACTTTGAATTGCTATGGATGAGACAAGTCTCTACTAGGTACCCAAGTTTCTTATCCAAACTCCTCTTCTAGAGCTCCTCCTACTAATTCATTACCAAAGAGTCATCCATATCACCCACCTGAAAAAACACACTCAACAGTAAACCCTGATAGGAAGAAACAGAAAAACATCTTCTTTTAAATTAAGAAAAAAATAATAATTCTTCCAAGATGTTTTCTTTTGGTCTGCCCCCATGTCAACATTATTAAAGTCTAAGAAGGGACACAGTCAGGAAGAAAGAATGAAGCAAAGTATAACATTCAATATGCTTTTAAAAGTCACGACAATTATATGTCATGGTTAATTAAATTCCAGTAAAATTAAGTTTAAAAGTACCTTAAAAAACACTAACCAAAAAATAAAATAACACACCTGTTTAATGGAGAGATATAAAAGAGATATTTACAATGCCATCAACAGCACAGAAAGATCTTTGAAAAAAAAATTAGGACAAGTGCCAAGGAGGGAAAAAACCCCTCTAGATACATGTCTATAAAAACTAGAAATGACAAGTGTTTTGATGAGAGTTTAGGTTGGTCAAAGAGTGAGAAAAGACAACATATTATAATTATTGCAAATATATGGCAATTTGCAACATGTACAGGTTCCAAACAGCAAAAAGCAAATTTGTGTTAAAATTAAGCTTTATGGAATTGCATTAACACTAAGATAGTAGCAAGTGCAACTTAAACACAGATGCATGAACTAATTTCCAAGCCCACTTGAAAATTCGTTCCAGTTACTAGTGATGACAAGAGCTGAAGTGCTAGTAAGTTTTTAACTTGATATTTCATACTGAAAACATCAGCAAACCAGGCCAGACTCAACAGAAAGAATAGACAGACCTAAGGTGTGGGGAGGATGGGGACACACACAGGTACTTGCCAAGGTATACTGGAAGTACATTTCAGATACACAAAAGGACAGAAGGAAAACACAGGCCTGACAGAACATTTCTTTGTAGTACTAATTCTGATACTTCTTACAATTCAATAGCTTCAGAACACTGCTGCAGCCATTGACACCTGCGTGACAAGCAGAAACACTGGAATAAATTGTGCTTGACCGGGTCAGGCCTCTCTTTGGTTAGCAGGACCACTTTAAGAAACACAAAACTTGGTGACTGCAATGAAGATAAACACCACACTTCACAGGAGAATGAAGGCTGAGGAGGAGGAAACTTCTTATATACCTGGACACGTTCCTATAGATTTTCTCATAACTATCCCAAAGAAGGCTGAGACCAGTCAAACTAACACAGATCACAATGACAAAGACAGATGGACTGCCAGGACCAAATACAAAAGCATATGATAATTCAGCCGACTCAAAAAGGCAGTCCAGAAATTGCTTCATCTCTCAGCAGAGTAGCACATCTTTAAAGGGTGGTACTATTACCATGGGACAGCCAAAAATCTCAGGGAGTAGAATTTAAAATTAAAACAAAACAAAAAACAAACAAACAAAGAAACAAAACAAAAAAACCCAAACCAACCAACCAAACAAAAAAAAGCCACCAGCACCTCCCCTTTTAATCCACAACACAGAGCATACCAAGCTTCCAATCATGGTTCATAACTAAGCTCTTAAGATCACCCAAAAAAAGCACAGAAATTATACTAATTATGGCCTCTGCTTCACATGAAGCTACTTTATTATTAAATGCTTGATTTAAATAAATCCATGCCTTCCACAGCTATGGAAATAAAACACTTGCCCTCACTCTCTTCTTTTTCAGGGACCTCTCACTTCTTACACAAGACAGAACAAGAACAAGGACATGATGCAAGTTAATTCACTGAAGTTAATTTTTAACTCTATGTCTAACCATAGCAATTGAAAAGAAAGAACAAACGAGAAAACATTCAGAAAGGACAAGCAAAAATTGCTTTAAAAATATACGTACGTCATTCCTGTAGGTTTAAGACTGCTATAAAATTATTTCAGATATGAAAAATTTACATAAAATATTAGTTTGAAACTGATCAGATGAATTACAGCTTCTAGAGACAAATGTATTTTTCTGTCAAGGCAATTTGTAATTCCTTTGCCTTCCAAACAGGAGAAATCAGTGTGACTACCACCTCCTTTGCAAACAAGGAACAATATGCAGCAAAATGCTTGGCAATGGGCTTGTTTCACATGAGTATGATATTTTTATTCCTTTGACACAGGTTGCTTCCTGAATGGATTTAACCTAATTTGGCATTCCAGAACAAAACTGCTCTCAGCATTTGGCATTTCATGTACAATGCAGCCAGGAAGCCACTCCTTAAGACTATGCAGCCACCTGCAGCAGCCACCAAACTATTTGATAAGCAAGCTGTACTGCTGTACATTTGCATTATTCCAATACACAAGAAAAGTTCTCAGCTGTTAACTAAATCCTCCACATAATTGCCTGCAGATAACTTCAGACAATCTGCAACACATACCAGTTCAGCACAAACAAAACCAGAAAAGGGGAAAAAATAATAAAAAAGGAGACCACCTCTTGCCATAAAATTTCCCGTTACTTAATTTTCCATTTTGCTTGCTAAACTGGGTAGTCTACATACAAAAACAAAACAGCCCCTCATGCCCTGCCTTACATGCACTTCCCCCCCGAAAAGTAATTGCCAGAATTCCTACCTAAAGCTAGGATGGATAAAACAACAGATGTCAGAAGAACACAGCAGGCCCCAAACAATATAATACCTGGAGATACAAAGTAAACAGATGTTGAGTACACGGGAGGGGAAGAAGGAACCACAGTCAAAACCCTCAAGTGACCAGAAACACTACTGCACCAAATCCAGACTGGTTACACAGACTCTATGGTAACAGGAACACAAGTGGAAACACATTCATAGATCAGAGTGCAAAAGAGGATAAGTACATGCAGATATGTATATTCCCCAATTTGAATTTGGCAGATTGCAAAAAAAAAGCATCCTACCAAAAAACACAAATACATACATACCCTGACACTTAAAAGACTATGCAGTGCTCTAATGGAAATTACTACTTTAGAGAAATAGTATATTGAACCCCCCTCTTTAATTAAACACTTTTGTCTTCTAAGTGTCATTTACCTCAAGCCAATTTGGTTTTTGTTTACACATTATTCTCAGCAGTTTTAAGACTTCCTGTCCTGGACATACAAAGGAACCCCTGAACTGTACCTCTGCCTATTGTTTTTTCTCTGCATTAATTTTACAACTGATACACAGATCCTGATACATTCCAATAAGTTGTTCACAACTGTGATGCACCAGAATTACTCCTCTCTGCATTGGCTGTGGTTTGAACTACAACACTCTTCATCTTTCCATGTGGCTTTAGCATCATTATTCTTGTCCTCTATTTGCTCAGCTTTTCTTTCACAATGCACATTTGATTTTTGCCAATTTATAATCTCTTTCCACTCCCAACACAGTGATGAAACATTTAAGCTAGCATTTTTGTACTGAATTATTTTTCTCTTTACTTGGTGCTGTGTTCCTCTACGTCAATGGATGATAATTAAAGAAAAAAGAGCTGCTATTTTTATTTTACTACAACAGGCATTCTGGAGATCAGATAAGCAACTGATAAAACCAAACTAACAGAAGGCTATTCTTGAATGGTTTCCAAAGTATTTTTGCCTCTTTAGACAGGGAAGAACAATAGTTTACTGCTTACAATAAAAATTTTAAGAATAACTTGAAATTTAGATAATTATATCATTTTCTCTGTAAGTGCTGCTTTCAACATAATCCAAGACAATAATTCACTATCTGAAGACAAAAACAAGTTTTTCACCTGACAGGGGGTTTAAGTAGAACTAAGAGTCTTCCTTCTCATCACAATTCTAATTATAGCCTCAAAACTGCATTCAAAGTTGATTCAATAATAATTCAAAGTGTTAATTTCTGACATCATGTGCTCTGCAGTAAGAGAAAAAAAGAGAGGTACAATACTCCTTTGACACTACTGAAGTAAAAAGTGGGACAGTGCCATGCTGATTTGCTATTAACATGTCACCCTCTTTTCCTCAGAATAGGAAAAAGTGACTGAAGAACACAATGTAGGAATTTCAGAGAATTTCAAAGCTGCGATTTCAAATAATGTGAATTGCCCAGTGTGTACTTCTCTTCAGACTTCTCAAAGACTAAAACTGCGTTAATACACGATTGGGGAAAATTAGTAACATTCTGATTTTGACAAAAGGTTATTCATCTTCAGATATTTCATACTCTGAAGCTGAAACTTAAAACTTGGTCAAGATTTAACACCAATGGAATGATGGGTGAACTATGGACCTAAAATGAGAAATATATATTTAAGTTTATGGAAATAAGCAGGGACTTGCTGCACAGATGAGAGAAAGCACTGTGTTTAAAAATTAAAAGAATAATTTGTTGGTTCTTCATTGGTTGGTTTATGTAAAGGGAGAAGCAAAGTAAGCAAGAGGATGAGGAAAATAATACTGATTAGAGACATGTTTCTCTCCCATCCCATAACATTTTTTTCTAACCTGCTCCATTGACAAGGCCATAACCTTTCCCTCAATGTGTCACCATCTGCTGCTGCAAAACCAATTCAGTAACACTGATGTCATGAAAGACTATCAGGACATTTGAAATCTTTACAACATCTCTCCCACAGATATCACAGATTTCCCACATGAAAATTCCACAGATATGTTTACATGCTCTACAGTCTTTCCCTAGTAAGAGCAGCATTGCAAATGCATACATATGCATAATGCCCACAGTATTTCCTTTGCTTCGTTTTAGTAAAGCAAGACAAAATAAATGCTTCCTGAAAAACTGACAAACTCACCCAGATAAATACAAGCAAAAGAATAAATTATTCCCATCTAAGCCTACTAAAATCCATTTTAAGTACATCTTGCTTTTCTAGTACTTGTATTGTTTATATTTTCATCTAGTTGGATGAAATTTCTTGTACCAGATCCAAAGCCTTAACATGCAGTTTAAGCATAACACACTGGAAGAACAGGATTGTCTAACAACCACAGAAAGCTAAGTCCCTCATAAAACATTGTTCAGGGAAAAAAAAAAAAAAAATCTCTCCTAAGATGCACTATAGTGAAACAATAGTATAGTAAAATAATAAAGCTCTGGGCATTTTTCCTTCCCCCATATCAATTTTTCTAATCTTATCCAGGATCACAGCCAGATGGATTGACAAATTTTAAGTTCCATTTGATTTTTCCTTTCTGTCACATTAAGAGAAAGGATGGAAACAGACATGCTTAACCATCTTTCTCACCTCCTCTTACTTAGTTAAATCCCTAATATTTGGTACCTTGTTTTTAATAGTTTTCTATTTTTTTCACCCATATGTGAACCAACAGAAGTGACCTGACAGAAGTCACAAGTAAAACTGTAGGTTTGTTTCAAATATAATTTTCTAGCACTCTACAAACAATTCTTTCTATCTGTAACTCCAACAAAATCTACTAAATAACTTATTACTTAAAATAAATCGCCTTGTGCAAGTTTACTAAAGCACAGCAGAAATGAATGTTATAAAGACTGAATAGCAATGTATCAGAAAGACGGGAACTTTTCAATTTTCTCCCTCAGTGATAAACTTTATTGACAATCCCCCACAAAAACATAGCACCTCAGAAATTAAATGACCCGCAGTTCCAGGGTTAGCACCACATATGATTATGTGACCAGAAGAAACCCAAAATGAGTATGTTCTCCTAAAAGGAGCTAACTACCAAGCTCACATTCCAAGTCACCACAGACTAACGTGCCATAGCAAGCAAGCATACCATCAGCAGGGCATCAGCGAACATTATCTGCTGTAAGCATATTCACCTCCTCCTTCAGGTACACCTATTTCACAGGCCAAAGTGAAAACTAAGTAAATTCAACACCTACATATTATATTCAATAGCATGAGCACAGAAAATGAACATTTACAAAGCATTTAAGTCACAAAACATTTAGACCGCTATGCTGACATAGATTTCAGTTTAGTTTCACTGAAAATACAGGCCTCAACCTTGTAAATACTACTGTTGTTTAAACCACGAGTGTGCACAAGCACTTACAGATTATTAAGCATAACATTTCCATAGTGGAAAAAAAATCAAAACAAAAAACTCCAAATAAACTGCAATTTGCATTAGTAAATGTTCTCCAATATCCAATTTCAAATATAAAAATCTGTCCTATCTTCAGGGTTACCTCTAAGTAAAAGACAAAAGACCTGCAGTAATTTGACCAAATTGTTGACCATAAAGTTGATCTTCTTCCTTCCCTCTGTCATTCCTTCCCTCTGAGAGAGTACTGCCAGGAAGACCACAGTCACATGTTGGTGAAAAATCAGGAGCTCTCAAAATTTAGCAGTCTACCAGAAGTCTTCAGGACAAGCTTGGAAACACTTTCCACCATTCAAACACTTACAATGACATCCATAGTCATTTTGGATGACCAAAACTGGGACTGACATTCACAGGCATCTGGCACTGTATTTCAGATGTTTGTGTAGAGCACTGAGGTAGCTCAAAGCATATATGCCCTCTCCTTAAACCTTGGAAGTTTTGGAAGATATGTGGTGAAAAACTCCAAGATTAAGGAGGGCAAAGAAGATCGAAGAAATAAATTCTGCAAATCACAGACCTTACATTATTTGAGAGAACACTACGGAAGAACAGAAAACTCTTCCAGAACTGTCTGGGAAGCCTCTTATGCAACTGCTACAGGAAGTTCTCATGCCAACCCGAGTTGAAAAACTGGTGAGAAGGCTCCAAAGGCAGCAGTAAAACTCAAAGCACAGTACTTTAAAAACCAAGGCTATCCTTCTGCAGCTACCTTTAACATACAAACAGAGCTCTGAATATTTTGAGTTTATTTAGGAGCACTGGAGCTTTCCCCAGCAAAGAGAATAGGGCCATTTCACAGGAAAATACCATCCATTCCAAATTAAGACATAAGTTCTAAGCTTTTCAAGTATTTGTATCTTTTACTAACACTTCAAATCACTGCAGAGCTTCTTCTATTCATCAAGCTAGCTCCAGACAATTGTCACAAGAAGCAGCCATTGAGCACTAGGAGCTCCCCGCTATACTCCAGCCATCTATTTCAGAAGTGTAATTTTAAGCTCAAGAGAACTCAACACTCCTAAATCAACTTTTTCTGTCTTACCTGTTTCTTCCTAGAAAGGAAATTTTACTCAAAGCAGTCTCTCCCACTGGAAGCATGTGATAGTCTGGAACAGACCATGTATTCACCACTTGGACCATGTCTATATACATCTGTTCATTCCACCCCAGCCAACTTCATGACAGGGCCTACGAGACATGAATCATAGCACTGTACATACTGAACTACACAGACTCGGAGAATTCGGTGTGCTTAAAAGACTTTTAAGAGAGAAGCTTATGCATCCAGTGAATTTCCAACTGACCACTATGAAGATACTGATCTACAGTTTGTTCCAGTTGTTATTCTTACAATGTGCATCTAAGTAAAGAAACGTTAAAGAACATGTGCTTTTAGCAGTTGTTTTACTTTGTACAGATAACATAGCCTTATGCTTGTAGAATTAAATCATTCAAAAAAGTGAAACAAAAGTTTGAGAAACCATAGTCTATTTACAAAAGAGGCAACACTGTTTAATAATGGATATTTAAGACTGAGTAACTATGAAAAAAAGTTGCGCATTTTGGAACAACCATCTTTCCAGTAGCTGAGCTCTTCCAGGGACAGCAGTTGTCCCTACTGTCATAAATAATCTTTAGTCTGTGCCTAATCATTGAAGAGATACAGAACAGAGGATGGCATAAGGCATTCCTCCTTAATCAAAGCTGTGTAAGAGACTTGTTACCTAATGTTTTCTTGGCCATGCCAAAAATACAATAGAAGAATTCGGCCATCCCACTCACTATCTACTGAAGTGGATAAAGATGGAAGGAGAGTACAAAGCATCTTATCTAACAAGACTGAGACTTCAAAGGCTTGGTTACCTTCTGATATTATTACAACTACCAGGACAGCTGCAGCTGTCAAGATTGTTCATTGTCCTCCGACTCCACTTAATCATCACTGCTTGTTTCTACATATAATGATCGCTTAGTATCAAGTACCTACAAATTAGTTTCAGTTACAGAAAGAACTAATCTACTTTTCAACTTAAACTACCCTAGGGAAAACAGTTGCAATGCTGACGTTGTCCAACATTAAGTACACTTCAGTCTGGTTTCATTTAGACCAAATTAAGAGATTTGTTGGGCTTTATTTTTCCCAATTATGTAAAGTCACAATGTATTTTTAAGGGTGGAAGGTGCAACCTAGTGTTGAAATATCATGCTTCTGTATTCCCTCTAGGGAATTTGAAGAGAGTAATAATTCACATACCTGTACTGAAATTTAAGCACCAGAGAAACAAGTACCTTAAAAAGCACTGGTAACTAGTGACAGCGAACAGCAGAAAAGCCTAGTTATTCTGAGATTACTATGTAAGAAAAATACTATCAATTCCATCTTAGCAATAATCACTTCTTCCATTTTTTTTTAGGCAGGAGATACATAAATCTCCCCTAAATCAGTATCCTTACTTTCTAATCTCAACATTTTACTCACAGTACCTGAACATTGTACTTCTTGTTCAACATGAAAGCTGTATTTCAGTAATCTTTTTACAACAAAGAAATCCTTTAAAAAAGCTCATACGCATAGTTATCTATGGACTATTTACTACTCAAACTAATATCCTAATTCCTCCCTCCATGTGGATTAAATGTCAGGCACTCCTTCAGTAGATCAAATTACTCCATAGGGAGAATCTGCTGAAGATGTGACATATCAACAATTTGATCTTTACGTAATATTATCCCTAAAAGATTTTCCTTTTTGCTTGAGAGCAGGAAAGACAAAAACAAAACAAGAATGCAAAGCAGACAGCCAATGATTCATTACACTGCTACAGGAAAGCCAAGCTGAGGAATTTGCTCCCATTCCCTTCTATTTCCAGAACCTACTGCTAACACACTACATATAATGTACATTACCTATGATCATGCCTTTCCTTAGCTTTGATCTTCCAAGCTCTTTATGCCTGGGACTATAGACTCTGAACAAATTCCACTGAGAACAAGTCATAACAGTGTTTTCTTAGACCACCAGCTTAATACACTAAGCAACTATCAATCATTAATATTTTCTCCATGGAGCACCCTTATCAACTCTATATGAATATGATGTGCAAATTGATATCCTACAGAGCTCTATGTTTACACTCAACATTATCTACTGCACAGCTTATCCATAAGAGAGATCTATTCATATTTTTACTAATATGATAATCATACTAATGATAATCACATTCCATGGTATGCCACATACGATAACTTCCAGCTCTATGATTGCAAGCATACCTTCTTAAAATTAGCAATGTTCACTTGAGCTTAATTTAATTCTTGAGCAAGAACCACCAGGTCAAAAGAACATCTCCCCAAGCCACTGACACATATCAATAAAAGTGCTGTTTCAAGTACATGATCTACCACGTGTAAACTTAAATAATTTTGTTCGTAAGACGAATATCAAGGTCAGACTGATTTTTAGTGAGATCGTTGATCTCAAGAAAGAATACATCCCTTCATAACTTCTAAACTATGTTAATGACATGATGGCATTCTATGATATAACTATTAGCTGTGAGCAGTACTGAATTACACTTTCAACATTAAAAAGGGCCTTATGCATAGCTACCATGGTGACAAAACACTAGCATAGAAAGTTGTGCCTCCACTACAAGGAACTATTCTTCTCCATGGCATTGAAAAATATCAACTGCATCATGAGAAACACAAAAGGTCTGAAAAGAAACAAAATTGCCTTCATTACTAACATAGTGGTTTACAACTAAATTTGCCATGCACTGCTACAATTCCTCACCCTCCCCTCAAGAATCTCAAGTCATTATTGGGACTGAAACACTGCTCTGGAAAGGGATCATTCTTCGTAAAAGGATTACTCTATTTAGACTGTATTGCTTTTCTGCCAAGCATCAGCCATATAAGGAAATCAAAGTTCCCTACCATTTATTTTGTGCAGACCTTTCTGAAGTCTAAGAATAACCCTTATTGTTGCCTGGAAAGGTAAGTCTATAAACTGGAAGTCAAATTATTTATTTGTTATCAGCCATTGAAACCACTTTCAGCAATTAAATGTTAGCATTTTTCCTCACAGTATATCAAACGGAGTTGGATTACAAATTTTTTCTTCAAACACTAAATTACCCTATGCTGTTAAAGAACTACATATGCAAGAGTTTTAAAATTTTGTAGAGAAATTACTTTGTCCAAGCCTCAAAAATACCAATACACTTACAAGATCAAAGCACACACATCCTATCTCACAACATGTTGCTTTTAAGTTTGACTAACAGGAACAAACATTCAAGCAAACTAACACAGAGCTATGGCTTCTAGCTCATTTTGAACGTTCACAGTATGAGAAATTCCTTGCCTTCATGAAAACTAACCAATTATTGGCTCTCTGAGGCATGGGAAATAAACCTTTGGTGAGCAATAATGTCTTCACTAAATGCAACTATCTAGTCGGCATAAAAAGCACACCAGTACAATACCCTACACCAAAACTTCATATTTAGTTTCCCCTTCAACAGCTTCAAAACGAAGTTCTTTCAAGATTTATGAAGGGGAAAGTGGTCATCAAAACCAGACAAGGCTATATTAACTCGCAAGTTCAACTGCATGTACTAAGGAAGTCAGACAACTGGCTAGCTGTTTTGGTTTTGTATTTTTTTTTAAATCAAGGTTCTTAAGATACACTTTTCCAGATCAAAATGCAGTACAGACCTCTGCTAAATAAGCTTAAAAATATGCAGTCCGTTACCTTGAGACCAGAGAGGTGCAAACAGGAAGAAGTGGTGGCAACAGGCGAGGGGAAAAACTGCGACATTTACAGGGGACCACGGGGGCCTATTTTTATAAAGAAACTTAGCAACAATCTTGAAGAAGTCCGGCCAGACACTAAGCGATATTCCAGAAAACAAGGCAGACACAGGGAGCACGAAGGCTCAAGATCATTCGATTAAATAAAAGATACCACCTCCTGCTTTAGGACTTTCTCATTTCCCGAAAAGTTAATTATATTTGCAGTGTTACCAAACGTTTTGGAAGGCAAGGAGCTGAAGCAGCAGTCACGGAGTCTAGCAGTTTCAGTTCAGTACCTCCTCGGACCGAACAAAGGAACTTCTATGTCCTAGGAGATTAAAAACTTTCAGTCACCCAAACTCCTTCCTAAGCCTCCATGAAACCATGGAGTACGTTCACAAAGGCAGCGTTTCGACGAGAAGGGGAGAAACAGAAAGGGCAGCTAAACTATGCAAGGCAGAAAACAGAGAAAAATAAAGGCCATAACCAGGATATCAAAATGAAGCGTGAACTTCTTCCTTTTTCCCCACCCCCTTCGCAGAGGAAGGATTTTTCTGTTGTTTTTGTTGCTGCTGCTCCCCGAGCCTTCCCTATTTAATTTACCTTTTCTGCCGGCGCGTCTAAACCAGATCCAGCAGGCAGGAGTTTCTTCCGACCCCACGGAAATGCATTACATCCAATCGAGTTTTCTTCTCATAAAGGAGGAAAGGGGCGGGGGGTGTGGGAGAGGGGAAGGAATGTTACAGTTTTCGGCGAGGACGAGGGAGTTCGCGGAGGGTGTGCGAGGCAGCAGCGCAGACAGGCTCCTCCCGGCCCCGGCCGGGGTCTGCCCCGCGGGCGGCCCCGCGTCGCGCCGGTCCCGCCCGGCCCCGAAACCGCCCGGCGGCGACACCGCAGCGCCCCCCGCCCCCAAGTGCGGCCCAACCCGACTCCACTGCCCCCTCCTGCCCCCCCGGCGCGACAGGCTCCGCCGCTCCACCCGGCGCCGCAGCCCGAGCGCGGCCGCCGCCCCGCACACCCGCGGCCACCGCCGCGGCCGAGGGCGGAAGGGGAACGTATGGCCGCCTGCCTCACCTGCCCGCCGCCGCCACCACCCTCGCTCCCCGCCTTCTCTCGCACACCTCCCCCTTCTTCCTTCGCTTCAGCCTCCCCCCCCTCCCCGGCCGCGGCAGCGGGGGGCGCGGGGAGGCGGCAGAGCTGTGGGAAGGGGAAATGAGCGCCCCGAGGCAGACACGCGGCAGGGGGGAAGAGGAGGTGGCCGCGGGAGAATCCACCGCGCCCCTGCTGCTGCAGGCGCCGCGCACCGCTGGCCAGGCCGGGGGAGGCACTGCAGCGGCGGCGGGGAGGAGGGGGGACGGGGCGGGGGCGGGAGCGGGGCCCAGGCTGGGACCTGGCGGCGGCGGAGGCGGGCGCGGGATCGGGCAGGCGCGGCTGGCGCGCCCGCACTGGCTGTGCCGAGCGGGAGGAGGGGACGGGCGGCCACTCCGAGCCACTCCGAGCCCCACCGCGCTCCCGCTCCCCCACCCCGCCCGCACCGCCGCGGGGCCGAGCGCGGGGCCGCGCCGCAGCCACTCACGAGCTGGGCGGCCGTGAGGGACAGGCCGCGCGACCAATGGGGCCAGGCGGGGGGCACTGGCGCGGGGCGGGAGCGGCGCCGTCAGGGGCAGTGGCCCGCCATAGGGAATGGCTCCTCCTGCCCCTGCCTGGCCTGGGGCCCGCGGGGGCACCGCTACGTGCCTGTCTTAGTCTGTCTTCAGAAGGGGCGCAGGCAGATTTAGTCCTGAATGATAAAAGTTTTCTCTTAAGCAGCTCATCTCCTTAATGTAATGGTTGCACACCCTCTGTGCAAGCCGCTGAGGCGTTGGCTCATGTCATGAGGTGCTGCTCGTCGCGTCGTCCTGGCCATCCCACCCTTGCTCCATCACACCTCATGCTTCCTGTGTTGGAGTCACCAGGGTCTAGGGGAACGAACACACCCAAGGGAAAAACTGACGGCCCCCACCCACGGTATGCCACGGTGAACTTTGATGCAAATAACAACAATTAAAATAATGCTGTGTATATAGTCACACTGTTTCACATAAACCTTGGAACACTGCCGTGTGTTTTCTCTTCCAAGTATTTCAACACTACCAGTGCAACACAATGATACTGAAAACACTTGCTGACAGACAGAGTCATGTACAAATCTGTGCAGCCGGTGTGTACACCAGGGTCACACAGCTTCGGTATAGGTGTGGTTTGGATCACAATAGTGCATTGACAGAAGTGGGTTTCTGTTTAATTTCCTGGATTGTTTGAAATGGGTATTTGATAGCCTATTGTGTGTGCAATATGCCATCTAAACAGTCCTGGAACCCGGAATTCTGCTCAGCCACCACACAGCACACAAAGCTGACAGCAGGGTGGATTTGTACATGCTGCTTACCTTATGCTCCTTAATTGTGCTCTGCAGAGACCACATCTAAAGACAGAGGTAGTTTTGTTTAATGCTCATTTAATCCTTGGCTTCTCTACTAAGACTGCCACCAAATGAGCTGGAATAGGGTTTTATTACGATAATTTGTTTACTGAGAAATTGACAAAATGGTAAAAAAATGCCATTTTAGATGAACCATTGAACAGCAATGGAAAGTCATATGTCATGTTAGTATTAACATACCCGTGATTTTGGCATACAACTAGGTGTGGAAAGTCCTTCACACCCCCACCAGTCCCGAAAATAACTCCAATTGGTAATTCCTGTTCAGGATCATTGGTTGGTTCATCCAGTTTCTTCCAGTGCTTTACATAAAGAAGGTTTAATCTTCAGCAACAAAACATGCAGTTGATCATATTTTTATAAAAGCCCACTATGTTTAACAATACTGTTATTTATTTGAAACTTCTCACCTGTGAATGAGAATTTTATGTTCAAGTATCCCATTTGTATCCAGATGCAGAAAATAAGCATGTATTTCTACTAGGATCATAATATTCACTATTCCTTTACTTTTCTACAAATCCTCTCTCCATCATCACAGAGCATACTGCTCTGCCTTGGAGACTAGATTTAAGTAATTAAACTAAAATAAATACAGCCATCAGAGTCTGTAAAAAATAGAATATGTGTGTACATATATCTTTTTCCCAAAACATTAAATCATTTCCATTTCTCCTTGTTCGGATTAACTGTTTTCTTCAATGAATCAATTTTGGACTAATGCCAAGCAAGAGAATTTCACCCCAACTCACAACAAATTTAGAATATCTCACTACAATGCACTATATTGGTGCTATAATAAAATTACTAATTTTTTTAATCTCTTGCAAACAATTGATCATTCCTGTACAATACCCAATAATGTATCCTTCTAATTAATGTGAACAGCTCTCTGTAACTGATGTCCTCCATCATGAACTCTCCAAGGCTCTTTTATACGTGAATTATCCTAACATTTTTAATGTGAAAATGTTCTTTGGCAATGTTTACTGCAAATTGCCCAATGTTTTTATTAATGCAGCAGAGTAAGAGACGGGTGTGGGAAATTTATAGTAGCTGTTGCTCAGATGGTGAATCTCCCATAGTTGTTAATGTTAGTTTTGAAGTAAAATACTGTTTCACTTACAGTTTTAGCCATCAAAAATAAAAGCCTAGCCAAAGTCTGATGAAACTAGCTAGCTAGACTACAGCTCCTGAAGACGTTTTATACAGACAAAATATACCTATACAAATTAAGAAAATACCAGGAGTTATCCCAGGGACCTAAAAGTGCTATAAATATCAAGACAGTATTTAGATTACAGCTTCAGCAGAGTCCCCAGCAACATTAATTCCCAGAGTTGGTATCCCAGTTACCAAATAATTACAGATTAAGTGCACAAAGTACAAAAGAGAGAGTTACATAATGAGTCTTTCAAACGAGACTGTGCAACTGATCCCACTGAATGTTTAAACAAATCCTTTACGCACAATTTCATGCTGGACATCAAGCCCAAACTCCTCTCATTTTAATTTCTACTTCCATATTTGAACAGGAACACTAGTAAATACTGCAAGAAAATGCAGCTAAACCAAAAGAACATTTGGTGAACCAACCACCTCTATGTTTGTCCTGTTCAAGAGTTCAGTTGTCTGAACAATGCATACATAGTTTTTCTGAGTAACAGGGTTTAATTGCTGCTTTTCCCTGTTCTTATTTACCACTGTTGTTCATAACGACCATGTGTTTCCACTTTTACAGGAAACAGATAGAAAAGCCTCTGGGGTAAGCACTTCTGGTTATTAAATGCCCAGGTAGTGACTCGAACAGTGAATTTCAAATTGATTTTAATTGGGACTTCTGGACATCGTTGCAATATAAACATTAAATAATAATTAGTGAAAGTAATAACCACCTGAAAGACATAAAGAGAAAATAAGTAATCTTTTTTTAAAAAATTGAATTTTATTTTAAATGCTCCATAATTTAAATTTGCCCATGGTCCAAAATGTCTTACTGTAATATTTTCTGAATTTATATGATTTACAATAGGATCACACCACATTTATGCTGATGAAATCAACACAAAACTGGTATAATAAGTCTTAGAATTGTGTTCTTCTAAATGCATAATGCATATCTACTATATTTAAAGAAAAGCTAAGTAAATAATCTCTGTTCAGTTTACCTTTAATCCCAAATTTGCACTGGTTACATACACCATACAAATAAGTTTTCTCTGTACATGCTTGCATTGTTTTTCAAATAGTAAAATCAAACGAAGTTATGAACATAAATGTATTGTGTGCCTAAGTTTTGGAATATTATGCAAATACCAATAGAAATCCTTTGTAACACCACAGCCTATTTTGTATATGCTGTGTTCTAGAAATGGTTAGGAATGTTTTAGAGTTATTTTTAAACATTTATTGTGACTTTTTGTTTGTATTTCTCTTCCTTGGTTACCATGGGAGAGGTGACGAATTCTGAGGAACGCTTGGCACACTGTTTCACATGGAGGAGAAATTATAACAAGGTGTTGTTAAGGTACCTTTACTCTTGCCTGATTTGGACTGCTTTGCTCCTGGACCGTCTCCTTAACACTGACTTTAAACTACACTGCAGCCTTTTAGCCTAAGAGTCTGGTTTGACAGCTGATGCCACCACATAAATCTTGCACTAGTGAAAACAAACAGAAAGGAATCAAAATGCAGCCATGCCATGTGAGGATACTGACATCTGCATATCATAACCACAAATCCTTTGCTCACAAGTTTAAGACAAAGAGTTAACATGAAGTTGGCAGAAAGAGCCATCAGTGAAGTTGCCTAAAATAAGACATGTGCTTGGTATTTTGCCTATGCATCAGTGATGGTTTTGGACTGCCTTTGGTAAGTTCTTGGATCCTAAAAGGGTAATAGTTAATGCTGTTGAGATTTTTCTAATTGTAGGATAAATTGCATTTACTTTACATTTTATGGCTTATCTCTATTCTGATGATTAATTTTTCTTAGAAAGGGATAATGCTGACAATACAACTCTCTTAGTTTTTAGCAAAATTGTTGTACATGCACACACAACAAATTCTTTACTTTTTCCTTTCCATTTTCTGTAGATAATGCCAGTCATGTAAAAGTACTAACAATATGTGAGTTCTTGGCTTCATTGTCTGCTCAATGATATTTCAAGTTGAATTTTGTATGGATTACTGAGTTTGGAACCACAGGTTAAATGCTTTTGAAACAAGGAGATGCAGACAATCCAGTGAGATGACTTATTCTATCTCTAGACCTGTTAAACAGACAGATTGTACCTTAAGAATTTTTGATTTGTAGAAGAGCTATCCTGGAGAGTTTTTTAGGAGAGTTCAAAAAACAATCCTTTTGATTGTTCTCCATTTCATAATATGGTTCACAGAAAAAGATTATTTTAGTTTGTTGAAAACTTTTCCTTAGATAACACTGGTGTAAGAGTACTTTAAAAATCTGAAATAGATATTTTTTCAGTTATATCTGTCCTAAGCCATGGTAGATGGAAACAATAAAATTAATATTTTGAATGTTTTAATTCACAAGTTTCATCTATTGGTTTCCTTCAGTAGGAGGAATATTGTTATACAAGCTTTACATGGCGAGTTTGACTATTGTGTTACATCAGGAAGGAAAGAGTAACACAAAGGTGAAAAAGTTGTCTATTAACTCATTTCCATGCCTACAAACAAGTGAAAACTCTCAACAAAAACCTTCACTTTGGTAAGTACTTTGACGAGTGCACTTTAGTCTAGAGGTGGAATTACTCTTTATTATGATTTCTAGAAATAAAATATTTTAAATATTTTACTTCATTAAACTAAGGTGAAAATGCATATATTCTGACTAACCATCCTATTAGCAATGTAGCAGAGTTCCATCTGAGCATCATTGACAGCATCAACTCAAGACATTTCCATGAACATATTATTTCTAAGTTCTGTGATCAAACATTATACATTCAGATTAAAAAGAAATACAGTCCAGGTGAGAAAGACTCCCAATGAATTTTGACAGAAAAGATTTCTCAGAAAAAAACCCAGAGCCTTGCTCTTTACTGTTGGTAAAACAAATCCACTTAAATCTTAATGCAGGTAACACAGAAAACTATCAATTAATGCAAAAACATGTACTGTCAAATACACTTGCTGTTACAAGGCCTTCAGAGCACTGGTCTCCAGACTTCATATAACAGTAATATAAATTAGACAAGGTTTCTAGGAGAGGTAATACCTTTAATTAGATCTACTGATAGAACTAGAGAAAACAAAGTTTAAGACTTGACTGACGCCCATTAATGAGATCTGATGAGGAGCAAAATCCAAACTAAATACAAGTGGAATGTGATTGTTTTCAGTATAGTAAAAGTATTTAAATCAATTAAACCACTGGTGAGAAAACAACTGCTAATATAAATGCACAGGGATGAATCAGCAAGAAAACTGTAAGCTTTAAAAATAATGTTCCTCCTACCGTCTCCAGAATTTGTTTATCTACTCTTAAGAATTTAGTTCTCCACATTATTTTTTAAACATGATTTGTCAGTTCCCTGTTAGCCTTTGGACTGTGCAAGAGATGGACAACTTTCTTTATGAAAAATATATTCTCCTACCCTTTGCTGTGTTTTGTCCATGATATGTTATTTGTGTCAGTTCATGGTAATGAATAATGGTTCATTAGTTTCATGCACATAATTCTCACAAGGATATGTGATATTTTCAGTGTAATATATCACAAAAAATGTATGAAGAAACACATGGAAATTATAGTTGTTTTGGGCACTGATATAAATTATGTTAAATACATATGTATTCATGAATTTTGCTTTTTCTGTGCCAGCAAGGTTTGGTTCTAATGAGGGTTTGTTAATACAGGGGAAGTCTGCTTTGGATTATGAATTTAATACTGGAATTGTTTTTGAAAAGAGACGTGGAAAAGGGCTTCAAGGAGAACTCTTCAAGGAAGTATTTTAGTAGATGCTGAAATTATCTAACAATTCTTTCATATATATACCAGCATTGAGTAGTACATGATAGACAGGAAGATATTGTCAATGAGAGTTTCCATTTGGCATTATTAGATTAAGAGATGATATTTGGTTGATTAATCTGAACACAAAGCCTGCTCCTTGCAAGGCAGTTTGAAGACTTTTTTTCTAGTGTGTTTTGCATAATGGCTAATTTTCTGAAGAGTTTGTTGATTTGTGAATTCCTCTACAAGGTAATTTGTATTGTCACTTTTTGCCATGTTATCTAGAAAGGTGATGTTTATCTTCTAGTACCAAAAGGGTAGTAAATGCTTAATTAAACAGTGGAAATTTGTGGAGAATCTCAGGTAATAAAGATGTGTATCTTTTAAATACAGAGTAGGTTTTGTGGCACAGTTCTCTAAAACACCTTCCCGTGAATAGTTCGTGAACATGCTGCCATTACTGGTATGAGGAACATATTTTAAAATATGTGCATGCTTTGGTTGCCCTACTTTAATGATTTCCACAGTTCTTTATGAGTAGCAGCCATCTTCCTCTGAAAACCACTGATTCAGGTATATTAACATCATATTAAATGAGAGAAGCAATTTTTCTGGTTTTAATTTCTTTCTTCAGCTTTGACAGAAACCATCTTGAATTAAGCCACAGTACAAACAAGAGACCTTTGAGAGAGAAATCCTCTAAGATGTGAATATTCATAAATTGCTTTTTAAGATATTCTCGTGTAAATGGCACTGTCCTTGTCAGGCTGTTCAGCATTTTAGGTCTACACAGACATTTTCTTATGCCAACTCTGAAGAAACAGGAAATTGCCAGGATATGGTTGTGTGCGTTTCCGTCACATATCTATTTTTACTATATAAGCTATTTTGCCTGCAGTTCAGCTGTGTATTTATGTGGCAGTACAATCATAAAGTAAATAGAATTCAGTATAAATGAATATATACATATATATATACACACACAGACACATGTTCATCTACTAAAGCCTAAATCTGAAATATATGAGACATATATGTATATAAATCAATTTGTGGCATGTACATCCATGTATATATATATATACACAAGTATCAAAGTGATAAGCATTCACCCTTATAGTGTAAAATTCCCATGGCATAAATTTGATTACTCTTTAAGATAGATAAATGTCAATAAAAATATGTGGACACAAAAGCTATGTGGATCACACAGAAACCTGGGAAAAATGAGTGATGTCCCAGAAAGACATGTGATTTAACAGGCATGCTGTCACACAGATTTAAAATATAAAGATCTGCTCTTTTAAATGCAGAGATGTTTTTCATATGAGTAAACTTATGGCCTTCACTGATATTGCTAATAGAAATAGGAGTGCTACACCTCTAGATCTGTGACCTAAGGGCTTGTTTACACTAATTCAGAGAAGTACACTAAATCTATGTACATTGAGGCACCCTAATTTCATGTGATAGTTTTACTACGCACTCACTGTTAATGTAAAGCCCATATACCCATTTGAAGCTTATTAAATGAGGCATTCATAATGTTTTACTGAGCTATTGCCTTCCTGCCTTGCCCAAGCTGAGAATATGCTGGAGTGATTAGGAAGGTAAGAAAGCCTGTATTTGCCCCCGAACTCTGCTTCTTCATTACAACATTGCAGGGTCACAACACAGCAGAGCAAGCCTTTTTCATCTCCTTTTTCTACAGAAATCAGATATAGAGCTGGAGAGAGCACTTACAGACCCTCATGGCAAACACATCCCTCATACAGTGCAACATGGGAGCAGCTTAGATCTTGCTGAAATGAGGATAATGTCTATCTCTGGCTGCCACAGGCAACTCACTACACTCCTCCTGCTGCTCTCTAACCGTACCAAATAAGGCATCATAATCCACTGCAGGAGAACAGAGGGTAGATTACCAGCAATTCTCATTTTACCTGCAGATGTTAGGAAAAGCCTGACTAGACTTTGACATGGAAAGACATATTGAAGTCACTTTGCTGTAGGCACTAAGGACTCCAAGGTTGACAAACACTGTTGTCAAAAAGGCTTATATAAAAACCAGGACCATTTTACCTGAGTGCCTGACCAAGAGTCTTTGCTGGATCCCAGGGTAGAAGGACAGGTGTTCAATTTGCCCATCTTATGGACTATTCCTGCTGGCAATCCTGAGAAAGAAATATCAGCCAGTAATCTTCTTTTGCCTGGTTAATATGCCATTAATTTGAAAAGTTGCACAAGAGGTAGGAGTATGACTTGCAGTGTTGTTTGTGGGCATTTAACATATCTTGACTCTTAACAACCAGCTGTCTGTTCTTTCCCTAACTGCTCAGTTCAGTTGCCTTCATTTGTTTGTTCCAGGCAGTTTCAAGAGCTAGTTAAAAATAATGATGTCTCAGTAAATTTAATAGTTTACTCGTTCTCAGATGTTCAGTGAAAAACACTCCTTTCTTTCCCTCACTCTTCTCCCCACCATATGCATTTTCTTTTTCCTCCTCTCCCCATCAACTTGAGCTTAGAAGGGAAAAGTCCTGAAAATCTGTGTTGCAGCAAATGTGTCCAAGTTCTGTGTCATCACCCCTCATCAATAAAAGAAGAAGTACGAGACCCTGTTAGCTAATGAAATTTTGAATATCCAATCTTCACTGGAAACGAAGCATTTCATAGAGGAATAAAAACTGAATTTAAGATGCCAAAGTTATTTTTGTATAGCTGACTTATTCCAACATTGAAAGCAGTGACTATGCTTCCAAAGGAGATTGGACTTCTTCTGTTCCACTACATACAGGAAATGTCCTATGAATTCTTTCTTCCTATAGTGATTGCATGAAGAGGGAAATCACTTGGAGAGCCACTGCTGAATTCTTTCTCCTATGTATGGGACTGAAATAAAAAGGAGAATATTTAGCTACTACTGAATACTGAAGACCTTCCTGGAGCTCAGCTGACATTCAGAGAGCAACTGGCCTTTGAAGTGTGAAAAATAAGAGTGATAAACAGACGTGTTTTGGTCCCAGGTGAAGACTGCTGCCTTGGGAAGAGGTAAGCCAGTCCAGGCAGACCACTGTGTAGTGAGTGGAGAAAAGGCCAGTTTTACCATATTCAAATATGCAGATGTCCCAAAAGTTGCTTTATTTTTTTCTCTGTGAAGTAGATAAAAGTCTGGGCAAATTCCAGTCATGCTGCCCACATATACAGGCTTCTCAAAATGAAGAAATAAAAAGCAGATGCTAGTTTTCTTGTAAAGGAAGAATCAGGTCTCTGAAAACTGTAGGAGTGATTCAGTAGGAAAGAAATGCAAGTAAACATTTGATTAAGAAGGCTACAGTGTAGGGAGGAGCTGCTGACCTTGAGAAACACGAGGAATAATACTTAGGAAGTAATACGTGTTGGTATTATATAGAGGAAATAGATGTGAGCAGTTAGTAAGTACTCTCAAATTAGTGTACAACTGTTAAGAAATGAAGGATATAACTGAAAATAAATATTGTCAAATAGAGCAGAAGAATATTCAGAGGTCTTTTCAAAGCCTTAGAAGAACAGAGAAGCAGTTGAAAAAGGAAATTAAAGAAGGCAAACTGATTTTCAAAAATAACATCATCACATATGTCTGTGAAAACATGGGCACTCTGCTAAATCATTCAGCAGCATAAACAGGGAAATGCAGTCAGGGCAAACACCATGGTGGGCAGAAAGCTGCCATGTCAATGTTTCCTTACTGCAGTGGCAATAGTCACACCACCCCTTCATCAACTACTCCATCTCTCTCTTCAGGGTAATTTGCTTTTTTTCTCTTAGGACTTTATTGAAGAGCAGAAGTGATGGTCTGGTGGAAAATGAAGTAAAGACGAGCAAAGGATTGGAAGAAGTCATTAAGCCTGTGGGTGATGATGGCTACAAAGTAGAGAGTGATTAGCAAACAGAGGGATTGAGGGGAGGCAAGGGTAGGAGAGGACAGAGGAAATGTGGAGCCCAGAACACCACTCCAAAACCACAGGTCTACCAGAATTAGTCCATTTAATGAAATCAACACACATATAACATCAGGTCTCTGGAACTTCTGGCAAAAGATTTAAATAGGATTTCAGTACTTTCCATTTTGAGCCTTACACTGCTCTACACTGCTCTTATGGTTGTTTACAGCCACTTGGGGATTAAAAACTGACATGAATTAGAGACTTTTAAATAAAAGGCTAGAGCCTAGAGCCAATAAATGTATTTTGACATTTAATTCCATTTATATTAGGGGAAGTAAGGTTCCTCTGAAGTGAACTGAATTTCTTACTCACAGAAAGGACAGTTACAATGGAGATCCTAGGACTCCGCTGATTTATCCCACTTGACAATTCTCATCAGAGATGCAGGAAAATCAACTGTGGTAGTACAATAGTGCAGCAAACACAACCCATCTATATTAATGATATTCTGCTTGTACTTCGTAAGATATACTCAGACATACTGTTAATCCAGTGCCTCGGTTAAAGAATTAAACTGGGATATATTTTAATTGTTCTTTAATGCTTGAAATTATTAGTCAGGTGTTAAATACAATTTTTGTTTGCTGAGGCATCATGAATCATAATGCAGACAACCATGTTTTTATGTATGTCGTGGTTTTGCTTTGGGTTAATTTGCTTTCACACCCCCCACACAATTATTACTAGTTGAGAGAAGATTTTTGCAGATAAAAGAGAGACAGGATTTGGGGAAAAATAGTATGAATATTTATTACTAGTAAAATAAAAACTATTAATAAATTAAAAACTAAAGAATTATATCTACAACAATTTCTACTCAAGTTAAAGTGCTATATATTTATAGAAATACTCCTTCCCCCTTTATACCAGTCCAAGGAGAAGTAGTCTCATTCTCCATTTTCGGAGTTCCAGCTCTCTCTCTCCAGTAACAAATCTTCAGTAGCGGCAGCATTCTCATTACAGCTGGAACTTTTTCTCTTTCTCTCTCTCTCGCTCTCTGTCGGCTTCCAGGGCTGGGCTTACCCCCCTCCTGGGCTAAGACCAAAGGCTGGGGGTTACCCAGGTCCTAAAAGGTCTTCCTTCCATAGGCTTGCAAGGGGACACTTGCTTACTATGGATCTTCACCACAGGGTTACAGGGGATAATGGCTTAAGAGTTCACCCCTGTTTCCCTATGGAGGTCCCTCCCCATGGGAGAAACAGTCCTTGATAGACTTCTCGGCATGGGTCTAGCACGGATCCACACATACACGGATCCCAACATGTCACATGGGCCGTCTCGCTCCAGCATGAGATTTTCTCTCTTCCTCTGAAAGTTATAAATCTTCAACAGCACTATGGATCCACACACACACAAGCTTATCCGAGCCATCTTCGCTCTGGCATAAGCATCATCCCTTTCAAGGGTCACAAAGTCTTCAACAGGACTCTGCCTTACTTGAGTCCTTTTCATGAAGTCTCGGTTCTCTGGTACATCCACAGGCTCCTCTGTGAGCCGCATAGGGGGGGTCTCCTTACCCCAACAAACTTTTATAAGTAGCAGGGATTACTTTTCAGTCTTTTCCCTGCTGGAGAGAGAGAGAGTGAAAAGGGAAGAAACAGCTCTCTCTCCTTTGAATTTCTTCTCTCTCCTCTGGCTGCCAGCTTCGACCTTGGAAGCTCCTGTATCTCTCGGCTGGAATTTCTCTGCAGCGGTTTCTGTCTAAGTAGTCAGTCTTTTAAACTTTTTTTCTTCACTCTCTTACCAGAGAGAAAGGGAAGGCTTCAATGCTACACCTGCCCCCTCCCGGCCCAAGCCGGGGGAGGAGAGGGCCTTGGCCCTCTTCAGGCCTGCCACTTCTCTCCCCTATATGGCTGCTGCCCCTAATTTTAACTGCACAACAAATCTTCTCTTCCGTTTTCTTAAAGATGTAATTAGCAAAGGTGTCACTAGCCTTTTGATTGGCCTTTTTGTCCGAAAATTACCTGGACAAAACCATCCTCAGCCCCAGGGATGGGCTGGTGGGCAAAACCATGACAATGTAACTTGCAGCCTTTTATATAACTGAAGTACTAAATACTTTGTAAGTATATGTATATACTTGTAACTTTTTTATGTTTTGTACAATTTTTTCATTTCTCTTTACTTGATTACTGAATAATAAAATATGGAGTTTCAGTTCATATGACCTTTGCTATCTAAATGAGATAAATTTTAAACAGAGCAAATAAATTTTTATATATGTATAGAAACAGATATTTATTCACTGGTTTAAAAAATTCAAAAAACAAAACAAAAAACATTCTGTGTAAATACTCCTTTTTGTTTATGTTTTTTGAGATTTTTTTTTTTGTCTGGTTTGATTTTTAAGCAACATTTTCATATATAATGAAACTGACCATTATGCCTTTTTTAAAGAACAATATATTTTTGAAGAAGGCTGCTAAATGCTACATAGCCAACACCATTGTAAAATGCATCTTTTATGAATACTCTGCTTTCACATTCATTACTACTTGTTAAACTTTGCTGATAGAAATAGTAAAAGAGTGGGCAAGTTACACTGCAATTAAAAAATTGCGTGGAACAGTCTACAGTTGTCTTATATGTTTCCCATTTTCATTGGTGGCAATTAACATAACACAAACCTAAGTTAAAATTAATTCCTTATGCTGTTTAGGGAGTAATAACTCACAGAAATACTTTGTTTCTCTCTAATCTGTGTATTTATAAATGAATAAAATTAGTTCTATTACCGGCTGATAAACTCATTTAGATCTCCTACTGAAAATGGATGCTTAGATTGTAAGGCACTGATTTTCTTTACTCTGGATAGAGAAGGAATGTGGGTTTTTAGCATAATAAAGCTAAGCATAATATGGTGAAAGTATAACTACATCTGCTTAGAGTTGTTTTGTGTCATGCATTTTGACTGTAATATACAGGCTCATCGCTCAGAAGTTAGGGGTGCTAACTGATATACTAGAAGAATCAGAGGCAATTCAATAATTAATTCCATTAAATTTGTTGGTGTTTTTTACCAAAGATCCAGTACTATTTTTTCCAGTAAAATATTTTTCTGGATGTATATACCATTGAAACAATGTTTTAATTGAAGAAATCCAAGGATAATTCTTTCCCACTGGCTAAACCAGTTTTATGCCATCTATGTTAGTGCATCTTAGGGAATATGTTAAGAACATTTTTTGGTCAGCAATGAAAGAAAGCAGGACAAGCATGGGATTTTTTGGTTTGGTTGGTTTTGGCTTTTTTTTGGTGGTTTGTTTTTGTGGGTTTTGGGGGGTTTTTGTTAGTTTTGTTTTTTTGGTTTGTTTTGGTTTTGGTGGGGTTTTTTTTGTTTTGTTTTGTCTTTTTTTTTCTTTTGTAATTATAAGCAATCTGATTTCTTAGTTGATTTATGAAAAACCATTTAGGAAAGAGGAAAGTATGTTTTATGATTGCAGTTAACAGCCACAGTTCTGTTTCAAATCTGATGCCTGTACAGTATTCATTCCACGCATCACTTTTGGAAAATGCTTTAAGGAATAGCATTCTTACACTGTGGCATTATTGCAGATTTAAAAGAGATTCCATAATCTTTTTCTGGATCATTCAGCTTCATTAAAATACTGAAAGCTCACCTACAAATAAATTCTAATATTTATTTGCTGGAAAAATATATACCAATTGTTAACTACTTCTTTTGGTCTTAAGTTCAAGAAGGACTGTAACACCAAGAGAGATGGATCACCATTACTTTTATTACTCCTCTGTCTTGGAAAACTGATAATTGGGTTTTTTTTGGAAACCATTTTTCTGCTTGATTAACTGCTAAGTGGGATTGTATTGTTTTCCCGCCATTCCCTCCACCAGTGATACTGCACTCCAAGAAAAAACAGCAGACTTTTGCAGAGGCCACAGAAATCCATCAGAAGACAATGATAGACACCCAGGATTATTAGCCCTGTTCTAACCGTATTACATATGCCACTATTTTGTTGCTTTTGAGGAATAAAAGACCTTATGGAAGGCGTGCACAAAAAAGGAGCATTCAATAAGCTAACAGCAAATCAGATAAGGAGAGTAGTCTAAATATAAAATTAAAAGGGGCTGAAGTGAAGGGACTGTAAGAATTTTGTTGAGTTCATGGAACTGTTAGGCCTGCTGATGTTTTATTTCCCTAAAATACTCAGGAGGATGTGAATCTTTCAAAGTCAATTGGTAGATATATATATATATTAGAGCTCTGCCTATTTCTAATACTTGCACCTTGTTTCACCTTGTTTCTTGTTAACCTTAGTTACTAGACAATCTTTATTGGGAATCTTGACTCTATATCCATGTGCTAGTAACTTCAGAAACGTATCTTAACTTATTTTAATTTGATAGTTAAAAATAGTATGTTATGAAGTTTCCACTGAACTTTAGTCCTGGCATATGTGTTCAGCTCTATAAGTCTTCCAATTAACAAGTTAACTGAAAGCAAAAAAAAAAAAAGTGACATTGAGGCATGGTTGGGCCAAAACATAATACACAATTGTCAGGTGACTATGTAAGGTGTCCCAGTTTAAATGGGACAAAGGTCTTCTGCTGAGGATGGATTAGGAGGAAAAGACCCAAACTTCTTTTCTAAGCAATTATTAATCCAAAACCAAGAGGCTTTGATTGAAGGGAAAAAACCACAAATTATGGAAAAGGGAAAACAAAATAACAGCCCTTTATTAAAAGGTATGTTTGTATTAACAAGAACACAAAAAAAACCCCAAGTAAACAACCAAGCAATGCTACTATACCCACCAATAATCCCCTTCAAGAACAAAACCGATAGCCCGGCAAAAGGAAAATTTAAATAGTTCAATTTTTAGCACCCTTTGGTGCAGTTCCAACCACAGTCAGCAGGGGGCGCCGTCAGGTCACTGGAGATGTAAAACTTGTAAGGTCCTGTACCATTCACCAGGTGGCGCTGTTGGGTCGTTGGAAGTGCAGAACCTGTAGTGTCCTACGGTAGTCACCAGGTGGCGCTGTTGGATCACTACAGGAGCAGAGCTTGTAATATCCAGTGCCTGTCACCAGGCAGCGCTGTGGGATCCCTGGTCACTGCCACATGGGATGGGGAAAAAGAAAAAAAAAAAAAACAACACCCCCCAGGGTATATCGGAGAAAAACAACAAAAAAACCCTGATTCCTCTTCCCCTCCCGAGGAAAAGGAGGGGGGGGGGGAGGCGAAGGGGAAGGGGGAAGCGAAAAAAAACCAACACCGATAACACAGAAAGTTCTCTCAATGGAAGAAAAACTCACGAACTCCGGGGGGGCCCCTGGCGAGGGAATAGCTGGGAAAGAACAGCAGCAGCCAAAAAAAAAACTTCCCTCCAACAGGAAAAAAAACAACAACAACAAAAAAAAACAAACCAAAAGAACCAGCGTGTCTGCCGCTCACAGCAGCCTCTCCTCCTCCGCGCCAGCCAGCCGACTCCCCCACCTCACCTCCTTCCAGCCACACACCCTAGCTCCCCCCCAACTCCTCCCCCTTCGTTGCTAGGAAACTAATGTTCGGCCATTAGCGCTCTGGCTAGTTCTTTTGTTTTCACCTGATGGGTCTGCTGAGCACACACACACACACACACACACACACGGGGGGGGGGGGAGGGGAAGAAAAATTCCTTGCTGAAGTCAGAACTATGACATTATCCACCCCTAATTTTTCTTCCCATTCCCATGCCACTATACATCTATCAAATTGAACCCCTTTTTTTTTTTTTGTACTCCATACATACATACATTATTCTAAACTACATACACATTCATAAATATATGGGTACAAATACGGGTACAATTATAGCCTGTTTACCCTAAGATAATATCTCCTTGGGGTATGCACCGGGTTTCTCCATCTTCTTGCATCACCCACCATGTGGAACCAGGTCCTTGGGCAAAGACAACTCCACGAATGGATTTGCCTTTGCTCGAGGCATGGTTAACCCAAACTGTTTTACCTAACATACCTCTCATGTGAACCACTGGGACCTTGTCCCCGTCTACAGTGTGAAGGGACTCTGATTGGGCAGGGCCGGCTCAATTGACAGAGCCTCTAGTGTTGACTAACCATGTAGCCTTTGCTAGGTGTTGATCCCAGTGTTTGAAAGTCCCACCACCTAATGCTTTCAGGGTAGTCTTCAACAGTCCATTGCACTGTTCAACCTTCCCGGCAGCTGCTGCATGGTATGGTATGTGATAGACCCACTCAATGCCATGCTCTTTCGCCCAGGTGGTAACTAAACTATTCTTGAAGTGTGTCCCATTATCTGACTCAATCCGCTCTGGGGTGCCGTGCCGCCACAGGACCTGTTTTTCGAGGCCCAGGATGGTATTTCTGGCAGTGGCGTGGGGCACCGGATGCGTCTCCAGCCATCCAGTGGTGGCTTCCACCATGGTGAGCACATAGCGCTTACCTTGGCGGGTCTGTGGCAGTGTGATATAATCAACCTGCCAAGCCTCCCCATATCTGTATTTATTCCACCGTCCACCATACCACAGGGGTTTCAGTCTCTTAGCCTGTTTAATGGCAGCGCATGTCTCACAGTCATGGATAACCTGAGAGATAGCATCCATGGTTAGATCCACCCCTCGGTCTCGTGCCCATCTGTAGGTGGCATCTCTGCCCTGATGGCCGGCGGCATCATGGGCCCATCGTGCTAAGAACAGTTCGCCTTTGTGCTGCCAATCTAGGTCCACCTGTAACACCTCAACTTGTGCAGCTCGGTCTGCCTGTGCATTGTTGCGATGTTCTTCATTGGCTCGATTTTTGGGCACGTGGGTATCTACGTGGCGGACTCTCACAATCAGTTTCTCTACCCGGTTAGCAATGTTTTGCCATATATCAGCGGCCCAGATGGGTTTTCCCCTACGTTTCCAATTGGTCTTCTTCCATCTGTCCAACCACCCCCACAGGGCATTGGCCACCATCCATGAGTCTGTGTAGAGGTAAAGTTTTGGCCACTTCTCTCGTTCAGCAATGTCCAATGCCAGCTGGACGGCTTTGAGTTCTGCGAATTGGCTTGATTCACCCTCTCCTTCTATAGCTTCTGCAACTTGTCGTGTGGGACTCCATACAGCTGCTTTCCATTTACGTTTCATCCCTACAATACGGCAGGAACCATCAGTAAAGAGTGCATAGCGTATGTCTTCTGGTAGTTGGTTGTATGCTGGGGCTTCCTCTGCCCGTACCACTTGCTCCCCTTCTTCTTCTTCTGCTAGACTAAAATTCTCACCTTCCGGCCAGTTCGTGATGATCTCTAGGATCCCAGGGCGATTTGGGTTTCCAATGCGGGCGCGCTGTGTGATCAGGGCGATCCATTTGCTCCAGGTGGCATCAGTGGCATGATGTGTAGAGGGCATCTTCCCTTTGAACATCCAACTCAATACCGGTAGCCGAGGTGCCAGGAGGAGCTGTTCTTCTGTGCCAATCACCTCTGAGGCAGCTTGTACTCCCTCATAAGCTGCTAGGATCTCCTTTTCTGTTGGAGTGTAATTGGCTTCCGACCCTCTGTAGCTTCGGCTCCAGAATCCAAGTGGGCGGCCTTGGGTCTCACCAGGCACCTTCTGCCAGAGGCTCCAGGAGAGGCCCTTATCCCCAGATGCAGAGTAGAGCACATTCTTCACATCTGGTCCTGTCCTGACTGGCCCAAGGGCTACAGCATGGGCAATCTCCTGTTTAATCTGTTCAAATGCTTGCTGTTGTTCAGGACCCCACTGGAAATCATTCTTCTTGCGGGTTACCAGATAGAGAGGGCTTACGATCTGGCTGTACTCGGGGATATGCATCCTCCAAAAACCTATGGCACCCAGGAAAGCTTGGGTTTCTTTCTTGCTAGTTGGGGGGGCCATTGCTGTGATTTTATCGATGACTTCAGTCGGGATCTGACGACGTCCATCTTGCCACTTTACTCCCAGGAACTGGATCTCTCGGGCAGGTCCCTTGACTTTACTTTTTTTGATGGCCAACCCAGCATCCAGGAGAATCTGTATGATCTTCTTTCTCAGAGACCTCTTCTGCTGTGTCCCCC
The DNA here is from genome assembly GCA_038380795.1 of Pyrocephalus nanus. NCBI lineage: Eukaryota > Metazoa > Chordata > Aves > Passeriformes > Tyrannidae > Pyrocephalus > Pyrocephalus nanus. Next base: position 23,768,882 of record CM076263.1, read on the forward strand.
CATACAATGATGTCATCAATGTACTGAAGGTGTTCTGGAGCTTCACCTTTCTCTAGCGTAGCCTGGATCAATCCGTGGCAGATGGTGGGGCTGTGTTTCCACCCCTGGGGCAGTCGGTTCCACGTGTACTGCACGCCCCTCCACGTGAAAGCAAACTGCGGCCTGCACTCTGCCGCCAAGGGAATGGAGAAGAACGCATTCGCGATGTCAATAGTGGCGTACCACCTCGCTGCCTTAGACTCCAGCTCGTACTGGAGCTCCAACATGTCTGGAACAGCGGCACTCAGTGGCGGGGTGGCTTCATTCAGGCCACGATAGTCCACAGTCAATCTCCATTCTCCGTCAGACTTACGCACAGGCCAGATGGGGCTGTTGAAGGGGGAGTGGATCCTGCTGATCACTCCTTGACTTTCCAGCTCACGGATCATCTTATGGATGGGGATCACAGAGTCTCGGTTCGTTTGGTACTGCCGACGGTGCACTATTGTAGTGGCAATTGGCACTCGCTGTTCCTCAACTTTCAACAGTCCCACAGCAGAAGGGTTCTCCGAGAGGCCAGGTAGTGAATTCAACTGCTTAGCCACTTCTGTCTCCACAGCAGCTATCCCGAAAGCCCACCTATGTCCCTTGGGGTCTTTGAAATACCCATTCCTAAGGTAGTCAATGCCCAGGATACATGGGGCATCTGGACCAGTCACAATGGGGTGTTTCTGCCACTCCTTCCCGGTCAAGCTCACTTCAGCTTCCAACACGGTCAACTGCTGTGATCCTCCAGTCACCCCAGAAATGGAAATAGCCTCTGGTCCCACATGTCCTGAGGGCATTAACGTGCATTGAGCGCCAGTGTCAACCAAAGCCTTATATTCTTGTGGGTCTGATGTGCCAGGCCATCGGATCCACACCGTCCAATAGACACGGTTGTCCCATGCCTCTACCTGGCTAGAGGCAGGGCCCCTCTAATACTGGTCTCTGTCTTGCTCGTCACAGTTTTCCGTCTGCAAATACCGGCGGGAGGTACCTTCTAGCGGGTCAGATCCCTGCCCACGGGATACCGGCACTGCACTCACTTTCACGGATGTTGTTTTTCTCTGGTCCTTCAACTCTTGTACTCGGGCTGCCAAGGCATGGGTGGGTTTCTTGTCCCACTGTCCCATGTCTTCTCCAAAGCCAGCTAGGAAATACCACAGCTCGGTTCGTGAGGCCTGTCTCCCCTCTCTGGCTGGGGGGCGCCTGGTTCTCACTGGTGCCACCTGGGAGCTGTTCTTCTCCATCTTTTCTAGGATTTTCTCCTGTTGATCTTGTAGTTTTGTAGCTATGGTAGTGAGGTTGTTGATCGAGGTCTCTACGGAGGAAACGCGGGCTTGTAGTGATTCTTGGACCATACTGTTGTACATCCGAAGTTTATTTGTTATAAACGCCACTGGCTCTCTCTTTTCCCCAGCATCCAATGATGTCAGGTAACTGATGTGTGCAGATGGCCCCATACGTATGAGGGTCCACCACATGTATGGTGTACATCTAACCTTGTCGGGATCGTGATTAGCTTGCATATCCCTTCCAAACAGTACCTCCAACAGTGCCATTTCCCTCAGGCGTCGGATCCCCTCCTCCATGGTATTCCAGCTCTTCGTAAGATGGTCTGCCTGGATGGCCTCTTTGTGAATGAACTTCTCTCTCACAGCATCCAGCAGCCGTGCCCAGAGAGACAGGGGCTTTGATTCTCTCACAAATGCCTCTTCAATGCCCGCATCTCAGGCAATAGACCTCAAGGACCTTGCTTCACCACCATCAAGGCTTATGGCATCACCCGTGGAATCCCAAACTCGGATCATCCAGGTTAGTATGGGCTCATTCGGCTGACGAATGACGTCTTCCCGTAATTTCCGGAGATTGTCATACGATAAGGACTCAGTGATGATTTCTGGCTCCGGGTTGGCTGCCTGTGAGGGTCCTGCCTCCCCATCATCATCAACTGGGCGGGCTGATTTGGTCTTATATTTTCTCTTTTGGATAGGTGCAACCTCCATTGACTGGTTTGGTTCCTTGGAACTGGCCTGATCTGGAGTCACCCTTGTATCAGACCTCTCGTTTTCATCTTTTCTTTTTCCCTGTGAGGGCTGCACCATACCGAGCACCTTTTTGTAGGCAACGGCTAAAGCCCCACATGCATCTGCCACCTGCCTCTCTATGGGTTTACCATGACTTCTCTCCCTCGCAGCTATTATTATCTGTGTAGGGTCTAGGAGTTTTTCGAGAGCGAACTTCCATGCTGTAGGAACTGAACCACTTTCTAGAAATTTACCCAAGTCTTCCCATGGCCCATGCCATTCGAAGTTTCCCACCCCTGGGGCTGGCTTCTGTGCCCATGCCTGGTTAATCCTGGGCCTAACTACAAATGTTAGATATGACACCGTGGCACAAGCTTGCACGAAAAACCCCAAAAGGAAAACGTCTCTTACATCTAAAGAGAGTTTAAATTTCTCAGAGGCCGTTGTATTAGAACCAAAGAGAAAATGTAGGAAGGGTTGGGCAAATATACCTCCCTGTGTTTCTCCATAGGGATAGGTGCCATTATCCTTAAAACCCCAAAGGAGACAGTGTAGGCTAGAGCAGTAATATGTCCTTGAGAACATGTCCCGAAGGAAAATAACAGGTGCTGAGTTTGCTATGTCATGAAACCAGTGCGAGATCTCAAACATACTTATTACAATGAGGGTCATAGTGTCTGAGCTGAAAAACATCGACAGGTGAGATTTTGGCATAATTATATACCACAGAAAAGCAGCGAGCTTAGACTTCATGGTGCCTACAGGTTCACAAACACGTATAAAGTCACAAAAGGGCAGTTATTCCTTTTCCACTTTTCCTCTCTCAAAGCCCCACGTTGGGCGCCAAAAATGTCCCAGTTTAAATGGGACAAAGGTCTTCTGCTGAGGATGGATTAGGAGGAAAAGACCCAAACTTCTTTTCTAAGCAATTATTAATCCAAAACCAAGAGGCTTTGATTGAAGGGAAAAAAACACAAATTATGGAAAAGGGAAAACAAAATAACAGCCCTTTATTAAAAGGTATGTTTGTATTAACAAGAACACAAAAAAAACCCCAAGTAAACAACCAAGCAATACTACTATACCCACCAATAATCCCCTTCAAGAACAAAACCGATAGCCCGGCAAAAGGAAAATTTAAATAGTTCAATTTTTAGCACCCTTTGGTGTAGTTCCAAGCACAGTCAGCAGGAGGCGCCGTCGAGTCACTGGAGATGTAAAACTTGTAAGGTCCTGTACCATTCACCAGGTGGCGCTGTTGGGTCGTTGGAAGTGCAGAACCTGTAGTGTCCTACGGTAGTCACCAGGTGGCGCTGTTGGATCACTGCAGGAGCAGAGCTTGTAATGTCCAGTGCCCGTCACCAGGCAGCGCTGTGGGATCCCTGGTCACTGCCACATGGGATGGGGAAAAAGAAAAAAAAAAACACCCCCCAGGGTATATCAGAGAAAAACAACAAAAAAACCCTGATTCCTCTTCCCCTCCCGAGGAAAAGGAGGAGGGGGGGAGGCGAAGGGGAAGGGGGAAGTGAAAAAAAAAACAACACCGATAACACAGAAAGTTCTCTCAATGGAAGAAAAACTCACGAACTCCGGGGGGGCCCCTGGCGAGCAGGAATAGCTGGGAAAGAACAGCAGCAGCCAAAAAAAAAACTTCCCTCCAACAGGAAAAAAAACAACAACAACAAAAAAAAACAAACCAAAAGAACCAGCGTGTCTGCCGCTCACAGCAGCCTCTCCTCCTCCGCGCCAGCCAGCCGACTCCCCCACCTCACCTCCTTCCAGCCACACACCCTAGCTCCCCCCCAACTCCTCCCCCTTCGTTGCTAGGAAACTAATGTTCGGCCATTAGCGCTCTGGCTAGTTCTTTTGTTTTCACCTGATGGGTGTGCTGAGCACGCACACACACACACACACACACACACACACGGGGGGGGGGGAGGGGAAGAAAAATTCCTTGCTGAAGTCAGAACTATGACAGTAAGGTAATTTAAGATTCAGTGTAACACCAAGTATAACAGTAGTTTGGAAAACAAGGAAAGAAATTTATCCAGTCATGCAGAATCAAAGTCTCCCCATGCAAATAATTCTGTAATGAGCAAAATGAGGCAAGACTTTAAAGGTATATATACTATATCATAAAATTTGGCACAAACACTTGGCTACAGTATCAGAATCTGCCTACTCTTTTCTCTATAGATTCAGTTTTCAAAGCCAAAACACCCTGGGGGAAAAAAAGGAAACTTTTCCAGTCCTCCAGCACAGGGACGCTAAACACACAGGGCACTGTAATGGCAAGAGGAGCCTCTCATTTCCAAACCTGGAGGAAGACAGCTGTCACTGCCATTGATACCCTGGGTAAACTGTGTTCCTGGGATGGAGCAGACAGAGGGGTTCCAACACATAGTCAGGGCCTCCGGCCTCACAGGGCAAGGAAGACAACAGGTATTTTCTGTCTGCCTCCAGGGAGTTTTGCACTTTGTCCCTGACTAAGGCATGGGCTACAGCACACAAGTGGCATTTACTCCTGTTGTGCGCCAACAGGCAGGGGCAGAGGCATGAAACAGCCCCAGGGGAAGTCTAGTGTTTAGCAGCTACTCTCCTGCAGATCTCAGATCCTGCGGCCTGTGCAGCAACATGCTGAGGGCAGTAGGATGATCTGTAAATTTATAAAATCCCTTCCTGGAGCATGGACATTCTTAAGGCAGTATAGATGTTGCATATTTCTGAATTCAATCTACAGTGGATTTCATACAGACAGATGATAAACATCAGGAAAAATTAATGGCATAATAAAATAAAAATGTGAATTTAAACATCTAAAAATGGATTTCAGTGAAAAAGTGGGAGTTCCTTGCTTTGGAAATATGGTAACACAGGGAGATGGCCACTAGTCATCAGTATGGTTCATTATTATGAATATCCCTCGTTATCACGGTCTGCCTGAGTTTTGCTGAAAATGCAAGTCACGCTAGTAAGTTAAATGAACTGGCCTAAGATGGATTGTTATTATTATTATTTAATTTTACTGGATAGCATGGATATTCTTTCTCAATGTGACAAATACTGATGGGAGCACAGATCCAGTTCTGCAAACATGTTAATGATAGTTTTTCCACTGCTCAGATTTTTAACACAGACGTTTCAAGCAAACCCATCTACAGTTAGGTGATATTTTCTCTCCTCTCTCCTCAAGGCCATGCTATGCAGTCCTGGCAGCTTCTGGGCACAGCCAGTGTGATACTCAGAAATTGATGTCTGGAACAGAGATGAAGTGCTCTGAGACCAGGTCAGCACAACAGAACCTCTTAAGGGGACACTGGAGGGACACATGGACAAAGCTTCTTCTGTGGCATGTACTGAATTTAGAGCTGACATGATCAAACTCTCCATAACCTCCATACATGCTGAGTGCACATCCAGCCATGTGACAAGACAGTTGCTTTTGACTCCACAAAAGGTACACAATTAGTCACATGGTGGTATATTTGAGTCCCTCCCACACACACCAGACAACCAGGAGGACACGTTGCTGTGTGAGGCTAACAGTGACCTATCCATCATGTGCTAGGCTGAGGAGAGGAGCAGTCTGGGTGCCCTGACAGCTCTGTCATCGCACTGAAGTGCTGCCGTGGTTTGAGCAAAATGAGTGGGAAGGTGCCAGAGGGAGACCAGGCCCTGTCATAGAATGGCTTGGGTTGGAAGGGATCTTAAAGATTATCTAGTTCTGATACCTCCTGCTGTAGACAGAGATGCCACCCACTGCATCAGGTTGCTCAAGGCCCTAACCAACTTGGCCTATGGACAGCCTTACACAACTCAAAGATGTGCACAGTCTGCAATGTTGTTCCACCTATAAGAACCTGGTCACAGAGGGGCCACTCTGTTGTTGCATTATCATTAGACCCTAAAAAACACAGAGGCTGCAGGTAGGCAGTACTCTAAGGAAGAAAGGAATTGAGCTGTTGGAAAATCTGGTGAAGGGGAAAGAATAGCACCTCTGCTACAAGAGAAGCTAGGGAAAGTGTGTGATTGGATTTTTGTCAGATCAGCTGAAGGCACCTTTGGATTATGGACTTCTTTCCTGAAGATGCATTTTAAATGTAACATTTGTCTGTGATTTTTTCTTTCCCTGAGACAATTCATTATTTTGGCCTGGTGTCAGCTATATTACTGGGGCGTAAAGCAATCCTTCATACAGACATATTGTAAATGTCAGGAAAAAGTTTGTAATAGAAGGGCAGAGAGGAGCCTGAGAGCCCAAGGCTGGGAGCTGCTCTGCAGAACTGCAAGCACCAAGCACTTAGCCCATAAAAGCTTTTGTTTGGGGAAGATCCACCTGCTCTGCCTTTCAGTGGCATCTTGGATGTCAGCAGAGCTGTTGATTGGGACAAACTGCTGCTTCTTATGCCATTAAGCAGAAGACTTGGGCATGGTGGCAGTGTGTATTTAAGTACTAGGACATCTGCTCTTTCATGGAACAAATTGTTTTCATTATGAAAGCATTCATAATGTCATGGGAGCTATTAAAAATAAAAGACATGTCAGTAGTATAACTTTCAAACAACCTCACAACTGACATGTGACTTTATCTATATGATCAAGGTAGCACTTTTACACTTTGCCGCCAAAGTTGTAGGGTTTTTAAACTAAGTATAAAATCTCATGGCATGTAAACATTATGGTAATAGCTCACCTGGAGAGCAGCAAAAGTGATCATATGTGCTTGCTTTCTTTAGGCATTCAGAACTACCTGGGCCAGCACAGCCCCTGTGTGGACTTTGGCTGTGCCATCTGCCTTACAAAAGCCTGCCGTGCTGCACTTCATTGCTCATGGTGGTGAAAGGCACAATATACTTGTATTTTGCTGTTTTCTTCCCGGTTAAGTCAGCCTCATGCCTATGAGAAAAATTTTGCCAATTTAGCCTGCAGTAAGAACAGGTGGTTGCACAGCTTCCTCTACAAAATGCAGAAAGCCAAGGACACATGAAGAGAATAAATAGAAGTATGTGGGGACAAACTCAAGGGCAGAAGCAGCCAAGGTGAATGGTTTTGTTGTCAGCACAGCACAGCTCCAGGGCCTCATTACTGAAGGTACAAATGAAGGCAAGTTCAAACATGGGAAGTGTGCTTCAGTGGTATATAAGCTGCAGAGTGACTGCAACATGCTATTAGAGAGAGCATTTATAATTTTGTTTCTGCAAAGTGGATTTAAACATGAGTGCCAATGTATGGAAATGGTTCTGCAAAGTACCAACCTAAGCCATTTGCATCATGTGCTAGAAATAGTCCTAGCTTCTCCTACCCTGTCCATAAGCTTTTCCTCTTCACTAAAGCATATCCATGTTCGCTGTTCACACAATTCTCTCTCTGCTCTCCCTCCTGCTTTACCACTTTTTTCCTTCTGTCTCCTCTAGTTCTTCTTCAGAAGAGTTCTGCTTTCAAATGCGGACATTTAGAATGAAGTCAGTCAAATTATTAGATATTCTGCCTGTAAATTTTAAGTGTCTGACAGACCAGATGGACAGTTCTTTTCTCCATCTCATCAGTCTGCAGGCCTGCTGTGTTAGACTCCCCATCTCCAGATGCCAGTTGTTTGCCCAGTCTGCAGAACACAATTGAAGATGAGCAGAGTATGCTATTGTATATTCAGAACAGCTTTTCTTTCAGTTTTTCAATTTTCAGATCATTGTTACTTCGGTGTAACCTGATTAAAGTAAATATCTTTAACTCTGCTATTTCTTTTCCTAGACATTTATGAGTATGCTATCCCTGGTTTACCCTAGATGATGGGTCAAAAAGTTCTGCCAAATTTCTCCCTCAGGAAAATTTGGATGACAGCCATCTCACTGCCAGGATGTAAAACATCATATGCTCTCATTTAGCCTGCTTCTTTTCCAACTGCAGAGAACTCTCTGAGTTTTTTGGGCAATGGGACATCAGGCTCAGTAGCAGGTCTGCTCAGATGCAGAGGAGATGTTTAAGAATTGGTTTTCCATGTTTCTCTTCCCAGAAGATGTCTTTAAAGCATTATGACAGAGAGAAGCAAATGGGATACCTCCTCTGCTTTATTTTAACTCCTATCAGGCTGCAATATTTGTCAGACAGACATGTCCCACATGACAAAGCAGTCTATAGCTAATGTGCAGCAACACAAGAAATACAGGAGAAACATGATGGGCCTTTAACCCAAAGTATAAAGGTATAAGGACATCAGTAAAATAATAATAAGCCAAATGAGGACAAGAGGATGGTGTAAGATGTCTTAGTCTCACACTGCTGGCTTTGCGTAAATACCCTACTGAACTCTGATAATCAATAACATGGTTTGTTTTTGTGACTGGAAGGATCCAAGGAAATCATAGACTCCTTAAAGTTCGAAAAGACCTCTAAGAACAACAAGTCCAACTGTTAACACAGCAGCTACCATGTTCACCACTCCAATACAGGGACTACTTGTGGTTAGTAACCATGTCACTTGTTTGTAAATTAACAGCAGCACTGTTACTCTTTATGTTTCCCCTGCCCCCAAGTTTGCTAGCCACCAATAACTCTTTTCCCTTCTTTCGCTTCCCTTTCCTTTCCCTTTCCTTCCCCTTTCTTTCTTCTTCCCTTCCCTTCACTTCACCTGCCTGATAGACCCATCACTTTGAATTTTATCCTTTGATAGCACAATAAGGGCCTTGCCAAGGAAAGGACAATATAAATTATAAGGTATATCTTAGCACAAAAAAGCCCTATGAACTTAAATCAGTCTTTCTTTGCTTGAAATTAGGGAAGATAAAACATGCCCAAATATTAACTCTCACTTACTTTAGATATTGAAAATTAGAAAACTGATCCCGTGTCATAACAACTATGACAAGAATAAAAGGAAGTAAATAAAACAAATGCAAATGTTTAACGTACTACATTTGACATCAGTAAATAAAGTATGTGCCCTGATCCTCAAAGTTGATAATCATGTAGTTCCTATTGTAAGGCACCATATATGATTTATGATTTCCTTTATGATTTCTTTTAAGTAAACCTAAAGTATAGGTTTAAGTATATCTAAAGGATAGGTATAATCTCGCTGTAGACAGGAGACTTGCTCAAAAGTGAAATTTAGTATAAACTGCTGAATTAAATTTAAAAAAGTGTTAGGTAAGAAAGAACTTTCTTTTAAAATGTATCTGTGCTACTCACAGAAAAAAATATTTCTGTTAATATTTCCAGAAGGAATTTATCCTACAGAATTCTTATGATCCTTACTGAATTATGATGTAATTTAAAACACCCTGTAGAGGAACCTGTATGTAAAGCCTAACACTCTCTGTTGAAGTGAGTTGATGAGTACTGTTGAAGTGTTCTTGTTGGAGCTGGTTTTGAGCTCTGAAGCTCACTGAGGCAGAAAGCAGGATACCTTAAGATTTTCTCTTGCTCAGACTCCACTGAGGATCAGAACCTTCACTTCAGGGCACAGAAATGTCATGCTTGCCTTTGCTCAGCACAATGAATAACCAGCTACCACAGCCTGGAATCTGTGCTGCTTCGTAAAGAAAATGTCAATGATTCGCGTTTACAGTGTGGAGGGAAATACCATAATTACATGCTAAAAGCCTCAGTACCTAGGAGGGTCCTGCAGCTGATGGCAGCTTAAGTAACTTTAATGCTGACTGCAAGTCAGTGACATAAACCATTCCAAATACAATCTGTTTACAATTTCAGACACACTTGAAGTGCTGGTGGGAATTTGTCTTTTGAAATTTGGCTAGCAGAGTAGGCCCAAGAGTCAGGTAGTGGCAAAGCTGTTGTTCTCAGCCCAGAGGGTTGCAAGAAAAAAGACAGTTGCTGACTCAGACAGAATTTTCCCTGGGGACTCTGGCTGCAGATCAGCCTTTAGAAGACCTGCCAGTTCACCTAAGGGTAAAATCAAAGCTTAAAAAAGCCAACACAGCTCATAAAGAAGGAAACTCATTTTTAGGCTACCATTTTTTGGTATTTGAACTTAGATCTGTGGTGAAGAAACCTATGGAATCTTGGAAAATCTGTATGCACAGTTTGTATAGTCTCTTTCCAACCTCAGCCACTGCTGACAGAGCCAAGAGCTCTGAGTGCTTCTCGGCTGCATGCTGCTGTACCTGCTCCTGTTACCATGAGAATGAACACTGGCAAAAGTAGGATAAGAGCTTTAAAGTAATTGAGAATATAATTAGCACTTTCACCTTTCTGGAGACTGGCTCCCTAGAAGCCCCCAAATAGTAAAACCATCCAATTCAGACTCATCAATACAGCAATTACTGTCTAAAGAGGCATCAGTTAACATGATCAATGCGGGAATGACACACAAAAGGAAAGCACTGTTGCAGCGGGGAAGCAGTGTGTTCCTGTGGCCTTCTTTGCTTATTACTAAAAAGGAATTCGGCTCCTTTGCTATGAGTTAGTGTTCCAGTTTCATCCTTAATTAATTCAGAGTCCAGAGAAAGGGCACTAACGTGAAGAGAAACTCCCAGTGATGGCTCAATGAAGTTTGCAGAAGAGGGGGAGGGGAAAGAAGTCATTATAGCAACAAAATCTGAGATCGTAGAGGAAGAAACCTCATGGGGAAATCTAAGTAGCAATGTTTGTTATTACATTGCCACTGTCTGAAGGAGGTGCATCAGACAAAGAAATGTTTCTCAGAACAGCACTACCCAGCCCCTATGCACGAACCTTTCATCCAGGCAGTGATCAAGTACACTGTGATCTGCACCCGTTTCAACAATATGGCAAAAGCCTTCAAAGGTCTCTGTTTTTCCACCAACATCTCCTTTTTAACTACAAAGGTCAGAAGGGAATTCTGGAATTTTGTGCAATTTCACGCTTCTTCACTAAAGCCACAATAGCCTGCTTGTATTCAGGTTCTATACAGAACTCACCTTCAGTGACCAGTGAAGTGACTGCTTGCATAATTATCACTGCTTCTAACAGCATTAACATTTGGCTGGATACTGCCTGAAAGGTTTTGGCTGTGGTTACCTGGCAGAAAAAGATGCACTTTCATAAGAAACTGGCAAATGCTCTGAAGAAAGTTAGGGTAAGATAGTAAGTAAAATTTGGTAGAAGATTTCTTAGCTTACTACTGGATCTTTACAATCTCTAAACACATACTGTAATTAAAAAAAAAAAAAATCAATTACCTCTATTCATCTCATAATATTCTCTCAGGCTGCCTTGGGATAGTGTTGGGCAGCAGAGCCAAGCTCCAGGCAGAACCATCTGAAATAAAGCTGTGTCCCTGGGGATGTCTTTTGTGCAAGTCCTACTTGTGGTGCGTCTATAGCCTCCAGTCTGTTCTCTCTGGAGTGTCTTATTACTTAAGCATTATCACACAGCCCAGTCATTGCACAGCAGAGCAAATAAAGCATCTTTGTACCTCCTGTCCCCATCAACAGTGATCTGAGGTAGCACAGTGATCTTTCACTTTGTTACATAATTATGGGGGGGCGAGAAGGAGGAAGTGTGTTGCTCTAAGCTATGTATTACTATACAGCTATTAATGCATCTGGATTTTCAGGACTCTGTAAGATATCAAGTAATTTTCTCCTACTTATTCAGTGCAGAAATTTTTTGTAAAGACACTGAGATCCAAAGATACTGTTATTCAACAAAATACCACTGAGACAGAAGATTATATCATCCAGATGCATTTGTCATCGTCTGTCTCCCTGCCTACTGCTGTTAAACACTTCCAAATGAGTGTGAGGGTTAGGCCAAATTCTTCCATTAAGGGCAAAACATTGCTGTGGGTGGAACGCTTCTCTGCTTTCCCCATGGCTGGACGGCTTCCTTACAAGAGAGCACCCTTGAGACATTTGTGCACATGAAAGACACACATTTTATCATGGCTTGTTTCAGAGAAGGCTGATAGTTTTTCCGGCAAGGACAGATATGTAGGGGCAAGAGTGGTGAAGATCACCTATGTAGAGATTGCTGGAGGGAATCTGTCATGCCAGCTGACTCTGTCAAGAGGTACTGTGGCTGCTAGGCACTGTGTTTTGCTCCAACACACGGTTTGGACAATTTCCAAAATAATGCTGCCTGCTCCAGACACTCCAAGAAGCTTCCAAGCCCTCCTGAATAGCTTTCATTCCCTAGAAAAACAAGACAGCCAAATCCCTCAGTAAAAGCTTTACTTTCTTCACTGTCTACTGTGAAATTTCTTCATTAACTAGCTTTAAAAAGTTAAATGCTTAGAGACAACCCACTGATGCTTGCATGAACCAAGTAACTGTCTTTAGCTGTAAGATGGTCACAGCTCACAAAACCATGGTGTGTTTTGTAAGCCAGCACAGCTACACCAGACTGAGTTCCAAGGCAAGCACACAAAGAGTTAGGAGGTGCTATAATTAAGATATATAAGGTTAGGAGGTGCATAATTACGTTCAACCATAATTACACCCACTGGTGACTTTGCTTTATGATACAGTCTTCAATTACATGACCACCTCCTTTCTTCTTTTCCCTATAGGACCATGCCTGTGTCAGGACAGTCTACATGGCACAGCGCTGCAGGATTGCCCAAATTGCCATTAAACATGCCATTTAGCACACTGGGAAGTGCATTTGCATTGCATTCTGTTCAAGACAATCTACCTTCTTGTGAAGTTAGGCTTGCAATAGAGATGTCTAAGGCATAAGAAGTCTGAGCTCACAGCTTAGAATGTTCTCATGCAGATTTGCAAAAAAAAATCCAGATTTGCATGTCTGGCTTCCATATTATTAAATCCTGTATTTATAAATATCTGCTGATAGCAGCATCTTTATGAGCTGCTTTCTTAACTATAGGATAAGGAACTACTTACTGGGACTGAACTTTTTCACACAAAAGGCCTTATCCAGCCTCAGTTTCTGTAGTAAAATTCTTAATTACTAAAATGGGATCAGGATCATGGCTCTGGCACCTGCTATCCTGCGTTGCTCCCAACAGAGAATTGTTCAGTTCAGCCAAACCAACAGGAAAAACTGCAAGAACAATTTCTCAAATCAAAGCACAAACATGCACATGGTGTGACAGAGTAGTAGGCTACTACTATTGCTTACACTGAAAAAGCGAGCTGGCTCTTCAGATATATCTGGGAAATCTTTTCGTATGCAAGCTGAAAAGCAGAGTGGAGCACATATCTTTTACAGGCACTCACATGTCAGCATCATGAAGAAATATTTATACTGTGAGCAGCTAATAGCAATCTTTCGTAATTGCTGCTTGTTAATGTCTCCATACTTTTGAAGCATGGTAGAATCATAGTTTCAGTGATACTTTTGAAATAACTAATCCAAGGGCAATACAAGAGTGTAACTATTCATAATTTTAGGCTCCCTCTCTGAAATAAATAATCTATATAGCAACTATACCGGTGGTACTAAAACACAAATCCAAATTACAGGCTAGCCTAAATCTGATTTTTAAAAAGATACTATTAAACTATATTTCTCCTTATAATTTAAAACTACACAGATAATCATGGAGTGTACTTGAAAAATCGAGATTATATGCACTGAGTGAAGCATATGAAGACCTTACTTTGGTTTAATTAGTAGTATAACTATCTATCCTGTGAAATAGGAAGAACTGCAAAAGAAATTCAAAATACATGTCTATCAGACAAGTATGCAAAAGAGGAGTTCTAACAATAAGAAAACACAGATTTCAGAATTCATGTATTTTTTATTTGCTGTGACCAACCTGGGAAACCATTCTATGAAATAACTCAGTGAGGCTACTTGCCTTCCTGCAGCAGAGCACTTGGCATGGCATTCTTGGCACCACAAATTCCATCAATAAATCTCAGCATGATTTTTGGCAGCAGGAACAGAACTATTTCTCCCTTCCTTTAGTCACACTGGACAACCCAGAGCTGTTTTGATTCAGTGCCCCTGGAACAACTGGAGTTTTTTTGATGTATTACATTACACCAGGATAAATAAGATTAAAGATCTTATTATATATTTGGAAACAAAACAACTGTTTGGATATAGTTTTATTCCATTCCTCCATCCTCCCATAAATATTTTTAACCTCAATCTGTTATTTATATCCTGTTTATAAACATACAGTTGTCTTACCAATATCTCATTTACTCTAATTCATAATCTTGGTGATATCTTCTCATGTTCCCACTTGCAAAAGTTAAAGTGTCATATCAGATTTGAGTATCAAGGAAGAATTAACTCTGAAGCTGAAGATTATGATCACCACCTTGTTTGGTCCTACAATTACTACCCACACAAATGTCGTCCCACTCTTAGTTTCAGCACATCTTCCATACGTACACAGAATATACACACTGTTGTCATTTGGCAAGTTGCTTCCCTGTCCTTCGATCCTTTCTTAGTCTGTGACATCTACAGTTGTGTGTGACATCTTTTTATCCACATCTCCAAGTGTGAGACACAGAGGAGCAGCCACATAGATTTCATTTGCAGCAGCAGCAGCCTAGTCAGTAGTTCTTCTCACCAGTAACTCACAACTCTGGCTTTGATGCCATACCACTGTTTTTGAACATACCATTGTTTGAAATAAATGTCTTGATACTGTCCTTCAGGCTTTACTTTACAGCTCTTCCCACAGTGCGAGATTTCAGGTCTAAATGAGAACATAGAGGTTGTACAACACATATTAATTAAATAATACGATGGCTGAAACAAATCTATCCTTTACACAGGGATATTTTCTCTTATTAAAGTTACCTTAGCAGACACTTAAATATTTGGTGAACCTCACAGTTTATTTATTCTGTTAATTCATGCTGAGCAGTTATCTCACTTAACAAAGCTCCACTGGCTTTTAGCAGACCTGTATCAGTGAATCCCTGCTGAGGATTCATTTCCATCCAACATATCTTATTCATGCTAGAGTAAAATTCTAAACCTGGCCATTCTATGAAAAAAATCTGGTGTGATGTTTGGTTTTTTTTTTTTTTTTTTGGAAAGGAATATGTCTGTAAGCATCTCAATGAAAAAAATTTATAATTTTCTCCATTAATATTTCAGTTAATAGTTCTCAGTTAATATTTAAGGAATTTTTCAAGTTCTACCACTGACCAAAATCTAAATGAAACAAAAAATCTGACGAAATAAATGTTGAGAAAAAGAGATGAAATTGAAATCCAAAGTTCCAATTAAAAATATTAAAACATTTCAACCAGTACCAACTCTGATAAACCATTCTAAGAAACTTCTTGTCACCTACTTTTATGAACTCTCACCTTATACTGAGAACTTACTTTCTACATGTGGTAAACTATAGTTTGGGCTTGCAGACCTGACTGCAATTTAGGTTGCCCAACAATTCCTATTATAATGGCCTGTTTTCAATGTCTTTTAAATTTGCCAAACTGTAACAGTTTGAGCTGAAGTTCTCCATGCTGAATATGCTCCCCAGGCTGATTTCAGTGAGGAAAATTTTCCCTGAATTTTTTTGGCTGTCTCTAAAATCAAGGAAAAGTATTATACATATTATTTCAACAATTAAAAACATCTGATAGTAACTCTTTAAAGTAAGATTTGACACATGGCAGAGAAAAAAAATTTTATTGAAATGTCCTTTCTGCTATTGTCATGAAAATACACCTACAACTGGCCTGGTTATATACCTCTAAGAATATGCACTTCAGTAAAAACTTGTTGCAGTTATATAGCTAAAAATCTCTGAAATCTCTTGAAATGCTTGAACCTCCAACAGGTTAGACGAGGCTCAACTGCAAACAAGCCATTTTATCCCATGCAAGAGCTCCCTTCAGGCCACAACCACAGAGCTGAAATTGGGCAGACTATAGTAACAGCTGCTAACCCACTCAGGCTACAGCAAGATAAACCAGCAGAACTGTGGAACTGCAGCTTGTCCCTCCTGTGCCCTCAGTGAATTTCCTGGCAGCAAATCAGGAAGTCGGATAGAGCTCCCTGTTGTTAGTGTAGAAGGAACAATCAACAAGGGAACTGACTGAACAATTTTTCTAGATCTTAAATCTAAAAAACAAAGTGTACCTTGTGAGCTATTTTAAGTTCTGCACTTAAATCTGTGCTGTAGAAAAGATTATCTAGAGAGTATCCCATTATTTCCTTTATAATCTCAGTGGACTATATAATTAAACCCAAAATGTACTTTTGCCCTTTGTTTCCTAGTGTAACTTAGTCATTGTGTCCTTGTGAAATGTGTTTCTCTCCATGTCAGGGACTTATTCTTTCTTCCACGACTGACAATCTAGTCCCTCACTGGCAACCACAACAGCACCAGCACATAAGATCTGTGAAACTAATGGCATTACTGACTAAAATGTTCAGCACAAAGGGCCACAACTCTATTCATTCAAGCAAGAAAATTCAGTGCTAAAAATAAAAAATGAAAAGGCTTAGAAATTATTTTAATTTTAATCTTAAATCATCAGAGCATTTGCTCAAGTGCTCTCAAAGTAAGGGTGGACATGAAAACATGTTGGTGGGCATGTTGAGAGAGCATGCAAAATGTCTTTTCATATCAATTCCTTTTGTGCCTTTAAGTCACTGAAAATACATTAGGCAGCAAAAATAACCTTGAATATTGTCACTTTCGCCATATGAATATTACTCTCGTACTTTATATGTCTTCTTGCATAATAGACAGGAAATACTGACCTTAATTTTATATTTTTGTGTCTATAATAGATGATGAATTCATATTTGTGTTTTTTGGTGAAAAGTCAGAGCTATAAAGTTCTTTCAGTGAAGGGAAATTCTATCATCACTTTACTGATCTTTCCCTATTCATATTCAAATCTCTTGCAGTCATACCAAGCATCTTCTACTTTTCTGGCTGAACATTATTCTTTTTTTCCCCAAAATTATATCACCTACAGCACTTGAACATTGGTTCTCTAAAGAAAAGGGAGACAACATAATCCACAATAACTACACCATAAGGACATAGGCATCCATGCTTACATTTTCAAATCCAAAAAAATGTTTGATAGTGGCCAAAATACCTTCTCTAGGTCTCACTTTTTATATGTAGAGAAGGATATTCTTATCCTTGTTATGCATTCTCTAAAATGCTTTAGACAAAAAATCGCCAGTAAGAGGAGGACAAAAACTTTAAAACGTTCGGCAAGTTACTATATTACAGTTTTTCAGATGGCTCTCACTGAGCTCACTAGATCCTTATTCTCTGAAAAGCATCTTAAATAATTAATAACTTAATACATCACTTAAATAACTAGCCTTGGACTCTGTATTTTGACATGTAAAATTGCAGCTATGAAATGCTGTTAATACAGGTTACACATAGAGGAATTATACTTTGTCCTTGGGGAAAAATCAAGTAGTTATTTATATTCACTCCTTTCTTTTCTGTCAGCACAATAAAAAAAAAATGTACTCATAAACATTTCAAGGTGGGAGTAGCCACGACATAGGTAAAGAGGGTTCACAGAGCCAAAACTGCTACCAGAGCACAAGGCACAGCCAGGATTTACGAAAAGACATGAGGGGAACTTGTAACCTTCATGCTTACTCTGTATTTACAATGTAAGATGGCTCAGGTTCTCTAATGACAGTCTGATTATTAGTGAGCACAGAAATTTTATTACCTACTAAAGACATCGAAAGAATCATATATTATGCCAAGGTGCACTGTCGCTTACATTGAGGTACCAATTTGCAAGACACATACGGAAAGTTTTCAAACACTCTCAGAACCATTCATAATTCACTAGCCTGAACTCATATTATCCAATTATTAATAAAATTGTGCGACAGCCAAATCTAATTAAATATCAAGAAGAAAATTATATTCTCTTGTCCTTCCTTTTAAACTAAGGAAATTCTTTTTCATTAAGTCTTTAAGAGAAAATTAAGTCTCTTGTTTTCTAAGACATCTTGTTGATTTTTATGACATACAGCAATATTTCACAAATAAAGTAATTATTTATTTTATACAACAAACTGAACAACCTTCCTTTGACAAAATTTTTCCTCTGAGGATACTTAGCATATATCAGAAGAGAAAAAGACAATATAAAATATGAAATCCCTCAAAAAAGGTAGTATCATACCAGTTAGATGCTAAGCTCTGCAATAAAATCCTTAATGAGACACTCAGCACTAGAAATGATTGAGAGATTTGATCTTTTACATCTAAAATTTTAATTCTGAAATTTCCAATTCTGCTGCTGCCTAAATTTATTATCTTCTATACTAAATTCTATCTTCTTATCATAGTGCTTCTGCACAAACCAAAACTGCTGTCGTATTAATGAAGTAAGCAGTGACCTTTGATGCAACTTTCCATTTTAATTAATGTTGTATAAAATTAAATAAAGGAAAATTATATCACAACTGTAACATCTTTGTTATCACGGGAAAGTAACCTAGAGAAGCATAATTTTTGTTACAGGTGTGGGCCAGCAACAATAATAAAAATGTTTCAATAAAAATTTTTAATGTTTTGGGAACTTTGTTGATAACTAAACAATTGCTACTTTAATAGACACGTTGGGGATTTATTTAGCAAATTATTCTACAATGGCCTAAGGAATCACACCTGTACAGTTTCCCAAACAGCATGCTGAGTTAGAAAACTGAGCCCAAATTAATCAAATATACATATAAGGCCAGTAGAATTTCTAGTCTCCAAGGTTTCTCCAGCCCAGAGAGCAATTAAAGCAGCTCGATTTTCTCTTTTCCTCTTTTTGTTTTGAGATAGTAATTTGCAGTCTCTGCTTTGGGTGCGGAACATCCAAAGCTAAAAGAATTGAAAGCACAAAGCTACTCTATCAGCTTTTCAAAACCAGGGGATCCCATCACGTTTGGAGACCAAGAAATGGCACCCTTCTGCTGCAGAAACAGTCTGTATCTTGGATCTTTGTCAGTTATCTTCTAATTTCAAGATGCTTCAGAATCATAGAATACAAGGCTGTAAGTGGACATCAAATATCATCTGTGTAGATACAAAAGCATGGTCTACACAAGATGGCCCAGCATCCTCTCCAGATAGATTTTAATAGTGTCCAAAGTTGCAGAATCCATCACTTCCCTGAGGAGATATTCCAATGGCCAATTGTTCTGTCAAAATTTTTCCTCTTGCATCCAATTGGAATCTCTCTAGCAGTAACTTGTACCTATTACCCCTCTTCTTCTCCATGGGACTCCTCCTTAAAAGAGAATCTTCACCTTTTCTGTAGCCACTCTTTAAATACTGGAACAGAGGGACAAGGTCTCTCCAATGCCTTCAAGCTCCTCAAGGCTGAAAAAACCCAGTTCCCTCAGCCTTTCTTCACATGGCAAGCTTCCCAGGCCTTTGATTGTCTTTGTGGGCCTTCTCTGGACCCTCTCCAGCCTGTCCACATCTGTTTTGTACACGAGGGACCAAAACTGAACACAGTGTTCCAGCTGAGGCCTGATAAGCAGTGAGTAGGGTGGGATAATGACTTCTGACAAGCAGAGCAAAGTGGGATAATTCTTCACCTCTACTGGTGAAGCCCTTGTTGCAGCCACCCATCATTCTGTTGCCTTTCTTCGCTGCAGGAGCACACTGGTTACTCAGACTGAGCTGCCTGTCCACCAGGATCCCCAGCTCCTTTTCCACACAGCTGCTCCCAAGTCAGGTAGATCCTAGCCTGTGCTGCACTCCTGGATTATGCTTTCCTGGATGCAAGAACTTACACTTGTCTTTGTTGAACTTGACACTATTCTCATTAGCCCACTCTTCCATCTTATCCAGATCTTCCTGCAGGGTAGCATTCCCTTCCCAAGCATCCACTTCCTCATGTAGTTTGTTATTACTGGAAAACCTCATCAGGGTACACTTGATCCCATCTTCTAGATCACTTATGAAATGTAATAAATACTGCTGAGTCCCGTATCAATCCCTGGAGGATCCCACTTGTTGCTGGTTTGAACAGGAGTGATTTCCCATACCACTTTGGGTGCCACGGGTCAGCCAGGCCCCACCCACCAGACAGATCACTTGCTAGACCATAATGCAACAGTTTCTCCAGAGAGGCTGTGGAAAGCAGCACCAAGAGCCGTTTTGAAAGCCTTGGAAAAATTCAGGTACACAACGTCCACCACTCAACCCACATCAGTTGAGCAGGTTACTGTGTTGTAGAGGGTGACCAGGTTTGTCAAGCACAATTTGCCCTTGGTGAAACCATGCTGCCTTCTCCCACTCATGCACTTCATCTGACATTTGACAGCCCCCAGGAGGATTAGTTCTGTAACTTTGCCAGGGACAGCAGTAAGACCGATGTATCTATTTCCTGGACCCTCCTTTCAGTCCTTCTTGTAGATGGGGATGACAATAGTCTTCCTCCAGCCTTCTGGGACATCCTCTGACCTCTGCAACTTCTAAAAGATTATGTAGAGTGACCTCACAATGACATCAGCCAGCTCTCTAGACAACCTTGAGGGGATATTGTGAGGGGTCATCAAATTGTAGGGTCAACCTCCTGTAACAGCTCACATACCAACTCTGCCTTCATTGACAGTAGCTCTGTGTTTGCATCAGCCTGGATTTTTGTTCCTAATAATAGTGCTGGTAAAGACAGAGGTGAAGAACGTGTTGAGAACTTCTGCCTTTTCAGCATTGTTGGTGACTGATTCACCTCTCCTGCTCAACAGCAGGCCAATATTTTCCTTCTGTTTCCGCTTGTTGTTTATGTATCTGAAGAACCCTGCTTGTGGTTTTTCACATCTCTGGCCAATTTCAACTAAAGCTGAGCTTTTGCTTTTCAAACCAGATATATGCGCACCCTGAGAATGCCCTTGTAGCTCACAGTGGGTAATCGCCCATGAAGAAGATAATATGTGATTTGCCAACATAACTCTTGCAATTTCAGCCTGTGCAATTGTTGTAATTTGAGAATTTACAATGCTCAGGCTTTACATATGCTGTGGAAGAACCCAGGTAGGACTTTCCACTTGAGACTGACTTTTTTGTCATGAAACCTATGAATGGTTTCGTACTATATCTCCTTCCGTCCAGGAGATAGTCTGTGAGACACAATTATATGACTAAACCGGATTTTTCTCTGGTGAGCAGATAAATCTTTCCCTGTAATGAAGACTCATTTTTCTGTGATCCTAGATAAATCTTGCAATTCATTACCCAGTTCACTGTGTTTTCTCAGTGATCACTATTAGTTTTCAGTAACAACTGAGGGTGGGGTTTGGTTGTGTTTTTTTTTTCTTCACAGAACGTATCTCTCATAAAGGGTCCGGAATTCTATTTTCACACACCTGTGGGGGAAAACCCACCTTTTTAACGTCATGTCTTCACCACACCAAGCTTACCCTTGCATGCTACATTTATGTTTTACCTAGGTGAGAATATCACACCCCTCCTTTTTTTCTCCTAAAAAAATGGATCCACTGCATTCCAACTCATATATCATATTATCTTTCTATTCAGATTGAACAGATCATTTAGGAAGACCTCTTCCCTTTTTGTGTTCATGGCAGAGAGGTTCCTAGGTACAGCTCTACTAAGAGTTTATTGCACTGGATAGCTGATGGCTAAAATTAAACCAATTTGTGATTTACACAATTTCCATAAGAAGTCCATCAAACCTAATGTCATTTCTAGGGAAAGAGAGAGAGGAAGGCCAGCCACCTTAGACTTAATCCACAGTTTTATCAAGGATTCACGTGGTTAAGTTCTTAAGAGCCATCCTAGACCAGAATTCCTTCTTCAGGTTAAAGGGGACTGCTGAATGTCTCCAGCAGAGTAAGGTGCATACAGAAAACAACATGAAGGAAAAAAGCAGTTGATTTCCCAGTAAATAGAAAGATCTTCAGAGATGTGGTTTATATCTTTTTGCAGATTCATGCTTGTTCAATCTTTCCCTTGCTCCCTTTCTTCCAGAAGAAATGGTGGAGGGGCCTGTGGCTGGGCTTATCCAGGGTTTACCAGGATTTACAGGAAAGAGAAGGACCCTGTTGCTGTAGAAATAGATTAAGGCATAAACACGCTTGGGCAGAAGCATATTCATAAAGTGAATATGTATACAGACAACATATCTGTAACACCTTTCAACTTCTGATGGTTTTCCTTTTCTGTAGAGACTGAGCTTCTTTATATAAAAATAACATTTCATTCTAAGAGAAAAATGCTATTGTTTGCACTATATTAACTAATATTTTACAGGTAGCTGATTCAAACCCTGTCATCTCTATGGGTCTTAACTCTGAATTTTCAATAGGATAAAATTCTTTTACTTCTTAACAAGGCTTGAAAAACAAAACCACACTTAAAAAAACTTACCAAAGTGAATAAAATGTGTTTCTTTTGGTGTATTGTCTCAAAACACAATTTGCAATGTCAGAATATGCTGACTTGGAAGGGACCCACAAGGATCATAGAGTCCAACTCTTAGCCCTGCACAGGACCATCCCCAAGTGTGCTTTCAGACACTTCTCATTAATATTTTAGGCCAAAACTCTTTCATGTTTATGGAATCACTTAGTCCTTGTAAAACCCTTCGATTACTAACAATATTCATAACATCTTATACATTATTTGGCTGTAAAAATCCAACTAGATTTATGATCTTTTGCCAGATTTTGGTAGCAACTTATCTTGGATGTTGAGCCATGTCTGGTTTTTAGGAAATAAAAGGACAAATACAAATTGCTAATTTCTTTACCAAATGCTTTTTGCTTTTCCCAATTTTAAAGTATACATCTCAGCTAATGTGTTGAATAAATTCCAGATGACAGCAACATTTCAAAGAAGAGGTGTGGGAGAAGGAGGGACAAGAAGTTTTATGCCTTACAGTGAGACCAATCAGAAAATAACAGCTCTGCAAAAAAACGTCATCTGTTAAAACCTAATTGAAATCTGGAAATCCAGAGGAGACAATACAATGAAGAAAAAATAACTGTCTAGTCAAAAATCCCATTTGTAACAATAACTTGGGGATGTTACTCAGTTTCTACTTTCTACAGAGAAAAACAATATCTTCTTCAACAAGAAATCAAAGGATGAATTTATCTCCTGTCACATGGCAAAACATCTGTCTGCTCAGTTTTCTTACAAAAGTTTGTAAATCCCACAATTATGCAGTTAAAGACAACTATGTCAGGTTAAAATGTTTGCTTAATTTAGAAGTAAATTTTCCATTTGCTTTTGTTTTCCATTAGTGGTTTAGAAGGCAAGAAGTCCTTGGCAATGAATTACATTTGGCAGTTTTACACCTCTCCCCTGAATAAACATGCAATAATTTTTTTTGCTAAGATTTGATTTACAGAATTGTAGTTTTAAAAGGAAAGAGGCCCAGGAAGTCAACCTGATTACATTTCACCCAGTTACTCTGAATGAAATCTAAACCATTGTGTTTGGTGAACACGTATCTCCTGAAAGAGCTTTCACTTGTCTTGATTTGAAGACACTGAGAACTGACAACCCTAACTATTGGGACTAACTGCTTAGAAAGTTGCTTGTCTTCTTCACTCTTTAAAAATGCTGTTATTTTGTCTTTGAAATGACTGGCCTCAGATTTTGGCTGACATTCTCCTACTAAGGACTAAAGAGCCTTTACTATGTAATGGCAATACCTAGAGACTGTAAGTCTCTTTTCTTTCTCCAGTTTCCATACTGGATCAAACAGCAGGTTGATTTGATACAATATTCTCTCTCTAGCAGTGGCTAAAAGCAGATGCCTAACAGAAATATGAATAGGGCTGCAACACATGATATTTTCTTCAATATTCTTCAGATTTCCACTCCCTACTTTGCAGGATCTTAATGAGGATGAAAAGGGTTTTATGTATTTAAATACTCTCCACTGGCTTCTCTTGAAAGACTAGAACATGTTGAGTCTTATTTTGAACTCATATAGATGTATCACTTCTATTATGTTCTCAGCAAGGAGTTCCACAACTTAACTTTATTCTACATAGACAACCACCTGTGTTCATTTGGAATAATAAGGCCTCCTATCCCCAGTTAAAAATCAGGATACCAAAATTGCACACAATACCTGATTTGCTATACAGAAGTAGCATCAATAACTCATTCTTAAGCAATATTCTTGCACTCATCCATCATGAGATTACCTAATCATTTTTTGCTATAGTCTCCTAGCAATTCAGATTGAACAGACTACTGTAACTAGCTTCTAGATACTTTCAGAGGTCAGTATTTTACAGAATATTTTACAGAATTTTACAGCCCTCCAACCTGTAGTTTTAAGCTACATTTTTAGATGCTAAAGGCATGTTACATGTTCCTTTGCCCATGGTACAGAATTTTTTCATCTGAATACCCAAAGCTTTCTAACAAATCAAGGAATTCCCTGTGACCGTCTTTTTTGGTTAATTGCTTACAAGTTCTATCACCAATGATTCTATATTACAGTCCTGTGTGATGCCTGAGCGCTTAGATCACTGTTCAATGGTAATTCTATGCCATTAGGTACTCTAAACAGTTAGCTGTTCTTAATCCATTTTATGTATTCTCTATTGATATCATATAGTGTTATTTTAAATGAAAAGAATGTGCACTGTGTCAAACGCCCTTTATATAAATCTCTTTACAATCACCTTCATCAGGCTTGTAATGGTCACAAACAATTACATCTGGCTTGCCTGACAAAACTCTTTTTTCCTAAAATTGCTCACATTCTATGAATTATACTCATCATTTAATTTCCCAGCAACAGAACCATATTTATGCTTTCCCACTGTTTTGCTAAAGTTGGATTTCAAGTTATGTGACCAATAGTAACCTATTTGGTTTTTGTAGAACTCATTAGCACTGGTCTAGTATAATGGCATACGCTCAGTTAGCCCAAGATAACCAGCACTGGGAAAAAAATCCCTCAATACTAATTTTTGTTTGTTTGTAAAGTACAAGTTATTCAACCCTACTCAGGCCAAAATGTTTCTTCTTAGTAGGTATTGCTCAATATACTCCTCTTTTAATGGTCTGGAAAGTACCCCATTGTTCTCACATGATATATCACATTCCTTCTTTGTATATGCAGAAGAGAAAGCAAATTAAAAATTCTCTTTGTTATCATTTGCAATATTAGCATATTCATTCACTGAAGGCTCTCTAACACAAATGGGATTTATTTGTTCTTAATACACTGAGTTATACAAATTATTTGCTGTAACACTTTCATCTATGTTTCTTTTCATTGACAGTCTTAGCCTTCTTTATCATTTTTCTCACTTTACAATTCCTCATTTATAACTATTTCCTACTCCTGACTTCTCACTTCTGTTTTACTTTTAATTGCTGTTTTTACTGGTGAACAGATTGGTTCCTCTTAGTAAGAACTCTTCACAAATATTTTTAAGTTGTGAAATTGTGGGATTTGGGCCAATTGAATTTCAAAGACATACCACTTCTCATTCCCATTTTTTTCCAGTGATTTTACTCATTGGTTTTCTTAACAGTGATGTTTTTAACCTTTTTAATTCATCAGAAGTATAGCACAAGCAAGTATTGGTTAAGTCTATCCTCTGCTAATCAATACTGAATAAAATTAGGTCATGGTTCTTGGTTTCTAGGCAACAGCTAACTTCCAGTTCATTTACTTATTTTGTCTTTATCCTAATTAGGTCTAAAATAGATTGACTGCTGTTTGGAACCACATCTTTAGTACCATCTGCACTTTTACAAAGGCCAGTGATGATTAGCTCTACAGGATTTCCTTCACAGGCCCCACAAAATGAACTTCCCCTGTAACTTTCTTTCTTCCACTATGATAAACTGTTATTTAAATATATTAATGAAGAAAATAGTGGTGAAATAAAAAATTAATATTCAGATGTCAGGAATAAGTCAAGTAACAACCTGGTGCATAGTCTCATGTTCTTTCGCCTGCAAATAAGAATAGAAAACTAATCCCTTCAGGAATCTGTATTTCACTCAACTACCCTGCACTACCTCCAAAGGTACCTGGAAATTGTTTCATTTTTTTCAGAGAGAAGCTGAGATCTTGACCTTGTAATTCACTTGTTGCACTACCACAGTTTTACTTTCCCATACTAAATGATTACAGCCATTACAATTAGTTGCTGTCTGATCATTTGTTAAAACAGGGTTTAATGAAGTTGTTTATCAAAGTCAGCAGTTGACTAATCCAGATAACTGATTAAAATAAGGAACAGGGTTTTCTTCTGCAATGCTGTGATATTAATAAAATACAACAGAGAACTGCAATGCTCTACTTACTTCTACAAACATTAACTCTCTAGGTCTTAATGCTCTCTTTATTAAGTCCGCATAACAACCAAAAGCCATTACATTTAAACCTTCAGACTGTTTCTACCATTTAGGTTTGACCATATGACTTGCAAGCAACTCAGAAAGAGCCTACATGCTGGACCTATGTCAGAAAACTAGCAGCAGAGGCTGCTGAGGCCATCACCCTGTGACCCAGCCACATGCTTAAACTATTCTTTCCTTTACAGTGAAGCAACAGAAACTGTTGCCTACTACTCACTTACTCAGTGGATAATAGACACTCTCTCCTGAGTCTCCCATTTTACACTTGAAAATAATAATCCTAACCACAATGAAATTCTAAAAAGATACAATACTAAACCTGAGAAGGTGTCATTTTGTTACAGACAAAAATTACAAATTACTTTTTCTTTATTAGAGTGAATATGCAAAGTTGAATATTTAAACTTAGGCTTTCACAGTTTTGAAATTTAATTCAGTGGAAGCATGGGTTTAGCAACTCTAGAATAGGCTGGACTTACTGGCATGGTTTCATGTATGTGATTGTTTCTGGTAGTGACAAGTCAATTAACTTATGTTTCTTGGGGGATTCTATCTCAGTGCCTTAGAATAGTGTCAGAATAAGTCGTTTCCTAGACAGACAAAAGTTTCATGCCTATGATGATGGACAGCTGCAAAACCAGAAAAGATGTCTTTCTCCAGGTTATCTTTTCCATGCCAAGATCTGGTATTTACAATAAAAAAATTATGAACATGAATTTCAAAGAACAACTTTGGTTGAAAGGAAAAAAGTCATTTAGTCCAACCCTGATTTAATTCAGAAGGCTTCATGAAAATATAAAACTTAGCAGACAAGTTTGCTATGTTATTACATTAAGATGTTTCATAAGCACTTTTGAACCCACTAGTCTTCTAGTTGAGTGCAGTTTTAGCTATAGGATGATCTGACTTAATTCTGATGCAGGCTTGCAGGCTGAAGGAACTGGATTCTACAAAAACAAATTACAAAAAATCCAATTTTTTTGGAACAGGGGTAGAATATAACACTTTTGGTTACATTTGTGGTTGCAACGTGGTTTAGTTTTTTCTCCTCCTTACACACATGGATATTTACCTGATGCTATTGTTACCATACAGCCATGTCGGCATTTTCATATATATGTAAAACCAGACACTGTCCTACACTTTAGTATCTTAGTTACTCTATAACGTACAACAAACCAACACACATACTAAAGAGCAGGAAAATAAAAAAGTTAATTGTCATCATTTGCATCAGTACTGTTCTAAATCTAACTTTTAAATCACCACGACATTTTATCGTCACATATTTTTGTTTATAATTACTATATTTGCAATTATCCACCTTGATCCAAGACTGCTGATTTATACAGAGAAAGGTCTCCCTCAAGTGGAAATCTGCCTACCAACTGTAAAATAAAAACTGAATTTTGCTTCTTAATAGAGGTCCCATTGCACAGATTTGCAGATTCATTTAGGGGAAGTATCACTGTATTTTTTTAAATGTAGTTCTCCAGAGCTATATTACAGTGTGAAAGGAAAAAAATATGTTGATAAGACAGAATCACAAGAATTTTAAATATGTATGAAAAGACAAGCAAAATACTTGCAAATCCAGTCAGAACACAAGGGAAATTAGTCCAGGCAAAATTCACAGGTTTTGGGATAATCTCGCATCCATCAGTTTCTTCAGCTTTCCTTTATGGCTATGCTGAATACCATTGAAGGTGTTCTCACACGTGATTTTCATGTATTGCCTTTTCAGGACACTAAAGAACTGTGGCCTAAAAGTGTAAGTGTCTATGAGAACTAGAACTGAGTTAATTATGTGGGCTAGTAAGACTGCAGAGTTAATCTGTTTTGGCTACATCTAACTGCTGTGGTTAAAAAATAAGGCCTGTCACATTTTCCATTTCAGAAACTAATTAATCTCACTTTTTCCTCCCCGGTTTAAATGCTTTAAAAGAAAATCAAGAAATAAAGTTTCACCTGAACATTCACAATTGTCAGGCTTTTCCCCCCTAAAGCAAATTGACAGCTTTAACTCAAAGTGAGTGCTTTTAGTTTTCTTTTGCTAGAAAAAGAGGAAGTCTTTTGAGTTGACCAGACACATTTCTTATTTCACTATTGAACGAAACAGTAAAAACACCTACCATGTTTACAGCTATTGTTCAAATGTCTAATATGTATTAGATAGTAAACAAAATTAAAGCTTGTTCATATACATGCTGTAATACTAAACCCAAAGTAAGATAAAATATCCAAAATCAAGAAAAGTGCACTTGTGATTTACAGTTTTATTTGGATGCTAAGAGTTGCCTTGTAAAACTCATTTTTCCTGATCTTGCAGAAAACTTGCAAAATTATTCCTCAAATACTTTCACAGTCCCACAGCTGAAATCATTAAATCCATTGCATTTTTTGTAGCACCTCTGCATGCTACACTGAAAAGGAATAGGAAAATTTTTGATTTATCATTCCACAGGGAGATCGTATTTTGTTCCTTCTTTATTTGTATCTCAAAATACTTCACAAACCAACTGAAACCATTATAATTGCTCAATTACAACATTTCAATGCCAGTGTTGATATAATTTGAAAACCAAAGACCTGACTTGCAATCATCAACAACAACAAAGAAGTGGTGGAAGAACTGCTAAGGTCATAGATTTTGGCTGTTTTTTTTTCTTTTTTAATTATACTATGTAAGTATATAAATTATATAAGAATTTAACATGCATCAGAATGAAGTCTAAAAGTATCACACAAACATCTCTGGTGTAAAACTTTTTGGGGCAGGTTCTCAATCTTGAAATTTGTCAGGAAGCTATACTGAAACCAAACAATAACAAAAACCAACACACTTCCTCTCCATTAGAGACACAGGTCAATACAATAGAGAATACAGAATAAGTATGAAACTGTTTCTTTTATTGCTAGTAGTGCCCTTTTTATCCCCTCCAGATTTAAAATTCACTCACAAGACACAATTTAAGTACATCTATTAAAAAAGAACCATGGCATCAAATCCCCATATTGATTAGTATTATTTCATAACAATTAAAAAGAATTACCATTCAAATCCTCAGCTTCTACACATCTCAGTTTTTTCCCTGATGTGTTGAATTTTGTAGTTGTATTAATTTTTTTTTTAAAATCATATTTTTATTTTTACAATTAAAAAATCATCAAAAAATGACACAATTTGCCTAGAGTGAAACATAGTTAAGATGTGAAATACACTGACATTTCCAGCTGTTCCATACTTATATGCCATTACAAAAGAATCATCATTTTACTGAACACATAATCCCTTACTCAATAAGAAAGCTCTCTGGTTTGGTTTACGCTCCAAGAAATTTTGTAGCATAACCATTCCATCCAAAGATCCTCCAGGTTTCAAAATGAGGTTTCTGTATTTCATCCCAGCCTGACGGAAGGTAAAGCAGAATGTTAATACTTCTTATTGTGCCAACTGCCTCTTTTTCTGTATTTTCTGCATATTTAAAAATGTACTCATGATAAAACAACTTTTCTCCTTCCAGATTTCATAATATGAAATCAGGATACACCACAAGTATAATTCAGATCCGCTGGAAGAACTCAAGAGAGCAGAAATTCAATCAATTCTTGAAAAAATTATTTTTCTTGTGGTTTTTACACTGTTTTGGAAGCTACAATTTTAACTTGTCTGGAAGATATTCTATATACCATAACAAACATACAATCTCCTCAAAATCTCCACTGATGGTTTATTCCTGTGACTGACTGGAAGAAAAAACCCATCTTTTCTATCTTAACTGATTTCTCTCTCTTTAATCTCTGTTTGGAGAACAGAGATGATACTCCAGAGACAGAAAGCTATAGTATTGTAGAATGACATGCACATATACAATACATATTATATGCATAGTAGTATATACATGCAAACATGTAATGAGACTTAACTCAGGTTTTACTTTCAGAAATAAACATTACTGCTTCAGAAGAAATGGATTCCTCTTAAAATATGAATGAAGTTTCTGAGACAACAGAAAGTAATGAGGAGTTTCTTAATAAGAATTTGTATTTTAAAGAACATGTCATATCTAGAGAATTTTGGGCTTCTGAGACATGATTATAGATGAGAAAAAGTTATTTTGCATAGAGATGCCCCAGTGCTTCTGATACTGAAGAAGACACTGTTTTTCCTTTTAGTCAGTATATATACATGTATATACTTCCCCCACAACTCAAAGCCATGGGATTACAGGACCACATTGCTTCCTGATAACTGTACTGTAAAACAAGCACGGGTCTTTTTAAGTGATGGAATTCCAAGACTTAATTGAACTACCATTTGCAGTCTGAATTACATTAGTCATTTACAATTGTCTGGATTACTGCTGCAAAAAACTAAAAAAATTCACTGAAAAAAAAAATGCACTGAAGCACTGCTTATATTATTTGGGTTAGTTTCCTGAACATCAGCAGCAAACAAAGATATTGTTCCTTTTAGATTAAAAGTATTATTTGAGAAGACTTGAGTCTTTGCTCTTGTCCCTTCAGAGCCAGAACACTGCTCAGTTCTAAGGAGATCAAAGGTTATTTAAGATAATGTGGAAGAACTGAGGAGTGTGGTAACCGATAAAGTTAGTAAAGCGTTTGCTGAAGAATTTTTATAGATCCAGTCTCTGAGACTAGATTGTATAACTGTTGTTCAAAACAGGAAGAGAGATTTTATTCTAACAGGAAGAGGTAAGCCAAATTTCTAAAAGCCCTAGTCATAACACCATAACAATCTTCTTTTCCTGCTATTATGAAGACTACTCTAACTCTAGATATAGTGAAGTATGAGCACTACAAAAATCAAACAGTTATTTAGTATTTGTTTATAAAACATTGTTTGTTGCATCTTGTGGAACACTAGTGCATTTAGATGAAATGCTTCTTTGCGTTGAAGAGAACTAATATGAGAAAATAGCATTGAAAAGGGATGGAAAAAATCTCTGCTGTTACATCTGAAGTTATATCAGCAATCAGGCAAGTTGTGAGCACACATACAGTAGAAAGCAAGTAATATAATCAGCAAATAATCATTTTTCTTCCTAACTTAGTGTGGATAGCAGGCTTCCCATTAAAAGAGGTACTAGTTGTCTTTCACCTGTACCATAGCAAATATTCATGCTTATCATACTTAATTTATTCTCAAAGCCTCCCATACACAGGCAAAGAAAACAAAAATTCTCACAAAAAATCAGAACAAAAGGCATCCTCCAGGAGAAGTAAAGATAACAGTGCAATTCTGGCAAACCATGGCTTGGGGTTTTGACTACACAATCACTCAGTTTTGAGAGTGCAAAGTACAGCAGAACAAAAGATCTGTGATGACACTGGAGGGGCATATCTGTGTCAGAACAGACAACTGACACAAAGTCCCACAGCTTTGGCAACAGCACCCTTACACCATCTCTCCCAAATGATAACAGTTATAAAAACTCAGCAAGTCTGACCTCTCCTGAAACACCATTTTTAGGATCCATGTGAACAACATTTTATAAAAAGTTATTTTATTCTCTCATTTAGCTTGACACGTCTTCTCTGCTGCTCTTATTTATGAGTGACAAGATTGCCAATGAACAAACAGGTCTGCTTATTCTCACATGTACCTGTCATGAATCCCTATCCCCACAATATCAATCTTGATCTCCAAACTCTTTGTCACTTCTCTAAAACTGTTAAGTTGGCTGCTTTTCTCCATAAAATCCATTTCGGTTTTACTGGCCTAACCACTGCCTCAGTTTTATGGCCTCCACCCCATCTGCTCTTTGGATTCCTCTCTTCATTCAGATCAAAATCTAATCTTGTTTACTGTCACCATCCTCTAGAGTGATGGACAGTTCTAGAAGTTATGGTTGCTGTGATAAGGAAAGGGAAGAAAGAAGTCAAATTCAAGGAGAGGAAAAGGACAATCATGCATTTTTCTACTCTTTCCTTTATTTCTCTCTTGTGTACCTCTACTGAAAGGAAGAACTAGAGCTGGCAGCTGAATCAAGAACACAGTTAAGAGGATGAAGGCCAAAAGGTCTTTCTCATGACAGAACTCATTTATCTCATCTGCAGCATCTCAACTCAAAAGTCTAATATTGTAATCTCTAAAAAACTTTGCCAGAATTAGCAGGACTACTAGCCATATCACTAACCTTTCTTTCTGCTGAAGGCAGAACAAATTGGAGAGTTATACAAGAAAAAAAAAGGTCTAGTAAATCTAGAACCTCTTAATGATTTGGACTTCAAAAAAAGACTTCAGAGTAAAACTAAAGAAACAATTTCTGCGTTATGCTGTGCTGTGACAGAAAAGCTCTAAATAAATTCAGTTTTCATAAAAGAACCATACATAAAAGAACCTCACACTGAGGTACACAAAATGTACTGGAAATGTAAATGGAAAGAGAGCACTATTATCATACAGCTTTCACAGCAGGCGAATATGCATCTGCCCCTGCAACGAAGAAATGTTTTTTCAGTCTAAAATTATAGAGGAAGGCATTAGACAAGGCAACACGATATCTTAAATGTTATAATATTAAATGTATAATGAGGTAAGAATTGTATTAAAATGCAAGTGCTCTTGAAAATTTTAAGATTATTTTATAAAGTTACTTATACACCTTTTGTGTGCAAAAGTACTTGAGATGTTATATCTATGGATCAAGATGGCAATAAATGGTGTTTCAGAGACAAAGTGAAACAGAAGTGTTTGTTAAGAAGTATTCATCACCTACCTTTGGATTCATTATTCCTTCTTGTTTAAAGCAGCTATAAAAGATATCCATGGAAAACACTTCACTCCACAGGTATCCGTAGTACTGACCATCATAACCACCTGCCAGATGTCCAAAAGTAGCTGGCATGTTTGTTCCTTGAAAAGTAGATTAATATTAAGGTATTTAAATAAAATACAGGTGTTTTTTTGATGTATACAACACTTCAAGAATAAATTAATAAGGAATTTATATCAATTACTTTGAAACCTTTAACATAAAGTGTCTGAGTATGCCTGAAAGTATTGAACCTACTCTGCTGACTACAAAGGAAATTCAATTTCCCATGTTAGGCTACTTGTACCTCCAACACAGATGTGACAGACCATCTAAAGTGGAATTCATATCTAAAATATATCCTGCAAAAGGTTAACTTTTATATTTGCCTTAATTTTTCTTCAGAAAAGATCATTAAGATAATCCTAAGTTTCAAAATAACTATTTGAGCTTCATAAAGTAGACTATTTCATAAACAACTCCGGGGGGTTTGTATGCCAAGCATTATTGGGAAACAATGGCATGTTAAATCGAACCATTTGGACATGCTGTATAAAAGCTTCATAGTGACATACCTGGAGTGGCAGGAATTCCTAGAATCTCCATACAGTATTTAGCATATTCATCTGCTGGGTCAACAGATATCTTTGTATGCAGTGCCTGGTCAACTTTGCTCAAAACAATCTGAAGGAGGGTTAAAAGGCCTAAGGGGGTAAGAACATTTAATTAACCAGCATCAAAGTAGCTGGAGTTTCATTTGCATCTTTCTTTCAAAGGTCTCAACATGCATATTAAATTATTAGAATTTTAACCATGGAAAAAACTTGGGAGTTTCAGTGTTTCCATCTGAATTGCTCCAGTTACAGAGAGTTGAGAAGCATAATTTTAATAAAGGAATTGTCATTATAAGCTCTATCTTTTCAAATGTTATTTTCCTCACAGATCAAAACTAAAATAATACAGATATTTTTAAAGCACATCTTAATATTTAAAATAATGTTTTCAGCTGCCGTCGCTTCCCATATACCATTTCACTCTGAGCTTCAACAGATGGTAGTTAGTAGACACTTCAAAAAACACCAAGAACTGCTGCAGCAGCTGCTGTAAGCTTTTTTTAAGAAGCTACAAGATATGAACCTTTACTCAGACAAAATGCTTTGTAGCTACAGAGTCTGTACAAGCCACAGGGACAAAGACTTCTTGTTCAGGATAGGAAAGCAGTATGAAATAAACAGCAGTGTCTAATGACAAATTGTACTATAAATGAGAAGCCCTGATTAGAGAAACAAAGGGGTGGGAGTGATAGAATAGCAATGATAGGCAATGACATGAGACTACAGTCTCAGTTTGGAGATACATGTAAGGTAGTACAAGATGGGGCAGGAGAAGAAAAGTTGAACCTTAGTTTGGGAAGGCAGTATATCTGCTGGGAAAGTAGAGAATATGGACTTAAGGTTCTGGATTTAGAAAGTTAAGAGACTGTTTGAACAATACAGGGCTACAATACTTCTGTCTGGGATACACTATCTACATTCAGTAAATTTGAAAACAATTTCCACATCTGTCAAGTGTCGTGTACAAATCAAATGTAGACAATACATATAGAAAATCTGACAGTGTATTCACTTTATGCACAGTGCCTGCTCCGGATTACAAATAAAATAAAAATCAAAAAACCCCAAACAGACTCTCAATCTTTCCCTATCACACACACCACCCCATCAACTCCTTTCCCCAATTTTAAATGAACAGTGATAGTAGGTAAAGAAGTCACATGGAGAGGAAAGGTATTTTAGTACTGTGGGTGGCATGGAAAATCAGAGATGCTGCTGTCCAGGCAAAGAGTGGTACTGTCATCATAGCCTTTATTAATGGGGGTACCCAGACAAATAAACCCGGAAAGACAGTGAGAAGTGTACACACAGAAGAAATTGAATGGGCTTGCTATGCTTATCAGTTTTTTTTAATTATGTATTTTTGTACATATACTGTGGGGAGAAAAGGCAGATAGATACCTGTATTAGCCAACCTAGAGGCAGCAAGTTTCTCAAGGAGAGTGTCTCCAACATAGGTCTCATCTTTATAATGTCTTGACATTTGCTGTAGTGGTTCTTTTTCCCACACCCAGTTCTCAAACATTTGTGAAGGTACCTCTACAAAATCTGTTTCCACATTAGTTCCACTAAATCTAGCAAAATCAGTCTAAAAGAAAAAGCCATTGAATTAAATTAAAATAGGAGCCATGATTTCTAGCAGAATACAAACTTTCAGATGTCAAAATTATTGCAGAAAAAGGAATCATTTGAACAGCATAATAATAGTTTAAAAATTAAATTTAAAGAAAGGAGAACAAAAAAAAAATCAGACATAAGACTATTATCAAGGAAAAAAGTAGATTTCTCATTGGTTATTTACTGCATTATCTACTGGTACGGAGCAGTACTTCCCTTTTCTTAATATTGATTTTTATCTTTTATGTTATGACAGCAATACAAATGTTTCCATGCTGTCTTGTCACAATGATATAATTTGTCAATTATTATAAAAGTTTGTTATATTACCCCAAAGTAAAATAATAAACTCCAACTATACACTTTAAAAGTGTTAACTGTGTTACAGTTTACCACATCGATTCACAGACTTTACTGGACCAACTTCTCTTATTAAGCTTTGTCCTATTTGCCTTAATTCATAATACATGTGGCTAACATATAGCTCAATTATTTTAGCCAGTAAGACTTGGACTGGAATAAATAAATCCTAGCAACCTTATCCATGAAAGGTTTCTGAATCTGACACTTTTATTACTGATAGAAGAATCTTTCTTCTGAAAGCCAAGCACATTACACCTTTTTATTTTTCACTTCAGTATTGCCAATAACTTCGTATTTAAGAAGCTCCCAAAATACTAATTTTGAGGAAAAGTTTGTACAGTTAAAATCTTTACAAAATATATTCCAAACCCAAAATATTTCTAAAAAGTCACTTCTGAAAGACAGTTGTTCAAATGCACAGAAGTTCTTTGGTCTTATAGAATCACTGAATAATTAAGGTTGGAAAATACTTTTAAGATCATCAAGTCCAACCGCCAACCCAGCACCACCGCCATGTTCACCATTAACCATTAATTCATGTCCTCATGTGCCATATCCGCATGTTTTTTGGAACACTTCTAGGGATGGTGATTCCACCACTCCCTTGGGCAGCCTGTTTCAATGCTTTACACTGCTTTTCTTTCAGGGAAAAAAATTTCCTTTCCAAAAATATCCAAACTAAACCTCTTCTGATGCAACTTGTAGACATGTCCTCTCATCCTGTCACTTTTTACCTGGGAGAAGAGACTGACGCCCACCTGGCTAAAATATCCTTTCAGGTAGTTGCAGAGAGCAACAAGATCCCCCCATACCCTCTTTTTCTCGAGACTAAACATCCCTAGATCCCTCAGCCACCCCTCATAGGACTTGTATTCCATACCCTTCCCCAGCTCTGTTGCCCTTCTCTGGACACACTCCTTGTCCTTGTCTGGATACACCTCAATGTCCTCCTTGTAGTGAGGGGCCCAAAACTGGACACAGGACTCAAGGTGCAGCTTCACCAGTGCCAAGAACAGCGGGACAATCACTGCCCTGGTCCTGCTGGTCACACTGTTTCTGATATAAGCCAGAATGCCCTTGGCCTTCCTGGCCACCTGGGCACTGCTGGCTCATGTTCAGCACTGTCAAACAGCACCCCCAGGTCCTTTTCTCCTGAGCAGCTTTCCAGCTGCTCTTACCATAGCCTGGAGTGCTATCTGGGGTTGTTGTGACCCAAGGGCAGGACCCAGCATTTGGCCTTGTTGAATCTCATACCATTGCCCAGATTCCTCTGTAGAGACTTCCTTCTATCCTTGTCTTGTAATAGGTCTACCTCCTCTTGCCAGACCAATTTTATGGGTTTTTTCCCTTCTCATCAACATACTAACAAAACAGATATCCTCATTTAACCATACACATTATCCATGAATCACACTAACAAAAACCACTAAACATTTGGGTCAAGTTACTTCAAGAGCTCTCCTTCCCTAACAGAATAAACAAATCCCCTCCCTGCCCTGATCTCACTTTCCAGCAGCCTCTCTCTCTTTTCCAGTGTATTACACAGAGTATCAGACCTTTACCAGCAGCTCACAAATTCCCTCCCATATTTAAATGTCATTTAAATGTCAAGTCTTAACATGCTTAAACAAATAACTATATGAAGCAAGACAGTACACACTAACTCCAGAGACAGGATGTTCTTACCTGGGATTATCAAGTCTGCACACATGCAAATAACAATTTACATACAATACAGCAGCACTAAGCATGGTAGCTATGCACACAGAGCAGTGGGAGAGACAACTGGAAAGCAGGCCTGCCTGACCTGTGTGCATTTCCACCACAACTAAAGTACATATGCCATGGAACTGTTGGCTTGGGCTGCCCCAACTGGGCTCCACAACAACACATTCTCATTGGTTATGCTGCAGTCAGTTTTGTACAGTTTGTTACCAATGCTGAATGTGTTTCATTTATAATCACCTTCTACATAGTCTAGGTATTATTTCTCAATTTGTGGTAGAGGAACACCTGTCATAGTGTGAAGATGATAAAATAATCATTATATTTTTACTTTCAATATGATTCAAAAATATCTAAGCAAATCTAGTTTCTTATTAACTCTGGATTTAATATATGGATTTGGGTGCCTTTATTTATTTATTCTGCAGTTCCAATCTCCAGGATAATGGTCAAGAATCTAATGGGGGTCATACTTCTTTAGTTTTATTATTTGTTACTTGTTTATACAGAAGGTGAATTAAGTCTACACAAAGTCTGGATTTGTAGGCAATTATGTGAATTCTTTGGTGAGTGAATACTGACATCTCTCTCTGAAATACAAAATTTTCATTAGACTGATAATAAATTTATCATCTGGCAGAATTAATTTTAGATGTAAACCAGATATATTACAACTTCATTGGCATCTTGATACAAAATCTGAAATTAACTTCAGTTCTTTCTGATCATCGTAAGAAACCTATCCTATCAGACAGCAGAGCAGAAAAATACAATGGCTCAGGCATTTATGCTTTTGCTATCAAGAGTGACAGCACTCAACAGTACTAAATGCCAAAATGCTGGAGGTCATCTGGATTCAGAAATTATTTTCATTCCTAGGTACAGGACCCTTTTACTTCTAGTATCTAGAAGTGCAACTTGATGTAATAAAAAGCCCTCTGACAGAAATCGTGGCAGTCGAGTGATGACTGAATAGATCCCTGCACGATGCAAATGCAAAAGTATATGTTTCTATGAAAATGTTTTTCATAAGAAGGTACATTTATTGCTTCAGTTTTAAATAAAAATTAAAACAAAACTCCACCCTGACACTGTAAAAAATAACCAAAACATCACTAACCTGTGCACATATCTGATGCATCACGTGACCAAATTCATGGAAGTAAGTCTTTACTTCATCGTGTCGCAGTAATGATGGACGATCCAATGCTGATTTTGTGAAGTTGGTTACCAGAGCAGCTACAGACATCAATCTGCTACCATCAGAAAGGAGACAGCCGGGCTGTAGACCAAAGCACGCTGCATGCCCATACTTTCCCTCTCTGTATAAGAAAATAAATCACATGCTATCTTCAAACCTGCTCACCAGAATGGTGAAGCCTATTCAAGAACAGGGACATTCAGCCAGTGTCTTTACACATAGCTTTACACAGAAAAATTACATCTTTTCATGACTTCTGAAGACTCTCTAGAGTGAGTCTCTTAAGAGCACAAGGGAAAAAGTGCCCTCTGTAATCTCGTACTTAGATCGCAACAACTTAAGATTCCCAGCAGCATTTACAAGAATCTGATTTTTACTATAATACTGGAAGTATACATACTTAGTAAGTCCATTCTGTTTTAAACGACTACTGTAACAGCAAGGACTAGGTTGTGTTCTCTGAAGCAGTGTTTTTTCCTTTATTACAGAAGACAAAAGAATACAGGGCATGGCATTTTTCACTGTCATACAAGAGTTTAGAGAAAACTTATTTTGAAAATTTTGCCCTAAACTACCCATTTAACTACTCAGATTAAGTCAGAGGAGTCTTACTAACACACAGCTTCAGCAATTCCCATGACACACATAAAGGTGGAAGCAGGCAAATAGGTGAATGAGGTGGGTACATTATCCTAAAAAGAACCATTTATGCACTATTGTATTGACTAACCTAATTTTATTAGGCCAGAAAAGCCTTAAATCAATTTACATTAAAAAAAATCAGACAATTTGATGATATATATTGCTATATATAAATTGCTAATTATTAATTTAACAAAACCTACACCAAAGCAAACAAAAACCCAGTGACAGTCAAAAAGGACTAGCTCAGAATAAACTCTGCCAAATCAGTCTAGTTTCATAATCTCTGACAAAACACAGATGATTATTTTGATAGCTACAAAGAGAGTTGGACAGGTAGAGATCAACATGGAAGTAAATTTCAATGTGTGTTCAACAGGAATCTATTCTTGCTATTGATCTATTTGATATTTTCTTTAGCAGTCTGGCTAACAGGTTAAAAATACACATATAGAACAACAGAGTACAAAATACACATATAAGGTGTAAAGAGGAACTGAAAGAAACTAGGAACACTCAACAGACAGAAATGTAATTGTTCAACAAAAATGAAAATTCAAATAGCATTAAGGTATCAAGATAGGAAGGAGAAAAGTTCATAGATTATGGATATTATGGATAACTGACTAAATAGCAGTACTACAAAAAAAATGAACAAAGTAGTAATGCTTCATAAACTGAATAGAAGCGAGAAATATGGTAGGGAAAAAAAAAAGGTATAAACAATCTGAATGCAGTCCAGAGCACTACTTAATGAACATGAACACACTAATAGTCTTGTCAGTGGGACAAATATTTTTACTTCTAAATGCATTTAATTTTAAACACACCAACAGTAACTCACTAAGACAAATTCCATTTTAAACACAAAAGTAAAACACTAAGTCATAATTACCTGGGATAAAGATCCAAATAGAACTGCCCTAACATTTCTCCTGTTGATTTATCCTTTACTGCATAAAGAGTAACACTGTCATGCCAAACATGAGCACTTTCTAGTTGCTCAAATACAAGTCCCAGCAGCTTCTGGTAAATATTCAGTAAGCCTTCTGTAACAGCCTCAACTGGGAAGTATTCCTTCAGTTTTTCTTGATCTATGGAGTACTTGAGCTCTTCAGTTTTGTTCATATAATAATGAAGATCCCATGCATTGATTCTTCCATCATAATCAAAGTTTCTTTCTTTACACTCCTCTTTCTTCAAACCTAGAATGAATTCTCTTTCTTCTTCAACCAGTGGCTTTAGCTTCTTACTCAAATCATCTGAAAAAAAGATTGCCTTGGAGTCAACTTCTATGTTACTATAATGTGTTTACCTATAAAATACACTCAAAACTTTAAGCATATGCTCCAGAAGTGGAAGCTAGAGTTTTCCATGCACTGACCAATTGTTTTTTTTCTTGTTCTAGTGAGCCTTAACTGCAGGCATGCTATAAGTGATACAGTACTCCAGGTAGACCTAGGAGAGCTGTGAAGGGTTTTGGTAAATTTAGATTTTTTTTCAAAGATATCAGGAATGGAAAGTAACATTAGACCCTTTTGCTTGAATCCTTTGATTTTATCTCATGTAATTTCAGTTTTCTTAATATATTTCTGCAGCAGCAGCAAAAGACTACAACTAATATTAGTTCCTGCAAGGGCATCACAAAATTCAATAGTTCTAGCCAAAGTCCGATAAAAGAACAAGAGACTCAAGAGTTCTTGCATTTAGACTAGCAAAGTCACTGGGTATTAATCTCTATGGTCCAAATTTTTTCCAATATACTTTTCTTAGACAAGAAAGCATCACTGCACTATGAAGCACACATATTGAATATAAAATATTTAACCTTACTGAAACTTTCATAAAGTACATACTGTACTTACTCTCTTATAAGTATTTCTGGACTATCAGACACTTTTTTCTTTCTTAAGAATTCAGATTAATGTTCATTGTTGATACCTAGAGTGTAAAACCTTGGAATTGCCACTCCTCTTTCTATGTAGTCTGTAAGGCACTATATACATTTACATGACTGAAATACTGTTTGAAGCTTGTATTTTGCTAAATTCAGAATGTGTCATAGGAAAGAATGCTCTTTGTCTTAGCTGTAAGATCAGCTTATGAACATTGATTTAAAACATGAATAGATAGGAACAAAGTAGAGCAAAATATACTGTCATGCTTGTAGCTCAGGATATATCAAATGAACTAAATTAAAGGTGACAATTAATTCAATTAACATTTTCCCTCTGTGAGAATTACCACAAGGTATGATATTTATTGAACAAAAAAGTATATGGTCTCATGTGCTTCTACTCTGTAAAAGCAACTGCTAGATTTTGAGTGTAGCTTCTAAACAAATGAAAAAACACAGTATTACAATAATATAACAGATATAAAAAAGAGTCCAAAATACTTTAGGTACACTTAAAAAACACCAGGTAATTCAAATATTTAATAATTCAAAATTACTTATGAGTTCATTGTCAAATAAATGGATAATTGGTATCACCAAATATGGATGTGATCTCCTAAAGGGGCATTTCAGAAGAAATGCAACAGAATTACAGGTGAAGGAAGAGGAGCATTTGAACCTCTATTGATACATATACACAAAACCCCCACTAACAACAAACATACCTTATTTTTGTACTGAATTATTTGGGGGGGCTATTTGTATGATACATCAATATACACTCCTAAGTGGTGTTAGGACACATTAATAAAGGAACACATGCTACTTTGTGGAACTACGTAATTCCAGAAAGCAGAGGTTAATTCCATGTTCAAAAGTGGCCCCACTAATGTCAACAGGATGACTATAAATTCATAAAATGCTCAATTTGAAATTTTCAAGATAACTCTGTTTTCAGATCAAATTCCACTGCAGGGCTTTTGAATTCCAGATTTAATCCATCATTCCAGATTTAATTTCTTAATTCAGATCATGGAAGTTGCATCATCCCATACTGTAATCTTTCACTATACTTAATGCAGTTGAATCAGAAAAAGACACTAAGGCTATGAATGCACAAAAAATTGTGCAAAAATGGGAACAAAAAGCTGCAACTCTGATGCAGCCTCTTGAACTGATAAAACTGCTAGGCTGCACATATTATTTTGGTTCTAAATTAGGATAACGACATTTTGGGGCAGAAAAAGACACAACCACTTGCTTATACTGGCTGTCACAAAGCAGCTGTTTTCAGATTTTTGCCTTGTGCTTCCCTGATTTCAGCAATTGCATTTGTACAGCTACAGTATAAAAAACATACGTGCCAGAATGGAGGCAGCAGAGAGTTCCTTTTCTAGCTAAACATGATGGGTACTGTGACCCAGTTATGGATTTAAAGTCATCCTGGCTGAGGATTCATGTTGCCACATCAAATATAAAAGTATTGCTTATAAATGAGAACAAACCTAAGAAGGTTGTTACATTATCTGTGCTCTTTGCAGTGTTTACCTCCAGGACAAAGTTGGCATGTGTATTATAACCAAGAAGCTCTGCTACTTTTGCCCTTAGTGGAAGCAATTGCTGAAGAATTTGTGTGTTCTCCTAAAAAAGAAAGTAGGGAAATTTGTAAAGTGAAAACAGAAAACACATGTTATTAAAACATCTAAATAATATCTGAAATCCTATGAAGCAGTAAACATTTTAAATGAAACACTTTAGGATATAAATATAAAATAACCTATGTTTCGCTAGATTCTTGGAATTCTTTTTTTCACAGCGTTTGATTGCAGGGAGCTAGTATTCTAGTTGATCACAGTCATTATGCTCCCTATTATAATTTATCTGTTTTAATTAATCAAAATGGATACCATTTCCTTTTAGGATACTAACAAATCTTTGGCAGTTGTGAAAAGTTTATTTTCTTTATCAATTACTTAACTGTGAAAGGTAATAGTGACACTACTGGAAGGCTTAATTGCTTGTTAGTGATGAAGACAGACTGTAAATCTATTGTGCCAACATTCAAAGCTTGTTTGCAAATTTCCCTCTTTTGCCCCTTTGGCAACAGCAGTCAGAGAAAGATCTGAAACACAAAACCCTAGGTCCTGATCTAAATGTGCTGAAGGATCCTTGAGAAGCTGAACATATAACTGTGTAAACCTCTAGTTCTGGAAAAGTGAGATTTCTCAGGGGAAAAAAAAAAAAATCAAACACTAGATTCAAAGATTGTTCCACAGTTTTAACATCAAGTTAAACACATGTGTTGACTTGCAAGTGTTCAGTTGTAATGCCATTTCATCTTCTCTTGTACTCATCCCATTTCCCAGCACTTCAAGCACAGAAGTTCAACTCTGCCATTTTTCTCTAATAAATAGTTGGTACAACTGTCTGAATGACATATTCTCTATTTTCTATTTTTGCACCTATCTAGTTGTGTGGTCTCACCAGTATAAAGTTAAATTAACTGCGAAATTACTTCTTCATTTTATAAGGCATGTTTCCAAATATTTTTCAGATCATTAAATACATCGTTTATAAAAACCAGGAGGGCTTTTTTACATCTAATTAAAAATCTCATCAATATGCAACGTGTTAATTTCACATTTAATCACCTGTATTTTATAAGTAAAACCTGCACTTAAATAACCTCCTCATTCTGAAGAATCCCAAAATACTATAGAAGCCACAATCAGACAT
Source organism: Pyrocephalus nanus (assembly GCA_038380795.1). Classification (NCBI taxonomy): domain Eukaryota; kingdom Metazoa; phylum Chordata; class Aves; order Passeriformes; family Tyrannidae; genus Pyrocephalus; species Pyrocephalus nanus. Next base: position 23,812,733 of record CM076263.1, read on the forward strand.
CCTTTTCTGTGAGCAAAGTGTCAGTAAACATCTGCAGAACACCGTAGGGAAATGTGATAAAAGATCAAAGCCCTACTTCTATTAACAGCACCACTTGAACATTAAGATACACACACATACAGAGAGGCAGATCATCGACTTTTAAGGTCTCTGGACATCAGAATAAATTGGAGTAAGGAACTGTTAGAGACCACACTGATATGTTTTGATTTAATAATACTATGCAATATGCAGGACTCAAATATAACATTTGAATGTCTTGCTCCATTTTTCAATTCTGTCATTGCACTGCAGAACAATCAATACACAACATACCTCTTTGCATCTTGAGTTAAAGGCAGATTCCATTTTTCTCCTTGTTTCTGAAATGCAACACTTCTTCATAACAGGAAAATAATGGGGATACTTCAAGGTTACTTTATATTTGTCTTCCTCAGTCTTCTCTAAGCCATTAATAAAGTCATCAGGAAGGCCATCTATGGAATACAATTTAATGAACAATAATTACCCGAACTACCTACTTCCCCGTTTTTCTGAGACTTGCATTTGCTTTGCTGCAAACTATTTTGACATTAGAAATCTCCACAGAAATAACACCTCTCCTTTTGCAATTTGTTACAGTTTTACACTTTTTTCTTTTTTCCTAGTGAATTTTCCCATAGCAACACTCTCTTGTTTGTTTTTTTTTTTCCTCTGGGGATGGCACTTCATTCTTCCTGACTCAGGGAGCGGTGTGGAGGGGCGGTTCACTTTTCGGCCGGGTCCCTGGCTTCTTCTGGCCCCGAGGGGCGTTCCGGTTCGCCTCTGATTCCTCACGTCCTGCTCTGCCTACTGCCTGGATTTGCCTCGGATTCATCGGAAAGCGGGAGCCACCTGCGGAAGAACCTTTGAGGGGAAAAGCTGCCTTCCCCCTCCACCTTTCCCGTGTCGGCGGCAGTCTGCACCCATTTACGAGAAAGGGGATCGCAGCCAGAGCCGGCTTTGACAGCACGAGTTTACAGGAGGAAGCGCCCTTTCCCCTTCCCCTGTTCCTTTCCCTCTGGCTGGTGCCCCTCGATGGGGGCTGCATCCCTTCGATGGCCCCGCTGCCTCCTAAGCGCCGGACCCTGTGGACGCGGCAGCATCGGGGCCCGACCGCGCCCCCCACGGCCATCGAGCGCAACTGCAGCCCCTGCTGCTCCGCATCCAACAGCGCCCCCTGCTGGCCCTGAGTACGGCACTGCAGCCCTGCCTCCCGAGGCGCCAGCGCCCCCTGCTGGCCGTGGCTATAACCGTGCCGAAAGGAGAAAAGGACAATTTTTTCGGTGGAAGTTGGCTTATGGAATTATCGCTTGTTCTTTTGTGTTATAGATATTTATATATTTAGTAAAGAGCTGCTGATTTCTTTTCCACACCTTTTTGACTGAAGCCTCTTAATTTTGAAGTTATAATTACTCACAGGGAGGGATTTGGTTTTTCTCCTATCCCACCCTCCTTAGCAAACATTTCTGTCTCATTAAACTGAGACACAATTATTTGCTAAAACTTTTTCAAATTCCACTAAGCAAAATAAAATTTGGAAATGCTTGCAAGCAAAAGAGAAATACATGTCAGGCTACCAGAATGACATTAAAGAATCTCTATGTTATTAGAGCATATTTTATGCCATGGCCTTCAAATAATGAATCACCAAATTCTCTATCACATGCAATTTCTAGCTTAGTTTTTAAATTACTGAATTAGTTAAAATATATTGCAGGGTAAAAACGCATGTAATACACAGGGAATTCCCTGGTGGTGGTGAACTGAGAAAAGGAGCAGAGTAAAGTTATGCTAAAAAAGGAAGACAAGGCAAAGACCTCAGGAAGCAAAAATCTATGCAGACATTATGAAAACCTGCAAAGGATAACATCAAACTGACTCTGGGGAAGGATTAAAAAGGAAACAGAGAAGATTGGAAAACAGGCAGATTTTCCCTTCATCTTACCCTCACTCATGGGGCCAAAACCAGCTATTCAAGTAAAACTGGAAGGTTGAAGACATGGAAACAGCAAGCATACCACTTACCAAGTTCTTCCTTAGAAAATACAAGAAATGTGTTCTCCTCATTCAGGTTTTTGTTAAAGTCTATACACAGCTCATTCAATTTTTTCTTCATTGCCTTTATTTCCTGTATTGGATATAAACTGAACTTAGTGGAAAAGCAAAAATCAAAGTTGGTAATTTCTGTCCTCCACATAAATAGTATTTCACTTTTTCCAGCTAGGCTCTCTACTAGTCGACAGTAAATCAACACTGCAGCTAGCTTCATACTTCACTCTCCCTCAGTCTCTCTTCTATGTTTCTTTTGCCTCTTAGCAATATTGTTGCCAAGGAACCCTGGGTCAGGGCTATCACTCCAACATTCCAAACTCAATTCAGCGGGGACTGGACAGATTAAACACATTCACTGAATAGTTTTATGTTCTAGCATTTTTTTTTATTTTATTTTGAAAAGCTAAATTACAATTTTAAGTGTAAAAATATCAACTAAAATCATTGAGAATGAAGGGAGTAAAAATGCATTCGACCTTCCAGAAAACACTGCTTTGGAATTGTACAAGTATGGTATGACAAGAACAGAATACTCCCAACAGCACAAGACCACTCCAAAACCATTTTTAAAATCTGGATATTCACCCATCTGAAACATTTTCTAATATATCTTATATCAAGTTTCTATACCTTACAATCAAGTTCAAATAAACACAGTAGTTACCAGTAGGAGAATGCACACACAAAAAGAAAAAAACCTTGGCAAAGACTACCATCAGCCAAATTTTTCACCTAAATATAATTCCATTATTATCTCCTAAAGAATTTCAAAATATCTTCAGAGGCATCAGTTACCCATAAACTATGAAAATATACACAGAGCTGTTTTCACTAACTGAAAGATGTGGATGAAGAATGACTATTTTCTACAAAGGAGTAAGTCTACTCAAGAGTCAAAAATAAAGGTTGCTACATATATATGACTCAGAATTTAAAGAGAATTATGTTGGCATCTGTAGAAGGCTAGAAGATAAAAGGCCTATGTGTATGCCTGAAATACTGATACTGAGATAGCTGTGGAGCCAACCAAGGACTGTGGGTAAGAACAGCCAAGGACTTTTGTTAATAACATGCTGTGAAAAAGAACAAAATGTGGCTGGAGAAGGGGCCATTTAGAATAAGGGTAGTCCTTTTCTGGGAGAAACATCCTTGTTCTGTTTCCTTGAGATAAGCTCAACACAGTACAGCAGAGGCATAGAAACGAGGTGGAGAAGTGGGCATAGACTGTAGCGGGGGGGGATCGAGACTTCCACAGACCTCCAATGCCTTACCCATTTCCAGAAAGGTCTAGAAGAATGGACTATGCATGAGTCATACGAATTCATTCCCACTAATTCATAAAGTGCAAAATTTATCTCCAGGGCACTGGGAGACGTATCTATACAAAAGTAGGCCCACCAAGCCCCTGACACCTTGTCAGCTGAACTGATTCTGTAGCCTGGATTAGTGATCTCCTTCTCCCTTTCTCCTTTCCCCTTCTTTAATTCACCTCTCTCTCTGTCTTTTCCCTTTCACTCTACCCCTTTTTCCAAAACCACTGCCATATGCTTATACTTAGGAGGTCATGGACTAATACCAACTTCCAAGCCAAGTCTGTAATTTACTAATTAAACTTTGTAAGATTTTGTGGACTCTCTGAGTCATTCCCTTCAACCACAAACATCTACAAGCCTTGGGTGCTCCTTTCCCCTTAAGGCTGGGATGCCATAGCATCTCAGATACTGTCAATTTTATTTTATGATTTTTGGAAGTGACAATTGCTTTCATATGCATGAGTAAATCCTCTCTTAATGGAGTCAAAGTTCTCAGAGTGGCTTGTTTCTTCCCTTTAACCTACTTCGATTTTTTTTCAGGCGAAATGCTAAATCCTGGATACATTTTACTACAGTGGTCAATATATGAAATTAAAGAGGTGTGTGTCTGCAACATTTAAACATATTTCTGAATAGAAGTGCAGACTAACTAGTAACATTTTTTGAGCAGTCTCTTTGCTAGCAATCTAATTTAGGCATTCTCTGTAATCAGAATATATACCAAAACTTTCAGCTAGGCTTCTTTTACTCTCAAAGGCTAAGAGGCGATGCATACCACTGAGTATCATGACTGTCTAGCAAATTAAAAACTTTTAACATTTAAACACCTTAAAGTGATTGAATTTTAAAGGATGGATCTGCAACTAAGAACAGTTAAGATCAGAGCAGTAATTCAACAGGTTCAAAAGCATGAAGTTCAAATACATGCTTAGTACAGCTAACCAATCATAATTTTATCCCTTCAACAGTTTGTAACCTTTGCTTTATAAACAAATAGTCCATATTTACATTCTGTACTTCTTTAGGAAGATGGAGTCCGTTTCTTTTTCCCACTTGGACTGATTTCTCTAGATATCGCTTTGTTTCAGGCTTTGCATTTTCAAGATTGCAGTTTTGCTGAAATGACATAATACTTGAATTAACTCAGTGTTATGCTGTTACACACATAACAAACATTAGAAGGGTCTGAACAGTATTGTCCTTTAGAACAGTCATAGTAAAAAAGGAACATCCCTGATTTTAGTGTGAACGACTTCCCAAAAACAGTTACCTTACTTAAGCTTTCTTATACACACTTCAAGAAAATCAGTGGTATAAGGTAATACTGTACCTTATAAGTCAGAGGGATTGAAAAAACTCCCAAATGATTAGATGTGTCACTGAAGGTTATCAGATAGCATAATATTTGAGCATATACATTCTTTTCTCTCAGAAAAAATCAAGCTGTGACAACAAATTAACAGAATCACAGGATATTCTAAGCTGGATGGGACCCCCAAGAATCATCAAGTCCAAATCTTAAGTGAATGGCCTGTATAGAAATCAAACCTGCAACTTGGTGTTGTTAGCACCATGTTTTAACCGACTGAGCTAAAAACCGTATTTCTATGTTATGCCACTACAAAGACTCTTGAATCACCATTTCCTAAAGCATCATCAATAAGAGGACAGTGTTTGCAACAGAACATGGATTGGTCCAGTGCAAGTCTTCCTTCAAATTGACTACAGCATAACTGTTTAACTCAGAAACTTGCTATTTTGTCCTAAATAGAAAATAATGCTGTATACCTTTTATCTTCCCTCATCTAAAAGGAATATTAAAAAAGTTATTAACTTGGTAGAAAGGGCATATAGTATTTAAGCTCACGTTCAAATATGAAGCTGTTGGAATTAGCTGTGACTTGTCTTAACAACCTCTCATCAGTTTACCTACATACAAATTAATGCTTGACTAGCACCTCTGAAAAGTAAGGATGCTGAAACATGCAAATTTTATGAAGGAGTCACGCAATTGTGGACAGCTGTCAACTAATGACTTGTCAGTACAGAACACTTCACCTCCTTAAACAGAAAAATCAAGAGACAGGAACCTAGTTGTATTCCAAGAAAAAAAAAGTACAAATAAGAACTCTGAAACAAACTTTTCCATAATTTAAAAATAATCCACACAATAACACAAATAGTATCTACTCCCACCAGTGCCCTGCACACAAGATTATAAAATTTGTGGAAACTTGTTTCTAGAACCATAAAAGAGTTCAGAATGGTTTTGTTTTTACTCTGCACCTAGAACTCTTATGCATATACCAGTAGCCTACATGCAAGAATTTATAAATCTGGTGAAACAAAATCACAGTTACTTCACTTTGTGATAAATTAACTTTTCTAAAGCAATAGGCAGACTTAACTTAGTTTACTGATACTGTCACAGGAATTAAGAATATTTTTCTTTTATATATTATGTGTTTACAGGTAATTTTTAAAAGAATCCATATTCTCATGGAAGGATGATCCTACTACTATAGGTCACCACACAGCTAAAGTCAATGACAATTCAACCAGTGAGGAGAGTACCCCTCACTAGACCTACTTTTTTTGCACCTAGCACCTAGATGTCATTTTTGTTTGTTTATTTTTAAATAAAAGGATGTAAAGGGTAGAAATCTCTTTTTGAGAGGAAAGTAACTGGAGAAAATCATGACCTCTGTCCTATCCAAACCTCATATCTCCATCCTCATTCCTAGTAAATGTGTAAGGCCAGTCACACAGCACATTTCATAACACAAAGATTAAAAAAACACTATTGCCCTACTCTCTGCAACACTAGGGTCTCCTGTTGTATTTCTGGCAAATAACACTCCATGAAATTCTGCTGCTTCACAAAGATCTTCATATTACCAAAAGCACTACATCTAGGAGTGTCAATGCTGTAATACTGAGTTAAAAAATAATTGTAACAATCAGAATTTTCATTGTTTTTCCACTGGACAACCCACAATTGCAGGGTTCCTTTTTTTGACCTAAGGGTAAGTATGACAGAAGTAGCACAACTTCGAAATGACAGAGGTGAAAAATGCAGACACTGCCACTATATTAACATTTATATTGGGCTAACTGTGCTGCAAGACTCAAAAATAGAAAGTCTGAGGAAAAAAAATTAAGTACGCTAAACTCTACAAAATGCCACTGCTTTTTTAACAGTAACAGTTCAGGACAGAAGATTGTGAGAAGTCTCACTGAGCTATTTAGGCACTGTGCTGGATCTCCCAGTCCTTCCACTGGGCCTATGGAACTGTCATGCTCCTGAAAATTTTGTGGGTCCAAATCCAGCAAAGATTTTAGGTGGAAGAACGGAATTCAAACCCACTAATTTTAAGCCCTTAAAGCCAGTGAATATTGTCTCTTTCTAAAGCTAAGACAGATAAAGATTCTTCTGGGCAAAAAGAGAAGAAAACTAAGTGTTCTTCATCTTTCTCTTGATGATTACACATTTCTCCATATACTTCAATTCTAATTAGCCTTTCTGAAGTTTATCTGCTTAAGGTAAGAATGATACACATTTAAAAAGACATCTCAGGTCTTTATGGATAAGCAAGCCTACAAACCTTCACAAGCACAGGAACCAAGGGTGCTCTGTGGTCATCTCTGAACTTTGTTCTGATCAAGATGGTCTTCATCACCTGAATTTTCTTTGATGGACAATTTCCATAATGAAATACTAATTTTGAGTATACTCCAGAAGTTTTAGAATTGTCATGTTTGATGATTTTATATACCATTTCATACTTCTTTTGGACAATCATGCTACCTTACTCGAGGAAGAAATCTTCAGGCAGAGTAAGAAACAAAACCTATCTGGAATTCCATGAACAAAATCTACAGCAGCTGTTTACAATAGGCTGTTTCCTGAGGGCATGTGGGTGGAGAAGACTGGTAACATTCTTAAGCATGCCTCTGCTAGTCAGCATGTGCACATATTAGGAGTAATAAAATTTAAAATGATGCTTTCACTACCAAATTCACTTTTACTTCAAGTTTCAAACCTCAAAGTGAAAGTCTTCTAACAAATAAGATCTGAAGCATATTCAATAACATAATGTTATGCAGGAATTTTCCCCCCTAATGTGTCAGGAAAAGAAAGACAGTGCATTACTTTAATATTTTCTTAAATTAAATACAAAACTCTCAATCATTTTTCCTCCATCAACAGTTCTTAAATAAAGCATAATCTAGAAAGAATACTAAACAGTTGTTAGCCTGTAAAACTTTAGTCCTCATTAACAAAAGCAAAACCATTCAGGATATCACTGGAATCAAGCAGATTTACAAATCTCCTAGTGGACTGTGTTATAAAGAACAGGGAAGTGTGAGGGCCCTCATTCTCCCCATCTCATTTTAATCTGGCCATGGTGCAGGACTGAATTCATCTACCTGAACTATTAAATCCCCAGCGGAGCAATGAAAAACCTGATTTTATGACAGTGTTCTACTGCCTTATTTGAACTGTGATTTTGAAAAGCACTTAGTATAAGAATAAATTTTAGATACATTTAGATAGATATAACAAGTTATGCAGACATCACCACGATTTACCTGTAAATAAACAATCTTCTGAAACACATCTTCTCTCATGCTCATCTCCACATCGAAATTAGAAAGCTTTTTGTCAGCTTCTGCACTTGCTAAGCGTACCTCTTTGTCAGGTGAGACGTGCTGGGGAAAATCCAACATGCTTCTTTCCACTGTTTAAATAAGAAGCAATGAACACAGAAGGCTAGACATGCTTTAAGGATAAGGAATTTTCCCCCTTCTGACATTTACAGAAGACATAAGAAACAAATATCCAAAGCAACCTGACACTTCAGGTCAGGCTTGAAGCAAATAGTTTATATTACATATAATATATATATATATATAATTTATATTACATAAAAAAATGAATAGGCAAAAGGACAAAACCACACACCACAGTAACAAATAAACACATTAGAGAAGCTATCTATTACCAAAGCTTAATTATCTCATTGTCTTCTACAAAATCAACTGAAAGGTGTACAAATATGATACAAATAATTAATCTTCCAGAAGTCATATAAGTGAAGACTGATGTTTCATAGCTGGCACAGATGCTTCCATGTTAGCACTTAAAGTGAAAAGCTCTGAATCTTTCAAACATGCCCATCTGTCCTGAAGTTATTTTTATATTGTTATGAGCCAAGTGTCAAATCCCCATGTGCTGCACTCTTCCGTGTATAAGGCAAACACAGAAGATACTGTCTGTTCTGAACTTCTAGAAATTAGAAGCTGAGTAATATTACTTTTTTAGAATATACTTTTGAGATGAGATAAATTCTTGCTTATTAAAGGAATAGTACATCTTAGAATGAGATTGAAGTAGAAATCAAAAAACATACTTTAGAGCAACAATATTTTAGCAACAGTATTTTAGCCTGATTTAAAGCTTTGTAATTTTATGTAATGGTGCAGTTGTTTTATCAAGTCCTGAGATACTCTCAGCCCTTCAGAAACCTTTGGAATGCCAACATGGACATTTGGTTCTTCTTGAAGTCCATAGGAAACTTTCCCCTCCACATCCTGCCCTCATGCCAAGCTGTTTAAAAATTATAAGGTGAGTTTTGGCAATTTCCAATGGACTTGTAAGGCCTGTTGTCATCTCTGGCTTTTGGGATAATAACTTCCAGTCGCTAGGGTAGGCCTTTAATGTGGAAGGAACACATTGGCTTTAAATTCTAAGGTTCTAATTGAAGTCTTGCTGTGGTAATACTTATTATATGCCATGGGCTGTTTCACAGTAAGTCATGATAATGTCATATACAGCACTGAAGATTAGCATTAAAAGCTTAAATGTGGCTCACTACTGCAACACCATAGTGCAAAAAGTATAGCATAGTGAAAAAAGTATATCTTAGATCAACTCTTAGTGGCTACGCTGAGAAGCTGATAGCCCCTATTTTCCAAGTCAAACAAGTTTCTCCTTCTAATTTAATTTAAAGAAGACAGTTTTACACCTTGGTGGAAAGGCTTACAAAAATTATACCAAATATCAGTATATTTAAAACTGAATCTGGCAGGAAGCTGTTTGAAGCAGTCTTTCTGCCAGCATAAATTCCAGCCAATTCACTGTATGTGCCTAAACTGCAGTTTTAAGTACTGTGAAAGCCAGGCTAATATTACAGTACAATAACTTGAGATGCAGGCTGATCTTGTTTGCTAGTCAAAGCTTTTCCTCCAAGCCAAGTTTGCTGTTTCCAGCACTTCTACGGCTACTGTAGATTTTTTTAGAGTATTTAAAAGAATTTGACATTTATTACACTTATATTTATGTAACAACTTACATTTATTACACCACAGACACTGCACACTGTCCCCTGCACAGAGTTGGAAACGGAAATGTAACTGTTTGGAGCTTCACATGCAAAAAGAAACCAGGGGACCAATGCATCTCTCTAGATGTGTCAAAGATATCAACAGCAGTTTTGTCAATCCTTATTTTTGTCTCTAGAATAAAGGAGCAGAGCTTTGTAGCTGATCATGTTACATATTGCTGAGAGGTCCTGAAAGATCATTATGACCAGAGGACTCTTGAGAGGCCTCTACACACTCTACACAGTAACAGTAGGGATCAAAATTGTAAGCAATTACCATTTTTTCTCAGTGTTTCTTTACATGCAGATGGAATGCCCCGCAGAAAGAATTACAGAAAATATACACTAACCTGCATATTCCACTTCTATATCTGCCAAAGCCCCTACAGTATTTTCATGTGTTACTTCTTCAGTATCAAGCATCCCGACTCTGTCATAGACATGCTTTGTCTTCCTGATCAGTTCTTCTGTTCTTGTTCTAATTTCCTCTGGTGACAGGTCCCATCTCAAAAGGTTTCGGCCTGATGCTATGTATGAAGAAGCCTTAAGCTGGCTAGTAACTTCTGTTCCTAATGTCATCCTCAACACAAGCAGTGGCCCAATGGACCTGGAAATATAAAATTGATCTCTGCATAGCAAGGTTCCAGTTCAAGAGATAGTTTATAGTAAACATTAAAAACCCCAGCATCAGCATATTTTTAGAAGCAAGAACAAAGTCCTTTTTAAAGCCATAGCTCGTCCAGCAAGTTGTTACTTTTATGAATTAAGTCTAATTTTAAATAGATCTGCCTTCTATCTTTTCCATTTAGGGTATGATTAAGTGCAAACAGGGACAAAAACTTTGCTATTGACAAAACCATAATATTAAGTTAATACTCACCCTTCTAAGAAAAACAGAATTGCAGTTGCTGAAACTCCACAGAAATAGACTTTTTGAAGTTAGGAATAAAACCTACATATTGATTTGTAGATGATGAAGAACAAGGCTGCAAAGATGCATGACATAACACATATCACGTGATCATGTTCATTATGGCAAATAATTTTATATTTATACAGGATGTCTGCAACATAATCAACACATGAGGAAAACTTCCAGTTTCTACTTACTCACAAATGTGTTTCTTTAATTATTGTGGATTTTAAATAGATGGTTTCACTCTTTTGCCAGAAGAGGTATATATGTTTACTGGAATTTATGGACTATTAATATAAATCAACTGTATTTCAGCTTTAGCTAGGAGAAAGATTTACATATGCAACCAATCTTAGTGTGCTGGGCAATCAACGGCTGCCTTTTCACTAATCTTTTTGGCAGTATTAAAAAAGTGACTTGCAGCAACGAATCCAAATGTTAAGAAGAAACTGGTTTCAGAAGTACAGACTTCTACCTTTCCACTGCAACAAACCAACACTCAACTTGGTTGTACAAAGGAGAAGGACATAGAATCAGGCAACCGACTGTAATGGGGCTAATAGAAACCCACACAGCCAACAAGGTGTCCACTCAGTGACTACATTAGTAGCTCAGTTATATATGAAGTAGTTGCTGAGGAAGATAATAATTTGTTGGTAATTAAAAGACAGCCTGCATTCAAGGAGTAAAACTTGCTGCAGTGTTTACTATCACAGGAAGATCACAGGAGCATCACATGAGAATCTCTGGCTGTCAGAGACTTATTATTTGTCTTCCTATTTCAGCCACATAATTTAAAAACAAATCTTATGTTGTTAATGTAATAATGATAACTTAAAATTTTCAACCATAACTAAAGAAATACACAGAGAGCTTGCTACAAAAAGAGATGCTTACTTAATACTGTCTTACATTAAGTAACTTTTTCTCTTAATGCTAGCCACTGTACCTGTATTGATTCTATTGTAAAACCTGACTGGTATGTCCATAATTGCATGAATAGGTTCTGGCATACAGTGCAGAGAGCATAAAAGGATAGGCAATTTTTGCTTGAATGAATAACAAAGCAGAAGAGTGAAATGCCAACAAACTAAAAAGGGCAGATATGGCTTCCGTCTGAAGTGATGACTTTTTGTTAAGAATGGGAATTTCTCTAGAAATACCTTAGCCAAAATTATTTTTATGCAAAATAAAACCAAAAGACAACATTTCTATCTACACTTTAGGTTGAAATTTTATTTTCCTTTTTACCACATAGTCTTCAAATCCTCCCAATAGCAGTGTAGGCAAGTTGTTTACTCTTCCCTCCTATTGGTATGCAGAAACATCAATGTCCAGAAATACTGATGATTTCACTTAGAAAGTAAAGTCTGAAAAAAAACCATTTGTTCCACCTCTGTTCTTTCTCTCTGATACCGAGTTCTGGCATTAATGCCTTAGTAACTTCTCCACTGGACTACTGAAACTTGGAATCTCAGAAGTCTATGATAAATGAAGCTGCTCTCATGAAAGGAAAAGGTTAAGTATTAGCATTCTCAGAATGCATTAGTTCCCCATCTCCAAAACCCACTGAACTCTACCTTAAATCTACAAATCCATTAAAGAACTTCATTAAGTCACAAACAGATTCCCACTGGACTGTCTAGTTTTTCACACATTGCTAGCACAACTCTAGTACAGCCTCTTGGAAGCTGAAGGGGAACCTCCCCAAAAATAGGTTCAAGGCTCTGAACTCTACCCCACACCACCCACATCAGAGAATATCAGAAAGAATACACAGTGTTCTGAATTAAGGTCAACATAAAAGAGTCAAAGGAAAACAACAGCGTGAACAACACAAAAGTGCAGGATATTAAACATGCTCTTTTTTAAAGGGAACCTACTGCTTTCTGTCATTCAGTATCTTCACCTACATGTGTAGAAAACAGAGCCCTGTCAATGGCCACTTACATATTATCAAAATCAAACACTATAACAGGCACAGCACCAACAGATTACATTCATTTCAGTCTGTCCAACATAATTCATTAATAATTAAAGTTGGACCGATTTAAAAAACTTGAATGCAGGGTCCCTGATTACTGCACGGCACTATTTTTAAATTTTACTTAAAATCGACATTTTTAGTATATTGTCTAGTTGCATTAAGACATACACATATCAATTTGACAGCTGTATAAATTTTTGCCATAAATCCCAAAAAGTTGTTGTCTGCCTGTTGGAAACAGGAAAACACAGACCTGCCCAGTTTTGAAATGCTGATACCTTGTCTCCTTCTGCTGATAGGAAGAAGCAGTAATTTATTACTATTATTTTTAATAGTAATTGGCAGTACAAACTCAGAAAGACCTCCAAGTTTTTCTAGCTGACCAAATGACAGTGGGCCTTCAAAAACTGTAACGTAACATCTCATATAACACCAGTCACTACATGTAATTCTTCAAATAACGATTTACACACATGTTGATACCTTGCTACCAGTCAATCAGATGTCTTTGTACTAAAGACCAAACTAAATTACATTAGATTAATGGAAACAGTGTGCAAGTAAATATATATGCACAGGTGAAATCTTGGCCATTTCTTTCATGCCTTAGTATTTTGAATTATTTATCCACATAAAACTATAAAGAAATAAATTCCCAAAACTCCATGTACTATACTGCAATTAAAAGTGATAATTTACTAACTTTACCTTATTTGTTCAAGAAAGAAACAAAGGAACAATGCCAAGATTAAATACTATAAATAGACTACAAAGAAGCAAGGAAGAAGAGTATAACTATAGTAGTAGGACATTCAAAAATGCTCTGTAGTTACATTTATCATGTTATTAGAGAGAAAATACTAAATTGTATCACTGAGGGAATCTTTAACTTCCCAGATATAAACTGGAAAATAAATTCTATTAATAATGGTAGGAACTAGATGCAACGACAAACAGTTTTCTTCAAATACTGAACCAAGCAGATAGAATTATTATTTTAGGCTGGCTTTTGGTAAGCAGCAGCAACACTAGGGAAGAGTTAACTACTGCTTGGACTGAGTAATCAGAAGTTGATTCAATTTAAATCAGGTGGAAGGATATGTGCCTTGCATAGACTGCTGCTAATGCCTGAACTGTCAAGTTCAAACTGTTTCAGCTATCACGCTCCATTTTCTGCAGTGCAGTGTAGAACACTAGATAGATCTAAATAAGCCTGGTTTAAGGATAAGGTTCATGTCCAGCAACACTACTGCCTTAAGACGTTCTTCTATCAGTGTTCCATACTCTGTTGCTGATTTGTATCCCTGTACATCACTCCATCAATGGCAGCAGCATAACAGCCATTAGGGTCATACTTGGAAAGGATTCAGGACAGCATACAGGTGAAAATACAGTGGACCAACAAAATTCATGGGGGAGAGATTTTTTCAGCTCATCAGTCCCATCATCTATTTGATGTATGATCTCAAAACAGCTAAATGAAAGTTAAAAAGTGTCAGTAGCCACTTAAGCCTGCACTACTGCTAGAAGCACATATGAAATGCAAGAACTTAGTCTAACAAAAAGAGCCACAAGATGATTGCTCTCATTAAGTATATACGATGTAAATGTCCAGAAGTTGAAAGAGCTATTCATGCTAAAAGACAATACTGACATAAGAATAAATTAGAATAAACTGGTCAGGAATACATGCAATCTGAAATTGCAAGATATTTGTAAGCATCAGGGCAGTCAGATTCTGAAACAGATGCCCAATAAGCACCAGCAAGTGAAAACATGGTGCTTGACCAGTTAATAAAATGCATAATGTTACTTGGTTACCTAAGGTAGCATGGGACTAGATGATCCCAAATGCTCTTTCAGTTCCTATGTTCCTGTCAGGTCCTTCAAAATTAATGCACCTTTATTTATATTTCATTTTTACAGTAAATATCTAACTGGCCTCTGTTTGCAACTTGCACTGGCTTTTTTCTGAGGTGAGTCCTATGGCATCTAATAATGTCACTGGAATGGCATACGGGGCAGACTACATATTATGCATTTGCATATATATATTATGCATTTGTGCACTGCTTCATCCATTTATGAGAACATCAGGAAGAAAGGCACACATTTTGGTTTGGACTTCCAGCTAAAACAAAGAGTATAATAGAGGCAGCTGTTTTCACAAATTAATCTGCCAATCTCAAAAGCAGTAAAAATGGTATTTTTTACAAAAGTAGAGTAAGCTGAATAACACCTAAAAGCTTAGTAGCTACTTCTGAAAGAGATTTCTAAAGAAAAAAAAGCAAAGCCTCTAAATTACAGACTGCAATCATTGTAGAATGCCAGGTAATTTCTTTTACCAACAAATCTACAATTTCATTACTTGATGCCCCTGGAAAACATAAATTTGATTTAACTTTAGAAAGGGGGGAAAACCTTTAAAATACTCTATTGAAGCAATACAAACAATGCAATTGAATTTACAGACTTGATTTTTAATGTGCAGAATCTTAAATATACTAAATATTTATGTAAGTCTCGTTTTGCTTAGAAACGTTTTCCATGACTGAAATATGCCAAGCAACCTTTTTTGGGCATGTTCCATTAACACTACTAAAATAAAACACAAAGGCCACAATCTGTGAAGAAGCATCAGTGAGGGGTAGCACCAGTTTTAAAAAATACAAACACAAAAACCTGCAAGCTTGCCCACAACATGCTCCTACTACTGATAATCACTGTATAATACGGTCAAGATTAAGCCTGCTGTCTCATCTAACTAATGGACATCCAAGACTCTGTAATGGCACTTTCAGTATTCAAATTAATCTTCATCTAAACAATACTAGTTACAACAACAACTGTAATTTCACAGACAATTTGGTTGTACTTGCAAATAGATGTGACAGCTCCATTTAGCCAGAAAAAAATAGAGTATATCAGTCTCATGTAGGATGGAAAACTACATTCTCTGCTGACAAAACATCTGAGATAACAGCTTCAGAAATGAAGTGGGAGCCAAGATTTTAATAAGAAGAGAGAGAGAAAAAGACAGAGGGGTGGGGGCGGTGCAGCAAATTCAGATACTTTAGTCATAGAGTTCTTAAATACTCTAGTGGCAAATAAATACAATTAGGTTTTTCTTGCTGCACCTGCAGGGGACATTCCTATGGATATACCTTCAGGAGACATTCATATACCTTCAGAGGGCATTCCTATGGATAACTGCAATTTGCAAATCTGCTTCCTAACACAATGAACAACTCTTTCAATTGGTAACTTAAGGTACGAACACTGTTGCCAGTTCAAAATTAAGAACACCATTTTGGTCTTTCTGTACTTTTAAACAGCATATCTTAAATGACACTTCCATGTCTTACACGCTGCAGGAGAACCAGCACTGCTTGCAGGGAACCAGCACTGTGGATTTTATTCTCCTTTACCTGCAACCAAAATCCACAGGGACTCAATGTTTTCACTCCACCTAGCGGCCTCACCAAAAAAAACCCCAAAGCAACAAAACACTGGACGTGCCCTATTAAAGCAGTATAAAGGATGACACTTTGCCTCCAGACAAATTATTTAGTACTTGAACAATATGCCACATGTTGGCATTTCTCTGAAAGTCACACTCAAGTGCTACTAAACATATATAAATGACAGCAGACAGGCATGGTTTAAACAAAGCTTTTTAACAGTCAAGCTTCACATGAAATGGAATAATTTTTTTAAACTTAAATTAAGAAGCTAAAAAGCATTTCAAAAACAAACCACAATGGATATTCAGCAGCATCTGATATAATGTACTTTACAGTTGGTCTGGGTTCTCAGGATGGATTTTAAGAAAAATTTAATGGGTAAAATATTGGTATTATTTGGAAATTAATTCTTACTTGCATTTTAAATCTGTCTCCATATTGTTTCAATTCTGACTCAAACTTTCAGACAATAATCTACATATATCTTACAGTAAATCAAGGACAAAATCAACAAAAGTAAGCAGAGAACTGGGTAACCCAGGGCAAAAACAAGAACAGAAGGGGAAAAAAAAAAAGTCCAAGACAGAACCAGCAATGTACAGTTAAATGGTTCAAAGCATTATTTTAATTGAGCCAAAGGCACAAAACTACTCCTCTACAATACAAGTCATCACTTTTTCCAGCTGGACAAACACATTTGAAGTCCTTTTCCCCCTCTGCTTCTCAGCCCTTTCATCTGTTTGGTTCTTGACAGTGTATGCAACAGTAAATACATGTCTTGAATTCCTGGGCCACTTTCCTTGGAAAAATACTTGGCTCTGTGTCTTGAGTGTGTTTGGCACAGACATATCTCATCATAGCAAAAGGATAGCATGTTTAGTACTTCGTAATTTAAAAGTCTCTAACTGCCATCAGAAACTAATTTTTTTTAAGCTGCATTTAAAGAAAGAGAAGAAAATCTAGCACTTTTTAACATTAAATCTTAATTTTGTCACAAGTTTCAGAAAAAGAGAATTCTCTACAACTTAGTTCACTGTACACTCTACATTACCTATGCTTTTATCTCTTCAGATAAAAATGAGCGAGTTAAAAAATCTGCAAGCTATGCAAACATGTTAAAATCTTTACTGATACATGCATTAGCCTCAGTGCAGCTTTTATGACCTTACTAACTGGCAAGAAATGCTTACTGGTTTCTCCAACAGAATAAACATAAACAGAAAACTAACTTAAAAAGGTGCTCTCTAGCAGCTAACAAACAATCCAGACGCTAAGTGGGAACTCCTACAAGTGCATAACATAATACAACTCCTCTTCCCCTTGTTCCCTCTGACAGTCTTTAAACAAAAGGAATTTGAAAGCTGGTCTGATTGATTTCAACAGGTGCTTTCAACACAATAGTCTGTAGTGGAACACACAGAAGTGTCAGGGTACAGTTTCAGCAAATTGTCTGATCTCTAAAATTATGTTATCCATTGTTTCTAAGGGAAAAAATCCCAAACCGAAACAAAAAAACCCAAACCAAACCAAACAAAACCAACCACCCAACCAACCAACCAACAAACAAACAAAACAACAAACCAAACCAACCAACCAAAAAACCCAAAACCCAACCAACCAGAACCAAACACCAAAAATCCACAAAAAACCACCAAACCAAATAACCATACCCAAAAAAAAGAAAAAAAACCCCAACCCAAAATTACTACTACCAGTACACCAGGTTTCACACTCATTCTGTGAACTGAATGCATTCTGTGTCACAGCAAACCTCAATCACAGCAACTTCCTTAAAGGATCTTAGGAAGGAATCTGACTTATCAAAACCTGCCGGCAGACAATAATTGTACTGTAGTGAGTCTAAGGCAGAAGACATTCATTAGGGTTGTCTTATTATTTGGTTCTACTATCAGGCAATCTGCAGAAACATAGCAGGAAAAAAATTGCTTTTAAGGCTGTACAGCTCCCTCAGGTGCTGCTGCATAAACACAGATTTCCATGATGCCAGCAATACAAACAGCAGGTAAAGTGCATGCTGTTTAGTGCAAACACTGCATGCTTACTGCTGGGATAGTTCACTACTTGTATGCAATCAGCTAATGCACAAGAAACACCTTGTTGACTCCACCGGAAAAAGAAGTGTTGCTGCAGGATAAAGAAAACTATCGAGGCTTTATAAACACAAAAGGTTTTTGATTTACAACTACTCTTAATCAGTTCAGCCTACCGTGGAGATATGCTTTGATTTCCCATCAATCTTAAGTCTCATGCAGTCAAAGAAATACAAAAGTTCTCCTATCATCATCAGTTTGCTGGAAACTCTATGTCTTCATAGCAGATGATGACCTAATCTCACTTACTTCCTTACCATTTTAAACCAGAGATCTTGTGAAACAATGCCTCATGTCCATTTCATTGCTTGCAAAGTTCCAAACAGCCTGCTCAATACCACAAATTAGGTTCACTCTGGCTTTGAGTGAACAGTGATTTAGTAACAGAGTGCTTCCCAGGATAGCTACAAGGTTACGTAAAAGCTACATGGTTCCAGCATGATAAGTATGGCAAGAACTTTGTTCATTTAACATTCTATGTAGAAATAAAAAGGTCTCTGTTAAAGATGGAGCTTCTCTTAGAGATGGCAGGAATAACACAGACACTGTATCATATTTTGCTCAGAAACAAGTACAATTACCACCATCCTCATCTTCCCTAATCAAAACACAGATAACATGTACTGAAAAACAGCCTCCTCTACAAAGGAAAATTTAGACTCACAAATCTATTGGAATTCTTCAAAGGAATCACAATCAACAGAGATCAGTTAATATAATCTATTTTATTTCCAAAGACTGGTGGCCAAAAGGTCCTAAAGAAACCGTGCTACTATGAGATGAGAAGGGAGGTTCTGTTACAGAAAACTGTTTAAAAACTAGGCTGTTAAAAATGGCTGCTCATTGTTCTGAATGGATTTAGGTGACTAGTGGAGCCCTGCAAGGTTCCATATTTGGGGTTTTGTATTTTTTCACATATTTATACCTCATCTACAAAAAGCTGCGATTAATGACATGACAAAATTTACTGAAGATAATGTACTCATGACAATGCAGTGTACTAAAGGCAGCCACAAAAAGATTAAAAACAATGTCACCACGCAGAAAAGTTTAAAACCATTAACAATGTGAATTTCAGTCTTAATAAATGTGAAATAACACACACTTTGGATCTAGTCACTCTGGAGACATAACAGTTTACCAAAAACATCAACCAAGAAGTATCTGCAAAGAACAAAATTACAGAATTTAGTAGAGGTGGAACAGAACAAAATGCAAAAATTCATTATACCATAAGCATTTCTGATCCCTCAACAGATAAATGTCTCATCTTCTGTTCTCCCACCTGCCAAAACCTTTATCTGTTCTACCAGGTGATAATAACTAAGAAACAATTACCCGCAGTGAGCAATATATTCCATTCAAAGAACAACTAGACTGGGATTCTTCAGAGCAGACAAAAAAAAAACAGAGAAAAAAGTGCAATAGAGGAACTACTTGAGAGATTTATATGATAATGAAAAGGATGGAGAGAATGGACAGGAATCATTTTTTTTCCTGTCACTTCCAACATAACTCAGTAGGAGATCAAACACAGTTTTAGGAGGCAGTTTCAATATAAAAAGATATTACTGGACAAATTTTTGTACAAGAGATTATACGTGAGGACTGGTTTTGTGTTAGGGAGTCTGCAATTCCTAACACAAATGAAGATACAACAGTCTAGGGACTGTTCTGAAAAGATAGTACTGAATGTTCATTGTATCTTCTGTGCTTTCTAAGCTACCTGTTCCTGACTCCTACAGAAGAAAGCTTGGACTTTTGAATTAACCCAAACTATTTAAAAGAAATCTTTCCAAGTCAGGCATTTCTTCCTTTATAGAGAGAATGACAGAACATGACAGAGGTATGTCCTCAAAAGACATTAACTACATTGCTTACTGGTTCTCCATGGGTTAAATTCAGTCCACAAAATGTTTCTGGGCTCAACACATTTGTCTCAGCCAGTCCAAGGAAATAGTTACTTTCTGCAAACTCTGTCTAATAGACAAATTGCTCTTTCGTAGCCTGCTGTGGTTAGAAAAGTGGTAGTTGTTGCTTTTGACCACAGGAAAAAATCACTGCTGCAATACACAGAAGAGGTTGTGCAGTCCGTGGAACCCATGGAAAGGGAAAAATGCTCCAAGTGTCCTGTCTGGTCTTTGCCATTGCTGAGGTGCTGGACCTGATACTTCAATAAAAACATAGAGATAGACTATGATGGCAAGTATGAAATAAGAAAATTACTATAAAAGTTCTTCCTATTTCTTTACCCTCTGATGTAATTTCTTTTTCTGCCTCTTCCCAGCCTCTGCTTCTTGCTCATTTTCTTCCTCATCAAGAAAAATGCCAGTGTTCAGAGGTTTTTTACAGTGATGGAAATCTAAAATTAGATCTTAAATATAAATTCTAGTTTTTCCAGGGTACATGTATACGTATTTTCCAATTCAAACCCAAATTTTTTCAAAGCAATGCTCCAGAATTCACAAATCCTAGAGAATGATTTTAGGACACTGAAATTATTTAAATCAGTGCATCTATTTTAATTCAGATTCTTTTTTTCTATTTCTAGGAATATTCTCATAAAGTAAACAGACTACTGTGCTTACTTAAGTAACCTAGACTGGCTTTTCCCATGCATTTTATTGAACTGAATATAAATCTTTGAATCTTTTGGATTCCAATAGGAAAAATATTTAACTGGGAAAAGCCTCCTTCCCAAAATCTGCCTATTTTAACCAAAAGAACCAAACTTTAACATAATTTTATTTAATGTAAAGAATGATACTTGAAACTTGCTAAGAACTATCATTTTTATCTCACATGAAGGTGCCCTTGGGAAAATAGAAGCTGACAATCTTTGCTATTTGACATTTCTGTGACCAATTCCTTAACTTTTGAAAGTTAGAGATCACTATTACTTATTCAAGAATACTCTCTTTTGTGAAACAATTATTTAGGCAAACTGAAATAATGACTTGGAGAAAAAAAATCACAATTAACAAAGTGCAGCAATTATTCCCCACTACACTTATTTCTACTTAAAAATGAGATACCTTCAATGTCCAAATGCAAACCGTCAACA
Source organism: Pyrocephalus nanus (assembly GCA_038380795.1). Classification (NCBI taxonomy): domain Eukaryota; kingdom Metazoa; phylum Chordata; class Aves; order Passeriformes; family Tyrannidae; genus Pyrocephalus; species Pyrocephalus nanus. The sequence goes on from CM076263.1 coordinate 23,834,047, forward strand.
AAGATAGACCTTTTAATTTTTTATCTAAAGAAAACAAACTTCCATACTCTTTTTCCTTTCCTTGCCTTCTTTTGATGAAAAAATCTGTAGGGCAAACAAAGACAGTCACAAAATATGGAAAACAGTGAAAATGACTATACAGAAAAAGGAATGTGAACGTGTATTAGGAAAAGAACATAGATGTGCATTTTATTCAGCACCAGAAAATAGGTTAATCAATTTTCAACAGCAGAAGCCTTATGAAAAAAAATATTCTGGATCTTACTTTCTCTCTGCTAATACCCCTCAATCCTCATTTGATGTGAAGAAAAGCTGTGAAATACAAAAAACCCAGTACATTTTGTGCAGTAAGAACACAACTATCATTTTCAAAAGTCCTCACGAGGTAACCATCTTTTTCCTTTTACACTCAAATTCAGTTCCATTCTCATTACCACAACATATTCACATTACTTCAATTTTTCCAATCAAATCTGGTCTTTTGGAGAAATTGAGAGGTGAGAGCAAAAGCAATGATGCTCATTTCTCTGGTTCATCTAGAACTGACTATAAGCTTCTTCCACACTGCTTTTCTGGTGTCCATTTAGAGTTCGTGTTCATTACAGAGCAAGATAAGTAATGCCCTATTTTAAAGCCTTTCGATAGTATACTGGTACTCGTCTCACCCTTCATACAACGTGTAATAGTGATATATCTTTCTATAGAGCTACTATGAACACCCTGCCAGTCTCTCTTTAGACACACCTTGCTGCAGTCCCGTTGCTACAGCGTTCTCCTTCACTCCATTGTCTTCCTGCCCATTACTCCTGCAGTACGAGTGGAACTCAGTGCAACGATTACCAGATGGACACCTCGTCTCACCGCCCTGCCCACCTGGATGCCCTACAGGACGGAGCTCATGTCAGAGGGCAGACAGCGGGAAATGCGCCAGGAACTGAGGCAATGAACCCCACAGGTTTCCTGCCCCATTGTCTGCTCGGCCCCCCGGGGCGCGTCCCGTCCCCTCCTCGGCCCCCCGCCCGCTCCGCTGCGGCTCCCCCCGGCCCGGGGGTCAGGCCCGGCTTCCCGGACGAGGGACGGGGATGTCCCGTCAGCCACGGGCAGCTCCGTGTTCCCATGGCTTCCAGTCCGGCCAGGCGACCCCCACTCCCTCCGGAGACCGCCCCCGTCCCGGATCCCGCGGCACCACCCTCCCAGCGCCCCTACCTGCGAACCGTGCCCGCGCACAGCCACACCATGGGCAGGGCGGCGCAGGGGCGGCGGGGGAGGAGGACTCGAGGAGAAGGGAAGAGGAGGGGAGGAGGAGTAGAGGAAGAGGAGGAAGGACTAGGAGTAGGAAGGACTAGAGGAGGAAGAGAGGAGAAGGAAGGACGGACAGGAGGAGGAAGAAGGACAGGAGGAGGAAGAAACACAGGAGGAAGAAGAAACACAGGAGGCACAAGGACCAGCTTCACCTCCGCCGCCACCCCGCCCTCTGTACACCCCCGAGCGCAGCGCTCACTCCCGCTCCTCCGCCGCCCTGCGCATCCGCTTCCGACACCGCCTCCTCCGGCTCCGCGTCCCTGCTCGCTGCCAGTCGCCGGCGGCGCGGACTCGCCACCTCTCGCACGGTAAGAGCGATGCCCCCTTCCCGCGAGGGCGAGGGGCCTGCGAGGGGGCTCCGCGCCGCCTCCCTGCACCCCCGGTGCATAGAGCCCGGGGACGGCGGGGAAGATCGGACCCTAGGCGGCGCGGCCGCGGTCTCCGCGGTGCCGGGAGGGGCCCGCGGGCGGTGTAGGGCTGTCCTTGGGGCCCGAGCGAGCGGCCCTGGGCCGGGGGAGGACGCGGAGGTGGGCAAGGGGCGGGAGCGCGGCTCCCCTTCGAGCCCGCGAGGGCGCGCCCGGGCGCGGGCAGTGCACTGTCCCTGCCGGGGGAGCCGATCGGGGACCCCCGGTGCCCCGGGCCGTGCTCCACTGCCCTTCCCGGCTCTCCCCGTCCCCACGGCGGGGTTTGCGTGCCGATCGGGGACCCCCGGTGCCCCGGGCCGTGCTCCACTGCCCTTCCCGGCTCTCCCCGTCCCCACGGCGGGGTTTGCGTGGCGGGGGTTTGGCCGCACACCGCTTCGGTCGCGCGTTGAGGGGAGAAAATAATGTAGCTGCGGGCTGACCCTGATCTTGCCATTCATTTAATGCTTCTTTTTAAACCTGCTTTGCCCCAAGAGCTGGACAAGGTTGTACCCTTTCAAATCAAAAGGGTTTAAGGAAAAATAACTTGGAAAGTTGTAACTAAAATTGTCCTCCAGGTTATGTAACTCCCAGCTGCTGCTGAACGGAAATCAGACTGAGCCAGTAGTGTCTTTAATCACAAGTGTGTACTGAGGTCACAGTGTTCCACTTCTTTGTCCGAAGTGATAATGAACTGTTCCGCAGCACCAGGTCACACCATAGAACATCTTTTATTAAAGTATAACACCCGTGTCACACCAAAGAACGAACACCTATTATTCAAGTATAACACCATGTCACACCATAGAACATCTTTTATTAAAGTATAACGTCCATGTCACACCAAAGAACAAACACCTTTTATTCAAGTATAACACCATGTCACACCATAGAGCATCTTTAATTAAAGTATAACACTCATGTCACACCAGAAAAGGAACACCTTTTATTGAAGTGTGTTTCTATATGTCATTAATCACTGTGGCTTTTTAATTGGTTTTGACCTCAGCATGTGCTCCTTCTTGCAAGTGCACATGTCTCAGAAATAAAAGTAAAACCATAGAAGAACTCCCTATAAATGAAAAATAAGTTGCTAAATTAATTTAGCCTTGGTGATGGGCCATTCACTTGAGAGTTGGACTTGATTATCTTTGTAGGTCCCTTCTGTGATTCGGACTCAACTTTCCTGCAGTAATGAATCAGAGGAAATATGTGCTTCTTTGATGATAGTTAGATTAGATTATTAGTAGCAGTTTTCCCCAATTTTATTTCTTGTTTCAAGAAACAAGAAATTGTTATGTTGTTTTATTGGGCTTTTGGTGAAGGATAAGGTTTTGTGTATTGTATGTACTTCTTACTGAGGTGGCTAGGAGACTGGAATACTGTAGGAATTAATTTTCTGAAATAAGAGATCCTGTTGTTTTTAAGACATAGGAGAAACTGAATCAATTTCAATATGTCATCAGTCAAGCGCTTGGTTTATGCAGTCATCCATTTCTTGAGAGAGCAGAGTCAGATGGATACTTTTACTCCAGATGAACAAGAAAGCTTGGAAGGTAAGCAATAAAGGTGCTAATATATATATATACACACATATATGTATATGTGTGTATATATATATGTATAATACCTCACAGGTGTTGCATTGCCTTATATATAATATCACAAAAGTAACTGGAGTGACGCAACTGAAACTGCCACCAAATATTATCTGTGAATAAGATCATTATCTTAATGTTTCTGAGATTATTAATTTTAAGCATCTTTAATTTAAAAAATATTCCAAAGTCACATGTGTACTACCTTAATTTTGAGAAACAGATACTTTGAATCATGTCAATTGTAGAGGTCTTTTCTAACCTCAGTAGTTCTAGATTCTAAGTTAAGCAGTGCTGTAATCAGACCCTAGTAATAACTTGTGTATATGTGCCACAAATTTTTGCCTGCTGATTATTTTTCTCTTTTATATTTGGTTTCTTTCTGCATTTTATATCTCTTAGTAGCTCTGCTTGCCACCGAGGAAGTAAAACAATTATCATATATTGGGTTTGGTTTATGGGAAGAACTCCTTTTTTTGTACTTGCAAGAATTCCATGTAATTTACAAGGGAAGGCTAAGACATCCTAAGAACATGGAAAATAAAATAAATGCTTTGAAGTTGTTTTTTTTTTTTTCACTTCAGTAGTGGTTCCAAAGAGCACATGGTAGCAAGTATTTTCAGTATGGAATAACTTCTGTTATACACCCAAGTTCATCTATCTGCATACATAGCTAGAGACAGATAGCCTTCTGTGTCTATTTCTTTATTGACAGACAGTCATAAAGTTTTTGTAACTTCATGGTATCTGCCTTCCTCCTTCACAGTGCCCTTTTCTCTAAGTCTTGGAGACCTCATGTCAGGTAGAATCACAATTTGGAATTAAGAAAGGAAAGAATAAAGTCAATTCTGCAATGAGCATTTCAGAGCATCTTTTTAAAAGACCTCTGCACTGTTTCAAGCAGTCTTTGGTTGTGTCACTCAAGCAGAGGAGGAATTTGGAGGTAAAAGGGAGCTAGAACTAGCAGTACAGTAAGTAATTGCAGGCAGTAGATGATTACTAAATTCTGTGAAATCTGAGGTGTGGAGAGACTTCGCTGAGGTACAAAGCGAGTCCTTCTCAGAAGTGTAAACTTAAAAGATAAACCTCGGTGTGGTTCATTCTAATGTCTGTCAGTTTTACAATGTTGTTATTGTTCACCAGTGTAAATAAGAAAGAAACCTTTGTGTCATTCTATTTAAAGGATAGTTCCAAAAGAATAAAAGGTAAAAGATTTGATTTTATATAATAATCTGCAGCATTTTGTACCTTTGAAAAGTAGTAGCCATCAAATTAATTTAACCTGTATCAGATTATGATGATCTTCATCTGATGAAAGAAAACTCTTTTTGAAGATCATATATAATGAGAGATGAAGAATATTCCTTTTGTTTTGTAATGAAACTGATAAACATTGGGTTATGATTGAAATTTTACCTGATAACATAACTTTAGCCAATGTCTGTATGAAGGAATCAACTTTTAAGATTCAGTTTTCTAAATAAAAAAAATCTTGTAAAACCTCAGTTATGCTTAAATACTGATGCAAAATTTAGCATTTTAATACAGATCTGAAATCCTAATTTTAGAGCTCTATGCTGCCACAAGCACAGTACCATATGCTATGTGTTAGAGGGTAGGAGGTGGGCATTCTGAAAAATTGACTCAGTTGTGCAAAACACCTTAAGTGCATGTAGAGCAGCAGTAGCCCAAGTCCTACCCATTAAAGTATTTAATGTTAGATGGAGACATAAGGGATCAAAATCTTTACTGATAGTTTTTATCAGTATCTTATGTACTTACTTGGTGTCTGTGAAAAGATAAAACACTGAATGATTAAGTGACTGTGCCAAGAAGTAAGTCAAACAGTTCCCATTTCCCACAAAACAACAAAAAGAGCTAGAAGACTGCAAATAAAATTGAGACCTTCTGAAAATACAAGTCTAGGATGTATTCACTCTCCATTTTTGTTGATAATCTTCATTCTGCATATGTGAATTATATAGGGATGTCAATGATAGTGTAAATTTCCTCAAGGAATTTTGTACTTGTTGATGAATAAAAATGCCTTATTTGAGAAGCAGAGTAGTTGGAAGGTAGACCAGAGAAACATACTCCCCTAGGATCTAGAACAGTAATACAGGCCTCTTGGTGGTTAGTGCTCAACTCTTTTGTATGATCTAGAAATTTCACTTCATCTAAGTTATATTTTAGACTGTGTTTAAGTGGCAGTTATTCCTCCCTTCATCCCCTCCCTTCTTTCTTTCATAGCATCTATTTCTGTGGCATTAAAGAAAAATCTCTACAACATGCACAAGGCTGTGATCGTTTTTTTTCTTACTTCTATGATTGATGTACCACAAGTAATTTCTCTAAGGCAGTGTTTCCAAAATAGGAAGGCAGGTGATGCATATAATACTTGACACAGGGAAGGTTATATACTAGATGAAGCAAGATGGTATTGAGTAGTAAAGGGGTCCAATGCTCGTTATTCAGTGATCTACAGCCTGCATGTTGGCTCTTATGCCTTCATGTTGCTTGCAGTTTGTCTTAGGGTGGCAGAAAATACTGGAGCTCCGTGGCACTGGGAATACAGAGCTAGGCTCCAGCATAGCCCAGTTGCTCCTTTTGTCAGATAGTGGGTGTCTGTGTGAGTCCTAGCTGTTCAGCAGGGACCTGTAAGGATTTGCAAGGTGGTCAGTTCAAGCTGAGGCTTCTGAAAGTGTGTGTGATGGTGGAGCTGATCAGGAGATCAGATAACTTTGGCCTTTGAAATCAGAGAAGATTAATAGCTTACATAGTGCATCAAGTCTTTACAATTTACTGATAATATTGAGCTTGCAGCAGTGGATGGTGCTTGCTTTGATAATGGGATAGTAAGATGATGGCAGCATGACCTCCTGAGGTACTTCTCTAGCGAAAAGAAGTCTTCACTCCTTTGACTTTAGTGGGGTCAGGTTTTTATGTAACATTAAATCAGAGTAGTTATTTATATTGTCACAACCTATTACATCCTCTGATTTGGAAAAGTTTCTGTTTTGGCAGTGCTTATTTTTATGTGGGTTTCTGTTGTTGGCTTGAATGTTAACCAGTGGTTATTATTCTAACCTATGGATTCATCCCATAAGAGCTCTTAATTTTATTATACACACGAAAGATAGATTAGAAGGAATAAAAATTCCATTTTTCACTTAAAGGAGAAATGTCAGAGTTCACAATAACAACTGATTATTTAATGGAAATGCTGAATAATACTACTAAAAACTGTCGTTTAGGTGTAATTTGCACTGCTGCATTTTCCAAAACTTCTATATCATAGAGATTTGGTGCCACAGACTTAATGCTTTGAGAAAGATAAGGGGGAGGTTGTATGTAATTCAGAATCCAGCATATATCAGTGATCACTTTACAAGAACTAAATTTTTCTACATAGAAGGAGACAAAGAAATTTAACCCAAATCCTTTAGCATTCTTAGTGGGTATTTTAGAACCTGACAAATTGATAAATTTTTAGGAATATGTTGTAGGGGCGACTTGCATGCTTATTTAACAGTGTTATTTTGTGTTCAATTGTTACATGCTATCAGCTTTAATTTTTTATCCTACTTTTTTGTGAATAATTGTATGTTGCCACTTTAAAAAAAAAAATTACATTTTACAGGATTTACTATCTATTTCACAGATCTACTTCCCCCACCCTTTCTGTCTGCTGTGACATAGAAAACAGGCTCCTCAAACTGGCCTTACTGTTGTTAACTTTCAGGAGTTTTACTTTACTAGTTTTGGGTTAGTATTCAGGTTCATTATAATGCAAATAAGAATTCAGACTATATTTTTATATTATCATTGGCCTGAAAGTCAATTTAAATACTAAGAATCTGCTTATACTGATACCTGATTTGAATTCAGATACTCCTGGTTATCTGTTTTGTATATCTTGACTTTAAAAAGCTGTTTTTCTGTTCAAAATATGCTTTACAAAGACTTTTCTTTGTTCTTTCTCACTTTTAATTCTAAAATATTTAGATGATATACCTTAAAAAAAACATTCTACTAGATTCTTAAGATTATAGGGAAAATTATATAAGTCACAGTAGTGTTAATCATGGAATATATATATACATCTTCAGACTTGTGTACAGTAATTGCTATTGATCTTCTTTTGCCTAAAAATATGTGAGCACATTTGAAACTTTAGTTAGGTATATGGCTCTCCTTTTTTTAGAATTACTTACTGTAAGTGTGTTTGCATTATTGCAAATTTGGGAGGGCCATTTAATCCTTACACAACTGGACACATGAAAGGTTATTGCAGATATATTTTTTAATAGAATAAGGTTTGTGATTAATGCAGCATTTTATTTATAAACAGTGTCTTCAAATGAATATATTTTATTACCAAAAAAAAATAAGATTAACAAGTATCTTGCCTTTATTCTTTACAGTAAAGGTGAGCAGTTTCCTTCCAGCTGTTATGCAACTCAGATATATGGTAGTTGTGATGTTTTGAGGTGGAGTGTGTGGCACATGCACATGCATAGTTGTATTTTGAGTTTTTTGCTTTTGTTAAATGCTTTTTTTTTTTTTTCATTTTAAAAAAAGGCTTTAAGTGACTCAAGGAACTGAAATGAAATTTTTTAATTGGTTGAAAAATAATGGCCAAACTATCTATGGATTGTGTATATCTTAGATGTTTTTCAGCAAGCCAATTCTATGGGGATCAGGTAGCCTCTCTATTTTATGATTTATTCCAAAGAGCTGCTTTTACTAGCTGAATAGGGAAGTAAGTCACTGCTTTATAAATAAATAGTGCAGTTATGCTTCTATTGAGAAACTGGTGATTTTTTTTCTTTTAAGTTGCAATTCAGTGTCTGGAGACTGTGTTTAAGATTAACCTGGAAGATACTCATCTTGCACCCCCACAGCATTTGATAGAAATGTTCACGGACTCTATTCACAAGGTAAGAGTTTCATTTAGATTCTAGAGTTACTCTGCCAATATGTGCTAAGGTTTCATGTTGTATACACAATCTTTAAATAGGTCAAAATGATGTGATAACTTAAAGGAAAACATGAAAAAAGTTGAATTTCTGTAAAAGGCTAGCATTATGAGAATCTTTTGGGGCAGTGGGAGGAATTAATTTCAGATAGGCAAGGACAATTCCAGAAAATTACTCAACAGTGGATGTCTCATTCTCACTTCGAGGCTTTTATCCTTCAGTTAAGCATTTTGCAGTTCCCAAAGTATCTGATGTGTGTCATTTGTAGTTTGATGCTTCTCACTCCTTTCTGGAAATAATGTAATTGCTCCGTTTTGAACACTAACCTTAAAATGGGAACTTCTAAAGTGTTAACTAATAATACATATTATCTGAGATCCCAAGTGCAGAAACCATCAGAATGGTAAACAGGAAAGTCAAAGTTAAGAAAACAAGACTGAAGAAGTATCAGCTATCTTCCCCTTGACTTCCTTAAAACATGTGGTGAGCCATAAGGTTTTTTCAGTAGCAGAAAGCAAGCTTTTTCTTCTAAGGATGTGTTAGTGATGTTTAATTCTTTCACACTTCCTGTACACTACAGAAAATCTGATTGTTGACACAGTGCTGCCCAGGATAAAGAAATTTTTAATAAAATTGGGGTTTATATTTTAATGAAAAAAAAACCTTTTTTTTTTTTATCCCATACAGAATGACATGCTGCCTCTCTCAGGTTCTTTACCAGAGAATGTTGTAAAGGCTGACCAGCTGAAAGATGAAGGTTTGTAATAAACATAGAAATAAACTGTCTTACGCTTTTATTAGATTTTTGGGTTATTGTGGATAATGATAGTGTAGCAGCTGGGCAACACACACCCCACAAAAAAACTTCAGCATATATTCTCTAGTGACTTACGTTGTAAGAGGTCTAATTGATTTGCAAGAAAATATTGTTTATTATCTCTCTGCTCTGGAGGTTGCTTTAAAAGTAAGGGATAACATGTGAAGTTGGCAATGTTCCTGAGTAGCAGAAGCTTTAAAGAATGAACAAGTATTTTTTGGCATATTCTAGATTTCTCTATTTGTCCATGGAATTGTTATACAAGTTTCTACTTACTTTGAAATGGTTAGGTGATGGTAAAAGCTTATGCCAATGGAAAAATTCTTGTGAAGTTACTGGGGCTAGTATTTCACATGTGTGACATCATTTGTGTGCTTTATAATTGCAGACAAGCCAGTTGTTTATTTTCCCTTTGACAGCTGTTATTGCTGTTCTCTGAGGAAAAGCAGCTGTACCATAGAAGACTTTACTAATACTACCTAAGAAAATGTCTGTGTTATTTCCCTTCAAAAAGAAGGGGGGGAGGAAAAAAGCATGTAGCAGTGAAAAGTGTTAGGAATTGTTATGGATTTATAAATTACATTTTTTATAACCTGTTGAATTTTCAGACAGTTGAGTTTTATAGAAAAAATAAGTAAACGTCTTACAAAGCAGATGTAACTCCCTCAAAAGTTGCAGGACAATAATGTGGAAAAAATTCTACTGTTTTTGACAGTGAGTAAAATGAGTTCCATGTCTGTCTTATCTTAAAACTGGTCATCTGTAGTCATGAATGCAGTCCATTACTGGCTCTGAAAGTAAGTTTTCGTAATTCTTGAAGTTGCTCATTAGCTCTTTAATTCTAAGGGTAAAGAGCTCAAACACGGTCAAGTCACAAGCGAAACTTAGTTTGTAAGTCATAACATACCTGTGATGCATCTTGGCTTTTCATTTCGCTATCTGTTTCTGTCAACTCATGGAAAGTGAAGAACACTTGTAGCTCTCAGTATGGTTATTGGACTGTAGGGATAGTCAGCACTTTCCAGATGTGAGCGTTACGGCTGTTTTAAATCCATATCTTTGTCTGGTTTTACAAAAGCAGTTCCATGGCTCTACTGAAAAAAGCGGAAAGAGTCTAAACTTTGTTGAAGGACCATTTCAAGTGTCAGCTGTCAGGGGCATTGACAACTGCTTGAAATACCTCTGGTTAATTTCCCATAATAAAATTAAAACTTACTGCTTTCTAATGCTGAACTGTTATGTTAATCCTCCACATTTTCATATGCATATTGACCACTATTATGCTTTTTTGCCCTGAATTATGGAGATGAACAAGGTGACTTGGAGAAGTACATTTGACCTGTATCTTCTATAATACTGTAATTCTATAACTCTGATTTCCTCATTTCTATCTGTATGTCATTACTAATGGAATAACTTCCCTCATCTTTGTGGCCACCAGCCTGCTCCTCCTCTGCTCTGTAAACTCAGCCCTAATACTTGTAGAAATTGACTAATGGATAGCGAAACAAAATCAGGTAGCCCAATTGTCTTTCTTGGTCATTAGAAAAGCAGAAAGTAATTTATAAATACAAATAAAAAAAAAATAATACTTGATTTTACTTGCTTACACTTGTCTATCACTTGACACTTTGACTTAATGTAAGCTGTGTAAGAGCACAGATTGTGCAGGTTTGTAGTGTAATGATGGCCTCATCCTAAAAAGATCTCTGTATTACCACAGCAATATTATAATATAATAAGTAGTATTTTCACTATAAAGGACACATGTTCAAAAAGTATAACCATTAGTGCGGTTTTTTGGTCTTAAGAGTTTTGTATGATGTTAAAATACAATGATACAGTTGCTTTTCCTTATCTCAGCAGAGTTAGTAGATCTAGCTATTTTTATGTTTTGCTTTAGCCAAGTTGGAGCTGGAGAGAGAGAGAGCAAGAGAAGTATGCTCTGATATTAGCTCAAACTTAGCCCTGTACCCCAGGTCATCTTTAGTTCAGAGCAGTATCATAAATTCTAATGTTCATGGTCATTGATGGCAGTTTTGTTTTAAAGGAACATTAGCTGTTGCAATCTTGTTGAGTGCAGCTAACTTGCAAATATTTTATCTGACAACAGGATTTAGTATACAGGATTGAGAACAAAGCATAGCTGTGTAGGTAGTGGGCCTCTAGAAATTAGAAAGATATTGTTACATTCTGTATGTATTTGGAAGGTATACGTGCAATTACAGTTTGTTTGCCTTCTAGCTAAAGGATTGGTGAATATAGTTACAGTAAGTATAGCACTATTGGCAAGAGGTACTTTTGTACTACCTTGATGATACATAGTTACTTTAATATGGTTTTGTTTATTCAGTTCTCCATCTTTAAAAAGAAACTCAAGTACAGTTGTTTTCAGTTAGTACAAACACTTAGGACTGCTTGCTCCACAGTCTTTTGCTTTCTGTCAGAGACTCAGTTGCACTGACTGAACTTTTCCAGCCTTTGCTTTTGCAGTTATCTACATCAGTAGTAACCTGACCTGTCCCTTCTCCTGTTTGTTTTAGGATAAGGTTTAAATATTTTGCCAAAATACAAGTAAGTCAGTGGAAGTCTACAGTTTTCTTGGCAATTTCCTGACATTTCTGGGAAACCAAGGCTTCTGTAGGATCTAGCAGGCCAAAAATTGGTAACTGCAGGACCCAGGGACAATCATAAACTGGGGCACTCTGAACTAGGATTTTTTCTTTACTCTTATGGCATCAGGAAAGACAGAAACTAGAAAGACTGGCCTGTGTTGAGGACAAAAGAATGTGTAAAGTGTCTTTTGTTTTGAAAGAGTTTACTCCAGAATTTTCTGTCTGTATAGAAGTTATATAAATGTTTCTGGGTTTTGTTTTCCAATGGACTTAAAAAATAGGAAATGTGAGTCAATTTAGATTGCTTGTCCTATACATACTTCTCATTGAATTCATTACATGGTATCACAAAAGTGGGACCTATGCGCTTAGTTTAGCTGTTGTTTGATTTTTCATATTACATAGATACAAGCAAGTTTTTGGGACATATAAGAAAATGAAATTACGAAATTAATGTAGCCTGCTGGATTATGAGGCTTGCAAGACAGTTACAACTGAGTCTATCTTAGAGTGGAACTGCAATTACAATTACACTTCTCAATGAAGTGATCTTTACTTAACAGCAGAAACTAACTGGAAAGTGTGAAACACAAAGATGAGAAGAGAATGGTTTATGTGGTGGACTACAATGTACATAATAAACTTCACAGATGTAGTATTTTTATTTATTATTCCCTACCAGTTCTGTTCAAAAGAATGTATCTCAAAAAAGGGCAGTCATAATTCCCTTATATAGATGCTGTAAGGTAGCTGCTCTATTTCTTTCATATAGATCACTGTATCTTCTAACTATTTAAGAGCTTTTTATAATTTATTTCAGGTAATAATCATATGAAAGAAGAAAATTATGGTGCTGCAGTGGATTGTTACACTAGGGCTATACAACTGGATCCAAACAATGCAGTCTATTACTGCAACAGGTAAAATGAAAATGATACACACCTTTCATTCCTGAACTTGAGTAACATTATTTTAAAGATAAATTTTGAAGTAGGTCAAAGCAACAAAAGGCTGGAAAACCTCACTATTCAGAATTTATTTGGTTAGATTTGAAAAATATCTGAAGTTCAAGTGAGCTCATTCAGCATCTCTGTATCAGTTAAAGGTGTAATATGAACTTTAAAATGCCTGGTAATGTTTGAGATCAGGTTTTGTAAGTTAGGTTGTCTATACTAAATCATAACATAGGCTGTGATTTCCAGTCTGTTGAGAGTAGTAAAAGCCTATTTTTTTTCTGGTTTTCTTAGTGACTCAGGTGCCATCTCTATCTCCCTTAGTGCTGGCTTTCCTTGAGGAAAAAAATCATCAATGTGGAAATGCTATGAGATTTTGTGCGTTTTATAAATACTCATCATTTTAATGTGTGATCTGTTGAAAAATAACAATACTGCTTTTTGATTTTGTTACATAATCTGTTCTTCGCCATAGTGAAGATGTAGTGATTCAGCAGCAGATGAGCCTGGCAGTGCATGTTAACCCAGTTGCAGCAGTATGTTTTTGCTGCCTGGAAGACCAGCCTAAGAGCAAAGGTAGTTTCATCTGTGAGCCCTGCTGGAATGAGCCTGCTTCCAGAGTGCCTCCATTATTAATTTAACGATATAGGATATATGAACTTAAATGCTGTCAATCTGATCTTGTGGCAGTGTACCCAGTGGATTATTTTAGTTTTAGAGCAGTGTTTCCGTTACTCCAGAGTTTAGTTTGTGATAAATACAAATGAAAGATTCAGTGTTTTGAGGTAAATATAAAGGGAAAGGAAATGTGCAGTTTCTTAATATTTTATATACTTAAGACAGCAGTTCAAAGTGTAAATCATCTATTTTCCTCAGGAAAAATGATCATATAAGTGACTCCAGGTATAAAATGGAAATTAAGACCAGATTGAAATGCTTCATAAAACCTCTGGAAGTTTCCTCAGGAGTGGGCTTAAGAGCCAAATCTGTAATTGGCAAAAGTAGAAATACTTTTTCCTGTGTGTTGCATTATCACCTATCACATTTGTGAGGACCAAAATGAGTCTTGACGTTGATCAGTACAGTATTGTATGTAGCCACTTAAAAGAAAACATAAGATGCTTGGCATTTTTGGGTGATGTGGTACTTGCGTAAATATAGGCCTTATCTTTCTTGACCTTGTCTGGGAGCTGTGGAGACATACTGCCTTCAATGGTCTTGCTTTTTACTCACAGCAGTGAGTAAAAAAAAAAGCTGAGATGCCCTTGAAATTTTAACTGGCCATATAATTTTTTGTGAACATAGAAAAAACATTTTCTGTTCAAACACATGCAAGATTAAGTACTGTACTCTTTTTTTGTAAATCTCCACTGGCATCTATGGAGTGTGACAAATGTTAAACAGTCCAAATAGTTAAAATACGTAAGTAATCCCATTTTGAAGACATTTTAATTCCAGTCAGAAAAAATCTAGCAGTTTGGAGGTAGTCACAGGAGAAAGGAATCCTAATAAAAAAGAAAAAGGCTTTATTTCTACTATAGTGTTTTAAACCAAGAAAGAACAAATTAGTGTTTTGAGACCTTTCAAACTGGGGAAGTTTTGATTATTAATGTGTCCTTTTTAATTTGGCCAAGTCTTTACTCTTGTTATATTAAGGTTTGCAGCATTCAGTATTTCTCCAATACACAAATGCAATTTAATTTAGTAATTCAGAGGTTATTGAGAATTTAGTTATTCAGAGGTTATTCTGAGTTACTTGCAAGCATGAGTTGACTTCTAAAAATCCAAGCAGTGAAAAATCACAGCATTCCTTTGAATACCTGTAAAACTATAGTTCCTGCTGGAAAATTCCAATTTTATACAATACTTTTCCTTAAACAAGGATTTTATGTGAAGTATTACTTGAGAGTTTCACTTCTTGTAATAGGTTTTATGATTTATTTTGTGCATAGTCATATGCTGGATCTAAAACTGTTCCTTAGAATTATTTGTCCTTTGTGTGCTCCAAAATCGTAGTCTAGCAATGCACTTTTGCACATACTCATAACATTTATTCACTCTACTTAATTGAGGAAAGGTAAGGATTGTCTAAATAGTGAATGAAAAGTCAGTTAAGGTGAGTGTGAGTGTCTAAGCTTGGTTTGCTTTTTTTTTTAATTTTTGTTGATTTGGGGGTTTCTTTGACAAAGCTCTCTCCTTTCCTTACCATCTTTTTCATAGGGCTGCTGCTCACAGTAAGCTCAGCAACTACAGGGAAGCAATAAAGGACTGTGAGAATGCCATAGCAATAGATCCAAAGTACAGCAAAGCATATGGAAGAATGGGGTAAGCTAATACAAATATGAGTAAACACTAAAACCTCACATGTAAATCACCATCGATTTTCTGAAATAAGTGGAGCCAGGTTGTTTTACTTAGCTGACATTCTTGTTCTGAAAGTCTAGCAGTTTTCTGAGGATGACCCTATCGGGCTGTCAGCTCTTTTTATATTTGTGTTTGATACCAGCATTTTTATCAGATTTCACCAGTTCGCAATATTTTTCATTCAATTTATCAACTTTGCAAGTTTAGTTTAGAAAGTCATGATGTGTTTTTTCTACCTCCAACCTAATTATGAGTAATCAAAATCTTGCAGTTGGAATGGTGAATCTGTTAACAATGCTGCTAGAGAACTGCAGGGACTTCACACTAGCAGGAATAGAGGCTTAATTTTTCTCTTCAATAGATCTTTGGATGCAGATATTTTAGCAAGACTAAGCTATGTCTCTTTGGTAGTTTTTCTCAGTGGTATCTGAGAGATTAACTGTATAGCTTCTTGAGGCAGTGGGTTATCTGAAAAGAATGTCAGGAATGCTCTGAATAGCCTGTTGACTTGAGTGAAGGGCCATTCTTCCAAGATGTGTAGCTTTGCTTTTTCAATAATTGAACACATTGTGGTTGTGGGCTGAATGCTGCATATGGCCTTTGAAGTTTTTTCTATACCAGTAAATTAAAAAATGCTTAGAATTGTTTGTTGGGTCAGTTGGCACAAAATGGCTCATGTACGTGTTATTAAAATCTAGTTTGCAGAATGGAATGGCCACATCCGAATGACCTATTACTAAACTGCTTTAGTCTGTGTTAAATTCTGAACCATACCCCAAAATTGTCTGCAATAATGTTTGTTGACCTGGGACAAAACCATGCCAGGAACATTTATTTTAACAAAAATATGATGGAATTCTATCATTTGAAAACTTTCCATAATGCAGTTTATTTTACTAATACAAATATAGACTAAGTAGCTTTTGAGATGATTAATTAATTTGGAAATTTTAGGCTGAATTGATTGTTGAATTGGTTTTGTTCTATTCAACCCTCTTTAAGATTGTTTCTTCATACAGCATAACCCAAGATCCCTTGACTTTAGTGACAGGGAGGGAAGCTACAGGCTGGTTTAGTTGGAGATTGGAGGTTATTTTAGAGTTTTGGGTGTAAGACTAGTGTTCCTTTGATACACAGTATAGGTGGGACCATTCTCAGGCAATCAAGCTTCTCTTTTTTGATTATTTTAGTAGAGAACATATTTTGAGCTACAAGTCATTGCTTAGCTCAGCAGATGAATAAGCATAGCATAAACATGGCATAGGCTGAATGATGTTTAATAAAGAAAAACCCCTAGTGCAGAAACCACCTTCTCAACTGAAAAAGATGTGTTTTCTGACTATATTGTGCAGGCATATCAGTTTTTCTCAGGATGTGACAGAAATTCTTTATATGATGCAGAAAGGTTTAGAAGTATACAGAGATGGGAGCCATTTTAAGATGGGAATATCAGTTTAAAGTGATACTTCCAGCATGACCCTGAAAAAGCACGTGTCTGGGTAGGAATTGTGAGCAAAGAAATGGTTGCCCACTGCAGTACTGTATTCTAAGAAACTCTCTCTTTAAAATTCTCTAAAATACTTTTTCTGTAAAAAGTACTATTGCGTCACAGAAATAACGGATTACATTTCTAGTCTGGTCAAAAACTATTTTGGCAAGTTAATGAGCCAAAAAGGGAGAATGTTTTTTTATGAGGGTAACTGTGTTAAGAAAACAGACACTAATATTGTGTGAGTTCCTCCAGGAGCAGTACTGGAAACTCCTGGATTTTCACACTTTTACTGAGAGTGCTAACTGTCACTGATGTATTTAACACATTGAACTTGCTTGCCTGAGACAAAATACTAGGGTCTGTTACTGGGCATTAGCACAGGCTTACCACCCCAGTCTTTCTGCTCAGCAGGTATCAGAAGAGGGGACTGGAGTACTAAATAGCCGAATGTGGCTTACACAGATCTTTTACAAAATGTGGAAAAGATCAGTTTAGCTTTTGGTCACTATAAATTGAAAATACAATAGAGAATTGAAACCACAACCAGATGGACTTTTGGAATAGTTCAAAGAAAGGTGTTTTAAATGTAGTAATTGAATTTGAAAACAATATTGTTTTAAAAAGTAGATCTGTCCTATGTTCTCATGAACTGCTGGAGAAGAGTCTTTTTCAAAATATTGAGCAGGCTTCCCTGATAGAAGGGTTTCTTACAGCGTCTTATTACTATGCCATTTAACTAATTTGTCAACTGTTGAAGTACAAGAGCCTTAAGGAGAACCTTTGCACTGATCCTGAGACAAAAATCCATTATGCTGAAACTTGTGGGTCCAATATTTGTTTTCTTGAAGTTGCAGAAGTCATGTTAGGGCTATCTTTGCCCAACTTGCCCATATATTCTTTGGGCTATCTTTGCCCAATGAACTCTTGGATCAAAAAGACTGGAAGAAACACTTGAAGGAATTACTGAGCTTATGCAAAAAAGTCACAGATGCTGGATCCAGCTTGTACTCTCAAAATAGAGACTAAATCACTAAATGATGTCAAGGAATTTTTCATGAAACTTGCATATATATATGAAACAGACAATGCAAGATGAGTTCTTGAGGGATCATCTTTTCTGCAAAAACAAGTGCTTACACTGAGCAGTAGTACCACAGGAGCAAAAATTACTTTAATTTAGTGATCAAGCTAAAAAAATCAGTTGTGAGATACTGTTTCACTTAGAACAGAAAATGTATCATTATATTTTGATGGTCATTTATGTTCTACTCAGGATTTCTTTACTTCACATTAGGTTGGCTCTTACCTCAGTGAATAAATATGAAGAAGCAGTTACCAGTTACCAAAAAGCACTGGACCTTGATCCAGAGAATGACTCTTATAAGTCAAATTTGAAAATAGCAGAACAGAAACTGAGAGACATGTCCAGTCCTGTAAGTTAGCTCTGCATCTCTTTATTTATAATAGTTTTCATTGGGATTTTGTAGATAAACTTACCTTCAATTGCAATTTGTTTGTAGACTGGAACTGGACTGAGTTTTGACATGGCAAGCTTGATAAACAATCCTGCCTTCATTAGTATGGTGAGTATGTCTCAAGCTTGACTTTATCTTGTTTTTAAAAATGAATTTTTAAGAAAAACACTTGTTTAACAAGCCAAACAGTTTTAATTACTATTACTATAGCAATGTTTGTATTACACTGAATTTCAACTTTTCTATGTAATTTTACACTTAAAACAAGAAATGAAGTATAAATCTCCTGTAGTGCCTGTCTTATTTCCAATGGATTCTATCTTATGAACAACATATATAGGTTAGCTATGCTGTTTTTGAGGATCGTTTGATAGTAAAACACTTGTCAATGGCATGATGAAAATTTCTTCTATTCTTCACAAAGCAGTTAACAATGAATACAAGGACTAAAGTAACTCTTGTGGAGAACTACGTGAGACCTTTCTGTTCTTACTCTTTCAAATTATCCCTGACATCCTTAAGTGTTTAAACAACAAATATAAATAACATATAGCGCAATCCTTTACTTCCAGTACAATTTAGCTTTCTTAGCTAAATGGACTTAATGAACTTTTTAGAATTAACCTGGAGAAAAAGAAAAGCAACACCCTTCCCACCCCCAGAAAAAAAACCCCAACCATCAACTTACTTCCTTTGAGAACACAGTCAAAACTTTACTAGCCCTTGGATAGCTTCACTGGAACAAGACATTGTAATCAGTGCTTTTGTGTGGAAGTGCACTGTATTCCAAAAAGATCCTTACATCTGGTTTGATACCATGGTGGTGTGGTTTCACAGCCACTCAGCAGCCAAGGCCCACGCAGCTGCTTGCTCACTCCCCCATCAGCAGGATCAGGGAGAGAATCAGAAGGGTGAAAGCTGGAAAACTTGTGTATTGAGATACAGAGAGTTTAACAGGGAAGGCAAAACCCCTCACATAAGCAAAGAAAACTGAGGAATTAATTCATTGCTTCTCCTGGGCAGGCAGGTGTTCAGCTATCCCCAGGAGAGCAGGGCCCCATCATGCATAATGGTTACTTGGGAAGATAAATGCCATCACTCCAAATGTATACCTCCTTCCTCCTTCTTCCTCCCAGCTTTATATACTGATCATGATGTCTGGCTTATGCCTTTGGCCAGTTGGGGTTACCTGTCCTGGCTGTCTCTCTTTTCTAGCCTCGCGTGCACCCCCAGCCCCCTCACTAGTGAGGCAGCACAAAAACCAGAAAAGGCCTTGGCTCTTTGTAAGCCCTGCTTAGCAATAACAAAATTATCTTTTTCTTATCAACCCTGTGTTCAGCACAAATCGAAAACACAGCACCCCACTCTGGACAAAGTTAACTCTACCCTAGCCAAAACCAGCACCCATGGTCCAAATAATAGAGACAGTATGTAAGGAAGGAGTGAGCAAGTTCTCTGATGGCATTTGTGATGAAATGGCACTGGAACTCTGTGTACCACTTCACTGGTCACATGATGTACTCTGTCTGTGTCTGTTTAGAATCAACAATATACTCTTCAGTATGGAGCTAACTTTGGGAAAAGGATTTTTTGCATTTTTTAGCAGAAGATGCCTGGTCACATGCCTAGAACACAGCACGTTCATTTAGGAACGAATGAGTTATCTTCCTGAGGTCTAGTTATTTGTTTTGTTTTAAGGGGAAAATTGCCTCACTGACTGACTTAGAGGCTTGTAGCTTCCATTTTGGGCCCCTAAGCTAGATCAGCCTTATTACTGATAGCAGAAACTAAACCAGAATCCTATATTAACCATAGAATTGGCCTGAATTTGACATTTTATATCCAACTGTTAGTTAACAGAAAAAAGTTGATATACTTTTGAGATGTCTATATATGGCAATATATTGATCAATAAAATTAATACTGGATATATCTGGGGTTTGTAGTACCTTTGGTAAGACAGTGAATAAGAAGGTATTCTGTTGTGCCTATTGGTGGTGTATTCATACAGGCACTGATTTCTGTAGGAATTATGTTACTAACATTCAAATATTACATTGTTTATTCTATAGCATCTATCCATAGACATCTATACACTATGGTAAGCACAGTATAATTTTAGAGGTATCTTTGAATGAGAAATTTAAATAACCTCATATTTACTACAAAGTAGGAAGATACACGATTACCACAGAACTTTGCTGCAAAGGAAGTCCACACTCTGCTTACTCCACAATGTATTATAGCCATAATCTTAACTGTTAATACCTAATAATAGTAGTAATAATAGTTGCAAATTTAATTTGTCCAGGCAGGAAAGCAACAAAATGCAAACTTTTCTTCAAAAAGCCTGGTAGAAGATCTTTGTCCTTGAAAGTCTTTTTTGTTTGTTTGTTTAGTTTTCTGGTACTGTGGTTTTTGATTTTTACTGGCTATCTGTCATATTTTTCATGTCTGAATCTGTAACCACTATTTTTTAGCCAACATGTAACAAATATTCTGAGCTTCACATCCTTTACATACATTTCTGTAGTAATTCCATATGACTTTGTGCACATCAACTTAGCCTAATTTTGTAACAAAATAGAATACAGCATGTGGGGTTTTTTTGTGGTTTTTTTCCCCCCACATTTTTCTCCATGATACTTGAGTAGTAAACGTGTTATAATTTTAGCTATATGTTGTCTATTCTAGGCAGCAAGCTTAATGCAAAATCCTCAAGTTCAACAACTGTAAGTATTAAAATGGAGTACCATTAAAACAAATATCTTTAGAGGTTTGAATTAATAAGAGAAAAGGTGTATAGTAATGTATTCTGAAAAGGTTATTTTATTTTTACTTAGTGTAAATAAAGCTACTGTAGTTTCTTCTCCTTGCAACCCATTTCCTCCCAGCAATTCAAAAAAGAACTAGGGTTTACTGCTTACTACAAAGGTCCCTGCCCACCTCAATGCCAACACTGTGCTAACTGTTCCAGGATGTCGGGGATGATGTCAAATGCCATTGGTGGCCCTGCTGCTGGGGTTGGTGGACTGTCAGATTTGTCTAGCCTGATCCATGCGTAAGTAAGAACTGCATAGTTTTATCTGTTGCAGTTGTAGTAGGATCACTGCAACGTCTGCTTAAAAGGGATAGTGTCAAGCCAATTATACTGTGGCCTAGTCCCACTGTATGCCTGTTTGTTATTAAAACTGACAACTCTTAAGACTTATTTCCCACAGTTTTGTTTGTTTGCTTTGTACATTTCCCTCAATTGGAATGACTGAACTGCTATGTGCTCAGTTTCACTTTCTGGTTCTCATATGCTGTTACATTCTAATGCTACTTATTAAAAGCATTCCTTTAAATCTTTAGGTACTCCTGCATGTGCTTTCAAACTGTGTGGATAAGCACTACAAGATATCACAGACACTCATTAGAAAAGCTATAGATTTACTTAACACATGTCACAGGTTCTGCTCTGGTATCCTTCCATTTAAATGAGGAAGGTTTCAGAGAACTCAGTTTAATGAAGAGTACCTTTACAAAAACCAGAACCTAAGGCTTTTGTAGTATAGTAATGATAAAATCCATCTGGAAGGGTCTCCACAAAAGCATGTGGTTTGCTTATATGCCAAGTTCTCTTAAAGGAACACAATTTTACTTTATTTCAGCATTCTAGCCCATTTCTAACTATTTTTAGGTTTTGCCCTTTGAGGGCATAAAGTAATTTATAATTTACATCATAGGAAGGGATGCGCCAATGCAAAAACCAAATGATATTTTCACAAAAAACAGAGATATATGAAAATGGTGGTTTTTCTTCAACCTGCAGTGTGGTTTAAAGTTGTCTTGATAATTTGCTGCTTGGGCAAAATGCAGAAATTACAGAGAAGCCAAGCCAGGCTTTTTGTGAAGTAGTATTTTTTCACTTGTTTTTTTCTAGTAAACTGGTGTTAATACTTACCTTTTACATGAGTTAATGTCACCTATTAATTTAACTCTTAAACTACAACTGTTATAGAGATTACTGATATTACTTCAGTCATACAAGACATAAGGATGTAATAGTATCCTTACTTTCTATTAATGACATCTTTTTCACAAGTAGGAGCTGGCAGGTACACTATTTCTGGAAAAGTTAACATAATGTTGCACTTCAACTCTAAGAGTAGTTGTTTAAACAATTAGAGTAAGTTCTCTTGAAAAGAAGGGAAAAAATCACTGGAGCAGATGTGTTGTTTTTACTGTGTAACATAATTCTTTTTCCTCTGTGTTACAAGTTGAAGTAGTAGTGCTAAAGAATGAAAATAAATATTTAATGATAATCCTGTTTGGAGACACTTAAACCAGATAAAGTCATAATACTACAAATACCTTGAGACTATAAAGCAAGTCATCTTTAGTCTTAACTCTAATGTAATGCATCTTTCATCTGTTTGGGGATAGCCTGTTTTCTTACAAATGCTGCTTTCACTTGCTGATTTCACTTCAACACAGGGGGCAGCAGTTTGCACAGCAGATACAGCAACAGAACCCTGAGCTCATAGAGCAACTGAGAAATCATATCCGGAGCAGATATTTGAGTGGCAGCACTGAAGAGCATTCCTGACTTCAAGGAGGCATGTGAATTGGAATGAAATACAACCCCAAAATGCGTACCATAGTTAGTAGCAAAAGCACCATTGTAACTCTTCTGCTTGAATAGAAGACAGAAAATTCTTTGTGCGTGTTTGCAAACCAGAATAAATCTGTTAAACAGATCTCTTGCACATAACTTGGAATATAGCATTTATGTCTAGTTACTCCTCTAAAAATTAATACACTGAATAGGTGGTTTATTAAAATCCCCAAGTCCAAGTCATTTCAATACGTGCATTAGAATGATCTCCAGGGCTATTGAAGGGGAAGGAGTTTGTAGTGGGTGTCTTGCATAACAACTTAATTCGAAAATGCTGCTGTAAAAGGCGTATTATTCTTACAGTGAGAATCGTGATGGCTGTACTCTCTGTCAGATATTGAAACAACAGGCCCATTTGCTGTGCCCTTTTATAATGAGCATAAAGCAGTGTTAGAGAATAGAGCATACCTTACACTAATGCTTGAAATGTCTGTTTCTTTAAGCCTGTAAAGGGGCAAGGAGTAACAGAAAATATTTTTCAACTTTACTTGGCAGGAGGGAGGGAGATGATTGCATATGAAGGAGTACCAAAAATTGTAGAGAAAGAGAAGACAATAATTCTGTGTAGGATAATACACAGAAATCAAAGTGAAACTTGGCTTGGGAAAGGAAAGAGTATTAAGAAGTTTTAGGCTCTTCTACTGCCATGCATGGTAGCCCTGGAGGTCAGCATTACGGCACTATGTTCCTAGGCATGGCAAGCTGTATTACGTTATGTATGCAGTATTTAGCATAAGCTTAAAATTCTTAACTGTTATAAGCTAAAACTGAGCCTGTGACTGTACAAATAACTCGTACTGAAAATTTATTAAAAAAAGAACTGCCTTAGAAGGATTCTTTTTCTATTCTTGTGTGGTAAAGCACTGGCTTAAACAATTGGGGATTTTTTTTAAGTGTAAGTACACATATCTATCTAACATGATGGTTATATTGTCAAGATTTTTCCACTCTGTAGTATTTCTCTTCCTAACCTGGCTTTTCTTGCTCAGTCAATGTTTCAGATACCACTGCTCTTCTGTACTTTTATGATGTTAACTTTTTTTACTCTACTTACTGTTAACACTGCTTTCTGTTTCAAAGTACAATTGTTCTTACTCTAGGGAGGCTTCCTCTTTGTATGTCCAAGCCAATTTGAGGAGCCTGCTTTGATTTCTAAGACAAAGTGACCTCTGCTGGCCAGTTAGTCTGGAAGAAGGTATGTGGAAGAGTAACAGACTCCAAACGGAAGAAATACACAGGAACTCCTGAACTTTATGTCTGATTGATCTTGTGCTCAAAAACGGGTTCCTCAAGTAGAAGCAAGTGGGGATAAATAATGTATTTGATTCTAACAAATTACAAGTGTGCCTCTATGGCATGAGCCTTTACCTACTAAAACCAGGGATAAAAATGCAGCTGGATCCATTGAGAAATGAAAGGAAATGGAGAAAACACAAAACTGGGAAATCCATAATAGCATCTGTTGAATAAAAAGGTAAAGTTTAATAGAGCAACTTAAACAATTTTAAGACATTTCATACTTTATTGAGCTTGCCTATATACAGCACTAAAATTTTATTTTTTTTTTTTTATAAATTCTCTCTTAAGTTGGTGTAGGTGCTTTCTTTTGAGGCTGTGGAGATACTTAAGCTTTACATTAAATACATTTCCATGTAACAGTTTCTTACTTAGCATCTGCTGACAAAAAAGAAAATCTCTAACAGGATCTCTTTTCAGAGTTAGCTCAGATCCTGAATCTAATCCATTCTAGAAAACTATCTGATAAAGTTACATTTAGCAGGACAGGATACCATTTACAGAAAAGACTGATGGCTGCTGTAGGTGGGCTACAAACACGGTACAACTATTACTTGGAATAGTGTGTTGTGTCAGGAGAGAAGCATTGCTCCTAGCATATCCTCCTTAACTTCACATTTCATGATAGTTCTCTCATATCTTCAACTTCTCAAAAGTGTGTTTCAGTACCTTTGGTAAGGGGAACCAATACATCCAAAGTGGACTGGACAGCACTGCCAATATCTCTCTACAAACTCAGTTTATCCTTACTTTGTGACAGCAATCTTGATGCAGTCAGTTACCTTTTTATTTTAAGACAGAAAGAATGTCATGAACTTCTTGAGAGTTCTTTAAGAAATACAGAATATGTTACTATTCAAAGAGTGGCTGAAGAAGTTGTACTGTTAAGTATGAGCTTTGTAGCTCACTGGATTTATGGGAGAATAATCCCCAAGGTTAAATGGAATTAAGCATTGGTTAGTTACCTGGAAAACTACTCTTGAAATCAACTTCATAGAGTTGTAATATTTCACATGCTGCAATACTGTCATGTTTAGGGTTTACTTCAGTAGAGATAATACAGAGTATTTATTAAAACGCTGATGGCATTAGCTAACCCTTCAGAAATGTGCTTCAACTGCCACAATACTTAAGTAGTAAACATTCTTTGTTTCTTGTATATTAACAAAACAAGCTTTATAGCCTAGACAAAAACCAGTGAAACACTGCAGTAACAGGAGCTCTCATTACATGCTTTTTCATTGAATCCGGGAACAGAGAGAGCATTTATGCTAAAGTCTGCATGTCCTTGAATAGGCTACATTGTTTCTGTCATGCAACATGTCTTAATCACAGGGTGAAGAAGGAATCTTTTCCTGTGTAGTAACTGACCTTGATTTTGCACTTAAGTTTTTCATTTTGCTAAACCACAATCCCTGTAAATTGCTTTAATTTAATGTCAATTGCAGTTTATCATTTAACTGAGGAAATATGGAATTACACCTAATTGGTTTTATATCAGCATATAAGAAAGAGAAGAAAATATTTTGCACTCAAATGTAAATCCCTGTAATCTGCTTGCATGGGAGTATATTTGTCTAATTATGTCTGAAAGATACCTAATGAAACATTCAGTTTAGAAATTGTTTCAGTTTGCACTTCTAGTCTTGTAACAAGTACAAAGTAAAATCACTCATAAAGAACTGTGTGCAACTTAGAATAAACTGTTTAATGGCTACAAAAAGTCATACTGGCATAATGCAGCTTCTCTACCATTTCTGTCTCTCTCCTACCTCTTATTACCATATGGTTGCATCTCCTTCAATTTGTGTCAGTTTATCTTGTGGATATATTATAAATAAAGTTATTTACTTTTTTGTCTGGATAGTTGTGGTTTTACTGGTTTTATCTGTTAATGTATCTAAGAGGTAAATTGCATTCTTTAAAATACCTGTTCATGTTGGTTGCTTTGCATTTTATTAGATCGTCAGGATACAGTTCTAATAATTTTTTTCCTGTATGGACTTACTTCCTCATTTTAGGAAGTTAGTCCTAAATTTATACAATATTTTAAAATTCAATTACAAATTTTATACACAGGAAAGCCTAAAGTAAAATACTGTCAAAACTAACTACAGTTGCTAATTACCAGCATGGCAGCTAAGAAATACAAGCAGCTGTTGATTAGAATCTTTAACACTAGTTTACCTAGTGTTGAACTAGCAAAGACAGTCACCATTTTCTCTATTAAATGGCTACCTTTGGGTGCCTGTAGATATTTCAGCCAAAAATATTTCCATCTTTTGTCAAAACAAAGCCAGTAGAAAGTACATTTTAGTGCTTGACTGAATTCCTTCCTGTATACGTTTTGGAGAACTTGATCTAAGGCAGCAGTGCGGGGGGGGGGTGTAATTAATTTCTTTTTCTTTAAAATTTATTTAAATGCCTCTGGGATGGGAAGAGTAATTTGCATCACCTCAGTTTAACAATTAAAAAAAAAAGCCTGAACTCTGGTATTTTAGTTTTCAGTTCCCTGGTAACTGGGAAACAACATGCCTGTTCACAGCATGCCCTGTATTGCAGGGACACATAACTTTGCTCATGACTGCAGATAACTGGGACAGATTTGCTATATTAGTCCTTTTCAAAGACTGAGCCACAACCAGCAGAGTCTTTAGCTGATCCTCCACCTTCTAGCTGCCAGTGCTCTGACAGTGCCAGCTGCACTCTCTTACGTCAACCTTTATCAGGTTGTATTTCCTATGTCTGTGCGTGTATCGGCAAATACACTGACTGCCATGTGAGGTACCCCAAGATATTTCTTTTAGGGGTTTGGATTCCAGGAAATTGTCTGTAAATGGTCAATTCCTTCAAACTGAAGCAGTTTTGTCAGAACCAAAATTTTTTAATTGGTTTAAATACTTAAAAAATAATTAAAATTACAAAAGTAAGTATAAATTGCTACTATTTTTATTATCATCTCATTCTCATGCTGAAGTGATGCTATGTTACTGCAGTATAATTTGCTAGAGCTACACTTTTTACAAAGTTTTTATTTTAGTAGATAAAATGCCTAGGCATGGTTTTAAAAGATTTTAAAACACTCAGGAAATGCTCAGATAAATTAAATCATCACAACTACATTTACAGCTATATAGGGATTTCGTTTGTTTGTACACATTTTAGTATGATTTGACTGCAGAAACATCAAGAAGTTGGTAAAAAAAAGCACAGCAGAACCACAGAATTTTTTTCTTTAGCTTTGTTTGACTTCAGAAGAAACTACACAGACTTGTGCAATATCATCATACTCATATGTTCTCTTCAAAAACGTGTCTGTAAGTCTTAAGCCAGAGACACTCTAGAAAGGAAAAATATTCAGAGGAGTTGTTATTAGAAAAAATTGTTAAACTTATAAAACATTACTTCCATAACAAAACTGAGCTAATGCCTTACTTGCAATCCCTGCACTGAAGACAACAATGTAAGTGCAAGATGGAGGGATGAACTTGGGTGCAGCTTTCCAAGTTGCCTTCCTGAAACTCCACACCAGTGGATGGAATTGGTATTGCACATTTCTAAAACCAGATCCATAGTCCTTTCACTGCTAGAGAAAATTGAAAACCAAGATTAAACCTGTGGGCTTTTTTAAGCACTCAAAGACTGCAGACATATGAAAGCCGGATTATTATTCAGGTTACTATTAATCAAGAACTTATAAATAATTATAAGGCAGCAAGCATGATTTACTGTGACACAGTAGTTCAGCTTTGACACAAGCATCCTGTCACGCATTTAACAACTGGATAACTAATACTGCTAACATTTTGGATGGACTACAAGATTTTCATGAGAAGTATCTGCAGACTAAATACATGCTTTAGTCCCTGGCCTCAATTTATATTTAGAATTATTTCATTTAAGTGTCACTTTTGCAACCTTAAGACGATTTCTGATTAAAGTATGAGGTACAATCTTAAATAATACTCCAGTCAGCTCCATGGAATTCCCCTACAAATTTTTGGCAATCTCCTAGTTCAGATAGTATTAGCAGATCATAGCAGAATGGGGTTTTTTGTTGTTTTCTCTGTTTATTTTTAAAAGTCGTAATTCACGAGATGTGCTTCAAGTAGTTTTACTACAAACTTTACTGTGAGTTTACTACAACTCATAGTAAAGACCACGTTTAACTTGTTTGAGGGGAAAGTATTGAAAAATTAAACCACCACAACTTACCCACTCCCGGAAAAGCACAAGAATCATTTGACATGGTTACCTGCAATTTGTTATTTTACATGTAATGTCAAAAGGTTCTTCCAAATTTACAGTGTCTGGTATTGTCTCCAAAGAAAGCCTTACATCACCATAGCCAGGAGCCTGAAAAGGACGAAAAATATACACTCAGATTTTGAATAGTGAAGTTGAAGTTTTTACTGCTTAAGTTTTCCTTTACTGCAAGAAGCTTGGAATAAGAGGAATTTGAAGAAAGAAGATTCACTCTGTGCTTTTGATTAGTATGCAAATCACAGCAGTTATCCATTCACTGCTGATGACCACCTTCTTCACAGGTTTAACAATTCACGATTGTTATTACTATGTTTCCCAGATAGTTTACATCCTTAATGTATGAATAGCCATATACAGTTCCTGAGAAGATCTGTTAGGCAGAGAACAGATCCACATGGACAATATAAGTAAAGTTTTCCTGCATAAACCCACCACTATTCCACATCCTAAGAATAAGAGGCTGCTCATTCTCCCTACCATTTCAGTCCTCCAAGCTTCTGCCAAAATAATTGCCACCAGTTAGTAAGTCACATGATATGAATGCTTATCAACTATCCAATTCTGTCAAGCGTGAAACACATTTCATATGGGCTACTGACAAATCTGTGGTAAATATCCTAGATACTACCAACCAGGGCTGATTCAAAATGGTAATCTGCAGATAAAAAGCACGTTTAGATTTTCAATCCCCACAAATGATCGACTGTAAGGAAAAAATAAGGGAAAAATTTGTCCTGCCTGATAAGGCTTATTTGTTGCACGTGTTCCAGTTCTACAGATAAAATCATGCTGTAGTGAAAGTTGTGTTTACAGCATGATTGAAAGATATTCCTGAAGAGGTTCAGAAAGTCAGTGCTTGGAACAAGTTTTAGTCACATAGAGTTCATCACAGACTAATGACAGATGACATTATTCAGCCCTGGAAAAACACAAATATATTCATCTGCATTAGGTCACAGGAGGGAATCAACTGGAAAAATTATACTCAATTCTCTAAGCAACAGGAGGTTTGCTGTAACACTGAGCTCTTCTTTTAAGAGATACATTAAGGAGAAAAAAAAACATATAAAAATGCACAATAAAAGCAGTATTTTACAGAATAAACTTAACAGCAACTGACCAACTCAAAACAGAGTAGATGAGAAGGCCTATTCTGGCACATACTGTTGAGCTTAGAAATGAGATACCTCCAAGAATTAATGGCTAGAGGTAAAGGCCTTGAAGTAACACCAAGAGGAGCAAGGTAGCTTTCATCCAAAATTGAGGTAACTGCTCAAGAGTATGGAATCAACTAGACAGTTCCTCGCTTGTGCTGCTTAAGAGTAATGTTTAACTTTCGTCTAGTTCTAGTTCAGTCCTGCACTGAATGCCTGTGAGCAGGTGGAGTACCCTCGGCATACTGTGGACATGCATTTGTCTGGTTTAATGTCACCAAAAAAGAATATAGTTGTGAATTCCAAGACCATTCCACAATAAGCCTCCAATCAAATTATGGTATGTTGGGTAATCCAGGATAGTTTCAAAAGTGTGTTTCTGATCTGAACCATAACAATGACAAAAGGGCACAGTACAGGCAAAATTCTGGGCTTTGGGGGAAACAATAAGGCTGGCAAATGGATTAGGATGAGAATGATTAAAGGTGAACGAACCCAGAGATTAAATAATCTGACAGCACTTAAAAGATGAGGAGAAGACAAGAGGGAGTTACGCACACTGCAACTCAAAAAAGCAAAAACCCCCAACTATTTGCTGCTTTTCTAGAAACATACATTGCTTAAAGTCCACAACATTGCTTCTGTTTCTCAGTTAATCATGAGGCACAAACCAATGACAGACGACCAAAACTAATCATGGAGTGTGCTTCATGTGCAATACTCAAATGTTCAACAAGAAGGGATGCAAATTGAAACTACTGATTTAGGGAGGGGAAAAAAAAAACTATAAGAGAAATGAGACAGTTTATTGTTAAAAAATAAGCAACAAGTTTCAAAGTAACAGGAATAACTTAAGTTCAGAAAAAAGGGCAGTTTCTAATTTGATGGGGTTATACACACACTTAACAGCTCAATTAAAAATAAAGAGAAGTTTCAGTGACTAGCTGTGAACTTCCAGGATCCAAGTTTGCTTGCCTAGTTCTAAGTCAGTATGATTTCCCTACGGAATTGCTCAGTTACTAGAAGAAGAGGACTGAGGGAAAGGCAGAGGTAGAGACCCAATTATAAGCTTTGTAAACTCAGACTAAGATTAATTTCTCAAAGTTTTTTTAACTACTCTTCCATATCTCTCCTACCATCCTCAGTTGAAAAGATGCAAGTCAGGTTTAGGCATTAGAGTAGACATGTTGTGCAGCTAACTTAAGCAAGCTAGTAAAATTCATGATCAATTTATAAATCAACTAGAATAGAATAGACTCAAAACTGCAGACATGAAAGATAAATAATATTATACATAAAAATTGTTACTCAAAGTTAATTTTATTGTAACCAATGTATTTTGCAACATTGGTTACTTGATTCTGGCAATTAAAGTGCACAATCCATTAAGTTATCCACACTTCACTGAAGAAATACAGGAAATAACTCTCTAACACATATAGAAATGTGAATACAAAATGAGGTTTGGAAAGTAAGCTTGCATTTTCCAAGTAATTATTAAATTGTTTGTTGAATTACCTTAAAAATGAGTGCTAAGTGAAATTAACACTTGAATTCAACTTACCATTCTTTGGAGCTGGCTAGTTTGCAGCCTTCCTCGTTCACCCAGATTAGTTTTCCATACAATATCTAGTTTACCAATCACTGTTACACCTTTTATTACTCCAGCTTTCTCTGCAAATTCTTGCTTTGGTTTTAGACAGTATAAGTACTGACGTGTATCCATAGGTTGTAAATAAGTCCTTGCGCCAAAAGTAGATTCACTGAACAAAAAAAACCAAAAAACACTGGGTCTTAATTTAAAGAGTTATTTTGAAAAAGACTTAAGAACCCAACCTTTTTTCCCATCTCTCAACAGTCTTACTCAGTGTGCGTGTGTTCCTACTTTATTAATGGCAAAACATACAGAACAGTTTTGTGTTTTTAACATAACAGGAAACAGTTCTAGAATTTATGTAGCACCAAGGATTGTGGGGAAAAAACCCTAATCTTACTCATCTGAGCCAGAGAGAAATGAGATGGAAATCCACTTTGACACATTATAATTTACTATCTGGCATCTTAGTATATAAACAACAGTGCTGTTGTTTAAATTTCTTTTGCTATTCAGTTTCCCTCACAGTAAATCTCACTGTAATGAAACTAAGATTCCTGTTCAAAAACTGTTACAGCAGATGCAAACACTTTGTAAGAACAATGCTCCTCTATGCTGCAGGTGACCCCTTCAACAGGCAAGAAGACAGAATTTTCACTTCAGCTCCCTCTACCGAAGCATCAAAGATCACCTCTCCAAAAATCCAAGCAAGTGCAAAGCACAAACAGCTGAAATTAACTTCAAAATCTTTTGTATCACAGTAGTCAGTTATTCTGGTATTTGGTGTTCTACTAACTGACACTAAATGAAATTTAGTTTATTTCACTATAACAAGTTTTTATATTCTATGATCCTATATAGGTGTTCCATTGATTCACCTTGACTGCTGCATTGCTAGATCATGATTAGAACCATTGAAAATAGTTACCGCTCTACCGATAGGAAGCAAGGACACATCAGGTCCTGTAAGACTAAGTATGTACAGAGAGATCAAGTCAGAACCAGATATGGGTTAAATTTTACATAGGAGACACTAAAAAAATAATATGTTTTCATGTTAACATGTCATCCATGTTACAAAATATTTGAGGATTAGGCTGGAGATTACTGAGTAGAATTATAAAGTTTAAAGAATAGTTTCTATAAAAAGAAAACTGTAACAGATTTTCCAGTTGAATACATAACAGGAATTTGATCTTGTTAATCAAGCAAAAAAGTGCAATCCTTCCATTAGAGACAATTAATGGTAGCTTATATCTCATGAAATCCTAATACAAAATATTTCAAAGTTAAGTATCCTGAATATGAACATACCTTTTCCCTACTGTGTCAACTGTGTTCAGTTCTGCAACATTGTACATCATAGATGGCTCTAGAGAAACCTTCTCCATAAACATTGGAGAGGTAGTGATATTCTGTATTTGAGCTTCCAGAAAAACTTCATCTGTCTGAAAAAACCCAAAAGTCCAAGTTCATGAAAATGTGATTAGTGTTATTAAAAAGAGTAAACAGTCCTATTGTTAAAAAAAGTCGCACGTGTTTAGTTCATGCCTGCAAATCAAATAATTAATGCAAGAAAAAACCTTAATCCCAGTAACAATAGGAGCAAAAGTGTTAGTCAACAGGTATTTTGCCAAACAATGGATGTGGGATAATTTTGCTGTGTTCTAGCTATTGCTTATTTGTAATGCATCAGTTCACCACTTCTCCCAAGACTTCCATCAACTTAATAGCAACTCAAGCTTTAATCCAAATTATTAAAAAAACCCACAAAAAACCAAACAAACAAACTAATAAATGGTAAGGAATTGCAATGCACAACATGCCATGCCAGATGACTAATGCATCAAGCTGTATAAAAAAATTAAAGTAAGTATGTGTGTTTTTCTTTAACTGAAAAAAATATTTCAGGTACATGCTCTGAGATTTTATTGTTATTATGAAATACTGGCATTCTGGCTAAAACAAAATCCATCCTCCTCTCTCACTCAGCTCCATCATGCCAAAGGTTACCAATATTGTATGCATCTGACAATTTAACTGGTGCTGTACCTTAAGAACATCTGAAGTTAATGCCTGAAGATGGTATTGAAGGACCAATTCTGGTACAGAAATGAAAGCTAAGGCTGTTTTACTTCCAAAGATGAAAACCCATGGAACTAGAGATGTTTTTGCCTCACTTCTTTTGTCAAAGTGCAGACCAGTGAAATCATTCTGCAGCTCTAAAAATCTCAGGACACAGAAGTCTACTAGAGGTAAGTGCCCCCGGAGAAGTGAAAAACAAAACCAAAGTACTAATTTAAATAAAAAAAGGGGTAGCAACCAAATTTGTATTTACAGAAGAGTTGCTGATTCAGGCATTTGGTCTAAAGGATTGTTGTAGGCCACTTCCAACTGAAACAGTGCAGTCTGTAGATTCAGATTGAAGCAGTTTGAGTATTTTGTTATAATAAATTTTTAAAAAGTACTTTTTTGAGAAAAACAGAAAGAAGTTTATAGTTTCTTTTTAATCAGTTTAAATAAATCACTTCTTTATACAAATGCAGTCTTGCTTGTAAATTACAAAATAAAAGTGGGAAAAAAGTGAAAATATGTTTAGTCTCAAAAATATTATGTTAGAAGGAGAAACACAGAATGGTTGTGTAACTTCTGTTGTTTAGTCTGTTTATAAGGCACAAAACCCAGACAATAGTATATATATGGTAATGAAAACCATGCAGGCTCCATGGGTTACAGAGACACCTCACACTTCCAGGACCTGGAAATAACCCCAACTAAAACATGGTTTTAAGTAATCATTACTACTAATGTCACTAAAATTGATACCATTTATATCCCCAAAATCCATTGCTCAAAGTGTCCATTTACCCAAATTTTAGTTGTTTTCAAAGCAGCAACCATAAGCAGAAATTTAGAAAGCTAAGTTGAAAGGGAAAAGGAAAAAACAAGCAGCATAATGAAAAAGCAAGTTAGTTTTGTGTTACTTGTAATTTGGTTTAATATCACGTGGTTTAAACCCCCCCTTAAATACTTAAAAATATGACTATATTTTAATATAAGGCACACCTTAAAGTGAAATCAGACTGCAGAAGTAACATACTAACTCAATCAACTGTCACATGCAGTTAGAAGTTGGAAAGTGCAGTTCCAGCTAGCAAAAGGAATGAAGAATATCCAACTACTGCTCTCTCCTCAAACCCACTGTCTCCACCAACCAGATGTGAAAAGTTCTGTCACAGCTTACACAAGTAGTGCTGTAGTGAAACCTATATTTCCAAGGGCCAAATAAGAAAAATTTTAGGAGGCAGTCACTCCTGTTTTCAAATAATGAATCTAGTAAAATTTTGGTAAGGTATTTTATAGGAGGACCCTCACAAGAAATAATCTGTAATAATCAACTCTGAGTTTCAACAATGGGTATTAAAGAAAGAGCTAACCATTTAAGTGATTAGCTGCACATATAAAGACAAGAAAACATCAGTTTATGGTAGGCAGAACAAACATTGCTTTTCCACTATGTTTGTAAAAGAATGTCAATAACAAGCACAGAAACAATTAAGCAATTAAAAAAGCATACATATTTATAAAAAAATAAATAAAAATTACCACAGAACTGAGGTCACTCTAATGGGAAAATAAAAAAAAAGAAGACATTAGAGAAATTAGGGTTAAATGGTAAAGAAAAAGGAGGCTAACTTTCAAACAAAATGCATCTCTGCATTTTTTTGCACCATCTAAACAAGATAGCATTAGTAAGACAGAAACATAAATAAAAATGGATGCAAACAAAGATGACAACTACATTTCTAATAACTTATAGCTAGTATGGTTACATGGTTTACTAGCTTTGCTTCAGAACTAATCCAAAGTAGAGCTTACGGCACACAAATCACAGACAAGATATGGTAGAACAAATTGACCAAAGAAAAGGGAGTTTTTGAGAAAGTTTAAAGTTTGGCCTAAATTTAAATTCATGCAATGGGTTGTGTATGAAATGGAAAAACAGTCCTTGTCATTTTACAGATAATTAGAAGTATCCACATATATAAGGTCTCAAAACCAATGTGGTAATGTGCCCTAGCAAAGCTACAATGTAGCAAGTTATAACTTGCTACAATGTAGCAAGTGCTTTCAGGAAAAACTTCTTTGAACATCTATCATTCCAACGACCCAGTTCTAACTGAAAACTTTCTTATATTACGTGTCTGCATATTTGCCTCCCTGTGAACAGAACCTTTTACAAAGCCTTTTCCAAGGCCCATCAAAGTCAGTGAGAGAGTTTCTATAGGTTGGGGCAGGTAATTCAATCCTGGGATTGCAGCAGGTTAGGGCAACAGGGCAATGTGTTCTGTGCACAAGTTTCAGTGATTGACTTGATTTGGATGCTACTGCAATATAAGCGACAAGCAAGAAAATTAGGTTCAGCATCATTCCCTGTCTTAGAAAAAATTAAATTATGGATTATCATTAGAATATTAATAGAAAATAACTTTAGTGAAAGGCATTATAAACAGACAGCATCATACCTGTAATATTAATGATAACAGTTTAACCGGTTAGCCAAACTTTAGAGACCTTTAGTTAACTAAATAACTGACACACACCATTTTCTTTTCTTCCCTGCTCCCAAGGATAATAGGATCAATGTTTTGGTGCTTTCATAGCAATGTAGTATCACACAAAACATCTAACCAAAGACTTACTTCTAGTTTTTAAAAATTTATTTGAATTCTGTGGTCACAACATATAACAACGCTTTACATACTTCCAGAAATTAAATAGGAGTGGTTGCCTAAGAGTTTCCTAGGCAAATAAAAATTGCTCAGTTAATATCATCCAAAATATTCTTTTTAAATTTCTTTCAATCAATCATATGGGTAAGACAGTAATGGGACTTGCACAAAGTCATGAACATGAATAAGAAAAGGCATTCAAACAGCCTTTTAAAACCTCTACAGAGAAAAAAAAACCACCACAAAACCCAAGCCCACACATACCAGCTCAAACACAAAAGCTTCCCACAGATCTCTACCATGAGGAATTGGTAGCTAATTGAGAAGTGGAGTTCAAGACCAGTCAGTATAACAATTTTGTAAAAACAAAGAATACTTTTGCTCTATGTCAAAAGTTTGCCCAGAATTTACCTTAGAAAGGTTTTGATTTCCATTAGCTGTAAGTGTTTCATCACAGAATTTACACACAAAGTATAGAGAGACAGCAATATTTAAGGTATCTGTCCCCCTCTCCCCTAACACATATTTGATACCTGAAACAACAATATAATGCACACACTAAATAGGGGTTTATTTTGCTCCCAGAAGAATTACCTAATTTTTTAGGACTATTTCTGTTGTTTTCTTTTGTTGTTAAACCACAGCAAAAGACATTTCCAGACATTCCCACTTATGGATAACAGCAGTTCTATAAAGCATGCAACCATGTACTTATATTCCAACCTGATCAATGCATGGTTTGAAGCCTGTGCCTTACATACACATACCAAATTCTTACCAAAAATAACCAAATATGTCTAAAGAAATATGCAAGGCATATATAAGATCATACAGTTTCAAAGTGCTGTGTGTAACTGTCACAAACCTAAAACTTAAGTTACTGAATGGAAGGGTCATAATTACATTTAAGTTAAATTTAAAAGATTTAAATTTAAAAAAATTCAAATGTTACCCTCTCTGATAAATTGTCATCTGCTTTGTGAACAATTTATCTCCCTTACAGTAAGTACTCTATCAGCCTAAGTATACAAGTAATAACTGAAAGTATCTGAGTTCATGGGCAACTGGAAAATATGCAAAATTGTCAGTCAATTACATTAAGGTCCTGACATGTCTATCTTAGTTATTATCTCTTTCACCCCTGAATCAAGAGCCCCTCTATTTTAAAACTAAACAATATATATCTATCATAATTTTTTCCTTTTAAGACTGATCACCTTTCTCAGAAAGGTGTACTTACAAAGCACTTTGAATTTAATCTAACCACCTAATATGAAGTAATAAACCCAGCATACCAAAACAAACCCAAATACACAGAGATCTCACCTCAGCATTGTAGAATTTGGTTTTCACATCTAGTGGTTTAAGAACCTGAATGAAATGGAAAAAAAGATGGACAACTGGTTTCTCAGACAACTTCAGCACAAACTGTTTCGAAGTGATAGGGTCTTTTACCGAAGTGTTATTTTTCTTTTTGGTCTTACACATAACAGGTGCATAACGGAATATCTGACACAACTGACTTGGCTAAAGCCCCACAACTAAGAGTACACACTCACTGCTTCTTACTTGTGCACACTTGACTGCTTTCCTACTAAGCAGTTTTCTCATACTGAAAACAAGTAATTCTCAATGTAAGCACTGGCATCTTACAAAACCAGGCAAAGCCAGTGCTCTAAGTAGATGTATGTCTTTAAAATAACATCACATCCATCCTGGATCCTGAAGTGGTCTGCACTTGCTTTCACAAGTAAGCAAAAATTATCTAATATTTACAAGTCCTTTGGAGTTCTGCAGAAAAAAGTTGCTGAGAGCTTCTCTAAAATAAATGTAATAGAGAACTATTCACGTGATTAGCTTTAACAACAAACCACACTAGCCTTTACTTCCTTCTTGAAAATGCAGCTGTTTCAAGAAATAAAAAAGCCAATACATCATTTTAGTCTTATGAGATTTGATCAGCAAAAGAAATCAACTCCATGATATAAAAGCAATTCTCGGGTGTTGGTTTTTAAGTACTTGAATTTTTGCATAAAGCCACTAAAATTAACACATTCAAATATGAAATGTATATACAGTGATGTAACTGAAAGAAAAAATCTTCTATTACACTTGTAAAGAAATAAATTTAAATTCTATTGCTGAAGACATTTATTTGCCTTTACATAGGGAAACTTTTTTTCTTTGCACATCAAGGTACTGCATCCTAAGAGACCCCTAACGTTCCAAGTTGTAAACAGATCTTTTAGCACTGAAGAACTCAAGATTAGAAAGTTGCCTTTAGAGAGATTTCTGCACTATAACAGGCATAAAGTTCAAATCTTACCAGTATTCATAACTATCTCTCTAGTCAGAAAAAAGTTAAAACTTTAATTTAGGTCTTTGCTGGTTGAGTAGGGCTTTTTTCAGCCAAATACTTTGCTTCAGTAAGCTTTTTAATAATTTTTCTACATGCTAATTTTTCTCTCTCTTCTGTTAAAAAAGTTTTTCCATTCATTGCAGTAAATTTCAAGTGACCTCCCAGTAAATATAAATAATTATTGTGAGGTTCACAAATCACCCATCAAAGCTAAACAACAACCTAATCCCAGAAAGAACCATTCCTTCTGTATTTAAGCATAATGCTGCTAATTACTCAGAGAAAGCTTTGGCACACAAAGGCACTATCAATCAGAATTAAACTATGTATGATGTTTTAAAAAAGAAGCTGATTGAAACCAGTTCAACTTAAAAGATGCTAAAAAATGTGATTGAAGAAGCTAAGAATCTGTCAAAGAGAATTTTTTTGTTTGTTGTAAAATAGCTGGTGGCATCCCGATCACAAGCAGCCATCAATTCCCATTGCAAAGAAATGGTTTAGTGTTCTGTAACACTTTTTGTTTGTTCTCAGATTTTCTAGGTGGTGTCTTAATGTCAAATCTAAAAAATAATGGCAAAAATGTCTCCGTGAAGACTTTTTCTCATAATGAATCAGAGACTGCTTATAGAATGGTGTAAAAGTGTACATACATATATAGCTTTTAAGAAGCTCTTATGCTTCCTTCTTTGTAGGAAGAGCATCAAATCTGACAGATAGCTGGCCATAGCTATTTTGACAATTAAGTTGTCTGTGCAGAGTTCAGTTGAAAACCACAGCAATTATAACATGCATGGAGACCCCAGAAAAATGTGCACAAAAAATTTTATATATAAAATCTGAAGGAGACAAATCAACATCTTGAGATCAACATCAAGAACGAAGGTAAAGAACAGAGAGAATGTGAGATGTGAAAACCTGCAGATGTATGTGTAAGTGATCAGAGAAAGCCTAGAGAAG
The DNA here is from genome assembly GCA_038380795.1 of Pyrocephalus nanus. Classification (NCBI taxonomy): domain Eukaryota; kingdom Metazoa; phylum Chordata; class Aves; order Passeriformes; family Tyrannidae; genus Pyrocephalus; species Pyrocephalus nanus. The sequence continues at coordinate 23,873,062 of CM076263.1, forward strand.
ACAGAGTTAGCCAACACTAAGCTGAGGGACAGAGAATGGAGAAATGGAGAGTTTCACAAGGAGAGCACAACGAAGCACACAAAGATGAACCATTAACTTCACAAAAGATGAAGAAACACTGAAGAGATTCTGGGTTACGAGGGAGTGTAACACAAAAACTGATATGGGATGATTTTCCTGGGATTGCCAGGAGATACATCTTTGATTAATCAATTCATGCAATTTCAAGGCCCACAGGTAATACTAACAGTACTTGGATGTTCTTTCTAATGAATGGCAATTTAACCTTCTAAAGATCGAAATATTTTTTTCAGAAGTATCTAGACAGAATACTAGAAAACCACAAAATGAAATCACCTTCATAGAATCAGAAAATATCCCGAGTGGGAAGGGACCCACAAGGATCATCAAGTCCAACTCCCAGCCTTGCACAGGACCATCCCCAGGAGTCACACCGCGTGCCTGAGAGTATCATCCAAACACTTCCTGAACTCTGTCTGGCTTGGTGCTCTGACTACTTACCTGGGCAGCCTGTTCTAGTGCCCAACCACCAACTGGGTGAAGAATCTTTTTCTAATAAACAACTTAAACCTCCCCTGACACAACTTCAGGACTAAACTATATAATGCTCCTGTACTGCCAGACACTCTGTGAGAGTATCTTCTATTCCATGAGGAAGAGCCCACATTATTCAAATCTCTACATATTTCTCTAAAAAAACCCCAAACATCCATCAAAAACACAGCTAAAATAGACTCTTTCCTGCCAGTACCAGTCCACAGATAACAGTATTTTCCTGCTTTCCTCAGTTACTCTAACCTTAAGTCTCGAAATTTGTGTGACGGAACAAAAGGTTTCAACTCCGTCAATTACTTCTGTGGGTTAGATATATCAGACATCTTTGCTTAGATTCCTTTAAAAAACAAATCATTAAGTTCCAGTTTAAAAAAGGTTACACACACTGAAAGAAAAATCAGAATTTTACAGTGTAAACTCAGTGGTTAGATGTATCAAATAAAAAGTCCTAAAGTTGGCTGCCATAAAAATGGATTTTTTAAGACTAATTCTTTTCTCTATATATTAAAAAAGTTGTAAGATGTAATATTTATTATTTCTGAAATGTTTACCTGTATGATAATTAGAAACCAGCAGCTCATGTAAAGTTAGAAGTGATGGCTTTTAATAGTTCACTTTTAAAAGTGAACAAATTTTTGGTACGTAAAAGTGCTTTCAAAGTGTCAAGTGTTTTAAAATCAGTTTTTCAGACTCACACACTTATTAAAAGTAGAGTGGAATACTTCATGCAATACCTGAAATTTGAAGAACTTTCTGAAATACATCTTCTCTCCAGTCTGCGTAGTATAACTTACTGCACAAACTAAGCTGAAAAGAAACAATTTTTTAAAAAATAATTTTGAGTTACTTTAAACCTATATCAAAAGCAGAACAGTATGCTTGTGCTGCAGTTCTATTTAAGATCATTCAATAACAGAAAAATTTAAAACCTTACATGTGTGTTCCTATTTCCTTTACTTCATGATGGATCACATCATCAATGCAACAGTCAGGTTTAAGTTCTGCCACTGCAGCACTAGAAGCTGAAAGGTTCAAACGCTGAGAACTTGTCTGAAGATCAGCCTGGAGACAGAAAAACAAACCATTGGTTAGAACTGCAGCTGCTTAAAACCATCTAAAGAAAGTAACTTATATTATAAAGTACTAGGTCTCACTGAGCATTTTGTACCCTATACACTTTCATACATATTATATATTAAGATGATGAGATACTTATCAGAGCTAAAGAAAAGTTCTGAAACTTGCGAGTGGTCTAGTTCTTTAACATGCAGTTTATAAAATCTTTATTTACTTTTTACGTTGAGTTCCACAATGACTTTTGGAATTTCTAATCTCAGTGTTTTATTTGTTAAACAGGAAATGCAAAAAAACAAAGCAGCACTAGAAAATAACTCATACAAAATACAAACCAGCGTACACTTCAGAGAGACTTGCTTTGACGACCCCACTGAGCATGCAAGCAAGTGAATATAACTCCGTATTTTTTGCTGTGGAAGTTTTGCTAGACAAATTCTTCAGAGAAGCTTTGCATAGAAGGGTGTGTGTCCAGAGAAGGGCAATGAAGCTGGTGAAGGGTCTGGAGCATGACTGATGAGGGGCAGCTGAGGGAGCTGGGGCCATTCAGCCTCGAGAAAAGGAGGCTCAGGAGAGGGACCATGTTGGTCTCCAGAAATGCTTGAAAGGAGATTGCAGCAAGATGGGGGTGGGTCTCTTAAGTTACAAGCAATAGGACAAGAGCAAATGGCCACAAGTTTACCGAGGGGAGGTTGAGAGTAGATAGCAGCAACAATTTCTTCACCAAAATGGTTGTCAAGCATTGGAACAGGCTGTCCAGGGAAGTGGCTGAATACTGACCCTCTGGGGACGGTGTAGATGTGGCACTTAGAGATGTGGTTTAGTAGTGGACTTGGTAGTCCTGGGTTAACAGTCAGACTTGTTGATATAAGAGGTCTTTTCGAACCTTCATGACTCTGTGATTCTGTAATATACCCATTTTTTGACACAATCATAATTTTTAATTTTAATCTTTATAGTTGTCTATAATAATTTCTATTTTTATGTCTTACTGTTTGTAATTTCCACGTATATTTTCTGCATTGGAAAAACTGACATGTATTTCCTAAAATCTATATATTAGCATTATATATATACACAATATATTGTCAGAAAACATACTCATCATATTTGTTTAGAATTCCGATAAGTAGATTTATCTTCACATACCTTCACCAGTATGTCCTTGACAACCTGATTACTATCATTGTGCACACTAATATAACTGGAAAACGTCTCACCTAGAAATATGTTTCTGCAGTTCAGGAAAAAAAAAATATTTTTAGTAACAGTTACTAAAAAAACAGAACATGCCACTGAAACATCTTTTAGTTCTAATTTAAAAAATACATGCACACACATGTTTGCTGGATTAAATCCTAGAACAACATTGGCATCTTCATATCCATACTTCTGAAACCATCCTTTTAAGACAAATAGCCTCAAAAGAGAACAAACAGATTTTTTTTCCCAGCTCAATATCTGAGAAGAACAAGATGGCTTCCAGTACCCAAAGCATCATGGTAGTGAACTCTGTTAATGTAAGATGGGGTTTATAGCAGAGCATTCCATTAGTCATTCACCCACAGCTGCAAATCTCTTCCAACTTTCAATGCTTATTAAATTCAGTCAGGCTACACACATTTATTAAATTCATCAGGCAGCACATACACACATATATGTAGATAGATTTAGATTTATAAATCAAACCACAGTTTATTTTTAAAATTACTGAAAATCTCATTGCATTACAACGGTGTTCAAATACAAAGAGAAGTAATAAACACATTATTATTAAATTAATCCTAAACCTTGCATGTTACAGCTACAACAATTCGTTCTTACCCAAAATTTTGAGGCAGTGTCAGCATTTCTCCTAACATCAAAGTTTCTGCACCCTTTACAGTAGAAGGATCATCTTTCATGAGCTGATTAAAGAGATTACCTGTAGAAATGTCAAGTTACTATTAATTAGGTATTTTCTAAGTCTAAAGGTTTGTCTACATTTAAGTTAGACACTTAATCACTTGTTCAGATGTAGGGTTTTTTTTAGATATATTTATTTTACAATAAACTTATTTAGGAGGAAAATACATATCCATAGGCCTGCCTTTAAATTATAATTTAACTTCCACGCACTTGTGTGTTCAATAATTTATTCAGTATACATACAATCCCAAAGGCATAGCTCAAATTAACACTGAATTTTATGGGAAATTCTACCCAAGTAAAGCACGTTACATAACAGAACTAATCAACCTCACTTACTTTCTTCCCCTGCTTGCTTTGTATTTCCACACAATTCTCTTTCTTGAATCTTCCCTTTGACTCTTATACTTGACTTCTAGATTTCAACTATTTCTGTGGGACAACTCAGGGATTTCCAATTTATGATGGCACACTAAGCATAAAACAATTCAAAACCAGTCTTGCAAAACTGTTTTCCACAAAACATTCATGTGCTGGTTCTAATCACCAGGTCATTTTCTCCAGATAAAAAAAGATAGTAATGACAAGCTTTCTCCACTTACACATTTCTCTCACAGAACTGCATTCAATTTTGTGTTAATTGCTCAGACTTTGAGGTCATGCATTTGAGTATCATCACTAAGCTTTCAAAGCTGTAGGCCAAGAGCTGTAGAGTGCACCTTGGCACCTTCCTTTAATTACTACCAAATCTAAAATATACTGCTGTTTCAGAGTTCCCTCTCTAAGAGAGGTAGGTCATAAGACTACTCCAATATCTAAGAGATGGTCACATTGCTTAAACCTTGTAATACATACATAACAATCAGTCAGTAGAAAAAACTTACCCGGTAAATCTCTTTCTTCACAAGTCACCGGAATATTAGTGAATAAAGTAGGTTTGGTTAGCCTCATCACTGCAAAAATCAGAAAATAAATCACAGGTCAATTAAGCAAATAATTTTAAGTTTTTTTAAAGTATAATTTTGTCTTGCTCTCCTTACACCAAAAAAATCCCACCAAACCACAGCCACTGAATGAAACTTAGCCTGAGAAAGGGTAACACCTTCTTGGATCACCTGGACTTCCACAATATAAAAAAATTCCCTGCTCTTCTGAGATCCAAGAATACTGGTAATGCCATTGCTCCCTCTTGCTTTGTTCCCTTAGTGTACTGACATCTACTGCTTTCATTTTTATGTGCTAAAGGTCTTATATCTGTTACAGCGTTAAGAGCTTTGTGGTCCTCAAAAGTATTTAATTTTTTTGTGGACTTCTTCAGTTAAGCACCTGTCCTGTGATCCTTGTTGCTCTAGAACGGGATATGATGGCTAAGACAGACCCTTTCAGTCAAACACCAGTCTATAAGGAATTGCATTTACACCCTACAACACATACACAAGGTAGAGTCACAAGTCTAAAAGCCTACATTATTTATATAACTGCTTTTTCTTTAAGCCACAACCTTTAAACTCAAGCCAGGAAAATCATCACAAAAACCTGAGGAACATATTTACAACAAAACTATTTTATTGATACTGAGAAAATCAAAATCACTGAGATTTTGCTATTTAAAAAACTTCAAGAAAGTGGTATTTTCAAAGTCTATTTTAATTCATTCTCAAAATTACATTTTTACTTATATAGCAGCTTTAAGATGCTACTTTTTTAAAGAATTCTTCCACATTTACATTAACCACGGCCCTAATCTTGTATATAGCTTATCATGAAACATTCACCTGTAACAAAATTGAGCATTTTTAACCTTAGGTGTTTATTTGAATATGTAAAAATTGCTGGGTTTTCTTTATTTGAAACTTAACAAACATAAATCCAACTAAAACTAAAAAAATAAACTAAAAGGATTTATCTTGACTGCAACAAGTTAATCAAAATCCTTGCACTGACCACATGTATTGCAACTTTATTTTTACTGCATTTTGTAGGACTATATATCCAGACAGCATTCACTGTTTCCAGTGGTGTAAAGTATTGAATTACTTCGATATCCATTTGGGTACAAGGGGCTGTTGGTTCACAAGAAGTACACTACCACAGAGCATGTTAGCATTGACACAAACAATTCTCACTTTTCACATAAAAAAAAGTAATATTTTCTCTTTGTATGGTGAAAAGTTGAAAAATACGACTTCTGAAGGCTTAAAACCACTAGGTGTATTAAAAAGATACATAAAACTAAATAAATGGGGAACCATATTCAACATTGAAAATGAAAAACATAAAATACTGAATTGTACGTGTGTATGAACCAAGCATTTCTTGAACAGAACAAAAAGCCTGGATTTCAGCTGGTACACTGGTGCTACTCAAGACTAATAATTCTGTAGGGAAGTCTAAGGTGGTGTTTGCTCTTTATTACATGAGACTTACCCAGCTGAGGTGCTCATGGCTAGAAGAACATTTAACATTATTCACATATAAGCCAAAGCAGCAAAAAGCTGACAGCTGCAGTGACAGTGATCCATCCTTCTGTTTAGTAAGATGCTTATTTAGCTCTTTCGTCAGTATATCAATTAATATAATGGACTATTATTTGCATTACTTAATTTTATTCAAATTTACACTAAGTCTGTATAAACTAGTAGCTGCTGACTGTTTCTAAAGAAAGTTCACTGACATTTCAGGCAATAAATACTACATTACAGAACGAAGTCAAAACAGAGAAAAACTACTACAGATATATTATTATATTTAATAAGACTACCAAATTAATATTAGAAAATACAGTATCTTTGCAGGACAACATCTCAGCACTTTTCTTCTAAGATCCTAGACACAAAATACAACATCAAATAAAATTCAAATCATATTGCATTCTACTTCATTATATCTTCAAAAATGCTGATGCGCAAAGACACTTTGTTACTATTAATATTAAAGTCAGAAATAAAATTTCAGTGAAATAATTTGGCTGTAGAAGCTACAAAACTAATAATGATCCTCAGTTACACTAGACAGCATTTTGCACTAATTTTGCTAAGTGGTCATATTTAAGTGGCACAAACACTCCAAATATCAATGTATGACCCCTTTAAAGTTCAGTCAGAGTTCAAAAATACACGTCAATGACCCAAACCAAGCAATGTCCTTAATTTTAATATTTAAAAAAATGTAATGCCTACAATATAATTATTCAACATAAGGATGTAATAAAAAATGTAAATCAAAGTCTAAGGGGAGTTTACTTGTTTTTACAGAGAGGTATCTGTTATGCTTATGTGCACTTTTATTTGATTAGCATTAATGATAAACTAACAATCTACAAATATCATACATTTGTTTCCCTCATTTTCCAGATGCCATAGACCTTGATCTTCAGCTAGAGCAAAACTATTCGGAGTTAGCAGAAGTGCCTAAGAGAAATGCATACCCTGTAGTCACACCAATCCCAATTTAACTTCTCTACTGACCCTCCAAACATTCAATTGAGCAAGGACAGCATGACCTTCGAAAACTTCATTCTTTCAGGTGACAAAAAGTCATAATGAGCTCATGACTTACGACTGTTCAAACACTCAGAGACCTTTACCTTCCATAACAACATCAAATAGAGGTTTATGTATAGAAGTCTCATTTCTTAATTTCCTTACTTGTAGCTGGAAGCACTTTCTAGTGGTCACTAGTGCTTTCTTGTTCCCAATATAATTAGAGATAAAACAACAGAAACATCTGGAAGAAGTAATCTTCTTACCAAAGCTGTAAACCAGCAATTATTAAATGGTTCATATTTTTCAGTACACAATTTCTACTGAAGCTATCATTAGTATTTCAGTGAAAAGTACAGCTAACATTACTAAGACAGCACATATATGCCACATAAAGTAAGTCTGTACTTCATGCAAGGGATATGCCTTCATTAAAAAAAACTCTCACACACTTTACTTTCAGGAATAATCAGATCTTGAAAGTCTTAATGTCAAAAAATAATTAGATATAAAATAGTACTTACTACAACTCATTTAAAAACATTTTTCCTTCTCCTAATTTCAAAGAAGCAGAAAGGATGTACTTTGTTTGACTGAAAGCGTAGACTTTATTATCTGACACAGCTTGCGAAAATAGTCTGGAAATGCAGTACTAAGCCAAACAGAAACTTACTAATCTTAACTGAACCATAAGTCTTCAGGCAAAACAAAATTAGAGAAATATATCGTTAGTTAGAAAACAGTAGTAATGTAATATAAGTAGTTTTTTTGCTTATTAATTCATCAGTTGTTCTAAAGTCTCTATATTCTAAACTGCTTAAAAACTCTAGTACTCCAGACAGTAATTTTATTATTAAATTGTATCTTAAATTACAAACTAAATATAATTCCATACTTATGTACAACCAAATTCATTTTATCTGTAAGGCTTAGCTTTTCCCTAAGAATATTTCTAACATATTCACAGTATAATATATCACAGAAAATCCATATTTGTCCCACAGATCTTCGGATAGTAGCATTGCAAGATGGCAATTCATTCTCCTTGATCAGTCTATTCAATTTTATCCAGATGTCCTCCAAATTCTGATTATTACAAATAGATTGTTCAATTGTCCACTTTGCTCTATAAAACGCATGCAGTTTTAGTCTTTCCAAATTATTTTGCAGTTCTTGAGATAAAGGAAGAACCTTTTCTTTAAGTTTAGTGCTAGGAAGAGAGATACTCCAAGACCTTTTCAACTTTTGTTTTCCTTTAGGTGGTGGTTGTCCTTGATAATCCAAGTTAATTGGTCTGTGAACAGCTTGTGCTTGGATTAAAGTTGGACCATGTTTCATGCTAGACTGAAACTCAAGGAGATTCTTTGTGCAGTCATAATCAGGAGATCCTGTAACATATTCTGAAGGTGTAAAAAGATGTTTCAATTCCTCAGCTTCCTCACGAGAAATAGCAGGCGCCTGCTTTTTTGGTTTGAAGGGAAGTCGGTATAAATCATTTGGAAACCAGGGTGCAAATCTTGGCAGCTGACGAATGGGAAACTCCTTCACTGCTGCTTCTGCAAATTTCTGCAGTTTTATTACATCTCTCTGATGTGGTCGATAATGCAAAACTACTTCCATGCTTGTACTGGAGGAATCCAGTGATTCTTAGGAAAACAGTCTCTTGATTAGGATTCTCAAATCTAGACTGAAACATCTTATTTACAAGAAATTCCTTGCCCTTTCCTTTTCCTTGATGCAAAGATCACTGGAAAACAGGACCTAAAGTAGAAGTATTATAAAACAATAAGATACTACCACATTAAGACAAACATTTGTTAGGACATTTTCCAAAAAAGAATCAGGTAGTAAAAATAAGTGATGTACGTATCAGAACACTCTACTTTATCTAAGCTGAACATTAGGGGCTGTATTGCACCACTACCAGTGTAACTTCAGTACAATGAACATTATCCACATGCACACTGTTTATTCAACACAGTCCCTTCGCAAGAGAATTCTTTTACTGTCACCATCTCACATTTGCCATCCATCACTATTCTTGCTATATTATTGTGATGTATCTTAAAAGACATAAAATTAGTACTGCTTATTTTCTCAAATTTAGCAGACAAAATTTTTTTAAAATGTTTTTCTCCTACACATCAATATTTTAAGCCAGGACATATAAAGCAACATGTGTGTTACAAAAACCCTTCCTGTATAGTACTGACCAATATAATAGTTTTTAAAGTAAAAAGTTAAAAGAGAAGTGCTCTAGGCAAATAAAAGTTGCATGTTTCCATTTCATATCAGAACTACAACGCTCAGTTTTAGTCTCAGAGCTTCCAAGCAATACATGCAACCTTAATTCAAGGAACTTATAATTCCTTCATATATTAGACTTTTAGAATAACTAAAAGACTCATTATGTACTCAAAGGCTTTATACTTTCATTAAAAGAATACATTAAATGCAGAAGCATGGTGAAGGGAAAACTACAAACACTGCTATGAAACGTAAATATAACATGGACTCTATTGCTGTCCTGTTTTCCCACCCTCTAAGAAGTTTGCAATCATTTCAGGTTCCCTGATCAGTAATATAAAATGATACTAAAATAATAAAATCCAGGATTTAATCATTGCACTGTTAAAATTCTCTTTAATATAATCACAATGCAAAGAAGCCCTCACATCTTTCCCACTTCTTTTGCAAAATGTACAGCCTGGACACTGCACCAAATTCAATACAAGCCCAAGGACTGCACTGGTTTCTTATGAAAGTAAAATGACCCATCATAAAACTTTTTGCTTTGAATTAGTTACTATCAAAATCCATTTGTATTGTCAGCTGATGATGTTTCACGTTTTCCAGGTTTTGACTTTGTTCTGTGTGTATATACATACACATATCCGAAAAGGGCTTGTCGCGTTTTGAATTATAGTTAACAGATTTTACTGTGACATGCAGACACCATTAAAAACTCTGTCCAGGAATGTTTTAAAACTAAAAGATGGGCTCTGAAATCAACCCCACACCTGCACTACTTTATCCAGCTGGGCACCCTCACTGATCCAGACTGCTTGCGGTATTGAGATTGCAACCCTTTACTGCACCAACATAACTAGCAGCATTTATTATTCAGAAATTATCAAAAACTTCAGAGGGCTCTCTTGTATTAATTTCGCAAGACATGCAAGAGACATACACGATTTTATTTTCACAACTCGTGATCCCCGAACCAAGGAAGTAAACCTGGCAGCTATGCATAAAGCACAAGGTGAAAAGGGAAAAATCCACTCAAAGAGGAATCAGAGAATCAAATGGGTTCGAAAAAACCTCTGAGTTCATGGAGTCCAACCTATGACTGAACACTACCATGTCAACCAGAGCACGGTACCCAGTGTCACGTCCAAGCCTTTCCTCAAACATCTCCAGGGCAATGACTCAATCATCCCTCTGGTCAGGCCATTACAATATCTAACTCCCCTTTCTGTGAAGAAATCCCTCCTAACGCCCAGCCTAAAACCTCCCCGACATAGTTCAAGACTACGTCCATTCGTCCGGAAAAACAAACAAAAGAGGGAGCAGGGTAATTGAAAAGGAAATTTTAACTAAACATTTTCTCACAACCGAAGCCTTGTGCTAAGCACGAACACGCCAAGCAGCCCCACCATGCCAGATGCACACCCGTGTGCGGGGCATTTGAGAGTAGCCCCCGCCGCCTCCTTGCGCCCTGGGGCACCACCCGCCACAGGCCCCAGCGCCGGGCCGCCCCCTGATCCACCTCCACCTGAGACAGAGGGGAGAAACACACTTGGCTGCGGATCGAACACCCTGTTTCACCACCGCAGCAGGACCGGGCGGGCGCCGGCGGGGCCGCGCTGTCGGTACCTTTCAGAGCCAGCAAGTGCTCCTGCTTGGACTGGTTAACGTCCATGGCCTTCACCCCGCGCTGTGGCCGGAAAAGCAGGGCGGAGTTACGCTGGCCGCGACGGCCGTCCCAGGCTGCAGCGCGGCGGGCGGGACTACAGCGCCCAGCGCTCGCAGGAAGCCCGGAGCCGCCCCGCCTCCTCCTCGGCCCGCCGGCACGGGCGGCACCACGGGAGCCGTAGTTCTGTAGTGCTGCGGGGCGGTGCCTGAGGCGGCTCCTGCCCCTTCCTGTGGCGACGCGCTGCTCCGCCCTCCCCGAGATGGCGGCCCTGACTGTAAGCAGGCCTGGTGCCGGGGCTGGGTCGGACGGCGGCCGCGGGCCTGGCAATGGCGGCGGCCGCGGCCCGGCGGGTGCTGCGGTGAAGGTGAGGCGGTGGCTGAGCTTGGCTCGCGTCCTGCGGCGGGACGGGCGCTGCCGGCCGGGGAGGGGGAGCGAGGCATCTGTGGTGCAGGAGGCGTCCCCTGGGGCAGCGGGGCTTAGGGGTTGTCCGGTGTTGCGTTTCCTTTTTTTTTCTAAATGACCACCAGTTTTCCTTTTCGCTAGCGGTTTAAGATGTTCAGGCCCTCAGCTGTTTGTTCCCGTTGCCTTGGTGCTGCGTTTATAGCTTCATAAGTATCTAACTTGGTGTGACTGACCTTTTTATGTGCACCAGCTGCTAAGGGAAGCTCTCCGCCGGCCAGCACTCCGCTTTATCAGGGTCTTGTCCTCCGCTTCGTGTTGCTGTGAGGGTATTTCTCCTTACTTAGTTGCGCTGCTTGACGAGACGGCTTTCCTTGGGACAGTGCATTTAATGAAGTGGGCAAGAAGTAGTCATCAGGTCATCAGGTGGGATGCTGAGGAATTAAAACATTCTGATTGTGTCTAAGTATTTATTTACTTTAAAAATATCGTTAGTTGTGTGCAAGAAGCAAAATTAATGACTCACCTGACTCGTCTTATGTGCTGTGATTGCATGAACTTTTGTAAAATAAACTGTGACGTATGGCTTACTGCATGAAGTTTTGCTTTTTAATCATCTCAAAACCAAATATGGTCTTTTTTAACTTACAGGTTCTTGAGTGTGGAGTCTGTGAAGATGTATTTTCTCTGCAAGGTGACAAAGTTCCCCGGCTGCTTTTGTGTGGCCATACTGTCTGCCATGACTGTCTTACCCGGCTTCCCCTTCATGGCAGAGCAGTTCGTTGTCCTTTTGATCGACAAGTTACTGAGCTAGGTAAGAAAATGTAAGTTTGAAGTTCCTGCCAGCCAAGGATATCTAGATAAATCAGTGCTAAATATAGGTTCTTAACGCTCCACTTAGTGATAATATTTCCAAGTAGTGAATGTGCAGTATTCCATTTCGTTCACAGAAGCTCATGGCATTGTTAAACACTAGTAAATTAGCTATGTTAGGGAAAGAAAAGCACAGATTTTTACCATTAGGGTAGGGGTTCCTGAATGAGTATTAATTTTCTATTGTCCAAAGCACTAAACCCATGCAATTAAAGGTAGCTTCTTTGACAAATATTTATCTGGAGTTATGATGAAGTGATATAGAGGGAAGTATCAGTGATAATAAACTGATTTTTACAGTGTTAATTACTTCTATACATGCAATAAATGGCAGTGGTAGGATATCAATAGGAATTCCCCTACTATCAGAGTGTCTGCAGATAGTACTTGAAAGGGTAAGATACAGCTTTTTTTCAACAGTGGAAGCTTATTTTAAAGAAAAGATGACACATGCTTATAATTTCTTGAGAATAAGAATTACCTGGTCAGCACAGGGTTACAGGGAAGACAAGTTATGGGAAGAACTTGTAACAAGAAGAACTTGTTAATAAAACGGGCTCCAGCAGTTTTAAGTAGCACCAGGGGGAAAAAACTGTTGAAAGGAGGAGAATCCTGAGAGAAGGACATCTCTAATCTGGTAATCTCTGAAAGAAATGTTTGAGAATCAAATTGACTCAAGACTTTACTTTGCAGTAAGAGAATCTGCTAGGTTGTAGACCAAACTGCAAGGAGTATTAAGGCACTCTGCAAGATGTTTTCATGGAGATCTGAGTCAGGAGAAGATGTATCAGTCTCATATGAAAGAGGGGTTTGTTTTCTGGGCAGAGGGATGTGGTAAAGTATGGGTGTCATGAATGATTGCCAATCTAGTAGATGTGGTTAAAAGAATAATAATTTATTTCTTACCTGTGGCTGTACAGCTGCACAAGATTTCTTAACTATGCTTTTGAGCGAGAATGTTAGAGCACAGGACTCAGTCCTGCTGTTATATAACATTTCTGCCCAAGACTACTGTTTGTTTTTTCATTACAATGGGAAACTTTTTACTTCTTAGTTTTTATTGTGCAATTTTTCCCAGGATTCTGAAAGTGTCCTGTCATAAATCTTTTGTTTGTTTCATGTTTGGTAAAAATTAAGTTTTACAAAAACAACTACAGTTTTTTCTTTTTCATCTTAATACTGAGGAGTTTCTGATGAAACATGATTAGATGTTATTAAACCTGTAAGTCTTCTACAGGGAGGAAGAGGGAAGAAAAGCTTCAGTATCTTTTTGCATTTGGGATAACAGACTTGCATCTTACTGGTTAATACTAGAAAGGATGATACAGTGTGACCCACAGTTGCTCAAAAAATTATTAGGTAGAAAATACTGGCAAAAAAGCTTGTAAGTAAAAATGTTCTGTATGATGATCTGAGGCAGGAAGAGGTCATAGCCACTTTTAGCCTTACCATGTCCATAAGAAGAGTCTTGAGAAATATTGCGGCTTCCAGGATGTAAAAATGGCGTGTTTTATGGAGTGCACCTCATCATGGCCCCTCTTTGAGATGTACGTGCATTTGTTACCTTGCTTTAATCACCATTTAGTTACTGCTGTTGCTTAAATTTGCTGCACTTGTAGTTTTCCATTGCCCTGTGAATTCAGGACTGGAGCTGAGAAGGACAACTCTGGGACCAGGAGAACTCATCCTTCCCTCCCCTGCATTTGAGGGCATGTGAGAAAGCACATGTTCACCCAGCTGCCATTCTACTATTTAACGTATTTAATGAAATGACGTTCTCTACTCTCAGAGAGGTGTTTAGTATCTAAATTATAGGATCACTGCCAAGAGAAAGTTCAGTTGAAAGAAAAGCTGTAAAATCAGGGTGTAAGATTAGCTGTGTTGAACACAGGTCCTTAACCAGTGACTGTGCATTTTATGGATACTTTTAGTTGGTCATTTAACCTATGCTTGCTTTTTTTCCTTTACTCTTTTTACTAAAACACTTAATACTGTATTCATCCAAGTTTTCCCAAGAAATCTGTCCCAGTTTAAATGGGACAAGGGTCTTCTGCTGAGGATGGATTAGGAGGAAAAGACCCAAACTTCTTTTCTAAGCAATTATTAATCCAAAACCAAGAGGCTCTGATTGAAGGAAAAGACAAATTATGGAAAAGGGAAAACAAAAATAACAGCCCTTTATTAAAAGGTATGTGTGTATTAACAAGAACACGAAAAAAAAAAAACAAGTAAAACAACCAAGCAATACTCCTATACCCACCAATAATCCCCTTCAAGAACAAAACCGGTAAACCGGCAAGAGGAAAATTTAAATAGTTCAATTTTTAGCACCCTTTGGTGCAGTTCCAACCACAGTCAGCAGGGGGTGCCGTCGGGTCACTGGAGATGTAAAACTTGTAATGTCCTGTACCATTCACCAGGTGGCGCCGTTGGGTCGTTGGAAGTGCAGAACCTGTAGTGTCCTATGGTAGTCACCAGGTGGCGCTGTTGGATCACTGCAGGAGCAGAGCTTGTAATGTCCAGTGCCCGTCACCAGGCGGCGCTGTGGGATCCCTGGTCAAAACTCCAGGGTTCTCTGTAAGCAGGGACAGCTGAGTAGAACAGCAGCAGCCAAAAAAAAAAAAAAACCTCCCCTCCGAAGGGAAAAAAAAAAAAACCCAAAAGAACCATCGTGTCTGCAGCTCGCAGCAGCCTCTGCTCCTGGGGCCCAGAGCTGACTCCCCCTGCCCCCCCCCCTTCCAGCCATACACACACACACCAGCCCCCCCCAACTCCTCCTCCTTCGTTGCTAGGAGACTGATGTTTCGGCCATTAGTGACCAGGCCGATTCTTTTATTTCACCTGATGGCTCATAACACAGAGCACACACGTAGGGGGGGAAGGGAAAGAAAAATTCCTTGCTGAAGTCAGAACTATGACAAAATCTTTGGAACTATTTTAAAGAAATACTTAGGGATCTGTATTTGGATATTTGTAGCTGTATTTTTTCTGAATTGGACTCTTGGTTTAAATTGACCTGTATATATAACTGTATGGGAAGGCAAGGTTAAAAGTACTTTTTCAATCTGGATTTCTGGAAATATGTGGTTTGCAGCTGAAAATTGACATATTGTTTACATGCTTAGCAAAAAATTCTACTAGTTCATAAAATCTTGTTATAAGAAGAAACTTTTAGTAATGAACAGGTAGGACCAAATCCTGCCTAAACTATACTGCTTTGCAGAGTAGACTAAAGATTCATTTTTCTGGTGTCGTTTGAGAATTCTTTAATGAAGTTGCCTGTGATTAATCTTCTAGTGGAGAATTTTAAATGAGGATGTAAATGCTGAAGGTATATGAACTGTCTAGTGGTTTTCTTCAGTTGAATTGACATTTTTTGACCGAAAAGGTGCAATGGAGAAGCTTTTTCAATTTTCAAAATTTTGAAGCCATATGTTCTGGGGATTATAAAGGTGAAAATCCAGTAAATGGTCTTTGTAGAGAAAGAGGCTCCTCTCAAAGTCTTTTTCTTAAAGTGTGTTGTTTTGGGACAGGAGGCAGATAATTTTTTGCAAGCTGCCATGTCTCTTCCTTTGTTGAGTTAGTGTTTTTTTTGCTTGATGTTTTGGGGTTTATTTTTTGGTTGTGTTTTTTGTTTGGGTTTTTGTTGTTCTTGTGTTTTGTTTTGGTGTTTTTGTTTTTTTTTTTTTGTGTTTTGTGTGTGTGTGTGTGTGTGTGTTTATTTTATTTTTTTGTGTGTGTGTGTGTGTTTTTTTTTAATTAATATGTTGACCCGGAAATTTTTAGGAAGGATGTACTTATATTACAGCTTTGGAGTCCTTATCTACCATTACTACAAAGCTGAAACTGTTTTCTGTCATTAAAACTTATTCAACAGAGATATGCAGATGATGGCATCCTTCATGGAATCTATCCTATTGGTATTGGTTACATTTATACAGTCCTTTGCTAGTGTTTGAGTGCTAAGATAAAACTTCAACATACTGTGTGAGAAAATGCAGTTATAACATTCTTTCAAATCTGTTCAGATATTTGGGCAAAAGTTGTTCCTTTATTCTTTGCCTTATTTGTAATCTTTTTGCAGCCATGCTTCATACTTTTGAAATTGACATTTGTCTTGTTAGCTGACATCAGTCTTAATATCTTTGCTCTATTGCTATCTCATTCCTGGCTGACACATTCCCTGCTATTCATGTTTTATTCTTCTTTTCAGAAGGGACAGAGCTTGTAGTGATTTTTGTAATGGGCACAGACATCCTTTGTAGGCACAAGGATGAGATCTCCAGACTCTTCTACATTTCTAACCCAAGCCGACTTTGAACTAAAGCCCAGGAGATTAAATAGATGTATTTACAGAACTTTTTAGTGGGTTTATCTTTGTAGTGGGTTTAAATATAAAATTAACATTTGATCAGATGTGTTGAAAATGTGTAGGTCAAGTACATAATAATTTTATAGCAGATGTGAAGGGAAACCAGTGAAGGAAAACACTTCTTACGAAACTCTGTAATGATTGAACAGCTTCTTCCTCTCTCAGCCTTACCCAATGTTTGATTAAAGGCTAAAAGGTATAATCCATTCCTTAAGTAGGTTTATCATTTTGGTGTGTGTACATCCATTTATACAAGGCTATTAATGGCTATCTGCATTAGTGGCTAATCTGAAGGTAAGAGGTCCATGTTAGTATCAGCAGTCATTTTATTAGTATGTTGTTAATTTGAATGTTTTATATGCAGTAGTAGCTGAAGGTTGTGCACAGTCAGTTTGCCATGGGAAAGTGGTGTTCTAAACAGTCTAGAAGGGAACCATCCAACCACTTGTTGGTGCTTTGTTTTTTGAGAGTTAGGATCCAGAACTCTGTCTAGGGACAGTGTCAGCAAATCCAGACTCTAGTTTATAAACTAGTTTGACATAATTTAGATTCTAAAAGTGGATATAGTGTTCTGTATTTCTTCAGTTTGTAATGGAAGGTTGCTCTATGTTATGAAAAAAACACTGTGATCTTGCTACGAGTGCAAGAAAAATGACTAAGCTATGAAGTCAGAAGATATCAAGGCAGATGGCTCTGCTGGTGCTTAATGTAATTCTGGAGGGCCAGATCATACCTTCTGTAAACTCCTTCAAGATGTGTGGCAAACAAAAGTTAAAATATTTCTTTTTATTGTGTTTGCTGTTTATTCTGTGGAGTACACTGATCTTGAATTGTGTGTTAATGTTCCTATCTGTAGCAGAGAAGGCTTCCACCATGGAACCTATAACTGCAGAGTTGACTGACTTCGAAAGCACTGATTCTTTAGAGCATCTTGCTTTATAGCTAAGTTCAAAGTTACTAATGAGTGCTTTGATAGGCCCATTTCTGGAAGCAGCAGATTTGCTAAAATGGATGGTCTTTACTAGTAAGCATATTTTTTTAAGCAGGTGAGCAGTGTTGTTTTTCACCTTTTGAGTCTGAGGGAAGAATAGTTTATATGTGCTTCCATTTCTAGCTGTAAGAAAATGGTATAATCCATTTATCTGTTCTCCGAACTCGGCCTTTAATCTGTGAGGCACATAACTTCTCAATGGCTAAATTCAAAATAGAATATTATTGTCTGTAGTTTAAACTGTGGGGAAAATTGACTAGAAAAGAAAGTTTCATATAGTAAAACTGGAAGCTACATAAAGCACGAGGTATATAGTGTGGGTGCCAATTGGATGCTATTTCACATAACTGCCTGCAACTCATAGTTGCCCATCTGTTCATTTGGAACTGCACTTTCACTCTAATGATACACCAAAATCTGTGGAGTGTTTGATAAATCTCCATATTGAAGAAGAAAGACAAGACTTAATATCTGTATAGGATCAGTGGAATGGCACTGAATTCCAGAAGGATGCAGGGGACATATTCCTATCAGACTGCCACAGAGCAGCAGAGGAGTTAGGAAACAGCATGGGACAATTGGAAAATTCAGGTAGTCTGGGCTCTCTGGGAAAACAGAGAAACTATGGGATGCAGTTTCTGTGAGTTCAT
Organism: Pyrocephalus nanus; assembly: GCA_038380795.1. Taxonomy (NCBI): domain Eukaryota; kingdom Metazoa; phylum Chordata; class Aves; order Passeriformes; family Tyrannidae; genus Pyrocephalus; species Pyrocephalus nanus. The sequence goes on from CM076263.1 coordinate 23,891,303, forward strand.
GTCAGATACCGATGTCTGACAGATGCCTGCATGTGAACTGAAAATGTCAAGAGTTTAGGTGTTATTTGGAACTAACCTCAGGCTCCAGCTGATATTCTGTTAGTCTTTGCATCTGGATTCTGAGACGCAGCCCAACTTTTTTCCAGATCTGTCATTTATATTTAAAAATGTGTTTGTTTTCCATATCATGCTTTAAGCAAAGTATGAATCTAATAAAGCAGTTACTTGGATTTTAAAAAAGAACTGTAGTAAGTTTTGGGGTTTTTTACAGTGAATGGCATAAGTTCACTAAAACTTTGGCTCATATTCTTAGGTGGTTACCTTTGCATGAAGAATGAAATAGATACTTGTAATTTTGTAATTTCAGTTTTGTAGTTCTACTTTATGCAGTTTTTTCCAAACAGTGAAGTCCCACACTCTAAAAAGTAACTGCAACATTTTCTTGTCCTACGAACACAGTTCAGAAATTTCATCATAAAATACAGTAGTTGATTTCAGGTCCTATAGATTCTGTTTGAAGACAAGGTGGCATTTTCAGGTGCCTTCTTAGTTGCAAAATGGTTATATTTCAATACCCTGGGCAATACTGTGGTGTTGTGCTTTCTATGATTCTCTTTAAAGCTAACAAACTCCTGAGTATTTCTTTTCCTGAATGTAATAGCTTTTGTACACTCAAAACATCTGACCAAGAGTTATGGTCAATGCTGTCTGCATTACCCTCCTTTCAGTGCACGAGAGTGCTCTGTTAGTATTCAGCATATTAGTTGGATATAATTAAGTAACACCTTGAGTTTGTCTTTTTTCTCAAATATGTTGTCCTCAGCACTGTTGAGGCCACATCTGCAGTACCATGTCCAGTTCTAGGCTCCCCAGTGCAAGTGGAGCTATTAAAGCAAAACATCAGTAAGATAATGAAGGGACTGGAACATCTCTGGTATGAGGAAAGGCTGAGAGATATTTTACAAATATCTGAAGAGAGAGTGTAAAGAAGAAAGTGCCAGCCTTTTTTCAGTGTGTCTACTGACAGAACTAGAGGCAGTGTGCACAAACTGCAACACAGAAGTGTTCACATAAGGAAACCCTTCTGAGTGTAAGAGTAACCAAGATCTGGCACAGGTTGCCCCTAAGAGGTGGTAGAATCTCCTTTCTTGGAGATCTTCAAAAGCTGCCTGCGTGTGTTCCTGGGCAACCAGTTCTGTGTGACCCTGCTTGAGCAGGGGGACTGGCAAGGTGGTGTCCAGAGGTCCCTTCCAACCTCAATAATTCTGTAACTCTCTTAGAATCATAGAATCAGCCAGGTTGGAAAGGACCTCTGAGATCATCAAGTCCAATCCTTCCACTACCACTGCAGTTACTAGATCATCGCACTCAGTGCCACATCCAGTCTCATCTTAAAAACCTCCAGGAACGGTGAATCCACCACTTCCTGGGGCAGCCCATTCCAGTGCCTGATTACCTTCTCTGTCTTCCTAATACCCAACCTAAACCTCCCCTGGCAGAGCTTAAGACCATGCCCTCCTGTCTTACTGATAATTGCTTGGGAGAAGAGACCAACCCCCACCTGGCTACAACCTCCTTTCAGGGAGTTGTAGAGAGTGATGAGGTTTCCCTTGAGCCTCCTCTTCTCCAGGCTGAACAACCTCAGCTCCTTCAGCCTCTCGTTGTAGGACTTGTGCTCCAGTCCCTTCACCACCAGCCTGGTTACTCTTCTCTGGACCTGCTCCAGCACCTCAATATCCTTCCTGAACTGAGGGGCCCAGAATTGGACACAATACCCAAGGTATGGCCTCACCAGCACTGAGTACAGGAGAAGGTTCACTTCCCTGCTCCTGCTGGCCACACTGTTCCTGATGCAGGCCAGGATGCCATTGGCCTTCTTGGCCACCTGGGCACACTGCTGGCTCCTGTTCAGCTTCCTGTCAGTCCAAACTCCCAGGTCCCTTTTCTGCCTGGCTGCTCTCCAGCCACTCTGTGCCCAGCCTGTAGCACTGCAGGGGGTTGTTGTGGCCAAAGTACAGGACCCGGCACTTGGCCTTGTTGAACCTCATCCTGTTGGAATCAGCCCAACTCTCCAGCCTATCCAGGTCCCTCTGCAGAGCCCTTCTGCCTTCCAGGTGATCAACACTCCCCCCCAAGTTGGTGTTGTCTGCAAATTCGCTAACGGTGGACTCAATTCTCTCATCTAAATCATCAATAAAGATGTTAAACAGGACTGGGCCCAGCATTGATCCCTGGGGGACACCACTGGTGACCGGCCGTGAGCTGGATGCAGCCCCGTTCACCACCACTCTCTGGGCCCGGCCCTCCAGCCAGTTCTTAACCCAGCACAGAGTGCCCCTGTCCAAGCCGTGGGCTGCCAGCTTTTCCAGGAGAATGCTGTGGGAGACAGTGTCAAAGGCTTTGCTGAAGTCCAGACAGACACATCCACAGCCTTCCCCTCATCCACCAGGCAGGTCACCTGATCATAAAAGGAGATGAGGTTGGTCAGACAGGACCTGCCCCTCCTAAACCCATGCTGGCTGGGTCTGATCCCTTGTCCATCCTGTGTGTGTTGCATGATTGCACTTAGGATGATCTGCTCCATAACCTTGCCAGGCACTGAGGTCAGGCTGACAGGCCTGTAGTTTCCTGGATCCTCCTTCTGGCCTTTTTTGTGGATGGGCGTGACATTCACCAACTTGCAATCATCTGGGACCTTCTCAGAGAGCCAGAACTGTTGGTAAATGATGGAGAGAGGCTTGGCGAGCTCTTCCGCCAGCTCCCTCATCACCCTTGGGTGGATCCCATCTTGTTCCATAGACTTGTGAGGATCCAAGTGGCTGAGCAGGTCACAAGCTGTTTCCTTATGGATTACAGGGGGGCTATTCAGCTTCTTATGTCTGTATACAAGCTCCAGAAGCCAGCTGTCCTCAGGACAGCCTGTTTCTTTCTGTTGAAAACTGAGGCAAAGAAGGCGTTAAAGCCCTCAGCCTTTACCTCCACTTTGATAACTATGTTCCCGCCCATGTCTGATAAAGAATGGAGGTTTTCCTTGCCCTTTCTTTTGCTCTTGATGTATCTGTAAAAAGACTTTTTGTTATCCTTAACAGAAGTGGCAAGATTGAGCTCAAATTGTGCTTTCACCTCTCTGATTTTCTTTCTATATGACCTAACTCTATTCCTAAACCCTTCATGAATAGCCATCCCTTTCTTCCATAATTGGTAACCTCTCTTTTTTCCCCTAATTCCTTTAAAATCTCCCTGTTCTGTCAGGCTGGCCATCTTCCCTGCCAGTTTACCTTTGGGCACACTGGGACAGCCTGCTCCTGTGTGTTCAAGACTTGCTTCTTGAAGCATGTCCATCCCTCCTGGACCCCTCTGTTTCCAAGGGCTGTTTCCCAGGGTATCCTCTGATCCAGTCTTCTGAGTAGGCTGAAGTCTGCCCTCTGGAAGTCCAGTGTAGAGGTTTTGTTGATGGCCCTGTTTGCATCCCTGAATATTGAAAACTCTATTATTTCATGGTAACTGTGCCCCAAACGGCCTCTGACTACCACATCTCCCACCAGCTCCTCTCTATTTGTGAACAGAAGGTCTAGTTGGGCCCCATCCCTGGTAGGCTCATTTACCAGCTGGAGCAGGAAACTGTCCTCTATACACTCTAGGAATCTCCTAGACTGCCTCTTCTCTGCTGTGTGGAGTTCCCAGCAGACATCTGGCAGGTCAAAGTCACCCACAAGAACAAGGGCTGGAGATTTTGAGACATCTGCCAGCTGCTTGTAGAAAAATTCATTACCCTTATCATCCTGATTGACTGATCTGTAACAGACTCCCATCAGGATATCAGCCTTGTTGGCCTTCCCCCTGATTGTGATCCACAGGCACTCAACCTTATTGTTCTGACTCCAAGTTCTGGAGGGTGGAGAGACACTCTAACATATAGAGCCACCCCTTCACCTCTCCTGCCTTGCGTGTCCCTTCTGAAGAGCTTGTAGCCATCCATGGCAGCTCTTCAGTCATGCGAGTCATCCCACCACGTTTCTGTGATGGCGACCACATTGTAGCTTTCCTGCTGCATGATGGCTTCCAGCTCCTCTTGTTTGTTACCCATGCTATGTGCATTGGTGTACATGCACTTCAGCTGGGCTGCTGATACCCCTCCTAACCCTGACTTTCCTCCCTTAGTCTCTTCTCTGAAGAGGCTGGTTTCAACCTCTTCTCCCTTCAAACCTGGTTTAAAGCCCTCCTGATCAGCCCCACCAACTTATGGGCTGTAGTCCTTTTGCCCTTGTCAAATAGATGAAGCCCATTTGATTTGAGGAGACTAGGTACCATGGAATTTGCCCCATGGTCAAAAAAACCAACATTCCGCTGGTGGCACCAGTCCTTGAGCCACCTATTGATAAGATAGGTTTTCCTACTCCTCTCCTCATTCATCCCTTGTACTGCAGGAACTGAGGCAAACACCATCTGTGCTCCTGTCCCATTAACTAATCCAGCACCTTGAAATCCTTTTTAATCGCCCTGGTACTTCTTCCATTAACGTCATCGCTGCCAGCCTGGACTGCCAACAGTGGATAATAATCTGAGGGTCAAATTACTGGACTGAGATCTGCAATAGGTGATGCATTTTGTGATTCAGGTGACATGAGGTTTGTTAGTAGGGAATTCTTCACACCTTCCATTAGTACAGTAGAAATGTTCATGGTAGTTATGAAACTAATAATTTTTATGGCACAGAGTGTTTGTGTGTTCCTTGTATTCTTTAGTTGTTAGCTATTGTGGATTATATTAAAAGTGTTTTGACATAGTTTTTTAAAAATTTTTAATAATGTTTAAGTTAGGGAAAATCTACCTAAATATTAAATAGCTTAATGAATGAAGGAAGGAAGAGGATGGAGTGAGCTTACAGAAAAATTACTAGTTGTATCTCATGTGCTTAATTAATTTCATATTAATATATCCTCAAATGCAGAAGTTCATATAGATTTTTTAGGCTTTTTTTTTTTTTGTGAGTGATTAACTGTAGTTAATATGCTCTTAGCATTTGTCACAATCTCAACTAGTTTGTGCAATTTCTCAGGAAAACCTCAAGCAAATACCATTTTTTCTCCCCTTTATTTAACTCTTCCTCAAAAATAGGAGATTCTGGAGTCTGGGGATTGAAAAAGAATTTTGCTTTGTTGGAACTCTTGGAACGGTTGCAGAATGGACCTATGGGGCAGTGTGGGACAGCGGAAGAAGCCATTGGTCTATCTGGAGAGGTACTGAGTTATAAACAAAAAAGAAAAAAAATTGTTACATTTGCTGAGTTATCTCTAGATAGAAAAAGATTGAAGATCATGTAATTTCACCAACAATACTGTTGTTTTCTTCCAATATCTAGTATTAAGGCTTTAATTAATTGCCTTATAATTAAATGTGAATTTGTACTTGATTAATGCAGAAAATATTTATTAAGAAGCATGGTATTAAGAAGCATGCCTACTGTTTTCCCATTTTTTATGATTTTAAGATGTTTAGAAAAGGTTATTAATTTGGAAATTTTAGTTATAGTGATATCATATATATCATATATATCATATATATCATATATATATATCTCATATATATCATCGTATATCATGTATAGTTTACAAATCAGTACAGTTTACAAAACTTCTTAGAAATTCTCCCGAAGGACTTCAGCTCTTCTTCTTAGTAGTTGCCACTTCTAGTCATTTGGTATCATTACATCATGTAATACTACTTAATTGCCAAAACCAACTGCTTTTATAATTTCAGTAATAAAAACTGGTGTGCAGAAAGTATCTTCAGTGGCATTCTAGAAACAGATAACTTTTTAAGTGCCTATTAGTCCATTGGATTCTTGTTTGTCTTGATTAATTAATTCCTTGTTCTGTAGTGATTGCTTTGGACAAAATTACTGGAGCCAGACTTATTTTCTCCTCCAAAGCTTTACAACTTGCACTGAAGTTTATTAAATTCCTGAATGCTTCAGATTTTTATCTCTTTAAAATTTTATCAAAAACTGAAAATCAAGTTTCAAAGTAGTCCTAATACCTATTAGTGTTTAACTTTTAAATAAAGCTAATATTGTTGACAAGTCTTCTGATATTTTTTTCCTCTGTTAACAAGTTTACTTTTGCCTTTGTTTTGTACTGCCAGAGTATCATTCGTTGTGATGAAGATGAAGCCCACATTGCATCTGTGTATTGCACAGTTTGTGCCACTCACCTTTGTGCAGACTGTTCCCAGCTCACCCATTCTACTAAGACACTGGCAAAACACAGGCGTGTGCCTCTTGCTGATAAGCCTCATGAGAAGACAATGTGCTCCCAACACCAAGTACATGCTATTGAGTTTGTTTGTTTGGAGGAGGGCTGTCAGGCGAGTCCTCTCATGTGTTGTGTCTGCAAAGAATATGGAAAGCATCAAGGTCATAAGGTACTTCTAGTAATTAATTTCTAGTCATGCCATGGGGTGACTTGCATAATTGCTTACCCAATTAAAGTACAAAAGGTTGTCAAGAAATGAGAGTAGACTCTTGATATGTCTTCTTACCATTCTTTCATTTTCCCTTCATTTCAGATAGTTGCCATTGTAAAATTACAAGCAAAAAAAATAATTATTTCTAAGTCCTCAGTGAATTGTTTATATATATATATATATGAAGAAGGATAGTTCCTTTATCTGCTGCTTTTCTGAACTTCTTACAACACTGAACCACCAGTTTTGAAAGCTGTTTTCATAATGTATACACTGCATACTCATCACATCACTGGTGCACTCTAACCACCTTTATTTTTTTTATAATTCATTATGATAAAGAGGCGAATTTTTGCATAATTGCTAGATGCCTGAATTTAGTTTGAGTGTAATATGTGACTCCTGATTGTGTTTTGAATTGCAAGATAATTTTAGATTCTTACTTGTCTTTCCTATATATATTTGTAAATACATGCCTATATACATACATGTAGATATTAAATGTGTTTTAAAATAGGAAAGGGGATTAAGGAAGATATTTGTGATTGATCTTTGATATTTTTCTTTTAATTAACAGCATTCTGTCTTGGAACCAGAAGCGAATCAGATTCGTGCATCCATTTTAGACATGGCTCACTGTATAAGAACTTTCACAGAAGAAATCTCAGATTATTCCAGAAAACTGGTTGGAATTGTTCAGCATATAGAAGGAGGAGAACAAATAGTAGAAGATGGAGTTGGAATGGCCCATACTGAACATGTATGCTTTTTAAATCTCCCTCACATGCACAAAATATTTGCTTTTTTTGTAATAGCCAAGATAAGGAATATATCTGGAAATTAAGTGTGAGTTTTATAGGACAAGACAAGTTCTTATATCTAGCATGTCAGTATTGAGGCTTAACTCTGCAGATAGAGGGGAACTTGTAGTCTGTTACAATGTTTCGAGGCTGCATGAAAATAGGGAGGCAGTGGGAAAAGTTGTATAACTGCTAGCATTGAAGTACTGTGACAGATGTCCTCAGGTGCTGTGATATTATTAAGGCTTTTTTCCCTGGTCATTTTTAGGAAGGTGTGTATACGTACAAATAAGCTAGTTGATTATAGGAGTAACTTCTTGGAGGGTCTTGGTATTATACAGAAAGTCTTATCAGCCCTGACTGTGATGTGAACTGTGATGTAGAAGAGCAGATATGAACATAAGTTAGAACCTGGAATAAAATCAAAAATATACTTCTGGAATCAACTGGTGTTCTTAATCTTCTGTATCTCCTTACTGCAACACTGTAGGTACCAGGAACTGCAGAGAACGCTCGCTCATGTGTCCGAGCATATTTTTCTGACCTTCATGAAACCCTGTGTCGTCAGGAGGAAATGGCTCTTAGTGTTGTTGATGCTCATGTGAGAGAGAAGTTGATTTGGCTTAGGCAGCAGCAAGAAGACATGACCATCCTCTTGTCACAGGTTTCAACAGCTTGTCTTCACTGTGAAAAGACTTTACAACAGGTAGGTTGACAGGTAGCATATGGCGAGGTATGTGGAACTACAAATTAAGTTTAAACCACAGGAAAAAGAGATTAGATAGTACTCCGCATTATTTCTTTACAAAGTTAAAATAATGATGTTATAACATGAGATTTCAATATTCATTACAAGGAGCTGTTAGACAAGGGTAATCAGTATGAAAACACAGAGTCCTCCAGTTGCTTTAAGACCTGTGGCATGACTCTTTTCTTGAATAAATTCTGGTATTTGTGAGGTTTGTGGGAATATGAGATGAAACTGAAGCAAAAAACCCTACAGGATTTATTGGAAGGATTTTACAGCTGCAGTTAGCAATATAGGTGTTTGAAGGTAGTTGTCATATGTGACTGGTAGAAAAAAAATGGTTTAGGATTAAATAACTTTTAATAGCATTTTTAACATGGGTAATTCAGCATCTTAAATGTGTGAAGAAAGTGACTGTGTGAGAGTATCTGACTGGTCCATTATTCAATTTAATTATAGCAAGAAGTAAATAGTATGTGTAGCTAATAATAAACCAAGTGTTAGAAACTACTTCTTTAAGATGTTATTTGTAATTTTTTTTTTCCAGATAGGTTTAGAGCTAGTGTCTGGTTACTTACTCAGATTTATCTATTCAAATGTTCTGATCATTAATGGATGGGTATTAATACTTTCCTGTTAAGTGTATTGCTGTATGCTGCCAAGCAGTTGCTCTATTCCAGCTGCTGGAATGATACATTAATTATATAAATATTCTTTTTATATTAAATTATTGTCTCTTATCATTTATATTCTTATTCCTGCATGGTTAAGAGAGGTTTAGGAAAAAGGATTTTTAAACTGCAGAACTATTCGGTATCTATTAATGTTAAGGAAGAATCTTAAGGTACTCATATTTGTATTTCAATTTTAAACAAAGCTGTTTTGTGAATGTTTCTTTAAGTACAGTGTTTCTATTTTAAATGCTTTATTTCTTGCAAACTTATCTATATTATACTTGGGTTTTTAAAGTAAATTACTAAAGAAAAGGCATGCTTTTGTTTTCTTTGTCTGTTTAGGATGACTGCAGAGTGGTGTTGGCCAAACAGGAAATTACAAGATTGCTAGAGACATTACAGAAACAGCAGCAGCAGTTTACAGAACTTGCAGACCATGTCCAGCTGGATGCTAGCATACCTGTCACTTTTACAAAGGTATTCTTAATCTCATAGAAGTACAGCTATCCACTTTATAAAGTCCCCAATGTAATTTTAAAAAAATCAGGAGTAATGTATGTTCATTATGATGCTGTATTTGTTGCAACAAGTTTAGGCAGTTCAGTGTCAGTTAGAGCCGCAGTGTCTTATCACATGATGAGTGTGATCTCGTATTTGAGTAACATAATGACTGTGCTGCTATAATTGGGGTGAGAAATGTTCATTTGACATTGACCACATCAGTAGTTTTTTTTGAAGCTGTTTTCTTTTTAATATGTAGGATAGTGTTTGTGAGTTCTAGAACCACTTTTCTTTGAAAGAAACATCACTGATTGTTCCCTGAAAACTACACACCTATTTTATATGCAGAACTACTGTTATAGCTGAGTTTATAATATTAAAAATAATGTGTTTCAGTTCATTAAGTGATCGTTTGTCTTATATTTGTTTTCTATTGACTGATAGCTTAGACATGTTGCATCTTCTAAATAGGTTTGGTTTTTATTGCTTCAATGTAACCACATCCTTTGAAAGGGATGAAATTATTTGGAGTTTGATAACGGTACTTTTATCTGGTGTGTGTATATATGGTTGAGGAGAAAAGACAACGCAGAAAGAGTCGCGTCTTGTCAATATCACCCGGGGAGTCTTTCTGCTGTGCCTTCTGCAACCAGACTTGTCTATCTCGCATTGGCCTTTTTGGCCATCAGCGCACTTGTAGCAAGCGTGGGTAGAGCCCTTCTCAAATCTTGGTTCGCGAAGCCTAGCTGTGAATGAATTTGTGGTATTTATTGTCTAAGATACTTTTCACATAGGGAAATAAGTGAATTTGAAGCTCAAGGAACAAGAAGTACTTTGATTTATGAGGTTTTTTGGTTATGAATGGATGAAAGAGGAATAATATATATTGTTGCTGACATGTAACTGAGGAAAATAATGCTTGCATGGGGATTCTATGTGAGTCCTTGTTGATATCAGAAATTAAATTTCTTCCAAATAACTTATTTTGTAGCATAGAAATATTTGAATTTCCTTGTAAATGCAACATTTTAGCTTTTGCCCGTTCCTTTCCAGTTCAGCAGAGACCAGAGTTGGTAGGGTCAGGGTGATCTCCTGTGCAAACTCCCATTATGCTGTGAATGAAGCAGCATTCACATTTCACAGATGAACAGTTACTGAGTCAGAGGGTAATTTTGTATGTCAGATTTTTGCCTTTAGGAGCTATTAATTTGACTCAGAAAATTTTGATTGTGAATCTCTGAGTATTTGGAAAATAGAATGTTAGGAGCCAGCTAAGCTGTTACAGGAAGTCTGAAATAGGTCTTGGTTTGAGGGACTCAAGACATGGTTTTCTCCTGTAACAAAGTGGTATTTTTACAAAGTCTTCTGAGGGTTAATTAATTAATTTGCCAAAGCAAATGTCATTTTTGACAAAAACAGCAGCAGCCCTGAAAAAGTAAGGTGAAAATAATTACTTGAGTTTCTTACTTTTTGTTTCCTCACTTCTGATAAAACTTAATGCTCTCTTTCTGCTCAACATGTTTTTACACTGTTGTGCTGATGGCCACTGTTGTGACTTGCAGTGAGGCTTATGTACTTGAACGGTCTGTGCCTCACAACAGATATCAGACAGAAGTAAAATCTTTAGATAAAAAACTAAACTGTTATTGTATCACTGGAAAGGTGTCTCTCAGGATCTGTCATTGCACTGAAGGCTGAATCCATTATAAAATTTAAAAAAACACTTCAAACAGTACCAGATCAGAGGAACATTCCATATTCAGTGAAGATTGTGAAGGTTTAAGGAGGGAAGGGAAGAAGTCACGCGTTTAGGAGGGGTAGGTCCTGTCTGACCAACCTGATCTCCTTTTATGATCAGGTGACCTGCCTGGTGAATGAGGGGAAGGCTGTGGATGTGTGTATCTGGATTTCAGCAAAGCCTTTGACACTGTCTTCCACAGCATTCTCCAGGAAAAGCTGGCAGCCCACGGCTTGGACAGGGGCACTCTGTGCTGGGTTAGGAACTGGCTGGAGGGCCGGGCCCAGAGAGTGGTGGTGAACGGGGCTGCATCCAGCTCACGGCCGGTCACCAGTGGTGTCCCCCAGGGATCAGTGCTGGGCCCAGTCCTGTTTAACATCTTTATTGATGATTTAGATGAGGGAATTGAGTCCATCATTAGCAAATTTGTAGACGACACCAAGTTGAGAGGGAGTACTGACCTACTGGAAGGCAGGAGGGCTCTGCAGAGGGACCTGGATAGGCTGGAGAGTTGGGCTGATTCCAACAGGATGAGGTTCAACAAGGCCAAGTGCCGGGTCCTGCACTTTGGCCACAACAACCCCCTGCAGTGCTACAGGCTGGGCACAGAGCAGCTGGAGAGCAGCCAGGCAGGAAGGGACCTGGGAGTTTGGATTGACTGGAGGCTGAACATGAGCCAGCAGTGTGCCCAGGTGGCCAAGAAGGCCAATGGCATCCTGGCCTGCATCAGGAACAGTGTGGCCAGCAGGACCAGGGAAGTGATTCTTCCCCTGTACTCAGCACTGGTGAGGCCACACCTGCTGTGCTGTGTCCAATTCTGGGCCCCTCAGTTCAGGAAGGATATTGAGGTGCTGGAGCAGGTCCAGAGAAGAACAACCAGGCTGCTGAAGGGACCTGAGCTCAAGTCCTGTGAGGAGAGGCTGAGGGAGCTGAGGTTGTTTAGTCTGGAGAAGAGGAGGCTCAGGGGAGACCTCATCACTCTCTACAACTCCCTGAAAGGAGGTTGTAGCCAGGTGGGGGTTGGTCTCTTCTCCCAGGCAATCAGTAGCAGGACAAGAAGGCACGGGCTTAAGCTGTGCTAGAGGAGGTTGGATATTAGAAAGAAGTTCTTTACAGATCAGGCATTGGAATGGGCTACCCTGGGAAGTGGTGGATTCACCATCCCTGGAGGTTTTTAAGAACAGAGTGGATGTGTAGCAGTTATTAATATAATAAATAATAAGTCCTATGGGGACCATGAGGACACCAGCATGGTGTGTAACGAGAGTCCGTTATTCCAGGGGTCACAGTTTATATAGCAGTTTCAAATGCTGGCACGTCACAACATGTGACTTCCTAAGCCAATCCCATACAAACATTCTACAGAGCATGTGTAACAGAGTTCTTAGAACTACAATTCCCAGAAAGCCTTGCAGCATAACCACATGGTATAACCACACCCACATGGATGTGGCTCTGAATGCCATGATCTAGTAATCACAGTGGAGTTGGATCAGGGGTTGGACTTGGTGATCTTGGAGGTCTCTTCCAACCCAGTTAATTCTATGATTCTATGGTTCTTTTGACTTTTAAAAGTGAATAGGTCTCATCCATATTCTTTAGTTTCACTGATGACACAAAGGAGTAAGAATACGGCCAATACTTCTAAACCATCAAGGGAAATGCTACATATGAAGCTCTTTCAGCACCAAGATTTAAGAAAACAAGTTTTACTTGAACAGAGGTTGCAGGTTGCCTGGCTTTAAGAATGCCATCAAGTTATGCAGCTAACAGAAATAGAGACAGAAAGGTCTTTTATTGATCAGGTCTTTTTGAAATAACATTTTCAATTAAAGGTTCTGATACTGCTCACAAGGAAAGACAATGTCAATTTCTAGCTGTGATCATGAATAGTAAAATAATACTGACTCATATTCCAGGTCCATACTGCTATACATTGTTGTCTGAATAGCAAGTTTTCTTGCAAGGTTTTTCTTGAAGTTACAGAGCCACTCCTGCCAAAAGTGGAAATCTGGTGTCTTTTGCAGATTGCATTTTTATTCCTTCTGAGAGAGTACTACCATACTGAGAGCAACCTGTTTTCACTCTGAATCTTATAGAAAGCAAATTGCAACAGGCTGGCTGTTGCATTCTGGTATTTGCATTAATTATATTTTTAGTTTTTTTAGAATGTGGTTTCTCAAGGTATTTTTACTCTCTTCAGAGGTATAGTGATAGTATAACATCACTGAATTACTCTGTATTGATTATTTTGAAAGTGTGCTGCTGCATTATCTGTGACAGAAAAGAGAATGCGATTGCTTGTCATGATGACAATATATCCAGCTGTATAATGGATCTTCTGTGTGTGTGTGTATCTCAAGTCATGTGTTGTAGATGTTACTTGTTCAATCACACTGGTGATGTGTTTGTCTTATACCGGGAGAGGTTGTAGCATTTTTGCACTCAGTAGTATTTCTAATGTAAGAGGAAATAAAAGGCTGTCTGGAGTAGGTACAGGTTTGCCTAGCACAGTACTGTGTGGATTTTGCAAGAAAACAAATGTGCTGCTGCATAGTTCGTATGATTGAAAGCCTTCAAAATATGTTTCAGGGATACATAATAATTTTATCCTATGTTGTTTCATTTACAATTTATGTTTTGCCACTTGATCACATTGGGAACAGCCCGTTCAATACTTACGATAGGTTGGTGTGAACTATGGAGAGGAAGTTGCTTCTTGTTCCTTGCATCCAGGCAAGACCAGGGGGAATTGTTTGTTCTTCGTTATTTGAGATTACTGCTTGTTGCTAATAATGTTGCTGTTTTAAAAGATTGGAAGAGGCTTGAGGTGAAGAGAGAGCTGTGGAGCCTCCAGCAAGGAAGTAGTTTTCTAGATAGAGGCATTTATACTGTGAAAAAACAGGGAATTCTCTGGTCAGAGAATTCTAACTAGTTGCTACAAACCCTCACGTGGTTTCAGTCAAGAATGATGAAAGACTTTGAAATTTATGAAGTTCAGATTTACTGTCATGAAATTGGCTGACTTTTGAAAAGGTATGCAGTAACTCAGGTAGAAGTTACAGGTTCATTAGAGATTAGTGGATATTTTCATTTCTGTTATTGCTAAAGGTGATTGGTGATTGTGCCATTTATTTTTGGAGTCGGTCCATTTAATCATTTAACAAATGGTGGGAGAACATGGATTTTAGACACAAGAGTTTTCTAGACTAAATTTCTTAAGTTTTCTGTCATTTTGTATATGCTATTTCTTCCAGGACAACAGAGTACATATTGGACCAAAGATGGAAATTCGGGTTGTCACTCTAGGATTAGATGGAGCTGGCAAAACAACTATTTTGTTTAAGTTAAAGCAAGATGAATTCATGCAGCCAATTCCAACCATAGGTTAGTAGCTACAATTTAAATGTAATGACTTTTCCAAATGTTTGACTTTTCTGCAGATTTTGGTTATTTTATATTCATACAGGGCAGGACTGTAAAACTTTAATATTTTTATTCCAGGTTTTAATGTTGAAACAGTAGAATACAAGAATTTGAAGTTTACTATTTGGGATGTAGGAGGAAAACACAAATTGAGGCCCTTGTGGAAACATTATTATCTCAATACACAAGGTAATACTGCTGCAAGTTTTATACTGCATTTGATCTTCTAGCTTGTATTTCAGAGCCAAAAAGATTTTTAATAGAAATAATTTATAACAACAGAAAATAGTTCATCTAATGCCAAGTACAGCTGCTGGATTCATGAGCAAAGAAATTTTAATCCAGTTGGTCATATTTTCTGCTGCATGATAAAGGTGAATTCTCCATAAATCCATCAGACAGTTCATGGAGCCAAACAAAATTAGAACCTCTGTTAAATTGGTTTAGCTGACAACAGACAACGTGCAGTGTTCCACAGTTTGCATGGTGTGAAGCAGTACTTGCCAGATGAAATTTAAATAGCACTTGAAAATACTCAGCTTTCAGGAGCTTCTCTTTAGCAACTTAAAAAATTCTATGAAGTTTTGTAATTTCTGACTTGGTATTGCATTGTAATATCTGGCTGTAGACTAGCTCACTGATTCTGAAAATACTGATCTGTATGGTGCCAACTTAGAAATTTATGCTGTTCTTCTGTAAATCCTCCATAGGTTTTTTCCTGTTTAGAAAGGGATTCCTCTTCATTGACTAATTTACAATTATCTAAAACACATTTAAGAATTATGAACACCAGTTTATGTGCTCCACCTTGTGTGTTGTTTCAGCCTTAAATGCAGGCTTCAACACTTTAAATTACTCATCTTTTCAGACTTCTAAAAATTTCATTTTGGGGTTTCTGTTGTCCTCCTAAAACATATCATGTAAGGTAGCAGGGAATCATTCCTACCTTGAGAATTGTATGTTGAAGAGAAAGCTAAGCAGTTAGCCTGCTACATACCTGCAGTAGATTTTGTTTACTTTTGGTGTTAGAGTTTTTTTTCATTGCAAAAACATTGTGTTTAAATTCTGTTCTCTAGCTCTGCCTCCCTGACTCTCCAGATTTTTTGCCTCTCCAGTTTTTCAGGCATCTTAGTTACTCTCTCTAGTGAATGGTAAAATCTGCTGCTATGTTGGGTCCACAGCAATCTTCTCTGGCTTGTGTAGTCTGTAGTTGAGGGAAGCCATGCTGATTTAGCTTAATTGCAGATAATACTGCCTGCTAAGGGAAACTGAAACAATCACGTGTGACTTGATGAAGTATGAATGGATCAAGATATGGTTTAAACTAAGATACTTTATCCACACATAGTAAATCTGATTTTAGATTTGAGTAGTTAAAATACCGCAGCCTTTGCATTAGACTAGGAAAAAACTTGGACTTTTTTCCCCTGTTTTAGGATGAATTCTAGATTTTTGTTAAAACTATAGAGATAAGTAAGGAGTTTTTCAGTTCTCCCAGATTTCAAATTAAATTCTGCACCACTAAGAAATTTTACATATAGAGCTGCTAGAAAAAAAAGAATTGTGTAAGCTGAAAGTTAATTTTACAGAGTTTATTTTTGAATATGTGTAAAACATTTCTCTCTTTCTTTCATAGCGGTGGTCTTCGTTGTTGATAGCAGTCACAGAGACAGGGTCAGTGAAGCATACAGTGAACTTGCAAAATTATTAACAGAGAAGGAATTGCGGGATGCCTTGCTCTTGATCTTTGCTAATAAACAGGTACTTGTGACTTATTTTTACTCCTCTCCTCAGCTTGTGTATCAAATTCCAGCTTTCTGAACCCTCTGCTGTGGGTAGTGAATGGCAGCACTGAAAGCCTAAAATGTAGATGTTTCCCTTACATATAATGCTGGTAAAATAAGTGTTACTAGAGTGCTTAGTGGATTGGACAACCAGGTTTTGTTTATGGTAACAGGTAGTAAATGCTTAACTGTTTGATTTGGCTTTTGTGTTTGGAAAGCTCTTACATGATCTGTAGCTTCAGTATAAGTGATTAGTTAAAAATAAAATGGCTTCAAACATATTGTGGAATAATAATTGATTGATTGTATCCAATTCTATTGCAGGATGTAGCAGGTGCACTTTCAGTAGAAGAAATCACGGAACTGCTGAGTCTCCACAAACTCTGCTGTGGCCGTAGCTGGTATATTCAGGGTTGTGATGCCCGAAGTGGTACAGGACTTTATGAAGGATTGGACTGGCTTTCCAGGCAGTTGGTGGCTGCTGGTGTCCTGGATGTGGCTTAATTTTACAGTAGCTGCAATTTAAGGTTGTACTTTATGGTCTTGTTAGCATGACCGGGATGTTGTCACCAGGTCTGCGCTCTGAAGAGGGGACTTCATTTAACTTGGTGATTACAGAAATATTTAAGGCTTTATCCTAGACTGGATAACTGGTTCAGTAAACTTCTGCTGTTACAGTGTTTTTGAAAGTTGATAGGAGTGGAATGGACTTGTTACAAAGATGTTATGAAATTCTTTTTAGAGAAATTGTTACAATTTAAAATTCTTCCCTGGTATTCCTTCGAGTTCGTACAATAATTATAATGATGTTGTAGTAGATGATTAGTGTTAGAAAAATTCAGAGTGCTTTCCCATGAAAATATCCCAAAATCCATCTCAAGTTATTAGAATAGCCATCTGTAATAATCAGAAGTAACTGGTGCTACTCTTTAATATCTGAAGAATCCATTAATTTAAAGTTGGCATTCAAACTTAAATGTAAATACATCATATAAAGAAAGTGTTTCCCCTATATTTATTAGCTTCATTTTTTGTTATCAGAAGGCAGCATACCTGCATAAAGAAATCCCAGATTGGAGAACAGTGTTGCAGAGCGAGAAGACTATGGCACAGTTTAGCTACTTGTTTTCTATCTGGGCGACAGGGGTTAGTTGGGTTTTTCATGCTAAATTATTTATGGACACACTATAGTGATACTGAGGTGAAAGTGTTCTGTGCATACTTGAGGACATAATCGGCCTTTAGAGATTAAGTTTACTCCTCAATAAGTCAATTTAAAAAAAACTTCTTAAAGAAGTAGTGTGCTGTAATGTCAGTCCAGCTATGTACTTTTATGTAGAAGTCATGCTTCCAGATTAAGGTAGTGGCCTTAAAATATTCAATAACCTAGTGTAAAACCAGTGTACACCAATTATAACTCTTACTTAGAAGAGTAGGTAGTGAAATGTGATGTAAGCCTACCATAATGAGATTTTCAGTTCTTTTTGTATCATCTACATGGAACTATTACCAATGCCTCTATTTTTGAAGATTACTCATTCACAAACCCATGAAATATGGGTGTAGTGCTGTTTAAATTTAGAGAAGGTTGCAATGACGTAGTGATGTCTGTTTTTCTGCTGGACATGCAACTCTGCTAACAATTTTATCTATCTGGTATGTGCACCAGAATCTTCTGCCCTTCTCTTTTAGCACCAGTTGAAGAAACCATGTCATGGGCCCTTTCCATGTTAGTAGAGGAGCTATAAAGAGCATGGCCAATAGATCAAAACTGTGTATCATCACTTTTCTTACTGGAGTAGAGGTGAATCAGGAGAACCGGACTGTGGAAGTGAACAGTGTTCCATACATGTGGGGATATTTTTGCCACAATGGAAAGTATGCTTACCTGTGGGAGCTCTGAATCTTATGGGGCAAAGGAAGTATATCCCATTATATGTGGCTATGGCTTTCATTGTCGCCTTGGTTTCCTACTACATACCTTAGGTAAAGCCAAGAATGTATAAACAAATAGTTTTAGTATACTTGCACTTCTCTTTGGGTGGAAGCAGTTAAGGTAACTACTTCCTCATAATGTCACTTATTTGTATTTTTCTCTTGTTACTTAAATTTCAGGTAAAGGGTGTTAAATGCAGCCTCAGATTCAGCAAGTCTACTGACTTGAATAGTACCTGAAAGAACACTAAGCTTCAAAGTAGTATAATGTTTGCAAAATGAATTTCAATGCCTACATATAATATGTAGATACTGAGACAGGGATTTACTCTTTTCTTCAGACAAGCTGATACATTTGGAAATAGTTTATAGCAGAGTAAAAGGTGGAGTTTTTTGCACCTACCAAACTTTAAATTGTTCCTCCTTCCCAGCCTGTAACTTCTTGAATGATGTACAGTTGGCTGCTCTGACTTTAACATCTGCTTAGCTTGTACTGCAGAGCAACTCCTACCTAGTTAGAGCTTACTGTCCCTTCACAGCTCTTTTCACAGCTTTTTTTTTAAATACAGACAAGTTCTGCTAAGTATGGTAGATACCTTTTTCTGGAATATTTTTAACAGAATACATACATTCTTTAGAAAAATCCTGATTCTATAGTTTTATTTTAGCTGGCTTAGTCTTCAGTTACATATGCTGCTGAGTTCTAATTCAAAATATTCAAGGTGACCAGTTTGGATTTGATGTAACATTATATTGAGGGCGGAGGAAAAATTCTCACTTATGCATATTTTTGCATACAAGTGATTCCTTGTGCCATATGGGATGCTGCCACAAGAGTTTTTAAGTTGAATTTATTTAAGATGACTTGAAGTAACTGTGAAGGTGTTACATTTGTCTGTGAACTCTTCAGTGTAAACTAAGGAGGGTTATTTGTATACTGCTTCAGTTATAAATTTAAGCTTGTTTCCTTAGTTTTACTGAACTTTAGTTTTAATGTACTGACTTATGCAATATGTAATTGGAATATTTCCTCAACTAAAACTCACTCAAGCATTACTAACTGTGAGGGTTTTTTTAAAAGATCAAAATCAACTGATTTTGACTTAATTCTGAAATTGAGTAAATGCAACATCCAGTGACTGTGTTGTGGCTTTCTTTGAAGAATATAATCTCAAAAACAGTATGGTTAGGCTAACTGAAAAGTAATGTTTCATCGCTTGATATGGTCTTTCTGTATTCTGCCTTCAAAGTTACTGTGGACTGTGAGGGTTTGCTTCTGAGAGTGTTGGAGTAGATGTGGATGTTATGTAAATTTTTTGAAAGAAAGGGCTCTTTTAGTGGAGCTGCTGCAATTTGAGTTGCCCAGAAAATTATTTCTTTTCAATAAACATATGTAAACCCTTGAGAGCTAATTTTAATAAACTTGCCTTTTTGGATTTTTTTAAGGTCATCTCAAATTCGAGGTGTGCTAAATTTAACTTAATGTAGAATTTTTTTGTTAATAATCCATGAAGATCCTTTATCTCACTAAAGATAAACTTCCTGGTGGCAGCAGCAACTTTTGAGGTACTGACTTTGATTATCATGCATCACATCTCAATTCATAAATTAAGTTACCAGAACTGTAAACTCCTGAGTCTTTTATGAGTGCAGTAGTGTTATGTGAATATAAACAGCCAAGGTAAATATCACTGGTTTTAGAGTAGACTTAACTATGCAGCGTAGTAACAGGACTATATCTAGACTAGCAACAGCTTGAGGAGTTGTCTGAACTTTCACAGGGGAGCTGCTGTTTGTGAGCAGAGGACTGGTCAGTGATGTGATGGTCGGAAGCTCTCTTGAGCAGAGTTGTCACGAATGAGATTTTGCTTCTTGGAGAAGGAGAGAAGTCAGCAAATCTGCCACTGTAGGCTTTCAGAGGGCAGACTATGGCCTGTTTAGTAAACTAGTTTAGAGTCCTTTTGGAGGTCAGTCCTGAAGACCAAAGGACTCCAGGAAGGCAGAACATTGTTCAAGAAGGAAATCCTAAAAAGGTGCAGGAGCAGGTTGTCCCTACGTGCTGAAAGATGAGCCAGTGGGCAAGAAGGCTGGCCTGCCTCAACAGAAAGCTTTGGCTAACCAAGAGACTTTCAGTCATTTACCAGCAGTCTTGGCTAACTGGGAAGGTAACTGAAATTCGGCAATTTTAACGCCAGAAGAAGAGTCCAGGGAACTACAGATCTGTCTGTCTAACCTTGATGCCTATGAGGATTATGGAGCAGCTCATCCTGAGTCCATCATGTGGTATGTGCAGGACAATCGGGATCAGCCAGCAGAGCATGCGTTTGTGAAACGCAGGCACTGCTTGACCTGCCTGGTCTTATTTGACCAGGTAACCCACCTAGTGGATGAGGGAAAGGCTGTGGATATTGTCTGTATGGACTTTAGTAAAGCCTTTGACACTATCTTCCACATAGTTGTGAGGAAACTGATGGCTTGGACAGCACTCTTTGCTGGATAAAAAACTAGCTGGATGGACAAGCCCAGAGAGTGGTAGTGAATGGAGTTACATCCAGCTGGCAGCTGGTCACCCTGGGCCCAGCACTGGGGCCAGTTTAATATCGAGTGCACCCTCAGTAAGTTTGCACATGACTCCAAGTTTGGCAGGAGTCTTGATCTGCTGGAGGGCAGGAAGGCTCTGCACAGGGATCTGGACAGGCTGGATCATGGGCTGAGGTCAACGGTATGAGGTAAAGGCTGGGGGCAGAGTGGCTGGAAAGCTGCCTAGCGAGAAGGACCTGAGGGGAGTGGTCAACAGTGGCTGAACACAAGCCAGCAGTGTGCCCAGGTGGCCAAGACCAATGGCATCCTGGCCTGGATCAGCAGAAGTGTGGCCAGCAGGACCAGGGCAGTGATTGGCCCTTTTGTACTCAGCACTGGTGGACACTGAGGTGCTGGTGCATGTCCAGAGAAGAGCATCAAAGCTGGTGAAGGGTCTGGAGCACACGTCTTACTAGGAGTTGCTGAGGAGAAACGGAGGTTCAGGGAAGTTATTGCTCTCTACGGCTTCCCTGAAAGGAAGTGTGGACAGGTGTTGTTGGTGCCTTCTCCCAGATAACAAGTGACATGACAAGAGGAAATGGCCTGAAATTACTGTTGGATATTAGGAAAAATTTCTTCACTGACATGTGGTCAAGCATTGGAATAGAGTGCCCAGGAAGTGGTGGAGTCACCATCCTAGAAGTGTTCAGAAAACATATGGCTGTGGCACCTGAAACATGGTTTAATGGTGAAGATGGTGGTGGTGGTGCTGGGTTAATGGTTGGATCTAGTGATCTTTTACAGTTTTTTCAACTTTAATGATTCTATTCTTGTGTTCTATAACTGCATCAGAATCACCTGGAATAAAGCTTAGTTGAGATTATTACCATAATTTATTTTAAACTAAGCATTTCAGTAGAAGCAGCCATGTTTGTAGAATTTCCAGTAAAAATGAAGCCAGATAAGAGACTCCCTATGCTAAAATAATGAGAAAGAAAATCTAAAAGAAAAAAATAAATTGGCAACACCAAACAAATTGCACAGGACTTTTTACACTGGCATTATAAGAGCTGATCATTGCTCTTGGACAGGAAAGACATGGACAAACTCAGTTTTAAAGAATCGAGGTAGATTACATTGTTTGCTTGTCATAGCAAACAGTATCATAACTTAATTGAATTTTTGATACATGGACATAGGATTGAGAGTTTATGCAGTTTAGGATTTCTGACATTTTCCTCTGTCAAAGATTTCAATAATGTTAAAGTATTAAAAAGAAGAATTAATTAAAAATAAACCTGATGAAGTTACAAAAACTATCAGTGTGGGTTTTTATCTTTAGTTTTGCACGGAAGATGAAGAAAGACAGTAGAGTTTGTAAGAAACTTGCATGTTTTTACTTTAAAATACAAAGTTATCAGAAATACAGAATTAGGGCACTTTAGGTACATTAAAAATTGCTGAACTGGTGATTGCTCTGTCCTGGTACTCACTACACCTAGGAATTATTAAAAAGGTTTTTGTTCTTTCTAGGTCCCTTTTTGAGTCCCATACATTCATTTTTTTTTTGCTTAAGATGAAACCTTCAATGCCTGCCTTACTTCACTGTGATATTAATGATGCTGATATCCTCATAGGGCTTGTCAGTTTTTGGATTGACTTTTACATTTGAGATTCTCTGAACAACTTCCATTCCTTTGGTCACCCGTCCAAACACACTGTGCTTGTTGTCTAGCCATGGCTGTTAAGAGAGCAGAGGAGGAGAAAGAAAAAGCATGTTAATACAAAAAGCAGCATGTAGGCTAGGTATCAAAACAGAAAGAGAGTAAGTACACATGGATACATTTTGTATGTCCAGACTATGGAATCTAACACCTCGAACATACCAGCATGCAAGTAAATACTGGAGTGGAGTTAGCACACATTCATATGCATTTGAACTTATCTTTTCAATTGTTTTCTAAAGTACTACAGAGGTCACATTCTACCAATGCAGTAGCATTGTATAGTTTATTTTAAAGTGTATTCTCAGTTCACAGCCACGCTGTTTCAGTCTCTCTATTTTCGCAGAGGAATTTAAAGTGCCAGTCCAGAATACTACTTAATTCAAAGTTGTATTCATAGAGTATGCCCAATTTGAATACAGACACTGACAGAACTTAATAAACCTCAAAACTATGGCAGATACATGCTTTAAAAAAAAAAAAAAAAGACACAGGATTTTGAATAAGTGTTTAAGAATACAGTTCATTTAAATGTTACCTTTAAGAAATTGTCTTGTATCTCTTAGACTCACATACCAAAATTTCTATTTTTGGCTCTGAAATTATACACAGATCAAAGGAAAACTTCAAACTTGAACACTGGCATCTTTGTATAGCTACAATTATTAGCTACACTTAATGAGACATCCTGTCACTATATCCAAACCTTACAATCTACACAATACCTAGATTTCTATCATGTTTAAATCACTGTTACTAAAATACATAATTTACAAACATGCCTAAGAATGTTTTATAACCCTTATTCCAATTAAAGGCAAAAGGCCTCTTGTTCACAACTCACAGAAATACTTTTCTATTTCTTAAGGACAGTTTCAGTGAACTCTGCACAGTATACATTATGGTGTGCAGCATATTTTTGCAAAATATTAAGGAAAGATTATTTATATAGTATTGGTGTGATCCTTTTTCCATCAGAAAACCTGTTTTGTACTGTCGAGTTAGCCTCTCATGCCTTAAATTCAGCTTTTAATATTACTTACAGTTGGCACTACTGTTATAAAAAACTGGGATCCATTGGTATTTGGTCCTGCATTAGCCATGCTGAGTGTGTATGGTCTGTCATGTCGTAATGTTGAATGAAACTCGTCTTCAAATTCTCCTCCCCAAATACTTTCACCTCCCATTCCTGTACCAGTTGGGTCACCAGTCTGAATCATGAAACCCTGCATAGAAATTATGTGTTATGTAATAGTTGCATAGAATAAATAATTGTTTTATGCTAGGTGACATATTTTCAAACCTACTTCAAACCTTGCAATAAAACGTGTTAAAATTCTGTGGATAAGAGATACCTGACCGTACCTTCTCCAAACACTTTGCCTGTATTCTGGTGCAGCAGAAATAAGAAGCCTTACAAGAAATACCCTCTGACATGAAACAAAGTCTTAATTCAAGCAGGATAAATGAACTTATCATTCAGTTTTCAGCTTTCTTTTAGTTGCAGTAAAACTATTAAACAACTTCAGTAAGTGATTAAGCTGTTTAGAACATCAGAGTTGTTAAGACTTTATAGGGAATTCTAAAGCCACTCAAAAATCCTCTTTGCAAAAAGGGAATGAAGGGGTTAGCAAAGAGGACTGACCACTAGGGTACATTATCTAAACCAACAAAAGATTAACTTGCTACAAGTTACCTTGATGATACGGTGAATTATGTGTCCATTGTAATAGCCATTCCTGCTGTGCACACAGAAGTTTTCCACTGTTTTGGGGCACCTAAAATAATATAACAGAAAACAAAGGGTTCAATAAATATTTGTCTGGTGACAGGGCCATAATGATTTCAGCTGAGACTAAGATGCTGACCAGTGTTTCAGCTCAGTGTAGAAAGGGCTTTCATCAAATAGGGAAAAACAGATCTTCACCTTCTCAAACCCAGAGCTGAAAGCAAAAAGTTGAGGAGTACAACGCTGAATGGTTACACAGGAAGGCAGCTGCAGTGTTGACAACACAGGAATGTTTAAGCTGTTGCTGAGCAGTAGTGTCAAGGCCTTTTCTGCTCCTCACCCCACCCCCACCAGTGAGAAGGCTGGGGCTGCACAATGAGTTGGAAGGGGACAGAGCTGAGACAGCTGACCCCAACTGACCATAGAGACACTCTATTCCATACAGCATCATGTTCAGCATATCAAAGCTGAGGGAAGAAGTGGGTGACAGTTGGAGTGATGGCGTTTTGCCTTCCCAAGTAATATGTGATGGACCCCTGTTTTTTGGGAAATGGTGGAACACCTGCCTGTCTGTGGGTAGTGGTGAATTAATTCCTTGTTTTGCTTGTGTGCATGGCTTTTGCTTTCCCAGTTAAACTGTCTCCATGTCAGCCCATAAGATTTCTCATTCCTACTCTTCGAATCTCTCTCCATCCCCACAAGACAGATGCAAGCAAGCAGTTGAGAGGGGGCTTAGTTGCTGGCTGGGGGTTAAACCATGACAGTCAGAAAACAAATTATCTCCTCAAGGCCTAGTTCAAGGAACAATTGATTAGAGGTTCCCAGCTTTCTACTTAAGGCTACTAATTTTGTAAATAAACTGTGTATGCTCCATAAGCAGAAAGTTGTTCACTCTTTTACCTCTACACTTCTTTTAAGATACACATGCAAGGTGTCCAATGTTGCATATAAGTAAAACTGTAAAATGTTTTAATATTATAGAACTTGCAGGTAGCACAGTCAGTTTTCCTTCTACTTGCTAATAACATTGTTTGGTGAAGATATGGAATCTTACTGTTCATGGAAAAAATGGCACAACCCCTTCAATCTCTGTGACTTGATTTTTTATTTCTGAGAGATGCTACTGGAGTGAAAATTCTTTGTGGTAGCTCTTCTGCTATCTTTATGAAATGCATTAGTAGCCAAGGTAGATCTATACTGACAAGTTTACAGTCACCCATTTTCCCAGTAATGAGAAAATGGCTGAGTCCATAACTGTAGCGTTAACTTGTCCATAACTGTGACAAGTAACATTTACTCAGGTTTTAATGACACTCCAGACTATCTCATGAAAAACAGCACCAGTGATATAACTAAAGGAACAGACAAGGTTATAGTCCCAGTTCTTGCTGAGCAGCACTTCGTCATTCACAACTTTTATTTCACAACAAAATGGCCAAAGAGTTAAATGGCATACAAACCTACATCCTATATGCTCTTCTTTAGAGTTATAATCACATTAAAGAGATTTTAAAATTCAAAGCTCAGCTGGGAGAAAATACTAGAAGAAAAGAAAGGACAAACTTAACAAGAAGCAACTCTAGTGATACCATGTTTAATTTTAAATTGCACACAAAGCATTGCAGTGAAGCACCTAGCAATACTCTGTGTGTAAAAATAGTGATGCACCAGCATGAGAATTAAAAAAAAAAAATCAGAAATATTGGAGCTTGGCCTGTTACTCACCAGCAACAGCTTTACCATTACTGCAACCTATAGGCTACAATTACAAATTCCAGAAACTAGGGCCTGATGCAAGGAGACACTGGTGAAGACTGCAGTAAAACTCTGGTAGCCCTACAGTGCAGAATTGAGGTTGTGTTTCCTCACCTGTGCCTAGGACAAAACATAAACTTATTTTTCGAGAAGCATGGCCTGCATCTAAATGGTTTAAGTTTCTATGTATGGCAATATAATGTATTACATTTACTAATATTAAAAAAATATTTGCAGTTTTTGCACCACAAAGCAGAGGTGCTGACACACTAACTTTAGCAATTGGCATGCATAAAACTGTTTCAATTTTGTGCCTTGTTTTGGATATACACAGCACTAATATTATATGCTGATATAAATGTTATATTGCTCTTAAAGGACCTGCAATAACAATAAAATAAAATGTAGTATTCTGGCCACATTTTGAAGTTGCAACTACCATTCCTCCTCCCAAATGCTCTGCTGCTGCCAACATCACTTTTTCTCCAGATAGTACCAAACAGCTCTGCCTTACACTAATACATAGCTTACACAGAAGAATATAGTGACCTATCCACATCTGCAGTTGAAAGAACAAAAGTTAAGAAAGGAATAGTCCTGCTGAACCAATAACTAAAACAAAATGGAATATAAAAAACTCCAGTGCCCCAACTGTTATTTAGACCTATTTTATCCTACTTTGTGTTCATCAAGAGTCACATTCCTAGTTTGATGTATTAAGAAACTGTCAAGAAATAAGGACAGTCAAAACCGAGAAAGAGAATAACTATTTCTAGCTTGAAATATAAGTCTTGCATATTGCAACCCCAGGGACAGAAGTAACAAAAACAAAACAAGAGAAAAACTACCAAATACATACTCAACAGGAAAAAGCTTGATATGAATATCTCCCATGCTTGTGTGGATGATGGCACTATCTGAGACTCTTTTGGGACCTTCTGCCTGAGTGGCTGCCATGACCTCTTCTTTAGAAGGTTTCTCATTAAATACATCTCTGTCAGAATCTGCACTCTTTGTATCTTCTGGTTCACGTTTAGTAAACTGAAGAACAAAAGAACAGAAGGTTAACTGCTTGCTTTTCTCTTTTTTTCCCCTTGACTTACACACTGCTCTGCTCCCAAGGCATCAGTGTCATTATTCAGCCTGCTAAACACTGAAGTCAATTTGAAATGTAGGAAGACAATTCATAGACAGTTTATCCCTGCATTTCAGTGCTGTGCATTACCAGTCACAAATTCCAGTACAACTACATGAAAATCCTACGTAACTTTTTATAATCTATTATCTTTGGACTTCCCTCCTTTTGAACAGGAACTCATTAGTAGTCCACCACTTTTTCTTTTAAATGGAGCAGAGAATGTCAGATTGTTCTGTTAGAGAAATTTCCCAGATTTCATGCCAAAAGTTTTAGTTGCACAAAAAAATCAAACTAAATCCTTATTCCAATACTACTTTAATACAAAACTGTAGACAACCAGCAAATTTAAGTCATAACAGACAGACCAATTTCTAACCTCTATGGCCATCACCTATCAAATGAACTGTTACCTACTCTGGACTTGCTTGTCTCTTTGGCTTATTAATTGCATCTCACCTAAAAACCAAACTGTGAACAGGAAGATGACTCCTATCTTTCTTGGTTGCCTGCTATGTCTGTATTGCTACCAAGTCCTGATGCTGGTCTGAATTTTTTTTCTATTACATTTTTTATACATACAGTTAACTATTGTTTCTTTATAAAATCTGGTTAGTTTTTTTAAATGTTCTCAATTTTTTTTTTTTTAACTAGAACAAAAGGATATCATCTTCTTGGAGAAAAAAAGTTTGGATAGCCAAAACAACCCCCATTTATTTAACTGCTTGAACAATGTGAAAAAATTAAAGCTATTTCTAGACTATATATATATATAGTTCAAGCTAAAAATTCCAGAATTTACTTGCAATATAAAGGGGCTTCTCTAGAAAAGTTTTTTAGCAAATACTCAAGACAAAAAGCACTAGAAAGGTGCAAGGAGAAAAACAAAAAAATAACATAGAGAAAACATCAATACAAGAAGGAATCATTTAAGTAGAAACCACACACACCATGTAAAACCTATTTTTTTTAAAAGCTGTGCAAATTACTGTCGGATCTGCCTGGATGTTCTGGAGAACAGGATTTTCAGATGCTTTCATCTCTATAGTGATTGCAGCACGATGTTTCTTTGCCACTCCTTGAAATAAAGCTAGTTGCATCATTCTGATGTTCTCTTGTTTTCCCAAGATACGAATACACCTGAAGTACAAGATGTAAAGAGGTGTAACTACTGTCAGCTGCTCACAGTCAGAGAATGTCTCCTTTCTGACTGCAGGACTCAGAGCAAAATTTCCAAATGCTCTCAAAGTAGTTATTTATTAATTAAGATGTTTCTCTGTTCAACCTTGCTACCTAATTTACCAGTAAGCCTCCATATGTAATAAAATAGTATTAATTATTAATAAAATATTAACATTTTATTAGTATTAATAAACTATTTTATAAATATTTATAAAATAATTAGTAAACAATTAAACAATCCACATTTACTTTACATTATCCTATCCAGTTAGCCAGAGATTAATAGGTTACACATTTTTAATACCCAGATGCCTGCCACATTTTGTCCTTATTTTACTAAGCTGTAATCTGCAATAATAAAGCATGGGACTATCTTCTCTACAGTCTAATGTTAGGCTCCCAATTAACACCACAAAAAGATTAGAGACCTCCACAGTCATATCAAGTTTTAAATATGCTACAAATGTGACTGAATATAGACTTTGAAATAGAAATGTTATCTCAATGTGTGTCATTGGAACTTACCTGTTAGTCTCTACATTTATGACCTTAATGCCCAACATTGTTCCATAGAGAACGAAGTGTCCAGTTTCATCAAAAATAATATTTATTAATCTTACAGCATCTACTTTCTCCAGCTCACGCTCAACTGCCATACGTCGGCCAAACTCCATGTCTGGTAGTTGCTGTCTCATCTGCTGAAGTTCAGTAAACATCTACAAAAAAAAACCCCATCACTATTATATTAACATATTCTAAACTTTTTATACAGCAAAGCACTAATCCACATGATTAGAAAATACTAAATTCAAGTGGGACTACTTCACTCAACTAAAGAATTTCATCAAATACAAGTAATGCTTTCTTTATTTTCATGATGCAATAGGCATGTTGTAGGACTAGGCTAAAGCAAAGAAAGGTGTGTGATGTTATTTGAAATTCTCTGTAATTGCTTTCTAGTAAAATGAAAATACAGACAAAAATCAACACCTCTGTTTCACTATATAAGTAACAAATCTGTAAGAATTCATTTGGGACAAAGCAATACAAGGGGCTAGGAAGAGAACATGGAAGGCCTTTTCTGCAAGAAAAATATAGGAAGGAAGTTTGCCTTTAGAAACAAATGATAACTTAGGCGAATGTGCTGGCAGATAATTCAAATAAGTACAGAAAACGTCTCAAAGAAAGAGAAACAAGACAAAACTCACACTGAGAGATTCGTCAAAGACTCTCATGAGCTTCCCCGTCAGAAAACGAAAAATCCTAACTTTTCTGTCAGACCCAAGAGTTGCCATTTTCTTGCCATCAGGTGAAAAACTTATACTGGATGGGTAAGCCTTGCATTTAGCAAATTCATATAGATCAGTATCTGTTTTATACTCCCAGTTCACATTCTTGGGGAATTTATATTCGTGAGGTGTACCAGTCCAGTACTCGATCATCCCAGACTTGTCAGAAGACACAACTACTTTGTACACAGGGTTCAGCCGTATCTGAGTAACTGAGGAATTATGGAGTTTATCAAAAACATGAAGTGGCTGGTTATTTCCTCGGCCATCATATATAAATATTTTTCCTGTGCTTTTCTCGGATGTTGCAACAGAAGATATGGCATCTCCAGGGCAATATACCCACTCACATTGGCCAGGGTGGTAGCTGCAACACAGAGCAGAAGGAGAAAAAACGAAATAAGTAAGGAATGATGTTAGATAAGAGTTGAGATATGCTGTACACTTGAAATCAAATATTCTCCTCCATTTGTTAAGTGATTAATGCTTCAGCAGACATGAAGACAACTGCACCTCTGCCATATACTTACAGAAAAGTTCAACTAGATCTTGCCAAAAAAAAAAACCCAACAAAAAGTGATACAAACAAAATTAAGACAACCCCCTTATATTCAATAAGATTCGTGAATTCATCATGCATCTAAGAAGGAACTCATCTGCTACTTGCAAAAACACATTCCACAAATAAAATAAGACAGAAATATGTTCAATAATATGTTATGTCTGTTTTATATTCTGTAACCAAAGATTTTGAGAACCAGAAATTAAACTAAACGGCAGACCTCAAAGCAATGATATGGTCTCCATAGGAAACTCGTATCTTTTCACAAATCAAACTAAGGACACTGTTACGACAGACAGTAATAATTTGGATTTTCAATGCCTGTCTGGTAAAGGGAAACATAACCAGGACTTCATCTCAAATTCACCAGAAAGAACAGGATCAAATAAGTAAGTATGAAGTCTCTGCAGAAATAGCCAGCCTTCCTTCAGATCACTGATGGACGCATAAAGCACAGGGATCTTGATTACTGAGTTTGGAAAAAAATCTACTTAAATCAGGGAATCTTCTACAGAAAAATATTATCAGTAACATTCTTGCAGAATTCTCAACAAGGCCAAGTGCCGGGTCCTGCACTTTGGCCACAACAACCCCCTGCAGTGCTGGAGGCTGGGGACAGAGTGGCTGGAGAGCAGCCAGGCAGAAAAGGGACCTCAGTGTTTGGATTAACAGGAGGCTGAACATGAGCCAGCAGTGTGCCCAGGTGGCCAAGAAGGCCAATGGCAGCCTGGCCTGGATCAGGAACAGTGTGGCCAGCAGGAGCAGGGAAATGATCCTTCCCCTGTACTCAGCACTGGTGAGGCCACACCTTGAGTGCTGGGCCAGTTCTGGGCCCCTCAGTTCAGGAAGGACATTGAGGTGCTGGAGCAGGTCCAGAGAAGAGCAACCAGGCTGCTGAAGGGACTTGAGCTCAGGTCCTGTGAGAAGAGGCTGAGGGAGCTGGGGTTGTTTAGTCTGGAGGAGGCCCAGGGGAGACCTCATCATTCTCTACAACTCCCTGAGAGGAGGTTGTAGCCAGGTGGGGGTTGGTCTCTTCTCCCAAGCAACTATCCCTAAGACAGGAGGGCATGGTCTTAAGCTCTGCCAGGGGAGGTTTAGGTTGGGTATTAGGAAGACAGAGAAGGTAATCAGGCACTGGAATGGGCTACCCAGGGAAGTGATGGACTCATGGTTCCTGGAGGTTTTTAAGATGAGACTGGATGTGGCACTGAGTGCCATGGTCTAGTAACTGCGGTGGTAGTGGATGGAGGACTGGACTTGATGATCTCAGAGATCCTTTCCAACCCGGCTGATTCTATGATTCCTGAGGCAAAACTGATTTAAATTCTACCTCATTTTTCCCATTTGTCTCAAGCAACAACAAGAAAAGGCACCCTCTATTGTAATACCATTTTTTCTTTTTGGCTTATGTATTATTTTACTGATTTTGTAGAGACAGCACCAGGCTACTAAGTAGAAAATACCAGCAAAACCAAAAGACAAAAGCTAACTGGAATTTTTCCACAGAAGACAGCCAAGAGAAAATCAATTCCTATAGGCTAAGTACATTATCTGGAGGATGATAATAAAACTGTAACGAGCAAAGAAGATAGCACAAGCTTTTTTCTCTGAGTTTATACTTCTATTCAGTTTCACAATTAAACAGAAAATAGTAGACTACGAGGAATAAGTTTTTCAATGCCAAAAGACTTGTGAAAAAATCAGTATTTCTACCATTCTTGATGCAGCATTCATTGATCCTCCAAACCTTCAAACCCACCCTTGTAACAATGTAGGGCTTCTTTTCTCTGGTATTATTATAATCCAGTAACATCCATGTTTTTTTTCTCCCAGATCCTTTAGCTACAAACTATGCAATTACAAAAATGCTACAAGAGCAAGAAAAACAACTACATTGTTTCTAGCAGAGGAAGGAAATCTGTATCCCTATGACAACAAATAAGAAAATACATACAAGCCAAATCCCTTCTATAATGGAACTATTAGTGGACTGTAATTTGTAAATTTAGTGCCAAACAACAGAAAAAAATTATACCTGGCTAAACATTTAAGAAACACCATGTCTTGGTGCATAACATTTGAGACTGAGGAAACGCCTTTCCTACTCCTCTCTTGTAGTGTTGCAGACAGTCACAATTGTTTCTATTTAGTCAGGCAGTCTCCAGCCACTGTATGCATTTCAGCAATGAAATTTACTCAGCTTCAACTGACTTTGGGGGGGTGTGGGAGGAACATCAAAACCTCCAAATTATTGACTTACCTCTTAGCAAAATGACCCCCATTTGTAATCCCAAACAAACACTTCCAAACTAAGTAACTTACCCAAGTTTCAGCATGTTGATCATGTCAAAGTTGACTACATCAAACACCTTCATTGCTTTGTCATCTCCAACTGAACAGAACAATGCTCCCTCTGAACTAACAGCAATACTCTCAATAACACCTGTTAATAAGGTTAACATACTATTAAGAAATGAGAAAGGACATCCTTCATTTCAATATTACATAGGAAAAAACCTCCTGAAGTTTAAGCCTCCCAACTGCTTTGCTACCTTTTTTACTTAATATACTACTTGATTCTAGTAAATTACTATTAAAAAAAACAAAATCCCAAAACACCATTTTGTATCCTGTCAGTGTTTTGACTCAGATATATGACAATAAACTACTACATAAGGGAAAGATTATAGTGGCAATTACTTCAATTTAAAATGTTGATTTTATAAAATTGAGAATATTATATTGTAGTAAAAAGTAGGTGCTCTTCAGCTTGCATTTCTCAGCAGAGTGAAAGCAGCAGAACTCTGTAGACTATTACACACACAATATTCAAAATTAAGCTGCAACTGAGCCTTCCATAAATTTCTCATAATGCTTATTTTTGCCTGGGAAATTTTGTTTTCACATTTTGCTTCTGTATATAATGAGAACCTGATAATTAAGATCAAGAACCTACTTTAATATTTCTTGCAAATCTAAAAGGAAACAGTACTATTACTACCTATTATTAAATATTTTACTTACTGTAACAATCAGCATATCAAACTGATGTTTTTTTCCTTCAGGCACATGATAATTTCCAACACCATCAAGAACCCCATTTTCTGTTCAGCCTATTTACACTCAGCATAGCGTTGAAGAACTTTATGTACTTATTAGCTTAGAAAATTGGGTTAAAATTACTCTTAATTGCAATTCAGCCAATGATCATAATGATAATGTAGAATTTACTCTACAGTTATAATAACCCTAGATGAAAAAACCATACTTTTTTCCTTACTACAAGGGGGGAAAAATACAACCTTATTTAAAGCAACATATTTTTAAACTTCCCTGGATTTTATGAATCCTGTTATGTACCTTGCTAAGTTCTGTCCCAGATATTTTCCCCACAGGCAGGGCACAAGGCAATGCAAAGGATGTAAGGGATCTGTGCAAGCAGAGTCCTACATGGTTTATTCTCACCCTATCCCTCCTGCAGTTTGGGAGCGAAACATTACAGGACAGAGGAATGAAGGAAGACAGCTAGATATCAATTTATTCCTGACTGTACTAAATGAACCCCAGAATCTGTCTCTCTATTTGCACTCCCTCTTCAAACAACAAAATCAGTGGGGAGGAAAAAGTGAGGCTCTTTAAAGAAGAAAAGCAACTTCTCACCCAGGTGACTTCGGAAGTGTTTAACAAACTCAATCCCTTCTTCTATTTTTTTCCAGAATTTTACATGTCCATCATGACTGGCTGTTATGATAAAATCTGTCCTAAAATGAAAAACAAGAAAAGAGATAATACGTTATGCAGTTTCCCACTGGTCAGTAATTTGCACTAGAATAAATACTCTACAGAGGATGAACTGTGACAATCTGTCTGAATGGGAACTAGCACTCCTGGAAAGGCAAACAACTATTTTAATGCATTCTGGATTAATCTATGAAAAGTTAACACCCTGAAAAATCATAACACTATCCTTTTTGAATATGTAAATATAACTCCTATTTTAGTGCATAGTAGCTACTATTTATGTGTGTGTGCGGGCGCGTGTATGGTTCTGCTGAATGGTGCTTCTTCAGAGGCAGTCAATCAATCTTATTCCTGTATATCCTGCACATTTTGATAAGAATTTTAAGACCCTCCTTTAGTCTATGTAAACATTTTTTATCTTCCTTCTAACTAAACCGTTCCTTTGCACTTAGTTAAAAAAAAAAACAAACCCAAAACCAAAACAAAACAAAAAGACCAAAAAAACAAACAAACAAACAAACAAAAAAAAAATAAAAACAAACAAACAAAAAAAAAAAACACCACCTTTTAAAATAGCATCTCAGGACACTGTAACTTTCCATTACTAAACATCTAAAATGAAAACTTCTTATCATATATAAAAATATATCCCTGATGAAGAAATAGCATGGAAAAAAAGATACTTACTTAGTACATGCTACGTGTGTAATGACATCTCTGTGCATGTAACTGCGTTCATACATTGAAGCAGATGGTAGATTTTCAAGGTAAACATGTTCAAATTCAAGAACTACACAGAATAAAAAGAAAAAACAGGAAGGTGGGTTTTTTACCATAAAGGTATAGCTTCTGTTCTCCCTTACTAGAATTGCTTATTTATATTGTAGTCTAAAATACGCTAGGATTTTGTGCAAACATAATAAAAGGGCTTTTAGATCTGGCTTTGCACTCAGACAAACTTTCATAAACAAACTTTTAGTGGACTAAACCCACTCAAACTCTGCTTTAACTCATATTGCTTTTCCCTTTTAAAGCAACTATTACCTCAGCTGTCTTAATGTATTAAAAAAATAAAAATCAACAATTTTTAAGTTACTTCCACAAAACAGAAGGTCCACCTCATTTTATTCCAAAACAAAATGTATTCCTGTTGTTAAGAGATTCATGATCCCATCCAGTTTAAAGTTCAAGTGCTCACAGCTATCTCTTTCACTGTTTAATTGGCCCACCCAAAATAATCTGATTTTGGCTTCTGTGTCTGATTCTTACACCCTGTTAACACCTGCAAATGGCATTTGTTACTGAACCTCCATGGGCTGAACATCATTAGAGGTACATTTACTTTACAATGACACCTGGAAACCTGAGAATTGCTGCAGTCATCAATACCATGCCATAAAATACAGCCTAGAGGCATATCCATTTTAGGACAATGATCCAGAAAACATATGAACTCCACAGCCCTAAAACGCAAGGCTTCAGTCTGCACAGCAGGTGCTCTGAGCCTGATTATGTCCACCAGAGGAAGTAGAAATCACAGAATGTTAAAGGGTTGGAAAGGACTTTAAAGATCACCTTGTCCCAACCCCCCCTACTATAGGCAGGGATACCTCCCACTAGACCAGGCTGCTCAAGGCTTTTTCCAACCTGGACTTGAACACTGTCGGCTGGGGCATCCACAACCTTCTTGGACAACCTGTTCCAGTATCTCACCACCATCACAATGAAGATTTTCTTCCTAATATGTAATCTAAACTTTCCCTTTTTCAACTTGAACCCATTACTCCTTGTTCTGTCACTACAGTTCCTGACGAAGAGTCCCTCTCCGTTTTACCCGTAACCCCTTTCAGACACTGGAAGGTTGCTCTGAGCATCCGAGCAACTTCCTCCTCTCTGGGCTTAACAGCCCCAATTTTCTCAGCCCCTGGGCCGCGACTCCGCATCTGAAGGGTTTCCCCCCAGCGTGGCCATTTCGCACGGGAGACCACGCTCCAGAACACATGGGCCTAGCTTCCCTTCCTCCGGGGCTGCTCCCGCCGGGGCCCCTCCCCCGCTCCGGACCTGGCCCGGGGCAGCGCTCCCCAGGCCGGTCGGTGGACGCTCTGCCCCTCCATTACCTCTCCTCTTCTTCGCCTGCGCGGCCTCCCCCGGGAGCGGCCCGACCCAGCGCTCCTCCTCGTCGTTCTCGTTCTCCCCCCGCTCCTCGCCCGCCGCCGCCTCCGAGGCCCTTCGCTTGGTCTCCTGCTCGGCCGCCGCCATGTTGCTACGTCACCGCCGCGCGCCGCCCCCTGCAGGGGCCCCGCTGGGCGCTCGGCCAGTGACACCAAGGGTGAGGAGCAGCGCGCGCGGAGCCGACATGGTAATAACGGCTGGGAGCGGCGGGGGGTCCCGGCAAGATCTCGGCGGGATCCCGGGATAACGGGATGGCCCTGCCGCTCGGGCACCGCGGGGCCAGGGTGGGATCGCGGCCGCTGCGGCGTGCGGCTGCCGTGCGGTGGACGCGCTGGCTTTTCTCTCCTGGGAAGGGGCGGCATTCCCCCCTCGCCCGTGAGGGGAGACCGCCCGCCTTGTGCCTCCCCCCCGCTCGGGTCGTGCAGGGGCTCCCTGTCTCACTTCTGCTTTTTTTCTGTCATCGTTTTTGCGGTGCTTTTTCTGTCCTGCATCTGTTGTCCCTCCTGAGGTGAATTCCCGCCTTCCTGCCTTTGTCCCGCGGCCGCGGTTACTTTCCTCTCTGTTCCCTGAGTACTTCCCGTAGTTGTTCGTGTTGTGTTTGGGCATATGACGCATTCCAGATCATGAATGTGTATAAGTATCTGAAGGGAGGGTGCCAGAGGGATGGATGTAGGCTCTTTTCGGGAGTACCAAGCTCTAGGGCAAGAGGCAATGGGCAGTAACTGATGCACAGGAAGTTCCATCTGAATTTGAAGAACTTCTCTACTGTGTGGGTGACCGAGCACTGGAATAGGTTGCCCAGAGGGTGTGCAGTCTCTCACTGGAGATAATCAGAAACCGTCTGGACGCAATCCTGTGCAACGTGCCCTAGGAAAAGGGAGTTGGGACGAGATGACCCTCTGTGGTCCCTCCTAATCTGACCGATTACGTGATTCTGTCGCTTTCCTAAAGCTTGCCTGTATGGTTGGCTGGCATAGGGTCTACAATGCACACTTGGCCCTGCATGTAGTTTTTACCTAGTTATGTAGTCCTAAAACAAGATCAGAAGGAATAACATGTTGAAACTGGAATGTGTTAATAGTCATGACGCGCCAAAAAAGCCTTCAGTTTTCTGGTACGGTGTTAAAATAGAAACCTAAATTTAACCATACAGAAATAGGAAAAACTGCAAGCTACAAGAAAAAAACATCTGAATATGATACTCCAGTGTGTGCACTATGTAAGAGCACAGCATTAAGGATCTCAAGTCAATTTGACTTGCCTGTCATATCTCACAATATGTAAATTATGAAGCGTTGTGTGAAATAGATCTAGAAATTTGAAGTCAAGAATAGAATCATTTCATCATTTTTTTTTTTGTACAGTGGATTTTTTCCTGGCTGTGTATTCAGAATTTTATTTAATAAAATGTTTTTATGATGAATTGCACTACTGCAGGGAACAGTGGGGGGAATATGTTTTTTTTATTCCACCCAAAACCCTTTTCAACCCTCCCCCCCCACATCCCCTTCGTTTATCTCCTTGGCAGTTTTTTTTTTTACTACAAAAAAAGGTACATTACATCTCAAGGCTGTTTAGTTTCTTTCTTTCTTAGTTTCTTCTGGGCAGTCTGCTTGAGGCATTTCAGAAGTCTTAATAAATTATGTGAACTAGTTCTCTTTTATATTATGGAAACATTTTAAGGCTTTTAAGAAGGTAATGATTTTCCTTTGAAAAACTGTGCTCTTTAGACTTTACCTCATTATGGCAACCTAGATTTTCTAGGGCTCTGTTTTTAATTATCAATGCAATAAATTACCCAGGAAGATTAATAGAAGTATTGCTACCTTTCAATACTCTAGAATAGTTTCAACATTCAGTGAGATATTCTGGTTTTTTTTCTCCGCATCCACTCTGCTATGGCATACTTGAACTTTGGGAGTACTAGCTGAATATTCGACTCCTTTTAATTTATTTGGGGTTTTGACATATTTTTCTCTGATGTAGTGTTTTTGTTCTGAAAATGAACAAAAGGTTGAGTTAGGAATTTGTGCATTATTACGAGATGTATATTTCTCCTTTAGATCTTTACCTTTTTTAATCTCTTTAATCTACATGTGTGTTGTGGACTTAGTGATCCACTTAAGCATTTTTAAAGACTGCCTGCATCTAGTATATCTGGACAACACATCCTGTTGGATGTTTTAGCTTGGGGAAAAAAATTTCATTTGAGTGCCATTTTGGCCCTTCTTGTGTTTCCCCTCTTAGCTGCTGTTGTCATTTGGGTATCTCTTAATAGATTTAACTAGGAGTAAATTTCTCAATCTGTGTGTTTTTCTCTCTGACCTAACAGTTTCTCAAGGTTTTTAATTTAACTTGGATTAATTTTTCTCTCAGATGTCCCGGAGCCCTCTTTCCTTGGATGCCTATATATTTTTCAGATTCTTTTGTTTGTTTTTCTAGTAATTTTGAGGATGCTTTAATTTGTTAATCAAAAATATTCTGAATTCTAATGAAGGAGAAGTAGATTAGGACATTTATTGGAAGACAGAGTAGAAGTAACTGCTTAAGAATTTTGCAGATATATGGAGGAAAAGCATGGCTTTGTAGATGTGAGATTCTCTTATTGTTTCTGTATTAAAGTTGTTGAAAAATAAAAAAACCATTGCAGGTAATCAAAGCAGTTTTGAAAATTCAGTACTTTGTGGTTCAATTTTAAAAGTAAATTATTAGTGTCTTCTAATTGTACTATAGTCGTATAGTTAGCTGATTTTACATAATGATTGGGGGCTATCTAGAACTACAGGGGGGTTAAGGGAAAGCTTTGCGTTCGGGATGATTGTTCTGTTGCATATTTGATCTGAAGTGGCAGGTATGATTCTGTAACTGGTAACTATTGTAGATATACACAATAACTGTTCTGTTTGCTTGTAATTAGGAGGAAACCATCAGTGCAGAATCTACCAATGAAGAAACCAGTGAAGTTTGTCCTGTAGATGCCAAGAAAGAACTCTTGAAGGAATGTGACAATATTTGCAAGGAATTGGAAGAGGTATGCGAACCAAAAGTGATAGACTAGATTTGTTGTAAACTTTTGTGAGAATTATTTTATTCACTGTGTGCTTACCCCATTGCCTCCAAAGAAACACCACAACAAAACAAAAAGAATAACAAGGCCAAGGTTGATGTGCTGGCAGGGATGAGGGATGCCTTGCATTCCAAGGTTGTTTACAATATGCTAATGTTATGATTCAGTTAGCATGGAGTATGTATTAAATTAGGGAAAATTAAACTATTTACTTATGTTGTGGTAGTAACCAGCACACTGAGACTTGAGGTCCTTCTCTCTTTAGCCTCACACAAGATGGGATTCCAGTGCTATTCACAAGTAGTTTGGAGCTTAAAGGAGAGAATACAAGGAGAGGCATAGAAGGACATAGATGTTTCAAAATGCTTATTCAAACTGACAGTTATATCATCATGGTTAAAATTTATCTCTCTTGATATATGGTACAATATGCTAATAATAACATTTTAGGGCATATCAGTTTTATTTAAGGAATCCCAGGAAAGATGAACTTCTGTCAGTTCTGAGGGAATGCTGTGCATTCTATAAGATTGTGCCAAGACCCATGAAAGGTTGTCTTCTAAATTATATTTTTGGAGTCTTAATTGCTACACTCAATTTTATATGGTTCTTACATGCTATCTGCTGAGTAGTAGGTTTAAAACAGTAAAATTTCAAAAATGGAAGTAAAGATATTTCCAAACTTAAAGTAGAACAACGTACAGACAACTCACAGTGCAATAATTTTACAGAATTAAATTTAAAAATACTAATGTGATTTTATTTCCTCTGGAGTATTAAGGTAAGTTCGCATGTAACAAGTGCCAGGGAATTTTATGTCTGGGTTTCTGAAGTTGTATTTGGAGGACCTGAACTTTTCTTTGAAATTTTCAAATTAGAAGGGAAGTTAGAATGCCATTTTGAATTTAATTGAAAGTCTTAGATATCTTGTATCTCATTCCCATCATCTCCAAAACAATACAGGAAATGATAATGTGTGTTGTTTTTGGAAGTTGATAAAAACTGTAGGATTTTCATTACTTTGACTTTTCATCCTGGATGCAAATGTTTCAGAAAGAAGTTTAAACAACAAATAGTCATTGAGTGGGATCGTGGGTTATATGATTACAATGTAATGTTTGAATGACCGTGCGATATCATTAGCTGTTTTTGTAGGAAAAATCCTATGTTGTGTTCTGGTTTCCAAACATTAACAACAAGGTTTCCAAAGTACTGCTTAGTAGTTTTACTGTTTAGTAGAGTACATCTTGCCCTGTTGTGGGGTGGGTTAGATTGCTGACAGTTATAAAACAAGAAAGAGTTCAGTGGGTGTCTCCTGTCGAAGCCTTGGATGTCTTGGTGGCCTGAATTTCAGACTGCATATACATCCCATTGCAATCATGGGAACTGATGTAGAGCACTTCTGAAAATCAGACCATTTCTGAAGTGTGCAGTGTACTGCCCTAAATGACTTAAAAGTAAAAATGTGTATTAGAATGGGATTAATGTCTTTAGAGAGCCAGAGGAGTAGCAGAAAGTGTGTTAACTTCTCAGCAGCTTTGTCCATGACTTTCTTCCTATTTTCTCATGTTCTTCATCTGATCAGTGACTTTGCCGATATGAACTTTTCCCTCATAACTTGCCTTCTTACTCTAATGATACATCTTTTTTTTAGCTGCTACTTTTCTACTTTCCAGTTAATTAAGTTTTGCTTTACTGTGGTACAATTTCAAAATATTTCCTTATTTGCTGTTCTAGGTAAGGATCTGAGGGATGTGGTTGTATCCAAGTCACAACTCTTTTATTCCTATATTAAAAAAGTTATGTTGAAATTTCTAAGCATTGTGTTCTGTTCTTACGAAAGAACAAACAAAAAACAAACATTGTCAAAAAACAAACATTGTTTGTGTTTTGTTTCTTTTCTACCAAGTGTCAAAGCAATCTAATATTTCTAGGAATAGAAACACTGCTACAATCAGATACCAAGGTAAGACATTTGTTTGGTTTCTTTTTTTTATTTTCCACTAAATACTTTGTTTTCTGTAAAGAACATAAAATCATAGAGTGGCTT
Organism: Pyrocephalus nanus; assembly: GCA_038380795.1. Lineage (NCBI taxonomy): Eukaryota > Metazoa > Chordata > Aves > Passeriformes > Tyrannidae > Pyrocephalus > Pyrocephalus nanus. The sequence goes on from CM076263.1 coordinate 23,932,300, forward strand.
GGATTGGAAAGAACCTTAAAGATCATCTATTTTCGGCACCCCTGGCATAGGCAGGGATACCTTTCACTAGGTCGCTCAAAGCGCTGGTCTGGAACCCTTCTAGGATGGGACATTCACAGTTGCTCTGGGCAACCTGCTCCAGTGTCTCTGCACTCTCGCAGTAAAAAAGAATTTCGTCCTAATATTTAATCTAAACCTGTCCTCTTTCAGCTTAAGACCATTGCCCCTTGCCCTATCACTAAAATGCTCATGTAAGTAGTCCCTCTCCAGCTTTCTTTTAGGCCTACAAGTACCATTCAGATACTGCAGGGCTGCCCTAAGGTCTTTCTGGAGCCTCCTCTAGGCTGAATAACATCAACTCTCCTAGCCTGTCTTCAGAGGAGGAGAGATATTGCAGCACTTCAGGTAGGGTCTCACCTCAGTGGAGTAGAGGGACAGAATCCCCTCCCTCAATCTGCTGGCCACACTGCTTTTGATGCAGCCCAGGACATGGTTGTCTTTCTGGGCTGCAAGAGCACATTGCTGGGTCATATCCAGCTTTCCATCCACCAGTTCTCAATTCTGTCCAGGTTCCTCTGGATGTCATCCCTTCCCTCCAGCACATTGACTGCATCACAGAGCTTGGTGTCAGCAAACTTGCTGAGGCAGCACTGGATCTCACCGTCCATGTTGCCAACGAAGATCTTACATGGTGCTGGTCTCTAAAACAACCCCTTAGGATTGCCACTCATCACTTGTCTTTGCCTGGGCATTGAACTGTTGACTGCCCCTCTGAGAGTAACCATCCAGCCAGTTCCTTACCCACCCGGTGTTCTGTCTCAAATCCATGTCTGTCCAGTTTAGCAACAAGGATGTCGTGACAAGGATGTCAGTGTCAAATGCTTTGCACAAGTCCACATAGATGACATCAGTAGCTCTGCCCTTATCCAGCAATGCTATAATCCTGTTACAGGAGGCCACCAAATTTGTCAGGCACAATTTGCCCTTAGCGAAGTCACATTGCCTAACACCAATCACCTTCTGATTTTCCATGTGCTTCAGCATATTTTCCAGGAGGGTCTGTTCCATGATCTTGCTAAACACAGAGATGAGACTGACAAATCTGTAGTTCTCTGGATCTCTCTTTCTCTGTTTTTAAAAATAAGGGTTATGTGCACCCTTTTATGTTCAGAAACTTCACCAGACTGCTGTGACTTTTCAAATGTGATGGATAGTGGCTTTGCCACTTCATCTGCCAGTTCCCTTAGGACCCTCAGTGCATCTGTGGCGGGATTGACCTCTCTGGCCACCAGATGCCCGCTAAAGTTGCTTATCCCCCTTTCAGCTGGACATTTGAGAGGAAATATAACTGAAGCCTTAAGGGTCGAGATAAGGACACATCTACTAACTTTGAAGTACACAACTAATTAATGATTAACATAGGCAGCAAAATGGAGAGGTGTGTAACTTCAATACCTATTTGTACTATTTCCTAATCAGTGCCTATGTAAATTCTTCTTGGTAAGAGTCATTCTGATACTGTCCATCATAGCATCCTTTTGGCCGTATTGTCCAACTGTAAGATGAGCAGGTTCAGCCATGAAGGAGAAGAGAGAATGTGAAGTATTTGTCATTGCTTCTCGTAGCTCCTCTTTAGTTGTAGTCCTTACAAAGAAAATCAGGGGAAAAATGCCAACTCAGACTGCTCATTTCCCTATTTTGAAAAAATAATATAAATGGTTTTTATCCCTGCGAGTGACTTTAAAATATTTTAAAGGAATAAGTGCTCTGTTGCAATACATGCTCTTCTGTTTTCTGTTGTATGAAGTTATTAATTTAACTTCTATCCTGTTCTACCTCATTTTACACCAGTGCAACTTAACACTTCAAAAGATGCTTCTTTTCTTGTTACATAGTTTGCCTTGTCAATGCTGCAGTGGAAAGCTTTAACAGTAGATTATGAAGAGTGGCATGAGGGAAGTCCTGAAGGTAAGTAACTGCTTCCCTGTAAAGGATGCTTACATAAACCTCTGCAGTTTCTTTCATCCAGGCACTTGAAACTGTTGGTATATTGAATGTCTGCTGATTGTGATTTCATACTACTTAAAAATAAAGTACTTGGCACAGTAGCAAGTATGTTTAATTTCTTTATTCTTTTTGCACTTCGGTTCTAAGTTGACTTAAAAGTGATTTCCTTTATAACCTAATCTTATAATTCTTCACAAATAAATGCATGATTTATACCACTATTCATCAGTCAATTAAGTGGAAAAATAACTGTTAGCAAATCTAAGAAAATAACAGAAGTCCATTATGCTGTTATCCTCCTTCTCTGTGTGATTGTTTCTTCTCCATCTTTCATTTGTGTTTCCTTTTTATAACAGAACTACTTTGTCAAATAATATTGTCTTCATCTTATCTTTTAAGAATCTGTTACATTTTTTTATCTTTGCAAGTATTGCTAATAAGCTAACAATAATTTGCCCAGGTATATTTTTAACTATACCTCCTCTAATTAATTTTTTACTAATACTTCACACAAGTGTGTTGTATTATGATGTATTAGCTGAAACTTTGGAGTAGACCTTTAGTGTTAAACCCATTACACCATAATAAAGTACCTGTTTTGGATTTAACAGAGATTGGAGATTTCAGCTCAAGGTAAGATGTTAAAAGACACTAGAGTTTTATTTTAACAAAACAGGAATCCAGGACACTTATTGATCCTGAGAAGCACAAACTGCAAGTTTTCTTATATTTGTTAAGCATTTTCAGTCACAAGGTATAAATTCATCAGTTCTTCAAAATTCTCTTTTTACATTAGCATCAGTGCTGACTGATTTCTCTCTCTTGCAAGGCCGATGTGGCCAGAGACTGGAAATAAAACCATTCAGAATCGAAGTGCAAGTAATCTCTGTTTTCAGATGTCCCATTTGGAGGCTCTTAAAACAGTTCACACTACATTGTCATTAGTATTCTGGTAGCCCTCACTTCAAGGACCTGTTAGCACCTGTCAACCCAGTAAAACTTAATAGCTAATCTTTAAATTAATACATTGGCTCTTTTGAATATTTTTAAGCCATAACAGGCTTGGTTTTTTAGTGTTTACAAAATGTTAGGAATGTGCTTTAGACAGCCTGTGGTGAATTCCAATGTTTTGTCATTTGGCCTAATGGAAATGCCTTTTCAGGTCAACATCAAAGGCAGTTCTCCAGCTTCTTTCAAAGTCCGTGTACTTGCTGCATATCATGATCAAATAAGAGAAGCTGGGACAAAATAGTTTTTCTTTCTTGCAAATAGATATTGTTGCCCTATTAGAATAAATTATTTCAGCTTTATAGGCCTGTCTTCAAGAACTGTTGGCCTCAAAAACTTCTGAGAGGTATGTAGACCAAAAGTATGGCATCGAATGAATTTAGGACATACTGGTTCCTTGCTGCTGTTTATGAATAAGATGCTGGCTTAAAGCAAATTAATTGAAAGCACTTTGTTTTTACTGGGTTGAAATACCTGGTGTTGTTACATTTCCTTACTAAAATACATATACTAAACTTTAAGTTATTGGCTTAAAAATATCCTTAGGGCTTGACCTATTTTTTTTGGCTTGCTGACTTGCTTTGTTCAACTATTTTTACTTGTTCTCAGATGAAAATATTTATTATTAGTTTTTAATAGAGAAATTATCTACGCATATTGTAATGCAAATAATAATTTGCAGCCAAAGCTTTGCATTTTTTGGCTACCTTTCCAAGGGAACTAAAAAGAAGTTGCTGCTATGAATTTGAATATATATAGTTATAGCCCTTATATGAAAATGAAGAGTCTACTTTGCTTACTTCTCTGTCCATCTTTTTTTTACCTAGTGTTTGTCTTGAATTACTTAATTGAAAGCATTATCTGAAATTATCTAAATCAAAATAGCATAAATACTGATTTCATACAATTTATTAATAGAACATGGATGTCAGGCTGTCTTAATACTGTGGTTTCTGTTTTTAGTAGTGGCCAGTTCATTTCCTGTAAATGAGGGCCTGTCAGCATTCAGTTTTAAACCTAATTTTCAGAGGTTATGACTTGTCAGTTCTACATTTTTTTGAGCACAATATTGGCAAACAGACTTGGGTTCATGATGCAAATTTTATTTTTGCAAAGCTTTCACTTTATCTCTGCTGCTATTTATATAGCTCTACATCTGCTAAATCAGCTGAATTTAAACATTTTTAAAAAGCATTTGGTTTATAAAAATAGAATTTAACTTTTACCTTTGCAAGATAAGGAAATTAAAGCAATCATATTTTAAATCATATAAAACAATCATGGTCTCTGCGTAATTTCTCTTTTTCTTTGCAAAATAACAGTATTCTGCCAAATGCCTTTTTTTTTTTAATTTTAATAGGAGCTTCTGTAAACATGTGCACGGTAGTGGCTTTTACTTTCCTAGCATTTGGTAGTATTTTGCTTGGTAATTGTGCTATGTATCACTAGACAGTTCTGTGTGACATTTGACTTTTGCAAGTGTAGTGATTCTACAACTGAAAAAGCTTAAACTGTTAGTAGATAAAACAACCAGTGACTTTACAGTGGCAGCTGAAAATGCACTGCCCCAGTGTCTCAGATCTACATTGTTCCTACACTAAATTACAGTTAGTGGTTCTTTCTCAGAAAGATGTGGCCTTCTATTCTGATACTCACTCAGTATGAATATTGAACGGGAAGCACGATCTCAGGATTAGGTATCTAAAAATGAGGAAGTGTTAGAAGCCAATAGTAGAGATTGATAATAATTGATAAGTGAGGGCTTATAATAATAATGTCAGCAGGAAGTTGTAGGAGGAAGAGTTGTATGGGTTTCTTCAAACACACCTGTGAATGGGAATCAAAATTTACCATTGAGTTTTATCATGGGGTGTAGGATATTCATGTAATTAAAGGAATATTGTTCTAATAATAGCATAGACCACTACCTCCTGCAAGCTCTTAAGCTTAATTTGGCAGTATACTGGTCAAATTTTGTGTCAACATTTAGAAACAGTAATTGCCTAAGTAAAAGAGATTTTATTGAGATGTAATTTAGTGTATTTTTAACTAAGTAATTTTTCTGATTTTCATCATAGAACAAGCACTGCTTTTAAAACTGCTCATCTAAGGCTTTTTAAAATTTGTTCAGGTAAAAACTGTAACATTACCAAAAATAGTACTTTTCTAAATTTATGAAATCAACAGTATGTATTTAGGAGATGCTGAGTGCTTTCAGGAAAGGGTTAAGGGTTTTCCTTTTTGTTAAAGGAAAAGGGTTTTTTTAAATAATTATTTTTAAGATTAAGAGATTTGAAGCCCAAACTTTCACCAAAAAATCCCTGACATATTAAGATTCAAATCTGTTAAAGTAGCTTTTCTCCTGTTAATGTGTTCAAATAGTTCACTTTAAAACAAAGTTGTACTTTTATGCAGATGCTGGAAGTTGACATGGAAGTGAGAATTGACTGGTGTACATTGAAGGCTGTAAAATACAACAGTTCACTTTTTATTTTGAAAATCCATGATCCATAAATCAATGCATTTTGCAGAAGCATTCCAGGGAAACATTTCCATGTTCTTAAATTGTACGATGCTTTCCCTTAAGTACTGTTGTTATTCAGTGTTAGATTTAGGATTTTGCTGGGCCTTTCATCTCCCTACATGTAGCGGTTCTTGTGAACAGAAGAAGGGATGGGGACATACTTTCAAAGTTCTTAAAAATTGTAGGATTTATAGTTCTGGTAAAGCATTTGGAAGGCTGTTTAACACAGAATTGAAAGACTGGAGAAGTCTGATTGCCCACATTGGTAATGTTGATGGGAATGCCATCTGCTGAAAAAAATCAGGCTTGGTTATCTTGAAGTATATTTAAATGTGATGTACAGTCATTATGTACCTATGCCTATATACCTGGGGCTAGTTCAGAGGCATTATAATTACACTGTATAACGGGGGCATTAACACTGCACTTTTTTCAGTCTAGTTTAACTTGCTGAATCGTGATAGTAGGTTAGCACAGCAGGACACCACAGAATGAGGTTAAACTGATGCTGACAGACAGACTGGTTTTTTAGAGCCTATACAAGTTTCTCTAGCTGGGCTGCTTTTCAGTATTAAATAAGTCTTTATCATTCAATGACAAAAAAATCCCATTTTATTTTTCAGCAATTTCTACCAGTCCAGATGTACTGTTACAAATAGGAAAAGAAGAGGTAAGTATTTTTATTTGTTAAGAGATAATAAATTTTTGTTGGGAAAAAAAAAAACTGCCACATTTTCCTGTGACTGTTCTTGGAATGGACTACTGCTAAGATACTGTGTATTTTCGTTCAGGCATTGTTGTTGTTCTAATTGGTTATTTCCCTGTTACTATAACTACTAAAATTTTCTACTTGTAATGAATGACCTTTTAAACTGACTTACTGCACAAGTCAGTGAGTAACACACAATAAATGGTATTTTGCCTCTGTCCAACAATTCAAATCCACCACTAAACCCCGTCCCTAAGTGCCTCACAGGATTATGTCCAGGTGGCTTTTGAATATTTCCAGACAAGGAAACTCCACAGCCTTCCTAGGCAGCTGTTACAGTGCTCACCGTCCATTAAAGCAATTTTTCCTCATTTTCAGGAATGGAACTTCCTATGTTCCAAGTTTGTGCTTGTTACGCCTTGTCTTATCACTGGGCACCACTCAAAAGAGCCTGACCCCATCCTCTGACACCTGCCCTTAAGATAGGTTTCCTTACTTATTCCTTCCTGAGTAAGGAATCCTTACCTGAGGCTCAACCTCAGGTTTCCCATGGAAGAGTCTCAGATGTCCAGATCCTTAACATAATTTAATAATGGTGCAGTAATAACAAAATAACAGCTCAAAGGGTGCCTCTGAGGAGAGACCAAGAACTTTTATACCTTAATACCTTGAGCTTTTATACCTTTTTGGTCTAAACCCTGGAAAGTCTGGGAGTCAGGGAGTCATCGGCTCTTGAGGAGACTCTCAGTGTCCAGGTCTCCTGGCTGGCCCTTTGTTATGCAAGGGTCAGCAGTTCATGGTGTTGTCTTGGCTCAGGCTTCGACTCCAGCCCCCAGGGGCTCAACCAGCAGCTTGCACTGCAGCTGCACACCAGGCTGCTTGCCCTGAATGTATTCCTCAACACAGCCTTACCCATTCTGTAATGAGGGACCCAGCCCACTGAGAGTCCACTGTTCCCTAGATTCAGCAGCGCCTATAGCTTCTGGCCGCAGTAGTTTTATTTCTCCTTCTTTCCTCTCCCAGATATGTCCATAGCATCAAGGACCATTTAAATCATGTATGCAATTAGTCTCTTTTGCAGCATCTTTATTTCCTGTACTTTTTATGTTAGTGCAATTAGCATGGATTCATTCCTGCAAGCAGTTGCAGTGATTCAGACAGTACAGCCCTGGTGCTGCAGACGTCTTTCCTCAGTCATTCATCAGCTGAGCAGTTCATATGTGTGCTCCATAATCTGCTTCAGGTAAAATTAACTATGTTGCTTTACAGAGTGTCAATAAGGCACTAATGAACAACTGGTGACAGTAACATTTTAAAGAGCTTCTTGCATTTTAAACTGGATTCTAAAATAGCTTTTCACACTACAGCCACATTTTTTAAGAATTCGCAGATCATATTGGCCTTCTGTATCAGATTTACAGATGTAGCCTTACATAGATGGGGCTACCTGCAAACTGTAGTTTCATTTTTACTTTTTTATAGTTGCAGAAAATAAAGAATGATCTTGAAAAGGTGCTATCAGCAGTTTGTTCAAAGAATAAACGACTAGAAGAAGATCTGGAAAGGTAATATAATAATTTGGAATTTAGAATGCTGTAAACTGGTTTTTTTGACCACCCAGAAAAACTATTTTTCTGTTGTGCCATTTCCTGCTTTTCATGTTTCAAAGAGAGCAGCACTGGTGTGAGGAACAGGAACAGATGCTAAATACTCTTAACAGAATTGAAGAAGAGACAAAACCCCAAGATAAACAACTTTACAAAACAAGGTATTTCTACACTGTTGAGTTTTTATACTGAAGAATTTAAATATCAACAGGAGCAAATGAACAAACAAATTCTTAAAACATACTCTTTGTTTTGTTAAAATAGTTCAAATAATTGCTCAGTAATCCAGATTTGAAATATGGAAAATACTGCTATTATATCCTGTCATTCAAGATGTTGTGTTTATAAGAACTGAATTTGAGTGGTTTTTTTTTACTTATGAAGAGCTTTCAACGTATTTTATTTGATTTCATACTCTATTGCTATGTTTTTACTGTTTGAAAATTAGAGGATTGGAGGAACTGCACAATAAAATGTTGAAATTAAGGACCTATAAGAGAGAACTGTTGAGTGCTCTGGGTGAATTCCTGGATGAACATTTTCCTCTTCCACAGGGTGGTGGAAGTGCTATAAACAAGGTAAGATTTTTCTATAACTATTAAATTTAAAATGTTCAATTTCTATTTAATTAGATGCAGTATCTGTTTAAAGTCTCTAGCATAGAATCTGCATTTATATTTTGAAATAAGTATAGTCCTTACAGATGATTCTTTAAGTTAATTTACATTTTTCAGGTTGATTTATATTATTTAAGGCTGTTTCCAGCTGGATATTTTCTTTTCTTAATGCATAATAATGTATTGTATTTCCTACTGAACTGCAAGCTCTGCCAGATTTGGAAATGGTGAGGGGTTCAATCCAAATTGACCCATTTTCTTTTTTACTCAGCTAGGCAGGTGGATTCCTGTTTTCCTTGGCAACACAAATTTTAGTTGTCTAACAGTGATTTTAGAACAATAAGGACAAGTGTTTATAATTACAAAGTAGTTTAGAATGTTAACCATCAGATTTTTGTCCAGGCAAATTGGGCCAAAAATTATCTTGAAACTTTAGGAATATTTTGCATAATAAATTCAAAGTCTGATGTAAAAATACAACTATTACCTCTAGTACTTGATAGATACAAAAAGGGTAAAAAGTAAAGGCAGGGGCTTGAATTTGATTCCAGACTTACTTATGATTACAGAAACTGAAAGGATTTCTTTCATCCAGTTCCCTGTTATTTCAGACAACCATAAAATATAATTCCTTTAATATTATTGAACTCCATTTTAAAACAAATAATTTTCATTACTACTGTTTCTACTGGGTTTTTTTTAGCACCTCAATACTCTGGTTAGAAACTCTCATAGCTCCCAGTCTAAATTTATCCATGTCTAATACAGATCCATATATTCTTACACCAATATTTTCCTTACAATAGTCTTCTTTTTTGTGTTTATTCTTCCTGATATATTTTTAGACAGCAGTCATATACCCTCTCTTTCTTTGTTTTGCTATTTGAACTAGCAATACTTTTATGTGCTTCTCAGGTATTTTTCAATTCCCTGGCTTATCTTAATAATACCCATTTTCTATATTTGTTTTCACTTGGATTAATCTTCTTGGGACCTAGTAAAAAACAATATTATAAAGAAAACTACTAGCTCACATCTATCACCAAAGCAACTAATTATACCCTTGTGTTTTTCTATCTGTTATTTGCAACTGAGGAAGCTTTTAGTTAAAAAAAGTCTTGGTTTTGCACATAAGTATTTTATATCTTTTGCATATAAAAGATACAAATAAAGATGCATATAAAATCTCCATACTAAATGGAGATTTCAAGACACGATGATCATTTTCAGTGTATTATTCAAACATCTTATTTTGTTGAATCCTAGGTTTTTCTGCATACCAATGCCTTTGTTTCCCACTATTAGTAAACATGACATATTATACTCTCATTAGAGACAAGAATGTCATGCTGGACAGTGTCAAATGCTTAGCACAAGTCCAGGTAGATGACATCAGTTGTTCTTCCCTTCTCCAGCAATACTATAAAGGCCACCAAATTTATTAGGTGCAGTTGGTGTTTAATGAAGGCAGGTTGGCTGTCACCAATCTCTTCTACTTATGCATTTCCTGAACTCTTAAACAGTTTGTATTCTGACACGTCTTTTCTTTCTTTTCACTCCTTGTGAAATCAGTTTCTTCTATATCTTTTGACTCACTTCAGTCTCAGTGGCTTAACTACAGGTCCCCTGTAAGCTTCACTTTGTGGAAACGTGTTCACAATAGTTCTGTGTGAGACAAATATGTGGGGCTGACATCTGTAGGACACAGCTGAAGAGTAGTGTAATCTGCTAGAAGCCTCGCTGTTCTGGTTCCACCCTTTCACCAGGCATGTGCATCTGGGATTGGGAGTGGGAGTGAAGACTGGGTCACAGCAGCCCAGGTTAGCTTCCCTTGCCATAGCCCAACACCTTTAGTATAGGTAGTGACTATGGTAAGAATTATCTTGCATTTTAAATCTTAGATAAAAAACCCACACTTTTTTTTTTTTCAAGAGAAGAATACAAAAAGTCATAAGTTGAGGAATATTGTTTATGTGAATCTTTCTGACAGAAGGTGCCTTTCAGATTAACTAACTAAATGCTGAGCATCCTGCTTAAATTGACTTCATAATCATTAATTAATTAAAGGTACTTATTATATCAGTGACACTTAAAATGGGTAAGTAAAATAATTTTACAAAGTATACGATGTAAATGATAAACCTAGCAAAATAAGTTTGCTAGTTCTGTGAGAGTGCAAACTTTTTCACACTAATATCCTTAGGATTTTACTCTTTATATACAATCTGTTTTAATAATTGCTGAAGTCATAATGTAATTTCAGCTTTGAAACATGAATATTGAACCCACTAACTTAAGTTACAAAGTTGTATTTTTGACCAGGGAAATAAAACAGATGAGGCTGTGAAGTATCCTTGTGTTTGCTTTAAGGAACCCTTTTCACTTAGTGTAAGTTCTACTTCCTCTGCCAAGTATCAAGATAAAGGCACAAAGATAGGCATTATTGAGCCTCCGTGGTTTGCAACATTGCCATGGAACAGGCAGTATGTCCCCTTTCTGACTGTGATAATATTATGAGGTGATAATATTACAAAGTGTGACTGAGAAAAAGGTGCCAGAACTTGCTTTTTACAAATTTTTCTTTCTTGCGTGCATTCTTCTGTTCCAGAAGTTCCTATAAGGTCCAGCACAGCTGTTAATATCTTAGGTCTTAATTGGCATATTCAACAGCAATGCTGAGTAAGCAGCTGGCAGTGCTGCATTACCTCCTTAATTTTGTTGAAACTGAAGTGAAAAGGTAAAAAGGATAAAATTGAAAAAGAATCAGGTTCACCATGCAACAGCACAAGCAGATCCAATAGCACTGCTGCCTAAGGAATCTCTATTGGTGTATAGACAAATGGTTTGATTTGCTTGCTACAAAGGAAAACAATTTTCTAATGATATTTTATCATAACCTCCCCTCCTCCCCAGATTTTAATTATTGTATTTCTTATGCTTGTTCTTTTTTAAAAATTGAATTTAGAGTAAGTAAATAAAAATTCATTGGCAAATCATGAAAAAATATTAAGGCACTATGAAATGAAGTCTTGAGTTCTGTCAAAGTTGTATTGTAAATATTTATCTAAAGCTCATGAAAAACATTTTTTCCCTAACATATTCATATAAGGTTCTGTACTATACTATGTTATAAATGTGATGTACTTGGTTTTATTTAAATACAAACACAAATACAAACATGATCACTTAAGGTTAATCTCTTTTAATAATTAAAAAAATGTTACATTTGAAATGTAGGTTTTGAATTGGTAGTTTTAAATACTATCTTGTATTTCTGTCATGACTAAATCAAGTGAAAGCCCTTACTAGTTTGAAGTTTTGTTAATTTGGCTGTGGACTTGTATATCTTTCCAGAACTTTTCTCCAGAGCCAGCTGTAGAACTGCTAACATTTAAAGACATTTTAGAGGTAAGATAGTTTTATTATGTAGAGATTTGGAGGATTTTTCAATATTTAGATCATATAATAACAATAGCCATAAAGTGGTATTTATTTATTAATATTAATAAAATGAATGACATTATATGGCATTTGGTCAATGTAGAATGTTAAGGATTTTATATCTTTGAGAAGGCTGCAGGGAGACCTCTTTGCAACCTTCCAGTACTAAAAAGGGGCCTGTAAAAAAGAGAGAAAGCAACTTTTTATACAGGTAGTGATAGTGATAGGACAGGGGGCAGTGGTTTTAAACTGAAAGAAGAGATGTCAGATAAGTCAGTTTTCTATTTTAGTTCCTATCAAAATCCCAGTTTTTACAAGAGATGTGAGAATAATCTTCAATTTAAACTGGAGAGTGGTTATCTCTTATTTCTTGATTTTATAATGTTTAGTTTAAATAAGTTTTTGTACTTTAGTGGCTCATATTAGGAGAAAAAAATACTGTGCTTAACAAAAAATTGGTCAATTTCACACTATTTTGTACTGTTTCAATAAAAATATTTCTAAAATTTAATGCAATAACAGTTATAGAAGGACCAATTCATGTGTAATCTCACAAGGACTAACTAATAGGTAGTCTCATGTACGATTATCTTCTCATATGAGGAAACCGATCCAATTCATGCATTTTTAAGTCCTTCATGTGAGTTTTTAATTATAGTATAATCTATGAATTTGAATTATAAAACATAATTTTCCTTCTCACATTAAATATAGCATTTCAAGGGAAGTTTTGTATTTCTCCTCTATCCTTACTCTTCAGACAGGTCAAAGCATCTATATATATAAAATGTCCCTGGGGAAAAAAGTTTTTTCTGAGGCACAACGTGATGGATAAAAACTTTCTGGTACTAAGATGCCGTTATCTGATCACTATTACATTGTTGTACTTTAGTTTAAAACCCAGGCTTTGGGCTTGCATCATCAAAATTATTTTACATGCTTCAGATATCTTAGCATACCTATTAATGTCAAATTAGGCAGAGCTTGAAAACAGATCAGAATTTAGAATTTACACAGTACTCTTGGAATTAGAATTTTGAAGTTCTTCTAATGCTTAAAAATTGCCCTTCATATTTTTATCTTATTGTTAATCGCCTTAAAATGTGAACACATCCAAGTAATGCCTGATTTCCATTTGGAAGAACATACTACTTTGAAAAATTCAGATTTGTTTTTAAGTGTAACTGTCTTGGCCTAAAGTGTCAGTGTCCCTTATCTTAGTTTTCTGGGAGGTTTTTATTTGTTGAGTGATGTGGTTCTAGCTTGAAGTCCCTTTTAAAATTTGAAAAGTATTTTCTTACATACAGAGATAAGCATTACAGCCATAAGGGCTATTTTGGAATATCAGATGTTAGAAGAGACTAAGTAAAAATTCATGTCAAATAATGCATTTGGAGTAAAGTCTCATAATTGGGTCAAGTAATTACAAAACTGGAACAATTCTTCAGAATGCTCTGAAGAGCAGTTGTGGGTTTGGAGGTTTTTTTTAAATAGCAACAGGTGAAAAAAGAGTATGGTCTGGTAACAAGGATTTTGAGTCTGTCTTAAGCAAAAAGGGGCAGACAATATTTTGTACTTACTGAAGTTGGGAAAGTATAACATTTAGAACCTCTGAGCAGAAAAATTAAATATCTGGGATCAGTAGAGAGAGCACCATGGGATGGGTAAGATTACTTAATCTGTAATGTGTGCAGTATTCCCAATGAGCAATATTATGAGGACATAAACACTGTCTCCATGAACTGAAAATGAATGTCAAAACTGATTTTGTTTTTACCTCCATTAATGAATTCTCTATTTAGATAAGGAATTTAGTCTATACTTATTCTGGATAAAAGGAGAATTCTGGTTCTAATTTTTACATAAAAAATGATGCAATGAAGTTAATTGGAAGTTCTTTGATTTTACTCTGAACAGGTTTTGTATTTCTCCTGTAGTCCTGTAGTTCTTATATTGCCTACATTACAGTAATTTGTATAGATTTGGTTAAAGGAGATAAAAATCTAGCTGTTTTGTTTATTTCCTAAATCTTATCCTTTTGGTCTTCCAGATTCTGATAAATAAATTAATGGCCACACCACATGAACCTTATGTAACAATCAATGAGTCGTTTTGGCCACCCTACATTGAGCTGCTGCTGCGATTTGGAATGGCCCTGAGACATCCAGAAGATCCAAACAGAATACGCCTAGAAGCTTTTCACAAGTAGTGTGATCTACATATGTACTTCAAAATAAAACACCACCAGTACTCTTAATTCAGGGATAGGATGTACTTAGGCATCCTAAAAAATGTCTGTTATATCAACAGTCACTTCTGTTAGGATGATTCTTTTTCTATTTTATTAAAAAGTGTGAGATATGGCAAAAGAAAAAAAGTCTCTTTAAAAAAAAAAGTCTCATTAAAGATGCAGATTCAGGTAATAAAGATATTTAACAGTCCTTTTTACATTAAAAATAATATTTTATATGTTACTTCTGTGTTTTAGATTTTTTAGATTGCCGGAAGTCTTCTAACAGTGTCTGTCTGCACTTTTTCAGACCTAGTTTATCAAGGCCTATAACAGGTCTCTGTTCTGTTGATTTCTACAGCATCAAAGTTATGTCAGTTGAGGGCTTCCTTCTGACTCATTGCTGTCATTCTGTGTAATCCTAGTCTTCTCTGTAGATATTGTGGACTTTAAATACAATAATTCTACTTTTGCATATCTGTAGTGACTATACACTTGAAAGATAAAGTATGTCTTCTATTAACCAGATTGCTATTTATTGACATAGGAACTGTATTGATTTTTCAGGAGATAGAAATCGTTTTTATGTGATTTTATGTGATGAGCTTTAAAGATGATCTAAAAATGATTTTAAATCATCTTTAAAAATTATTTTAAATGATCTTTAAAAATGATTTTAAAGATGATCATGGGAGAGGAAGGGGGAATGAATGTAACATAAGTTCCAGTGTAATTGCCTTTTTTTAGCCCAATTAAATGTTAAATTAAAAAATAATTACATCTTGTGTGGTTTTGAGTGAAAATTGTTCATTTTACCCACACAGCTGATAATAGCCATGATGAACAGATCTTCCTTATGAGAAAAAATTGGAAAAAGATCTTTCATCAGTAAAACCATCAGGAGGCTTGGGGAGTATATTGAAAAACAGTAGGGTAACTTCTCCATTTTTTTCTCTGTGTATGCCGAAGTGTTTTGGGTTAAAGACAATGTTGCCAGGTAGGTGGGACCTCTGATGGAATGGAAACCCTCCCGCCTGGACTTACTGTAAATTTGAAAAAAGAAATGAGGCTTTTTGAGCAACATGTAGAAACAAAAAAAAATGGTTTATTCTAAAAAGTAGAGAACAATACAAACAGATAAAGCAGAAAAACACAGTAACCACAAGGGTACAGGGAGAAAATGGTCTGTTACTGTCCTTCAGCTAAAACTTCAATGAGTTTTAATAGTCACTCTTACTTCAAAGTAAAACATCTGTAGTTCCAAGGGGAAGAAATACAAAAAAATATAATTATCAACACCATCATCTCTATAATTAGCTGCACCTTGGAGTCTGTGACTTTGACATTAATTTCATCAGCATTGGCTCTGTGACCAAGAGGTCACATTCTCAGTTCCACATGCTTAGTGCCATACATATATCTATTAGTACAAATGCATCCAACGTATATACCAGATACATCAGTAGTAATCACAAAACTAAAATTCAGAAAACATCCTATACTGAGTTTCAACATGAGTGATGTCAAACAGACCACCTGTGGATTGCTATAGCTGTTCACATCCTTGAGATTTCACTTTTTTAAGTCCTGAACTGACGCTCTGACACACATACTGGAAAAAAAAAATCAAACCAAAACAAAAAACCCCGTTTCCCATCAGTGATGTTTATTCAGATAGTTTTTTATTCTATATAGAGGAATCTTTTGCTGGAAAGAAGTGTTGCTCAGGAGACAATTCATTCCTTCCCATCTTTTTAGTCTGTCAGGAACTGATAACTCACAGATCTTAAAAATTACTAAGGCAGCAGTAATCTCAGAGAAGGTACACAGCTTACTGATACCTTTATCACCAGCTCTTTAGTGTTCATATGGACTGGTTCACTAGAAAATCTTACCCCAAGGGAGAACTATTTGCCATTTAGATTTGATGGGATCCAAACTGGCACTTAGATAAGGAGGAAAAATGTGACTCAGTAGTGATTCTTCTGACTGTGCATACCCTGCAGAGCCCCCAACATTCTTGCTTGTCAGAATACTTCAGTACAGAAAACTTTGTATTGTGAGGAAATTGACCTAGCAAGAGGAACACCTTTTTGCATTACAAGGTTACAAGAAGGAGTAGACCATGCCTTCCTTCATAAACTCAATTCTGCAAAGGACTGTGATTGATACAAACTTACTTCTGTGACTTCCTAGTAAAATAACTTAATTGTTCTACAGGTAGTTTTTAATTTTCTGATGGTGTCGTTACATTTAATTGATATATTTTTCTGCATTTTGTTGCCTAAAGAAAAATAAATTGTGATTATGAGAGTTTGGCATAAAAATTTGTGGACATAAAATTTACGTTTTTGAGAGAGTGCAGGTGATGCTAACAATGACAGCTATCACCAGTTACAGACATATAATATGATCTTGCAAATATAAGCCTATCTTGAAACCTTGAATGTTCTTTAGTATTTTGGTAGAATGAGATTGCACTTTCTGTATGTTATACTGTATTTGAAGCTTTTTTAAAAAAAGCATAAGTCTAACCATCTGAGAAGGTATTACCACCTTGCACCTGTTTATTTTAAGTTTTCAAATCACCTATTTATGTATTAACAAAAGATAGCCACTCCATGTATTTTCTGATGAAGTTATTTTTTCAGTGTTTTGATTCAGTTTAATGGATTTGTTCTGGGTTTTTTTTGCCTTTTTTTTTATTATTATTATTTCTTGTTACATTTTTACTTTATTTACTTATTTATTTATTTTTCTTCAAACACTTTTAGCACAAAAATTTTTGATCATAACACTTTTACTTATTTTGAAATGTGAAATTCTAGTGATTAAGCCATTGAGACTCTATTTTGTGCATATTCTCAGCTAATACTAACATCATGTTTTAATAGACTGTTTCCAGGTTAAATACCTCAGCAATACTGAACTACTCATAATTATAATCAACCTTGATTACAAGAAGTTCTTTGTTCTGCAAACAATTTAAATTCTGGACTTTGGAAAATTTATTGCATCAAATTAAATGTAATCCTGCTTGCTCTTATTTGGCAACAAATGCCAAATAAGACAGTTTGGCGGGGCGCAGACCTCAGACAGAAATCTTCCACTCAAGATTCAGTACCCCTGGTTTCCCCAATACAGAGAAAGTGAGCAAATACGCCTGAATGTAAGTGAAAAAATAACTCTTTATCAAGAACAATGCCAGTAACAATACTGATAAAACTGCGTTAAAACCAACCAGACCAAACCAAGACGGCAGCTGGCCTCCCCCACCTGCACAAAACACACATAGGACAGATGGCTGCCCTTCCACATGGTTTGCCTCCCAAATGTGGGGCTTCCACCACCACCTTGATGGATCCAGACTATGACCACTACTTTGACAGGACTACAGTCACCACTTCAAAAACACTTTGACCATTGAAATTACAACAACAAAATCTCTTCACTGGATCTAACCAGAGTCTTGAGGTCCTTCCAGTCACTTGAGGGGGTCCACAGCCCTGGCCCGACTGCCTGAACTAGAACTGTAGCCTCACTCCACCACCATGCAAGCACCTGCCAGTATCAAATCCCTGCCATCTGCCGTTTCCTGCCAGCACTGGCTCTCCAACCATCCCTGCCAGGTTTTCTGGGTGTGGGGGTTGCGAAACACATGGAAGGGCAGCCATGTGGTCTCTGTCCTGTGGTCACATTTGTTTCTTCCAGGTTGAGGAGGCCAGCAGCCATCTGGTCTCTGTCCTGTGGTCACATTTGTTTCTTCCAGGTTCAGGAGGCCAGCTGCCATCTTCATTTGGTCCAGCAGGCAGGGCTTGGGAAGTGTCTCCTCATCAGTTGGTTTAACCTAGTTTCATCAGTATTAATACTGGTATTTCTTCTTGGTAAAGAGTTATTTTTTCATTTACTTATGGGCATATTTGGTCTCTCCCTCTATTGGAGAAACCAGGGGTATTGAATCTGCAGGAGGAGACTTCTGTCTAAGGTCTCCACCCCTCTAAATTATCTCAAACATTAACCAAGACAAATGTAATTTTGGTGGTATTCCTATTCTAATTGTAATTTAGGTTGCATTGAATGAATTTCTGGAGATTGTTTCAGGCAGAAATACTTAAAAACTAAACTAGATCAGTGTTGCAGTTTACTTAATAAAAAACCAGTCCTTTCCTATTTATAATACATCATCTCTGTGACAATAGTTTGCTCAAGTTTCCATAAAATTATAAAGTATTTTTGTTTTATTTCATTTAATAGAACACTGAGGAGTTTTGATTGGTGATGAGGCAAGCCATTATTCTTGGTGTCATGACCTAGACACATCTTTACCAGAACATTAAATTATCCACAGAAACAATTACAGTACTTAAAATTTATATATCCTATAAGAGTTCTTCTTTGGTATTAATTTTGCTTTTATTTAACAGACTGGTTAATTTTATGGCTATTTGCACTGCCTGTAAAACTCTTTTGGTTATTAATTTATATTAAATGTTGCCAAAGAACAAGCTTACA
Source organism: Pyrocephalus nanus (assembly GCA_038380795.1). NCBI lineage: Eukaryota > Metazoa > Chordata > Aves > Passeriformes > Tyrannidae > Pyrocephalus > Pyrocephalus nanus. The sequence continues at coordinate 23,950,955 of CM076263.1, forward strand.
ATGCTAATGTGTATGCATAACCTCTTGCAGTTGATTTAAGTTTTTATTTGAATTGGTACCATGCTTTTATTTCAGTATAATTCCTTTCTGTATTTATGTCTATTTCACTATTAGAAGGTTTTGTTTTGGGGAAGTCATTGCACTGAAAGCTGTATTTTTATTAGAACTAGGAACATGTTGCTTCTAGTCCTGCAAAAGTGAACTGCAACACTAGAAAATAAGGTAATTAGTTTGTTGCATTTAAAGGAAGAATCCAAAGACTGAGGTTAGTGTTAATGAAGCTGCTTAATAGAAAGGGAGATGTGTGTTTCATAATGGAAAGGTGAAACTGTTCAACTGAGTTGAATTTAAATTTAGTTTGTCTGCTCAGAATAGTTGTCCTACCTGATTTGCAAGTTAAAAATTCAACTAGGCTTTATCAGGTAGTTGCCAAATGGCTCTAACTTTGCAAGACAACCCCTGATTGCAAACAGGAACTTAGTTTTAATGCTCTTTGCTTATGAAGGTTATGGCTGTGCAGTCAATACATTCTTTGAGTGCAAGCTTAACAAAAATTCTGTAACTGAATCAAAGTCCCTTGTATAAGGGTTCTGGCAACATTACCTGTAATCTATTATTTGGAAAGTTGAAATATTGAAGAACTGGAGAAGGCCAAAAAATAACACCATAACTACTTACGTGAGAGTCTCAGCAGAATTCTGCTGAGGACAACACACAAATTCTAATGTAAATTTTCCTCTACAGCTAAGACTCATGTGGGCAGTAACAACAAAGCTGAATTTAAAAAAAACATTTGCAAGTCTCTGGACTGCTGACTTAAGAGGTGATTAACTCAGAAAGAAAGCTCTCACATATGGGTTATCATTCAGGAACGCTGAAGCTGAAAATAACAACTGTGCCTTGACTGTTAGTCAAACAGTGTCTGTTCTACATCAAGAAAAGTGTTAGCTGCAGCGGTGTTTAAATTTTATAATGTAACCCAGATATTAATTTTATGAAATATTACATTTCTACATCAACTGTGAGTTACTGCAAGAGAAGCAGCACTTTTCAGAAAGCCAAGTTACATAAACCAAAGTAATTTCTGATAGGACAGTTGGGGCCAGTGGGACGTACGATAGGAATAGTACTTAAAATGAGAAGTCTCCTAAATTGCGACAGAAATGTCCTAAACCAAATCAGCTAACTCTATGTAGAACTACCAGGAGTTAGATGCAAATCATTACCTTAAATCAAGAGAGTTATTTTACTCGGCCAAATTATTTCCTGCTGCATTTAATTTCCACTGGAGATATGATTGTCCATAGGGTTTTACCAGGGATGAAACTGTCCCACTGGATTACTGCAGCATCAGTGTTTACAAAGAAGCATTATCGTGATTGCTGAACAAAGTTATATTTGCAACATTTTAGCAAGATTGCTTTTATTAAAAAAAAGCAAGCTGCTTTTATTAAAAAAATGCAATCTGAGTAATAGTCAACATAAGCATAATTCTGCAAGGGGTCACAAACCCAGTGCCAATTTCAACAAGCAGAAGTATCTAGAAAAAGAATAGACACTGAAATAATAAAATTCAAGTTGATGTGTTATCTTTTCAAACATATTACTCGTGGTAGCAGTTCAGAACTCAATTTAAGAAGTAAAAAATACTGAAATAATATTGGTATATGGTTTTCCAATAAACATACATATGTATGGCAGGGATCAGGCTTTTATGAAAAAACATTATGAGATATAGGTTCTTAGCAAATTATTGGCAAACTACGCACTTGTCCATAAGATTAGCATGCAAAACTGACAGAGCATAAGATATTTACTATTAAACAGAACATCTGCCTTGGATTTCTGTATCAACACAGAAAAAAGGTGAGGGTCAACTGACACTTGTAATCATGTACCTGCACAGGGACAGGAATCTGGACCTTATGAGGGAAGTCTGAGAATGTTGTTGGTGAACTCGCATGCTGGGTCCATCTGGAAAATTCTAAAATACTACCAAAAAAATTATTCACATGGAAGAAAGTGGTGGACCTCTGTTATAGTTTTAAACTTTTTGGTGAATTTTCCACACTGACATACAGTCAAGGAGGTGGGAGTAATCAAGTTTTGTTTTTAGGGAGAGATGGTTCTCCTGTTGAAGGGCTGATGGTTTTCCCAAGAGAAGTGGAACTCTCATTTCTTCTGCCTCTGCCCTACTGCAGTGGGGAAAGCCCCATTCCCTGGGTAACTGTGGCTGGGGCACCAGCCCCAAAGGGAGGCCTATGGGGAAGCAGAGGTGAAGGGCTGGCAATTTGGCTTCGGGGGGTGCCTTTTTCATTCTGGGACCAGCGCTGCCTGGCTGCCACACAGTGCTGGCTGGAGCTATGCTGTCTCGCCTTGCACTGCTGCGCGCAGCTCAGCACTGGGGCCGACTTCTGCCTGCCCCAGCTGTGCCCGCTGCTTGCGGGGCGCTCCCAGCCGTCGCCCTCCGCTGCTGGCCCACATGGAGATCAGCCGCCGACAGCGTGAGTTCGCAGGAACCCCCTGAGAGGGAGAGCATCCCGATCCCTTTCCCGCGCCAGCAGTATCCGCAGAGCCCAGGGCAGCCCTGAGACCGCGCCAGGCGCCTCGGCCCAACAGCGCCCCTGCCGGTTGTGGTCATCACTGCAGCAAAAGGCAAGGTAGGACTTAACTATTTAAAAGCTTACTATGGTGTAGTTTGTTCTGTTTTATCCTGTATAGGGAGGGGAGGGGAGGGGAGGGGAGGGGAGGGGAGGGGAGGGGAGGGGAGGGGAGGGGAGGGGAGGGGAGGGGAGGGGAGGGGAGGGGAGGGGAGGGGAGGGGAGGGGAGGGGAGGGGAGGGGAGGGGAGGGGAGGGGAGGGGAGAGGAGAGGAGAGGAGAGGAGAGGAGAGGAGAGGAGAGGAGAGGAGAGGAGAGGAGAGGAGAGGAGAGGAGAGGAGAGGAGAGGAGAGGAGAGGAGAGGAGAGGAGAGGAGAGGAGAGGAGAGGAGAGGAGAGGAGAGGAGAGGAGAGGAGAGGGGAGGGGAGGGGAGGGGAGGGGAGGGGAGGGGAGGGGAGGGGAGGGGAGGGGAGGGGAGGGGAGGGGAGGGGAGAGGAGAGGAGAGGAGAGGAGAGGAGAGGAGAGGAGAGGAGAGGAGAGGAGAGGAGAGGAGAGGAGAGGAGAGGAGAGGAGAGGAGAGGAGAGGAGAGGAGAGGAGAGGAGAGGAGAGGAGAGGAGAGGAGAGGAGAGGAGAGATCATTTTTCAGTAAATTCACTGATGGCTAAGATCCCTTTCTTAATCAAAGCTGGCCAAATCACAGGAGTTCACTTTTGAATCAGATAGAAAGCTTAGTATATAGAGGCAGGAGGATTTTAAATTTAGTAGTTGCTGTATGCCAAGTATATAATCATTTTTCTTCAGGGAATTGGTTGAGTCCAGAAGCATTGGCAATGGGTAAGGGGAAACCTATTTTGCTTCCAGCTGGCCAGTCTACGACTTTACAGCTCGGAGATTTAATGTATTATGCTGCCTGATGTGGGATGATTGCCTGATGACCAAGTGTGATGTTGGTAAATAAAAAGTATCTGTTCTAACCGAGATGTAATATTTGTAGGGAGATTCTGATCTTGATATCAGTATTATGAAAAATAAGTAAAGTATGCTTAATTTAGTAAAACACCAGGAGGAAAGATGGATAAGAAGTACATAAAACACTCCCCCCCCCCCCCATTTTAAAATGGCAATTCCTTTTAGTTATTTCTATTTTTTCCAAAAGGTGTAAAAAGCAGTGTTTGTTAATCATGCAAATTACCTTCCAACTATACAGGCAATTAGTCCAAGTTAAATTAGATTATGTTTAAAAAAAATAATCTGGGTAATACAGACCTCTTTTATTCAGCCTTAATAGGAAAGCTACTTGCTCTGAAGGCCTATGCGCCTCTCAGAAAAGCTGAATCTAAACCACATGATCAGTCAGTAAGAGGAGAGCCCTTCCCCCATTCTCAGCTATAAGGACTTCTTAAATGTAAATCTATGGTACTTATAAGTTCACTACTATCAAACCATCTGAATGTTTCAGAAAAAGCTTGTTCAAAAACAAAGATGAGAAAAGCTAGAAATCTCAGTTTAAACACATTTCTCTAACCATAAGACAATATCAGGTTTGGTGGGTTTTTTATATAGCAAAGCACTATTTTATAGAAAGTAAAATAATTAAATAGCAGCCCTGCCCAAATTCCCACTACCAGCATTTTATGAAATCTATATAAATTTTTTAAATAGACCTGAATAAAACAGTTCTCTTTTTTTAATATGCATTGAAGATACTAAGCCCATGAGATGTTGCCAACTCATCTACAGTAAACTGTTTCTCATATGTGAAAAGTTCTTTAAAGCTAAGAGGTAATGACCACTGGATGGGACACACCACTAACAATGGTTAGTTACTTACCACTAATATTCTTAATGTCTCTCAGAGGTCAGAGGAAGGATTCACTTCCTCTGTGAACAGGGTCAGAGAGTGAGATAGAATTGCAATAGCCACAATCTAGTGTTGATCCCAAGGGTAGTTTGCTGTCAATGGACAAAACAGCATTCATTATGATCACAGTGCCACTGGCTCATGTGAAAATACTGTCAGATTCAATAAATACAATATTAAATACTTCGTAGCCAAGAAAACACAAACAACAGTCATCTTTTTCTATAGCTTTTTCATTTTGAGTCATACAAGATTAATTCCTGTGTTCCACGTAAAATACATGCATGAAAAAACTGAAGAAACTTCTGACACTTAAAGGCTAGTGTTAGCAAGGGGCAGAAGACACTTTGGTAACAATGCATCCATCCAGGCCCATTTATTAGGACATGCGTCATGTTTAATAGCACAATCATAATGAGGGGGATTGTTGAGAAAAAACCCAAAATATTTAATCACACTTTATAGAGTGTGGGAATTTTATCACCCAGGGCTTTGTTCTTAAGATGAAAAAATAATTTTCTGCACCTCATATTTCAGTAAATTTCCCAGATTCTTGAACTTAAAAAAAAAAAAAAAATTAAACACCTAGTCTCTGTCCTTCTTAGTTAGGATGAAGCAATTAAAGAAATAGAAAACTTTGATCTTCAAAACTACAGCTTCAGAATAATTACAATAATGCATTTTACATCCCATCTTTGGTAAGAAAGATGGTAAGAGATTTAGCTGCAGGAGATTTGTAGCTGGTAAGAGATTTGTGCGTAGATTAATTGTAGAGTAGAGTGTGGGGAATGCTGGGTTGCCCTGCTTGTTCTGGAAGTTCTGCACTAAGCATTTCAAGCTTCTGAATTTCTTTTTTCATGAGTCTCAGAGAAAACCTTAGCAAAGACAGTGCACAAAGTGAATTCCCTTGTATTCTTTTGCAGTTAATTTGTTTCATTCCCCAAAAGAAAGACCCCAATAGAAAAGTATTCATTCATGTGCAAAGCTGAGATTCTGGGGCAGAACAAAAGCAAAGATTACCCCTGCACCCTCCCCCAGGCCTATTCAGAGAGAATTCCAATTCTGTTTCTCACCTCTGAAAGTTAGACATTCTGTCTGGGGACAGAGAAACAGAACTGCCCAGGGATAGCTTTTGGAAAATGAGAAATAGAAATGCCCTGTGTCTAGACTTTAAATAGAAAGGACAGGCTACACCCACAGGTGATGCATAAAAATACTTCTGAAGAGGTGTGAGCCCAAGATAAGGGAATAAGTAGCCCTTTATAGGTGGAAGAGGCTGTAAAATACCTCATTTTTACAAAGATGTAGTATATTTTTATAAATTTATTAAAATATACTTTGGCCTTAAAATTTGTACCAGCTGAATTGAAGATGTGATGTTGCACAAATTTAAACTGAGTTAAGCAGATTCTGGAATTATGAAATAACTAATACATAATTACACCTTGGTCCCTTGCAGTCCCATTTGATCCACTAGGAAACACCAATGATACCTGGTAAAGCACAAAACTAAACTTTCAACTTCTGCACTGCTCAGGATGAGCACTAGCTGGCATCAGAAACAAGCAAACCTTTAAGATCTCTTTTTTAAGGACAGCAGAAAAAATTCACCAAAGATACTCACTGCAGGTGGGATATCTCTGTCTGTGTTTGTCTTCCTTTTGAGTTTACCTGGTTGTCATTATAAATGCACTGTTAAATTAAGATGGCTGTAGGTACCTGCTATTAGTCAAACTTTTTACAGACTGGCAGTATGGGAAGAGTTGTGTGAAGTGTATAATAAAATCTATGCATAAAACTGTTCATGCAAGAATTTGTATACAAGTTTGTTCTATTTATTGCCAGATAACCTAATCTGTGAATGAAATTGTATAGATCCAACTGTGCATACAATGAGCTAAAAATAATTACCCAGAATTTTCTGTAAGCTTGTAGATTTCTTTAGCTGTTACACCATTTGTTTTGAGTACTTTTATTCTGGCTGTCAAATCTCTTGTTATGTTAAAAATTACAAAGTTTACACAAATATTACACAGAAGTTATTACCACTAACTGAGTTTCAGACCAGGTGGAAGAGCGTTTGTTTGTTTGTTTGTTTGTTTAAAAAAAGGGGAAAAAAGATTAAGAGAAGTTAGTCTTCCAAGAGCTCAGAAGTTTGCTGCAAAAATCAGCATGAATCTATGTCTGAGTTTCCAGCGATGACCACATGGAAGATGAAGCCTCTTTTGATCTTGGCTCATCATGTAAGTACATCTAAGTACAAACACAGGATCAAGTTGCTCTTCATTTGCCCTCAAACATCCATGAACACTCCCACATCATCATCTTCATATCCCTGGATGGTTTTATGGTTATTTTATGTTAGAATGCAAAACTGATAACACAGACTGTACAAGTCTGTTGAACCATAATACTAAGCATCCTGAAGGTTTTTGAGAAAAATTGAATTTCATCCTTTTGCAGTATAACTTGTGTATTGATGTTATTAATCACTTAATAGCTATATCAGGAACAGCAGTGTGCTAACTCCAGTTCATATTTCAATTCACAGATTGTGCCCAGAATATGGGCCTATAACAAAGATAGGAAATCTTTTGACTCCTTAGAAACAAAAAGTCGTTTGTGATTTTAATGCACAGGAGAGTTTTCAGCAAACGTGAAAAAGATATTTTTTGATGCTGGAAATCTTATGTTCTGACCTTTGATCTTATATTGAAAGTCCTTTACTTTAATTTTTCCTTTAGACTATAGCCATACCCTTTGGACAAATAATAAACAAAAATATATACAAGAATGATTGTATTTCAAGAATAATTAGTGGAATACCAGAAGATTCATAGGACTAAGTACTATGAAAGTGTTATACAAATTTGAACCACCATGATATTTGCTCTTTCTCCCAGGCTTTGTGTAAGGGGAAGAGGGCTTTGAGAGGTTCATTTGACAAATAGCTGTGGTCATTACTAGGGGGCCAGTAACTGTTCTCTTCTAGGACTTCTTCTTAGCACTGTTCTTTAATGGGAGATCCCTGGTCTCATAGCAGAGCAGCTAAATACATTATATGTATGCTCCTGAGCTGCCTCAGTGTGAAAAACAACAGTGCAGTGGACTCTGTGGGTGCCAGTGGATTGCATTTAAGTTTTGCCACTTACATGACCTGAAAAAAGTGAGGACTGCTTTTAACATAAAAACAACTGCTGAGTCACACTGGAACTTTCACTATGTTCTGGATTTTGACTCCAAGAGTGGCTACAAGGGTATAACTGGGTTAACTAGGCAAAAGACAGGACAAGCATATAGGGCAGTTCCCCTTTCTACTTGCCAATCTGCAGTGTCTAACCAATTCCAAGCTGGGGACATATATGAGGGTCAGAGCACTTACTGCTGCACAAACCAACTTCACACAAATCCAGCCAATTCTAAATAACTAATGCTGTGATAATCCTGTAAAAAAAAAAAAAAAAAAAAAAGAACAATGAAGTTACTTGTGAGATAAGAGGAAAGAAATACATTTACTAACCACATTAACTTAACACCTTACTGCATTCACAATTAGTCTTTGCATTTTGGAGGGATACACTAAAGTTACAAGGGGAGAGGTGAGCACTGGTCTTTTTTTTTAGTTGTTCCTCAAACCATTGGCTTAACAGCATTTATTACAGATAGTTCCATTTATATACTGTTGCAAGACACTGCAATAGAAAGAATTACAGAAAACCACCTAAATTAAACAAAGTTGTAATCTGTGTCCAAAGCAGTATGCACCGTATGCTCCAGACTCTTTAATAAATCTTTTCCACCTATACAGTCCAGGAATACGGAAAGTCCAATATCTTTCCATTCAAAACAAATCTGTGCTCGTTTCATGATCCAATTTTACAATCTCTGACATTGGTGTATGTGTCCACATTTTTATATAAAGCATACCAATAGAAGGGGAATTACCATACAGTCAAGCAGATGCTGAATGAGCAGTCTGTGATGCTCATCAGTATCACTACCTTAATTCTCCTTCAACTCAGAAACTAAACAAGTCACTCAGGCACCTGAGACCAAGATGCTTACATCTGCACTAGGAATGTCATACCTGGAACTGTGTGCCAGACTGCACAATGCTGCAGTGTTCTGCAAAGTAATAGCTAGCTCTTTCTGTGAGTTGATTCCAGATTTTTCATTCTAAAATCAAAATAAATGAATTCTTATGCATTTTCTAAGATTTTCTGCATGGCTTTTATATGTTTCTGTGTACAGTAATCTTTGAGGAATATCATTTGCCAATTTTTTTCGTAGAGATTTTCCATCCACATTTTCCATGTATTGTATACTTTGTCTCAGCTTTGTTCTCTCTAAGTCTTACCGATTGTTCAGATCTTAAGAACAATTTTCTCTGGAAATAGGAAAATAATGTAATGAGAATATACAGAAAAACTGTAATACATTTAGCTGGGAAATGTTTGTTTTAAATAAAATGCTATGCCTACAGACCTAATCTTTCTGGTATCTTATCTCTTGACTTGGAAAGCTGGAAACAGACAAAGCAGTAAAATCACTGCCTTTGAAATAAAAAAACTCCCTCTTCTTCTCTGGTTACTATTGTTCCTGTTCTGGTGTGGAACTTTATTTTTTTCCCTATACTTTCTACTTAAATCTTAATGAGGATAGGATCAGTTTCATCTTATTTGCCTGCAAAATTTGAGGCCAACATCCATCATCCATTCTGTCACAGGAGTTCCCTAATGAGTTTGATTAGTCTAAGATTCCTCACCTCAGATTTAATATAGAGATATTTAATTTTATCCTTCTCGCTGTCCATCCCTCCCACATTTTGAGCAAGCTTTAAGTGTTATTGTCACTACATTCATATTCTCTCATCTCTCTGCTCTGTCTCATCTGTGTTCCACTGGTGAGGAAACTGGTCTGGACATGATGGAGGATTCCAAGCTTACATGAAGTCTTCTAGTTTTATTTCCAAACCTCATACTAAAATAAGCAGGTTGGCCAGTTTCAAAGGGTCTTGCAGGAACAAGGAGGCTTGGCTGAGGATTAGTGTTGCATCAGCATAATACACACAGCTGCTTTGGGGAGCGTCATGGAAAAGGAAAGTCTACCATCCTGCCTTTGGCAAGGCTTTTCTTATTTAAATCAAGACATTCTTGGCAATATCCACATTGCTGGGCAGAAGTAGCCTCAAAGCCATACTTGAAGCCAAATGTATCGCTGTGAATTTGTTTTAGAGGGCCATCAAGGATAGTTCAACTCAAAAGAGGTGAATTTTCCAACTGAGAGTATACTTGGATATGCATTCTCCCTATGAAATATGATGTGTCAGGCACAATGCAACACATGGCCCAGGGTTATTTCTAGAAATGTTTTTAGATCTCTTCCTGCAAGGGGAGATGAGATTTGTAAGCAATCTGAATTCAGGCTTTTTACAAGGAAGTGAAAGATACTGGATCTCAATAGCACCACTGTCTTCAAGCACCCCTAGAGTCTTATTTCAGGGGACTAAAAATGAAGCCTTTATGCACATCCAGAGCTTTTCGCCATACAAGGACAGATAAAACACAGAAACTATAGCACATATAAATGCAAGTTTATAATGTATTATTTTTTCAGCTATATAGTCAACCAAAGTATTTTAACAATTGTATTTATGTAATTTATAACATCATTTTACATGTAATTTTTAAAAAGGATTATTCTCTCCCCAAACACTGCTGGGATATTTCTAAATATGATAGGCTACAGTCTTCAGATCTTCACTGACCAGGCAAGAATTCTTGAAAAAAAACCAAAACAAACCAAAATAAACACACTTCTAATCACGTACGTCCAAAACCACAGGTAGCAAGAACCTCATCTTACAGAAATGCACTGTTCACCAAGGACTTGTTGCTCCTTCTTCTATATATATTTTGGTTAAGATTCCTGTAATTAACCCCAAATACCTCTGAATACATGTAACAATGCTAAATTCAAATTCAATATGAGTATTTATTTAAATAAAAAGTGTGCTTGCTAATTTTACAAATTGCTGACTGGCACACTGAAGTATTCAAAGGCCTAAAGTCAAGACTGCTTTAGCTAACTACTTTGTTGGTCATACAGTGATATGCTCTGCGCTCAGTAAATTTGTCATCCTGTCCAGAACTTCTGAAACACAGTTGCCCAAGTGGTTTATACATACTACCAAAATTCACAGACTTGCTATCCCTGCTAGAAAGGCTTCTAACTGCAGCAAAGAAAAATTTGTACTAAGAATCTGCATAAAAATTCCTGTGCAATTTTTTTATTAAAAAGTTGCATCTCATAAAAATGTATACAGATAATTGGTCTGAGAAAACAAATATAATAGTCACCAAATAAGCTCACTACTTTTATCTGAATGAGGTTCACTCTGAAATTTTGTTTTATGCAATAAAGCAAAACAGATAAGTCTATTGGGAATTCTGTCAGGAATTTTAATCACAGACAGTCAGGATTTTTTTTAAGATGAGCCAAAGCTTTTCCTGGTAATATACCAGTTTTGACTGGTATATATACACCAGTGGGCTTAGGAAAGAAAATGTAATTGTCTGGGACAGGGAATAAATAACTTGTTGGTCTGAGCAAGCACCTAGGTTTTGCAGAGCCCATATATCTTTGCTTTGCTTTGCTGGATTTAGAGCAGGGAGTTTAATAAATGGGAGGGCCCTAACCAGACAGTGATAAGCTGTCTTTCTTTTTAGCTTGATAAGTATTTATTCAGTACACAGTGGAGCAAGTCCAACCACGAAGAGGCTGGCCTTTCACACCAGAATAGTCCCCAGCTCAGACAGCAACATGAACATTCCCCAGTCCGATTCAGGCAAGGTTGAAGGCATGTCTCCCAAATCCCTAGAGGATATCAGATACCACAACCATGAGGCAATTGGCTGTGATGTGTGTTCAAAAAGGTTATTTTGTCCTGATGCAGAATGTGAAAAAAAAGGTCTCTTCACAGTCTGTCCTCTCAAAAGGATAGGCTGTTCTACTGTCTCTGCATGTACCACTGAGTCTGCAGAAAGGGTTGAGAAGAAGCGTTCTGCCTATCCCTGAAGACCTATAATGTAACTCAGGTACACCTGGCTTCTCTGCTGCAGGGCTTGGTTGGTGAGTGTAGCTTATCCATGTGATCATCGTATATAATGATTTGCTGCTGCAGCAGGAACTATGGAATATTAATAAAAAATACTCTTCCCAACATTAGAAATACCTTCAATTATGTAGATGTACCCAAACGTACCCACCAAAGTGGGAATTGCCATGCACAAACAGGATGAAGACGAAGAAGGGTGAAACTGTCTCCCCACAAGTCCGGGACAGCCAAGCATCCCTGCACGCCCCGAGCGCTCCCACCCTCTCGCCGACACAGGATGGCGCCCTTGGTATGAACAATTAACCCGGGGGGAGCAGGTTAAAGATGTATTTCCTGAATAAAGCGTTTATCTCTCTGAACGCCCCTATTCCGAAGGAGCGTTGGTTTTATAGCTCCGGTTTTCAATGCAACGATATACTCTGCTACTCCCCGAACCACTGCTAAATTAATTTGCCCAGCAACTGTAAAAGGATCCCACAACTGTTCTCTATGCTAAGTGTCAAAACGATTACAAATGTGACTCGCTATTTAGAAGGCTGTGCCTATTTTGCTAGAAATTGCTAAAAGAAATTTCACATACTTCTATATAGAACCTAATTTCACTACAGTAGTGCCTCATATTCAAAGGTAACCGTGCAGAGTTTATTTGCAAGTATGAATGCTAGCCAGGGCCGATTCCTCCATCTTACAGGGCACACAGCCAGCCTTTGGTGACCCTCAGAGTCCAGCAGGCTGTTTGACTCTGCAGGCTGATCCTGCTCTTTTGATCCTCGGAGAAGTCCCGGGGTAGCCATGCTCTTGGACCTTTCCCTGCAATCATTCCGCAGCCCAGCCAGCTATTGTAGATTCCCCAAAAGGTGCAGTTACACTACCACCTCCGGCTGTGGAGGAAAACGCGCGCCCGCACCATTTGGGAAATACAGTTTGCAGAAGCTTGAAATCTCAGAACCCAGGTTCAGGAATGATTCGGGTTTATTTTTCTCTTTCTTCGGCTATCGGAAATTAACTTGGTGGTGAAACGGGCCGGCCTCAGGTTCCAACCCACTCCCCTGTGTTTGACGCTGTCCCCGGCACCGCTGGCTTAGCAGAGCACAGGCGGTCCCGCAGGCCGCCCCTGCCAAACTCACCCTCCTGTCCTGCCACACGGGTGGCGATGCCCCGACCACCACACGGTTCCCTGCCGCCGGGGAAAGTGCGATGCGGCCAAAACGGGACCCCCAGCCCCGACTCCCCCTGGCGGCGCGAACTTCAGACACCGCCTCCGCTCCGCTGGACATGGTGTTTAATAGTTTTCCTTCCATAATGCCCGTTGAAGGGCACGGGACAAGCAAGGGTATGGAAGGCAGCAGGGGGCCACGACAGCCCGCCGCCCCCCGTAGCACCCCTTGTCGGCGCCTGCCGCCAGCACTCCTCGGCCGGCCGGCGGTACCGCGGCGGCTCCCCCAGGAAGGCCGGTCCGCGCTCCCACAGGCAGCCCCGGGCGGGGGTCCCGCCGCGACTACCTCGGGAGGGCCAGTCCGCGCTCCCACAGGCAGCCCCGGGCGGGGATCCGGCCGCACTTCCCACCGCCCCCACCCTGTCGGCTCCCGCTCCCCTCCCCGCCGCCACGTGACGGGCGCGCATGCGCGACGGCATCGGCTCGGCACATCTGCAGGCTGACGTCAGCGGGCCCCGCGCCGTCCCCGCGAGGCGGCCAAGGCCCCGCCGCCCGAGGCTCCCCCGCCGTCGCTTGGCCCGGCGCCGGCTGCGAAAGCGTTGCGGCTACTCCATCCAAACTCCGCTGAGTCCTTCCTGCTCTGCCTGCCTTCCCTCTTCCACCCCCTCCTCCTCTCTCCTCTCTCTCTGTCTCTCACTCCCCCCTCTCTCCCCCCAACTCAGATAATATTCACATGGTATTTTGCACAGAGGAGGCTGCTCAAGAGGAGGGCACCCCCCCCCCCCCCAATATAAGCCTGTTTTTCCCTCCTTCCTCCCCCCCTCTTTTTGTTGGAAAGACAAAATGTGCAGGGTTATAGCTTGGGTGAATTGATGGCATCCTTGCTGCAAAGCCAGCCCGTTTTCTAAAAACCCCTTTTAGGAAGTCTAGAGAATTTTATTCTGTTGGAGAATATAACCCTGATGGTTGCTTGCACAGAGGGGAAAAGCAGAGAGGAATACGGGAATCGTCCTGTGCAATCTCTATTGTTTGAAACTTACTTTATATCAGAAATTGAAGATGAAAACGGTAAGGAAGATTTCACGCTATTCAATGAAACTTTTTGCTTTTCTTATGTCCCGAATAATGGTGCGTCCAGGGCTTTGGGGAGCGGGGAGAGGTTTGTACTGCGTTAGGTGAAGTGCATTTGGAGTAATTTCGGAAAGAAGCTTTAAGGATGGGGGAAGGGGATGTGAGGATTTTTCAACCGATAAGAGACGTGATTGATGAAGTACGATCTCACTTTTTTTTTTTTTTTTTTTTTTTTTTTTTTTTTTTTTTTTAGATTTCTTAAAATACTTTTAGTAGTAAGTCGTTAGTAGAGGAAGGAAAGGAAAAACTATCAAAACAAAACCAAACAACAGACGATAACCAAAGCAGCCCCCAAACCTCAGTGACAACCCAGGGCTATTCCGGACTGCTGCGGAGCTGAGGAAGCCCCGCTCCCGGCCGTTTCGTGTCCGTGCCGTGGTCCGACAAGTGCACACTTTGTGTCGGGGCTCAGAGGGTCGGCGCGGCCGCCGTCCCGCAGCCCATGCCGGCGGGGATGTCGGGCTCTCGCCGATCTCATCGGGAAGATGGAAGCGTGTGGTTTTGATTTACTTCGAGCCGCTTGGGATTTGCCAGACTCTTAACCCTGCACGCTCATGTTTGTTGGTGTGTGTCTGTCTCTGCAGTGGCCCGGGGTTCAAAGCGACTGTTTGGTGGGAGGAGGTAAGTGGGCTCTCGGTGATGTGTGTGCGGATTTTGTCTTCGCTACTTTCTTTCATTGTTGTACAAGAGGGAAGGGAAAGGCACAGAGAGAGAGGGAGGGAGTCAGACTCTTGTTTTTATTTGGGCTGCCGGTGCAACGTTTTTGGCCAAACGCCAAGTGTCTGGGTCACACGCGTTTTATCCAAATAGATTCAGCGCTGCTGTCTGGAAGTGGGCTGCTGAAAGTTAACTTTAGGATCAGCTCCACCACAGCAACCAGACTCTTCAGCCTCTCTAGGGAGGAAGACTCTTCTTTCCTTCTGAATTTTCTGAGGGATGTGTGTCTGGTGATCTCCAACTTGCTTCAGTAGTAGTTTTTTTAACTCTGCAAAAGTGTACAGATAACGTGCGCGTGTAATGGGCTGTTTGTGTAGCCAAGTATTTTTCTAGCCTGTTGACATTTTTTGGGTGGGGGGCGGGAGGTGGGTTTTTTTTGCAAAATGCAGTGACAGCTGCTCCTTGGGCACGGCCGACGGGGGGCCGTGGGGCAGGCGGGGGGGCTCATACGGCGACAGCCCCCTCGTACACCGGAGCCCGCACGGCAGTAATTCTATCCCTCGCGCCTCGGCTTTTGGTCATTTCCCGGGGAGGACGGTTCCGTCGTTTCCCTTTGTACGTGTCCCACTCCCCGCCGCTCCCCCGCCCCCCATTCCTGTTCTCCGAGCTCCTCCCGGAGCAGTCTGCGTGCCGCAGGTTTCGCCTGGGGAAGCTCCTGGGGGCGCGGCTAATCCCCGGCTCTTTGAAACTCTTCGACGCTGTTCACGGCCAGCCCCGATACCTGTAATTGATTTTGTGTGATTGATGCCCGTCCCTTGCCCCGTCCCCTCCCGCCGTCCTCCCCATTTCCTTAGCAACCACTCGTACAGCTGGCGCGGACGGCCACCCTTGCCCGCGCCTCACCGCGGCGATCCCGCCGCCCGCTCGGCCCGGCTGGGGAGGGCGGGAAGGTGGCGGGGCCGAACCGCCGGGAGCGGGGGCGTGAGGGACAACTCTCTGTCCTGCCCACCGGGGCGGCGGGTCTCTTTCGCACGTTTTCATCGCTCTCGCCGACCTCGCCTCGAGACGTAGTCGCCGTCTGGGCTCTGCGATCCGATGGTGCGTTGTCTTTTTTGGCCGCCTCGGCGCTGCCGTCGCCAAAGCGCGCCGGAGCCTGGCGGTTGTGTGGTGGGCGCCCCTGATGAGGCGGTGCTCCTGGGACAGCGGTGTCGAATGCTTCCTTGCCCTAAAACTTGAGCTACCTTCAGGTTAAGGGGTGCCTTAGCTGCCCAAGACACCTTTGCTTAGGTGGAAGGTGACTGCTCTGTGCAGTTTGGCTAGTCACCTCATCATAGTCTGCTTTATCACATAATCAGCTAGATTGGAAAAGACCTCTGATATCATGGACTGCAACCTATGACCAACACCACCATGTCCACTAGACCACGGCATCAAGTGACATTCCAGTTTTTCCTTAACTCCCAGGACAGTGACTCCCAACACTTCTCTCGGCAGCCCCTTGCAATGTCTAATCATCCTTTCTGTGAAGAAAATACTCCTGATGTCCAGCCTAAGCCTCCCCTGGTGCAGCTTTCGGCTCTGTCCTCTTGTTCTGTTACTGGTTGCCTGGGAAAAGACGTCCATCTGTCTACAATTCTACAATTGTCTACTCTTTTCAAGTGGTTGTAGACAGTTGTAAGGTCACTCCTGAAACTCCTTTTCTCCAGCCTAAACACCCCAGCTTCCTCAGCAGCCTCTTAAAAGACTTGTGCTCCAAGAACTGTGGAGCCATTTTTCTCCTTGACAAATTTCATGGGTAGGAACCTCATGACACGGGTGACAGGACTGCTACAGTTATCATCAGTGCCTCCACAGAAATGCCAGTGTCGTGCAGCTGCTTCGTCACTGGCATCCCAGATTTTGGAAAACATCTTGTACTTTTCTGCTTGGCAGAGCTCTTATAATTATGTGGGAGCTGTGGTTTTATGTGGTGGTTCAGGATATGAAGCCACATCTACCTTTACTAGCAGGTGAAAGTGTAGTTCACCATAAGACAGAGGAAATACTTCTTTTTGTAAGTTTAGTGTTGACCAGATTTTGCATCTTGACAGCAATTTACAGAGGAATGATGCATATATGCTGCCAAGGAGGATGGAAAGAAAAAAGGGTATAAAGAGTGGAGGTTTTGAAGTTACAGCCAGGTATCATACTGAAAGTATCTTTGCACCTGAGTGCTTTATCCTTCACATCTATTATTGTTCTATAATCCAGAGCATTAATATGGTTATGTGTAGAATGCTTTTATCAGTGATTAAGTTGGCAATAAATAATTTTGAAGAAGAAGTAAAAAATTCTGCTGAAACTTCCAGAAAGCTAAATGTTTAAGGACATTGGTCTTGTGTGAAGTTTGAAATGATGGAGACTGCTTCAGAGACCCCTCTTTAAGGACAGTAGACATGAGTGACTCTTGGACACTGTTGACCAACATAGGCTATCGTGGGCCTTTGGTGTCTAAATAATGGGCACTCTTAATTTATGTCCAGTATTCTGAGCAACCCTACTCCTTAGGTACTGCATTCCAGGAGACCTCAATGTTAGGATAACTTACTATCAGCCTAACAGGCTGAACATGAGCTCCTTGTTAGGGTATTTTCGGCTAAGTAAAAGTTGTAAGGCAACATTACCTCTATATATGGCAATAAATAATGAGCCGTTACTGAACTACAGTGTCCAGTTCTGGTGTCTGCAGATGAAAAGGGATGTTAATTATTGGAAAGGGTTCAGAGAAAAACTGCAGAAGTATTCAGACATCTGGAAACTGGATTATACAGAGTGTGATAAATAGGTTGAGTTGCTTATCAGGAGGTGTCAAGAGGTGCTTGTATCAGATTATAACTGTGCATACAAGGAGAAGGAAAGCAGCTCATTAGATAGGGATGAAGCAAGATTCAGTGACAGGAATTTGAAACTATGTTCTCAAATTAGAAGTAAGGCATATTATTTAGTGTATTAATGCAGCTGAAGAGTCTGGGGTTAATTACATATCTTCAAAACTTGTAAAAATCTAAAACCTGTAACTATTAACTTAGAAATAAAGGTTCTACCTGGCCGTGTAAATAGAGAAGTTTTTAATTAATATGCTTTGAAGCCTTGCCATATATGAATGGCATCACTAAATCCTTATAGTTCTCCCCCCCAAAAAGAAATACCAGAAAGTACAAAGTATGTTTGCAAAGTGTATTTTATTCTCTCTACAAACTTGATTAAATCCTGTGTGCTGTCTTGAAAGATTTTTGAAAGGTAGATATTGGTCAGATTAACCTAATTTATATGTTACCAATTAGATGTCTTTCAAATTGGCTAAGAAGTTATCCAATATTCATTGTAATCTTGGTAAATAGGATTTGCGTGATACTGATTTTTTTTTTCTGGAGCTTATATGCTACAGCTCTTTATAAAACTTTGCAAATAATCCATTGGTTGTAGCTGTATTACCTGTCTGAATGAATGTTGTAAATAATTACCAGAATTTTAGAAAGGCAAATTTATCTGGTGCCTGTGTAAGTGACTCTTTAAGCTTTTTTAAGTGGTTTTTAAACAGGCTTCCTTTCTTAGGTGTTCTGTTTCTCCATTGTCTGGCTCAGCAGAGTTTGCTCTGTGCATAGGTGTGCTGCAAGTGCTTAAGTGGACTGATGAGTACCAGCTGACACAACACATGGTTTGGTATCCTGTGATACTGGACTGCTTGCTGAATGCATGGATCTTCTGTTAATTCTTGGCTGCAGCTAGAGCTGTTTTTAACTATTGTTGCAATTTTACATAAAAAAAAAAAAGAAAAAAAAAAGAGAGAAAAGGCAGGTAACATGTTATTTGCTTAGTCCTGTGACCTGCAAAACCAAGGTAAAAATATATTCCAGTTCACCAAGCTGTACATAAGATCTAGACAAGGCATTTTTGACAAATATTTGAAAAATTAGAATGTGTATGGTAAATAGCTTCAGATACTGAATTTTTTTCTTTAGTGTTCTAATATGCAGCATTCCCATTTAAGTGAATGAGAAGCCTGCCTGCATAAGCAGAACTCTGGCCTAAATAATAAGAAAATGCATGATGCAGAAAGATCAGATAACTGTACTCTGTATTTTTTCCTGGGTCTTCTTTTATCTATCAGTATATTAGGACCTGTTATTAGCCGCTGAAATCAATGAGTGCATAGTATTGATTATAGATGGAAGAAGTCTGAACAAAGTATTTAAGCAACAAGAAACAATAAATAGCTGTAAAAATTTATAAAAGTAACATGAAGTTATCATAAGCTGTATGGATCTGCTATTCAATGAACTAATGGTAGTACTTAATTTTTTTTGTAAGGTTGTGATATTGGACCATTAATTTGATACTGGGTGAATGTTATTTCAAAATGTTGCCTTGTGTAGTTCACTATGATGGTTTAGTGTCTTGCAGCATAGATCTGTTTCAGTAGAAAGAATTTGTCTTGACTCATTTTCTTTTGTTTTTCAGGAAAAGAAATGGAGAAAATTCAATAACTCTCCAGTCTAACATTTTACCCATATTTTAAGGAAACTTACGAATACTTATTTTGAATTGAGAAAATGATTTCAGATATAGAAGAAAGTACCTGTCAAAAGGTGGAACATCCTATAATTAATTTGGTAGTATAAAATATTGTTATGGTGCAATTCTGGAGTGGAGTTCACTCTGTGGCACAGAGGTAGCTCTCCAAGGAGAAAAAAAAAAAAAAGCTTTCTGTTTTTCTAAATTATGGAAGTTTTTAGGAAGATGTGGACATGGATTTTGAGCCTAGTCATGGTTTCATCGGAATTTCACAGTGACAGCAGGCTTTCATACAGTTCTCAAGGTAGGGGTCCAATCTCTGTAGCTAGCAAGAAGCATCTGCTTTTGCATTGTATTTGTATAGTTTTTTGTAAACCGTATTTATATATTTCATGAGATCATATGGGCTCTGCTCTCAGTTTTTTCATGGTTTATTGTCAGGCAGATGAAATTTCCTTCTAGTTTCCTTCTGTATACTTTTAAGTTTAGGAAAGCCTTGCAAATTTAAATCTAGTAAAATCTTGTACTTGGTAATAGATGAGAGACTTGCCATGATAACATTAACATGTTTTTAGACTAGGAAGTAAGAATCTAATTTTGTTTTTACAGTATCATGCTTTTCCTTAATACTGTTTATATTCTTGCAAGTGGATTTAATAGCTTTTGTTTTTGAATGGTGTCAGTGGGAAAAATATGTTCTTCTTAAGTTAGAATTTAGCCCCAAATGTTTACATATTTTTGATAAATAGAAAAGGATATTTATTGAAAACATTTATATTTGCAGTGATGATCAAATTAACAGGAAACTGAACATGTTTTCTTGACTTACAAAGAAAGAAAAAAATGTTTTATTTTATTTAGTAAAATGCTACTTTGTGTGTTTACATGAAAATTACTTTTTTAATGAGAGTGATGAAGTTTACCCAAATATAGTTTATGTTTACGCTACTACTTGTTGTTTCCTGTTATATTTTCTCTTCTATGGCCACTCTCTGGACTGTCTTACCTTGTGATTGTTTACAAAGAGGAATTCCTGTCTTACCTTGAACACTACCAACTAACAATCCCAATAAGAGTTGATCAAAATGGAGCCTTCCTCAGCTTTACTGTGAAAAATCCTAAACCTTCAAGAAGGAGGAGGAGCACAGATCCTTATGACCAAGAACTGGCAGCATCTAAATTATTTTTTAAACTTTCTGCCTATGGCAAGCACTTTCATTTAAACCTGACTCTCAACACAGATTTGGTGTCCAGACATTTTACAGTAGAGTACTGGGGGAAAGATGGACCACAATGGAAGCATGATTTCTTAGACCACTGTCATTACACAGGATATTTGCAAGACCAGCACAGTACAACTAAAGTGGCCCTAAGTAACTGCAATGGTCTGGTAAGTCCATATTACATATTCTAGTATAATTGCGTGCTTGTCCCTCTTAAATTGCAGAAGAAGAATTTAATTGGCTTATCATTCTGTTTTTTGAGTCCCTGAGGGAAGGAAGCAGACAGGAAGGTGCAGAAAACCCCTAAAACCTGTTCTAGGTGCCAGGGAAAAGTAGTCTTCAGTTTTTAAAGCTTAATGTATGTGTGGGAGACAATCTGCCATGTAAGTACTAAGACCCAATTCTGTAGTCATTTAACAGGCAGTCTGTTCAGTGTTTACAGTATCTGCTCTAGATATCTGCAAAATTAGGTCTATGCTAAGGTCTTTATGGGTTATAAAAGCCTTGCAAATTCAAGGGGTGGGGAGGAGGAAGCAGTGGATTCTCCACGATGCTGAATCTCTACAGAGTGTTGCCTAAATGGCTGTGGGTAAAAAAAGACTCCAAGCCAAATTAGGGAGGAGATAAGATAAGGATACAAAGGCTTTAGTGAGCTCTCAGGCTTTCTGGAATACCCCAATGTGAGCTCTCCCAAAATACAGATGTTCACAGTTTTTATAATGATTTTCACCCAATCCCTGTCCAGCCACCACCCAGGTTCTGCCCCTGCCACATCTCTTGGAAATTGGGTCTGGGGGCGTTTTGGGACCCCCTCTTTATCATCTTCCTTGGAGCACGTAATGTCCTTGGAGGCATTCCAGAATTCTAGTCCTGAAGGTTGTTGAGTCTATGGCTGTATCTTCTTCAGTAGGGTTAGGGTGTTCTTCTACAATTCTCTTGAAAAAGAGACTAAACAGGCTGTGGAATTTAGGGAATTGATATAGGAATGGGTAACAAGGGTTTGAGCTGGTGTGTTAAAGGGTAAAGGGATAATATGCTGCTACTCTAAAATCTACATTTACTACATAACTACTTCTAAGATCTACAAAAATTAAAAAAATCAAAACATCAGAACTCCAAGGTATCAAGAGAGACATTGATAGAACTGAACACCCACTTACCTTTGAGAATTTGGGTTTAGAAACTATGAGTAAATAACTAAAGAGGAATTTATTGATGTAGAAATCATCATTGCTAAAAATTCAAAGCATAATGAGAAGAATTGATCTTTAACAAATGCCAGCCTCAGAAAGTAATTATTTAACTTTTTTTCCAAGAAGGATTTTGTTACAAATTTTAAACTTTTGCATTTAAAA
This sequence comes from Pyrocephalus nanus, assembly GCA_038380795.1. Lineage (NCBI taxonomy): Eukaryota > Metazoa > Chordata > Aves > Passeriformes > Tyrannidae > Pyrocephalus > Pyrocephalus nanus. The sequence continues at coordinate 23,972,609 of CM076263.1, forward strand.
GTAGGATTAGAAGTTCTTCTCTCATTTATTCTCATCTTTTCTTTTAGTGATGACCTTTTGATCACACGACAATAGGACTTGCATGGGAAAAAATTAGAAAACGTGCAAAAAAAGTAAAAAAGCAGACTATTGTGTAACAATACTAAAATAGAAGAGCATGACTATGAAATACTAAATACAGTGTTTTCTGTAGTAAAAATATACATATATATTATGATTACTCACTGTGGTTTTTATTGTAGTAGAATGCTAGGAATAGGCAGATCTAACTAATTGCTAAGGGCAAAAAACAATTACACAGACTTGCTAAACTAATTTCTATTTGTCCTTGAAAGTGCTAATAAATAATGCCTCTTGGGATGTTGTTTTCGAACAAAATCTAGATAGATTGCATTACATCCAGCTACTTTTGGTATCCCTGATACAGTCTAGTTTAACATTTTGGATTACTCTTGAGGAAAAATAATTTAAAGGGGATTTCCATGGCTCAGTGAAGACTTCCAAAGAAATGTAGCTAAAATGGTGTTCCATTGAGTGTGGTATCACAGTTTGGTTGATGCAGACTTGTAGCAGGTAGGTCTGAATTTAGTGCAGTTTTCACTTCAGTTGCAGTTGCCATGTAATAACTCTTTTTTCCGGTCACAGTTATTTAAGCTCTTTAAGTAATATACTTGATCTTTGCTTTAGAGTTCTTTTTGGGTAAAAATACTATAGAGACCAAATCCCTTCTTTCAGGACTCATAGCGGCTGCATGCCTTTTTATTTCTAGAGTTTCTGCTACTTGATGCACAGACTAGTTGGCCCCCTTGGAGCCTGCAGTAAGTGTCATGGTGATCCCATTTCAGTTCCCCTTTGACCTTGGCTAAGGGAGTGAGCCAAGAACGCATGCCCTTGATTTAGCTGATTCTTGTTTTCTTTTTAACTTAGCTGATTCTTGTTTTCCAAGGAAAATAGGAGTGGGATGAAGCAAAAACCCCCCATGTTTTCGTGTTGGTCTTTGCCCATCTCTTGCTCCTCATGGCACTTCTTTTCTTCAAAGAAGCATGGAAGATGTTATGGTGAAGAAGAATCTTTTTTTTTGTTGTTTCTTCTGAATATCACCCTGAGGTGATATTTAGCATTCCCACTGCTGCATGTTTTTTCTTTGCCCTCAACCTAGCTGTTGTGCTGATGTGAAGCTGCCTGTGGTTCTAGCTGTCAGTATGTTAACTTAGTATCTGTAAATTAACTTTAGTGTAAAGCATTTCCCAGTTAAATCATCATCTTCAGTGATTGTGGTTGTCATCAGCTCTTATGTATGTCTTTTGGATTTAGGGCAGTCTTAATCTGATTCCTAGACACACCATGACTGGCACTCAAGTTCTTCAAGATCATGCCTCTTTACTTGTGACTGCAAATGTTAGATGTCCATTGCATCTCCTGGGAAGGCCTGGTCATAAGCATGTGAGACTCCTGTCATGCTGCAGAAGCAGCAGTAGGGGCGACACATTTCTCAGACCTTTCTCAGGCTAGAATTCTGCAGAGGGATGCAACAGTAGGCTTGACTTAGTATCTTTGTCTACTGTACAGAAACTCATCCAGTGTTTCTAGGGGGTTACCACTCTATTCAGATAAATCCATTACAAAGTTATTTTTAAATGATAATTCCTACTGACAAATGTTTTTTTATGCAGCTGCTGGTTAGAACATGTTTCATAAAACAGTTGGCAGGGAATATTGAAGACAATATTACTTGTTTTAGAATTACTGAATACTTCAGAATGTGTCGTGCCTAAGGCATTTATCATATTTTCTACTTTGATTTTTATTCTCTGAGTCACTGCCAGTCATATTCTAATAGATAGATTAACATCTGTATCAAAGCAAGTCAATTTAATTTTAAAGCAAGTAGTAATTTTTAACAGTGAGTGTTGCTCACAAGCAAAATTTATGCACTAAATTTACTACAGTTATCCTGTTGAGCTTCACTGTTGACAAATAGATCAAATTTCTTCCCCTTATTGAATATTTGAGTTTCTCTATTTATTATGCAGAGTGGTCATGTAAGAATGTGACTTAATTAACATATGTTGTATGACTTTGAAGAACACTTGTGTTTGGTAAGTGTAAGGAGGGCTTTCATTATAATAAAAGTGACAAGCAGTCGGTTCATTCCTCTCTTGTTTTTTGTTTCAGCCTCTCCCTCTATATTTCTCATTACCAAGTGCCCCAGAATTATACTTACTGACAGTTCAGTCCAGCAGTTTCCATCTGCTGGTGCCTGATTATGCTATAAATGGTTCTGAAGTTGTGAGGAAAGCTCTATAATCCAGTGAGCAGTCATATGAGGAAATTGAAGTTTTTTTCTGGCAGGCTTCCTGGCCTTCCAAACTCATATTTACTGTAGTAGATGCTACGTTTGTGGATGGATTGCAGGTTTGGCTGTATCATAAAAGAGCCTGCAATGACCAGCATTTGGGTACAACCCAATAAGACTGAGGCATCGCCTAAGCTGATTATCATAGAAGCACAGAATCAACCCAGTTGGAAAGGACCTCTGAGATCATCAAGTCCAGTCCTTGATCCAACACTGCCGTGGTTACTAGACCATGGCATTAAGTGCCACATCCACTCTCGTCTTAAAAACCTCCAGGGATGGAGAATCAACCACCTGGGCAGCCCATTCCAATGCTTGATTACCCTCTCTGTAAAGAATTTCTTTCTAATATCCAACCTAAACCTCCCATGGCAGAGCTTAAGACCATGCTCTCTTGTCTTACTGATAGTTGCTTGGGAGAAGAGACCAACCCCCACCTGGCTACAACCTCCTCTCAGGTGGTTGTAGAGAGTGATGAGGTCTCCCCTGAGCCTCCTCTTCTCCAGGCTAAACAACCACAGCCCCCTCAGCCTCTCCTCATAGGACTTGTGCTCGAGTCCCTTCAGCAGCCTGGTTGCTCTTCTCTGGACCTGCTCCAGCACCTCAATGTCTTTCCTGAACTGAGGGGCCCAGAATTGGACACAGCACACCAGGTGTGGCCTCACCAGTGCTGAGTACAGGGGAAGGTTCACTTCCCTGCTCCTGCTGGCCACACTGTTCCTGATCCAGGCCAGGCTGCCATTGGCCTTCTTGGCCACCTGGGCACACTGCTGGCTCATGTTCAGCAACATTAAATTAAGCAAACCTCAAAATTTTTGCATTCTGGCCTACCTTTGTCATCTGCCAGGTGTCAAAGTTCTTAACTGAGTGCTGAAAAGATCAGTAGTGGGAAATACTTTGAGGCTACTGTGGTCCTAAGTAAATGTTTAATGTAAAAGGACTAGTATTTCCATGGGATGTGAAGCTGCATGTGCTGTGTAACAGTTGTGTTGTGTAGCTCAGTTCTCTCCATCCAAAGAGAAGTGATAAAGAAAGCACAGGTAGGCAACTGTGACTTAAAAGCATGATCTTTCTTGGTTAAAGGAGGAACTGTTTTGCCTGAAGACATGATTGCTTTGTGTATTCCTAAATACATATATGTTTAAATTATTCATATTTTTCTTGACTTAGCTCATTTGAAAGCTGTTTTTACTCTAAATAAGGCATCATTTATATATATTAAATTGTTTATACTATGGTATTTTTGAGTTTAATGTAAACTAATACCTGATTTATAAAATTATAAATAAAAAAATATATTAAAAAGGATTTAGTATTCTTGATCAGTGTCTCTAAGCTATCTTTGGTACTCATATGTTTTTGCAGAATAGCTTTATTATTCAGAAAATTTAATACAAGCTGTCCTTGTCCTAGTTTTGTCTTGTTAGATTCTATGATGTGCTGTCTCAGGCCAGATCACTATTTTTTTCATCTTTGAGAACACAGTAAGCAAATGCAATCTTTTTCCTTAGTCATAAAACCACACTGAAGTGTATACCCAGCTGCTGACATACTGAACAACACTGATACATTTTTAGAAGTTTCCATTATTGTAGATTTATCTTAAAATTGGATGTGCTTTCAAAGTCTAGAAAGGTTCAAGATATGGAAAAATTGTGACTCAGTAGTACTGTGTGGAGAAGGCATGCGCTTACTTGTCCTCCATAATTTGGTTTGCTTCTGCAACTGATGGACCTCCCCTGTCTGAAGGAGGTTAAGGCCCCTGCTGGACAGCCTGACAAAGAAGAATTCTTTTTCACAATTAAGGGAACTCCATGTGAATCCATATGGATTCGCAAATTTGTCTGAGCATGTCAAACTGCTGGAACCAGACCTTATATACGTTAGCAAGAGTTGGCACTCTGTAGTGGTATTGAATAACATAGGATCTCAAACAATCTGTTTTAGATAATAATCTTGGGAATGTTCATGTAGTAACTTACTTGGTGCATTCAGCTTGTTTCTTAAATTCATGATATTTTGTCAAAAACTTTTCTAGTCATTCCTATGTCTTAATGATATTTCTGATGCTTAGGAGCAAAATTTAATTTATGAACTGTTATAACAAAATAGCAAAATAAAAAAAAAGAAAATTAGTAATCCATTTTAATGTTTTATAAGAGCATTAATTCAATCTCCTTTTTCAACGAAAATTTTGTTTTGCTGAAATAGTCGATTATGAGCCGAAACTGGTGTTTAGAATGTTGTTTTGGATATAATTGTATAACTCCCATTATATATTAAATCAAGCTGGATGGTACCTCTGTCTCCTCCAGCTTGGCATGAAGTGAACAGCCTCATGGTGTTGGCCAGAACCACTCTGCAGGACTCTCTTCCTGTGGGAATATAATATCAGAGTTTATAATGGCTCAGAATTTGCTTGAACTGAGATGTCTGACATCCAGACTGGAAACAGTCCAGACTGTCAAGGTTCTTTCTGCACATCTGGCAAATCCAGTTACAATTTGGTTTATATTTTCAGTACTGTTTAAGCAGCAGTATACCAGTAAATGATTTATTTTCTAATAAGTACTTAGACTCCAAGTGACAAGAAGACATTGTGAGAGGAATTTGATACTGGGCATCTTCCAGGTGAATATAGAGCCTGATGTTACCTTTTGAGTCAATAATTGAGTTCATAATGAAAAATACCACTGAAGAGGAACACTTATTGTTACAGTGACAATGTAAGGAATGCATAATTGGAATCTGCAGTCTGTTCGTACATATATTTTCACAAATTATAATACAGTTCTATTTGGAAAATACTTCTTTCTGATGTGTTACACAGGACTTTTTATTTTGTAAATTTTACATTACTTGTTTCAGGAGTGAAGAACAGCAGGCATTTGATAATGTACTCAACAGTAATAGGATGATAGCTTTGACCAGGAGTACAGAGGCAAGCTCTGATCTTTAGAAAACAGCTTTATGATACTTAGAGCAGATATGGAGCAAGTGGTCTTATGGCTGATCAGAGAGGTTTAAAAAAAAGACTCATGAGAAGTACTTGCTTTACAGATCAAAAGTATGGTAAAAATTTGTGATTCATCAGGTCAGGGTATGAATGCAGAAGGTCTTGCTCCCAGGCTTGTATCTGAAGAATAGCTCTTTCTCCCTGTGTAGAAAGTTCATGCATTCAGAATTTTGTACATATGGGTATTAGAATTTTTTATTTAGCAGATATGGGTGTAGAGTCTGTCAGGGCTTATTCCACAATAATTCTATATCCAAAAGGATTCTAAACCTGGATTTTCTGCTAAAGTTCAATTTTAATTGCTGAAGGTTCAGGAAATTGCATAGTTGGCCTGAAATCTCCCTTTTCTTCCATAAACCACTTCCTGTTTGGAAGAAGCTGAGTTCACAAATGTGAAAGTTATGGGAATAAAATTTCTACTGTTCTGCACTACAGGATGAGGCAAAACTGTTCATTTGTTACAGGGAATAAGGTCTAGTGCACAGTCTGCAACAACTCTTACATGTTAGATTTGTGGCAAGATCTTGTAAGGAATAAATACAGTGTATCATAATATAAATAATTTGACTTCTATTAACTAGCTCAGTTTTTGCATTAAGCATCTAGATGTGAAATAATGAATGGTTTCTTCGAATATGTTTTCTGAAACTAATCCTTCATGGCGTTTGCCTTTGGTGTAGTGTTTGGCTTTAACCATCTAGCATTGTGGCATCATAGAGGGATATTGATGTCGCCCTTTAGAGCAATGCCATTTTGGCTTGTGTGGATAAGAATCTGGTAGTTTTGGAACATCTCTGTAAAAAGATTATTTGTCATATATTGAGAATGTTTCTTGCTTTCTTTCTACATCTCCAAAAAAAAAAAAAAAAAAAAAAAAGAAAAAGTGAAAGAACTCCAGAAATATGACAGTGATAATTTATTTTTTTTCTCATTGTGTTGTTTATGGGCACCTATTCCTACTCACACTAAAATCAGCGGAGAGTTGGCTTATGCACTATTTTATGTGTTGGCTTCTAGCTGTGGATTTCTTAACAGAGAATGTTTTTTAAAGCTAAGCTTTTTATATGACTTTTATATTGTCTTTTGTAAGTTTTATTTTCTTATTTTCTTCTTTAAGCATGGAGTCATTGCTACAGAAGATGATGAGTATTTTATTGAGCCTTTAAGGAATATAACAGAAGATTCTAGTAACTATAGTTACGAGAATGGGCATCCTCATGTTATATACAAAAAATCTACTCTGCACCAGCAACACTTCTATGATCACAGGCACTGTGGAGTCTCAGGTAAAGGAGAATGACTGTCATTCCTTTAAAAATATTATAACTTAAGATGTATTTTAGCATCTTCCACAGTTCACATTTAAGACACGGGGGAGAATGTAGCACTGGGAATCCTTCTTTTGGGTTATGTAATGTGTCTTGTTGGAAAGTAGTTCTGCTCTTCTTTTTTTTTCAGATCCAGAACGAGAATATAGTGTCTTTCAAAAGCTGAGACAGTGGGATTAAGTCTTGTTTTATGCCTGTGTTGAGTAGTGGTAGTAATGAGCACAGGCTTTCTCAAAATCTGCTATAAATGTACTTTATTTAAAGCGTTATTGAGTGACTAAATATTACAACTCAATGTTTAGTAAGTGTTCCGTCTTATTTGAAGAAACTTGGTGTGCAATAAATATGTTAGTATTATGATTAACAATACATTTGGAGCTGAGTCCACATCTTTCTTGTTTACAGAAGGGTGTTTTGGTACTGGTTTTTTTTTTCAGTGGGTTAATATTCAAATATGTGGAAGGATTATACAGTTTTAATGGAGAGATGTTTTTTTTCTGTAAAGTAGTTTTAACTTCTACAGATACACTTGCCAAGTACTCTGACATGATTTTCATTTGCTTAAACTGAAACTGAAAATTAACTTCTTGAAGACGGCATGGAGTAAATCTGACAAGTTATTTTAGAGCACAAAAGTAATGGGTTTTTAACACACTGCAAAAATGTTCTAACCTTGCATTTGCTTATATTTCAGTTATAGCTTGTTCTTAAGAGTTCAGTCCTGAATGCTTGTATTCCATGAGAATCAGTGCATAGGCAGACAATTACTAACGTTAAAATGATATCACTGTTCATTGATATGAACTTTATTCAGCTTCTTCAGGAGTTTAGAATGTTTATTGGCACCAGCTGACTAAGCTTACAGTACAGATTGTCTCCAATACCCCATTCTTGCAAGACAGTTTTTTTCTGAGGGTTTCAGTTAAATGTGTTTATGGAATGTCAGACTTCATGTATGTAAATTCTGGTTTAGTTTGGAAGCATTATTCAAATTGTGTGCTTCTAATATTGCAAAACAAGTCTCTTAACTGTTCCTTCTGCTGACTGATTGTAAAATAAGGGCACTAATATATGTTCATTTTGTAGGGAGAACTATCACTTAAACCTCTTGAAGTAGGGGATGGATTCTGAAATACAGGAAGATGCAATTTTTACCATTATTATATCCCTTGAGAAAGAAAGAATGTTCACCTCTGTCAGATCTTATCTTCTAGACTAATGCTTAGATGTCATTCTCCTTCAAGTCATGAAGCAGTAAGAGCTAGTTTTGTCAGGTTGTATTTAGATATTTGTGGTATTATCTGTCACATTGTTCACAGGTTGTTTAGAACTCTGCATCTTGCATGCATTTTTAATAAACCTTAATGTAGTAATATTTAGCCTTTATTCCTTTATATATTTGATGATGCTTTTGTTCTTGGAAACTCCTGTGCACTTCCTGATCTTTGTGTCCTGAAGTCCTTAATTACTGGAATACTAAAGCACTGCATTTTACAAGCCTAATATGATGCTCATTCATCTCAGTTTCTCCTTTTCCTGTTGTTCTGTATACTGTTTCTACTTCATGAAAATGTCTGAAAAAATTTGCTCTCTTCCAAGCCTGCAAGGTCTTACTTTTGCAGATGACATTTTTACCCTCATGGGTACCAAAACCTTTTAAACTTATTTTCTGAGCACTCAACTGGAGTGGAAGCTGGCCATAAATGTGGAGGACAATAAAAAGAGTTTTTTCAAATATATTAATAGCAGTCAGCAGTATAGAAATATCATTGGCCTGTTACAGGATGAGGATGGTCACCTCACAAACAGGGACAGAGATAAACAGAGGTGTTTAATGCTTTCTTTGCCTCTGTCTTCAACATGGATGATGGACCAAGGGGGTCTCAGTGTCCTGAGCTGGAGGACCATGACTGTGAGTACGATCAACTTGCAATCAACCCTGAAACTGTGCGGGACCTGCTGCTCCAGCTGGATCCCTACAGATCTGTGGGGCCTGATGGGATAGTTGTCCTGGTTTTCGAGAAGGACAAGCAGGATGACCCTGGTAACTACAGGCCTGTCAGTCTCCCTTCAGTGCCTGGTAAAGTTATGGAGAAGCTTATTCTGGGAAGTATTGAAAAGCACCTCAAAGACAACACAGTCATTGGTCACAGCCAGCATGGCATCATGAGAGGAAAGTCCTGCTTTTCAATCCTGATTTCCTTCTACGGCAAGGTAACCCATCTAGTTGATCAGGAGAAGCCAGTTGATGTAATCTTTTTGTATTTCAGTAAAGCTTTTGATACTGTCTCTCACAGGATCCTTCTGGACAAAATGTCCAGCACACATCAGGCAAAGCATCACCAGCCGGTCGAAGGAGGGGATTGTCCCGCTCTGCTCTGCACTGGGGTGGCCTCCCCTTGAATATTGTGTGCAGTTTTGGGCTGCAGAAAATATGAAGCTGTTAGAGAGCATCCAAAGGAGAGCAACAAAGATGGTGAAGGGCTTTGAGGAGAAACCTTATGAGGAGCAGCTGAGGTCACTCAATGTGTTCAGCCTAGAGTAGAGGAAACTGAGAGGAAACGTCATTGCAGTCTACAACTTCCTCATGAGGGGTAGAGGAGGGACAGACCTTGATTTCTTCTCTCTGGTGACCAGTTACAAGACCCAAGGGAATGGCCTGAAGGTTTTAGGTTGGATATTAGAAAGAGTGCTTCACCCAGATGGTGGCTGGGAACTGGAATAGACCTCCAGGGAAATGGTCACAGCACCAAGCCCGACAGAGTTCAAGAAGCATTTGGATGATACTCTGAGGCACCTGGTGTGACTCTTGGGGTTGTTCTGTGCATGGCTAAGAGTTGGACTTACTGATCCTTGTAGGTCCCTTCCCATTCAACATATTCTGTGATTCTGCTGCAGCTTTATCCTAGAGGGACATGGCATCCAAAGCATCCCCAAATATCTAAAATCTAAAATAGCTAAAAACTTAAATCCAGTATTAATTTTCAGTTTTGCAGCTTTCACACCCTAGGATTAAAACCAGGTATACAGTCATCTTCACTGAATTTGACTGGTTTTGGAACTTTTCAGCAGTCCAGTTTTGTATTTTAAAGTGCAGTCATAACAGAGCTTTAACTGTCTTTTCACAGGATATCATTTATTTTGGAGAGTGATTTTAGCTTTACCTTTAGAACACTTTTCCCAGTAGTGGATTCAAAGAGGAATCTGCTTGAGTAGCTGTGCCACTATTCACTCTCTGTCAAGTTTCCCCTACTGTAACCTAGACCTGCATTTATTGTGTACCTCTTCTATTACCAGAGAAGAGGTCAGGATTCTGAAACGTTAACAGAGACAAGTGGAGTGTTGTTTACCTTCCTGAGAGAAAAATTACAGTAATGGATAGAAAGTGGGGTACAGAATTTGTGAAAGGATGATTGGAATTGGCTGTGACGAATAAGTGATGGACTACTTCATAGTAGATGGTAGCATTATGGTAACTAATACAAGAGAAAAATTGGGGAGACAAGGACATTCAGATAAGAACATGGAATAGATTGTATATATTGTCACTGAGTTGACTGTTTTATTTAAAACAGCTGAAATCATTAAGGCCTTGGTGAGAAGTTGTCCACTGCCAAATTCTAGTTGCTTCAATGGGGTTTGAGCCACTGGATTATCTTCCAGAATGCTATGTGTGGATAGGATTGAGAAAACAACATGAGTTGATATGAAAGCTGCAGAGTGGTAGATTATTTCCAGATAGCTCTACTATATGATGATTTATATAGTGATTACACTCATGCCAGACTCTACAGTTAATGTATTCTAAAATTAAATAAAAGCTTGTTAGATGCGTGAAATAATGGTGCTAAAATAATTTGAAAAAAGCAACATAATGTTTTACTTTAAAATATTGTCATGGCTGCATCTTGCATGAGTAGTTTGCTATTGCATTTTGAGATCTTCTTCTGATTGTCCTTCTTTCTCTACACCTTGATCCCCACCCAATATCTTTAGAGGACTGACTTAGGAAAACTTGTGTTACTGTGGTTGTGAACTCCATCTTTGTGTGGATTTCGATTTCTTTTCAGTTACAGTTTAAAACCTAATTCCATACTTTTGCACTAATTATTTGGGGGTTAATTACAGTGTTTTTCTCTGGTTTATTTTTGCTTTTCTTTCCTGTCTGTTTTTGCCTTTTTTTTTTACTTTCCAGTAACTATGTTTGATATTAATGAAGTTTAATTTTTTTCTTTTTAACCTTCAAATATAGTGGAAAAATGATATCACTTGCCTCGTAACTAGTTTTGTTAAATAAATCATAGGCCGTTATTGTTCTAAGTTTTTGAAGAATTTAGTCATCATTATTTAGTGCTTTAGAGTAAAGCAGCATATGCACTAATAAATCCTGAAGTGCAAGGATTGTTTCCAGCTTTCTCATTACTTTGAGACCAGTTGAAGCCTAAGCTTCTCCTCTGGATAAGCAAATAAGAATTGTTTATTTTTATTAAGTCTTCTGAGACCTTTGTTTGAAAGGTACTATCAAGTTGAGTCCAAAATAATCTTTTTTTTCTCTGAAAGTTTTCTGCATGAGGTCATCAGTTTTCAAGTGTTTAGAATAGATTTGCATCTTTGAGTGAAAGATTATGAATGTGGAAGCAGTCATGGCTAGGGTTCGCGAACAAAGATTTGAGAAGGGCTCTACCCATGCTTGCTACAAGATGGCTGATGGCTAAAAAGGCCAATGTGAGATAGACTAGTCCGGTTGCAGAAGGCACAGCAGAAAGACTCCCCAGGTGATATCGACGAGACGCAATTCTTTCTGCGTTGTCTTTTCTCCTCGAGAGTGATCCTGCGTGTGTTCTCAAAAGCAGCAGCAGCGTTATAGATGGTGTGTCTCCAGGCCTTCCGATTGGAAGCCAGGGTAGACCAATGGTGGTGATCAATATGGCCAAGGCTGAGGGATTGTTTCAAGCAGTCCTTGTATCTCCTCTTCGGGGCTCCTCTCTTGTGGCAGCCAGTGGCAAGTTCCCCATATAGCGTGATCTTAGGGAGGCGGTGGTCCTGCATCCTGGAGACGTGCCCTGCCCAGCGCAGCTGTGTTCTCAGCAGCATGGCCTCAATGCTCGTGACTGCTGCCTGTTCAAGGACAGACGTGTTGGTCACATAATCCGTCCAGTAGAAGCAGTACTGCATTTCTAAAATACTCACACTCCAAGGGCATCAGAAACATCAGCATGTGTTATTAAAAAATAGAGTGAACTTTAAAAAATGTTCATACAGAAGCTGTCAGAGAAAATTTCAGACATTTCTAAGTCACTGCTTAAGTGAGATGAAAATCTTTGATCAATAAAATTTTCTACAGTAAAAGTGAAAAAACAGGAAAAAGTTTCATAGTCATTCTAGAATCCACAATGGGCTTTAATACTTGGTAAAGTTTTTTTTAGAATGGTTTATACCCATTGCAGAATGAAGACAATTTTGTTATTGACCATTTTTCAACTATCAGGTTTATTTTAATTTTTTGACTTTTCTAAAAAATGCACCTTTTAAAGCCAACACTGTGCCCTCAAAAGTTATGAAACACTTCAATAGTGGGAAGACTGAAGCTTTGTATTTCTGGTTTTAACCTGAGCATACATTCCTTGCCGTGTAGTTATTGCTTTTTGAAAATAGTGTGCTTAGTTGAATTGCATAATGAATTGCTTTTTTTGTGGGGGTTACTGGTTCTATCTCAACTCATCCTTAGCTGACCTTGTTTTAGTAGATGTAAGGCTGCATCTCAGAATTTGTTCACTTGAGCAGTCTAGTTCAGACAAATGTGTCTAACTGTTAATGTTCTTGTGCTCCTCTGTAACTAGCAAAAAATTAGATATTTAGGATTTAGATATTTTGAAATCCACTTAGATAAAACCAGACTAATAATATGCTTTGCTATATTATTGTCTCTAACTGGAGAACTTATTGACCCTTGTGGAAAAAGGATATTTAATATACACCAATAAAGCCAGTTTTACAGGTAAGAATGGATTCAAATTTGTACTGAGGATAGGAATTCAAAATCAAACAAGTTTGTAGTGTTTGTTATTGTCGTGGTTTTGCCTTGGCTTAATTTGCTTTTCACCCCCCACACAATTACTACTAGTTGAGAGAAGGTTTTTGCAGACAAAAGAGAGACAGGATTTGGGGAAAATAGTATAAACATTTATTACTAGTAAAACAAGAATTACTAATAAATTAAAAACTAAAGAATTACATCTACAACAATTTCTCTTCAAGTTAAAGTGTTATATATTTACAGAAATACTCCCCCCCCCTTTATACCAGTCCAAGGAGGAGAAGTGATTTTAATCTTCATTTTCGAAGTTCCAGTTCTCTCTCTCTCCAGTAACAAATCTTTAGAAGCAGTAGCATTCTTGTTGCAGTTTGAACTTTTTTTCTTTCTCTCTCGCTCTGTGTTGGCCTCCAAGGCTGGGCTTACCCCCCTCCTGAACTAAGAGCGATAATTACAGCTGATATTTACAGCTCTTTGTGTTTTTAATAACCAATCTCTTGCATGCAAGAAATATTTTTTCTATATATTTACCTGAAGGAAAAGCAAAAATCAATATATTTGAACTAAAATTACTGTTAAAGTAACTACACCAATTATCCCATGCCAGTCCATTTAAAACATCCTATTATAGTTCATTCAGAAGATAGATAAAACATAATCTGCTAGCCTTCTGAATAGTACACTGATCTATTTGGCCTGAAAACTGATAGGTGTGTAAGCATAATGGCCTAAAATTTGCCTCCCTTTCACAGGAGGGAAAAACCCTATTTTGGTACCCTATCAGCCTTTTTAATTCCTTAGTAAATTTTGGTAACTTCAACATTAATGTTGAATTTTTGGTTTGTAGCATTTTTTTTCCAAATGTTAGACCTGTCTTGTTCTTATTTTTAAAATTCTGAGGTGTACTTGTGGTTAATTGTAACTAATCTTCAGTGTTAAGGCAGAATCAGACCTGTTAAGAAAATATTTGATAATTTATCATCCTAGTTCAAGTTGAGTTGAGAATATTGAAACTCAAAAGTTGGCTTTCTATTATATAAGCTATTTAAAAGCAAAAATTAAAAAAATATATTTTTTCTTTGCCTCAAGAAAGACTTCTTTTCAGAACCTAGATGATAATTGTTGTGGGTTGGGGTGGTACACGACATGGTTTCAGGATACCAGCTCACTTTATTACTACAGTGTAGCTACTTTATACTGTTCTAGGTGGCACATGTATACACACTGTTGGTTTACCACTAACATAACAACTCATGATTGGACATAGCCACACATGTCTGAATACAATAGGTCAGTATTCCTAACAGGAAACCCATTCTGTGTCACAGTCCTTACTGTCCGTGGTTGAACCTATGCCAGGTGTAAGTATTCCATCTTCGGTATTTCAGCTTACAGAGCCCAGAGCCATCTGGGCTCCCCCACAGATAATCTCAACATAAGGCAGCTGCATTTGAATGAGTTATTAGTAGTGACCCCTCTGAAGTGTTTAATTGTTTTGATTCCTAGAAGACTTCACAAGAAGCGGCAAACCTTGGTGGATGAGTGATGCATCTGCTTTTCCAACTTTGCTTCCAGTCAATGACACACTAAGTAGTCACAGTCGACAGAAGAGATCTGTAAGCCTTGAACGGTTTGTGGAAACACTGGTAGTAGCAGACAAAATGATGGTGGGATACCATGGTCGCAAAGACATTGAACACTACATTTTGAGTGTAATGAATATTGTAAGTTTCATCCTTCTCTGTGCTCATATCAATATGCATGTACTGAAATGATAAAGGACTTGTTAAGTATTTATTTATTGCCATGAGTAATGCTTTAATACATGTATTAGCTTGCAGGAATTAATAGTTAAAATATTGAATAATCTTGGCATTATGGGAAAAATGCAGTACTTCTTTTGTCAAGAAGTGTGTTGTGATCACTTTTAAATTGTTGTCTTTAATTTTGAATTCAAATTACACTCACATTATACAATTCATTTCTGCTTATGTCAACACTCTAAATACTTATTGTGCTGGATGAATTATGGAACAGTTATAACAGGTATAAACAGTTTGATTGAAAAGAGTGACTCAAGAAGTTCTTTTAACTGAATGGTCATTTTTTGATCAAAAATTAACTCTTTTTTAGTAACGATAATAATTAGAATTATGGAATTATATTAATTGAGGGAATTGGGTTAACTTTTAACCATTTAGGAAGCAAGTAGTGTTTCTTGTCTGACTTTGTGTCTTTTCTTATTTTCTGGAGGTCAGGTTGCCAAACTTTATCGTGATTCCAGTCTAGGAAACGTTGTGAATATTATAGTGACACGTTTGATTGTCCTCACTGAAGATCAGGTAAGAGCTGTTGTGCTGAGCTTTATATCTCTGAAGTACAGGTTACATTATTGTGTAATATAGTGTTCATTCAATTATTGCTTGAAGTGACTGCCTCTGAGTATAAAACCTATAATGTAATTTTTCGCTGCTTTAATCAAGATGAAGCAGTTCAAAGGAATATTCTGCGTGTATCATCTCAAAGATATCTCTTCTTACTTCTGGTGAATATTATTACAACTTTGGGGATGGCAGTTTCATTTTTAGATCTGTATTTTGATTTTTATTTTTTTTTTTGTATTGACATAATGATTATTAAAGTTGGAGCAGAAAGAATGACAGTTCAGTAATACACAGCTGAACTCGGGGTCAGATTTTACAGAGATAAAATTTGGCAAGAAGAATTTATTCCTAGAAACCACTGCTTCTAATTATAGTCCCATTTTAGTTTTCAAAAGGCTTAACAACTGACCTTAGTAATTTGTTTGGAACATTTCTGGTATGCATGTTGTATTGCAGCCAAACTTGGAGATAAACCACCATGCAGACAAGTCCCTCGATAGCTTCTGTAAGTGGCAGAAATCCATTCTCTCCCACCAAAGTGATGGAAACACCATTCCAGAAAATGGGATTGCCCACCATGATAATGCGGTTCTTATTACTAGGTATGGTCATTATAAGTATTGTGTTTATTTTATTTCTGTAGCTTTCTTGTTCTTAGCATATATATGTATAGAGGCAAAGTTATATAATTGGTAGGTAACCTTACAAGAAGGAAAATTAATAGATGGCTTGTCTTAAATGTATCGGATTATTAAAGTATAGATTAAGAATTTGGAAAAGTAAGATCTGCAAATCATTTGCTTCTGCTGTTATTGTCACTTCATAATTGCCAATGCAAAGTATTACAGTAGAAAAGATGGATACTATTGAACATTTTGTACTTTTATAATGGAAAAGAATTCATAAGATTGCAGAGAACAAAACAGTAGGGAAAATGTTTTGTTAATCATATAAAGTGTGTTTATAAGAATTTCAAGCCAGAACTTCAGCTGGTATTTCTCTGAAAACAGGTTCTTGCAGATTCTGGCAGTATGAGACTCTGCTTTGTAGCTGGTTTGATTTATTATGCTTAATTAAGATGAGTACTGACAGTTTTAATAGGGAGCTTCAAAGCCTGCATATGTGCCCATTTGTTTGCTTCTGTTTCACTGTTACTGTGATGAATTCAACAAAGCCTGCACTGTAATCTTGCCATCCTGATAAACATATTTGGGTCTGACCTTTGCAGCTGGGGATAGGCAACTCTATTTGGAGATAAGTTTCACTGTGTTACTCTTTTCTGTTTTATTTAAGTAGCAACAGGTGCAGCAGCACTGATTTGGATGAGGATCTTTTTATTCTAATTTCTACTTTCCAGGACAAATTATGTACTGCTTTGTTTATAAGCTGTTTGTGGAGTCATTGCATTCACTGCAGAGAAAACTTAAATAATGATTTAAATAAATCACTAATGTAAAATTTGCATTAAAGTAGTAAAAGTTGCTTTTTTTCTTGTAGGAAGGTGGTGGTTTTTGTTGCTTTGTTCTGCTTAAAGAGCAAATATTTATTTTTGAGAGGAAATACAAGCTAATGTATCACTTGCATGTATATTTACATTCATATTTAAAATATAATTGTTATGTGTGGGCTTTAATACTAAATAGTAAAAATCGGAATGGTAAAATGCTAGACTCAGATTGCTGCTAGAGTCCAAGAAGTTTAAAAAAATACTCAAGTTTAATAAAAGTTCATAGAATGAAATTAAAATACAGTTACATCACAAGGCCCTAATTTTTCATAAAGGCTTTTGTTTATGATGAATTTTTGCATACAAGTAATTCCTTCACTAGGACTGCTCACATGCAAAATGAAATACATCTGTCTTTACAGCTGTGTTACACATCAAGCTTTTACTGGTATAATTTAGGTGAGTGAAAAACTGTAACCTGTAGGTGATATGGTTTTGCCACTTGAAGCCTCTCAATATACATATATATAGGCTGCTTTAGCAACACTATATTTTTACTGTTTTGGCTGAGTAACCTGACATTTCACTGGTGTTACTCTGGCACTGCAAATCATAGTTGTTTTCTTTCACTGTTGTGCCTTAGTATGTTTTATTACTATATGGTCTGTACTGTCTTCCCTGTTCTGGTACAGTGTTCCCAGTGTGGTTATAAATGCTTCTTTTATTCCAGACAAAAGCTGAAGTCAGTGCTAACTTGCAGGTCTTTATCTGCATCATGAACAAGTTTTCAGAGAACATGAATAATACCTCTTGAAAAAAAAAAAAGCAGTAAATACTAAGGACCTTTTTTTACTCTTCATTATGGAGGCTTAGTAATTTATAAATAGGTAGTATGTGTATGATGTCTTTTAAAAAGCATGTAAGAATACTTTGTTTTTACTTTTTTTTAAAGAACACTTAACCCAGCTTTCCTTCTGTTGTTATCAGTTGTTTCCTTCTCTTGATCTTAAAGATCATAAAGTAGGAATTGTGGAATTCCTTACCAAAATCTTGGCTAACTATACATAGTGAACAGAACTATTCCTTGTCCTGTGTACCTGCATAGAAAGGTAAGGGTCAGAGAGTTGGATTCTAGGTTGCATTTTGAATGAGGGATGGAGAATATAAAAAAAAAATTAAAATACCTATTTTTTTTTCTTTTACATAGTAAGAGCTCTCTAATACCCCATTTCTGTGTAGCTTAAGATGGTTAGTTTGATTTGTCCAGGTACTAAATGGTTGTTTTTCCAGATATGTGACTGACTCAATAAACTTTGCAGCAATGAAGTATTTTGCTGCTGAGAGGGAAGATCTAGAGCTATTATTCTGCCTCCTGGTGGGTTTGTAGGTCAAATAAAAAAGGCATACCAAATAGCCCAAAGAGAGGAAAGTTTCAGGGGAAAGTTGGGGTATGTATCTCTAAAGGGACAGAATTTGGTCTTAAAGGTACAGTTGTTTTAAACAGAAAAACATTTGAAACCTCACTTAAGGAGACAGTACTTCTCAAAAATTGTTGAATTGTCATCTCTTGGTAGCATCGTATACCATGAATTTGTTTTACATTGTAGAAGAAAAGCAAATTCACTGTACTTGACAAAAATATTAAGATCTCTTTGCAGTTAGAGTGCTTTTATGGGAACATACATGAGTTCCTTGCAAAAAACTTACTAGAAATAATTTTCAGACTGTAAACCTGCATCCTTTTATGTAGGTACACCTCATTAAATTAATGACCTAAAATACCTTAAAATATAAAATTCTTTTACTTGGATTAGAATCTACTTGAATTATGTTTATGAGCAGCTTGCTGCTTTAGCAACAATTTATTCTACAGCTCCATTGAATTGTGTCGCAGGAATCTTTATTTGCTTAAATAAAGAATCAGAGCCATGTGACGTTTTTATTCATTAAGTCATATACACCTTGATTTGCAAGTTAGACTGAGAATAAAAATATTCAGTACCATAGATGTTCTAATTTTTCTCTCTCTCTGGGTTTTATGGGCTAGTTCATGTTAATATTGTGAGACAGTGAATGAGCTCCCTCAAAATAGACTCTTACGTTTTTTCCAGGTACCAGTGTAGTTGTAGCTCAGTAAGTGAGTGTATTGCTAAGTGGTGGGGTATGGCTTCCATTAGCGTTAATGCCAACATTAGTATGCAGAATGTCTTTCGTAACACTGGTGAAGCCCATATGGGAGGCATTAGCATTGTTACACAATTGGTGGATTTTTCAAGTCTTTCAAGGAGAGACATTTTACAGGATTTATTTAATTTATTTTATTGTATATATACAAGATTAATTTCACAATTTCAGTTATTCTCTCGTTCATGTGCCCCTACAGGCAAGGTATACTCACTTTCATTTGTCTGTGAGATAGACATCCAATGTGTAGGCCAATGCTGTCAGTTTTATTAAGAGGACAGAAGGTATATTTAAGATACATATAAGGTATATATGGTTTTGATTCTAAACTCCTGTAAATCTTGTGATTCATAGTCTAGGAACTGCAGTGTTTCTGGCATTGCAGTAGATACTCGAGGGGCAAAAAGTTTCTAGTTTAATTTTGCATACCTGTGTAGAGCTGACCAAAATTATGCCTTTCATTTTTTTAATGAAATTAGGAGATTTTAGGCAGCCAGGGATGGTTTGGTATTTGCATTGTCCATATAACAGTCTTTAAAGGAAATCTGTTTAATGAACACATTTGCCCTTTTGCTTGTCAGTTTCCTATAGTTAGTAATATACTTTCATTTTGTAATATGTAATATTTCCCCATCAGGTTCTGTAGTAGTTAAGGCATTCGGTAGTGGGTGGGACCAGCCAGCCAGGACTATGCACATTCCTTTCTTCCTGCAGGTCCAAGATTGTTATTCTTCTTCTCCGAGACACTTTTCCTTTTTTTTCTGGGCTTCTTAACTTGTTGCAAAGATTCCTCCTTTATACAAGTCATTCTTACATTGGTCAGTGAGTACAATTTTCCGGTCTTGTCCAACAAATCTGTACATCCAAAGCGTTTCTGTTCCCATGAAGCCTTGTCTCCAGTCCTCATCCTGTGGCTTCCTCTGCTGGGGAGAAGAGCTCCGATTTCAAGAAATAATTCTGTGTCTGCTTTTTTCTTACTTGATTCTTAGTCCATGAAGCAGTTTTCACCCTTGTTTTTTATGCAGCCTTTCAGCTTGTCCTGCTGGAGTTCCTTGAATTGAATTTAAGCTCCTGACAGGAGACTGTTTTGCCTTACTTGATTTTCAGTGTTCCCTGACTTTGTTTCCTGGTGACCATATTTGTAAGATTACTTCTCTGAGGGAGAGGTTTGAAAAGCTGAGATGCATACATTGCCCTTAGTGTCTGTCTCTGCAGATACTTAAAATGGAAGGAGCCTGCTTTCCAAATAAGAGCACTAAATTATTTGTTTTCAGGGAACTGAAGGTGTATATAAGAGAAAAAAAAATGTATCCGCACATTCAAAATGATGTTTTTGGGGGAAAAAGGCAAAAAAAATTAAACTGTTCTAGGACTCTGCTCAGCACACTGAGGAGAGTAAGGCATTTTCTTTTGTTTGCACTGTGCTTCACAAAGTAGGAGTATTTCTACCATGGTTTCTGCAAGTGATATGTTCCTTACACTCCTTGTTAGAGACCTGCTACTGACCACTTAAATTAGTATGTTGCTAAATATGGCACCAGTGTCACAGTTCTTATATTCTTACTCTTGCGTCAAAAACATTTTGGGGGTCTTTGCTATCTTAAGGCATATTTTTTTGGAATGGCTACCTCAAGACTGACAAAAAAGGAGGTTTGACTGAGACATACAGCATAACAACTGTAAGCCATTACAGCAGTGCATGGTCAGTGTGTAGATGATTTGCTTTAGATTCAAGATTGCAAGCCCTACATGTTCTATAGGGGGACATATAGAACATATTCAGAGGTTTCAGTGGGGAATTCTCCATTATCCATATCCTCTATGTCTTTTGAGAGGTGAAAGTCTGTAGACTGTGAAATGATGTTAGAAAGTCAAGTTAAATGACATAGGCAATGGAGAAAAACCTGAAGTAGTTGAGAATAAATAAAATCTATTGGCATATTTTGTAATTTTCCTCTCTGAGACAGTTATGAACTTGTTGGGTGGGTTTTTTTATTTGTCTTTCCCACATTAACAGAATAAGGCTTGAAATGTTGTTCAGGTTTCTGCTCTTGGTGTTGTTTTTGTTGTTGTTGTTTTGTTTGTTTGGTTGGTTTGGTTTGGTTTTTTGAGGGGTAAATTAGGGTAAATTATATCTTTAAAATTTATTCCTAGATTTTGTAGCTGAAAGGAACAAAGTAGGCTCTGTGGAATTTGAGGGAACTCGTGTGGAACAATAAAGTAGCTAGAATTTGCATCTGAAAAACTGCTTATTGCATGGCAAATGTCAACCAGCAGGTTATTTGCAGCTAATTAACAAGCACAAGGTGTGAATGGAATGTTCTCTAATCAATAAAAAAGCTGTTATTTTTTATTTCTGATGCCATTAGATGACTCTTAGTATACAGTTGGTTAGTTAGAAGATGTGTATTCTGTTTCAGTGTATAAAATTTGAGTCTGTGAGGGACAAAGGATGGAAAAGGTATAAGGTATACCCAGAGTTTGCCTAATCCATTCCAGATGGACAAAATGTGTTTAAAATGTGCTTTATTTAATACTAAATCCAGAAGAGTGACCAATATCATGAAGTAAAGCTCAGACTTTCATGCTCTGACTGCAGACTTGAAGTCTGAAAGCTCTTTTTTTTTTTTTTTTTGTTGTTGGTAGATTGATTGAAATACTTTACACTAAATAAAAATACAGGTAATATTCTCCAATCTCAATTGAAGACAGAAATTTTGGGTGTAATCCCAGATCTTAAGATGTGCTCTTTGAGTGGAACTGATTACATATCTGATAATTTTCTGAACTGGAAAACTTGAGAATATCTACCAGCACACAGCGTGGGCAAGGCAACTCAGTACTGCCTTCCGTTAGTCTTTCTCTAAATGAGGCAATGAAACTTTTGGTACTTAAAAATGCACTGGGAGAAATCCATAAAATGCCAAACTACATATGCTGTTGATCGTAATGGAATGTCAGTGCCTTTATTTTACAGAAAAATTTTCCATTTACACTCAAGGCTTACTAGAGAAGGAAAAAAACCAATGAAAAATACTTTTGTATGATCTATTTTTTCCCTTTTTTTTTCTTCAGGCATTCACCTTCTAAGTTGCACAAAGGGTCATAAAACTATTTAAATTATAGTTTTTCCAGGAAATGTTTGGTGGTAATATTTCAGGATATCTGTTAGAACACTCAGTTACTGCTTGGCCAGATATCTGAGGAAGGACTTTCTAGCAGCTAGAAATGTCGTCTTTTGCCTTCTTTTTTTATTAAGAACATACACTTGTTTAAAAATCTCTCATTTTTAATTTTTCTTAGTAGTCTGAGTAGAATTCTTGCATTCTTTGGTATTTTCCCCCTGTCTTGCTGAAGTACAATATTGGGGCTGTTATTATTTTCATAACCTACAATAACTGGCAGAATAATACATATGCTAGTGAGCTTTTGGTCCTCATTTATGACGATCCAGAAAAGCATATTAGGTCAGTTTCTTCCCTGGATTTTAACCAATTTTGATATTTGTCTGTGATCTATTACATGAATTCTGTCTCTCACCACATATGAATATATGCTACATTTTCATGTTTTCTTCTTATTTTAAACATCAGTCTGGACTATTTAGCTTGATTTTACAGCTACATTTTATTAGATTGGCTATGTATAAGAGTACATAGGGGCATGAAGGGCATGATTATTTATGCTTTGAGGTCAATTGCAGCAGGCCCATTATTTCAGTAGGATCTGGATAAGATTTCAATTGGAGTTCATGACTTGTTCATTTTAGTTATGCAAATAGTCATGTAAAACCTAAACTGAGCACTGTCTGTTCAGTGCTACTTAATTTTTTAAAAAAAAAAATATTTTAAAATATGTTGCAGCTTTAAAATGTGGAATAACAAAGTAAGATGCATGAGTGTCTTAACCTTTTTAAGTAAGGATAGTATTTTCTTTGAAGTTGTACCCATTTCAGTATTAAATTCACGGCTTTTAGAAACACTTATCATGTGTAGAGATGGATCACTTCCTAATTAATTTTTAAGTGTATTCAGTGTGTTAAATGTACTTTCCAAAGTAATTAGCACTACTTACAGGGTTTTTTTTCGGCGAGGGTTTTTTTTCATTTGCTTGCTGTTTTAGTGAATTTACAGCAAAGAAGTGACACTTGAAAGGAAGTGTCTGAAAATTTTCCAGTCAAAGAGCAGCTGTGAATAGGCAGGAGCAGAGGATATTGCAGAATCGTCCCATGTAAATAAATAAATCGTTGTTTATATCTGCAGTTGTAACTGTTCAGTTTCACTTTCATAACGTATGATGAAATGGAAGTAAAATAAAATCTGAAGTTAAAATTCCATACTTGAATGTTTTGTAATTGCCATACTGGCCTGATCACTTGTGCGGGGTACTGAATTGGTATTGAAGCTGATTTTGAAATCAGATCTGCTAAACAGCAGATAAAATTTTGCTTTAAATTCAGATGAAATCAAACTCTTTTGTTTTCAGCTCAAATACAAATCTTTTAATGAAAAGAAATTTGATGGAGAAAATAAGAAACCACATTTATTTGTATGTGGTATATTCAGAATTCTTTTATGGCCTGTTTTGCATTCCTAGTTATTTTCTTGAGACTTCTGCTTTTCTAATGATACTGGTTTTACAGTCATTACTATATGAATTGTAAGACATATGTTTTACAATCTTTATTATATGAAGTAAACACTGGAAAACAAGGTTTCTGGAATACAAACACTGAGATAATACTGAGAACTAACTGAAATTCTGGTGAAACTATTTATTTTGTCACAGCTTGTGATAGAGCAGTGCTCTGGCAGACTGTAAATATGAAATTGTAAACACATTTAGTGACTAGCAAGTCTTGTGTAGATTTGCTCTTTCATACTCTATACTACAGTTCCTCTTCAGATGGAAATGGGAGACCTGATTGCCTGGGACATGGAGAAGACTCAATGAGTTTTTTTTCCACAGTCTTCACTTCAGCCACTTTGCCCAAGTTGCAGAAGGCAAAGGCAGGAACTGGAAGAACGTGTAATCACTAGCTGTAGGTGAAGATCAGGTTCAAGACCACGTAAGGAATCTGAAGGTGCATAAGTCCATGGGACCTGGTGATATATATCCAATGGTTCTGAGGGAACTGATATAGAAAGCAGCTAAGTCACTATTCATCGTATTTGAGAAGTCGTGACAGTCTGGTGAAGATCCCAGTGACTGGAAAAGGGGAAACATAACCCCCAATTTTAAAAAGGGAAAGATCTGCAGAACTAGAGGCCAGTCAATCTCATCTCTGTGCCCAGCAAAATCATGGCAAAAATGCTCCTGGAAACTGTGCTAAGGCACATGGAAAATAAAGAGTTCATTAATGACAGCCTGTATGACTTTACTAAGGGTAAATCATGCCTGACCTATATGGTGGCCTTGTATGATGGGGTTATAGTTTTGATGGATAAGGGAATAGCAACTGACATCATCTACCTGGATTCGTGCAAAGCATTTGGTACTGTCCTACCTAACATCCTTGTCTCTAAATTGGAGAGACATGGATTTGATGGGTAGACCACCCAGTGGATAATGCATTGACTCAAAGAATTGCAGTCAACAGTTAATCATCCAGGTGGAGAGTAGGGGCAAGTGGCATTCCTCAGGGGTTGGTGTTGGGACTGGGGCTGTTCAATATCTCTGCCAGGGAAATGGACTGTGGGATTGAGTGCACCCTTAGCACATTTTCTTGAAACAGCAAGCTGTTTGACGTCAACACGCTGGAGGGAATGGATGCCATCCAGTGCGACCCTGATAGACTTGAGAGGTGGGCCTCTGTGAACCTCATGAAGTTCAACAAAACCAAGTGCAAGGTCCTGCACCTGGGTCAGGGCAGTTCCAAACCTGGATACAGGCTATTTTTCCTCTATTCTCATCTATTTCTTCTCTTTTTGGGACCAGATTATCTTTGTAGGTCTCTTCAAACTGAAATATTTTATTCTTAATTCTTTATTGAAGGTTTCACGAAATAATTTATTCAGGCAAGCACTGAATATGCCAAGTGTTTTAATGTGGAAGGGATGTAGTAGTGAATAGTGAACTTGCATGCTTTCGGAGAGAGAGGAGGTATTCCTTTCCAGTGTGTATTTACCTGCCTGCAGATTAAGATTTCCTTTAATACCACAGTATGAAATCGTTTTTTGTTGGTAGCACAGTGCCATGAAATACATTGCAGCAAAGTCATTATTGATTACATGTAGCAGTTTTATTTCAGTAAATTAGATATATCTGTTTATGTGTAATGGAGAAATTACAATTGTTCTGACCATCAGAAGAATCAGAAAAATATTAAAACATTTAGCTGTTAAGTATTAGACACATGATATAGTGCAGCTGCTTTGGCTGTAAAAGAAGATTTTAAACTTTCTCTGCCACATCCAAAAGGCTTTTCTGCCATCAGAATAATTTATAATTATAATATATAATGTTATCATCCTTTGTGACCTCCATGCATTTAACTTCTCTTTAAATGGTTCTGTTTAGTGAGTTATCAGGAAGAGTATTTACAGTGGCTACAGTCCTGTATTTTGATCTATAAATCAAACTCTAATGCTTTTGTCAAGTGCCTTAAATATTAACTTGGCTGTGCACACTTACATATATATTAAAACTAACCCTGCATGAGTATATCATATTGAAGGATTTAGGCTATATAGAGGGCACTGTACTTTCTGCTTGCTTACAGGTGATAATAACTAGGTTTAGTGTATGGGAGGGAGGGGAAGGAAAACGTGAACATTTTGTGTGTGTGCATGCATGGGGAACAACACCCAAAACCTCTTTTTCCTTCCACACTTTAAAGCCAACAAAACCCTGCAGATTCCTCAGCCTAGATCTCCAGAGTGTCACTCTTTAAACAAAGTGTAGTACTTAAGACTTCTTTTACAATGTCATAGCATTACTTTTAAAATTTTCTCCTAACTTGGCATGCTTTTTCCCCCTGCCATGCCGATGTTGTGACTTAATGTTATATGATTTTTGTAGAACTAGGAAGGAAAATAACAATGTTAGTGGTATTTTCTTTAAGCCTGCATATTTATTTCTGCTACTTCAGTGATGTTACTTAAAGCTGTGCTTTCTTCTGGTTGAGGTCACTATTACTGATCTACTTGTATCTTGCAAATAATGTATGTCATAAGTTTTTCCGTCATCCTTGAGATTGAGATGCATCCTTTACTCCCTTGCTGCTTGTTACAGAGAATCTTCCACACAAATCTTAAATCATTTGGTCCCTGAGTGTGTGGTGCAGCTGTGTGGAAGTATTTTCAGTGAGGTAGTCTGGAGCAATGTTTTGTGGGACTGGTAATACCATTGTGTTTTAATCTCCTGTTTCTAAAATCACCTCATCTGTTGAAATAGAATTGCTCTATTGTTAAACAGTTATTTGGAATCACAGACCCATAGCAGTGTAAAATAAATGTGTACTTGGGAATTCTTTTTTAAAGTCTAGAGACAATAGATACATAATAAAAACTAACAAGACTGAAGAGTTCATCAAGGCCCTTTTGACTTAGAGTTTAGTTCCTGTGCTGTTCTGTAGTCTTGTGGAAGATTTGGCAGTGAGAAATCATGCTCAGCTGTGAAGGATTTTTCTCATTTAAAATTCTTTTCATCCCCATAGGATATTTCATTAAGGAATTTCAACCTTTCTGTTTCTAGACCATAGTCTTCAGCTTGGAAGTACTGGCGTCCTTGATTACACACAGTTAGAAATGTGTAGCCTGTAAAGTCTGTTCAGAGGCCCAGAGGGAAAACTTTTTTATACTTAGTAAGACAATGTACGGTCCTCATTGTATGAACCTCTGCTTCATGTAAATACATGAATTTTGTATTTTACACCGTGGTAAATATATTTGGTGTTTGTAAATGACAAGCATATGTTGGAACTTATCAGTGTGTGTTTTCAGAGACAAGACACTTCGATAATCAATTTGAGATAACCTATTTCACCAAATTATCTTTTAGCATTGCTTTTTTTCAGTGTGTGTGGTTTCTTCTAGCTCACAATAAAATATTTTATTTCTGGAATTAGCATTTCCTTTATATCAAATACTGTAATTTTTGTAGGTAAACTACTTTGTAAGATGTTAGATTAAAAATTGGATACAAATTTAAAGAGTATAATAAAAAAAGATGATTTTGTGTCTGATAGCACAATATCAAAGGTACATGTGTAAATTATGTGGCAATTTAGTGTAATGTTTTGGGAGGAGGGGATTATAAATACTTAACAGAGCAAAGGGCATGACTATCTCAATAAATAAGGCAATGCCATACATTACACCTTGTCCTATCACAACATGCCCTTGTTAAAAATCCCTCTCCAGCTTTCTTGTAGGCAGTGGAAGGTGCGATAAGGTCTCCCCAAAGCCTTTTCTTCTCCAAGCTGAACAATCCCACTCTCTCAGCCTTTTCTCACAGGAGAGGTGCTTCAGCCCTCTAATCATCTTTGTGGCCCTCTCCTTTCCTGTGCTTTAGGACCCCAGAGCTGGATGCAGCACTCTGGGTGGGGTCCCACCAGAGCAGAGCAGAGGTACAGAATCCCCTCCCTCGACCTGCTGGCCACAGTGCTTTTGATGCAGCGCAGGATGCAGTTAACCTTTGGTCTGCAAGTGCACATTCCTTCTCATGTCCACCTTTTCATCTGCCAGCACCCTCAAGTAACCCTCAGGGCTGTTTTCCATTGTTAGTGCTTGGGATTGCCCTGACCTACATGTCTAAGACCTCCCCTCTCATTAACAGCAAGCTGTCTCCCTTCAATTGCCTTAGTTTTGAGACAGACCATTTTTTTCTTTCAAGAAGGTCAAACCTCTATTCGCTTAGCCTGCTAGCTGTTTTGTTTTAACATCTTTTTTGTAATTGGTGTAAAGAGTTTTGCTTGTTTGTAACTAAACTTAATTAAAGCAAACTTCTTCACTGCTACTTGCTCTTCTAGCTGAAAGATCTGAAACAGCAGTAGTTTAGTCAAAATTACCAAGTGGATAGTGGTACACTAAGGAAGGCCTTGCCTTAATTTCTTGAGCCTGTTCTGCCACGTGTGCTGTGGTAGCTTTGCTTAAGAATATTTCTGTGCCTGACATGGACCACACAACGAGGACAGCAAGGTGCTTCCCACTGTAGGTGAAGTTTGGGTTTGTAACCACTTGAGGGAACCTGAATATACATAAGTTTATGAGACCCAGATGGCATGCATCCCAGAGTCCTGAGGAAGCTAGCCAGTCATGCCAATCAGGTGAAGAACCTGGGGGGTAGAAGAAGATCCCACCTGACCAACGTAGTAGCCTTCTGTGAGGGAGTGACTGCATCAGTGGATAAGGGAAGAGCTACAGATGTCCTTCATCTGGACTTCTGTAAAGCCTTTGACATGGTCCCCTACCATATTGAAGATCTCTCTAAATTGAAGAGTGATTAATTTGATGGGTGTACTGTTACGTGGATTAGGAATTGGTTGGATGGTTGCATCTAGAGAGTAGTGGTCAAGGGCTCAGTGACAAGTGATGTCCCTCAGGGGCCCGTATTGGGATCAGTGTTATTTAATGTCTTCAGCAAGGACACAGAGGAATTGAGTGCACTCTCAGCAAATTTGCAAGTGACACTAAGCTGAGTGGTGTGATTAACACTCCTGAAGGATGGGATACCATCCAGAGGGACCTGGACAAACCTGAGAAGTGGATCCGTTTGAACATCAGGAGATCCAGCAAGGCCAATTGTGAGGTGCTGCAGCTGAATCAGGGCAACTCTGGTATCAACACAGGCTGTCGGATGAAGGGATTGAGAGCAGCCTTGTTGAGAAGGATTTGGGGGTGGATGAAAAGCTAGACATGACCCATAAGTGTGCACTTGCAGTGCAGAAAGCGAAACATGTCCTGCGTTGCATCAGAAAGGTGTGGACAGCAGGTTGAGCGAGGTGATTCTGGTGTTTTGCTTTGCTCTTATGAGATCCTAGTGAGAGTACTGCAAATAGTTCTGGGATCCTCGGCAGAGGAAGAGTGGAGTGAGTCCAGGGGAGGACCATGAAGACAATTAGAGGAATGTAAAACCTCTCCTGTGATGAAAGGCTGAGAGAGGTGGTTCATCCTGGTGAACGAGTCTATTGCACCCTCCAGTATCTAAAAGAAGAGCCTACAGGAGCTGGAGAGGAATTTTTATAAGAGCATATAGTGACAAGACAGAGGAATAATTTTAAACTGAAAGAGTAGATTTAGATTTGGCACACAGAAGAAATTCTTTACTATATGGTGAGGTGCTGGAACAGATTGCCCAGTGAAGTTACAGGTACTCCATCCCTGCAGGTCTTCAAGGCCAGTTTGCACACCGAGAAACTTGATGTAGTGGTGGGTATCCTGGCCCTTGGTGGCGGAGTTGGAACTAGATGGTCATTATAGTCCCTTCCAACCCAAACAATTCCATATGGTCTTTGACCCAGAGATCAGTGTTCACTGTGAGCACTGGATGAGTGCTTGGGGTGCTTGTTGCTCTGAGTAGATACACAGTTGCTAGTGTATTCCTAGGTGTTAGAAATAGTCTCCAGAAACTTAGTGCTGCATTGTAGTCCTCTATAGCAAAGATTGACAACACTACAAGAAAGAAGCTGGTATCTACTGTGCTTCAGAACTTATACTGATGCACCATGCTTTCCAATACTTCTTTCAGCTTCCTAAATTCTCACAGCCTTGGTTTTGAAAATGAGGGAAAATGGTGTGTGTGAATGTTTGTGTGAAGCAAGGAAATCATGCGATATCAGGACAGAGCAGAAAGAGAATGTTTGCTTGTCAACGCTATGGCAAAAAAAAAGTCCATCATATTGATAGTGTTATTTTTATGAAAATGTGCATTTGGATAATGTACCTTGAAGAATTTGATCTGTTGGTAAGTAACTTAGTTTATGCAATCCACCAAAATCTTTTACTTTTTTCCAACTCCCATTTTGCTTTTAATATGTCACAGCATATATTGTTGTTGGGAATTATGTCAGTTTTATAGACTGAAATCAAGCTTGAGAAATTCTTGTTATTCAGTAGTGTAGACTCTCGCAACACTATATGAGACATAATTTTGTCTCTCAAATCAAAATCTTGATGACCTCCTACTCCATGAATCTGTTTTTTCCAAATAATTAACAAGTAATTTCCTGTTACATGTGGTGAGGTCAATCCCAGACTACCGGCTCATGATTGCTTCATATTTGCAAATACAGCTTTTTGGACAAAACTCAGAAACAGACTCAGATATTTCTTAAGTTTTGCTTTCCATAGATCAATATTATTTATTTATTTAAATAGCCATCGTAAAACTGCAGTTGATTATACATTGTCATCTGTGTGTATTTCAATGTGTTTTCCCAGTAAAATAGTAAACCACAGGTGAGGCTGAGTTATTTGAAAAACTTTGCGAGGGAGCTGAAAGACTTGAAAAAGAACGCTATGGAAGTACTCTAATAGCCTTCACACAGCTTTAAAGTTTTGCAGGGGTTCCAGTAAGACAGTTTGCTGTTGTCTTACTATGCTATATTTCAGAATAAATTTTAAACAAAATTTAAGATATACCTGTGCCTTATAGACAGACATTGGCAGTGCAGTTTGTGCTCCATTTCTAGTACTTTTCACTAACAAGATTTCAGGTTTGTATTATACACTTAGCAAGTGTAAAAAAGGCACAGCACGAATTGATTCACAAACATCCAGAACTACTCACTTGTGTTCTAAAATTTAAGTTAAAAAAATTGTAATTGGTAGATAAATAATGTTCTGCTATATTTGGTAAAGAGTGAGACACAGAACACACTTATGGGTTACATACTTTTCTTTGACTGTTACTCACATTTCTAGAAATAGTTGGTGTTGCTGCAAAAGTGTGCTTTCATATGTTGCAGGTTGATTATGAACAAGTTTGTTAGCCCATGGGTCAAATAAATCAAGAATGTCTTCTATAACTGGTTCTTTTTGTCTTTATTTTTTAGTATTTTTCCTCCAACGTAGTTATAACCAACACCAGAATTTTATAAGACTAAAAAAAAAAGGGCCTATAATTATACTTTTTCAGGTGTGTCATTTTAGGCATCTTCATGTTTCTGTGTCCAACTATGAGAGATTTTAAACAAAACATTCAGAAAGTGACATCGTCCCTTTGGAAACTAAAGCTTTTAAATTACTTGGAAACAGAGGCATCAGAAATACTGAGAAATATTTTAGGTCTAAGTATTAATTCAGCTAAAACACTAGCCAACTCCTATAGGAAAATAGAATTGCCATCATATAAATTGCAGTAATATTTCAGAATGAAAGACTTTAGATTTTCAGTAGGGGGTAGAAAGCTCCTAAATATTAGCTAAAAATTTCTTTTTCATGACAAAAATATGATTTACTGGTTTTATTATAATTAAGTTATTGACTCAGTAGATGGCACTCTTCCCTGTAAGTCACCAATTTGCCTAGATCATCTATATTCAAGGTTCTCTTTTTTAATACAGTATGGAATTTATCCCCACTCCCTCTGATACACAAGGATCAGTTGCCATATTCTGGCAAAATTTATGCATAACTTTTACA
Source organism: Pyrocephalus nanus (assembly GCA_038380795.1). NCBI lineage: Eukaryota > Metazoa > Chordata > Aves > Passeriformes > Tyrannidae > Pyrocephalus > Pyrocephalus nanus. The sequence continues at coordinate 24,003,942 of CM076263.1, forward strand.
TTCATGCTTGTCTCAATCTTTGCTGCTGCTGCTGGATAATATTTGTTTCTATATACTGTTGTGTGTGTTAGTATTAAGATAGTGGTAATACCCCTTCATACATACATTCCACCACACTTCATTCATCAACTTGTACATAACAGGGCGTGATTGCCAAATCTTTACTTCCGTAAGTCATATGACTTCAACAGAGCTGTTTTCACTCCAAGATCAAAATTCCCTGTGTAAAACTTAGCAACCAGTTATCTTTCAGTAAATTTTATGTGAGACTTTGAGGCATGCAGTTGTGTTCATCCTCTGCACTTGTAGTATGAAAACAGGTTCTCTTATGGTGGGTTCTTACCTGCTAAAAGGTCTGATTCTGCCAATACAGACATAAATGCAAATAACAAGTAAACCACTTTAAATATAAAATACAGTCTTTAAATACATGCTTTTCATGTCTATGGTATTGAAATTTTACTGCCAGTATGCTTGGGTCATATGGGTCATATGAAGTTACAATCTTATGGTTTTCCTGTCAGTATCTTTGTCCATGCCGTGCTACAGATGTCTGTCCCCTGAACCCATGGCAACAAGAAAAACTGGGCTTCACTATCTCTTCATTATCCTTGCTACTTATGCCGAAGACACTGAACTTTTATATCATCCACAGACTTGTACACCATGTGCTTTTCCTTTTAGCGTTTCATATAGCAGGTTAAGGTAGTCCTGATTTTCCTGGTTTTGTGCAGCATTTTTTTCTTTCTTTTTCTCTCTTTTTTTTTTTTTTTTAGCATTTAAAATAGGAAAGACCATCAGAAGCTTTATATGCTATTCATTTGAGAGCTTCCTCAAAGCAGAAAAGAATACTCTATGCTTATGTATTTATGCTTAGGAGGCATCTTCTGGTATTCATCATGGATTAGTTTTACTCTTCAAGAATCAGAGTTTTTCTTTCCCTTTGAGATCTGGTAAAATTAAAAGATAAATCCTCTTCAGCTTCACAAACAGCTGTTTACATCTGAGGTGTGTTTTTCTGATGTTTTGTTCCTAATAGCTATCATATATCCTTAACCAGCAAGCATAGTTGGTTTAGTAAAAGCCATCAGTTATCAATGTCCTTAGGGCTGGTGATTTGTTATATGGTGAAAAACACTAAATCAAATTTATTTCTGTGAAATCTTTCTTTCTTGTGACTTTTGAAAACACAATCATTATTTCATGTCCTTTGCTGTTCTAATGCTTTTAATGCACTACCAGTCACAACTTCCATTTTTCTCCAGACTGGATTTCAGAAAGACCTAGCTTTCTCTCGATCTTTAGATTAGATTTAGATTTTAAGATTAGATTGCATTTTTAGATTAGATTCCTAAATTTTTATATTTTTGAATTACAGATTTCTAGATTCCCACCTGCCTGCCCCCACCTTCCCCACCAAAGAAGTCTTCACATGACTTAAAGTAATTAATAGTTAACTACTTGCTCTTTTGCCCAAGCCTTATTTGTGCACATTATCCTGAAAATGTGCCCACATCTTAAGCCCATAATAATTTTGAATGAGTACCTACACAAGTATTAGGAGTTTGACAGTTTAGTGTTAGTCTGCACTCTGAGTCTTTGTCTGTGTCGTATGCAGCTTGATGGGAAGATACACTTATGTCCTAGGTGCTGCAGAGAAAGGATATTTCTACATGTGTGCACTTTACCAGTATCCTTTTCCGTTAATGAGCAATCACTGTGATTTTTATAATTTGGAATTGAAAGCTTTTGTATTATCTCTTTTGACATAGTTACCATTCAAGACTTTTCTCTCCTTATATTGTTATTCTAATTAGTGTTTTTTCAACTAGAAGAAGAGATGTGTCCATGTGACAAAAGCTATTAAGTGACTGACATTTTTTTAGCAACCAAACTGCGTGAACATATTAATGGCCTTTGATAGCTGAGTTTTGTATGAGTTTTGGAGCGATGATAGGAAACTCTTGCTTTGGCACTACAGGTAATGAAGCTGGTCTGTGGATAAATGGTGAAACTTTTTTCCCCTAAAGCAAGTTTTCATTAGTTCTTAGGAATAACAGTTTCAATGAAAAAATACTTAAAAATCTAGAAATTAAAAAAACCTGAAATGTTGCATTGATTGAAGTCAAATGCTTATTTATTTTTTTCTGAAAAAAGAAAAAAGTGATTTGCAAAACATTGAGATAATTTCTGATCTGTTATTGTTTAAAAAAAAGCAAAACAGATTTTTCTGTTTTGCAGTTAGATGTAATTTTGGTAGTCCAGAATTTATGGAATCCTACTAGTTACTCAGTCAAGAAACCTAGGAACTTTAAGTGATGGCTTTAGATTCAGTATAAGACTAACTGGAGTGTCAAATCATGGTTTTCATCTATGGAGAGGGAAGAATATTCTGGAACTAAAATACTTTTTCATGTGTTTAGATTATTTCCAAAGTTGAGATGTAGTTCTTAAATGACTTACAGTTTTATGTTTTGGTTTTTTAAGAGCATGTTGACCTACATGACTTTTCTGAGAGGACTCCCACATCTACATAGAGTAACACTCATGTCAGGAAAATATAGGAGTATATGTAATAGTTTAGACATCTAAGCAACTTACTAGGAAGTACCAGCAAGATAACGCAAGTTATCTTAGCCCTGTTTTGTCATACACAAAGCTGACTCTTTCATTGTCAATAAGTTCAGAGTTGTGCAGTTGCAGTCTTGAAGAAGATGCCTTAATGTAAGAACAAGAAGGATAGAAACTGCCAAAATTCATTATTTCTTTTCCATATGGCCACTTATAAATCTTTGTTTTACGTTAGCTTTGAACTAAGTTGCTGAGGGAATGATACATCATGACTATCGGATACAGCTGTTCAAGTTGAATTTATGATATTATGTTAGGGCATCAGGTGTAAATTATTAAGTTAGTATTTTAGTTATTTTTGAACATTTTGTTCAGATTGTGTTCTGAAAACTATGGAACTTGTATTTTATAGAGCTGATAGCATTCAGCATCAAATGAATGTGATTCTTTTTCAGACCTAAGGTGGCTCTTTGGATAGCACTGAGGTTGCATTTGGATTGCCTTCATGTGGCTTCAGCCAGACCCATGTAAATCTCTCATTTATTACTCTCAGCAGCTTGAAAAGGGGAGTTTCAAGTTATTGGATAAATTAGACAGGAAGAGGTACAGGCAGTTCCTTAGCTTGCACATTAATTTAGCTGGTATTTGCTTATATTGTTATTTTAGGACAGTTGGTCCTGTTTAAAAATATCAAGGTCATAAGTAATGCTGACAAATATTCATTCTCCAGATTCTTGCAGAAGAAATGTCTATCGTTTGAGCTCTTTCAACAACCTGCCGAATCAGAGTTAAATGCATTATGCGATAACGAACAGTGTGTTTGGAATCACTAAAGAATAAAAAATTGTATTCCAAACACTAGTAAAAACAAAGAATTTTTTCAGATGTCTGAAAAGGCCTTTAAAGTGTTTATCGGTCTTTGAGCAACAGTGGTTCTAAAGCTATTCCATTTTAGTCATATTTTGGCTAACATTGTTAATTATTTAGTGGTTTAAAAGCAAGCATAAAACAATAGCAATAGTAGGAGATGCAATTGATCAAGAGAATTGTGATGTTTTGCAGTTCTATTTTGGGTTATGGCTTGAGTCAATTAAACAGATTGTTTGTCAGTCCAAAAAACTTTGTGATGCTTCCTGAAAATGGAATTCTAAATTCTATGGTGCTATACCATGAAACACATGGGGGTTCTTTATAGTCTTTGCACTGCTGAATTTGCCATCTCTTCTGGCATTACTGGAAGGAAACTCTAAGTAGCTCTAGAACTTTAAAAGATTTATACATCGTAATTTTTTTTTAAACATTTTAAACTAATAAAAATAAATATATAATTTAGGTTTTTTTGCTTTCAGCCTTTACAGGTTAGAATCATAGAATAATAGAATTGTTAACGTTGAAAGAGACCTTTAGGATCATCAAGTCCAACTGTTGACCCCGCTCCATCTCCACATTCACCATTAAACTGTGTTCTCAAGTGCCATATCTATATGTTTTTTGAACACTTCAAGGATGATGATTCCACCACTTTCTTGAGCAGTCTGCTTCAATGCTTTACAGCCCATTCTGGGAAAAACCTTTTCCCAGTGTCTAATCCAAACCTCCCCCAGTGGAGCTTGAGGCCATTTCCTCTCATCCTGTCATTTGTTACATGGGAGAAGTGTCTGACACCCACCTTGCTACAACATCCTTTCAGGTAGTTGTAGAGAGCAGTAACATCTCCCCCGAGCCTCCTTTTCTCCAGGTCTCTTAGCCACGCCTCATAGGACTTGTGCTTCAGATCCTTCACCAGCTCCATTGCCCTTCTCTGGACATGCTCTGGATATGAACAAAAACAGAAGACTTGAGGTGTGGCCTCACCAGTGCCAAGTACAGGAGGACCATCACTGCCCTGGTCTTGCTGGCCACAGTATTTTTGCCCAAGCCAGGATGCTATTGGCCTTCTTGGTCTGGGTACGCTGCTGGCTCATGTTCAGCCACTGCTGAGCAGCACCTTCATGTCCTTTACCGCTGGGTTGCTTCCCAGCCACTCTTTCTCCAGCCTGTAGTGCTGCCTGGGGTTATTGTGACCTAAGTGCAGAATGTGGAATTTTGCCATGTTGAACCTCATACAGTTGGCCTCAGACCATGGATCCAGCCTGTCCAGATCCCTCTGCACAGCCTCTCTACCCTCCAGTAGATCGACACTCCCACCCAGTTTGGTGTCATCTGTGGACTTGCTGATGGTGCATTTGCTCCCCTTATCCAGATCGTCAGTAAAGATGTTAAACGTGACTGGCGCCAACACTGAGCCCTGAGGAACACCACTTGTGTTTTTCCAGGTTCTTGCAACCAGAAGTGGAAATTTAATTATTTACATTTGTAAATGACTTGTATTTATTGAATAAAGCCATGCTTAACAATAATAGAAACACTAAAGTAACTAAAACTGAACAAATTAGAACCAGACTATTTTTTACAGTAGAAATTACAGTTAATACATTAAAAAAAAAAAAAAAAAAGTAAAATAGTGGTATTTCCTGCATGTTATCCAACCTCTTTCCAAGCATCCTTACTTTATTAAACTTTTATATTTATCCTTCCTTTTCTGTATAATATTAGTAGAAGTTTGGGGTTTCAATTTAATAACTTTACATAAGTTGAAGTAATAATTAAAAAAGTAATAATTTTATGATTTTAAAACAATGAAATTCTCCCTGTTTTTCAGCCACAATTGGGAGAAATATTTTAGTGAATGTTATCTTTTCCTGTTTGTAATTTTATGATATTTACTTGCAATTATTTATAATGGTTTAACTACATTAATTGCCAAAAGTTACTGAGCCCAAAAGAAATAAGGAATACTTATTTTTCTTCCAACGTGAACTTCCTGGATTTCCTAGAGTGAGTGTTTTAGGCAGTTGTGTTGGCATTACAGAAAAGAATGTGCTTTACAGAACAATGTCACGCACTTAAAATTTAAGTCAACTAATTGGGGAATGAAATTCAAGAGGTTTTATGTGTAGTTGTTAGTAAGATGTTAGTAAGAACTGTTCCAACTCATAGTGGGGGGGAGAGAGACTTTTCCCTCATTTTCTATATTAGTGGAAAATTTAGTCTACAATAACTATGTCTGTAATGAAGCTTCCTTTTTGAGTATGTAATTTACTTTCCAGTGAGTATTCTGGAGAGTTGTATTAAAATGTAGTTTATTCCCCCATGATTATTCATTACACAGTTTTTTAGATAACACCTACTTAGAAGCTATGGGATTTAGTTTGAGACTTCTAGAGGCCTTCAATTCAATGTTATCCCCTAGGCAGGGCGAATCAAACCAAGTTGCAGGAGGCTTTATCCAGTTAAATCTTGCAAAACCTGTTTGGGCAAACCACTTTACTGCTTGACTGCCCTCATGGGGATAAACGTTTTCTTTATAACCAGGCAAAATTTCTGCTCAGCATTTAAACTTCTGTAAAACCTGGGAGAATAATTATTTAATAGTCCCATTCTAATACGCAGTATGTGGTAAAAAATAAAACATAAGTTCAGGTCAATTTTAATATGAAAAAGTAGTTTGTCAATTAAAAAAAAAGTAATGAATTTTTTCTTTCACAGCATTTGTAGAGGAAACCAAACTAGTTTTGGAAGTGTAACTGTTTTTTCAGAAAAAAAAAAAAAAGTGCGTAGATGCTTTGTGGGCTTAATAAATTTATTTATCCCCTTCAAGATAGGTTAGTTTTGAAAGACTAGTTTACAAGGTTAAGACTTGAATAATGTATGGAGTTTTAAACTTAAGGAATCAGTGAGAAATTGCTTTTGACAATCAGGTAGTTTTAATGTGGAATTAATAGAGTAGTTTGAAGAATTCATGCATGGAAAAAGGAAAAAAGGAGTCTTGACGGGTGTATCCCTTTGCAAGTCAGATCACTGTTGCTGCAGCCCATTTTCCTTCCGAGCTAGTACTGAGTCTTCAGTGATTCCTTTTTTTGGCAGAAGAAATAAAATAAATTGCACCACATCCAGTCTTAATGATCTTTAAGGGGAAGTATGTGTACCTGCGGACAGTCTGGGTAGATATAGTTGCCTAATCCTAACTTGTATACAGTAAGATTAATGTGGTTCATGAAGAGCCTCTGCTGTAAAATAAGCTAGTGTTCTCATGGTATTCTGCCATTCATTCACAACAGTTAGTTGCTGCTGTCATTAAAACGATTTGTAAAAAATGAGCTAGACAGAAAATTATAATGTATGCCACACAGACTTACTTGTCTTGAATAGAGAAATTTCTTCCTGGTTATTATCGCATGGAGAAGAAGATGAAACAAGATTTATGAATTGTATGCACGGGTTCTACTTTTTGATACAGACAGACTTCAAAGATCCGCGTGAGGTGCATCTATTCCATTTACCAGCACATTTAAAATACCAGAAAACCAAAATAAGTTCCTTTTGGTCTTAATGTGACAGGTTGATGTCGTCTCACAAACTCAGACAAAATCTCAGAAATGTTTTTCTTCTTGTAGATTTAATCTGTGTACTTCTTTTAAATAGATCCTTTTGTTAGAACAGTCATTGCTTCTGCTGCCATTTCATTCTGTCACTCTATGCATTTCTCTTCCTTTTAGTTCACAAGCAGTGAACTAAAGTTTGTTAGCTTCAAAAATCTGTTAGCTGTAAAACACAGCAGCAGCCTATGTGATGGAATTTATGCATGTCATCTGGAGAACTACTGCAGATATCCAGCACTCAGTTGATGTTGTATTGCGTTCTAATCACTGACACTCAAATTATTTGCTGACATTTCTTGAGCAGAAGTCCTTTATTGTAACTTATCATAACACATGCTTATAGAAAAAAGCACTAAGACTTATAAAATATATTGCTTCAAGTTTCCTGTTAAAACAAAAAACTCTTTTTATTATTGTCAGGGTTAAAAATCATTTGGATGGAGTTACTGTTTTCATTTTTGATCTTAAAAATAAGTCAGAAAATAAATTTTCTTCCATTGACTGAAGAAGGTTTTAATTACTGCATTAAACTGCTAAAGTTTAGCTTTTTTTGTAAATATAACTTTGTGATCACCCAAATGCTTTGTGATTCTTTAATTGGGCCCAAGCACTGGGTTTACTGTTCTCATCATCTTCAAGAAAAATATGCTTTAACAGTTTATGCTTAGGAGTTTCAGTCTTTTTCTCAGAAGTTTTGTAGAAGCATCAACCAGAAGTAGCATAAAAAACTCACAGCTTTTTTTCCTGTTCTGGTTCTATTATAGGATAATATTGCTATTTTTCTGAGAAGATTTGTGCTGTATGGTAAATATGCATTGTTAATCCAGCAAATTAAATATTAATGATTATTAGGAAAAGAATAAAGAAACCATGCCATCGAGTAAACTTAGGCATGCCTAAGTCTTGAATAGTTTGTATCATTCAATCTTTTCTCTAAAGGTTTTAGTAGAATTGGAAAAGAGAAGCAAGGATAACCAAAAACTTGAACAAGGATAACTGGTACTTTCTTTACAAGGATTGACTAAGTTGAGGACTCTCTTACTTGGAGACATCAACTTTTGGAAAAATCAAATTTGGAACAATACTACAGTGATTTAAACAGTTACAAGATTGTGTGGGGGTCGTAAGTAAGGAACAATCATTCATTGCATCTTTCAGTACAAGACCTAGAGGCTGCCCAGTAAACTTAGAAAAGACTCAAAACAAGGAGAAGGGAGGCAGCCCTTTTTTATGCAAGATTTAGCTAATGTTGAAAATCCTTGGCAAGTCATTTTATGCAAGCTGTATATATATGTATAGGTTGAAAGGTTGGCTAGGCAAGTTCACAGAAGAAAAATCCATTGAAAGTACTAAATACCCAGAAGCACATCTGTCTCAAAGAATCTGAGCCAAAAATAGTTGGAGTTGAGAGAGTACTGGGATAACTGCCATTTCATGCTTTCTGTGGTGTTATTCTTTCTTGGGCATTCTCTTGGATCGTGAATGCAGAATACTGGGATAGTGGAATCTTTGGTCTGGCCCATGTTGCAATTCTTATGTTTTTACTTTTGTACCAGGTGTGGTCTGTCATCCTAATGAACTGCTACTCTTTACAACCTCCCTCAAGTACTGAGGCTTTTATGTCATACACAGGGTGAACAAGGGTAAATAAAGTAGACATTTTATGTATAAAGACTTGTGTGATTTTCTCAGAAATTATAAATTAATTGTTTGTAATGTTCAGAAAGTTAGAGTAGAAAGACATAACTGCAGAAAAGTAATAGAAAGAAATAATAGAAAAACTTAGGAATATATATGCAATATGTTATTGCTATAATTTATCTAATTTATTTTTGTACAACAGAACTAAAACTTAGTTTTAAAACATAGTTTTAAAGCTTAGCTGCTAGCTGTGTTTCCCTCCTGCCAAAGGTCTAGACTAGTTGCTTCCTATTTTCTGCTGTGTGGCAGGATGCCCCCAGCCACACCTATGTAATTAGTTTTGCTAGTCTTCCTATTTCCTAGACCTGGTTGCATTAGCATACTCCAAAAAGCATTGTCCTACAAGCTGCTTGAGCTGCTCATTGTCAATGTCCTTTAAACAAAGGCTTCATATACTCGTTGCCAGACTTATCCTGAATATACTGAAAGAAAAATTATTAGTGGTATACTTGGAGTAGATACGTAGAAATTTCTAGATACGTAGAAATTTCTTTTCTCTGGGCCAACTTTAGCTAGTCACATCTATGTAACTCCATCTAAATTTTGTCTCAGTACTGAGAATTCACTAAAACTATTCAGTTGCTTTTGAGGTTCATAATACAACAAGTTAAGTATTATTTACATTCTGGTGATAGTGCAAATGCTGAATCTCTTGAGTTGTCTCTTAATGGTAGTGAAGTCACAATTGTCACTCAGGTAGGTAGCTCTACATTTCTGATGCCCTTGTATAAAAATCTTATGTGTGTATCAGGAACTATGCCATGGAAAGAAAATTCCATCTGCCACAAAAAATTTTTGAAATGCTCCTTGTAGTTCTGCTAGATTTCAACTCTCTGATTACTTTTGTGAGTAATCAGAGTCCAGAGTAATCACACAGTCTCCAGCTTTTGCTAGCTTTGTGCCTTACTATCATAATTAATTCTCAAATTTCTACAGGTTTGAAATCTACCTATTGTTTGACTGGATATAGGGATTTTTCATGATTTTGTTGAAAGATGCCTGGTTGAGGTGTCTTAGTGTTGGAGGGGATCTAAAGCCTAGCTTACAATAAAATTAACATGTTCTGAGAAAGGTTGAACTCATATAAGATTGGGCTACAACTGCTGGATAGCCTGGAACTGTTCAGTGTGATGGCTTATTCTGCCTGTACTGACATCACATTCCAATATACTGAAAACTCAATCAAACCTCCTTAGCTAGCATGGGTGCTCATGTTAAATGCAGAAGCATAGAAATTAGTGCAGGGCATAAAAATGGAAAGAAGCAAGATGGATGTTGGGGTAGCTACTTTAGGCTAAGCCTATTGATGCTGCTGTGACTGCCATGTGTATAGCCCTCAAAATTAAGTTTATAGTAGGAAAGGCCTCTTTGTATAAGATGTTTGATAACAACTTGAGCCATCAGTCAATCTCTGGCTGTGGAGAGAGAATACTGCTGGAACATACATTGACTGAGGATCACAAAAGAAAATACATGGAGGAGAGAGGAATGAGTTAGAGCACCATGCTCGTACATGTTGGATACAGAATGGAAAAAAGGAAGAGGTAACTTCTAAAGATGGAGAAATCAAGATAGAGCAAGGAGTGAGGTGACATTGCTGGTGCAAGGCCTGCAAGGGGCAGGCTTTGGAATCACAAGTACCTGACTGTTTCTTCAGTGCTAGAGTTTGCTTATAAAACTGTATCTAGAGTAATTCTTGAGTCTACATTGTCAACTAAAGTAGTTTAATGAGTTTGTTCAATATTCATTTGCCTTCATGATATTGTGGCTGAGCTGATACTTTCTTACTTTTAGCCGTTAGTGGTCTACAGAAAAGTTTTGATTAGAAGAAGAATCTGAGGAAGTATCCTGTCTTTTTAAAAATTTCAAATTATATTAACAATACATCTGCAGACAGCAAGGAATTATTTGCAGTTTTATGCTACTCTATTATAATAACTTAATTGGTACTTTTATAGGAGCAACCAGTCAGTAGTATTGATGTTGTGTGAATCTTTTTTTTTTTTTTTGTACTAGCAGAACACTGATATTGTTAAGTTTCTGTAGATGTCTGTCATGGATACTTGTGATCTTAAGAGTTTGTAGCACTTGTTATTCTGTACTTTCCATTACTTCGTTCTTGTTTTATCGCTGTAGTTGGTAAGGACATGTTTCTATGAGACTCATGCCTGACATTGGAAAAGGAATCTTTTAGTCCAGATGGCTGTAGAAAAAAAGGTGAAAAGTGCAAAAAATGTACATAAATACGGATATTCTTAGAAAGCAGAAGATGAATAAAAAGTTTGGATGTATTATTTCCTAAAAAAAAAAATTAAGATTTTAAGTCTAGTCCTCTGATTTTTGGTATGATGACTTTTTATCAGTGGTTTAAAGTTCTGGATCAATGCCTAGGGTGTGTTTCAAGGTGAGAACTGTCTATCACATGAAATGGGGTGGTGGCCCGTAGTATGGGGATATTTTCTCTACTGTTAGTGATTTATTTGTCTGTTGGTGCTCCAGGAAAGCTAAGACCCTTATGTCCAACCAGTTTGTCAGTGTCCTGTTATGGGAACCCTTCACTGAACAGATTCACTGTGTTGGAAGGTAATTCAACTACCCTTTTTGGGGAGGAGGGGCTAAGCCAACAGTGTGGAGACCCTTCAGTGAGTCTTCCCAATGTGTTATCTGCTGCTGGCAAGTGCTAGCATCTGTAAAGGACTCACTCTAACAGTTCATGGAATAACACTCTGTATTAATACAAATTATGATAGGTTACTAAGGTTTGAGGGTTATCTTTGACAGTACTTGATTGCAAAAGCATGTGTAAGCACTCTACTATGCTATAAAGCAAGTGCAAATTCTAATCCTATAGCAGCATTCAACGTGCATGAAGTGTAACTTACCTAACAGTTGTGCCTGTGTGGGGGAAGACAGGTTCAGCCTGTTGACTGATCCCAGCAGTTTTGGTGGAGTCTTCCTCAGTTTTCCCCTTATTCTCAACTTACTTTTATGCTATCTCTTTAGGTTTAGGTGGAAGAATGACTTTAGTAATAAGTACTTTTATCTCTGATTGATGTAGAATTCTCTTGCTTCACTTCGCATGCTTAATGATGGTGGTCATATTTGACATCTGAGGAGAGGGATTTTGATATAATTGTTAGCTTAGCTGAAGAACATTTTGATCTGTCTTCCTTGGTTGATAGCTACTGAATGGTCTTATGAACTGCAAAGTACCACCATGTTTCCCTCTCTGCAGGGACTTCTATGGAGGAAGGCCATGGCGTCTCCACTCCACCTCCACAACATTCCACTGCACTCCACTCCGCCCTCTGTGCTATCCTCCTAGCAGGTGCTTATGGTTGTATAGGTAATTTTTGTGGAGCATGATGACTGCATTCCATCCAGGGAGATGCAGCTGCATTTTACTCTATACTTCTTAGTCTCTAATTTTTAACCCTAGCCATCTTCCCACACCATCTCAGGATCTTCAGCTTCTGTTTAGAACTATTTTTGTTTACAAAGTAATCTATGAAGTCCTCTACTGTGATGTAATTAGTATATTTGCAATAGCTATGCTGTATGTTTGCATGACACATCAGCACAATGGTAAAGAAAATCTTTGTTTATATATTTTTCGTGAAGTTAGTTGAAATTTTTTTAGACACTCTAGGAGCGGAATTTGCATTAAGAATCTTTTAGTAAATCATAATTTAAAAGTCTTCTTTGTAGATCTGTCCTGAGGACACTAGTAATACCTGGTGATAAATTTACAACTGCTGTTCTAATGTTACATTGCCAACATTGATGAAGACAAATGACAGCTTTAAAAGATTTGTTTCAGAACTGAGTTATTTTCACTTTTTTGATTGCATTTTCAGTTTAGAAAAAGTAGTGTGGAAGTGTTTCATCTACAGTGCAAGTATTTAAAAGATTTACTTTTTTATAAATCTAGAGAACTAGAACTCATGGCAGTAATAGTTTTTCTGTCTATAACTCAGAATTTATTCTTTCACCCCAGCTAAGTATCAGAATAAAGTCTAATAGAGACAGATTTTGGTTGTCTATGGCAGTGTAGTAAAGAGATGGAAAAAGCTGTTTCTATTAAGGGATGTGTAACACGTATGTTGTTTATAGCTCTTTTTGGTTTGAGGTTTTTGAACAAGAAACCAAATAAGATGGGTTCTTTATTTTAAGGGAAAACACTGTTGCAGTGAACCACTTCCTGTAAGGCTATAAGCTATGCTGTAGTAAAGCTTTTAGAAAATCAAAAAATCCTCTGTAGTAAAGAGTATTGCTGTTGGTAAACTGTGCAAGTCTAATAAATGACCAGATTATCTTAAGGGTGATGCACAGCTGAAGAATTACGAGTTTTTAATAAAAACTGACCAAAAGTCAGTATTTGATTTATTACTAATATTGCATGCAATTCCCTAGCATTAGAGACATTGTCTACACTTGCAAAATAACCACTTTTTAATCATAGCCAAGTATATGTATACAAAAGAATATGGTGAAAGTACAAGCTACTCACTGTTTTAGTTTTTTTTACTTTCCATATTTGTCATGGTTTGAGTCAGCCACTGCCTCTCCGGGCAGTCTTTGCCTGCATTCTCCACCAAAAAATATCATGGGTTTGCTCTGGGCTAATTTTCTCTCACTCCCCACACAATTGCTATAAGTTGAGAGAAGGTTTATGCAGACAAAAGAGATCTGATTGGGGAGAATAATAATTAGGATTTATTACTAGCAAGATAAAAACTAAAGACCTATATCTACAACAGTTCTATTTAGGTAAAAGTATTACGTATTTACAAAGATACCCCTCCCCCCTTTATATCAGTTCAGGAGGAGAAGCAGTCTCTTTCTCCATTTCTGGAGATCCAGGTCTTTTAAATAACTTTACAGCACTCAAAAGTTCTTCTATTATCTCTAGCATGACAACTTCGATTCGTTTCAGCTGAATCTGTTTCTTTTTCTCTCTCTCTTCTATGTTGGCCTCAGGGCTGGGTCTGCCCCCCTCCTGGGCTAAGACCAGAGGCTGGGGGATTACCCAGGCCCTGTAGGATCTTCCACGGACTGCAAGGGAACACTTGCCTACCATGGATCTTCACCACAGAGTCACAGGGGATAATGGCTTTTGAGTCCACCCCTGTTTCCTGTGGGGTCCCTTCCCATGGGAGAACAATCCTTGATAGACCTCTCAACGTGGATTCGTCCCTCAGACAACAGATCTTCCATTTTCCGCTGTCCCTCAGGGTCACAAATCCAGCTGCACTAGCATGGATCCCTCACTCGTATCCCAACATCTTACCTGAGCCATTCTGCTCCAGCATAGGTCTCTCTCCATGAGCTTCCTCGTGCATCCATTTACTTCAGTGTAAGCTCCTCTATGAGCTGCATAGGGGTCTCCTCACCCCAGTAATCTTCCACAGGTTGCAGGGTTTTATTTTTCAGTCTTTTCCCTGCTGAAGGGAGAAAGGTGTGTGTGGGGGGGGAAGCAGTCTCCCCACCTTTGAACTTCTCTCTCCTGCTGCTTCCAGCTTTGACCTTGGAGGCTATACTATCTCTCTCTCTCTGGAATTCCTTTTGCAGCATGTCATGTCCATGTTCTTCTCTAGAGGGTTTTTTTTCTCTACTCTGTTACAGGAGAGAAGGGGGGGCTTCAGTGCCACACCTGCCCCCAGCCCAGGGCCGGGGGAGCAGGGGGGCCCTGGCCCACTTTGGGCCTGTCTCCTCTCCTACATGGCTACAATTTCATCTGTGCAACAACCTTCTCTTCCGTTTTCTTAAATATGTAATTGGCAGAGGCATTACTAAACTTCTGATTGGCTTTGCTCTAGAAATTCACCTGAAAAAAACCATTTTCAGCCCCAACCTGGGGGGCTTTGGCAAAACCACAACAGTGCGGTAGAAATAGGAGTTGAAATTGTCGTATAGCTTGAGATTTTTGATCCACTTAAGAGAAGTGTGAGATTGCAGTCTGATTCGGCAGTAGTTCAGCTTATAGCTCCAGGTGTTGGAACTAGGTTAACTTAATCTTTCAAAATTAGGTGTGTTTTTGCCTGGTCTTTTAACATTATTCAAAAATGAGACATTTATGATTGGTTGCATAGATAAATCATGTTGCATAAGATGAAGAATAAAAAGTAAAAAAGAGAAAACTCTGATGAACATGTTATATTTATCATTGAACAGGGATGTGTGTAAAGGATAGTCCTTATTTGAATAGCTCATTCTCAAAACCTACGATAGTTAAAAGCAAGTGTCAAAAAGTATAATTTGGTTTAAAATAAGTGAAAAATAAGCCCTTCCTAACTTTATTGAACATGTTCCCTAAAAATGAACTCCTAATGGTTTGTATTATTTAGCTCTGTTTCCTCCTAGTCCAGAACCAGTTCTTAGGCTTTATTTTGTTTTCTGACAACCTTTTCAAGCAGTTTGTTAGGCAAATAGTCTAGTATTATATATATGAAGCACATGTTCACCTGTCTCAAAATTATAAAGACCTTCATATCCAGTCATACATATTTGTTGGTTTTGTGTAGCTGGGATTTTCTTACATACCTTTTACATTTAAATTCCAGCCACCTTGATAGGCAATTTGCTGTGATTATATTTTTATCTCCTAAGTTCTTTTCCATTAAGAAATATTCCTTCAGAAACTTCAGTTTTTTATGTCAACATCTATCATAAGTATTACTCAGATTTGTTGGTAGCTTTCAGAGTAATTTCAGAGCAGGTTGATATGTGTATAAGTAAGCAACTTGTGTTTCATACTGATTTTGAAGTTTGCTATTATAAGAGTGTTCATGCTTTGTTCACTTATTGTACTTAAATAAAAGACATGGTGTAGGCTATTGTTGTTCATTAATTAAATTCTTTAAAGTGTATCTAATGCTAGTATTCATATATGTTTCCAATCCTGTTACAGGTATATTTCTGTCTCAGTGTTAATTTGATGCAGAGAGTCCTTTCTGGCGCGCTGGACATTTCCAGTAACATACAGCTAGAAATGACAGTGCTTTATAGAGATTCTTTTCAGTTAATGGGTCATTTTGCATAATGAGACTGGTGAAAAGGGCAATGTTATCCTTTAATTTATAAACGCACATTACTATGTGGGGGGAAATAATTAATTTTGCCTTTGTATCTACTATTGTTAATACCACCACTACTAGAACATCTTTTTGAATTTTCATACACACACTGCAGAAAGTTTAAGAAGCCCTTGAGTTCAGATGAAGGTGGCAGAGAGGCCACAGTGGAGTGATGCTGTCAAAGTTTCATATATTAATCTGATTTAAAAGAGAATTTTAAAAGTGATTTTAACAGGAAAGAGCTCTACTGTAACAGAGGATCTCAACTTTGCTCCCAGATAACAAACAGCCTCCCCCAGATGAACACTGAAATATGTTTTTTTGAAGATTGAAGAGGAATTAACTAAGTGCTGAAGACATTAGAAGAAAAATCAATTAAATACTGAGATGCAATCTTTGTCTCTGAAGTTTCCTAAGCCACAGAGCTGAGGGCTTCTGTCAGGGAAGCTACAGTCTGAACTGTCCTGTTTTCTTTGCAAACACTCATAAATGATAGCTGTGGAAGGAAAGGCAGATGAACTGGACAGCCTAGTACAGTTGTTCTTAAATGATGCTGTAAGCAATTCTTAATGTGAGATTGAATAGCTTTTAAGGAATAGCTTTTATCTTCTGTAGCTTCTGGAATAAATGACTGAGGACAGTAGAGGTATGACTGAATCACTGTGATTCTAGTAATCAAACCTGTCACTTTTTTATATCTATTTTTATATATATATATTTTTTTTAATATGGGAATACATTTGCTTAGATAGAACACTGTGTGAACTACATAGGGATCAGGAAGAATCCTTTCTCCTTTCCCTGCAATGCATCATCAGGGAAATGTCTGTCTTCCCCTAATATGCCTGAGATTGGCTGTAGCTGCAAATAAATTACCTGACAAGTTTGAGCAATATTCACAGAGAATTTATCTATTGACTTGAATGTTTTACTCAAATGCTCGGGGTCATGCTAGTTATCAGATACGCAAAGGAAAGGGGATTTTTCTTCAAGTTAGAGTTGCAAATAACTGAGGCTTCTCCAAGAGATAGTCTGTAGCTTATATTCCCACTAGTACATTAAATAAACATGTCAGTGACTTTTTTCTTGCACTGAGGACCACTGCCACAGATCTTGTGTCCACACTACTAAGCTGGCTTCTTCAGAAAAAAACTATGTTTTGCCTCTTAGTAATTATTTGTTGACATGTCCACAAATTTTTGTGGGAGTTCTTTGAGATTAGTTTTTGTCCTGGGCTGAATCTGTGCAAGGAAGTTGTTTAGACAATTTTGGTAGACTTTTAAAACAGCTTGATAATGCAGATAATAGAATTTCAGTGTCCAGTGTGATCCCTTTTAATACAGTGGTGTAGATGTATACTGTAGCATAGTGCCTGCTCGTATCCTGTCAAAAAAGACTAGAAATTTTTCCTTTTAAAATGTTCTTGGATGGCATACTAACTCTTCCCATTTGATCCATGGCATGACAGCAGGGTACTGCTGCTCCAGTGTTGACCATCCTATTGAGCTCATAGTGGTCTATCTCTGCAGTTTCCTTCTGGCTGATGCATCAGTCAGAGTTGTCAGTGACGGCTGTACATTCATCATGCATTTCCTACCTGTCTGATGCAGTTCTTCAGCAGCCCTGCAGGCATGCTCAGAAGTCCCAGATCTCTTCCACGTCTGCCTCATAAAATGCCTTCTGATTTGTTCAGGGCAGGAATGGCATGTAATAAGAAATGTTCTCTCTACCTTTTTCCATTCCCCTTCCCTAGTGTGGTCACATTTCAGGGTCAATATACCCACTTCATTAGGAGGCATGTGATCTCTTCTGACTTGAGCAGAGGATTTATTTGGCTGTCTCAAAATGATCAGGCTGACATCTCATCTTTAGTGTTTTACAACATACATATCTGTGTTCTTGCATTCAGATTTTGTGTGGTGTCCCTTACACAATCTATCAGTGACCCGAACAACATTTTTGCATAATTCTTGTGACTGTTATAATTTTTAATGTTTGATTGAGATATCTGAGAACCTACTTTTTATTGTCTTCAGCTTCTGAAGTATCATGACCTTTGTGGTATTCTGTGGGAGGGGTCGGCTTTTTGTGTTGTTTCTGGGTTGCTTTTTTTTGGTTGTTTTTTTAATAGCTAGACCCTTATGTGGAGTCATGAGGATTTGTCATTTCAGGGGTTTCTTGGCTTAAAGTTACTATCTGTCAAGTATTAAATCTGTAGTCTTCTGCATTTTGGAACTCAACATCTGTAGGCTAAATGCATTCTTTAGTCTACAACTTCCTTGTGAGGGGAAAAGTGGGGGCAGGCACTGATCTCTTTTCTGTGGTGACCAGTGACAAGATCTGAGGGAAAAGCCTGAAGTTGCATCAGGGAAGGTTTAGAAGAAAATGATTCCTTACCCAGAGGGTGAATGGGCACTGGAAGAGCTCCCCAGGGCAGTGGTCACCTGGTGTGACTCTTGGAGGTGTCCTGTGCAGGACCAGGAGTTGGACTTGATGACCTTTGTGGGTCTCTTCTAACTCAGCATAGTCCGTGATTCTGTGATTAATAAAGTTAGAGAAAGTGGTGTCAAAACCAGAAAAAGACCGATTAGTCTGTTTGGTTAAATCATACAGAGAAGCAAATGATGGAAGCAAGCAGTTTGGTACATAAAAATTATATGAGCTTTCACACAAATCATAAGCAGAAACCATTCATATGAAAGAAAAAGAGCTAAAATGAAGCTTGAAGGTGATGTAGATAAAGTAAGTCATCGGACATTGAAAATTTAGAGAGTGCTTTTTTTTCTGTTAGACTGAGGCTTTGGTGAGTGTATGAATGCTCCTTAAAGAAAATTAGCTATTGTCTATAAAATGTGAATATTTAATGAAGCCATAATTAAGAACATATTACTATCCAGGTATGTTCTTGCAAAAAGAATTAGTTATGTTTCTGTTAGTTTTATTATCTAATTTAAGTTTCATTATCATCATATTTTCTTAAAAATGCTAGCCTATGCATAACGAAGTACACACACTTCTTAGCAAAAATTGAAGGATACCATGGTGTTTGTTTTTCAAGAATATGACAGAAACCAGGGACTTAATTCATATAATTCTCTCCTATAAAAGTTCTTTGTGAAAGTGAACTGGAGCTGAGGAGTAACTTCAGATTCATACCTGCATGAGAGTAACCTGATCCAGGCTGTAAGGGCAAGTTTTCAGCTCTGCTGAAGTCAGTGACAACATTTTAATTGAGTTCGATGGAATTGGCTTTGTTATCAAATATCTGTTTTATCTAAAGATGTATGCCTTTCATTGTTTTTTCCTACTACCATTGGATATTAAAAAACATAGGAGACAATAACTTCTGTGTATTACAGAGAGTTCATTCTGTTCAGTCCTCAACTATGTTCTAAGGAATTTAGCTGGGGTTTTCTCACTAAGTAAGACTGAGCCCTCTCTGCTTTTTTAAAGGAATAAATTTTGCTTAAACTTCAATAGGATTAGATTCAGGCATTAGCCTGAATATAGAACTAAAAGTTTGCTTACTTAAAATGTAAAAGGCAGGAAATGATCAGTAAAAATCTTTTACTCTGTATCTTCATCATCATAAAACTTTGTGATGTACAAAATCTCATTATATTCCAAGATGTTTTTTATGAAAATGTTTATTTGATTACTGTCCCCTCCTCCAAACTGTGAACAGGAGATCAATGAGAGTTTGAACCACCTTGATGAGATAAGTGCATATAAATATTTAAATTTAAAGTTATAGCTTAATCCCACAAACTGCTCCACACTCAGTACCTTTTAAAAATTGTAGAAATTCCATGTGGTCACAGCAGTCTACATGCATAGAGAGTGTAATGGATTTGTCCTGAATTTTGAGAGTTATTTTGTCCATGGATTTGTCTTTCAGACAGACTGTAACTCTTTTAGCATTGAAAGGTATAGATCTGATCAAACTCCTACATGATAACAGTCTTACGTTACTTTTAACAGAAATATCTGTGGCTTGAAATCAGTAACTATTTGGGTTAAAAATTAAAGCATAAAGATAGTATCTTTTCATATTTTTTTCACTTGCCTTACAGAGAGTAGAAATTACTCTGCAAGGAAATCAGTATAAATCCTTGAAAATAAGTGACATTGTAAGAATGTTCTTGTATCACTATATCATAGGATTGCATATTCAAAATATGAGTGTGTAATTAATGAATTGACTGCTGCATGACCAATGCTACTACTAAAAGCCATGTCACAAAAAACATTTTCATTCCGTTGTTAGCTCCAGAGACTTTTATATTAACTATACAAAAACTCATTTAGCTTTTGTATAGGAAGGATGAAAATTATCCTTTTAAGACATTTTTTTAGCTTTTTGCAAAACGTTTTTTCATTTTAGTTTGTTATCAAATACTCTTAAGACACAATATAAACATTAGAAAATAATGAAAAGGGCACTATTATGGCAGTTCATAAGATTGTTTAAAAAAAAAAGGTATAATAATTGAGATTTACAGTTTTTAACTAGAATCAAGGTCTAAGTAGTAGAAGTTACAATTAGTAAGTACTAGAAGTTACAATTAATATTTTTAGTTGATAAGTGTGGGACTATAAGACGCTTTGAATTATGTTCAGTAAGTAAAAGTTAAGTGTTATGAATCAGTAGCAGTCTATAGATAGGCTGCTGTAATTTCATAACAGAATGGTAGACTGCTTTATAGATCTGGTGATCACAAAAATCCACTTTAACCATCTTTTTCTTGCAGGGCAGGTGGCCCACTGGCCTAAGGCCAGCAGCTCTGAGTGTACGGCAGCTTGTGGTTTATATCAGAGCATAGAAAATGCCGACACCAGCTGGCTGCAAATAATTAAACTGATTGTGGTCTGACAACTTGGACTGTGATACAGATGTGTGATAAATACACAGACTATCTTACAAATGTGATTCACTGACATATGTTATCTACTGTTTTACTCCTTAACAGATATGATATCTGCACTTATAAAAACAAGCCTTGTGGCACATTGGGTAAGTATATAAAGAGAAATTTCAGCTTGTATTTGCTATTTTGTTGCTTTATACTTAGCTGTTCATCTGTTGACTGATTAGATCTTATAAAGTTTGTACTTTTAAATTTTTATAAACATGAACCATAAAAGGTAATCTAGGTGGGCTTTGGCTTTGACACATTGTTAGAAGTTTGAATTGTGTGTATTTCATCTCTGGCTGCTGTCTTTCTGATAAAACCTAGTAGATGTCTCAACTGTACTTCTTATGGAAAACAATTTACTGTTTATTTCCATTTTAATCTGTCTCCATAATCTAGTGAAAAAATACAAGTAAAAATCCTCAGGAAAATTAAAAAACAACCAAAACCCCCACAAATCTTACAAAAGAAATGTATTTTGAGGTTTATACTGTTGCTGTGTTGTACAGAGTGAGTACAGCTTCATATTTTTCCTTTCACAGACTTAGAAAAAAACCCCACAGCGACAGAAATTCCTTAAAACAATACTTTGACAATGGAGAAGCACACTTTCCATTAAGGATGGAGAGCTATTGTTGTCCCCATACCTAAATTTGTCACCAAAAGTTATTTAGTGTAGTAAATAACTATAGGTTGTTACCCGTAATCGTAGATTGTTACCTTCAATAGTACTTTAATAAATAAAAGAAACATTAGTCAAAGGCCAATGTAACTATTAAGATTCTTTTTTCAATTTGCATCCTTTCATAAGCCTCTTTCTTGTAGGTAATTAAGATAAAATTGTAAATCAGTGAGTTCAGGTCATTAATACTCATTTCTCAGTCAGAGTTCATGATTATATTTGCTTTATCTTTCCCTATATTACTGAATACTTGATAACCTTTACTCATGCTAATTTTTCTACAAGTCTCTCAGGTTAGCACAATGCTTCTGGCAGAGGGATGTAGTTTACATGGAGAAAGGTACCAACATTTTGCCTGCTGTAAATATGAACAAAATCCACAGCTTAGTAAAAGACATTTGTAAAGGTAGTTTGCTTTAGTAAAAGGCAAATGATGATGAATTTCTAAATGCAACTGATTTTCTTTGATGTTGAGGTGACAAATCTGATGAGACTGTGTACATTGATGTCTGAGAACTGGCTTTGCAAGTGTTAAAAAAAGGTTGAAAGAGCATACATTCATGCATGAACTATTTGATATTTTTATGTGATATTTTTAATACAGATCATTAGTGTACTAGTTCTCACTGTATCAGATTTTGGCATAAAGGCAAATTTCTGCTTTCCTTGATTCCATTGTAACAGAAGATAGACTTTGGCAAATGTTTTATTAAACAAAAGGCTTTATTTAAAAAAAAACCAAACTAAAAATAAGAGTCACATATGGTATTAGTTCCAACTCAGTGTTATAGGAGTCTTGGCAACAAAACCATGACAATTTTTTTGCATTATAAGCATTGAATTGGAGAAGAGAGAAGGCTCTGTGGTCCTGTTTTGCAAGGCATTTGATACACTTAAGTCCCACTGACCTCCAGTAACTAAAATAATCATATATTTAAGGAATCTGTGAACAAAAGTTTCAGCTCTCAAAAGGTCAAAAGAAACCTGAATAATTGGTATTACAGGACGAAACAGAAGTTAAGGATTTTGTGTGGCCATGACATCTGTATCCTATTCCAGTTTCCTGAAGCAGGGAATCTTTCTATCTTTCTAGAAAAGATAAACCTCAGATGTCTTTGCAGTATATCTGTGGCTCCAGAAGCCAAATTCTTTCCAAAATCTGAGCCATAGACTGAGTTCTTAACTTGATCTCTGTCACTGCAAGCTTGGTATGGAATTATGTTACTCTGATCCTGTAAATTGCTGAAGCAAGTGCTTAGTTAGAAGATCAGAAGATGGAAATGACCATGTCTTTCAAATATGGTAGACTATACAGGGGAACATTGCCATGTTGTCTTCAGAATTTCCTCAGTTAGCATAGCATAGGTGAACTGTAATTACTGTATTTTCTGCGGGTGCAACACTGCTAAAAATACACAGATTTTTCTCCATGGATAATCTGTTTTCTTTTGATGTTTTATGGTGTCTTCAGTGGGTGTATCTACAGCAATGATTTGTTTATAGCAGGAGTACTGTTTTGATGCAAATTCTCCAGACACCTTTTTCCCATGTCAGTTTGGTTATCAGGGTAGTTTTGATGTATGTAAACTAGATTTGTTTGGGAGAAAACCTAAATCAGAAATAATACCCCAAGTGCTCTTTATGTGCCTGCGGGAGACATTAGAGCCCTCATGGGCTGTTTCCTCATGATACCCCTGTAATATTTTTTCCTTTTAGGAAGCTTTGAACCACATGTGTAGTGACTACATTCAGCCCACAGGATTCAACGAGTCTATGTGGAGAGCCTCAGTATCAGTGCTTCACTCTGTTGACCCACTCCTATTGCTCCAAATTGCTTGCTGATGTGGACACAGCCAGGAAGCACTTGCCTTATTACTTACTTATTGTTAGTCCAAATAGAATAATTTGATGCCTGCTCATATAAAGAGTATGTTTTCTCTCTGTCCCACTCCATGCCCCATTCTGCTTATCCCCTAATCAAAGTTACACCTTTCCCAGTTTTTTGTTTTCAATGTTAGTTGTGGGTTTTTTTCGGTTTTGTTTAAGTTGGTTTGATTTTTTTTGTTTGGTTGGTTTTTTTTGGTTTTTTTGTGTTTTTTTTGGTGGTGATTGTTTTATTTTGGTTTGTTTTTGGTTTTTGGTTTGATGTTGTTTTGCAGTGTACTGAGTTGTTTTGTAGTTAATTGAGAAAGTAGTTTCCTTAAATGAAGGTTTATTGCTTCTTTCAGATAAGAAACACTAGGGAAGAATACATTAAATAAATCTGATGCTCTTTAGTGGCACTAAATTATAAGTGGAGTATGTATGTAATAATGTGTTGCCGAAGAACGTGCAAGATACAAAAGAGCCGTAGGCCATAAATGCCAGTGGCTTTCTCTCTCTAAAGAAAGTTTTTAAAAGCGCTTGTAACACAATAAGGTTTAAATTCCAGAAGATGATGGGTGATAAATGGAAAAGGCTTCCATAGTTAAATGAATGCTTGTTATTAACATGTCTCCTCTCTTCACTGATGCATTGAGTTTTGGGGTTTTAATTTTTTTAGTGTACCACGTGAGGTTTTTCATAGCTAAAAAAGTTGCTCGTATGTTTTTATGAACCCACTAAACTTAAACAGATTTCTTTAGAAAAATAATGTGGATACATTCTGCTTTCTTCAGGCTCAAGAATGTTAAAATAGAAATGCTTTCTTGAATTCCCTCTCCTGGCTCAAGTTACTAGGTGGTCCCAAGTTACCAGAAGTAAAATTTATAAATCTAACCCCTAGTCTAGACATTTCCCAACACTGACTGCAGTTCAGAAAATACTATATGTCTAGCCGGCAAAGTGAAATTCCCTCCAGTGATTTTGTAAATGACTAGAAAGTTAACCTTTTGCCAACTGCTCCTTCTGTGCATAGAAGTTATTAAAAAGAATCTAGGCATTTAAAACTAGGGCTTTTAAGACTGAAACACCTTGGCATGACCCTTCGTGTCTCCCTCTGTTTATTTAGGCTTGGCCTCTGTGGCTGGAATGTGCGAGCCTGAAAGGAGCTGCAGCATTAATGAAGACATTGGCCTAGGTTCAGCTTTTACCATTGCACATGAGATTGGTCACAAGTGAGTGAATTTAAAAAAAGAATACATTTTAATGTATCACATTTTTAATATTAGTTTAATAATAGATATTTTTTCCTACATTGTCTCTATTCCTGTGCTCTGTATTTTTGTATATAGTATTAATGAGTGACAGTGCATTTTATTGAGTATATATTACCAGAGGCTTTAAATTTAAAACTGAAGACTCATTGTTTACCCTTTGATTTCAGATTCCAGCTAAATCTGTCCTTCTGAGATTTGAATCACATCCTTCCTACTCTGTTTCATATTTTAAAATATTTGACTTTGAAATTTTCTTTCCCCACTTTTGTTTACTTTTCTTTATGAAAAAAGGTCGTTAAAAAGTAATTTTTTTTTGCTTTTTGTTATTTTATCTTAACTATAATTCAAACTATTATTATTGAAACCTTGATTCTGTTGTCAATAGTCATATACTTTTAGTCCTCTTTCGCTTGAGCATGAAGTATCCAAAACAGACATAGAGCAGTCATAGCATCACTTGTTACATTTAAAGCATCAGCATGTCATTTTAAAGAGCATGCTGTTACGACACTGATAAAATCTGAGTAATGTTTGGTCTAGAAATACTTCAGGCCTTCCCTTAAAATACAGCATTGTTAGTACATTATGATGACTCTAAAAAGACTAAGCACCTTCTTTTATCAAGAGGTTTCCTTCTTTGTTAACACTAATTTATGACATGCTTTTCCAGCCATTAGCTGATCGAACTGTTAAAAATTCCAGTGTGGACTGAAATGGAAACTAGCAACCTGCTGATCAAAAAAAAGAAGTAAACAGTTATTTCTAGCCCACCTATTATGTGAGATAGTTACTGGTCAACTATGTTCGTATTTATATTATGTAGGAAAAACACAAGCAGTGTAAATTACTTTTAGAGTTCAAAAGCTATTCAAAACCATATATAACTCCCCTAATCTTCATTTCCCTCCTTCCTTCTTTTCCCTTACTTGCATGAGCTGAAAAAGTGTAGTAAAATAGAGCTGAAAAAGTAGTGTAAAGGAAAATATATTTCTACTGTTGAAGAAGGAGCTCCTCCAATAACTAAATACTCATAGTTCTGAAATTCCTGTAAAAATAACATCTTGTTAGGTGACCTAGCTGTGATTTTTTCTCATGTTTAACATATAACCCCAATCTTCCAGTACAGTATTTTCATTCTAATTCATATTCTATACAGCTACATTCACACAGAATCTGAGAATAGTTAAGGTTGGAAAGGACTTCTGGGATAATCCTAGTCCAAGTCCCCTGCCACAGGAACGTGGCCAGGTGGGGTTTGAATGTCTGCAGAGATGGAGACTTCACAAGCTCCCTGGGCAGCCTGTTCCAGTCCTCTGCCACCCTCAATGTAAAGAAGTTCTTCCTCATGTTGAGGTGGAACTTCTTGTGTTTTAGTTTATGGTCTTTACTCCTTGTCCTGTCGCTGGGCAGCAGAGTCTGGCATCATCCTCTTGACACTGGCCTTTGTGATATATGTTTTATGGAAGTTATTCCAGAGATGAAAGTAATTTAATATATGCAGGTATTTTATCATGCAAAGCTGGCATGATGACCAGAATTGATTTGAAGAGCTTAGAATCCAAAAAAAGCAATATAGTGATAGCGTATATCCTGTGATCACAGGAATGTTTTTAACTGTCTGTGTTTTCTATGTTCCACATCTTTTGAATGCTTATACGTAAAGTCTTTTAAAATTCTGAAATCTCAGCTCTTTGAGGCTTTCAGCTAATTCTATAGCTGCCATGATATGTCAAATGCTGGCTTGAAAAGAAGTAGAATTTATTTTTTATCCAATGCACAGTCTTTAAAGAAAGTTACACTGCAAGCTTGGTGTTGAAAATTAACATGCCATGTAGATACCTTCAGTAAAAGCTGGTATGTGAATATGTAAGCAAAAAATCTTCAGGTTTTATAATGTTTTATGGTAGCCATGCATCATCTGTTTTTCTACCCACACTGTGACTAAAGGCCTCCAGGACTATACCAGTTGCTGTTTCCTCTCAACTTCCTAGTTTCCAGTACCCATTTGAAGTTATTTGCATATGTGAGTAAAATAATTTTTTCAGAGAGTCTTGAAAACATTCTGGCTGTACCTCTCTTCAGACTCGGGAATAGGAAATTGACTTCATTGTCAAATGAAAAATAGAAGCATTTAAGGGATTTGTTTACACTAAATATGTAACATTCAACAAAAAAGCACTCAATTACATGGAATCACAGAATGGGTCAGGTTGGAAGGGAGCACAATGGGTCATCTGGTCCATCCTCCCTGCTCAAGCACATCCTAGAGCATATTACACAGGATTGTGTCCAAGTGGTTTTTGAATATCTCCAGTGAGGCAGACTCCACAGTCTCTCTGGGCAATCTGTTCCTGTGCATGGTCACCCACACAGTAAAGAAGTGCTTCCTATTGTTCACATGGAACCTCCTGTTTCTGCCTATTGCCTCATGTCTTATTGCTTGACAGCACCAAGAAAAGCCTGGCTCCACCCTCCTTCAGATACCTACAGAGATTGGTGAGGTTCCCTCAGTCATCTCTTCTCAAGGCTGAAAAGGCTCAGTTCCCTCAGTCTTTTCTTGTAGAAGAGATTCTCTGGTCCTCTCATCATCTTCACAGCCCTCTGTTGGACCTGCTCCAGGGGCTACTTTTCTCTCTTATCCTGAGGAGCCCAGAACTGGACACAGCATTCCAGGTGAAGCCTCACCAGGGCTGAATAGAGAGAAAGTATCACCTCCCTCAGCCTGCTGGCAGTTCTCTTCCTAATGCACCCTAGGACACTGTTGGCCTTCTTGGTCACAAGGACCCACTGCTGGCTCATGGGCAGCATGCTGTCCACTAGGACCCCTATGTCCTTCTCTACAGAGCTGCTTTCCGGCAGGTTGGCCCCCATTCTGTGCTGGTGCAGGGGGTTGGTTCTCTGCAGGTACAGGACCTGCACTTCTCCTTGTTGAAAATCAGACAGTTCTTCTCTGCCCATCTCTCCAACTTCTCCAGGTCCTTCTGAAGGGCTGCACAGCCCTCTGGGGTATTGGCCACTTCTACCACCTTTGTGTTGTCACTTATTGAGGATGTATCTGCACCTTTATTCAAGTGATTGATGAATATACATGTAAAAAAACTACATGAGGCAAGGATTAAAAGCAAAAAATAAAATACCATTCCCCCCTTAAATATTTGCTAGAAAGTATGACTGACCATTGCAATCACACTCAGACTATGAGTCTCTTTAAGTTTTCAAGAAGAAATGCTGTTCTGGATAGCATTCTAATTAGATTAGAAATGGAGAATTGCACTTTGGAAGATCATGGTTTTATTAATTGCATAGTTGCTATGGAAT
The DNA here is from genome assembly GCA_038380795.1 of Pyrocephalus nanus. Taxonomy (NCBI): domain Eukaryota; kingdom Metazoa; phylum Chordata; class Aves; order Passeriformes; family Tyrannidae; genus Pyrocephalus; species Pyrocephalus nanus. Next base: position 24,031,821 of record CM076263.1, read on the forward strand.
GCCAAGTTTTTTTAAAAAATGTTGAACTGAGAATCAGAATTCTCTTGTGATTAAAAGAGAACAGTTATGATGATGCATATATTATTATCATAATACATATATTATTATCATAATTATCCACAATTTCTCCGAAATTGGATTTATAAACTTCCCTGATGGAAGTATGGCTAAACTTGTTAGTTTCGAGTGATGAGAAGTCATTAGATTCTTCAGTCTGACTTTCTGTTTATCATAATGTGTTAAATTTAACTCATTTAATCTTGCATTGATCCAAATAAGTTCCATTTGATTGAAAAATATTATCCAGAAAAGTACTTCTTTAAAACTTAAAGAGGCTGATAGTCTGAGTGTGATCATAATAGTCAGTCATACTTTCTGTTAAATATTCATAGCTTTTAAAACTTGTATGTTTTAATTCACATTTCTAAATGTGTATAGCTCAGTTTTCATACTCTTTTTTTAGCTGTATGCAGTTGAGACTCATAACCAGCTGTTTTTATTGAAGATGATGGTACACTGTGATTGTTTCTTTCTTGAGGGCATAAACAATGGAGATACTAATGCTTTTATTGTTGTTTGTCCCCTAGCCATGGTTCAGAGAACAGCCTTGTATTACTCTTAATACTACTGTGAATCAGATAAATTCATAGTTGGCCCTTAGCCTTCAAAATAGTTTCTCTGGAAAACTGATTTTTGGTGCTTGACTTGCTCAATGCCTACTTTCCTACCATTAGATATTTAACACAAAAGATGCTTAAGATTTCTGGTAAGCAAAAATTACAAACAGTATTTTCTTTCAGCAGGAGTGAGAATTGAGTGTGTATCCCGTGAATTTTCAAGCAGAGTTTGACTTCTTCTTTTTTGGTGAAGAAAGGAACTATTTTCAGGCCTAATCATGCTTTTATGCTGAGACAAGTCGAATGATTTAAGATCCAGTCCCGTTTTCTGTTTCCCTGACATCTGAGTTAGGTGGCTTTCTGCTCTGTGCTCTTGTATTCTAAAATATCTTGCCCCACACAGGCTGTACCGGATGCTTAGTTGAACTGATAAGGAATTTCAGATTCCACTGAAAGAGGTATATTGCTAAAAGGAATACATTGTGCCATTAATTGTTGCAGTCCTGTGGAGAAGTTAGCTGAGATCTGTAAAGTAAATAATAAAGTGAAATAGAACAAATGAAGGTGGGCAAACAAAGGAAATGTCAAAACATAGGGATAGTGGACTAGGCGTAGGATAGAGAGTTGCCCATGAAACTTGGAGTAAGAAAAGTATTTACTAATGACAGGCAGCCATTAAGGGCTGTATGGAAGGAACAAGTAGAGAAGACTGGTGGCTGAAGTAATTTCTGAAAAGTCAGAATTGTCTGGACTTTTAGAAGATGTAATGAATTTAAATTCAGATGAGTTTGACAATTATATCTTGATAGAGAAAGATTTAAGAAATAATAAGATCATAGTCCAACTGACTAAATCATCTTCAAGATGAAGAAGAGCAATAATTTCAAGCATATATTTAGTTGTGAATTAGTTCATACACCTAAAATGTGCCTGCAATTCTAGCACTTTTTAAAAAGTCTTCTTTTTAGCCTCTATGCAAAGAAAAATATCATAAATACCCGTCCTACCATGGGAGAAAGTGTCTTCAGTGATGGAGAAGAATATCCAATCTAGAGATATTTTCATAAACTGCTTGTCTTTTCCTCATTCTTCAGTGATCAGTGAGCTTCATGTTTAATCAGCGCATTGGGTTTACATAGCCAGGTTTTGGTAGCAGTGGGGCTATAGGGGTGTCTTCTGTGTACCAGCTGGCTCTAAGATAGACCTGCTGCTGGCAAAGACCAAGCCCATCAGTAACTGTGGCAGCACTTCTGGGATGTTTTCTGGAAAGGGGTTAAAAACCAGCTGTATAACAGCAGCCAGAAGAGTGGAGTGAGAATATGTGAGGAAAACAACCCTCCAGACACCAAAGACAGTGAAGAAAGAGGGGGAGGAGGTGCTGCAGGCACCAGAGCAGAGGTTTCCCCTGTAGCCTGTAGGGAAGCCAATGGTGAGGCAGGCTGTCCCCTTGCAGCCCATGGAGATCCACAGCCAAGCAGATAAATTCACCTGCAGCCCACAGAGGGAACGCCATGTTGGAGCAGGTGGTTGCCTGAAGGGAGACTGTAATTCCATGGGAAGCCCTTACTGGATCAGGCTCCTACCAAGACCTATGGTCTTGTGGAGAGAGAAGCCTGCACTGGAGCTGGTTTGCTGGCAGGACTTGTGACCCCATGGGGGACCCACACTGTAACAACCTATGCATGAAGGACTGTACTCCATGGAAGCAACCCACACTGGAGCTGAAGAACTGCAGCCCCTGGGAACACTGGAGAATTTACTGGAGAACTGTCTCCTGTGGGAGGGACTCCGTGCTGGAGCAGGGGAAGAGTGTAAGGTGGAAGGAACAGCAGTAATGCGTGATAAACTGACTATAATGCCCATTCCCCATTTAGGAGTAATTTGGAGCCTGGGAATAAGGGACAGGGGGGATAAAGTTGTTTTATGGTTTAGGTTTTATTTCTCATTCTTCTACTCTGATTTGATTGGTAATAAAATTAAATTTATTTCATCAAGTTGAATCTGTTTTGCACATGATGTTTGCTGGTGAGTGACCTCTCCCTGTCTCTATCTCGACCTCATCTGTCCTGTCCAGATGAGGAAGGGGGAGGTGGGCACCTGGCATCCAGTCAGGGTCAACTCACCACAGTCATTCAAACCTCAGTTGCATTTCATGACCTGAGATTTAGTTTTCTGGAAAAAGTGTGTGTCAAGGAATGTATTTCTTTTACAACTCTTGTACAACTCATACAATACTCCAATCTGAGGTATTAGGAACACATATACCAAACTTCATGGTAGCTTTCTCAAAAATAGTTGAAACACAGCTAGGATGAATTGTACTACCACCACCTCCTGGCAGCTCTTCATTTGATGCAATCATCATTGTTTGTCTATTATAACGATGTCTTCCATCTTCAACTGTAGCAGGTCTGACAGACTTTTAAATCAGTAACAGTAAAACATCAGTAACAACCAGAACGCTGGTTAGAATTATTCCTGCTAGGTGCCTAGGATTGACTGAGAAGAATGCCTTGAATTTTTAGGGACAGTTTAACCAACTTCTCTAGTTTAAAAAAACAGACCAAACCAAACCAAACCAAACTAAAAAACCCTAACCAAAGTGTGTCCAATTTTTGACTGGACAAGCCACATAAAACTACACACAATTTTTTTCTCACTTTTTCACCCCCTCACTCTCCACCCCCGGCCCCAGTCTTTTTTGTTAAAAAATTTTTAACAAAATTTTGTTAAAAAATGCCTGCTTAATATTGCAAGTATTGAAAAGTTTTCATTGGGACTTGAATTTTAATGATGTGTGTATTAAATGTCATAAACATAAGGCAAAAAAAAATGCTGTGATCCTTTTATATTTAAATTATGAAAAAGTTCTGTGTCTAAATAACTGTGAAATATTATTTGAAGTTTAAAATCTACAATAGTAAAATAATTTTTCTAAGCATTTATAAACAAATCTAGTAAGACTTCACTGGTCTTAACAAAAGTACAAGAATAAATAGGGGTGAAGTGGAAGGTTATTGTAACCTTCAGGGCATCTTGGATTTCCAAAAGAAATCTGAGCTCACAAGTTTGCTTTCTGATTGGAGCCAGTACCTTCCGCTTTGCCCTTCAGTACAGTGACCTGATGCATCTGTGTGGTGATTCTGTGTAGTACACAGGCCTTACTTGATGTTACTCTTGTGGCATGAAGACTGGATAGCTATGGCAGTGTACTACAGGAAAAGTTTGCGCTCCACTTTTTTCTAATATTCCTGTAGAGATCTGTGATTTCGCCATAAGAAAGTTAAGGTTTCTGAATACGCTGCATTTTCTTTTTAGTAAATTAGAAATTGCTGTGCTTTTAAGAGCCCCATGCGTTATTTAATACTAAATGATGCTCATATATAAAAATAGTATTTGATGGGCTGTTTGGTCATTAGCCATAACTCAGAGAAGAATGGTACCTAGAAAATAAGCGGGAAAAATGTTAGGATACAAGTATGCTGAAATTAAATTGATGACAGGTATGCTTGTAATAAATCTACAATATTGAATTAGTTTGTTTTCCAAGTTTTTATGGAACTAATGTTTCACCAAAGCCAAAGTGTAAAATTCTGCATTACTTCAGAATAAGTGATATGGGATGCTCTAAGCCAGTGAATGATACCCAAATGGAGCAAATCTGCAGTTAGGGTTAAAATCCATGTTAAGACATGAAAATCGGAAGTGAAGTAACTAATTAGCCATGATTCCTCCCTTGAAGAATATTCAAAATTAGCTAGTTTCAATAAATGCTCTCAATGTTGGGAATCCTAAATTAAAATAAATCAATTTTTTAATACAATATTTTTAAATTGTTTTTTCTTTCATTTGTAAGAAAGAAACTCATTTCAGTTGCAGTTCGCAGACTGTTAAGAAGCTATAGCTCATACTTTTGTAACATTAGCTAGAAATGTATGGAGCACTACGTAGAAAGAGGAAAATTCTCTAATAAGACATGGTATGGAGAAAATATTTATAAAAGTAAAGAAAAAGTGCTGACCTTTTTTACTGAAAAAAACATAAAATCTTGATTGTATATTCTCCAAAATTTACCATAACATTGTAACAATTGTCAAATATTTCGTTACTGGTAGACATGAGAGTAATTCAAAAATTAACCTGTATGTTCACACAGAAATTGTGCTTTGCTTTACGTAGTTCATAGTTCTGATATTCTAGAGAAAAAAACTATTATTCTTTAATAGTATGTTGAATTCACATACTTTTTGTTAAACAAAATTATGCTGAAACATGATAGTTTTCATTATCTTCCATCCTTGCATCTGCTCTACTTTCACTAAGAAAAGGCATATTAAAGCCATGGCTATGTTTACAGACCCAGGGAAACTGACAGTTTTCTTAATTTTTCAATTCTAAGCTATATGAAATACATATAGAGATTTAAGTGACACTTTTTTAACAGTTTTGAGAATAAGTGCAACATACTCTGAAAATAAAATATTAAAAAGTTTATGAAAAAGTTTTATCTGTGCAAGTAAATTATGATACACTCTTTAGATCTTTTATCAAGTACAAGAATACCTGTTTAAACATGCCTTCCATTTGTAGATTGTAGTAGAGATTTACTGTTAAAAATTTTGACAGTATTCTTGTAGAAAGAAAGTTATTAAACTATGAAGCTTGTTCTTTTTTTTACATGCCCAAAAGATAAAAATATATTTCCCAGACTTATTGTGGTTGAGACGGGAGGCGACATGGGTTTCAGGATACCAGCTTTTTTATTGCAACAGTATGTCTACCTTTATCCAGTTCTGGGTGACACATGTACACACAGCATTGGTTTACCGCTATCATAACAACTGTTGATTGGACATACAGCCACATGTCCCAACACAATAGGTTAACCTCTAACAGGAAACCCACTCTGTGTTACAGTCCTACTGTCCGTGGTTAACCCTCTGCCAGGTGTAAGAAGTTCCATCTTCGATATCTCAGTTTACAGAGAGGCCAGAACCAACTCGGTTCCCCCACAATTCCCCCTCTTTTGTATTATAGAAAATGCCAGCATCAGCTAATACAGGGCCCATGCACTAGCGACATGGCAATATCAATAACACACAGAGGCAAAGAATCAACCAGTCCTTCTTTCATCAGTCCACAAGAATGGTATTCCTTCTTCTCAGTGCTGAATGTCCATAAATGAGTTGTCCATGTAGCTTGTGTGTGTGGAACAGTCTGTTGGAGGATAAGAATATTGCTCCTCAAAAAGCTAACTGAATAGACAGGTATCCTCCCCCCCCGCCCGCTTTTTTTTTTCTTTCTATTTTTATTTTTCCTTTTTTTTTTTTTTTTTTCATATCATTACTGATAGGTTTTGACTTCTTAAAGTCTTTCAGTGCTTCAAAAAGCAGGAAGTTAATACCTCCATGACTCCCCTGAAAGCAACTTCAGAAGTTGCCTGGTATCCTTAATCTCTGCTCCATATCAGCACTTTTGCAGGAGCAGGGCATCTAGCTTGATTCCATGTTTCTCTAGTAGCAACAGCTGCCACTCTGGACGACAGAGTCATCCTCTCTACTTAAAAGCAACTGCCACATTGGGATGACAGAGTCATCCTCTTTAGATAACATGGAACCTATTTATGCTCCGGTGGCTTACCTGTTCTAAACAGGTGTCTCAAAAATATCTTTTGGTGGGCCGGCCCCCTGCGACTTCTATTGTCTCTGCGATTCTACTGTCGCTCTCACAAGCCACACCGGAGTTTTCCCGCCCCCAATGGCTATCTCAAAGCCATCTCTCTCCGTCCTCTGTTTGGGACGTGAAAACCTTCTAGATTGCTTCAGGAGGTATTAATGTAAGTTACAAGCAGAGTAACACAAAAGCAAAGCCGAATGGTAGCTGAAATGCTGCCTTTAAGCAGCCCAGAGCTGATAAAATGGCGGTTGCCAGGATACCGAGATTTCGCAACAGTCCGAGCCAAGCCGAGTGGGGGGTCAGCTCGAGGCAGCTGCGGGGGAGTAACGGAGCAGGGTCCACTCGGAACGATCGGCACTGCTGAGTCAGGGAACGTTCAGGGTGCGGTCTCAGCTGCTCCGTGCACAGCCAGGGACGTCCGGTGATAGCGGAGGGACGCGAACCGGGCACGGAGCGGGCTGAGGCGCTGCGCTGAGCTGGGATGTCAGAAGAGGGGGGGCTACGCAGTTTACGTAGAGCAGCACGCTGGTTGTGCACGCAGCCACGCAGTTTCCGTAGGGCTGCAGCTGGAATGCGGAGCGAGATAACAAATGCTCCGAGGTAGAGCGAGGCAGCGCGGCAGGAGGGTTGATAACAGAGTGCTCAGTAACTTACGTAGCAGCAAAAAAGTCTCAGCAGCAGCGAAAGGGTGCTCAGTGATGTGCGATCTCTCGAGTTGAGAAGCGGTGAAAACGAATCGGGGGGATCAGCGTCCGCCTGACCCTCCCGGCGGAGGCTTCTCGAGGTTCCGCCCGAGCGATTTTTCGTTCGCTTCTTGTCGTCTTGTCGAGTTCTATCTTCCTTCGCAATCATGTCGGGGGTTCACTATATACCGCGATCGAGGCGGGGATGCGACATAAGTTTCAGGATACCAGCTTTTTTATTGCAACAGTATGTCTACCTTTATACAGTTCTGGGTGACACATGTACACACAGCATTGGTTTACCGCTATCATAACAACTGTTGATTGGACATACAGCCACATGTCCCAACACAATAGGTTAACCTCTAACAGGAAACCCACTCTGTGTTACAGTCCTACTGTCCGTGGTTAACCCTCTGCCAGGTGTAAGAAGTTCCATCTTCGATATCTCAGTTTACAGAGAGCCCAGAACCAACTGGGTTCCCCCACACAGACTGTTGAAGTTAGTAATTTTTTAACAAATGGAATACACTAAGTAAGCATAACTGGATATGAGAAATAGTCTGCATAGTCCAATTAATTTTTATATGGAGTAATTTATGGACTTTATTAAAAATTAGGGTTTTCCATTTTCAGAAATTCTACAGAGGCAATTCAAAAGGAAATCATAGAATCATAGAATTAACTGGGTTGGAAGAGACCTCCGAGATCATCAAGTCCAACCCTTGATCCAACCCCACTGTGATTACTAGATCATGGTACTCAGAGCCACATCCAGACTCGCCTTAAAAACCTCCAGGGACGGTGAATCCACCACCTCTCTGGGCAGGCCATTCCAATGCCTGATCACTCTCTCTGTAAAGAACTTCTTTCTAATATCCAACCCAAACCTCCCCTGACAGAGCTTGAAACCATGCCCTCTTGTCCTACTTTTTGCCTGGGAGAAGAGACCAACCCCCACCTGGCTACAACCTCCTCTCAGGTGGTTGTAGAGAGTGATGAGGTCACCCCTGAGCCTCCTCCAGACTAAACAACCACAGCTCCCTCAGCCTCTCCTCACAGGACTTGTGCTCGAGTCACTTCAGCAGCCTGGTTGCTCTTCTCTGGACCTGCTCCAGCACCTCAATGTCCTTCCTGAACTGAGGGGCCCAGAACTGGACACAATACTCAAGGTGTGGCCTCACCAGCACTGAGTACTGCTGGCCACACTGTTCCTGATCCAGGCCAGGCTGCCATTGGCCTTCTTGGCCACCTGGGCACACTGCTGGCTCATGTTCAGCTTCCTGTCAATCTAAACTCCCAGGTCCCTTTGCCTAGCTGCTCTCCAGCCACTCTGTGCCCAGCCTGTAGCGCTGCAGGGGGTTGTTGTGGCCAAAGTGCTGGACCCAGCACTTGGCCAGAAATGTTTCTGTTTGAAGTACCCCAAATTCTGGGAAATGATTTCCATTGAGCACAGGTAAATAAAGCACATTTTTCATTGTGAAATTCTTGGGGTTTTGTTTTTGTTTTTGTTTTTTGTTAGACATCTAACCTCTTTCCTCCCATAATGTATATAGATAATAAAGACTGATCATAAAATTGACATGAGTCTGAAAGTTTCATTGCATTGTATACATTGCTTAGATGACTTAATAAAGCTGTATTTTTATATGCAAGGGATATTCTCTATTTGATTATGCCATTGTTTGAGGTGCCAGTCAGACCTTTCCCATGGATATGGTTTTCTGCGTTTGCAAGATACCATAAACTGAACCAGATACATACAGGCTTTGCTATAGACTAGATATTCGATACGAAGACATCCCATAGGCAAGAAAGTTTTTGATGATGAAGTCCTTCTTGAGCCTCTAGGAAGCATCCATCATTCACTGATATTCTTTTTCTTATATTCATGCAGTTAATGGGGTTTGGGAGGAATGCTTACCAATATCTTGCACTTGTAGGTTGTTATGATCAGCTGAAGAGGTGAAACAGTACTCATATTGAAGCTCAGGGTAACATTAAAGTCTCTTATCTTGCAAGAATACTGTTATATTTTCTTTAAAAGCTTTAGAAAATAAATAATGCTTTCAGAAGTCTATGGAAGAAAAGGTTATGTAATTGTGCTGTATCCTGAGATCTGAATAAACTAAATAGAACTTAACTGATCCTGATTATCCACTTAAGAGTTCTCCTATAATAAGCATGATTTCGGTAAAGGTGACATTTTTTTGTGACATGTTTTAAGCGATGTCTGATGCTGTAGGAAAGTAACAGGCTGTTTCTCTCCTCCTCTTTTGAGCAGTTTTGGTATGAATCATGATGGAATTGGAAATTCCTGTGGGACCAAAGGTCATGAGGCAGCAAAGCTAATGGCAGCTCATATTACGGCAAACACCAATCCTTTCTCTTGGTCAGCCTGCAGCCGGGATTACATCACCAGTTTTTTAGAGTAAGTAATCTGTCAAGAAAAACGAGTTTTCAAAAAATTTACACCTTTTGGGATCAATTGTAGAGATAAAGTGATGTGTTATGATGGTATAAATTTTTAGAAGGAACAGACAGAATTATAGAAAATCTTTTTCTGATAGATTACATTTCTGTGAAATGGCAAAAGCTTCTTTTGCTCCATTCCTCACCTGAACAGTTCCCATTTTTAATCTTTTCAAAACATTTTGAAGTGCTGATCATACCTCATTACTTTATTAATCTGAGAAATAGAGATGGGCAGAATTTGTCTATGAATGTTGAGAAGAATATTTTTTACATATATACATAAAATGTGAGGGATTCTACTGAAGGGAAGAAGGTTATCACCCTGTTCCTTGTACATTTCACTCTTGGCATGTTTTTCGTGCAGTATTTTGAGTTTTTATCTATCAGTGTTCTTTGATACCATTGGTGAGATTATAGGAGAGGATGGCATAGGTCTTTATATTAATACTTCAAAATCGTGCTAACCTCTATCAACACTTCTGTGGTGATTTTTATCCAGAAGTAGATTGCTACCTGAAATTTCACTGTGAAAAAATTCAAAAAGACAAAATTTGTTATTCACAAAAATATGCTTATATCAATGTATACATTGGTATAGATGACGCATAATGAAGCCTTTGTTTATTTTAAGTCATGGAAGACAAATACATAACTATGAGTTCACTGAAAACAGTTTAATAACAGATTTTTTAAAATGCTGTAAGGTTGACCTTATTGGAGGTAAATGGCAGTTTGTGGGTAGGTTCAGTGTCATCAGTGCAATAATTTCTTTAAGAAATAAAGGTTGTTCAGTAATTCAGGCACTTACTGTATTTTTGGAGATGAATTGGAACCAGTCAAGTTTCTAACCATGAGACTACTAAGAATAAAATCAGCTTCTCCTCCTCTTTCAGGGATCTAACCTCAGAATAAGGTGCTGTATTCTGAATCTTACCTGGAGGGAACCATCCAAACCAATACCTTTGGATTGGTTCAAATGTGGAGGATCACTGAATTGGGCTGAAGAGGTGCTTCAGTTCCCCAAAGAGTTAGTGAGCAGAGACAGACATTTAATGTTGGTGCTAATCAGGGGAAGAAAACTTCTCATCCGTTATTATAATAAGTTAAGGCATTTTGTATCATGCCACTGAACAGTGCACCCACAATTTTATCAACTCATGCATTTGAGTGTCTAAAATAAAGCACACTTAAACCTCCTTAAATAGAAACGCGTGTGATACGGGCTTCTCACAATAGAGTTTGGTTTTCTAAGATATATATATATGTATTTATTTAACACCACTATTATTTAAAAATAATAGTATCATAGCATATTACTAATAGCATTGTAGTTTTATCATTACAATTTACTTAGGTTAATTCAGTGCGGTTTCCACTGGTAGCCTTTTTAGTATGTTATTGCAGCCTCAGTTAAACTATGACAAAGAATATGTTTTCATATCTGTTTTGAGATTATTTCATGGCTTCATAGTTCTGATAGTAAGCTTACAGTTCAGGTATTTTCTTGTAGCCTTTGGGAGTTTGTTTCTTCATGTCTCATTTATTTCTATTTGTTGCTCTCCTCTGAAAAACTCCATTTTGATCCGGTAAATGTCCTGACAATAAGCTGTCTATTGATGAAGTTAAAATTCAACAGGTAGCTAAGGAGTCATTTTGTATTTATGGGCTTAGAGAAGAAATGTGGTCAAATTCTGTGGATTGTGTTAAATTGTAAATATAATAGAGCTCATCATTTGTTTATAAGGTCCCTTCACAGTTTCAGATTTCAGACTGATGAATGCAGTGATCTTTCAAATTTTTACTGCTAGTTGGAAACATGTTTATCTTGTGCCTTGTTTTGTTTCAATTATGTTTTATTTATTTAGTTAGTTTATTAATAATTATTTATTTATTTTATTATTTAGTCTTAGATTCTCCATTCTTTTTTTCCATTCCCTAGGTTTGATTTCTGGTTAAGTTTAATTTTTAGATCCATGGGATGCCAGTGAAATTGCAGTTATATTAGCATAAAGCCAAAAGAGTACTCTGTTGAATCTCTTCCCATAGTTCTAATCTCTTCAGGTTTTTTGAGATACTTTACTGTCATGGCTAGTGTTTGGAATTCTACTTGAATTATTACCATCTGTAGTAATCGCTACTGAAGATACTAAGTGATGTTTGAGGTAGAGAAAAAAAAATCTAAACATAGCAGATTCAGTAATAAATTATATTTTATACTATTTTAGGGGTTTTTCTGTAGATTTTTTTTTCCAAAGCCATCTTGGATAAACGTTATTTTACACATTGTAATTATTATAGATTTTCCAATTCTATAGTATACTGTGTTAATTTACTAAGAGTCAAAGATAACTTTTCTTTCCTCTACTTCTTTCACAATCTATTTTTAAATATGTCAGATTTCTCATTTATGGTTCTTATTGTCTGTGGTTCTAATATCCTATAAATGAATTGATACTCTTTTTCCCTTAAATATTTGATTTGTTGTTTCGTAAGGTAGAATCGTGAAAATTTAGGGTTTTTCTCCAGTTTCTGCTTTTCTCACCAGCATTTGTGCCATCTCAATGACAGCAGGAAGCTGGTAGAATTACATGAGTACCTGCAGATACAACTATCACAAGTCAACATCAGTTCTTTTTACCCACTCACACCTTTCCTTAAAGCCGAACAGCTCTAGGAGCAGATACATTTCAATTGCAGGTAGTGATCAGTTAGCAAGAAGCAAAGAAAAATGGTAAGTTTCATGTGGCAACATTTTCTTGACTGCATTATAAGAGCAGAATTGTCTGCATCCTGACAGGAAAAAAGATTCTTTATTTTTTCCTAGTACTTCTTCATAACTTAGGAACAAGTGAGGAAGACGCTGATTTAGGGCTATAGAGCCCGAGCCAATAGATGTTGTCATCTGTGTCTCCAGAGAGATTAGACTCTGCACTCTTTCTTTTAATTTTCCCTCTAGAAGAGCAACTTAATTCACAAAACATCGGGCACAGGACCAATAGACTAGAACAAGTAAGGCAAGTGGCATTTTTTGATGTTCTGAATTAATGTGGCTGGTTTAGGGTTCATTTAGCTATGTATAAAAAGAAAGGTTGAACATGATGGTATACCCCAGAAGAAATCTGGAGCTGTGAGTCTGTGTGATATATCACAATGCCTGATTTGTCTCTTTGGATCTGGGTTCAAGTTTGGGCCAGGCTATCATGGCAACAGGTCAATGCAACTGGAACGAATTTTGGTAGAAGCTCATTGTGTGCTCACAGTATAATATGATGAGGTAGGTTAATGTGGATTTACTAGTTAACTAGCTCGAGTCACCACCTGTTACAGCAGTTTTGCACTGAGGAGTAACTGTTAAGTATCACTTGGAATATCAGTTCGTGAGGTACTAGCTGGGAAATCAAATTATTTTGCAGGATTGCTGGATGGACGATGAATATGGCTCAAAGGATGACAGTAAGACAAAGCAAAGCTGTATGTTGCTAATAGATCTACCGAAACTCTCAGCAAGGATGGTCAGCCAGCACAGATGCTGAAGTGGCCAAAGAAAATATTTTTTTTCTGGGGAAAACATTCCTTGAAGCACATAATAGCTGTTGTCTGTCAAGCTTGTAATAGCTGTTGCCTATCAAGCTTTTAGGTAGAATGAAAGATTGACTTAATTCAGTTTATCAACTGAATTGTTCATAAATACTTTGCAATGGCTTTAAATTTCACTAACACTGTGTGGAAGTAATTCAAGAAATACTGACTGAGAATTGAATGCTTGGAGAGTGGTGTTAGAGAACAGATATTCCTGTGAGAGGAGTAGAAACCCTTGGTATCTCTTCACAGGAGAAATGAACCAACCCTAAAATTATTTTTTGTGACTGAATACCAATTAGTACAAATTTCATTCTATGCAGTATATATGTAAAATATATGTGTAACACCTGCAAGTTTCATTATATTCAGCATATTTTTATACAGTATACCTATAGAGCCATGCAAATACCTACATGTAGATAAGAGAACTTTCTACTTACAATTCTTTGTTCAGTTGATTCTGTGTTTTGTTATCATAAAAGCTATGTGATTTCTCAGATCATAGTTCATTTATCTTGTCAGTATCAGATAGGAGAAGGTATTAGAAGAAGCCAAATGGCCAGCTCTGTCTTTCAAAGGCAGGATTGTCTTTTGAAGATGGAGGGGAACCAAGAGTCTTTCAACTATTTGAGTAAGACCTATCATAGGATTCTTGGAGATCTCTACAATTGCCATAGAGCAGGATTTAGATATTAGACTACACCTTTCTAACTCTGGAAGGGAGCCAAAACTACCTTGGTCCAAGCAAGCCCATGCAGACAATATAAAAAAAGATACTCAGTGTTCTGGTCCAGACATCATCTGACCAAGAGTCTTAAACATACAAGTGGATATGCAAGATGCATAGAGGATATGTCTATATATGCCTCATATGCTATCTATGGCGCATTGACAAGTTCCCTGGTACTCCAGAAATGTAAAGTAACTTCTAAAAAAAAATGTATACACCAAGACTAGTTTTGAAAGATCACATCAATCACATAAAAATTTCATATTTCTCTCTACAAATCTACAGTGTTATATAGATACACTTTGGATTATAATTTTCTTCTTTTTTCTTAAGAATTTACTAGGATTTTTTTTCCCAACAGGTAATTGAATAAAAAACGTGTTCCTCATTTGCTGTAGATTTCTGAAACTTTAGGAATCTTGTGTTTTACTTAAAAGGCTACATAGTTATGAGAAGACCCAAGAGTTTCTGTAACCCTGGGGTGACAATGTGGTTTTGAGTGTTAACTTCACAAGTATTATTCCGTATCTACCTGTTGGTAGAAGTCCCTATCAAAGTCATCAGAATCAGCAGCAGATTTTCATTAACTATTCTATTTGTAAAGTCCGCTATGAAATAAATGATTGGTCCAGTATTTTATAGCTTAGTATCTCCCAAATTATTAAGACCAGATTTGGGTAGGAGCATGGTTTTTATAGATGAACCAATAGATTTGTCTTAATATGGCTGCTGGGTACTTATTCCAGTGAATAAAATAATGCTTTGGACACAGGAAAGTTTGGAGAAAAGTATTCATTAAAGAATAGCAAATTACTACCACCAAGCAAAAGAAAAATTGAGTGTGATGAAAAGATTGTGCAACATTAGAGAGTCTTTGCTATGAAATAGCAATAATAAGATGTAGAGTCAGCTTTGCATAAAAGATTAGAAAGAAGTAGGTTTTTATCAGGACAGTGATTGTTGCATCTGAATTTCCCTAACATACAAGCATGTTTTCATTTAGTAATTATATTCAGGTTCATTTTAATTTTAAACATACCACTCCAAATCACACTTCCATTTTTTATGTCCTGATTCTGCAGATATTTATGTGATTATCTGTAGTCTTGAGCAATCTGCAGTTTTCTCATTAATGTTAAGTAAAGCAGCTTTTGTAACCTGTACAGAAATATATCCTGGTGCTCTCTAAAGATCAGTTTTTACTCATAAATATGCAGCAAGGATTCTGTTAGGAGCCAAATGTATAAGTATGTAAATAATTAATGGCTTTATCAATATGTATAAAAATACTTCTGTGTTTATTGTTAATAATTTTTACTGTTGCTTCTTCATTTTTTAATGGATATTTGGTATCAGAATTAGATAAAACATTATGTATACTATTAGTATATTTATGTATTTGATTGTTTATCTATAACATATTCACAAATACTTATAATAATTTAATTTATCATCATTGAATGTAGCTTGCTTTATAGTTCACATCATTATTACAATTTAAGCTATTCTGTAACATTCAAAATCTGTTTTCAGAGCCAGTGTTCTGGTATATTTTGTTCAACCACTGAAGGAGTTGTGTTGTACTGTGTAAATTGCTGAGATATTTGGGAATAGATGCTGTAATAGGAACATAATCCCTGAGATATCTACATCCGTGGTTGTTGCTTTTTCTCTTTTTTGACCTTGGATACAAGGTCAGTTTATATTTGTACAGGATAATTGTGCAGAGGTTTTGCACTGTTCAGTGTAAAGATTTAGAAACATTTAATCCCTGGTTGCTGTTAATTTAGTTGAGCACTTAGCAGTGACAGCATGTCTGAGATCTTAAGCTTCCATAGAATATTCTAGTATCCTTGATACCCTTCCAAACAGAAGAATAATTTGCTATTCTGTGATATTAAAATACAAAAAAATGTTTAAATTATATTGTAGAGTGTTTTAAAATTATCTCTGGAGACACTACACTGGAATACTGGGATAAAATAACATTGAGCTTAGCTATTTTATAATTGAAGTAAGTTCCACTGTTGTCCCATAAAACATCATGAAATCAACCACAAATTAGGAGAATGGTAAAGTCTTTGAGTACTAGTCAAACTTAGTAGAGTAATAGAATATAAGAATCACATTTAGATCATCTTAGTTATATTGCAGATTCTAAAGATTTGTCTACCCTGTGTTCAGAAATGTAAATGCTCTGCAGGGATATCCTGTAGATTTTTTTACTTGGTAAATGCTTCCTTTATAAGATAAAATCACAAAGCACAAAATTAACTGTAAGTAGAAATTTTCTAAAATTGGTAATCTGAAGGTTTTTGGCATTCTTTTCCTATCTCTTTTTACATGTACACAAATGGCTTTTTTAACTTTTGTAGGCCTGACTGATAATAACTATTAGATCTCTGTTTATAGAGTGCTCCAAAACCATTATTCTTTTTGGGCCCTTTTGGTTCGTTCCGCTGGAGTTGGCAAAAATTTTTTTCTCAGCTATCTGGGTTTTGCTCTGGTGGAGCAAAGAGAAAGAAACAAGAAGGATACAGATTCAAGAGTATTGCAGCATTCTGAAGTCTTGTAAAAGTTTTCTGGATAGGTTATATGGTCCGTGGTCTGTATTCATCCTTTGCACAGGTTTGGTCAAACCTTTTTTGACTAATGGAAACTCTCTGGTTTTATTGATGCATTTATAATGCATGCCATTTCTTTTCCAGGATACTTCAGTTCACACAATACAGTGTCAGGGATTAATTTTGTTCAACTTGAGATAAATAATAGAACTGAAACAGAAAGAAAGAGAACAATTTTTCAGTCTAGAGTCTATGATATAATGCAGCTAAAAAGTGAATGACTTCTCAGTATTCATTTTCTCACTTTTTATTATTACAACAATATTTAATTATGATGAGAATCCTGTTTATTAGAGCAGAAGAGTTGTATTTTTGTATTTAGTACTTGTATTTTTGACTTGCATTTCTGCAATTATATGTCTTGTGGAGTGGGTATAGACTTTAATTTACAAGTTTGGTGAATTTAAATGTTTACAGCTGATCACAATTTGCAGTGATCTTGTAAACTCTGCACTGTTGGAAATCTATGAAAATGTTCCCATAATCGGCAATACTAGCTCAAACTGATGCCAAATGCTAAACTTCTCACTGCTTGTTAAAGCAGAGCTTCTATCTGCAGTTTATTCCATACATTACAGAAAAGTGAGATTGTATTTTAATTATTTTCATTCTGGAATTATTAACATATACTCCTCATGCACACAAAATAAAACACTGAAATATTTCAAAAGAATGAAGGAATTTTTCCCAACTTCTGCTATCAGTATATATGTATATGCTTGCAATAATCACCTGGAATAAAGGGGAAAATATATTATTTTTTTTATGCCAGAACCACACAGGTTCAGGAAGGTTTTGAATGTAGATTTTAGCATAAGTGGGTGTGGTTATCTGTGCAGGTGAATCACACTGAATTCCTTGAAACTAGTCACCAAATACCGTATTTTTTCAGTATTTACTTGGTTCTTGCAGTAGTTACTACTTGCTGCCTTCTGAAATGGTTGGAAGTTGTTTGTTTCTTTGTTTTTCCAAATGATCTTTTGTAGTATTTCAAAGACTTGAATAAAGTAGGGTTAAAATGAGAATATAAAATATGAAGTTATGAGAGGCTTTTTTTGCTCTGTTTTTATCTGCAGATGAAAAGGATAGAAAATTGGAAATCTCAAAAAACCCCAGTGTAGAACATTCACTTCTGAAATTATGTTCCTTTGGCAAGGTGCATGGAAAAGATTTGGGAAAAAACAGAACATAAGTACTGGCAAAATTGGTAGGAATGTTAAAAAAAAATTTTAAATGTTGGCATAAGAATTCTTTGAAAATACTCATTCACATGTGAAATGAAAGTAAAAAAGCATCTGTCCTCTTTTATGCACACTGACCAAATAAATCGGGATAATTATATTTAGTAAAGTACAAAGTTTTCTAAACAGAACTCCGTCTGCATTTGGCTTTCTCGATTATTTATTCCACTGCAGTAAAATATTGAGGTTGAATATGAGCATATTTTGGAAAAAAAAAATCAGCCACTGAGCAAAATACAAAAGAAGAAAATACTGAAGTTTTCAAAGATGATTGTCATGGTTCTAGCATGAATTTTTAAAGACTAAATATTAATACAATAGCAAAGATTTTTCATTCATACAAATTTTTTCACTCACCCTAGTATGGGCAAATTTAAAGATCTTGCAGAATTTTTACCACTGTAACCATTTTCTTCACTGAAATGGAAGAAAAACTTGCATGTTGAGGTCCTAATCCTATAAACATTTTGTCACGTTGAAACTAAATGTGTTTTAGTTTTGCATAAACCAATTGAGCTGCTCATATCTATAAAATTGTGCTTAGCTGTTTGAAGGGTCAGAAGGATCATTATTAATTGTAAACTGAATTTCTTGAGTTTGCCTAATGTGTTTTTTTTTCATTCTATGACCAAATGTAGCTGTTCTTCAGTGAAAACAAATAGGAATCCTAAACCAAAAATGAAAATCAGTCTTGTGTGGCTCAGAAATTATCACACTTTAAAAAAGTATAATATATGAAATTATTTCACAATCTAAAATAAGCGTTTTTGTTAATAATAATGATGAAAAATTACTTTAATTTCTAATTACTTCTAAATATTTTCTCTTGTTACTATGGGTGTACCATCTTACTGTTTGTTTATTGTAATCCTACTTGTTTCACACCCAGTGCTGTTAAAAGTAAGAACTAGATACATAATATCATTACTGTGATTTAAAGTCAGTAGAATTCCTAATTGATTTGGTCCTTTATGTTGAACAGTTCGGGCCGTGGTACTTGCCTTGATAATGAGCCTCCCAGGCGTGACTTTCTTTATCCAGCTGTGGCCCCAGGTCAGGTGTATGATGCTGATGAACAGTGTCGCTTCCAGTATGGAGCAACATCCCGCCAATGTAAATATGGGGTAAGAAGTCTTAATCCTTATGCTGAGTGTTCTTCTTAGTCATTTGTATATATTCCTTTGTAACATAAATCTTTAGTTAGTTGTAGTAGGAGGTTACAGATTTCCAGTGGCATGTCTGGTGCCATTGTTCATGAGCAAAGGGTTCATTTTAATCCTTATGCTGCATCTTTTGCTTGAGTCATTTGTGTGTACTGTACACTAAAATGTGTGGGTAATAATGAGCTGGGAAAGGCATTCTTTAATTATAGGGAAAAAAAGAGCCCAGAACACACAATCCTGCTCCTTGTAAAGTGTATTAGAGAATTTTCCCTAATTTCAGTTAATTGAGATTAGGTTCCTATTGTATTAAGCTTGAAACATGAAATCTGTTGTGTTGGCTTTAACCTTTCAATATAAAGCTCCATTTTGAAGTTACTTTTATACTCGTATTAATTTGTCAGATCTGTTGTTATTTTCTTATTTGGTCATTGTTTTTTAGGTTTTTTTCCCTGACACTGAGTTTATTGTTTCTCACATTATTCATATATCTTTTTGGAAAGATGAATTATGGTTATGGAAACAAAGGAACATGAAGCTAGATAGCTGAATATAATACTGAATAGCAAAGTACTAGCAAAGATTTGGCTTCAAGTACCACAGTGCAATAGTTAAGGCAAATAAATTTACAGTAGAAATGAAAACATGCACATGTAGGTCATATGTTATAAACACTTACTCAAAATCTTGCAGCCCAAAGTATGTAGTTAAAGGATGCATTCTGCTGTGCTTTTTACCAAATAATCTTTTTACCAAAGTCTGAGACCGCACTAAGTAAATCTTGAGAATGTATCTTGTGGTTTAAAAGTAAATAGTTATAATAATTTTTAATTTTTAGATTATTAAAATAAAATAATGTTATAATACAAAGAAAGTCCATTTGGAATATCTTTGGGATGATAAATACAGTATTATTCTTGGGATGCCTCTTTGACAGATTGCATTGTGGAAAAGCTTTAAAAGCCATGTAGCTGGCTGACTAGCTCACTGGGTCTTCTGATTCCTCATCAAGCTTCTTTTGGCCTTTATTGTTTCTCTGTAAGTTCTCACTTCCCATCACTGTTCTTTAATGGCCCTATATCCTGTCCTTTCATCTTAGTAATACCTATTTTTTTAAATTTTGTTTTTTCTTACAAATTTTCACCATGCTCACTCTTTAATTTGCATACTAAGGAAGTCTGCAGGTATTTAATCCATGATTTCTAACACGGCTTTTGGTGATGCACTATATTTTAAATTAAACTGGAAAGTTCATGATGTACAAAACCTGGCTTTTCCACATATATGTAGGTTTCTTTAAACACCACTGAACTGTGCAACCATTGTTTTGATGATAATGCTACACAGTACACATTCGTAAACCGGTTCCTAAACCACAAATAATTGGAAGTTATGAAGATGTGGAGGTAATCTTGGCTTTCTGCCTTCTGCTTGTCTTTTTTTTTTTTTTTTTAAGGCCTTTTTTTGTAGTTCCTCTACAGTTACAGAAAAGAGGTCAACTCTTAATTGAGGCAATAGTTAAATGAAGATAGGTCTTCATTACCAGTGCTCTGAATTGATACAGGGCATTATGTTCCATCAGTGTGCTATCAATGTGAGCATAACTTCTAAGTGTCTTGGAAAGAAACCCACTCTATTTTTTATAATAGTATTCAGACTGCATATATTAATAAATAAGTTATTGTAGAAGTCTGGTAATATCCACTCTTAAGAAATAATATGCATATAAAATAGTACCTCTATTAAAAAATATTATCCACCATGGCCATAATGCTCTGAATATGTGATTATTATCGCACAGATTTGAAGTGATAATTTTGAAGGGGGGGGTAAAGGGCCTTTGGAAGATTGTAGTGCAGATGGAAAATATCTACTTAAGAAAGACTTATTCATATATGAAAGGGTTTTAGGACTGAGTAATTGAACTAGATCTAAATACCAGGACAAACTATGTTGAATAGTCTCATCAACTCTTTTATTATCAAAAGTAAACAATCAGTGCTTTGGATATTTCTTTTCAAGGTACTATTCACATGGAGATGCCATTAATAATTCACTGATCATTTTCTAGCAGACACGTGCAAATATGGATGGAAAAACATAGTAAAAAAATCAGTGTTCAACCTTGAACATAGTTGGTATGGTAGCTCCTTTCTGGCACTTCTTACAGGTCCTTTTTTTTTGAAGTATCTGGTAGAACAGGTTTTCCAACATGGAGTATAGTGACCCAGAAAGAAAATAAATTCTAAATAAAAGGGAAATTGCAGAGAAAATTGCTTGCCTTTTTTTCTTCTTTATGCCCTGTACTGATTTGTGGTGGCAAGACATGACAAAAGAAACAGTTGAACTCTCAAATCAAAGGCAAAAAAATCTACAAGTCTCCTTTGGGCTGTGATGTACCTGTTGATATAATTGGTGTTTTTAATGTTACTTGGAAAATCTTCACATTCTTTTTGTTTAGGAATATTGCTACAATCATGCTAGCCTTTAGAAAAATTACCCCTTTCAATCGTCTTGCATTTCAAACCATCATGTAATTTATGTTCCTTGCCTTTTCTCCCATATTTCCTCATCCACCCCCTGGGGATGTTTAGTTAAACTGTTTGTTGCGTTTGATCACAGATCATGTCCTAGTTCTGCAATGACCTTTGCACAGCTAAAGTTGAAGACATTCTTACTTAGGAACTTGAAGTTAATTACACAGAGAGGAGTTTGACCAGTTAAAGCATCAGAACTCACTTACTAAAGGAACTTCAAGTTTCTGTTTTTCTGTGTGTTTGTTTACTGACAAAGAGACAATTTGGCATTAAAAGGAGCTCCTTCGTAGTTGATCTGATGCTATTTTAAGGACTAGGTCTAATTAGACTGTTAAGTCACGTATTGACAGAACTGTCCAGCAAGAGAATTGTGGCTATTGCTCAGATATTTCTGTGTTGTTCAGCACATTGTCAGACACTAATTCAAAATGATGCTTTGGCTCTTCGAGCTGAAAAAAATAAAGCTGCACATTAGCAAGAAGACAGTGATCTTTCTAATGTTACATATGCATTGTTCTTTATACTGTACTTTCCACCATTTCTGATACAAAGACAATTTTACAGAATTTGGGTGAAGAAATAGGTACTTTGAATAAAGAAGTGAAAGGCAACATCTCAAGCTATTTAAAATACTTCATTTTTAGAGTATATTTTCAGATTCAGGAGACCGTTGAATTTACAACTTACAGTGACCCAAATTGTAATGATGGAAATTTCACCATATAATATTGATGCATACCTTTTTCCTAAAGCAATGTATGCCTTCAGGCATCTGGATTTACTGCAGTGGAAGTTTTGAGGTTGTTAGAAGTAATGCTTATTTCTGTTCAGTTATGTAGCTACGGAACATGCTACATCTTCTAGGATGATGCAGTGTGGATTTTCTTCTGCTGATTGTCAAATGTGTCTCAGTTCTTTGCTCTGTTTGTATGTCAGTTCCTCTGGTAGTTCGGAACCTTTTTCAGTTCTTTTGTTTAGGTGATTGTAAGAACTTTATCATTGTTTTTTTACCTCCTTATACTTTGAGTATCTGCCTAGTAACAGCTGGCTGTTGGCTGTCTCTGGGTTAACTGAGGAAAGAATTCCAATGTTGACTTTCAGTTTGTCTACTGGATGAGTTTGAATAATAACTGGAATATGCCTGACTGTAACTTACTGATTTTGTGGTTCAAAATAATGCTTTGCTTTAGAGCTGCTCCCTACATTCTTAGGATTGAGACTAAAACCTCAAACATTTTAAAAGCAGTTAATACTTCATGCATTTTAACATTTTAAAAGCAGTTAATACTTTATGGTTGATACTGCTATGTTGCATTTTACAATCTGTGAAGCTGCTGGCTGCTAGTAACAGGATTTCAGAGACAGTAGCTTACTGTCTTATTTGGTCTATTCTTCTGCATTTTCTGCTATTCCACAAGTGTTGATCAGCTGACTTTCAAATCCAAGAGAGCACACACATTACTATGCACAATGGTTCTACAATATTTCTATTAGGGCAAAATAGTCTGAATTGCAATTGACTCTTGTAATTGGGTGATAAAAATGTTAATGTTCATGAATCCAACTGTCACTTTTTTCATTAAATACTGATGTGGTTTACTCCAGTTTAATAAAGAGAGCTAATAAGCTAGATGCAGGGGATTTATAAGAAGGTAGAAGCATATTCTGGAAGGTGTTTTTCTTTTCACAAGGAGAGTAAGAGAAGCCATTGGGGTATTTTTGTAACAGAGCTACCAGTTTTCTTTTGTTCCATCAGCTGTTGATACTATGACTAGGAGCATCCATTCAGTTGAATCTGTACATAATAATTAGTAACCCACCATAAAGTGCCTTTTTTTGGACCCCAACTTCATATATCATACCATGGCTAAGTTGTTTATATTTTGATGTTAGCCAAGCATAAATAGTTTGATTGGATGGATTTATATTGCATTACTCACCAACTGATGTTAAAAGTACATGTAGATGAAGCCAAGAATTGAAGACCCTGTTATTATACTCTGTCATTTTAATCAACCTTTCCTTTTTTTTTTTTTTTTAATTTCATAAAGTCCGGCTGGTCAATTGAAAAACCTCTCAGCATTATTATGCAGGCCTTTGCTGTTACAAGTGATTAAAATCTTGGGCTTTTCTTACATAAGGACTCAGAAGATTGTGTTGTAATTAAGTGAATTTTGTTCCCTCTTTTTTCTAAGATTATGGTGTGAATAGCCAAGGAAAATCCCAGAATTTTTCCTCTGTCTGAATCCTGAAGTAGTTTTACATTCTTTTTGTAATAAATTCCTGTAGTCTCCTTTCTTAGGACTATCTTGTCAATAAACCCCTTCTTTTTCTCTTCCTCTCTGTCTTTGATTTTCTCTTTCTCTCTCACAAGAGACACAGATGTTAACGCCACTGTGTCTGCATCCTTTGAAAGCTGATAAAAAGGTGAAAGGAGAAGCTGGTGATAAAAGCAGGAGTGCATTAGATGAAAGTAGAAGCAATAATGAGATTCCGTATAGTAGAGTGTTGTTTTAATAAAGATTGATAGGTTGCATGGGTTTGAAAGGGAAGATGGTACTTGGAGGTGATTAACCTTGTGGGGCACCTGTAGTTTCTGTAAGGTTCAGATAAGCACCCAATATTTAGGAAAGAATGCCGGTAACATAATATAAAGGTATGATTTAAGCTTTGGATTCTACTTCACATTCATTCAGCACGTTGTGATTCATAACATGCTGCACCACTTAATGAGCATTTGGTAGTGGAGCACTAAAATGGTAACTTTTGGGTGCTTATCTGAACAAAACTTTGAACTTTCTGAAGTTCTCCTGTAATTAGTGTCTTCTAGTTTTGGTCATGTTGTCAGCAGTATTTCAGCAATGAGGCTGAAAATACTCTGTGTTGATGCTTTTCAGGTCCGAATTGTAAGTTACAATTCAGGCTAATGATTTTTATACTCTTTTTTAGCAATTGCTCATCAAGAGGTGCAGCATATTATGGATTAAACATGCTGAAGTAACACACGAACCTAATTAAGATTTAAAAATTTTACAAACAGAAGGTGAACCTCTCAAATTATCATAGTTTAATATGCATTTTGAATGTATTTCCCATCTTATTTTTTTAAATATTATGGGCCAAACTGCTAACTTTTATTAGAGGCTTTCAAGTGTTGAAAACATAAAGAACAGCACAGCAATTTGATCTTTGCTCATATTACTGAGTTGTCATTGTGCTGTATTGTAACCAATTATGATGATTATGATCTAGGATGCTTAGATGCTACATAATTTGAAATGCCTATATGTAACTCTGCATGACGCAACAGAAAGAGGCTCCATCATTTATAACACTTAGGCAAAAAGAAGGTAATTTGATTTGCTGTGTTTTTTTCTCTAGATGGTTTCAGCTTTGTTTAATTTACTGCAAATACAAGCATCCGAATTCCAAACTGAAGTCATGGAGCCCTAAGATACACCGTTACAGGTTGTCATCTATCTTGTCTTGATCTTATGAAAGGCCTCAGCTTCAGTTTATGTTTCCTGGATTTTTAGAATTTTCCCTTGTTTGCTTTACAAATTTGTGGTTACTAAATCCACACATTTGGAGACTGACTTTGAGGTCATTAATTTTCAGTTTGTGCTTCTTTCTCTTAGCCATTAAATTATTTGAACAAATATAATGTTGACAAAAGATATGTTAGCTTCATCCTGTGTCCTCCAGTGAAGAAAATGTTACTCTAAAAGGGTCACCTTGTGTTGGTGGGTGGGTGAGTGTGCGTGCATGTGTGTGTGAGCATGTGAAAAAAAGCAGTATACTTTCTATTAGTGATTTTGAGTCTGATCTTTCCAGGGCTTTTTGTCATAAGTTTTTAAGGCTAGCTTATGAAAAACAATTGATAAGAGATGTTGCAGATAATGGTGATAGTAAACAGATCATTAGATCAAGAGATCAATAACTAAGAAACTAATGTAGTACCAGGTATAGGATTTGCAGGGTTCAGCTGGAGAACAGAAACCTTTGTGAACCTTAGTCAGAACTTCTTTTTTTTAACATTCAAAAGTCAGCTGAAAGTAAAGAAGACATAGCTGTAGCAGGACTTGGTATAATTCCATGTTCATTTAATGAAATAACAGCACAGATGGATTTTTCACTTCTTTTTGGGTATCTTGTTTGCTTTCAAATGACTGTTAATGTTATTTTTCATTTCATATACAGGGTGATGGAGAATATATTTCAGATTCTACTTCTTCTTTTAAATGCAGTACAGCAGGAGAAAATACCATCTTAAATTAGTTTGGCTACATTTAAAAGAAATTATAAACCCCCCTAATTTCATGGGTTTAATATAAATTATTTGTACAAAGCGATACATTGTGTTATTTTTGTAAATCTTTGATGTTTTGCATAGTTTTCCATGAAGAAGTATTCTTTTGATTTTGAGATATTGTATATCTGTCTCAAACAGAACTTCTTTCTGATTTAAGCAGAGGTTTTTGCTCAAATAGTAATAGTGTGTTAAAGCCCATTAGTAATTTTAGACATTTTGTCTTCAGGGATTTATTGAGGCAAACTGCTGCTGAAATTAAGGTCCGAATAAGGACTATCAGACCATGTCAGTAACAATGGCTAATTTTGATATACTGCTTTTCCAGGCAATTTAGCAATAAATACTTTTTTCTTTTTGTGAAGCAGGAAGGAGAGTTGACATGCCTGGAATCATCCTGCAAACAGATGAATGAATAAATTAGTTTTGGTGTGCTGTATCCATTAATTCACTCTGTACAGATGATTATTTGTTGGAATTAAAATGTCTGGGTGGTATTAGTTCAGTAAATTTAGAGGAGTATAAATCCCCAGAGAGGCTTGAATATACAGAAGGAATCCTTTTTTGAAAGGAAATTGTTAAATACTCTCATTGTGGATATGTTCGGCTGGCAATAAAACACTTATTTTTAATCTTACTTCCACTTATATGACAATATATAAATGGTATACTGATGTAGGCATATCAGAAGTGGAATTTTGCACATAAACTCTGGAGCAAAAAACAGAATTATGGATTTAAATAATCTTGAAACATAGATGTTTTAAGACTCCAAACTGTTACCAAGATCGGATTTTGCTTTTATCTATGTTGGAATGGTTGAAATATTTGTTTCTTATTTCTGAATTTTTGGTTTTTCAGAACTTTGAACCAAACTTCACAAAGTCAGAACAGCTGTTAGTTTAGACATTTGAACTTGATCAGAGCTGAAATAAATAGAAGGTCACAAGTAGAATTTTCATAGTCTGACACTTCCGATTAGTGTGATAATGTAAGCCACACATGAAGCATGAACAAGTAAATTAAACTTTTTATGCTCAACAAAAGGAGGAAGTAAATTACAGATTAAAGTAAACAAGGCATGATTATGACAGGAACACCTCATACTGTGTCTGGAAGGAACCCATCTTAGGTTTTCACTTTGAAATCCATATTATATTGAAGTTTGAATTCATGGTAGATTTAGATGTGAAATTGATTTAGTGTTGAATTTTAACACCTTAATGGCTGTGAAATTTGTAACCTAGTTATATTTTCAAGAGTCTTTGTGGTGTATCCTTTGTTATTTCTTGGCTTTTTTTTTTAATTTTAAATAATGGATTTATCTGTGTGTACCTTAATCCAAAAAATTTATTAGCTGAGTGACCATAACATCCTGATTTTTTCAGAGAGTTAAGAAATGTTTGCATTTCTTCAGTGTAAAAAACTAATTCGAAAAGTTCTACATTGAGTGTAGATATGCTTTTACAAGTGGCAGTATTTCTCCTAAAAAGAAGCTTAAGAATTTGGTTGTTTTTGTAGAGCCACACGCTAAACTGAATGAACTAACTTAAGCATAATTGTCAAAAATTGGATGGAAATCTAGAAATCATCAATACTCATTCCTTATAATTTTAGACCATTCCTGTATGTTATTTTTAAAATAAATTTTAAAAAAGATACTTTGCTTCTGCCAATCATTAAACTAAATACACTGTGTAAATAAATCCTGCAAGAATGTCACCAGCTGATTTTAAACTTGGGAAGGAATGTTGCATTTTTAAGAAAAGATTCTACTGTTGAACTGTTGGTGCAGCTGCTAGTGAGTAATGTATAAATAATTTAATTTGTATATGCAGTACAATGCAAGAAACATTAATCTTGGGGTAAAACAACAGTTGTTCCTGTTGTGTATAAAAAAGATAGTCTAGGTACCAGATACTCATTCATTACCTCAGAGAAACAATGAACTTGGAGGGGAGTGGATAATAACTTTAATTTATTCACACTGTCTTTTCCTTTTTCTCTTTGTTCCAAGGTTCAGCCATAGAATCTATGCAAGGATTCTTTATAGGATATGATTTCAAGCAGCTGTTAAGTAAAATGAAACTCTAATGACTATCATAAGGTCATTTTAATTATATGATTTTATTCCAAATTTTAAAAAATACTAGAAAATATATATAAGCAAGTTGTGAACTCTTGCACAGATCCCAAAGTAATACAGCAAAGATTATCATGTCAGTAATTTGCCACACAGGCAAATCACTCCTGATTCTATTGGGCATACACAGCCGAATCCAAGGGCAACTTAAGCAACTGTGAAGATTTCCAGTGTTCAGCCAACTTTGGATCACACCCACATTATGAATTTCAACTCCCACCTTGTTTTAACAATAAATCTGTAATGTCAACAGAACTGGCTTAATTTAAATTAATAAATAGGCAAAACCAAAAGAGAAACTATGATAGGAAAAAAAGACAATTTGTAAACTTCCATTTGTTTAATACTGACAATATAGGGAAATAGGATAGGCAAAAAAATTTATGAAAAAGCAGCTGCGAATTTAAAAAACCTAAAGGAAGTATTTTAGTAGGTAGCTCAGTAAGTTCTAACTACACATGCACTGCTTTAGCAAGTATTGCAGAAGTGGTGTGCAGGTAGTCTTAGCTCAAAAACTTTGTTTTTTCCTAAAGGAATCAAAAATAATTGTTGCTGATTCATTTTTCAAAATTAATAATAACCATTTTAGAAGGCAATTTTAAATCAGACAATGAAAGTAACAGAGACACTGCAGCGCATCTGAAGACTACTTTTATAGCAACACTAAAATATACTAAATGCAGTGTTAGGACTAATCAAGAAAAAAGCAATTTTAAAACATTGCTTGCATGGCAGATATAAATAACACATTGTTGTCTACAATTTGATGCTTCCAGATACTTTTTTTTTTTTCCTTTGGCAGAATATTCTTAGGCAAAACATAGTAGCTTCAAAATTGCAGAATATTTCGTTGCCATTTATAGGTTTCTTTCTGCAGCCCACTTCTTAATAGTCTCCATTAAAGAAAAATTTATGTATCCATGTGTGTATAAGGACTGACAGAAATATTAGAGTTTTATTCTGACCAACTTGCTTCTGCCTTCTTTCCTAGGAAGTGTGTAGAGAGCTCTGGTGCCTCAGCAAAAGTAACCGCTGTGTTACCAACAGCATTCCAGCAGCTGAAGGTACTCTTTGCCAGACAGGGAGCATTGAAAAAGGGGTGAGTACAAATGATTTACTGTTTGTAGAAGCAGTTTATTGCTCAAAGACTACAAGAAAAAAGAACTAGAAAATTTGAGTATTTCACAGCAACTGTAACAGTTGAAAAAAAGTTACTATTTCAGAATACAGGTGCATCCTCATGGAAGTGTCCTACAGAGTTATTTCTCAATTATTTTATATGTGTATTTTAATAAAACATTTGTCCTTGCTATAAAACTTTATAGTCTTGAACTGTAAAAAAGAAAAACCCTGTAACTCCACCCCCAAAAACTCAACAACAACAAACCAACCAACCAAAAAAATCCAACACCCCCCCCCAAAATCTGTGTATTTTTTGAGGTGGGGTTTGGTGGGGTTTTTTTTGTTTGTTTGGTTGGTTGGTTGGTTTTTTGTTTGTTTGTTTTTTGTAGAAATTCTTTTAGTTTAATCTTCATTAGATTTTACACCACTCTCATAAAGGACTGTTACAACTTTAGGTCTGCCATGGATTTTGAAAATGTGTAACATAAATCTAGAGTCTGAATTCTGTCATTTTGTTAGAAGGTAAAAAAAATCTTTATTCCTTCAGATATAAGCTGAATCATGCAAGTGTATAGAAAAAATATTGACTTAATAAAGGGGTCTTCTAAGAACCTGTATTTCCCAGTGACCTTTCTTTTTTGACTTTGAACTATTCTTTTAGTCTTCAGTTATGCTTGCATAATCGTTTAGCTTTATAGGATTTTGATGGGCAATCAGATAAAATCTTCTGCCTAACAGAAAAATATGGAAAGTCAACATTGCAGTAGATAAGTCAAGCACTGTGATGCCTGTCTGAAGATGAGAATTTTTAGTTTAAAATGATATCTGTGTATCAGTTGTTCCAGACAAGAATATTAGAAGACTTTCTAAGTTGCAAGGCAAAATCTATGAACATCTTAAAGAGGAGAGAAAAATATTTTAATTAATTTACAAGCCATGTACTTGGAGAAAAAAAGAATTCTATATGCCTTTTTCAAGATAATGTATTTTAATCAGGTTTTTATAAAGTGAATATTGCTAATTAATATAGTTACATTACAAAATTTCCAGTATCAGTCTGAGAGTTGCTGCATCTGTTCATGAGATTTACTGCTGCAGATTGGATTCTTTTCCAAACAATGACCACTGATGTCTGTTCTCATTCTGACTTTTGCTGTGCTAGCTGGGCTAGTTTCAACAAAGATAACAGTGCATTTTGAGTTGCAATCTCATATTTAACAACAAGAATGAAAGCTTTTGGGCAGCTGTCACAGTTTATTAATGCTTATTGATGGCTTCATTTTGGGCCTGTGACCTAGTATCATCAGATGGCTTTTCTGTGCTGAGTTTTGAAATACTGGTAAACTATGTGAAGTATATTTATTGGGTCATTTAAGAAAACGGAGTGATTGAAATTAGCTAATAAATACAGAGAAACCTTCACATACTACCAGAAATGTTATCTTTTATTAAAGTAATAGAAAATGTTAGAAGCCCTGCTCTTAAATCAGCAGTCTGGGTTTATTTTGGAACCACCTCTCCTTGCCAATGACAAAGACTATTTTACTTCAGTTAATGTTTTTTAAACCATGAGACTACAAGTTGAGATGCTTTTAGACACTGTTCCCTTGCCCACTTTTCAGAGGCTTTAATCAGTTGGTTCTCTACAAAACATCTTTTTCCAGTACAAGATAAAAACAGTATCTTGTTCTATTGTTAGATTTTAGAGGGAAAATTTAGATTTTTAGAGAGAATCCATGCCATTTTATAAAGATTTTACATTACAAACATTTTACAAGAAAATTTTACCTGTTAACCGCAGATGTCCGTTAACAGAGAATGGTATCTATAAACAGAAGCTTCATAGGTTCCAAAGAATTAATAGTTCCTCATAGCAATAAACAATTAAAAAAAGCACTCTTTCCAAATATTTAGTTGTCTTTACCATAGAATAAGGTAAAATTAATAGGTTACAGTTCTGTAACACCTTGTTATTGTTGTTATTATTAATATTATTGCTGTATTTATATTGCAGTCATGCTTAAAGGCCACAACCAAATCAAGTCTTATTTAGCTGGACTCTGGCCAAATACATAATAAATAACATTTCCTGCTCTAAAAACCTAATAAGATCTTAGAGTATTTAATCGTATTTAGATATTAACTAATGTAAATTTGGTTTAACTATTAACTCAAAGCGTAATTTAATGCATTGTACACTAACATCTTATTAGAGGAATGTGGATGGAGGGATTTCTACAATTAAAACAGCCTATTATAAAAACTTCTTTCAATTGCTTATATAAACCTACCATGCTTTTAACCCTTTGGGTTGAAATTGTCCATGGTAGATGCTGCCTACATCTTAGGATTTTTAGAATATTTTCCCTAAAAATTACTCAGTTTTTTTCTGCATATGGGGAAAGAGAATAGAGTGGTTTATAGCTGCTGATGGAACTGTGGCATCAGTTTCTGTTTATAAGCTTTAATATGTTCATGCTTTGGTAAAGGGTTTTACATATTGACTGGGCTTAGAAAGGTACACTTTTTCCTGATTTGTGATAAGGAATTTAAATATACGTGAAGTTTCTGTCTGGGATACCCAGAGAAGTGTCTGTGAAGGCAAACTAACTGATAAATATGCACTGAGGAAATTATGCATATGAAACAATAAGACAAAACTGATAGGAATGCTTATTTTGTGTTTTAGTTTATCATAATAAAAAAGTAACCCTTTTCTAAGATCGTAGTTTACATCATGCTAGGGATGTAAATGAGAGACAAACATGCAAAAAGTGAAAACACAGTGTGCTGAAAGGATAGTTTTATATAGCTAGATAGTGGAATGATTTAAGTTATCATTGAACATTAACGTAAGATAAATATAAGTTATTGGACATTACATTTTCTTGTAAAATTCTTGTAGATTCAATGACTGAAAAGAAGTTTTTAAAATTTAAATTGATATTAATATTTTTCTTCCCCTTACAAAGTATGAAATCAATTTTCCTCAAAATTAGAGTACTTGCTATGTGATTTTCCTTAAAAGCATACTATTATAAGTGTTAATTCTATTAAACAGCTAATACTCATATAAAAGTGTTCTCAAATGTGCCACAATATCATGTTTTATTTTATTCTTAAACACCTCACGAAGAAAAATTTTGGACTGTTTACATTATTCACAGAGGTTTTTGCACGTTTTATTTGCATTAGAATGCATCATCGTTTTTGCTGTCACCTCCTCTTCTGTCTTCATGTAGCAATTACTCAATAGTCCTTGCCTCATTAGAGCAGATGAGGTGTTTTTGTGGAGGAAGCATATTTCTACAGAGCCATTAGAAATAATGAAGACTTTGGTAATTTTGAATTCCTCTGATAAAGATTCCATGTGTCACTGGCTTCTAGTGGAAGATAAATTTTTGCTAGAAAATTAAAAGGAGACATCAAAGTAAGCAGTAAATCCTCAGATTTAACTTCAGTAAAAGAAAAAATCCACCATTTAAAGAGGTTTTCCAAGGGGAATATAGAAGAGCACTGATTGCATGACAGAGGAAATGACAGACTACAGAGATTTTACACATCTTTGTAAAAGTAAAGCAGGTAATTACACCTGCCTCTTGTCTATTAGTCATAATAGTATAGAGTTGAGATGTTTTGCATATGTGATTGAGATGGTTCGGACCTGGCTCCCTGCTAAATGCCCAAAATTCACAGTAGCAGCTTTCCCTTCTCTGTCCTTTCTTCCCCCAGGACAAAGGAAAAAAAAAACTATGCAAATTGAAGAACCCGAAATCAAGTTAGTTATATAAAAAATATATATTTTATGTATATTACAGTTATATATAGTTAAGATGCTATGTACACAGCAAAAGGGAATCCAAACACCCCCCGAAGGGATAGGGAAAGGGGAAAAAAGGGATAAAAGGGGACAAAAAGGGACACCGAACAGATATATGCAAGTGTAGATATATCCATATCTACATATCAAACTCAAGAACTATACTAATAACTAACAAAACAGATCTCACCACACCCCCTAGAAAAGCAGGATTGTCAGACACAGCTAGCACTCTTCAAGCTTCCATGTGGCAGGTCAGTGGATGCTGCAGGCCTCAGCCTTAGATAAGTGAGACCAATGCAAGGACTCACTGTTCCCGAAACTCACCAGAAGAGAAGAGAGCAAAGGCCTCTCCTCCCTTCTTATTTGTACCCCGATTTATGTAAAAATCGTGTGGAATACTGGGAACACTGCCCCTTCCTTGGTTACAAACTGGTCACCAAGGAAGTCCTAGATTAAAACTATCACAGTGATATTCTTACGGGTTTATAACTCTTGAGTGTCCTGCATTTCTTAGCTTGCATTTTGACATGTTTGTAATGTGTATAGTGTACTTTTAATTAAATTAGTAGCATACTTTTTTACTCTTATAAGTATTTTAATTTTTTAGCTTTTGACTTTAACATTAGATCTCTGTTCATGTAGTTATGTGGCATCTCTCATAGAATGCTGCAAGGAGATTTTTGTATTTAGTCAATAAAATTTTTATCACTTAATTTACCACTGTAAAGAGAAGAAGAGCAGGTGATTTTAGTCACTTGTGTAGCTCACATAAATACTTCATTCTCCATCATAGTTGTGCCATTAGAGGCATATCAAAACACTATGCTATATGGATATATCTACACTAGCTATAAATGTGAGTTCACTGTGTGGCCTGAATCGTGTTATGCAGACATTCAGTAACAGTCCGGATTGAAGGGAAGCTCCACATGAAGGGTACATTCCTCTGATGAATTCCTGCTCCAGTCCTATTCTCGAAGAAGAATAAACTGTAATTTTCTCAGTACAAGTCCGTGAAACCTACTGTCTTTGTTTTTTTTTCTGAAGAATGGTGTACTGGGTTGATCCCATCAAGCAGCTAAGCACTCACCCAGTGGCTCACTCACTCACCCCACCTTGTCCCCAGGGGTAAGAGAGAGAATCAGAAGGGCGAAAGACTGTTAAGTGAAAGGTAAAAAAAGGAAAAAAGCAAAGAAGAAATCAAAGAGAACCACTCACTATCACCAGATTGTTGCCTGGCCAGACTCTGAGCAGTAGCTACTTCAGGAATGCTATCCACTGTTCCAGCTTTACTTCTAAGTATGGTGTTACAGTGTGTGGCATATCCCTGTGGTCAGCTGTCCTGGCTTTGTCCTCTCCCAAGCTCTTGCCTACCCCCAGCCTGCACACTTTGGTGACAAGTTGAGAAACTGAGAAAGCTCTTATTGTACGCAAGCACTGTTCTGCAATAGCTGGAACACCAGTGTGTCATCCACACTAGTCACAAACCTGAAATGCAGCATGATACAGGCTGCTGTGAGGGGAACTCTGTCCTGGCAAGACCTGGTAGAAAAAAGCAATGCATTTTGAACTTGAGATTTAAAATAACCAGCCCTATCTTTTTTTGTAAACACATTAATGCTTCATTTTTTTATTTCTTAAGTGATGGAGTATGAGTCTATGAACAGCAATGTTTTGGATGGTAACAGCTGTGTTGTAAAACAGGTAGAATACATACAGGAAAAAAAGTAGGCCATGGAGGATAAAAATGTTTTTAAAGAAGAAACAAGAATGGATGTAGCTAGAAGAATAATGTTACAGGTTTCAGTTATTGATGTAGAAAATAGTAAGGAATTAATACAATAAGAAAAGGTTATGTTAAATGTTACTATGTGTTCGAATGCAAAAGTATGTTGTATTTACGTGCTTTTGCTGATGATAAGCTACAGATTTTAATATCATTTCATTGTACATCTTTGGGAGTTACACGCTTAGACTCACACATTTGACAATCCAGAAATATCTTTTATTCAAAATTAAATTTCCAATTAAAAAAATAAGTTTTTTAAAATTTTCTATGACTAGCACTCCCTACTGTCCTTGTTCATATCAAACTCCTTTTAATTATGAGTGAAGTTTAAATTGCCTTTTCAGTTGCTTTCTGAAAAATCTAGAGCAACTCAAGTCATTGTGAATGACATGTTGCTGAGCCTGAGGATTTAGGTGAGCCTTAGGACTTAGGAGAAGACAAAGTTTGACTTTGCTATACATGTTACTCTGAAGTCAACACTGAGTCTTCCACTAGTGTTTCCAGGTGAACAGGGATATGTCCATCTGTGCATGTCTTCTATGCATGTCTCAGTGTGTTTTGTCAGATTCATATGGCTGGTTTTGGACACAGAAGATGTGTGGATTTCTTTTTGGAAAGGGTCAGTCCTATATCTGTTACAGAAATTCAGGAATGTTAAACAGCAGTAGCTAACCTTTTGGAAGTGAAATATGCAGATTTAGGTCACAGCAGACCTGAGTCCATGCACTGCTCTCTCACCTAAGCCTGAAACAGTAGCAAAGGGTATCTAACTGACCTGCTTCAAACTCTCAGTGATGCAGTAGACACAAGAATGTGGGTCAAACTGTGGGCTCCATGATTATTTCTGAATGGTTTAGAAAATGTTTCTGATGAAGAAAATTATAAAGTTCTTTCAATAGTTAATAATTTGTGCAAATTGCCTATCATTTTGTATGTTTGATTAAATTAATGATTTTGCAAAGTTTAAGCTTTTGCATGAGTGAAGTATGCATGTTCATTCTGTCCCTGAATCAGTGGCCAGTCACTATTATATAATATAATGATTTTCTATATTATGTCTAATGCTTTGGCACTACTTTTATTATGTCTGTTGTCTTAGTATAAATGAAATACTGCAGCAAATTCTTGTTCCACTGTAACCTTGTCCAAATTTTCCTTTTTTAAAATATATGGGAATACTTTCTTAAAAATACTATCAGGGGAATTTGTCCTCTTGTGTAATGAAGCCCCTGCATGAATCCTAGGTGGAGGGTGTTTTACTAAACCAAGGTTGGAAATGAATCTTAGTGTTTAAAAGAATGTGAGCAACTTGCAGTTCCTTAATTGTGAAACATTAAGGAGACTATATGAAGAAAAAGAGAAAATCTTTATTTTAGACTTGCTTTAACTTCTGGTATGTCTAAGGAACCTATAATTCAGGACTTCTTGGAGACATTTAACAAATCAAACACACACCCACCAATGTTTAAACACGGCTGGAAAAAGTAAGATACTAGTCTTGTTATCTGTACAGGGAATGCTAATGCCTATAATTGGTGATTGTCTGACCCTTATATTTTTCTGTCCTGATAACTCTGTCAGCCTGGAAACTGATTTTATGGTTTTTTTGTGAAATCTTTCAGTGGTGTTATCAGGGAGAGTGCGTACCTTTTGGCACTTGGCCCCAGAGCATAGATGGAGGTTGGGGTCTGTGGTCAATATGGGGAGAGTGCAGCAGGACCTGCGGGGGAGGAGTCTCCTCATCTATAAGACACTGTGACAGTCCAGCGTAAGTAGCTAAAGTAAGCCGGAGCCAACAAAAAGACACACTTGGAAATTATTCAAAACTGCGGTTTCACATGTTATCTGTAAAAATGTTTTGCTAGTTTGCCAACATTTGTCTTCAAAATAGGAGACAGAAACACTTAAACAGGAGAAGTTCACTAGACATACTTTTAACGTTTTTAATGTGTCTTATGTACAGTAAGGATAGCTGGATTTATAGCTAGTAGCAACCAGAATAGTTTTCTTGCAAATTGTTGTTCATCAATATATAGTTAAATTATGCCTTATGTACATTTCTTTCTTAGGGCATATTTCTTCTAATGCATGTCTAAGATATAAAATAAAAATTTCCAGTTACTTATTAAAAAAACCCACCATAGTATTTCTGAGGTTTTGATTATAACTACTTACAATAAACCGTAGGTAGTAATATTGTATTACATACAATACATTTGTGTGATGCCATGTCCAACACTTTGGACACACTGTTGTCCAACACTTTGTTGTGACTTCCCACTGACTCTTAAAACAATTCAATGATTTCCTTCCTACCACTGCTAGGTAGTTGGTCCATTTACTCTCTTTGAAGAGAGGCCAGCTTCTCCACTACAGCTTGACCTGTTGCATGTATCTGTATTGGTCTTATAATCTGTCTGTTTTCCAACATTCTGAGCATTGTTCCAGAGAAGATCTCTCAGGTAAGTGCTCCTCTCACTGTCACTTATCCTTCTCAGATAAGTGCTTATTTCTTATTTCTCAGATAAGTGCTTATTTCTATTGCTATTCTTTTGCTGAATGAATCACTGCTTTTTTCTGTTGCAACTTTTGCCTGTTCTGGTTATGTCATCACAGCCTAGGTCTTTGCAGGATAGTGTTATTACTCCATCCTCTCTTCTTGCCATGCCCCATAATTCCTTTTCCTTCACCACTACTGGTTTTTAAGACCACTTTTTCTGAAAGCGTTTTGTGTTTCTTTCATGGAAATCAATTCTGTGTCTTTTGTCATTCCTTTCTTATCCTCTGCTCTCTGTACACTTAGTTCTTTGTTGCTTATATCCATGTTTTGGATAGCAGCCAGGCAGTACATCAGCTTTCCACTGCACTCTGCAAGACAGACACCATAATGTCACAATACAGCTTCCTAAGGTGGTCTTTTTGCCTCCTGTCATTAGCAGTAATTATCTAATGTGGCAAATATCACTACTTACTCATTGAATCCAAAAGCAGAAGTTGTCCGTATACATTAATAACATGTCAGACTATGTTACTGAGAGGATAATAAATTAAATTAATTATTTTTTTCACAGCACTATTTAAAAATACTAGTGAGGGGTTTTTTTGAGCATGAATAATATCCTGAGATTTTTTTTATACTTCTGTAACCATGTATTTGGCTTGGTATGTTTTTTAAATGTTTAACAAGCAGACGCATTTGCGAAGGGTTATGTCTGCATTAGGAAAATAAAAAATCCTTTTGGTTCAAGGATGCTGTTTTCTGGTTAAATAGTCTTTCTGTACTGTGAAAAATAGTATTGATTTACTTTATAGTTAATTTTAAAGTTACTTCATTATTTGACCTCTATGGAAAATAGATAAGGTTCTTGAACAACTTGGGAATTTAAGAGCCAAATGTCTTACTTATGCTAATAGAAAGCTGGGGTTTCCTCAGATTTAATACCGATTACTTCAAATCAGAATCAAATTCTTGAACTAGAATGTACAGCCATTGCTGTTTCCAGATGTAAAACCAGTCTTTGCTGGTTTACAAGTAAGATGAGAAGATTAAAAAAAAAGTTTCACATGGGTTGTTTACACATTACTCAGTTTAGTTTTATAAAGCTAGCATATAATTAAAACCAACATTTTTTTTACTATGTTTAAAATACAGTTAAACTGTACTGCTTGGAACTTATGCAGACTAAATTAATATATGAGTTGTTTTGTATCTGCAAATAAAATATTTTAAAATCTCTTTTTAAAACTTGCATATACTTCGTAAAATTTTTATCATATGTATCTCTTGGATCTGTATTAATAGTAATAATGCATTAGTATATACCATGAAATTGTGTTTATACTAATATATAAAACGTGTTTTTCTAGGCCTTCAGGTGGAGGCAAATATTGTCTTGGAGAAAGGAAGCGCTATCGCTCCTGTAATACTGATGTAAGTAATTTTTGTTTCACTATGGTCAACTTGACTGTTTTATGTTTTAGCAGCAATGGATGCATTTTCTTCCCCCAATTCAGAGAAGCTGTGGATTCTCTGTTTAATTGGCAAACAATTGTCCTGCAATGCACATCTATATTGCAGGCATTCTATGTGTTCTGCCAAATCGTAGGATCCCTATCTCAGTGTAGTGCCCAGCTGGTGCCTTTGCACTAGGGCCTGGAGTTAGTTCAACTTGACTTTCCACATTAAACGTGAATAAGAAGCATTCCATATCAGAGTCAGAATCTGTTTAGTCCACTGTCTTGTCTCCCAGAAGTGGCCAATAACAGGTTTTTAGGGAAAAAATTACACACTTTTGATAGCCAAGGCTTGACTTTTTTATGGATTTACTGTATGAGTGAGTTTCCAGAAGCTGGGTGTCCAAAGATTTCTGGAGCTGCACATCTTAACTGTACCACATTAACTCCCACAAATTATATCCTCCATGAATCCACTTTTAAGCCCTCTTACACTTCTTATACCTTTAAAACATCCGGTTCTAATGTGTTGCTTTTATACATTGTTCCTTTTATATATTCTGTGAAAACGTATTCTAAACCTGCTGTTTTGACATCTGGTTATTGTATTACCAGAATGATCATGCAGTTTCATTTTAGAGCTGAGCCCATTGAATAGTGACCTGCTGCTGAGGGAATCAGACACCGTATAAATGTATAAGGTCAAATTATGAACATCAGTTACAAAGTCAAGTAATTTAAAAATTGAACCAGGAAAAAATGCAAGCCAAGAAAGAATTTCACTAATAAGTTTCCAAGTCAAGTTCCAGTTCCGTGCCACTACGAAGATAAAAAGGCTTTTCTACTTTTTTAGCTTTAAATGAATCTGGATTTTCATCTTAAATCAAGGAAGTTCATAACACTGAGAGAATCTATACCTAAAGGTATTTTTTCTTGTCTTTATCTTTTGATATATTCTGGACAAATACAATAGTTTATATACTACAATTGAAGTATATTTCTTTTATAGTAAGAATAAGGTAAGAGACTAGTAGATTTTGTTTCAAGATTTATGATAGTCCTTAGTACTTCACATTTTTAATGTAATGGTATGTTGGAGTAATGTAAGCATTTAAAGCATGCAAATATGTTACTGTTTTTATGAATAAACATGTTGGTTTTGCATCTTTTTTGTTGAAGTTTATTTTTCAGTGTCAGCATTCATTGCCCATGTGTAATTTTCAACATAGTACTCCACTATTCATAATGCAAAAACCCCTTCATTTTGACTTCATTTTTCTTGCAGAGTTAGTTCTGTTTCCCTTTCTTTTGACCATTTTAATCCTTTGGAAACAACACACACACTCTTACTAGACTTGTTTCTCATCAAGCACTTCCAAAGCCATGTATGACTTTTTAATTCAAAAGGCATCTGCTAATGGAAAAATTGAGTTCAGCAGATAATAACATTAGCTAATGAGTTATTATTAAATAAAACATGCATGGTAGAAAAACACACTCATCAGAAAATTATTTTCTTCCACCAACCACACTGTCTCTATCAAAAATATATATATTTTTTCCCCCTGAAGTATTTTAATTAAAAAAAAAAAAAAAAGAAACAAAATACTAGTAGAGTTGCAAGGCACAATATTCCTCAGTTAAAGTAAGTAATTGATTTGTGATATGTATAAGGATGTGAATCTTAAATTTTATTTACTTCTGAAACTGTAAAAGCTTTGTTTTTATATATATGATGAGAAGCATGGTTTGCTTACAAATTATGGGAATATTTTATTTCTATAACTGTGTATACATCTAAAAGTTCAGTCCTTTCTCTTAATAGCAATAATAACCCTAACCCTAACCCTTTCATTATGCATACACTCACAGGTATTATTTCTTGCTTTCATAATTTTAATATTTTCAAGCAATTTTTTTCTAAAACAAATTCATATGAAAAGCTACATCTTGTAATCTGAGTGTGAACTGTCACTGTGTTTCTCATCTCTGAGTTGTTGTGTAGACATTTGTTAATAGGAGACAGTGAGTTCAATTACTGAAGTCTGCCTGACTCCAAACTTCAAGATAAACAGATGTTTTGTGTTATGTCAGTGTTGGTTCAATAATTTGTTAACACTTTTTTAATTCAAAATGTCTTCTCCTCAGGACCTTCTTCAGACCTGATTTTAAATTCTGATACATTTACTAGAGTCCTGCCTCATGATTTGCAATCTTATAAAACAGCACTTGGAAACACAAGCAGTCTGTTCCTTGACAAGAGTTACCAATATAATATAACTGCATGAAAAAAGTAAAATATCTTAGTAACATGTCTCAGTACAGCTGCTTAGTACAGTATAATTGAGCCTACAGTTCTTACCAAATTTTTTTTCCCAGCTATTTTTAATGTGTTTGTAAGGAAGTAGCTGATGGATTGACTATGGTGCATAGTTTGAAAGGATTCTGATTTCACAGTTTTATGGAAACTATTATGTAACACTTACCTTTCTTTAAATTACTTCAGCTATTTCATGCCAGCCTATGGTTGCAAAATAGACACTTGAACTGTAAACTAATAAAGCAAACTTCAAAATTGGAGCCACAAGACAAAGCAGGAAATCACCTTCTTATCTCTGGCATGATTGTAGTTGTGGTATAAGCATTTAAGCATTGCCTTTCATATTTATATTTGTAATAAATAAACTTTTTTGTCTCATGTTTTAGCCATGTCCTTTAGGGGCCCGTGATTTTCGAGAGAAGCAATGCGCAGATTTTGACAATATGCCTTTCCGAGGAAAGTATTATAACTGGAAACCTTACACTGGAGGTAATGGTTAGCATTGCAAAAATGTTATCTTAATGGGAAGTCTTCAAAATTATATAAATGTTATAGAGAGTAATGATTGTAAATAGAATGTTTTGATTAAAATAGAATGACCTAAATTTGATAAGCTCATACTTTTGTCAGTTGCTGATAATGTTACAGAAGAGCAACATTTCTCTATTCTCACAGATTTTGTTTTGCTATGGAGGGGAGTGAGCATCATAAAGACTCCACTTTAAAAATATTTTTTGCCCTTTTCCACCTGCAGTTGCAATATAAGGGCTGTAATTTCCATTCTTTTTTGAGACAGTTTGATCAAGTTTAGTTATGTTTCTGTCATTTTTCAAAGTTCTTCGATTGCCTTTTTTTTTTCCTGTACTAAATCCTGAGGGCTTTAGAAAGTTTTTGCATTTTATTAACTTGAATGGTTTAACCAATGATTTTTGGCTTTAAAGCCTAAATGGTTTTACCAGTGGTTTTTTAGATTAAAAGCCTAAAAAAGACAATCATTATCATGGGATCTGAGCTGTACTGTAATTCAAATAGGACTAAATTCCTAATTGAACTAGTGTTATCTTGGTTTTGAAATTTACCTTGATATACTTCTAGCACTACATTCTGTTCTTATTATTCCTTCATATAGTGAAGTGATATCCTTATTGTTTTAAACTGTTCAATAATCATTAGGATTGTGTTAACGTAATGGAATCATTATGGAGCCAGCCTACCTTGACATATCTTTCTATGTGAAATAATCTTTTTTACAAGAAAGAAGAGTCAAGTAAAGAAATCAGGGGAAGTTAAATAAAGTTAATACATTATATGTGTCAGGTATTATATAAGATTATAAATTTCACATCTGTTTCTGCATAGTATTTATACCTAAACTTCAGTTTTTCATGATTTCTCATGGTTGTATTTCTTTTTTTCTTTCATTTGTTTTTGTTGCCCAGGTGGGGTTAAACCATGTGCATTAAACTGCTTGGCTGAAGGTTATAACTTTTACACTGAACGTGCT
Organism: Pyrocephalus nanus; assembly: GCA_038380795.1. Lineage (NCBI taxonomy): Eukaryota > Metazoa > Chordata > Aves > Passeriformes > Tyrannidae > Pyrocephalus > Pyrocephalus nanus. The sequence goes on from CM076263.1 coordinate 24,074,110, forward strand.
CCTGCAGTAATAGATGGAACTCAGTGCAATGCTGATTCACTGGATATCTGTATCAATGGAGAATGCAAGGTTACAAATGTTTTGTAGAGTACTTATAGATTACTTTGTTGTGTCTGCTGTCACCTAGATTTAATTATGGTACTTGTTTATCATATGAAATGGGAGTGTTAACAGGTCAAGTTGTTAATAAAAGTGTAAGATTGAGACAAAAAGATAAAAAAAGGTATTGCATAAAATAGACAAATCATTTGAATTTCAGTACCTTGTCACAGACATTCGTAGAATCTGTCATTTTGTCTCTTTTCTTGCTTTATGGTTTCTATTGAAGAGTTGATGGAAAGGACAACAGGAGGTGAACAGATTTTTTGCACTGTTCCATGGCCTGTTCCATCATTTTAGTTAGAACACCACTGTGGCTGTAAAACAGTAAATGTGAACATACTACTTTGTTTATCTCTAATGAGTTCATCTTATTACAAAAAATCCTACTGCTAATGTAATTGAAACAAAGTTGTCACTATTGCTCTTTAGTTCTAGGAAAAAGGTAATGATGCAAGTATTTGCCATTTACTAAAAATCTGCCATGTTTTAGTAAACTAATGGAAAAAAATCTCGAGAATAAGCCATGAATAAAGTTGGGTGTCTGTCATCTTGATGAATCAGTAAGTAGAAATCTCAATGGTTAGAACTATAACATTTTGTCAGTTGTTTAAAGTATTTTGAATTATCTTATGATATATATATATAGCCTGTTTAGAAGATGGCAGATAATATTGTTAGACAGGCAAACAGTTTTGTAGCCACCTTCTTCTTTGTATAAATCCTGGAAAAAATTGGCAAGCTGCAATCTTCATTCTGTTTACAACCTACTCGTTTCACCTTTCTTTCTTTTTTCTTTTTCCCAAAGGCTCTGTCTTTATTTTCATTTTTTAAAACTTCTTTTCATCTAATACAGCATGGAATTCAACCTTTCACTACGTTTGATTCCACATTTCTTCTTAGTGTGAAGTCATTTACACTTTACATTCAGACTTACGAAAATTGCAGTTTTCCCTGCAGGATGTGGAAATGTAGGTCCATGAAGTTGTAATGCCATTGGAAATAGAAATACTGCTTATCCTGTATAATGTTTAAGGAATACACAGCATAACAAAGCAGTATAGAGGGCACACAGCTATTGTAGTATTAAATAACATCACTAATAATTTACTGATAACCATATAATTATATTGTTTGCAAAACACTGTGAAATTCCTTCTTGCAAGTCACAGTAGAAATACAAGATTCTTATTAATTAAGATTTGATAACAACCCTAAAATGTGAATTATTCTCCTTTTTTCTTTCACTGACAAGGAAAACCTACCTAAAGTCCTGACTATCAAAAACAGAGTAGGTAAAATGAAGAACTGAATATCTCAAACTTGAGAGAAAAACTTCAAAAATAGTGGTGCAAGGCCATCATCCTGGTAAAATATTTGTTCTTACCTGTTCTCAGCATGTAGGTTGTGATAATATTTTGGGGTCTGATGCTAAGGAAGATAGATGCCGTGTCTGCGGAGGAGATGGGAGTACATGTGAAGCCACTGAAGGTTTCTTCAATGACTCATTGCCCAGAGGAGGTATGTACATCTATGTCCATTCTGTTGCACAGTACATTTAGATGACTCTTCAGTAAATACCAGTGCTGCCTTGATTCCCAGTATGACATTGCAGCTGATCATTCACTTTGACTCTTTTTGCCTCATTGTTTCCTTTTTTTGTGTATTAGTTTAGTATTATCTTAAATACAATGTGTTTCATAACTGAATACTTTGTTCTGTTGGTCTTTAATACACTAAAAGAAATGAGTGGAGGGTGTTTTGTTATGTTTTAGTTCTGGTGGTATAGTAAGAGTAATGTGTATTATTTTACTGTGTATGGTAGAATCTGGTAGTTAGTCATGCATGACATTTTAGAATAGCAAGAATCCAAAAATGTTCACCGTATTAAGAACTCAGAAAATGTATATAGGCAATTATTTTAAAACTTAGCTCAAAAAAGAAGAAAATACTAGTCTTGTAATCTTTGTGTTACCAGTTTTAGACTCAGTGATACAGGAAAAGGAGTGACACACTGGAGTTAGTTCAGTTCAGTGAAGAACCAGTAAGATTATACAGGTCTGAAGCTCTTGACCCTCTGTGAGGAGAGGTTGAGAGAACTGGGCTTGGGCAGTCTCCAGCCTGGAGAATCCCCTGGTTTGTGGTGACCTTGTATCAGCCTTCCAATACCTGTGAGGAGGTTATGGAGAAAACAGGCTCTTTGCACCAGTGGGTACATGGTGGGAGATGAGATAATGGCTGTAAATTGATAGAAGAAAGGTGCTTACCAAATGGAATAAAAAATATTTTCCCAGGAGGACAGGGTAGCAGTGGATGAGATTGCCCAGAAAGGTTGTACAGTTCCCATCTTTGGAGTTTTTCATGATCCAGAAGGATAAACTACATAGTAACTTAGTCCGATCTAGCTGCCTCTGCTTGTAGCTGGAAGTTGGACTTACTGACTGATGTCCTCACCCACCTGAATTATCCTAGAATCCTAAAGTAATTTTATGTGTTAATTGCTTCTGATACAGTGATGGAAATACACTATTAGTACTTAAAAAAAGGAATTCCTGAATACATAAGTTCTTGTTATCAGTTCAGAATTTTTGTATGAAGTTTAAAGAGCTTTCTTTTATATAACACGAAAGCAAATGTTCAAGTACATTTGAATCCCATATCTCATAGTTGTTTTTTGTTGTAAGTAATTCACTAATGGATAGTAACATTACTGTATATTGATGAATGTAAAAAGCAACAAATAAAATTTATCTTTGTCTTATAGGATATTTGGAAGTGGTTCAAATTCCAAGAGGTTCTGTGCACATTGAAATAAGAGAAGTGGCTGTGTCAAAGAACTACATTGGTAAGAGCATGGTTTAGATAGCAGACTGTTATTTAAGTCAGTATTTCTGTTGTGATTTGAAGATACATTTTCTGGTTTGGGCAAACCATACACACAGTAGAAGTAGCAGAGGGAATAGTTAGCTGTAAATACTTGGTTGTGATCAGACAGTTACAGCAGTTAGTTAGGATATATTCCCTTGAATGGAATAATTGAAATAAACCATGTGATTCCTCTGTGTCCATTTAGTGCAATCTTGGGGGATTATACTGTTTTAAAACACAATTTTATTTCATCAGCAACCATAGTTACTTAAATGCTAACAATGCCGTCTCCATACTTTAAGGCAATTTAATGTACTCCTTCCACAGTGTTGCTGTTTTAGGGACTAGATGCCATTCCTGGTTTATAGATAAAGAAAATGAGATGCAGAAAAACTGTGTGACTGAGATCACTCAGGAAACCTATTGTAAAGCATGGGATTAAATTCAGATTCCCAGATTATTCCTAATTTCTTTAAAGACTGTTAAATGGGCTTTCTGTTTTTGTTTAATACTGGTATTTACAAGTCTGACTTAGTCAAACTGAAGACAACATGCATTTCCTAAAGTTTCCTTGGTTTGAATACCAATCAGTTGACAGTGGTGCAAGAACACTAATTTCTTAGTCAGAGGTAGATTAGAGAGTTGATTAGTTCTACAGCAAACTAATAGATTAACACTACCAAAAGCTATTACCTGTTTAAGCTGAAAAGCAACTACCAGGGCTACTTCTGCCAGTCTGTAGTCCATGTAGTTGGTATATAACACTAGCATTTGGGAAAGGATTGTGATATTTGTAAGTTAGAAAGGCAGTTATCTTCATAGTCACATAAATTCCTAAGTGAATTATATTGACAATAATGGTACTGTTGAATACCTATCTTTCTTTCTGCATGCAGTCTATTCTGAAATTCAGTATGTATTCAATCTCCCTCAATTCTGCAGGAATAGTAACACTGCTAGCAATCGAGTGCTTCTGTTCTTTCACTATCATATTCCCCATGGCCCCTCCCCCATTTCAAAATATATTATGTGTAAGTTTGCTTCTATATTCTATAGTGACATTTCAAACAGAGGTGGTTGGAGGGAGGTATACTATCATAGTCATTTTCTGTGATGAACTCTTTCATGGATGGGTGAAAACCAGAACAAAGATGCTCCTACAATTGTTTGTTATTTTTTTGTAGGAGTAGAGCAGAGGAAAGTGAACTGGAAAAGTATTTTGATTGGCACAATCTGAATAAAATGAATGAAAGATGGAAATTTTTGGCTTAAATAGAAAATGCAACTCCATTTATATTTAATCTGGCCCCAGATTTAAAAATGTACAGTTGTACATAAATATTATTTTTTAATGTGCTTGTCACAGTTTCAAGGGATTTCCTGAGTTCCAGGTTCTGTCCTCACTACTATGGTTCATGCCACAGTACATTGACTATACAAATGGGGAATTCCTCTCCATTATTAGTTTCTTGTTTATCATCCCCTTCTTGTACTACTTAACTTCTATAGACAATAAGGAACTTAAATTACTTTGAGAATTCTTGGTAAGTGAATGTGTCAGAGCTACTTTCTTCACTCTAAACACATGAGTATTTCCAAAGTAAATCCAGGGAAGTCAATGCAATTGGATTTATGCTATGGAAAGATGTTAATTTTAGACTCTTTGGTACTGATAGAAATGGTCACTAATCCCTGTCACTGTCATCAACAGAACATTACTGCCTCTCCCACTATCTGCTGCTCATATGAGTGCTCTCTGATATGTTTTAGAAAATTCAAGTATCAGAGACGTTTTCCATAACTGTTTAAGGTAAACCAACTGTCCACATTCATGTAACTGAGAATAAAGCATCACACCACTGAAGTTTTCTTAATCCTTAATGTTACGCTATGAATTCTTTCCCTATCCAGTAAAGTCAGTTACTTGTCTCAACAGAAAATGACAAGCTTTTTGATTATGGCTTTCTAACCATCATTTTGCCTTTAAAAACATGTTTTATTTAGAGTAAGTATATAAATGAAATGTATATATTGGTAATCTTCACCTTAAATCAGGAAATTAGTATCCAATTAACAGAATACTAATCTTAAGAGCCAGTGTTGGTTTCATATTTAGAAATTTATTCTGATATTATTGATAAAATATCAAATACAAATCACTGAATAATAGGTGCTTGTCCATCCTAGTGGTTCGTTAGCTATGAAATATCTGTTTTATCTACAGTTTTTTTATGGTTCAAGGCTGTAAATTAGGAACAGTAAAATATCCTATCAGACTAAATACCTAATATTTAGGTTTGTGGTAGAAATATCTTGTATTTATGCTTTAATAAGGAAAAAAATGTAGTGGACAAAGGAAACAAAACAAGAGCTGATTGATATCGTGTGTCAGGCTAAATGTTTCTTCTCTTTTTTTTGTCTGGACATAATCTGAGATACTTATTCCATGATCTAGTTTCTTAATCTAAAGATTAGGGTGATTATACATTTCGGACATTCAAGTATTTTATGTAGATCAGCATATGTTGCTCATGGTGTCAGATTTTAAGTTTAAGACATACTGCAAATTGTGTGAGGCATTCTGGTTTGTTCCATATAGCATCTACGCGTTGAAACCTGCAAAGTACATCTGCATATTGAAGATTATTGCAGAGGCAAAATTGTTGATTTGCATGATGAATATTTTGACCAGGGTTAAAGAAAAGGATTTATGTTGTGATATATTCAGTGATGTAGAGCTGAAGTTCACGTACTTCTAACAGATTAGTAGACTAATTTACAATGGTTTCTCCATTATAAATGCTGCTTCCAATTTTTAGGTGGCTTGTATTTTTTTTTAAGCTTTAAAATCTGAAGAGGATGACTACTATATTAATGGTGCCTGGACTATTGACTGGCCAAGAAAGTTTGATGTTGCTGGAACAGCTTTCTATTACAAGAGGCCAACAGATGAACCAGAGTCTTTGGAAGCACTAGGCCCTACTTCAGAAAATCTCATAGTCATGGTAAAGTTATAATTAATATATTTCTGAAATTTGAAATATGTATGTGTGTTTCGAGAACAGGCAAGGCTAGGAATGAAATAAAAATAGATTGTGTTTTCAAAAAGTTTACAGCTTACTAAGCTGGGACTTTGCTTGAGTGTTTTTAATACAACTTTTCTACCTTTCAAAATTGACTGCAAACATTGTAATGAAACAGGGAAAAGGTCAGAAGAGCACCAGGCAGTCTCAGAGAAAATGCCTCATCTCTGTTAAATGTGGTTCACACTAATGGTAGCAGAAATCGTAAATGGGCCATACATTTTATCTCTGGATGCTGCTGATACATGACAGTCCCTGACAGTTCTATAGATGTCAGTGGTTTTAAGCCTGGTCTGAGTGTGACGTGTATATACTCTTACCACAGAAAGAGTATCATTACCTGACCTGTGTTAAAGTATATCGTTGTGATATAACATTGCTCTGAACAGATTTTATTAGGTATGAGGATGTAATAGAAGATGTGACTAGGATCCTGATACCCTGTCTCTGAAAACAGGCAATAGTGAGTGAGCCTGCTGTTTCACTACTACGTTGAGGAGTATAAGAATAGGGTGATACTTTCCCAATATAGTCTGTCAGCTGCCAGATTTGCAGTTCAGAAGTTGCCTGAGCTAGATGGGGTATTTTTTGTGTAGGATAATTGTTGCATGGATATTCACATTTTAGGCAGCATTTTCAAACACCTGAATCATCTTTTTATCTTCTATCGCTGTGGATAAGCTAGAGAGTCCATACAGAATGAGTATATAATTATTATAGTGCCTTTTTTCATTCAGTCAGTGTCACTGACCTTCTTTCTGCAAGTTGTCTGCTCTTTCATCCTGTAAAGGTAGGCTGAAGCACTTCTGAAAAATGTAACAGAAAGTAGAAATGTATTAGAAGTAATGCTGAGTCAGATTGCTGCATCTAACGTGCTTATATATTACCAGCAATGAAAAAAAAGTTTGTTAGAGAGTCAGAGTTGGACAGGTGATATGTAGAGGTGTAGTACAACAGTGAGGGTAGGTGAAAACTTATGGCGATTGATCACTTTTGTCTGTAACATGTGCAGTGATGTGGTTTTGGTGAGAGTTTTGATATTCCTTTAAAGGAATCACAGGTGTGATTCCACCCAGCTTATTCTGTTGCCTGCATTAAGGAAAAACAGTTACCTCAGCAACAGTCTGTTGTTGTTACTATTATTACTATTACTGTGGTTGCTAGAAGTGCTAACAAGGGCAGAACTAGGTTCATAGCTGTTGCGTGGCTTATACCCCTCTCAAGATTTCAGTTAGAACAGCTACATGTTTGCACAGTAATGTCCTTACCCAACTTTGAGCTCCCGTAGTTATTCAGCTCTCAAATTCATTTCCATGAAGACATTAATTTTATAAAAACTAGCTTTTTAGGACAGTTTTTTCAGGAATAAAGAACTGATGGAAATTTTAAAGTTGTGTTAAGGGAGAAAAAAAATTACAGCTCACCTTAGGCAGTAATACTTTTGTATATGTTTTAAAAGTTAGTACAGATTCTTGTGGGAATACCTAAAAGAATTACTGTGACTTCTTTATTGCTTTGTTCCTTCTGACAGGACATAACACGTGCCTAGAATAAATGTCACTGTGTTTGCCCTTTGCTTGCCTGTTTTAATGGTATAACCAGTTGTTTTCAACTACAGATTCTGCTACAGGAACAAAATTTGGGTATAAGGTATAAATTCAATGTTCCCATCTCTCGCACTGGCAGTGGAGACAATGAAGTTGGCTTTGCATGGAATCATCTGCCTTGGTCAGAATGTTCTGCCACTTGTACTGGAGGTAAGACACCAGGCAGTCAAGCTACAGAGTAAACTTAATTGCAAGATACACTTTACTGTATAGTTATGTAGGTGACTAATTGAAAACATTTCTTTCAGGCATCCCTCAAACCTTAATGAACATTTATTTTAATCACAATGGATTTTATTGTTTTTAAGTACACTTTATATGTTCAGATCTTTTGGTTAAATGCAGTGTATCTTGGCACAGTATCTCTCTCTGCTGATACTTCTTCTGAGATCCTCTTGAAGCTGGTAAGTTTGCTTTTCACAGGAGTTTTGTTGATAAAGGATATCAGAAGTTTTAAGTAAGGAAATTAAAAGCCAGAAGGCAAAATAGGTATCAGTTATTAAAAGATGTGTCTTTGAACATTTGTAGGTATGCTTCACACAGTCTTAGTCAGTCCTCCTGACCTCCAGCCACCAAAGTTTAGGATGCACACTGGCAGCTCCTCTGTAGCAGATGATAACAATTGGATTATACTTGCTAGCCCATAGCAATATGAGAGAATTGTTGCACTTTGGCAGCAGTGGGGGATTTGTAGGTTGTCCCATGTGATTCATCATGGGTGGCTTTTGCCCACAACTTACTATATTCCTAATCCTCCCTCTAGTGGCCACCAATGCAATTCTTTACCTCTGGCTGGGAGAGCAGGACAGTTGGCTTCCTTCAAAGCCAACACCATTGCTGCTGCAAGGAACTGGTGAGTAGAAGTGGTGTGTGAACAGTATCTTTCTTCTCTCTGGAGACTGAATGAATCATCTCCCCAACATGCCTCTGTTTCAGAAGACATGGGAGAGTGCTTTAAATCCATCTCAGAATTTCAGTTTCTACTGCACTGTGAATAGCCCACAGCAAGAGGAAGATACCATATTTTTTTAACAAACCTTTGGAACAAATATTTTCACTTTCTTGTTTCCGGCTGTTGGCAGTATTCATGTTTAGAACCATGATGACTCACCTTTCTGCTGGAAGCTTATGTGGCTGTTACTACTTGTGTGCACTTTAAATACAGCTTAGCCATATGTATTACACAAAGGATAGCACGGATTCTTTTCTCTTACACTAGAGAAAGTCTTGAAACAAAAGAGAGGAAGATGCCAACATTCTCCAGTGTTTTTATTGTTCATTTGTTAGATAACTGGGTGACAGGGTGCTTTTTTAACTTCAGTTTTGGTACTGGTGACTGTGGTAGGGAAAGGCACATTATAAAGGGGAAGTATGAAGAAGGGAGTTGTCTAGCTCATAGCAAAAGACAGTTCCAAGTATCAGAACTTTAGGGGTATTGTCAGATCCTGTTTTTTATGATGGCAATGAGTTAATGATCTGATTTTCTATTGATTTAGGTAGAAACAAGATTTCATCTATGGATCTTCTGTTATGGAGGTCATTCTCATTTCACACATTTGACAGTATACAGTGAAAAATTAATTGGTTCTGGAGGAGTAGGCACTTGTCTAGGTTAAAAAATTTGGGTGTAATTATTAACTTTCAAGGGAAGATTTGTGAATCCTTAAAAACTGCATGTATTTATTTATTTTAAATTCAGAGGGAGGTAAAGGAGATTTTTTTTTTTTTTTTGTAGCTTATAGTGGCCAAACCAGGCACTTTTCTCTCCTGTCTTTCAGCTTAATAGAAGGGTATCCTGTGGTCACTTATTTTTACTGAGCACTGTGTTCATGACATAAGTATTACATTGTAGCTATAATTCATCTGAAAAACTGTATCTGCTTTCTCAGTGTGAGTAACTGCTACTCCCTGCAGTTTATGAAACACCTTTCACCATATGCCAAAAGAAGATACAATTGTAAAGATGAGCTGAGTCAGGGAAAAAGAAAAGGGAGATAAAGGTTGTAGAGATAAAGACTTTAACTGGCAAATTTAGTTAGTAAAAATATGAAGTGTTGAGAAAACTTAAAACTGAAACCGCGGCATGGCTTTGTTTATTTCTATAGTATTCATTATGAAGTCCATTATTGAAGTTCTATTTACTTAAACTCTGTCTTTAGAAGAGACATTTTGCTAGACTTCAAAGGATAACAAAATACTAAACAGTTAATGAATTTCTCACTGAAAGTGAAAAGGATAATAAGTATGTGTGAAGAATATTGGCATGGAAATAATTTTTATTTATGGGGTGAAAGAAATACATAGTGACTTAGGGACAGACTGTGAACAACATTTTTAAACATTTCCTTGCTTCTTACTGTAGCTGGTGTAGTTCACCTGTAGTGCATGAACTGATCAGCTTTTGATCATATGATTCATGTTGATCCAGGAAAGCTCCAGATAATGTAGAGCCAAATATACTTCTATATCAAAACATAGGGTTTATTTCAAAGCAGTAGGCAAATCTCAATTCTAATGAACACATTTAACTTCTATCCATCTCTGAACTTGTCTGTATTTTAAGGTTATGTCTTTTTGTCTAGGGGTATGTAACACTTAAAAAGCTCTCTTAGAAGAACATCAAATTTGCAAGTATTTAGAAGCCAGGAAATGTCAGAAATAAAGATTACTATGAAATCTTTTTTCTTCTCTAGTTGTGGCTGTTCTGTGAAACAGGGACCAGTTGACCAGGCACCATTTTCACAGGCTTGCTCATGTCTTCTCAACACTGCATAACTCTGCCTCTCTCTAAATCAGACTAATTTTATCTGCATTGCATACCTTTTGACCAAGTCTGTGATTTTTAAACTTGATTATTAATACATGTAATATCCAAAATTATGTTTCTCTAGTGTGAACTTGAGGATATATATTGAATGTCTGGAGGAGAGCCCAAAGGCATTGTGGCAGTGCAAAGTTTAACTGATTTTGGAGGATTATACATTGCAGAAGTGTCCAATTCTTTTGCGCAATCTCTCTTTCATAGTATTTTGAGAGCAATCCACTGCATTCAGCTGTTCCTAGACCTGCTTTATGCCTTGCCTTGGAGAAGGGTGGCTAGAGCACTCAGGAGCTAAGGAACAAGTTAAGAGCAAGCTAAAAGCAACCTGCAGTCTTTGGTTAGATAGAAACATGCTGTCTTTTCCACATCTCTGCTGTGCTGAAGAGTCAAATCTGAACATTAAAAATGCTTTACCTTTTCCAACAGGACCTCTGTTCTAGGGCCTGTCCATTTTGCACAATAGGAAGAGCATAGTAAATGGAATGTTAGGGAAGAGGAGAAGGGTTTCCCACTTATGACAGCTCAATGCTGAGCTCTGGATTCCATTCCTGCCTCCCTTTTGTGGTTCTCGTGGTACTGAGCAACTCAAAGCATGTAGTACAGTCTTACTTGCTAATTATGAATTATTATTATTATATGGGTAGCTCTCTGGAATTTCTGACCTCTGATGCATGCAAGAAATTTTATCATTGCATGTGAAAACTCACCTAGACACCTGAAATCAATGTTCTCTCCACAGCAGACATTATACCCCCTCTGCCCCTGTATTCTCCATAGTTGTGTCTAGGAAATAAGTTAAACTTCATGAAACAAACAGTTCATGTTTAGATTGCCTCTAAAAGCAGAGGAAAGTCTTCTGTGAGAGGCAGCCTTGGCTGTAATGACCGTGGGATTGTGGAGTTCAATACTGAATGAAGACATAGCAGGACAGTGAGCAAGATTACAGCCATTAACTTCAGAAGAGCTAACTTCAGTCTTGTTAGGGATCCTCTTGGAAGAATCTCATGGGAACAGGCCCTGAAGGGAAGAGGGGTCCAAGAGAGTTGATCGGTATTGAAGGATCATTTCCTTCAGGCTCAAGAATGATGCACCCCAGTGAGAAAGAAATTAAGCCAAGGGGGCAAGAAACCTTTCTGGATAAATAAAGAACTCCTGTCATTACTCAAGTTTAAGCAGGAAATACGCAAGAGATGGAAGCAGGGTTAGACCACTTGGAGTGAATATAAAGAGGTGATCAGAGTAAGTAGAAATGAGACAAGAAAGGCCAAGGCCCATCTAGAAGTAAATCTGGCCCAGAATGCCAGGGATAACAAAATGGCCTTTTTCAAATACATCCGCATCAAAAGGAAAACTAAAAATAATGTGTGCCCATTAGTAAATGGAGAGGGGACCCTGAAAACAGAGGACACAGAGAAGGCAAAGCTACTGAATGCCTTCTTCTCTGTCAAGACCAACCCTCAGGGATCTTCTGACCCAGGAGACCAGGGTAAAGAAATGTTGGAAGGAAGAATTTCCCTTGGCCAAGGAGGATTGGGTCTCAGAACACCTAAACAAATTTGACATCCACAGGTCCATGGGCCCTAATGGGATGCATCCACGAGTGCTGAGAGAGCTAGCAGACATCATAGCCGGGCTGTTCATGATCATCTTTGAAAGGTTATGGAGATCAGGAGAGCACCTGAGGACTGGAAGATAGGAAATGTCACCCGGCTCTTCTAAAAGATCAAGAAGAAGGACCCAGGCAACTACTGGCCATTCTGCCTCAGTCCCTGGAAAGGTGATGAAGTGCTTTGTTCTGGAAGCCATCTCTACCCATGTTGAAGACAAGATGGTGATCAGGAGTAGTCAGCATGGATTCACTAAAAGTAATCATGCTTGACCAACCTGATTGCCTCCTGTAATGAAACAGCTACCTGGATGGATGAGGTAAGAGCAATGGGTATTGTCTACCTCGACTTCAGCAAGGCTTTCAACACTCTCTCACAATATTTTCCTAAGCAAATTTAGGAATATGGATTGGATGAATGGACAGTGAGGTGGATTGAGAACTGGCTGAATGGCAGAATTCAGGGGATCATAATCAGTGGCAAAGGGGCTAGTTGGGGCTGTCACTAGTGGTGTCCCCAAGGTTCAATACTAGGCCAGTATTGTTTAACTTGTTCATCCATGACTTGGTTGAAGGGGCAGATGCCTCCTCAGCAAGTTCACAGACAAAGTTTGAAGGAGTGGCCAATACCCCAGAGGACTGTGCAGCCCTTCAGAAGGACCTGGCCAAGTTGGAGAGATGGGCAGAGAAGAACTGTCTGAAATTCAACAAGGAGAAGTGCAGCTCCTGCACCTGGGGAGAAATAACCTCAGGCACTAGTACAGGTTGAGGGCCAGCCTGCTGGAAAGCAGCTCTGTGGAGAAGGACCTGGGGGTCCTGGTGGACAGCAAGGTATCCATGAGCCAGCAGTGTGTCCTTGTGACCAAGGCCAATGGTATCCTGGGGTGCATTAGGAAGAGAACTGCCAGCAGGTCGAGGGAGATGATCCTGCCCTGGTGGAGACTGGAATGCCGTGTCCATCTCTGGACTTCTCAGTACAAGAGAGACATGGAGCTCCTGGAATGGGTCCAGTGGAGGGCTACAAAGTTGATTAAGGGACTGGAGGAAAGGCTCTCCTAGGAGGAAAGGCTGAGGGGGCTGGGCCTGTTCAGCCTCAAGAAGAAACAGTTGTCTTCAGTTAAGTATCTGAAGGGAGGTGCCAAAAAGATGGAGCCAGGCTTTTCTCAATGGAGACAAGCAATAGGGCAAGAGGCAATGGGCAGAAACTGATGCACAGGAAATTCCACGTGAATATGAGGAAAACTTCTTTACTGTGCAAGTAACCATGCACTGGAACAGATTGCCCAGAGAGGTTATGGAGGTTATAGCTGGTGGCAGACTTGGAGAAGACTACAGGAAAATGATGCCAGAGAATACCAGAATGTACAGTCCAAAGTTCCTTATACAGAGAAGAATAAAAGAGGAGAGAATACAGGGAAATCAGAAAAAATGAGTGACAGCAGCAAAAGATTTCTTAAGGACCTGAGTATTGTTTAATGAAAAAGACTGAGAAAGGGAAAAATAAAAAACGTAAAAATAGTTAATGAAACAATAAAATGAGATCTGGAAAGAGAGAGGAAAGAGTGACATATATCACTTACAGATCACAGAATTGTAGTTTATTTACTTTCATGCATGTCTTTTCTTATATGTTATCTTGTAATTTTCTGAGGTCAAGTGTATGACTCTGTACAGATCAGTAAGTGTTCTTAATAAGGAATGGCTGTGGTATTGTTTAAAAAAAAATCCAGCAAAAGAAAAAAAAAAAAAAAGAAAAGATTCCTTCTTTATGGTTTTTTTTTTAATGTGTTTAAAAATTACTCAAATAAGTGCATACTCCTCTTTTTTTTCTGTTTTTTTTTTTTTTTTTTTTTTTTATTTCTTCCATGTTTAATTAATTCTAATGGTAAATGGGAACAAATGGCAGCACTTCTGATCTGGAATTCGTCAGTAACCCTAAGCATTGGTTTGGATTTCATTTATTCTATTACAGTTCATCTCCAGATGAGTTAAATGTCTTAGATATTTATGTGAATTTTTTTGAAATTTACTAAGTAAATTGATTGCTCTCCAGTTTTTTTTACTTTTCCTCGCTTGTGTAAAGTGGTGCCAAGTATGGTTTCCTTTCATGCCCTCAGATGAATTATCTTTAGACAAATAAAACATATTTTTCCTCACCAAAGAAAATGTAAGTTTGGCTCTGTGATGAATATCTTGTGATCTGATGAGTGAGCTCAGAAAGTATGTCTGGGTTAACCAGCATGCACTAGTCTTGGTGATGCAAGCTTCACTGTGTACTGGTACTGGAATCTTTATAATTAACTGTTGCAATCACAAACCACAATTTTTAGGATTGCTTTTAAAAATAGATACGGCATTTACATGCCTGCAGTTTTAATTGAAGAATAGAATGTGCTCCATGTAACTGCTGAAAGTCATGCAGACTATTTGTGAACTGAAATCTGCAAAACATTTCAGTTCTCTGGAGATTGTGGTCACAAAAACACCAGAGTTTGGGGTTTTTTTTAGGATTACATTGACCAGTTATGAGGACATTTTATGTCTTTTATTATAAACTATGAATCTGTAGATTTGAAAGCAGAGTGTTTCTTTCTAACTGCTTGTAATTATTCCCCCCAGAGTTTAAATGAACTGGTTTAACTGCTTTTCATATTATTTTAAGAGAGACCATATACTCAGGGAAGAGTTAATAATAAAAAGAGTTTTTCAAGACCCACAGGGCATAACCAAGTTGTAGCTGTTGTCTGGGTAGAAAGAGCACTTCTGGCTTTTCCATTTCTTTTTCTTGTCTTAAAAGTTAGAATCTGATTTTTTTTCCTGAGGTTTTATATTGAATAACATTGTAACTAGACAGCAATTTTTGTAAAGTTTATATACTATGTGACAAAATGTTGCAGAACTTTTTAAAAAACTGGATTGATGTATCTGCTGTCATCAATTAAATATTCTTCACTGTGTAACTGAATAATGGTGAATACTGTTCTACAGGTGATATCCAACTGAACAACATTGAATAAATAACACACCTGACTTAATTTTTTTTAAACTGAGCACAGTGATCCTTCATAGAGCTTTAGAATATTTTCTTATTACTTAACTGCTCAGAAATGAATCTGTTAAGGCTGACAATTTTTAGCCAAAGCTTAGAAGGAAATGTGTCTGATGCCAGTAGGAAGTTCAGTAAAAACATTAATATCTGTGCTATCTGATAAATATATTTACGAGAATGGTATGCCTCATTAAAATGCTTAATTCTAAAGTATGAATAAATTATTATTTTTAAGTAATGATATTTGAGGGAAATATCAGTATGAAGTCCACATTCAGCCTGTTTTATCAGCCACCAAGAGAATTAAGGCAGCTTGTGATAGAAAGGATAGATGATTAGTCAGCATTGAACATTACTTGTACGTCAGCTAGCACTGCCATGTTATTAGCATTGCTGTTTTGCTAGAGCTGTTAAGTACTATATCTCATCATGGTGAAATCTGAGTAGAAAATTACTAGAAATATTCCTTACCAATTTTTTCATATCTTATTCTAATTATTCTCATCTGTTGGCAGTGTTTGCATAGATTATAGCATTCGAAGTGAATTTTGTCACAGCTTCTCGAATATTTAGATCTTTCACTTACTTGTCGAGAACCAAAGGAAGGTATTATTTCCTCCTATAAGGAAAGGCTAGGAGAATTAGGTTTGTTCAATGTGGAAAAGAGATGATTTAGGTGATCTAATTGCAACTGTCCAATACCTGAAGGGGCCCACAAGAAAGATGGAGAGGGAGGTTTATAAGACAGGGCAAGAGGGAATGGCAGCAAACTAAAGGAGAGCAGCTTCAGGTTAGATATTAGGAAAAAATTCTCTACTGAGGTTGGTGAGACACTGGAGCAGGTTGCCCACAGGAGTTGTGGATGCTCCAACCCTGGGAGTGTTCAAGGCCAGGTTGCATGGGGCTCTGAGCAACCTCAGTCAGGTGGAAGATGACCCTGGCTATGTCAGGGGGCTTGGGTAATCTCTAAGGTCCCTTCCAACCTAAACTACTCTATGATTCTATGATTCTGTGCATGTCTTCAAATGAAGAGATGGTTGTAAAGTAAAGTTGGCAGATATTTGAAGCCAGGAGGTTTTAATCCCCATTTAGTTGTATGCATTTCACATTTTGGAAAAAGTTTAATAATTTCTTCTGGTTTTAAGAAAGGTACAGGGCTTTTTGCAACTTTTATAATGCAAATAATCTCATTATTTCAGAATTATAACTAGTCATATTCAATAAAATACTGCATGTGAATTGCAAATCCACAGTCTGTTTATGCTAATGAACAGCATACAGATCGTTTTAAAGAGAGAGGAGTCAGTGTGTACTAGTCTTAACAACAATATAATGTTGTCATATCAGTGGTTCCTTACTGTCTTTCTTTAGGTCCTGTTTAAAAAAAAAAAAAAACAGTCCAACCAAAAATCTGTTTAATACACTACCTTACAATGTTATCTTGGCACTGATATGCCATTATGTTTTGGTAATAATGATCAATTCTAAATTGCCCTTTTGATGGTTAGTAATGAAAGAAGAGCTGGAAGTGCCAGACAAAATAAGTATTCACAGGGAAAACCTGTACCTTTCATATTGAATTATACTTTCTGTTATTTTCGTGAGAAAATTTGTATAAAAATGCAACACTGTTTCCCAGTATAGCTGGTTGATTTTAAACCAGAGCACATAAACAATAGTTTTGCACTGAAGTGTGACTACTTTCTATTTGGTGATATATTCTTTGGAAATTTAAGTGTCTTTCCTGGGAGAGGATGACAGACAGAAAATGGATTTTGTGCAATATATAAATAAAAATGATCTGTTAGTAAATCTATAAATATATTCCCTTTGATTTCAAAAACAACAGCAATTTAAAATATTCTCTCAGTGGAGTAGCCTACAATTGAAGGAAAATAAAAGCTTTATTGTGGTCAAGGGGCATTCAGTCAATTGAAATTCACACTGCTGCAGCTTTCAGACAGTTAAAGTGAGATGGTAGGATTAATAATCAATAGGTGAAATACACTTATCCTGAACAAGTAGAAGAGCAAGAATGGTTAGTTAATCAATGGTCTTTCATTTCATCCCAAGGTGTACAGAAACAAGAGGTGGTGTGTAAAAGGCTGGATGACAGCTCCATTGTACAAAACAATTACTGTGACCCTGACAGTAAGCCTCCAGAAAACCAAAGAGCCTGCAACACTGAGCCTTGCCCACCCGAGTAAGTCATTAATCAATAAAATGGACAGCTTTTTGCATAGATAGAAAATTCTTTGTAAGCTATAATAAATCCTATTGAACAAATGTATATAAAATTCTGATCTAGTATTCATATCTTGGTTTGTCAGAAAGGATATTTGGGTTTGTTTTTTTAGTAATGGTTTCTGTTTCGTCTTGTCCTTCTAAAATCAGCTGTGGAAAATTCATATAGCTAGAGGAAGTCTGATTTGACTGAGGAACAGTTCATACATTTTAAGTGAAAAGAGACTAGCAAAACAGTTTCTTAGGGTATGAGTGTCATATGCAGTGAGTAGTGCAGAGAGTAGAATTGGGGACCATTCAGTGACAGAAGAATGGTGAGGTAAGAATAACTTAACCTTAGTTAATAATATTGCATCCTAAATGTTTAACATATTTTAAAGTATGTTATAATAAAACTTGGCTTGAAATGTTCATATGGGAAGTGGAAAATACAGAAACCTGCTTAATAGACCAAACCATTTCCTGATAATAGTTTTGTCAAAACTTTGTCTCCGACATGCTCAGTGTTGTACAGTAACGCTGTGTGTTTTTAAGGATTAGGTGCCTACATGATTAATGCTATGTAGATTTATTTTTAAAGCTAGCTATATGCTATATATTGAAAACATAACTAAAAACACAGCGGTTCATTTGATTGAAAATGAGGTGTGGCAAGGACCTATAGCGTAGCTTATTCTTACTACAAAATCTGTTTAGAAACAGTTGTGGTATTTTGCAGTAGAGAATAATATTAGCATGTGCACAACAGCTTACGTTTTGAGACAAATAAAACTTGTGGAAAAGGTCAAAGACACAAACAGTTTATTGATTACCAAGCTCTAGTTAGGTGGACTTTGGTGATAATCTGTAGTTGTATTCCAGCTGAGCATGAAAATAATTAATGCTGATTAAATGTAGATACTGCACAATACTGTGGTCTCTTGTAAGTCTCTCTTAGAAACTGCTAAATTGTAGCATGAAGGACACTGGGAGGAATGGGACAAGATTGTTGTGCATTAGTAAAATCCTAACAGGTGTTCATGAAACCAGTTTCTTCCTAGAGTATCAGCTGTTTCCTTGATGTGGTGCCTGGCTGCAGGATGGCAAAGCAGTGTCTTCTGTGCTTACTTACACTGTGTCGTATACCTTACTCATTTGACATAGAGCACAGTGAAGCGATTGCACTGCTGTCACTTTGAGTGTGAATGTGCTGTCTCACAAACAGGTCTAAATTAGGTCAAAATCATTGTCCCCACTGTCTGTGTGTAAATACATGTTTATCCTCCAAGGATGTGCATTTATACTTTGTTTGGATAAGACTGTTTAGCATGGCTGTAACTGAACTTTCACACCATTTACCTGAGAGCAGAACTTGAGAAGTGGTCATGTTTGATCAGTTCCTTTTTACCAAACACATCCCTATCCCTTCCTTTGTATGGCTTAATTATTAAGAAATTAGCATATTAAAAAGTAGCATTTACATAGTTACTCCAAACCGATTAAATTTTATTTTCTTTTTTTTTTTTTCACTGACATTACTTAAAAAACAAAAAGTAGAAAAACAAAAAAAAAACCCAGCCCGGAAAAAGAAAAATTGAATACTTTCAAATTTTTCCATCCAATATAGCAGGGACATTGATGAACATGGAGACAAGTTATCAAGATTCAGATAGTGGGTAGTGTGTATTAATCAGTATCTACTTCAGCATGTCAGGGCAGTTCAGCCCTCATCTGCCTTCATTCTAATGTTCCCCCAGGGTGAATACAAAGTGCCGAACTCCTAAGGAAGGGTTCTTGATTCCTCATGTTGTAAGAAGTCTAGTAGAAGGCAGCTCAAATAAGAGATAGTTATCCAAAGAAGTTTGCCCCTTTTGGCAGAAAGTTTTATCATGCAGTTTGACTTAGTCTTTATATAGAGTGGCCAAATATTTCCCTTTTTAATTAGCACAATTCCACTACTAGTGTGTACCAAAAGCAATGAAAATTATACACTGTCTGAATGCTAGTTACATTATACTTGAGGTCCTTGAGCAACAGCAGACTATTTTTGTTCACAGTATTTTGTTTATTACTACAATAAGTAACTCTTAACGCTTCACATTTCAAGAAAATATTCTTATAGTCCTATGAGTTAGGAATAGTAGTGTCTTGTCATACACTATAAATATTAAACATACCTGAGAGCAAAGGCACTTGGGCAAATCATAGGACTAACTGAAAATTAACACTTTGGCCTCATGAAAGCTCTGAAGAGCTTCAAATTATCCCTATTGTGGTAAAAGCATAAGCTACTTTGATGAAGAATTACAAACTAATTTCCTTTTGCTGGGAAAGTAATGACAGAGTACAGCATATTTGTTTCCATCCCTCTATCGATCTAGTTCTGTATTAGAATATATTACATACTATGTGACACAAGAGTGGATAGCAGCACTTTTTTTTGACAGCAGTTTGAAAAATTACCAGATCTTATGAGGCAGCTCTAAGGAACATCCACAGTGACTGACATGTCTGGCATTTTTTGCATATTGGCAACATGTGATAGCATACTAGACTTCACCTTCATCCTTTGCAAGAGTGACTCAGGTGAGTCATCTGAAATACTGAAAATCAGTATTGGTCTTGACAATATGAAGAAATTTTTCCAAATAATTGAGGTATATTAACCATTCAACAGTAGGAAAAAAGAAATAACATTACAGTCTGCTGTAATGTAACTGTAGCTGCTTTAGTCTCTGCAGCAACACAAAATAATAGTTACAACTCTTGACTTTTACTACACATGAAGAAACAATCAAAAGTTTCCTCTAGCACGTATCATACAGTGCTTTAAATTTTTTAAATATTTGTTGAGGCCATTTTTTATGTGATGAATTCATGTTTTGCTAGTGTTTGCTTTACTTACTCAAATAAGAATATTTTGCTTTTCAGTGTAGACTCTTTTAAAAAAGCTTAGAAACGTTTCATAGTGAGATGAGAATTAACTCTCAGAAAATCCAATTTTGAGATAATTTTTTTTTATTGTAATGACACTAGAGAGGCAAACAGATTGGCTTTCAACTTGTGATGTAACTTACAGCAATGGTTCCCAAACATTTCCAGTTGCAAACTACTTTCAGAGAAATCATTTCAGGCAAGTTAAGTACAAATCTACTTAAATAACTGCAGTTTTGTCAGACTCAACACTCCTTTCTAACTGCTATAGGTTAGGATGGAAATTGCTGTTCTAGAAAAATACAGAGTAGTGTTATTATTGGAAGATATGGTTGCAGTGGGGCATAAATTAAAATATTCAGTAAAAAGACTCATAAGTTTCTACTTTATTTCACTGTGTATTTTTAATAATTATTTAGGTTTAGTAATTTAAGCAGTTTGCACTCTGGGTTTGTGCAGTTATCTACTTTGTTTCTGAAATGCATTAACTGAGTCTCCTAATGTTTTCTATCCAGATGGTTTATAGGAGATTGGTCAGAATGCAGCAAGACCTGTGATGGAGGAATGCGCTCACGAACGGTTCTCTGTATCAGAAAGATTGGACCTTCTGAGGAGGAGACACTGGACAATACCAACTGTTTAACACACCGGCCTATTGAAAAAGAGCCCTGTAACAATCAGTCCTGTCCCCCACAGTGGGTTGCTTTGGACTGGTCAGAAGTAAGGAAGTTTTGCTGTATTAGCTCATTGGTAATGGTGGAGACAGGAGCTCTGACCACTGAATATTAGTACATTTTCTGTCACTGCTTTCTAAGCAAAGGATTAATAAAAAGTTCAAAACCACATGGGTTTAATATTGAAGCAGTTTTTCTTTTTTCTTTTCTTCTGTATTGTCAGTTCTGCTGTTTTTTTCAAATGATTATGACCTGTTTTGATTAATCATGGTAAAAAACAGTAAAACACAAAAGAGTAAAGTAGTAAAAAAAAATCCAGTGAAACAAAAAACCCTATCCTAGCCTTATGGTATGAAGCAATTATTTTAAAGTAAAAAGTAATTTCCATTTCCATTGTTTATTGAACAGGCAAATAGCTGAATAGTAGAGGTGGTGGGTTTACAACATCAGAAGCCATAATAAACTGCTTTTTTTTTAATGAAGTAATGATGCTGATGTAAAGCTTCACATTTCTTAGCAAAATGCCTCAAGAGGCAGACCTGAAAGTTGGTTTTCTATTTATTAAATATGTTGTTAGATATGATGATATTTGTTATGGTGTAAGCCAAGCTTATAGTATACCTTATACTTATTCAGGTATTAAATTTGAACCAGTGCAGCTGAAAGGAAAGGCAAATACATTTGAGTGGAACTGCATCTCCTGCAAATTGGAGTACAAAAGTGTCTGTATACTTTTTCACATTCTTGCTATTCTAGATTCCTATCTCACCCCACTTTTTATCTCAACATACTGTTTGGACTATGTAGATGTTAGGGTTTCCTGAGTTTCTATGTCTGTGTCTTTGCTTTCAAATGCAGCCATATAATATAGTTGGTTTCATAAATTGATCAATCTGTGTTTTAAAATGAGGTAATTAGTGGATTTGTCCCTTTCATTCTTGGAAAAATATCACTGAACTTCAACTTTTGAATTGCAAGAAGTGTTCCAATGTTTTTCATGCCAGTTTATGCCTGTTTGCTTTTGCTGTCTGAAAGAGGGCTTCTTCCTTTCCAGCTGCTATTCATCATAAATTAATTAATCTTGATCACATTCTTCTTTCATGCTTCAGTTTGAAGTTGTCTTTGGAATGGATGACTACAGTTAAATGAATATATTATCCCAGAGGAACTTTCACCTGTGCCTCAATGTTTTGTTTCTTGCCTCTTATGAAAATGCCCATAACCTACAGTGTGTCAGTATACCCTAAATAAGCTGGTTCTCTCCCACAGCTATAACATATTG
The DNA here is from genome assembly GCA_038380795.1 of Pyrocephalus nanus. NCBI lineage: Eukaryota > Metazoa > Chordata > Aves > Passeriformes > Tyrannidae > Pyrocephalus > Pyrocephalus nanus. Next base: position 24,096,356 of record CM076263.1, read on the forward strand.
GTTACCTAACGTCATTTTACACTCTGTTAATATATGCAGATCCTAATCCTCCTTTTTTTAATTTTTTAAAATGTATCCTCTTGCATGTCATACTCCCAAAATTCACTAAATTTCAATTATTAATGTCTTCATGGTTGTCCAGTTCTTTCTGTAGACCATACTTCTTCAGCAACAAAATCAGTTAGTTACCTGTGCTACCTGCTAGTTTTGGTACTTTCAGTAGAATCACTGAATTCTAATCATTACAGTGCTGTAAGCTGCCATGGAAGCTGTTGTTATTCATCTGCTTTATGTCTGAATTTCACATTTATATGCTCTCCATCTGTTATTCTCAGCTGAAGAAACAACATCTGTAGACAGTTTTGTTTGTATTATTACTATGCACACTTACTATATTTACTTGGTACAAAAGAAGAATGTGTCAATTTGCTATACTGTTCAACTGGCTTTTTTCTGTAAGGAACTATAAGTGAATTCCATTTTAGTGAGCTTTTATATCAAAAATCTTCTAAAATATGTGAACTTCTGAATTTTTGTTTTGTTTTTAATTATTTATCAGATAAATGCTTTTGCTTATATTCTCACTCTCCTGTTGTTTGCCATCCTCATGCTTGAACAACTTCTTAAGGCCTACATACTCAGCCTTCTATGCAGCAGAAGTGTGTTGTGATTTTGAACAAAACCATTCTAATCTAAAGATTCAAACTCAGATAAACTTCTGGTTGTGATAGTTTTTAATCAAGATTGTGAAGAAGTGCCATTTTCTTTCTGATATGAATTTTGTTTGTATCTTGGCAAACTGTCTTGACTGATGATACCATTTTAATATAATGAGAAAAATACGTTATTTTTTTCTCTTCATCGTTTCCAGAAACATAAGTGTAAACATTTTTATATGTATGTTTGTATGATTTTCTGACAGAAACATGAACATGAAAACAAGAGTGAACTCAAACATTAAAGAGTAGAATATTCCTTCCATTGAAACCAATGGAAAACCTTGCTAATTTTCTCTAGAGTGCAACTTGAAAAGTTTTCTTTTAATACTCAAAACAATTAATACATAATATAAATAAAACAATTATAGAACTCCTTTAGCTGGTCATGCAATTTTTGACAATGAGTATAATTACACATTTTTTAAGTTTTCAGTGAGAATTAAAAAGAAATTATGTATCTTTCGGGTTAGAGAAACAAAAACATTTTGTAAACCTAAAGGTTAAATGAAGTCTTCAGGAAAATGTAAAAGTGCTTTTATCAAATTGAAATGAAAGCTAACAGTGTCTAGCCTACTGAAATGTAGTCATTCTCAGGTAATGCCAGTTTTGCCATAAAGATTTTCAGACTTAGCAATAGCTGAGCTTTGACAGAATTTATCTAACCACAATAATAATAATAACAATAACAATAACACTACTATTACTACTACTACTACTCTACTACTACTACTACTACTACTACTACTACTACTAAACAACCAGCAAAAAATATTTCTTAAGAAGAACCTTAATCAGACGAGGGTATTTAATTTGCATTATTTGTGCTCATGACTTCGAGGGAAGGAGTCAGAAATTCTAGAAATTCTAGATTTAGTAGTGGAAGATACTTCTTCCTCATTTGGTTTCTCTAGGTATTTTGTCTTGCATTTGCTTTGGAGACATACACTGTTTTTGTTGAATATGACTTAAGCTTTTTATTTGTAGTGATTTGGTATTACTACCTGTTTGCTTAATTCATTTCTGGGGACCAGATGTAGTTCATCTTATTTAGTAGAATTTTTACTATAGCTCCAAAAAAGGAATGTTGTTTTCTTCTGATACTAGTTGCTGAAAGAAGACTTTTTCAGATGGCATCTTAGATAAAAGAATGTGTCTTCAAGCAGTACGAGAAAATGGGTGCTCCTAGACTCAAATTTTGGTCCCCAAAGTCTTGCTTGTTTGCTAACATATTCTAGAGATTATGAAACCACGTGGGCACATTTGGTTTTGACATTTCGACATTTCAACCTTATCACTTTCCTGTTTGTTTTTGACAGAATGGTGTGATTTTTAAGTATTCAGCTAGGAACGTGCACTTGCTTCTTCTTCCTACTAAAAAGTCATGCATTTTGCATTAAATGCTTGTATGGGATAAAATAGACAAAACATTCCTTGTAATTTGGACCAGAACTGATGAGTGTCATGACACTGAAGACCTCACATATTCATTGGCATTCTTTTTTGACTGCTATTTATCATTATGTTTTTAGTTCTGTCCGAGATCTTTCTTCTCTTACTTCTCTCCTTTGTAGTTTTCTAGTAGGCAGGTGCTTAGTGTACACAGGATTTGGGATTAAAGTCCCAATTCAGTGTGAGGATGTTTGAACCTGGTTACTCTGTATCAGAATTCTGAACACTGAACTACTGTAGATAAGGAGGCCGTACCTTGACAGAAAAAAATAGAATAAGATAGGAAAGAAAAGGTTGCATTTTAGTGGTTATGTATCCATTTTGTAGTTCTGGTTTATAAACCCCAATTGCAGGACCCATCTTTTTGCATCCCAGTTTAAGATCCTAAGTACAAGTGGAGATAGGATTTGGGATAAACCCAAATTGACTAGTATTGACTAGTTTAGTTGCCTCTCTCTGAGAGGTTTCCTTAAAGATCTCATTTTGAGGTATATATAGGTATAAATCTTCACATATTCATAGGGTATATCCTTACATAAGACTGTGGAACCATTTTAAAATTTCTGTAGGTTAGTCAAAGGTGCTTCAGGATTAGGCATACAGCAATGAAGTTTGCATCACTCAAGTAATTTTTTTTGAAAATTAATTTTGGGGGTGTTTCTTTTTTTCCCGTTTATGTACTAACTTGGTTTTTATATATGCTATGCAACCTCTTGAATATTGCTCCAGTGCCACATAGTATTATTTCCCAGATAATGTTTTGTCTCTATATATTAAAGGCATATTGAAAGGCTTAGCATAATCTGTATGTAAAATTTATGCTATCAGAAATTGATTCTGTTCCAAATATTGCAGATGTGCTTATGGGATAAAGGATAACATGCCACTAGGGAATTCTAAAACTGTGCTTGCAGTATCTCCTATTAAAGAGAGACTGATTTGGGGAAGGTCTTCAGTTTTAATTTGTTAGCACTTGTCTCTACCCCATTCTGCAGTTGTGTTACTATACATGACAGTTAATGGTCAGTAGCAAAAAGGGAGGTGAATGGCAGGGACACCTATATGAAGGAAGATGAGGGAAAACGGAGGTCATCAGGCCTGCTTGTGATTTATTATCTGCTTGCTGTTAGAACAGCACAAGAGTGATAAAAGGAGGAAAAACAAGAACTGTGTGAAAATAGAATTAAAATTTAAATGGGAAAGGAGAGGAAAGCATGCATGGTAGGAGAGGGTATAATATATCTATATATCTGAGTAATTTGGTTTATATGGAGTCAAGTAAAGCATTTATTTTCCCTTATGTATATTTAGGAAAAATGTGTTCATTGTGAGGTGGATAAAGGCTGTACTAAGGTTATATTGAGATCAGAGAGTATTACTTTTAATTTCTGAAATGCACACCCAGGTTTGTTTCATAATAGTGTTGCATGTGGCAGACCTTTCTACTTGGCTGCAGTGTTTTTCTTAAGCCTAACGTAATGGTTCATATATATAAAAGTAAATAGTAACACCATAGGCTAAATATAAATGGAGAAGGAAACCTACTTTTAGAAACTTAAAACTTAGAAAAGCTTATACTTAATAATCATTAGTCAGCTTGTTTGTTTCTAAATATTTTTTAATTAACATTGTTATCATATGATGATTATAGTTTAATTATAAGATCATAAATATATTGCACTGGTTTACATAATAACATTTCTCACCGTTTTATTGGATTTTTACTGAACCTTTAATTATTTATTTGTATCAATATTTTTTCAGTGCACACCAAAGTGTGGCCCAGGATTCAAACACCGAATTGTTCTGTGCAAAAGTAGCGATCTTTTAAAAACCTTTCCAGCTGCGCAATGCCAAGATGAAAACAAACCACCAGTGCGTATTCGCTGTAGTTTAGGCCGATGTCCTCCTCCTCGCTGGGTCACTGGAGACTGGGGACAGGTGAGAGAGTCCATGCCAGTCTTCACTGCTGTTAGTCTCCTACATTAGCACCGTTTAGAATATGATATTGCTGGAAACAGCTAAATGACGGTTCCCAGGACTGAAACAAAAGCTTCTCCCCTGTTTGTGTCAGATTGAAGTGTGATTCTTTATGATGGTTGTCTGCCAAACGATAAAGTATGTGCTGAGAACAATCTAGTTTGTACTGGATGAGTCTTAAAAAAAATTTAATAGTCCATCCTACATTTTTTGGAAGGGTAATTTGGGATACAACAGTGTAGCAATTTTTAGTATTTTTAAATTGCATTTAACTTCCTTGAGAAACATGATTGAAATACAAAGCCAATTCCTATTTTAGTAACATATAATTTTTTAGTAACATGTATTTTAGTAACATATATTTTTTCTGTCTCTGAAAAAAACCCACTTAAAAATCAATATAATTTTACATAAGATATATTGAATTGCTACAGGAAGCTAAACTGTTACAGGAGAGGCTGAACAGTGCTGCCATTGTGCAGTGTTTCTAAATACGATTTGCTAAGTCTCCTTCTTTCTTTATGTTTTTGCATCTCAATTGTGATCAGTGGCCTGTTTTTAGAATAATAATTCAGTGATTCAGTTTCTGTTTGCTGAGTAATTTGCTGCTCATGAAAATAAATCACTTTAGCTTAACTAACCATGGAACAATCATTTGTGATATTACAGTCTAATCAGCTTTTCTTTTATGGTACTTGTTCAGATACACATTTAAGTTAAGGTGATATTGTACTAAAATTGTAACCATTTAATTATGGAAATTAAAAATGTTTTGGAACAGAAAAGTATTTTTGTTTGAAAGTCAGTTTACCTTTTCCTTAGCAGATTTGAATTCTTGTTCTTTTTGGTTTTTATTCTTTATTCTAAAGTGATTGTGTCTCTCTTGAAAAATTCATTTAAACTCAGAATGATATACGAAATAGCGTGAATTATATTGTTATACCTGAAATCTGAACTTTTTAGGGAGTCAACATGGCATTGCATTTTCTTTGCCTTGAAAGACAAATGCTTGCATGTACTGACAAAAGTAAAAATTCTAAACCATTTTATGAAAATTATTTCTCTGTATTTAAAAATTGGATCCAAGTTTCTAGATTTTTAATATTTTTAATTTATAGTGTTCTGCACAGTGTGGTCTCGGGCAACAGATGAGAACAGTACAGTGCCTCTCATACACTGGACAAGCATCCAGTGAGTGTCCAGAAACTCTTAGACCTCCATCAATGCAGCAGTGTGAAAGTAAATGTGACAGTACTCCCATTTCCAACACAGAAGGTAAGTTTGACATTGTAATATAATTTATTCTGAAAAGAATAGAGTGACATGGTCAGAATGACTGCATTTAATTATTAGTAAAAATCTATATGACATTATCTTTCAGGCTGCAAATTATTTTTTTTACAATTATTTTCTGATTAGTCATTGTAGTTCAGTGGTGAAGTCAATGGAAACCTAAATACAGGTTCTTTGTTTAAAAAAAATCCTTAAAATGTATAGCCTAAGTCTCAAACAAAATACTTTTGTTTGTGTCATTGATTTTCTAGTCTCTTCATTGTTTCAGTGGAAATGTTCATAATAGCATGGCATACTTTTTATCCACTGACCTTCTACCTGATTTATCAGTGTTAAACACAACAATGTGGTGGCAAAAAAAGTAAATTCTGTATTCATTGAAAGACCGGGACCATAGATTTAATTTTTTTTTTTTTTAAAGGCAAGTTTGTCCTATAGTCTAGCTGGTTTTGGTAGTCATTCAGTGCCTACTGTATCCAGCTATGTCCAATGCCATAGATTCAAAATTGTCATTTGAAAACATTTTCATAATACAATTTTCGTGGGCTGTTTTAATTCCTATTATTTATATTATTTCTATAAATATTAATTTTAATATTTCTATTAATACTCCTATTATTTCTATTAATTCCTATTATTCCTTTTATTTCATTGTTTAGTGTTCTCAAGTAATCTTTAAGTGGTAATTATCAGTCTAGGAAACATTCTAGCCTTTAAAGCTCAAAGGCTTTTACTTTCCAAACACGGATGTTGACCTTTGTCGAAAGTAAGGAAGGCAGTAAATTACTTATAAGTGGGCATGAATCAGTCCCAGTCTCCTCTTAATTTCAAGATGACAAGGTCATATTTTTATTTGTGGTAATTACATTAGTAATTCTTCAGTATTTTCAGGAAAATATGCTAATCTCTTGTAGAAGAATGCAGTCAGGGTATCTGTGTGTGATCTCTCTACGCTGGGTGGCTGTGGACTTCTTTACAGTAGAACTACTATACAGGCTAACTAGAGCAGTAGGTCTGTTGGCACTAGCGTTTTTTAGGGACCTGTATGTTCAATGGAAAATTCTTCGGATCCTCAAATAGAAAATGTTGAAAATCACACAGTATTCCAGATAGGTGTCAGCTCTGTCCTGTACTCTGAGAGAGGCAGGAGGAAGCCAGCTCCTTACTGACAGCCATCCAGGCTCATCAGCATGGTTTGGAAGAATCTAAGGGAAAAAGGCTGTGACTATCGGTATTTGGGTTTCAAGGAAGGAGTCAGATCTCCCAGAGAAAGGCTTTGTCTGCTCAGGAGTGCATGTGTGTACAAAGCATACCTACCTTCACATGGGGACTTTGTCTACATGCCACCTCATGACACTGCCTTGTGGTTTGGGCTCCATTGTGGGGCAAAAGCAGCTTCAGGAAGAGCTCATTGGTTTGCAGCAGGGTCAGGTTAGCTGAGTGGGTTTGTTTCCTGTTTCAAACCCCAGCAAACCTGATTTCCTTTGCTTCCAAATTCCAGTGCTTGCAGCCTATGGAAACCATTCAACAATTTCTGAACAATTTAGTTTTGCTAAACAGAGTTAAATACATGAGGATTTTTTGGAAGCTTGAGCCACTCTGCAGTATAATGATCATATTGGTGGGGAAAGGGATGGGTTGCTTGCATAAAAAAAGAGTCAAAATTTTGTGGGTACTCAAACACTAAAAGAAAGTTTCAATATATCTTGTCACATTTCACATATGCTTTAGCTCTTTGTTTTTTCAAAACTTTTCAATGGTGATGTACAGTACTGTAGATGTGGTTTTGATGGGCTGCCACTGATGAGGGTAACATTGCATTTGCTGATGCAGTTGAACTACAAGCAGCACCTACCAGACCATTTGATATGCATTCAGAATTACTTTATTCTCTTAAGTACATATATGTCTGCTGAATCTAAACTGCTAAAAAACTGCCCATTTAAAAGTTTACCTGAAAAACTATTTTGTCTTTTTTTATGTCATTCGAGTTTTCCTTATACTTTGTGAGATGCACCTTTGTAGTTTCTTTCACTGGAGGCACAGTGACATTCTGTGATTTTGTTACTGTAAAATAATAGTATCATAATATTTTCTGATCACAGACTTCAGGATGGGAGATTTTAATGCATGTAGCTTACTGAAACTTATTAGCAGTAGTTACTAGGAGCAAAAAGGGCTCTGCTAAACCTTTTCCATTCAACTACAGTCCTATGAAGAACAGGCTACTTCTTCAGCCACCATATCTATTTCAAAACTGATTTTTAAAACAGAAGTTGTGGGCAACTTACAGAATATTGTCCAAACAGTATTGGCTGAACTGGTCCAGTTTTACTCAAGAGGAAGGATAACTTAAAGAAACATGAAAAAGGATAATTTCAAATCCTGCGTTTGGCAAAAATGCAGTTTGTGGCTTTACTTGTATTTGACTAAATACAGTATGTATGAGCATTATTTTTGGGAATGAACTTCTTAAGTCTTGTCAAGATTAAGTGCACCTTTTTACTCTTCATTTATAGTTCACTATCTGTCTCTCCTATCTATATTTGTAGTCTTCACAAACATGAGGACCTGAAATATTTCTGGAAGAGACTTGACTTCTTTTGTGAAGAGTTTTTGAAACTTAGTCTAACACAGTGACCATGTGTGGTAGAGAAATATGTCTGTTTCAACCAACTACCTCCAGTATCTTCTGGCATTCAATTATGTTTCCAAATTAAGAATTAAAAAAATAGAAAAGCTGTATGTAAAATGTTGAGTAGGTGAAGTAAAAAAATTGCAAGTGCTGTATCTGTGTTAATGATTTGAAACTTTAAATAATTTCCTGACCTCCACTTGCATAGCTAAAAACATGCATATTGGAATTATCAGAAATACCGTTCAGAACAGACCCATTCAGCCTCGTGAATGCTTTCCTGAGTTCAAATACTAAAAATTCTCATTTGCACTCAACTTGCTACTACAGTATGCTTGCAAATGTCAAAACACTCTCCATAACTACCTGCCCCCAGAGTAAAAATAATGTGATAGGAGATTAGGATTGCACATGCCAATTGTGTTTGTTTCAGTATTGCTTTTTTTCTTTTTTTACCTGCTTGGTGTGTCTTTTGTGTCTTTAATATGTGGTTTACAGACATCTCAGAGACAAGGACTGTTCTGTCACACCTTGAACAGTCCGTAGCCTCCTCCAGTCATCACTTTTAGTTATCAAATCAATACAAAATATAATAATGGTCGAAGTACTGATATTTGTTCATTACCTTTTGATTCACTTTTTCTTTGTAACTGTTGTAATTTGAGAGAGATTATGGAAAGAATCCAGTATCAAATGCAACCTTAAAAAATTTACAGCATTCTCTTGATACAAAGGATATTCTGATAAATTAATCTAATTTTATTCTTCCCATCACTTAATTTTTTTAATTCAAACTTACAGGTTTCACTTTTTCTCTATATACATCTTTTCCAACTTCCTATGTTTGAAGCAAAGCTCCTTGACAAAGTTCCATTTTTAATGGGTTTGGGATGCACTGTGCAAATGCATTAAACTAAAAATCAGTCACCATATTGACTTTAGTGAAGAGGAAATCTGCAGCAACAACATTTTAGCTGTAGAACCTAAGTGTACCACTGGACTCTTATATGTAGCTCCATATCCACTGTATCGGGATAAGAACTGAGCAAGGACCAAACTTTTCCATTCCCTGCAGTGCTCCTCTAATGTACCCCAAAGTCACTTTGGATACATTCCACAGAATGGGATGCAAAAGAAGGAAACCTTCCTCTGTGATGATGATCTCTGTTCTCCCTTCCTGGGAGAGTTACCTGCCAGTATCACATAGGCTGCTGAGGCGGTAAGCTCAGCATATAGGGAAAACACAACTATGAAAAAAAAGCTTTCATAACACTTGTCATTTTCTCCATCTCTGTTACCTGCAGTGCACATTCTGTTTCAAGGATTCTTACAAATATAGAGGTGTGGTACCAGATAGTGTGAATCATGTCAGACTTCAGATAACCTCTCATGGATGGATAGAATAACTCCTGAGAAGGAAGCTGTAAAAGTATTGTAAAAAAATTATATTTCCTAGCTGTCTAAAGAGTTTATTTATCTGAATGAATGATAATTCTTCCAAGGCAAAAAGGGTGCACTTCTAAATGTCTGAAGGCCCTGCAGACATTTTTATGTCTTTTTAAAATATACTGTATGCACTAGACTGGACTAGAAAGAGTAATTATAAAGAAAGCAAGAAGGATGGATAGAGTAGCATGTTAAATGTCAAATTCTCTTTGTACTTCAGTTTTTATTTCTAATTTTTTTCTCTCTTTAATGTTCCTAATTATTAGAGTGCAAAGATGTGAACAAAGTGGCATATTGCCCATTGGTGCTGAAGTTCAAGTTCTGCAGTCGAGCATACTTCAGACAGATGTGCTGCAAGACATGCCAAGGACACTGACCCACAGAAAGCACAAGAATGTGCCTTGTTATTACCATTGTGGAAGAGTGTTCATCGAAGAGAGCCACACAGCGGAATGAGATTGACGTCCTTGCAAATGCATTACCCTGTGGAAAACATAACCACTGGTCAGCCCCAGCTGACAAGATTTCAATATTATTTTAACTTCTGTGAAGTGGGATTTATTAATCCAAAGTGCTGGACACAGTATAATGAGGGGATGCCAAATTAGAAAAATGCACACAACACATATAGAATAGCTTACTGTGGAACATTTGTGTTCCTCTGACTTAATCCAATAGTTTGTTTACCTCCTTGGACCGTTAAAATAATTTTTATTATGGACTTAGCAATGACACTGAATCCATTTCTATTTAAAACTGTTTAGGATGTAGTTCTTATGACGTGGTCTACTATGGAAGTAAAGAAGAATCAAAAAAAAATGTTAAGTCATAGCTTAAAAATGTTAACTACTTTATCTCTTGACATGACACCACAATTTAAATTATAAAAGGAGCTTCAAAATGTTATTTAAGGAGAAGAAATTTTTTAGAAAAAGAATTATTTTTCCTTCATTCCACCTAATTTCCTATGGAGTAATCCATATTTCCTGAACACTGCTGTGAACCTTATATAAAGCTACACTAAATAGAACAATCATGAGTGACTTAGTTTTAAGAGATGCAACAGTTATTGCAGTGGTACACAAAATACAAGAGTGCTATGAAACAAAATGAAATCTGCATTGCAGGATTGTAGCCATTTTACCATTGTCCAAGGGAAACTGAGGTTTCCACTGAAAGGGAACATATTTCAATATCATGGAGGAGGCAAACTCCAATAGAGGTGAAGACTTTATTGCCAGCTCCTTCACTACCACCATACAGGTTGCTTAGAACTTACACTTTGACTCCAGCTCACTTTTGTTTACAACAGCAGCCACAAAGAAGAAACAACTTTGTGGGCATCTAGGTCTGGTTTACATGTTACTTTTGATTCTCCAAAATGAAGGAATTCAATGCAAAAGATAAGCCTACTGTGTAATAGCAACAATCCTTTACACAGCTGAATGTGTTCCAAATGTTCCCTTCTTTGATACCATAGCAGAGGTATTGTTTTTGGAAAAGAAAAAAGGTAATGTTCTGTTCAGGAGACCACATCTGAGTGGGCAAGGATTACAACCAAAGAATAAATGACTCATGGAGGAATCTAGATTCTGTTCAAGTGAGAAGTCAGAAGTGTGCTTGAGCCAAGAGGCCTGTTGGACTTTCAGGACTAAGGCACACTGGAAAAGGGGTGGATGGAATGAATTCTGGCCACCTTTCCCTAAATGGCCAGGTGCATATTTAAAGCTGGACCGTATTTAAAGCAGGGGGCAGCTTTCAGCATGAGATTGGAACAAACTCATGCCTCTGGGTTAGAGGCTAGATGCCTTTAACTATTCACTGCCATGCTCCACTTATTTCGTATTACTATATTTTTAATATTCACCAAATACTTGCATTTTTAAAAGTTAAACCAAGCTACTTAGGCAAGTCACAATCAGGAATCTAGCATAAAGAAGTTAATTGTCATGTTTCTCTTCACCTTCACTTTTCAGTAACAGACTCAACAAGGAGATAAGGAAAGTAGGTACTTGTTTATATTAATATATTGTACTTGAACACTTGCATTTTACAGCAGGTACTTGATGAATGTGCTTTTGTGTCCAACTATGCCTCCTTTGTTGTAATGCAATTAAAATTATGTGAACAATAATGTGTTACAAATTCTAACTCAAATAGCACTTTTTTTAAGAAAAGTAATCTTTTCAGTGAAAAATGATTTCAAAATATGAGATTGAAGTGTACCAATGTATTTTACCAATAACAAGCCAAATATATTGCACACTATTTACTAATGTGAATTAACATGGAACAATAGATACTGTTAACAGGACTCATACTATGAAATCCCCCAACATATTGACAATCTGTCCGTGGGGTTTTATGTAGCCCGTGTACTCATGAGCATCAAATTCTTGCCATCTGCTACCTCTTGCCAGTATTTCCACTTTCATACACTTGTAACCAGTGGAATTAATTTACAGTTGGCTTATGTGTATTTACATGTGCTTATTATCTGTTGCTCTCATCACCACGTAAACAACTTCTGTTAAAACTGACACCAGTAGATAAAAAAATCCCAGTCTTTGGGAGTTGCACATAGGGAGTAAGGGCAGTATGCAGTCCTTCTCTGTTAAGTGAATTGACTTTCTATATCCTTTTGACAAAACACCTTGGTGCTAGCATGCCCTGGCTAGGTCAGAAATATGATGAAAGTATTCCCTGAGCAAGAGGCCTCTTTGTATCAGGGTCTAGTTTTTTCCAGGGCATCATTTTGTTTATGTGTCTTTTCAGCTAGCAAGAAAAGGGTTTTCTGTGTATTTAAAGAAACCTTTTCCTCTTTTACCTCACTTAGGACATTAAAATTGTAAGGAGTGTTTCCAAAGACACATTTTGCTCTCTTTCTGGTGCTAGAACACCAGGGATTCCGATGTTTACTCCGCAGTGTAACAGCACTGAGATTGGAATTTAAAGAACTCCCTGGAGCAACATTGAATTGTATTGTTAAAGGGAACAAAATACAGCATGTATATGGATTTACAAACTAAGCAACACTTTAGACTAAGACTAAAATATGAAACATAATTCAAAGAAAAATAATTGGTTTCCACAGCACAGTTCATTGCTGCTGCTACACTGTAGCCATCTATGTAATCTAAGCTAAATATTCCTTAATAGTGACAAAAGGACTATTTGTGCAGGCTATAAATATAACGGGCCTAGAATCAAATAGTAGAATACAAAATGCCAAAATTAATCTGGTGCCAGTACTTCCACTGAGCAATACTGTCAGCTGAAGAAGATCAAAGCAGAAAGAAAAATCTAGAGATTAATTCCTCAAAGTGTATACATCCAAAAATAGTCCATTTTGTTAGGGACTTTCTAATGGGGTGAATGTCACATAGATATCCTTAATAATACAGACTGAAATTACCTTTGTATTATTGTGATTAGTTGCTTATTATTTTATACTCAGTATTAATGTGGTACACTGTTACATTATTATTATTTTTGCTTTTGTAAATTATATTCTAATTTATTGTCATGTTTCTTAACACTTGTTCTACATGCATTCTCCTGCTTGTAATGAAAACAAAAATATTGCAACACGATGCAGTGAAATTCCACACCAGGCACAGATTTGTTTTTAACATAGATAATTTAGTAAAATAAAACTGCAGCTTTTAAGATTGATACCCACAGTACAGTTGTCTCTTCCCTGACTTACAATTGCTAGAATTCTGTATGCTTAATGTTTTTTTTGTCAATTGCATCAAAATATATATAAGATGTTTTCTTTCAAGTTATGCTAGAATCCTGTTCTTGGCAGCAGCAATGTTTGTCATATATAAGCAAATAAGAAAATAAGAAAAATGAACATTCAGGAACATGGTCATGTACATTATTAGATAATATTTTAGCCTAACCAGTAACATAGATCAAGAATGAAATTAATGGCAGCAAAAATATTCTGTACTTCATAGAATTATTTCATTAACAGCCAGTCAATAATAACAATAAATGTCCTTCTTGCATTGAGTTTTTAAGGTTTTATCTGAAATTTATCTGAAACCATGATGTTTTTAAATGTAAAGAAGAAAATGATTTCAGAAAACTTGGTGCATATGTCTCTGTTGTGGAGAGGTATTTCCTTTCTTACTTGGTACAGTAAAAACAATTTGTTACGGAAATCTCTGATCAAGTCCCATGAAATATTTCGTGTTTCTGAGTTAAAATCTAGTTTCCAGTTTAACAAAAATAAGCACTACTGTTATGAGTAAGATGTTAAAGAAAGTACAGAAAATATTTCTGTAAGGCATTTACTAATTTTGGTTCTTCTTTTTTATTTTATTTACAAATGAGGATTCAAAAAACAATTACTTATTTTAAAAGTATGGACTTTTAAAAAGTATGTCTGTGCTTGATCACAAAGTTTTACTGCCCTTCAGATAAGAAGTCAAAGATGAGTAATTTTCTCTGTCATTGCAGTGCTGTTGACTTTCCTCCCATACATTTACACCACAAGTTATAACCTGATAGGTGTCCCATTATTGTTCAGTTTTTAGTATTATTTTTTTCTCCCCAGAGCATTTGTGTTCTGGATTATAATGACAAACTGAGTACACTGAAAAAGATAGTACTGTTTTTCTCTCTCCTGCTGCTAACATCACCCATGATGATTATAGAATACCTGGCACACAACATTCCCTGTAGTCTTCTTAAAATGCACTTTTCTTGCACCTGAACTTCCTTCTGCACCTGAACTTCCTTCTGAAACCAACCCTGCTATTATAAGTCTCTATTACACTTCTTCAGTTTATTTCTTGAGGAAACGAGCACCATTTTTACCCAAGATACTGGCTTTTTCTTTCTCTGATTTCCCTTGCTATACCACAAAACAGTTCCTTTTTGAGTAAACTCCTTGTTCTGTCTGAAGATGCCTGATCTACAAGAAGCACTTTTAAGTATCCTCTGTAGAATGCTGAATAGGCCTTGTTTATTTTCTTTACTTCTTTATTTTTATTGTTATAGGAACCAAGATCCAGGATTCTTCTGGATCCTCTTCTGTGAAAGTTTACTGCAATAGACTTAGGATGAGTCTTGTAAACCTTATCTTGATTCACTAAAACATCAATCCAGGAGTCTTGTAGAAGGCCATTACTAAGCTAAAGCTCTCATTCTGCAAGAAGTGACACCCTTTTGGCCATCTTTCCTTCACCACAAACAACAACTAGATCAAGGGATGGGTGATGACTTCTGTGTGGTCCATTCAGTATTTGTCTTAGACAGAATGATGTAAGAGCATTTGCATGCACTAATCAGGATGGAATCCCAAACAGATTTATAAGGGCTCAGTCAGCCACAGTGAACAAGGTTCACTACAGCACTAGTGAGTTGGTTGTTTCCCGATATATTTGGCCTGGATAAAGTGGGAGTTCAGTTTAGGAAACTGAGCCACTCAGAATGTGGTATGGTGTACATTTAAGGATACTGCATCCCTTAAACTGGCATACAACCTAAGCACACCACATCATTTATTTTCTTCTTTTTTTTGCACAGGACTGACATTTTCATTGAGCTGGACAAGCTGCAGGACACAGTTTATATTCAGAGGTCGTGTAGCTGCCAGTCAGACAGTTACTGAAGTCTGTCTTGGGAAGGTTATGTGCATGTATTTCTGCATGAAGAGCAGGAAGATGCAGTTTCTACAAAAAAGAGGGCCTTTTCAGAGAAGACCTAGCAAGATCAGCAAATAAATAATCTCACTTCTTTAGTAATCCTGTTTGGAATAAATTTATCAGATCACAATTTGAGATAGAAAAGGAAGTGTTTTGGAAGCTAGAAGCAAAGGCTCAGCTAGCAAGTGTGCCAGACTTCAGTTGCTATGACGACACAGAGTGATCAGATCTGGCCTGGATGATAAGGCATAAGCCATGGATTTTGGAAACTTGATTTCATAACCTGCTTTAAAATCAGTATATTTGTTTATTCTTCTCCATTTATTTTTCTTCCCACCTTGACATCAAAGTCTACAAATGTACACTCTCTTGTAGTGTTTATAACATAACAAAATTATCACTCATACTGTTTGAAACCCATCTCACAGTATGATTTATCTTTTGCAATGAAGGTCAGTCTCCTGTGTAGAATCTACCTCCCCCAGTGCTAATTTATGCTTCTGAGTAATGCTCTGCCTGCAAGTTTAGGCAACAGTCCTGGACATACTGGAACATCTTCCAGTTATATGTCTACGAAGAAACACAGACCTAGAGTTAACTGGAATTTCAGGAGTCAAACTTCAGTTGAGAATGCATTTTAAGTTATTATTTATTGAAGTGTAAAAACAAATATAAAATCTAAAGATAAAAATCTTTTGGTCTTAGATTCTCTCTTACATTTAGTCTTTACTATTGAAATGCACTAAAAAGCAAGATTCTCTGCAGCAAAAAGGAATGTCAAACATCTCGTTTGGCCGTTCTGGCTCAGTTTTCTTAGAAGTTTATTTACCTAAGATACATTGTTGAAACCATCCTGTCAATTAGCAGATAACATTTGACTTCAGATGTATTATTCCTCACAAGCATTTTGTCAAGGGTAGGACTGGTAACTGATACTCTAATGAGCAGGGAAAAGTATGATGGCTGTAATTACATGTATCAATATGTTGCTTAGAGGCCTTGTGAAATAGAGTGCTAAACAGTGTACTTAATTAAAAGGGGAAAAGATACTAAGCTGCATTTTGTACCAGCTGCAAAAAGAAAATAAAAGGGGAAAATAATTCAATTTTCAGTGAGGTTTAAGAAGCTGGCTCAGCACTGCTTGCTTACTGCAGTCCCTGATAAGATTGTAAAGCTAAAGATGGATGTCCTGAATTCTATTTCCATGGAATTGTGTTTGGGTTTTTTTTTAACTTTATTATCCCTATCAGCCCAAGAAAGGTCTCAAGCATTAAGACAAATGTCCTTCTGTAAAGTATCTCCCCCAGCTTCGTTAAGTTGCTATGGCGTTTTTGCCACTTCTTGCAGTTGGGATGATCACAAATTTTAATGAAAGAAAGGCTAAGAAAAATGTGTTTGGGACCTCTGGATGTGTCCTCTCACTCCTTTTCTTCTAGCTGGAAAGCTGCCATGTCATCACTCTGTCCTCAGTTCGAGCAAAACAGGTTTCTAGCACCATGGGCTAGTGCTGGCTGCTCATGTGCACTCCCAGGCTGCAGGCAGACGCTCAGCAAAATGTGGCTTCAGTCATTGCAGGTGCCTTGGACCAGCACCGCATAAAGTTGGTATTGGTGGGATGTGGACTGACTGTCATCTGTCTTGTATGCTGGGGACAGGGTACACTCCACAGACATGCTCTTACAAGAGCAAGATTTAGCCTTCCTACAGCAGTGGCTAGGGGCACTTCCTCAGCCCTGTGTAGGGGCTCATCTGTGGCCTGTGGCAGCTCAGAACCATAGCCAGGATGGTGTTGGAATGGGCAGGCCTGCCAATAGGGTCTGAGTCGGGCTGGATAAGCCCTGGTCATTTGTGTGTGGTGGGAAGACCTGCTGAGCTCCAAGCTGTGACAGGTCTCCTCTGCAAGCAGCTGGAACCCAAGAGGAGACTGAAAGCTGAGCATGAGGCAGCTTCACTCCAGGAAACCCTGGGTCTGGGGAGTGGTCTGGGTAAGGAGCATCTATAGCACTTCCAGGCTGCTTGGGCTGGGCTGAGCAGCAGCCACTGCCTGGCCTCCACCTCACAACAGGTGTGTCCTCACCTGGAGAAGTGAACGGGCAAAAGATCCAGGATGGGAGCAAGATGGCTTGAGCTTAGATGGAAGGCCAACGACAGTGGGTCTGGAGGAGCTATGCTGGGGCCACCAGACTGGGAAAGCTATGGAGGGGCCACGGAGTAGGGATGGGCCATGAAATGGAGAAGTGGAGCTGGAGTGTGCCTGAGGCACTGAGGAAATCTTAAGTAGGGAGGGGACCTTGAGGCAAGGGTTGGATAAATGGATAGAGACCACAGTTCCAGCTGGAAGCGCCCCTACAGTGGAGAGGAGATGGCTCCTGTGGGTAATGGAGCGCAAGAAGCCTTGACTCAGAAAGATCAAAGGGATTTCTTATGCAGAAGCTCAAGTCCTCAGGGTAGAGAGCCCTTGCAGGGACTGCAGAGATAGACAGAGCCTTGGCCAATTTGATCCCTTCATGGAACACCTGAAACTACATATACTATTAACAAAGGAAGCCACAACTCTCTCAGTGACTTGGAGCAGAGAGCAGAAATTTGGATAACCTGTTTAATGGATGTGCTGTATTTAGCAGATGAGTGAACTGCAAATGATCACAAAAAGCAGCAGCTGCAAAAATTAAGTCCTTAAATCTGCCTGCCATAAAGACAGCTTCATTCTTGAGTGCCAGATGCTCACTGGGTCCTGTGTAGTTCTGCTGAACTGATGAGCAAATGCTTAGTGTGTGTTGACTCTCAGCTTGTTATCAGGATAGCGAAGAGCTGCCAAGAGGTATGTTGTTTGTCAATAGAGTGAGACAAAGCCTTCAACAAACAGTAGTAACATGTTTTGGTAAACTTTGGACTGAAATTTTGATCATTCCCTCTGTGGCTTGAGCAACTTGGTTACAAAAAGATTCACCTTGCATTTGGTGTCCAGAGTTGTGCAAGGAGTCTCACGGTTACATGTTAAGTGTGAGCTTGGTTTTCCTTTGTGTGTCATTCAATAGTATATGTTTATCTCCGTTCTGGTTCAGTTCATTCTGTTTTTTGAAAGTATGTCCTATTCTTACCTGGATGTAGTCTATGGAAGTTTGGAAGGGGATGCACATACAGAGTTAGCCCTACTTCTCAAAAATCTTGAACCAATATTAGAAAAAAAAAAATCATGCAACTGTCTTTGAAAAAAACCCCACCAAACCAAAATCAAACTTCTAAATTACTAATCTCTTACTAGCCTTTTTTAAGCCTTAAGGTTTACCTGTTTCACATTTCCCCTGCTCTGTACATTGAGGAAAGCCAGAAAATTACTTTCTAAGGGTAAGAGGAAAGGTAGGAAACAACAGCTGGATTTATGTCATTGAATAGTCTTTCAGCTGAAAACATAAACACTTTCACACATTATAAAATTACAAGGGCTGGCAGAATAAAAAGCCTATTTTGATTAAGAATAAAATAGTCACTACACTTTTGAGAAAGTGATAAGTATCTTTTCCAGTAAAGGCAACTTTTGTAAAACTTTACGCTTTCACCCATTATTTTATCAAAATAATGATTTGAGTTCATTTGTTAATGATGGCATAGAAAAATAAGACCTTCTTCCCCAGAATTGCTGTTGCTTTTCTGATTTTGAAATTTAATCACAACTAACAAGGGTGACTGTGCTAACAGCTAAACTGTTTGGAATTCTGGATTCTGTTGTTAATCAAACTCAACATTCTTAAATGGTCCTTAATAAAATGTGTAGTAGTTTTGCACATAGGACCAAATACATTATGCTACCTTTATTTGCTGTGCTACTTCTGTATACCATAACTAATGATGGAATAAAAAGCAAATTAATATCTAAATTTGACCTTATTTACTGTGCTTTTTCTAAAAATTAGCTAAGTAAATAGTTTTATTAACTTCCTAATAATTTCTGTGGAAGGTGCCACAATGGTATCTAAACAGTCTCACATATTAGTCAAGTATCACTAATATTTTCAGAACATTTTTGGCAGGTTAACAGGCCCTGAATTTAACAGGTCAGAATTAAGCCTTGCAATTCAGTGCTATAACCCACTTTGGGTATTCAGCCGCCCAAGCCTTGGAATGACTTTTTTCTTGGTTTCCCCCCCCCCCCCCCCCATATACTTGGCATTGTATTGCATTCCCTAAAATTAAAAGAAACGTATTATACAGAAACAGGTCCAGAGAAAAATGCTTCAGATTATCAGTTATCAGCCTTGACTATGAAACCAGACTCTCCTTTCTGCAATTCTAGGTTTGTTCAAATTTTTCATCCAGCTTTTTGGCCAAGCTGAGTACTTTCAGAAGACAGCCTTTTGTACTGCATATGCAGCCTTGATTCAGTCTCCAAGTCTGAAACATACAGAATGGGGCAGAGGTCATTACTGAAAACTTGTTCTGTGAGCATTAAAGTATGCAATATAACATCATGGACAGATGAGAGGAGGGAGGGAGTGTTGCAGACTCATAGGGAGTGTCCTGAGGTTCAGGCTTTCCCTGATGAAATGATGTTACTTCCCTCAGTTTGATGAATTGCCACATTCACAGGAAAAGAATGCAGTGGTGTTTAGTCTCTTAGACTGGAATCAACATTTACACAAGAAAATGTTAGACAAGTAAGTAAATAGCTATTTATCCAACATCAGATTAACTCCATAGTTACAAGGTTAAAGTAGATGAACTCCTGAAGGATTTTTTTCTTTCATCTGATGAAGGCTTATTTCATATCAGGATTAAGACTCTTGCAAAATCTGTCTTGGATATAAAATGATACATGTAATACTGAACTCCTGAGGTTTTGTTCAGATTCAGCCTCCTCTCTTACTAAAACAAGCACATTCAGAACTGAATGTGAGGCTTTGCATTTGTGCTTGTGGCTTGTTTATAGTCTCTACCTGCCTTAAACTAGACGACCCTTCGGCAAGAATCAGACACCCAACAGTAAGCAGAAATTTTCAATGACAGCTTTGCTGCTGAAATATGTACAAAATGTTACACAAAATGCTGTGAGAGAAATGATGGACTTTGATTTGGTCCTAAATGCACTTAGACTGCTTTGTGTATTGAAACTTATCTTTCATTTAGGCAAACTGAAAATTCCAAAAGCACGCACAAAGTGTTGCTACTTCATATGTGAAACTAGACAGGATGGTTGTAACTAACTCTCTGTACAGTAATAACTTTGCAGTGAGTATTATTAGCCCTTGCTTTGAGAATTATCTTTGTGAAAGGCTGACCTCCCTTCCCTGTTGGATCTGACCTGTGCATATATAGACAGGTAGCTAAATTAGTGTTGCATAAGCAGGTCTTAGTTTCATTTCTTTGTTACTCTTGAGTGATTGATCATACTACTTTCTCCAAGGTGCTTTTTTGGTTCTAAATAGACTGAAATCTTTGGTGTATCAAAGCAAAACCTTTGAAGTAAACAAGTAATTGGCGGCAATAATTGGTTGCTGTTCTCTCTGTGAATCTTAGACCTTTTGACAGTGGTTTTCATAGATCTTGTTGTTCATGAGGGAACAGGGAAGTTAAAGATAAGTATTTTCATCAAGAACATGATTTTTTTTTAAGCTTTTCATTTTTCTAACCATTGTCTCCAAAGTAGCTGGATCATTTTCACTGGCATATTAAGTATGGCTTGCTTGTCAGCAGAGCCACTCCTCCCAGATCTCAGATTGCATCACTGTCTTACAAGAAGCTGAAAAACAAATTGTCAAGGTGTGTGTCAGAAACTGTTCTAACAGGGATAAACCCTGAAGATAAGCATTGTTTTGTATGGTTTTTTGCTAGATAGAATATGCAGAATACAGTAGCTGGTGGAGTTTTTTTCTGTTTATTGGTTGGTTCTTTTTGGGGGGGAGGTTTATGATCTTCTAAGTCTCTCTCAGCTTCTCTCCCTTCTGGTGAAAGCTGTGCACTTTGGAAGCTTGCAAAGGAACAATAAGATTTGATGCATGTTTATGCAAAACAATTCATTTAATAGCTGAAGGGGATAATTCTGTGAAAGTGGCATGATTTATAAAGCACAGGGTCAGCTTCAGAGTTCTTGAAGCCTTAAGAAATGGATGATTACAGTACACCGTATGGGATCAGAGATAGTACAGTTTGCACCTGCCGTTGCTTTTTCAACCTTAGTACTCTGTGCAATTGATTGCTCAGAGGCCCCTGAGGCTGTCCAAGATGATACAGTCTGGCCTGGTAAAATGAAGACTGAAAATTTCAGGTGAAAACAAAAAAAAGAAAAAAAAATTTATCTGTGCAGAGAAAGTGTACCAGAAGTTGAATTAGTAACTAACTATGCTGCATTGAGTCAAAAAACATCAAAGCTCTTATTTGTTTTAGATCTTATTGTATATAATCATCAAGTGTGCTCCTGATGGTTGTGTAGCTCTTATAATGTGTTCTTTTTTTTGTGCAATCAATGCTTTCAATGAAAATGCTATAAATAAAAAGTGGAGAGCCAGTCCTTAGGTTCTTAGATTCCAGCAAGGTTGACTGCGTAGTTCTAAATACACAGTTATTAAGTGACAGATGATGACTATTCAGAATGAAGCTACAAAGATCTGTCCTTATAAAATACTGGAGATACTAATATGGCCATTTTTTGTTTCTCTTCGCACAGCTTTTACATTTAAAAATTAGTTGTATTGAACTTTGAGCACTGCTCTTACCCATGTGTCCTGACTTTCCTAATTCAGTGCATTTCATCTTTTTTCCAAGGTTGCTTTTGCTTTTCTGTGTTAAGTGTAGTTCTGCTGATTTTGTGTGTTAATTGGGTTATGACCTTATACGAAAACTCTTGCTGTGATCTTGGTACATGGATTTAGCACACAAATACTTTAGGCACTTATGTGGTACCAGCTTCCAATTTGTTGGTGCTTGTGTGAGCATTTTTTTGTTTGGCAAATCTTTCTTTGCTTTTGGATTTCTTTTCCTAGGTGAATCCAGCCCTTTTTCATTACTGTTGTTGGCCAGGCTGTATGGGGCTTTGATTAACCTTGTCTAGTGTGTGGCATCCCTGTCATGGAATCATAGAACCCTCCTGTCCACAGCAGGAGGGTAAGAACTGTAAGAACCTGTAAGGTCCCTTCCAACCCAAATCGCTCTATGATTCCATGATGTATGTTTCAAGCTTATTTTAATTTTCTGATGATCAGAAATGTTGCCCATAATCAGAGGCTGACATGGTGATGAGAACAGCTGGAAGTGCCATTTAATGAACTAAACCTCTTACTGAAACTAAAAATACTAATTTTGGTTTACTTGTTTCAAAATGATGAAGTGTGTTGGTCTTTTAACAGCACTTCCCACAGAAACTCTTTCCCTCTTTAGAAAAGATAAATTGTGTGACAAACTCTGGAAAAGAGTGTGGACAGGCTTGCTGATAAAATGCAAGGCCTTTGAAAATTGCACATTATTTAAATATAAAGACTGTCTTGTAGCTCTGCTTCTTCCCATGACTGTAGCTATGCATTTCTAAGCTTCATTTTGATGAAAATGTTCATATTTCTGTTTTGACAAAATATCCTCCAGGTGTCAATTGTATAGGACTTTTCTATACTTGTAATGTGAAATGGCATGAGAGAAACTCTGTGTGCCAAATCACATTATGGCAAGAAAATTAGTGTTTTGAGTGTTTTTTTGGCAGCTCAAATTTTGCACTCAGAACTCTAAATGCACAAATAGAAAAGTATAAGTAGGCATTTCTGACCTTCTGATCCTAGAGATTAACAAATTAATGTCCAGAGCAAATTAACAGCATAATTTAGAGGAATTAATTTGATATTGTGTTTTAAGGGAGAAAGGAAAGGGGTTATATACATCCACTTACTGCTTTTTTTCTTTTGACCTTAAACAAATGAATCTCTTTAATGTTTTCACCTTTTATCTCCCCTTGACCATGCAAATAACTTCAAATTATGGTGTCTGCATTTATAAAAGCGCTTATTAAAGGCATTTCTGAAAGCGTCCCTTCAGCACTGAGTTGTGACTCATGTATCTGTCAGTGGTGATGTGCTGTTGCTCTGTAATCTCTGAGGATTATTTACATGTCTTCATGCCTTGTGACACTTTTGAAATCTCTCTTAAGTGGCCCGATGTGTCTGCCAGGTTATTCAATTAACTTCTGCTTCTGTGAGGTCGGAGCCTGCCATTGGAGCAAACAGTCATGCTCCACTGACTGATGCAGCTCTCTGTGCTTGGTTCTTTATTAGGAAGAACTGCTCTCTTTGAGTAACAAGCACACAAATATAGATCTGGGGAAGACTATCTTCTTGCCTCAAATACAGATAAATGGCCTTTACTACATGTGCCCTTTTTTAGTGTTAGGTGATCAATGCTAAAGGTAAACAGATAGAAACATCATGGGTGCTGCAAATGTGAGTTCCCTATCTTCCCTTTCTCCGAATTATGTCCATATCCCATTTCAGCGTCATACAAATTTTTTATCTTTCCTAGTGAGCCTTTCCTACGTCCATGTTTACAAGTCAATGCATTTGTTTCCTGGTTTCTTCCTTCCTTTATTGAATGTGGTAACTGCATCAATTCTTTTTCCAGCCCTTTTGTAATACCCTGTTCTCAGGAAGCTGTCATAAATCTTTTCTATAACGTTTACAGTTCCCCTTTCTTCCGCTGGGTCTAGTGCTTTGTTGGCTTTCAGGAGTTCTAATTGCCTTCTTATCTGTCTTATGATGAGAATAAATATTTTCAACAATTCACTCCTCCAAGCCTAAGAAAACATGCTTCAGTCACTAGTTATCTTCTTTCCTTTTGTGTGGACTGTCAAGAAAAAATGAATTAGACCTGCAGCATATTGACAATCTATCAGTAGTTTCCTTCTTTGATCATCTAGTGTTACTCCTGTAAAATTTCTTTTTGTTTTGATGGCATGCTTTTCTTTTTCTTTTTTCTTACTTTTTTGCTATCCTTTCTCAGTTGTTTTTCATTTAGACACTGTCTTATTTAGATGTTATAATTGCTTTGGTTTCATACCATAGCTCTTACTAATTTCCTCTCTGGGAAACATGAATTTCTGATGATCTGCTCCCCTTCTCCCTTGCTAATTTCACTTTTCTTTTTTTTTTTTCCAGAATTTTATGTTTTGCTGATGCATGTTTTTTGCAAAATTTTTTGCAAAATCTTTGCAAATTTTTATTGATTGCCTAGAACTGTAGGGCTTAACCAAAAAGGCTATTTTTCCTATCACTATCCAAACAAAAAGACAATCTGCTCACAATTTTAAAAGCTCTCACTCCATGTTCCAAAGTTGGTGTACAGTATGTTTTGTTTGAAGTTGTTTTTTTGTGTGTGGTAACACCTTAGTCAGTGGGGGAGGGGTTATTGAAAGAATACTTTCTGAATGCAAATTTCTGATTGCAAATGAATGCCACAGGAGGTTGAGAAACACAAAATCAATCTAAGCAATCAGATTCTTTTCTGGCATATGAAAACAAAAAATTAAAAGTAAGGTAATGAAAAGGTATGTAAAGTAATGTAAAATTATGGATTGTAAAGGTTTGGTTATGCTTGCCCTTTCTCTCTAATCTATCAAATCATGAATAGTAATCTATTATTTGCAGATGACACAACATTATTTGATTTTCAGACACTTTCAGTATCATATCCCCTTTCGTACATGCTTAGCATCTACATATATTTATTGCTTTTCCAGCATCTATTGCACTTCTCTTTGATAATTATGTGTTAGTCCAGAAGAAACTAGATGAAGTCATTGAACTGGTACCTGCATAAGGTGGTGACTGGCCCCAGCTGGATATAATTCCATTCCCTACCACCCTCTGAGCCGAGCCATCCAGCCAGTTTTTTTTTACCTACTGAATAGTGCACCTGTCCAAGGCTGTGAGCAGCCAGCTTCCCCAGGACACTGTTGCTGGAAACAATGTGAGACACTCTACTGAAGTCCAGGCAGAAAACAACTAGATCATTTCCCTCGTCCACTAAGTGTGCCACACTGTCATAGAAGATCAGATTGGTCAAGTAGGGCCTGCCTTTCACAAACCCCTTCTGGCTGGGCCTGATCCCCTGGTTGTCCTATATGTGCCATGTGATGGTACTAAGGGTGATCTGCTCTGTAACCCTCTCTGGCACCAAGGTCAGGCTCACAGTCCTGTAGTTGCCCAGATCCATCTTCCAGCCCTTCTTGTAGATTGGCATCACACTTGCTAATCTCCAGTCAGCTGAAAACTTCACTGTTAACCAGGACTGCTGGTAAATGATTGAAAGTGGCCAAAAGAAGAAACAGAAGAAACTTACTTTGAAAAAAAAAAGGAAGACCAAGGGGAGAAGAACTTTTAGGGAAACTAAGAAGGGAAGAAGGAGAGAGAAGAAATGAGGGAGAAATTGAGCTGTGAGAAATTATTCTATTTGTTTTTTTCCCCTTCATGTTGGTTCCTTTTTGCTTCTGAGTAGTATACATAAGTCCAAATATACCTTTTATACTATAAAGAAATCCACTAATGACTCCAGAATTAAGAGTATGATGAAAATTTTTCTGAAAGAGTGACTAAGACTTATTTCATATGGTAATTTTTTTAATTTCATGCAGTAATTAATTTTAAAGGCTAGGAATGAAGTTTTTTCCTCAGTGACTCATTGGAGGGGAGCTGACTTTCTATTCAACAGTTTCTAATAAGGTGGAAGGAGAGCATAAGTTTTCTACAGCAGCAACATTTTTTTTAATTGACAGGTTGATCAATATGAGAATACATTCTGTAAAACCTTAGTTGGATTTTTCTGCCCTATTAGCTTTTAAATATGTTTTTATTTTATTAAAAATGCCTTTATTTCACTTCAGAGAGAAAATACTCCTATGCCTTACAGTTCAAAATTAATTTTTGGCACTACTGAGTACTAATATGTTGATTGTGAAGAGGAGAAAGCTTTCTGTAATCTGCCCAGAGACTGTTTCTTCAGCAACCTCCAATGTTGTATGATGATACTCTTCAGATTGTTCATGAATTAAGCAAATCAATATATTTTAATGGTACTTGAAATCAATCCATTCGTGTATCAAATAGATTTAGAATCATAGAATCACAAAATGATTTGGGTGTAAAGGAACCTCAAAGATCATCTAGTTCCAACCTACATGCTATGGGCAAGGACACCTTCCACTAGACCTAGTTGCTCAGAACCCCACCCATCCCAGTTTTGAACACCTTCAGGGATGGGACATCCACAGCTTCTCTGGGCAACTTGTTCCAGTGCCTCACCACCCCCACAGTAAAGAATTTCTTCCTAATATCTACTCTAGATCTACAACCTTCAGTTTGTCCTATCACTATATGCCCTTGGTAAGAAGTCCCTTTCCAGCTTTCTTGTAGGCTCTCTTCAGGTTAAGGTCTCCCCTGAGCCTTCTTTTCTCCAGGCTGAACAACCCTGATGCTCTTGCTGTCTTCACAGGAGAGGTGGTCCAGTCCTGTGATTAATTTAGTGTCTCTCCTCTGGATTCTTTCCTTCAGATCCATGTCCTTCTTACATATGGTTTCCCAGAGCTGGAGAAAAATTGGCATGAGGTTCAACAAGGCTAAGTGCTGTGTGATGCACTTGGGTCACAACAACCCCATTTGTTCCAGAAAATCTTTCCAGAACTCTGGTGGAAGGGAATTCAGAAAACTACCTTTAAATACCACAGTAATGCATGATTATGTCTTTCTTTTTAGAAAATGTGGTCTAATGTTTACAGACTTTCAAGTCAAGACTATGTCAGTTTTGAAACTCCCAAGTACTTCAGAAGGGGTTTTAGGTCTCTAACAAGTTTAAAACTAAAATCCTGAGACTGAGAGCTTGACTTGAAATACCAGGTCAGTACTCAATACCTAAGACTTCCCTTAGTTCCACCTGGATATAAAGGGGTCCAAGTACTAAGCAGGGATATGCTTACCTTGGATTCCAGGGGAATTAAGTGCTGTCTTCAAGCACTTAATTTAATTTTAGTTTGTGTGCATGAGCCAACATAGAGAGAGACTACAGCTGCGTTATTTTGGAGATGAGTTGAACTGCTTTTCAAATACCACTGTCCCTGTCTGTCTTCTGCCTCTCTATAGCCTAAGAGTCAGTTTGGCATTGGTGCTATGGAAAAACACTTGTAAAGAGAAAAATGTCATATTAGTAAAATCCATGCAATAAAATGGAACGTTTGAAATACATTTGTCTATTTGGTCTTCCTTATGGACAGATTTTGGCCGAAAAAGAAACCCCAAGACAAACATAGCTTCTTGCTAACAGAAACTTCTAATATCAAGTAAGTAAAAATAATATCATGCTAGGTAAAATCGAAGCAACTGTTTTGGTGCAACCAATGTATAAAGAAGTAGTGCCCTTCTGACACCTTGTGCTTTGCTCTAACAGGAAAACAATTGTTTTTCAATGGACAGCATCGAAGTGAAAATGAGGTGCAAGCAGACAGAAGAGATAAGTTAGCACTGTGTTTGAAGCAGCATGCAAGTGTTTCCAGCTAAGACAGACTGATCTTCTGCAATGCTCTTTTCAGAAGTATGGCCTAGACTGCAACACTTGGTTGTGCCTATGTTTTTGCCTGACAAGTTCTAAGTTTTGCTTGGAGGGGGGAGAGGCTGGTGATACAGTATAAATCCAGTTAAATCCTCATACAGGACTGCTTTCAATCACTTATGAAAAGATGAATATTTAATTCTTCTCTTTGGACATGAAAAGATGTTTTTGTGTGTGATCCCTACTGTGGAAGGTTTCAGCCTTGTTTGTGTTCCTAAAAATCTTCTCATTTCAGAAAAATGAGACTGGTGTGTCTTTTGTAGGAGATCCATCTCTCACTGTTGCTTGACTAGCTGTTTCTTATTGTTCTGGGAACAAAAATTTGGAGTCCTAAGGCACAAACTGCTCTTACAATAGCCACATCTGTTCTGATTAGGTAATGCCCACTGAAAAAGACTTGTTGAAGAAATGCAGAAGTCTTCATTTAGTCAGATATTATCATATTTGGGTCTAAAGAAAGCAGTGGCTCTGCTCAAGAAGTGTCTCACTTAAGAATGGTTAAAATTTTGAGGTTGAGAAGGGATAGTTCTACAGAGAATGTGTAGTGCAGAACATGAAGGACTGCATTGATACCAAAGAGTAACCACATTCGATGACCAGTATCTCCCAGGAAACGACTCTCATTCTGTTTTACTTGTAACAGATCACTCTACTAAATCTCAGGATTAGAACACTGTATGCAAACACTACTCCCTAAACTGGTATGCCAGCAGGAATAAGAAATGACAGTTGCTTCCCAGTTCAACACACTTTTCAAGACAATATGTATTGTTTTACTTAGATTTTGTTTAATGAACTACCAGGGCCCATTCACAAAAATATGCCATTTGATCCTGAGATCACCAAATCAAGCTATCTAAACTCTCACTAAAATGCAGAGAGAGGTACTAGAATCAAGGGCTAGATTATAGCAAAGACTACATTGCACAGGACCAATATAGTTGGACCTGCTTAGTTACAACAATTCAGATAGAATATGTATTCTGATTATGTGTCCAGTATTTCAGAAGATGAAAGAGGAGAGTTTCACTGTCAGCCTGACCACTTATAGATTCTGTTTTGACATGCAAGGTTGGCAGTCTTTTCAGAGAACCTCCCATTATCTCACCCCAAGATCAGTTGGCTTTCACAAAGGTGAAATGCTGTTTTATATTCACAGTCAACAGTAAGTTATCTCACACACTTAGCATCTCCCTTATCTTCCTTCTCTGTAGCATATGGGCTTCCTCTCAGTGGCAGTACACTTGGCTAATGTGCAAAGAACCAAGTGAAATCTGTCTAAAAACAATGGCCAGAGGCATTTCACTTCCTTTGTGCAGATGCAGCAGATCAGTTACCAAATGACAGATGAGAACAATTGTTCTGATACTTTGAATCTTTTCCTTTTCACTGTCTTCCTTGGTAAGAGGAATTAAAACCCCTCATAGAAGGACATATAGGATATTAAATTGTTTAAGTTACTGGGTATACCTGACAGAATTTGCAATGCAACACAAGAAAGAAGCCTCTACAGATTCCTTTTTTTCAGAAGGAGCACTGTAACAGACCCCTGCTGACATGAAAAGATTGAGAAGAACTCAGTAGTGCTTATCTCCATCATACCATTTGTTCAGACCAAGAGATGCCTTTTTATTCAGCTTCACACATTCATCCAGCCTTTTCAAAGGACCTGAGGCTTGGGGTATGAAAATTCTTGCTGTTTGCAGCCAGAGGTTGTATTGCTGCTGTTCATTACACACCTGAGGAAAAGAAATACCTGTGACTGAATGGCTTATCAGACTTTGAGTCTCAACTTTGTGTTAACTTGGTTTATGCCGCTGTGTTTAGTGAAGTATGAAAAGGATTTCTTACCTTACAGTCCGTATCTTATTAAGGATAAATTGCATTTAAGCAAATATTTTCTTTCAAGGAGTAGATTTTTTCCCCTTCATACTATTCTTCAGAACATGATGAAATTGCACTTAGGTTTGATAGCATGAATTCAGTTTTATTGCCTAATTTCCTTCTAGTGTTCGGTAACAGGGCTTGCAGATAGCAGAGGAGTAATATAAGTTTAATTGTGTGATGGTTTGACCTGTCTCATATGGCATTTTGATAAGTAATCTATGAAGTACTGACTAGGTGAAACTACAGCTAGAAGGCCTTGCAAGCATGTTGAAGAATAAGTTGAATTCATAACGCTTGCAACTGTTTGATAAAATGCACTAAAAAATAGTGTGCAGTTCAATACGGATGAATACAAAATATTGCTCTTGGTAATAATCAATTGCTAAAATTAAAAAATAACTGCTAACCAGTAGGCTATTAGCAAAGAATTTGAGACTTATAACGGTTCACAAGCTGAACGTCATTAAAAAACCTGTATCAATGGTGTCCATGCTTGTATGAATGCACAGAAGTGCTGTCTGTTAAGATTCTTTCTTCTGTTCTTAGCACCAGTAAGACTTTAGTTAGACTGCTGTGTCCAGCCTTCTTTAGGTACCACAGGAAAAGAAGAACAAAGGCCAGATGGGAGAAAAGCCAGACAAAATTAGTAGGCATGATTTAGAAATATATGCAGCATGACTGTTAGAGAAAGAAACGAAATTTTGAGATTGTTTATTCTAGAGGAGAAAAAGGACATGATAAATTTTTTAATACATAAAATATTTCTGCAGAGCAGAAAAGGTTATTCATTCAGACTGGTACAAGAAGTTATGGGGTTTACTACAGCAAGGGAAATTTAGGTAAGAATTTAGGAAAATATATCTGAAGACAAGAATAGTCATGCATTGGGAAAAAAAACACAGTTGGGGAAGTATGGAGTGTTGAGAGATGGAGGTTAGACAAACCTGCTTCTTAAATTATGGAGGTGCTTTGGTTATGTCCTGTCTTTTGACCTAAAATGATGCCTGGTGGGTATGTAATTATTATTTGGAAACCCCAGTAAAAACAGGATGCTTTGTGTAAGCAGAGACCCAAAACAGCATAGAAAGAGAAGCTTCAGAAATATGACTGGAGCTTCAGTCCTGTGAAGACTCATGAGCTGTTAGTGTAGCTTGGTTCTTATTAATTCACTGCTATTAAAGGAATCTAGACTTTTGTTTGGTCATGTTTGACTTTTGTACAACATCATCCTTTTTCCATTATAAGCACTGTTGCCTGTATTCTCCCTTCCCAATGTTGCCTGTATTTCTGAGGTGCAATAATTAGTGCATATTTATTTTCTAGTTTGTGAATAAATACCACCTCAGCCACCAGACTCTCTTTTTAGATGCATTCATACCATTTATAAATGTGTACTTTAAGTATTAAAGGTGAAATATATAGATAACTTGAGGCACTGAGTCTTTCTTTCTGTGAGATGTCTTTGAACTTGCCCTTCAACTAAGAGTTTAACATATTTTTCTTCTAAAACTGCATTCCACACAGCTTGACCAGGAGCCAAACTCTGTCTATCCATAGCTGTGTGATACTATATTGGCTTTCTCAAATGTCTCCGAATGCTTGTGGCTTTCTGTGGTCACAAGGGACCACTACTCCAAAAGCCACATTGTGGAAATAGCAAACAGTTAGTCACTATGGAAGCTCTTCCCTTGCCTCTCCACCTCCTGTCTGGAACCCAAACTAAACCTGTGGTCTGACAACAGAAAGACCAACTGATATTTATGAAATATAGATCAGACCCAAACACTAGAATGGCCAGATGTGGGAGAAAAACACTCCACTGTCTGCTGCCAGTCTCAGTAATGTAGCTGCTTTGACCAACAAGTTCTCAAGAAGTATTCTCAAAATAAAACAACAAAAAAAATCGTTGCTTACCCTTCTGTAGTTTTTCACATAAGGTGCAAAGTCCCAGATTTCTGCATGTTTTGGTGATGTCAGAAAGCATAGAACTTAGAAGTCACTGCAACAGAGGAAGAATGGCAGATACTCCACAGTTCTGTAGAGTAAATAAATATTAATTTTCTGTATTGAAAGCATAATTATCATTGAATATTATGGAGTGGATTTATTATGTGCTATTAAGCTCTTATGGCATTCACTTCTACTCAAAATACCTCTCTGGGTTTATCCAGGTCTATGAACCATAGTTCTCTGGCTAAGATTCTTACACAGTTGCAGTATTTTTCCAGATCCTTCCTCAGTCTATGGGGTCTTCCTTTTTGCCTCTGTTCCTCCAGATCTTAATTACACTATCTTAATGAATCTGATGCACTGGGATTGTTCGGATGGCAGCTGATTTTCACATGCTATAGTATTTTGGTGTATATGGCAGTGCTTGTGTCTGGTGTACATTTTGTAATCTCAGTCACTCATAGCATGGGAATTGGGATCCTGAGATTCTGACTGCAGGCACATGGCTTTATTTAAGGGATAATGTCAGTGTCCTTGATTAGAACAATCAAATTACATGAACAAATACCTTTTCCAATTTTTAAGCATTGAGCTTTATGAATAAGTATTCAATGAGGACTCCTGTTATTGCAACTGAACGCCACAATTTCTGAATCAATTTGAGTTTTAAATAGCACGGGCCATAAGAATCACTACTAACCCATAGACAGATTTCACATTATAAAAATATATGACATTTTCACCATGATTTTAGACCGTAAAAATGATGAATTTGCAGTGCCAGTTTCAGTCATTAAAGCATTGTAGTTTGCCAGAAAAACTGTTACAGATTGACTAGAAATAAAGTCTATGGATGAAGATAATTTTCCAAGAACAGAACTTGAGAAGACAGAAACATACTTGTTTTACTCTACTGTCTAATTGCCTTCAGAAACACTTGGTCCTGGTACTAACTTACTTTAGCTATGAAGACTGGATTGTCTTCATCTCAGTATTGTAAAAAGCTTTATATTGGAGTTTCTGATATTACTCTCCTATCTCTTCCCTCTTCTAAGACTGTATCTGAGAATACATCTGCTCATGAAGTCGTATGCCTATGTTACAAAGTCTCTTTTGAAAAATATCTTTTGCATTTTGAATATTCAGGTAGCTATGAATACAGATCTATTTCTCACTTATGCATTTGTATTTCTGGTTAAGCTTAGGAATTCCAAAAATAATATCGGGGAGGAAAACTCAGAAGCTCATTGCTTTTGTGGCTTTTTTCACTGAGGCCAGTTTTAGCCCGTGTTGCCAATGATCAGTCTGTATACTTTAGTTCTACAGTGTATACATAAGCTATGTGTGCAACAAATTATGTTTTCTTAGCCTCTCCATATAGCCTATTAAACAGTGGTTGGAATACTTCCATCCCTAAAGCAAAACCTTTGGCATAAATAATATTGTCATTTGGATAGGCTAGACATACTTTTGCAAAGTGATCTTGTAAAAATATTGTCTGAGCTATGACTGAGCCTAAATTATATGACAGTGAGGTAGTATACTTTGGTGCCTCTAGTATATGAGGTCTGATCTTGTAGCAGGGAAACCACTTGACATTAAACAAAAAAGAGTAGTGTGCATCAGATGTAGAAGCTGAAGTAAGATGTTTTGTTTGTTTTGTTTTGTTTTGTTTTGTTTTTAATCTATTTGCAGACTTTTATGTAAATTCTTTGTTTGGCAAAGGCAAACATTGCTCATTGTGGTTTTCCTGTCTGATGATTTTTATATAATTTTTATTTTCTAAAATAAAATGTTATGAAACACTTGGAGGAAAATCTTTTAATTATGTTACTAGTTATTAGTTAAGTTATTAAGTTATAATTATATTTAATATTATAATTTAATATTTAATTATATAATTATATTATAAATTATGATTATTAAAAGTTATTAGTAAGTCTGGAATAATTGGGTGAGAATTAATTTTTCCTCTCTCATTTACAGATCTTTCAAATGTTTTCTGCTGTCTTTCAGGAATAACTTTATTTCTTTGGTGCCCTAGATATAACAACGTCTTGCACAAGATGCATATTTCTGTTTCCCCTCAAGGTCAATCATAATAAAAACTATCTTCCTAATCTGTAGGGCAGGAATAGATATTATTGTTAATGATCCAATTTACCCCCTCATGCCTCTGAATCATTATTCAGATGTTCATGCTCATGTTGCCAGGTTAGGATCACTTCACACTCTGTCATTTGAAGTAATTCATGTGTTTCATGTGTAAATTTTGGTTTGTATATTCTGTAAATGAAAGGGAGAGCATAATGTAGCTGTAATGGAAATCTTTTTTTAGAATGATTAAACACATACTGATTGCTATTTTCTGCCATTCTAGTGGAATAACCTTAGAGATAGAAGGATGCAATACCTGATACTACATGTCAGATCATAGCAGCCATTCACACAGTGAAGATCAAAAAAGAAGAAATGGGGAAAATTACAAGGTCATTTCTGAATTGGCGTCTCTCACTGCTTCCCAAGACAATGGAGAGATTCAGTTCAAGCAAGTGAAAGAAGTATCCTTTGAGTGCAATGCTGTATTACAATCTGCTCAACTCAGAAGTTCCTTCTGAAGAAGAGCATAGGTGATTTTGGAGCCAACTTTTCAATAGCTTCTGCAAAAGCATGATCTACCATTACTGTGTTCAGTACAAAGAGCTTCAGCTTTCAATGCTTTATTGCTGCCAAATTAAGCTGCCAAAACTAAAGGCTATCCTAGGGCTATTCTGTAACTGTGCCCTTTTACTACTACAGACAAATCATAAAGGGCAGGTGTACAGCTTAAATAACCTTATGAATATCAGGCTGGACTTTCAAGTCAGTGATTCCCATTGACTTAGGAACATGACTGCCATATCTTGCTTTGTGCCACAGCCAGTGCATTTCATAAATTAAAAATAAGAACCATATTAAAAACCTGTTCATATCAGGAGTTGTTTTCTCCTCCGTGTGATCTTATAACTCAATAATAGTAGATTTTCTGCCTACCTTCCCTATAATGAAAAGCTATTTCTTTTAGTTTTGGAGCATTAGTCATAAAAATACAGCTTTTTTTCCTGATGAGTTGAGGTTTAGGTTTAGAGGTTTCCTTTTTCTTTTTTTTTTTTTTCCTTTCTTTTTTTTGGAAGGTGATGTCTTGTTATTTGTAGTCTCCTTTCATATCTGTAAGTTTAGAGTCGTTATGGGAAGGAAGGTACTTGTACTTTTTTAAATGGTGTTTTAGGAGTAGAAGGTTCTTACTATCAACCAATTTATGTTTTTAAAAAAGGAGAAAAGGTTAGGCTTTAATTCTTTCCCCCCTAAAAATTATCTTTCAGGCTTTTGTAGGCTTTGGAGTAATACCAGATAACAATTGTAGGTTACAGCCACAAGATTCTCATCCAGTGATCAGATTTTTTTATAGTAGTAGACATATCATACTTAATCAAGTCATGTCAATTCATTGGAACAGTCTGGTATATTAGGTATTTCTAGCAGCTTGTTTCATCTTTTATGAATGACCTAAAGGTAGGTGTCATAGGTTTACTTGTTTTAAAATAATAAGCAGGGAATTTTAATTATACCTGCATTGCTGTAAAAGAATGATGTTGAAGAGGGAGGGGGAAGGTGTTTGCCTAGGGTGACTGACACACACAAAGGAACTAACTAACAGATCCACATTCCAAGCTGATGGCCCTCCGAAGACTGTGGGGAGGGGTGATGAGGTTTTTTTTTCTCTCCTGTGAAATGGAAGGCACTTCACTTTTGCCTTAACTCAGGGAAGGTGTGTGTTGGAGGAATCCAAGGTTCACTTTGTTTTTTGGCCTGGTCGTTTGGCTGTTTTCTGGCCCCAGTTTGCCTCCATTTTCCTGCGCCCTGTTCTGCCTCCAGCCCAGAATTGCTTGGATTTCATCAGAGAAGCTTGACCCGTCTGCAGAGGAACCTCTGGGAAGGAGGTCACCCTTTCCCTCCTCTGCTCCTGTGCTGCAGACAGCATGAGTTTTGTGGGAAGAACCCCTTTTTCGTCTTTCCCCCTTCCCCTTCTCGGTGGAGGGGAAGGAGAATCTCAATTTTCAGCTTCTCCTGAGCACTGAGGTCCCATGTGGCAACTGCCAGAGCCTAACAGCGCCCCCTGTGACCAACACAGAGCAACTGCAGGCTCTGCTTCTCCAGTGATCCAACACTGCCCCCTGCTGACTATGGTTAGAATTGTGCCAAAAGGCAGAAAGTACTGAACTGTTTCCTTTTTGAAGGGGACTTTTGGGTACAGGATTATTGTTTAGTTGTTTTCGTGTTCTTTTGTTGATGTGCCAATACACATACATCCTTTAAGAAAGGGCTGTTATTTTTTCTTTCTCCCATACTTCCTCAACCGAAGCTTCTTAATTTCAGATTTACAATTGCTTAGAGGGGGCAGTTTGGTCTTCCTCGTAACTCATCCTCCTTAGCAAACCACTTCACTCTCATTAAACTGAGACAGTAAGTGTGAACAGAGAAAGCATTTCGGTACAATGCTGTTTTGGTACGTGTTTTAGGGGAAAAAAAAGAAAAGAGATATAAAGTGTTTAAAACATTAAAAAAAGATAAATTTTAAGTCTACTCTCTAAAGTTTTAACTTCATGCTTTTTGAATTTGTAGTATGTACAGAAGCTACACATACACATAATAAAATGCAGCTTCAGCTGGAGTGTGACTTTTCTGAGGGTATACAGATTCTTCAGCTCTGCAACGGGAAGCCTAGCACACAGAGACATTCAGACAGTGTGAGAGGACAGCAGGGTAGCTATAAATGTAAAAGCTATCAGAAGATTGAGTAATTTGGTAATAGAGGCTGACAGGGAAGACATGATGATGAGAAAGTGTGATAATGAAGTATGCAGAGGCAGAAACCAGTTCTTACACATCTGTGTGAGATGCATGAGAAAGACCTGCAAAAGTGTGCAATAACTTTTTAAACAAACTCTTCCAATCTGTGACTTACAAATTAAACTTTTGCCATGTTAGCAGGTTCCTAAAAAACAAAAGAATTGTAAAATCAAGTGGAAAACCCCATTTGTGATAGATACTGAAGAGAAATCCTGCCAAGAAAAAGCACTGTGAAAGCTAAACTGAATTCAGAGGAATATTTTGTTGTGACAGCAGCTAAGGTGCACAAGCCTCTGATGGGCTGTGTGCCATGTGCCCTGGGTGCCTTGCAGATGTTGTGACCAGACCTTATCCATTAGAGACCCCACTGTGGGTACAAGGTGTCTGTTTGCATGAGGAATTTGTGACTAGCAAGGTGGAATGTGGCACTTCTGAGCAGGATAACTCAAGGGGAATCACTTTATGGCATTAGACTGGGATATGCAAGCTTCCGGTACTGGCAGGGCAGGAGTGTGTTATCAAGAGATGAATCACATATATTAAAAAACTTTTGGTTTACGTTCCTTGTGTCGTATATACTTCAACAGGAACCTTATAAAGGTATGATCAGCTCACACTTTGTTACACTGAAAGATGCAAGCAAATACCTATATTTTTTACTGAGAAAACACAGGTAAGAAGTGCCCTCATCTTCTAACAGTCCAAGTCCATTATAATTTAAGTAATGACAGATGCATATGTCTCTGCCAGAATGAGGCAGAGTCTGAAGCTATCCTTTCTGTCTGAGGTTAGTTTTTACGTTGCCAAAACAAAACCATGTCTCTTGCAGACTTGATGTCCTCTAGATGAAAGCATACAACATTGGTGTGTAGTTATTTTAACTGTTAGAGGGGAAAGGAGACAGTTTGGGAAAAACCTCTTCCCAAACCTGCTTATGCTGGAAATTAGCAGACTGGGGAAAGCTGCATAATGTGGTATTGCAGACTACACCCCTAGCAGCCTGGGCATAGTGGCTATTTGACAGAAATAAACTAGGCTGTATTGCACTTCAGGGTTTTTTTAGCTCCAAAGCAAAAAGGGCACATTGTACCAGCTTTGGCATCACTGACAGGATTTGTGAAGCAAGCCTTAAGCTGTTCTCAAGGACATTGCTATTACCAGACATGGCCTAGAAGGACCTTATCTATTTGAAACCCAGCTGGTTTGGAAACAAAAATGTCAGCTTTACCAACATAATGCTATGTGCAGGGTTGTAAAACTTCCCCCCCCCCCCCGCCTTTTCATTTAGGAAAGTCAAATTCCCTCTTACAAAAATAAAGGGCTCCATTAAGGCTTCTATTAAAAGGAAGGTAGGGATGACAGAAGGTCTCTGCCTTACTGAGTGTTGTTAAACACTAGCCCACTGTGTTGGCATTAAAACTGATGTATTGAAATTGCAGTTTAGCTGCCTCTAAAAATTGGTAGACCTGATCTTTCTGTTCTAACTCAAAATTCAGTCATAGTCTGGGTTTATGCCATTTTTAGCTTATTGAAATGAGTAATCAAAAAAGCACATGGTGGTGGTGGTGGTTGGGAAGTGGAGCATAGCCAGCAAATTTAAGCGGTGAGTTTTTAAAAAAATTTATTTCATTACCAGCATTGTGGTGTACATCTTCAGGCTGGGTGATCTATATCCATAATTAGCAGTTTTTAGAAAGGACAACTTCACAAGCATTAAATACTGGTTTTCTATTAGTAGTGCATAGATAAATGTTCCTAGCTGTATGTTACAACTATGTAGCTCATGTTTATATAAACAGGCGAGGTGCTAGCCATAAGAGTGGAAGAAGGAAGTGGCTTAATGAAGATTCAAGAAAATACCATTAGTCTAAAATCTCACTAGCATAGAACAAATTCTTTCTGCAGCCACAATACCAACTTTACTTTTCAACCACTAGCCTAGTTCAAGATGACTCTTTCACAGACAGGTGGACACCTGCCCACATTGTGTTTCCCCCTTGCTTTTCAGGATTGATAAACAAAACATGTAACTGAGCACACCCATTTCAGTCCATATAAAATACTGCAATCCTGTAGCATTCAACGTTTCATGTAATTATAGCAGTATCAGATGATGAATGAAATAGGTTTGAGTTAAAATACGATTCTGCTAGCCTGGCAGTATGGGAAACAAGCAGGATTGTTATTTGCACTATGGGAGTTACCTGTGACCCTGCAAACAAACTTCTTGTTTCAGAAAAGTGTCATCATTTCAACTTCTTTCTGTGAGGTTCTACTCTCTGGTGTTGCCTTTACCTGAGATGGTACTTCTGACATCAGTGTCTCTTGCCTTCACTCCAGATGTCTCCTAAATAAAATGCAGAACTACTTTTGCTTCGGTGAAATGAGTAAAATTTAGACGCCTTAGCCTATTTCTAAGTGACTCTCAGCTGATTAGCTATGATAATCTGATAACAGTGATCAAGAAAATGTCAGCATAGTTATTCTCTTGTTTTTGTCAGGTTACCAGTCCTGGAACTGATGCTCCAGGTTCTTTCTAGATCTAGCTCTCATTTTCCCCGTGTCAACCTCCTCTGCCTACACACACACACACACACACACACACACACACACACACACGCACACAGAGTCACTCACCTCCTTCCTCCCATCCCCATCAGAATGGGGGTTTGATATGCTCATTTCCTGTAATGGCTCCTTAAAAATTTTCTCCTCAAAAAAAGCAATGAATAGAAGAACAGTATGTGGCACTAGATGTTCTCGATTTTGCCAACAGCAGCTCGACAGAAAATTACTTTATGTTTAAAAACCTCTACCTTACTAGTTTGTGAATGGTCCTGTTTAGGAATGTAACCCCTCTTAATTTCTTTACACCATGGCACAGTACAATTCACTCAGCCTAAGAGGAGCATAATGACAGCTTTATACAAGGACTCACTTCACACCTTCCAAGTTTTCTTCTTATCTCAAAGCTTACACTATGCATTAAAGCAATAGACTGTATTAACCTAACCTATTACATTTGGGCCATATTAACCTATCAGTGCAGGTTTATGTATCTCACACCTCAGAGCCTATCAAGAAATTTGGCAGTGGCAGCTTGATAAGGGCACCATACTTACTGAACTTGTTCTAAAAACAACATTAGCAAAACCACTACTCTGGTGGCACTTTCTATTGACCTTGCTCACTTGTGCTCACTTTTCTTTAGCTATTGCCCATACAGGTAATTCAGGTTCCTGTGGCATCAGAACTGCTGCAAAGAAGGAGCAATGAAAATTCACATTTATCTGTAAAAATATTAACACTCAGGGTCGTAAAATATATGAAAACTCTACAAACTGGAAACTTGAGCTGCCCATTTTTAGAGGATAGAATAATTGTTAAAATCAGGGTTATGTTTCTAATGAGACTGATCAAATGTTTTTTTGTTTCTATACTGGACTAATTAACAAACCAGTCTTCATTATCAGCTACTTTACAGTGAAAATTCTACCACATGGATGTTTCTGGTATTGCAAGAAGTGGTTCAAGCAATGACTGCAGCACATTCAGATTCTGTTTTTGTTCATGTGTTATGGAGACAATAACCAAATTTTCAAATTAAACTCAGTTTGTTTCAAGAAAGTTGGGACCATTCTAAGGAGTACTGAAAGTGCATCATCTTAATTCTTTCACAGAGTGGTTCAGGCATGCAATGTTTACTGTTGCAATGTTTACATGTCTTTAAAAAAAAAAGAATAAAAAAAATACTACCTTCAGAAAACCTTAATAGCCTGAAGACAGAGTTTCTGTGTGTTAATTTCACCCTTGTTTAGACAAATTCTCATTAATTTTGTTGAAAATTATTTGATTACCATATATTGATTAAACGATGGTGACTATTGCAATTACAGTACAGACAAAAGCCAAGTCAGCTGTTTTATTAAATACATAATTCTAAAAACTTTTAGAGAGGCTGGATAATTAATGCAGTGAGAGCACATGACCGCACAACTTAAGAAATAAGTGATAGCTCTGCTTCAAAACTGCCTGACAGGTTCTTGAGAGATTCCTTTTCACGCTAGGGATATTTTTAGCTTACAAAAAAACCAGTGCTTTACTGCAGTCACTTTCCAAGGCAACTCTGGCTAGCTTTACACTCCTTTTATCTCCTTTCCTTTTTTTCTCTCATTATCTTCTTACTTTCTTCTCTTCTCCTCTTAGTTACAGGATTCCGTGGATCATAGATCTCAAAAGTGTCTTCATCCTGCATGCTTGCATCTTTCACCTTCCTGCTTCTGTCTTCAAACTGAAGTACATGTGACATCCTACAAAAATAAAACATAGCTCAAATTCAGTGAATGAATGGAAAGCTATAATTTGTAATGATGTGCATGGCAAGATTTTAGTATCATGATTTATTTTTGGGCATAGCAAAACAGAACTGGCCTAGGTTTCTTTTGTTATATTTTTTTTTCTTTTTTCTTAACAGATCCAAGTATTATAAGATAACTACTTTTGCAAAGACCCATTTTGAAAAATACATCTAAATAGAGTTATGTCTGCTGGATTTTATTTCACATACTAAACTGTTTTCTTGCCTTTTTCTATTTAACATAACTTCCAAAATGTATGGCAATTTTTCCCAGGACTAGAGAGTGTTTCTCAAGTTTTCCTATTAGTCAGTTTGGACTAAAAGTGGGGAAGAGCTTACATGGAAACCACTTGAAGTAGGTACACAGAAGATCAAAAGGGGAATGCTTCAAGTCCTGCTGCTCCACATTAACTTGGCTCAGATTGTGCTTTGAATACCAGACTAAACAAATGCCTTGTTCAATTCCATGTTTTTTCTCCTTTTGATTAGTAGTTTCCCCCCACATCAGATATTTCCTCATTTCAGCAAATTCCAGTAATCTGAAAACATCACAATTACATGAATGAGAAGCGGGACCATATGAACCTCAGGAGGCTCAACAATGCCAAGTACAAGGTCTTGTACGTGGACTGGGACACCCCCTAGAATCAATTCAGGCTGACGGATGAAGGGATTGAGAGCAGCCCTGCCGAGATGGACTTGAGGGTGCTGGTGGAAAGCTCAGCATGACCCAGCAATGTGCCCAGAAAGCCAATTGTATCCTGGGCTGCATCAAAAGCAGTGTGGCCAGCAGGTCAAGGGAGGGGATTCTACCCCTCTACTCTGCTCTGGTGAGACCCCATCTGGAGTTCTGCATCCAGCTCTGTGGTCCTCGGCAACAAAACATATGAACCTGTTGGAAGAGGCCCAGAGGAGACCACAAAGATGATTAGAGGGCTGGAGCACCTTCTCCTAGGTGGAGAAGGAAAGGCTGAGGAAAGGCTGAGAGTTGGGGCTGTGTCCCCTGGAGAAGAGAGGGCTCTGAGGAGAACTTATTGTGGACTTTCAGTACACAATGGAGTTTTTAGGACAGACTTTTTAGCAGGGCCTGTTGTGACAGGATAAGGAGCAATGCTTTTACACCAAAAGCAGATAGATTCAGACTAGATTTAAGGAAGAATTTTTTTTACAATAGGGTGGTGAAACACTGGAAGAGGTTGCCTAGAGAGGTGGTGTGTGTGTATATATATTTATTTTATATATAGAAAAGTTTATATGTTCATTCAAAAAAAACTCTGCAAAACAGAATTAAATGATTTTTCAGGGCAAACATACATGCCTAGGTAAAACCCCCACTTAGTCTTTGGATTCTGTGTTCAACAACTTCAGAAACGTCTGACTTTGCTGGGACAACTTAAGAGCTATACTGATCTGAATGTAAGTTTATCAATATTTACAGCATTAGATGTCTTTGTCAACAGTTCTTGTGACAGAAAATCCATGAAAATCAAGTTGCAAAAGGGAAGTCTTGCGGCCAATGAAATACCGCTTTACTGGTCTCTTGCAACATTTAAGAGGTTCTGAATTAAACAGGGTTTTCAAAGAGCTCTAGTGCAAATCTCCACACATAAAGAAAGTGGGGGAGCAGCACCTCACTTACTGTAGATTACAATAAGTACTATTAAAGAAACCAGACAAAATTCAAAGCTACAGACCATATGACATCTGTCTGAATTCTTCAGAAAACTGCTAAAAACAAAAATTGAGAATTTTCATTACAATTGATTCTTGACATGTGAGTTTCCTAAATACTTAAAAGTTGTTTCCAGTGTATCTAACTTGGGCAGTTTATAACCCTGTACACACTACTAATATCCAAACTTATTTTTCTAGTCATCTCTACAATTCAGAAAAACATAATGTACCATCAGAGTGACTCATGATTGCATATTTGTAGTTTAATTATAAAAACATTGTCTCACAGTGTAGAGACTGAAGTAATTTATTTTAGTGAACATGTTTTCTGCATTTGTCATATTCTTCTCAACTTATTAAAGATGAGTACACATACCAAATCACACTATCCTAGTCTGAATTAAAGCAAAGGCCTAAAGAGATGGAGTCATCCCTTCTTGCATGGTTTTAAAGTGTGTTACAGGAGTGTAAGTAGAAGTGTAGTCACAATTAGCCCTTCCATTAACACAGGTTTTCCAAGAATGCCACAGCACAGGATACAACTTCCAGGATACAACTAACAGAAATTAAAAGTAAATGCATCTCTAATACTTGGGTCAGACCATACTGTAGTCCCAGGAGTTTGCAAATTAGATGCACTAGATTCAGACTAAGCAATGTTTACTTCTCCCAAGAACTGAAAGAAGTCACAGTCTCTGACTCTTATTCATAACTCTTCACTGAGACATTCCCAGCTGTGATTAAAAATAAGCCAATATTAAGACACTTTCTGATATTCCCAGAATCAACTTCAGATGCAGCAACTCATAGGTAAAGCAAAATAAACACAGACTGTGTGGAGATTTTAAAAAAATATTTTCCTGCTATGAACTTAAGTTTATTTTTAGCAAGTCACACATCTTCACAGAAAGACCTGTTCTGCATCTATGTAAATGTTAAATCACACTGAATACTGTTTTTCAAAACCAAATGTAATTGTTCTATTTTTTACAGAATATGGAAAGTATTTAATAACTATTTCTATATTAATTACTTTAATTTAAAATAATCTTACTCAAGCTCCTCCAACAGAAGTTTGCATTTGCATAATTTTCCAAATGCAGAGTTAGGGTTGCAATTCCATAAATATAGGTTTAACGAGACTTTTCCTTGTTTGGTTTATAGCTCTCTTCCCTTTTGCATGCTCCTGGGTTCAGTGAGGAGCTGGCTGCCTAGTCATATTTCTGCAGTCACTGTGCTGGTCCTCAGGAACCTACTAACTTGTGCTGATTGTTGACAGATCATTTTAAATGAGTGAGACATTTAACTTTAAAACCCACTTTTCTTCAAAATTTAAAGGATGAAAGTTCTACCATGCAGAACTCAAAAGAAAACAAACTTTAAGTTTTGCAGCTTAATATTTTTTGCTAAAACCTACTTTCAGTAAAACAGCTTGCCAGAACTGAGGACTCTGGGTTTGAAGTACCTAGGTGTGCAAATTG
Organism: Pyrocephalus nanus; assembly: GCA_038380795.1. Taxonomy (NCBI): domain Eukaryota; kingdom Metazoa; phylum Chordata; class Aves; order Passeriformes; family Tyrannidae; genus Pyrocephalus; species Pyrocephalus nanus. The sequence continues at coordinate 24,140,347 of CM076263.1, forward strand.
TTCTTTCTTTAGTAGAAGTAACTACAAAATTATTTTCTTGACACCTGTTATTAAGAGAGTGCTGCAACTCAGAACGAGCAATCTTTCTATGGATGTATTGCTGGAGAGGGTTGATTTTTCCACTGACCTGATGACAGCATCCTACAGGTTAACCATGATCCTATCCCATGTAATGAGGGAACAGCTGTTCTGCTGCACTGCACTTCTTTCCTTCAGTGTTACTAAAGAACATGCAATAGTTGGTTCTCCTCTGTATTCCCAAAATGGGATGTCTTGAAATGTTAGCCTGAAGTATCTGAATTAATTTAAGACAGTTTCAGAGACAGCACAGGATTTCAAAAGTAGGTGGTTGCTCTCCCATCCTCGTGATATTCTCAGGTCAGCAAAGAGATCAGGCTCTTTTGAACTCCTCTAGTGAGATAGTACTTATAAGAAAAGATATGATACACTGTAATCCCTCTGCTATTGAGATGTGTGAGCCATGCACTGGATCTGAACCACATGCCAGCTGCTGACAGGTGGCAGTTATGTTGAGTGTAGCATAGAGAAGCCTGGTAATCCAACAGCTTTGGCCTTTCCAGAACCCCCTTTGGGAGAAACTAAAGTGGCAGTAAGTGAACTGAATAATTTTGAACCTTGACAACAATAACAAAGTCGTATGCTTTTGCACTATGATGAAGCTCAAATGCACTCAGGTATCAGTGATTTTTATACTAATGGAATGAAATCGCAAAGCTGTATTGCCTAAGTCCACACTTGTCTTTCAAACTGATACAACTGGTGGTAACAGCTACCAGCTACCCTCCTGCCCCTTCAAACTCCCTTCCTCTAGTGGCTCTACAGAGGAAGCCTTGCACTCACCAGCCTCAGCATTTTTTAAGCAGCTGAACTTTGCAGTAAATCATCAACATGTGTGAACAAAAGTTATGCTCTGCCAACTCTGTTGTGAGGGTTAGTGGCTTCTGGCAGAGTGACAGTAACTTCTTAAGCAGTTTTAGGCAGGTGCCTGCACTTTAGAAGTGCCTGCATAAAACACTGTAGTTGGAGTTATACCCTATGTTTTTGCACTAAATAAATAAAACAACTAATCACATTGCTATGACATTTACAATGTCAGAATTTTGCAAATTATGGTATAGTTTTATGAGAGTTCCTGGTCAGGATGTTTAAAATGAACACAGAGGAGTAAGTACCTGTATTAAGAAATTCAGTGCTGCTTCTTGCATTGTATAGGCTATCTAAAAAAAAAGAGCCCAATATGGACCATAACTACAGGTACTACCACTTGTTTTCAAATTCAGCACTGCTTGCAAGTAATGCTTCCTACTTTCCTCAATTACACAATGCATCACATATTTAAAAGAAAAACAATGAGAAGTACTCAAGTACTACTGCTTTCCTTAAATTATACTCTACTTGGCACTAACATTTTCCTTCAAATATTGTAAACTAGTATGTTAAACTGAAAGCATTAATCATTAAGGTAGGAAACATTATAACACTTTCCTTCCATCACTCTCAAGATACCTAGGCAGTGGACAGAAATGTAACTCATGAACACAGATCAGTGAATCCACAGATCAAAGCAAAGGAGGTCTCTCTCCCAAGGAAAAAAAATTTAGCTGTTTTGGAAAAATGAACTCACTGGCACTCTTGTCACTCTTAGAGTAGTTGGGGCACAGGAATAGGAAAGAGAGTTGAGAAACGCAGAAGGGCAGTTACGAGACCACATAAATTGAGGAAGGTAAAAGATTAAAAAAAGGATTGGAATGAGAAACAAAAACCGAAAGAGACTGCTGAAAATGTAAATAGAGTGAAAAACGTAAAATGACAATTAAAACAAGCATATATTTTGAATCAAGGCAAGGGATCAAGAGTACAAACAAGACAAAAAAGATGTTTTACTATTACTATAATTACCCCATCCCCAAGTACTTTACTGAGAAATATTTCAAGACCCAAAAGAGGTATTTTCTAGCTTTCAGATGACTGGAGTACTATTAGCTCACAATATTTCAGCTGTTTGTGCTAGTTTTGGTTGGGGTAGAGTTCATTTTCTTTACATTGCCTAGTATGGGGCTGTGTTTTGGATTTGTGCTGAACACAGTATTGACAGTATAATGATGTTTTGTTATTGCTGAGCAGTGCTTTACACAGAGACAAGGCCTCTTCTGCTTTTCATACTGTCAGCTGGCAAGGAAGCATGGGAAGCTGGGGAGGAGACACAGCTGGGACAGGTGACCCAAACTGACCAAAGGGATATTCCAGACCATATGACATCATGATGACTACATAAAGTTGGGAAGAAGAAGGAAGGAGGGGGATGTTTGGAGAGATGGTGTTTGTCTTTCCAAGTAACCATCACATGTGATGGAGTCCCGCTCTCCTGGGGATAGCTGAACACCTGCCTGCCCATGGGAAGCAGTGAATTAATTCTTAGTTTTTCTTTGCTTGTGCATGTGGGTTTTGCTTTTCCTATTAAACTGACTGTATCTTAAACAATGACTTTTCCAGCTTTTATCCTTTTGATCCTCTTCCCAATCCTGCTGGTGTGGGAGTGAGAAACTGCACAATGGAGGTAATGTTCTACTGTTGCTCTTGCACAGAGCAAAACTGTCTCCAATGCTAAGCAAGTAAAACTGATGAAAATATGCTTAAAAAAATATCATACAAACTCAGACTATACACTTCTGTTAACTCTGACTAGCCCTTTGAACTTGTGTATTACAGGTACTGGAGGATGAAAAAAATGGCTTTACCTCTTCAGAATAACCAGAAAGTTGTGGGTCCTCCACAGACCAAAGAATTAATTGTTTGTATTTTTTCTTGGTGTAGGCCTACAGCATAAAATCAGAACAGAACTTCTGCAGATATTTCTAACATAATACTTTTTGAGATACTCTATTTGAATGTTACATGCTTAGTTTTACCCCAAAATAATCACTGCAGAAATTATAAGAAACTAATAGTTTCATTTTGTATGGGACTTCCAGGTTAAAAAAACCCCATAGACATTAGTTTTTGAAAACCTAACAACATAACCTAATCTTGGTGAAGACTAATGTGGTATTGTATCCTTCCATTTTTCAAGAAAGTACTAAGCATTTTTTTCTCTTGAAAGAAGATTTAATTGTAAATTCTAAAACATGGAAAATCAACTTAACTATGAAAAAGCTCACCTAATTCAAAGACAACCTGTGGAAAAACTAGTGGAGATTAGTTCCCACAATATCAGAATTAGAAATATGTAAAACTGTGATGACTTACTTTCTCCATCAATAAATATTTTTGTATTAAAAATTCAGTTATTTTATGTTGATATTGTGTCCATTCTGTAAAAATTCATAAATAGTATATTAACAGTACATCCTTGACCTCTTCACAAAAAAGTTAAGTAGTTTGATGCAAAAATATGGTACTTTAAATAGACAACTGCTCCTGGTAGAGCTGTATGGAAGAATGCAAATTCCAGATGTTGTTCCAGACAGTGCACCAGAGTAGAAAAACTTTACATGGCATTTACTACAAGGACATGGGAACCGCCATACCAGAATGATCCATTTAGTCTAGCATCCTGTCTCTGGCAATAGCTTGTACAACATCTGATACTCTAAAGTCAGTCAGCAAATCACCTCCCCAAGTTAACACAAGCAGTCAGGCAGCACTGTATCACCATAGCACAGAGCTGAAGAGAAGGAAAGGAGAAGAGAACATTTCTAGCACAGAAATACTCAGATTTTCCAAACATTCAGCCTCTCTGGACACTCCTCTTTCTATTTTATCCCTCCCTCTCCCCATTCTGAATATGTCCAAATCCTTACTGCTTAAACATTTCATTCAATGAGATGAAGTTGGGGGGCTTGAAAAGATGTGTCAATAAGCAGGAAGCTTACGTAAGGCTAATAAAGATTTAGATGATTATTTCTTCAGTCTTCACTAGATTTGCTGGCTACAAAAAAAAAAAGTAAGATTTCCAGACAGTAAATCTAACACTAGATATCCCCTGAGTGAAGCATGGATCATCTCTGAATTTAAGTCAAACAGTACTCAAGGCTCAGATGCTAGTCCCAATAAACTTAGACATGGAGGAATTAACAAAAATAAACAAAACAAAACAAAACAAAAAAAAACCCGCGCGCGCGCGCACACACACACACACAAATTCTAAATGCTCTGAGCTTCTCAGGCATGCTGAACAGCTAGAAGCAATAAACATACAACTTGAGGAGAAGAACAATTCATTAATATGAATTACTGACTGAAGCAGTGGGGTAGGGTTTAGCATTTACATATGAAGCAAGGTCTGACCACATTTTAGCAGTACAGGGGTGAAAGTGGGGAGGAAACAGGATGGAAAAAAAAGATTCTTTTTTTCCTTTCTGCCTTTAAAAGTTAGTGGCAGTACTAAAACCCAAACAAATGCTTATTTTTTTGCCAAATAGAAAAGAAACCCCTCTTTCCAATGTGTTTCTAATATAGACCTCTGGCACTCATTTACCCTTTGTAAAAATCAAGTAAGTATTTTGTCAACTTTTAAAAAATGTAAATCAATGGTCTTAGCAGGAGAGACCTAATACAGTGCCAGTTTTTCCAGACTAGTGGAGGAATGCTGGCTCAAGTCTGGAAGGGAGGAGGGGAGCAAACATGGCTTTAATCCATCTTTGTGCTTCACTGGCATAAATTACATCAGCATTTTTTCTGTCGTTCCCTAAGCTAGCATCGGCATGTGAAAGAGGCTGCAGCTTAGTTTTCAGGGGGTTTGCTCAGTTTGTCACAGTTAAGCTTCTGCAACTGAAACTGCAGACTGGTGCTAATCTTAAGGACGCCATATTTCATAATCCTAAATCTGAGGTATTACAGCAAAGAAAAAAACTGCATTTTAGAAAATGTATATAAAGCTGGGTTTTTAAAAGAAATACAACCAATATTTTTAGGTGTTTGTCCTGAAGAATTTCACCATGGAAAGTTTGACAGTACATGCTGCATTAAATAGGAAATCCTGGTAACAAATTGTGGAAGACATTATCAAACTTATATGGAGTGGATACTAACTGTGTGCATAATGATTTAGTTCTTAATAGCAATGAAATATTGCAATATAAAACCAGTCTGGCTAACTTCAACATTAACCTGATCCTGAAATTGCTATTTCCATTAAAAAAGACCTAAGCCCAAACCAATTCTAGCCTATACTCAAAAACACAAATTGAAAAGTGGTGCCTTGATCCTTTTCTAGACTTAAATCTCTCTCCATTATGAAGCCTTTTACTGTGAGAACACAAAATAAGTGAAATATTATGTGTTTCCACTCCTAACTGTGCCAGATTTCTCACTGAAACCAACCGTAAATATTCTGAGAGAAGTTTTCCTTTTATTATTAACAAAAACATTTTTAAAGAAGATACAAAGCATAACTATTGATGCAGGATAGAGAGCACCTTCACTGAGTATACAGATTTATTTTTTGTTTGTTCTGGAGAAAAATATAACTATCTCTAAAAACTGGGTAAAAATTTGTACACTCAAATTGCAATTAATGTCCTGGCAAAAAGGGCTTAGCGTTAGTACCCAATGTTGCCACAATATTTAAGTGGCCTTAGCAGCAGTTTTCAAAAATTCTGAACTGGGAACAGATTAGAGTATCTGACATATATAAATCAGGCTGCACTTTAAACATTTATCACGGAACTTCAGTGAGGTTTTTGTTCACAGAAACAATAAATAATTAACACTAGACCATTTCCCTTTAATTTCTGCTACAATCAGGTGATCTGATCCATGTAAAGCATCATTATACAAATCAAAATAATATTTTGTGACCAAGAAGATATCTTTAAAAGCTTTCTTGGAGGCGCAAGATTTTAAACAGCGTATTTCAATAAATAATGCCATTAAATTCACTTGAATAAGTTTTAATCCTCTCTATTTTAACTGAGGTTTGTCACAAATAACTTAAGAGGACAGTGGTCTTGATAACATTAGTAATTACACAACATGCACATGAAACAATCCATTAAGCAAGATTTGAAATGCCTTTTCGTTTGAGATGGAAGATATTTGCTGTCACCCAATTGTCACAACAACCTTTTCACTGTAAGTTGAAAAGTATTTTCAGGCATTGACTTATTCTTTTTTTTTTTAAAGAAATGTCCATTTTTCCCATACCTCAAATTAACCAAAATTTAGAATAGTTCAGACTCAACAAAAGTAACTAACCATAAGAATTTTAAACTGAAAAACTATTTGAAAAACCATCACCTCATTCCAAATTCCCATTTTACTAATTCCTTCTTGTCCCATAGTATATCTGAAAGCTGAATGAATTTATGTTATTTCAAATAAAGAGTAAGTTTCAGAGTCTAGACATACTTCCAAAATTACTTAAGTGACTTATTTACATTTGTCACTTAGTTACAGCTGTGACAGCAGTCCATGGGGATGGAAGAAGTTAATCTTTTCTACAGATTAGGAAGCTTTGTATTTCACATCCTTACAATTCACCCAGGAAACAATGCAGTGGTTCAGTTATGAGGCACTGGCATCATGTGCTATTAATTATATGAACTACGCAGTATGATGGCAGTCACAGTCAAATTCTAAATGGCTGCAGAGTGCATTCCTGAGAGCAGATAGAGGCCAGTGATGAGACCTGAATCCTGAAGAAGAAATCCTAAACTTCTAGCCAGCTGCAGAATGAAGGGAAAATTACCAGGCTACACTGTACCTAAAACAAACACAAACCCTAAAATCAACTGGAGGTCTACTGCAGTCTTGCAGCCCTGATGTGTGAACTGATGGGATTAATAACAGACCAAATCCCTCTAATGAGGATGATACAGACTTTGGCTGATTCCCTGGTGGCAACAGTAATTTAAATGCACTTCACATAATCATGTTCATCTGGTAAGGAACAGCTTTCACATGCTAATATTTCAGTTTCTACACTGAATACTGAAGGTCCAGCAAAATGAACTGGGCATCTTCCTTGAAGTCCATGGAAGTTTATGGAATAACATAAAGCCATATTTCTCAGAACTCAGATTACAACCACAGAAATACTTTTCAAGCAGAACAGAATATTGCCTCAATGCAATGTTCTTATCTTAGAATGGTGTGGGTTGGAAGGGACCTTTAAAGGTCATCCAGTCCAACACCATGTCATGGGCAGTAACATCTTCAACTAAATTAAGTTGCTCAGAGTCCTGTCCAACCTAACCTTAAATATTTCCAGGGATGGGCCACCAGCCACCTCTCCAGGCAACCTGTTCCTGTTGCCTCTACCCTCTAAGTGCCTCTACCAGTGAGTAAAGTGCCTTTAACCTCTGAGTAAAGATTTTTCTCTTACCATGTAATCTATATCTCTTCTCTTTTAATTTAAAATCATTCCACCTCATCCTATCACTATCTGCCCATGTAAAAAGTCACTCTCCCTATTCTTTTTTAATTCCCTTTTAATTTACTAAAATAATTACCACAATAAGGTCGCTTCAGAGCCTTCTCTTCTCCAGCCTGAACAACCCCAAATCTCTCAGCCTTTCCTCACAGAAGAGATATTCCAGTCTCCTAATCATTTTTGTGATCCTTCTCTGGACCAGCTCAAAAAGGTCCATATCCTTCCTGTGCTGAGGACTTCAGAGCTGGATGCAGTACTCCAGGTGGGGTCTCATGAGATTAGAGTAGAATCACCTCCTCAACCTGCTGGCCACGTTTCTTTGGATACAGCTCAGGATGCCTCAGGATGGCTTTGTGGGCTCTAAGTGCACACTGTTGGCTCATGTCTAGCTTTTCATCCACAAGAACCCCCAAGTCCTTCTCAGCAGGGCTGCTTTCAGTGAGTTCTTCTCCCAGTCTGGGAGAAGAGTCTCTACTTGTGTAGAGAGACACCATGCAGCTCCAAACTTGGACTTACTCAACTTCATCGGATTCCCACATGGGCCCACTTCTCAGGCTTATCCAGGTCCCCCTAGATGGCATCCTGTCCTTCTATGGGGTGAACTGCACTGCTCAGCTTCATGTTGTCTGCAAACTTGCTGAGAGAGCACTTGATTGCACTGTTTGTGTCACTGATAAAAATACTAAAGAGTACCAGTCCCAATAAAAATCCCATCATGATTTGCTAGCCTATGTGTCTTTCATGACTTCTAAGGAACTGTAAACTTGGCTGGTTTCATGTACAATGTACGTTATGGAGTGCTGATCCTTTTGAGTTGTCAGTTACTTGATAATGGCAATTAAGCTTTAAATTTAAGAATGGTACTGGAGTTGATTCATGGACCTTTTTGTGCATTTTATCTGTGAAACTGCACAAGCAATTGGGACCCTTCATAGATATATGCTAAATTGACTTGGCAAGCAGGTGAGCTTTCAAGAAGGAAAGTGGTGGTGGCTTTTTTAGTACAAAAAAATCCATCAACTTAAAAGTTGTCATAGTACTAGATATACTTCAGTATGTCAATAAATCTTGCAGTTGAAGAAAGCTTCCATTTGTTTTCAAAGATCAGAGAGAAGAATATAAGACAGTCCAGAATTCTGGTTAAGGACATGACAGGTGAATTTTTATAGCACAGAATCTATTCCTTCCACAGAGACCAGTATTCCTTCTGGAAAAGTGTAGATATTACATTTCCTAAGGATGTAAGGTTGGTAAAAATTCAGCTGGAGGGCCCTATTTTTAGGAGTAGATAGCCATATTTTAATGTCAAACTGAAAAGTTTAATGTAGTAAGGGTTTGTTAGTTCACTTCCACTTAAGACTTCACTGGAGAAAAATACAATTACAGAACTGTAGAGAATGTATAATATGAAGGTTTGAATTGGGGTATTTAGAATTCATGTGATTTTGACAAACAGGAGTAGAAGTCTGAAAAGTAGGATACAATCCAGAAAGTGCAATGGCTGAATTCCAGTAAGAGCAGTCAACAGCACAGGTACGGGACAGAGCTAGGTCAGGCAGCCATTCAATAGGAAAGGATTTGTGGCTTAGGAAGTACTGGAAACCAGGCATGAAAGAAACAATGACAAATGAAGTAATCCTTCCACTCAACACTGACAAAGACTTAGCTGAGTGCTGTATCTAGTCTCAGATTTCACACTTTGAAAGAAGCACTCAGAACTCTGAGAATTACTTGATGGAAGGGTATTTCAGAGTACTAAGTATCACTCTTATCCTATTTGAAGAAATTTTGCACAGATTAACTAAAGCAGTCAATCTTTGCATGTACTTGACTGCATCAGAACTTTTTTCTCCCATTGCTGGATTCTCTCTGTGGAAAATATTTTGTCACGTTCATAGGATCTGCATCATTAGTTTCATTATCTGCACCTTCTAGATGGAAATTTGGATTTGACTACTGCTGTAACTATTGGATATCATCATCAGAACCATGAAGAGTCACTACAACCTGAATAGTTGTCATATGCTTGCAACTCTATGTGTACAGCAGTCTAAGTCCTGAAGAAGATGAATAGCAGCAGTGTTATGTGTCAAGCATAGCCTGTGCAGTGTTTTCACTATTTTCGCTCTGGGTCTTCTGCTGTGACATATTTGGTTTTCATATTAGTCTCTACATAGATGACACTTCACTGCCACTGTGATGGACCTCAGCTAGATTTTGGCTAAGATTTTAAGCCAAGAATGAGTGACTGAGTTCTGCCAGATAATCTTCATATACATCTGCAGCACTCTATACAGCCTTTGAGAAAGTGAAGAATGAACTAATGATCTGACTCTTTCTTACTTGGACTGTAAGCAAATAAAGTAAAAATAATGATCAAATAGTACTGAAGACATCTGACAAATCATTAAAAGAAAAGGAATAGCAGTAGTTCTCAGTGTGGAGCCACAGTGAAAAAAATGCCTGGAAGAACTCAGATCAAGCATGTCTTTCTAAGGTACCCAGATGCTGTAAAAATGTGTCTGCCTAAAAGTATCCTTTTTGTGAGCAGATACCATGTCTATTATGATACTTTGGAATTCTGTAGGGGAAATGAGATTTTGATTGCTGTAGACAGCAATATATATATATAGATATATAAATTTCTCAAATAGCAATAGAGGTTGCATTAGAATGTCTCAGCAAATATTCTGGTATTTCACGTTAAAACTTAGTATTATGCATTTTTCTTCAGTGCTCTTCACAACACTTCCTTATATGTGTTCTTAGACAGTAAAATCTGGTAATAATTATCAAACACCATACACATTGTTTACAAGAGAATAATATTTCTTCTTTTTTTCTTGCATAAAAAGCAGAATGCTTCTGAAAAGTGCCCAAACATCTGCTATGTGCCATACCAATACAGCAGCTCAGCCAAATATGCAGAGAGAAGTTTGCCAAATAAAAGAAAATATAACAAATTGGTAATGATTTCTATCTTGACAGAAGACGAAAATTATATCTCAATGTGTGGCCACTCGTGGACACATAAAAATGTCTTAGAGGCAATCATATTACCCCAGATAACACATCCTGACAGTCGAGCAAAGCACACTGGCAGGTTTTCACTTCCCATAAAAACAGCAACCATGACCTACAAAATGGCCTGGAGGATTCATGTACTTTGTGCATATCATATATGCATATGCTGTATACTAACTGTATTTCGTAAGAATCAAATAAAGTAAAATTACTGTCTGTTCAGAAGTAGATTAAAATTTAGAAAGAATTTTAAATTGTAAAGACACTATAATTACCTCAAATATTCCTATACAACAAAGGCACTGAAAATGTAAACTCTTATTCAAAAATTTACAATTTCACTTTGTAAGTGATTCTAACAATCATTAACAGCTTTTAGAAGATTTCATGGCTTTGTTAATGTTATGTTTATAGCCTCTTTGTTTGTACATTTTACAATTTGCTTCGCTTTGAAGTAAATTATTTGAAAACAGACTATCTCACCTGTCTATAAATTTAACATCCATGCTGATTGAGTTGGAAAATTAATATGATATGAATTATTAGTCTATTGTGCAGCTTCATAGTATTCTAAGTATCTGTTTTATTGCAATTCCAAATGTAACACTATTTTCTGAACAAAAATATGACTTCATAATCTGAAACGGCAACACTTTATTCAGTAGGAATTAAAGAGAAAACTATTACTAACAACTAGATATCAGTAGTTACAGAAAGGAAAGATAGTGTTTGAACTCTATAAAAGTATTTAGAAGATGGGTTATATTACTGTGACAAGAAAACATCAGACATGAAGATCAGTCCTTCATGTTCATGAAAAGAGAGTCTTACACTGGATATGAGAGGTTTAGACTGGACATTAGGAAATATTTCTTTATCAAGAGATTGTTCAAACCCTGAAACAGGCTTCCTAGAGAGGTGGTCAATGCCCCAAGCCTGTCAATGTTCAAGAAGCATTTGGAGAATGACCATAATAAAATGCTTTAATTTGGTCAGCCCTGTGTTGGCCAGGCAGTTGTACCAGATGACTGTTGTAGGTTCCTTCCAACTGAAATAATTATTCTGTAATTCTTGGAGAACTTAGAAGCACATCGATAGATCAGAAAAATCTCAAAATATCAGTGAAATCCAAGGACCTTAAAATTTATATTCTATGTTATGCCTCATCCTCAAAGAGCCTGAGATAGAAAAAAACACAATGAAGGAAGAAAACACAGTTTGAAGAAGCAATCAAATAATTTTAAGTCATCTGAGATACAGAAATATTGGTTGCCTTAATACACTTGTCAAGAACTTTGTTAAAGTTTCTACTTTAGCAGCAATTTTGCTGTAGCTGTGATGGTTTATGCATACAACTAAGGAAAAAGGTGTAGGCAGAGACAGCCTATTTTGTTGGACCAGCTAAAATGTTTGCTTTACAAATAGAAATAACCTATCCTTACAGAAGATTTTTGTTATGATTTTTTCTCTTTTTTTCCAGTCATTTTATGCAGATGTTTTTATGAGCACCTAACAGCTTGCAGCCTAGGACTTCAGGATCACACTTCAAATCACAGTGATTTTTATCCCCTTGCTTACCTAAGGTGGGTACTTTGGATGAAAGATGAACATGAGACTACAGGGTACAAAAGTTGTTTCATTGACTGGGAAGTGTTGAGGTAGTAACTTCTACAGTGCTTTGTTGATTTCAGTACTACTCCATTTCCTTGGGGTCACCCTATACTTCAGATGACATATCTATCACTTAAAAATACTTATCAGCCTCAACACACAGTACAAGAAAAGAAAGCTAAATGTATTTTATTCTCATGCCTTATTTTTCAGAGTGCTAAACCAACCAATTTTAGTCAACTCCCAATGCAGCAGCTATCTTTGTATTTGGTCTTTTCTGCTACTTGAATTTATTCTTAACAGTGGGACTATGCAGTAGAATTTTCATTGGCAAACACAGAAATCCAAATTAAAAAATCTCACCATCCTTCGTCAGTATCCACATCAGGTTCAGAAAGCTCATTTTCGGGAGTTTCTTCAATTGCCTGGGATAATTTTGATTTAAATCGGTCCAATAGTGCCAGTGTCTGAAATTAAACACATGGTTTTAGAGAAGTTTATATTGTTGTACACAACAACAGGTGTACAACATCCTTATTATTTTGAGAAATAGTACCATGAGGTGGAAAAGTGATCTTTCCTATAAATTCAAAAGAAACATTGGAGAGGCAAGTCAGAGAGCGAGAGGCATCAAGAGCAAGTAGGGATTGGGCCCATCAAGTCTGAAAGAGCTCTTCTCTGGCCATCTAGTGAATTGTAAATGCCTATTTAAGGACCAAAACCTTGTGTCTACTTACAGAATAAAACAGCTGATTAACACTGCTGACAATGAATTTTACTGTCTGAACCTGCTTTTGTCCTCTTGTAAAGCAATCAACTGTATAAATTATAGCTTTGAAGACCCAGTTTACTTGATATTTATATACTTTACATTTTAATATGATATTTTAAATTATGTATAGACATAGAAAAATTTCTAAGTTTTCAACTCAAATAAAATGAATCACCTTAACTAATTCTGCAGATACAGGTCCTTATGCAGCATACATAAAGATCATACTGATTTAAATTTGCTATTTTATTCTCAAGTTGATATTGCCCAGTCCTTCGGTCACAGTGATGTCATCAAATCTCAGATGGTACCTGAAGATCATACCAAGTTCTTGTTTCTGATCATCTGAAATGAGATTTTGATCATACAAGAATTGTGTGCCTGAGCCTTGCAATGGGAGAGGAGGGCTCTTCATAAAAAAGGCAGAGCATATGAATAATTTGTACACCCCACAGCTTACCTTTTGCTGATTTTTGAGACATTCCTGGAAAAAACAGCATCAGGGAATAAGTGCCTTACTGAATTTATGTGGCAGGCTACATTTGATTTGCAGTTGATAGGTTGGCAACCTATGTTGTAAAACACCTCTATGGCTCTGTAGTTTTATTTGGTCAAGTTTTTCAAATTTAAAAGAATAAAAACTAAACGAGAATAGAAAACAGAAATAGGAAATACCAGACATGTTCACTGGAATCAAATTTCCTTCTGGAAGCAATCTTAACTTGAGGAGTTTCCTGGCTTTTGAATTCCTTCAAAAAAACATATTTTAGCACTGCCAAATACAGATTTGAGGGATTTTTTGCATTTATTTTCTTTATTTTCTGTCTAATCTTCTGTTTAAGATGGAACAGAGTAAAGTTTTGAAGATATTCGGGCTTGCAAATCGTTCTAATTCTATAGCTTTCCATACTATTGCAAACAAACACTGCACTTGCAACACCTGAGACAGCAAATCTCTGGCTAGGCCACCAGAAGAAAACAAACTAACCCTTTAAACATGAAATTGTGACCAAAACAAAGCCACATTCCTTAGGTCTTGTCTAATTTTCTTTGGTGTCAGCATTCCTGTGAATAGAGCAGGTGACAGAAATAATTTTGAAATCTTAGTAGTAATTTTTGTAGTGAGTGACTAGATGCTATAGTGTGGATCACATAACTTTATAAATTGACCCTTGTAGAATTAGAAGGCTAGGACTTCCAATATCTTGTAATTAAAGAAGAAAACTCTTTCCCCGTCCCTCTTCCTTAGCTGTTGCATAGAAGACGGAAAATAGTATTGTGCTGTAGGATCAATTACAAGGGGAACAAGACTAGAAGAGGCACTCCACAAGTGAAGTGGATGACAAAAAACTTGATTAAAAATTAAGATCTATTAAAATATACATTCCTGTCATCTCATTTTCCTGTGATGTTCAGGACAGGGATGACATAAATTCATTGGACTTGGTTTTAAGTCCCTTGATCCACACTGCCAACAGAGCTTCAGTATTCTCTGATTTAAAGACAATGGGATTTTGAATGTACAAAGTTTCCATAAACTACTTAGTTTAGAGCTAAATCAGCTTGCCACATGTATAAAGTTTTGCCAAACACTGCTTTGAAGTTACTAGGCCTCAAGTTTTTAACCTCTTCTAGATTCAACATTTGAATAGGAACATCTTCATAGCTGAACTGACATGCACTTACAAACCAACGTATCTGATGTGCTGCATAGATTTTAAGTTGATGGTAATTTCTACTTCATAGGCAGTTTCATATATTTAACAGTTTCAAACTTTCCTATCTTAGAAAAAACCAAATGTTTTTGTAAAGCAAGCTTTACTTTGTTCATAATTGCATACTAAAGTCTACAGAAATCCTAACTAATTTTTTAAAATAATTTTTGTTATATTTTATACAGGGTTCTCTTCTTACAGTAGACTAATGAACTATTTCTGTTCATCGCATGACACCAAGGAGTACTGATGAATTTAATCTCTTTAAAACATAATTTAAAATGTTAAAATCCCCAACTAGAAGAGATGCCAAGCATGCAAACTTCTGTCCCAGTGTTATCTTATGGCAAGTTGCAGAGCCAAGGAAAGCACTGTAGAAATGCAAACTCTCACAAATGTAATCAAGGATACCTCTCCATGGCTAGCATTTCCTTCTGGAAGATTTTAGTGACTGAACTGAGAGCACTTTCAAACACACATAGAAACTTCACTTATCGTTCTACTTCAGGAAATAAAAATATTTATTTTTACAAATAAGATTCTTAGAACGGTAAATGAAAAAACAGATTTTAAAACTTTATTTTTACACAAATGAAGAGATAAACATATTCAGAACTTTCTCTGTACTTTTTTTGCCCAGGCTATCGAACTATTACCTGATCTTCACGAGAAACTCCTTTCTTTGGCTGCTGTTTTCGCTTGTCTTCATATTTTCTCTTCTCCTGAAGGTATTCTTCAACAACACTGTTTGGAGCAGGTTCCTCCTCTGAATAAGGAAACATATTTGGTAAGACAAATTAAATTTGGTGTAATGATTTAGTACCTTTTCAGAGATAATTTTTGACTTCTGAAATACTAAGAAAAACACTTTCATAAAACATTTCAGTTGTATTGCTTTCTCAGCCGTAGAATGATTTGCTACTTGCTGAAATGAAAAACACAACACTGTACTGGGCAGATGAGTAAAAAACTTTTTGTTTCAATTTTGTATTACTATAGAGCCAGGGAAAGCAGGATAACAGAAATAAAATCTCTGATGAAAACTCCTGAAATTCCTTTAAGCAGCTGACCTTTATTTCTGAAGATATTTCTTGAAGCAGATGAACTGTTACATGTATTAATATTCTGTGACTATTTGTTACAGAGTAGACAAACATAACTTACAGAAAAGTTCACAGTTTTCCTGTGTTGTAGGCTGAAGTAGCTACAAATCAAATCCTTGATCTTGCAATAGGGAAAAAAAACCAGTAACATTTCAACTTTAAACAGAGTCCATCTTGTCAGTCTGAAAAAAACCCTCAATTAGTAACAAATTAATATCCAGACTAGTCAACAGCTACTCTCTTTTGCCTTTTTTTTTTTTAAGACTGTCTTCTCTGCAGAATATTCACTGCCATGACAAATTAATAATTTAGTGGGACAAAAACTGAATTGGAAAAATGAACATCACCATCCTTTCACATTTGCTTCTTCTTGAATAGCATCAAGACATTTCACATATTGATTTGGTACTCTTGAACTTTATGTACATGTATTTACAGAAGTGTTACTCCTGATGAGGAACAGAAGAATAAACTCTCCACATGTCCACTCCAAATGATGAACAGAAAACATTTTTAGAGAAAACAATTTCAACAAATTTCAGGATAT
Source organism: Pyrocephalus nanus (assembly GCA_038380795.1). Classification (NCBI taxonomy): domain Eukaryota; kingdom Metazoa; phylum Chordata; class Aves; order Passeriformes; family Tyrannidae; genus Pyrocephalus; species Pyrocephalus nanus. Next base: position 24,156,512 of record CM076263.1, read on the forward strand.
GCAGCCTGATGCATAAATCTATATCAAACTCAGTATCAGTTTTTTTTAGATGATTGCTTACAGTAATACAGAAAAAGCTCCTGATCCTAAACTAAATTTCTCTCTCAAGTGAGGTATTCTATGAAGTTTATGAACATCACACTTCATAATAAAAGGAAATAAATTTGTAATGATATATCTACATATAAAATATTTTTATATTTCTGCAAATATATTATTTCATTTTTATCCTAATTTTTATGTTGCACTTAAACAGCATTTAACCCCTTTTTACATTGTATTTAAATGGTACCAGAGAAAACAATCAAACATACAGAATACCATTAACGGCTGGTTTTTTTGCTGTTTTCCAGTTGATATGTTGGATATAATGAAGAACAGAGGATTAAAGGTACCAGCAAGAAAGAAAAAGCCATATTCTAGAATGACCAAAATAGATAAATGCATATACACACACATTTAGGGATGATTAAACATCTGGATGACTGAAACCAAATCTGGCATAAAATTTCATGCAGCATTATATCAGAGGAACTGAGGATAACAGAAGTACAGGATAAAATTATCAATCATAATGGCTCAGCTCCATCTTTTCCCCTACTAGTCAATCTCTTCTACTAATAAAAAAATCCCATTTTTAATTCACGATCAACCCCTTGTGAAGACAATACACTGTTTTTGCATAAATGTATGTATCCATACTTGTTGACTGTGTGGAAACAACATACTACATTTAGCCTCTAGATAATTAATTTGAACTACAAAACCATCTGCTTCCTTTCAGAAAACAATCTTTCAGGTGACATTTACAAAAAGGGGTGCTTTGAAGGGAATCACAGTACCCCACGATCAATAGAATTGCCCACCTATTACAAGCAAAAGAACTGAGAAGAGTGTTCTTGAATATGTATAAAAATGCTGGTTTTAAACTGGCTACAAACATTAAAACCTGCAATCCACACTTTGATATACATACACTGTGTTTAAGAAGATGTGATCCTTAGTTATATAGGTCTTTTGACTAAGATTTACTTTAGCGCAGCTCAAAAACAGTTCTCACACAAAAAGGGTGAAATTCCTCTGCTGTTGTGTGTTTGTTTTATCTCAATCATATATGTGTTAATACAAACAATTTAAATTTCAGTTAAAGCCTTCTCTCGAGATGATTGTTTCTTGGGTCTTTGCCTGCCAAGAGTTTTTCTAATCCTTAACTTCATTCTCTCTGAATCCTAGGAAAGCCTTTTCATAAGACAGACAAAAGATAATCAGATCCACTTGAACTACCTTCAGAATGAGTCAACCGAAAGAGCTGTGCACTTGAATGCATCGTATTTCTGTATCTTTTATTAAAATGACTTAAAGACATTGTATTTCTCCATGAGGTCTTACAACCTATTACTCCACATAAAAAGCAAGCAATTTAACAGGAAGGATTTCCAAAAGCCTCTAAGTCAATGGGTTTCTTACACATTTTAAAAACTGGAAACTCCAATGATTTCAAAACCACAGTGTACTTTTTAATACAAATTATATATTCAATTTTTGATAGGCATAAAAAGTTTTATTAAAGAAAAATTATTTTTTGTATGAATGAACTGTGGTAATGAGCAAGAAAAAGAAAATGTCCAGAGGAGACTCTTGTTAATGGGAAGAACCCGTTTTTAAATGTAAAAACAGACTGCTGCCTACTACTTCATATCTCCCAGTCAGTTTCCCAGATCCCTTGCAAATCTTTTGCAGTAGAGTTAAAAAAAGGAGAAACTACACCAATGTATGATGGACTTGACATTCATACGAAGCTTGACAAATTTAGCTCCAGTTCAGTGATTCAGGAAAAGTATAAGGATCATGACTTTGGTAATAATCTCCTTAACGTAAGACGATTTTTTAGACAAAAATTAACAAAACATGACACAGATATACAGAAGCGAAATAACAACTAAATTAAATTTAGGTATTGAAAGATGCAGAAGATAATAGTTTAAGTTAAAGGGATCTTGCAAACTTGTGCCCTAGAACCATTTCACCACAGTGTAACTTTTCCTTTAGTTTGAACAAGTTGCTGTGTACATTCCATCAGTAAGGAAGGTGAGTAAAAAGAAAAAAAGAAAAAGATAACCTCCTTATTGAAAATACATTTCATTCTACTTTCAGCAGAATTTGTAAGTACTTTACTACTTACCTCAGCTGGCTTGAGTTACTACCTCATCTTACTGTGACAAAAACTTTATCATTTAAGTAATTTATTTTCTTTCAGATAGATACTTCTATCCTGAAAGTATTCCTTTAAGGAGGAACACATGCCAACCCAATGCTGTAATCTTACATAAAACTTTCGGTTTGGGACATGGTTTACAATGATAGCCTGAAACTAAGGAGGAGATTCTGAGGTCTTTAAACCTGAAAGGAAGAGATTGATTTTTAAAAAAATACAGAAGACTTTATTTTGCTCTCACTTAAATTAGGAACAGTTCAAATTATGTCAGTCTTTAACTACAAAACTGCAGAAGTATAACAAAGACAGAACTTGACCCAAAAGCATAGAACTGAAATGATGTTTAGGGATGGCTTAGGGACAGATCAATCCCTAATAAGAAGTGAAGCAGAAGAGAAAGCTTGATAGTTTTAAGACTAATTCCTAAAGCACTTGCAAAATTTAACAGCATAATAAACACTCAACGGAAGTTGCATCAGAAAATGCTCTATTTTGGAAACTGCAATTTTATCTTCCACCTTAGGGAAATCAAGAAATATGAATTCTAGTTCAGCTGCCTGAAAAACATGATCACTGCTTAACATTCATACTTCCCTCAATGATTGAGATCCATTTCTAGCACCAAAGGGAAAAACCAAAAAACCTGAAAGAAACCTTAAAAACTCCTTGTTCAGAGTGATGGAAGTTATGATGAAGGTTTCAGTGAATTAAAATAAGAGGCCTAAAACACATTCCTGTATTTGTGCATTATATTCCACCTTCAGCTCATCAATATTCAGTTGACATTGCATTCTTCTGGAATTATGGAGGTATGTAGTACTGATATTAAAAATCTTAATAACACTGAAATCTTGAAAAGAGAAGCTGTTTTTGTTCCAAAGCAAACAAATCCCTTATGAATTACACAAGAAATTCTGATATGCCTTAACATTTCGGGAATTAAAATGGGATTCCTATCAGAAGTGACAAATGGAGAACTTAGAACCACTTTCTATAATTAATATCCAAGACAAATAACACACTTCTTCCAGAATTCAGGAAAAAAAATTTTTACAGCCTTAAATACTATGTATATGAATATACAATATAATTTTATGCTTGAAAGAATTTATAACATACTCTCCCGTATATTTTTGCTTAGGACTATTTCTACTTGGGGTTTTCTTTTCACTTTCAAGAAATGTTCAGCTACTGTTGCTATAGCTCTGGCTGATCCTGAAGAGACACAGTTTGCCAACAACTAAGGTCAGAGTCAGGAAATATTTAGCAACTGTGAACAACTGAATAGATTTGCTTACAGAATGAGCTTTCAGGATTGGACTGATTACTGGATTTTCAATTTGCTACTGTGAAAAAAAGTAACAGTTCTAGAACAAACTTACTAGTTCATTTAGCTAATGCAGATAATAAACCTTTAGAAGTAAATCCTAGAGCTTCAAAACTCTTATTCAAAAGAGCAGGGAAGATCTGTAAAACAGTGTGAACTGCAAGTTTCTAGAAAATGTTTCTGAACTTTGGTAGCTTTTATGTATAGAGTCCTAGTCTATAATGCAGTTAATTTTGACTGTCAGCAGATTTTGAGTACATGCTTAAGATTACTACTAAAATCAAAGCTAGCTTACAGTGAGGTTTTGTCCTCTTCTGAAAACAGAGAGACATGAGGAAAAAAGCATTCACTTTAGAAAGGAAGAAATTGAATAGGGAATGCTCAGTATTATTTAACGAAATTGAAAGAAAAAAAATTGTAAATAGTGGAAGAAAACAAAGTTTTGCAAAAGTGACATGTCTAAGATGGATATTTTGATACAATGCAACTATACTGGATATACTAAAAAAATCTTCATACTAAATGTTTATGCTGTGAAGTTCCCAAGCCACCTTAATTTGAATGTTGTTGTGTTCACAATGTTCTCCAGGGTACAAAATTCTGTTAAAACTTTCAGACTTAAAGAAGACATCTTTCTATGTAAGACTGAGCTTAAATCTTTGAGTGCCCCTGACAGTACCCAAATGTACTAATAAAACAGAAATAAAACATAATCTTACATTGGCATCCTCACTTGATTTTGAAAATTTTCTTAACACTTAAATCATTCGCTTACCATATTACAATTAAAAACAAAACAGAAAATACTGCATGCCTCAGTAGAACTCTTACACTTGAATGTTGGTTTTTACACTGGTTGTTAGGTTTCTCTGCTCAGACTGTTTTGTAGCTTTTCTGTTTTCCCATGTGTGACAATTAAATTTCATCACCCACAGAATATCAGACCATTTACAAAAAAATTCTAACATGAAAACCTAAAATCTTATGTCTTAAATACTCCCACTGCTTTAAAAGCAATATATAGTTAAACAACTGGGCAGACATTATTTGTCTAAAGCAAATTTCAGCGAAATTTATTCACAGGTTTACACTGTAGAACTTTGAAAAGTGTATCTTTTTCAAATATTTGACCAAGTACTTAAAAAGGTTGAAGTAATTCAGTACTCAAATTGTAGTGTTTGATGTAATTTCTGGCATCACTACAACAAATGTCACATAAGAGAAAAGGATCTTATTTAAAGTAAGGTCTTGACAGCAGTCTGGCATGGTCAATAATACTATTCACAAATTGGAAGGCTGGTTATAATCAAACATATATGGAGGGAATTTTTTTTTCTCTGACCTCTTGAAACAATGTAAACACTTAAATTTTCACTCCTTAGTCTTTCTTAATTACTCTAGTCTCTGAATACAGAAAAATATTAGGTAGGCATAATACATAAGATGAACAATTTGAAGAAGTGATAATAAATGTGATGCCAGTACTAATAAAGATCTGCCAGTGAACTTAAAATAGATGTGTCATGCTGCCACCAGTTCATTAGAATCCTCCAGAATTAGACCCGATCCTGCATCAAGTCCAGTATGACCTAAGCCTTATTCTCACAATTCTGTAGTCTTCAGTGAATTTCTCCCACTATGGTTGCAAGTCTTGGCTTAGATGCAATGTTTTTTAATCAAGCACAGAATCATAATAATGTGGTTACATAGCCTCTGAACTAGCATTTTTTACTAATGCAGCCAGCCCAAAACACAGGCAGACATACTGCAAGTGTCTGCACCATCTGCACAGACATACCTGATACAGCACGACACAACTCACTCTCCATCCCACATTGCCCAAGAGGACAGGCAGAGAAATGGAAAAATCTCCTGCTACATACACATTAATTTCCTGATAGCAGTATGTTTTAAATATATGCAATTTCTTATATGTAAGTTAATGTGGAATAGGTAAACTATTATACTTTTAGCAGACTGTCTTCCATGTTGATAGCTTTATGGCACTGAAGAATATTCAGGCCAGTAAATACAAAACGACTAAGTGAACTAAGTGAGATATACTAACTTCTTTTAACTTAGGGGCAAAATTACTTACTTGGTACAAAAATTCTACTGGTGTTAAGAGTTCACTGTATTCAAGGTAAATTGTTTCTAAAGTCTATTCTATTATTCTTCAGTTGTAAATTCTGTTTCACAGTAAAGACGTGCTTCATTCCTTTTGCTTAATCTCTTTAAGCAGTTAAGATTCTACCCTTCCATCCCACTCCCTAAATTACACATATCTTCAAGTATCTCCTAATAAATTAGTTTGCATAGTGTTCTGCTAGTTTTGGGTGGCTTTGTTCATTTTTATCCAATTCATCCATTTCACCCAGTTCATTATCTTTTTTTGGTGGTACAATACTTAGAACTGAAGGCAATAATGCAACTGCACTTATACAGTTAAGGCATTTGTAGCAAGAATCATACAGTGGCAGCCACATCATGATGAAAATTCACGTTCAGTTTGTTTTCTAGTACAAAACTGAAATATCTTTCACTATATTTTCATTGATTATTTTATCCTTCACCACTTGCATCTCATTTAATGTCTTTTTAATTTTGCCTTAAATTTTAGAACATGTTTATTTTTAGAATTTTTAGTTAGGTTCTCCAATAACTAGTTGAATAGTTTCTTTCCTGCCATCTATCTCTCTCAACAAGTACTGGAACAGATTCCTTCATATAATGAAAAGGAAACCCAATATTATTCAAGATTATTTTCAGCATTAGCTGTTACCTACATATTTTCAACAGGTTTATCTCCTACTTGCTATTTATTTCAAAGAAAGTATAAAACCTACAGCAACCCTGGTACATAAGGGCTTTGCTTGAATAAAAGGTAGCCTTGCAAACTGTACCATAGTAGTAACTATGAGTATTGCCCAAGTATTACTTTAGTCTGTCACTGTAAAGATGGTTTTCTTTAAATTACCAAGTCCTCTAACTTAACTGGCTTGGAATTGGGATAAGACTTAAGCAATAGTGTAAGAACTGGTGTACCTCCTCTATACTTCTACTCGCAGTTCTTTTTTTACATGGCCAGTGACACCATTCATTATCTTGCCAGTGAGAGCTTACATTCAATCAGTGATTGTGCAGGATTCCTAGAACTTTTTCAGAGTCACCAACTTGTAACAGTTGGTGCCAGATTTCATGTACAATTTGCAACTTGAGTGTTTAAAACCCACTCTTTTCTGTTTCTTCAGTTCAGCTAATAAAGAGTGTTACATCCACCTGGACTAAAATGTGCACTTTACATACTATTATAAACATAACAATTTATGCACATTTAGAAAGAAATAGAATATAAAATCTGCCTGATAATGAAGTGGGCAGCTGAAGATCCCATTTTGCTAAGGTTTAGGGAATATACGGTAATGGCTTTCTGAATTTGAGTTCCACTGCTGTCATAAAATACATTAAAGTCTGAAGTTAGTAGCTTTGAGTTCAAAGTTAACCATCTGCATTTAAGTACCTTTCCAAGTCAGAATGTCGACTTTCCAAGTCAGAAGTCACAGCACACATGTTATTAAAGGACATTGAAAGGAGAAATACTACCTCATTTGAAAGAATGAATGCTACCCGTACAATATTCTTATATGTATCGTTGCTTTATTCTTATATGGCATCATTACATTACTACTACTCCTATGGAAAGAAAAGAATCTACATTTCAATAACAGAATTCTCACATTTATCCATATAAACCACAAAACTAAAAAAAAAATTAAGACTGGAATGTTAACAAAACCCTTACCTTCTTTCTCTTTGGGTTTTAAAGTTTTTTCTTCTTTTTTCTGCTTTGCTTCCAGCAGTTCACGTTTCAGCTGTCGCACTTCTTTCCGTAGCTCCTCACTGGAAAGAGAAATATTTATATGAATAGAACCTTCTGAGAATGTACAGCCACTCAGAAGAAATGGAATCAAAGTTAATGTGCAGTAGATCTTTGATATAAACAAATGGAAGGTATTGACTCACTGATGTTAAGAACATAGCTTAAAAATCAATTAGGACCTAAGAAAGTTCATATTTTCATTAGAAGAGACAACAAAGAAACAATAACAGACATCTTATTTCAAGACTCCATAAGAAATTAAGAAATATGCCAAAGAAATGAATAATAAAATGAGGAATCTCCATCTGAAATTTACTTTAAATATTTTAATATTTAACCATGAGAACCACACAAAGAGAATTTGAAACACAGGCATTGCCAAATAAATATTATACATGTTATAAAATCTCTGTTTACTGAGGTAATTAATCTTAGCATCCTGGACTGGAGAAGCAATGTAGTGTTAAGTGACAAAGCTATGAAATGATATATTATAGGTATGAAAATTAATTTCATGTTACAAATTTTACAAAAATCTCAGGTGATAAAACACTAGAAAGAAGAAAATAAAATTTGCAACTCATTGTACCAATATAAAATCAAATATTTGTCTTTATAGAATTGCAAGGGACCTCTGAAGATAAGCCAGTCCAGCCTCCTTGTTCAAAGCAGGGCCAAAAACAGTAGATTGCTGAGAGCACTGGCTAGTCAGGTTTTGAATATCCAGAAAAGGAGACTCCATGTCTCCTGGCAACTACTCCTTGACCTCACTCAATGCAAAAAAGCTCTTTTGTAAATTCAATTTAAATTGAATTTCAGCTCATACCTATTTGTGCCCATCTGGTTACCTGTGGAAAAGAACTGATAACTGCTTCAAATTTTCTGGTGTTAGAATCTGTATTTTGCAGTTTTTATTTTTTTTCATTATATTTTCTATTAAGGTCTGGTTGATACAGTATTCACCCCAGTCAATGAACAGCAGAAATATTACAATGCAGGAACATGACATGCAAGCATCTCCCTGCAGTTGTTTTAAGTATCCCAATTCTCATCTGTAATACTCACAGCATAAAAGCCTTTTTTAAGGAAAGACTTAGAACTGGTGGGTGATTAATTTAATTTTCTTTTGTATGTATGCACAAATACAGAGTTTATGAAAAGCACTAGAAAAAGAAGACCATCACTGTAAATTTATTCAAACAGTCAACCGCAGCAGTAGGTCTTCATTTTCAACAGAATGTCAGAAGCTACATTAAGCTACATTAACAGCTTTTTCATAGGACTACATATAGCTCTACTTTTCTATCCTGAGAAGAAAATCATAGGGGAAGATAAAGAGACATTCTTAATCCAGGTGACTCGAATGCTTTTCTAGAAATTGGGAATAGTAAGGAAAGCAACTGTATTAAAATACAAATCTAGTATACTGCAACATTTTCACAGAGAAGTTGCATGGTAGGAACAATACACACCAATAAAAGTGGTATGTTTAAAAGATTTAGAGTGCCAGACAGTGATAGAACACAGTCAGAGGGAGTTACAAATGACACTTATTAACAGAGCCTAGCACATCAGTTTTCCTGTCACAGGGACCTACTTATTCTTTTGCTTAGTTATCTGAACACTATTGCAGCATGAACAATGAACTAGCTAGTGACAAGTATTCAGCTCCACATCTCCTTGTTTTTCCCAGTGGAAGCAGGTTTTTGTACAGAACACTGAAGGTTTTAATTCCTAGAGAGACTAATTCCAAAATGTTTTTTTCAAGCCTCTCTATGACCAGTACTAGGTCAATAAAGGATTTGGTTCTCTATATAGGCTCTACACTTCCTGAAGTTTTTATTCCTAGGCTCACTTTGCCAAATTAGGTTGATAAGAGAGGCAATCCAAAAAGGCTTCATGCTAAAGAGGAAGTCATAAGAACTGGCTGATGGGAAAGCCAGACTACACTCATTTACTGGAACAGAACTAGAAATGACTCCTGACTTTGTAAACAGGAAAATGCCAAACTGATAAGGCAGAGCAGAATCCAAGTAAGGGACAACAGTCTGTACCTGCCCCTTTCATCTTTGAGGCATAGGCTTTTGCATGCTGTAAATTTGCATTCAAATTTAATAACATAGCTGTTGGTTTGTTGTGGGTGTGGTTAGACCAGGTGCTGTAAAGCTCTATGGGAAATGTAGTTTGAGTACTCTATTGCACATGTGCAGTTGGATGCTTGTATGGGATTGGCTGACATGGTCACATGTTGTGACGTGCCAGCATTTGAAACTGCTATATATGTGGGGGCCCTGGGTAATAAAGATATCTCGTTACACACCACGTTGGTGCTCTTCTGGTCCTTTGGGACTCGTCAGTTATTATATTAATAACTGCTACATTTGGCGCCCGAACAGGGACTTAAAGTTTACCCTGTATCAGGGATTACTACGGATCAGGCGTTAGGTACTAGCTTATATTTTAAGCTGAGGAACACTCGCCGTTGAAAAGTCAAGGACGTCAGGAACCAGGGAAACAAAGAACCCTGATGGACGTCTGCGGGACGCTGCGTGTGAGCTCGAAGAAACAGGCCTGAGTACTGGTAGGACTTTGCCTACGATTTGAGAGAACGTCTCTCGGGAACAAGGAAGGCAGAAGAAGAAAAACCCGTGCCTTTGTCCCAGGAGAACAGCCGAAACATGGGATCCTCAAAGTCACGTGAATTACAAGAAAACGCAGAAGCTTTAAATTCATTACTGAAGAAACATTTGGAAGAAATTGAGGAAGAGAAACTAGTGAACTTATTACAATGGATGCAAGCTACAATGCCAAAAACTCTGTTGGCTGCAACATTGAATCTGACCACATGGCAGGAGATCGGAAGAAAAATGAGGAGCGCAGCACTGCTCGGAGATATGAAGGCTTTTAGAAGTCTGCCTACATGGTCTCATGTGTTGGACTCTTTACTAGCTGCGCACATAAAGGCAAGTTCAGCCGCGAAAAGAAACCCTAGAAACCCTAGACATCCCTCCCCCCACCCAAACCCGGGTCCTGAAGTAATCCTTGTACAAGTAGAAAATGAAAATGAAACTGGGAGCGGGGGGGGCTTGTTGGGCATGGGGGAAGGTGAAGGATTTGTTTCAGAAGGAGTGCGATTTCACTGCAGCCGGGGTCGGGAGGGAAACGAAATGGATTACAATAAAGAGCACGCTTTTCGCGGGTGCGCGGGTCCGGGGGAGAGGGAGCCGGGCTGGGCGCGCGACTCAAACCGCGGGTCTGCCGCGGAGCGCCCGGCGCGGGACCCAAGCGGCGGGGCAGCCACGGAACGCTGGGCGCAGGACTCAAGCGGCGGGGCAGCCGCGGGGGGGCAAGCGCGGTGTTCGGGCTGTGGGGCTAGCACCGAGGAGCGTGTGGTGAGCTCGCGCCGAGAGGGCCGGGAGGAGTGCGTGCAGACGGGCATGCACCTTTTGCCCGTAGCAAGCTCTCGGCCACGCGGCGAGCACATGGTTGCAAGGGCGGCGCCATCTTGTTCCCCCCGGGAACGGGAAATGAGCCCTCCTCTTCCGCCCGCGCAGTCACGCTACAACGACCATGCGGCGGGGAGGTACCCTCCTCTTCAGGTGGCGCGGCCATCTTCCACTGGCCACGCGGCAGGAGAATACCCTTCTCTTCCGGTGGCGCGGCAAGTTTGTAATGCGCCTATGGCAGAAGCCGATAGTGACAGCACAGAGTACAGTGATACGGGGGAGGACCTGGGAGAAGGGTTAGTCGCGATGGCTCTGAATGAAAAAAATCTTATGGCTGCAGGGTCGAGTGGGAGAAATTGGGATAAATTCAGGGACGACGCAGTCAAATCGGGCGATTGGGAAATATTACGTGCATGCCCGGTAGTATACCGACCGCGGCAAAACCCTCAGTTCCAAACCTTACCGTATGAGGTGACTAAAGATCTGAGGTGAATAATTAAAGAAAGCGGTGTTTCCTCGTCCCATATGTTTTCCTATTTGGAAACCATGGGCAGCACATATGTATTTACTCCCCATGACTGGAAAACCCTACTTAAAATGGCCTCAAGTATTACCCAATACAGCGTGTGGCTTTCAGACTTTCGGGAAAGCTGCATCGCTAATGCAAATGAACTGGGTGCTTTACAGGCAGGCATGACTGCTGATCACCTAGTGGGGGAGGGAGCTCACTCAGCCCCCGGGGCACAAATCGGCTATCCACGAGAGATTTATGAGGTCATATCGAAAATGGCTTTAAGATCAGTGCGAAAGCTTCCTAGTACAGAAAAAGACAGTAATTTGTTGTTTGCTAAAGTTTTACAGGAAGCCACTGAGCCATTCCCGAAATTCCTTGATCGGCTTCAAACTGCCTTAAACAAACAAGTCAATGATGACACTGCCAGGGATTTGCTTTTTAAACAGCTCGCATACGAAAATGCAAATAATGATTGCAAGCGAGCTTTGCAATCCCTACCGAAAAGAGAAAGCTGCACAATAGCTGAAATGGTGCGGGCTTGCCAGAATGTAGGTTCTGTCGACCACCACGCTAATTCCATTGCAACAGCGTTAGCTGCCCAGCTAAAAGTAAACAACGGGGAAAAGGAAAAGGGCTGCTGTTACCGTTGTGGGTCAACTAACCATCTCGTTAAAAATTGCCCTAAAAAGCCCCCCGGCACAACGCACCACAAATGCTACAAGGGAAAGCAATGGGCTTGTAACTGTCAGCCGCGAGCTGACCATGGGAACAGTCCTGCGTTCTCGGGAAACTGCAGGCGGGGCGCGAGGTCGCACACCCCCTGCAGTCAAATAAATTCGGCCCCAAACAATATGCCCGCGATCTGCTCGCAGCCACCACAGGAAGCGCTGGCCTGGACTTGGCCTCCAGAAAGCCAGTAACTGTAACATCCACAGATGTGATTTTACTACCCACTGGGGTATGGGGACCCCTAGGTCCGAGGGTGCACGGCCTTCTAATCGGCCATTCGTCAATCACGAGGATAGGTTTGTTTGTTTTACCTGGAGTGATTGACTCGGATTCCCAGTGTGAAATCCAAATCATGGCATGGACACCAGTACCACCCTGCTACATACCCGAAGGGCAGAGACTGGCTCAGCTAATACCCTTCCACACCTTATCACCACCTGGGGTGAGGAGGAGAGGCTCCGGGGCTTTTGGGAGCACAAGTCAGCCACAAATACTTTGGTCAGAAACCGTCTCTGCCTCTCAACGGGCCAAATAGACGGGCGCGAATTTAAGGGCTTGGTAGATTCAGAGGCTGATGTTACTATCATAAAGAATACAGAGTGGCCATCTGACTGGGCTACAGTGTTCCCTGCAGCATCTATTCAGGGGGTGAGAGGCATGCAAAAACCCAGGCAAAGTACTCCTCTGCACACGGTGCTGGGGCCAGAGGGACAGAGAGCTAGAGTTGCACCCTTCATAGCTCCCATTCCTTGCACCCTGTGGGGTAGGGATGTTTTGGGTCAATTTGGAACTGTAATACATATCGCAGCAAAAGACAACCAGACAAAGAAAACTCAGATTTTTCACTAAGGGCCATTGATCAGCCGTTCCACGAACCTATTAAATTAACATGGAAAACAGAGGACCCCATTTGGGTCGATCAGTGGCCCTTGAAAAAGGAACGGCTCATTCAGCTACAAAACTTAGTCCAAGAACAGCTAGATGCTGGCCACATAACACCAACTTCTAGCCCGTGGAATACCCCAGTGTTCTGTGTTCCTAAGAAAAGTGGCTAGTGGCGAATGCTACAGGATCTTAGAGCAGTCAATTCAGTCATTGAGCCAATGGGGGCGCTACAACCAGGACTTCCCTCACCTTCCATGCTTCCTGCAGGATGGCCACTGATAGTAATTGACTTAAAAGACTGTTTTTTCACCATTTTCCTGCATCCAAGAGATGCCTCCCGCTTTGCCTTTTCAGTTCCAGTCCTCAATCACGCAGAGCCTATGAAAAGGTTTCACTGGGTCGTTCTCCCACAGGGCATGTGCAATAGCCCGACTATTTGCCAGACAGTGGTTGCCAAAGCCATACGCCCTGTCTGGGAATTCTACCCTTCTGCTGTCATTTATCACTATATGGATGATATCCTAGTAGCTACTACCCTAAAATCTGATCTGCCACCTGTTATGACTGCTCTAACCAATGCTATCCGAGAAGCAGGGTTGCAGGTTGCTCCAGAAAAGATCCAGAAGACTCAACCCTGGGCCTACCTCGGATGGAGAATCACACAACAGGAAATCATGCCACAACCACTGACTCTTAAGGTAAAAGACACTTTGACACTACATGACTTGCAGCAAATATTAGGAGCTATCAACTGGCTCAGACCAATTTTAGGGATAACCACAGAGGAGCTGCACCCTCTCTTTGAACTACTTAAAGGAGACCCAACTTTAACCTCCACACGGTCTCTGACAGCTGAAGCTAAGAGAGCCCTGAAGGTATGCTCTCAAGCGATGGAGAATAGGCAAGGCAGGCGGCGACACCCTGATCTACACATCCGCCTTGCTCTTGTCTCCAGCAAATTTCAGCCTTTTGCTGTACTGTTTCAATGGGATCAGATGGAATCTGACCCTCTCAGGGTGATAGAGTGGCTATTCCTACCTCACACACCACCCAAAACTGTTTGGACCTTTAATGAAATGTTCTCTAAGCTTATCATTAAAGGCAGAACACGTCTACAGGAACTGGAAGGACAAGACCCCGAGATCATCTACATTCCAGCAACAAAGGACAACCTGGACTGGCTACTTGCAGAAGATGCTGGATTCCAGACTGCATTAGCAGACTACAGTGGTGACATTTCTATTCATTTCCCCAAACACAGACTCTAGGCAGAACTGGAAAATCTACCTCTAATGACTGCACGCTGCTGCCGGCCACACCCTGTGGAAGGCATCACTGTCTTCACTGATGCATCTGGACGGTCTCGAAAGGCTGTGGTAACATGGGAAAACTCGATCACTGGACAGTGGGACAAAAAAGTACAAACCATAAACCAAGGTTCTGTACAAGTCCTAGAACATGCTGCAATCCGTATAGCCTTTGAACTGTTTTCTGATCAACCACTTAATGTTATTACTGATTCATGTTATGCTGCAGGTTTGGTTTCATGTCTCGAAGCTTCTTTCCTCCGAGATATTACTAACCCTTGTCTGTTTGCAGAAATACGCACTATATGGTTCCTTGTGAACCACAGAAAGTTTGATTTTTACATAATGCATGTCCGCTCCCACACAGACTTGCCAGGACCCATAGCAGAAGGTAACCAAAAAGCAGATGCTGCTGCTATGACCATCACAGTGCCCAAAGCTCTCGAGCAAGCTAAAATTTCCCACCTGTTTTTTCATCAAAATGCACGTTCCCTAAAAAAACAATTCCAAATTACAATAAATCAAGCTCGAGATATAATCATGTCGTGCCCTGACTGTCAACAAATTGCCCCTATGCCATCTAAAGAAGGGGTTAATCCCCGAGGTATAATAGCCAATCAGATTTGGCAAACGGATGTAACACACATAGCTGAATTTAGTAAACTGAAATATGTCCATGTTACAATAGATACCCATTCTAAGTACATTAATGCTACTGCACACACAGGAGAAAAAGCGGGAGATGTTATGAAACACTGGCTTAGTTGTTTTGCAACTTTAGGTATCCCAAAAACCATAAAAACTGACAATGGCCCTGCATACTGTTCTATCAAGGTCAAAATATTTCTAACAGATTGGGGTATCCTTCATTCCACAGGCATACCACATTCACCCACGGGGCAAGCAATTGTGGAAAGGGCACACCGCACAGTGAAAGAAATGCTGCTAAAACAAAAAAAGGGGGACTCCATCCTCAGCCCACAGGAACGCCTGTGGAAAGCGACATATGTCATAAATTTCTTAAATTGTGATGACACAGACTGTACTAGGTATGAACGCCAACACACAACCCAGGTACATTCCCCTCAGAAACCACTGGTCATGATAAAAGATGTAGTAACAGGACAGTGGTCAGGACCAGTGGACCTCGTGACATGGGGGAGGGGGTACGCTTGTGTCTCTGCAGGTACTAAACTGAGGTGGATTCCTTCCAGGTGTGTAAGGCCATATCTTAAGTCTCTTTCACAGCAAGAGCAAACAACAGAAATGACAAGTGAAGAAACTGAAGATAGAGAAACACACAATTAGTCATTCAATATAAAGCCTAGGCTATGTGACTGAAAAATATAAACAAAGATTACAGGTATGAATGTATGAAGAAGGAATGGAGGCGGCTGCCTAAGAATGAACGAAAGAGTGATTGAGCGAATGTATGAATGTATGTGATCAAATTGCACCTTATACACAATATCTAAAACAAACACACACAACCAAAACTACCTCTGCCACATCACCTTAATAAAGACACCTCAGAACATTATGTTTCTCCTTTAAGATTTTCCTTGTATTTTAATAAGTAAGTTTCCCCAATTATGTGAAGACCCTCAGATAATAAAAGTTTTTGTTCTACCCAATTACATTAGACCCTTAAGTAAAGAAGGTTTTGATTAATAAAGTTTTGTTATTCCATAGAATTCTTAGGTATATAAGGTTTAAATAAGAAATAAGTTTACTATGTTAAGTGAAATATGTTTTGTAGAAAAATAGTTTAAGATTTGCACTGTTTTTTAAATTTGTACTGTTCTATATTTTGTTATTAATAAAACAGGGGAGATGTGGGTGTGGTTACACCAGGTGCTGTAAAGCTCTATGGGAAATGTAGTTTGAGTACTCTATTGCACATGTGCAGTTGGATGCTTGTATGGGATTGGCTGACATGGTCACATGTTGTGACGTGCCAGCATCTGAAACTGCTATATATGTGGGGGCGCACTGGGTAATAAAGATATCTCGTTACACACCACGTTGGTGCTCTTCTGGTCCTTTGGGACTCGTCAGTTATTATATTAATAACTGCTACAGTTTGTAATCAACTACGTAGTTGACTACTGCTGTCCCTGGAAAGTTTCTGTTGCTACAAAGGCTTAGCTCTCTTTGCTCCATCCTTGTCCCACTAACCCCTTGGTTCCACTGTTACACTGAAGGCCCTCCTCTTCCTCTCACTTCCTGCTTCTTCCTCTTCTTGCCACTTCCTGCCACCTGGAAGCCGCTCTCCCTCTCTCAACACAGAAAGCTACTTCCAGAGCAGGTGAAACCTTCCTCTGCAGAAGACTGAAAAAGATCTAGATAAATTGTTCATAAGTCCAGAATTTTCAGATTCTACTCAGAACAATAAAATGGTTTTATGTAGAAAATTTATAGTGAAATCAAGTCTAGGATTCCATTTGAATTTCTGTTTCAGCAGTGGCTTGGTTTGATAGCACTGTGAATAGTTTAATAGGACTGACAGGAACTCCAGAATCTAGGAGATATGAGAACTTAGGTAACTTCAAGCTGAGATGTAGTTACACCCTAAAGACATGTCTATGGTGAAGGCATCAGCTTTCCTAGTAAACTATCTGAATGCATGATCCATTAACACCTTTACACTGTTAACTGTGGTCACCATTCAGGCTTCTCTTTAGCAGATTAATTTATATTTTTACAAAAGTTCTTTTCAAACGAAATAATGTTCTCCTAACTTGAATCACTTCTCTCTACTTCAGAATCCCCTGCAGTACCTTCTCAACCCTTTTGAACACAGACTTCAGAATCAGACACACTGATGGGTTGCAGCATTCTTGTAGGACTCTGTTGGTGGTGTATTTGGTTCGTAACTTGAAAAGGAACATAAAGTCACTGCATTGGGCACTCATTATTTTCCACAATGACTCTAAATCCACCTCTTAAGTCAATTCTTTCCAAAATGTCATTCAGCAGTTGTACTGTTCTGGAGCTGCAGCCTGCATTTCTGATTTCCAACTGTAAAACCTTTCATTTAGTTGTATTTAGTTATACTACAAGGGTTTTTTATTCAGTTGTGCCAACGTAGGAATTAAATACAAATTATTTGTAATAGTCTGTTCTCATATATTCTATTATTTTCTTATAAAGACTTTACAAAAATAAAAATAAGAATATCAGTAGCCTTTAAATAAGCATACAAATCTCTCTGTACTATAAACACTGTAGCTGCTCAGTTATTTTTATAAATCAAAAAGTCACCACTTTTTAAACATTTATCATATCTTCCTGCCTTCAGTTTCCCCCAAAAGGCAACACAGTTACCTATTACCTACAAAATCACAATATCAAGCATTAATTTCAACTTTTTTTTTTTTTTTTTTTTTCCTGAAGATTGTACCAAAAAAGCATCAAAGCATTTTGTTATACCTGATTAGGAGAGAAGCAATGCTAACCTGTCTTCATTTCTCTGCTTCATATCTTTCACTATGATTAGACTCTGAAATAGTAGTTCTGTTCTTTGAACTCTCATAATTTTCAAATTTTTATTAAAAATTAACATTAGTAGAGCAGAAAGCATTCTATTTTCATAGAATTTCTTAGACTTCAGTTAGATAGGCCTGTTATCTGAAAATGTTTAATCTTAAAGGATGCCACCCAACTTCTCCCTTTTTAAGTTTTTATTCCAATCTTACATACACGAATTTAAATACCTACTGAATAATTTTTCATTTACTACATAATGGTATTAGATCTCAATAAAGGTAATTATTTAACGCAACTACCCTTGGGTTTCCCCCTCCCCTTTTTAATTTAAACTGTTCAAGAAATGCTTCACTGCTTAATTTAAGCACCATGGTAATGCCATCAATTCACTGATTCTTTTGGCATTTCTTGTTGGTATCTGCATTTTAATTTTACGTATTCTTTTTCACTGATTTCAAATTTCTTTTAAACCAGAATGTCTCCATCACAGTGTGACTTTACTCAACATTCAGTTTGTGTACCCCTGCAAAATTACTATCTTTCCTTCTGTCCATTCCATTCTGTCTTTAATTTTCCAATTAAGTTATACAAACTAAATGAAATGCTGCATCCAGAGAGTAGTGTTCTATGGCTCACTGTTCAGGTGGAGATCAGTGGCAGCTGATGTCCCTCAGGGGTCTGTATGGGGAGTAAAACTGTTTAATATCTTGATGAGTGACATAGTGAAATTGAGTGCACCCTCAGCAAGTTTGCATATGACACCAAGCTGAGTGGTACAGTTGATGTACATGAAAGGATGCCATCCAGAAGGACTTGGACAAGCTTGACAAGTGGGTCCATGTGAATCTCAGGAGTTTTAAATAGGCAAAGTGTAAGGTGCTGCACTTGGGTCGGAGCAATCTCCAGTATTAATACAAGTTGGGGAGTAAAAGGATTGAGGACAGCCCTGCCAAAAAGAACTTGAGGGTTCTAGTGGGTGAAAACTGGACATGACCCAGTAATGTGTGCTCACAGTTCAGAAAGCCAATTGTATCCTGGGTTGCAACAGAAGCAGCTTAGTAAGCACGTTGAGGGAGAGGATTCTGCCCCTCTACTCTGCTTTGGTGAGGCCCCAACTGGAGTGCTGCATCCAACAGTGAACTCCTTGGCATAGGAAATGTGCACCTGCTGAAGCAAGTCCAGAGGAGGGCCACAAAGATGATCCAAGGGATGGAGAACCTCTCCTCCTACGAAGAGAGGATGAGAATTGGGGTTGTTCAGCCTGGGAAATAGAAGGTTCCAGGGGCAGCAGCTTTCCAGTATTTAAAGGAGGCTTATAAGAAAGACAGTGATAGACTTTTTTGCAGAGTCTGTTGCGATTGGACAAGGGATGATAGTTTTGAATTCAAAGAGGGCAGATTCAGATTAGATACAAGGAAGACATTTTATAAGATGTCATTTAAGGTCAGGTTGTATGGGGCTCTGAGCAACCTGATCTAATGGAAAATGTCCTGCTCGTTGCAGGGGCTGTAGACTAGATGACCTTTAAAGGTGTCTTTCAACCCCACCCATTCTATAATTCTATGATTTAGTCATGAACACTATTTTACTAGTAATCTCTAAGTGAGCAATAAAGTGAATAATCCAGCAATTTCACTTGCACCTAATGGCTGAGTAGTACCTTTTCTTAACTTCAACGCAGCAAAAGTATCTTCATGACTTTTTTGCAAGTTTATGTACTTCATGGCAAAGCAGGCCTCAGACAACACAGAAGTATTGGTCTGAAAAGCCTTCCTCCATTTTCTATGATCTCAAGTTTAAAAGATTATTTAATTAATTATTTCAATATATAAACAGCAAAAGCTTCTTAACTCCAAGTCTACGACTGTTTCAGAGATTAATGTCACAAGTCACATAAAGCTAAAATACCCTAAGAACCTAGACATATCCATATGGCTGGGCAAACTCCACACAAAATCTGATGAAGACTGCCTGACCTTAATCTTCCTACTAAAAGCAGACTTTGGCGGATCAAGATTCCATCCCTATAAAACGCAATAGCAAGAAGTGGCTTGCATGCAAGACTAAAGGTTAATAACAAAACTCTTGTCTTGGTTTGTCACTAAGGGTCTAAATCATAAGTGAGCATGCACATGATTGCTACACCGTGCTCTCAGCTATGAGCTGTGAGCAAGTGTAGATCCAAAACCTCATTACAGTGTTGTTACAGTTTTGGTACGTTAGCCATTTTACTGATTCAAACTCAGTTGATTTTTGACTTGAATAAAGTGCTGGCAAAACCCACTTAAGTGATTTTTTACTAAAGAAGCTCTTCCATCTGTTAGGTTTTATTTGTACCATAACTAAAGCTTTATATTTTAATATACTTTTATCTTAACAGTAGGGTCTTCTGCAGTTATCTTCCTAACGACAAATATTCCATGCTTCAGCTCTCTAATATTTTTTACATTTTATTTTTGATCAGGAACTAATACTTTGTTCATAAAGAATAAAATCAGTTGGAAATATAGTCTAATATTTTAAGTTAAATGAACAGAATTGTTTGTAAGTGCCATGTACTGAAGCTGACTATCTGAAAGTAATTAAGGGTGTTCTAAACTGACAAAGTAACTTAATTCCAAAAGGAAATGTTCTATATTCTAATGACTTTACGTAGGCAAAAGAAAAGAGAATTGATTATATAACTAAACAGTAATTCTGATTTTGGTGTAAGTGATCATATGATCATACTTGCTTTGCTTTGCAAAAGCTCAAAACCACTCCTCCTTCTCTCTATATATACAAGTCTCTTTGTACTTGTATGCTCCTGTATACATGTATATAAATCATAAATGGCTGTATTTATTTAAGCATACCAAATCTGTAACAAACAATATATATATTATATACAGACACAAATAAGACTTAGAGAGGCATAAAATCTTATTCAACTGTGATTTAGGGAAAAATTTTTGCATATATTAAAACTGTAATTTAGATATTTCCCATCCAGTGAAGACAAAGTTCAGTAGATGCTAAAACTGACTTGATGTCTATATGTGAATCACAAAATGCCAGAAAACTTTGCTTTCTGTGCATTTCCTAATTTATCCCAACTCTGGTCTAAACTTCACTACAATTCAGAGTATTCACTATTCCCTCTCTAGACTCCACCTATACCCCTGGAGAGGTCCAAACTGCTTGCGGTTACCCTAGCACACAGTCATTTACTAACGTGGATACAAACACATTCTTTCAAAACCTAAGCATTTAGGTGGTGGCAAAACAATACAGATAGCCTCACAGTTAGAGGATTCACGCAGATAAATGCAAATTTTTAACAGAGGAACTGTTAGGAGATTGAACAACTGAAAGATTATGGTATATTCTGCATCACTGGATCTAGATTTTTTCTAAAAAAATAGTAGTTGAAACAAGAATTAATTCAGGTAAGTGCTGATTAAATTATTATTTTTGATGGCATACCATGTTATTTCCCTTCCTCTTTTTATGGTATTATACTTACATTACTTATATTTTTTAAAGGCAATTTCCTTTAGTTTGCTTTTGCTCTCTTCTCATTCAGTATCATCAACATAAAACCACTAACTGGTTATCCTTAAATGGTAACATTATTTAGGAAGTGTTGTTCCAAGTAAGTACATCAGCACAAGGAAACCAATCCAAAATAGTCTTATTCATTTTGCAACTAATTTAAAGTGCTATAAAAAATAAAACTATGTCAAGACTGTCACATGAGTGGCATCCTTTAACATATTAATAAAATAAAATGAGTACTGATGTACTTTAACACTGCTCATGTTAATTTCATAGACTAGTAGATGATTTTAATTCAGCTTGGATAAACCAAATAAAAACCAAGCTACAGCAAAATATTATGAATTCATAGTGTAAGGTAATAGCCTGGAAAGAAGTCCTGGATTCAATTCTGTCCTGTTACAGGCAGTCGCATTTCTTTCCTCAAATGTACTAATTCCATTAAAAGCATATTTCATGCTCTCTTTATTATATTTATTAATGATAATTTTCAATGCCTATTATATCATTAGCACCCATGATATAAATAGAAAAGTCATCCTAGAACTGACAAGGAGGCACCTTAACAATACCAGGGACAATGAGGAATAATTCCTATTCAAATGACAGCTTTTGGTTTCTGCTAGATACTCTTGAAAAATGCACAATATTTTGTTTGAGAATTCTAATTGCAAGTTCAAATACTATTTTCAAGCAGAGAAATCCAATGATAAAAAGATACAACATGAAATGTTGTCTTTGCACAACCAACTGATTTGCAGAAAGTCTGGAAGAACTGACGTAAATGTCTACTCTACAATGTCAAATTTGACATCTTTTCTGATATTCCCCCTTCTGCCTCTTGGGGTATCTTGTGAACATGCAATTCTTTGAATGGATAGCAAGTTTCCACATCTGGCATGTAGATTTAAGACTTTTCTAGGGTTCAAAAATCTTATTTTTGTCTGGATTGCATTACTGTTCATTTCTGGTACTGCAAGAATTTTACAACTGTAAATATGAGAATAAAAATTATGAATTTGGAATATGCACCGTGTCTTTTTGCCAGCCTGGTTTTGCTGTAGGAATCAGAAATGGTGTATTGCAGTTGTAGCTCTCATAAGATGATGATATAAAAATGGTAGCAGACACATAGAGCAGGTCTTAACATTGGAAACTTGTAGGTGAAATAATTGTAATTATATGTACTGGGTCCTGTAGGGACATCTGTGCTTACACTGAGGGTAACATGAATGCTGTTGTTGACTTTAGGAGTATCTATATGTGTATATTACAGTTTACAATCAGTAGTGTAACTCTTTCTTAAAAAAAACAAAAACCAAAAAAACTTTTGTACTGAATGCTATGGATGAATTGCCATTATTTATATATTTTTCTTAGCATTATGGAAAGATTTCAGTGATGAAAACTAATGAGACTGGCATGCTTATTAAAGACTATGTGGTCAATCACTACTGTCTTTTAACTTCCATAAACCTGAGTGTGAATAGGTGCATCACATAATAAGAAAGAGACATATCAGAGAACTGGCACTATATTTTACTGTAATTATGCATACTAGACTATAAGCTACACCGTATATCAACAATCTCAGTTCTGTGCAATGAATTCTCAGGCTGAGACTGAAGAATATTGCCATTTTACTCTAGTGAGAAAAGTTCGGCAAAACACACAGGGGCCATAGGTTAAGCGTGAAGTATAAACTTGTGCAAGAAGATATTAAAGGAGAAGCAAAAAATCTTACTATGGCATCTTAGACAGATGTAGGGGGGGAAAAAAAACAACCCACAGGTTTCAGGACACGTGCTCTTCTTCAGCTAGTTTATTTTTCCTCCACAGTTTGCTTAATAAAAAGTATTAGCTTTCGCTGCAAACTTTCTTTGCTTACATTGTTCAGCCACCAGCTACATTGCCAGAAAATGCAGATGTATGCATTAGGGATATATAAAAGCACATATCATATATCACATATCATATATTAAGGCTGATTTTATGCACTATCTGAACCTCCTATGTTCACAGCAGATTCTGGAACAGACAGGAGATCCTAAATTTTCCAGTTTAACAGAAAAACCTAACTTTGCTTAATGGAAGATAATTAACAACTGCTAAACAAACAGAAAAAGTGAAGGAGACTGATAGCATCTCTCATCCAGATCCATGCTATATCAACCTGGATTGGAAATGCCTAGCTCAATGATTGATAAAAACACGTTCTTTTCTTTTGTTTTCGTAATAACACATGCACTGGTCACTTATAGCTGTTGTACTGAAGAGGTTTTCTTTCTCCTCTGTCACTTCTGAGTGGGATGAATTCTTCGTTTTATTCCTTACTGCATGATCCTGTGACTCTTTCACCCTATTTCTATCATTAGAGCTTTTGAGATTATCCAGTTTTCTATGAGGATATTCCCACTGAGTTACTTTCCAACTTTGTACCATTTACAAGCTTCTTTTAACAAACTGTGGTGGGCTTTTTTAAAAAAAATATTTCAAGTATTATTGAAAACCTGAAATTAGAACTATCCAATCAATTTGACCCAAAACAACAGCTTTCAAAATACCTTATGTCCTCTTTTAACCAACTTCTACCTATTTTGCAGTTCTTGTTCTTATTCTCCTCTCCTTAGTTTTAACCATTTTCTTCAGATTAATCCAGAATAAATTTTATCATGAAAATTTGGCCTAGAAACAAGGTTACTTTTGCTTAGGAAATACCTAAAGACAGGTTAGTTCATCAGTATCTCTTAGTAAACCAATTCAACATGTTTTTCTATTAGCCACTAATAACTGTCTTTATTATTCATATTTTCTTATCTAGATTGTCTTACATTCTTCTACCACCTTAGAGGAAGCAAATCCATAACTTCATCTGAAAGTTTAGAAGTGTGGTTTCACCAGAAAAGTCAAACAAGTTCTAATGTCTTAGACAGACGTACTAAATGCTTTAGAAGTAGCACAGGTGTAAAGGGAAACAAAACAAAAATATTGGTTGCAATGCAAAGCTCACAAAAAAAAGAGACCAGAAAGACAAAGAATTAAATAGTGTGACTAACAAGTTTTAAAAGGTTATTAAACTAAATAATTTTCTATCTGTATACCTCAACTAGGGCTGTTAGAATAGACAGTAGAAGGTCATATGCTAGAGGATGTATAAAAGGGGCTATGATGAATTTTAAAAAGGTAACAGCTGAAGGTTTAATGCTAAAATGAATAAGTAAAACAAGAAAACAAAAGAAGGAAGAGATCATATGAGATTAAAGGGAATAATAAATTAAAACAAAATTACTGCTGATAAGATAAATTATTGATTTGTGTCAGCTTTCTCAAAAGAAGATTGTAGGGAGATAACTCTTTAAGAACCTTATCGAATTTGGACATTAAAATGAGACAAGACTACAGACAGAGGTGTCAGAAGGGGAGATAACAACCAACTAAAGTGTGATAAAGCTCCAGAGTTCATCCTTGGGAAGGAACTCAGGAATGGCTGTTCCACTAAATCACCTGAAAAACAATGTTGTATCGGGCGAACAGGTAGTAACAAACACAGTATCTTAAGAACAAAAGGGATGACTAAGGACTGCACAGTAAATGTCATGACAGCTTCTGGTGAGCTGTTTTCATAACAAACAAAATAAACATCATCTTGAACAGTGAGTTTCTGTTTCCTCACTAATCTAGAAGTTTCATTCCTATGTGTTGGTGAAGGTGTGGATTAACAAGTAAAGGACAACACGATGAGCAGATTTAAACATTCAAAAACCTTTATGATGAGCAATTTAAAAAGATAGAGTAAATGGTGAGAAGTGGATGAAAACAGAGCACACAGTGAAAAAAATTAACCAAACTAAGACAAGAATAAGCAATTACCTTTCAATATAGCAAAGTTAATACTTCGGGTTAAATAAATCTGAAAAAATAGAGTGAGTTGCATTCCCAGAAGATCCAAAATCAGGGTCTTCAGGATCCAAAATCAAGAACTCAGTCAAGCCCAGACAAAACATGGTGATTTCTCATGGTCTTAACTCAGGAATGGAAAATTGAATAAAAAGCCACAGTCAGGTTCTCAGAAAGTCTAATTAAATTATACGATAAAATTGAAGGAGACTCTGCAGAATGAAGTCCTGGTGCACTTCACACAGCTATAAAGTAACAGAATGAGTTAATGAAAAGCCTCTGAGCTTTACTAGTGACAGCTCCAATGAAAATCTCTAATATTATGTAGTTGTGCAAAACAATAAGACAAAATGCACACTTATTTAAGGAGAATATTACAGTGGCTCTACAAGGGGCAGCCAGTATTGCTCAGCTATAAATGAAACTGGATAGTCCATGTCAAAATGGCCAACACAGTAATAGAGGAAACTTCAGAAAGGATAACAAAGATTATTCCCATCATGAAAAATTGCCCCTGACATGAATATAGAGAAAAATGGACATATTAATTTCAGAAGAAAATGAGACAGAGGAAACATGGGAAAGGGTAGTAAAACCACAAATACTGCAGACTTTTAATATCTAGGTCAAGGAGACACTCAGTAAAAAATCAGTAATTTAGAAAAAAAAAAAGAGAAAGTATTTTTCACTTTTCAGATGAGACCACCCAGTTTTTTTCAGACAATTTCTTTAGAGCAAAAACCTTCACATTATTAAAAGTATTTTAGATGCTTACATGAAAACCTAGGACATCTGTGTAGAACAGTTAACACTAAAAATGAATTTCAGGAGAAATATAGAATACTTCATGCCTTGAAGTATAAGTCAGCTGATGGATTGCTCTCCCACTTCTCTGAGGCAAATGGTACTGGCCACTGGCCAGCCAATTCTAATTGAAGGTTCCTCATCAATGAAGGCAAAGACCCTTCAGACAACTGCACATGCATAATTGAGATTTTCCTCTACGGGTCTCACCCCGACTCTATATTTTACTGTAAGTGTCATCAGTGCTTATAACTACTAAGTACCAAAATATTTATACTAGCATCAGAGTCTTCAAAGGAAAATAATGTGAGGAATGACAGAAATAGCTTTCTATACACTCTGTTAATATAGGTATACCATAAGATATTTTCAACAACTAAATGGACACATTAAACTAAGAGCATAATACACACCAATTGACTATTTCTTGGAAACTGGATAAAACACTTGCTCTAAGTTTTGCCTGCTGTTTCCCAACATCTGATAAAAATTTATAACAGATGGAAATGATTGCAAAGTGAACAGCACTCCCTTCATGTTCTCCATTCTACTGATTTAATCACAAACACACTAATCTGATAGTAATGAAACAACAGACTTCTTGTTGAGATCACCAAATGGCTTCCATAAAAACCTATCAGGCACTGAAAATGTAGTCACTATAGACATACAGCACTGTTTGCTGACCTGCCATATCACCTGTCTACGCAAACTAGTAAATTCTATCATAGAAGCAACCTTAAATAAAACAGTCAACTTCATTTTATTTGTAATTATATTGAAAAGCCACATTAAAAAAAGACAACCTTGCAAGAAATCTTTCACAGAATTAGCTGGTCTAGACATTTCTAGATTTTAGCATTCTCCCCTATTACGAAATGGGAACATTATTCCAAAGTGAGTCTGCTCTGCACTTTCTATATTTTTAACAAACAAATCATATTCAAATTATTTGCTACTGCAAACTACAACTGACAGCTCTGAATACACAGTAGTTAGTAGTTGTAATAAAATAAGGCTTGAAGTTAAGTATATTCTGAGGTGCATGTAGGATCAATGCCAAAATGTCTGAAAAATCAGCTAAACATTCTACAGAATCTACCTAGTATATTCAGGCACAAGCAATTCTAGATTTTCTTTTTTTACTAAGACTTGAAATGAGCAGATCTCTGAAAATAATTTTCCTCAAACCTCAACTTTACAAAACACTACTTTTTTACGCATAAAAATGTCATCAACTTAACGTCAATACAAAGACTATTTTGCAGAATGTTTCAAGTCTAGAAGCAATCACGGAGCCTCACTCAAAGCTAACAAACCCGTACTCTTTCCTAAGGATCCAACAGGGTGATTCATCCAGCCTGAGGACACTTCCTGGCTGCCCCCCTCTTCTAGGGACTCCTCTGATCCAGACAAAAGAGAGCAGACTGGAAAAACTTTTTCTGGCAGCAAGAAAAGACTAGCTGGAGCACTGCTTTTCCCAAGCCCTTTTTTGTCACAGCAAGGGACCACACGTACATGATGTGACAGGCTAGAGATACAGGACACTCTGGGAAAGTCAAAAGCCAGGATTTCTGTTTCAGAACAATTTCTCTGGCTTACATCATATTTCTTGAGACAGAAATTACTAGGTAAGGGCTGGATGAGATGCTCTGGTAGCTGCATACTGCTCCTTGTTTCTCTTTTCCTGTTTAAGGCAGAAAACTCAGACATACACAGTAAACACAGCACTTCAGAGACTTAATCTTTGGAGATGCTTGGTAGAATGCAGTCACAATAAGCCAAGTAACATTTTGGGAATTCTCTAGCTCTTGAAAAACTATCTAGCTCACTCACCAGTCAAGTACCTCTTGCTCAGTCTACACCTGCTTCTGTATTAGAACAGGGTGGTTAAGAGGACTTCTTAAGAACCCCTTGTCTTAATTTCATGATCCCCTCTATCTAAATAAGCTGGCAGAAGGAGCAGATCACTTTCTACTGGGATTTTGGAGAGAATGGCCCATCAAGTCCCCTGGCTGTCCAGTGAAAGAAGAGATCCCTCACGTCTCACCACTTCTGAAGTTTGTTTATGAATCTGAATCCAGACATTAGAGAGAGGATGTGATTTAGAGACACTGGATATGGACATTTTGTATGGAAGGCCAATTAGAATGTAAATGGAGGTCTGATACCCAAACAAACACAGAACAGAAGTATCTTCAACAGAATGTAAGTTACAGGAATTATTTGCTATTTTATTATAACAAGGACTTGTTTGTATAAAATGAAATCACAAGTCAGCAGATTGAAAATAAGTAAAAGGAAATTGTCTACACTGATTAAAATTAAACTGAGAATGTACTGCCACAAGACACCACAATGACCAACAGGTTCAAAGCAACTACATCTAGTCACAGAAGAAAAATACACCAAAAGCACTAAACAGAACAGGTCAAATGAACTTTCTGACTAAATAAGCCTCAAATTTCAGATTGTGGGAAACAGGAAAAATTCCCTAGTAGTATATCACAACGACTCTGCTTCTGGCCACTGTCAGAGACAGGACATTTACTAAACGGCTAAACAGATCTTTGATCTAATCCAACATAGTTTATTCTTGAATCAGTTATGATTTCTAAAAATCTGACATTTATTACTTTGACTTAGTAGAACATAAGCGAGGAGTGCTATTTTCAGTACTGGAGAGGTCCATGTCTAAGGGTGCATAAATGTATTTATTTTTTAAATTAATTTTCTGATTAAAATTTCCTATATAAAAACATTCCTCACAGAAAGTCATCTGTCATTTTCTGTTTCTGAATGGAGGGAAAGTACAACTGTGAGATATACAATGGTAAAAAAAAAAACAACAAACCAAAACCAAGAAGGAAAAGCATTCTAATTTGTATGTAATTAATGAGTGGTTAAATAATGGATATTAATAATTAATAGACTGATTTTGAAATACAATTAAAGCCCAACTCATCATTTAGGACCCATTGTGAACTTCTTCCATAATCAATAGTTAATACAGTCATGCCACAGCTGATGTAATTAACTAGAAAACGCCTAAAGACTATAGAATTAGTTACACTGATGTATACAAAAGCAGAAAAACTCTTCCAGCTGCCCACAGTGTGATCAAACTTTTATTTCAGTGCTTAGTATATTCCGTACATCTGATTTTTTTATTTCAACTATGTGAGTTACAAAAATCAGCAACAACTTAGCTTCACAATAAAACTACAACAAAAGAATTAATAAAATTTAAGTGATAGTTTCTATAGCATTATTATTATTATAACAAAAAGTGAGGTCCGTTATCTTAAAGTTCTAAAAGGACCATTTCAGCTCTACGTTATTTTACAGAAGAATATTTAAGTTGATCTGCTCCATACTCCAGATTGATTTCATATTCTTATGAAATAGCTTCATCTCTAATCTCTTCCCATTACCCATTGCATTCTCATGTGAAAAAAGAATACCAAAATACTTCTCACATTAGTAACCCACATCTATATATCAATTAAGCATGGACTACACGTGAGCCAGAAAAAACATTTTGATACCTCTTTACACTGAATAAAAATTATTTTTAAGTTGAGATAAAGCACATCTCAATAATGAAATCAAATAGCAAAGATCTTTCATTTTTGAAGTAGATCTCAAACTGGACCTGAATCATATGGCATAATAAAAGTCTACTTCAGATGATCATTTCACTCCCAGGTGTAATTGACAATATATATATATTCTGATTTTAAAAATGAAAGGTGTAATTGACTAATAACAAATATTATTTGTATCAAATCTATTTAATGATGTTCAATTTATTTTATTGTAGTAGCCACAGCACAAAGATAACAGACTGGCATAAGCAACCAAGTAATTATTTCTGTTATAAGGGTGATCTCCAATCTTCCAGCTTTATACTCTGCTTTATTTGTAAATAATTCTACTGGGTTATTACAAGCACATTTTAATGTATTATACCTGTATCTCAAAATGAAACAAAACAAAATGCTAAAAAAAAAATAAAAGGCAAGTCTATTAATTGTCCATTAATTGTCTATTAATTGTGCAGATGATAATTGTTGGTGATTTCAATGCCAGAGTTGGAAAGAACTCTGAAGCCTGGAAAGGAGTACTAGGCAAGCATGGAGTTGGAAACTGCAATGATAATGGACACCTTCTGCTAGACTTTTGTGCGGAGCAGCAGCTCACCATCACCAACACTACCTTTCAGCAGAAAGATAGTTTGAAGACAATCTGGATGCATCCTCGATCCAAACATTGGCACCTCATTGACTATGTCTTGGTGTGACACAGAAATGTTCCCGATGTTTGTCATACCCGTGTGATGCCTAGTGCAGAATGTCAAACAGATCATCGCCTTGTGCGCTGTAAACTTAACTTCCACTTTTAAGTTCAAACCTAAAAGTGGTGGCATTCCAAGGAGGAGACTTCAAGTTAACAACCTCCAAACAGCTGCAGTGAGAGACAGCTTCCAGGTAAATCTTCAAGCTAGACTCAAAGATCATTCTATAGATCCCTCTCCCAAACCACTTTCATAACATATTAAAAATTGCATCCTGCAGTACTCTGAAGAATCCTTAGGGTTCTCTTTAAAGAAAAACAAGGACTAGCTTGATGAAAACAATCAAGAGATCCAGGAACTGTTGATAAAGAAGAGAACTGCTCACCAAGCACACCTTGCTCAGCCATCTTGCTATATGAGGAAAGCAGCCTTTAATCTTGCATGCAGTAAGCTCCAACAGAAACTTCGAGACATCCAGAACAAGTGGTGTATCAATTAGCAGAAAAGATTTAATTATGCGCAGACTCGTGTGATTACAGAGGATTCTATAAGGCCTTGAAAGCAGTGTATGGACCTACACACCAGGTTCAAAGCCCTTTACTCAGAGCAGATGGTCAAATGCTTCTCACAGATAAAATTTCCATTCTGAATCGATGATCTGAACATTTTCACACTCTTTTCAGTACCAATCGTGTAGTTCAAGGCTCAGCAATTCAGTCTATTGCACAACAACCTGTGAAAAATGCATTGGATATTGCCCCTACTATGGGAGAAACTCTTAAGGCCATACAGCAGGTGAAAACTGGCAAGGTAGCCAGGGTTGATGGAATTCCACCTGAAGTCTGGAAGCATGGAGGCCAAGCACTGCATGCTAAATTTCACGAGTTTGTGGTGACTTGTTAGGAACAAGTCAAATTACCATCAGATCTTTGTGATGCAGTCATCATCACTCTGTATAAGAAGAATGGAGATAAATCAGACTGTTCAAATTACCAAGCTATTACTCTGCTCTCCATTGTTGGTAAAAGCTTTGCAAGAATGCTTTTGAATTAATACCCGCTATCACAGAAGAACTTCTACCTGAAAGCCAGTGTGGTTTCAGAGCTAATAGGAGTATCACAGATGTGGTATTTTTTCTCAGACAACTGCAAGAGGACTCTATGTAACTTTTGTTGATTTCACCAAAGCTTTTGATACTGTGAGCAGAAAAGTTTGTGGCAGATTTTGGAATGATTAGGATGTTCCCCTGAGTTCCTCAAAATGACCATTTGGTTCATGAGGATCAGCATGGCCAAGTCAGATATGGCGATGCACTTTCTGAGCCGTTTCCAATAGCCAATGGTGTGAAGCAAGGCTATATTCTTGCACCAACTTTATTCACAATCTTCTTCAGCTTGATGCTCCAAAGGGCCATGGCAGACCTCGATGATGAAAACGGTGTCTACATCTGATATCGCACCAATGGAAGCCTTTTCAACCTAAGGCAACTGAAGGCCCATACCAAGACTTTAAATCATCTTGTCCGTGAGCTGCTTTACGCTGATGATGCCGCCCTCGTCGCCCACACAGAAGTAGCTCTGCAGCATTTAACATCCTGCTTTGCAGAGGCTGCTGAGCTTTTTGGGCTGGAAGTCAGCTTGAAGAAGACAGACCTTTTCTATCAGCCTGCGCCTCAGGAAGTCTCCCATCATCCCCATATCATCATTGGTGAAACAGAGCTCAAATCAGTCCAGTAATTTAATTACCTGGGAAGCATCATCTCCTCAGACAGTAAGATTGATGCAGAAATAGGCAACAGATTAGCAAAGGCGTACAGAGCTTTTGGTAAACTCCATAAAGAGTGTGGCAAAACAAACACCTGAAGAAAAGTACAAAGATCAGTGTTTACAGAGCCATTGTACTGTCTACTCTTTTATATGAGTCTGAATCATGGGTCATTTACTGCCACCACTTGCATCTCTTAGAACGCTTCCATCAGCGCTGCCTCCGTACAATCCTAAACATCCACTGGACGGATTATGTGACCAACACGTCTGTCCTTGAACAGGCAGCAGTCACGAGCATTGAGGCCATGCTGCTGAGAACACAGCTGCGCTGGGCAGAGCACGTCTCCAGGATGCAGGACCACCGCCTCCCTAAGATCGTGCTCTATGGGGAACTTGCCACTGGCTGCCGCAAGAGAGGAGCCCCGAAGAGGAGATACAAGGACTGCCTGAAACAATCCCTCAGCCTTGGCCATATTGATCACCACCATTGGTCTACCCTGGCCTCCAATCAGGAGACCTGGAGACACGCTATCTATCACGCTGCTGCTGCTTTTGAGAACACACGTAGAATCATTCTTGAGGAGAAAAGACAACACAGAAAGAATCGCGTCTTGTCGATATCACCTGGGGAGTCTTTCTGCTGTGCCTTTTGCAACGGGACTTGTCTATCTCACATTGGCCTTTTTAGCCATGAGTGTGCTTGCAGCAAGCATGGGTAGAGCCCTTCTCAAATCATCATTCATGAAGCCTAGCCATAATGAATTGTCTATATTTAAGTCTATTACATAGACTTAAAATGTTGAGGCTGAAACACTTCCAAATAACTATTTGTAAGCATACAAGAAAAGCTAATATTATATTTGAGCATTTGTAAGATAGGCACAAGTTACTATGCAGCTTATCCCCTGTATAACTGCTTCATTCAAGAACTAACCTGCAATTTCCATCCTTTTAGGCTTCAGTCAATTAAGTTTTTGTCCTTACTAGCTGAATTTATTATAAAACATATATATTTTTACATTTAGTATCACAAGAACAGTTCAGTCCTTTTAACAATGCCACCACTGACTTTATTTGATCAGTAGAGGGCTATAGAGGACTCTCACTTGTAAAATAAAAACACTTTGTTAGGTAAGGTAATATTTTTATCATGTGTAAATATAGTATTTGATTTAAAAAAACCTTCTGAATAATGCAACTGCTTTATTATTGCTTAGGTAATATATTATATAACATACCTCACATACTATCAACATATAGTGTTTTATACTCTATAAGGTAATGCAATTTATTCTTAGTAGAGAGGAGTCCCATTAATAGACAAGAAAACAGGCTCAGCTGTAGCACTAATGAAATATTTCTGTGACCTGCACAGTGCTCATTTGGTTTAAGAAACAAAAAGTTAGTAACTAGACTAGTTCATCTCTACTTGTGGAACACAACAGGGGTGTTGTATCATAACAATGCTTTCAATAGCATTTTTAATTAAGTACAGAAACATTAAGGGTGAACTTTGTTTTGTGAAAAAGTCTGAGAGTTGACAGGAGTCTATTTGCCCCAAAGGCTCTCTGGATTAAATAATATGTTCTCTAAGCTGTTTTAAATTTACAATCATAGAATAAGCTAAAAATACCAGAAAACCAATAAAACTCAGTGCTTAAGAAGTCAGACAGATGGTTAAAATAACGATGATATCTGCACTTGGAAATCAAGGAATGCCTTTTCCTTTTAAAAATTTTCATTTTCTTACTAAAATTAATTGCAAAGAACATTTATTGCCAGTCAATGAAGAAAAAGAATATTATAAGGAAAAAGATAAAGATCATAGAAAGAAGTAGTCTTACCAGAATAATGTAAAATAAAAAAAATCACCAATATTCTTTTTACTAGGGTGCATCTTCTGTTTCATTTTTTTCATTGCACTTGTTATTCACTGCTAAAATAACAAAGATCACTGGGACACAGAGAATGTGTCTATAGTCTTAAATGTTGCTTTTCCCTTATATTAAAAAAAATTCCTTTCTATTATAAAGTCAATTCATAACAACATAAAAATTAATACAGTTTAAGCATTTTTGACTTCAAAATTTATACCAGAGTATTAGTTATTTCTTTTTTTTCATTATTAGCATTTTGGTATCTGGTTTTCACTTGTTGATTAGTCAGTAAGTTCCTGTTTTCACTGAACTACTAATGATTATTACAAAACATTCTCAAATAAGGAATGTCAGTTGAAAAGTTTTGTATGAAACTCTCTCATGTCACTTAAGTTACCATAAATCACATTTTCACAAGAGTTGTGAGAGTTCATCTGATTATTAAAATTTAAATCTAAAAATACTTCCATGGCTGCAAACTAAAATTGATAGTCACTCCTTGTTCAAGCTTGCTGTACCAAGCATTTATCCTTAAAACACTTCGTGCTCAAGAGTTCATATTCCTAAAAGGTTGAATGCATGAAAAAGAAAGTGGGTAAGACTAAGTTGAGGGATGGCAGACATTTCACTTGAAGAGAACGAATTATTGGATTAAAGGAATTCTTCAGAGTTAAGAGACAAAATTGAGATGAATGAAAATTTATTCTTGAAATCAATAAGTATTAGATGATATTGAAACACAGAGTTTGTTGTTGCTTTTTTTTTTTAAATAAAAATAAAAACTTTAAACATATGTGGCTGACAGCCCCAGTTAGGAGGCTGCAAAAGGAGAGCAGGGGATTCAGCACATATTTTATTAACTCAATTTTCTTTTCAGCTTCACAGTTCACCTTTAAAATAAAAGCTTCAATTCTGCTGAACACAGCAAAATTTGTGGAAAATCCATAGGGAGGCTCCAAATCCTTGGGATTTGTGGATTTTCTGTTTGAATAGATTTTTACTGTTTCTGTTGATTGCCCTAACACTCATTTTCAGGCACCAGGCAGCTTGCGTTATGTTATCTGTGGATATTTAAACAGTACCAGCAGGTAGTTCAAGTTTCCAAACTCACTTTTCCTGGAAGGTAGAATGCCAAATAACTATTGAGAGGGACAAGAAAATGTAAAAAGAATGATCTTATCAGTTTTGTTAATTTAACTTGGTTTAATAATTGCCACTGACCTGTTAGATATATTGAGTTATAAAAATATTTTTATATGTACTGACACCTCTATTTTAATACTTTTTTGTTATTGCCTGATCACATACTATAGGAAAAATGGCTGTGTCTGGGCTAAATGCCCAGAACATTTGAAGCATCTCGTACTGAAACAACAGCAATCTTTGTTGGAGACCATCTGCTTAGCAGACTTTTTTTTAAATCATTGTGTGTCTGCTAATACAGATGCATTGCACTTTGACAAGAGTGGAACTACTTTTATGGTCTAAAGACTATTCATGTAAAAAGTGTAACATTTCACAATGACTGAGCTGGAGTTATACTGATGCAGCACATATGAGATAAGCATGTTCCATGTGGCCAGAGTATTCAGAAATATTTGCTCTTGCTCTTCAGATTTTTACACAGTCTGTCATGCTTTCAGTACAATAAATCTTACTTTCAGTGATCATCTGCGTTTTGAATTTTTGTATGGCTCACTATTCTGCGCTTCTTCACTAGCTAATAGAGATGGATGAACTGACTTGGCTAAACTATGAATAAGACAGTAAACAGCACATTAATAAAACCTGTGGACACTAAACAACTGTTATCTCCAGGAAGAAAACAAAAATGCATTTAGACTTATAAAAATTAAAATATGAACTCTGTCTTCAAAACTGCAAGAAAAATCTGGGAAAAATAGTGAACAGTGCAGATACTCAATAAGAGGAATTACGTAGTAACACGAAACCCACAGACGATGCAAACAAAACTAATTAAAGCCAACATTGTGGCTATATTCACAGTTTTTTTTTAAAAACTTTTGTGGAATTAATATTCTGATCATAACAGTCCTGGCTGAAATTCCATTGCAAAGAATGACATGACAAATGTTAAACTGATTTTTGGAACAGCCGAAAAAGGATAGTTCAAAATTTGTAGCAAATTATTTTAAAAACTGGTGGAAGAAAATGCAAAAGATCTACTAGGTTACTTAAGTTTATCTGCTTCCTCATTTCTACAAGACACATACCACTTTTTGGTACTCCTAGTTTAAATATCTGAAACAATGATTTCATTATGTTTCATAATCTGGAAAATATTTCTGATATTCAGTTCAAATATTCTGATTCTCCCTTCCTTTCTTTGAAAACTCCCGTAAGAAATCTGCTATTTTACATCTTCAGATGTGAGTAGACACCAAAGCTTTAGAAGTGACTTTGTGTCTACTCACCAGTTGTAACTACATATACACTCAGGAAATCACAAATACAAAATAAAGCATATAAGCTTAAAATTAAATTCAAATGTCAATTACAGTTTCTCAAGGTAATTAATTTCATACCATGTCAATTCAACTCAGCATTTTTGGTAAGCTAAGCCAAAAGGTACTTGGTTAAGATTATATTCATTTGTATTTATAAACTGAAAAGAATTCAAGAGATAACAAAAGTATCACAGGTACTTAAGAAACAGATTTTTAGACAGATCAGTACTCAAATGGCATTAAAAAACTAGAACAGATAACTGGCTTCTTCTAAGGTTTCCTTATGATTTAGTAGGTACTATATCTTTCAAAGAAAAAAACAAAAGTTATCTATAAAGAAAAAGCTAGACAAGCATTTTCACAAGGTTATAAACCATTTAATATTTCTAGTGAATGAAAGGAGAAGTTTCATCATCTTTTCTACAGTGTTGGGGGGTTGTAGCCACTGGAAGACAAAACCAATACCAAAAGAGGATTACATAACTTTAAGTCTAGTAGTTTGTGAGTAGCCGATTAATATTCTATATAGATGCCTTCCAAAACACATTGCCAAATGAATTTACTACTAATGCCATCACATCCTTGAAATTCTGACTTCCAAGAGAAGGCTAGTGTTCGTATTTCACATAATTTAGGTAAGCAACAGTTAATATTCATGGTATTATGAAGTAATATGATAACAGACAGACTACAGGTCTATATTTGTTTCTCTAGTAAAGTATTATACATATTTTTTTAAGTGTCCTGTATAAAAGAATAATCTCACTTGCATATCTGTTCTCAGAAATTATCACAGTCATGAACCATAGCACATTTTGTTTAAAACAAATCTTACAAGAACAAAACATAGAAAGAAGAGATAAACAATGATTTCTATTACTGACATACATATTGTTGAACATTTCACAGTTAGTAAAATCAATCTCTGTTAAACAAAATTTTAATAGCAAAGAAAGTAATACATGGAGCAACTTTCTTGTAACTCACTACTTTTCAAGGAATTTCCCTAATTCAGAATCTTGCTCAACCAGACAGTATCTTTTTCAAGTGATCTATTAAAGTGATTACTATAAGTGAAAGCACTAATAGGAAATGCCAATTTCAAACCTGGCAAGTACTTTTTTTTAAACTGTGTATGTATCACAAGCCCTTAAAACCCAGCAACAGTTAATTGGATTTTGGTAGGCATAACATGATCAAAGTGTTCCCTAAATCATAAAAACATGGAACTACTAATTGCATGTTCAAAGCATTTTTAAAGTACATTCCATTAAAAAAGTATACATTGCAAATAAAGAAAAACTGATCTCCACACTTACATGGAAGCTGTTGTATTTATGTCTCACAGCTACATAAATACATCTCTCATGTTCCACCTGCTCTCAGAATTTTTTAAAAAGATTGTTCACACCTTCTTTTGCAGGCTTTCTTTCCTCAAAAATCTATTTTTTTCCCAATAATGAAACCTGCACTAGGCTGGCAGCTAGCCAGCTACTTTCATACAGTCCTTCTGTAAGTACTTAAAACAAATTTGTCTAGCTTGGATGCGTGAAAAGAACTATCATGTTTTCCTCACAACAATACCACTGACTGTCTTGTCTTATGGCTTGCTTTCTGTACCAGTGCACCTGCAAGTATCCACCAAACTCTTCAATTTCATTGCATTACTAGGTAAGAAAAACATAAACCAGATGGTTTTTGACATTAATACTTAAGAGCCTGAAAAAATTATGTATCAAGTCAATCAACTGACTTGATATTAACTCTAGCATTTATTTTAGGTACAAAAGTGCTTGATATGTACTTGGCTATTCATCATAGTGAGGCTGCTTTTGACATCAGTTTTGGCTCATGGCACACAAGTTTTCAGTAGATATTCTTGCAACAGTTTTTCCTACCTTTCTATCAGCTTTTTTTCAGACTGTTCTACCATCTCCTTTTTCCTTTTAACAATTCACCCTTATGTAAACTGTTGTCAAATACTGTCTTTTGCACATTTGCGTTATCATTCTTGCAAAAGATTAAGCATGCAACAAAGAATGCAGCAACATTCAAATTACACATTATTGCACAATTTTTGGTCTGGTATAAAATATACATAAAAAAGAGAATGCATTAATTTAACATTTTTGACTGGTATATGGGATACTGAAGAGCCACATTGCTTATATTTTTATCAATGCCTTTACTAAAGCTACTTTAAAGGTTAAAAAGAAGGCTTCATTAAGAACAGTTTTTTCCTCAACTAGTTTAAGGTATGCGAAGGAGTGAAACCAGCAGCATCAGTAGTGACTCCTACTACATACAGCCACGCTTTTCATTTTCCAGGCTTCACATATGCCCTTCCTACCCACCCTTGACACTAAGAAGATATGTCAGAATCCTATGACGAACATATTTTCTTTAACATTCTGGAGAAAGCAGTAAAACTGTTTAAGTAGCTAGGGAAAAATTAATAAATGTGTTTTATAGAGGAATATATAACTTCTTACCTATATTTTATAAAGTACAGAATTAGAAAAAGCAGCAGTCTTCTAATTACTTCCTCATTTTCCTTACGAAAATCTAATGACGTTCAGCATTTCCTAGACAA
Source organism: Pyrocephalus nanus (assembly GCA_038380795.1). Classification (NCBI taxonomy): domain Eukaryota; kingdom Metazoa; phylum Chordata; class Aves; order Passeriformes; family Tyrannidae; genus Pyrocephalus; species Pyrocephalus nanus. Next base: position 24,195,543 of record CM076263.1, read on the forward strand.
AGGATTTCATACTAACAGAGAACATTGCCTTGAAAATTTTGGTGGTAAGCTTCTTTAGAAAGGAAAGGAAGGTAGTGAAGGCTTAACCAGAAAGAAATGTCATATAAATACCACTAAAACACAGCATTCAATCTACCAAAACCAAAACAAACTAGAAAATGAATGCATTCGGAAAGAGGCATAAGTATTAACTGCATCACACCTCTGACAGTATATGGTAAGGTGTTACCTTCAAGCTCAGTAGACTATTGATAACCTGCTGCAGGTTTTGGTTCATGGCTCTCCAGAAATACATTGTGGAGTACTCAGGAAAGAAAAGATGAGTACCTATATAATTTTTAAACCTACGTTTCCAAGATGCCTCCTTAAAAGAGAAAATAGATTATAACTGTATTTTCAAAATAACGGAATTTACTGCTTCTGGAGAGGACTGATGACTTGAAATTACAGAGGTATAAGAGAAACATATTAGATTTGAGAGAAGAAAAAGAAATAAAAGATGAAGTTTACCCGAAGTGATGATTAAAATCTTGTCTTCCTTTGCGTTAGAAAGGACAACATACGAAATTAGAAAATAATGTCAGTTCTTGATTATTTTCTTCCTAAGGATGTACTAAACGGTATTATAGAAAAATATAGAATCTGCCCTGGGTATAGAATATAGAAACTACTAGCCCAAAATGTTACCCCAGCAGTTTTTCAGTACTCATAAATTGAATATGACAACACCACATGTCCACTGCTGATTACATTTGTACAACAGGAGATCAATATTACAACTGCTGTGATTTAAATCCAATCAGACTCTATGATAAGGAATGTGAAAATTTGGGTTTACTACAGGAAGTCAAAAGACTTCAGGCAACCTTTCATGTATTTACTGCAGTGTAAAAGGGTAAGTTAACCCATCTCCCACCAGGTTCCCATAATAGCTGTGTCTAGCTTTGTACATAAATAGTTGTCAGTTCCTACCCTATATAATATTTTGCATTCTATTTTGCTGCCTCTTCTGTCTGCACTGAAATTCTATGACAAAAGCGAGACAGAAACTAGCACTTCATCCTCAAAAGCCTCCTTTGTTACTCATCCTTAGCAATAATATCCACAAAATCTCAACCAATGTATAAGCAGATTTCAGTCTATAATCACCTTCTGTCCTCTTTCATTTTTCCCACTTTCTTTCCCTACTCCCACTTATCAAAATAGTAAACAAGAAGAGTGGAATTACATTGCTTTCTAAAGACAATCTTATGATTTGCTGCTCAGCATTTGTAAGCTGCATCTTTTCTCCCAAACCCCACTCTTCTGTTTGCCTCCAACTTAGGAATATGGTAGCAAAGATTGTATCCTTTCCATGCTAACACAGAATCCAGAAACCAGTCTGAAATGGCCTAAATCTAGTTATATATGGTGTCATCAAAACACTCACTGTCAATAATCCTCAGGACTATCAAAAATAGTGGAAAAAAATTCTTTTCTTTTTAAAAATCAACTTTGCTGAGTGCTTCAAGATCAGTAGGAATAGTTAAACATTATTTTAAAAATCATTATTATGAGACCATCTTCCAAAGCAACATCATCCAGTGACAACAAAGAAAGAATAGCAATCTGCAGTTTTATTATTAAAAATAAGCATGATCTATCACCAAATTGGATTTATTTGCATACATATACAAAAAGTAAGATTTTTTTTCTCTTCAGTATTTCATTGCCAAATACTTTCATATACAAATACAAATAAAATTACTTATTTCTACAGAGCTGACTACATAAATGGAAAAAACCAATCCTGTACTTCAAATGCACACCACAAAAGTAAGAATATTACAGGGACTAAATTCAGTGCAGTGTCCAGATCATATTTAACAACGTAAATGTTGGAATACTAGCTGAATACAGATCATGGTGTTAGTCTGTATGAAGCTACTTCTGGGATAATCGGCAATATTGCATTCCAGGCCAGTGCAAACCAAACTGGTTTATGCAGTCAAGGCTTGTTTTTAGGAGTCCCATAAAATTATTATGAGGAAATCTTTTTTTTTTTGGGGGGGGGGAGGGAAAGGGGATTTTGAAAAAATTTGCACAGTAGATTATTAAACTTATTATTTTTAAGAATGAAGCCACCACATTTTAGAGATGGGTAAAAACCTACAGAATGTATACATTGCAGTAGGGGTGCAGACACACTTTGGATGTTGAGAAATAAATTGTTTGTGAAACAGTTGCAATGGCTTTTACTGAACAGCTTGATATTCAATAAGATAGGCTAGTAGCCAGGAGAATAAAAGGAGATGGCATATATTTTCTCTCATACATACCCAACACCTGCAAATGTTTACATATTAAGTGATGGTCAGAGGTAGATAAAGGGGAAAAATAGAAATTCATTAAACAGTACTTCCTAATTGAATAGTCTTGAGTTTTAGATGCACGGAGCAAAGATTCCATTAAGTATTTTGAGATTATTCCATTTTTACTCATCTTTCAGAGCTTTGTTTGGGTGGGTTTTGTCTTGTTTTGGTTTTGGGTGGGTATATGTATTACACATTTGTTCAAGAAAAACTCATGATCTATGACACCACTTGCAGGTGATTTTGACTGCTTGGTGTCTTCTCTGTTTTGAACTCAGAAACTAAAACTTGCACTAAATTAAATTGGTATTACATATTTATTATTTTTAAATATAGAAACAACACAAGAAATAACTTGTTATTATGTTGTTCTTGTAATTGGAAACTTCTGGCTTGTCCACATTCATTTTCATGACAATGTTAGATGAACTCAGTATCACACAGCTTTTCATGCTAGCTTACAATACAGATAAGTGGGAATTATATACAAAGAACTTCAAGTCAATAACCTAAAACATAGCAAGCTAAGTTTTTATTAAAAAATGTTTTGGAAATGTGTGCAAAATCTTGTGACAAAACACTGAAAGTTCACTGTCTCAAAGCTCACTCAGACTCTCTCTTGGGACAGCATTAGCAGTCTTTTTCTGACCACACCTCTCCCACAGGAGTCTCCAGTGGAGTAGTGATGTTATGTTTTAGTCTCAAATCATGACAAGAAACAAAACACCCTTTCATCTGCTTGGGGGGCATACAAAATAATTTCCAGCACACATAGTGAGTTTTCATTAAAATGCATCCTTTTCCTATAACTTAATTTCCTTGAGATACCTCCAAACTCCTTCTCTCACCTCCATTCTGTGCTATATGTTTATGTATTTCTTAAGAAGTTCTAAGACTTGGACAGCGTTTTGTCTGTCTCCCGTTTCACAGTCTTAACAAGCCTCTCCTCTTACCACACAACCTGGAGCCTAACCTTTTGAATTCAATGAGTCAGCAGCATTTATTGAAATGTTTGCAGACCATTCTAAGTCTCCACCAAACGGTCAACTGTATACACTGCATGTAGAAATAACTATTAAAATTAAGGGAAAAAAAGGCAAATAGAGCCGTTATCTACTTCAATTTAAGCTCACTGAATATTTAAAAGGAAGGAATTATAATCTGAAGGAATTATAATTTGATTTCATGGAAAAGAGTGAGGAAAAAACGTTACCAAGATGGATATATGAAACAACTCTTATCTACACACATAGAGGGATTAAAGAAAATATTAAAAGGACCCATACCACCATAAAGTCCCAACTTTTAATAAAATGGTATTTCTGGTAGTACATGACCCTCTTCTTCCTCTCCAGGCATACGATTACATATTGATGTAAAAAGTCAGTATGCTAAGAAAAATAATGGATCAACAGTGAGTGAGACAATGAAATTTGTACAGGTTGACATTCAAGTGGAAAATACCATGGGCTAAGACATGTGAACTCACTTCTGGAAGCGCTGTTCATAAAATCTGAAAAAGCCATCAGAATTGCACAAAAGATTCCTGTTTAGAAGCATACACATAAACTGGATTTTAGGAAAAGGCACACCCATCCAGAAGAAGAAAAGGACACAAAAATAACATAAATACACAACTATACTGATGAAACAGTATAGTTGACAAAGACAATTGCTAATACCTTAAAATTCAGTTACTTAATAATTCAATAGAAAACACATACATGCACAAAGGTATTTTGCTGCTGGAAAACATATTTGTGTAGTTATTAAAAAACACAATGGAAGTACAGTATCACTACTCTGAGCATTTTGCCAACAACATAATTTTAGAAAAGTATGAGAGTACAATCCCCCTCTGATGACATGACAGACTAGATGACCTAATACACCCCTTCTGCATTTAGATTACACGAATTTACTGCAATGCTCTTACTTCTAGTAGGAATGATGCCACACTTCAGTATTAAGTTAAGCTGACACTAATTGTTATAATTGGCTAACTGACATAATTGACATTACTGAAACCTACAGGGTCAACACATATAGTTGGAGTGTTGAAAACTCTAGGTGGAAATCAGAGACTAGAATTCTAGTTAAGAAAGATAATACAGAGTAAAAGAAGGTTAGGAAGGTGAAATTAGTTTAAAATACTTTCAGAACTGAAGAAATCTTCAGGTGTACAGACCAGTCTGATAACTAATAAAAAACGAACATCCTGAAAACAGAATATTTATAAATGTTGTTTATAAAACAAAACCAAAACTGAAACAAAAACCCAAACAAAAAAGGACAACAGAATTATCTATTAATAAGACACTGAGAGAAAAATAAGAAATTGTATTGGAAGTTCTAAAGAAAATAGTCTAAGGAGTATCATATGACCTTTTAATCACTGATATTGCATCCAACACAAAGTATTTTAGACTTCACTATGAGAGATGAAGGTTAGCCAGTAACTTAACTCTGATCGACTGCCTAGAGACAACCAATTACAAACCAAAATAAGACAGAAAATAAGAGCAAACTGGCTCACAAGCATAGGAAAAGAGTGTGACATTTGAGCTAGTTTTCCAGTAGTGACAAAAATTACAGAAGGATTGTCAACTTCTTACAAAACTGAGAATACTAAGATGCAAAGAAATTGTGACTGCATTTGAAAGTCCTTAAAGACATCAATTTAGTTGGCCCCAAATCACTAGTCTGCAACACAGAAAAACAATAATGCTGGTAGAAACACCAGAATGGTTTACTGTCAAAGGGAAGGCAGCAAGTTGAATTGAAAAACGCTACACATAACAGTAAGGGATATGAACACATAAATAAATACTCACTCTCTTTGGCAAAACTCAAAATCATGCTACATAAAAATGGTGCATAATTGTTCAGGCCCTCAGTTGTAAAGGAAGGAAATTCATCTAATGGAATAATAAATACATTTTAATCTGTCAACTTGTATTTAAATTTCCAGAAAGCTTAGTTGAGTGACTCTCTCATCTTTTGGATTTATCATATGAAAATCAGAAAATTGAGATTATGCCAATCTTTTCAAAGTGATTTGGGATTATCCAGCAGTTCTATGGGGTCAATTAGCTGGGTGACAACAAAGCACTCTATATGAGAAAAAATCAGAAGGAAAAGAAAAGGTATTTTGTAAATAGTAAGTGGTAAATTTTCAATTATTAAAGATGTTTAAGGAAAACAAGTTTTATACAACAACTGCAACTTCATAGTTAGCACAGAAGTAAGCAGAGTAGAGGAGGAAAATCCCCTCTCTGGACTTGCTGGCCACACTCTTTTTGATGCAGCCCAGGATTTCGTTGGCTTTCTGGGCTGTGAGCTCACACTGACAGTTCATGTTGAGTTTTATTTCTACCATCACCTCCAAGCCCTTCTCTACACTTCTCCCCCCAACCTGTAGTTGTGCCTGGCATTGCCCTGACTTGGGTGTAGGACCCTGCATTTCGCTTTGTTGAACTTTATGAAGTTTCCACTGGCCCCTCTCTCAAGCCTGTCAAGGTCCCTCTAGGTGGTATCTCTTCCCTCCGGTGTGTCAACTGCACCACACAGCTTGGTGTCATCAGTGAACCTGCTGGCAGTGCCATCAATCCCACTGTCCCTGTCACCAACAAAGATGCTGAACAGGATCGGTCTCAGTATTGACCTCTGAGGGACATCACTTGTCACTGGTCTCCACATGGACAATGATCCACTGACTACAACTCTTTGTGTGGCCATGCAGCTAGTTCTTTATTCACTGGTCAGTCTACTCATCAAATCCATGTCTCTCCAATTTAGAGACAAGGATGTTGTATGGGACAGTGTCAAACGCTTCGCATAAGCCCAGCTAGAGGATGTCAGTTGCTCTTCCCCTATCCACCAGCACTGTAGCTTTACCATAGCAGGTCACTAGTTTTGTCAGGCATGACTTCCCCTTAGTAAAGCCATGCTGGCTGTTACAAGTCACCTCTTGGTTATCAAGGTGCCTTAGCATAATTTCCAGGAGAATCTGCTCCATGATCTTGCCTGGCACAGAGGTGATATTGACTGGTCTATAGTTCCCTTGGTCTTCTGCTATCCCTTTTAAAAAATGGAGTTGTATTTTCCTTTTTCCAGCCATCAGGGAGACTTCAAGGAGTGCAAGACTGCCTATTCTGTCTTTCCAAGAAAAAAAATTGAGAAGATAGACAGAATAAGTGTACAGTTGAAACCACAGGATGTAGTACTGAGAATTGAGAACGACTAACCTTAGAAGAGAAAGGCAAAAACATGTATTTGTTGGCAGCAAAATGGGCACAAATGTTTCACAGGAGGTATACCCACTCAACTAAAACAAACTGCCAAAAGATGCAGTGCATTCTCTACATTTTCTTGCTTTCACATCATGATAGCCACTTCTTCAAAATATATTCTGGAACTGAACACGAACTCTGCCTTTGAAACACATGGATTACTGGGTTTTCAAAAAGTGTAAGTGGGACAAACCATGGAATAATGAAGGTCAAACCAAATTATCTAATAGGTCCAAACATCCATGCCACTTTTTTCCATTACTAGTTTATATGATGGGAAAAAGGAAATATTCACATTTCCATACCCTTAACCAAAATAAACATACTTCCTTGACAAGCATTCAAAGATCTATAGTGCCCAAAAGTAACTAAGATTCATATACAGACTAGAACACAGACTTTTATATAAAAATGAAATGTGTAAATAATAGATATCTGACCAAAGTTTCCGTCACATACTATTCTCTTAGGACAATCATTAGCATGAAGGTGACACAATCAAGCAGCATTTACTCACTTCCATATGGAGACAGCATGGTCTGCTCTAACATTATAATTTTGGACATTTATATACAAAAAGCTCAAAAGAAAGTACAGTGAAAACCCTTTGGATATGCTGTACCTTCCAAAGCTTTAGAATATTTCCAAAGTTTTAGAAGAATTAAGCTCAAATATTACGTCAAATTTAATAAACACCACAGCTACTTGAGTTAATGTCAGAAACATGAAGACTAATAAGGAAATACTCTCTTCCCATCTTTTTTAATAAACAGATAAAACACCTTATATCCTCTTCTGTAAAAATTTGACCTATTTGATACATTCCTGTCTGTAATTTTAACTCTGAGACAAAGAAGAGTGCTGGACATCTCTGACAGGACCTGATGCCTCAATGACATTGGGTCTATAAAGTAGGAGCTTGATTGGCCTAGTCTCCCTGTAGTCTGCTGTGAAACACAGCTGCAAAAGTCAGTTTACCTAGACAGACAAAAAACCAAAATGGACCCCTTTAAGAGAAAACATGCATGTGTTGAAATACTTCTTGATTAAGCATAACTGGTTTTGCATCTCTTTTCAGTCAAATCATTTGAGACAAGATTATGAAGCACTACAGGTTATCAAAAACAGTGTTTACCATGAGCATTTCACACATAAATGTCAAATACTTCTCTTCATACAAGACCAATCTGTCAACTTTGCAGTACAAAGCTTAACTGTGTATTATTTTTGTGTGCATTTGAATGCCAATCTGTAATCCAAAAATCTGTTAGGTATCAAATGGTGAGGTACTGGCACATGTATATAGACAAGTGAAACAGACAAACACATTTAAGCTAAAAATAGATTGAATTTCTAAATTATTATTTAATCCAATGCAGTTTTAATTTATGTCCCTGAAGTTATTTGCAAACCTTAGTCTCAGCCAAACTCAGAAACCACAAAACCCATGAACTGAGTGATTATGCTATTCTAATTCATCATATTTTCAAAGTAAAACATAAAATAGCATTTATTGAAATGGATTCAATTGTTTATAATCAATAACCATATGTTGAGACCTCTAAAAGCTAAGAGCATGAGATGCAGTTAAAAACTACAGCAATGCAGTACAAATTGTCATAAGCCATGCTTTTTTTACAATAAGAAACTCAAGTACTCTACTCCACCAAAAAAGGCAAAATCCCTTCGAAAAGCAGAGTGGAGTTTGCTCTAACTATATAGTTATTGACCTTTGCAAATAACAGTGTAAAAAGCCCCTACCCTCCCAAGGAAGTGGATGTGTAACTACCTCTGTAAAAACTAGAAGTTCTCGCTGAGAGTTCACATGCCTAATCCTGTGTGTCACTGCAGAACTGCTGTTGAGCTCCTGTTCTGCACTTCCTTCCCATGGAGCTCAAAGCTTAACTTGGCAGCCCTGAAAGTTCTCAGTGCAAATAGTTAATGGTTCAAACTGTTTACCATCACATCTTCCCACACATATGCAAAAAACCACAATGTCAAAAATCACGGATATTTTCTTTAAAACATGAAAATCATGGAATCCATCAGTCTTATGACAGCCATGACAAAAATGCAGTTTTATTGATGGGTTGGCAAAAATTTTATGTAACTCTAGACTCTTCTTGTGGAGAGTGAGTTGGAGGGCATAATAAGGTTCATTTCACATTATTAAATTTATTCCCTGTTTTATGTAGTTAGAAAAAGAGCATTGGGTGCACATATTTTGCAAGAAATCAAGATGAAATAAATCCGGTTTTAAAACATCCTGCTATTAAAAAAAAAAAAGCTTTAAAATCAAACCAGTGAAAATATTTAGAATTTGTGGTAGCAGACATTTAAAATCTTAAATCTATCTAAACAATGGATACTATAACTTATCACCAACTGGAAAGGACACAGAAAAAAGAAAATCTAATTTGTAACAATGTTCATCATGAGATCAAAGTAGATCAGACAAAAAACTAGGAGAGAAATTAAGTATGCAGATGTGAAAAACAGGATAACACAATGGCAGATTACTACAGCAGTAGGTATGCCACAGAAAAGAAACCACAACTACAAAGTAATCAGTAATTTCTCTAGTCTTCTGTTAAAAAAACTTTCAATGAGAGAAGGAAATCAACTTAAAAAAATTCCATTTTCCATTAATTTTGAATTCACATCAACACCTGAACTTAACAATGTAAGCAGAAACAATAGCACGTAAGTCTCTGAAAACACATTCCAAGGAGAGGAAGCATTTGATGATATATTTGAATTTAGCATGTCAGATTCATCAATTACAAAAAGTTCCAAAGAAAGAAACTTGTGCTGCATCAGGCTATCCTCCTCACAATTGAAAAAATGGTACTAGTGGAAGAAGTGGTAAAAAACTGACCATACAGTCTTCACTGTTGTTCTTTTTCATTCATATCAAAGTAGAAAACTTACTGGCAACATGCTGCAAGAGAATATAAGGCCTCAGATCCTTACAAGTATGTCCCTCAAATTCTAATGGCAATAAAGAAAAAAGTTTTAAAATAATTTAATACTATTATCTCTTACTACTGCAGGACTAGTTCAAGACTGGCAGACAGAGTAGGGAGAGAAAACTATACATATAATTTTAAGCTGGGGGTTCCTGCACCAAAATAACTGCAACAGTGCTGCAATAGTACCAATTCTACATAAATCACATTATTTCATATTTTTCCCCAAAAAATATGACCTACCATAACATCACAACAGTCCACTTTGCTTATCAACAGTTAAGTAACAAGTCTACCTGTAATTAACAGAGACTTAATGGAAAGGAAAATATCAAAAAATAGGAAAATACTGAATGTGCTTTAATACAGTTCAACAGCTGGAGAGTAACACTGTGAAATCCTACAGAAATTGTCTGAGATTTACCAGTATGCATAGATGAAACTCTCATGAACAGCCCAGCTGATTTAACAGTCCACTGACACTGAAAACAGAAGGTATTGCACTACTGCTCTCTCCTCATCTGTCCTTCCTTTCTCTATCATTATAACTAGTTATGGCAGCCTTACTCTCTTTCCAAAATAATACTTTTAATGCCTTTTGCTCAGTTAACTTTCTTATAGGAAAGTGAAGTAAGTCAGTGGTATTCTGATGAAGGCTAGAAGAAGTGTGCACAGTAAATGGTAAAAGTGCACAAGCAGAAGGTGGAGGTATAAGTAAAAGAGAGTAATAAAAGAGAGACTGGTAAATTAATCCTGTCTGCAAAACTGCAGACCTGCTGATGATTATTTGCAATTGCCAAATAAATTTTAATTTTTGATAAGTAATCCAGTCACCACTCTATGTTTCAGATTTTTAGGTCATGCTTTAAATACTCACCATCACTAAGCTGGTTTACGGCATTTGTCAGATTTGTTATCTAGGTTCTGGCATCAAAAAAATAACATGGAAATAAAGAGACAGAAACAGAGCTTCATGATTTGTAATTATGAATTATTTTATAAATCAAACCAGTACAAAAAAGTAAGATTTATTGTGAAAGATGCACTTAGTACTCCTACCTCCTGAACTGGCTAGTAAGAATTCTTCTCAGCAATATATGAAATTTAATACAGCTTTTCCCTTTCTGAGCTCTTAGGGCTTTTTATACTGTCATCGTTTATCAGCAAGTTATTCCCATGAACAGGAGACAACATTGCCACTTTATCTTAGGAGGCGTTCTTGCTGAGCCTCTAGCCAGAGGGTTCTAATGTTAATAGAACAACAGCCAGCATTCAAAACTATCCTTTTCTGCCAACAGCCTGCAACTACCATTTCAGCAGTCAATGAAAAAACAACAGTAAGCCTAAAGGTTACTGGGCAGTGAATTTGTGGAGGAAGTGCTTGAATGAAAACAGACACCCATGAATGCATTTTTCCCTCACCAATGTTGTACAATCTTACTGATGATACATTTTTGAAAACAGCTGCTTAATCCCTTAAACTTCCCATCAGAAAATGAATGCAGCAAGTCTGAAGCCTTGCTATAACCTTATACCAATAATTCTGCAATGGACAGACCGCAGATAAAATTTTGCAAATGCAAAATAAAACCACTTTTATGCCTTTGAACAAGTTAAGCTATTTACTTTCGTCTGGCCACTGGAAATTTCACAGGAGAAACTCCTGATCATACAAATTACAAACAGGATTTGAGGGACAGCCCATAAAACTGACCTGGAGACAAATATATATTATGTGACTAAAAAATTGTCTCTGATTAAGGACAGTCATTTTATTTGAATCATTTCTGTTACAGATTTGCCAAACAAAAATCAAATTATAAACAGTTGTTATATTAAAAATAATAATAATAATCCTTTTAAAGTATCACTGGATTTTGATTAATACAAAAAGCAATATGAATACTGTTTTCTTAGTAGGTATAAGTCTTTTTTTCAAAGAGGTTTGAATTCAGTTGTACATGAAGAGTATAAGACAAGTGTCATAAGTATATTGCAATTAATATCCATATGTAAGTAATGAAAAAACTGTCAGTCTGAGCATTTCACAGATAATATGCATTAAAAATAAAATTTTAAAAAATAAAAATAAAAAATTGCGGATCAGAATAAGGTGGACATATTAAGTCCGTCCTCTTTTCCTGGAGGTGATGATGCAACTGCTGACTTCAATTCACAATAGAAGTTGGGTTTTTTTCCATTTTGTGCTCTAGCCACTGAAACAGTGCAACTTGTTTTCAAATGCTATCTTATTGAAGAAAAATTTATCCATAAAATCAGCATGGACCATATCTTCTACCGCAGCAAAAGTGGCATAAATGTTCCACTCACTATCATCTATTCCATCTACAGTGAATTATGGTATGCATATACTTGAACAGAGAATACTACCACAATGCCATTTCTGTGACAACAACATGCTGTATATAAAGTCACTGCTATTTCTTGATGAATTATTTTGGAGATAATGAAACATTAACACTGTACTAGATTAGCATTTAATGAACATGCATTCAGGAATATTCTCCATTCCATACACAACCAACAACTTCCAAAATAGATGTTATGATCTCACAATTAATATTCAAGTGTTATTCAAATGTGAATTCAACCATGAAAACCCTACCAATTTGCACCCTCCTCTGAAGAAACATGACTCTTGTGCCCCATGTGGCCATGCAACTCATTCAGAACCATATATGTGAGAAAGAGATTGAGAACAAACTGCAATCAGATTCTCCACTACCTACCTATTCTCACTTTATCCTGTCAGTCATTTGCATTTCCTTTTCCATTCCCTCCCAAGCCCCTACCCACCACACATTTTCACGTGTTCCTCACTGATCTGGAAGAAGAATATGACCTGGTCCTCACATTCTTTTCATGTCTTCAATCTCTTTGGTTTTGTCTCTCACATTTTTAAGACTCTTCATTCCTTACCTTTTACTACTGACATCCCTCACTCCTTGTTCTCACTCATCCTCTTCTCCTGTTTTTGGAGATGAATTAATTTCAAATTCAGAGGAAAGATAAAGAGATGACATTTTTACTGAAAGAATCTTCATTTGGACCATCCACATATGCTAAAGGAAAACAGCAGCCACTTTGGTCAGATCAGGTTATAGTTTCAATATTAATTCCAGTGACAGGACATAGCAGTTAATCTTGCCCTATAAAGCTTACAAATTTGAACAAAACCCACTGAAAAGCTCAAGGAAAAATTTTTGATTTTATAAAGAGCCTACAGAAAGAACAAATCATGTTCTATCCTCTAAAAAGTTACATATTCACCTGTTCATCCAGGCAGGACTCTTTATTTACTGGCTTAACTGCACTGTATGAAATTTTTAAGACAGGTGGCCAAGGCACAATATTTGAACAGTATTCTATTCAACTTAAATACATTATTTAAACATACTGATCTACTATCTAGGCCATCTATATTAAACTGTCATTATAAGAGGAGACGTGATACTTGATTTGATTGTCATCAACGCAACATCCAGAATGGAGGCAGCTTGAGCTGCAGTGATCATGCACTGCTGTAGTTTGCAGTCCTGAGGAAAATCAGACCCTGAAGTTTAGGAAAGCAAAATCCCAGCTGTTCAGGGCATTATTCAGTTGGGCCCTGTGGGAAATTGCCCTCAAGGACAGGGAGAAGAGCAGACCTGGCAGATCTTTAAAGACACTTTCTATTGAGTGCATGAGCTCTCAAATGCAGGTTTAATAAATCAGGAAAGGAAGGCAAGAGACTAGCATGGATGAGTTGAGCTCTGCTGGTCAAACTTAAGCACAATGAATAAGAGCACAGGCAGTGGAAGAAGGACTGGAAAAATACAGAGATGCAGCCCAGTTGTATAAGGATGGAGTCAGAAAGGTCAAGGCATGGCTGAAGCTAAACATGGCAAAGGACATGAAGACTAATAATAAGGGAAAGTTCTTTAAAAAGGGTAGAAAGGAGAAGCCTGATGATTACTGACCTGTCAGCCTCACTTCTGAGCCTGATAAGACATCAGAACACATCCTCCCATATGCTATGCTAAGGCACATGGTGTTTTAAGGCAGCCAGCACAGCTTCACCATGGGCAAGGCCTTTGACACAGTGCCTCACATCATCATTCTCTGTAAACTGGAGATTCAGGGATTTGATAAGTGGACTGCACAGTGTATGAGGAATTAATTGGATGGTTGCATCCAGAAAGTTGTGGTCAGTGGTTTAATGTCCAGGTGGAGAGTGGTGACATGTGGTTTCCCTCAGCAGTCTATATTGGGACCACTACTGTTTAATAATTTCATCAATGAAATACACTGTGAGATCAAGTGTACCTTCAGCAAGTTCACAGCTGACACCAAGCTGAGTGGTGCAGTTGACATGCCTGAGGGAAAGGATGCCATCCAGATGGATCTGGAGAAGCTAAAGGAGTGAGTCCATCTCTTGCACCTAGGTCAGGGCAAGCTCCAGTATCAATACAGGCAAGGAATGAAGGGATTGAGAACAGCCCTGGAAAGAAGGACTTGGGGTTCTGGTGTATGAAAAGCTGGATACAACCCAGCAATGTGCACGGGCAGCCCAGAGGCCAATTGTATCCTGGGCTGCATCAAAAGCAGTGTGGCCAGCAGGTTGAGGGAGAGGATTCTGCTCCTCTGCTTTGGTGAGACCCCACCTGGAATGCTGCATTCAGCTCTGGAGTCCTCAGCACAGGAAACACTGTGGATCTGTTGGCCAAAATGGATCCATAGGAATGGGTCCAGAAGAGATCCATAAAGATTGTCTGAGGATTGAAACACCTCTCCAATAAGGAAAGTCTGAGAGAGTTGGGGTTGTTCACCCTAGAGAAGGCAAGGCTCTGGAGTGAGACCTTACTGCAGCCTTTCAATACAAAATCGGGGCCTATAAAATAGACAGGGACAGTCTTTTTAGAAGGACCTGTTGTGATGGGGTAATGGTTTTAAACTAAAAGTAGATTCAGACCAGATATAAAGAAGATATTTTTTACAGTGGGGGTTGTGAAACACTGAAACGTGTTGCCCAGAAGAAGTGGTGGATGTCCCATCCCCAGGGCTCATTGAAGATCAACTTGGACATGGCTCTGAGCAAATGACCTATTGGAAGATATCTCAATCCATCACAGGGGAGTTAGACTGGACGGCCTTTAGAAGTTGTGGTAGTTTTAATCTATGCCTTCCTTGGTGACCAGTTTGTAATCAAGGGAGCGGCCATGTTTCCAGTATTCCATACAAGTTTTATGTAGACCAGGGTATAAATAAGAAGGGAGGAGAGGCCTTCGCTCTCTTCTCTTCCGGCGAGGTTCAGGAGCAGTGGGTCCTTGCATTGGGTCTCATTTATCTAGAGCCTGAGGCCTGCAGTGACCGCTGGTCTGCCGTGCGGGGGTTTGGAGAGTGCTTGGCTGTGTCTGGTGATCTCGCTTTTCTGAGGAACGTGGTGAGATTTGTTTTGCTAGTTATTTTGCTAGTTCTTGGGTTTGATCGTGTATATCTGTTCTGTGTCCCTTTTTGTCCCTTTTTCCCCTTTCCCTTTGGGGGGTGTATGGATTCCCTTCACTGTGTACACAGTATTTTAATTGTATATAACTGTAACATACATTCTTCAATTTTTATAGTTTTTTTTTCTTTTGCCATAAGGGAAGGGGTTGTTACTGTGAATTCAGGCATTTGGCAGGGAGACGGGTCTGAACCATCACGGAAGTCTATTCCAATCCAAGCCATTCTACGATATCGTAACTTTCAGCAAGAACATTCCTATTTAATAAAGAATGTTACAAGAGATTCAATGCAATACAAGTTAAGTAAACTTATTCAAATTATTTAAACAAGTTTAGCAACTTGCTTACTATACGGTGTATAAAAAACCCAAAAGCAAAGTACAAGTTATCTCAAATTCTATTGTCCAAGATACTCAGATGTACTTTAAAAATTCAAGTACAATATCAGCACATGTTGAAAGTGAGAATTTTTCAGATGTATTGTAGAACTCAAACTGTTTAACTAGCTGAAAAACACACAGTTAAAAGATAGCTTACATATATAAATAGCACCAACATGATTACTCATATATAATAACTATACTGAAAATTCAATCTCCCCAGATGTGAGTACAGGATAAAAGACATCACAGTGACAAGCATCTGACACTGCTGAGGACCCAAACTCTGTGATATGGAAAGGACATCTAAATACCAATGAATACATTTGTGTGCATCTACACATGTAGATAGCTGGATATATTTTCACTGGCTTCATATTAATTTCATATTCATATTTTAAAACCCACAACAAATTCCAACTTTAAGAACAAAGTTGTAAAGAATTTTTCATTACAAAAGAAAAACTCACAAACTAATACATCCTTAAAAAACCCCATGTTCTTAACTAAGCATTGCCTTGAAGGAAAAGAACTGTGGACTTTATCTTCTAGTTATCTGCAACATTCTCATTTTGAGAAGCTCATGTCATGAGCTGAAAAGTGACAATTTGAATTTAACAAGCACTACAGGTTGCCAAACCACCATTACCTCTAACAGTGTTTTGCAGTGCACCAGACTCGCTCCTGCTCCTGCTGACCTTTCCACACGTGGTTCAGAGACCACTGGATTAGAGCTGTTAACAAGTGACAGGTGCAGCCAATTAACCAAGAAATGACGTAAGAGTGACTTCCAGTCTTAAGCATAAAGACTGTTCAGCAAATAATGTTTTCCATCAATGAGCTCAGTATGGCCAAACTTAATAAGAACTTCAAAAGGTCTGTACTGCTGATATACCTCTCATTAAAAAGTGATTTTATTGTGAAATTATCCAACTGTGACTATGGTATGCTTTGCTGTTCTCCAGCTTGGGGAGTTGTGAAACAATGTGCATTAACCCTTTCACTGAGAGGATCACAGATATTCAAGTACACAATGAGCCAAAATGAGAACTAATGAGAAAGGCAATGAGAATTGCATTGTTATGTTTATTGTGTCTTTCTTTCCATTTTCTAATAAGGAATTAATTTTTTGTTTGTTCGGTTTTGTTCATTGCCTCCCCACCTTCCTTCCCCCAGTTAAGTATATAAATCCCACTTTGTCTCAGTATGTTCCAGTAAAGCCTCCACATTCTGGAGGGTTTCAAGCACTACGGAGAAATAGCTGGGTGCAGACTAGATTTTGCAGAAGACTCAATAAGTCATGCTGACTCCACACCCCACCATGTGGTCCAGTATGGTCAACTCAAACTCTCAGAGCATGTGCAAGAACACTCAAACTGTCTCCACATGTGAGCTGATAGGCTGGGCAACATTTTAAAGTTTTCATTCTACATTGCAGTAACATGGTTTATACAACTTTGAAAACTGAGTTCTCTTTGCAGACAGTTAAGCCACATTTCTGTATCAAGGCACAAAATCCACTGGAAGTCAGACTGGCTTCTCCCCTACTCTTGCAGCAATGTCCTTCTTTTGTAATGTCCCTTAGCTAGAAATGGGCAGACAAGAATAATGCAGCACGGCAGCATTCTATATAATTCTCCTCTGCTCAGTTTTATGACCCCTTTCTCTTTGATGCCTCAAAGAAATCCCCCTGATTTATTGGAGAGTGAAGAGGCAGTGCCATTAATTGTCTGAGCTCTGGGATGAGGAAAACTTTCCCTTTCCATAGGGAAAGCAGCAAATTGTAAAATGAAAATTTATATGCTAGAGCCCAACTCCATGAAATTATGTATTTTGAACTGCTGGTCCCACTGCTGTTAATGGAGTTTTATTGGAGTTCTTCCCTCATGTCAGGTGCTTTAATATGCTAATATGCCTGAGAGTAACAAGCTGTCTGGATAGCCATCCTGTAGCATTAGTTCAAACCTTTTACACCTCCTTGATAACAAAGGCAGTCTCTACAAAATGGTACACCTGGTCTCGCTATTAGTAAAAGCAGCTTGGAACAAAGACCATTTTATCATGGTATTCTCCAGAAGAAGAAACTACATGAATTCACCAAATCAGTTTTCTGTCAGGTGTTCATTCATAGACAGGACTATTTTCAACTTTTAACATACATCCCCCCCACACACACACTTTCTAATAAAAATTTTATTTAAAAAGATATTTTAAACATAGGATATTTGTCTTTGATACTTTGATTTAACCAGTAGCTTTAATGTTATATTCAAGCTTCAGGAAAACACGGAGTAAACAGCCATACAGAATAAAGGGTGAAGCTGGTTATTTGTAATTTGCTGCCAAAGGCCTGAATTAAAAAACGGTACAAAACAGGAAAAAAAAATCTTAACTTGGCCTTAGATATTATTTCAGTGATGTAAAAATATTTTTACATAGAAAACTGAGTGTTAAATAACCATCTATTTATTTATTACAACAAACACAGGTAAAGTTATAAAGACATTCATCTTTGAACATATACAGAACCCCCCCCTACAATTCTAATTTTTTTTATATTAGGGACTAAAGCCTAAAGAAAGGAAAAGTACCTAAAATGTAGAGCAGAAAAAAAAAAGATTCAATAGCTCTTTCTATTCTCTGAGAAAACCAGATACGACATCTAAAAATGACATTTTTCTGTCTTCCTGAGTTAGTCTAAAACAGAAAGAAAATCCACTAAAAATAAGGAGCAGAACAAAAAAAGTAACAAAGCAATTTGCTTTCAAGTGCTTTTTAGAACATATTTAAAGGGAATTGTGAACAATGGCGAGCACTGGTTTTGAATAAAATAGGAGGAAAAAATCTTGAGGTGCAGGGGAAGGGGAAATTGTAGTATTATATCATTATTTATAATAAGAAAATATATATCAGATAATTATATGCCTGACATTGATAAAGTGTTCTTGAGCAAATACAACAAAGCCAGTAACTTATACCATGAAAAAATTATTTCTACTACTTGTGTGAAGGAAGAAAACATAGCATAATTTCTGACCAAGTATATACACGAAAAAGACTGGGGAAAACAGTAAAATGCCACAAAAGAAGATTAATGCTCAATCTACTTGATGCATCGAAGTCCAAGAGAGATTTGGTATAATTTACAAGTGAAGACATGCTAAAAAACAGGCTACCAGGTGAGTGAAAAGGGGTCTAATGGCTCAAAGAGGAGCCAAAAAGAAGACTGAAAAGCAGCAGTATTTTTATTTATTTAAGAAGAAAGGCACTTACCAAAGAAAATTTTAGTGGGGTGTATTTCAGCAATAATCTCAACATTAAAATGGGATTTCTTTTCCACCAAAAGATGAATGAGATAAAAGAATTTAAGAGTCTTGTGTGCTCTGTTAGGTAAAACACTTGATTAAATGATACTAGTAGCCTTTTTTGCCTTATCCTCTCAAAGTCCAGGCTTTCTGGATGTTTTCCATTTTCATTAGATAAACACCTTCTTCTTATTAAAAGCAGACAAACTCTTATAAGGATTCCAGTTAGGTTTTCTTTATTCCTGCTGACACAATTTCTATTCATGATCTTGATTATTCTTAAAACTTTAGCAGAAATAATCAACACAATTGCTTGTGGTGATAATATTCAGGTAACACATTTCTGTTAAAACATCTAAAACAAATTGGTTTTCATGCTTACAATTATCAGAAAACTGAGAATTTGTTGAAGTGCTCTAGGACGACCCTGCTTGAGCAGGGAGGTTGGACCAGGTGACTCACTGTTAACTCCTCCAACCTTACCCATTCTGTGATTCATCTCACATAGTTTGGAATTTATTTGGTTTCATTATTACCAATCTATCAACCGCCACTATTAACCAATAACTATAAAAAAAATAACATAACAACTTTTTAGGCAATAACTGAAATTCACAACTAGATTCCACAACCAGAATCTGACAACAAATATAATTTGTCCTACACTGTATTAAAAATAGTTATTACATATTTTGCCATATAGTAAGGCATGCAAAAATAATTAAATATTGAATTATAATATAGATTGACTATCTAGAGTCAAACAGCAGACGTGACAAAGAAAATATTTCAACATACTGCAGTTATCCTTCACTGCAGTACCACTTTAAGACGTACCACTTGTATTTACAAAAAATGCATTCTATAATAGAAAGAAAAACCTCAAAATGTCTTTTCCCATGCTACGGAACTCTACTGAAACAAAGAAAGCAAACAGAGCATGAAAATTTAGCAACTAAAAAGTACATGGCTATCCCACTGCTAAATCCATCTTGTTACCTACCAGAAAAAAAAAAAATCACATGTGCAGCTAAACAATTGAGAACACTCCAGCTCTTTGAAATGGTATCTTACCAACTATATAGTGCTAACAATTCACTGTATAATAAGGATTACATGTTCTCACCTTCCATCATGCTAACTGCATTTTCATGGGTCATCTACGCATCCTTTTTTCCAGGTGACTAGACAAATGCACACACAAACTTCACCTAAAAATACACTGAGTCTTGCCAAGTAGCAGCAGGATGAAATATACCACAGTAACAATCCCGTCTTTGTCACAGGCTAACACTATACCTATTAACATGTTTTTATGATTAGCCAAGAAAAATCTTAGTGCTGGGATTCTGAGTTTTGTGCCCAAACAATCTGGGTTTGTGTTTAACATAGTATATTCTGCTTTTAAGTTACTGCCAATCATTAACTCTACAAAGAGTATGTCTGGAATTATTTTTTCTTTAAAATGAATGTTAAGGTAAAAGAGGCAGAAAAATCTACATTATTTTGAAAAGAATAACAGAATCATGCAATCCTTAGCACTAAGGATAACACTACCAGTCTTATTCAGAAATTCTGAAGCAATCTTTTTTTTCTATATGTCAGTAATACATGTCTGCAATACTGAATTTCTTGAACAAAATAAAAAAAGGTAAACAAAAAGAATTACACTAGCTTCTTAAACTTGCAGATAACTCAAGAATTCATTTTTACCAAAAGAAAAGTAGACAATTATTTTCATTTTCTGAGACAATTAAATAGAGAACCTCATCAGTCAAAAAGTAACTTATGAATAGTATTAAAGAAAAATGGATAAAATACAAAACATTGCAACTAGCTAAGTCAACTATTATTGCTATATTTCAAGAAAAATAGTCAGGACAAAGTGAGCGATCCCTCATGTATTGAGTAAAAGAAGTATGTAAAGCAAATGAAAATATCAAGTGTACTTTAAAAGCATTAGTGCTATGGTATCAGTGGAGAAGATGAGAAAAAAACTAATAACCAAATGACTTGATAAAACATAAAAGGATTAAAGCAAAAGTATCACTCAATATTCTAGCCGCAGCAAGAGGCTGCTCCCATTGCACTGTAAGACCGATATCTTTTATATACTGTACTGTGAACAGAAGGTCATGCACACTTTCTCCAACACTAAAACTTGCCTAAAAGTCTCTTGTCTATGATTGGCCCTGATTTTGTAGCTGACTTTTTTTAAAATTTGATTTATTGTATAAGCAATCTATTTTACAAGGAACTCCACAAACAACTGTAACACTCCCGCTGAGTAAAAACCGGCTAGAAAAGGAGGCCAATTCGACAGGAACACAAGATGACCATCTCTTGAGACAGTCTTAGGGAAAAAAATAGCTTATATGTGAATTTTACTGGAATCATTGATTCATGTGAAGTGAGAAGTAAGTAATTTCCATACGATTTGCATAAATGGCAATTTCTAAATCAGCAATTTGGTTTCAAGTCCTAATTGAATTTGTATGCTAAGACAAGTCACTCAAAGCATAGAAAACACACATAAAGTAATGTCGAAGCCTACCAAAATAAACATCAGACTTGGAGGTAGGTATGACTGTAAGACGATACATGGCCTGTGGGTGACTCTGTGTATGATATAATAATAAAATTAGGATATCAATACCAACCAAAATACTCTGAAACCATCTCCCTTTTTTCAGACACTCTTGAAATATATAGCACTGATTCTCCTCCTTTTTCCTCCTACTTCTACAGTGCATTTGTGTGTGTGTGATTTTCTAGTTTAACATCACCCATGGTCCAAATGCAGCAAGGCATCTTAAAAATATCTAACATTCTTGTTCTGGTAATGTATTGTATAAAGACACCTTCATAGAACCTTAAAAACTCCCAAACAAAAAATTCAGTTTATAAAATAAAAATATATGTTAGTTAAATGTTGATAGTTTTGAGAGGCAGAAACTTAGAAGAGCTACTATATTAATTAGACACACACTTAACCAAACTATGTTTTGAAAGAATGAATTCTTTTAAATTTAAAAGAATACATCAAAGTAAGTTCCATTTTCAGATTACTTTCATTCCCACCTGGACAATGAATTCCCACCAACTTGTGTTTACGTTTCTTCTCAACACCAGAGGCAAAAAAAAAAAAGGTTCAGATACCTCCAGCTCACATACTTCTGCATATCATAGCTGTGGCAATAAAATATAAGATACATTCTCTCAGATAACACAGTTTTAAATGTATTTAGAATTCAGGAGAGTTTTATCTGCAAACCACTGGAAATACGTGTAAATCAGAACCATTACAATGCACTTTCAGTGTCAACTAGGCATATATGATAGTAGTTCTTAGGCCATTATTTTGTGTACTTAATTTCTGACATAATCTCCAAAATTCTTCAAAGGTAGCCCAACACTTCAAGCATGTCCCTTGAACTATTGAGTTCAAGCTGAGTTTGACATATGTGTGGCAAGGACTGTGTGTAGAAGCACCTAAAACTATAGAGAACGTGCTGATCCTGGAGAATGTGTTGATCTTGACAAGGGGACAGCAGCTTTCTGTATCTTATGCTGCAAAGTCAATTCATAAATAATGGAAAAACTTCATTACTTTGTCACATATAATAATTCAAACTCTACCTTTTTACTGGGGCTGAGACACTGGAACAGGCTGCCCAGGGAGGTTGTGGATGCCCCAACCACGACAGCGTTAAAGGCCTTGAGCAGCTTGGTCTAGTGGGAGGCATCCCTGCTCACAGCAGGGGGATCTGGGACTAGGTGATCTTTAAAGTCCCTTCCAACTCATAACATTCTATGATTCTATGAGGTTCACACAGGTCCACCTCTTAAGCCTGTCAAGGTCCCACTGCAGAGGGAAGTATCTAAATACTGGAATAGAACTACACTCTCTTGATATCTACAAATTATGTTTGAATGTCTTCCCTGTTCAGCTGTAGCCAAACAGTGAGTTCAGTGCAGGGTAGCTGGCAGTAAATTATGGCTTGAGATATTCAGTTTATTTAATTGTCTCCTTTGGCTTAAAATACTATTAACAGATCACCTGAATTTGCTGTATGAAAACAGCAGCAGTTCTATAGGTATAGTGAAGTTTGAAATCAGTTGCAAAGAGAGTTTCTACTCAGGAACTCAAAAGACAGTCTTATTAACATAAAATGAATATTTTCTGATGCTAAACTGAAAAATCGGGAGACAAATTCTGATGTTGGACAGGCCTTACAGTAAGTTATAGGTGGTTTAAGAAAATGCTAGGAGGGTTAGAAGTAGAGGTAATGAATTTGAAATAGTAATTATTGTGAAGAATAATATAATTCCATACAGAAATAGATAAATCTTCACATTTCAAAGTACATAAGTAGCTCTAAATACATGGTATTGACATCACATTGCTATACTTACAATCAACCAACATTCACAAAAAAGTAGCTTCCTGAATACACAGGAATATGACATACTGGATAAAATGACATACTAGATAAACTTTAAACAAGCAGAAGCATAATAAAATACCCAAATACATGTACATGTTACTTAATTACAAAAAATCAAAATGACTAAAGAGCAGCTGAACTTCTTTCTCCTAGACCTCAGCAGAGTCTAAGGGAAGAATAAAAAAAAATAAAAAAAAATTAAAATGCCAAAACATGAAGAATTCAGGTTGGAAGAAACCTCAGAAACTCATCTACTGTAGTCTCGTGTTCAAACTAGATAATATCCACTGCCCTCTCATCCTGCCTTTGCTATATCTGTAGCACAGATTTAGACTATTTCCAGTCACTTTCTTCTTCACTTGCCCAGAAATAGTTTCCATGAGGACTTACCCTGTGATTGGCTCTAGGGCCAAAGGGAGGCTAACTGAATCCTTCCTATGGTCACTGCCTTTTGTGAAAATGGGTGCAAAATCTGCAACATCTTCCAGTCAGAGGATTTCCACAGCATTTGAAAGATTACATACAGCAATATTGCAATTACATCAGCCACCTTGCAATAAAGGTTATAGTCAGCAGATTTGTATGACATCAGTCTCAGCCCCCTTGAATGCGTTCCATAGATGCACAGAAATGCAACTTATAAATAACAAAGAAATTAGAGATTTTCAACAGTGACAAGAATGATAAAAATTATTCCACTGTACAATTATGAGTCTCCAAAATTATTTTTACTACTTTTCACTATAATGGCTGCATTATGGACACAAGTGCACAGTAAATGCATTTAAAACAACATTTTCTAACAAGTATTATTAATTTGTAAATACAAAATATCCAAGTCATTTTTTAAAACAACTGCAGATATATAGAGGAAAAAGAAGTTTTGATTTAAAGGTCTATTATAAAAGACTTCCATGTGATAACATAAAATCACCTTTGGCTTTTCCACACCACACTACTATGAGAGCACTTTGGAAAAGCAAAGTTGCATGCTCAGTGTATCAGTATTTATTCAGATGCTATGAAAATTTTATGGTGTCTTAACTATAGGCAATTTTTACTGCCTGGTCTGAAATGGACTGAGCATGAACTTGAATTCCTGCCTAGCATTACTATTGTAAGAAGGACTGTGGGAATGCAACTTATTTGTCCAAGTTATTTCATCTTGTCTTTTAACTAAAAAGTCTAAGGAATAACACCTTAAAAAGAAATGTGATTACTTAGTTCAACTGCAAATCATAGTTAGAGAAATATATACAACAGGAAACACAGAATTAAATTTAAGTCATATTAACTACTCAAAAAGAGGACAGCTTGTCCTTCTCAGTAGTTTAGCTATTCTAAGCACTTATTCCATATTGCTATTTAATAACACTTCCATTATAAGGATGCAACTGAAATTGTTGACTGCACAGTGAAGAACTGCACGGTCAACTGTACTTCACTCCACATTGCATGTCTTGCCAACAAGCACTGAAAATTTTTATAGTTGGTAATGAGAAATGTGTAGTGCCTGAGCTCCACCTACAGGATATAAACAACTGTAAAAAAAATATCTTTAATTACCAAAGTAGAAGAGGACTATTTACTCTGAAGTCTTCAGATGGTCATCTTAAGCCACTGCCTTTTTATGCAAACTCAATGCAACGCTCTTGCAATGATGGCATTCACTTCTATCTCTATACATTCCTTCATGTAAAAGCTGCTCTATACTTTGAAGTTTATGTTTAACCTCTGTATAAAAAAACAACAGACTTGTGGAATTTCTCTAACAACTTGCCAGAATTAGGGGGAAACTCTTTTTCCTGAGATTTCTTACATAATATACAATTTTAAAGTATAGCAATTATTTTAAAAACATACACAGAAGGTTAAAACACATACTGAAATGACTAAAACTACCTTCACCATTTGAGCATTTCAAGTATGATTGCATTTAGAAGTGGTATTGGATCTCAGCATCATGAATTTGAGAAGGTGTCTATTATTTCCATATTGCTTCTCTGAAACAGATATGCAACCTTCAGACTTCACACATGCATTTGTATTAAAAGAAACAGGACTAATATAAATGAATACAGATTTGTAAAAAAATCATACATGTTAAAGACAATACACTGAAAAAATATTCTTAGTTCAATTATTCTATTAGCATATTTAAATATCTGATAAGATGAGCAATTTTGATAGATATCAGATGTTTCCTGGCCCACTGATATGTTGGTAGACATTACCCTCAAGCTATGTGTGGTCAATCCAACTTTTTGTTTGATGTTTGCACCTCCCATATCTCTGCCTTTGATCAGCACAGAGTTTGACTACAGTGCGTGGTGAACACCCATGAGTATTATCTACCATCTCCAGTACACTTAGAAAATAGCCCCTATTTCAGACAGTGAAACTTGATACCCTTTATCTCACCTTATCTCATCAGACCTCTAATTTAATAATATTTTATTTATTACAAACAATATCATGGCTTTGATTTTTATGCCAGAGGATGCCAGACAATTATTTGGAAAACAGTAAGTCTAGAAATTTATGTTACTTGTGATACTAAGCAGTGTCACCCAAGGCTATACCTTCCAACTACTAAAAATGCAATTCATAAAAGCCTCTTCTGAGTTAAGACAAACCATTTGACTATAATACTACTACTACTGCTACCCTGAAAGAATGGAATAATCACAGTCTAAGCCAGCAGCTTACAGATTGACTATACGTCTCTGAAAACAGAACAAAAACATCATGCAAGCTTGGGCACTGATTATCTCACTCCTAAGGGTATCCTCTAGCTTTGTGTTTCCTTCATGCTTCAAACTTGCTATTACACCTTAGACAACTTTATTTCCAGCTTTATTTCCAGAGTCTTTCGCTATTCTTAGGATGTTATTTGGATGCCATATACTTCAAGGTTCTTTTCCAGACAGAGCTTTCTTGGAGTCTTTTCAAATTTCTGAAACCTTGCCTCCACTATCTGATACAGCTATTTAACACTTATCTGTATTTGTTCAGTCTCCATGATCAAGAACAGTTCATTCAATCTGAGAAGTTTAAACTTATTCTGTATTGGAGAATATTATGGGCATTATAACAAACATTATTAGGGTGCAAGACTAATCAATCACTGAAGGCAAGAGTATTGAAAACTAGGAACTACTTCTTTTGCAGTCAGAGAACTGTCAGCCCAGTGTTTCCAAGATTTAAGAAAGAAAACTACCCCCATGTACTCTTGTCCAATATACTAGTATGAAGCCATTTTAATTGACACTAGATAAATATTTCTGTATTTTACCAGTGGGATTATGTATCAAACCACAGGACTAGAAACCAGATTTTGGGATCAAAGTTATCAATCATACTCATCAATATCGTATATGTCAAGTAGACCAGCTGTCTACAACAGAGATAGTACAGCCACCAATTCCTGAAGCAGCAATCAACAAAACTTCAAAGACATCAGAAAGGAAAACCACGCAACAGGTTTTTACAAGATGTCCCGAATATGTTCCTTGAAAGAGTACCTAGTTATATCTAACATAGCCATAAAGTCATGGCACTGTATTTCACAAACTGTGACTCACATGCTCTTGTAGAGGAAGAAACAATGAAAAATAAAAAACAATGCTCATGCATTAGAGTTTTTTGTTGGTGTGAATATCACTACATGACTCTACAAAAGATCAGATTTATGTACTATTCTGAAAGAAATGGACTAACAGTTTACAGATCTGACCACACAGATCTTGCTGACTACATAAAGTCTGACAAAGTATGAAAGTTGGTTGCCTTGCTTCTAAGTAAAAGTAAATCACATGACAGAAAGAACTAATGCCCATTTAAATTACAGATTTTGTTTACTGTATCTTTATTATTGTTATTGTTATTGTGCTGGGTCTTCAATGTCAATGCTCTTGTTTGTATATCTCCAGTTATTAAGTGTACTGAGTCCTCTCTTCAGCAAACATAAAATTATGAGGAACTTCAGAAGTAACACCATCTAGGCCTGAGAAAGAAGTGAGTGGAACCAATCTGTATTTGCTCAAATTACCAAGGCTTCTTGACTGAACCTGGCGCGACTCTTAGATGCAAATTGAGAGTGGCAAAGATGTAGAAAAGGACACAATTTCCCACTTAAATCCCATGAACATTTTAGTTTCTAGAGCTATTATGCAGAATTAAGAGCACAAAAGCTAAACCATCTTTCTGGTATTTCCCCCAGTAAGTTTTCACTGAATAAGTAAACTTATACATTAAACTTTTTAACTGCAAGCTCTTAATTTTTCAGTAACTTCTGGAATCCATATTTATTGAAATACGGCATAATAATTCCTCGTTAGTTTGACATCAGAGCCACTACTCATCAGCTGCATACATGATGAGTGTTTTTATGCAATATCAACACTATTCAGCAGACATTCCCAAACTCGCTCTGCAAGAAAGACTGTCAAGACACAAGGCTCCAAGAAAACAAATTAACTCACTGAAAATTGAGTGCTACTCATTACAGACATTCAGAAAGACTGGCACAGCTAAATTACAAGACAGGAACCCAATGCTTTTATGGCTGTAAAGAAAAACTGATGTACCAGCTGCATTGTGGAACACCGCAGTGGTATACCACAAGAACGATTACTCTGTTAAACCAGACTTCACTGGATGGCTAGAAAGCCTTTCTATTCTGCAAGTCTCAGTGATGGACAATTACTATGTTATCACAGATAAAGCTACAAAAGTCAATTTTACAACTAAGTAGAAAGACCAAGTAAGGCATGACAAAGGCTCTTCATTTCTGACTCACAGGCAGAAATACTGCTCCCATAGAAGGTATCAGTAAGTGCTCAGTGTAACAAAACGTAACTCACCTGTTTGGTTCAAACTGCCAAACAAAATGAAGACATAAGAAAGCAATAGGCAATCTCATCTTCCACAGTTGAAGGTGGGCGAGGGGCAGTATTTTTAATGTAACACTAACCTATCAACATTGTAACTGCAAACCTCGTATTGAGCAGAAAACCTTAACCTGTAAACAAACTAAAGAAAAAAACCCAAAACAAATAAAGCAACCCTTACCTGCGACTAGTTGTTTTCTTTTCTGGCTTATTTTCTCCCTCTTCAGGTTGCTGTTTAGCATTTTCACTTGCATTAATTTTCAACTTCTTGGCAATGCAGTCCTTTATTTGAGATTTCTCATGACTAGCAGTTTCATTGTCTACACTATCAGCATCTTCATCATGTTCTTCTTCCTCCTTTATTGATTTAAAATGATAAAACTCCTTTAGATTTTTTACTACAAAATGTTGATTATGGAATTTTTTCTTATAAATACAATCCCTTCAAAAAAAAAAAAGATAAATACTTCATTTCAAATCAAATTTTTTTTTTAATTGCTTCAAAGGGAACAAAAAAAAAAAGAAATATAATAGTTTTTCATAAACGAATTACATCTTTTTTGTATGGTTAAAAAAATTAAACAAATCTATTGTGGACTATCAACTCTTACAGGTCTACAGATGACATCACAACAATGTGATATTACTCTGGTCACTGTTCAAGAATGAAAAATTTGAACAAGGCAATACACTAAACTTTCATTTTCCACTAAAAGAAAAACAAAATTCAAGAACTGCCTGCAAAAGGGCTACACTACAGTCACGATGGGATGGAAGAGGTTAGCCTATCAGTCTTTGTGAGGAAATTTACAAATACTAAGTTGATCAAAACAGGCTGTGAAAACAGGTGGAATCAATCATCCCAATTTGCTACACAGGTCCTAGCAGGGGCTTCAGGCCTCGAGGCCTAGCACGGTAAGGCAAAAGGAGATAAAATACCTTGGTTCAAAGCCATTTGGAGGTAGAAATAATTGCAGAATGAAAAAGTGGCCTGATTAGATCAAGGGATCTAAGTTTGAATACTTTCTTCCTTGAAGAAGGAAGAATGCCAGCTCAAAGATCATATGGCGCATCTACATGACTAATTTTAACCACACAGAGAAAGGATACTTAGAAATTACGTTCCTGAGGACTGTATCCAGGAGAAAGCCCCGATGTAAGCTCTTAAAAAGGCACATAAGTCTATGTCCTGGGCGTGATGGACACGTGGGAGGAAGAGTAGCATGAAGATCACGTCCTCAAACATGGAGGGAGATAGGGTAGAAAAGTAAAAGCAGCAAGGGGCACAATTTTGGGAATAGAAGAGAAAAATCAAGAGCTGGATTTCAGAAGTTGAATTTAAGTCACTGTTTAGGAATCTTCAGACTACCATACTTAGATTTGAGATTTAGGCAAGAGAAGACCAGTCAGGAGTACAAAAAGAAACCTCTGAATATTCAGCAGAGTAAAAGAGCCGAATATTTTCCAATGAGATAACTGAAAGGTTGTTGTGGGTATTTTATCTGTTCTTTTTGAACAGGGGAAGACAAAAGTGGAACAGGATGAGCATTTCCCTTAATTTACCAGAAAGGTATTATTTGACAAAGGAGATACTGAAACTTTCTGAAGGATGTGCTTCCTTGATCAACTGTCAGGGAGATGGCTGACTACAGCTCTCAATGGTAGGGGGCAGAATACAGAAAAGAAAGTGGCAGGACCATGTTTGAGGTATTTATAGCCAAAGATAAAGACAGACTCTGGTGGAGATTTGGCTAGGGCTTAGGTAAGAGTATTTCACTGAAACACTGGACATGAGACCTTCTGGAAGAAAACCAGCCATCTCTGGACAGATTGCAACTGCTAAGTAGTAAGCTAGTAAAAATTACTGAAATCTGAGTAACAGCAGAGGGGTTCCATGGATTGTATTTTAAAATGGGAGAGACAAAATGGTTCAACTTGTTCCACTGAGCTAATTCCCAAACCTAACATTACCCTCAGTTTGCATAGGATTTTACCAGTCTTCTTCCAGAAAAACACTGAGAAAATAGGATATAACCTTCTTCCTCAATCTCTTCCCTCCTGCAACTCCACTCTTTTCTCCTGCCTAGTCTTCTCTTTCAGTCCCTCTTCTGTCTCATTAACTCCATCTCACCTTCTATCCTTTAGACTCTTTGTTTTTCAGAAGTCTCATTATCAACTAATAGATTTAGCACATTTCCACCCAGACTGAACTATATGGCACCTCAAAAGGGCTGTTCTGTTGGATGTTGGATGTTCCCCATGTGATACAGAAATGGAAAACTACCTGCCTGAAAGCTCTACCTCTATTACTTTTTGCTGCTGTTATTAGCTGAATTACCCTATTCTTCTCTTTACTGTGGAAATTAAAATGTAGTAAGATACTTTGTGACAGAAGGACTAATGGCTATTGTATGAAATAGAATTTTCCTGTTTAAAAAGGTTATTGAATTGGGGGGTGGATATCAATGTCCATAATACTGCACAAAACTCAACGTTCAGCAACCAACTGACAAATAGGGAGAGGAAAACAAATTGTGAAAAAAAAAAAGAAATTACACTGGTGGGGAAAAATTTTTCTGTCTTGTGAACAGATGTCACATAATGTTTCATTAAAGTCTTGCACACAAAAAGAATCTTAAGAAATAGCTATAAGGTGTTGTTAATACAGAGGACCTGACTTTCAGAGAATGAAATGTATGACTTTGAGGACTGCAGTAACAGAAACAGGATGATATTTAATAGCATGAACAGCAAGGCCAGGTGCTTTGGGAATATTAATAAGTTTCTCTTACATGCTAGGGACTTGTTATTTGGGGGATGTAGGGAGATCTGGAAGAATTATGTGCCCATATGATCGGCTATAAAGCTACCAATGTGTCAGAGCCATGTAAATGTGAAGATGATCCTGTGACATGTTAACTGAAATAACTCTAAGAGAGATGATAAAACACTAGTACCATTTCACAAGACTCCAGTAACTGCCTGAAATGCTAGATCCTAACTAAAATCTTTCAATGAAATGAAATCTAATGAGAACATTTATTCAGGAAAAAAAAAAAAAAAAGAAAAAGCCTTCCTATTTCCTACTTTAGACTAATTGGCTATATTTATTTAAATTTTTATTCTTCAGCCTAACACATCCACATTCTATACTCCCTGAATTCAGTTCACTTAACAAAGGGCTTTGAACACCTGAAGAATTATTAATTAAACAGCATTCTCCAAAACCTTCTAACACTTAAATGCTCCTGCACAGAAGGAATTACAATGGAGAAGAGTTAAAAAACCTAAAGTCATACTATGCCTTCTGGAAAAAGCAAGAGGGAACAGGGTGCCAGCAGATGTTTTTAGGCAGAAGAACAGCACAGATTGTGCTCTTCTTTTCCTTCCCCAGTGCGTCAGTGAACAGTATAGTTAGTACTTGTGCATGATGGATAGATACATAAACCAGTACTTTTCAGGATTCAGTCTGGGGAATGGGAGATTATATTCCTAGTCAAATATTATAACCTTGTCACAATGGCAACTTGAAGGGGCACTCCCATGATCTGTGGTTAGAGACAGAGACATATTTCAGCTAGTGATCTTGCTCTGAACTATTACAATTTTCTTGTATTTAGAATACCCTCCATGTTTAGTTGAATGTTACTGTTTGACTATTCAGATTTCATGTCTTTCAGAGGTGGCAGTCTTCAAAAATACAATTTAAGTGATAAGTATGCATTGAAATTTTGTTTTCTTGGAAGAAATCTTTTCAACAGGACTCTCGCGCATAAGCAGACTTACCCTCAAATATTGCAGTTATATCATTATTCATGACAAACTTAATTGTAAGTTTTTTTGCAATTGCAGGGCTTTTATCACTCTGGTGGTTTGTCACTCTGTGGTACACAACCCATGTACCATAATCCCATACACCTAATTTACTGACAGAAATACAGTACAAGCAGCTTTTATAAAATGCAATAGGCAGTGTGCTAACTCCATCCTGCTGTGAATGTTCACAATTGCCAGACCTCAAAGTTCTGAAAGGGCCTCAAGCTTTTGCTGGAAATCTGACAAGCTATTTCTTAAAAACCTCTAAAGCAGCATTTGTTCCCCCAAGAAAATCTAATTTGCACTCAGTAAAAAACAGACTCATTTGTAAAAAAAGTGTTACTTACCTCACTCAAATCCTTTTCCTCACTTGCTGCTCCACTAAAAAGAGAATTAAAAAATGCAA
Source organism: Pyrocephalus nanus (assembly GCA_038380795.1). Taxonomy (NCBI): domain Eukaryota; kingdom Metazoa; phylum Chordata; class Aves; order Passeriformes; family Tyrannidae; genus Pyrocephalus; species Pyrocephalus nanus. The sequence goes on from CM076263.1 coordinate 24,227,906, forward strand.
TTACTTTGAAGTTCTAGAGGAGATTTCAAATACCATTTAAAAAACCCCATTTCATAAATAAAAAATTTTGTTTGGTTAACTACCTGAAATTTTAGTCAACTTAGTCATTTATGTCATACTCACATTCATCTTAAGAGTATCAATTAATGTGATCTTCTATTGTTTGACTATCACAATTTTTCCTAGTTAGAAATGTTTAAAACCACAGACTTTCGGACAATGGATAAAGTCCGACTACATCTTGAGCTATCCAAGCAAAACACTAATGCATACAGTTAAAAGAAAAAACCCACCAAAACTCACTTATGATGTTTTTGATTTCATATATCAAACAAAACAAGCATTTAATTACAAATAGCTTATTTTTGGAACATCTTCTTTATACAGGCATTTTACTGATAATTAAGCTTAACATTAAAATTTTACTTTGTTATACAGCTACAGATTAGTGGATTAAAAAAGAAATCTATCTAAATATACTAAAGCTAACATATCCACTGTTAATTAACACAAATTAATAATAATGAGCTTTGAAATTTTTTCTATCCCACAGTTTAAAGAAGTTATCTTAGTTTTAGAAAAAGGAAAATCAAATGAGTCCCAAAAGTCCAGGCTTTGAAGTGTGCTCTAGACAAGAAATAAGTAAACAAGGTCATCAAAGAAACTCTAAATGTGCTGTAATAAATTACATTAATTTAATAAGATGCTGCACCTGGGTCAAGGCAACTGCTGGTATCAATACAGAGTGGGGGACAAATAGACTGAGAGCAGCCCTGCAAGAAGGACCTGGGGTGCTGGTAGCAGAAAAGCTGGACATGAATTTGCAATATATGATTAAAACCCAGAAAGCCAATTGTATCTTGCACTCCCCTTCTGTTCTGCTCTCATGAGATTCCATCTGGAGTGCTGAATCCAGCTCTGGGGTCCTCAGCCCAGAAAAAAACAGAAATCTGATGGAAGAACTCCAGAGGTGGGCCATAAGATGATCACCTCTCCAATGAGGAAAGGGTTAGAAAGTCAGGGTTATTCAGCCTGGAGAAGACTCAACTCCTTACTGCAGCCTTTCACTACTTAAAGGGGCTCTATAAGAAAAACTGAGACAGACTTTTTAGCAGGACCTGTTGTGATACACAAGGGGTAATGGTTTTAAATTAAAAGAAGGTAAATTCAGTCTAGATATAAGGAAGGTATTTTTTACGATGAGGATGGTGACATTGGAATAGACTGCCCAGAGAGGTAGTAGATGTCCCATCCCTGGAAACATTTGAGGCCAGGTTGGATGGGGCTCTCAGCAACTTGATCTAGTTGAAGATATCCCTGCCTGTTGCATAGAGTTTGGATGCAGTAAATTTTAATAGTCTCTTCCAAGGTAAACTTTTTATGAAACACAATTTTATGATAAGCAAATTCTTGGAGTTGAGTATTAAGATGAGAAAATTTCATGAAATTATATTGACTGTAGTTAGAATTAGAATTTAACAAATATTAAAGAGAAATAGAGAAGAAACCCAACTTTATCCAAGCATAAAGATTTATGATTCACCTCGTTTTTGATTCGTTTTTTTAGATTTGAAAAAAAAAAAAAGATACTTTTGAGCATAAGCAGAGTTAGAGGGCTGAGAAGAGCAACAAGAATAACCACGGTACAGAACAATTTCTGCATGAAGAAAATTTGAGTAAGCTTTTAAAAGTTTAGGCTAGAAAACAGATGGTCTAAGAAAGTATTGTGGTAAAGAGAAGTATAAAGGGATTGACTGCTCACTGTCTCTTCCAGAATTAAGAATCAAAATTTATCAAATGATGCTGGCAGCAGCCAGGTTCAGAACAAAAAAGGGAGATACTTCTTCCTGTACCAGATCAGAGGGTGTGAATAGAAATAACATTACAAAAGACAGAATACATACTTTCAAGAGAGCTCTATTAAGGATTACTAAATAGACGAATTACATCAAACTCTGACAGTCCCCTGAGACGAAAGTTGATTGAGGCTGAGAAACCACTCAGATAAACATTACACTTGTTTTGCTTTTACTCTTTGTTAGGCAACCACTGATGGCCAGTGTTGGCGACACAGGGTTAGAGAAATGTTTGCTCAGATCCAGCACTAGCATTCTTAAATTCTTAAAGAGTAACGGACAAACAATGAGTACACATGATGTTAACTGGGTGTAACAACTTGAAAGTAAATCTGTTCTGGAAACTGGAAATCACATGTTAACCTTTTGACAGCAGGAACTGAGCTTAGATGTGGATCATCCTTCAGTAGATCATGACTACTTTTACTTTTTCCCTTCATGCTCTGTTAAAAGAAAAAAAGAAAAAAAATAAAAAAAGAAAAAAGGTATTATTAATTTCAGTGTTTAAGACAACTGATAGTGGAAAAGGATTATGTTTAGAAAAAGATAACTTGTTTCTTGTTAGCTTTCACCTAACCAGTAAGTATAAACATTTTTATGCGCAGAAGAACAGAGAAAGTGTTCCAGAAAGAGAAGTATCAAACTGACTCCATGGATTTCAAAAATATTTTTGCAGTACCAATGCAGTTAGTATAGTTAGTCTGACTGGTAACTTGAAAAAGAAAGAAAAATAGTTAAAACTACACTACTGTCATCCTGACTGACATCATCCCACCGTAATATCGTCCATCATTATTCACTGTTTTTCTTTTGTATTTTAACTAACTCCTGAGGACTGATCACCATTTTTCACTTATGTGATAGAGGACTTCTGTTCACTACCTGAAGCAGAGAGATATCCAAACTGTAGAAAGCCTAGGGCTCTAGTGAAATAATTTGGTTGGCAGTAGAAACAAGAATAACACCTTACTGAAAAACGTTTAAATTAACTTTATTTAAGTTGCAGAGTCAGGGAAGGAAATGTTGGATCAAAGACTACCTATGCAGCCCTAGTTCTGTGAAGCTGAACAATTCACAATGGTGAAACATTAAATTATAATAATGGACTATTTTCTCCACAATAGACCCACTTCATTTTGCACTCAGAATAATGGATACACACATAAAAATGCACTGGCAATGCACGAGATCATCTTCAAAACTCAAGTATTTTACCATAAAATCCCACTCTTTAAATTAAGGAGCTGAAAAAGAATAAAGTACCTATCACCTACATGAATTTTAAACAGCAGACACAGAACTATACTATAAAACTATAAAAAAATAAGTATGTTCATGAAAATATAGGAATTCCACGCAGTAACTGAAGGCATCTTTAAAAATCAGAAAAGTAAAAACCTCTGGTTTTATCAAAATGTTAAAACAGTAGAATCCTAAAAATTAAAGCAATTTCTAGTATTGTTGTTCAAAACTCAAACAAAAGAATAAGACTGAGAACTTTAAAGCTTTTCACAAATATGCAGAAAAGGTAATTAAGTTGAAAAGAAAAATTAGATTAATTTGATACAGTACCTGACTAACTCTACTGACTTCTTCCTCTTCTTCTTCAGCTTCTTCCCCAAAGGAAAGCAGGTTAAAGTTTCTTTAAGAGAGAAAAATAATTTTCTAGTAAAACTTCAAATACAGTCTTAGTAGTATTCCATTATCTTTAAATATATTATTTTCACATTCTGTGTGACTTCAAAAAAACTTCTTGTCCTGCTAAATGTACCAGTTCCAAACAACTACAACATGCTGCTTTCCTACAAGCCACAAATATTTGGCAAAGCATGTTCTATTGAATTCCTGAGACAAAACAAGGACAGTGAAGCACCACTTAGAAAATGTTAAGACACAATTTAAGAAATTCTGACTTGACTTTCACTGACTTTTATATGATGACACCTTTGTTGCATTTTTTAATTTTTTTTTCCTCAACAGAGCAGCATTCAAGTAACGGACACAAAATGTTCAAGATATGATGGCTCAGAAAGGCATCAAATGTGCACACATCCACAGAATGTAAAGAAATAATGATATTTAATTTTTTTTTCAAGAGTTTATTGTTTATGCTATGTTGGAACCAGTCAGTTGGATCATGTTCTATTTTTGTGCAGCAGAACTGACAGCATGTACACTTCAGACTTCCTATTATTTTACACTGCCTGTTCATGACTTTGAATTTTCATTCACAGAGATTGAAATTTGCCATGTGAAAATGCCTGCCTTTTTCTAAGTATTTCAGTGGGAGAGAAGTGCTGGCTGATAAAGTAAGTTCAGAAAGTTAATAACAACTGAGTTTTGGCCCAGTTACTACTACTGGGACATTTCAACTGCAGGGTCATCTCAGTCAGATGACTGCCCATCCTGGCATACGGGAAAGACTCAAACTAACTTTTACTTTTGCAACTATCACCATGTATGAAAAAGTCACAGTTCAGCTGATGCACAGGAACCACTTCAAAGAGAGAAATTAGATTTGCATGATCCACTTTGGAAACAGGAATTAAGTTTTGTTAAAATTATGCAAGATTACTCTGTGCATTTTGGTAAAGCCTTGTGCTTCAAAAAATTGCCAAGCTGCAAATTAAAGGTGAAAGGAAATGAACCATTGCTTATGTTGCATATATTTACTTTGTGCCTTTCACTTTGGACTTTTTAGTTTCTTCTTCTGGTTTGTCCTTCTTCAGTTTTCTATTTGGTCTTGGGACAATGTCATCAAAAGGATTAAACAAAACCTGTGAAAAAATCAGAATTTTAGACACATCTTTAGTAACTATTTTGTTGTAATTCAATGATTCAGTATTTTAAAACAATATGCCAAGTTTTCTGAACACTGTATAAAAGAATTTTAGAACATCACTTTTCAAACCAGAATATACTCACCTCGCTACTTCTTATTTTGTGAGGGCTGAGAGGTCTCTCTTCCTTGTCAACTTCCACTTCAGCCAGGCGCAACATGTTATATATTGTATCGCCCGTAACCTGGCAAATTTATAAAAAAGGCTTGAAAGTCCTTGCCTGTAGTTTTTGTTATTTATTCTCCAAAATGCAAGGTAATTATTATATGAGGAATTTTGAAAATACAAATTATATAGGAAACATTGTAAGCATGTAAGACTTCTAAAAGAAAGCAAGTACAATGTACAAAGGTTTGGGGGTTTTAAATTTAATGGCAAAAGTTGAAGGAATACAGGTAGTTTTGAGAATGTGCACTAGGGAAAATGTCAAATTCTTATTTGCGAGCTATGAAACAGGAAAACAAAAACCACTACTATAAAAAAATATTGGGTTTATTTTCTTTGAAGTAAATCACGAGAGTGGTAACTTTGTTTTATGTTTTAAATTTTCCTGACTCTTCTTGAGTAACTGAACTCTATGCATAGAATTTTCTTAAATGTCATTAGCTTTAGATGAACTAGTTAATAAAACAGTGCCATAATAATATTAATAAAACTATTCAAAGGTAGCATAACAGGAAAATACAATTTTGAAGAATGACAACAGCAAAATACAGAATAATGGGAACAACCCATAGAAATATTTCTACCAGATATGGGAAACAAAGAGAAAGGAGATAGCTGAGAAAGCAGTGAAATAAATTTCAAATGTACATAGCAGCAAACAACACTAAATTAGCCTTCATAGAAACTTATAGTAGCTTCTGTCAAACTTAAACTGGGACTCTAGTTCATGTAGCAGACCTTTCCAAAGATTGTGTGCTTGTTGTTAAGTTCATCTGCACGACCCAGTGTAAAGAAAAACTGACTCCCGTTATCATGGGGTCCAGCATTTGCCATAGCAACAAGTCCTCTTCGATTAAATCGCAGTCGTGAGTGGAACTCATCCTGTCAAAACAGGAGAGAAAACAGTACCATTTAAGTATGTAATTATTTTTTTCACTTCTTTAGCTATGGCTTATTTACATCAGCACACACAGAGAAAATATGCTGTTCATTTTTTTTAAAATTCAGGCAGTAATAAATCCAAAGTATTTTGAAACTTAGTGCCACAATTATATTTAAAAGTTTCTATTCTGAGCAGTGAAAATTATTTTAGTCAATATTTTTAATCCTTTGTGCTTATAATAGTGCAAACAAGTGAACAATCTTCAAAAGAAACCATAAACACATAACCAACAAACACCAAACAAAAAATATAGGAACTAGTATATCAATAACAGAAAGACATACTATTTAATAAAACCCTTAAAATTTCTTTCTTGTTAATTTTATCTTTTTCCAGTCATTCCCTAAAAATCAACTGTTATTATTTTTATTTGCATTTATTACCCCCCAACATTAAGAAAATCAGAAGTGTTTTAAAAAGTAACTGCTTTCCATACATATTATGTAAAAGTACCATTCTTGTGAATCACTGTATTTATGTGAAAAATCATCATTCGTGTAAAGTAACTGAAAGTAACCACAATAAGAGGCTGTAATAATACATTAATGCAAAAATCCATAGGAAGAACATTTTCTGTATCAAAAGAAGACAAAATAGGACTCCTTTCAAAGCAAGGAGAAAGTGTTGAGTAATATATGAATACCATGGTAATATCACAATTCTAAACACTGCAATATCAAGATACTACTAATTTTAAGCAGCAAAGCTACTACAGTATTGGTAATATTTGTTTTGTTCTCTGCTTAGTTACCAGTCCCTCCCAAACTTCACATTCAAGCCAGATACACAAGTCTAGCAGCAAGATGATGCAAGGCCCAGAGACAGGCTATGCACTTTCAGTCATAAGCTAAAGGTGCCTGCCACACCTGAAATAAAATATCAGGTAGGACAGAATACCGCTGCTGAGCCTGCCTAGCTTCACTCAGGATTTGAACCTCCTAGCTAAGAGATGAGCCATGATGATATCAATAATACCAATGAACACATATACAGCTTTCAGAGACCTTTGCTAAATAAGATACAATATGCACAAACCCTTCTGAGTTGTCACATATCAAGACCTACTGTTCATTTTACCTCTCCACAATTTTCTCTTGTGAAGTTCATGCTAATAAAGTTATACATGTATCATAATATCAGAATAGCTAGATTTAAGAACTCTCAGTTCAAAGGGATATATTCAAATATACTGAAGCTGCATGTGAAATAAAATACTGCATGTGTATAATGCTGCATTTCATATAACATTTGATTTTTCACAACATAATATGGCAGGAAGAACAACAGATAGGGAATAACCAAAAATTAATGCATGAGATGTACAGATACACACCTTGAAGGGAGCTCCATAGACTGACTCTCCTCCTGATCCAGTACCAGTAGGATCACCTCCCTGCACTATAAAGCCAGGCACTACTCTGTGAAATATTGTGTTATTGTAATACTCTAAAATAAAGAGGAAAAAAGAATAAAACATTAAATACATATTAGTGGTCTCAAAATTAAACTTTCATATAGACCATGCAGGGACGTCCAGAGACTGAAGTTCCAGAAAGCAAGTCCTGTCAGTAGGTTTTGCTGATGCCATTGGATTCCCTTCTATTCCACACAGTCTTACAAAAAAAACCCTGTGTTTTCATATGTTTCTGTTGCAAAAGACCCTGCTCATCACTACCAAGGTGATCTTGATGAACTACTTTCTTTTCAGCTTTTAAGTTTTATTACTGGAATGATACTACAATTATGATGCATCAATTTAAAAGGAGAGCTAGAACTACTATGCTCTGCCCCAGACAATGTCTCACATACAACATCAGCCATATTCATATGACAAATATTCAGCCATATTCAGATGATTAGCATTTCCAGTGTAGAACACAGGTGTCACCCCTTTTACCACTTACACTGTGCCTAAAATGATAATTTTCTCAGAATAAAATAGGTGGCTCATTTTTCTCCTTATCTTCTTTTATCTATCTATCTATCTAATAAAGGTTATGAGATCATAAGAAAACAAAAGGAATGAAAACTTTACTTGACATATATTTATGGCTGATTTTTAAAATTATTATTATTATTATTATTATTATTATTATTATTATTGAACAAAAATAAATCTGCGCATGCTGCTAAACAAAGCAGGGTCTGCAAACATCACAGCATTACTAAATATACTCATGGATGGTTATATGCCATGATACTCACAAGAAATGCTCAAATGCACTATACAAAGTTTAGGATACTACACAGCAGTTAGAAAGAATTCAGAAAAGAAATAAAGCCCACTGAGCATAAGTGAATTCTTACCAAGGGCTAAGAAATTCATTTTCCATGTCAAAAACTTTCAACTATAGATTTAAGAACACAGAACAGGTTGGACCTGAGCTGGAGACACAAATCCTAGGCTGCTATTTCTGCTTAACAGATGAAGGTGAAAAGAACTCTTAGCCACTCTATAAATGTATAAATGGGATAATAGCAGTGGTTAGAAAACATATAGAGGCATCAAGTCCTTCACAAATTTTTGTTCCCTAGTAGGGAGCTTCTTATTTTGGTACCTACTACTTCAGTGGAGAGCTTTACAGAGCTTCCATCAACAAAAAAACCACAGCAAATGACAAATCAGCACACACAGAAAAAAAAAAAAGTAGTAAATACGGCAACACAGAAATGAGAATTTTGGAGGATATTCAACACGGCATCAGTGCCATTTCCTAAACATATTGAAGCAGTTATACTTTGTAGAGAGTTGCTAAAAGTAAGCCTTTCCAAGCTTCTGACAGGCACCATTTCAGCAACATTACATCATTTGCTCAAGCTGAGAAAAACTATCCAATTTTTTTTCTCCACCAGGTTCATCAGTAACCTTGAAAAATATTGTGTTATTTAATAATTTTTAAAAAGAAATAAATTTATTGACATATTAAAGTTAAAACATACTTATAACCCCTATTTTACAAAAAGGGCACAAAGATTTCATATGAAGTAGTTTCAACAACTGCTATCCCATTGGGTCATTACCTTCCATACAAAGTTGGATGAAATTTCTACATGCTTTTGGTGCTTCTTTTGACCACAATTCTATATCTATCTCTCCTGCTGTTGTTCTCAGCAAAACCTACAAAAATAAATTCATCATCAGTTTTACTGTAAGCTAGTCAGTGATCAAAGAATATAATTGCTTCCTTTAAAAATACATCTTAATTTGGTATATTAGTAAGTGTTATACATTTAAATGTGTTGGATAGCTATTGTTAGTTCTAGATAGCATTTCCATAACTTGAAATACAACTCTGAACTGATATTTATAGTAAAAATTTAAAATATTATATTATACAATACAATAACGTGGCTGGTAAGTGGCACATGATAAAAACTTAGATACCCTTTATCACTTCCATAATAAAACAGTAAGGGGGGAGAAAAAAAGTCAAATCTCCAAAGGCATGTATCTCTCTTACGAGTATTACCATTACATTCAGAGAGAGGTCGTAACAAAATTAAGGGCTTAATTTCCTGGGAAGACAGGAAATGAAATTAAACGCTCCAGGGATTCCTCTGTGTTATGTATAAACCTATCACGCCTCGTGCTACGACTCTGGTAACGTCCTTAAGGGCGACATTACCTCGGACTAACTTTAATCATACGAGCCCAGCATGCAAAGCACCACCACACACACACACACCCACACACACACACCCCGCGTCTCCCCATACCCCTGCAACAAACTTCTCCAGGACCTTCGTCCCGGCTGCCTCACCTTCCCGTTGGTGGGTGGTTCCTGGATGTAGATATTGCTCATGGCGGTGAAAAGATCGTGGGACCACTGAACACCCGCCCGCGCCCGACCCTGGACTTCTCTGCTGCTCCAGGGAATCCTACCCCGCACAGCCGCCCGCCATTTTGGGCACCTCTACACAGCCCGGGGAAGGGGGGGCTAAGGCTACAAAACCCAGGAGGAGGGACGAGAAGGTTAGTCCCCGGCCGGAGTCTCTACGGAAGTCACTGAGAAAGGACGTCTTTGGGGAAAAAAACGAGGGGTTCTCCACACACCTGCAAGCCCTCCTCAAGCCTGCGGCCCGATGGACACGGAAGTCCCCCGCCTTCCCTGTGAGTGGCACAGTCCGGGAGTGCGCCATGCAAAGGCTTCCGGCAAGGAGAGGCATCAGTGCAGGCGCGCGCCGAGCGGCGGGATGGCCCTCCCGGGTGAGAGGCGGGGGTGGGAAGGGGCAGGTCCGGCGGGATCGGAGCCGGGAGAGAGGGAACGGGGAACGGGCGGCGGGGTGATGGACAATTGCACGGAGGGCGGCGAGAGCTGCTCTGTGCGGGAGTGCGGAAGGGAGGTCCGGAGTTGGCGGGGCGGGTAGGAGCAGCGCAGCGTCCTCCCTGACCCTCCCACGTGGGTTTGGCTAATAAAGCCTTACGTTCCCTGGTTTTGGGATGTTCGTGCCGTTGCTTCGTCCTCTTTTCTTGATCCTGAGAAAAAAAAGAGTGTGTGGTTGGAGAACAGCTAACCAAACTCTGAGCTACTTCTCTGGTGAAGAGAAGGCCTCAATAAACTTGCTCCCTTTCTAGAAGGGGTTCTTGAGAAAGACTGACGTTTGCATTCAGGGGTTTGCAAAGCTTTTATTTTTAACTTTGTGCTCCGCTGAATGAACTAAGTGCTATGTTGGTTGTTAATTTTCTTGAGGATTAACGCATGGGAAGGAGAAGAAATGACAATTCATATGTTTTCCTTGGCCAAAAATTTCATCTAGTCTAAATCCCAGCTTCTAACATTATTATTTAAACCCAAAAATAATAATAAAATTTTAGTCTTCAGAATTTGGTGGGAGTATTAGCTGACAATATTCTTGTCAACTGCTGGGTGTTTCTCTTGGAAATCTTGACCTACACCGGAGATTTTGTAGTGTGTGCATTACTGTACTGACATCCCTTGGATGTTTCTTTGCCTGCAGGTCAGCTCTGTAGTAGGTCTGAAGTTTGCTAAGTATTTCGGAATGTTGAGACCAATTAGGTAGCTCAGGTGATTTGGTTTTCTAGTCCCAAAGTGTAGTGAACAAGCAAATGCTACTTTGAGTGTTTCTCTGGTGTGACATTTCAAGGTACAGGCATGCCTTTGGTTTTTGTTTTGGGACACTTTCTTCCATGTGTCCTTGAAGCAGGTAGTCATACAATAGGCACTTGAACACTGAGTTAATATACGTTTAAGGGGATATGTAATACTAAAGTTTTGAGATCTGCAGAAAATCATGTGTTATAATGGAATGTATGTATTTTTACTGTTTGGCTTTCCAGTACTCTTCAGGGCACAGACCAGTGAGTCGTCCAAATTCCCAAGTTAGTTTTTTCAACCTGGAGTTTGAAGGTTTCTCTGTTATTTTGAGTAGAATGTTCTAAAGACAGTGCTTGTCTCAGTAAATCGTAGTTTAAATGCCTGGGGTTGATGTACTCCCATTTCTGGTTCTCTAATTTCTGTAATAGATTTCTTACTATGTTTGATTATTTGTTTATTTAAATACATTAAATAGGTATTCAGAAGATGATGTATAACTATTTGAGTCGCTGAGGTTTAATTGGAAGATGGAAGGGCATCCTTTGCTTTTGGAAATTCGGTTGTGACATTCATTATGAGTTGGGTCTGATGTTTAAAAATCATACTGATCTATTTGAAGGGAGGCAAGTCTGGTGTTTCTCTTCTTCTGAATCATGTTCTGTCTGTTTAACTTAACTGTGGTCTCACATGAGAAAATTTCGCACTTTTTATACTTTAAATTTGCATAATTCTGGTCCTTCTTCCTGCTTAGCAACTATAGACTTCTCGTACTCTCTTCACTTTATTACGCATTTACTTTCTTGCATCTCTTAATTCTTTGTATTTGGTGCCATGTTGTCTGGATTCAGAATCATTTAGCAATTTGTTGACTTTTTTTTTTCTTCTATCTTTTCAGAACTGATTTTTTGTTTGCTTTGGTTTTTAATTGCCTTTTAAAGTCAATTCCTGTAATTAAAATATAAATCACTTCAGAGTTTCCAGTGAATGCTTGTCAATATCCATGCACGGCTAGAATTTATAAGTACACTTGTAGTGTGCAGTTACAGATTACTGGAATGTCAGGTAACTATTAACTGTGCTCATACTGTAACTAAACAAATGCTTAAGCTTTCAGAGAAGTGGAATAATTATTAAAATGGAAAGGTCATAATAAATCAAATTAGGATTTGGCAATACGTTATGTGAGTGGTTTATACTACACAGAAAAGTGACCTTAGAAATGCACTGTTTTGCCTTTCTTTAAGATTTTTTTAAGAGATGTGTGCTTTCATATGTACTTAATACTCTTGAGCGATCACTTTTATCTGTGTATTGACATTATCAAGCCAGATTTGAAAGAAAATTGAGGGTTCTGTTTAGCAAGACCTAATTGGTGAAATTTTCTCTTTCAGGCGGAAATAAGGATAACATCAGAGCAGGATGCAAGAAGTGTGGTTACCGTAAGTCAACAATAAACAAAATGAATTTACAGTTCAACCTATGATGTTGGAACTGCCTTTTGAGGAGGGGCTTGGGGGAAATGAAAAAGAAGTATTCTCCCTTATTGTCCAGATATTTGTCAGTTTTAAATGCCACATTTTTAGAATTTATATATTTAATTTTTATTCTCTGGCTTCTCATGCCCATTGCTGCTTTTGAAAACTCTTGAGTTTCTCAGAAAAAAAAATTATACTAATATATTCCTATCGCGGGAGGGTTTTGATCCCCCGAGATAGACCCTCGTGGCACATTTTGTATAGGAGACAAGCACACTCAGAAGTGACCCTCAAAATGGCGTTTATTAAAACAAGATGTCAGTTTTTATACAGGGGGATACAGAAGGGTCTGGAATAAAGGTGGGTTTCTTGCTGGGAACATCGAATCCCGGGGGTTAGTGATAAGAGAATTTGGACAGATTGGCTGTGGGGAATGTGTCCAGCCATATATGGGGAAGGGGAGAGCAAGGGAGGAGTGGTGAGGGGCACAGACAGGGGAATCTGCAGGGGTCTGTGAGGCTGCTTCTTATCGCTGGATCTCAGGCACATCCTGCAGCTGCAGCTGTCAAAGCACTTCTAGACAGATTTCTTCCTCTGAGGCTCCTTCGCAGCCTTTATGCATTTTTCTCCATTCTCTGTAGGCCTCAGTTGACCCACCTCCGACATATTCCTATATACTACATTTGCAATTACAATTACTTGAGAAAGTTTCAATTGAAAACATCGTCTTTGATACGTACTGAGATTAGCATTTGTGCTTCTGAATCTCTCTGCCAACAGGCAGGCATTTCAGCTCAAATTAAGGTCAATCTATGTTACAAGAAAAAATAATTTAAAATCTGTATGATCTTTTAAGCCAAGAAAACCTATTTCCTTGAGCATTGTGTATTTCAAGAAACAGTAACTTTTACTATTTACAAGTTGTGCTGTTAGCATTTAGCTCATGCTTTGCATTATACACTTATCATACAGGCATGTCTGTGGCTACTTTCCTGATTAATGGAGAGAAGTCTTAGTGAAGATTTTAATTTGTTAATCACTAACTCTTGTATTTAGAACAATGGAGGAGTGGACACTGTTTTGCAGTGAATTGTATTGAACTTTTAATGCAGTGATTTAAGTTGTTAGAGTTCTTTTATGAATGTTACATGGGGTGACAGGAAAAAGTCTTGTTTCGTTCTTCAACATCAGACTTTGCAAGAAAACTTGTCACTGAATTGTTTTATGTATGTCTTCTTCAAAAGGACCATGGATATCAATATAGATTTAATGCTCTACTTTTGCATGCAGCAAGTATCAGAAACTTTCTGGGAGAGAAACCTGTAGTCACATCAAACAATCCCTGTTTGTGTTCCTGAAAGCTCTGTCTTGAAGATGTAGAAGAATATGAATGATATGAAGAACATGAGTTTATTTCAATTACTACTTGAATTCATGTGTTTTCCATACCATATCTTCAATTTATTTTATTTCACTTTGTTATTCCATTAGGCTTATTCGGCAAAAGGTTTCTAACTGCTCATGATTATCAAGATGTAACTTAGAAAACTAAAAATACTAGTCAGGTAGTAACATAATCAGTAGAAAGTACTGGTTGTTAAAGATTATAGCTCATAGGCAAATAGGATTCTGTGATTTCACTAAAGGCAGTTAAAAAGAGCAGTATAACACTTGCTTTAGTTTTTTAAATATTTCACTTGATGTTTTTAGGAAGTTTCTTAGAAAGTATCCAAGACTTAAAAATAGAAAGTCAAAGTTGAACAAAATCTTGAACAGAAATAGGAGAGAGGTCATAAAGCACTATTAAATGGAAGAGCATTGCACAACCTGTCAAAATTCTTGGAGATTTTTTCAAAGTATGCCCTCTCCTACCTCATTCACAGATCGCAGCCTATCCTTTTTGCACTTCTCAAAACCAAGTAATAAAAAAATGGATGGTTTTTAGTTTCTGATATTTGTTGATAAACAAATCTTTCTTTCTTTATATTTGTTTTGTCCAGCTGGTCATTTGACATTTGAATGTCGAAACTTCCTCCGAGTAGATCCTCAAAGAGATATTGTTTTAGATGTTAGCAGCACTAGCAGTGAAGACAGTGAGGAAGAAGAACTACAGAGATTGCAAGCCATGCGTGAAAAAAAGAGTAAGGTGGTTTTTTTTTCTTTTCAGAATACATTGAATAATGGTCTTTTGAAGTTTAGGAACTCTCATTTTATCCTTTTTGATAACTACCATTAGTTCTTTTAGCCTGTGATTTAATAGTAAGTCTTTTACTTCCTATGTTCAGATTTAGAGATTTGATACACCCACTTTTTTTATTATTGTTAATTCCTGTCATAGGAAATTACTAATGTACCCATTTGGAACATCTCAAAAGGACTCCTAAATGCAAAAGATTATCAGACTGTTACTAAGAACCTGCTTAGGAGAAAATTATACTGATGTTCTTAGTTAATCTTTTGATTATGGCATGTAGTTTAAACATCTTATAACTAATGACAAATATGACAATTTCTCTCTAGTTTCTAAGTAGGATTTTGACTGAAACAGATAGTAAATTGGAATTTAAATATTCATGTTTGGAGAATTACTCTTCTATGTTTAGAAGATATGAGTATCAACTGTCAGAGAGAGAAAAGATGGGCTGTTTAGCAGGTACTTGAGTTCATTTGAATTTGGACTCCAAAGAAGTAGTTCCCCGAAGTAAGAAGGGGAACTATGCTCCACCATGGCATGTTTTAAATGAATGAATGTTCTTTTTATCTGCCGAAACATCGCGTTTTGTTCTATTGCTCTCTCATTCCAGACTTGACATTTAGTTCTTACTGAAGATGCTATTTAGGGAGGAGAAGGGATAGATAGAGCCTTGTAGTTTGCTGTACACTTCAGAAGAAATGGATAGTCTGCTTGACAAGAGTGCTGAATTGATACTGCAGTGGTCCTTTCTCAGGACAAGTCTCTTTGGAAAAACTAGTTCCCATTTATTATGTATTTCTGAATGTAAGGGTTGGGGGTTTTTTGGCCCTAACTGATTAAGGATGGATACCTGCAGGGAAAACAGCTGTTTACTTCAGATCTTCTAATATCCATAGTTATGATATTTTCTCAAACTGTGGCTGCTAAGGAGACATGTATCTTTAACTGTTAATAATCCAGTCAGATTTTTGCCATTTTCAAGTGGCCTTGTCTTCTCAAGATTTTTGCCCTATTTTCTTCAAGAAATGTTCACCCACTCTTGTTCATGTTTTTTAATTGCTCCAAAGATGATTTGCTTTTTTAATTCATATTGAATTCTTTCAAATTTTGCTCCAGAACATGCAGACCAGTAATTTGTATTTGTGGTAGCAAAGGAATTACTGCACTAGCATGCACACTTTGTAGAAAGTATGATAGGAATAAGATGAAATACTCAAAATTGACTGTTTTAAGGATAAATTATAAAGCCAGCTGACATTGTATTTATTTAGAGGATTTGCATTTTTGAGAATTAAAAAATACTTTTTGAACTGGTATAGAAAAATCTAAGATCAGAAATTTCATCCAGTGATTTTTTTAAGTGAAATGTGAAGTTAATATGCAGTACTGTACAGCATTGGGGCAGGAAACAAACACCAAATGAGAGGTGATGCTTCTGTCAATCTTTGTAGATGCTACTTGGACAATTAACTCAAATTTATCTTAGTTATAGCATTGCTATTTGTGAAGTGTGAAAGGAAGATGTGTGAATGTAACTCAGGTTACATTCCTGAATATCTTAAGGGAGTATCCTTTTTTTTTGTATGTTCTAGTTAAATGGCCTTCAGACTTAGGCAATAATATGGTAAGGTTAAGACTGTTAAAATACAGAAAAACAGATATGAAAACCTGAAGCTGATGTCAACATATAGGAAAAGACAACTTTTTGCTATGTTTTACAGGCCTTCCTTCATTCTTAGTGCTTAGATCAAAGTCATTAGAATGTAAGCTGTGTATAAAAATCCTGCCATTCTGCAAAATGTTTCTGAAATTGCTATACTAGACCAGAATATGGAGGAATGAAAAGAAAACCTTTTCACAGGAATTTTGTAATAACTTTACATTGGTATTGAAGCAATGTAAATACTGATCTTTTAATGCTGATCTTAATTCAACAAGTGCTTTTTAAAATGTAACTTTTTACCAATAGATTTAAATGAGGAGGAAGAAAAAAAGAAACAAAAAAGAAAACACAAGGAGAAGACAAAATTAAAAAGACCAAGGAAAAGGTAACTCGTATCACACATCTGTTTTCATTTCAAAACACACCTTCAGAAATATTTCTGATATTTGGGTTGCTTCTCAGAAGATACTGCCTCTTTTCATGCAGCTTGATTTGCAAGTACATCTTTGGTTTGAAAAGCTTCCTCTTTTCCAGTGAGAACTTGTTTGTTCTTGGATTAATGGTAAAGTCATGGACTTTCAGCTGTGTAGTTAGGATCATGGAAGTCTTGAAAGCTCTAGCAAGCTGGAGGTCTGCAGATTGGAGAAAGCAATGTTCCCTCTGACTGGAGAAGACTTCCTCTACTTCAGAGACCCTAAGATTCTTTGCATGCACACATTCATGTGTAGAAACACATGCAGGCACAGACATGCTCTGAGTAACATGTAATTATCGAAAGGAAAGCTTCTGTAGTTTTACTTGATATGTGTTGAGTTTTAGTGCACCTGTTAGTGTAAAAGCCTAAAAAAAGTGTTATTCCAGTTTCAGAGGAAAATGCCATAATACCCCAATTTATTATGAATCTGAGTTCTGGATTGATGACTGATTGGCTTGTCTTTTAAATGAAACTAATGGTTAATCATTAGGACTGTTGATAAGACAATATCCCAGGAACTGCCCTCAGAGCTATAAAATGTGTAATGGATTTGGAGATCACAGTAAGATATTTGTCAGAACTACAGAAATAAAGAAATAGGATTTAATGCTGGTTGTATTGACATTTTTCTCCTTATTTATTTACATCGTGTAGCTCTAACTTCAACTTTTGAAGACAGTATTTACACTTAAAAAAAGAATAGAAAAGAGTCAGTTTGTCTATCAGTTTTCATGCAAGTAACTAATAGTTAATCCTGTAAACAATAGCACAAAACTGCCCTTCTGAGTATTCACGATTATTTCATAACTATTATTGTTATCATAATTCTTTTATGTGTTTAATCACTAATCATTGCTGGTTAGAGACCAATACTACCAGCTGCAAGAGCATCCGAATTTGTCATACCTAGCTTCTCTTAGATTTTTGCTTTGGAGGAATACATTAAGATTTTTCTGAAGGCATTACTCTCACATTGTTACTGATCATGTAGTATTTTAAAAGCCAGAAGCTCTATCTTGCTGTCATACTTTATTTTCTGTTGATCTGTACTTCTAGTCTTTTTCTTCTTGACGACTGAAAAACCATACAACTTGCCTATTCCATTGGTTTTTAATCCATGTTATAAACATATAAAAGTCTTACTAAGAAAGTCATCTTTCAAGTTGAACATGCAGACTGAGATATCATAAGCTTTCCAGTGGATGCTACTATGCAAATTCTACACCAAATTTGATTTGTAACATATAAATAATGACATTTAAAAAAACAATTATTGTGGCATTTTCCTTCTTTAATTACACATTGATCTGTATTATTTTTTTCACTAGATCTTCCTCATCAAGTTCAGTTGAAGAGGATGGGCCAAAGTCAAAAAAACAAAAATCACACAAAAAAGAAAGGGAGAAGGGGAAAAAGCATAAATCTAAGAAAGGAAAGCATCATAAAAAGGAGAAAAAGAAGAGACGAAAGGAGAAAAGTTCATCTTCTGACAGTTCAGACAGTTCAAGTAGTGACTAAGGTGCTGGTCTATTTTTGTGTTCACTTCTGCAGAGAAGGTGATTTTCCTGTCATCAAATTTATTTATGCTTTGCAGTGCTGTTTTAAAAGGGGACATATATATATTTTTTTGAGAAATCTATTTGCACACATCAGTGCTTCAAATTATTAGATGGACCATTTAGGAAAAAAATTTCAAGTTTTATTAGTACTAAATCATGTAAATTTAACTAGTTCTTTACTCTTACTGTGATTAAGTGTATTTGTAATCCCTTACAGTAGGATATGGTAAACTTCAGTTTGCAAGCTTATGTGTAGAAAGATATAGACTTAAATATGCTTAATGTCAGAATGGTTAAATCAAATTTGGAAATTCAGATTTTCTATTATCCTTTAAATAAATGTATGTTTTACATAGCATTTTCTGCTTACATCCATTAATCAGTAAGTGCAAATATGAAACAGGTCCTGAGAAGGGAGGAATGTGCAATGAGGAGCTAAAAAAGATGGAGCCTTCAAAATTATCTTCAAAAATTGATCTAGTCTTAGACTGTGAAATACATGTACACATTCATTTTGCAGGATCACTGTAAGCAAGCTGAAAACAAAAAGAAGCAAACAAAAGCCGTTAGTTTTTCAAAGTCCTTTCTGCATGGGTTTTGTTCTTTCACAGTTATGGCCATTTCATCTTTGACATATAGACCACCACACACACAGAGACACACACACACATCTCAAAACAAGATTTCTAATATTAAAACTTCAGCTGTTTCTTCATTTGTATCAATTCTAATTAGCTTCAGTTCACATGAATCGCACTTTCAAGGGTAAACCTGATGTAACCGCTGCTGTCGTACAGGCCCAAGACATTGATTGTATGTCTGCTACTCAACAAGCACCAAAGTTCTTACAGTATGAAGGTGATGCCAGTACAAACAAGAAGTGCCATTCCCTGTCAGCTATCTTCCAAGAGCAATAAAGAAGTCTGAAACAGGCTATTTGAGTTAATTTAAATGTCAACATAGTACTTAAGATGTAACTTACTTACAGTTTTCTGTGTAAGCTAAATATTTGTCCTACTGAGAAATTATACTGTAAACAGAAATTATTATCTGTATTGTTTATAGGTATTCATGAGGCTTTAACCTAGTCTGTAACATATCCTTGCAGAATTTTGACCATGAGAGAATTTCAACAAAGAGTGAAGTTGAGTTGTAAGAAACACATTGTATATGGTACTAGTTGTCCAGGAGAAGATTTAGGCTGGAAATTGGCAGAAACTTTCTTTACATCAAATAACTGCAATCTTAGAAGAAATAAAAACTTCTGAAAGAAGGAGCTTAGTACATGTAATGGCTCCAGTGAAAATATGCTTGCATGAGGCAGCAACAGATTACAAATAAAAACAGGTGCTCTTTTGGACACCAGAATTCGCATTACCACTGGTGCTTAAATACATTTAAAAATAAAGGAAAAAATATAAATATCACACCAGGAAAATTTACAGATGATACAAAATAAGATGAAGACTCTTAGTAGTACTGAGGAGAAGACTGATAGCTCAAAGCCGGACAAGTTCAGACAGGAAAATGGAAAATGTCTAAGACTGGCCATATGAGGCTAGATCTGAACAGCAGATTATGCATATGCTGGGAACAACCTAAGTTGAAAAAAAAACCCAAACCACATTAGAGGGTCCACCACCAACTAAGGAGTAAAGGCATACCTCTTATTTGAGATATGACTGAGGCAACTTTTGTGAAACTACCACAAACAAATAGAATCTCAGGGAAAATAATTTTAGATTTGAGATAAATTATTCAGCTGTAGAACAGTCAGTGTTACAACCCTTGTGACACCATGATCCATAGAAAATATTTCCTGCTCACCTGCATTTAGCCAAGCTCAGTTTTTTTGAAGCAGAAAAGGAAGGTTCTCCTGGTAAAGGATAAGTTTTGCTGCCTGTCAGTGCCTTCAAGGTCCTAAAACTACTTCCCAAAATAATGCTACAAATCTCTTCACTGAAGTAACTCAGAACTAAGCGTGAGCAGAAATAGATGTTTCCTTAGCTTCTGTTGCTTGTTCCATGAAGCAGCAATGGATACAATACCTCTTATATAATAAGGAATCTCAACTTTACACGGACAAAAGACCAATTAGCATTTAATGCATCACTGTACAATTATTCCTGGGATGGAAATGGGATAGATGCTGGTTCTTATATTTTTTTCTGTTTTCTGATGGAGATTTTCTATGTTTTCTTGATTAGAAGAAAAGAAAGCTAGAACAGAAAATCCTTATAGAAAATGTGTAATCCTGGGGTTTTGGAACACAGAAATACTCAAATGGCAAATGACTACTCTGCCACATCAAATGTCACAATTTACAGCATTTACAGCAAATGTCACAATTCCACTTCCATCAGGAACCAAAATTTTGTAAAAGTCATTGGTAAAGATGATTTCTGCATTTTTTTCAATAAAAGGTGTTAAAATATCTAATCTGCAGGAAATCAGCAGGGAATTAATTCTCTTTCTCAACAATTACCTAAGAAACAGTAGTTGGTAACAACAGAAATATCCCTTAATTCTCCCGTACTTTTGTCTTTTGCTGGAAGTTGTATGAAGGTCAAGTCACAGAAATGCTTAAATTGTAATACAGAAATGAAAGATGGGAAACCAGCAATAAGGATTATAGTATCAGGTACTAACAACTATGATTTAGGTGGATTTTTTGTGCTGTGGCTAGATATTACCACCCATTTACACTGAAAGAAGAGAATTCATCTGTTTTTTGGTAGTTTTTTTTGTGCAAACACTGATTAAAAAATACTATAGCAGACTTAAAATTAGATTTTGCTCTCGATAAATGACACGATTTTAGAAATCTGTTATATTTAACATTTCACTAGAAAAGTTGTACAGCACTAGGGCAGGTTGTTCAGGAAAGCTGAAGAATTTGTGTCTTCAGAGGTTTTTCAGGACTCAAATAAAAAAAGTCACTTGGATTGGGAGGGGATATTAAATGATGAGGTGCTACAAACACCTGGCTGCAACCTTTAGGTAGTCCCTCTTTTCATTTCTGAAAGGCAGAAGTGTTCATGTTTCACAGAAAAACTGAAAAAATATCGAGTGAAGCCAGTATGAATAATCCCGTTCAGATGGGAAGCTTTAGGACTAAGAACAAAATTATGTTGTTCTTTTTCGTTTTGTTTTTAATTTAGCTAAACTGTGGTGTTCATTTGGGTGGTATTCTGTTTGTAATGAAATCACACATTAACAGCATACTATGGCATCCAGTACTTACTGAAACACTAATAGACAGTTGAACTGTCTCTCCTAGTCAGTTAATCAAATATTTAGTAAAATTCAATGTGCTGCTTCACAGTCTGTCATGACCAGGAAAGACTCATCCTACAGTCCTGCTTGGGACTTGTCAAAGAATTAAAATCTGTTGCAGCCATGTTTCCCATGTAAGCTCAGTATGGGTTAAAAGCCTATCTATCTTCTGGAGGGTTTTTTATATATCTTGATCAACCTTGACTGAGATTTGGATAATCAGCCGAGCACTGCTTACAGAGAATGTCACTCTGGCCATTGCTTTGCAAATTATATCTAATTTAGAAGTGACTAGGAGTCCCAGTCAGAGCATAAACCACGTGGTCCCTTCTCAGATGTCTAGATCAGATCCAAAATAAAATTTAGTGGGTCTTAGGCAAATTGAGGTGTCACAGACCAAAACTTTAATTCTGAAAATTCAAGGCCTTCAGCCTTTTACATTCATGATACTTGTTTGTGTGTAAAGAGGCTGGTGCCTTATTGCAAGTTTAATTTTTCTTGTTTGCATATTGATGCATTAGACCTGGGGTCTAAAAAAGCACAATGTGGATCCTTATATTGGGTGTACTTGGAAGGGTTCTGGTAGCAGGGGTGTTACAGGGATGGATTCTATGGAAGATGCCAGAAGTTACCCCTACGTTGGGCAACAGCAGTTCCAGCTGGCTCCAAGATGGACGCTCCACTGGCCAAGGCCAAGACCATCAGTAAAAATACATTTGTTCTCACAAGCACACAGTTCTGAGTCTGTAGGGATCTACCCAGATTAGATGCTTAATAGTTCATAACCTGAAATCTTCAAATACGTTGCAGTTATCTGTTTTTGTGCTATTTAAAGAATTTAGCTATGCATTCCTCAGATGGAATTAATTTTGGAGACACACAATTTCCATAAGGGCATTTAAAATTTATTTGTCCTCATTGCATTTAAAGTATTTATTTTTTGGTCTGATTATGCAAAACTTATTTTCTCTCTGGGGGACTGAAAGGTAAACAGACCAGCCCAACCTGGAAAAAACTAAACCACTCTGCTTTATCTGACTGACAAGAAAAATGTCCTTCCAGAGGAATGATGGAAACTCAGTTACATGAATGTCTAATCCAGGAGTGGTGTGGCTCTTCTGGAAGAAAAAGTCCTGCCTTCTGTTCCTGGTAATTAGATCTGAATTTTTGGTCTTTGCTATAGACAGTATGCTAATATTTCTGACAATGTGGGCTTTTCCATCCTTTCTCAGCAAACAGCAGGAAAAAAACTTGGTAGAAAAATGAGGCAGATTAAATTTTTTCATTGCCAGATACAGTTCAGTGAACAGCTATCCCCAACAAACTGCTTTAGGGGATGTCCTAATATCCTACCAAAAAATTGATGACGAATTTAACTGTATAGGTGTTTTCTGTGGCAAGGACACAACAGCCTCCTTATCAGCACTAAACCTTTGTTTTCATTCTTTTGGCATGCTGGGTCATAGTGGAATAGAAGAAGGGCTATGAGTCACTATTATTCATTACAAAGGTTTGCTGACCTGTACAGTAATGACAGATTGCTGTGGGTTTCATAGTGTTGCAGTCTAGCACAAGTTTATTTCTGGTGTCTTGCCTATCATCTTGAAATATCAGTACATTGAGTCTACCTACTGCTACTACTAGCTACTACCTACTAGCTACTACCTCCTGCTGCTACTAGCTGTCATTTTAGCTTTTATATATGCTCCATAATTTTTATCTGTCTTTCTAAACATACTTCTTGAAATGGAAATATTATTAAAACTTTGTGTAGTACTCTGACAGCAAAATTAGCAAAACAGGAATAGTCCAGTAATATAACCAGAAACAAGACAATATTTAATTAAATAAAAAACTTTATTAACAATGTAAATCGTTTAATATCTTACAGTCTCAGAAGATTCTGGCATGCCTTATAAGATTTATACTTAGTGATATGCAGACACCATGCTTTGAATTCTGTTGGAAACAAAATGGGTTGCTGTAGTGTTTTGCATTGTTTATTTTAATACCTCCCTTTAATAAATTACTTATTTTTTTCCAAATGCTTGTAGATATACTATTGACTTGAAGGAAATCTGTTGCTTCTATGCATTGTACAGTATGTAGTTATTATGATTTCTCTGTATTTACAAGTCCTAACTATTTTCATACATGATTAGTGTATCATAAATTAAGATATTTTTCTATGAAGCTTTTAAATTGAGATATATCGGAAGACTAAATGTGAATGTGAGCACAAAAAGCAACTGGAGATTTTGTGCAAATTCTGTTACAATATTGTTTGAATGTTTAGAACTTTAATACTTTTGCTGTTAAATATTTTTCTATGCTTAAAGACTGTTAAAGAGTATGACCAAATATTTCAATATGATACTAAGAATACTGTACTATGCACAAACTTTTAGCGGCAATTCAAAAAAAACCCTTGAAATTATCCATGAACCATAATTCATGTGTCTTCGAGTGATTGAAAGTAAGCATGCAGAACATACTTTAAAAAGTTTTAAATATGCTAGATCTATTCCACACCTGTTTTTTGATCACCATAATTTTAAACTGTGAAATTCCTTATCTGAAAATAGGGATGGAGCAGAAGAGCAAAATGAATAGTGTAGTGTAGAAAATGTACTTTATAATCAAGGGGATCAACATTCATCTTTCCAGTGGTCAAATAATAGTGGTTTAATAAAGTCATGATCTTCTTTGTGCTTCCTTGCTTAATCTTCTAACTTGAGATGAGACAACATAATCCAAAGAATCTTCGCTTCCGTCTTCTTACCAATGGATATGGAGTCAAGTTTAGGAGGCTGCTATCATCTGTGATGAAAAATCCCACATTAATCCCACATGACACAAGCATGTGCACATGTCTAAGCACAAAAAAGACTATATCATTTATGTGCCCTAACAGCACCTACATGATCTCAGAATCACAGAATCATTTAGGTTGGAAAAGTCCTTGGAGATCAAGCCCAATCTTTGATCAATCACCACCTTGTCAATGAGCCCTAAGTGCCACACACAGTCATTTCACCTCTAGGGATGGTGACTCCACCACCTCCTTAGGCAGCCTATTCCAATCTCTGAGAACCCTTTCTATGACGTAATAGGTCCCATAGTTCAAGGCATAGAGCAAATAATAACCCGATATTTGTATTTAAGTCTTACAATGCTAATTAACAGGATTTCCATAATAATACAAAACACATTTTG
Source organism: Pyrocephalus nanus (assembly GCA_038380795.1). NCBI lineage: Eukaryota > Metazoa > Chordata > Aves > Passeriformes > Tyrannidae > Pyrocephalus > Pyrocephalus nanus. Next base: position 24,252,625 of record CM076263.1, read on the forward strand.
TCAAGAAGAACATTACCTCCACCACTGGGTAATCTAAGCCACAATATTCCTGCACGGATTAATAATGTTAAGATTCCAAATGAAACCTAAAGGTAAGTAGCTTGAGATCTTGCAGACATGCAAGTTTGGAAATGCCAGTCCTAAAGTAAAATTCTGGCTTAAGTTAAACATAAACCCCCCCACTAATGAGTGACTGTTTGTGTAGATCTGGGAGAATTTCCATTTAAAACTGCAACACAGGAGCATCCTGGCACATAGAGATAAAAAAACCATTTACCTGGAAAAGTAACCATAATATGCTTGTTACCTTTCTACGTTTGATATTAATTCCTTCTAAATTAATACAAAATGTATTTATTAGTGCCTATATTTACATTAACTCATGTAGTGTCAGTGAGCTACCTCACAAATTTAGAGTTTACTTTGAGCCATCGTCAGGCATGGTTTCAGGCTAAGATCTATGCCCCATCGTATCTATTCTCATTACATTAGTGATCTGGTTTGATTGTATAAACACTACTGTAACACAAATACTTAACTACAAGAACCTAGCTAAGAGATCATTTAATATTGTCACTCAATCTTACAAACCACAACAGTAATTTTCCTGGTGTCACTTCAGAGAATTTCATACATAAAACCTGGTCTGTCAGCAGTCAGTAACATTATGCAAATCTTTTGTAAGCTTGCCGTCTTAACTTCATTCTGGCTGTCACTGAAACCAACAGCAAAACACTCATTTACTGGGAGCAGGACCGATCAGTTGCAAAGATCAACACATTCAATGGCATTCATTCGTCTCATAATCAATAGCTGTGATTCATATAAATATCAAAATTACAGTCCAGACCATATTAATAATCTATAATGTTTTGATTTTTTTCTATTTACTTATACTGTTATCTAGCTCTCATTAATTAAAGGTCTTGGATTATCTAAAAAGTTTTAAGTACTGTATGAATAATGAGTATGACTCTCCATTCCTGAGGCATCCATTCTCAGAGATCTTCTGTAAACTATCATCACAGTTGGAGACTGAGAGAGCTGCAACACCAGCACTTAGGATTACCTGATTCTGGGGCATGACTCAGAGCTTTTAAACTCTAGAATGTTTCCTACCCTACTGCACAGGAGGTCAGTGATATTCTGGTCAGTTTGAAGGGCAGGGTGGACACCAGGCAGCAGAGAAGAATTCTGTGCGCCTTTATCTCTGTTCTGAACTCAGGTTCTCTATGCTTTACATCCCCCCAGTTTGTCTTTTCCTTCCTTATTTCCAGAACACTCCTTTCTTCTAGGATAGGCATAGACTTTTTGTCACTTTTTCAGTCTCTAGAATGGTACATACCTATCACGTATCATAAGCAATTCCCTTTTTCCTTTCACATGGTTTTCCATCAAGCCATCCTGCCACGAACTCTTATTTGTATAATGAACTCAATTATTCCATATTCATCTATTACCATATTATCATAGAATCATAGAATTAACTGGGTTGGAAGAGACCTCCGAGATCAAGTCCAACTCTTGATCCAATCCCACTGCAGTTACTAGATCATGGCACTCAGTGCCACATCCAGACTCATCTTAAAAACCTCCAGGGACAGTGAATCCACCACCTCTCTGGGCAGGCCATTCCAATGCCTGATCACTCTCTCTGTAAAGAACTTCTTTCTAATATCCAACCTAAACCTCCCCTGGCAGAGCTTAAGCCCGTGCCCTCTTGTCCTACTGCTGATTGCCTGGGAGAAGAGACTGATCCCCTTCTGGCTACAACCTCCTTTCAGGGAGTTGTAGAGAGTGATGAGGTAACCCCTGAGCCTCCTCTTCTCCAGGCTAAACAACTCCAGCTCCCTCAGCTTCTCCTCCCAGGACTTGTGCTCGAGTCCCTTCACCACCCTGGTTGCTCTTCTCTGGACCTGCTCCAGCACCTCAATGTCCTTCCTGAACTGAGGGGCCCAGAACTGGACACAGCACTCCAGGGGTGGCCTCACCAGCACTGAGTACACGGGAAAAGTCACTTCCCTGGTCCTGCTGGCCACACTGTTCCTGATCCAGGCCAGGATGCCATTGGCCTTCTTGGCCACCTGGGCACACTGCTGGCTCCTGTTCAGCTTCCTGTCAATCCAAACTCCCAGGTCCCTTTCTGCCTGGCTGCTCTCCAGCTGCTCTGTGCCCAGCCTGTAGCACTGCAGGGGGTTGTTGTGGCCAAAGTACAGGACCCGGCACTTGGTCTTGTTGAACTTCATCCCGTTGGAATCAGCCCAACTCTCCAGCCTATCCAGGTCCCTCTGCAGAGCCCTCCTGCCTTCCATCAGGTCGACACTCCCTCCCAACTTGGTGTTGTCTGCAAATTTGCTAATGATGGACTCAAATGCCCTCATCTAAATCATCAATAAAGATGTTAAACAGGACTAAGACCCAGCACTGATCCCTGGGGGACACCACTGGTGACCGGCCGTGAGCTGGATGCAGCCCCGTTCACCACCACTCTCTGGGCCCGGCCCTCCTGCCAGTTCCTAAGCCAGCACAGAGTGCCCCTGTCCAAGCCATTGCCTGCCAGCTTTTCCAGGAGTATATTATGGGAGATGGTATGAAAGGCTTTGCTGAAGTCCAGACAGATACATCCACAGCCTTCCCCTCATCCACCAGGTGGGTCACCTGATCATAAAAGGAGATCAGGTTGGTCAGACAGGACCTGCCCTTCCTAAACCTGTGCTGGCTGGCTCTGATCTCTTGTCCATCCTGGCACCATGATGAATGCTACACTGTTTAGTTACTTGGGACAAGATCTGGGACACATTAGGCATACTTCATGGGCTAAAACTGCATGGCATTTAAGAAATACCTATTTATCAAGAAGAAATCAAAAAGGGAAACTATTATCTTTTTAATGTCATTCTCATGACATTAAAAAAGAGTTCCTGCAGATGTGGAGTATTTAACACTGCTGGGCAACAAAATGAAGGCCCATTGCTAAATACGTGCATAGGATGGGGATTCTTACAGCTGGCTACTGGGAAAAGCAACTGTTAATAGTCTCAAAGCAAGTAGCTTTTTTGTGTCTAGTCAGTGTCATGTCACAGAACCTACAAGCCTTGCAGGGGTGAGGCAAATGACATCACTCAGTAGGATCCCTTTAAACCTTCATTACCTTTGAAAAAGAAGGACTCCTTACACAGGGAATTAGTTGTGCTTCTGCCTTCATGTCACCAGGAAGTCTATTATTTTATGTGTAGGTGCCATATCTATAAAATTCCAGAATACTCATGTGAAACTTGAGAGGCCAAAGACCACATACTAAATTCTGGCTTCAATGAATCAGTAGAGAAGAGATTTTGCCTAGATTTTTCTTCTTGTAATTTCTATGAATAGCTCCTAGATTTTTTGTATCTAACAGAAGTCAAAACCTTTAATTAACGTAATTTTCCTTATGTGAAGAAAATTAAAAACCTACCTTGATTTTTCAGTGGTAAAGGCATAGTCTCCCTGAGTTTGCTTAAAAGGTTTTTCATTTCTCTCATATCTCTGTGGATACAACAGTTAAAAGAGATACAATAGAACATCAGTTGAAGACTTAATGAGGAGTGGCTCACAGTATAGCTTTATATGCTGAAATAATGGAGCAACAAATACAGAAATCTATTGGGCAAGCATTCGGTTTACAAACATGTATCAGAAGATGTATACCAAAAGAAAGGTCAATAGATTTAATAAGGGAGCACTTTCACGCCATCCTGATACTAACTGGTTGCTATTAATTCAAATTTATGATCTATTCTGGCACTTCAGTAATTAATATTAAATGACTTGGTGGGCACAGTGTGGTGCTAGTGACAAAATACAGAATATACTATAAAATTATCGCAAGCTAGTGCTAATGTCAACTTCATACTCCTTGTCAGCATTTTGTAGCTTGTGCCATGAACGTGTTTCACTGTTCAGGAGAAAATTATAATACATATAGCTAACCGATGATACTTCAGTCCCCTGCACATTAAATGAAAATTTTAAAAACAGGGCTGTCAGTCTCACCACTCTTAGGAGGAGTCTGACATCAGTTTTTCTGAAAGGCAGATGATGGAAAATACTATAACAAAATATTATCTCCCAAAGCAACTTATATATGTTTTGAATGAGGCCAGAAATTTCAAAAAGGTTCTTGGTTTACTGGTAGATGGCAGACTAGCAATTTTGTGTGCAGGCTTGTAATGCTTTCAGGATTTAACACCAATGTGGTCTTGCTTCATTCAATAAAATGGTTCTCAGGAATTAAGCCATGTGGCTAGTAAAAAATTGCTCTATTCTATTTCCCAAGTTATGTTCTCAGTAGAACAGAATTTTTTTTTATGTAAATAAGCATGATAAATATTCAGATCTCATCAGCAGATTAATATACAAAGCCCTCAAAATAGGAATTTTGGCCATCAAGGTTACTTTCTACTAAAGGATCTCATTTTTGTTTTTCAACTGCATAGTTAAGAGGGTAACCTATGGATTATGTTCCTCTCCTCTCCTCAGGCTTCTGTATTCAAAATTATGGGCAGAAATGAACTAGATTCAGTGCTTTTGAATTAGGAATGCAGAACAGGATTCCAGCAGATTTCAGGTACAAAATCAGAAACCACTCAAGATGAGGCAAAAGCTGCTTCTTTTAGAGAGCCTGGCCCATCAGCAACATCATTTTCCCCTCTTTTTTTGACAGTTACTTTCCGGCAGTTAGCCTATTTAAGCATGTCACTCATCTTAGCCTTTCTTTTAGAAGTTCTGAATTATGTTAAATGTAACAGAAATGTTAAGAGGTTATTTGATATACTTTTTACAGTAGCAACACTGGCTATCAAATTAAAAAAGACTAAATAAACCCTAGATGGAATTTTATTTTGTTCAGGAACGAAGTGCCACACATACCTTTCAGTGTTTTCAATATCTGTGGAAACCTGCCATAGATGCTGTTGAACATCTGTTGGTGATGACATGTCTTCTAAAATAGGTACTTCAGAACTCTCCTCCACTTTAATATCTAGAATCTTGGGTGGGCCACAAGGTTCTTTTCCTTTAAAATATTTAAACAAATATGTATCCCCATTATTTATTGATTAAAATGGATACTCAGATTATATCATTGATGCCTTAAGCTTGATTTAGCACAATACAAATGGAGATAAAGAGTGCTGAATGTAAAAGGAGTAAGAACTGCTCAGAAAGAGAACAGACCACACCAAACTGTAAATCAGAGTGCTGCTGTATGTTACTCTTACCAATTTCAAGGGGTTCAGTTAAACTCCATGTGGCTCACATGCAACGCAAAATTAGAGCCAGAGGACAAAACAGAACAAAGTAAGTAAGGAAACTACAACACTCATTCTGGAAACAATTTCAGGAACTTTGACACTAAAGAATACTGCAGTCCATGTCTCCTAGTACTACAGCAATACTGAGGGAAAACAAAAGACAAGTATGTAAAATTTTGTACTTTGTCATTTAACAGGCCTACACAGCTGCCACCACTCACAGCTCAAATGCATTGTATTCTGAATTTACATGCTGACGCTTACCTAATCCAAGCTCATTGTATGAAAATGAAATGCAGTGTTGAAATTGAATGGGGACTTCATGATAGATCTTCCAGGGCTTTGGTATGGGAGAGAGTGGAATAAAGGATGTGGATCATGATAGCAGAGTATGCAAGAGAGTTAAGCATCAGTGCAATATTTTGGTATCCTTGCAAATCTCTTCTGGACTGCCTGATAGTGTTCCTCTTCTGTAGTGGCAAGTACAGTTCCAGCATGAAGTACATTTAAAGGAAAAAAATTCACATTGCAGTGCATCCCAGACAAGTTATTAAGATGTCAGATTTTTTTCCCCGTCTGAGTTCTGTCATGAAATGGAGTAAACAATCTCAGAAAGAAACAAATAAAACTTTTTAAAAGTAGACATAAAAATGGCAATGTTTAAACCAGTAGTATGGAACGCTGAGTAGGAAATGTCTTTCATTTCATAATTTTTGCAATCTGAAAAATGTTTATATCAGGACAAACCTAAGTAGTTTCTTGAAGGCTTGGCAAAGAACATAAAGAACAAGACCAGCTAGTAAAGCAGTGCTGATGTAGCCCATTTTTCTGGGACTCTTAGAGACCAAGGCTACATACCATACTGTACTGCTCTTCCACATCACAAATATGTATTCCTGCTATCAAGTATGTAACCTTCTTTTTTATAACCTAGATTCCTGGATCTTAAGATCTTTTTGGGTAAGTTGTTCAACTGTTGTATTCAGGTAAATTATTCCTTTGCTAAAAAGAAAAAAAAGTTGTTCTTAGTTACTTATCTGAAACGTCAAACTAGACATTACTTATGCTACAGAAGGCACTTGCTTCAGGTTTTCATCACTCTTTACAGCCAGTAGGAAGCCCTTTTCTCAGCTTTCCTTCCAACTAAGTTATCTAACTGAATCTAAGAGACTGCATGACCTGATATAACAAGTGTATCCTCCATAAAAGAACAACGTTTTGTGTCCTCTCTTTGCTGCTTACTTTGGCATCCACTGCTAACTTGGGCTTTGCCAAATCCTTCTGTGATCCAATTCAGCCCATCAAATGGTAGAAGATTACCCAAATGAAAAATAAAATGTGAACTTTTCTGATGAAATGGTTTAAGTCAGATCAGTTAAGAACCTTACATGTTCAAGAGCAAGTGCCAGAGGAGGATCATATGGCCAGAAATAGTGGAAGGGAGTAAGCAGTGAAGCCACTGGGAAGGGAGGGGAAACAGAGAGGAAGGGATCAAGACCTTTCTGTTGGTTACAAGCTATAATGCTGAATGCTGACTCAGTTGCTTCTGGAACAGCAGACTAAGCCTACTTCCCAGATTACATGTTTTTCTCTGTATCACCCTGTAGGTATAACTTTTAAATTTTCTTGTTCTTAACTGAAGCTTCTACTGTTATTTTAAAGTAGTTCTTATTGTACATTTTCAGTGTTCATTCATGTAAGCTTCATTATTTGTTATTTTTTCCCATTACATAACAAAACATCTAGTCACCAATATCTCACTTTTTACTTTTTCATAAAAGATGTTTCACGTAAACCATCTAATTTGCCACAAATATCACAAGTCTGAAACTGGATATTAATGAATTGTCCCATTATTTTGAGGTTCTATGGTGGGAACTCTGACCAGACATTTGGCGATACACTGTCAAGAACAACCCTGTCTCTAGATCCATCCTTCAGGGATATGAAAGGTGTTTCAATGGAAACAATAACATGAAATGAAAGCACTAGATGAAATAATAGTAAAGGTTCTTTTTCACAACTTGAGAACAGAAGCACTGAGACTGAAACGTTCTTTTTGTTAGCACAAAGGCAAGCTCTTGCAGCTTTAGCAGAATGAACCGCACAGATCTCTTCCACTGAGAAAAGCTCTTTACCAGTAATTCTGTTGTATTGTGAGCAATTCATGAAGTATTTCTTGAATTTCAGATCATCTGCTCAGTCACTTGAAAACAATTAAAGAGTCAGCTAATAATACGGGGTTTGCTTGAGTAATGTATTACTCAGGCTTAACATTTCTGCCACATGTCACAGTCTACAGTGAAACAAAAGTTCTTTAATGTTCTCATCTCTACAGCGGTGGGTAAGGATATCTTTTGTAATACATACTTGGGAATGGATATGAACCCTAATTTTTACTTTCAACTTAGTCAGTGAATTATTTTTCAATAATTGCTTACTCCCTTCAATATTAAAATGCTCAAATGCTGCACAGCTAGCATAACAGAATGGTTGCAATATAAGATCTAGGGTTTAAAAAATATTTTCTGATATAATTAATTATATAACCCAACAAGTCAACTAGATCTGTAGATGATCCTAAGAAATTCTTGGTTTCTATGTAAATATGTACAGACATTAAGCTTTGGTAGTGTGTACTTCCACACTGACATGTTATTCAATGATTATAATGTTTTACAGTTCCTAATAATGAAAGGAATTACTATTGTGGATATATGGATTAGTAAAGACTTTTTTATCTGTTGTGCTTGCATATTAAAAATGCAATGAAGTTCTTTATAAGGTATTGAAAATCTTTGACCCCAAAGTAGTTGTGGCTGTGTACACAATGTAGCTGAAGTGCACTTATGAACTCTGAGGTAGTCCTTGCTTTTCTCAATGTGCAACCTTGATAACCTACATGCTAATTCTGAGAAATGATAATCACATTCAGCAGCTTCTATGGACAGAAATTAGGCCAAATTCCGAAGACTTTGATAGCTAAGGCAGAATTAGTTTATTTAATTAAAATAGTCAATAGGTACACACAAAACATTTAAAGGAATGAGAACTGAATTTTGTAAATTAGGTACCTAAGTTTCTTCAGAGTATCTTACTTTCCATTAAATTTTAATTCTCATATTCTAAATTAGCATTTTTTTAGCTTAATGTCCCTCTTTACAATGGGGAGAAATTGCTATTACTCTATGCAGTTCTGAAGATACTGTGAAGATATTAGTGTATGAGTTACTGAGAAAGGTCTGATGAATAGAAAGATTCTGCCTTTAGAAGATAATTGTGTGCAATAAATACAATGTATTATACTAAAGAATTAGGATAAAAGAGAGATGTATGTCCAAGTGGAATATATGCATTAGTTTGCCAGGACATTTGGGATTGTGGAAAGGAGTAACAAAAAATATGATCAGGTAACCAAAAACTTAGTAACTACAAAAATTTTGAATTAAGGATACTTGGGCATGATTCCTTGTGCCCCTTGCAAACTTTCCTAATGTTAAACTGTTGAATGATAATATATTTTCAATACTGGGCTTTTGTGGTGTATGTATCTTTAAAAAAATAATTCTTAAAGAGCACATACCTCAGTTTACTTACTGTATAACACAGCTGCAAATATTAATGGCTTTTGCCCTCACTGTGGCAGTTACATTTCAAAGAAATAACAGAATATCTGATTTTTCTAGTTAAGGTTATATGATAGCAGTAAGTTAATCCTGCATTGTAAATATGCAAGAAATTTCCATTCAGGAAGCTTGATATATAGTATACTGTAAATAAAGGAATATCTGTTCAGTAGTAAAGAAAGATAAGGAGAGATGAGAAGATCTACCTGTAAAAGATGAAAAGACAGAGCGCAGCCCTTCAAATTGTTGTGTGGTGTTTCATTAAGAGCATCAGTTTCCTAGTAGGGAGCACTGGCTGAGCTTCTCTTGGGAAAAGAGCATCAGCCCACTGCCTTAGATATATCAGTTCTATAATTTGTTTGATAAATTCTGATTACGGTACCAATACCCACATTATTATTTATAAGCTACACGTTGCTGAGAACAGTCTCCATGTCATTCTACTTGATCCTCTGCTGGGTCTTGAGTAAGAACACAAATTAGTGAAATCCTACTGGAGACTTAAAAACCTAACAAACAACTTGGCCAACAGGTAAGAGGACTAGAAAATGGAAAATATTACATCTCAATGGAAAATATTATCTTCAGAAATGACTTCAAGATACAACAAGAACATCAGACATACACATTTATGGATTAAACAAAGAATATAAGGGTAGCACTCTTAGTATACAAGAATTTATTTTTTTTAATATGGTCACTCAGATGATGAAAAACTGATGAAAAACTAAGAAATTTATATACTAGGATTATCACAATATACTTTATAATGGTGAAATTATTCTCTCTTTCCTCCCTAGAGATAAATTTATGCAATTTGCCTACACTGCAGTATCATTCTCTGTAAGTAAAGAAATTAAACAAAGGTATGTGCTCATTATACTCCTTCGAAAATTTCATGTTTTGTCAGAACGTAGAATAAATAGGTTGCAAAGTCATCTAGTCTAGCACCCTATTGATAGCAGAGCCAACTTGCATCAGACTGTTCAAGTTTATTTGAGTTAACAGTATCTCCAAGAATGGATATTTCATAGCCTCTTTTGGTGCCTGTCAAGCATACAGCTACCTTCACTGTGAAAAAATAGTTAACACAGAAATGGAATTTCCCTCACTGCATGATGTCTTTGCAATACTTCTAGGTGTTGCAAATACCAGGTATTTAATAGGAAAGAGCAATGTTCTATTGGCTACTCAAATTATTTGAACCCCTGTCATCATATAATTTTTGCCTATTATGAATTTTTTTCCAAAGAATGCCCCAGAAGCTTGGAGCCAAGTTACTGTGTTTATCTCTACATGGATATAGGACAAAAGTCACTCTGTTTAGCAATGGCAGAATAGCTACCAAGACTTTCTCTATGGTGGGCTGAACAACTAGTGTGTATCAAAAGTACTGTGAGATAGGAACTAAACTGTAACTCATCCAACTTTAGACTTCTAATAGTTCTTTGTTTAGTTTAAGTTATTAATGTAGATTCTGTTCAGAAGCAAATAGGAGAGACAAGACATGTCAGGGTTAGTCAAGTCACTTCAAGCTATTTTCTTTCAGCAGTTACAGGAGATGGTTGGACAACTGTAACCAGTGTTAGGAAATGTAGTACAATCTGTCCTAAAAAACTATGATTCATTGTGAAAGCTAGTGGCATCTTGTTATACAATGGTTCTGTTAACTCTCTCTTCCTTTTTATAGATTTATTTTTGACTTGAAAAAAATAATTGAGAAGCTCAATTAAGCAGTTACAAACCTCTCATTTTTACTTCCATAACAAAAATACTAAATATCCCTCGCTAGATGCAAAGAAATACACTACAGGATCTTTCAGTGTGACAGGAAATTCTCAAGGTTCATCACAAGGCCTTTATCACAGTTCATTACAGAGGTTTGTCTTGTCTTTACCTAGCATATTCTGCTGAGATATTATCTAGGGAAAGAGTAGTTACAATTAGCACAGATACAGTCCTAATCAGTGTGTGCCATCACTGATCAATGAGTTTACTAAGTAAACTATCCAGTAAATTATTGGCATTTCTACATCTTCCTTTCAGGAGGCTAATCAAATATGAAATCACTAGGGATGCATTTTCACTGAAATGAGGACATCTCATCTGTGTGTAAAAATACTGTGAGGTAGATTTCAGTTCCAAATCTACTGACTAGTTTTATAAAAGCAGGCAGCTTTTTAACTACATTTATCGGTCTTCTGTAATTGTTGTGGTTTAGGAATGGTGCTCCCCAGTCCAGTGACCCCACTGAGACTCTGCCAAACCACATGCCGCTCTCTCTCTCTTCCCCTTCTTTTTCCCCTCCCTGATGAGGTGGAATGGAATTGAGAAACCAAGGCACTGTGAAGTTCACAGATTGAGATAAGAACAATTTACTGGAAACAGCAATGAGATAAGAAAATGGACAGGAACAGCAACAATATTATTATTAAAAATATGAAAAAGAGAGAGTGATTCCCGTGCAAAAATGCTCACCACCAACCCCGAGACAAGCGAACAATGGTGAATAACTTCCTGCTCCCTGCCACATTTTTTGACCAGAAGCCATGTTCTTTTCCACATAAGCCTGAGAGTCCCTTTCACCTGCCCCTGGCAGTGACATGAGGTGGTACTGAATAACATTAGGGTCCTGATGCCTCCCAGCTATTGCAAAAAATTTAACCTTGTCCTGGCCAAAACCCAGACAGCTGTAAAATAGCATTGCTGGATAAATAAACAGAGATAGTAAGGAATTTGTTTAGTACTAAAACCATGCCATTTACTTCTATCAAACATTTGATCTCAAATATCATACCCAGCAAATACCTCTAATAAAATTACTAAGCTTGCCCACTGGTCTGACTAATGATAGCTAAAACTTCAGGGACTACTCTTTTTAAAAAAAAAAAAAAAATCAGACCTCTAAACCGCAAGGACATTAGTGATGCATGCTTGATAATGCATACTTCTGCAATAAAAATGATAAACAGAAATAGAGCTCTTTTTTAGTAGCTGAAAACCTACATATAGGTATAGTTCATTTTACAGTTTTGTGCTTGTTGTGGTTTAATGTTGGCTGGCAATGAAGCCCCACAGAGCTGCTCACCCCTGGTGGGATGGGGAGTCTACTGAAAGGGTAAAAGTGAGAAAACTTGTAGGTTGAGGTACAGACAGTTTGTTATCTCAAGAGAATATACTCTATTTTTGTTGTGCATGCAAACAAAACAAAATAAGGAATTCATTCACCACTTCCCATGGGCAGGTAGGTGTTCAGCCATCCCCAGGAAAGATGAGCTACACCATGTATAAGGATGACTTGGAAAGACAAACGCCATCCTCTGAATGTCCTCCCTTTTCTTCATCTTCCCCTCTCTTTATTTGTTGAGCACAATGCCATATGGTCTGAGATATCCCCTGGGTCAGTGGGGGTCAGCTGTCCCAACTGTGTCCCCTCCCAGTTCCTTTTGCACCCCCAGCCTCCTCACTGGTGGATTTGAGTGAGGGGCAGAAAAGGCCTTAACACAGCAAGCACTGTTCAGCAATAGCTAAAACATCTCTGTGCTATTAACCCTGTTTTCAGCACAAATCCAAAACATAGTCCCCTGCTAGCTACTATGGATAACATTAACTCTACTCCAGCCAAAACAGTGCTTTGTCTTTCATGAGTACCCAGATGTGCTGCAAAATATTGTTCTTTTTTTTTCAAAATCAGCATCTGTATATTTTTGCAATTCAATACCTTTGCGATGAAATTGCAGTGATCCTAGCAGACAAATGGACTTCAGCATTTCTGTTGTGTACATTTCTAAGCAACACTGCAACTGGATGTATAGCCTACAGATTTCAGGATGAATTTCACCATCTTCTGGGCTGCAGCAAAAGAGAATAATTTAGTTAGGAAAGAGACAGGAAGGATGTGAGGGTCATCAAATCCACTTACCTACTGATGCAAGCAACCACATCAGAATCTGCTTCACCAACTATTACACTGTTTCTACCCAACTGTATTTATAAACAAGTCTTTAGATCTATAAAGCTCTAGGCTTAACACAGCTAAACTTGTATTGTCTTCAGTAAGATTATATGTCCTTATTGTCTCCTCTGCATATTTTTGGAAAAGGACTAAATAAGTGACTATTTTCTCCTCTTTAAAAGCTTTGGATAAGTATTTCCTGTGAGACCAAAGTGTTCAGTTTCAGTTACCCTTGGTCTTGACAAAGACACTAGGGCTACTTTAAAAGTCTAGGTTAGAAATCCTGGATCAGGTAAAATCAATCTACTTTGAAGACACTCTCATCAGAAACAAATCAGTTTTAGTCTTTTGGTTCTAAATATCCTACCTGAATTTGTTTCCCCCCCGTTTAAATTACTAGTTATGTGATACTGCATGGTGAGGAGAATGGGGTGCACAAGCCTTTTTTTTCAGAGAAGAAGAAACCATTTTGAAAACAAAAATGGAAACCAAGAGTAATTGTACACTTTCAATTAATTCTCAGGACACTAAGAAAATTATTTACCCAGATCCAGGAACCAATTCTCATGTCTGGTTGTAAAATCAGACATTAAATATCAATTTTGTAGGCTGGGTATGTTACACGAGTACAAACACCCTTTATTATAAACCGTTCTGTAAAACTGTTTCGGTAAGTGATAACGAAATTATTTAATCAATCATCCCTGAGAATTAGGTTTTCAATGCTCATTGCGAAAGTACTTTCAATAGGGCAGTGAGCAGTAAGATTGACTGGGATTTCAAAGATTTCATTTTCAGACATTCTTGCTACTCATTTCCTACACAGTGATGCTAAATGGCAAGACACCCCTCAAAACTGACTTTTATAATAACTAGAGGAACCTACTTTTTAAATTATGCTGAACCTAAAGGTATTTCTGAATACTACTGCTAAGAAATAAAAAAAAAAAAATCAGCACACTTACAGAATTCTAGCCTATGAATAATATTATTCAAAGGAAGCTTTCACAATAAAAAGATTGCAAACATTCTTTAAAGTGATTTCATTTCCTGTGGTTAAACTTACGCTTCAAAAGACTTTCCTATATATGAAATAAAAGTAGACTTGAGGATTTCCTCACAGGAACCAAAGGAACTTATCTGATAAATTATTTGCAGCAACACTAGATTGGGCTGATATGGTTGAATAATTTCTTAATACCAATCTAGGCCAAAGGCTTCAAGACCTACAGCAGACAATGTTTATTTACACTAGTAAAACAGGTTCTTTCTGACCTAAGAGATCATTCTTTATACCTAGATCCAGAGTCCAGCCAAAATGAACACCACAATATATATTTATAATATTATAATAAATGGCCTCTTGGAGGCTTTTACTATTCTGATTTGTCCTACCTTTTAGCTTCCAGATGAGATTTTTTAATACCCCTTTGTATCAAATATGCTTAAATTTTCAATGAACATTACTCCCAAGTTCAGTACCATGAACTGCAGTAGACATTGATAAGCTGTTTCTCCCCTCCACCCTGTTGTCTCCATCACTTATGTTGCTGTCTTTTTCTCATTAAGTACATATACAATAATTTCCTTTGAGCTGTCCTTACCAATACAGGGATTACAAAAAACTTAAGGAGCCTAGAATCACATTTGCTTTCCATCCTTAGGATCCACATTCAAAATTCTGGTCATCAAACTTATTGCTTATTTCATCTAAGTCCTGGAGCCCCACAAATATACACACAAGCATATTCAGTTTCTGAGTTTCCTAGATGCCCAAACTTTTGTTTTTGAGAGCAGTGTTTCTTCTGTCCAGAAGCCATTGATTTGCCCATTCCACCTGAAGGTGATTCTCCCCTGTTCTTGTGAAAAGTGGAGCCTACAAAGAATTATAGCCACCTTGGATGGTTATGATGACCTTTTTCTCCTCAGTGATGAGAGCCCTTTCTGAAAGGGAGATACAGTTCTACTCCACTATTTCATGCAAGTCAACCTGAATCTGTCTAGTTCTAATACTTTTTAACCACAAGTCTATCACTAAGAGGAATAATCACTACACTGTATCAAGATAATTTCCTTGTAGCAGATTTAGATAAAGCTGTATTATGGTTGTCCTATTTTTCTCTGCACTATTTAAAATGTTAGAAATACTCAGACCTTTTAGAAGTCATGGCTATTACAGGAATTTAGTTTGCAATGTTTATTTACAATCTGCAATGTTCCTTTCTAGCTGTCACTGGCAAAAAGATTTCAGGATCTGCATGCCTCATACAGCTCTCAAATTTCTGTGAAGCAAAAATGGTGAAAACCTTTAAAACTTTTCACTCTTAGTGACAGAATTTTTAATTGTGCAGATTAAGAAGGCAGCAATTATATATAAGATGCTTAGTTCATGAGCCAATTCAAATTTATCAATGCTTCCTATTTACAAATGAGCTGAAAGAGTATTCAAAAGCACAGTAATACATACTGTTTTGCTCTTGTAAATCTAATGTGTTTTCTTGCAAAATACATTTATGAATAGAGTGAAGAACTAGATGCATTGATGATATATGCATGTTCTAACCCATTCTTGTATTCTCAAGAGTATGGAGCACCTGTAATTGGACTGAAGAAAAAATGCTTCTCTATTTGGTAAATCCAGAGTAACAGCAGTGACATCTAAGAAAAATATTTTTTTAATTATGAAAACTTCACACAAAGAGAATTATTTCCAGGCCAGTACCCTCACTGATTGTCTCAAATTATTTAATTAGTATCTAATTGCAGTAATGACCATAAGAATTCCTTTAGCTTGCAACCAATTTCCTCCTATACATGTATATAGGCCTCATTTTCATGCTCTGATGTGAATGCACATAAATATTTCTTTTAAAATCCCTGAATTCTGCATAGAGGGCTTAAAATTTCTCTTTAAAGTGTTATAAATTTCAATTCTCCATATTTTTTTATTTCTGTATGTTCAATGTCATGCCGTGAGAAATGCTGAATGGGGGACTGGTACAGACATAACCTTCAGAATGCTGGTTATGATATAACTAATATTAATTAGTTACATACCAAATTAGTATTTATTTACAAATAAAAGTTCAAGCAAACTTATAATATTACCCCTCCCGTCCCCCACAGTCAGCTGTTTCAGTTACTCTGGCTGATTTCTTTATGAGGACCAGTAAAGATATTCCAGAGTAATCCCATATAACACAATCTTACACAATACTGTGCTAAATTATGTTCTCAACAGAGCTGTTTAATACCTTATGTGCAGGTGGGCATATGATAGCTAGCACAGCACTGAGCACCTGCCCATGAGACAAAGACCAGCACCTCACCATCGGCTTCCAAGCACAGCTGCCACGGGACTGTGAATAGGAACTGTGCTCACTTCCTACATCCATTGTGGAACAGAAATTTTCTTGCTCTTGCCCTGCCCATATTTTACCCTATCCACTCAGGTAAAATGAAGAGTTACTGGTAACTTTCAAAGGATTTGGATATACAGGTTGTGGCTTCTTGGAAATACTTCATCTGATAGGGAAGTGCTGCTGCCTTTCGTAAGAATGTAGATAATGGTCTATTTAGGAAGGGACCAAAGAATGGAATTCTATGGCTCTGAGAAAGCCTCTTGACTTGACAGTGAAGCAGCAAGACACATATGTTTGCATACATAGGAAGGGTGAATGGTGAGATAGGTGTACGTGTGCTTATGCAAATGTTCTGCATGTAGGCTGAAGTCTATAGGTCCACGCAAACTGCCACACTGCTTAATAACTGTTCGACATAACTCCTACTGATCTTCACAAGAAAATAGTAGACTCTGATTTTCAAATTGAACTAAGAGAATGTGTTCCTTCTTACAAAGATTTTGTTTTGTTTTTAACACTTAAAAACTGTATTAAAAGACAGATAGATGGGCAGCTTATTACTACCAAAAAATATTACGACCCATCATGAGGTCTGTAGGATTACTTATTTGACTTAGAAACACTTGCTGGTATCTAGGTAAAACAAGCAGATCATTTGGCTCTGATTTTCCTTTTTGCTCTCTCTGCTAAATTATGTTGATAGTTGTATATTAAATACTTTCAGATATCCTGTCTCTTCCTAGGAATTTCTGTAGTTGTCACATGAGTACCATACCACTATGGTGCCATAAAAGGTAGAAGTTCTTATTGAAAGATGTGAACACTACTCAGTTCATGAGAAATTCATACTGCTGTGAGACCTACTTTTGTAGGTTGACAGCTCTGATATCTACATGTATTAAAGTAGTTAAAAAAGTGAAAATGCTGTTTTGTTCCTTGTTTCACAGCAGCTTACGTTATGCAGTTTACCATGCTGCTATTAAAAGTATAACTTTCTGTAAAAAGAAATAAATCTATAACATTACATTCTCACATTTTGACCATTAGTAAAATAGATGTCTGTCTTTCCATAAAATCTGACTTTTTAAAAATCAGGTCATGTTGTTCAAATTAATATATTTATAAAGCACTGACAAGAAGTGGAATTTCCTTTTTATTATCCTAAGCGGATATTTAAAATAAAACCTACAGAGAGAGCTCTTACACCAACCACAGAGTAGCCAATATCGTTAAGAGAGGTGAATGCAGTTATTCTGGTAATTATTTTAAAATACAAGAATAAACATGATTAAAATACTCCTTCTTAAATGCAAAGGTAAAAAGTGAATGTTCCACTAAAAAAAATTATTTTTCCCCCAAAACACTTGACACATGATTTTCTCGTACTGCCAAAATATTGGTTACAATTAAGAAAATACCTTCAGATGTTCCTGAATTTCCACAGGTGTCCAGCATTCACAGTTCCATTAAAATTTGTGAAACTTAAGATAATAAAACTGAAAAGCAGTTACAGTCTAATTCTGAATTTAACTTCATAATTTTAGTCACACATTTACAACAGAGCAGTATTTTACTTTTACTATCAACAGCATGAAAAATATATATATTGTCAATCTCTGGTTAAAAGAGTAGTGATGTTACATTAAGAGTTGGATATATCTTTTTGTAAAAGCATTGCTTTGACAAATTTTATGCCTAACTCTAAGAAAAGTATTAATAGTTCTAAAATATTATGGGCTGAAAGAACTGCCTAGACATATAATGAAGGCTGTCTTCAAAAGCCAAAGGAAAATTAATTCATCAAATTCTGCCTTTTGCTCTATATATGTTCCTCCCACAAAAAAGAATGCAAGTTGCCTTGATGAGCTGTGGGAAATCACTGTCCGCAAATATAACCCTGTAGATTGTATTTTAATTTAGTATCAGAAACACTGCAGTTTAAAAACACATAGCAGCTAAAAAGATGATCTGGGAACAAGACCTACCTCAGACATGTGGTGCTTCGGTTGCAATGAAAAAGGTGACAAATACTGCAGAGGAGATACACTTAACTGAGCGCAAGGGCTGATTGTGGCTGATTATGGCTCAGGTGCAACAACCTACTGAACCTGCCTCTGCTTTGTATCTTAAATAGATTGTTTATTTCTTTATCACATAACCATGCAGCTTTAAAGGCCACAGAAGACTGGCTGATTCATTTTGAATATAGGTAGAAAGTCATCCAACAATGTTTTCTTCAAAACAATTACTGGGAAAACATTCTTATTTATGTTCCTCCCATTTGCTGGGGTTATTTTCTTTTAAATGTACACAAGCTGCTGTCAGCTTCAGTGTCATGTGTTGTTTTTTTGTTCTCTACTTATGCAATACTGTCATACAACCTCTATGCCACACCCCAGTCCAGGAGGGCAAAAAGCAGGGCTTTTTCTTTCTAATAGAACCATAAATTACTGCAATGTTGTTTTTATTAAATCAGATTGTTGTTTTGAAGCAGTTACAACTGCACTCTCAATAACAGAAGACGTGATCAGATTTTTAGTTAAACCAGTGTAAATCTCCAATAACTCCGATACAGCTGATCGACTCAAACTGAGTATATGACTGAAAAAGCAGAATAAACTCACAATGCAGTGAATCATATTACAGAGACAATGCAAACTTTCAGGTTGATGGCAGTTTAGATATTTCTATGCTAGAACCATTTAAATACAACTATAACAGCAGGAGACATACATTTCTTACCCATACACTAAAATCTCACTGACTTCCATTGAAGTTATCTGATAAACCAAGAGCCATGTATGGTCTGCAAATTAAAGTAATTTTGAATATGCTGTTGTTGCCTTTTCATGGTGGGCTCCCCTTTTTCAGAAATAACCCCAAAAGAAAAATTACAGCATCACGTATCTTACTGAAACCTCCTAAGTTTTTTTTTTTTTCATGTTGAAGTTCTAAAATTCTTTTGGAAACTCACTATATTAAATAATTACTACAGATGCAGTATCTTTGCCATTAAAATTGATTAATTAATAATTAATTAATTAATACTATGATTCTTTCACATTCTCGACTTTACCTTATCACGCAAACAAATATCATGCACTGTTTTTAAGAGCTGTGCATGTACTTTGCAGCATATATACTATTAGAGTGTGCTATTGGAAACAATCAGAATCACAGACCAGAATTTTCTAAACTGCTTCCTTCAGAAGTGAGCTTTACTGGCTGAATTAACTCAGGGCAAGAAGTCAACTACCAGAATACTATTCAAACTATTCCACCAGAGGACAAAATGAATCACAATCACTTGGTAAATCTTGTAATTGAGTAAAATAGCACTAAAATAAGAGGTTTCATTGAAACTTGCTTCATTTTAGGTAAGACTAGTGTGTTGGGTGTGGTTGGCAAGGTTTTGGTAATGATGGTGACAACAGGGTGAGGAGCTTTCGTGTGCTGGATACAGCTAACTTCAGATAGTTCCGCCAGCTCTGCAGTGGACCCACAGCGTGCCACAGCTGAGCCCACCCAGTAAGCAAAAATTTATTTTCAAAAAGGGCAGAAATAGCCACAGAGAGAAAGAAAGAGGGAACAAAAGGAGTGAGAAACAAGAGAGGGAACATTAGGGTCAGAGAAAGGAGGATGAGGTTCCTCACGGCATAGCAGATCCTCCCTGCAGCCCACAGGCAGGAACACACTAGAGCAGATGGATGTTACTGAAGGAACTGGCACCTGTGGAGAGCCTATGCTGGAGCAGATTTTCCTGACAGGATTGCTGCCTGTGGATAAGCCCAACTAGAGCTGAGGAAAAGTGTGAGGATGTAGGAGAAGCAAAGGAGGTCTGTTATGGACTGACTGTACCTCCCCATTCCCATCCCTCCTGCAGTGCTAGGGGTGTAGGGGTCGGCAGAGGAGCCTGGAGTGAAGTTAAGCTTGAGAAACAAGGCAGAAAAGATGCTAGCTTAATGCTTGTCTTTTTGTTTCCCATTACCTACATTAGTAATTATTCTTATTTTAATTGGCAATAAATTAGGTTAATCTTTACCAAGTTAAGCCTGCTCTACTCCCAACAGTAGTTGTAAGCAAAGTCTCTTTGTTTCCACTCAGTCTTTCTTATTCCTGTTCTTCCTGTTTTCTCCCCATGTCCTGCTGAGGAGTGACTGAGCAAGCAATTGGGTGGGAGTTTGGCTATTGCCTAAGACTAAACCACCACCCTAACTAAGCTTAAAATCTCC
This sequence comes from Pyrocephalus nanus, assembly GCA_038380795.1. NCBI lineage: Eukaryota > Metazoa > Chordata > Aves > Passeriformes > Tyrannidae > Pyrocephalus > Pyrocephalus nanus. Next base: position 24,273,091 of record CM076263.1, read on the forward strand.
AACAGGGGTACTTTTAAGCACTCAGAATTCCACATGAAATTGCACGTCTTCACTCCTGCTTTTATCATAAGATTAAAAAAAATAATAAACGCAGCACTTGACCACCGTGCCTTTGCAGAAACCTAACTCTAAGCCTGTTTTCCATCATTCTTTCATTTAGCTGTCTGTCCCTTGCCTTTACTTTAGAAAAATCTGCAAGACTTCTGCACTAGCTAATCATGAGCTGAACAGGGCTTTTCTCTGTGCATGTTATCAGACTCCCACTTGAGCACCTCAATATCCTTCCTGAACTGGACACAGCACTTCACGTGTGGCCTCATCAGCGCTGAGTACAGGGGAATCACCACTTCCCTGGTACTGCTGGCCACATTGTTCCTGATCCAGACCAGGATGTCATTGGCCTTCTTGGCCACCTGGGCACACTGCTGTTAAAATGAGAAGAACAATATATTTGCTTTTCCTCAAAAATATTACATACCACATTGATATAGAGACTACTTAAACTAAAGGGAAAATATTCTGTAAGTTTTACTGTGATTTGGGTATGAGCTTTACTGCAATAACAACTGCTGATAAGATCTATACATTTTCATAATCCCTTTTTTTCCTGTTAGTCAAACAGTATAACTACTGCAATTCTAAAGTGGAAGGAAAACAATCCATCAAGCAGATCATTACCTAGTTGCTCAGAATAAGTATTTGGCAATCTGGATATATCAAATGCTTCTAGGAGTGCTTTGCATATGTCAGACTAATTTTTATTTTTTAAAAAATCCCAAATATCCAAATACCTCTATATAAAAGTATTCAAGTGAAAAAGAAATTGTGGTATAGAGTCAGTAGGAGCATCTCACACAGCTCCACCAGACACTTCACAGACCAAATCTGCATGAGTAGTTAAGTTAAAAATCACAGCTGCAAGACTCTGAGAAAACATGAATGTGTTGGGGGGGAAGAAAAAACCCCCAACACATTAGCTTCCTGAATTGAAATTCATATATGGAGAAAGAAATTTTTAAAACCATCTGTTGATAAAATGTGTTCAGGAAGCAGTAATCTAGCATTAAGAACTTTGCAATTTTTTTCACTTCAGATTTCTGAATCCTGCTTTAGTCTCCATTTGACTTTGTGAACTGGTGTTGCTTTTAGTTTTTCCCTCTTTGAAATACCCTTTTTCTGCTTGGGAAACAAGGATTCCTCCAGAAAGTCTTCCTAGGGAATCCAGTATCCTGCATGAGCAGCTGCACAGACATACTACTCATTTCCAAGACTTGAATTACGTAAAATGAATAGCAAGGCTGTTAACATATGACACCTTGGGTAAGTCTGCAGCTAAATTAAATGCCCAGACTTTGGAATGTCCACCCGTTGGGGCACTGGCACTCTTCACCCTGCATGAAGGGACTGCTACCCCAGCACAGAGCTTCACACAGCTCAACCTCATGTGGTATGGTTGCAGTTGTCATACTATTCCAAAATACAATCTCTGCTTTGTTGGTGGTTCTTTTGGGAGGTATGTAAACACATATGGGTGAATAGTGCCGCTTCACCACAATAACATCTTCAGAACTGTTGGAAATAATTGGAGGCTGCTGTAAAAAAGTGGCAGTTCTAAATACTTTGCCACTTAACCATTTGCTGTGCTGTCAAGATTACCAACAATATATTTTCAATGATCTATCTTGCTGTGATAGACAAAGGTATGAAGTGTCAGCTTCTCTTTGCTCACACAATAAATGCAAACTTGTTTTCTTTTCCAATGGGAAAGCAGTTTCTTCAACAGCTTCAAGCACATACTGTAATATAATATGGAAGTATTAGAATTCTTACACCAAATCTGCTGCCAGCAAATTTTCATGCAGAAAGTATTCATATGAAAGATAAAAACAGCAAGATAAAAAATGAAGAATCATAGAATCAGATGGGTAGGAAAAGACCTCTGAAATTATCAAGTCCAACCCTTGATCCAACATCCCCGTGGTTACTACACCACGGCATTAAGTGCCACATCCAGTCTCAGCTTAAAAACTTTCAGGGACAGAAAATTCACCACTTCCTTGGGCAGCCCATTCCAATGTCTGATTATCCTCTCCGTAAAAAATTTCTTCCTAATATCTAGCCTAAACTTCCCCTGGCAGAGCTTAAGACCATGCTGGTTGCCTGGGAGAACCAACCCCCACCTGGCTAAAACCTCCTTTCAAGGAGTTGTAGAGAGTGCTGTGGTCACCCCTGAGCCTCCTCTTCTCCAAGCTAAACAACCCCGCTCCCTCAGCCTCTCCTCATAGGACTTGTGCTCCATTCCCCTCATCAGCCTGGTTGCTCTTCTCTGGACCTGCTCCAGCACCTCAATGTCTTTCCTGAACTGAGGGACTAAGACCTGGACACAGTACTCCAGAATCACTTCCCTGGTCCTGCTGGCCACACTGTTCCTGATGCAGGCCAGGATGCCATTGGCCTTCTTGGCCACCTGGGCACACTGCTGGCTCATGTTCAGCTTCCTGTCAATCCAAACTCCCAGGTCCCTTTCTGCCTGGCTGCTCTCCAGCCACTCTTCCTAGCCTGGAGTGCTGCCTGGGGTAGTTGTGGCCAAAGGCTAAGGCCTGGCACTTGGCCTTGTTGAACTTCATCCCACTGGAATCAGCCCAAATTTCCAGCTTATCCAGGTCCTTCTGCAGAGCCCTCTTGCCTTCCTTCTGATCGACACTCCCCCACATCTTAGTGTCATTTGCAAATTTGCTAACGGTGGACTCAATCCCCTCATCTAAATCATCAATAAAGATGTTAAACAGGACTGGGCCCAGCACTGATCCCTGGGGGACACCACTGGTGACCGGCCGTGAGCTGGATGCAGCCCCGTTCACCACCACTCTCTGGGCCCGGCCCTCCAGCCAGTTCTTAAGCCAGCACAGAGTGCCCCTGTCCAAGCCATTGCCTGCCAGCTTTTCCTGGAGAATGCTGTGGGAGACAGTGTCAAAGGCTTTGCTGAAGTCCACAGCCTTCCCCTCATCCACCAGGCAGGTCACCTGATCATAGAAGAAGATCAGGTTGGTCAGACAGGACCTGCCCTTCCTAAAGCCGTGCTGGCTGGGTTTGATCCCTTGTCCATCTTGTGTGTGTTGTGTGATAGCATCTAGGACGATCTGCTCCATAACCTTGTCAGGCACTGAGGTCAGGCTGAAGGGCATGTAGTCGCCCAGGTTCACCTTTTTGTGGATTGGCATGACATTTGCCAGCTTCCAATCATCTGGGACCTCCCCTGTGAGCCAGGACTGTTGGTAAATGATGGAGAGCGGCTTAGCAAGCTCTTCCACCAGAAAGACAAAAGGAAGACCTTCTATGAATAATTGTTGATATACAAATAACTCAGTGTATTATTTCTCTGAAAGTTAAAAATGATGTAGAAAATCTAAATGTAAATCTGTAATTGTATCCAGCAACGAGAAAATGCTATTCAATAACAGCCAGCACTTCAGTATATGCTTAATTTTAATTTAAAACATGAATTTAAACATCACTTAACTTCTAATACTGTAAGGATTCTGGATTGAGGAATGTTAATTTAATGCTTTGTCCAGATGAGGACTTAATGCCCAGATAATGGTTATAAATATTTAATTAATTGTTCTGGAACAGAACTATAAAGCCATCAGAAGTATTATAAGAGATTTTATACACCTAATGGATTTGATTGGAATTTTCCTTATGTAATCTTGACAGCATTGGTATCTCTCTTGGCTGGAGACTGATCTTGCAAGTTACTTATAATGGTGTTGAGAGGAGTTACCATTTGGTACTTCTCATCTTACTAGAGCAAATCTCTGTGTACCACTACTCACGATAAATGTGAAATCTTTTCTTAGATGACTATGCAGGAAGTCTAGCACTTGAAGGAGCATAACAGAACATGGGTTGTGAGAAAAACATGCCCTTAATTGCATGGGCCTGCACAATTAACTTGGCACACTGGCTGATTTCAGTGAGGGGCACAGAATCAAAATAGTTCCTTTCTAATAAGAGAGCGGTGTTTCAGAATGTTGTGAAATACTGAGAATTAGTAAAAACATTTCCATTAGCAGGCAATTTTCAATCCAAAACTTTAAAAACTACTTAAGAAAACAGAGGCAGAATCCCAGTATATGTGGAATTCTCAAAGCTCATGTTGAAGTCCTCTTCTAAAGCATAACTTCATTATATCATGCTTTCACTTCTCTTATGAAATATCAATATATTGCTAACATAGTCTGGATTTTGTAAGTTTCAATGAGAATCAAAAATAATTTTCTGAGAAGAATATAAGCAAAGCTAAACAGAGCCAAGATAAGCAGAATGTCTAGCATAGAAAATTGCAGCCATGTGAGATTTCTTTATCAACCAGTGTTTAGGAAAATTATCAGGAATGAAGCTCTTAAAACTCAGGACTAAATTTTCAGCTTTGGCCTCAGCAGTGTTTCAGTAGAAACCTACAGAAGAAAATGACTGGAATATGCTGTTGAAACTGGTCTCAAAACAGTGGGTCTACTGGGGACAAAAAGGCACTCTTCTTGGCCATATCAATTAAAGATCAGCACAACTGCAACTTTTAACTACATCTGTGAAGCTAGGCATGAAATTCTGGTATACTTTTTCTTTTTTACAAATGTATTTTTTTAAGAATTCCGTCAATAAATAATTTTCTTTCTCTCAGAAATACTGCAATGAAAAAGTTACTTTGGATTTGTCTGACACTAATTTTGAACCATGTGTCTTCTCTGGTACCCCTAATTTTTGTGGCTGGAATACTCCTTTATTCATGAGACAGATTTAGAGAAACAACCTCTCTAAAACCTAACGGTAGTGGAATGCTGCTTGTGCATAGGAGAGCATTCCACTGAATGACTTGAAATACAGCAACACCTTACCTTTTTGGTATCCTCTTCCAGGCCACAGTTCGGAACCCATACTGGAGTGATGAATAAAGAACACATGTCAAACTGGAAGCCAATCAAAACTAAACCTGCAGGCTACTCCAGCCCTAGATCTGTGAAGAATGGATTCACAATTCACCAGGCTGAAGATGCAAAATGCTGGAGAATACTCAGCAATTACGCAAGTTCTGAATCTCTGCTCCCCTGGGTCTTTATGTGTTTTATCTGCTTGAAATATGGAAAAAATTATGGGAGAAGGGATGAGAATACCACAAAGGAAGTTCCTTAAGTTTTTAACGTTTACCTGCAATGGCACTGCTCAAAACTCAAGTACAGTGTAGACCTCGACACAATACTCTTTCCACCAGGCCAGATGATGGGAATGTGCCCCCTGCTGCTTCACAGTGACCTCACAGCTTCAGGTCATGTCTCAGAGGAAAAGGCACACTGCTTTATGCCTGCCAGGGAGAATACTGCTGTTTGTAGTGATTCTCGAGCATGGGCAATATTCCCAGCTGCTGGGCTGCCACGCAGCTTCTCTTCTGTTGCAGGACCCTTCATTCCAGTGGCAGGCTTACCCAGCATATGCAGTCCTTCAGTGTCTCAACAGTGACAGCAGTGCACTGGAATGGACTAGTTAAGTGAATATGCTAGTGAAGTGCACACAGAAGACAGGGGCAAATTAGGGACTAACAAAGATGTGTCCATTCTACTTTAGCACCCACTTTCCTCTTTTGTCTCTTTCCTCCCTTTTCTGGGAGGTAGGTGCAAGAGGTCTAGAAATTATGTTGACTCACCTTCAGCTTTCCCTAAAGGAAAGTGGAAGGTGCCACTGTTTTTTAAGTAGTCCAAAATTGTCAGTGTGTGATAGGCTCTGAGGATGCTCTGACAGCACCTCTGGGATGAAGCTTGTCAGAGCTTAGAAAAGCTTCTGCCTGCTGATAAGGTTTACCATTAAGCAAGGTGCTTAGCTATTCTACTTTGTCAAAACTAAGTTATGCTGTGCTACTGCAGATGTAGAACTTCCATGACTGAGAATTGCTGTTCTGAACATAATAGAGTGATAAATTCACTTTCAGGTATGTTTGCCCTTTAATGAATCTGGCCTCCATTTATGAAGGAAAGATCTACAAAGGGAGATATTAACACCTTGTATCTTCAAGTCCCAAACACCTATTAAAGCACAGTTCCAAAGAAAACAATACAAAGAAAAAGTCTTTTTTGTAGAGATCAGGTATTATGAGAATTACAGACTTAGTAAATATTATTATTTTCTCCTCCCTTATTAGCTTTCTGAATTCATGTCAGAATTTGAGGTATCTGATTTAAATAATTTATTTTTCAATTTGCAACTTGAGTAAACAGATTTTATTTTATTCTTAACAAGAGAACCCATTTTAGCTCTATTCCTCAGAAAACAGTCTTATCTTTTACATGTTCCTTTCCATCATTTTGGGTGCATGTGGCTTGTATAATTAGCGATTTTTTTTTCAAAGGAATCTACTCAGAACAATACATGTACATCTTACCCTCTTGTGAAAGGAGTAAGCTATGGTATACTTACTGCTCTATCATGCTTTAGTTAGTCCTTAGTAAGTTTAGTTACTTTATGATTTAGAAGTCAAGGAAGATGATCCAAACAAAGTAGAATAAACACTGTCAGAATTTGCCCACAGAATTTGATATGCTTGAAATCACATGAAAATCTAAAGCATTTAATAAAGTTACAGTAAATGCTTACATAAGCTGAATGTAAAGACTGAGGGAAAATGAGCCTTTATATGATAAGAATGCTTGGTAATGAACTTGCTCCACATCCCGAAAGCTCTTCTTTGGAGGGAGACAAAAATCTCCTTGACTTTACTCATTTTGGACAGTCACAGTTAAATCATCAGAACAACTTGTTGAGTAAGGTATTAACAATGATTGTAAGAATTGCGGGATCTAGCCTGCCACACTGAAATAACTTACTGAGATGCTTTTAGTATAGCCTGAGAGTGCAAAGAGGAAGTTTTATATTTCCAATAGTTTTCAGAATTGAAAAAAACTCAGCATTTTTTACTTTATAGGATTTTAAGGTCAGATTTTTAAGGTGCTACTGCTTAAAATATCTGCAGTATTTTAGCAAAAAACTCACATAACTCTGTATGGATTCAGAGGGTATTATGTTACTGGTCTCATCATGTGCGATAGTTTTGATTCTTGCAGTGAATACTAACTGCTTGCCTTTTCTTCTTATGCCATAACATTATTTTTGATACTTAATTATACTTTTACCAGGCCACATTCTGGTTATCAGTCTCTGTGAAGCACTTACCTTAGTTCCTAACTTTCATCTGGCAGTTGGAACAATGATAACTCTAGCAGAGGTAGGATCCAGCAGCAGTGCCTGCAATTCAGAACTTCAGGACACTGGAGTTAACATCACACTCCTCACCTCTGACACATACTCTTAGAGGACTACCATGGCAGTGACTGCAGAGACATCTAGGGAGGACAGAGATCTCCATAAATGCTGCTCAGCTGGTATCTAGCTGGGGCAGAGCTCTAGTTTGTTGCTCTATCTGCTGGCATAACATTGGTTTTGAATCACGATTATAAAAATTCTTCCCTGCTGAGATAAGTGTGGCTGCACTTTGTCTCTGCTCAGCTACACTGACTGCCAGCAGTACTTTATTTAACATCTGAAGTTAAACAGTTAAAATGTTTTCTGTTACAACTGTCTTAATCTAGCTTTTATTAACTTAGAATCTTGGAGTCTCCTTTTTCCTAATTTGTAAAATATTTTGAAGGAGTCTTTTTTGTTTGCTTGTGTGCTTTAGAAAGCAAATAATAATTTTGAAGGGTCATAATTTGGGGAAAATTTAGACAGTTCAATAAAAAATTGGCCACAATTGTGTGTCAACAGAATGTTTTAACACAACCTTAGGAAAAGATTTAATGTTAATTAGCTCTGAGAAATTACTATTTAGTGCTTACTGAAAACATTAGAAATTCTACTGTATATTGCAAAGGAAAACAAAAGTAGAAATAACATAAAATTAAAAACTTAAGGCAACACTATGGTATGGCAACATTTCTGTGCACAGGAATGCAATCAGGATATGATTCCTAGGTCTACTTCCTCAACTTTTCTTGAACTCAGGGAAACTGAAGTAACTATTTTTTAAGAGTAACAGATGCACAGAAGTGTCAAATAAGGAAACTTTAACTTTGCAGTTTCCCAAGGCGAAGATTTACAGTGATTTTAGTCACAAGCTGCAAGGGACATCTAGAACTAATCTAAGCCTCCTGCTCAAGGCAGTGTCAGTTAGAGTAGGTTACTGAGGGCCATGTGCAGTTGAGTTCTGCGTATCTCCAAGGATAGAGACTCCATAATCTCTCACTGCACCTATTCCAATATTCTGCCAGCCTCACAGTAAAAAAGTTTAAAAAATGTTTAAATCAATTTTTTTTTCAGTTGTACTTTTTGTTCTATCACTGGAAAACACTGAGAACAGTCTGCCTATGTCTTCTTTACATTATCCCTTCAAGTATTTTTATACACATTGATAAGATCCCCATCCAAGTCTTTTCTTCTCCAACCTAAATAATCCCAGGTCTGTCACCTTCCCTTGTCTGTCGGACGCCGCTTGCTCCTAACCAACTCTCTTTAAGGCCATTGACTAGACCTGCTCTGGTAAGTCCCTTTCTCTTTCCTAGGGAGCTCAGAACTGGACACAGTACTCCAGATACGGCCTCAGCAGCCCCAAGTAGAAGGGAAGGATGAGCTCCACCAACCTGCTGGCAAGATTTCCTAAAGTATCATAGGAGGCTGTTGGCCCATAGTTTGCACAAGTGCACAGTGCTGGCTCATGCTCAACTTGATGTTCACCAGAACCCCCTAGGTCCTTTTCTGCAAAGATGCTTTCCAACTGGCTGGCCCCTGTCTGTGTCGGTGTAGGGGTTTATTCCTCCTTAGATTCCAGACATTGCACCAGCAGTCTGAACCACAGAGAAAAATCAGTTTCAGAGGTATGCTCACACAGATGTACATTGCCATGCACTCTTGAGCTCGTCACACAGTTTTGTTTCATGGAAAAGAGCCACTGCCAACATATATATCAGACTGTCACAGAGATACTGCCAGTTCTGGTTTCAGTGTGCCAAGTGCATGCATTATGTAAGTATATCAACTGCTTAAGAATATGAAAGAACACTTAGAAAAGTGCATGACAGTTGTGCAAAACTGTATCCTAAAGTATCTTTCTACTGACATCCCAGACTTAGTGGACTTCACTTATAAAGCTGGCTTTCTATTTGATGAATTCTAAAATATCACCACTCTTTTTGATTCCATAAAGCAGACTCCCTTCCAAAACACAAAGATTTGCTCCTTTCCCCCCTCATCTTCCTGTTGTTACAAGTATTTTCCGTTTCTTTTCTTCTGGAAAAAATCATGCTGATTCATTTTCTTGCTGCTGTACTTTGTCCAGTTTTGGCAATTAATACAGCAAGCATGCACAGTGTAAATAATGTGAGATATTTAATTTCCGATGCATTAATAAAGCAGAAAATGTGACAGAAGGACCCCACCTTACTCACCTTCTTCAGAAGACAATTCATTAAAAATCACAACAAATTTTTACTGTAAGAGCAGGAAATTTACCTAAAGTCCTCAGAAAACCAACACTGAAAGAAGAGTTTATTTTGACTTGCATTCCTAAAAGACTATCAACTAAAACAGGATATTTCAATTTAGATTATTTTTATTTCTAAGCTTTATTCCCCTTTGATAGAATTTACTATTTCTCCCAGAAAAATAAATAAGAAAGTAAGTAAAGAAGAGGATGTAACATCTGTGAGGCCCTATTAACCTGGAGACTTAATCTGAAGCTCTTTTGTTTAAAAATATTTTTAAATACATTAATTTTAAACACATCACAGTGTAAAGACATCCTTATTCAACCTCAGCATTTTTTGAGTAAAAGACCTTCATACTTACACAAATCCTGAAATCTTCTGAGAATTCATATTTGTCAGACACAAGTCCATCAGATGCAACTTTTGCTTACTGATTCCTACGTAGTGGCAAAAATGAGAGAAGGTGTTGTTCTATAGTTTTTGTATGCTTGTTTATTTTTTATTGAAATCTCTGCTATGAGCAGCTGTCAGATTTGAGCTAGATGGGAGTGATATGGTCTAATTCAGTGTGGACTTTATAAGGTTTTATGTTTTCTTGCTACTTCCTCATCTTTTTCAAAATATTTTTTGTTTTTATTTCTCTCAGTTTTTAAAATATAAGTGTGACTTTTACTTCCTTCATTTCCATAGCTCAATCTCCTGCTGGCATATCGGTGTATACTTTTCCTACAGGTAGACCTGCAGCTTTCTCATCTTGTTCCCTATCCTACTTTGATGTCTGCCTAATATCCCAGAATTTACACGCTCATGATCAAAGCTTTTTTTGGCCCCATGACTTCTATCCTGTTTTGTTCCTAATGCATTATCTCAGCCTCAGCCTTTCCTTCCCTTCCCACAGTTCCCAGATTTTTTTCCCAGAGCTGCCTTTCTCAGTACAACTGGATCTGTTCCTGTTTCTTTCCAGGTCTTTACACCTTCCCTCTTTGTTACCTTCCTTTGCTTGTAGAACAGGTGAGTCAGGAAGGGAAATAGGTGTCTCTTCTAACTGTCTGAGTCATGAGGACATTTAAGAGTGTCAAATGCAGTAATGCCTATAGGGATTGGACTAGTGATCTCCAGATGATCACTAGAGGTCCCTTCCAAGCCTATTCTTTGAAATCCTGACATATTCAAACAGGAATTAAGCTGTCTGCTAATTTTCCAAAGGAAGACATCAGCACAAACAAGATAGATGACAAGATTAGACAGTATTGCCAACTTCTTAAAAGAAAGATTGCCTTGCAACAGCGCAGGTATGTCACTTAGACACTAACTGAACATTACTCATGACCTTAACTAATAGTATGCTGTTATGTCATGAAATGCTATTGTCTAGTAGCATAAACAGGTGTTTGCTATTATTCTCTCTCAGTGGGAAAGCAATAGGCTTTCTTTAAAAAGTTTTGGAAGAGAGAATCGGTTGTGTTACCCAGTGTTATGCATTTTGAACTAAAGTAGTGAACTAAATGAGCCTTTGTCTCATCTGCTGACTACCAGTGGTTTCTGAGCAATACACTACCCTCTTGACTATTTACTACTGAGGATGATTTAATACATTCCTGTCCCTAAGCATTTTTCTTCCTATCCAATTAGATTCCCATTCCAGATCCTATCTCTCCCATCTCTCCCTATCTCTCCCATCTCTCCCTATCTATCCCATCTCTACCACCACTCCTCTTGCTGCGTTAAAAACAATCTCTGAGACTGGTTATTACTCCTCTCCTTCTAATTCTTTTCTACAATGAATCCTTGCTCTACCTTCATATCCCACTTTCCTCATAAATACACCAAAAATGTTGCCTCAAATGGCTTTCCTCAGCTGCAGGAGGGCGGGAATGTGAAGCACATCTTGTAAAATATCTGTCAAGCCACACAAGTAATTTTCAGGGACTTTCTAACACCTACCAGTTGTTATGGATATCACTTTATTATCACAGTTATTTAGAACAGTTTTAGATTAGCTAAATGTCAACCTCACAGCAACTGCGCAACCTTCAGGACATATTTGTGTATACGGCAGACTCCCAGCTGCAAAATGATTACTTAAAAAAACCTCTGTCCTTCTAAATAAGCATGTATGAGAAAAAGAGATTTAAAAAATTATAAAATAGGTTCAGCTACTCAGATGTATTATTTTCATTTAATATATATATTTGTTTTTCTTTTGAGTCTGAAAGCCCATAACAAATTTCACTACTATTTGCTTTCACATTTTCAGCATATGGGTTAAAAAGAACCATGTCTATTGGTTAGTGTTTTTTTAAACATTCTCACAGACTTTAGTATTTTAAAAGCATGCATTTTGTTTGAGGAACATATTAGAGGTCACAAAAACAACTTAAGAGTCTTTGCACAAAGTCTTACTTGAAAATGTCCTACTAAAGCAAATCCACCAGTTCATTCTTCCATTTATGAATGTGGTTTTCCCTTATATGCTAAGCCTATGACAGATTTTTCATATTTATATTAAAGCGATGAAAGAAATTCAACAGGGGTTAGATAGAACTGCAAAAAAAAAGTTTTTTTCTAGTAGTACACAATGGCTTATGGTAGATCAGGCAGAAAGTTCTGACAAACTGTAATCAGAGAGACACGACTCAGGAGGTACATGTGTGAATACAAGTGCCCCAGTCACCATACTGTGAAGAACCCACATGCAATTAGCAGCACAAACTTCCATTTTATAAGAAACGGCTATTTATGCTGGTTTATCTTGTACTGAGGCATAGTCTCAAGTATGTGGTAATATATTCTGTCACCATGGAAAGGCATGTATATAATCTAATACCAAAGAATAAATTAAAATATTATATGCTAGCAAAGCTTCATTTCTTATTTCAACACAAATAAGGATTTAAAAACATACATGTAGAATGTAAACACAAGTTTTAAGACTACTATTTGCATTCCCCTCATGCAATTTTCACCTAATCATTTTTGGTCTAGTTTTGTTGAGTATCTAGTTGAGCTGAGCTAGTTGTCTTTAACTGTTTAATTAGGTATATTCAATGCAAGACTGGGCAGAAAGCTATCGCTATTTCACCCTTGAATGGTATGGCTTCTGCCCTGATCTAAAATTCTGTTTGTCTTAAATAAAAGCATCCCGTGAAATCAGTAAGATACCATTTTGGTAAGGGGACCTGGATTTGAACCAAAATTATGCTATCATAAGGATATGAGCATTCTGTAGATTTCTGGTCATACACTTCTATGCCTAAAACAGAAACACAAGTTAATGCTTTTGGTGAAAGTTTCCATAATGCAGTATCTCACAAAGATTTGCACATGAATACAGCTTTAATTAAACAGAAGTTGACTCCTACCCAGAAATTGCTGCTAGTTTTTGATGAGCCTCATAGGCCATCTCACATCCCCGGGTTCGAGTTTTGTGCAATTCTGCATGCAGAGATGGATAGGTGACAGAGATATCCCCAATAGAAATGACCAGCTCCCGGTAGAGAGCCACCTGGGTATTGAACTCCTGGACAAGCTGAAAAACAAAGAGGATTTACATGCATGAGAATTTTTAACTATGGTGGTAAAAGAAATCAAATTTTTTAAAAACATGCCCAATCCAGGGCTTGCTCCTGCTGCTCACAATTTCAGGGCAACAGGATCAAGAGCCCAAGATTTAGTAAATGACTAGGGCCTTTGTGGCAGCTGCTTCTTTTGTGAGCTATAAATGTTCATCTGTAGGAAAGAAGTATTTCTGCTTTTAATATCTGAAAGTATTTAAGCTAGTAGTATTAAATATTCAGCAGACAAAAAAATGTTTTACTAGTAGCATGAGGTTATTTTTTCTATCATAAAAGACAAAAATATCTCCAGAAATTATTGCTTTTGCTCCTCCTGCTTCCTGATTAACAGTATATTTAGGGATTGGAATGTAGTATTTGCTTTTACATTGGCAATTTTGCTAATTTATTTTGTAATGATTTCTGTTCTGTTACTTGCCTCCAACCCAGATTTTAGACTTAAAACTGATCGGTAGTTATTGTCTGAGAAGGTGTCTCAGACACGCATTTTCCTGTTACAGTTTCAGAAAAGCACCTTTTCTAGCGTGTGTGTGGGAAAAAGAAACAAGGAAGTAAATAAACAGTTCAGCCTTTACAGAAATTCAATATCCAGCAGATACATACGGATGCTATTGGATAAATGGGTGATTTTACAGTGATGGAAAGATCATTATTGTTTAGTTCCAGTGATCATATATTTTAAGGAAATGAAGCATTTGCTGTATTCTGAAAGAAAGTGCATTAGACCATTTGCTCCACATGGGGGCGGGGATGGAAGGCATGGAGTAATAGAACAGAATACTTATTTATCTGTGTTTTGACCTCAATTTCCAAACTTCATAAAAAAAGACGAGTAATTGCTCATAATTCTCCAGTCATAATTACCACCAGAGGTACAACTTACCCAACATAGACAAGCATGCTAAGAATCTGGAGTCTATGAAAGCTACCAATATTTAAAGTCAAGCCCCCAAAATCTTCTGCTCAGGAAATAAATGAGTCTCTTCTCCTGCAGTATTACATTCTGATCCTTCATTTATCCCACTACAATTACTCTATATAGTTGGGAAGTGGTCACAGGCTATTGTTTTGGCCACACTTTCTAAAATTTCATTGTAAGAATAGCAAATGAGATTTCTCTGCTTCTGAAGCAGCACATCAATCCAAGTGCACTTCAGTACATCTGCACCCATCCGCCCCCAGACCCCAAACAAACCAAAAAGCACACAGCAAACAAAGCCCTAGGCAAAATGTTTGCTAAACAGGTCTTCAACTCCCTCATTTCATAGCTTAAGAAAATGCATAAAGGCAATGGAAGCGAAAACAATTGTACTAAGTTGTGTCATAGTGTGATGATTATGCATGAGGAAAAAGAGAAAAGCAGCGTATCCTGCAACTCGTAACTGGATGCACCAGGCACATTTTGCCTGTTCTCACCTGACATCCCTTGTCCTCACACTCATTCTGCCACCTCAGCATTAGCCAGGAAAACAAAACCACACAGATGTTGCTGAATCGAAACAGAGAACAAGACAGAAATACACTGATTTTACCTCTTGAATATTACTGCCACTTGACAACCTATCTGTAAATTATATTTTATTTCTAATCAGTGAATTCTACAAAGGTAGCATTTCTCCATAGCTAACCACATTATGGTGTCAGGAATGAGAAAAAAAGCAGAACCCAGAAAGATTCACTTGTTGGGTATATTTATAGAGGTACTGTGGCAGCTTTTGTTCCACCATGCACTGGGAATTGCTCCCAATTTTGAAGTATCAGAGTGGGTAATTTGCCAGCACGTTTTTCAGTTCTAGAGGGAAAAAAAATTGCCGGAATAAAGCAGAACAGCAGCAGCTCCATTTCCCATGCTACTGGACAGAGCTTTAGCAAGGTCCAGATTTTTCATATAAAGTATCAGCAACTTCATTTGTTTTCTACTTCTCTCACTGGTTAGAGGAGCAATTCTGGGCTCCAATGTCAGGCTGACTGTAGCTCAAGGAGCCATAACAGGGGTATATGGCACTGATTTGGAGGAAAGTGTCAGGATCCAAGCATTTTAACATGAATGGAGAAAAATCTCATACCATAATGTGACAGTCCAAAAAATAACATGGACGCAGGAGTTTTGACCTGAGGCTTTACAATTGCAATCATCTACTCCGGGAAGACTAGTAGCAGCTACCACACATGCCTGGGACAGAATTTCACGGCCTCAAATTTGGAGTCCTGTTTTAGAAGGATTTTAGGGCGAGAGTGTGGTTGCTGAACAAAACAGCAAGGAGAGCGTGCAGTGATTCATTGGAGGCCACTATTTACCCATTTAGGCTTCAGCGAGCGCAAGTCTGGGGACAGATTTGGACGGTTCTAGCAAAAAGCAACTCCACTGCTTAGCAGTGTGTGTTCTGGGGCTCGGGCTCCAGCTCCTGCTCCCGCAGCCCTGCCAAGGCGGGCGACCCCGGCCCCTGCCCCGCCTGTGCCGCCGCACCCAGCCCGATCCCTGCGCGTCTCGCTTTTGAGCCACCGCGAACTGGGGTGCAGGGCAGCACCTCGACGGGGACTGCGGCTCTAAAAACAGTGCAACTGCACGTGATGGGAATAGCCAAGGTGGAGGGAAGAGCAGCACCACTGCCCGCGCAGGGGGAGCTCGGGAAAAGTGAAAACCGTGGGAAGCCGGCGCGCAGTACCCACCATCTTACAGTCGTCCAGGGCTCGTTGGGTCTGGTAGGCGCTATCGGAGCCGCTGCCACGGCGTTCGCTGTCGCAGCCGTGCGGGGAGGTCTTGCCTCCCTGGAAGATGGAGGCGGCGGAGCGGGGGCGCTTCCTGCGCCCGCTCGGTGCCGCGCTCATGCACACGCATCCGCCGCGCGGAGCCGCCCGCGGGTGCGGGCAGCACCTTCCCCGCCGCCGCCGCCGCCGCCGCCGCCGCCGCCGCCCCGCCGAGGGGAGCGGGCCCGCGCCTCTCGTCGCCTCGGCCCGGCCGGAGCCGCGCCGCTCACGGCAGCGAGTGCGGCTGCTGTGGGCGATCGCCTGGCGCCTGCGGGAGAGGCTGGGGAGAGCCCTGCAGCATCGCCTCGGCTACCGCGGGGAGAGGCGGAGGGGCTGGCACCTGCCCTCCTTCAGCAGCATGTCAGTCCCCGCGGAACCGCCCCGCCGGTGGCATGCTCCGCCGTCCTCCTTCCCGCAGCTGGCGTGGGGGGATGAGCGCAGCAGTGCCTGGCGGGGAAGGGCTCCCCATCCAGCGGCCGCCGAAACGCGCCCCGGTACTCGCGGCAGGGAAGCCCGACCCGCCGCGGAGCGTCTCCCCGCGTGCCCGCTGGGAGCGGCTTGGAAGGGCCGGTGGAGCCCGTCGGCTGACACCATCAGCAGTACCGCCCCCACGGGCCGGAGCACCGCCCCCCGCTCCCGGCCGCGGCCGCACCGCGCCCGCCTGGGTCCCGCAGAAAGAGGGTGGGGGCCGCACCTTCACCTAGAGCGGGTCCAGGCCGCCCGGGGACGGTGAGGGCAGCGCCCGCCCAGCGTTTGTCGAATACCGATCTTCAAGAGGCGTGCTTGGAAATCACTTTTTTGTTTAACAAAGACTTGGTTCACTACGCAAATTTTGTCAAATTTAATCAAAAATTAGAGTGTTCAAACGAGGGCAACGGGGAGGTAAAGGGTCTGGAGTGGAAGCAGTATGAGAAACGGCAGAGGTCACTTAGTCTGTTCTGCCTGGAGAAGAGGAAACTGAGGGGAGACCTCACTGGGTTCTTCAGCATCCTTGTGAGAGCAAGCAGAGGGACAGGTACTGATCTCTGATGTGACCAGTGATAGGACTCGAATAAGATGCATAGGGGGAGGTTTAGGTTGGATATCAGGAAAAAGTTTTTCACCCAGAGGGTGGCTGGGCACTGGAACAGGCTGCTCAGGGAAATGATCAACACCTCCAAGCCTGGCAGAGTTCAAGAAGTGTTCCCACAGTGACCTCAGGAACATGGTGTGATACATGGGGTGTCCTCTGCAGGGCCAGGAGTTTGACTCAATGATCCTGACTGGTCCCTTCCAACTCAGCATATTCTATGATTCTATGATTTAGTTTCTGTCACTAAAAACCATTGTACTTTGAGGCTCTGTGAAAATGTCTGGGGTGTGTGATGCAACTAGACTGTATGTGTTCATTGTAGAAAAGATTAAATAATAATCAAGTGGAAAAATTGTTTACTCTGTGCACCAGTACCACAGAATGGTTTCAGTTCATCAGGCTGATGCTGTCAGTCCTCCCAGACCTTGGGCACCACCCCTGCCAATGCAGAGGGCTGTGGGGCTGTGCCTGTGCTGTATCTGCAGCTCCCTACCCTAGGACTCCTCAGGACCCCACTGCCCAGGGCTGAGCTATGACCTGAGCCAGCTTCAACTCCAGGGCTGGTCCTTTTCCTCTCTGTAGCCAGGTGGCTAGAGCTGTTTAGCTAACTTCTGATATAATTGTATTTCTTCAGGCTATTGAATAAAAGGTTTTTTGTATTTTGGTGATGTTCTTGAATCCAAAGCAACATCAAACACATCACACAGAGTAATGTAGTCTTGCCAAGGAGCTTAAGTATGCCAGTGATGGCACCCTGGCAGGTTAAGGGACTCTTTTCAGGCTGTGCTGAGCATTACTGTAACATAAACTGATAGCTACTTTAGTCTGGACATTGCCTATTAATCTGCTCTGAAACTGGTGTTTCACCATCCCTGGAGGTTTTTCACGTGGCCCTTAGTGCCATGATATAGTAATTGGAGTTGGATCAGGGGTTGGACTCGATGATCTTGGAGGTCTTTTCCAACCCAATCTATTCTATGATTCGATGATTCTATGATTCTTTTTAGACATTTCCTACCATTTTTACAGAAATGGAATCTATTGAATGTGAGATAATGTTGATGGATTTGCATCACTTAAAAGTGCTGTTATCATTTTAGTTACAACTAAAATGACCTTGTAATTGTAATGTTACTTTTGTAAGTATACTGCTAGATTTTTGGCATTCAGACACTTTGCAAGTGCTATTTTACGGGCATCATATTTTTTTCATAGATAATTCTATTTCTCACAGGAAGTAAATGCATGAGCTTTGAGTCAGGACATCATATTGCTACGATATACAGAAAAAACATTTCTGGATGACAGGAAAAATATTTTTAATACTGCCAAAAAGCAAAATAAACACAACCCCTCTTAACATTTATACTGATAAGAATAGATGTATACATACATATATTTGTAAATGGAAATTAAAACATGGTACTATGCTATATCAATGCTAGTGTTTTAATTGTTGCTCATGTACCATGTTAGTCATATGTTCTAGTCTTATTTTAGTCTATTTCTTGTCTTATTAAGAGCTACCACAATAGCAATAATGAAATAATACTAATACTAAACCCAACAACAATAACAATAAATCTACTAAAGAGTGCAGCACTTTTGCTTTCACGTTACCTGCCTTGGCTGAACTTCTTGTCCTTGAAGTCAATGCCAAAGTCCCATTGGCATTTAAAAAAATATTGGAATTTAGTTCCTGGTGTTATCTGCCCTGCATGAAGCTGAGTCACAGCTCAGGCTCAGTTTTGCCTTTCTGCCAACATCTGGAACAGTTTTGAAGTCCCATTTTACTCCTCATTGTTTGTAAATTCAGTATGTCCTCATTTAGAAGTAGATTTGGCCTCTGAAGTCATCATGGAATGCAATGAATTTGATGGTACCCTAGGGTTATGTTGAAGAAGCAAGGGTGAGAAGGATCAACTCAGGCTGGGATGCATAAGAAAAAATGATTTTTGTAAGCATCCCCATTCTTGGGATGAGGGAAAGAGCTCCAAGCTAAGCCACCATATGCTGTCTCAGGGTGGGCAGACTGGGTTTGAAAATATGTATCACCAGGAAACAAAATGCTCTCTTGAGAAAACAGAGGTATATTTTACAAAACTGTCCTGAAAAGTGAAAGACATGATTCTTTCCCTTGTCTGAACTAGAGTTTTGTCAACTTTTCCTTATTCTAGCTTTATTTCTTGATGTTCAGTGGATTGCAAGTAGCAGGGGCTTATTGCTCCCTCCCGTGGCATCCTCTCAAGACCACAGGTGGGTGACCTTGAGATAAGTTTAGAGAGTACATGGCCTCTTAAATAGTCAAATTCTTTGAAACTTGACAACTCATAATGAACTAAAAGGATATATGTAGGCTTTCCTCTGCCTAGCCTCTATGGTAATTCTAAAAAATGAACTCAGATGAACTTACTTTTTTTATTTGTGAGTTTGTCTTGTTCCATTTTGTTGTAATCTTTGTCTAATCCATTTATTGCTCTGGTCGTTGGCTTCTGGTATTATTTCTCAAGGGTGAGCAGAATGTAACAGATTAGATAAGTTATGAAAGAGACACTGATTATCTGAGAAATGTGAAGCGATGTCTTTGTAGGAAAAAGTGAAAAAGAGCCATGAAATATAGGAGGAAAAAGGCCATTTTTGTAGAGATATGTCGAGAAAAGAGGAAACTGAGAAACAGGTACTGAAGAAAATAAAGAATTTCTGCATGATCTCCTCAGGACAGAAAAATAAAATGTAACTTTAACATTATATTTAAAATGAAAACAATAACAACACAGACTTTTCCATATTTCTTTACAATATTTTTTTTAAAGAAGGTAGACTGACTGTCTTTCTAAGTAAGTAGAGTACATTTTAAACAAGGCACAGGTTTATTCCCTGGAAAGGCAGGATCAGATCAGTGTCTGAAGATAAAGTACTTGATTTTTGTACCAGGCTTCATATGGAATAAAACTGTTCAACTATCACAAATAACAATGTATAATGCATGTAAGAATCACAGCTTCAATGGCCCTTTCTGTTTTATTAATCGTTTTGTACAGGCTGGCATGTTAGGGAAAGGAGGGTCATAGGAGATATACTGATTCCATAAATAAGTCTTTCATGTATCCAAAGTGTTAGCCTTCCTTCAGAAATCCTCCAGCAGTGACAGCTCCCCTTATCCTTTCTCTTCAGCCTATGCTCAGTGCAGGGTTTACCAAGTCAAATCACTACTTTGACTTTGTATCAGAGGTTGGACATTATTGTATTCTGTCCATCAGTCTAATACCATGTATAGGAAAGTATATTTAGTTTTTTTAGAAGTCAGTACAGGTTTTTGACCTCAAGGACATTTTAAATGTCTAAAAATACATAGATGCACTTCAAATCAAAGAAAGATATATCTATCCTGTGAAATTTATAGTCACAGTTCAACAAACAGAGGAAATACATTGAGATTGTAAAAAAACCAGAAACACTTTCCTAAGTTCTATTGTCTTAAAAGTCTCAATAATTTCCAAGTTCACTTAGGAAACTAATGTCCATACACTGTATTAGCAGAGGAAATGCTGAGGAAGAGGCTTACTTTGCTTGTCATAACTGGAATGTTTTTAAAAATGTAGCCATTAGAGAGTCTGTCTGTATCTGTCAGCCTCATATAGGCATGTTGCTCTTGGTTATGAATGCATGAAACAACATGCTTAAGCTAGCAAAAATGTAAAAATGGCTAAGTCTGCTTTACTTGCCTTCTCTATAAGTGTTGCAAAAAATTGTTTGTGACACATAAGCCATGTCTTGAAGACTCTAGATGTTGTGGTAAGGTTTTTGACACTTAAGAAATATTGTTTTCTTTAAATCAGAGAATGAATGGAATTCTAAATCAGATAGTCCAGGATATGTTCCCACTTTCTGTATTTCCTTTACCACATATATTTACATATGTAAGTCCACATGAATTTGTATAGAAATACCTATGAGAGCACTCAGGTAGCTAGTCAATGAACTATTTCAAATTTAGGTGGACTTACCCAACATAATGTAAAATTTAATGGCAAGGAAGTCCAAGAAAATGGCCCATAGAACCAGATATTTTTTGCTTTCACCTCTAAATTTTTTTTTAAAGTATAGTATCAGTACTAATATAATGGTAGTGTCATCAGCACTTTCATTATTAAGAGGAAAAAAAGGCCTACTTTAAAAAGCCAAACATTAGCATAACAAATCTTCAAACTGCAGAAATTAAGAATTATTTCTGAAATTAACATGGTTAACATGAGTTTCTCATTATGAAAGTATCAATAGAATAATTTACTTTTAGCTTTAGTGTAGAAAGATAGAGAATGATTGCAATAAATAAATATAAGTTTGCCTTATATTATATATTTTTTTATTATCAGAAAATCTGACATAAAATAAAGCCACCCTAGAAATGGAAGATAAAAAAGATTGCTGATAAATCTTCCTGTAAACATCTATAAAAAAGCCAAGAAAAATCACCTTTAAGGTCATAGAACACAAAGCCCAAAATGATTAAAAAACCCTTTTAAGAACTAACAATTAAAAGCTAAGCTTCATAATATTATTTTCTTATGAAAATAATCACAATTGAATCACAAGTCCCGTGACAAATTTAATAAACTAACATGTTGTAAGATATTAGAATAAAGTCTTACAATAAATCTGTCCATTGTTAGTGGACTGGAGAAGATTAAACTCTCAAAGATTGCTATTATTAAGGTAGAATAGGAACAGCTCTGAAGAAGAAAACACCATGGATTTGTGAGCAGCTGTTAGACAGAGGACTGAGAGAACAGAGTCCTAGCCAAACAGATAGTTTAAGTAATTAAAAGCTATAGATATATCAGTGCTCTGCTACTTAGAAAATGCAATGTTTGGCATATAACGGTTTAGAGACTACTTGAAGGATGCATCGGAGAAATATGGGGAGTTTGTGTTTTAAGATTATTTGTATAAATTGCAGCATTTTATGTATTCAGGGAACATATATTTAATTCAAAAAACTATGTATAGTCTTTTGAGAATCTGAGAGTGATGCATAAATACCAAACTCAAGTACTCTTCATCCTGTTTACTTCTACAGGAAAAAAGCCTGGACCAATACAGATGCCCTCCGCTACATCTTCAGGAACATTTTAAAAAGCCATGTTCTTTACAGATGTGAAAGAGAAGGCAAAATTTGCAGTCATTTTCATGCCCATGGCTGTTCTGTAGTGTTTGCTAGAAATAAAAGGCCGATACAAAATCTCTGGTTTATTCAGTATGGTTTTCCACTGTCTGTGCTGTCTGCTGGTCACAATGGCTCCAGTGCTCAGAAATGGAATAGCAAGCTTAAATTACACTGACAGGAGGAGTCGTGCTGGCAGGCTACATGTTTACATTTTTTGAATGAGTATTTACATAAAATTTTGACTGTTCTCTTTCAAGATTTTAAAAAGCAAAAGTCAAAATTTAAAGGACAAATATTTTCAGATGACAAAGGAAAATGAAGGATAACAAAACTTCACTACTGTATCTAATGTAACTATAGCACAAGAATTATGCTGTCACAAGGAATAATCCAAATTTATGTCTCAGAGCAAGTGACCTAATGAAAGTCAGGAAACTAAATCAGACTGGACACTCGGGCCAAGTAATTTTGACAAATTTCTGTTTATGTTATAAGAAGATGAGAATACAACTCAAAATTAGTAAACTCATTAGAGCTCTGAAACCTATTTGCCATCTGAATTTGGCCTCTGGATTAAACTTAGCTGGCTACTTCATATCTTCATTCCTCTCCTCCTCCTGATAACTATTCACTACCTACATGCTTGAAAGATAGATTGTAGCCCTACAAAGTAATTTTTTACATCAATTTCAGTTATTCTGTTTTTCATGTATCTGCTAACTGGTTAGAAGAGATTTTTGAAATTACCATTACTCCACTTTGGAATTAATGTCTTATTGAAATGAACAGACATGGATAACATCTTAAAAACTATCATCTGGACTCTTACTTTGCAGGTTAAATAAACTTTCACATTTGAAAAATTATTTTAATAACCACATTTTCATATTTTCTTTAAATGAAAGCTTAAATCTCATGGGAAGTTATGTGTTTTCCAAATAAGTGTCATTCCAGCACACCTCAGTGACTTAATCTACCTCTGGTGCATGGCAAGAGCAGCATAGTTCATTTTTACTTGAAATAGCAGTTTGGGTTAAATCCAATTTTCATTGGGAATTTCAGGGGGAAACATGAGCTCTTATGTTGCCTTATAAGATTTTTAGCTTTGTTGCTCTGAGTAACTGCACTGAAATCAAGACATTCTTGGTAAAAACATATCCTGCCAAGTGCCTTTGTTGTACTTGTCCTTAATCAGCTATCATCCTGCTTTAATTAAGTTCATCCACACACTAAATTCCCCTTCATAGGAATTTCATCAGTATAATTTTCAACTCAAAACAAGCAGACAAAACCTGCCATTGTTCTTGATCAACGCTGTGTACTTCTGAGAACCTGGCTGTGCATGTGTGACATATAAGGACAGTAATGAGGACCTTCCTTTTCTGTTTGCCTAACTTTTAAATCCTGTATTATTCTTCTAAAAATCTAGAAGAAATTTGAGAGAGGATGATGTTGCTGCTTGGTGTTATTCCAAGAACATTCACTGAAAGCAGGGAGAGTTTTGAGGAAAACTAGAACTGAATAAACTAGGGTGTTTCCAAATATGAAGATCAACCAAAAAACAAACAAACAAACAAAACAAAACCAAAACAAAATATACCCCCCACAAAACATACTTAGCCATATGAAAGCAAATTAAAGATTTCCTTCATCCCCCTTCCACCGTGTTATTTTACAATGGTAGAATGGTGGCTTCTCAGAAGATATTCTCCAGAATTTCCAGGTTTGTTGTTTCATTATATGCACAATTCTGAAAACTAAAGTGAGTTGAAGATTACCCAAATTTTATCTCTTTACTTGTGCATGAAGTTTGGTAAACATTATTGTGGTGTGGGTGTGCTGGTTTGCTGCTGTAGGCTTCCAGTTTTACTTTGTTGGTTGGTTATTGAGACGATGGAGAAATTCATAGTAAGAGAATGTCCTTCTCCTTGTGATGGCAGCTGCATTGCTTGAAACACGAGAAACATCCAGATGAAGGCTCTGCCTGGCAATTACCTTCTCTTCTAATTCTTCCTCCTTCTTTCTTCTTTGTGGATGACAGAAATAAGAAGAGCCCTTTTGAATATTTTTTTCCTTGATCTTTATATGCTAATGAAATAAATTGCTCTTTAAGAGTCAAAAATTATTAAACACAATCATGAATTCTGAAGAGAGAAGGTTTAGGGAGACATACACACTAAGACTGATGTTTCTGATGATGCATTTCAAAGGCAAAAAAAAAGCCTCTCGAGTTTTAATGAATCTTAATTACTTTGAAAAAGCATATGGGAGGACCTGAAGAGATCCAGAAAGACATAGCACATCTTACCTTGAAATATGCTTTTAAAATCCTTACTGAGTCTGTTGTTCTGCAAGCAAAGAGCTAAAGATCTGAGAATGTATGACTATTCTCCTGAAACATATAGGACTGAATTATTGTATAGAGGCAAAAAATAAGTGCTCTGTTGTTTTATGCATTTGCATTTTTACTCTTTTTTTCTTTTCAACTTTGTCCTATTGTTTCTAAGCTTTACATTCTTCACATTTTATGCCATATGTTTTTAATTAGCCTGTTTTCATCTTCTGCTTCTAGTTTCATATTATTCTTCTACTCAGTATTTTGTCCTTATTTTTCTTGTTTTGTTTCTCACTCATTTTTCTGTTGTCCACAGTCCCATCTGTTTATTCTGTGTGATAAAAGAACAGTTTATATTTTGTTCCTCTAAATGACAAGTGAAACTATAGTTTGAAAGTTTAGCGTGTCAGACCTCCAAATATGAGCAAATTTCAAAGCTTACTCTGCATGGCCTAAAACTCATGATTAGAGAGGAAGATTTATTATACAAATGGGCTTTCAAAATTACATAAAAATTCATATATAAACATAAACTACACAACATGACAGACTTACAGGGCCAGAGCCCTAGTCCTGTTCTTTGCTCTTTGATCACAAATAACCAGAGGGGGTTGGAGAAATCCTATGGAATATATGCTACAGATATATAGGAGATATAGATAATTATAGATATAGATATAGATATAGATAGATAGATACACTGTGGATTACTGTTTGCTTAAAAACTGTTTTTTCACCTTCTCTCTGGGGAGTGCCAAAGTTAAGGGAATTCAAAATAGTTTGAACAACAGTTTGACACAGGGCTAATGTGACTGGGGCTCAGCAGATGTCTGCTGAGAATCCAGCTCTGTTCAGTGTTTTCCATGTTCCCTAGATGGTGATATTGGGAATATGATTATTAATTTAGATGGCACAAATGTGAAAGGGGCAGGTGATGGAACCCACTTGAGAATTTATTGTGAACCTGACAAATTGAAGATACCTTCTTTAAAAGTGTTGTGAAATCATATAAGGAAATGAGCAAGATACTGCATTTTGGTAGAAGTTATTCACCATATGCTGCACCTCAGGAAGTCTCCCATCATCCCCATATCACCACTGGTGAAACAGAGCTCAAATCAGTCCAGCAGTTTAATTATCTGGGAAGCATCATCTCCTCGGACAGTAAGATTGATGTAGAAATAGACAACAGGTTAGCAAAGGCATATAGAGCTTTTGGTAAACTCTACAAAAGAGTTTGGCAAAACAAACACCTGAAGAAAAGTACAAAGATCAGCGTTTACAGAGCCATTGTACTGTCTACTCTTTTATATGAGTCTGAATCCTGGGTCATTTACTGCCACCACTTGCATCTCTTAGAACGCTTCCATCAGCGCTGCCTCCGTACAATCCTAAACATCCACTGGACGGATTATGTGACCAACACGTCTGTCCTTGAACAGGCAGCAGTCACGAGCATTGAGGCCATGCTGCTGAGAACACAGCTGCGCTGGGCAGGGCATATCTCCAGGATGCAGGACCACCGCCTCCCTAAGATCGTGCTCTATGGGGAACTTGCCACTGGCTGCCGCAAGAGAGGAGCCCCGAAGAGGAGATACAAGGACTGCCTGAAACAATCCCTCAGCCTTGGCCATATTGATCACCACCATTGGTCTACCCTGGCCTCCAGTCAGGATGCCTGGAGACACACCATCTATAACGCTGCTGCTGCTTTTGAGAACACACACAGGATCACTCTCGAGGAGAAAAGACAATGCAGAAAGAATCGCGTCTTGTCGATATCAACTGGGGAGTCTTTCTGCTGTGCCTTCTGCAACCGGACATGTCTATCTCGCATTGGCCTTTTTAGCCATCAGCGCGCTTGTAGCAAGCGTGGGTAGAGCCCTTCACAAATCTTCGTTCACGAAGCCCAGCCATGATGATTCACCATATGAGTATGTAAAGCCCGGCAGAACAAGAGCTAGGCATTTTTGTTGTTGACATGAAGATTAGGCTATTAATAACAAAAAACCCCAAACAACCAAAAAATCAGAAAATAAACAAACAAAAGCTACTGAAAAACAACCCCTATTATATCAGAAGGTAGAATTAATGTTACCACTATCAAGATACCTGAAATAATATTTACTCAGTCTTGGGTTACCAGTTTAAGACCTATCCAGTCTGGTACCTACCACTTCAAGCAAGATGTGGGCTACTTGGAGAGAAGGAGGATGGAGAAAAAATTATAAAGTGTGATGGAAAAGAACTCTGTAGAAACTGAAAGACCTGGAAGTAGATGACTGATGGAAAATAGCAATTCCCACGTACACAAACTGCTACAGAGTAAGGAAAGGAATTATACATTTTCCTTTCCTGGCATCATAGAAATATATAAAAAAAAATTCAGGAAGGTTAGATTGAAAATTCCTTTTAAAGTTAAGATGGATTAGTTTTCCAAGGAGACATTGATTGAAGGATTTTAAGAAAACTATAGACAATTTTATTCTAGAAGCACATATTTTTAAATGTCTCCTGGGAGGGAAATTATAGGAGCTCCTCAAGATCCTTTTCAACTTTGATCGTCTAAGATTTTTGAATTACAAAAATGTCACATAAACTTCTTAAGAAATATTAACTCATAAATATTTCTATAGGAGGTAAAAACTCCTACTTCTCCAACACTCCCTGGTGTTATGAAAGGTTTTGTAAATTCATGGAAGCTTATTTGTCAGTTCATGAGACAGAGACTTTGTTTGCCACTACTTCAGCATCTTTCTGACTTTTCAAATTTAGAACTTCTGGAAGCAAAATTTCTAAATATTCAGTTACTAGAAATGCTCTTCCCAATAGATCACTGAAGTAATTTAATGATGGCAGTATCAGTGCTATTTAATATTCCATAAATTTGTACAGCTTTTAAAGACAAGGGTAAAGAAAAAGCAGGAAAGAAATGAAAGGCAAGAAAAAGAAAAACATACATGAAGAAACAAGTCGAAAAAGCTCAACAGCAACAGGGAATGCCTATTCATTTTGAAGTAAAACAAATGGAAAGTTGTAAGAGAGCAGTTATTTAGGGGTGAAGGTTGAGTGAGAAAACACTACTCAGTGGGACACAGAAAAAGAGCAAATCCACATTTTGCCTGTAGCCTTCTTCTATTTCCCCCTTCGTTTCTATTCATAGAACACCTGCTATTCACATTTGAAAAAGAATGCAGTGTTCTAAGCATTGTTCATCTGTTTCATTGTAAATATTTTCAGTTATTTTGAGAAAATGCCTCAAAATGAAAGCTCTGCCAAAACATCAGTGCAAAGGAGGCTACAAACATGGATGTACAGCATGATGAGTATGACAAGCGGGCCTATAGTTTCTCCTTTTTTGCCTTTTTTTTTTTTGCTTGTAGACTTGCAACAGATATAAAAAGTTTGATTGCCTGAATCCACTCACTGTTTTCAGACTAGACTGCTTAAATCTGTCAGTTTTATGTGTAGCAATAGTGCATGATTCTTGCAGATGTGCTGCTCATTTGATGTCTTTAAAAAAGAAATTTAAGATAAGTTGAATTTCATAATACCTGTCAAGTATTTATCTTATTGGGCTTTTTTGTTTGTTTTGCTTTATATTTCCAAACATATCTGTCCTTTCAGCTATGGATTTAGTTGGGTAGAAGGATGACATCAGCTAGTCTTTTTTCAGTTTCTACTATTTTTGGTTACTCTTTTTCAAGGCTCAGAGGCTATTTAATTTTTAGGAAGTAAATTTAGATCCTTATAATACATTTGGTTTTTTGCTCCTGTTTTACACATACTCCAAAACAAGGATGTATATGTATGACAAATGAAAACATCATATTTTTTAAGAAAACTACTGTAGGTGGTTATATTCTTAAAAATCTGCCTGTGTACTTACTAACAGTCACTTTCAGATTAAAATGTCCTTCTGCTAATACTAGTATTGTTTCAAGTTTAATATTGTCCTAGTTAGAGCAGCAGGGACCAGTTCATCACTGTGTGGGTGTAACCCAAATTGTGTATTCTACACCCTCCATGTCATTTCCCAGAAACTTAACAATAGACCATTTGCAGCAGCTGTCCAGAGCACACCTGACCCCTCAGGCTATAAGCTGGGTGTTAAGAGGCCTGTGAAATAAGAGGATGTTCCTGTCCTCACACCCATGGCTCACAATCACCCATTGTGGAACCCCCTGCCCTGGGGGAGGTGCTGGGCATTCCTGCCTGAACCTGAGTGTATATAATCTTGGGGTCCTGGGACTTCTGGTGCCACTCATGGGATCTAGAGAACCACCACTCTCGACCAGACTGTGACTACCACTGTCAACTGGACTGCAATCATTGCTCTCAACTGAACTGCGTTCATCACTTGCACCAACAGGTTCTTCCTCTCCTTTTATTTTTGAACTCAGGGGGGCCCACATGGGGCTCAGCACAGGGGGGCCAATGAACCCCATTCCGTTCATGCCCCAGGGTGCTGGGACATACATTCAGTCTTTTTGTGGGTTAAAACCAATTGTTCATCTGTATAATTGTATTTATTGTCTTATTTTTACTAAATTTTAATTCTGACTTATAATCTTTTTTGAGTTGGGTTAATTTCTCCTGCCTGTTTGCCTTTAAAGCAGCACAAATATATGTTGGATTTTTGACCTTTGCAATTATATCCTCTGCTGAAGCAGCTTAGCATCCAGAACCCTCTCTGATAATACACCAAAGAGGGACCTTTTCAGGTACTACACCATTACTCCAGTATTTGAACCAAAAGGTCACTTAGTGATGCCTTTATTTTAAGGACAAGGCAAAAAGTATGTTTCCTCAATCTCTATCTCATGGTAAATGATACATAAAACCAGCATTTGGCTAGAATGTACAGTTATTTGTATTAAATTGAAAAAATTACTTCCTAAACTTAAGTTTAGGAAACGAATTTGGTTTTAGCACTGGTTATTCTGGAAGAATATGTAAAAATTCAGTTTTCCAGGCTCCCTCTGCAATGTATGCGACAGATTAGTTTTGAAACTAATAGGTCACAGTACAGTAAAAAAAACTAAACCCAAACCTAAACTTAAATGGAATGGTCTAAAAACTGGGTTAACAGGCTAGATACCGTTGTTACTATCAACAAATTACTGTATGCTATGGAGGAGATAATGACAATATCTTAAAAATTCATAGCAGAAGGGGTCAAGCTTATCACAATTTATGACACAAATAGTGTCGGATTTGCCAATAATATCAGAGAAATTGATCTGATGGTAGTTGGCCTTGAAAATTATAATGAAATAAAAAAGATGAATGGAGCATGCATTATGAAAAAAATCTGAAAATCTGGTTTTAGAAATTTCTAAAAAACATCATCCTGTCCCGTCCCCTCCCCCAACTTTGTTTCATTCTTTCAGAATGATTTTCAAAGAACTAGGATTTTGGGAAATTCAGAGAAAGATTTATGTATAAAGTTAGTGATCACTGAGGATACTCTGAATCTTCAAGTGGTGTGGGAACAAGTTGCGCCAGCATCACCTGCATTCAGTAATTAGGATCAAAAAGGAGTGCTTTGGCCTTGACTGATGTTTTTGATAGAGTGCTGTGTTCCCATAGCAAAAACTACTTTGAACAGTTTGTATAGCAGCATGTGATTTTCTCTTGTGACCGAACACAGCCACCACATGACGCAAGGTGAATGTGTATGATCAAGGCACTGGTTTAGGACAATTCTGGGAATTCCAGTTAACTAAAAGACAAACACCAGCTGCTGCTCCTGAAGGAACCCTAATAAAAAGGGAACACTGGAAAGATCGGTGTATATATCCCAAAATCAAACTCCATGTGGTGGCATGTTGCAGTTGGAGTGGGAACAACACACAGCTTCAGGACACCAGGAACTCTTTATTACAGCCAGTCAGCTACTTTTATACAGTTTTTGGTGACACATGTACACGCACAATTGGTTTGTCAGTCATATAAATAACTCACAATTGGACATACATCCACACATGTCTAATAACAATGAGTCAGCATTCCTGACAGGAAATCCATTCTGTGTCACAGTCTTTTCCATCCATGGCTGACACTCTGCTAGGCGTAGACGTTCCATCTTCGATTTCTCAGCTACACAGAGAACCCTGAACCAGCTGGGCTCTCCCATAATTCCCCCTCTTTTGTATTAAAGAAAATGCCAACATCATCCCTTGTGGGGCCCCTTGCTCTAGAGACACAGCAATATCAGTAACACAATACGTCTACACAAGTAGGCAAAGTAGCAACCCCAACAGTCCTTCTTTCATCAGTTCACAGTAATGGTATTCCTTCTTCTGCTGATCACGGAATATGTCCATGAATGAGTTCTTTATGTAACTCATGCACATGCATTACTCAATACAGGTCAGACGCAATGAGCAGGTATCCTTGAGGTCCTTTGTCTGTGGAAACACAAGCATATTCTCTTCCCCATGTTAACAAATTGCAAGGATTTGACCACTGCCCTCTTTGCAAATCTCTCACTCTGACTTTTACCCCAGAGGAAACAGGTGTAGATCTATGTAAGGACCCAAAATGGTGGACCATGGGCGGGTCCTACTGGTTTTCTGCAATATTAACAAAATTGAGCACATAGGTAGCCTTAGCCAGATGAGCTTCAGGAGTCTCACCTGTCATTCCCACCTTTTGTTTTTGTAATTATTGCTTAAAGGTACCATGTGCTCGCTCTACTATAGCCTGACCTGGAGGGGAGTGAAGAATACCAGTGACATGGGAAACTCCCCACATTTGAAGAAAAGTCTTGACCTGGGAGGAGACATAAGTAGGACCATTGTCTGTTTTTATTTGGTGTGGAACGCCACACATGGAAAATGCTCTCAGCCAATGATGAATAGTATCCCAGGCAGTCTCATCGGTATGGGCAGTAGCCATAATAACAGAGGAGAAGGTATCAATAGAAACATGCATGTATTTCAAGCGACCAAATTCGGCTATATGAGTGACATCAGTTTGCCAAATATGTAAAGCTTGCAGCCCTCTAGGATTAGTAACATAAAGTGCAGGTACTGACTAATCTTGGCAATCAAGGCATGCAGCTATGATGGAATGAGCCTCAGAATGTGGTAGTTGAAATTGTTGTTCTAAGGCTTGCCGGCTTTGATGAAAAAATTGACGCAATGCGATCGCCTGTTGCCAGAGATCAGGCACAGGGCCTAAAGTAACAGCTGAAACAATGCGATCCGCATGTGCATTGCCAGTGGTCACAAAACCTGGCAAACTGGTGTAACTACGTACATGTAAGACATAAGAAGGGTTGAAATGCCTTTGAATTGTTTCCTACAGCAGATGAAGAACTCTAAATAAAAGAGGATTTGACACCTCTTAGAGCACTGCTTTGTCCAGTCGCTGAACTAAGCTGGCTACATGTGCAGAATCTGTAACATTAACCGCACAAGGAAAATGTTGAAATGCTACAGTAGCTGCGCGTAGTTCAAATACCTGAGGTGAACCATTCTGCGATTCCATGATGTGTCACCATTGGTGACCATCGTACCAGGTCACAGCTGCTTTTTCTGTTTTTTCAGATCCATCTGTAAATACAGTGTCAATAGATGTAAATACAGTAAATAGATGTGCTGCTAGAAAGGAGCTTCTGTCCAATAGAAACCTGATTGTGAAGTTTACACAAAGGGTGAGATGGCAGATGGTAACTGATAGTGCCTGTATAATTAGTTAATGCCACTTGCAAAGCGGAACTGTTAGTCAAACACCATTCGAAATAACTGAATTGCACAGGTACTACTATGGCTTCAGGATCACGTGCCATAAGTTCTGTGCAGTGGGAATGTACCTTAATAATTAACTGCACCAAGAGCTCAAACAAACCAGGAGTGGTCTTCTTGGAGCGAACTGACAAGAGAAGCCATTCCAATACATGCAAGGACTCAACCCAATCAGGGTTCCACTGTGCAATCATGGCAAATGGTACCATGTTCTCAATCAAGATAAAGACCTGGATTGCAACATTGGTATCAGTTCACCACACATGCTTCATTTGAATTTACTGTTCCGCTAAAGCAATGGTCTGTTTAGCTTTTGGAGTCAAATTTCCAGGGGCTCGAAGATCAGAATCCCCCCTGAAGAGATCTGTCAAAGGTTGAATTTGGGATGTGGTCAGTCCAAGGTAAGGATGTAGCCAATTGACTGTACCAGCCAATTTTTGTACATCATTCAAATTTTTTATGTCTGTATTCAATTGAAAGGCTCGTGGCTGAACAGTACGTTGAAGTACTTTCATGCCAAGGTAAAACCATGGCTGAACACACTGTACTTTCTCTGGAGCCACAACTAAACCATACTGCATTAAAGAAGCATGGGTGTCAGACTCCATGAGAGATAGTGATGCCCAAAAAGGCAGATTAAAAACTGTTTAGAAAGAGTTTTATGTCTAAAGCAGCAAGGTATTTATTTATTTAACGGCCGGGGCAGCCTGCCAGCTATTGCTGGAAAAACAGGCTCCGCAGTGTTTGAATAGAACGAGCAATTTATACAGTTTTGGCAATGATTACAGCATATTCATATACATATTCCTATTATTGCATCATTACATTACAATATTCATAGCAGGTGGAGTCGGGGCGGAGATGGAGGTGTGGTCTCTATTTTGAGGAATAATTTAGGGTAGTTCCGGTCTTTACTTCATCTTGGGGTCTCAAATCCACTCCTCTTCATCGCATGACACCGGAGACCTTTCGTACTTTCTATTGTTCTCGTGTTCTGATCATTCAGGCTTGAAGAAAGCCTTGGCTTTAGGCCTACTTCACCTATTGAAATGTCTACCTTGGCTCCTTTGGCTAAGATTTATTACCTCTGGGCTCTTTGTGCCATGTACCTGTAGCTTATGTCTACAGAATTTGTACAGAACAAGATCTTCTTAGAGCAAGGCAGAGAAAGGGGGGGAGAGAAGAGTGGGCTCCTGCAGCAAGATGCTTCGATTAACCCTTCTAAAGTCTTGTCTTCCTTCAATAGCGTTTTACTGGAAGGAGCTGCTAAAAGGATATCATCCATACAGTGATAGCAGTATCCTTCAGGATGTTTGTCTCGAACAGGGCTCAAGGCTTGTGCTACAAACCATTGACAGACGGTAGGTGAATTCTTCATTCCCTGTGGGAGAAGATTCCCTATGGAAGTAGATTTTTTGCTCCCATGGGTAATTCTGAGGTGGAATTGCCTGGAATACCCCTGGATAGTCCCTTGGGAATAATGATAAAATACTGGAATGATTACCCCTCTGGAAGAGGGAAGTCAAGGCAGAAAATGGTACATTATTGTACAGAAGTCTGGGGAGGAAAACAGATAAGGCTAGACCATTTATACTGGCCAGTTTATGGCACATTTGAGGACTGGATTTGCCAGCCTCTGAACATCTATGTTAATAGTAAAGAACCTTTCTGTTCAGAAGAGAGCAAATATGCTAGCATATGGATTAGGTCAGACACTAGAATCCTGTTTGGGAACTTTCCATACATCCCGTCTGTACCTGCTCCAGTAATGGCCCCTCAGCCCACTGTTATAACAGGACCAGCCCCGTTGCCATCCTGTCCTGCCTCCTCGGCCGAGGCACGGGATCCAACATTTTTTCCTGCTCCTGCCGCCGCGTGGGAATCTCCCCATTCCCCCGCCCCCTCTGCCAAGGCGCGGAAACTGTCATTTTGTTCTGCCCTCTTTGCTACCGCACGGGAACTATCACCCTATCCCGCGCCTTCTGCCCTGGCGTAAGACTGCTCCCCCTCCCCTGCCACGGTACCGGAACTCTGCTCCCTGAATACTGCTTCCTCTTCCACACTCCCGGTTACTGAGCAAATGCGGCTATGTCCTTTAAGGGAGATTGCCATGGGAGGATGCCAAAAAGGGATAGGATTCGTGTCGATCCCCCTAAATTCAGGGGATGTTAGAGAATTTAAAAAGGAAATGGGGAATTTATTAGAAGACCCTCTAGTTGTATCTGAGAAGTTCGATCAATTTTTGGGTCCTAATATATACACATGGGATGAAATGCAGGCAATATTAGGAGTATTATTTACAGCTGAGCAAAGAGAAATGATTAGAAGGGCGGGGATGAGAAACTGGAACCAAAGGTATCAACAAGGACTGGCTGCGGATGTAAAGTGGCCCCTTCAGAGGCCCAATTGGGACAACCAGGACCCAGCCCATAGGAATCATATGTCTGATTTACGAGCAATCATAGTGCAGGACATTAGGGAGGCAGTCCCTAGGGGGCAGAATATTAATAAGGCATTTAGAGAACAACAGAAAAAGGATGAGACCCCTACTGACTGGTTGGAAAGGTTAAGAAAGAGCTTACAGCTCTACTCTGGTTTAGACCCCGACACTTTAATAGGGCAAGCTTTACTCAAAACACAGTTTGTTGCAAAATCATGGGAAGATATTAGAAAGAAGTTGGAAAAAATTGAGGATTGGCAAGAGCAAGGGTTAGATGAATTATTGAGAGAGGCTCAGAAGGTATATGTATGAAGGGATGAAGAAAGTCAGAGGAAACAGGCAAGGATTTTTATGACAACAGTGAGGGAGGGACGGAAAGAGAATAATAAGCAGAGACGTGGGACCCCTTGTGGGTCTGACAAATGAGCAGTCCCACATAACCAAAAACAGACAGGTCAGGCAGAAGCAGAATGCTATTACTGCCACAAGAAAGGACATATAAAAAGAAATTGCAGGAAGTATATGCAGGATGAACAAATATTTCAAGAGGATTAGGGGGGTCAGGGGCTCTATTTGCTGGGGACCCGGACAAATACAGAGCCCTTGATAAAATTAAAATTAGGTCCCCAGCAACAAGAGTTTGAGTTCTTAGTGGACTCTGGAGCAGAAAGATCGACTGTTCAGAAGATACCTTGGGGCTGTGTAGCATCCTCAGATTCAGTACAAGTTATAGGGGCAAAAGGAGAACCATTTAAGGTACCCCTTATTAAAAATGTAGAAATAGAGACTCCTAAGAAGTATGCTGTAGGATCATTCTTGTTAGTCCCTGAAGCAAACTATAATTTATTGGGAAGAGATTTAATGATTGAATTAGGAATAGGCTTAGAAGCAAAAGAACATGGGTTACAAGTAAAGTCATATGCTCTTACAGCTGAAGATATGAAAAAGATAAACCCTGAAGTCTGGTATACTCCAGACTCTGTGGGAAAATTAAATATAAACCCATTTGAAGTTGATATACAAAATCCTGATGAACCAATAAGAATAAAACAATATCCTATTTCCTATAAAAGAAGGATAGGATTAAAACCTATTATAGAAAGGCTTATCACACAGGGACTATTGGAGTCTTGTATGTCACCACATAATACTCCTATTTTACCAGTAAGAAAACCTGATGGAACTTATCGATTAGTACAAGATCTGAGAGAAGTAAATAAAAGAGCAGTCACCCGATTTCCAGTAGTTGCTAACCCATATACTTTACTGAATCAACTCACCCCCAACCATAAATGGTACAGTGTAATAGACTTGAAAGATGCTTTTTGGGGTTGCCCCCTTAAGGAGGAAAGCAGAGACTATTCTGCTTTCGAATGGGAAGACCCTGAAACCCACCGAAAGCAACAGTTAAGGTGGACAGTTTTACCCTAGGGGTTCACAGAATCCCCCAACTTATTTGGAGCTTTAGAACAATTATTGGAGTCTTTTGAAACACACCAAAGTATTGTGCTAATCCAATATGCAGATGACTTACTAATTGCAGGAGATAACCCAGAGATAGTTAGAGAAGAGAGTATTAGATTACTAAACTTTTTGAGTTCAAAAGGATTAAAGGTGTCAAAATCAAAGTTACAATTTAATGAAGAGGAAGTTAAATGTCTAAGACATTGGTTAAGTAAAGGACACAAGAGACTGGACCCCGAACGAGTAAATGGAATTCTGTCTTTACAGGCACCTAAAAATAAAAGACAGATAAGATAAATATTAGGATTATTGGGGTACTGCCAACAATGGATCGAACACTATAGTAGTAAAGTTTTTATATGAAAAATTAGCAAAAGATGGGTTAATCAAATGGAATCACGAAGATAAGGAGCAATTAAAATGATTAAAAAAGGATCCAATAAATGCTCCAGTATTAAGTCTGCCTGATATCTGAAAACTATTTTATCTTTTTGTGAATACTGAAAATGGGACAGCCCATGGAGTCTTAACTCAAATATGAGCAGGAGAAAAGAAGCCAGTGGGGTACTGTTCTAAACTACTAGATCCAGTAAGTCGAGGATGGTCTACCTGTCTGCAAGCTATTGTAGCAACAGCTTTATTAGTAGAAGAAGCCAGAAAAGTAACCTTTGGAGGGGAGTTAAAGGTTTTCACCCCTCACAATATAAGGGGAATCTTACAACAAAAAGCTGATAAATGGGTAACAGATAGTCGCTTGCTAAAATATGAAAGTATCCTACACTTGCCTACCATGGATCTTCTTCCACAGAGTTACAGGGGATAATGGCTTAAGAGTCCACCCCTGTTTCCCTATGGAGATCCCTCTCCACAGGAGAACAGTCTTTGATAGACTTCTCCGGCATGAGTCTAGTATGGATCCCACGCATGGATCCCAGCATCCTTACCTGAGCCGCTTCTTCTCCAGCGTAAGGCTTTCTCTCTCTGTCAAAGTCACAAATCTTCAATAGCAGCATGGATCTTTCACACAGATCCCAAGCTTACCCAAGCCATTCTGCTCCAGCATAAGCCTCATTCCCCTTAGGATCATATTCAGAGTTACAAATCTTTGACAGGTCTCTGCCTTATCTCAGTCCTTTTAATGAAGTCTCGGTTCTCTGGTACATCCAAAAGCTCTTCTGTGAGCCGCATAGGGGGTCTCCTCACCCCAACAAACTTTACAGGTGGCAGGGATTATTTTTTCAGTCTTTACCCTGGTGAAGGGAGAGAGTGAAAAGGGGGGGAGAAGCAGGCCCCCCTTTGCCTTTCTTTCTCCTCCGGCTGCCAGCTTTGACCTTGGAAGTCCCTTATCTCTCGGCTGGAATTCTTCCACAGTGGTTTCTCATCCAAGTAGTCAGTCTTTCTAAAGTTTTTTTTCTTCACTCCCTTACAAGAGAGAAAGGGGGGCTTCAGTACTACACTTCCCCCCACCCCCTACAGCCCAAGCCAGGGGAGGAGAGGGCCTTGGCCCTCTTCGGGCTCGCTGCTCTTCTACATGGCTGCTGCCCCTAATTTCAACTGCACAATAAATCTTTTCTTCCGTTTTCTTAAAGATATAATTAGCAAAGGTGTCACTGAACTTTTTGATTGGTTTTTTGTCTGGAAATCACCTGGACAAAACCACCCTCAGCCCCAGGGATGGGCTGGTGGACAAAACCACGACATATACTCACCTAAATTAGAATTAGAGATGACGAATTTGCAAAATCTGGCTCAATTCCTATATGCGGAACCTGAAAGAGAACTAGTACATGATTGTTTACAAGTAATCGATCTCCAGGCTAAAATTAGGGAAGACTTAGAGGAAGAAGAATTAGAGGAAGGTGAGAAATTATACATAAATGGTTCATCAAGAGTTGTAGATGGACATCAAAAATCAGGGTATGCTGTGATAGATGGGATTACATTTCGAGTAAGAGAATCTGGACCTCTCGATAAAACATGGTCAGCCCAGGCTTGTGAATTGTATGCTTTATTAAGGGCCTTACACCAGTTAGAGGGAAAGGTCGGAACGATATTTACTGACTCCAAATATGTCTTTGGAATAGTACATACCTTCAGGAAAATTTGGGAAGAACGGGGACTAATAAATACACAGGGAAAGGGAATAATTCATGATACTCTAATAAAAGAAAGTTTAAAGGCTTTGAGGAAGCCGGAAAAAGTTGCTGTAGTACATGTAAAAAGCCACTAAAAAGGACTAAAGGCCACGGTTAGGGGAAATAACCTAGCAGATGAAGAAGCAAAAAGAGCAGCTTTATTAGTATTAAATAACTCAAAACCCGAAAATTTAAATCTCCCTAAAAGCTTAGCAACCAAGAAAAAGAAAAATTACAAGAAGTAGGGGCGAAAGAAGAAAATAATAAATGGATGTTACCAGATGGTCGAGAAATACTCCCTAAGGGCCTTGCTCAAAGGATTATGGCTAAATTACACGAACAAACACATTGGGGACCACAAGCTTCAATAAATCAATTAAAAAATAAATATGTTTGTGTTGGGGCATATGGAATTGCAAAAAGAATTCTAGAAGGATGCATAACTTGCCAAAAAAGTGAACAAAAGGCAACTTAGAGAGAGGTTTCAAGGAGGCTGAGAGATAGCTAAAAGACCCTTTGAAAAAATACAAGCAGACTTTACTGAATTACCTAAAGTAGGGAGGTATCGCTACTTATTAGTGTTAGTAGACCATCTTACTCATTTTGTAGAAGCTTTTCCTGTAACACGATGTACAGCCAAAACAGTAATTAAGATTTTATTAGAAGAAATAATTCCAAGATATGGTATTGTAACCATCATAGATTCAGACAGGGGACCACATTTTACCTCTAGAATAATTAAAGAAACAATGGAACTTTTTGGAACTAAATGGGAATATCATACACCTTGGCATCCGCAAAGTTCTGGTAAAGTTGAAAGGATGAATGGAGAAATTAAAAAGCACTTAACTAAATTGATGATGGAAACTAAAATTAATTTGGTAAAATGTTTACCATTAGCTCTATTGCATATTCGGACCCAATCGCGTGCTGATACAGGGATCTCACCATTTGAAATGATATATGGAATGCCGTATGATTTTGGTAGCCCTCTAGAACA
Source organism: Pyrocephalus nanus (assembly GCA_038380795.1). NCBI lineage: Eukaryota > Metazoa > Chordata > Aves > Passeriformes > Tyrannidae > Pyrocephalus > Pyrocephalus nanus. Next base: position 24,312,308 of record CM076263.1, read on the forward strand.
TTCAAAAATAGAAGATACTTTTCTAAGGGAATATATAATTGAATTAATGAAGAGAAGACAAGAGTTAAGAAAAAAGGGAGTAGTAGCTCAGAGACCTCCTTTAGACACAGCAATACATAAGATTTAACCTGGAGATCAGGTATTAATAAAGACCTGGAAGGAATCCTCATTAACCCCTTGTTGGGAAGGGCCCTTTGTTGTTCTTCTTACCACAGATACAGCAATTCGTACTGCTTAAAAAGGCTGGACTCATGCATAGGGAGTTAAAGGACCGGTAGAATTATCTTCCCCAAAGTGGACTGTAACATCCAAAACAGGAGATCTTCAAATGAAAATCAAAAGAACAGGACTGGTAAATGAATCCTTGCGAGGAAAAAGTAAGAACTAGCTTATACCAGTGGTTCCAAATACCTCCTGGGGACACTCTGCGAAGAGTAAATACAGCACTCTGGTGTAATGAATGGATACCCTATCAGATGGGAGGATCTGGAATATATAAAGTAACAGGAACTCCTCAGTTTCTCCCTCTGTGCTGTGAAGTAGAAACTGAAATACCTGAAGCATCGAGGGAACTTTGGGGTATACCTTGCATAAAGCATCCCTCTTCGGGGCATGTGGGGTGGGTGATTTGTAAATGCATACAGTGTGATAAGAAATGGTATTGTGCTTCAACCTTACGTCATATTCATTGTATGGACTGTAGAGATCATCACTTGGTTGTAAGAGAACAAAGAACTAGTGTGAAAATTTGTAAATTACTTTGTGGATGGGAATTATTAATACCTGAAACCTGGGAAATATGCTAGAAAGATTGGCATAATACTATAAAACAGTGTGCTATCAGATTTGCTTAGAAGCGGGCCCAGCATGCTGCCAAAACTGCTTGGAAGCAGACCCCACAATAAAGTAATTGATTGATAAATTAAAACCTGAAATGAGATTCTAAATGAATAACATGTGTCCGAAACCAGGGCAAAACAGCTAAGTGAGCATAACAACAGAACTCCTGAAGAATACCACTGCTGCCGAGAAGAGCTAATACCTCGTTGCTCCCTGCAAAGGAGTAGATGGAGGAGGCAGAGGGGTACAATTGTGGAGACAACTAACTCTGCGAAAACAAGCTTGCCAATAGTCTATAACACCGAAATAAGACTGAAAACTAGATTACTGTTTACTAAGTGAATAAAGTTCCAGGTATTAAAGTTCTATATCAGCAGGCCCCCTCCCCCGGTTTTTCAGTTACAATGAAAAAGATTATGTATTGCATTAAGAGAAAAATGTTGCTCCTAAAAATCAATTCCCTTAGTTACTGCTATAACAGGCCTTAGAGATGTTGGTAATTATCTTATATGCAGTCCGAAAAGTTGCAATAAGATTTGATAAGCAAATTACTGATAAACAGAAAAAGGGGGAAATTGTAATAGTTAATAAAAGCAAAGGTGGGTAATTTGCTTATCAAATTATATTTGTAATGTTAGTAGTTGGTTTGAATTGCAGGTATCAAGCTACAGTGTTGTGTTGAACAAGTTCTGAATGCAAGTTTGGGTGTGCCTATAAAATGTGGGTGGGGGGAGCTGTCCAGAGGAATGGGGGAGGAAAGTCTGCCGTCTTCCCGCCGTCATTTGGGACTTGCCGCTGTCATCTGAGTGCCACCTACAGGGGAGGGGATAACAGCACGTATAAAAGACTAGTGCACGTTTTTGGAGTGCCAACCATGAGAGAGGCAGGAGACACCTCCGGTCACTCAGCGCTGGTTTTGCTCATTTGCCTTTAATAAAATTTAGTAGTATAATGAGGTCTCCCCTCAGTCTCCTCTTCACCAGGCTGAACACACTAAGTGGCCTCAGCTGCTTCCTAAATAGCTTCCCCTCAAGGTGCTTCACCATCTTTGTTGCCCTCCTTTGGACACTCTCTGAGAGCTTAATATCTTTCTTATATTGTGGTGCCCAAAACTGCACACAATATTCAAGGTGAGGCTGTACCAGTGCAGAGCAGAGCAGGACAATCTCCTCCCTCGTCTGGCTGGCGATGCTTTGCCTGATGCCCCCCAAGGACACAGTTGGCCCTCCTGGCTGCATGGGCACTGCTCTTCAACCTGTCATCTACCAGGACCCCCAGGTCCCTTTCCACAGCACATGCTTTCCAGCATCTCATTGCCCAATCCATAGGTACATCTAGGGTTGTCATGGCAGGTGCAGAATCTGGCACTTGCCCTTGGTAAACTTTATATAGTTCTTCATTGCCTGTAAGCTGGCATGGACCCAGTCACTCATGAGACAAGCAACTGAATCAGCTTTATTCAAAACAAGTGGTTATATAGGCAGTTTGAACCATTACATGTCAGAACGTGTAGCCTTCTTAACCAATCACAATCAGGTACTCCAATGAGCATGTGCAATGGAGAACTACAATCCCCATAATGCCTTTTGGCACTCTTCCTGTTTTCCGTTTGTCTACTTAGAGAAGCCTGTAACTGATCAAGAAACTGCAAAAAGGGTTCAGTAGGTCCTTGGAGGACCTTAGCAAGGACAGGTTACTGTCTCTGTCTGTACTAGGAAGCCTCCGCACCACTCTCAACACCAGTTTCGCAATAACCTCATCAATCTCCCATGGGTAGTCAACTTGGGATCCAGGTGCCGTGTAGGACCCTTCTCCCACCAGATGATTGCAAATCATACCTGCCTGCAAACCGCTCTGATCATTTGCATAAGCCGCACAGCTCTCCTGAAAGTTCATAAGCCACATGCTGTGTTGTGTCAGTTAAAACCATTTTCACCAGTGTTTTCCAATCGTGAGGAGTAATTACATATCTACTACTCAGGGTCTCCAGGTTAGAGAACATATGTGGTGTGGAAATACTCCTTTCTTTTACTATTTGCCTCAGTTCCTTAGCCACCTCATATGTTAAGCTTTGGAACTGAGGGTTATAGCGATTGAAGGCACAGATTCCTTTCTGGTGGTACAAGCGGAGACCTTTAACAATTCATATGCTTATATACTCTAGGCAGAATAATTTGTGATTGTTCACTGATGCTTACTTTCCTAAGCTACATAATTCAGCACATGCCTTAGCACATACAAATATCTACAGTACTTAGCAACCAACGTCCTTTTTGCAAGGTTTCTGTGTCTTCTCCCATTCCCACAGAAGGCTCTTATTCTCTTGTTCACTGTACCTATGGCTTTCTGCCGACCAATGCAACAGCGTATCCTGTCCCGGATCTGAGGGACATGACACTGTCCATCTCCATAATTCCCCCTTCTTTGTTTATGAGTAAAACAGCTTTTAATAACTTGTCTATAGCCTTCTGAATGCACTGCATCAAGCATGGTAAACATATCACAATAAACAGAAATATCCCCACACAGGCCGATCCGATCTTTACCATGGATTTAACCCATCCTGATACTCCCCAGCTATTCAGCAGGTCTTCAAAACAACTCCAGTCATCTTCAGTTTTCAGCTTTGCAACTCCCTCTTGCAATTGCTGGATGCTTCTGTGAACAGACTCTGAACGATCAGACAAATTCATTCAACACATCCCTTGCACCTGTGTCCTTGGGCTAACAATAAAAAGTCAATTGCAGCTCTGTTTTGCAACACAGCATGTCTAATTGCATTAACATCTAAAAGCAATTTGCTTAATGCCTTGCTTGTTGCATTCGTTTGCTTTGCAAGCCAACATCCTAATTTGTTTAATGCTGCCAATGCCTATGCTGTTTTTACAGGGGCAAATAGTGAAGCAAAAATTCAGGGTGTTTTATCCCAATAGGTTACCATATTGTCACAATCTGCAGCAAAGGCATGAGTAAAGCATCACTTTTGTCTAGCCCTAGCAGTGTGCATGTGCATATCAGTAACATTTGGGACCATAAAAGTCAAGCGACCAATTGTACAAGGCCGTCTAACTGAATGTGTCAGAAATCCTGGCCATGCCCTGGCCCCACAAAGAAGAAAATTCCTTTTAGAAAACTGCAAGGTTTGGTTAGACTAACTGTCTGAATGATCTCCATTACTGTGTTACTGCACCACAGTGACACATTTCTATACGCATCACTGTAGGCATCAACCTTCTGACTCCAAATACTTATTCGTATCCATGGAATAGTTAACACATTCCAGGCACACAAACTTGAAACAATAGTCAGCTCTTACTGACCCAAGCACATCTACCTCTTGTGGCTCTATATCAGCAAACCTTTGGGCCACAACAGCTCTCACAACATAGTGCAGTTTAACACCCAAGTAAATGTCTTACAAACTTCTTGCATCGGTGTGCATACATGAACTGACATTGTCATCAAACAGCAAGTTGAAACTGACATTTGTCCTTAGCTTTACAAACTGATCATGATCTATGGGCAACCCTACAAGGCATGTCCTAAAGGGTTCTGTTGGCATGGCTGTAAATAAACAAATGGTGTCTTGACCTGTGGCATTAGTCCGTGTTACCCAGACATTTTGCTGCGGTTGTACTACCCAAGCTGTAGCATTGCCTATTACTACAACAATAAAAGCAGTGTGTACCATTTTCTGCAGACTACCCTGTCTTCTGTTCATCATGGCCTAAGTTTCCAGGCGAATCTTTTGCACATTTTTTAACTGTCTTTTCCCACTGTTCTTCGTCTACATCCCACTGCTCAGGAACCAACCTTTTCTTTCCACACACAAAGGTTACTATCTCAGCTTCAAAAAAGGAGATTCCTTGTAGAATCAAAACCCTTCCTTCGAAAAGGTATACAATACGACTTTTTATCACACCACCTACATTAACACAATACCCAAGACAGGTGGCTAGTAGTATGACATTCAAAACAGGGTATGTCAGTAGGCAGATGATTTTCTAACCAGCTATCCTCCAGACTACGATGTTCCCAATCTAGAGCTAACAATTATACATTTCTTGTATAATAGGCTCTGCCTAACACTGGTTCACCAAAAACGCTGTGTATCTGCACAGTGGACCCTCACTTTTCCCAAGTCCAAACGGATGCTTTAGGGGCATTTGTTGTCTAGTATCCACAACAAATTTGGCTGGTCCTCTTCTGAGGGTCGGTCTGAAGGTCTGTATCTGTAAGATCGTATGCAATGCGCAGCCATCCACCATGGTCCTTTATCTGTGGAAATACAAATATAACCTCTATCCCATGTTATTAATGGATATAGGCCTTCCCAAGATCCAGTCTCCAAATTTTTAACCAACACAAGCGCTTTTCTGTGCACTGCTTGTCGGTCAGGTGTAATAGATGCAAAATGTCTGCTAAATGATGTGTTCTGATCATCTAAAAAATTTTAAAAATTTATAATATATAAGGCTTTTGCTAATCTTTCTTGGGGGCTCAGGTGCCCTGCTCCCCATTTTTGTGTTTGTAACATACATTTTAGAGTGCCATCCGCGCATTCCACAATTGCCTGTCCTGGAGGTGAGTGGGGAATACCTGTGACATGTTGTACGCTCCAATCGTGAAAGAGGAACGTGGCACCCTGTGACACCTATGCTGGACCATTGTCTATTTTCACCTTTTTTGGAACTCCTAAGGTTGCAAAATCCAACAAAAAATGCTTAGTTACATCACAGGATTTCTCAGTGTAACATGATGCAAATATTGCTCAGAAAAAGTGTCAATTGAAACGTACAAATTTTAGTCAGCCAAATTCGGCAATGTATGACATCCGATTGCCACAGCTCCAGGGCTGCTAAACCTTGGGGGTTAACACCTCCCGCCGTGAACCCAGTTGGGAGCCTTTGACAATCAGGGCATGCAGCCATACTACTGTGTGCTTGTACAGGTGTAAGGGAAAAAGGGTGTTTCTGTAGAGCTTTTGCATTCTGGTGAAAAAAGGTGTGTGAGATGAGAGCTTGTACAAATGAGTTTGGTACTACCTGGATTAGTAAGGTCAATGCATCGATTGCCTTCAACAAGGGGACCAGGTAATGTAGTATGAACCCTAATTGAGCAATAAAATGCGGATATGTTCTGGCATTAAGGAGTTGCAAAAGCGTAAACATCAACCGATACAGCTGGGGATTAGGTTATCTCTTTCAAGTAGGCATTTTCCAAGCATCCTACAATACCTGCAACATAAGCAGGATCATAAACAATATTTACAGGAGTATCCCCCTTTTGAAACACTCATACCACAGCTGCCAGCTCCACTATCTGGGGAGATCCTGATGCCTGTGTAATGTCCGACTCCCATTGGTGCGATTGCAGGTTTTGCCAAACAATGACAGAACGTCTTGTTTGACCAGATCCATCTGTAAAAACTGTTAAGGCATCGAGTGGGATATGACTACATTTTAGAGGGTAATACAAAGCAAATTCTGACTGAAACAGTTTGTGACTTGGAGGGTGGATTTCTACTACCCCTGCAAAATTGACAACGGCAATTTGAAATTCTACAGAATTCTGAAATAGCCATTGTAACACTTGGGTTGACATGGGTACAATGATACACAAAGGTTCCTGTCCCATCAATAGCAAAAGATGTTGTCTGCCCTTCATGATTAACACAGCAAACATTTCAGGGTTAACACAGTCTTTTGCATTTGCTGTGGGAGAAAAACCAATTCAACGATCAAAAGGGGATCTCTTTGAGTATCATCCTATTGAAACAACAAAGCATATGGTTGAAACTTGGGATTTAGTATGATAAGGTGGAATGGTAAATCTGCATTATATGAGGAGGCCTGGCGAGTTGCAATGGCTTCTGAAGCTTTCCTTAAAGCAGCTGTTGCTTCTGTGGTTAATTTTCTGGGAGATAACAAATTTGAATCCCCTTTTAAGAGACTGAATAAAGGGTAAAGATCCTAATTTGAAATACCTAATAATAGGCAAACCCAATTAATAGCTCCTAAAAGTTTTTGCAAATCATTAAGAGTTGTTATGTCAACTTTAATTTTTACCTGCTGTGGGATGGTTTTCTGTTCTGTTATTCTCCAACCCAAATATTGCCAAGGTGCCTTTTGCTGAACTTTCTCAGGAACTATTTTGCAATCCTGCTTGAGACATATACAGAGTGGCAAAAGAAAGAACCTCTTGAATGCTATTAGATGATTCTGTAGCAATAAAGATATCATCAGGAACTCGCTTATGTACAGCTTTAGCAACAAACCACTGACATATGGTAGGGCTGTTTTTCATTCCCTAGCTACCACCACCCAGTGATACCTTTGTGCAGGTTCACTGACATTAACAGATGGGACTGAAAAGGCAAATTTTGGAGCATCTTCTGGATCTAAGGGTATGGTGACAAAGCAATCTTTGAGATCTGTAATGATCAGATGCCAATCTCGAGGGATCATTGTAGGAGAGGGCATGCCTGGGTGCAAGTATACCATGTCTTCCATGAAGGTATTAATTTTTCACAAGTCATGAAGGAACCTCCATTTATGAATCCTTTTTTGGATGACAAACACGGGCATTCCATGGGCTGGCACAATGTGACCCGCCTGTAATTGTTCAGCCACCAGGGTGTGTAGATGGCGCAACTTTTCAAGTGGAAGGGGCCACTGTTCCATCCATACTGGCTCACTGGTTTTCCAGGTTAGCTTCAGGGTGGCCCTTAGGACAAATTTGACCCAATTTGGGTGCCCCACTAACTCATGCAATCCCAACCCCACAATGTAATTGGAGTTGACATAACAAATGGCCAAATTAAGGCAACCCTGTACCAGTTCGTTAGGATACATGTCCAGAATAAAGTAAAACAGTCATTCAAACACTATAAAATATCTTTTATTGCAGTGAGAGTAAAAATAATCTATGAACAAAGAGAATCAAAAACTAAAAAAAAAAGAATACAAAAAACCTACTTTATCTATTGGCATTCATACAGTACTATGAACAGCCTCTATTACAGTATTAGCTAATAAAAGGAGAATTAAAGGGATACAATATTAGCTAGTAAAAAGGGAATTAAAGGGATACAAGAGAAAGGATATAAAACGTTTGCTTTCTTGGTTGCTTCCTATCAGTAAAAATATTTACTGCATTAACCCCAGGCACCTCTACTGATACCCACTTCAAAAGTTTCTTTAAGTTCTGTGGGCTTATAGTAGCATTATGCTTTTTCAAAAGTCCTTCCAGAAGTCCAAGCACTGATTTCTCTTCAGAGGATATATTACTTCCCATCATTCCCCACACCTCACCTCACGACACAAAGATGATTGCAGCTGGCTCCTGCTTCCTTCCAGCAGCACATAAGTTCTGAGGGGCTCACCAGTCGATCCAGGTTAGATCCAAGTCCTCCTCACACGGAGGGCACCAACTGTAGAGACTGAAGGCTAGGACTCCATTCTGGTACAAGCGGAGACCTTTATTTTAACAATGCATATGCTTATATACTCTAGGCATAATAATTTGTCATTGTTCCCTTACGCTTACTTTCCTAAGCTACATAATTCAGCACATCCCTTAGCAGATACGGCTAGCTACAGTACTTAGCAACCAAGGCCCTTTTTGAAGGTTCCTGTGTCTTCTTCTCCCATTCCCACAGAAGGCTCTTGTTCATTGTCCCATGGCTGTCTGCAATACAATGTCTCCTGTCCTGGATCAGAGGGACATGACACTGTCCATCTCCATAGAGGGTTTTGCCGCGGTTGATAAATCACTGGACATGTTTAAAACTTTCCAATCCCCCACTTGCAATGCCTCTTCCTGACACCTTCCCCATCTGCATAGAGATATACCCATGCTTGAGCATCCGTCCTCTCCCAGAGGTACTACAACTGATCCCTCTCCTGTGTCCTCCATTATCTCACCACCCGCTAGACTGACGCACTTGGTGTGAACCTCCTCTGGCAGGGGCATACTAGAAGATGGCCGCACAACCAGAAGAGACGAGCTCTCTCCTGCCACGGGGTTGGGACAACATGGCCACATGAAAGGAAGAGGAGGGCTTTCTCCAACCACAGCTAGGGCAAAATGGCTGTGGGAGTAGAATAGAAAGCTCTACTTCCTGCTCCTGGTGTGGGCAAAATGGCAGCATCCATGTCACAGCGCCCTTGCTGCACGGTTGCAGCTCTACAGCGGTTATACAGTGAGAGCCATCTTGCATGCCCTTCCCCATTTAGCAGTGGAAATCCAATAATTGGCCCCCTGTAATTTGCGTGATTTGAATTATGCATCTGCTCTCTAGCCCCTCCATGCCCACGAAAACCTGGCACAGAACTAGAGCTTATGATATTTCCCTCCCATTCTTGGCCACAGGAAAATAGCGCTGAATCCGATAATAAACGTACTCCTTACCATATTTTTCCCTCCTATATTCCCAGTGGCCCCCCTGCCCCCCCATCTCAATTCCCAATTTCTAGAGGATTCCTGTGCCTGTCAGGGTTTATGAGGGGCACAGGAGGGCTAGAATCTGTTTCTGTGGATGGATTTGATTTCTTTTGTGCAGTTTTTAAGGCATTCGTGACTGGTATCCATGTAGTTAAATTTCTAAAGGCTTCCATATCTACAAACATCACTCTTTCTCTCATTCTGCTTCCAATTTTTTTTGAAGCAGTCATGCTAAGGGCTCCGGCCAGCGGAAATTCCAGTACAGCCAGGTTCATCCATTTCAATAACCCAACTAGCTTGGTTTCCTTGATTTCTTTCAAATGTCTTCTCAGAAGTAGGCTTAGAGCTTCTGCATTCCTTTTTAATTCACAGGAGTTTCTTTTCCCCATCTTGGCTGCTTAGCTGGGACCTGAATGCAGCATTTACTTCTTTTTATTTTTCTTTATAACTTGACTCTCTTCAAGTAGGACTTCTTCCTACTGTCCCAGCCCACACATGTAGGCATTTCTTCCATGGAGCTCCTTCTATTCTCTTAAATCAGCCTAGGCTCTTATCAGTGGGTGTCCATCAACAGCTAACATAGCACTGGTACCTGATGTTCCTGTAATTGTCCCTGATACAGAGCACCATTTGTAAAATAAACCAGCACGAACCCAGTCACTCATGAGACAAACAACTGAATCAGCTTTATTCAAAACAACAAGGGCTTATATAGGCAGTTTGAACTGTAACACATCACAACATGCGACCTTCTTAACCAGTCACATTCAGGCATTCCAATGAGCATGTGCAATGGAGTACGTGGGGACTACAATCCCCATAATGCCTTTTGGCACTCTTCCTGTAACATGAACTGCTACAATTGCCCAGCCAACATTACATCATCAAATTTAGTTTTAAGCTCGACTATGAAAATGGGATTTGGAAATATTGTAATTTATCCAGTTTGATTCTAAAATATTACTTTATCTATTTATGGTAAAAAAACCAGTACCCTTGACATCTCTGTGTGCTACTTGCTGAATTCTTGAAAGAAGGTGTTGTTAAGACTATATGAATTATGTGGCATAGGATTTATGTGAATGGTAGATGGATTAATATGAATAATTTATTCTTGACATAGCTACTCATTCAACAGTTAGAAACAATGGTAGTGTGAAAGACAGCATCATCTAATAACATTCTGGTTTAGGTATTCTGGGGCATTCTAATTGAAAGATCACCATTCATAAGGATTTTCTTTATTATAGTTAGCTATCAGCAATGCATACTCCAATCCCTAGAGCTTTATACTTAAATCCCCTAGGTGGTTATTGCTCTTGAGTTGTATTGTGCATTCTTACTGTGAATAAAATATTTCTTACATAGTATTATATTTAAATGAGCTATTTTATCTGAGATGCAGCACTCAAACCCAGGTACATTCCCATAAAGCAGTCTTTGACCTGCTGCAGTAGCATGGCCTCTGTTATATTCTCTGCTCCTGAGGGAACTCGGAAGAACACAAGACAATTTTAATTAGGTCATTGGTATTCACAGGAGATGCTAAAAACCAGCAAGCATTACAGTAAAACTTTAAGACCGTTAGATTGACTGTGGAGTTGTTTGTAGTCCCTGATCTTAAACCCACAGAAATATTTCTGTTGTTGACCACAGATGAATTTGTTTTGAACATTTCACTGGGAGAATAGTTAAGAAAATTGCTCAGGAAATGATCATGGGTAATGATGGTTCTAAGAACAGGTTTAAGCATGAAACTACAATCTGTTGATTTGATGCACACAGTTATCAGCTCTTTCAATGTATTCTCAAGTTTTTTTAAAATTTTTCTCAATTTTCTTCTAAGATTTATTACTGTAATTTGAATCCTTTTTTCTTGCTCTTGAAGAGGCAACGTCAAATAAAAGGTAATTTTGACTTTCCAAAGCTCACAAGTAAAATCTCAGATATACTTTATGTTGCAGATCCTCTGCATGAGAACAAACTTCTCTAGTTCATTCAACTGCAGGGTAGTCTCTTACTGTCCAATCAAGCTTTTTTCCCAAGTACAACAATGGATAGAACTGTATTTATTACTCTTGTGGGAATGTCTTGGGTGTACCATCTTACAGCAGGTCTTGATCACTTCTACTGTCCACTGTTTTTATCTGCAAATCATTTATATCAGATACAGTAGGAAGAAATGCTAGACTGTAATCTCCCCTTCTCAGATAAACTTGAGTGATGTATTTTGTAGCTTTGTTGGTATTACACACATATCCATGTATGCAATATTTTAGAACAACAAGGAACATACTTTTACATATACAAGTCATTAAGTCACAGTCTTTGCCTAATTTTCTAAGACTGTTTACTGCACATAAAATTAAATATATATATACATCTTTGCAGTATTGACTCCTACATCATTAATATTTGAACAACTTTTTAATTCACATTGTCTCTTTTTTAGAAGAACCTCAAATCACAGCTAACTTCAGATCTTTGAACATGATAATGTATTATTTAGCCAAATGTTTATGTTAGAAAAATCCTACTAGAAATTTCATTATTTTCTGTTTTGATTTTGTATATACCCTACGTTTAAACTGAATATACCCTGCAGAAGATTTTACTATGGATGTTCTTTCTTCTATGTTCCCTGTTCTAGATCTACTGTTAGTACTAGAAAATCCAGTGAAACAACTACTGGAAACTTTTTGTAAAGGAGTTTTACAGGTACTCAGTTTTGGATGAAAAGTCTATAGAGTGATCATCCAGTCTATATATAGTGTATGAAAAATATTAGTTGTCTTAGATACCTAAAATGTTTCATATGGTGTCACTTAATGATGATAATGATATCACAAAACTTGTGATATACTTTTAAAAAGTATGATGATTACTTCTCTGTAATAAACATTTCTGATATTATTCCTATATATTTCTATATAGTGCTATAAAAACACTGGGATAAAAATGTAGACACCTTTCATTTGGTAGTGCCTTAACATAGATGATCAGTTCTGGACTGCTGGCAAAAAAAAGTAACTGCTGCTGCTTCAAATATCCTTATAATTTTAGGATATTTGGTGCAAGTATGATCATTAATCTTATTTTAAGAGCAGTGTCTTTTTTGCTCTGAGTCTGCCTCTTACTGCATTGTTCTGAATGGTTCATTAATTTGATTTATTCCTTTTTCCTATCCAGTATTTGTCTTCTTCACTTCCAGATTTCCTTTGGTAGCAGGAATAGAATTTGGACTCCATCCATACATAGAACCAGGGCACAGAACTGTAGGAGACTCAGTAGAAAATCAAGGACTGTATCTGAAGGAAAGCAAGATCTACCAACTTGCCATTACCAAATATTTGGCTAATGTAAGTTGTATTATGTTTATTGTTACTATTTGTACTTGTGAATCAAGTACAAATTCTGATTGAATGCTGAATTATGACAACATATTGGATTAAAATTTGATAATTTTTGTAATTTTTCCTCCATCAGTTTCTAAATTTAATTTTCTGATACTCCTATGTGTCTTTAATTTGGTAAATATTCTTGTCATCCTGCAAAAGATTAGAAAACTCAAACTTGTTTTCAAAACTCTCTTACTTGTCCTCTAGTAAAGTTCACACATGCAAATACTATTTTTGTATATTCAAATTAAGTATAGCTATTTGCAGTCGCAGTCTCTCTATCTTATTTGTGTGCAAAATGTACATGTTCAATCTGAAAGTAATTTAAGAAGGTAGTTCCAAGCAATTTCAACTCATTTTTTTACAAACAATAAAAGAAATTCCTACTAAATAAAACTGAATAATTTTATTCCTAATGCTTCTGGAAATTTACAATTCAAAGTAATCTGGAAATAGGCATTTAAATGCATACATTAACAAAATGCTCATTTGTGAGAAGGGGACTATTTTTTTTTCTCAGAGACTTGTTTTTTATGGTCAGCTTTTAATCATCTAGTGCACTGGGAATTTGAATACAGCAAAAAAAGATATATAATACAGAAAGCAGAAAATATTTGGGCATCAGTCTATGGGAACTTCACACACATTTTCAGAGTATAGCTGAGAAAAGGCAGAAAAGATCTGTGACAGCTTTTGAGTACTGAACTCACTAATCCATAGAGCTGCTACTTTATGGATATGGTAATAATTCCTCAGATAAAATCTACTTCACAGGCTTTTAGCAGTTGATCATCTTGGGGTGATTGCTCCTGCAGGCATGTAGGGATGGGTTTCTGAAGGGACATGAAAATGAAGAAGGCAAGAAAAGAGTCTTGAGGAGGTGAAACCTGGTTTCGAAATTCTAGTCCCCTTGTAGTGAGGTGGATTAGACATACAGATAGGCTTTGGATTCAGCACATAAGGCTTTCAAGGGACAAAACCTCTCTGACAATGTTTCCTCTTCATCCTCACAAACAGCCTGTGACAAATTTAATTTTGCAAGATATAGGTCTACTGACATAGCCTAGCACTGTCACCATCTGTCTCATTTTCTTTCTTAGCCTCTCAAAGACATTTCATAAACATCCATAAACATCTGCAGAGAGTGAAGATTAATTGCTCTATCTCCTGCAGACACCAGTGTCTGAAGTTTTATTGTGTCAGGTTTTTCATGGTTACAAAACTTGGAATGAATTTAAAGTAACTTCAACACAAAAAAATTTTTTTATTGTTATTGGAAGAACCTCTTCAACTTTGATATACATGACAATAAAGTGGTATATGTGGACTTTAAGGCCTGACTTATTTGGGCAGGTCTAAGAAATCCCATCTAATACTTTATTCTTTACTTGAAAGAAGTTGTTTCTTTCTGAGCACTATTTGCTTACAGGAAGGGATTAATGTTTATCTAAGGAATTCTTTAGGCGACTGCAACACAAACTTAGAGGTCTTCTTTGTAAGGGACTTTTGCCCTTTATTCATGAACCTTACAGACTGAAATACATCCTTCTTATTTCATATCAATAAACCATGCCTTTGTCTCAAGTTTGACATGGTGAAGGAAAAGCTAAAAAATGGAATTTTCTTACTGGCAGTTTAAGGCAACGAGTAAAATCCTTTCGATCATCCATTAAGTTGTTCTGGTTTAGTCAGATAAAATTTTCAAGAAGTGAGGCATTTCCTTGTCATCTACATTTTTGCATTAAACAAACAGTTTATGGCACGTTCTAAAACTGGCTATCTTGCATCTTGTTTAGTTTTTCCTACACCCAAAAGACTGCTTATAAAATGCTGTATCTCACCTTCCAAACTTGCAATGACGGCACTTATTTAGAATTTTTTGTGTTATTGAAAGGAAATGCAGAATACAGTGCCTAGTTTTAAAACCTACTGTACACTGTACAGAGGGACAGAGAAATCACTTAGTAGTAGAAACAATACCAAGTGTGTTCTAATTTCCTCCAGAATAGGATGAGGAAGTCTACCTGACATTCTGTGATAAGTACCTGTTACATACATACTTTAGATACAAAGAAGCCTGTGAAAAGTGAAGATAGTTGAAACAATTTTCATAGATCTAAATTACGTAAGCCATATGAAAGATCACATGCTCCTAAGAATGGTTCTGGAAAACACCAAAAAATCCATCTCAAAGTATTACGTCAGCTAAAAATTTCTATTTGTAATTTTTCCGAAGTAATTTATAACCCCATGCCTGTAAATGTTTCAAAACTTCTTTTGGAAGTAGATGACTTTGTTTTTTGAAAGTAAGAAGGAAATCAGGTCAAAACCACAGAAAAAAACCCTAGAAACACTATTAGCATTTCACAGTTGGGAGCTCTGAGTAATATAATGATAAATTAATTTCTGATAAAAGTAGTTGTCTCAAAGTTCAGTGAAAAACAGAAGTTCCTCATTTTCCTCCTAAACCTCTTCTTTTGCTGTTTTCCCTTAGGTTCGTTGGCTCTTTATCTCTTTATCTGTGTACATTTGTGTGGTTTTTTTCACCAGAACACAGCTCCCTTGAGCCAGTGGCCACACTGCTTTTGATGCAGCCCAGAATACAATTGGCTTTCTGGCTGTGAGTGCACACTGCTGGCTCATGTCCAGCCTCTCATCCACCAGAACCCCCAGTTGTCATGTCTGGCCTCTCATCCACCATAACTCCCAATCCTTCTCCGCAGAGCTGCTCTCAATCCATTTATATCACCAATATTTTTCCTTATGACAGTTTAATAGATAAGTATCTCCAGGGTTTTAATCAGATGTATTATTTGATCTACTCTGGTTTTGATAGGCTCAGTACTATAATTATAACTTGTTCCTATATATAATATATAAAAAGGCTGAGTAAGCACATCCATGAATACTATTGCAATAATTAAATATTACGAGATTTTAAATAGACAGTGATATTAGCTGCATTTATTTAATTTTTAAGGACCTCACAGGAGGTCCTGAAAATAATCTCATCAAGTTGTTACTGCTTTTTGAATGTTGAAAAGTTTTTTCTAAGAAGTACACCAAAAATTGTTTTCTAGGAGTTGGATTTATAAAGGATCATGATTAAAACCAGCTTAAGGTCATACTCAGGTCTTGAAGTTTTTCAAGGGAACGGACATTCCAAATAGGGTTTAGCTAGAATTCATTCTATCTAGAAGGAAGAAAATTAGATTCAGGAGAATGGAATTCGCAATAGTGACTTGGGGAAACAGCCCCTAGAATGTGAAAGGCATATCCAAGAATAGCATTTGCCTCATTTCTCTTTCTCTCATATTATACCTCTGACTAAAGCATGTAATTTACAGATTAAATTTATGTGAAACTGGAACTTAGAAGCTCCATCTTCTGCACTTAATAATGTATTTAATTTCAGATAGAATTATTGAGGTTGGAAATGACCCTTAAGATCATCAATTCTTACCATAATAGAGAACTTTTCTTTCTCCTAACTACGTATTCTCTATGTATACTCTAGTGCTTAGAGCATTTGCTGTGAACAAGGGAAGTTTTGATTGTAGAAGACATTGTTTAAATACTTTTCTGAAAAGTGATTTGGCAACTAAACTACAGAAAAAATTACTGTTACCAGTACATACATCATTATTCATCACAGATACCACTATTCTAAGGGCAGTCAGGTGCCCAAGATCTTTGGGAAGTACAGACCTAATTAACTCCATATTAACAGTTCTTTCCTTGGACTAAATGAGAAATATTTAGAGAGATGCAGACACTCAATATGCACCTTATTTAGGCAGCCACCTAGAGTCTGTTCTGGCAGTGCATGGGCAGTTTGCATTGTCATCTGACCATGCTGCCTGCCATCTGTATGATTTCCTAATGCCAAGTGGTACTGCACACAGCCAGCTGGCTCTAGTCCATGTGAGGATTTCTGCACCAAAAGGGAGGGAAAGCACAGCAATTTCAGGTGCAGCATGGCTGTTGCAGTGGTACAGATGATGGACTGGTGAGATACTGGATTTTTCTGTAACAGCAGGTTAAAACAAGATACAAAGTAGAAAGTGTTCATTGATGAGTCAGGTCTTCATCCTTATCTGTTTGGAAGACTCTCTTTTCCAGGAGTTGGCATTTTCTCCTTCAAGTTCTTGATTTTATCCTTGCACTGTGACTTGGTTACTGTGCAGTGGTTTGACTTAACTGCTCTGTCTTTCAGGAGGAAACATAAATTATTCACAGTTGTTGCATTTTGAAGATTTTAAAAAATATAACACCATTCATTATGTTTGAAATATTGTTACCTGGCTTTTGAAAGCTTCCCATTATTAATGTCTAAAAATCAAGTAATTTCAATACATTTAAAAATGCTATTTTTGTACTTGCCATATGTTACAATTACAAAGTTTTTCTAATATAATGATGAATTATGCTTCTAGTGTTTTCAAAGAGACAGCTCAACAGTCTTTACAAACGTTCTTTTGAACAAAAGAAGTATGACTGCTATGATCACTTTGCGGATCACTGATGATGCTAACAACAGAAACATTTATTGATTCAGATTTTTGCAGTAACTATTGTATTGCTTTACTTGTGTTTGTTAAAAAGCTTAGATGAGAAATAAACTCATCTTTCTGGCAAGCAAAAAGCCAGAAAAAATGTTTACTAAATCACATTGTGATTTATATTTTGCTGCGTGAAGCAAGTTGCTATCTGTACTACTTAAAGCTTTAGACATTTTCTTATTTTTCTGCTGAGGGTATGCAGCTAAACAGTATGTGGAGACTAGTTGGTTTCCATTCCATTCCAGAAATGTCTTTTCAACCAGTGGGTTACAGACAAACCTGAAAAGCTTCTAATGTTAAACTTCCTGTAAAGCACTAAATGGTAAACCAATTCTTTTTTCTTTTTCTTTTTTTTTAAGTCAATGAAGAATTTACTTGGTATCTACACAAGTCACGCATATAAAATTTGGCTGTCCTTTGATTTAAATTATGGTAATATAATAATTTAGCTGCTGTTGCCAAAAAATGTGTTAACGTGTTCAATTAATGGTGTAATACTTGCATTTAGATATCACCTTGTGCTTGTGAAAGTGCCTCTCACTTGAGAAGCTCCAAGTGCTTTGCACATTTAACATTGTTGCTACTAGACTCTACATGAAAAATGGAAGTTCTGAACAACTTGTTTTTAGAGATTAAAAATAATGAGATGTTGACCTGTAAATCACTCTGAAAGTAAAACACTTCAGAACTAATAGTTAGAGAAGGGTATCTTGATTTATGCTATTGTTATATTATATTCCTGTCTTAAGCAGAATTAAAGATAAAATACCAGTGCAGCTTGGTAATTTAATACCGTTATGTCATTTTTTGTAGTTTAGAATTTAAGTCATAACCTACATGACAAATAAAAATAAGATTGTGAGCCTTAATTCCTATGTGAGTAAAACAAAAAACTATCAGACAATTTTGTAGGTCTAGCAATCACAGTTCATGTAAAATTACTGTACATGTATTGGAAAAATCTGTGACCACACAGCTAATTATTAACTTTTATGTACATTTAATTCACAGGTCTTAAAATCGGTAAACAGTGGCGTCCAGTTCTATGAGATAGAACCAGATAGGGCTATAAAATGACTGTAACATTAAATTCTTGCAAGCATTCTCTGATTGATAAGACGTAAAAGAAAATTAGTACATTCTTCCTCTCCTGAACTCTACTTCAAATTATTTTAGAACTAGTTTAACTTCTCACAGCTGAAATGCATACATTAGCTATCTAGAGCCATCTGCAAGGCATTCATAGACATTCTTATCTAGTATGTTTCTAATTGAAATGTGTCGTCTTTCAGGCACCATCACATACTATGCTATGACTGGTAATGGTTCTGGAATCATGTACCTCCACAAGAATTAATACTGCATGGATTAAGGACAAGCTTCTTGCACTTCAGTTGTAAGTCTAAACAATATTTCTTGGGTAGCAATCTTATAATATGAAAAGTTGATATCCCCAAACCAGGGATTTTTAAGGTAGATTGGTATTACATAGAATTTTTAAAGTATTATTTTTCAATTTTAATTGATCTGGATGATCAGCTGGATTTTTATGTAAATATCTAATATCCTTTCTTTTATGCAGGTAATACAGTAAGTCTACATGAGATTTTCCATCTGCTCAATCTGAATTTCATTCTCCAGCTCAGAAACAGTGGAGTACATTACATGATTAGCATTTTAATACTCCTTTTTTAAATGACAGAGTGAAAAGGATTTAAAAGAATTAATTTTTAATGCTTTCATCAGTATCAAATTACTTACTGTGACCCTTTTATTGGTGGCATTTACATTCTCTGCTTCATCCTCTTGTTTGAGGATAAAAGATTACATATGGAGTATTTTCAAGTGATTGCCTGATTACACTTTACTGCTTTAACAGAAATGTAGAAATACTTCAACTGATTGTTGAAAATGTTTGATGGAAAAAAAAATAATTATTAATAGGTTAAAATCATATCTACTGAAAAGTCAGGAGATAATTAATGGAGTTTTCTAATCCTAAAACCAAAGTGCAAATTTAAATAAGCCATCACTAATACAGTAGCATAATGAAATGTATCACTTGTATAACCTCAATCTAGAAATAATGGTAACAATTTTATTTTACTTGTAAATTAGTCTTGAGACATCGAGAGCATGAAGATGATGAAGTCTTTCCATATTTTGTAAAGTAGAATGGACAATAAAAAATGTGGCTGAGGGAAGGCAGCATTGCTGTTGAGTACCAGAGAAGTATCTTTAGTATTGAGATCTAGAATATTTTTTAAACTCAAAAACTACTTGGATAAATGTGCACAGGACACTGACTGTTGCTATGATATTAAAGGAAGTGCTCACAGATATATTTTAAATTTTAAACAATCCTGTGGAGCTTCTTCAGTAGTAACATTTCCATGTATCATGAACAATTCTGAATGAAGCAGCATGTTTTCCTAACCAAGGATTAATGTGTAAAGAGCCCTTAGAAGATCAGATCCAGGCAGAATGATCCAGGACTTTGAGGGCTTTCATCTTCACAGAGATCATGAACAAACAGATTCATAAGCTCTTCTGTTCCTGTTCCGTTTCCTACCAGTCTTGAGCAGAGCTGAGGGAACAGTCAGCTGCTTTCTAGGCAGTGCTCAGTAAAATAGCCTTGTGCTGTTAACACTTGTCTTGCTTTTACTAAGCCAGGCTGAAAGACATCCATCCAGTACCTGCCACTGCTACCTGGTACTGCTACCCAGTACCTCCCTGTAAGCAGCTGCTCCACTGTCCTTTGCTTATCTGCTACTTTACACCTTCATAGTTGCTTTCTTGCAAGAACCAACCGTATTCTGGCTCCTGACATCACTTATACAGGGACTCAGAAATTCCTTAAAAAGATGTTGAGATTTCATTTATATATAGTACAATAAAGTGGTTTTTTTCTCTTCTTTGTCATCGGTATATATTTTCCTTTTGTTTATATATGCCACAATTTTCCTTAAAGTCTGTAAGTCACAGATTCTTACCTGAGTATAAGTTCAGCCTTTCAGAATGGGGGTATGCCATACCTTAGCAAAACAACTGACTGAAATGGAAGAGCAGCCCTAAAGGGCAAAAAGCAATGAAAAATAACAGCACATCACCTTGCCTTCTTTGTGTAGAATCCAGCAGTGAAGAAAATGGAATATTTGGGAATCTTTTAATGAAGCAGAAAAAGCTGTGTATAACTCACAAGGACTTGAGTAGGACACCAATGCAGTAGAGGAAAAAAGTGGACCTCAAAATGCCAGAGGAGACTGTATATGTAAAGAGTGTTCTGCACAGCACTCAAAGGGCAAGAAAAGCCATTTGATCTCCTTTATAACTCTGTCCTGATTAGAGCTTTTCTTTAGAAATGAGCTTTTTGTTTTTGAAGTGTCAATCTGCCCACTTATCCTGAAGCATTCCTCTGATCAAATTTGTCATCTTATTCAGTATATCTTCTGCATTAACTTTTTCCTGTAAGATTTGTCTGTGATAAAATAATTTCACTGAAATAGAAATATGGGATTACACATACCTTCAGTCTTCTTTTAGGAACCTTTTTTAAAATAAAAAATCTGTAAAAATATCGAGGTAAAAAAGTGAAATGTCCTAAATTATAGATAACATATTATGGTTAAACTTCCACAGTATCACAGTAGAAAGTACTTTCAAATAGGATTACATTTTAATGCCTTACCACGAATGTAGAAATATTTCAACCAAATAAAATGTTTGGTGGGAAATGAAATCGATTATTATTATTTTTAACTTATTTTTAACTACTTAATTTTGACAGCCTTTATTTTCCAGGATTATATCACAGCAACAAAGAAATCCTAACATATTTAAGATTCTGATTGAGTTTATTTTCAGTCATAAGGTAATCAAAGGTAAGTAAATATAAAACTTGAACTTGCCTCTTTCCCATGAAATTCTGAAAACTCCAGAAATTTCATCAGAATATGTTGTACAGTAATAGAAAATGTTTGTAAGACAAAAATCCAGTTTCAGATATGTATGAGAAACTAGATTTTACAATGATGACTTCCATTGATTCTGGTGGGATCTAGATCACTGCTGAAGTTCATCATAAATAGATATATTTAAGGCTTTGGATCACAGTGTTAGAAATCCTTAAGAACCCATCAGTTCTGCATGAGGTCACATTAAAAGGAAGATCTCACGTTGGGAATTACAAATTGAGGCAGCCAAATTTAGGAGATGCTGTTTGAAATTTGAGTTCAAACCTTTACCTGTAAAAAATCAGATTTTAGACTTTAAAATTGAAATAATAATGGAAAGTTTAGATAATAAATTCTACATATCTATTTCTGAGAGTAAGATGACTCATATTGGAATAATACAACTAGACTTCCTATGATTCTTTCCTTGGTACTCCTCTGAACTTTACTATCAGAGAACTGCAACAACTACAGATTTCAGTAAGTGGGAAGAAGAATAACCCCTTAAAGTTTGAACTGGTTCCCAAAGAGAGATTGGTTGTATAAACTCAAAGTAACAGTTAGAGAAAAGAAAATTAGAATTAATTGTTCCAGCTAGAGAATTGCAGATATGTATAGAAAAGAAATGGACATAAATGTCAGCCAAATTCTTCCGGCATTGTACTGCCTTTTGTTATTAAGGGAAAATACGATGTTCTACTCAGACATTTCTGTTATATTTACCCATTATTGAAGGAGCCACTTATTCTAGTTCCCAACCTGACAGTTTTTGTGTCATGGTTTCAGAGAATTACTTATATAAGAGTTTTTTTTTTTTCATTCCCTTAATCATCTTAGTGGTCCTTTGTTGGATTCTCATTAGTAGCTCTGTATCTCTGTTGTACAGGGCAGCCCAGAACCAGACTCAGCACTTCAGGTGTGGCCTCCTCAGTGCTGAGCAGAGCATTAGGATCACCTCCTGTTACTTGCTGGCCACATTCTAATGTACACTCTAATGCAGCTGTCCCTGATGCTGCACAAGACACCACTAGCTGTCTGAATACAAGGGTGGAGCAGGCCCATATTCAATTTCAAGTCTACTGGGAACTTCAGGTTCTTTTCTGTAGAGTTGCTTTCCAGCTGGGTGACCTCCAGCATGTACTGGAGCATGGGGCTGTTCCCAGGTGCAAGACTTTGCACTTCTCCGTGTTGAACACCATGAGTTTCCTTTTAGTTCATTTTTCCAGACAGTCAAGGTTCCATTGGACAACAGCACAACCCTCTGGTGTATTAACCACTCCTTCCAGTTTTGACCTCTGCAGTGGGGTATGCCATGCCCCAAAGGGTCTGCCATGCCAAAAGGGTATGCCATGCCCCAAAATCCAGGTGAAGATGATTAACTTCACCTAGGAAGGTGAATAGGATAGGACGGAGTTTTGTTCTCTTGGATACACCACTAGTTACCTGCCTCCAGGTAGACTTTGAGCCACTAATCAAAGCACCCTGAGCTTGACTGTTTGGCCAGTTTTAAATCCACATCACTATTACTTTTTGTCTTAGCATTTTTTTACTAAAAAAAGGGCATCTCTAAAGAGAGTTCGGTGTCTTGCTCCACATCCAGAGCAATCCACAGCATATCTTACCTCCTTCCTTTCAGCATGTGCCTGGGTGTAAGGCTAAACATCAGCAGTTTCTCTTGATGCCCCACCTTTCTTTTCTGTCTGTGACTCCCCTTGTACAAACCTAGAATTCCCCAGAGGAGACTGTGCAACTCATAGTTATGATGTTGCCAGGATTGCCAAGGACAAAAAAAAGCTGAAAACACGTCCACAGAAGCAACACTACACATCAAGACAGTTGCTTGTCATATGATAGCTACAATCGCTGTTCTACCTCCCTGACGTTCATGTTATCAGCAATACTTTTCTTTAAAAATGACAAAACAAACCTTAACTCTGTTTTTTCATTCTTTTCCGTCTCAGTATCAGTAACTCTGGTAATGCTGTTATTGACATGTGTCATAGTTCTGACTTTAGCAAGGAATTTTTCTTCCCTTCCCCTCCCCCTGTGTGTGTGTGTGTGCAGCACACCCATTTAGGTGAAAACAAAAGAACTAGCCGGGGCGCTAATGGTCGAACATTAGTTGCCTAGCAACGAAGGGGGAGGGGTTGGGGCTGGTGTGTGGGCTGGAAGGAGGTGGGGGGGGAAGTCGGGCTCGCGGGGAGGAGGAGAGGCTGCTGTGAGCTGGCAGACGCTGGTTCATTTGGTTTTTTTGTTGTTGTTTTTTTTTCCTGTTGGAGGGAAGTTTTTTTTTTGGCTGCTGCGGTTCCTTCCCAACTATTCCTGTTTGTCGGGGCCCCCCCGGAGTTCGTGAGTTTTTCTTCCATTGAGAGAACTTTCTGTGTTGTCGGTGTTGTTTTTTTTTTCGCTTCCCCCTTCCCCTTCGCCCCCCCCCCCTTCCTCCTTTTCCTCGGGAGGGGAAGAGGAATCAGTTTTTTTTGTTGTTTTTTTCTCCGATATACCCGGGGGGGGGGTGTTGTTGTTGTTTTTTTTTTTTTTTTTTTTTTTGTTTTCCCCATCCCACGTGGCAGTGACCAGGGATCCCACAGCGCTGCCTGGTGACAGGCACTGGTGACAAGCTCTGCTCCTGTAGTGATCCAACAGCGCCACCTGGTGACTACCATAGGACACTACAGGTTCTGCACTTCCAACGACCCAACAGCGCCACCTGGTGAATGGTACAGGACATTACAAGTTTTACACCTCCAGTGACCCGACGGCGCCCCCTGCTGACTGTGGTTGGAACTACACCAAAGGGTGCTAAAAATTGAACTATTTTAAATTTTCCTTTTGCCGGGCTATCGGTTTTGTTCTTGAAGGGGATTATTGGTGGGTATAGTAGTATTGCTTGGTTGTTTACTTGGGTTCTTTTTGTGTTCTTGTTAATACAAACATACCTTTTAATAAAGGGCTGTTATTTTGTTTTCCCTTTTCCATAATTTGTTTTTTTTTCCCTTCAATCAAAGCTCCTTAGTTTTGGATTAATAATTGCTTAGGAAAAAGTTTGGGGTCTTTTCCTCCTAATCCATCCTCAGCAGAAGACCCTTGTCCCATTTAAACTGGGACATTTTTGGCGCCCAACGTGGGGCTTTGAGAGAGGAAAAGTGGAAAAGGAATAACTGCCCTTTTGTGACTTTATACGTGTTTGTGAACCTGTAGGCACCATGAAGTCTAAGCTCGCTGCTTTTCTGTGGTATATAATTATGCCAAAATCTATGTCTCACCTGTCGATGTTTTTCAGCTCAGACACTATGACCCTCATTGTAATAAGTATGTTTGAGATCTCGCATTGGGTTCATGACATAGCAAACTCAGCACCTGTTATTTTCCTTCGGGACATGTTCTCAAGGATATATTACTGCTCTAGCCTACACTGTCTCCTTTGGGGTTTTAAGGATAATGGCACCTATCCCTATGGAGAAACACAGGGAGGTATATTTACCCAACCCCTCCTACATTTTCTCTTTGGTTCTAATACAACGGCCTCTGAGACATTTAAACTCTCTTTAGGTGTAAGAGACGTTTTCCTTTTGGGGTTTTTCGTGCAAGCTTGTGCCACGGTGTTATATCTAACATTTGTAGTTAGGCCCATGATTAACCAGGCACGGGCACAGAAGCCAGCCCCAGGGGTGGGAAACTTCGAATGGCATGGGCCATGGGAAGACTTGGGTAAATTTCTAGAAAGTGGTTCAGTTCCTACAGCATGGAAGTTCGCTCTCGAAAAACTCCCAGACCCTACACAGATAATAATAGCTGCAAGGGAGAGGAGTCATGGTAAACCCATAGAGAGGCAGGTGGCAGATGCATGTGGGGCTTTAGCCGTTGCCTACCAAAAGGTGCTCGGTATGGTGCAGCCTTCACAGGGAAAAAGAAAAGATGAAAACGAGAGGTCTGATACAAGGGTGACTCCAGATCAGGCCAGTTCCAAGGAACCAAACAAGTCAATGGAGGTTGCACCTATCCAAAGGAGAAAATATAAGACCAAATCAGCCCGCCCAGTTGATGATGATGAGGAGGCAGGACCCTCACAGGCAGCCAACCCGGAGCCAGAAATCATCACTGAGTCCTTATCGTATGACAATCTCCGGAAATTACGGGAAGACGTCATTCGTCAGCCGAATGAGTCCATACTAACCTGGATGATCCGAGTTTGGGATTCCACGGGTGATGCCATAAGCCTTGATGGTGGTGAAGCAAGGTCCTTGAGGTCTATTGCCCGAGATGCGGGCATTGAAGAGGCATTTGTGAGAGAATCAAAGCCCCTGTCTCTCTGGGCACGGCTGCTGGATGCTGTGAGAGAGAAGTTCATTCACAAAGAGGCCTTCCAAGCAGACCATCTTACAAAGAGCTGGAATACCATGGAGGAGGGGATCCGACGCCTGAGGGAAATGGCACTGTTGGAGGTACTGTTTGGAGGGGATATGCAAGCTAATCACGATCCCGACAAGGTTAGATGTACACCATACATGTGGTGGACCCTCATACGTATGGGGCCATCTGCACACATCAGTTACCTGACATCATTGGAGGCTGGGGAAAAGAGAGAGCCAGTGGCGTTTATAACAAATAAACTTCGGATGTACAACAGTATGGTCCAAGAATCACTACAAGCCCGCGTTTCCTCCGTAGAGACCTCGATCAACAACCTCACTACCATAGCTACAAAACTACAAGATCAACAGGAGAAAATCCTAGAAAAGATGGAGAAGAACAGCTCCCAGGTGGCACCAGTGAGAACCAGGCGCCCCCCAGCCAGAGAGGGGAGACAGGCCTCACGAACCGAGCTGTGGTATTTCCTAGCTGGCTCTGGAGAAGACATGGGACAGTGGGACAAGAAACCCACCCATGCCTTGGCAGCCCGAGTACAAGAGGTTAAGGACCAGAGAAAAACAACGTCCGTGAAAGTGAGTGCAGTGCCGGTATCCCGTGGGCAGGGATCTGACCCACTAGAAGGTACCTCCCGCCGGTATTTGCAGACGGAAAACTGTGACGAGCAAGACAGAGACCAGTATTAGAGGGGCCCTGCCTCTAGCCAGGTGGAGGCACGGGACAACCGTGTCTATTGGACGGTGTGGATCCGATGGCCTGGCACATCAGACCCACAAGAATATAAGGCTTTGGTTGACACTGGCGCTCAATGCACGTTAATGCCCTCAGGACATGTGGGACCAGAGGCTATTTCCATTTCTGGGGTGACCGGAGGGTCACAGCTGTTGACCGTGTTGGAAGCTGAAGTGAGCTTGACCGGGAAGGAGTGGCAGAAACACCCCATTGTGACTGGTCCAGATGCCCCATGTATCCTGGGCATTGACTACCTTAGGAATGGGTATTTCAAAGACCCCAAGGGACATAGGTGGGCTTTCGGGATAGCTGCTGTAGAGACAGAAGTGGCTAAGCAGTTGAATTCACTACCTGGCCTCTCGGAGAACCCTTCTGCTGTGGGACTGTTGAAAGCTGAGGAACAGCGAGTGCCAATTGCCACTACAATAGTGCACCGTCGGCAGTACCGAACGAACCGAGACTCTGTGATCCCCATCCATAAGATGATCCGTGAGCTGGAAAGTCAAGGAGTGATCAGCAGGATCCACTCCCCCTTCAACAGCCCCATCTGGCCTGTGCGTAAGTCTGACGGAGAATGGAGATTGACTGTGGACTATCGTGGCCTGAATGAAGCCACCCCGCCACTGAGCGCCGCTGTTCCAGACATGTTGGAGCTCCAGTACGAGCTGGAGTCTAAGGCAGCGAGGTGGTACGCCACTATTGACATCGCGAATGCGTTCTTCTCCATTCCCTTGGCGGCAGAGTGCAGGCCGCAGTTTGCTTTCACGTGGAGGGGCGTGCAGTACACGTGGAACCGACTGCCCCAGGGGTGGAAACACAGCCCCACCATCTGCCACGGATTGATCCAGGCTACGCTAGAGAAAGGTGAAGCTCCAGAACACCTTCAGTACATTGATGACATCATTGTATGGGGGGACACAGCAGAAGAGGTCTCTGAGAAAGGAAAGAAGATCATACAGATTCTCCTGGATGCTGGGTTGGCCATCAAAAGAAGTAAAGTCAAGGGACCTGCCCGAGAGATCCAGTTCCTGGGAGTAAAGTGGCAAGATGGACGTCGTCAGATCCCGACTGAAGTCATCGATAAAATCACAGCAATGGCCCCCCCAACTAGCAAGAAAGAAACCCAAGCTTTCCTGGGTGCCATAGGTTTTTGGAGGATGCATATCCCCGAGTACAGCCAGATCGTAAGCCCTCTCTATCTGGTAACCCGCAAGAAGAATGATTTCCAGTGGGGTCCTGAACAACAGCAAGCATTCGAACAGATTAAACAGGAGATTGCCCATGCTGTAGCCCTTGGGCCAGTCAGGACAGGACCAGATGTGAAGAATGTGCTCTACTCTGCATCTGGGGATAAGGGCCTCTCCTGGAGCCTCTGGCAGAAGGTGCCTGGTGAGACCCGAGGCCGCCCACTTGGGTTCTGGAGCCGAAGCTACAGAGGGTCAGAAGCCAATTACACTCCAACAGAAAAGGAGATCCTAGCAGCTTATGAGGGAGTACAAGCTGCCTCAGAGGTGATTGGCACAGAAGAACAGCTCCTCCTGGCACCTCGGCTACCGGTATTGAGTTGGATGTTCAAAGGGAAGACGCCCTCTACACATCATGCCACTGATGCCACCTGGAGCAAATGGATTGCCCTGATCACGCAGCGCGCCCGCATTGGAAACCCAAATCGCCCTGGGATCCTAGAGATCATCACGAACTGGCCGGAAGGTGAGAATTTTAGTCTAGCAGAAGAAGAAGAAGGGGAGCAAGTGGTACGGGCAGAGGAAGCCCCAGCATACAACCAACTACCAGAAGAAGACATACGCTATGCACTCTTTACTGATGGTTCCTGCCGTATTGTAGGAATGAAACGTAAATGGAAAGCAGCTGTATGGAGTCCCACACGACAAGTTGCAGAAGCTATAGAAGGAGAGGGTGAATCAAGCCAATTCGCAGAACTCAAAGCCGTCCAGCTGGCATTGGACATTGCTGAACGAGAGAAGTGGCCGAAACTTTTCCTTTACACAGACTCATGGATGGTGGCCAATGCCCTGTGGGGGTGGTTGGACAGATGGAAGAAGACCAATTGGAAACGTAGGGGAAAACCCATCTGGGCCGCTGATATATGGCAAAACATTGCTACCCGGGTAGAGAAACTGATTGTGAGAGTCCGCCACGTAGACGCCCACGTGCCCAAAAATCGAGCCAATGAAGAACATCGCAACAATGCACAGGCAGACCGAGCTGCACAAGTTGAGGTGTTACAGGTGGACCTAGATTGGCAGCACAAAGGCGAACTGTTCTTAGCACGATGGGCCCATGATGCCGCCGGCCATCAGGGCAGAGATGCCACCTACAGATGGGCACGAGACCGAGGGGTGGATCTAACCATGGATGCTATCTCTCAGGTTATCCATGACTGTGAGACATGCGCTGCCATTAAACAGGCTAAGAGACTGAAACCCCTGTGGTATGGTGGACGGTGGAATAAATACAGATATGGGGAGGCTTGGCAGGTTGATTATATCACACTGCCACAGACCCGCCAAGGTAAGCGCTATGTGCTCACCATGGTGGAAGTCACCACTGGATGGCTGGAGACGCATCCGGTGCCCCACGCCACTGCCAGAAATACCATCCTGGGCCTCGAAAAACAGGTCCTGTGGCGGCACGGCACCCCAGAGCGGATTGAGTCAGATAATGGGACACACTTCAAGAATAGTTTAGTTACCACTTGGGCGAAAGAGCATGGCATTGAGTGGGTCTATCACATACCATACCATGCAGCAGCTGCCGGGAAGGTTGAACGGTGCAATGGACTGTTGAAGACTACCCTGAAAGCATTAGGTGGTGGGACTTTCAAACACTGGGATCAACACCTAGCAAAGGCTACATGGTTAGTCAACACTAGAGGCTCTGTCAATTGAGCCGGCCCTGCCCAATCAGAGTCCCTTCACACTGTAGACGGGGACAAGGTCCCAGTGGTTCACATGAGAGGTATGTTAGGTAAAACAGTTTGGGTTAACCATGCCTCGAGCAAAGGCAAATCCATTCGTGGAGTTGTCTTTGCCCAAGGACCTGGTTCCACATGGTGGGTGATGCAAGAAGATGGAGAAACCCGGTGCATACCCCAAGGAGATATTATCTTAGGGTAAACAGGCTATAATTGTACCCGTATTTGTACCTATATATTTATGAATGTGTATGTAGTTTAGAATAATGTATGTATGTATGGAGTTCAAGAAAAAGGGTTCAATTTGATAGATGTATAGTGGCATGGGAATGGGAAGAAAAATTAGGGGTGGATAATGTCATAGTTCTGACTTTAGCAAGGAATTTTTCTTCCCTTCCCCTCCCCCTGTGTGTGTGTGTGTGCAGCACACCCATTTAGGTGAAAACAAAAGAACTAGCCGGGGCGCTAATGGTCGAACATTAGTTGCCTAGCAACGAAGGGGGAGGGGTTGGGGCTGGTGTGTGGGCTGGAAGGAGGTGGGGGGGGAAGTCGGGCTCGCGGGGAGGAGGAGAGGCTGCTGTGAGCTGGCAGACGCTGGTTCATTTGGTTTTTTTGTTGTTGTTTTTTTTTCCTGTTGGAGGGAAGTTTTTTTTTTGGCTGCTGCGGTTCCTTCCCAACTATTCCTGTTTGTCGGGGCCCCCCCGGAGTTCGTGAGTTTTTCTTCCATTGAGAGAACTTTCTGTGTTGTCGGTGTTGTTTTTTTTTTCGCTTCCCCCTTCCCCTTCGCCCCCCCCCCCTTCCTCCTTTTCCTCGGGAGGGGAAGAGGAATCAGTTTTTTTTGTTGTTTTTTTCTCCGATATACCCGGGGGGGGGGTGTTGTTGTTGTTTTTTTTTTTTTTTTTTTTTTGTTTTCCCCATCCCACGTGGCAGTGACCAGGGATCCCACAGCGCTGCCTGGTGACAGGCACTGGTGACAAGCTCTGCTCCTGTAGTGATCCAACAGCGCCACCTGGTGACTACCATAGGACACTACAGGTTCTGCACTTCCAACGACCCAACAGCGCCACCTGGTGAATGGTACAGGACATTACAAGTTTTACACCTCCAGTGACCCGACGGCGCCCCCTGCTGACTGTGGTTGGAACTACACCAAAGGGTGCTAAAAATTGAACTATTTTAAATTTTCCTTTTGCCGGGCTATCGGTTTTGTTCTTGAAGGGGATTATTGGTGGGTATAGTAGTATTGCTTGGTTGTTTACTTGGGTTCTTTTTGTGTTCTTGTTAATACAAACATACCTTTTAATAAAGGGCTGTTATTTTGTTTTCCCTTTTCCATAATTTGTTTTTTTTTCCCTTCAATCAAAGCTCCTTAGTTTTGGATTAATAATTGCTTAGGAAAAAGTTTGGGGTCTTTTCCTCCTAATCCATCCTCAGCAGAAGACCCTTGTCCCATTTAAACTGGGACAACATGTGATTACAAAATATAAGGTGTATATGTGGAATACTGGCAAAAGCTTAACTTGGATATGAGCTTCTGCAGGCAGGTACACAGCTGTGAAAGAATCCATTGTGCTTCACAGCAGCTGCTC
The DNA here is from genome assembly GCA_038380795.1 of Pyrocephalus nanus. Taxonomy (NCBI): domain Eukaryota; kingdom Metazoa; phylum Chordata; class Aves; order Passeriformes; family Tyrannidae; genus Pyrocephalus; species Pyrocephalus nanus. The sequence goes on from CM076263.1 coordinate 24,343,130, forward strand.
CCTGTGCAACTATTGTTTGGATTTTTCTTTTAAATTGTCTTGTGAGACAAATAAGACGACTGGACCTTTGGCAGATAGGAGAGCTACAAACATACTCACTGCTAGGCAAGAAACACAATACACTTCTGAGTATACACAAAGTTTCTTTGCCTTTAAAAGCAAAACTTGAGTCTTATCCTGGATTTCTGCTGTCTTCAACCACTAATTGGTCTTGACTAAGAACACCAGTGCTGAGTATTCTTCATTATCAGAACCTGTTAAGATCCTTACCTTGACCCAAAATGATTTCTGACAAAAGCTGCTTCCTGCAAAGTACTGAATCAAATACAAGGCTGCTAGTATGAATAGAGGTAATAACAGTAGCAAAAAAGACAACAAAGCTTAGCTGCATCCCAAGCAGAAACACAATAAATATCAAACAAGACAATGATTGAAAAAAAAAATTAATTCCACCAAACAAAATCTAGTGAAATGACTGCAAAATATTACAAACAACTCAAATTTTATTGCAGACATTTAAATACTATTGTAGACAAGGAACGCAAGCTTGCAGATGTGATAAATTGAGACCACAAAGGATCAAAATTCAATTGAATTTTATTGATTATAGCAAGCAGAATATGAGCAAATGCAGCGCTGGACGACAGGGGAGTCTGTGCTCCACCAACTGCCGTACTAGGCCGTAAAAACAGTCTCCTTTTATACATCTTTACTTCCGTGGTTCATGAGATAATGGAGGTACTCTGCGCATGCTTCAGTTGTTGTTAGGGGTTGTTTTCTGCTTCCCGGAGGTCTTTGAAGCTGAAGTAAGAAGTTTTCCTCCTTTGTTCCATAGTTGACTTCTCATCCATATGTCTTTATGGGGTTGTTTGCCATGTTTCCGCTAGTTCCTGAACATCTGGTGGTATCTTTGTTTGCACAGGTGGTATTTGGTAATTGTCTTAGTTTACGTAAGCAATTCTATATTCTTTGTGTTTTGACTTTTACATTGAGCTATAAATCTTAATAAACAATACCATAGCTTATAGTTTCCCACAATCCCCCCTTTTTCTTTTTATACTATTATTGTTTATTAAACGCTGCTTTCATCTTCGGCCATGCAAGCAAACTTTTTCCCACACTCCCAACGTTTATCATAGCATCCGCAATGTAGTACATCATCGCAATTACAATAATCATAGTTTTCGCATGGCACATCGTATTCACAATTAGTTTCATTTTCATTAACAGGTACACTCTTATATCTTGCTCTGGATTCTGCAGTTAAAATAAGTAATTTAGTTACATCAAACCGTTCTTTAATAAAGCGTAAAATATAGCGTAATATACAAGGTTCAAATATAAGTCCTAAAATTAACATAATAAACGGTCCTGCTAGAGCAGACAACAAAGTGGTTAACCAAGGTGAAACATTAAACCAATTTTCATACCATGACCTGCCTGCTTCACGGTCTTTTTTACGTTGATCTAACTTTTTTCGGAGCTCAGACATGGCGTCTTGGACTACTCCTGTATGGTCAGCAAAAGAACAACATTCTTCATTGAGAGCTACACATAATCCTCCTTCCTTTAAAAACAGCAGATCTAATCCCCTTCTATTTTGCAGAACTACTTCTGATAAGGACTTTATTGAAGTGGCTAAGTTTTGGATGGATTGTTCTATCTTTGCTAAATCCTCATCTACAGCCATCTGCAAATTTTGTAATTCTTGACCTTTTACTAGGGAGGCTATACCTGTACCTGCTCCAACTCCGCCCGCTATCAGTAGCGTAGCTAGAGTTACCACTGTAATTGGCTCTCGTTTTTGTCTGTGTAGGTTTCCTTCAAAATGACGTAATACCTCCTCAGAGGTGTGATAGATCAAATGAGGAACAATAACTACCTGTACACAAAACTGAGACTTAGGCAAGGCGTTATTCCAATGTCTGAACAAATCCATTTGGCTCCTGGTGTTGGGATAGCCCATTTGTCATTTTGATTTTTATGTTCTTCTATTTTAGTGTTAATGGTTGTTCGATTGCATAAAGGTTGATATTTTTCAGGCACTGTACCTATACATTTTCCTCGACCTGTTACTTGTTGGATAGTAATTCCTTGCGTATGGTTCTTGTGGTCATCCCATGGGCATTCTCGTGGGTTTGAGCCATTAGACCATCGAATTTTACCTAATTTTCCGATTGCCTCAAAGTATGGTGGTTTAACATTGTAACACAACCAGCATTCTTCAGTTAAATTTGGTTTGCTTTTATTAAGGACGTGATAAGAGGCTTGCATTAGATTCCATAAGGGATCTTCGGATTTTGGCAACTCTAGATCCCTGGATAAGGAAAATTCAGTCACAGTGTCATTAGTTGTTTTTGATAGGGAGTTTGGAGAAGTGGTTGTGACAATTACGGGGGCAACTTTCTCTTTAGAGAAAGTGGGTGGATTTAGGACCAGATTTGGTCCTATTGGCAAAGGATCATGAGGGAGTTTTTCTTTTTTTATTAAAAAATGTCCTCCTCTGTCTTTTCCTTCTTCTCGTATTCTTACTCCCCATGTACGGCCTATTAACCACCCATCATCAGCAGGTTGTAAAATCTCAAGGGTTAAACCTGTGCAATTTCCTACATTTACTATGCCCCATGCGAAGTCTCGTTTTGGAGGATTACATTTAATATTTTTCTTTCCCCAGTATGATAATAGGTACTTGTCAGGGTTATTGACTTTCCAATCTGATGCTATTGTCTCACAACCCCAATATCCACAATAAAAATGTCTGGGATAGCTACAGTAAGATTTTCCAGGATTAGATGCAGGGCACATGTAATAAGGATAGTAATTTCTGCAGGGGCTCATAAGAATTAAGTCACATAGAAAAACGTGAAAACTGGGACTTCCGCTACCAGTAAAGGTAGCAAGTACTTTCAGATTTTCCCAACTAATTAAACTCCATTTAAATGGCTCATGAGGATTTCCTGCTATTGTGCTTGAAACCAGTAGGCAGAAAGTGAACAGAAAAAGGGACAATTTACAAAACAACCATATTTGCCGTTTTTGTTTTGTATTGTTACCAGTCCAGGGGAAGTTCAGCCAGGGCCGCTTGTACATTCCAAATTGGAGGCTCTTTCCTGAGGTGGGTCTTTCTCTTCTGCCTCGCCCGTCGACTGGGTTGCAGCCAGACACGGGGGTTGCCATCTTCTCGGCAGCAAGAGTCTCTGGTAGGAATATGCCTTTTATATTTGGTTAGTCGATGAACGTAAGCAGGCCAAGATTTGGCTTTTACCATGTACCCATTGCACCTTACAGCTGCAATTTCTTTCCTGCACTGGACTGCAACAATATCAACTACAAATGGCACTTTTTCCTGAGGATGGTAACAATAATACTCAGGATTTACTCCATAAGCGTAGTAAAACCACTGCTCTGGAGTCCAATTTGGAACTGATGTGTTAAACAATTTTTTTAAGGCCCAATCGGTTAAGTTGCGTTCTTGGTTATAGCAAATACTACAAACACCTCGGGGAGGGGATCCCCTTCTACAGTGTTTCCACCACTTTTCCTGACACTTTTTACATTTGAAACATAAAAATGGATAGCAATTACAACCTGGTTTCCCACACTTAACCCGCACGTCAGAGGTATATTCTGGAAAAACTGAAGTTGATTTTAAAAAACAATACTTTGATAGATTATGCTCAAATAATGACATTAATTTACTTTATGTAAGTAAATGGGGTTATTACAATGGATGCGTATAATACGGGATTCTGCTTGTGTAATCGCAGCACGGGTCCAATGATCAAAATCCCAACGCAAAGATGCAATTTGTAATTGTTCTATTGATTCGAAAAGTCTAATAGAATATTCTATGCTTTGGCCTGTAAATTGCTCCAGTGCCCGAAGTTGGTTCTTTCGTTTAAATTTCCACTCACACCGACTACACCACCAGTTACGAAGGAGTGGTCTTTGAGTACGTATTGTTTGCGCACAGCTTCCACAATAGAAAACAATAGGTGCTTTACACTTTAAACGGTAACAAAAGGGGCAAGGCTTATACGCCGGGCCTTGTTCCTGTATATCTTTTAAACAATTAACTAAAGATACCAATTTATAGAAGTGATATGGTGGTTTAGGTAGCTGTGTACGAACCTCTTTGGAGAGCGTTTTAACTAATGGTGTGAAGATAAGAGAGGCTCGCTCGTCTAACCCACGAGAATCTATTTGGAGGTTCCAAAGGTTCGGGTGGTCATACTCGATCATGAGTTGATGACCTCATATACATATTCCCCGCCCACACTTAGCAATTTTCCACAAGTAGAATACAATTAAAGACACTATAACTGCAAATGCTAGTCCCACAATACACTGTATGCTAAGAGGTAGTTCTAAGAAATATTGAAAAATTGTCTCTATCATTACTTATCGTTTTAACACAAGTTTGGTGTCTCCCGGCGTGCTGACAATCTTCCACTGTGATGGGTTTACTGGTCCTTTGACGCGACTGGCATGTGTCCATCCACGTTCTGCGGTTCGGATGGCTGTCTCGGTAGTAAGCAGAACAAGGTAGGGTCCTTCCCACTTGGGTTTAAGGGTTTCTTCTTTCCAGACTTTGACCAGTATCCAGTCACCGGGTTTAATATTGTGTATCTTTAGGTTTAACGGGGGTCGCTGCACAATTAATCCACGCTCCCACAGTTTATTGCGATGGTCTGCTAGCTGAGAGATATATTCATTAACAACGTGATCACGAATTAAAACATTTGTTTGGGGGTTTTCAATTTGATAGGGCATTCCATACACCATTTCAAAGGCCGATATTCCCAAATCAGCTCGGGGCCGGGTTCTTAATATTAATAAGGCCATGGGTAAACATTTGATCCAGGATAGTTTTGTTTCTATCATTAATTTAGTCAGAATGGTTTTGATTTCACCGTTCATTCGCTCTACTTTACCTGAGCTTTGAGGATGCCATGGTGTATGGTATTCCCACTTGATTCCCAAAATCTCAGTTAAATCTTTAATTACCTTTGATATAAAATGGGTTCCCCTATCAGAGTCGATTACTTCAGTTACCCCATATCGAGGTATAATTTGCTCCAGTAACACTTTTGTAACTTGGTTAGCGGTTGCTTTGGAGGTAGGAAAAGCTTTTACATAATGGGTTAAATGATCTACCATTACCAACAAATATTTATACCTTCCTACCTTAGGTAGCTCAGTAAACTCTACCTGTATATGTGAAAAGGGTCTGTATGCAGGAGAGCGCCCTCCAAGAGGTCTTTGTCTCATACTACTTCGATTGACTTTTTGGCAAGTTTCACAAGTTGCTGTTATTGCTTTAGCCACATTATATACACCTACGCAGGCAAATAACCGATTAAAGTGGTCAACTAATGCCTGTGTTCCCCAATGTGTTTTATTATGTATTGTAGAAAATATGTCAGACGCTAGACCCCTAGGCAAAACTTCTCTCCCATCGGGTAGTAGGTACTTTCCATTTTGTTCTTTAACTCCCATCTGTTCTAGTTTTTCTTTTTCTCCTGGATCAAAACTGAAAGTTTTGCTATTCTGGGTTACCTGCATAGTTAAAATTGTGCTATAATTACCAGCCACTCGTTTTGCTTCTTCATCAGCTGCGTTATTACCCCTTATCTGGTAACTTACACCTCATTGATGTCCTTTAATATGTACCAAAGCTATTTTCTTTGGGGCTTTCAATGCTTTTAAGACTCGTCGGATTAGCTCTGGGTGTATTAACTCTTTACCTTGAGAATTTATGAATCCCCGTTCTTCCCATATTTTTCCGAAGGTGTGCACTACTCCAAATGCATAGCGTGAATCTGTATATATTGTGCCCTCTTTTCTTTCCAACAACACTAATGCCCTCCATAGAGCATACAATTCGCAAGCCTGCGCTGACCAGCTTGCACTAAGAGGCTCCGATTCCATGATCTTAAATTCTCCTTTTTCTCATTTAACTATGGCATACCCAGAAAGTCGTTTCCCTTCTACTATTCGTGATGACCCATCTATAAATAAAATTTCTCCATATTCTAGCTCTTCCTCTTCCAAGTCTAACCTGATACGTGTTTGTTGTTCAATTGTCTGAAAACAATCATGTAGTAAAACAGTATCTTTCCCTGGATACAAGAATTCAGCAGGGTTAACTGCTCCGAGAGTTCTTAAGGATAGTTTCGGAGATTCTATAAGTATTCCTTCATACTTTAGTAATCGACTATCTGTAAGCCATTTTTCTGCTTTTTGTTGAAGCACCCCCCTTATATTATGAGGTGCATATAGGACTACTTCTCCATTAAAGGTAATATAATTCGTTTCTTCTAGTAATAAGGCAGCGGCAACAATGATTTGTAAGCAGCTTGGCCAACCCCTGCTCACGGGGTCCAGCAGCTTTGATAAGTATGCCACCGGTTTCTTTTGTCCGGCCCACTCTTGAGTTAACACTCCAAATGCCGTTCCCTCATGTATGTTAACAAATAAATGGAATGGCCGCTTTAAATCTGGGAGACTTAAAACCGGTGCTTGACTTAGTTCTCTTTTGAGATTGGCAAACTGTTCTTGATCCTGGTGGGTCCACTTGGGTATTTTGTCTTTAGACAGTTGTTCATATAAGAATTTAACTTTAAAGCTGTAATTTTCTATCCATTGCCTACAATACCCAAATAGCCCTAATGCCTGCCGAACTTGTCTTTTAGTGACAGGCATAGGTAACTCCAGAATTCCTTTGATGCGCTCTGGATCCAATATCTTTTTGCCGTTAAACAAATAATGCCCCAAATATTTTACTTTTTCTTCCACAAATTGTAATTTTTCCTGTGATACCCGTAGTCCCTTTTGTGCAAGAAAGTTTAGGAGTCGAATGCTCTCATTCCTTACATTTTCTTTATGGTTCCCTGCTATAAGCAGGTCATCTACATACTGTAATAGCACGTTTCCTGTTTGGACTTGGTATTCTTTTAAGAGTTCTTCCAGGGCCTGTCCAAACAGATTAGGGGACTCAGTGAACCCTTGAGGGAGCACGGTCCATCTTAATTGCTGTCTGCGGCCTGTCTCTGAGTCTTCCCATTCAAAGGCAAAGTAATCACGGCATTCTTCTGCCAGTGGACAGGCCCAAAAGGCATCCTTTAAATCAACCACACTATACCAGGAGTTATGAGGTCCTAGCTTGCTTGGCAGTGTGTATGGATTTGCTACTACAGGGAACCGGGTGATAGTTCTTTTGTTTATTTCTCTTAAATCATGTACGAGCCGATATTTTCCATTTGGTTTCTTTACAGGCAAAATGGGGGTGTTAAAGGGTGACATACAAGGCTCTAAGATTCCTTGTGCTAACAATCGGTCAATTTCTGGTTTTAATCCTGTCCGTCCTTCTAGGGATATTGGATATTGCTTTACCCTCACAGGTATGTGGGGTTCGGAAATTTGGATTTTAATCGGTGGGATTTCTAGCCTACTAATTGTGTCTGGAGAGTACCAGACATCGGGGTTAATTTGTTTTTGATCATTCACTGTCAAAGGATAAGCAGACACTGTTAGCTCTTGATTTTTTACTTTAATTTCTAATTGCAATTCAATAATTAAATCCCGTCCTAGCAGATTAAATTCTGCTTCAGGGACGAGCAGGAGTTCACCCATTCCAAATTTATTTTCAGTTTCGAATATTACACTTTTGATTTTGCTTACTTTAAAGGGTTCCCCTTTTGCCCCAATTACTTGGACCTTTTCAGGGGAAACCTTACATCCCTTAGGTATTTGCTGAATCGTTGATTTCTCAGCCCCGGTGTCTACTAAAAAGGTGAACTCTTGTTTATGGGGACCTATTTTTAATTTTATCAAGGGCTCGTGATGACTCCGGTCCCCTAAGATATAGAGCCCCTGACTCTCCTATTCCATTTTCGATATTTCCTCATCCCTGATCCTTTCTCTGCAATTCTTCTTTATATGTCCCTTCTTTCCACAGTAAAAACAACATCCTTGCTCCTTCTTTACTACTACGTTCCCTTGTTTTGTTCCAGCAGGTTTATGTTCACCAATCCGCCCTTTGCGATCCTCTCTAACTGCTGCTACCATCATTTTTACTTGCCGCTTGCTGCTTTCCTCTTCCCGCCTTACGTAGACTTTCTGAGCTTCCCTTAATAATTCATCCAATCCTTTGTCCTGCCAGCCCTCTAATTTTTCAATCTTCTTTCTGATATCCTCCCAGGATTTTGCTACAAACTGGGTTTTAATGAGTGCTTGCCCTACAGGGCTATCAGGGTCTATTCCAGAATACAGTTGGATAGCTTTCCTCAATCGTTCCAGCCACTCAGTAGGACTTTCATTTTTCTTCTGCATTTCATTAAATGCCTTGTTAATATTTTGGCCACGAGGTACTGCTTCTCTGATTCCCTGAATTATTATTGTTCTTAGGTCCTGCATATGAGTTCTATGCAACGGATCCTGATTGTCCCAATTAGGTCTTTGAAGTGGCCATTTGATATCTGCTTGTGGTCCCTGGGCGTGTTGGGCATCCCACAACCTCATTCCCGCTCGCCTAATCATTTCCCTCTCTTCGGTAGTAAATAATTGACCGAGGATAGATTGCATCTCATCCCAGGTGTAAAGATTTGGTCCCAGAAATTGATCTAGCCTTTCTGCTACTCCGAGTGGGTCCTCAATTAAGTTTCCCATCTCGGTTCTTTTAAAATCTCGTAAATCAGCCGAGTTTAGAGGTACAGAAATATATCCAATCACTGGTTGAGGGCCCCCCATGGGCATTTCCCTTAGGGGTACATTTGGGCTGCCCCTTTTTGGCTTCTAGTCACACGTCTGAGAGGAGGGGGAGACTCCCGTTCCAACTCTGATGGAGGAGTGGGTGCTCTGGGGACCTCTGGAGAGGCTGCAGGAGCAGGAGGAGGAACGTAAGGAGGGGGATTTAGAAGGGTTTCGTCTAATTCTTCCTTCTTTTTCTTTTGTTTAGTTTTTATTTCGTTCAGTGGGTAAAGCTTAGTTCCCGCTCTTTCTAGCCACACTTCCGCATATTGACTCTCTTCCGAGTTAAGGAGTTTCTTATTATTAACCCAGAGGTTTAATTGCTGTCTTACCCAATCTTCTTCTGACCCATAGACTGGCCAAAAGACATTTTTGGAAATTTTCTTCCCTCCTCATATCTTAGTACAATATTCTATCATCTTCTGCTTATCCTTCCCTAGGGTTCCAGGGAAATTTCTCCAATTGTCTAAGATATATGCTAGAGGGGTATTCTTAGGTACAGTGGGTACCCTTCCCATGGGAGTTGAAGGCTTGCTGACCTTCGCCCCCATCTTCTGGAATATCCACAAACACACACTCACTCGTTCCCCTTGTTCCTGGCCCAGTCCCTCTCGGGAGATGGGAAACGCAGTACTTAAAGGTCCACACTCACTTGGTTCAGTATGTCGAACCTCTCATTCGCTATATTCCAGGAAACCCAAATCCCGCCCAAACGGTATTCCGCGAATAATCTCACAATATACTTACGCGTCCTGCGTCTTCGTTTGGACTTCCGTGCACAGAATTTTTATGGGATTTTGACCGGTTCTTCCTTTGCTCAATATTCTAAAATTTAGGTTCGTCGGTGAGGTTGGGACAGGCTGGCGATCACATACAGGGCCGCGAATAAACGCGGGGCGCCTCCCCGAAGGACCTCAGCCCACTTTTCCTCATCCGAGTCACGGGCACCAGATTGTGATAAATTGAGACCACAAAGGATCAAAATTCAATTGAATTTTATTGATTATAGCAAGCAGAATATGAGCAAATGCAGCGCTGGACGACAGGGGAGTCTGTGCTCCACCAACTGCCGTACTAGGCCGTAAAAACAGTCTCCTTTTATACATCTTTACTTCCGTGGTTCATGAGATAATGGAGGTACTCTGAGCATGCTTCAGTTGTTGTTAGGGGTTGTTTTCTGCTTCCCGGAGGTCTTTGAAGCTGAAGTAAGAAGTTTTCCTCCTTTGTTCCATAGTTGACTTCTCATCCATATGTCTTTATGGGGTTGTTTGCCATGTTTCCGCTAGTTCCTGAACATCTGGTGGTATCTTTGTTTGCACAGGTGGTATTTGGTAATTGTCTTAGTTTACGTAAGCAATTCTATATTCTTTGTGTTTTGACTTTTACATTGAGCTATAAATCTTAATAAACAATACCATAGCTTATAGTTTCCCACACAGATCAGGATGAATTTAAGCAGAAAATTGCCTACAAAAGACCTGCTCTTGCTCCCAAAGATATCAACAGCATTTTACAGTAGATTTCAAGGAAAACCAAATTTGAACCATTGAATTTTGACTATATTTTTACTGAAGTATGTATCTCAAAAAACAATAAAGGACAAAAAACACACCACCTTTTAGGTGTTTTCCTGTGGAGGATGTGTCTCAGGGTTGGAGCAGTCTTCATTATGTACATTTGTAATCTTTTAAAACTAATTATCCCCTGGGCTTAATAACAACCCATATAAAGTAAAACAATATAGCTCAAAACCAGTGTATTGTTTAGGTTTTGAAGAAATGTAAAGGTAAACAGTCAGAAATGCCATGAAAAATCGTGTGTCCTACTAACTTCAGAAAATGTAGCCACTCCCAGTCATCAATTCATGCTGAAAATATACAAAAGGTGCCAATATTAGATTTTATTTTTACTCTTTTGTGTGGCATTTTTGAAATTAAAGCATGATAACATTATTAAAAATTATGCAACTCTTATATAATTAGTTAGTGTCACCTATATTACATATATATTTTTTGGAATGTTTATTGAGGAATATTAGTTAAATAATTTTAAATTATATTATTACTGGAATTTTAGACTATGTAAGCTAAGTTAAAATAATTTTTCATGCCTTTTTAAATTTTTTTTTCTGAGTTCAAAAGGTAGAGGCAATTTTGTCTTAACAGGTGAATCCTTACATCTCTTTGTTGAGATACAAGCAGGAATTTCATAGGTTGAGAGAGGAAAAAAAAATTGCAGTTAGAATCCCAGTCCTGGCATGGATGAGAAAAACGTTTAAACCTATTGATAATATTTGAGCCAACACATCTGCATGTTGCAAAACATGAGCCTATGACTTAAACACTTTACTTTTTAAAAGACTTTCAGCAAATGCTTTACTACAGCCTTAAAGCTTTTAGAACATTATGCCTAATGCCATTAGCAATAGAGCCAGCCACCTGTAGGTAGAGACAAAGTAACTGGGTAGAATGCTATTACAAAAACACATTTCTTTCACAACCATGAATATGCGGTGGTAGAGAGTTTCAATTATTACTTCTCTTTAAATCAGCATATATTAAAAAAGATGTCAAAACTTATTTAGTCAAATCAGTGTAGTTAGACTTGTAATTTTTATTTCTATACATATTCTCAAAGAGTATGGAGCATGTAAAAGACTAGTTGAAATCAATAGTTGATTTGCTAGCTTTTCAGAATAAGTGAAAGTTTCTAGTCCTCATCACTTTATAGCCTATAAGAGACTGACCATACTGTAGCTGCTCCAGTAAAGAAATAAAAGCACATGCTTGATAAATCTCCGGATTTCATTTTACACATTTGACAGATGGCACCTTCCACAGCACATTTCTCCTTGTTCTCTGCTAGAACAGGGGAGCACACTACCTACTGAAAAACCACAGGTCTCCCACGCAAACCCTGATACTAGAGGAACTACATACCTACACTCACATGCTTTCCTAGATGAAAACTGTGTTTTGCATGGTCATGTCATCAGAAATAAAAAATTCCTTGTACCTTCCTGAAAAGGAAGACCCTGAACTACCTACTGTCATTCTTTAGCACCTGATTCCCACATTATTTTTTTACTATACTTTTTCATAATTCAGTAGATTGAATGCCATGGAATAGATAGCTGAACTGGCTGGAGTTTGGTACTATCACTCAGTAATCCATATACAGAATAATTATAAAGTGCTTTAGAATTGTTTCACATGAAAGGTGCAATTAAATACTGTGTCCTTTTATGTGCTCTCCCTGGAGACATATCCCTCAAATTATTACAGCAATGTAATAATGATACTGATTTCTTACACTGGAGAATGCTTCCAGTATTTATTTGGGTTAGTATCTCACTGCATCATATCCAGGCAGACCTGCTGCTTGCCCTCTGTTAGCTGTCTTGCTGGATGCAAACACACTCATCTGAATGGGTAAAAAAAGTACAGTGCTACCCTGGGATGGCCCTCTTATTGTGCAGAACTCATGGTTGTTAGTTGATTCCTTTTGATTGCCATTTGCCAAAAAGGTGAACCGTCAGCACACTGTGCAGTATCATTTTTCATTTTGGTTAAAAGGCTCAAAAAGTCCACAGTAGAATGCTGACAGGTCTATCAGTTATCAAAATTTTCTAGGATTTGGATTATGGCATTGAAATGGCCCTGGAGATACAGTTTTTATAATGCATGGTGCAGTGCTGCATTGCTTATAATCTCCTGTTCCCATAAGATCTGAGTATAAATGGGAAGCATCTTTATTGCTGTTATGTATCAGGAATTCAAGCACCAATAAGTGAGCAAACTATGTCAACATAGAGTCAAACTCCAAAATGAGTCTATGGACCTTGTTTTGTTGTAGTACACAGAACTCCCCCTAAAAACAAATAATAGTATTTCTACAGAGTAATTATTTTATAATTGGGGGTGAATTCTTTTCCCACCAAAATCAAGGCAGAACTCTCTCTGGACGAAGTGTGATCTGGATTTCACATTATATTTGTAACTAAACTCAAGTAATTCGTCACACATAGCAGAAGTATCAAATAGCCTCACAGCATGCTTGATGCAGTCTGTTACAATTCTGAATGATAAAAACTCAAAATCAAACATTTAGCCTTCTTCAATTTTTTTCTATACACACTATTGTGCTTCACATGACTGTCATTTTCCTTACACTATGATTTCTGCAGCCTAGAAAGGGAAAAAGAAATAACAAAAAAAACCAGAAAACAATAAATCCTATTATCCAGTTGACTGAATAAATGTAGATTATTACCATGTCCATATCAAACCTCCATCCACAGCTATCATCCTCGAAGTCCATATAGTCCATCCTGTGAGCAGCATGTGGGAAATGCCTCCTCGTTACAGTATCTGAGCATCTTTGAAAATCTGCTGATAAACACACTAGGAGATAATTATCTTTTTAAAAGCAACCAGATTGACTAGAGAAAAAAAAAAGCCAACACTCTTTCCCTAGTTATGTAAAGGACAAATAGAAGCAGGAAATCTCACACCTCACTGTTAAGTTTGCATACTTTGTTGGACTCAGAGAAGCTGTCTGTGGAATTGATTTTGTAAGATTTAAAAAAGTAACTCTGTGTTCCATGTCTAGAAAAAAGTATGTTTGTTTGTTTGTTTGTATTTGGCATTCTCTGCTATAGTAAAGTAATGCTATCTGCTCATGTTATCCAGATCTATGAACACCTCTCTTGGTGCCTTGTTCCACTGAATTTAACTCAGTGACCTAAAAGTGAAAGGCTCCATATACTGTAATCAATCTATTCTGTAATTAATAATATCTACTCATCTGAATTCTTCAGTAATCAAGATACATGCAGATTTGTACATACATAGTTCAACAGTTAAAACACATTTTCCTATTTCTAGAATTTGAGGGGTTTTTTCAAAATAGTCTTCAAAGTAAATTCTGCTTGCTTTAATGTTATGTCCCTATCTGATACATACTAGGTTAACATTCATTTTAAAATCATTTTTTGTATGCTGATAACACCTTTAGACTATATAGGCTGATGCATACATAGCCAAGTGGAAGTAAAAATCCTATGACTCCAAAAATGGCCAGAGCGTGGGATCCTGCCAAAAAGTTCTTCCTCTTCCTTGGTCCCCTGACTTCTCCTGCTTCTCCTGACTTATCAAGAGAAGTACTATAGGAGCATAGCTCTTCCAAATGTCAAGACATGAGGTCAAAGAAGTGTCTGTGCAGCTGTGTTAGCAGCTTGTGGCCCAGAAAGAGCCTGGGAGCCCTACTGCAAAGTTAGAAAGTCTGATGAAGAACAAGGAGGGAATGCAGTCGTACTCTGGATTTTTGCTCTGTTTTCATGTAACTCTCAATTCTTATGATGCATTCTGTGATTCTATAATAAATTCTGACAGGAAAAATGCCTTCAAATGTCTGTATCTCCAGCTAGAGTGGAAATAAGTCATGTTTCTGCATCTGATTTTAGCCATCTGCAGATAAAAACTGAGACTGTAAAGTTCCTCAAAACCTCTACAGCAACATGGAGTAGGGGGTTGAATTATGAAACAGAAGACTTGAGGAAGTTTCAAATCACTTCTAATATATTTTTTCATTTTCAAGAAAGAAATCCTATCATACAGTATTTCAGTTTCCAAACAATACAGTCCCCAAGTAATTTCTGCACGGGCATGTATTTGTGAAAAAATATGTTTTATTTAACTTCCTTGTACATGTCTGTGTTGCTATACTCTGAACAAGAACTTCCACTCAAAACACATGAATATGCATGTACAGTGCCAGCAGAGTCTGGCAGACTGTTAGTGGGAATCTGTTACTAGATAACAAAAACAATGTTGTGTGCAAATCACACTTTTATATGCACCAAAGCATGCAAACAAAAAAGGATTTTCACCAGACCATCACTAGGCACATCTGTTGGCATGTGTCTCTGCATGTGTCCCTGCCAAAGTTTTTGGCAACTTCTTGTTAAGGTACTAGCAAAACACAAAATTAGACTTCAAACAATTTAAAACATTGTATAAATTGACTGACCTAATTTTTCTATTACTTAAGAGTATAAGATATGAGATGGAAAATTTGACTCTAAAAAATGTGCCCAAATTAATAATATGCAAGCTACAATAACCATTAACATTATAAGTTCTCATGTAAAATTAAATTACATATGAATAAGTGTTCTTAGGTAATCAGATGCACCAAGGTGCATCACTTTGGCACAGTCTTTTATTTCTGATTACAAGCTTCCAAAGCAGCAGATAAGATAGAGCTATTGAAAGACTGTGAGAAAAAATGCAAGTACAGACTGACACCTTCCCATGTGTGCCCTTGCAGCAACTGGCAGCTTAGGGCCCTAGTGCTTTGGAAGCTGTTTTCAGAGCAATGTATTAAAACGGCATTGATGGGATTTTCTTTTCTTACATGTGTCTGCTTGCTTTAGAACCAGATTTCATATTGCCTCTACTTACTGCACTTTGTGTCCCTTGGTGGAGCAAATAAATTGATTTCCTTTCAGGTGAAACTAAACCAGAAGATGAACTCTAAGAGCTCTGATGTGTTCCAGTAATATGCTTCAACCACTAATGGGCATTTAGCCCTGGGGATTGCAAGTAAGTTGCCCCACATGCAAATGTGGACATCTGACCCCACGTCAATTGTTGTGCTCTATCTGTTATGAGTGCTATAATTGCTAATGCAAGAATGCCTCTGAGAGACAGTGAACAGTCTTTCCTAAAACATCTTTATGTCATTCATAATCACACAGATCTCTTGTATCTTTCTTCTGTAATATCCTTCCCAAACAAAAGAACTTTTAAATTTCCTTTGCACGGAACAGCTTTTATAATTCAGGTCATCCTTTCATCAATATGCTTCACCCTGCTTTATCCTTTGCTGAGGTGATGTAATCTAAAATTATATGCAAAACTGGAGATGTGGGATCACCACAAATTTAGACAATGACACAATGCTTTCCATTTTGCTATGATTCTAAAAATTCCTGCTAACTTTTGACAATGGCTGTGCATGGAATGTTTTCAGAAAGCTAATCACAGAATTATCCAGATGTCTTTTCTTAAGTGGCAATAGCTAATTTACAGCACATCATAGTGAATATTATGCATTATGGAGATGGAGAGCCTCTGTGGGCAACTGCTCCATCATCTGACTGTCCTCACAGTGAAAGTGTTTTCCTTACTTGCACTCTGAACTTTTCATATCCATTGATTTTCATTTTCCTGCCATGCACCCCTGAGAACAGCTGGCTTGTAATCTTGGTGGCCTCCTTATAGGTATGATAAGGCTGACTGGAGATCATGCCCAAAGCCTACTCTTCTCCAAACTGAACAAGCCAGTTCCATCAGCCTGTCCTTAGAAGTTAGGTTCTCCAAGCCCCTAAGCATCCTGATGACCTTCTGCTAGGCAAAACTGCAGTATTTTAGATGTGGTGTTCTGAGTAGTAGGGGATGAAAGCTTCATCAACTGCTGGTTATATGTCATACTCCTGTTCATAGAGACCAGGATGCTGTTGGCCTTCTTTGCTGCTGCCATTTCCAGGTCATGAGCCTCTTGCTCTCCATCAGGAGGTTCAGGTCCTTTCCAGAGAGCTGCTGCCCAGGCTGTGATTTCTGCAGCTCTCTCTGAATGGCAGCCCTGTGCTGAATCTGTCAATCTGTCCATGACTCTGCTGTCCTCTGCAGGCCTGATGAAAATGTACTCTGTTGCCTCCATGAGGTCACTGATCAAGAGAACTGTTAGCTGTCAAATTCATATTTACTATCATCAGTGAAGTGAGTAACTTAATATCATTAATAAACTTTATCAGCTGTATATGTATCACTTTCCCAAAACGTATATGAATGTTCTGAACTACATAGACTGCTATTGTAATCTGATAATAACCCAATTTAGCTTGCTACATGATCTTTCACATTGTAGTTGCCATCTTCTACTTTGGTCTGGTTTTCTTTTTAGGTGCCTGGCAAAAGCATCTTTATCTGCTGAAGCCCCCTGCATTTCTCCAACCTGTCTTGTTCTCTCTGAATAGCAGCCCCACCACTGAATCTACCAGTGTGTTGTCACCTGCAGACCTGATGACAACATGGAGAAAAAGGCCAAAATTTCCAAGTATTCTATAATTTTTTAAGGATACAGGTGCTTTTACAAATAAGGTATCATCCCAAACTTCTTGCACAAATGCCAGCCTTCTCTCATACACAAATCGAGTGGCATCATATTCTCATTATGCTAACATAAAGCTAAATTGCAAGATCTGCAAGTTAAAATAAGTTTGTACTTCCAACAAAGAAAAATCATGTATTGCCAGAGAGGTTTATTGTTGGGAGTGAGCAGGACTATGAAGAAGATGAGACATCATTTGAACAGTGGAAAGCACGCTACGTTGATGGCAGCAGCATGGAAGGAATGACTGTTATGGAAATCACTATGTGATGAACTGCTTTCATATGTGTTTTTACTTTTGTGGGGTAAACCTATTAGTAGGTTAATCCTCCATATTGTCTTCTTCTTTTCCCTCATGGACTTGGCTGCTGCCCCAGAGGCACAGCAACAGCCTGTGATTGGTTGGCTACGGTGCAGTACCAACTGATAAAATTGTTTAGTGGTTTTCCCTCAGTTTGTTGGCAGGAAATTCTGTAATGTTAACACCCAGTTATGCATATGCATTACCCTTTGTCCAATAGTGTTCGGAGGATTTGCATGTTCCTCCCCCTTTCCGGAGTTTTCTCCCCCGAACCCTATATAACCCCTTTTTCTCCCCAATAAAGCGGATCAGCTTATTACCCTGAGGGCTCAGCACCTCGCTCCTAGCTGCTCCTTTGCCTGCACCATCCGTGTCCCTTGTCTCCTTATTTAAGGGCTTGGGATACTCATAGCTCATACTATGAGTGACCATAGCTCATACTATGAGATACTCATAGCTCATACTATGAGTGACCATAGCTCATACTATGAGATACTCATAGCTCATACTATGAAGTGGCTAGCGCCACTTCACCTGCGGAACCGTCGCTCCCTGGCTAGGTCAAGAACCCCTCACGCTGGTCTGCTCCTTTCCCGAATGCTCCAAGCCGTGTCAGTTTATGAGAGGATGGCACATCTCCTGTGTAAATGCCTGCAGGCATGTCCCATTGACTCCTGATCTCACATCCCAAGCTCTTACTCAGTCCCAAGCTCTCCAGCAAACTCAAGTTCCGAAAGCATCCTCTTCCTTTCCCAAACCAAGGCCTCTCTATGCAACCTCTGACCTTCTCAGGTTGAGTTTCAGTTTTTCCTCTCTTCCTGCATGAAAAGCTTGAACCTTCCCACTCTCTTGCCTCAATGTTTCAGCTCCATCCACCTATTGTCTCAAAAGTCTCTTTTTTTCTTAAGAGAGAACTAATTCCCAAAATCTTCCTGCCCCACAATGCACACCAGAACCTCCAGCTTTCCTGTATTAAAACTTCTACCATCACTTTTCAAGGTCTGTTCCATTGCAAAATCATCTTTCAAATCTCCCTTGCTATCCTACCCTAACCCTCCTCTCACTTTCTATCTGCTCTCTTTAAATATTTCTCTGCTCTTGCCCTTCTGATTTCTCCCACGGGCTCTTACTGGCTCCCACATCTTATATCCATGTGTGACTTAACTTATATGACAGCTGAAACATCTCTTCATTTCTTTTCCATCCCTAAAATCCAAGTCCTACTTTTTGCTAGTACCTGTGCTTTGGAAAACCTGAATGAAAAATGTACTTAAGGTGGCCATTACTGACAAAATCCTTAAACCCACATTAATTGCAAGCATACACATTTTACAATATTTTGCATAACTAAAAATGTCACTCATTTATTAAATGTGAAATATATTTACCAACTGTATGATAAATTTCAATGACTACTATATCCAGTCCCCCTCACATATTCAAATAAACAGTAGAACAACTTATGATTTCTCTCTTGGGCTGTTTATTTTCCTGGAAATATAGGAATCAAGAAACAAGACGACTCTGGGAGGGCTTGGAAAACATAGTCTGTCATTCTTATCACAAACATAAACTATGATTATTCTATAGTTATCAATACTCACAAATACAAGCTAATTGGCTATCTTAACGGCTAGGATGCAAATTAAGCCAGGAGTAATTAATCCATATGTCACAACATAAAACTCACTTGACTTCAGAAGACTTTAAGGAATTTTGAAAGCCAACCTGCAAGTAGATCTTTTTTTAAGTACCTAGGTGAATTATCTGTTTGCATTTTCTTTCTTCTGCTAAATCACAACACACTAAGTACCAAATGTTATTTGGTAGGCAGGATATTATATAACAGATTTACAGAAAATGCCACTCTTCTGCTTTAAAAACACTTTATTTCAAATTTTAGCTAAGTAAGATGAAATAAAAACAATAAACAGTAATTGATGTGCATATTCTTGCTTCTTTAACTGCTTTTCCCTTCCCCATGCCTGTTCTGATTTCAATCCTTACAGCCTTGATAACTGATATTAAGGAATGAAGCTGCATGGTCTCTGTGTGAGATCATGTCATAGTTCTAAACGCAGAGTTTGCATATATTCTAGACCATAAAATATCTTCCTTTAATTTATAAGGTAAGTTTTGTACGTCTATATTGATAACACACAAAGTACATTTAAAGCAATTTTCATAATTTGCCTTTAAGATGGGGAGTTGTAATCATTTTAGTTCACATTTGCATGTATATAAACTGTATCTTAACAGTGAATTTAACTTGTGGACAACTTCTCTCCTTGCCATGACTGCACAGACAATGAAAACCAGGGAATCTCAGACAGCAACTTGAGGTATTTAACTTTATGTGGCATGTGCACAAAGATTCTATGAGAAAAGTTAATTTTAAAAAGTATTCAGAATATTCTGAATCTATAAATTTTCTTATTATTTTTTAATCTATTTTCTATTTCTCTTCCACTGTCTCTTCATCTAATCTCTTACTCATCATGTTCTTGAACTTCTCATTATCAACATTATTTGTCCCTCTTTTGCTGTTCCTTCTGAACATTTCTAAGAATCATGTTGCAGGTTTATGTTTCCTTTACATTTGTCATCTTCCCACATAACCAAATAATACATTTCAGTTGCCATCAACCCTTGGTAAGTTATCACCACAAAAACCTATACCCTTTTGTATCAAATTGCTGTAATGGCATCACCTACCTCTAGTTTCATTCTTTCCTACAACTCCTCTCTAACTACGTATATTCCTTTAGGCTCCATTTTTATAGACTACTACCACACAATATATAAATTTTGTAGTCTGATCTGGCTCCTACCTCTCCTGGCAGTCTTTGCCCACATTCTCCACCAAAAAATGTTGTGGGTTTGTTTTGGGTCAATTTTTCTCACTCCCACACAATTGCTATAAGTTGAGAGAAGGTTTATGCAGACAAAAGGGAAGCAGTCTCTTTTCCATTTCTGGAGCTACAGGCCTGTTAAATAATTTTGCAGCACTCAAAAGTTCCTCTTCTATTATCTCTAGGATGACAGCTCCGATTCGTCGCAGCTGGAACTGTCTTTCTCTCTCTCTCTCTCTCTCTCTTCCATGTCGACCTCAGGGCTGGGCCTACCCCCTCCTGGGCTAACACCAGGGGCTGGGGGTTACCCAGACCCTGTGGGGTCTTCCGTTGACTGCAAGGGAACACTTGCCTATCATGGTTTTCCCACATATACAAGGGGTAATGGCTTTTGAGTCCACCCCTGTTTCTTGTGGGTCCCTCCTCATAAGAGACAGTCCTTGATGGACCTCTCTAGCGTGAGTCCACCCTTCGGGCAACTTCTTCCATTCTCTGCTGTCCCTTGGGGTCACAAATTCAGCTGCACCAGCATGGATCCCTTACTGGGATCACAAGATCCTACTTGAGCCGACTTGCTCCAGCATAGGTTTCTCTCTCCATGGGCTACAGGTCTCCAGCAGGACTCTGTTTCATCTTAGGCCTCCCATGGAGTCACATCTTCTTCATGCACTCCTCTGCTTCGGCGTGGGCTCCTTTATGAGCTGCAGAGTGGGATCTTTGCTCTCCAACAGTCTTCTACAGGTGGCAGGGATTTTTAGTTTTCAATCTCTTCCCTGCTGAAGGGAGAGAAAGAGAGAGAAGGGGAGAGAAGGAGTTCCCCCCCTTTTGGGCTTTTCTCTCTCCTGCAGCTGCCAGCTTTGACCTTGGAGGTTGGTTATCTTTGCCTGGAATTCCTTCTGCAGTATTTCTAGGCAGTCTTTCTTTAGAGTTTTTCCTCCACTCAGTTACATGTCTCAGTCAGGGGGGCTGCAGTCCTACACCTGCCCCTGGCCCAGGGCTGGGGAAGGAGGGAGGGCTGACCCCACTCGGGGCCTGCCTCTCTCCCTGCATGGCTCCTAATTTCTTCTGCGCAACAACCTTCTCTTCTGTTTTCTTAAATATGTAATTGGCAGAGGTGTTACTAAAACTTTTGATTGGCTTTTTCTCCTGAAAAGCCCTGGAAAAAACTATTTTCAGCCCCAGGGGGCTGGTTGACAAACCCACAACAATAGAGAAGCAAAAGCTATTGATATTTACAGATAGACCTAAAGATGACTGAGTAAGTATAAAATAGCATTAAAAAGCATCTCGTACTGATTCTTGTCTCTAGTGTGAATGCTACTTGGCAAACTGTTTAATTCTCTCTGGATGTTTATTTCTTGACCTGCATGATTGCTGTATTTTGTCAAACTTAATAATTTAATACTAATGATGATTTAACAAAAACTTTGCAGAGTTTGGTTATAAACTGCTGCTACAACCTTTTCACCGCTTAAGGCTTTAATGTTTTAAGCCAATTTTAGTGCAATACCATGCATAGGTATACAGTAATGTTATAAGTTACTTCCTTTCTTGAATTTTGAAGACGGCAAAAATACCTGCAGGACAAAGAAATATAGCAAGAGATTTTTATTGCAGTGCTGGTTACCCATTTCCAGCACTGGGTGCACTTCTGAACCATACAAAGAGCACATCATTATTTGAAAAATCGCGCTTTTTTGTACCCTTCGATATCAGCTGTTGAACATTCATTCATTGTCCGTTTGTTGCCTTAAAAGGTAATTTCCCTGCTTTGGAGGTGGGTGTTACCTTTTGGCTGGTTGTAACATATCTCCCCTGGGCTTGTACAGGGGGGTCTTGCATCATTCCCAAGGTATGCGGGGTCTCTCTGTGTATCCACATGGCACAGAGGAATACATTTTTATTTATAATTTGTTCCCTGTTCCCGGCCGCAAAAGATTCCCTGGTGTTAGGTCTAGGCGGGACCCTTCACCTTACAGCTTCCACGGTATGCCTATAAGTTAGTAAATATACAGAAATAGTTCTTTTGTTAGTACCCTCTGTTTATTTTAATTTGCTTGGAATAAAACTGGGTTCCTCTACTTATCACAGTAACACAAATAATTTCTTAAAAATAAATTCATGAATTTGCCGTACTTATCTTAAGACAGGGACACTGTGACAACAACAGTCAGAGGGAATACGCAAGACAGGTGTGCCAGGGCCTCACCATAGCCCTTTGTAAGACAAGGATGTGTATATCCACACAAAATATTCAGTTAATTTGCATATCTGGCAACAATTTCTCCAGAGAAACTGGTGAATGACCTATCTTTGAGCCATATTATTGTCTTTGAACAAAGTAATGTTCAGCTTTAATGTCAATGCCCAAAATTCTTATTTCTGATCTGAGCAAACAAAAGAAAAGTTAATTCCTTCAGAGAATGAAAAATACAAAGCACAAGACTTTCTTGAGAAAGCTGGCACAGTTTTACTGAACTGAAAGTTTTCTGATACTGACAGTACTTACCAGTTTTTAGGAAGTTAACCAAGGTTACAGAAAGTGCTGTCTAAAAGCCTTCATAGATGTTCAACAGAAAATGAAACATAAATTTTAACAAACCAGAGTTACGAAAAAAGTTAACAAGAAAGAAGCTATTTGAAATAAAAAAAATAATTTTTTGAACAGTTAGAAAATACTTCCTTTAATCCTTGATTAGTTATGTAATGGTTATCTCTGATTTTTTTCTGTTGCCATTTCAAACATTCATCTTCAGCTGTGATATTCACGAAAGGTCTCCTGAATTTACTTTGCTGTTTGCTCATCTGTTGCTTCTTTGAGAAGGTATGTTCAATCTTACTCTGATTTAATAAAGATATGATCCCCTTTTCTTGCTTATTCTCACACGTCACCTTGAGTGCTTTCGAGCTTCTTCTTTTGACCTTCATCCAGTTAAAATTTCAGCTTTGGTTTTCAGTTTTAGGGGTCTCCACAACTCTGCATTGACCAAAAAAATGTTGCTTAACTTTTTCTAATTATGCTATGCAAGCACCATATTCCTCCAGAAATCCTGGTAGGTTTCTGCGCAGTAAATGCTCCAGGATCTAACTGAACTTGTGTTCATGTCCAAATTCGGAATGGCACAGAGCTGTATGTGTCACTTGTACAGATCTATGAAATAGAAATCACAGGCATGTTAGGTAGCAGAAACACTGTCCTACTTTCTTTTCAGTCAACTCATTGACAGTGATGAAGTTAACCAACACTTCTACAATCTACTATCAGTCAAAAATTCTTCATTATTCTTACAGTAAACAGGATTCCTATGAGGCATCAGATCAAAGGACTGAACACCAGGCAAACTTAACTTTAAAGTTAAGATGTGTTTACATTGGCAGAGTTGAGACTCTTTAGGGGCTAGTACAAACTGCTCTTCTAGACTTCATTTCAGTGCTGAGTGGATCGGGGGAATGTGCTGGTGAAGAATGTTAGACGTAAACTTTATTAAACATAATAGTTCACAGCTAATTAAGAATATACCATTTTCACTACTCATTGCTCAGCCACCACAATCTACCTTTTTGCCATGCTGTTTGGCACAGCAGGCAAGGATCATTCCCCACCTCCACTAAAACTCATAAAAAGACACTTGCTAATTCCCACAAGTGATGAGGACAGAAGGCATCTTTACTTCTACTTGTTCACAGAGACTAACCATAACCTGAACTAACCACAGGAGAATTTTATGCGAAACATAAAAAATTAAGACCAAGAGATATTTTATGCTCTAAACAAATTCTGTGATGAAACTACCGTTTCAAAAAGCTGGTTTAAGTAGGATTATGTATGGTTCTCAGTTGTCTTTAGAGAGCAAATAGTAAATTTTTTTGTGATCTTAAAAAGTAATAAAGTCTTTTTATAATGCCTAAATTAAAATTGTAATTGAAGACACCACTGTAATCAAATTGTAGGACATCCCATAAGAACAGGCACAGTGAATAGACTAAAGGTCTTCCTACCTGTCATTCTTTCTCTGATAAGTCAAATTAGGAGGAACTAGTGAATGGCAATGAAAAAATAAGAATGGGGCAAGTATATTGAAATACTTTTCCCTCTTAGTCTCAGGGACTTGCAGCTCCAGGATCTCTGCAGACAAATGTGGTATCTTTGAGTTTAGTACACTTTAATACATTTTTCTTCCAAGAATCTGTCATTAGTTAAATCCATGCTTTGGGGTAATGATAATTTTATTTAATGCTCTCTAGTTCTTTTATTATGAGACAGTGAATAACAGCAGCCCATACACTGCTGTCATGCCTTTCATGATTTCAATTACTGCAATCATCCTCCCTCTTTAGTAATCTCTTGCTCTGTATGAAGCATTCTAGTGTATTTACATATTCCTCATCAGGAAACAATTTAAAACTGACTTTCTCATTTATCTTCTCTGTACCCTTCCAGTTAACTATCTCATTTTGTGATGAAAGGAAAACAATGTAAACATTGCTGAAGATCACTCGGTACCAAGAAAATCTTCTGCCACTGCTTACAGCTGGTTTGGGTTTTTTTTATTATCCTAAATATTTCAGTACTGTTAGCATGTTATTACCTCCCTATCTTGTAAAAAATATGCTGGATAGTACAGACTGTAATATAGACCCATATAGGACCCATAAAATGTCCCTCCAGTGAGAAAAATTAATATTAATTTCCATTCTCTGTTGGGTATCTTTTAACGCTATGTTTTTTCAAGTATCTTTAGAGAAAGACTTTCTTAAAAGACTTAGGAATTTGTAAGTTGTAGAGTCAAAAACACAATACCTCTAAGTCTCCTATAAGTTCACTTGTGTCCCTTGGGTACAGCTGTTGGACCATGGCTGCATAAGAGGTCCAAGATGTTCTTAGTTTGTCTTACTGACCAGTATGAACACTTGGTTCCCTAAGCAGAATTAAAGATGCCAATCTGATATCCATTCAGAGACATGTCAAGAAATGTAAAGGGAAATGATGAACATTGAGGGTGGATAGGGAGGGGAACTCCAAGCTAGAGGCTTTCCTTTCACCCCTCGTCCGGGAGGGGAGCGTGCCCTCCCCGTCCCCCCCACCATGTGGATCCCATGGCTCTCCCAGAGACCACAGGACAGCAGCAGGGAGCGAGGCTAAGAGAGTTTATTGATCTGGGTAACGACTTAAATACCTCCTGGGGGGATTACAAAGTGACCAGTGGGGGTTCAGAAGGTCTTACAACTAGCCAAAGACAATAAGGGGTTAACAACCAATAGATGAGCTCTCAGTTCTCTCTCAGACATTCCAAAGGTATAGGTAACACTGAGGAACCTTGGGAAGAAGAAAAGGAGGAGTTTACACAAGGAGTTACAAAGCCATTTTGAAAGCATGTTCACTTTAAACAACATTAAAACTTCTGCATCCTTTTATATACTGCAACAGGGAAAGGCTATAGTATGTTTTTTTGCCAGGGCCATTCTATCATCAATCCTTGGTGTTGCATAATTATAGCTATCAGTATCCCTGGTACAGCAGTCTTACAATATCACAGCTTAATGGAAACAAGCAATCCTGATGACACATACAGATTAGCTAGAATTTAATTCCCTTCAGTGCACTTCATCAGAGACTTCAATAGAGACAAAAAGGCAACCATCATTTCTGAGTAGTAAATTACTCTCCTACACAGGTTAGGGCTTCAGAACTGGAAAAAGGTTATGGAACATCCTTTCCAATGAGAGTGACTCTGAAGAAGTCTCTAAAGAACAACCTCTGCAAAACAGCTTAAAATATAAACAAGGCAATTGATCCTTAACCAGTGTTTTGTACTAGCATATTTGGAAAATAGCGGGCACTGACCTTTGTACCTTGAAGTTGCCTTTCCATTTCATTTTCATTTCCTTTCAGATTGACTTCTGCTTGATGAGATGCAGAAGGAAAGGCACAAATGTTCATTAGAGCTCAGCTGTTCCATGGGACCCAAGGGGGACCTTGGAATCAAGAAATTAGTCTTGCATTTTCTACCAGTTGGAGCCAAAAGGACTTGTAGGCAAGGAAAATGGGTGCAAAAGTTAGGGTCCAAGTGCTGTCAAATCAGAAAAATTACAAAGTTGCCATCAGTGCAGCTGACCTAAGAAACACTCAACCAGCAGTGCTTTTTATTAAGTCCCTAAATAAGTGAAATCAATAAAGAACCTGAACAGATTTCTTTGTATGCAACACTGGGGGAAATGTTTTCTAGATTATCATGTAAAAAAAAGAAGGCAGAAATAATTATTCTATTTTTAAATAGGCTTTCAATTTAATCCCTATATTTTAAATAAAAGCTTTAGCAACAGTTAAGAATTGGAAGGAATTTCCTATTAGTCTAGGAATAATTTAAAATTTAAATAGTCACCAATGGCTATAACTCAGAGGTTTCGTAAGCCCCTTCTCCCATTCTGAACACCTCACTATTTACTTACCTTGTGCCATATCTACAATCTTCCTCTATATGTAGGCAGCCAGCACCCTTCTAGAACATGACCATTACTAGCTTGACTACTGTATCCTGTATATCTTCAATGTGTTTCTATCTCAGATTTATGATAAAGCTTTTGAAATAACACCTTTAGCCCCATTGCTTTCATTCTTGAATAGCATATTCATTTTATCATTAACCTATCCTTGACCTATCCTTGACCAAATAGAGAATACCAAATATACAGAGCAATAAGTGATATTCATGAAAAAAAAAAAAAAAGAAGGAAATTCTGTTAATGATTTTAACTGGAAAAAAAACCAGTGCAGTACAAAGACAAACTATTCTGAACAATGTTCATCAGCTTGAAAGGCCAAAAGTGCTCCAGTGCTGAGGTTTCTTACTATTGGTATAAGAATTCAAAAGCAATGGTTGTTCATGTTTTTTATTAGTTAAAAGATAATTTTACATTCCTTGAGGAAAATTTCATGTGAAAGGAGACCTAATGTATAGATTACCAAATATACTGGGCTCAGTGAATCAGTTCAGGAAAAAATGTAAGGAACAAGAAAAGA
Source organism: Pyrocephalus nanus (assembly GCA_038380795.1). Taxonomy (NCBI): domain Eukaryota; kingdom Metazoa; phylum Chordata; class Aves; order Passeriformes; family Tyrannidae; genus Pyrocephalus; species Pyrocephalus nanus. Next base: position 24,370,230 of record CM076263.1, read on the forward strand.
TGTTTGATTTAATCTAGCAGTCTTAGGATGTTCAGGAAGCCTGAATTGGTTAAACTGATAAATCAACGCCAGAGTAGGAAAGAACTCTGAAGCCTGGAAAGGAGTACTAGGCAAGTCTAGACGGCAAGAGCACGGATTCATCACGACAATCCCCCGTTTTGTTTTTGAACAACTCATACCCTGTCGAAGGCCTTGTGGATCAATTTTACCACACACCGTAAGGCACAACTAACAGTTAATATACAGAAAATTATGGCTAGCAGTAGTGTTAACCCTTGAGACAATAATTCTTTTACCCATCCAGTGATGCTTAACTTACTTAGAAAACTGGAAAACTCCTCATCATCATAAGTAATGTGTTGTAATCTCTCTTTCATATCCCGCAGTTGCTTAGCAATGCTCTGAGTGATCTGACAAATTCATACAACACATCCCTTCAAACTCTTGACACCCATGCCCCTGTGCCAATAACAAAAAATCAATAGTAGCTCTATTTTGTAACACAGCATGCCTAATACTATCCACATCTAGTAGCAACTTCGAGAAGTCTGTTAGCTTGCTTCCAACTCCAACAAGTAAGTTTTTTCATGTGAGCACAATTTCTCCCTGCTGCTCCTCCTGCTACAAAGAATGCAAGAGCTGTGAAGGCTGCAGGCGACATAAAAGAGACTTCATCATTGCAATCCTCAGCGAATTGAAGTCCTCTTTTGGTCCTTGCCTTATTCAATTTCCAGGAGATAAGGTCACGTTTTGAGGGAAAAAACATCGTTAGTTTTCCTAGGTAACATGGGCCCCCAACTGGCCGCTGTGGGATACCATTCTAAGCACGGTCCCTGCAGATTAAAAAATTTCCCGGTGGGAGTAACTTGCCATCTAGCACACTAACATGTTCATATCCTATCTTGACCTGTCCCCAATATCCTGGCTGTCCCATAATATTTTGATACCCCTTAAACCATCGTGGTTCTCCCTGTTGGCTAAGCCATATCTTCCAAGAACCCCCAAATTCCACACCTCCTGTTCCATTCACAGATTGCCACAATGGCCGGTAGCTGGGTATACACTGAAAAGTTGTGACATTAACCATCGTGAAGGGAACTACTGATCCCAGCAGTTCCAGCTCCTGCAATGGTATGGAGCTACTCACATTGAGTCTTTCAGTTATGGTCTTTTGAATCTGGGCTCCTTTCATACTGGGCCAGTCAAGGTGATTGCAAGAGGTAGCATTTCCTCCTTCCCATAAGGAGTACAGCTCTGAGACGTTGGGTCCCCAACCCTGGTATTCCTGCAGAGGTAATGTAGGGAAGCCTATAAGATAGGTACGAGAAGGGGGTGGCTTCTGATAAACAAAAGGAAGATTGTCCCGTTTCACGTGCCCAAGTTACCCACATATTCTGCCTTGGGTTGATGTCAAGCACGCTACCTTCGCCTGAAGCCCACCGAACCATCCAGGCTAAGAGGAACCTGATGTACCACCTTTCCAAGGCTTGACCCATCGAGAAGGTACTCAGCGTACTCCAGAATCTGTAAGCACACAAACATATCCTCGGCCAGTCATTTTTACTTCTACAGGACCTTTCCATTCTCCTGTGGCTAAATCTCGATACTGCACTAAAATCTTATCCACCCTTTCTTCCCTCCCTGTTTTGAGGGAACTACTCTGTATCACAATGGGGGGCTCCTGACGTTCACCCATCAGTCGCAAAAAATTTAAAACATACAAGGCTTTTGCTAGCCTATCATGAGGGCTATCCAACTCCTCCCCCCCTTTTTGTTTTTGCAGCATGGATTTCAGTGTGCCATGTGCGCGTTCAACAATTGCTTGACCAGTAGGAGAATGTGGAATACCAGTAGTGTGTAAAATGTCCCAGTTCTGACAAAAACATTGAAAACATTGTGATACATATCCTGGACCATTATCTGTTTTTAGCTGTCATGGTACTCCTAAGGCTGCAGTACAGGCTTGCATATGCTTGATGACATGCTTGCTTGCTTCACCTGTTTGAGCAGTTGCCCATATGGCATGTGAAAAGGTGTCGATGTTAACATGAACAAATTTCAGTCTACCAAATTCTGCTACATGTGTAACATCCATATGCCACAGTTGTAGGGCCTGTAACCCTCGAGGGTCAACTCCAAGCCCAATGCCTAGGCCATCCCTGTGACAAGCAGGACATGATTGAACAATACCCTGAGCATCCGTAAAAGTTAGTCCAAACTGCCTGACTAACATCTTTGCTGACTGATGCAAAAACTCATGTGACAAAACTGCTTGCTGAAACAGGTTAGCTGGGGGTCCAGCCCAGGCTCTATTATTACCAATAGCTAACCCACCACACTTCTGATGACTGTGAATGTGTATAATGAAATAGAGCTGAGTTTGCTGATTGACCAAATGTAAAAGCTGTAACAACAAGGAATGCAATCAGTCATTTTTAACTGTTTTGATCATTGCCCCCTCAATTCTCGTTACCATTCCTACCACGTATAAGGAATCAGAGACAATGTTCACTGGTGCATCCTGCCATCGCTGAAAAACCCATACAACAGCCCCGAGTTCTAAAGTTTGCAAAGAATCTCCCAGGACTCCGGGAAGCAGCTGGCTTTGCCAGCTCATACCTGTCTTCCAAGTGATGGCTTTGATTTTTTACCAGCATCAGTGAACACTGCCTCACCCTTAACTGATACTTCAGATCTCATAATCTTTTGCTTAATCCTCTGATGTTGCAGCAAGGGCAATAGTTTCACCGCAGGGTAATGAGTACTGATCTTTCCCAAGAAATCTGCTGTGGCTACCTGAAAAACATTAGAACATTCACGCAACTACATCAAATATTCCTGAGTTACTGGGGCAATAATGGTTTGCGGATCTTTGCCCGTAAGATCTCCTTCGACCTTTGATGATCAATTGAGATAGCAATTCAGCCCTAGTGACAACTGTCTTTGCCAGCTGATATGGCAAAAATAACCATTCCAATATATTCAACTTCTGGTCACCTGTCACCCGACAGATCAGCCCAAGGAGATGCTGTCTTTCCCCTCCTGAGTGAATGACCATCACAGGCATGTCATATTTCATAACTATGCGACTATTATGTCCAGAAGCTTTTTTTGTCTGCTATATTCTGCAAAGCCTTCCTTTGCAAATTCCTTTGACTCAGCAATGCAGTACATCTCACAACAACCAGTGAAAACTGAACTGGATACTGGATACTGCCCCCACTATGGGAGAAACTCTTAAAGCAATACAGCAGGTGAAAAATGGCATGGCAGCTGGGGTTGATGGAATCCCACCTGATGTCTGGAAGCACGGTGGCCAGCACTCCATGCTAAGTTTCATGAATTTGGGGTGCATTGTTGGGAACTAGGTAAACTACCTTCAGACCTTCATGATGTTGTCATCGTCGCCTTGTATAAGAAGAAAGGAGATAAATCAGACTGCTTAAATTACTGAGGTATTACTCTGCTCTCCATTGCTGGTAAAATCCTTGCAAGAATTCTTTTGAACATATTAATACCCGCCATAGCAGAAGAACTTCTACCTGAAAGCCAATGTAGTTTCCGAGCCAATAGGGGTACCACAGACATGGTATTTCTCACAGACAACTGAAAGAGAAGTGTCGGGAACAGAACAAAGGACTCTATGTAACCTTTGTTGATCTCACCAAGGCTTTTGATACTGTGAGCAGAAAAGGTTTGTGGCAGATTTTGGAACGTTTAGGATGTTCCCCCAACTTCCTTAAAATGATCATCTCACTTCATGAGGATCAGCATGGCCAGATATGGCGATGCACTTTCTGAGCCCTTTCCAATAGCCAATGGTGTGAAGCAAGGCTATGTTCTTGCACCAGCTTTATTCACAATCGTCTTCAGCATGATAATTTTCTTAGTGGAAGAGATGTATTTTCTACAGCTTTGCACTCCCTTTCAAAAGACTTACATAGACACATAGCATCATTTAGCACTGCAAAGCTAAAATCAGACCAACTTCCTTATACAAGAAACTGATGCACAATAATTTAAACAGACATTATCTTTTTGTGCGACTTAACAGTGCCTATACGTAACTAGAGCCAGAGCTTCAGTGTATGAGAGCTTTACAAGCATAAACTAGAATGGTTTTCTTACAGAATTATAGTACATACAAAATCGAGAGAGGACATGTAAATATAAAGAACAGTAAAAGATTGCCAAGTAATAACAGAAAAAGACTGAAAGCAAAACTATTAGTCCTAAGAAATGAAACAAAGGTAAGAGCTTTCCATCTTCCCACGTCAATTGGAAACTGCTAATACGGATTTGATGGTAACCCTGATATTTCACTGTTTTGACATCTGCAGGATGTTAGCAAAAGAAAAGAGAGGAACAGTGGATCATTTTCTATTTGAGATTTAGTTCCACAGTCAGAAAGAACGTGCACCAATGAATAACATGACAGTTAATGTACGATTTACCTGCAGTCATGGAAGAAACCTAGGCCTAGAGGTTGTAGACAAATAACAAGAAAAGATTCTGTATGAATGCTACCAGAAAAGGAGGTTCAGAGTAAAATCAGGGAGTATGATCAGAATAGTGATACAACTAAAGAACATATGACATTTGACCAAGATGCATCAGTATGAAAAAAACCTTACAAACCCCTTCATTTTAAACTGACATTCAGAATGCTCAAAAGTGTCCACAGTTAAAAGGAATGATGACTGATGAAAAAATCAGTTCTGTATTTTAGAAGATAATCCTACAAAGATAACTTATTCTACAATGATTTGCAGCTCAAAAACAGACTTTGAGCCTTCAATTATACTATAGCATCAGAATCATACACCTCAGGTCTGAAAAAGCATGCAAGAATGAATATAGATCCCATTTTGAACAGAAATGGAAGAAAAACAAATATGTACTTCTTGGTTGCTACTGGAAAAAAATATCAGTGGGTTTAGTCTGATTTCCAACAGAAATGCAGCTTATGGGAGTGCCATGTTTATCAACACATCAGCTCACACCACAACAGCTTTTGAATCTGTTAGTTGCAACCAAATCTGATACAAAGGGTTGTGACCTCAGGTATATTGGCTTTCTGAAAATTTAATAAAATTGACAGTTAGACTGAGTACAGGGACTGAAATGAGTGTCACTGTCATGGGAAAGTCTTCAGGTGCTCTGTTGCTTTAGACAGAATATATCTAGACTAATTTAAGCAGAATAAATTCGTGACTTTTTACAGTTTTCAAAAGTAAACTCAGAAAAAAAAATTGTGTCCAATACTAAATTGCAGAAAAAATCCTACCAAAAATTTTTGCTAGCTGTACTAGCAGAACTATAGCTAGCAAAATGTCCACAGTTAAAAAGAATCATGGTCAGATAGGGCATAAGGTACACCAGGGTCTGTATGCCTTTGAACACTCTGCTTTGGTTGACTACTCTTTTCAGGTGTTTGGCAAGACTAAACTTGAAACATATAAATCATAATAGGGTAGAGAGGCCAATGCCCATGTCTTAAACATCTTTACAATGTCTTAAACATCTTTACAATGTCTTAAACATCTTTAAGCAATAACTTACTCTGTGCTCCCTGCACTCTAAATTTCTCCCCATACATTTCAAAAAAACCCAAAGGGAAGCAAAAACTTCCAAAGAAGAGGAAAGCAGCTTAAGCATCTCTGTGAAGCCACCTACTGCCATGTCCTCCATTCAGAATCACAGAATCACAGAATCCCAGTATGGATCAGGTAGGAGGGAACCGCAGTGGGTCATCTTTTCCAACCTCCCTGCTCAAGCAGGGCCATCCTAGAGCGCATTGCACTGGATTGCATCCAAACAATTCTTGACTAGCTCCATTGAAGGAGACTCTACACTCTCTCTGGGCAATCTGTTCCAGTGTGCAGTCACCCGCACAGTAAAGAACTTCTTCATATTCAGGGGCAACTTCCTATGCATCAGGAAGTTTCTACCCATTTCTTCTTGTGCTCTTGCTCAACACCACCAAGAAGAGCCTGGCTCCATCCTCTGGGCACTCTCCCTTCAGATACTTATAGACATGGATAAGGTCCCATCTCAGTCTGACGAATGTTGAAGGTAGATAGGGAGGGGAACTCTAGTTTAGAGGCTTTCCTTTTACCCCTAGTCCTGGAGGGGAAAGTGCCCTCCCCCTCCCCGTCCCACCCCATGGCGTCCCATGGCCCCCAGAGAGACCAGAATGCCAGCAGCAATCAGGGAGAGCAGGCAGAGAGAGTTTTATTGTTCTGGTAATTGCTTAAATAGCTTTTAGGGGATCACAATGTGACTGGTGGGAGTTCAGGAGGTCTTACAAACCAACCAATTACAAGAAAGGGTTAACAACCAATAGATAAGCTTCCAGTTAGCTCTTGGACATTCCAAAGGTACAGGTAAGGGATCTTGGGAAAGAGAAAGGTTTACACAAAGAGTTACACCACCATTTTGGAAGCATGTTCACTTTAACAACATTAAAACTTCTGCATTCTTTTATATACTGCAACATCAGTTGTTTCTCCTTAAGGTGAAAAGACCCAGCTCCCTCAGCTTTTCATTGTAAGACATGCTCCAGTTCCTTCATTATCTTTGTTGCCCCCTGGTGGACCTGCTTCAGGAGCTCCATGTCTTTCTTGTACTGAGGAGCCAAGAACTGGACACAGAACTCCAAGTGAGGTCTTGCCAGGGCCAAGTAGGGGCACAGGATCACCTCCTTCGACCTTCTGTTCCTAATGTACCCCAGGATTACACTGGCTTTCTTGGCTACAAGGGCTTACTGCTGGCTCATTCAGATCATTTCTATTGCATTTGGGATCAGTAAGTTGCCCAAAGAGAAAAAAATGAAAGACATATTCTTCATTATTCTTCTAGAGAATTTTCTTTTTAGAGCTAACAAGCAGCAATAAACAGTGGTGTTTGTTTATTGGATGTTTAGTTATTTTTATTGGGTTTTGTTTGATTTTGTGGGGTTTGTTTGGTATTTGTTTATTGGGTGTATAATTATTTTTATTGGGGTTTGTTTGGTTTTGTGGGGTTTGTTTGCTTGTTTTTTAATTTGGTATAGTTTAGAAGTTGCTTTAAGCAGAGGAGTTGTTGATCAAGCAAAATACAGGTTGGATGGAGCTAGCTTGAGTGACCCAATCTAGGTAATGACAGCCCTGCCCATGGATGAAGGATTGGAACTAGATGACCTTTAAGATTCCTCCCAAGCCAAAGTATTCAATGATCTCATGTGATTAAGTGCTTTGTACACTCAGGCTTCTAATGCAACTGCTGATAGGACACCTATACTAGATTACCTTAAGAAAAATAAACATATCTAAAATGCCTTGATACATGGCAAGGTAATCAATTTGTCTCACTCAAATATTTTTACTTTATTTGTCTGAAAATAAAGGTTTATTTTCTGGAAGAAGTGAAAAACAAAGCTCAGAAAAACAGATAAAGGAGAAAAAAATGATCTAAATATGGTTTCTTTCACTCCTGTCCATATTTCACAAAGAAAGAATAATGTCTATTTTAATGTATTGCTGATTCATAATGTTTTAATCAGATTGAAACAAACAGACCACGCAGAACTGAATATCCCTTGTGTCAGATATTGTACAAGGGTATTGTGCAGCCATCCCTTTTTCTTATTATCCTCTTGAAAATTTCTCTTAGAAAAATCCTATTGTTTGTTAAGGAACATCTATACAGCTTAATGAAAATCTCTTGAAGATCATAGCAACATTGACTTCTAAGGTTTTATTTCTATTAAAATAATCCAATTATAAAGATGAATTCAGAGACAGGTGTGATAGATTGAAATGTTGTTAATATCTTAAACATTGCCAAAATCATAGAATGTAGCAGTTCATAGTAAAGAAAGCATGCTGAAAGGCATTCTGGGAGTTTTAATCCACAGCTACTCTATTGCACATGCTCAGTGCAGTGCCTGATTGTGACTGGTTAAGAAGGTCACATGTTGTGACGTGTCACTGTTCAAACTGCTTATAAAAGCCCTTGTTGTTTTGAATAAAACTTATTCGGTGGCTCGCCTCTCAAGTGACTGGGTCTGTACCAGGGGTCATTTTTACAATGGAAAGATTTTGCCAGACTGCAAGGAAACAACTGCCTGTGTGTGACCACTGAAACACACACATATGCCCCCCACTCCCCACAATATGCCTCTTGACTTGAATTTGGACTGTGCAGGTGGAGGAGGTGGTTTTGGGGTGTGTGGTGGTGAAAGCTCTCCACACCAAACAGAAAGAGTAAACACTCAGCTCTTGGAAGACCACGTACACATGGGAGATTCATGTAAAGCAGCTGAAAAGGGATCATAAACCATCAAAGACTCTCAAAATGCCCCCGGACTCATTCTTGAAGCCTTTCACCACCAGAGGACTGCATGAGATACAAGTGATACAAAGATCCTGAGTCTGCTGCAAGAGACCATAAAACTTACCCAGTGGAAGTGTCTGGGCATCTCCTGCAAGTATATTAATCCATTGGACTCTACATTTTAGGGGACCTTTACCTCTGGTGAGACCAGATGAAGAGGACCCGCGGGATGCTGCTGGGTTTCATGGAGTGGTGATACATTTTCTATTTAATCTCTCTCTGTCACTCTTCTTCTTTCTCACCTGCTACTCCTTTTTCCTATTTCCTTCTCTCTCTCTCTCTGCCTCAAATTTATGGTTAAATAACATCCATACCACTGACTTCAGCATATGGTCTCATTTACACTTTAATTTGGGCAGAGGCATTTCTAATAATTATAATAACCAGATCATAACAACAGGCCACTGGAGTAAATATTACTCAAAGTTCTTTTATCACAATCATCTTAACACTTTTATATTTATATTAATACTTAAACCAGTATATAAGAACTTAGTGCCGTGTTAAAAGCCTATCTTAATTTTTAATTTCCATTTCATAAAACACACACACACTGTATACAGGCATTTAAGAGGATGATGTAAGCATAAGATAAGTGACATATGAAGCTTTCCATCAAAAATAAACATCCAGGCACAGGTATTTTTGCCATTGTATTGTAAGGTATCATTGTCATACCTAACAATAAAGCAAATATTAGTGAGCTTTCATATTTATTGTAACCACTATTTCAAACAAACAGAAAGAAAATTCATTTACAGAGGCCTGCAAAAACTTTGGTCAATCTCTTAGAGCCTTGATATAATGCCTCGAAGACAGAGAAAAGATTCTGTTGATCCTTCTGTTGTGAATTCCATGCAGAGAAAACATTTTTTTTCCCCTCCTTTTTTTTTTTTTTCCCTGAAGTTGTGAGAAAGAAAAGGAGAACATTCTTTCTCTTTCTGGTATTGCAGATCTCGTTTGCATTTTGGAAACTGAAACAATATAGGACTTGCAGTAACCCGTGCTAAACATTTTGCTAGTTTTTCGGACATATTTGAACTAGTAGGTAAATCGTAGTCCTGAAGAAGTAAATGAACTGCAAGCACAAATGTTGCTTTCTGTTAGAGCAAAACAGTTGCTATCCACACTTGAAGAGTCCTCCTCTCTAGTACAATGAGAGTACAACTCCTTTCTAGTACAACCTAGTACTTGTGGTTTATGGTAAAAAGACAAAGTCCTCTTAATTTACACACATAAAGAGCTGTAGAATCAATAAAATGTTTTGGCTCAAACATCAATGTTATACCTGCAAAACCAGCATATTTTTTAATTTTAGCAAAGAGATCTGGAGCACAGACAATTGCATGTGTTTCTTTTTTCATTCTACTTCTAGGCTTTACATGTATGTATATACTATTACTTTCAGGGAAAATGCTCGTAACAAAATGCCTGTACAAGGATGTCTGAAACAGTTCTGCTATATTTTGGCAGCTTTGTGTGAATATAGTACAGGAAAGAGGGCATCTGAAATACTCTTGTAATTCAGTATAAATCTAAGGCAAATTACTGTGATGTGTGATACAATCCAAGTTAACATCATACCAAAGACACTTCATGAAGAATGTGTACTCTTATCATTAATGTGGGTCTTTTCCCCAGCACTATACAGCAGAAAGTAGAGTAGATGACATGGAAGAGTGCTGGTCAGAGATAGAAATTCAGTCCTGTTCTGAATAGCATTTACAAATTGTTTATAACTCAATGTATCTCCACTTCTGGAACACAGCTTTCTAAAATAGTAAGATTGGTGTACAGATTTTAAGTTTCTTACTAGTGTCATTGCCCTGGGGATTTGGCAGCTTCAAGTTACAATTCTCTCTGCTCATACAGTCTATAGTAACTCCAATGATTTGTCCGCTAACAACTAGCCAAAGTTTAATACAATGAGAGTTACACAGAGTTCTTGACTGCTAGATACAGTTACAGAAAACTTTTTACTCTTTAGGACAGAAAGATGAGTTTGCTAAACTGAACTTTCAGAACAGGCTTTTCAAAAATGTCTTTAAATAATTTTCCCATTAATTCCTCGGTAGTATTATGTAACCATGACCTTCCTTTCAGTCACTAGCTGTGGTGGCTACATGTTCTCTCAAATTTTATTAATAAAACAATAACACAGGTTTCCAACACAGGCTGAGGCAGAAGTCACAGAGTTCTTGCCCTGTATTCGTCAGTTGGATGAGAATTTAGTTACGATTCATAACACCTGTGACTCAAAGGAGGTATTTAATCCAAATAAATTAACTCTGCCTTTATCTGTACTCACCAGGATGCACATTATGGTATGCCCAACTCTGCCCCTTCAGCTGGACACATGTGGAATGTGACATCCTTGTGTCTTGGCTGGGTTCCCACTGTGTCCCTTACATTGCTTCTGCTTCTCACCCCAAAATCAAGAGTTATGAATCTGCAGAGTATCCTTTGTTTCCATAAGAGAGGTACAGTATGTGAGATAATACAGTAAAAGCAAGATGCACCTAGTGAGATGAATTGCTTTAAAAAAAGTTGCCCAAAAATTAGGAACCTAAACTTATATTTAGACAATTAAAAGACTGCCCCAGTTTTCAAAAGTTTCCTTACCTAGATGGAGCAACTGGGTGATCATCTTGCTTGGAACAACCAGGTCACCTATTTAAAGTGACTTGGCTGAATTTCTTAAAATCAATTTAAATATTAATTACTTAAATAGACTCCATCACTAAACAGTGTTTAAAGCACAGCATTCACTTGCACTGAAGGAAAATATAGACAAGCAAAGCATTGCAAAGAAGAATATACGAGAAACTTAGGATAAAGGTAATCAGATTATATCACTCCCGCTTAATTTTTTATACCTCCTAAGATCACTAACATCATCAGAATAAAATATTTCAATTCACTTCTTATGCAGTTCAGGATAACTTGAAAAAATTTAAATAGTTTTTCCTTAAAAATGCAAACAAATCACCAAAATACATATATATCTCTTTCTACTTAAACAAAAATCAGGAATATTATGTTAAATTTTACATTACTACAAACTTACAAGTCCAAATATGTTTGATTTCCTACAGAACTTGTATTGCCTTCCCAGAGATTTTCACTAAGTTGTAAAGGACACTTTTAAAAGTAAAAAATTATTTAATGTCAAGACTCTAGGTGCCATTAACAACAAGAAAAAGCAAGATTCCTCCATTTTGATAACATAATAATCTGATTCAGGACAGTTTGTAATCCATCTGTAGTAGACCTTGTAATGCAAAATTAAAACAATAAACCAAGATACGAATGTGTTTCAGATATCTTCATTCAGCAATAGACAAAATAGTCCCTGTTTTTCATTCTTTTCATGGATCCTTTGGAGACTGGCATTAAAATCTGGACCTGCGCTGTTTAAAAGTATAATCCAGGTGGACAAGTGACAAAATGCAGTCCAAGTGTTCTATAGATTATTTTTTCTGACAAATAATATCTGGGTGCTCAATTTGATTAACCAGTCTCTTCTCAAGTCTTTTTCTTTATGACACTTTATTGAAAATTTATCAGAAATTTTGTTATAAACTATGGTTCTTTATTGGGAGCTGTCAGCAATAAGCTCTACATTCTTTACTTGGTATTTTATTCAGTCATATCCAAAGTCAACCAAATTGTGTAAAAGCTATTTTTTCCTCAAATTTAACTGTTCGATGCTTCAGTCTGGCAGTACTGAACATTCAAATACTGAGTATTCAAAGGGGTCAGCTGTCAGTATTCTGATAGTATCTTTACAGATACTTCATTTAAGCTACTGTTATCCAAATCTTATCTGTCTGATAAACAGAACAGAAATAAATGATTGCTAATTTTTTATTTCATAGTATAGGTAGAAAATTTTGTATGCATGCATGCACTTTTTGGTAATCATCAGTAATTTCATATACATTTCCATAAATGTTTCATTTCACACAGAGCAAACTACAATCCCTTAACAGGTATCAAAACATTCAAACTTAATTTTATACAAGATATGAATTTTCTGTGTTGTATAAGCAGGATATTGTATTGTACTTCATTTTCACCAGAAGTTATTTATGAAGACAGTGAGGCTGTTTTAAATTTTAGGGTGGCAACATTTCTCATGATCCTTCCTATAAAAACCTTGAGGGGTATAAATAATGGCCTCTGGATATTTCAATTATTTTTCTCTGCTACAGTTTAATACTGCAGATTTTTATTCTAAGGAAATATCTCACAAAGCCTCTTAGAAACTGAATATGAAAATCCACCCTCCCAGAAAAAAAAAAAAAATCAGTATTTAAAGCTTTTTCAGGAAGCTGTAATGGAAAAATCAAGCTAAACATGTTTCACCTGTCTCTGCCTACTAATGTTGGTGCAATACATTCACCAACAGAAAACTGAATCTTAGCAGTAACTTATCTTTTGACAATGTTACCATGAAATATGTAATCCTTAGATGAAGGCAAACCTTTTGTTTAAGGGTTAAATTTTTTTCAGAAAATAGTCCAGAAAAAAAAAAATCCACTTTAAACATGATCATCCTCTCACATCTAAAATGAATCTGAACCTTTGGATTTAGCTTAGCACTGATAAACCTTATTTAAAAAGTTTAACTTCTTGAGCAACAAACTACTATATATATTCATTATACATTCATTAAAATGCTTAAGATACATGGATTTACTGAAGTGAATACAGTGCCCTATACTTCATGTATTTGACCCAGCCTAAATATATGACATGAGGAATACTTGGATCTAACTGTGATAGCCAACATACAAAGTAATTAATCATCAGTAGACAAGGCATCTCAAAAATTTCACTGCTGACATCTTGAAAATAGGACAGGATGTCTGCAAGACAGACATTAAGAAGATATAAAACGGTTTGGAAATTTGTAAAAATAAAAAGAAAACTGAAACACACAGCTTACAATATTTTTATGTGAAGAGCACATAAAGTACTGTATTCTAGTTTGATACCAGAATATATATCCTCTTTTTGAAAAATTCAACAGATTTATAACACTCCCCACTGCTATTAATGTTAGTTAAAGATGGTTTCATTTTTAAGTATCTATGCTAACAGGAGGAAAAGACACTATTTCCTACTTAGCAGTCAGTGTAATAGTGAGGGAAAAATTGGAAAACCTATTAAAATAATCCTACTAGATTTCAGTAGAGAACAGATCTCACACAAGAGCATCCCTCATAATCCCAGAACTCTGAAGTGAGGTCTTGGAAACTTTCCAAAGTTAGCTACTAATTTTGATCTCCTTAATGTGGGCAGCATCCTATGTCCTAGTTTAGCAGAACAGAAAAACTCTTTTCTAATGAGGAAACATAACAGGCAAAGACAAAAGACTCAATACAGTGAAGCACATAAAGGAAACCCATGCCATTTAATTTTATTGTGCTGGGTTGGTTGCCTCCTTAATGTGAGTTTGTAGCTGATAAACTGTGAGCATTTTTAGATGTATTATTTATGCTAGTTCTTCAAGCAGGGCATCTTTGGAGCAGCAAAGCTCACTTTTACACTCTTCAAAGACCTGCCTATCTCAAAAAGAATGAAACTTGTTTGGCTACAAACTTTCTGTCTTATGACTTACAGAGTGTGCTCAGTGGGAGGCTAGGACTTCATTTTGGATCTTAGAGGACTCAAGCTAAAGCCCTCAAGCACAAGATGTAACATAAAGTCTTTGTGAAGGGTACAACCAGCACAAATTCTTAAAGTGCACATGACAAATTCCAATCTTGTAGTACCCAGTATTTTGTTACTAAAAAGAAGTCTTAGTCCCCATTCTGCAGATAAACCTTCAAAATTAATAAAGTTTTACTGATGGAGACAACCAAAAAGAAAAACTCAGCGATGCGAACTGTGTCCTGCTTAAGCCTGAGTGCAGTCTTAACAATGAAGTCCATTGGTGTCAACTTTAGTCACTTAACAATGGATCACTTAGTGGATACATGGGGTATGAAATGGCAAGGAAACAGACTCAGATGGGAACTGGAGAGGCTGCTGGGGAGAAAATGCAGACAAAATTCAGGAAGGTGTGTTATAAAACTATTACCAATGACTCTTCGTAGTAGTATGAAGTTCCATGGCATAGACATATGGCTTTGTTTTATATTTATAACCATAACAATGCTGATAACACACCAGTGTTTTGGCTATTGCTGAACAGTACTTCCTTCCCTCAAATGCTTTTTTTCCTACTTCACATAGGCTGGGGTTGGGCTCGAGGCTGGGAGTTGATAGAGTCAAGGCAGGTGATCCATACCACAGCACTCAGCAATAGATCCTCAGGGAGCTGAAGAGGAAGGGTGGATGTCTGTGATTACGACATTTCTTTGTCCAAGCAACATGTGCTTAGGTTCTGCCTCCCAGGAAGTGGTTGGACATCTGCTGATAGAGAGGAGAAAATAAAGCCCTCTTTTTGCTCTGCTTGCACACAGAGCTTTTACCTTCCCTGTTAATCTCTTGACCCAAGAGTGTTCTCATCTTCTTCTATTTTCCCTCCAAATCTGCAAGAGAGAGGACAGAGTAAGAGGCTGGGTGGGTGTATGGCTGCTGGCTGGGAAGCCCATCACAGCCCTTAAGGTAGAGAGCAGATATTACTAAGTAAGTCATTAATTATTCTTTCAAAGACTGTATCTTGTTAGGAACAAAGAGGCATACATAAATTATTTTATTTTAAAAATCCGGGAAAAATCTTTTGGGAATACAGTAATTACCTCTGCTCTCCCAGAGTATACTTGTTTTAGCCTCAGTTTTCAGTGCAGCAAAACAAATGTATGTTATCATGAGAAACTGTGCTTATAGACAGCTAGTGTTAAGTGTGAATCCATTTAACCCACCTGACAAAGGTTATATGACAATTAAAGCTTCAAATAAAATTACTTATTCCAAAGTGATTTGCAAAAGTTAGCCAACAAACAACTCATCTCTTAAAACTTGATATCTATTACCTGAACTAGGGCCTCTTAAGCACTTCTGATAGTATTTTTAGTTTCAGATTATACTTTGTTTTTGAGCATACTAATTTATGCATACTCAACATTAGATATTCACTGATATCTTTCAAATGTAGGTAACAGCTTTGTGAAAGCATATATCATCATTTATAGCATAATCAATTAAAAACTAGTTTACCTGCCAAGTGAAACTAAATTAATGATTCATACTGTTCCATATTACCACAACCTTTTAATGCAGCTGAGAGAAACACTACCACATAAAATTATGATCTTTCAAATCAGAGATGATTTGTGGTTTGCACCACAATATATATATAGGTTATATAGGTTATATATATATATATATATATATATATAATATATTATATATATATTATATATATGTAGGTTATATACCTACGTATTTATATACAACAGAAAATTTTTGCAATTGGGTAAGATGGTCATGCAAGAAAACAAAACCCCTCTGATATCTGTGTCTTCCATAATTTTCATCCCCTAAAACACCCCGTGATTCCCAGTGCTCCAGATGAAGTACCTACACTGTACTTAGTACTCTCAAAGAAAAAAACTGCCTGGAAAACATGATGTTGCTTAGTTTTGCATTAATTAAAAATTAAATTTGAATTAGGATACCTCTTGGTCTTATCTCACAGTCCCTGGTCTGCCAGGGTTTCCAGCCTCATCTTAGCATGTTATTTGTCTAACACAAATGTCTAAAAACTTTTTCTCCCACTGTAATTTCCCTAAACTATCTAACCATTGGTCTCCATAGTACCTATTTCAGAGACAGTGAGTAAAGTATATGCTATTTATTCCTAATTTTGTTAATTAAATCAGGTCATTAAAGAAGGAAGGGTTAATTGAAATGCTTTTACTGTAAACCCATAAGACCCTACCCCCCTTGTACGACTTATAGTTTACTGTAAGCTATACTTCGTTTGCTGTAAGCAGCATTACATACTAAGAAGACTATGTCCTGTACAGAGGGCATTAGACCTTAAAGGAACCACAACAAACACTAGACAAAGAACTCAACACCCATAAATCTCATCCAGGGGAGCCAAAGTAGACATTTGAATAAGTGAAATAGGCCTAAAGCCAAGGCCTTCTTGAAGCTTCAGCGATCAGAACACAAGAACAATAGAAAGTACAAAAGGTCTTCAATGTCACACGAGGAAGAGGAGTTAAAAGCAGACCCTAAGATGAAGGCAAACAGGAACTCCCACCAAAATATTCCTCAAAATAGAGACCACGCCTCCATCTCCGCCCTGATTTTACCTGTTATGAATATTGTAATCTAATATGAATATGTATGTAGCTATGTTGTAATCATGATTAGAAAACTGTATAAATTGTCTATCCTCACTGAATCACTTTGAAGCTTTTGCCTGGCCCGAGCTGGGAAAACTCCCTGACGTCGTTAAATAAATAATAAATACCTTGCTGTTTAGAGACTTAAAATTCTGTCTTTAAGCGGTTTATTTACCTGGCCCCCTTTTTGTTGGGCATCATCATCATATGCTTCTCCATACACAGAGTATTTTTGAGCACTTGATTTTTATTTTACTTCATCCGATCTTCACCATTCTAGCTGGTGGTTCTCTCCCACTGAATAATTACTGAAAGTAAAATGCATGCCCTTGAGGCAGGGATTATTCACCTACACTGAAAAAGCATCTAACACTTCTGAAATTCTCTGAAACAAATAAAGATGCTAGAATACCACCTAAAGCTTTCACTGTCAGTGCTGCAAGTTACTTCTACAGAAAAGCTATTAAACAAAATGTTGCTTATAAATCAAATGGTTTAGTATGAATTTAGCAATATTTAAAACAAATGGTATTGCAGTTTTTATGGGGAGTTCTTACAGTTTTTATGCTCTTAGACACCATCATTGTGTATTTAGTGTGACTGTACACTATACACTGGTACACTTCTACATTTAATGTCATTCCTGTCCTTCCAGTATGTAATGTTCTTCCAATTTTTCACTAACAAGAGCAATCTCATGTACCTCAAGAAGTAATATAATGTTTAGGCTGCAAATAATCTGTGATGATGGCTACTGCTACTGAGAGCAGTCTTTTCAAAATCAACTCTACCAAAAATATGAATATGAAATGGTTTTTATATGCTTTGTAAGGACTGTCTAATGCTGTATGATGAAATTCCTCCTCATGGCAACAATTAATCAAGCAAAAAAAAGAGTCTTCAAGTGCCGGCATAACTTTTGCTTTCATTTATGTAATTATTGGTACCCATATATTTGGCATAATTATAATATGCCATTATTGCTAGAGCAATACTCTGTGACAACTCTGCAGCATAGAAGTAAGTTTGCTGTATAGCTTTTGCTGATTTATCAATGTGTTTACTGCAATGGACTATAGTTCCAAAATTTTTTATTCCTAAGAAAAAACAAAATCAAGGCAAACACTCTCATTGCCTGACAGAATATGTGAGTACAGCATGCTAATATGAAATATAATTATTAATGAGGCAGTGAAATAGGTAAAGCTAATCTAGTCTACCTGACCTGGAGTATGATGTTCAGCTTTGGGGTCCCCAGCATAAGAAGGACATGGATCCGCTGGAGCGACTCCAGAGAATGGTCACTACGATGATCACAACGCTGGAGCACCTCTCCTTTAAGGACAGGCTGAGAAAGCTGGAGTTCAGCCTGGAGAAGACAATGTTCCAGGAGACCTTATAGCACCTTCCACCTAATGGGGGTCTACAAGAAAGATGAAGAGGCACATTTTACAAGTGCGTGTAGTGATAGGACAAGGGGGGAATGGCTTTAAATTGAAACAGGATAGATTAAGATTAGATATTTGGCAGAAACTGTTTACCGTAAAGGAGGTGAGGCACTGGAACAAGTTGCCCAGAGAAGCTGTGGCTGTCCCATCCCTGCAAATGTTCAAGGCCAGGTTGGATGGGGTTCTGAGTAACCTGGTCTATTGGAAGGTGCTGCAGCCCATGGCAAAGGGTTTGGAAATATATGATCTTTAAGGTCTCTTCCAAGCCCAAGCATTCTATGATTCTATGATGATCCATAGAACACATTCTCTTTTTCAGAGTGTATTTTTAATTTTCAGAAATTCAGATATGACATTAAAAATTTTCTACAGAGATACAACTAAAATGCCACTGGACTCTTAGGCCATTTAAGTTATCTAAAATATGTCTGGACAATTTTTCTGCTATCAAATGATAAAAATATAATAAATTCTGCCATTTTGGTTCAGTTTTAACAATACTTATAGAGAGTAGTTAATTCTGTAGTAAATATGCTTATGATGTACTGTCAGGTCCACTCTGGCCAAATTTAGTATAAAAGCAAGGAGTGAAACATGAAAGTAAAAAACTCTTTCCTACAATCAACAGAAAAGTAAATTCAATCTTAGAGTACATTTTCAGATTTTGGTTATCCAGTGTCATCAGCATGCAGGCACAACTAGGCACAACTACTAGGTAGGATGCTCCTTTCATCGTTCTTGCATTACTGAGTGGAAATTAAAATGTGGGCCCCTCTGACTCCACCTCAGATATTTTAGTTTCTTAGGTTAGAATAACTAATAATTTAAGTATGGATTATTATGCATATTAAATACGTAAGGCTACAAAAGCTCAAAAAGCAGATACAAAGGTCTATCTTCAAAATTTATGGAGATAAAAGCTGGATCACTTTTTATATTCACATTATGAAATCAGGCTGTCAATACATGGTGATTATTCTCTAGCCCTCAACTTAATTCTATCTGTAGCAAATCTTGATAACATCTCATACATTTCCACCTAGAGCAATTACATTTTTATAGCCATCATAAGAAACACCCATCAAAGTGAAGATAATTTGCTGATAGGAAACAGTCTGACTGTAAATAACCAGAAGTCTAACATAAGAACATTTCCTAGCAGGATTGTTTGACTATGGAACAAACTAATAGTTAGCAAAAATTTTAAGTGTAAAGCCATGTTTCATATTATACCTCAGCTGATCTATTAGCTAACATCTGTTTACCTCCAATCACACAGTTTCAGCTATACTCTTATGCTGGCTCCAGTAAACTAGTGAACCCATCATGACCTGATGTGGCAGAAGAAAGCAACAGAGAAGTATTTAGTTTTACTCTTTTTTTCCTCTTTGAATCAGGGCACTGTGAAGTCAGATGAGACAAGAGAAGCAGACAGTTCTCACCAGAACTGTATGGGAATGCCTTTTCACTCACATGAAACCACCACCTATATTGCCTACTCACACTATTATTCAAACAAAAAAGGTAATCAGATACTGGTATATTTTGTCCCTGCCAAATGGTTCTGACTGTGTCAGTATTTTTAACAAAGAACTGTGCAAATTGCCCAGAATATAATTCATAAAACTAAGTTGCAATAGCATATCACTGACACGGTGAGTCATATACATTTCCTTGATGTTCACATTTGGCAAAAGCAAAACAAAATTCCTGAAAAGTTCTGATTCAGTCACAAATGCACTGTGGCCATCCACCATTCTGACAGGCTGGTGCTGTTCAGAGAGTCTCTACAAATCACTAGTAGGAACCCTGAAGATGGGCACATAATTCATACCTTCTTTTAATTTTGTTATTTTGTTTTGTTATTTGTTATTTGTTATGACAAAAATCTAGTTTCACTGGTAAGCTTTTCAAAAGGACTACCCCATAAACTAGCAGGTATCTTGAACTCCTCGTGAGCTTCCAGAATGTCTCATAAAAGAGGCATCTCGCACCAACAGGCTCTAAATCAAGAAAGGTGAGCTATTAATATTGATAAAAAGTTTGCACCTCAGCACAATTTTTTGTTGAAACAAAATTTAAACTGTTTTTTTCTGAATAAATTTGACACTAACCACAAAAAATTTCAGAAATACAAAGAATTTAAACATTACTGCTCTACACTAACTTAGGGAGATGGGTCCTTAATTCCTTAGATCAAAGGGAAAAAGATAGATGAAATTCTTTGGCAAATGATGGAAATGGCAGCACTTTGTTTTCTACTGATATGTCTTACCTTACTTTTTTCTTAAGAGCAAAAACATAGAGCCAAACAAATAAAAGATGCTATCCATCTTGTGTGTTTTACATATACTCACAAGTCCTGATCTCTTAATTCAACATCCAAATATGTGTGAGACAACAGTCACCACTCTGTCTCTGTTTTCCACTTAAATTGCACTTGTGTGTGCAAGAAGTCATAGCCTCCAGAGAGTCTGATCTGTTTCCCCTGCACTCCTTTTTCTTCTCTCTAATCCAGCTTCAAAACAAAGAACAGGAGGAGAAGGGAAAGTAGGTGCATTTGCACTCCAACTCCACTACCCTTTGTTCTTCCAACCTCCAGCTGCAAGCCTATCCAACATAGTGTGTACATGACAAGAGACAACCACAAAAACCCCCCTGTATTTACTTTCTTAGGCTAAGTGGTCTCACTCTTGGACTTGATATGGTTCTACTGCATCTCTCCATTATAAAGTAAGATTATAGTTTACTAATAGTGGCTCAAGTTAAGCCCAGGAGATCCTCATAACATTCTGTTACCCACTGTGGTGGGCCACATACTGTACTTTTCAGCACACATCTCAAAAATTCAGTACTGCTCACATATTTGTATTAAAAAAATTTCCTTGCACTAGTCAATGCTACATGTATACTTAAACTAAAGGGAACTGGGTTACTTTCAGAACAAAAGGAATCCAAAAGACAGACATCCACACAGTGGTTAACACCATTCTAAATATGGATATATTCCATGGATTAACAGATTTAAATCCAGAAAGATTAATCTAGTAGTAATTCTAATGCATTATTTATATCCTCCTAACACAGCTTACTTTTAGAAACCAGATTGGTCTGTTGTGTGGTTCTGCAGATGGAAATAGCAACTACAAAAACGGTGTTATGTCTTTCAGTTTAGTAGTTCCTTGATGAAGAGAACTGATCATCTGGAAGAAATCTCTTTCTGCTCAGCATTTTTTCTAAGGAATAAATCTCAATTTCAGTTTGCTAATATACTAAAACCAGTATTACTCCTTACTGTAACATAATGAATATGCTCACTTCAACTGGATTTTGGACCCAGCTCAAAAGAAGCACTACTTCACAGTACAAGCTGTGTCATTATGCAGCCAAGAGGAACTACCAGGTCTGCCTGTATCTATTTAAACAATTTCTTCATGTATCTTTTCCTACAACCTTGTCTATCTTTTAGAAAGTGAGATGGAGCACCAAACCCAATTGACAGCTGGAAAAAATGTAAATAATATATACCACATACAATGCTACATTTTTCTCTTTACTATTCTTGAATCCTGTTTTCCAGTGTTGTCAAGAAAACAAACAAGTAGTTCTTTAAACAACTGATAAGTGTATTTGGTATGCACCAGACTGAAGAACAGCAGGTTCTATCTAGGCTATACTCTTCTGGATGTGCCAGTATTGGCTGGTCTGCTACAGTGGGGTTGGTTTCTACAGGTTTTTGCTCTGCGACTGGTATCTTTTCCTTTTGCAAAGTTCACGTACAGCATTTCACACATTAGAGCATAGAATCATAGAATCATAGAATTAACTGGGTTGGAAGAGACCTCTGAGATAATCAAGTCCAACCCTTGATCCAATCCCACTGTGATTACTAGATCATGGCACTCAGTGCCACATCCAGCCTCATCTTAAAAACCTCCAGGGACAGTGAATCCACCACCTCTCTGGGCAGGCCATTCCAATGCCTGATTACCCTTTCTGTAAAGATCCTCTTTTCAATATCCAACCTAAATGTCCCCTGACAGAGCTTAAGCCCGTGCCCTCTTGTCCTACTGCTGATTGCCTGGGAGAAGAGACCAACCCCCACCTGGCTAAAACCTCCTCTCAGGGAGTTGTAGAGAGTGATGAGGTCACCCCTGAGCCTCCTCTTCTCTAGACTAAACAACCCCAGCTCCCTCAGCCTCTCCTCATAGAACTTGTGCTCAAGTCCCTTCACCAGCCTGGTTACTCTTCTCTGGACCTGCTCCAGCACCTCAATGTCCTTCCTGAACTGAGGGGCCCAGAACTGGACACAGCACTCAAGGTGTGGCCTCACCAGTGCTGAGTACAGGGGAAGGATCATTTCCCTGCTCCTGCTGGCCACACTGTTCCTGATGCAGGCCAGGATGCCATTGGCCTTCTTGGCCACCTGGGCACACTGCTGGCTCCTGTTCAGCTTCCTGTCAATCCAAACTCCCAGGTCCCTTTCTGCCTGGCTGCTCTCCAGCCACTCTGTGCCCAGCCTGTAGCGCTGCAGGGGTTGTTGTGGCCAAAGTGCAGGACCTGGCACTTGGTCTTGTTGAACTTCATCCCACTGGAATCAGCCCAACTCTCCAGGTCTATCCAGGTCCCTCTGCAGAGCCCTCCTGCCTTCCATCAGGTCAACACTCCCTCCCAACTTGGTGTTGTCTGCAAATTTGCTAATGATGGACTCAATGCCCTCATCTAAATCATCGATAAAGATGTTAAACAAGACCAGTCCTGATTCCTGTGGGACACCACTGGTGACCAGCTGCCAGCTGGATGCAGCCCCGTTCACCACCACTCTCTGGGCCCGACCCTCCAGCCAGTTCTTAACCCAGCACAGAGTGCCCCTGTCCAAGCCATGGGCTGCCAGCTTTTCCAGGAGTATGCTGTGGGAGATGGTGTCACAGGCTTTGCTGAAGTCCAGATAGACACATCCACAGCCTTCCTCTCATCCACCAGGTGGATCACCTGATCATAAAAGGAAATCAGGTTGGTCAGACAGGACCTGCCTCTCCTAAATCTATGCTGGCTTGCTCTGATCCTTTGTCCATCCTGTAGGTGCCGTGTGACTGCACTCAAGATGATCTGCTCCATAACCTTGCCAGGCACTGAGGTCAGGCTGAGAGGCCTGTAGTTTCCCAGGTCGTCCTTGCAGCCCTTTTTGTAGATCAGCGTGACATTGGCCAACTTCCAATCGTCTGCGACCTCCCTAGAGAGCCAGGACTGTTGGCAAATGATGGAGAGTGGCTTGGCAAGCTCTTCTGCCAGCTCCCACATCACCCTAGGATGGATCCCCTCTGGTCCCATGGACTTGTGTGGATCCAGGTGGCTCAGTAAGTCACTGACTATTTCCTCCTGGAACACAGGGGGGTTATTTGGCTTCTTGTCCCTGTCTACCAGCTCCAGAGGACAGTTGTCCCAAGGGCCACCTGTCCTACTGGTGAATACTGAGGCAAAGTAGGTGTTAAGTACCTCAGCCTTCTCCTCATCCCTGTTAACTATGTTCCCCCCCAAGTCCAACAAGGAATGGAGGTTTTTCTTGCCCCTCCTTTTGTTATTAATGTATTTATAGAAGCACTTTTTGTTATCCTTAACAGAAGTAGCCAAATTGACTTCAAATTGTGCTTTTGTCTTTCTAATTTTCTTTCTGCATGACCTAGTTATACTCCTAAACTCATCCTGAGTAGCCAGCCCTATTTTCCATAGTTGGTAAGCTCTCTTTTTATCCCTGATTTCCTTCAGAATCTCCCTGTTCAACCAAGCTGGTCGTCTACCCCGCCGGCTTGCCTTTTGGCACACTGGTACAGCCTGTTCCTGTGCACTCAAGACTTCCTTCTTGAAGCACATCCATCCCTACTGTACACCCTTGTTTTCAGGGTTTTTTTCCCAGGGTGTGTTCTGGACCAGTCTTCTGAACAGGCCAAAATCTGCCCTCAGGAAGTCCAGTGTGGAGGTTTTATTGGTGGCCTTCCTTGTTTCCCTGAGTATTGCAAACTCTATTATTTCATGGTCACTGTGGCCCAAACGACCTCCGACCACTACATCTCCCACCAGCCCTTCTCTGCAAACAACAGGTCTAGTGGGGCCCCACCCCTGGTAGATTCATTTAGCAGCTGGAGCAGGAAATTATCCTCTATACACTCCAGGAATCTCTTAGACTGCCTCTTCTCTGCCATGTTGAGCTCCCAGCAGACATCCGGCAGGTTGAAGTCGCCCACAAGAACAAGGGCTGGCGATTTTGAGACATCTCTCAGCTGCTTATAGAATAATTCATCCCTTTCATCATTCTGGTTGGGTGGTCTATAACAGACTCACATTAGGATGTCAGCCTTGTTGGCCTTCTCCCGATTCTGATCCACAGGCACTCAACCTTATAATTGGTGACCTCAAGTTCTACAGAGTCAAGGGACTCTCTAACATATAGAGCCACGCCTCCACCTTTCCTACCCTGCTTGTCCTTTCTGAAGAGCTTGTAGCCATCCATGGCAGCTTTCCAGTCATGCGAGTCATCCCATCACGTTTCTGTGATGGCAACTATGTCATAGCTTTCCTGCTGCACGATGGCTTCCTGCTCCTTCTGTTTGTTGTCCATTCTGTGTGCATTAGTGTACATGCACTTCAGCTGGGCTGCTGATTTTACTCTTAACTCAGGCTTTTCATCCCTGGGCTTCTCTTTGGAGAGCCTGGATTCAATCCCTTCCCCCTTCAAACCTAGTTTAAAGCCCCCCTGATGAGCCCCGCTAACTTATGGGCTACAGTCCTTTTGCCCCTCCTAGATACATAAAGCCCATCTGATTTAAGAAGACTGGGTACTGTGGAGTTTGCCCCATGGTCAAAAAAAACAAAATTTTGACAGTGGCACCAATCCTTTAGCCACCTATTGATAAAGTAGGCTTTCCTACTCTTTTCCTCATTCATCTTGTCACTCATTCCGGGAAGTACAGGAACTGAGGCAAATATTACCTGTGCGCCTGTCCCATGAACTGATCTACGCAGTGCCTTGAAATCCTTTTTGATTGCCCTGGCACTTCTTCTATTAATATCATCACTGCCAGCTTAGATTACTAAGAGTGGATAGTAATCTGAGGTTCGAATTAGCTCAGGAAGTCTTTTACCAATGTCCCTCACCCTGGCTCCAGGAAGGCAGCAAACCTCCCTGTGGGATGGGTCTGGTCAACATATAGGGCCCTCAGTTCCCCTCAAAAGGGAGTCACCTACTACAACTACCCTTCTTTTTTTCCTTATAGCTGTAGTTGTAACCCAACTGGTAGACAGGGTGCAACCTGCAGACAGATCTTCCTCTTGCCTGATCTCTACTGGACTTTCTGAGTCTAGGGCATCATATCTGCTGTTCAAGGGCACCCAGGGAGGTGATGGGGGTCAAGAGGGAGTTATTTTACCTCTCTGAACAGGGACCTGTTTCCATTCCCCCCCATCCACTCGGTTTGCTCCATGTGCCTGATAGCAGGAGGGGCAGGGCATCACTGTCTCCTGATGGACTTCCTTGGGGGTTGAAAGGGTGTGACTCCACCAGTCTGTTTCCCTTTCACTTTCCCTAATGCTTCTCAGCCTCTCTACCTCTTCCTTGAGCTGTGCACCAGGCACAACAAATCATTCATCATTCAGCATTTAAGAGTCTCCTATGTGTACCTGACTTCTTCAACTTTTCTAAAGATTAGCAGTTACCTGAATAAAATTTACAACATCATCAATTGTGGCTGAAATGAACAAGGAGGATAGAAAACATTGAGGCAAGCCACAAAAAAGAAGATTGTAAATTTATTTCCATGTGAATGACTGGCACATAGCTTTTGGCATTTTCCAGGACCACAGGTGTAATGTTTCATTCTATTCATACGTTTGGTTGTCATTTTTTAACAAACATTCTGCTACATACAACTGTAACATAGCCAGAATGCTCCAAAATCATCTACTCTTTCCAACTCAAGGACCCAGCTGAATAAAACACTCCACATTGCACTGTTCCTTTCACTGTTTAATGCATTTTTCTTCCTTCACCTTGTCTGATCTTTTTCATGTTTTGATGAATGTTCTTTGCTCTGTTTCTTATTAATTAAATGTCTTCTATGACTTATTTTCTTAAGTAGATTGCTTGGCATGAAAATTAATGTAACAAGAAAAACGGTAGAGTAAGCACACAGATGGGAGTTTTGTTTTTCCAGTAAAATGCATTTCAGAGTTGCACTTCAATTCTAGCTCTCCTCTTCCTGAGTCATACTAATTTTAATCTGAAAAGCTGAGACATTCTAAATTACATCTATTTTCATCATTTAATTAAGACTTTTAAAAAAGTCCACGGAACTCTTTTTTTCTTATTCTGTTTTTTCTTCACCAGTTGCTTCCACTCAGTCTCCCTTAGATAACATCACATTCTAGTTCTCAAGCTGCTAGCTAATTATTTGCAATTTGCTTCAGAATCTGTATTAGAAGTGCACTTTAGCAAAAACTCTTAAATCCAAATCAAACTCAAAATAGCTTTTAAAATCCATTGAAGAGCATACAAGTAAAATAAATAAAGTCATTAAAAGTTGGGAGAACATCAAATTATTTATTTTTTTGAGTGTTCATAACATCATTTGATTCTGCATACTTTTACCAATCATACAAAATTGATTAGTCCAAGTAATGCAAGCTCTCTTCACTCTGTACACAAAAGAAAATGAGATATATAAAATATGAAAATGAGATAACTTCAAATTCAATTTTTTGAGCTACAATATATTAAGATTTGATTAACTTTTTGTCAAATTGCTGGATTTCTTTTATAAAGAAATATAGAGAAATTATAGAGAAAGCCTTGTGAAATGAATATGTTTCTTCTGACTGATAGCATTTTCAAAAATTACTAACAGTGAGAACTGACAGATTTCTATAATTCTCTCATAAAGCAGACATACTCTTGAAAAAACCCCAAACCAAGCAACTGCACATTCCACCCCCATAGTTCTGAACTGTATTAAATGTGAAGTATGTTTTTAGCTAAGTCATCCATAAGGAAATCCTTTCCCTTCTGATATGCAATCATTTTAATTTATAAATTTTATAAAGCATTTGGGAACCACATGATATCAGAAAAAGCACTGTACCAAATAAAGTCTTGGCAGTAACGAGCTTAAAAAAATTATGAGGCCATAGCTTTACAGTCATCAGAATGCTAGGTCGTAACATAGAAAACGTTTGCTTTACCTAACTTATTGGTACAGACTTGTACTTTGTATGTGAAAAAGACATTCATTCGCCTAAAAGAGTGCCAGCTTCTTCAGCTGTAATAGTAGGTGCTATCTTTCCTTACTTTTGTATTATTTCCTTAATTCTGAAATGCAATTACCATACAACACCTCTTCAGTATTTTGCAGTACTATACATAATAATTCATTTCACTAATTTGCTACTTTAACTTTGCCATTTCCTGCTAGAATCATTGATTCCTTATCAACTTCAGAAATAGTAAGTTTGTATGAAATCTAATCTGTTCTATTAACATAACGTCTTTTGAATGTGTACAGTGATTTCTTAGTGACTGCCTGAGGTTTCACCTAATATAGTGAAAGAAGTGTAAAAAAAAATTATTTTCAGATAGTATTATTTTTTCTCAAAAGCAGACCTGAGGAAAACATGCTTAGGAGCTAGATACTATAAAAGTTAATGGGGGATCATGGATTAGAAACATTCATAGATACACAGTCTGCTGCAAAGCATGAAGAAATAGTTGGGGTTTTGTCATCCCTGGCAGTGTTCAAGGCCATGTTGGATGGGGCTTTGAACAATGTGATCTAGTGGAAGGTGTCCCTGCCCGTGGCAGAGGGGTTGGAACTACATGATTTTAACTTCCCTTCCAGTTCAAACCATTCTATGATTCTGGTTCTATGAAATAGTAGAGAGCTTTACTTTCTCCATGTGTTAGGAATTTTATTTTCCTGGGAAAAAAAAAAAGAATTTTGAAGCACCAAGATCAACATTTACTGTAAATCTCTGTGCAAGTCACATTTAAATTATCTCAGTTTATATGTGTTCAGAAAGTTTGGTACCATGAAAACCAAAGAGAAATAGTCACTGAGTCAGTAATAATTCGTAAAAATTAAGAAATAGGGGCAGAAAATTCTGTCAGATTTATAACAATACATTCTTTTTTTCTGTAAAATTCTATCTTTAATTTTCTCCTTACTGTGTATTTCACATTGTTCTGGCAATACACAGTAATACTCATAAATACGAAAGTACTCTTATATTCTTGTTCATGCCATTGTTGAACTTTGATTTTCATCTGCTACAAGGCATCTTTATAACTGCAGTTTAGTCTGCCCTTCACTCTATCTTTCTAATAAAAACACCTGCTGAAATTATGGGATTGACCTAACTGCACAGTACTGCAACCCACCTCCACAAACAGGTCATTGTCTTTGTCAGCTGAGGGACTGCAAGTTTCATAAATTCTTATGATCTAAGTGGTCTGTGAGCTTCTAGAAAACTAAAATAATACTTTCTAAACCTTAAATTTTATATATATAAAAAAAGCATACAGTATTTCTATAATTCTAGGCTAATCAGTCAACGATAAAATATGTAACTCTCTTAAATGGGCTTAGTTTCTTTCTTTTGGGGTTTTCATCCAGTAAGATATATTACCCCAGCCACTGATCCTTTTGGTTGCAGCACTATCAGTAAAATAGTACTATTTAAGGTAGAGGTGGCTGCATCTGGAGACTTTGTGTGTTCCTCTTCAGAAAAACTACACATTACCAAGAAGTGGGAAAAGCACAAATATGTCAGTGAACACTAGTGCCTTTTCTTAGCATACTAACCAGCAAAGGTGGCCTGGAATAAGAAGTAGCAGATGATCCTCTCCCTCTTTTGCAAGACAAGCACATAATGCATAACAGCTCATGGAATTCTGCTATTCATTCTATAAAATCCTTACATTCTAAAATCAGTTTATAGACAAGAAACTTATTAACATGTATTTCACTTAAATAAAGGAATATGTTCACAGAACAGCCACCTATTTTGGCCTTCAGTAAAGCTATTACCACCGTGCAGCTATACTATAGTCTAGTCTGTATAACCTAGCTTCAAGATGATCACAAATATATTAGATTACATACAGATACACTGAAACAATCCTGATACAATGTATTTATCCAGTAGCTTTTTGAAACACAGAAAAAACCCCTTCAGCAGACAAG
Source organism: Pyrocephalus nanus (assembly GCA_038380795.1). Taxonomy (NCBI): domain Eukaryota; kingdom Metazoa; phylum Chordata; class Aves; order Passeriformes; family Tyrannidae; genus Pyrocephalus; species Pyrocephalus nanus. Next base: position 24,399,591 of record CM076263.1, read on the forward strand.
TTATCTCACAACAAAATAAACTTAGAAGAGCAGCCCACGCATTTAACAAAGAAATTCCAAAGGCTGAACAGGTCTGCTTTCTTTGGCTTGCTTTCCAGAAAAGCTTTAATTAAAGATAAAATAGCTTCTAATAGCTCAGAAGATATTCACCAAACATCAGTATGTCTTAAAAGAGTGCTTAAATTATATACTTCTCATAGTCATTTATCAAACTCTTTTGCTCCATCCCCTCAGAGGTTTATGCTTTTTTCTCTTCATGAAGTTTTACTGATTCCTTAAGAATAAATTCTAAGTATGTTAGAAATCATGTTTATGAAGTACCATAGATCAGCTTCCTATTGAAAGTACCACAGCAACAAAATGCGCATTTTGACAAGGAGGATCGTTAGAATGCTAAAGAAAAACAATAGCAAGTAGACCTTCCAAGAAAAGGGGAGGATACTGACAACAGAGGTGAGCTACCATAACATGGAGCGTGTGGCAGAGGATCATCCCTATTTATGACATGTCAGACTGTACAGAGGGTGTGATTTTCTAGATTCACATATTCCTGGGATCTCAGTGATCGGAAACACAGCTGAACTAGTCACACATGCTGCTTGTCACTTTCTGAGAAGTATATCCAATTTAAACATTCCATGCCATGACTGCAGACTCTCATGAAGGTTAAAGGAATCAATGCAAATCCAAAATACCTTCTTCTCAAAACTTCTATTCAAACCCAGATCATTTAGTTTACATACTAATTTTAATTTTTTTTCCTTTGGAAATCGTATGCTTACTGATGAGTCTTATCAGATTTAACAACTGTATATAATTTGCTATAGAATGTAAATAATTAAAATAATGTAGGAATTGGTTAGGTATGTTTTAACAAGAATAAGATTTGAAAGTATTTTTCTTTATTAGATATCACAAGTTTGGAAATTTTGTATACCATTTTACTCTTGAAATTAACATTTAACAAGTATTAAAGTGTCTGGAGAGACTGCAGATGACACAACTTTGTTCATGTACACTGTGCTTGTGCATCATCATAAGGCCTGGAATTTTTAAAGCCATTTTAGAGACTCAGACACCTAAGAATCTTTAGACTGATTAGAAAACCAGTATTCAAATTAAGGCATCCAAATATGGATGTTCTTTACTCTCAACTTCAGAGATGCGTTTTACAAAATAAGAACAAGTTTTGTTCAAAAGGCCACAGTGTCAATTTGAGTCTTTGGGCAAACTAAAACCCTTCCCAAAAATGAAAGATGAAAACCTTTCAGTATGCATACCATACTGAAAACCCTCATAGCATGTCCCAGACCCATTTAATTTTCAAGCTTGTTCTCACATTTAATTGAGAGACAGCCTCTCTTAATCTTGAATTCACAGTGACAAACTTACTCAAAGCAAGAATAAATTCTTGAATAGATAAAACTTATCTGAATAATATATTTACTCTTGCTGACTGCACAGTATTTCATAGTAGAAATTATGATGAGAAATTTTCTTTTAAAGGCATATATATCACTAGTCTTTCTACTACATTTCAGAGAAAACAAAAACTGCCTTAAGCCTTTTAAGACTCATTCGTGGCCTTTCTCCTCTGCCTTCCACCAAAAATTGCATGACTATCTATGGCCTTTAATCCTGTTCTGCTTTAGATGGTTTGAAGAAAACAAACTATGGTTGTACAATTGGTAAGAACATGTAACATTTTATGTTAGATTTGTAGACAAAATATTTATCTACTAAAGACTAGTATTTTAATCAATTCTTTACTCATAGAAAAATATTTGTGTTACCATAAATACAACAATTGATTCCTTACTCATAGAACAATATTTGTGTTATGATAAATAATAAATGCAAACATCTTTTAAAACATTCTTAACGTAAAGTTAACTCAAAATGCCATTAGTATAAAAGTTTGGTAACACTGAAATGCTAGTTTCTCATTTAGAAATATTGTTTTTCTTTAATCACTTAATTTGATTAAATTTCACTGTATTTCACTGCCTTTTTTTCCACTTCAAATTTCTTATGACACCATAAAGCAATAAGAAGGCCAACTCACTGTTGTTAGATTTTGCACAGAAAAAAACGTGATTCAATTATCAAAAAAATACATGTAGGAAGGGGTCATAAATCCTTGTTTGCAGGATATCTAACTCTAGACAGTTCTACATTATACCAGTATTAAGAGACAGCAAAAAAGAAAGTCAGAATAAGTAAGTCAAACTTTACCAAAAAAAGTAGCATAATTAATTTTCATCACCTACTTGCTTCTGTAGCTATCGTTCTCACCTTGTTTGCTTTCTCCTCAAGCTTTTCAACTTGCTTCTTTTTCTCTTTCTTAGCTTTTGGTTGAAGGAAATACTTGTAGGCTGTACAAGACCAACAGCTGTGATGTAACCTTTGTGTTCTACAGCCCTCGTAGGCGAAGAAAGTTTCATCACAAATGGTGACCTATCAGCAATGACACTTGCAGGAGATTGCCCATGAGCTCCAAACTCACTTTCTGTTCCTCTGTGTAGTAATGTGGTAAATGATGCAATTCAAAATTGGTTTTGTAGTTTGTCAGCACTGGAACTATGTAGGCCCTGAAAAGAACTACCATCTTTCTTACTGCAAGCCATCCTGTGCATAAGCATGTGGGTTTTTATCATGGCCAAGGTGATTGTTCCCATACTGCAAGTTTCATTTAGCACTGGTGAAAAAAACAGTCTCTCTCTAATATGCAATTCCAAACTATGTGATCTTCTGTGAAGGGGTTTTACAGTACATGCATTATTCATAGGATAGGAAGAAGAGACATTTCTGTTTTGGTTTAATGCCTTTAAGGGAATTTTTTTACTTTTCATCTCATATCTTGGAGATTTTACTTCTAGACAAAGTGCTTCTATTAATCTTCCAGAATGGTTATTATTTCTGGCCACATAGGAAAGCCCTTGATTTTTGATTTCTAAAGTTGCAGCTACCACTTCATGGCAGGTATGCTTGCTAAACCTAGACTGAATTTTGAGGACAAGCACATGTTTTCCTGATGGTTTTGACAATTTATCAGAGAAAGATGGTTGAGAGTCAGTTTGAGTTTTGCAGAAATGTATATTTACTAACTGTCCATGGGAATATCTTTTGTTGCAAACAAAGTTTAAAGCCCCCTAAGCAAGCCTCACAGAATGGACAGTGCAGTTTCCCAGTTGTCCACTTTGCCTATTGACAGCAAAAGAAGAAAAACACCCATCATGTTCACTGAAAATCAATGAGTAAGAAATGATGACTAGAGGTGTTTTTTTTTTGTTGTTGTGTTGTGTTTTTGTTTGTTTGTTTGTTTGTTTGTTTTTTCCCCAAGCACAGTGAAAGACTTCACTGTGGAAAGAAAAACCACCATAATCTTCTGGTCATAACTTGGCTTGCTACTATTAACTCAGAAATCTGTAACACACATTTCAAAATGCAGGAGCTTTGAAATATGTTTAACACTGGTCCATAGATAGAATAATGCTGCAATACTAATGAAAACATTAGATTCTTAAAGCAGTGAAATCAATTTGCCATTTGTTAATCTGGAATTGGCAAGCACAGTTTCTCAGCTGAGTGTTCTGAGTGCTGGAAACACATAAAATCTTGCATACTAAGTACAGTGGAAGGAGATTTCTTATGAAAAGAATATAGCTTTTCCCTTTGTTTACCCCACCAAAGCTTGAAATGGTACTTGTATTTTGGTGTATGTAGCTTTACAACACAAAGTGCAGAGACCATGACAAATCCTTAATACTCTACATGGAGACAGTTATTTTCATTATTTGTAATTTTATGAATTTAATTTCAATCCTGAAGGCACTTTTTCAAAAGAAAATACATACAAAATATATTTAAACTCCTTCATAATCACACAATTATTAGTACTACATATGTACACAACTATTAGTATTTTCAGTAAATATAGTCATCTATCAGAAGAAACACTGCTGAGGATTGAAGTTATGCAGGTGTTTGTAGGAGCAAAGACCAGATGAGAAACATTATCAACTCCAGTCACACTTTACTTACTAATGTTCCTAAAGTGAGGTTGAGCCGTGAATACAGAAACTGCCCAACATTTTTAGTTTAAGCACTGCTTTCAGTTGCAAATGTCTTTCAAAGTAATTTGGGAAGATGTGTCCATGACTGCTACTTGTCTGATTGAAAGATACAGAAAATTTTAGTAAAACAAATTTTACAGTTTCAGAAGAAACCCCCCATCAACTTGGGTGGAAAAATAGGTTATTTTTCACACACAATGCCAGAAAACATTCTGGAAACACTTAGCAGAGAAACTTACTCCTGCCTTGTGCGTTAAAACACCAAAATTACATGAAGCACCAAAGATGTGCCTTTTATCGCACTTATGAGAATCTGTTTAAATCTGGACACATTTTCAACTTGGAGAAAAAATAATTACTTGACATATAACCAAAGGCCAGTTTTCATATAAGCAAAGGCTTTCAAGTCCTTCAAAATTCCTTGAACATGCACAATCTCTAAGTTTATGAGGCTGACCAATGTGTCCATATGCCATTACCAAAGACAAATTAGGCTTGTTCAGAGATTTACTTTAACTCTCCAGTACTCCATTTTGAGATCACAGAGCACACAATCTCAGAATATGCTGAGTTGGGACTCATAAGGATCAAGTCCAGCTCCTGCCCCTGTACATAGCTATCCTGAAGAGTCACACCATGTGCCTGAGACTATCATCCAAATGCTTCCTGAACTCTGTCAGGCTTGGTGCTGTGATCACTTCCTTGAGGAGCCTGCTCCAGGGCACAACCACCCTCTGGGTGATGCCAGGGGCTAGGCACTAAAATGAAGGGAAAAGCACTTTCTAGTGATTTTATTGAGTTTTTCTGGCATGGAATAGTATCCTGGATTTCCAAATGGAGACGAAGAGTGATTCATGAAAGAAAGCTAGGAGCCTGGAAAAAAATGGGAATGCAAGAGACAGTAAGAAGGACATGTCTATGTCCCCTATGCACAGAGACTGAGAGATGAGGTGTGGTAACAAGGAACCTGAGACTGATTTAGCATCAGTTTGGCAATGGACTGTGGAAGCACTGACTCAGTAAAAGAAGTAACAGCCTACCAGTGGAGGAGGTGGTAAGGAAAAAATTAGCAAGATATGAAGAGGAGCTGAAGGTACACAGATTTAATGTTGGACTGCATAAAGAGGAAAAATTTGGAATGGTTAGGAAAAAAAGCCAAAACAAGTGATAAGTGATGGGGAAAAGAAAATGCAGGTCAATAATGGCCACTAGCAGCACTAGGTATATATGTATAATCACTGAAGATTATCTCTATACTAATATGTGCATGAAACCCAAGGAGATTGGTTAAGAACAGGGACAGATGGTGAAAGAGAACCGGCTGGGAAGCAGTGGGTTTTTACAGCCTGCAAATAGACTTTGTGCTTATGTAAAATGATTTAGCCTTTGATTCAGGAGTCATACAGGAGAAAATAACACATGATCACAAAATTATTCAGAGGCCAGGATGATCTGGAGATAACTCAGAATTGTTTTAAACCCCACACATTTATCCATAAATCACAGGATCTTGCCAGAGAAGTGAGAGTTTGAAGCAAGAGTTTGTAGGATATTAAATGACAAAATGAACACAAAGATGTTGAAGGTGTTCGCAGAAAATCGCATTCTCTGACTTTATCATCAGAGGAGCACTGCCCCTCTGCAACCTTGATCAAATATGTCAAGTCTTTTCTGGGTAGTCCATGGGTTTTGTATTTCCCAGGTCTCCTAGCTGACCCTCTAAGTTTTGAAATGCAGAAGGTAGAGGTAAAAAGAATACCATTACAGCAAAGAATGAAAAGAACAACATCACTATCAATATTGAATCTGATTTTACTGAAATAATATAACAGGCAAAGTACTGTGAAAAACTGCATCCTTATGATAAAAGATTCATGATTAGGCAATTTTGTAAAGTGAGGAAATACCTCATGACCCATAATTTTCAAAGCACCTACAAGATTAATGTTTCTCAAACAGATAACCATTCTGTTAGGCATCATAGAAGAAAAAGAGACCACTAATTTTAAAAATAATTTAATTAATGTTTAACAAAATAAATGTAGAGCAACACAATGAACAGAAAACAAATTTTTTAAAAAATTTTGGAATGCTTAGTTTTACAGTCATAATATTTATTTTTTCTTTGTGCATCAATTTCAATGTGGATTTCTTAGAACAAAAGTTACTTAGAATATAGTAAAACTTAGACACTGAAGTCTAAGCAGAAAAGAATGCAGATATCATTTGCTTATTAGAATCAAAGACTCATCAAAGAAAATCTGTAGGACAAAAGAAAAGCACTGTTTCTGCTTATTAATATCAATATCTATGCAAAAACATTAACTTCCAGACCTAAAACAACTTAGAGAAATACTCAACTGAAGCAATCAGTTCAAGAGAAAAGTTATGAAATGGTTTGTAATCTCAAATGAGCAGTTAAAACTCAAAAGCAGTGATGCTTGTCATCAGACCTTTGAGTTTGTTTTCTACTCATATGACACAACAGCGAATTAAGTATAAAAGACAACACATGATATTTCAAAAACTGATCTCTTAACAAACCCCCAGTTATGAGGAAACGTTTCTTACTATCACTGTCAAGATATATATTAGTACTACAAGTACTATAGTGAGCAAGACAAAGCAAACCCCAAAACCTAGTTAATAAATATAATATTAAGCATTGACAAATATGTAGAGGTGCCCATGACAGGTTTTTGGACAAACAATACACTCATCTATATAGGAGCAGGAAACAGAATTTATCACTTGTAGCATTTCTGCGTACATTAAAAACAAAACAAAACATCATTTAAGAGGGAGAAAAAATAATCTGTAAATGGTAGAGATAGAAGTTACTGTGAAGAATTCCCCCAACTATAAAGTGTCTGTAATATACAATGGACCTTGGCAGAAAAGCAGTTTTGAAACTTGTTCCCCTCAGTTTTTTCACATTTTGAATGTAAAGATGCAAGAAAAAAAAAAAAATCTACCTTTTCAGTGACACATTCACCCACTCTAGAATGGCTTCTAAGTTCACATACCATAATTTGCAAGACTCCTGAGCAGCAGCTGAAGGTTGTGATGTCTGTTAAAAATGAAAATTACTGTACTGATATTTAACATGCATGTGAGATCTTTTTCTTTGAATACAGCCAGAAGTCAGCTTCCCAAATTCAGTAAATATTAACAAATGATAAAACTCAAATATGTTTATGCATTTTTTATTCTAAAAATCAGGTAGATGCTGTCAATAATTCTCTATTTCTGAATCTAAGGACAATGGACAGACTCCACTGTGGAGATGTAGGTGTCAGGAGGTACTTTTGTTTCGTTTACAACAACAGAAAGTATGCAACTGCAGCTCTTCAAAGAATATTTGTAAACTGATTTCAGAAGCACTATCAACTGGCAAAATTTTCCAGTAAACCCAGAAAAATTTAAGTTATAGTTTGTATGAAGACTGTGATCAGTACTCCACAAAGGCCAGTTTCAAATTAATTTTCTAATGCTGTCTAGAATAACTAGCTGAGAAATCAGATACTCTTAGCAACTGCAGAGAGTTTTTTATATCATGTGATCAACTGAATAGAAAAAAAAATAAATCTAAACCCCTGTAGCATTTCACTAACTGATACTAAAATAAAAACAATTACCTAACTGAAGTTATAAAGATGGCTGAAAATATAATGAAATTCTGGTGAGAAAGTCCTAAAATCAGTTGTTAAATTCTATGAATATGGAAAATGTAGGCTCCTGTATTATGGAATGTAAGTTTCATTCTGATGAAAATTGAAAGTGGGACTATACACAGAAGATAGAAGCTTTTAGAAATTCTCTAATTACTGACAGCAGACAGATAGGTCCATTTACCATGTCTTTGCTATTGTCTATCTCCCATCTGTGGAAAGTACCTGTACTTCAATTTGGATATAATTCTAATTTAAAATGTTTATATTATATTTGTAACTTCAAAATTTGTTTTAAAATCTGTTCTACAATTTTTCTTGTTTACAAACATTCTTTGATCTTTTATAGCATTCCACCTAGATGCTTTTAATAGTAAAGCGAAACACTTGGTTTATTTATGGTTCCATAAAAGAATTAGAAAGCACAACAACAAAACAACTAAAACCAAACAAAAGCAAACAAACAAACAAGCAAAAAACTTGTCCAATATTTAGACAAAACACCCTTTTTCCCAGAATATGTGCATAGAAATAAATTATTGCTATCCTAAACATTAAATAAGCATACACACATCTAATACCACATAACAAAACTGAATGCTGACAGAAAAGCATGCAAGACAAAGACTCCTTTTACAAAATGCCTCTGGAGGCTTGCTCCTTTTAATTATCTTGTGTGGAAGGATCAACACAACTGGTGGCAACAGACCTTTCCATGGACCTGTATAAACCTCCTTGTGGAGAAAGACCTAAATTCACAGATTCACAGAATATGCCAAGTTGGAAGGGGTTCACAAGGATCATCAACGACATAATAAATATTCTGGTTTACTTTGTGTCTTGCTGTGTTCTGATGTCTCTCTGGTCTTCTCTAACCTGTTTCCAAAGTCTTCCCTTTTTGTTATGCTTTCTTCAAAGGTCCTCCAGCTTTTCTTTCAATCCAGTTCTGGTTTTACCTCCTTGTGCTAGCTACATGAAAAAAAATCAGAAAATCTTTTTCATCTACATCTCAACTCAAGCCCTATACTAGTTATGCTTTTTCACAGTGCTAAAGTGCACAGTGCTCACTGATGGGGAAGCTGGAGTATAAAATTAAAAATCGGTATCAAAAGAATCACAGTTCTACCAGTCCAAACATCTGATTTTGCAACTTTTAACTTTTAATTTTTATTTAGTTTTAACTAAGGAAAAAAACTTTGAAGCCTTAACTATAGGCTGTCTGAAGAGCAGTTTGCCTTACTGAGTCATACAGACTTTTGCATTTTCCCCATTTCTACCTTTCCTTTTTCTGCTTTGTTTTCTGAATTAAATACTATGAAACTGTCATGGTTTTGCTGGTTCTTGGAAACTAGGCAGGAATTTGTCCCTTCCCCCTGCCCACTGTGTGCAGGTTAAGTGAGCAGTTAAGGAGCCCAAAAGAAGCTGCTTTCTGGTTAATGGCTCAGAATCTTGTCTCCTGGGAAATGGGGGTGAGGAGCTCCTTTTTACTTTTTTTTTCTCTTGTCTCCTGGGAAACGGGGGGAGGAGTTCAAGCTTGCTGCTAAGGCTGGAACAAGGTAGGAGAGAAAGCTCGGTGGGGTCCCAGCTAGAGAGAGTAGACAGACCTCACAAACTTGAGCTGTGGTATTTCCTATCTGACCATGGAGAAGACATGAGACAGTGGGACAGGAACCTACCCATGCCTTGGCAGCCCAAGTACAAGAGTTGAAGGAGAGGAAAAAAGCAAAGTCCATGAAAGTGAGTGCAGTGCCGGTATCCTGTGGGCAGGGATCTGACCCTCTTGAAGGTATCTCCCCCTGGTATTCATATGGAAAACTGTGACAAACAGGATGAAAACCAGTATTAGAGGGGCCCTGCCTCTAGCCAGGTAGAGTCATTAGACAACTGTGTCTATTGGACTATGTGGATCTGATGGCCTGGCACATCAGACCCACAAGAATATAAGGCTTCCAACACAGTCAATTGTTGAGAAGAACGCATTCGCGATGTCAATAGTGTCAACACTGGCGCTCAATGCACGTTAATGCCCTCAGGACATGTAGGACCAGAGGCTATTTCCATTTCTGGGGTGACAGGAGAGTCTCAACTGTGTTGGAAGCTGAAGTGAGCTTGACCAGGAAGGAGTGGCAGAAACACCCCATTGTGACTGGTCCAGATGCCCCATGTATCCTGGGCATTGACTACCTCAGGAATGGGTATTTCAAAGACCCCAAGGGACATAGATGGGTTTTTGGAATAGCTGCTGTGGAGACAGAGGTGGCTAAGCAGTTGAATTCACTACCTGGCCTCTCGGAGAACCCTTCTGCTGTGGGATTGTTAAAGGTTGAGGAACAGGGAGTGCCAATTGCCACTACAATAGTGCACCATCGGCAGTACCAAACGAACCGAGAGTCTGTGATCCCCATCCATAAGATGATCCGTGAGCTGGATGGCCAAGGAGTGACCAGCAAAATCCACTCTCCCTTCAACAGCCCCATCTGGCCTGTGCGTAAGTCTGATGGAGAGTGGAGATTGACTGTGGACTATCGTGGCCTGAATGAAGCCACCCCGCCACTGAGTGCCGCTGTTCCAGACACGTTGGAGCTCCAGTACGAGCTGGAGTCTAAGGCAGTGAGGTGGTACGCCACTATTGACATCGCGAATGCGTTCTTCTCCATTCCCTTGGCGGCAGAGTGCAGGCCGCAGTTTGCTTTCACGTGGAGGGTGTGCAGTACACCTGGAATCGACTGCCCCAGGGGTGGAAACACAGTCCCACCATCTGCCACGGATTGGTCCAGGCTACGCTAGAGAAAGGGGAAGCCCCAGAATACCTGCAGTACATTGATGACATCATCGTATGGGGGGACACAGCAGAAGAAGTTTCCGAGAAAGGAAAGAAGATTATACAGATTCTCTTGGGAGCTGGGTTTGCCATCAAAAAGAGTAAAGTCAAGGGACCTGCCCGAGAGATCCAGTTCCTGGGAGTAAAGTGGCAAGATGGATGTCGTCAGATCCTGACTGAAGTCATCGATAAAATCACAGCAATGGTCCCACCAACTCGCAAGAAGGAAACACAAGCTTTTCTGAGTGCCATAGGTTTTTGGAGGATGCATATCCCCGAGTACAGCCAGATCATACACCCTCTCTATCTGGTAATCCACAAGAAGAATGATTTCCAGTGGGGTCCTGAACAACAGCAAGCATTTGAACAGATTAAACAGGAGATTGCCCATGCTGTAGCCCTTGGGCCAGTCAGGACAGGATGTGAAGAATGTGCTCTACTCTGCATCTGGGGATAAGGGCCTCTCCTGGAGCCTCTGGCAGAAGGTGCCTGGCAAGACCCGAGGCCGCCCACTTGGATTCTGGAGCTGAAGCTAGAGAGGGTTGGAAGCCAATTACATTCCAACAGCAAAGGAGATCCTAGCAGCCTATGAGGGAGTACAAGCTGCCTCAGAGGTGACTGGAACAGAAGAACAGCTCCTCCTGGCACCTTGACTACTTGTGTTGAGTTGGATATTCAAAGGGAAGACGCCCTCTACGCATCATACCACTGATGCTACATGGAGCAAATGGATCACCCTGATAATGCAGTGCGCCCACACTGGAAACCCAAATTGCCCTGGGATCCTAGAAATCATCACAAATTGGCCAGAAGGTTAGAATTTTAGTCTAGCAGATGAAGAAGGGGAACAGATGGTATGGGTAGAGGAAACCCCAGCATACAACAAACTATGAGAAGAAGAAAAATGCTACGCACTCTTTACTGATGGTTCCTGCCACATTGTAGGGGTGAAACGTAAATGGAAAGCAGCTGTATGGAGTCCCACACGACAAGTTGCAGAAGTTACAGAAGTAGAAGGTGAATCGAGCCAATTTGCAGAGCTCAAAGCTGTCCAATTAGCATTGAACATTGCTGAACGAGAGATCTGGCCAAAACTTTACCTCTACAGGGATTCATGGATTGTGGCCAATGCCCTGTGGGGGTGGTTGGACAGATGGAAGAAGGCCAATTGGAAACGTAGAGGAAAACCCATCTGGGCTGCTGATATATGGCGAGACATTGCTAGCCGGGTAGAGAAGCTGATTGTGAGAGTTTGCCACATAGATGCCCATGTGCCCAAAAATCGAACCAGTGAAGAACATCGCAACAATGAACAGGCAGACCGAGATGCACAAGTCGAGGTGTCACAGGTGGATCTAGACTGGCAGCACAAAAGGGGAATTGTTCTTAGCACGATGGGCCCATGATGCCTTGGGCCATCAGGGCAGAGATGCCACCTACAGATGGGCACAAGACCAAGGGGTGGATCTAACCATGGAGGCTATTTCCCAGGTTATCCATGACTGTGAGACATGCGCTGCCATTAAACAGGCTAAGAGACTGAAGCCCCTGTGGTATGGTGGACGGTGGAATAAATACAGATATGGGGAGGCTTGGCAAGTTAATTCTATTACACTGCCACAGACCCGCCAAGGTAAGCGCTATGTGCTCACCATGGTGGAAGCCACCACTGGATGGCTGGAGACGCATCCGGTGCCCCACGCCACTGCCAGAAATACCATCCTGGGCCTCGAAAAACAGGTCCTGTGGCGGCACGGCACCCCAGAGCGGATTGAGTCAGATAATGGGACACACTTCAAGAATAGTTTAGTTACCACCTGGGCGAAAGAGCAAGGCATTGAGTGGGTCTATCACATCCCATACCATGCAGCAGCTGCCGGGAAGGTTGAACGGTGCAATGGACTGTTGAAGACTACCCCGAAAGCATTAGGTGGAGGGACTTTCAAACACTGGGATCAGCACCTAGCAAAGGCTACAGGGTTAGTCAACACTAGAGGCTCTGTCAATTGAGCTGGCCCTGCCTAATCAGAGTCCCTTCACACTGCAGATGGAGAAAAAGTCCCAGTGATTCACGTGAGAGGTATGTTAGGTAAAACAGTTTGGGTTAACCCTGCCTCGAGCAAAGGCAAATCCATTCATGGAATTGTTTTTGCCCAAGGACAGAGTTGCACATGGTGGGGGATGCAAGAAGATGGAGAAGCCTGGTGCATACCTGAAGTAGATAATATCTTCGGGTGAACAGGCCACAATTCTGTATCTGTATTTGAACCTGTATGTATTTGGATGTGTACATAGTTTAGAATAATGCATGTATGTATGGAGTTCAAAAAGTTTAATTTGATAGAGCATGGTGGCATGGGAAAAAAAAATTAGGGATGGATAATGTCATGGTTTTGCTGTTTCTTGGAAACTAGGCAGGAATTTGTCCCTTCCCCCTGCCCACTGCCTGCAGGTTGTTAAGTGAGCAGTTAAGGAGCACAAAAGAAGCTGCTTTCTGGTTAATGGCTCAGAATCTTGTCTCCTGGGAAATGGGGGTGAGGAGCTCCTTTTTACTTTTTTTTTTTTTTTTTGTCTCCTGGGAAACGGGGGGAGGAGTTCAGGCTTGCTGCTGAGGCTGGAATGAAGTCAGAGTGGAAGCTCAGTGGGGTTTTGTTCTAAGCCTGGTTGCCAGCTGTGGATCCTGCTCGGATTTTTTCATCAGAGAGGAACTGTTTGGGATTTTTTTTTTAATTGTTGTTTTTTTTTTTTTTTTTCTTTTTCCCTTCCCTGTTCCTTTTTGTTTCTTCCTCAGCACTGGTTCTTGAGCACATCAAAAGGAGACGGAAAACTATATTGCACGATTCGAGCAGCCGAACAGAGTGAGGTTTTTCCCATTGGAGAGGACTAGTTGTTGTTGTTGTTTCTCTCTTCTCTGTCTGCCCTTTTCCCAGTGTGTGTGGGGGGGAAGGGAAACCCATCTGCAGTTTCTCCAACACACCCTGGAGGGTATCACTCCACGTGGCAACAACCAGTGATTCCACAGCACCCCATGCCAAGCAGCATGACAAACTGCAGGCTCTGCCTTTCCAGTAATCTAACAGCACCCTGGTAACTGGCACAGGACACTACAAACTCTGCATCTCCGGTGATCCAATGGCACTCCCTATTGACTGTGGTTAGAATTGCACCAAAGGGTGAAAACTGAACTGTTTACTTTTTTTTTCCTTTGCTTGTTTATTGGTTTGTTTTGAAGGGGATTATTTGTGGGTATAGGAGTATTGTTTGGTTGTTTTACTTGTTTTCTTTTGTTGTTTCTGCCCACACACATATATCTTTAAATAAAGGGCTGTTATTTTTCCTTTTTCCACAATTCTTTTTCCCCTCAATTAGAGCCTCCTAATTTTGGATTTACAATTGCTTAGAGGAGTTTGGGTCTTCCTCATAACTTATCCTCAGCAAAGCACCTGTCTCTCATTTTAAACTGAGACAGAAACACACAGAGAGGTTACTCATTATTTTTCATTTATATCTGAGGTCTTCAATCAGCAGATTTTCTATCTTTTCTACAAATGTAAAGAGTCCAGAATAGTTTGACAAGGATGAACAGAAATGTGTGTATAATTTAGATTCCTAGCCCAAGTGTACATGCAGCTTTTAACAATCAGATCTATTCTAGGCTTAAAAATGAAATTAAGGCAAATATTAAATATTTTTTTGCAATATCACAATAAATTAAAATGAATTTTTGTTTAGAGTCCATTAACATATTTTCACATAAGTTAAGGTGGCCAAGCAGAAGATCATGGAAGAGAAACTTAGGTAAAAGGTAAGAATCTATACTAGTAACCCGTCTTGTTCATGACAAAATATGATGATTCAAGTGTTTTAACTTAAGCAGGATATCTCTCAAGTTTTTACTACCCTACCTGTCAGTGCTGCTTTCTGTGCCAGACACATTTAAAAATTGGAATGTATAAAATAATGAACACTTCTATGAATGATTTTTTTAAAGTATATTCAGACTCTGATAAATTTTTTCAAATACTTTGTATCACTTTGCTTTACATTAGGCATCATAGGGTAGTGAAAGAATGATTATCGTTTATGAATTTCTTTCTATCACTCAAACACCTTAAATTGGTTCTAATTAATTCTTCACAGCTTCTTAATACACTTCTAGAATTAATTAATTTTACAACAGCTCAGTGAGAGTCACAAATCTAATGTCCAACCAGGAAGGACTGACTTTTTGCACAAGGCTAGCTCAGGTATTCTTTTTAGGTACAGCTATATCCTCATCTATTCAAATACATTCTTGAAATGTACTACAATTGGTGATATACACCTTACATATCTTTATATGCTGCATTTGTGTATTCAGATGGTATACTGAAGTCTCTATATACATTCTATTCCCCCTAGAGAAAAAGATGCTTTGCTATCTGTTGAACAGCTGCTTCATTTGAGGCTGATGATGCTCACTGGAGCAGGGTAAAAACCACTTGGTGTTAGACCCCTCAACAATCAAATATTTAAAAGACATGGTTAAAGTAATGCAAACAAAGGCTCTCTAAAGATGACTGGCATTTGAAGTGATATGAATATCTGCCTCACGTATATAATATCTTCCAAGCACGCCTTATTTACTTTAAAACAAAAGGCTGCAGTGTTTTTATGGCCTAGCAGTATTTAAAAGGGAGAATTCCTGAAGATCTATTGAAATTCTGCATGCATGTGCCTTTTGCAGTTCTCACAAAGAACAGAAGTAACATTACAACTACATATTAACACATTGCAGAGGTTTCTATTAGAGAACAGTGAGATGTTCCTGATTTATCACATCAACAGTTACTGCTATTTTTATTTGCACATAACTTCAATTGGAACTCAAATAAAAGCATATGAACACAGGATTTTGAAGTGGGTTTGTAGTTAAATGTAGTTTAAGTGATTTGTCTATCAGCAAAAATTGCCATCATAGAGATAGATGTTTTCAATTTGGAACTCAGAAAATAGTATCACCCTGACTGGGCCTTTTCAGCTTGACACTGGGCCATGTGTGTTGTGTCTATACTGCTTTCAGTCAGTTGCTTTGTGGGAGTTCATGTTTGCCTCCTAAATAGCATGTGGACATATTTGAGTTAAAAAGCCTGTGCTCCTTGAAGGCTTTTGTTTGATGACCTTTAAACCCTTTCCTATGATTCAGGACCAGTTTCTTTCCAAGTCAGTCCCAGTTCCCTTTTTTGAAAAGGGTTTGCCTAGCCTTCTCCTAGAGACCTTTGATGAAGATTTCACAGCCTTCCAAAACTATTTCATTACCTTCTTATCTTTTATTATTTTAACTTTTTCCTTAACACCTAAACAGTATTTTCCAGTTAATTTCCATTTTTTTTCTGTGAATACAAAGAACAAAATGGCTCCTTTTCTTCTGTGCAAGAGCATTTTACAACTTTAAACACTTATATAATCTCCCCTTCAAACTTGTCTTTGAGCTAAATAAATCTTTCTCTCTTTCCTCATAGATCATGCTTGCTTGGTCTCCAACTGTCACTGCTATTTTGTGAATTCTTTCAAATGGGTCAGCCATTCTTGCTGAATACAAGATGAATGATGAACTCTGTGAAGCTTCACTAGCACTGAGGAGACCAGACAGATTATATAAATTTTCAAGGGAAAAAAAAGAATGAACGATGCCTATTTATATCTGAATTTCTTGTAAAATTCAAATTGCACAATAAATTAAGCTTTGGACATTTCTTCTTCAAAAAAATTGCTAAAAAACTTCAATGAAAAATTTTTGAATGTTCAAAGCGAAGAACTAAAGAAAAGCCCCTAAATTTGTGTTGAAATTTCATCTAGTATTTCAGCTAACTTGCCCTTCATTCCCAAATACATAAAAATGAGTACAATAGCGCAAGTGGTTATCAATGTCTTTTTGTTCGAAAATCACCTGTGATCCCTTCAGAACACTGCGGTCATGAAAATTACAATAATAATTAGGTTGCAGCAAGAAATTAGGACACAGAAACTTAAACATTAATTACTGAGAGTCTTGAAAAAATATTAGATGAGTGTCAGCTTTGAAGAAGGATGACAGAAGCTAGATGAGCTCTCCTAGCAAATAGGAGTCCATACCAGAAGTTCCTGCTTACAGAAAAGGAGAAGCTGACACCCCACTGGACAGAGAAACCATCATGGAAGACATAAAGGTACACATAAAAAACTCGCTGCTACTTTCTACTCTCCGAAGTATTCCTGCCTAAAGAAACACTTAAACGTACTTAAACAGTGTTTCTCAATAAAGCAGCACTTACATGGGAAGACAGAAAAGAAAATTTAAAGAACTGTCTCCAGGCTGCCAAAGAAGAAAAGTGGCAAGATGCATGAAGAGCTGTGCCATCTGCTCCTGTGGTAGCTCCTTCTCGACTATGAACTGTTCTACCAGTTCTGCTGCTGTTGTGTGATCAGCTTCCATACCGTGGCAGTAGTTGATTACAGAGGATGGCCAGAGTGTGATACTCTTGTAGCAAGACTAACGCATGTAATTAAATGGCTGTTAAAAAAAAAAAAAAATAAAAGAGTTATTTGCAAGGTATTGTTTACGTTGCTAAAACTGCCTGCTGCATGATGCTGACGTCAATAGGTCTTCCAGCCACAGCTGGGGTGTGGAATATATAAGTGGCTGTGATAGGAAACAGACCCAGCGGGTCTACAGAGCCACGGGAGCGGCGCGTAGCCCCTTTCTTCCACGAGATCCCAAGACCAGCACTGACTGTTTCATGCTCTTGCACGTACAAACATTACCAGTTGTACAAAATAAAGGACGAAACAAGCAGGAAGGTGGCGCCCTTGTCCCAGCGCAACGCGAGCTCCTGGCCTCAAGTCACCAGGGGCACCGGCACAGGCGCTGCTGCTCGCGGCCGCGCCCCCCGGTGCCCGAACATCCCTGAGCCCGCCAGGCCCAGGGGCTCCGGTGCTAAGGGCTCCGTGGGGAGCAGCGCTGCCGCCTCCGCGCTGAGCGCCCCCTCGGGCGGGCGCTGGGCTCTGCCCGGTGCGGGCTGTGCAGGCAGGTGTCCCCGCACCTCCGCGCTTACCTCGTGCTCCCGCCCGCCCACCCAGGGCCCGGCCCGACCCGGCCCGGCCCGGCCCCGCGGGCGGCGGCGGCGCCTCCCGCCCCCGGCCCCACTCAG
Organism: Pyrocephalus nanus; assembly: GCA_038380795.1. Taxonomy (NCBI): domain Eukaryota; kingdom Metazoa; phylum Chordata; class Aves; order Passeriformes; family Tyrannidae; genus Pyrocephalus; species Pyrocephalus nanus. The sequence continues at coordinate 24,417,328 of CM076263.1, forward strand.
CTCACCGGGCAGCGCATAGGAGGAGGTGGCGCTGGAGCGGGCGGGGAAGGGGTTGCGCAGCAGCAGCTGCTCTTGCGAACGAGAAGAGATGAGAGACAAATGGCGGTGGAAAGCGCTCCGGCAGCGCGGCCCCTGCCCGGCTGCGGGAGTCACCCGGAGGGCCCGGTCCTCCCCGGCAGCTGCCGCGTCCCTCGTCTCTCGGGAGCCCGGGACTCTGCCGGCTGAGGCTCAGCCCTGCTGCTGCGGGAGGGAGGGCAGTGCCCGCGCCGTGCCGAGCCCTGGAAGGGAGTATGTCCTATTGCCTCCTGACTGGCAGGGATGGAGCTGGGGTGGGGTCAGCCCCGGCGTTAGGCTGCGACTGTGGAGAAGAGAGATTTGAGGGAACAACCAAAACTTTTCAATAGACACTGGAACAACAACAACAACAAAAAAATGCGTTCTCTCATGCGTGACATGGTACAGTCAAAGAGAGGGACCAAGGACATCAGAGAGACCGCCAGGTGCGAGCCAGCGTTGCGGCGAAGGGACACGAGCTGGCGAGTCCCAGGGGCAGTTTGCACCTCCGTGGTGTTTTGGCCTCTTGCGGGGATACAGTGACTAGAACTGGAGATAACATGTCTTCGTAGCTCACAATCTGCTGACAGTTGCTGCACTTCAAACACACAGGTCTTCCAGGCATAGCTGGGGTGTGCAACGTATAAAATGGCTGTGATAAGGGAACTGACCCAGCGGGTCTGTTATTAGAGCAATGTGAGAGTAAGAAAGGCTGGAAGATTACTGAGGAAAATAAAATTAGTCTGTTCACTTTTTGGCCTATGGGGGTGATTGGGTACACTGAAGCCTTCATTTCACTCTTTCTCCTACATTTTTGGACAATGTAGGATTCAAGGTAAGATTTTGGCTCTCATGAGGCAGAAGTGCACTACCACTTTTTTTTTTTTTTTTTTTTTTTTTTTTTTTTTTTTTTTTTTTCCAGAGCAACAATAGAATTTTTACTGGGTTTTGTTGGTTGGTTTTATTTTGTTTTTTTCCGTGGAAGAGAGTATAGTTTTTTCAGTTCATGCTATTTAGAATCCTGTTCATGTGAAAAGTTTTCAAACTTTTTTGAACAAATATTTGACACAAATATTTTGAATAACAGTATAATGACATCTATTCAGAAAGCCTTAGGCCTTTCGGTAATTACAGCAAACTAAATTACTTTATCCTTGTTTATGCTTAAACAGTATAACTGGATGTGATGGATTGAAAAAAACCCGAACCCAACAAACAACCCTGTGCTGTGATGAACCATTTCCCACTCCATGATTAGAAAAGCTGTTGTCTTTATTTTTGAAGGAGAGGATTTTTAGGAGCTTTTTTCCTGATTATTACATTTGGTGAGATGCTGTGCTGCTTGCTACTTTTTCTTGCTCAGTGTAGAATCGATAAAGTACATAAGTAGGATGCTCACAATAGTTAAATTCTGTTTTACTCTGCTGTGATTGTATGGTAATTATATATAGAAGAAACAGACTGTTATTTAAATTCTGTTTTACTCTGCTGTGATTGTATGGTAATTATATATAGAAGAAACACTGTTATTTTTAAGTAATTTATAGCATGCTACAGTATGCTCAAATTTAAACTAAAAGGACTGTTAAAAAAGCAGTATTTATCAGTTGTTAAGAGTTGCAGGTTATAGGACACTTTTTAGCAAACTTAATTTGTAAAGGTATATAGCAACAAATGAAATAGATAAATGGAAAAAATAAAATTAAGATTAAAATGACTAGTTTAAGACTAAGACTTCACCTTATTACATCAAATAACGTTAAATATATTAGGGTAGAGAGATTTTAAAATATTTGCATATTATTTGCTTCCACTTCAGTAGGCTGTAGGGTTAGATTAATTGAATTTAATTGAATCCCATGCTTAAGGAGAAATAGTCAAGAAGATGGCACTGGGGGAAAGAAATTAAAGGGACTGTAAGGCTTATGTCACAGCATCAGCAAATAGAATGAGGAAAAATTAAACTCTGCTGTAAGATTATATGTACTGTGTGGTTAACTGTATTTATTATCTTACATACAATGTTCACCTATGACAGGATGAGGACAGGGCAGCTGGACTGTGCAAGGTTAGAGAGGATATATTAAGAAGGTTAGTCGATGTTGCTTGTGTTCTGGCTTTGCGATAGGCTTTGGGATTCACAATAGCCTGATGCAGAAGTTAAGTTTGAGGCAGGATATATATGATATGTTTTTTACTGGGATAACCCCTTAAGTCTATGGTGAGCATTTCAGGGATCACTGCCAAACTAACACACAGCAAGTCAGAAACCAGAGAATATCTCCGCTGTTCTGCGACAGGGATTCTATATCAGGAACACTATATTGAAGGCTGTATGCAGAGCTTAACTGAACACTGAAACACACTGCAGGGCTATATTGATTTGTGCATATACTGTTTTCATGTTCACAGCACATGGACAGTATATCCAGTTCACAGGTAGTCTATGAGCATCTCTAACAAGTGGTATATTTTCCAGTGATCACACAAGGAATGCATTGTTTCCTTTCCAGTAGTGTTGATGTAGCTGCCTAGGAAAAGGGATGACCTAATTGTCATTCCTGTAGAACTCCTTTCTTTACCAAAATGTGCCACCTTCAATAGAAGAAGTTACATTTTCCGCAACTGTTCAATAATGCACTAATAACTACCCTAGGCATTTACCAAGTTTTGTAATCCCTTGTTCTTTGACTCATTAGGCTGCTCCATTAGCTGAGATTATCTCCAAGACCTGCATACCTATTATTTGGTCATCTGTTCTCGAGGAAAATATTTCAGAAAATGGCCCCAGAGGAAACATTAGAACAATTGACTGAAGAAACAGAAATTGTTGGATAGAACTTTCATGACTTGATACTGAGCACAGGAGGAAAATTATTGTTGCCACTACCTGTTTTGTTGGTTTTTTTGTTTTCTAAGCAACTTGCACACTTGAACAGCTTTGTAATTTGGAGAAGCCCAGTGAGCAACACTGGCCTGTTTCACCCTTCACTAGGGAATTAATTGCTGCATATCTTTGGTAACAGTAGGCACTACAATAGCCATAAAGAATAATATTTTTACTGTATGGAAATTATAATTTTTTTTGTATTTCATTATCCTATTGAAAATACAGCCTGACTTTCAATCCAGCACATCACTGAAAAGCTTTTCCTATTACAATGTAAATTGTGAGAAATGACATTTCATCCCCTTGTACTTGAAGATAATGGTTTACATTTGATTTGTAAACCAACTAACTTGAACTAACAGCTGTATGATAGGAAATTTACAGAAGTTACTGGTGGCACTTACTTCCTTTTTAATATTACACTTTCTGTGAAAAGAAGATTATCCTTGGTAATAAGTTTGTAATGGTTTGTATTTGATTTGTGAATTTGTAAATTTGTACTTCTACAAGAAATCTAAAGCCCATATAGAATATGCATCAATTAACTAAATATTTGCTTTCCTTTTACTTCTTTTTAAAAACCAATCAAATCCATGTAAAATTACTCTGTGTGGTGACAGGGTGGATTATAGCTAGGGAAAACGTTTTTTAAGTCACTTAAGACTACATCTAATAAAGGAATTCTTCATATAGTTTTACCTTGTGATTGCTTATTCCCTGGAATGGAATCCAGAACTGTGTTAAATGTAGGGATCCTTTCTGGGCTTAAGAACTGCTGGTCAAGGAATCTGGCTGTCTTGAGAGAGGATAAAAGAAAACACCATAAAGAAGAAAAATAAAGTAAGTCAGTGAACTTGATTGTTTATCACGTTTGGGAGCTAGTTCCTAGAAGTAAAACTACTCAGATGGAAAAGAGACCTAAAACCACTTTTCTCTTCAACTTGCTTATTTATCTCATATTTCCCATAACTTGGGAGAACATGCTAGTTGTCCAGCTAAAAATAACAGCACATATTCTTTTTCTCCATGGTGGCATGGCTTCAAAGAATTTATGATCTATGGGACTATATGGGATGGAAAAGATGCCAAAAGAACTGTGGAGCTCACACGGGAAAGGGAATTCCAGGGATTTTCAAGGATGAACTTAAGTGTTTTACACCAACTGTGTCTTGCAGTAAAGTGTTTGACTTGAAGACTGAGCTTAGATAAGCCAAAGAAATTTGTCCAGTCTGAACCGCTGAGGAATTTGGAGAGGATATCTGAAAATGAAGTTAATTTTCATTAAAATAATAAGAATTTATATCCAAGCAGGGAAAATGCTTTCAGAAATAAAGCTAGAATGAAATGGATAGCTAATTAAATAAGTACTTTAGACAGATCTTCAAGGAATAGAACAGAAAGGAATTTAAAAATTACCAATCAGCAAATATAACTGATTTTTTTTAGAATGTGGAATAGCAATTAAAACTTCTCAAACTGAAGCTGGATTAGAACTTGTGAAGAATGTTAAAAAAGCACTTTGTGGGATTTATGTGCTAAATGAGTGTGGACTTGTAGAATGCTGGCAAGAATTTCTGTTATCAGCTAGGGACTCATCCAATGAAAGCCATAAAGTATTGGAGTATATTGATTGGTCACAGACTGTCTGTGCATTGACTGTGTGATGTAGCTTTGAAAAGAGAGATTGTGCGCTGGACTGTGGGTATATTTCCAGTACATACAGGTGAATATCACATCAAAGGGAGTGACAATAATAATTTTTTCAATAGATAAATTTGAACTAGGCTAGGATGATAAAACTGAATAGAGCCTGCCTTATGGAAAGACAGAAAGAGCTTTTCTTATTCAGTTCAGCAAAACAAATGTGGAGAAAGGTTTTTCTTTATAGGACATCAATGAGGAAATAAAAGGTTATTTCAGCTTCATATAGCCTAGAGTATGTATATACATATATATAAAACAAATTAGGAATGAATTTGCCAATAAGAAATTTTGGGTGGAAATTGAAAAGTTGTAATTGTGCTCCCAGGGAGATTACTGGAAAAGCTTCCCAAGAAAAGTGTTGGGGAAAAATGCCAACTAACTTGAAGTACAGCTGTATGATATGAAGTTTACAGAATTTGGTGGTGGCGCTTTTTTTGGGATCTTACAGTTCCTGTGAAAATAAGATTATCCTTGGTGGTTTGCTACTTTATGACTGTTTCTCTGTGTTCTTAGTCCTGATTTCCTGTCTCATGAGAGGCACGGCCTTGTCAGTGCTTAATATGTATGTAAAAATAATATTTCTTAACAAGTGCAAAAGTATCTTTTATATCCTTCATAGGGAATATAAAAGAGTTTGGGGTTTTTCAGTGATGCTGCCATTCAAACAGTCTGAACAGTTCTGCACAGTAATTTCTATTTGGTGAAATTTAATCTTTTATAACACCTCAAAATCATCTGCTGTTTTACCGTTGTCTAAATTAAATCTTTGCAAACATATTTTTTATTCCAGTGTTATATAGTTTATGAGAACAGTTTGAAATCCATTCCTTTTATAGATTTATCAGTTTAACTTTTTCAGTAGGAATGGGTAGAAAGCAGTGAAAATTTCTTTCACTCATTAGTGATAATCCCTGCCTGTACCAGGCTTGTTCTCCAGCTGAGATATAAATAAATAAATCATAGAATGGTTTGGCCTGACCTTAAAGATTATCTGGTTCCAAACCCCCCTGCCATGGGCAGCGACACTTCCTACTAGACTGTGTTGCTCAAAGCACCATCCATCTGGCCTTGAACACTTACAGGAATGGAGCATCCACAATTTCCCTTGGCAAACTGTTCCAGTGCCTAATCGCCCTCACGTGATTTCTTTCCAATTCATGCAATTTCTTTCTAATAACCAATCTAAACCTGCCATCTATTGAGTTTAAATCTGTTACTTGTGTCCTTTTATTAAATGTTCTGGTAAAAAGTCCCTGTCCTGCTCTCTTTTAGGCCCCCTATAGGCACTGGAAAGTGTGCTAAGGTCTCCCTAAAGCCTTCTCTTCTCCAGGCTGAACAACCCCAACTCTCTCAGCCTGTCTTCGCAGCTGAGGTACTCCAGACATCTGATCATCTTGGTCTTCCTCTGAACTCATTCCAACTGAGTATTTTTCTTGTGTTGGGGACCCCAGAGCTGGGTGCAGCATTCCAGGTCTCACCTGAGCAGAGAGTCAGAACACTTTCCCTTGACCTGCTGCCCAAACTGCTTTTGAAACAGCCCAGGACATGGTTGGCTTTCTGAGCTGCGAGTGCACATCACCAAGACATGTCCAGCTTCTTGTCCTGTTACTTTCCTGTTAAACTAAAAATTGCTTTCAAGTTTAACTTTTAAGTAGTGTTTTTCTTTTATATAAATGTATGTATGCCTAAAGTATTTAATCTTATGCCTTACAAACATTAAGTAGACAGGAACAGAAAGAATTAGTAATTTGACTGCTAAAGAAAACAGTGTAATCTGTTTTTCATTTAAGAAGACAGTAGCTTTACTTTTTTGAAAATTGTGTTAATTCATATTTCACAGTTTCCAAGTTGAAAATTCTGGTCTGACAAACTCTATGTTAAGCTTACTGTTTGCAATTTGATGGCATAGCAAAACCAAAATGGAACACTTTGAAGCTTTATAACATGATACAGTGTTCAAATACTCTTTTGTTGTAGTCAAAAGAACCTCCTACACTCATGCCTGATTATGCATAATATTTTCATTATTACTGGAACATGATGAATATGAATTCTCCTGCCAGATCTCACAGTGTTTTCATTCAGTTATTTATCTGTTACCATATTCTACATAAGTTGTTACCTCACTGCTTTTGCCATGGAAGCCCTTCTCTAATTCTTAAATGTAAACTTTCATTTTATCCCAACAAAGGGATCTGTTAACCATTTCAATTGCCAAAACTAAGTGCTGATGTGCTGAAAGCAAGCTCCTTGATTTAGCTATGTCTTGCAGAGCCAGTGCAGCAGATTCTCCAGCACTGAGCAGGATGATGCCAGAGCCAGAGCTGTGAGTGATAACATACAACCACCATGTAACCATGACTCTGAACTCAAGGTAGAAGCACAAATGCCACAAACTAACACAGCAATTGCTTTTACAGCCTTTGACACGGTTTAGTTACATCCTCACTTCAGGCTCAAGTGACAGAAGGACAAAGCTTCAGGTCAAAGCTATGTAACTACATTTTCTGAGCAAGACACCAGGCTTACATATTTATAAAATTTTGTAGTTTATATTGTGGACAGGCAGTTTAAGACCTGCTTGGCTGTGGAAAGCTGTTATTCTGAATCTTTCTAATGATTTTGATACAAGGCTTCATTGAGATACCCATACATATGTTTTTAGTGCTATTTAAAATTCTCATATGTGTTAAAACCTGCCCAGAAAGGGAGGGTAACACAGGTTCTTGTTAATAAATCACTTGGGTGGATTAGAGTGAAATGACACTAAATGACTGGTGTCTGTAAATATATATATATATATATCTGTAGGGTTTATTCTGCAACAATTTTTTTTCAAAGGAAAGGAGGTTGTTGTCATCTATAGTAATACAGCAATATTAAAACATAAAAATAACACTTAAGGAAATGTATAAGGAAAGGAAGGGAAATATAGGATAAAAGTGGAAAAATATATATAGTCACCATCTGCTGGATACAGTGATGAAACTTGGTAGTTGCACCTTCGAAGTCTGTTGATTGAAGCAATTATATTGGTCTGTTGGGGGAAGACCCCACCACAAATGAAAGATTTAACGAGTTATTATACACTTCAAGCTCAGGTAGGAACACTTGGTACCTCCCTTGGGGAGGGGAATTTTACAATGGGTGATGTGACAGGACATGTCACTAGTCCTTGATATTCCCTGGAGGGGTTTTCACACCAGAGTCATCATGAGGGAGGATACTGCCATGGCAAGAAGGATTATCCCACCTCACAGGATTTGCCTCTTACTAGCCTTTTCCCTTATCTGGAAATCCAGTTTGTAGCTTCAGGTATGCATGCCCTTCTGCACCTGGGATAGTTGGACAGTGGCACCTAACTTATCTGAAGGTCCTTTACCGGTAGGCATATTCAGAGAGGATGAGCAGCTGTTTCTTTTCAGTTTGCTACAGTGGACAAAAGTATTTTGGTGATCTTACAATGATTAGGCCATTAACTATTTCAGTCACTGACAATGGTGTTTATGATGTTGGCAGATATGACATGATCTTCTAGAGCAGCACCTGCAACTCTGCAAACCTCTGAAAGTGAATTTGTGCTTCAGCTGAATCCAGGGAATTTTCTGTGCAAACTGTGTCTTTGCTTTTGAGATTCATAACATGACTTTTTAGGCCCCACAGACAAAGCCTGACCTGGACTAAGTGGGATTGCTTGGGAAGTGCTTGAGCCATGGGGAGCCTGGAAAGCCTCCTTCCTGAGGGACCTAGGCTTTTCTTTCTCTGCTCCAAGGAGGAGTGAATGATGATAGCTTCCTCTGCTCTGCCGTGTGTGACACTGCTGTTGTGGTACTAGCAAAGGGGAGCAGCTCTGTGTTCTCAGGTCTCCCCAGGCGGCTGCAACAAGCAATCATGGTTGTGGAGACAGAGTGGAGCTGCCACACCTGTTGTGATGCTCAAGATAATGTTGCTTATATTACTCCCTGCTCTACTAGTTCTATCTGGGATGTACTGTGAAGTGGACAATGAGGAAAGCAGAGTTTCCCCCTTTTCAGACAGGCTGTCAACACTACCTTTTACTCCATGTGGTCAATGAAATTGACACAATTTTTGTAGATAGTTTTTCAAAACCCCTCAGATCCATCTGTTGCCAGCCACCAGGACAAGCAGAATGTTGTCGGGCCACAGCCCAGGACTTATGTGGTTCCAGCCTGAGGTCTAGGCAGGCTTTCTCTGGGACTGCTCCATGCTTCTGGGACTTGAGGCCCTGCTGCCCTGGCTGAAACAGTCGCTGTACTGATGAGAGGTGGCTTCAGCGCAGGGCACCATCTTAGTAAATCTGTGGGCTGGATGAAGAGGCCTTGGTCTGGGAGCTGCAGCCCTTTCTGTAAAACTAGTCAGTCACCTTTCTGTGCCACTGGAGACAAGTGCCCCCTAAAGAGGAGGGCCAGTGGCTCTCAGAACACTTCAGCCCCCAAGAGATCATGGTGCTGGCAACACTAGGGTGCACCACAAGGTAGCAAAACCATGGCCAGGGCAGCAGCTGAGGCATGTGCAAACCCTTAAAGGAGAACTGGAGGCACTTGTGAAAGAAGAATATATAAAAGAAGAATATATAAAGCTCTCATTACAAACAGTGCAGTTGGTATTGTTATCCCCACTTATGAAGGTTTCTCCTCATTCTCCTGGTGCTGTGCACACCTTTCTCCCCCTCTGTCTACTGCAGCCTATGGTTGATGGGGAGTGTGTGGTGGGATGTGGGGCAGCCATGTACACCTTTGCCAGGGTGGGGTGATCTCCAGGTCCAACCTGTCTTATTGCTTGTTAGATCTGGCCTCTTCCATGCCCCACTATGTGCTGATGTTCTGAAGTCCTGCTCTCTTCCAGCCTTCATTGCTCACTATAGTCATGGTATGGTTGCACCCAGTACTTCGTTCTGCACAGAAGCAGAGCTTTACATTGTTGTACCCTGACAAGGTGAGCAGGACTGCCATGGAAGCACTGGGGCTGCCTAGCCAGCAACGCAAGGGCTGTGGCAGCTCAGACCGGTGTCAGCCCATCTCCAGACTGACCACACTACATCCATGCAGCTCATGCCTGAGCAACCCTGTCTGTGAGGTCTTGAGTAGATTCTGCAAAGCCTGTGTCCTGCTACTGTGGGCTGTTGCTGTGTCACAGAGCCCAGGGGTTGGGGTGCAGGATCTCCCTCCCCAACCCAGGCATGTGGATGGCAGATAGGGTGAGGCTCTGGTCCTGGGATGAGCAGAGGCACATCCCATCTGCTTTGATTTCCTGGCAGAAGGTGTGTGAATGAACCAAACTCTTCCTCACGGGTGCTCTGGCTTTAGCAAAAGTGCTCTTCACTGGAAACATCTTCATTGTGTGACCTGGGTTGATTGCAAGCAGTCTGGGGAAGTCTGTGTGGAACTCTGATATAGAAGCACTTTCTGGTGTGTGAAAAGAGAGCATTTCTAGCTAGGGATTTGGCATGAGTTTCTGAACTTACGGGAACTCTGCAATCAGTCCCTGCTGTCTTCTCCCAGTCTTTGAGTGTTTGTGTGGCCTTTTATTGGGAGAGATCTGCTGTTTCTATTTTGTTTTTTGAAACCAGTGCCTGCATCCAGAAATGCCATGCTTGGGAGCTTGTTCTGACCTGATGATGGAAAAACTGTACAGCTCAAAAGCAATGGTAGTTGATCCGTGCTATTGTCTGATCTGTCCCTTGTGCCACCCCCCAAAGGCCTGATGACTCTCCTGCCTACCTTCTCATCAGGAGTGAGAACACAGGGACACTGATTTCCCCACTTTGGAGCTATTGACTGTTGCATCATTTCTGAAAGAAGGTGTCAAAAATGCACCTTTAGATCACGAAAGTAGCAAGACTTCCTGTTTTGGAACCTAAGTTGTTACATTGCCAAGTATGTCAGGATGTAGTTGGGATTAATATGAGCTCTTTCCTGGATTTCTTACACCAAGAGAAATTTCCAGTATTTGAAATGAATTTGTGCAGAATTTCTAATGCTGTTTGTTATCATATGTAATTTCACTCTTGTGTATGTAATAAAAAATACACCCATTAATTGTATCATGAAACTTAAGTTATGCTGAGGCTGTGAACTTTCCTTAGTGTCAAAATTTTTAGTGAGGCACTGAAAATATAGCTGCTGTTAGCAGTGGGGGGAAGTCTGCAGATAAAAATCATTACACAAAAGATAATGAAAATGTGATCATGCAGCACACTGCTCTTGTGACTTATTAATGTAATGTAATAAGACACAACCTGGCAGTTAGGGTTTCCAACAACCAAATCTTTTAATAACAGAAAAAATCCCTCTTATATACCCTCAGGCAACACGTGACTCTTCTGACCAATCACAGTGGGTTCATTCTGCCCACATATGTCAGAGTACAACACAGGAGACTACCAATCCCAGGATGCCTCATCCAGCATCCCTGGGACACGTCTCCTACATGTTCTGTAAGACAGCAGCTGTCTGCCATTAAATTTTATTTCCATCCGACTCGCCTGACTTCTGTTTGTTTTGCTAAACTCAGAATGGACTAAGCATCCTGATGTTAAGCAACCCCATTAGCCCAGTAGACCTGACTGTTTGTATGCATCATATCCCACACTGGGATATACAGGCTTTCCTGTCAGTCTTGCAGGACATGAGTGCTGTTGAATGAGTCTAAAATACATAGGAGTTAGTCATAAGGGTTTATTCACAAGATTTTCCAAATATTAAAAAAAATCAGGATTTATAGGTAATGAATAATCAGGTAATGAGTATTTCACACTGTTCAGCAGAATTTTAAAAGATATGAGACAGAAATCTATGGCAGACTGAATTTCCAGAAACCCTGTCTTTCCTCATATGTTTGAAACTTGATCTAATTACCATTATTACCATAAAATAAATAGATTAAACAGTGGGAAAGAGGAAGAAAAGGAAAAGAAGGAAAAGAAGAGAGTAAAGGGAGAAGGAAGAGGGGAAGGAAAAATTGTAAAGAAAACAATTCCTACAATCTCTTTATGTGATAGCTTACTCACATCGTGGCATATAAAATATTTCTGTGTTTTGTATGCAGACAAAGGAAAATTTTTTTGAACTTTGAAAAGTAGGAACTGCTACAAGGAGATGATCTTTGGTACAAACCAAACATCCAGATGTTCTAGCACCCCTAACAGATTATGCTTTTTCTTAAGTCTTAATAATAGAGACATGGTCATTATTAAAAACAAACAAACAAACAAAACCCCCTTCACTTTCAAATCTATATTTTCTACTGAAAAACACAGAGGATTTAAACTCATACCATCATTTATGAAAAATCTGTAATCTTAGAAAAGATTTTTCTTTTTACAATAACCACCCAAAGACTTTACTGATTTCTACTATGTGAAAACAAATCCATCAGGGAAATATATGTTAGCACATCCAGTAACAACTGAGAAGGAGAATGAGTTGTGCTTGATGAGGTGCATCCCGGAGTCCTGAGAGAAATGGCCAATGCAGTTGCCAACCCCTCTGTGATATTTGCAAAGTCATAGCAGTCAGGTGATGTCCCCAGGTTCTGAAAAAAGGGAAATATTGCACCCATTTTTAAAAAGGGAGAAAGGAGGACCCTGGAAGATACTGGCCTGCCAGCTTCACTTACGTGCCTGGGAAGATCATGGATCAGATTCTCCTAGATCTTAGCTGCACATGGAGGACAGGGAGGTGATTTAAGACATCCAGCACAGCTCCACCAATGGCAAGTCCTGCCTGACCAACCTGGGGGCCTTCTGTGATTAAGTGACTACAGCAGTGGACAAGGGAAGTAATCTATGTGGACAACTGTAAAGCTTTTGACCCAGTCCCTCACAGTATCCTTCCCTCTTAATTGGATTTGATGGATGGACAGTGGATAAGGAATTGGCTAGACGGTTGCATCCAGAGGGTAATGGTCAATAATTTAGAGTCTGTACAAAGACACTGAGTGGTGCTACCCAGGAGTGCATATTGGGTGCATATTGATGAATATCTTCATCAATGACACAGACAGCGGGATCAAGTGCACCCTCAAGTCTGCAGATGACACCAAGCTAAGTGGTACAGCTGATATCTCTGAGGGATGCGATGTCATCCAGAGGTACCTGGACAAGCTTCAGAAGCAGGCCCATAGAAATTTATTGTTCTAGGATTCTATTATATTAGGCAGGTTAAATGACTCCAGAAACATCTAAGTTCATAAATACTGGGTTCCAATAAAAGATAGGAAACTGAGTCTTTTCATAGAATCACAAAGCCACAGAATGGCTAGGGTTGAAAGGGATCTCTGGATGTCATCTAGTCTAAACCCTTGTTAAAGTAGATTCACATAAAACAGGTTGCACAGGATTGCATCCAGGCAGGGTTTGAATATTTCTGGGGAGGGAGACTTCACAGCCTCTCTGGGCAGCCTGTCACCCTCAAAGCAAAGAATAATTGAATCACAGAATGGCCTGTGTTGGAGGGAACCTTAAAGGACGTCTAGTTCTAACTCCCCTATCATGAGCAAGGACACCTTTCACTAGACCAGGTTGCTCAGAGATCCATTCAACCTGGCCTTAAACACTTCCAGGAATGAGAATCAACAGCTCGTCTGGGCAACCTATTCCACTGGCTCACCATCCTCACAGTAAAGAATTGTTTTCTAATATCTAACCTAAATACACTCTTTTTCAGTTTGAAGCCGTATCTCCTTGTCCTGTCACTACATGCTCTTGTAAAAAGTCCTTCTCTACCTTTCTTGTAGGCTCCTATTAGGTACTGGAAGGAAGTTTTAAAGAAGTTTTTCCTTATATTCATATGGAACTTCATGTGTTACAGTTTGTGCCCACTGCCCCTTGTCCTGTTGCTGGGCACAACAAAGAAAGTCTGGTTCCATCCTCCTGACAACTGACCTTAAGGTATTTGTATGCATTGATAAGATCCCCTGTCTTCCTATTTTCTCCAGGCTAAACAAACTTTCCTCATTAGAGAGGTAATCCAGTCCCCTAACTGTCTTCACATGCCTCTATTAAGATTTTTAATGTATTGAAATTAAGCTTAGAATATGAATTATTCATTCACACATAGAGTATTGGAGGTTAGCCAGTTACTTGAAAGATTTTCTTCCATTCAATTTTTCCCCACCGTTTTCCCTTCTTAATTAAGTTGGTTTTGAGATGTCTTATTTCAATAAAACTAAAGATTGTAAATTTCTTTTGAAACAGCAGATGTTCAGTCAGTCAAGACATAACAGAAATAGCATGAAAACTTACAAGATAATCTTTACAATCAACATGATCTGTACACTCTTTATAATAAAGTAGCATGTGTAATTCCCACTTCCCGCATCCATTTTGATGGTCCTTTCACATTACTCAAACTGAAAATCTCCAGGGCAGGTGCAGTGATTTTTTGGTATGTATCTTTAGGGATGAGCATGACAGAGACTGGACCTGTGACTGGAACTCTTAAACGATGCTACAGCATAACAGTGGCAATGCAGTATACAGTTGGCATGTAATTATAACTTTATATTAAATGTCAGTCTTCAGCCAATGCTTTTTAATTTGGGCCATGATACCACTGTTTCAAAATGTGCCAAATACTTGCTACAGCACTTTATGCAAGAACCTAAGATATGTGATTGTGTACATTGAAAAGTTTTGGTTTGATGCACTTTCCCCCCACTTTCTTAAATTCTTAATATTAATGAAAAATGTGAAACAATATTCATTGATTTCTGTATTAACAGTGTTGTACTTTACAAGGGAGCCTATGCTTCCTCCATGATTAGTGCAGCATAACAAAATCATTGTGAATTATTTGTCATGTATTTTACAGGGATTATAAGGTGTTCTTTAGTTTTCAAAATAAGTAGTAAAATACTTCTATACTTTTACAAAAATATTTAATTTTCATCACCCATTTTAAGGTGAGGTAATAACAGCTGTTAGCATGCTGTAAGCAAATTTAGTTTTCTACAACAGCTTTGTCCACATAATGGGGCTATAGAAATGTATATAAAAATATTACACTGTCCTTTAAAGCTGAATTATTAAAAGTGTAATTCTGCAATAATAAAAAGGAGAAAAGAAATGTTTCTGTATTATACTGAAAAGAGAGATTAATTTAAAACACTGGGCAAAATAACATCTTTAAAGGATCTACATAGAACCTTTAAAGATCCTTTAAAGCTAGAAGTAAATAAACTTAGAAAGTCTTTTGTGCTGTTTATGTCCTCACAGCCAGGCAATATGCTAGAAAAGCTAATCAATGGGTCAAAGAGTCACGTTCTTCACCTGGAGTATTGCCTTTGTCAGGTTGGCAGCAAGAGCCTACTGGAGCTAGTACTTGGAGTGCTTCAGGAGAACAGCTGGAGAAATTTCTGGACTGGAGTTCTCCCTCCTATTCACACATTTGCCCTAATGTTTTCTGTTTCTGATTAGTCACTATGTGTGGGCAGCATATCTGAAACGCTTTGGATACTTCTGAAAGATCCTGGGACACAGGCATCTCCTGAAACAATCCATCTGTGCTGAGGCCTTCATCATTGACTAAAAGAGTTGAAGATGTTATTTCTGCATCTGAGGGAAGGAACATATAGATGTCAATGACCAATAACCATGTTTGCACATCTTCCAAGCTGAGAAATCAGGTGTATGTTTTGGCATCTTTTTAACAGTACATTTTTGAAACAAAGTAGAAATGTTAGGAAAATTGGGTTTCACCTACCCACAGTCTTCCCAGAGGCTGAAACCAGTACAGCCCTGATGTAAGCTGGTTATCCGGTACAGTTATAATCCTACACTACACCTGATATATGCATTTATCACATTGCCTTGCAGAAAGCATGTCCTTGGATAGCCACAGGATCATAGAATGACTTGGATTGGAAGGGATCTTAAAGATCATCTAGTTCCAACCCCTCCACTGGGAAGGGGCACCTTCCACTACACAAGGTTGCTCAAAGTCCCATCCAACCGTGCCTTGAACACTTTCAAGGATGGGACATCTACAGCTCTTCTTGGCAACCTGTTCCAGGTCTCACCACCCTCAGGGAGAAGAATTCCTTCCTAATATCTAACCTAAACCTACCCTCTTTTCACTTTAAAGCCATTCTTCCTTGCCCTAATCACTACTTGCCCTTGTGAAAAGTCTCTCTCCAAGTTTCTTGTAGGTCTCTTTAGGTACTAGAAGGCTGCTGTCCAGTTTTAGGTATATGGCTTTTGTTTTTGGTTTTGTTGTGGGGATTTTTTTTGTATTTTCCATGTTTCTCCTAATTGCATTTTTTTAGGCACTTCTGATGCCTGCTTAGCTTCTGTATGCTTTCTGCAGTAATTGCTTTAAAACATTTTCTTTGTCCCATTTACACATATACCTCTGATTTTGTCAAAGTAATAATATTCTTTTATTCTGGTTTTTATCTACCCTTCTCTTATTTGGATTTTTTTTTCCCCTGAATCTAGCACTGCTTTTTTCTGTGATTTGTTTACAAAGTATCTTTCCTTTCTATTAAATCTCTGTCTCTTAATTTTCTGAGCTCCAGGTGAAACATCTGGAGAGTATGTTTTGCTCACTATAGGCATGCGTATTAGATGACCGCTGGCTGCGGTTTCAGGCAGTGGGCCACCAACAGATAGGAAAATGTAAACCATCAGTTAAGATCCATCTGATAAATGCTGGGTTGATTGCAGTAAGAGCAGGGGGCTCAAATATCCAGCAGAGGGAGCGATTTCCTCAGCCAATACCCTTCTGTTGGGGATGCCCTGACTTCAGCCTCAAGGAGCAAGCATCAGCATGCTGGCACAGGCACCAGACTAAAGCTTGTGAGATGTATGACAAAAAGACATAGCTAAACCACAATATGTAAACTACCTAAACAGAAAGTACTATCTTGAAATTACTGTAATTCTTATTTAACTAATAAAAAATTAGAAGAATTTAGGAGGTAAAATTCAGAAATAACATTTGACTGGTGTCATGGTTTAACCCCAGCGGGTAACGAAATACTAGGCAGCTCACTTCTCTCTCGCCTTTCCTGCACTGAGTACGAAAATCATAATTTAAAAAGTAATACTCATGGGATGAGATAAGAACTGTTTAATAAATGAAACAAAATGAAATGTTACTACTGCTGCTAGTACTACTGCTGCTGCTGTTACTACTACTACTAACTCTGAGGAAAGGGGGAGAGAGAAAGAGAGAGAAGAATAAAACTCAAGAGAACCAAGTGACGAACAATACAATCACTCACCACCCACTGACCAATGCCCAGCCCGTCCCTCATTAGCAATTAGTCCCTCTCAGCCAACTCTCCCAGTTTATATACTGGCCATGATATTTCTATGATATGGAATCTCTCTTTGGCCTCTTTGGATCAGTTCTCCTGGCCACACTCCCTCTCATCTTCTTATACACCTGCTTGCTGGCAGAGCACAGGAAGCTGAGAAGTCTTTGATTCAGAGTAAGCACTGCTCAGCAACAACTAAACCATCAGTGTGTTATCAGCATTATGCTCCCACTAAATTCAAAATACAGCAGTGTACAAGCCACCAGGAAGAAAACAAATTCTATTCCAGCCAAAACCCAGCTGACTAGAAGTGTGAGACATTACTGAGAAGAAAATTTTAACCAATGGTGGTGATATTTGTCTCTATGATTGCCACAAATCAAGTATTGATGAAGTGATATTAAGTTTGCAATAGGGAAATTCATTTAATTACTGGAACATGTAATTTTTTGGATCAGTTCATTTAAGTGTAAACTGAAATGATGCATCATCTTGATGAAATGCTTATTGCTTCACAAATCTTTCACACTACGAAAATTATGTGAAAAAAATTTAAAAACAAACTACTCATAAAAGCTGACCTATGTAATGGGTAATTAATTCATTGTTAGTGTCTGGAACATTATGAATCTACATTGATCAGTATGTTCTGAGGAAGCAGCAAGGTAAAAATCTCTAGATGTTTTTGCACAATGTTTTTTCTTAATGACTCCAAAGATTTTCCCAAGGTACATTCCTGGGAATGAATAGGAGAGTCAAGTTGACTTATCCAAAAGCTGAAAAAGCAATCATTGGTCTCTAGATGTAATGAGCACTAAGAAAGGTGTTGACTGTATGGAACTATTTAGCTATGAGTTTCTTTCTGTTTTTACTGAAAGCACAGAAGAGTGAACAAAGATGAGACATGAAGTTGACTGATCTGAATAACAGCACAGCAATTAAAATGACCCAAACCAGCTTTTGATTATGCTTCATATCCTCCCCTTCTTCCATAATTTACTCAAATTAATTTTCAGTTCTATTAAAAATAAGGCTGCTGGGCAACAATCCTTTTGTACCTCTAGATTAGAAAGAAAATTAATGGACTTGATTATTATGAGCTAAAGAATAATTATTCAAACTAGTTTTGGGGAGATAAGTGTCAGGATTTAAAAAAAAAAAAAAAAGAAAAAAAAAAAAGAAAAAATGCCTTTCAATGTGCCCTGTTAATGATTCAAATAATGTTTCAATTTATGGACTGGCAATTTCTAGGATGCCATTTTTGATAAAAAAGCAAGACAAAGCGAGATTATAGAATAGTGCTGTTTCCAGAAAGCAAAAAAAGGGAATACTAAATCACAACCTAAAACGCACCTAGTTGTGGGTAGTCTGGGTTGGTAGTCCAATCTGTAATACGTACAGATTGGTTGAAACTTGGCAAAGTAAGAAGGCTTACTGTTGTTGATCTTTAGGTCATGCCAAATGCCAAAGTAATATTTACCTAAACTGTTGTCACTGGGATGGATAGTGAAAGAATTTTATTTTGTTGGAGAAAGGATAACTTTGTTTTTATAGCATTTTCTCAAGTTATCAAGACCATGTTATAAAGTGTACACAACAATTGCTCATTTAATACATCTAGAAATCAGAACTTCTAGAGTTCAACACAAAGAAGATGGAACCCTGCTGCAAATCCTTCTGAAAATTATCAACATTGTTTAATTATATATTATGTATTTGTTCAGCACCTGTCACCATAGAACTTAACATGCCTTTGGTCATTACTTAAAAGATATCTAGTAATAAAATTCAAAGGGAGAATACAAAAATGTCTTGCTCATCATAATGAATTCCAAAATATTGTAGTAATTTCACCATAACCACAGCTGAGGCAGGAGATCTGTTATGCTTCATGCCATATTGAATGCCTCTCTTAAAAATCACATTTCAAAATGGGAGCCATCTGAGCAATGCAGGTATTGTTATCTAAAAAATAGACACATTATATCAAGTGATGAACCCCTGTGACTTATTTTCACAGTCTGTTGCAGTCTGAAAATAAGGCTCAGATTTAGTGGTTTGGTAACATTAACTAAATTTGTATTCTCCTCAGAAAGGCAGATGAGAGTAGGCAATGTTTTCCTCTTAATTTCTTTTGTTGACTAGAATACATGTAATGTAGATGTAAACAAAAAACAAAATTTCAAAAGATAAAGGAAATTGAAGTTGTTAGGAGTTAAAAAATTAAAACTAAAGTACTAAAGGATGGCAAAGATTGTATGTACTGGCACTTTCAAAAGAACATGAAGATTAACATAAAGATTTCTACATACCATCGGGTCTGAATAACATGAATAACAAGTGAAAACTGAAATACTGGCAGGAAGATGACTAGTGGGTGATCCACTAGCCAATTTTGGCTCTAGTTTCTGCAATTATTTTGATATTGAATTAAGGAAACTGATCCTTGTGAAAAAAAAAATTAATTTTTTTTTTTGGCAGAAGGAACAGGTTTCCGGGGAAGGGGTTGATAGTCTATTGTCATAGTTCTGATTTTAGCAAGGAATTTTTCTTTCCCTTCCCCCTGAGTGTGTGCTCTGTATATGGGCCATTAGGTGAACATAAGAATCGGCCTGGTCCACTGATGGCTGAGAGATTAGTCTCCTTGACAACGAAGGGGGAGCTGGTGTGTGTGGCTGGAAGGAGGTGGGGCTGGGTGTCAGCTCAGCTCTCTGCCCTGAGCAGAGCCTGCTGCGAGCTGCAGACACTGCCTGGTTCTTTTCTGTCAGAGGGGAGTTTTGCTGCTGCTATCTGCTCAGCTGTTGCTGGCTGCAAGGCCCTGCTTACAGCGAATCCTAACCGGCTGAAGTATGGAGGGTATTGTTTTGCCCCATCCCACGGGGCAGTGACCAGGGATCCCACAGCGCCGCCTGGTGATGGGCACTGGACATTACAAGTTCTACTCCTCCAGTGATCCAACAGCGCCACCTGGTGACTACTATAGGACACTACAAGTTCTGCACTTCCAGTGACCCAACAGCGCCACCTGGTGAATGGTACAGGACATTACAAGTTTTGCATCTCCAGTGAACTGCACCAAAGGGTGCAAAAAATTGAACTATTTAATTTTCCTTTTGCTGGCTTATCGGTTTTGTTCTTGAAGGGGATTATTGGTGGGTATAGGAGTATTGCTTGGTTGTTTTTACTTTTTTTTCCATGTTCCTGTTAATACACCCATACCTTTTAATAAAGGGCTGTTATTTTTTCCCTTTTCCATAATTTGTTTTCCTTCAATCGGAGCCTCTTAATTTGGGATTTATAATTGCTTAGAAAAGAGAAGTTTGGGTCTTTTCTCCTAACCCATCCTCAGCAAAAGACCCTTGTCTTATTTAAACTGAGACATTAATCTTGGGCTAAATGATAGGACCAGAAAAAGAAAAATCAAACCATGTTTCAGAAGGCTAACCTTCTCTAAAACTAGGCATAATTCGACTGCAGACAGCATCCCAGTAATATGATATAAATGGCTTAAGTATTTACAAGAATCAGACCAAGACAGAGACTTTATTCAGACATGTAGCTATAACTACTTGCTTCATCTTCACCCACAGGAATATTTTCATTACCTATATGAATTTTCACTGACTTTGGGGCATCAAAAAGCATCTCCTACAGTGTCACCTCAAGGTTCATTTTAGATAATTGTGTTATGAAATACAGGGTTTTTAATGTGAGCTTTGTCACTGACACTTTATTCATGTATGCTAACTCTCATTAATGTCTCACCATCAAACTGACTTCAAAATATCCTCCAAAATACAGGATGCCCTTGACATTGTTTATATTCCAGGGATCCTTTTTCCAAGGAAAATAGTGTATGGTAGAAGAGACTGCTAATGTAAATTGACTAAAAAGCTTATATTCAATTTTTTGTATATTTTCAAGAGAAAATGAAAATGTACGGTTTGTGACCTGAACAGCTGTTTTTTCCGGGAAATTAATACGTTATTGTTTGTTAAATGCTTTTGGCAGGCTTCAAAGGAGAGTAGAACCTACTGAAAGAAATGGGAATACTTAGTATTCATTGATAAGATCTTCCTAAATGCAACAACTATTAGTAAAAATTAGTTATTTTAGAGGTGTTATTTCTCAGTTAGTTTCTTTGAAGAAAAGAACTTTCCTTGCTCTGTCATGCATTATCCTAGATAGTTATGTAGAGTATCTTTAGTGGATTTGGTTACAGTTTCTGTAGTCAGCATTTATATTTGTTATAATTAGCTGTCAGCTCAATACTTGTAGGAGCTTAAAAAGGAGAAGATGAGTGCTATTGCTTGTTTTGTGCCATAGAATCAGAGAAACATTAAGGTTGGAAAAGACATCCTAGTTCATTGAGTCCAACGTTTGACTGAATACCACCATATCAACTAACCCAGAGCACTAAGTGCCACGTCAAGTAAGTTCTTCTACACCTCTAGGAATTGTGATTCCACCACTTCTCCGGGCAGCCCATTACAATGCTTAATAAGCCTTTGAGTGAAATTATTCTTGAAATGAAGATGTTAACTTGTATGTCAATTTAAAACAATCATTTATTGCTCATGAGCACACTGTTAGTAGGAATATCATGCGTTACCAATATGTTTGCAAAGTACAGTAATCATGCAGTTTCTAAGCGCTCTAAGAAAGTAAGGTCCAATAATGAGAAATGATGAAAGACATAATGAGTGTAAGAATATATGCTTAATAAATATTTGCACACATAGATATAATTTAAACAAAAATCTTATATTCCAATGCAAAGATGTGACAAGGGTAGGCACTGGTTCAAAAAGTCACTTGTCCCCTCTTGTAGGTCTGGCAGCATCTTTCACTCAGTATACTTTCCAGGTCATACTGGGGTTCTTTTCTGCAGACTGTTAAAGATTATGACCTGTTCTAAACTACAGAGGTATACCAAACCTGGCCTGAGAATCAAGAGATATTTATTAGTTCTCCTATACTATCCAAAAGTTACAGATTTTACTGTGAATAGAAAAAGACTGTGATGAGACAACAAAACTGTGCAATGAACCTCTTTAATTCCAGACTTCTGCTTGAAGAAAAAGTCTCAAAACAGACCCTTGAAAAGGTGGATTCTCCTTTTCCCTGACAAAAAAAAGACAATGCAGAAAGACAATAATTTTTATGTGTCAGCCCAGAGCACTCCGCAGCACCATAACCATACTTGTTTTTTAAGGGCTAGACACTAGCCAACTTTTTCCTCATTTTAAAGGCATGCAAGAGAACAGTAAGCCATAAATTGTCAAACAGAGCCTTTTTTCAATCTTCTAGAATTGATATGGAAAACATAGATCTCTTCTGGGCTGCTTTTATTCCAAAAATATTTTAAGTCTCTTACTTATTCTGCAGCCTAATGAGAGGCCCTTACCCCTTCAGGGAAATTAGGGTATATTGGACTTCATTTTTGGTTGAATACATCTGCCTTTTGGCTGGTCCTCCCCCATTGGTGGAAGACAGCTACCTGAGATGAAGAACAAGACAGTTAAGAAGGGGATGGAGAAAGAACAGTAATAGTACTGCAGCTTGGAATGAAGAGGCACAGAGGAGACACCTATCTTACAGTGCACCCAAGAAGGCTTACAGAAATTGCCAGCTGCCTTGTGGATTTGAGTGTGTAACTAAATGCTGATATTAATGCTAATTAATGCTAATCTAACATGAATGCTCTTAAAAGCTTGTGATGGCCTCTAGCTGCTTCTTTGGAGAATTCAAATCCCAGGGCACAGCATATCAAAGACTAGAAAACTAAATCAATTTAATAATTTCTTTCATATATAGATTTAACTTTTGATCTAACCATCTTCATGTTAAGGATGAGTGTGCTGCTTATCACTCTTTTGGAACCTGTCTTGGGTTCATTACACTGAGCACTGACCCTTCTTGCATTCAAATAGAGTTGTATCATTAATCAAAAAAGAAGGATGGTAAATTAGCAGCAGCACATATGATAATACATCCGTATAAATAAAAGAACACAGACTGCAGCATAAATCTACCATCTGCTCTAAGATTTACATACTCTCTTTTTGCTTACTGGATGACAAACAGGTTACCCACCCCATTAGCCCATGTTGAAAGGGATTTTTCTACTGTCTTGTAATAAAATTAGCTGGGCTGAAATTTGCCTCATACCTGGGCTTGCTCATCTGAACCTCCTCACTGGATGAAGGAACCAATTAACTGGAGGACAGGAGTTCCCAGTGGTGAGCAAATACAACACTGAGTTCTAAAGCTTGCAACAGTGCTCTTAGTGGAGCATAACACCCTCAAGGCCTAATGCTTTGCCATCCCCCTGGAAAATCCTTTCAGATTAATTTTTCACAACTGAATATAATATAATTGACAGTATTAGTATTTCAAATGTCTACATTTTATTCCAGAGTTAAGATCTCAGAGGCACTTCAAGCCTTTTCTCTGAACTCTTGTTGCATATCACTGATCTGCATCATCATTTGGATCATAGAGAGGTTTCAAGTTCAGAATTGCAGCTGCAGATAGGGGAAATGGACTCTGAAGGGCCTGATCTGCAAGACTGCTAAGCACAGAAAGTTTAAGTGAGTCCTGATAGAAATCTTTGAAATTCAGAAAATAGGGAAATTTTTTATCATTGAAAAGAAAACAAACCTAATTAAACAAAACAAAACAAAACAAAACAAAACAAAACAAAACAAGAAAAAAAAACCTCAAACAACAGAAAAATGGCAAAGTTCAGGTATTAGGTAGAATTTAAAGAGATATGAAAAATGCACAGATAGACCATTGATCTGTTTGACTGAACTAGATTTTCATAACATTTGACACTTATCGCTCTTAAAGTATTTTCACAGTGAAAGCACCATAAGTAAGATTATTTTATTTGTTCTTATGCCTTCTTGAAGGTTTCTGCTGGAAAGCTCATTAGTTCTACTTTTTACCGATTTGAGAATCTTTTAGGCTCATATGAAAATACGTGATGGTCTAGAAGGTATACGGGAATAAAAAAATTTCAGTCTGAGTACATCCTTTTCATCTCTAAGATACTTTTTCCTTTTAAATGCAGCTTTAGCAGTAATACCTCAAATCCTCTTAACTTTCAGATAAGCAGCAAGTGCATGGATCATAAAGACATACTTAAGTCAGTCAAAAGTTAAACTTCTCTAATATCAGTCATTTTCTTTTGGTCAGAATATCTTTAAGAATTCAGGATGAGACTAGGCTTTGTTCCTTTCTTCCTTCTGCTAATTTTGTGGAAACTCCAGAGAAGTGCTGCTGTATCAGAGGCTGTCTGGCTCTCTTCAACTCTCATCAAGTGTGAATAGGAATGTTAGAAAAAAACCTCTTCCTACTGTTTACTATGTAGCTACTAATATTCTTGCACAGAAATGCAGCGAACTGCTCATGCAAGGATGCAGTTGTATATATCGCTTGCAGAGAAAAACAACAAGCAGTTCTATCTTTTTTTTCAGTTGATAACTACCTAACACATCCCTTGTCTTAATGATTGGTTGTTGGCGGAGGGGCTCAGAGACGCATGTATACGACCTATAAGATCTCACAATATGTCCGATTTATTAGGAGAGCTCAGACTTTTTATAGTTTCTCTATACAGGTTCTCATGACAAGAAGCACATAATTGGTTACAAGTTACTGTCCAGATGTAAACATACATTGCAAATACATTTATAATCAATTATTAACAGGTAACAAGACAATTTTTACTTTATCAAACTCCACCTTCTTCTTGGCCATGATTTCCTTTTGTTCTAGCTAAAAGACTAGCAGCCATCTTGGCACTTACAACTTATAATACCTATAAAACTATATAAAAGCTTATAAAAGTTTATAAAACTACAGAACACAATATAAATTGCTCATGCATTCATCATGTTCCTCCCACAATTGGTATTCCCAGAAGTAGGTGTAGCCATTACTCTTCATATAGAGAGACATTTGCATCACTGTCCAGAATATGTCAATCCTTAACTGGATAAACTACCTCAAGCAGTTCAAAGGGATAAAAGAACTTCACACTGGTATCATGAACTGTCTTTTCAAAACCTACTAGTAAATTGAACTGTGCCAGGGAGCACTCATGAGAGATGAAATTCAGTTGTACATTCTGTGAACTTTTTACTGTGGTTCTGATATGGTTTAACCCCAGCCAGCAACCAAGCCCCAAGCAGGCTGCTCACTCCCCCCCAGCAGGACTGGGGAGAGACATGAAAGGGTAAAAGCTACAAAACTGGTGGGTTGAGATAAGGAAAGGTTAATAGGAAAAGCAGAAGCTCCACACACAAGCAAAACAAACCCAAGGAATGAATTCACTGTTTCCAATGGGCAGGCAGGTGTTCAGCCATCTCCAGGAGACCAGGACCCTCTCACACATAACAGTTACTTGTGAAGACAAACACCATCACTCCAAACATCCCCCCCTTCCTCTTTCTTTCCCCTTCTTTATATACTGAGCATGATGTCATATGGTCTGGAATATCCCTTTGATCAGTGTGGGTCACCTGTCCCAGCTGTGTGTCCTCACAGTCTACCATGCACCCACAACTTCCTAGCCAGCATGGCAGTGTGAAAAGCAGAAAATTGTGTAATTGCTTTGTGCAGTCATTTTGAGCTGTGTAATCACTGCTCAGCAATAACAAAAACATCTCTTTCTTATCTACCCTGTCTTCAGCACAAATCCAAAACACAGTCCCATACTAGGCACTGTGAAGGAAATTAACTCTACCCAAGCCAAAACCATCACAGATTCCTAGTATATTTTTGTCCCAAGTGAGATTGCAAACAATTTCCATACTCAATTTTTGATATATGATGAACCATTTCAACTAGTCAGTTTGTACGTGCCCAAGATACCTTAGAGGCTAAGATAATTTAGGAATGTGGAAGCGAGCTATTCTCTCCTGGCTGGCAACAGCAACAGGTACATAGGCACATTTAACGAAACTTACAATTTATCAAGTGAATCAAGAGAGACTACGTAATTTTGTTCACTGGCATAACGAAGGCTAGTAACAATCTTACTTGGTAAGGCTCACTTATTCCCCCCTTCAGAGCAGCCATCCAGAATGACCTTGTCTCCTTGACATATGGCTGAGTACCTTAAGACTAGCTGATACACAAATCTTTTCCTTCCCTCAAAACTCAACCAGAAGTGATGATGCTCATTTTAAAAACCCTTTGCATACTAAGGCCCCAAAACCATTTGCCAGGTCTCAGTCACAGGATTTACTAGTGTGAAAGCAGTGATCCTGCTTCTTAAATTACATCTATGAGTGCATTTTCTTACTTGAATTAGGCAATAAAAAACAAGCTAAAAGTGCAAATGCACACTAAAAATCACTGACAATATACATTACTGCAGGAATCTTTGTTGGGTGTTACAAGAGAGAAATCCCAAAGACATAAAACAGGCAGTTTACAAATTGGTTTTCTGAATATCACTCTAAAACAGGTTCCTATTTGTTCTGTGTGTACCCATCCAATTTAGGCCAACTAGTACAGATGCTCAAAGTGCAAATCTTGACTTCAGGTACTCTGAGGAGATAAATTAGCTTTACTTTAAAACAATTGCTAATACAGTGATGTAGCTGAATGAAAATAATTAACTCGTATCCTCAAGGGCAATTTCCTACTTGCTTAAATATAAAGATATAAAAGAAACTCTTAAACACATAGAAGGCAAGACATTTAAATGTTAATCATACTTGTCAAAGTTAAATAGACTCTGCAGAATTCTGGGATAAGTAGTCAAACATTTTGTATCATCACCAGTGACGGTAATGGAATTCCTTTTTTAAGACATAAGCTTTGTTTTGTAGTTGCTAATTCTTAAAACATTCTTTATCCATTATCCTGCTGTCTTCTTATATTCTGGAGTAGTCTCATTCTTCCTCCTGAAAATGCAGAATTCTGCTTGTCACATACTACATCTGTTGTGCTGCAGATTCTAGCTAAAAAAAAATCAAAGAGCCAAATAATGAAGGTACAGAACAAAAAGTAGATGGAATTTTATTGCCAAAAACTTGGAAAATCTGGAAGTGTTTCTGATAATTGTTTCTTACTCTTGTCTGGAAAACAGTTTTGAAGACTTCAGTAATTTAAATGACTATGTGTTTGAAGATATCCATTTCAAGGTTTTCTTTCCTTCTCTCTTAAGGTAATTAATATAAGGTATAGCCAAAAGTTGCGTATTAGTATGGTTTCTGTTTATTGACAATTTGTGTATTGGCTTTTAGTCTGTTTACTATTTTTAAAGTTGAGCATATTTTCTTCATACACCTTATAACTAAATTCTTGCTGAAATTGCATAGGGATGAGATATTAAAACCAGCTGTGAAATACAATTACTTACTTCTGGATTTGACACAAGAGGAGGCAAAAAATGCTGTAGTTCTTCGTACTGCAAGTCATACATTCCACTGCAAGTCATATATTCCACAAACAATACTGAACACCTCAGGAAAAGAGCACAGACACTTCTGTTATGCAGCTGCTCTCTCTCCAGTCTCTCCTTCCCAGGCTAGTGTAGCCTGAATAGAAGCTGTAAGAAAAAGCAGTTGGAATCACAGATTTGGAGCATAAGGGGAGCTTTATTGATCCTTCTTCTCTTGCAAAGTATGCTGTATAGATCTGGAGAGATGCACAGGAAGCTGACTAATCACCAGTGGTTCAAATCATTAGTGAGAAATGTGAGAATCATTAGATTAGGAACCTTCAGTCTGAACCTAAAGAAAAGACAGTGGATGAGAAAGGGACTGCAGTATGTAGTTTGTATGTACTCTCAAAGGCTATTTTCTTTATATGTAGATATGGAGAATCTATGTAGATTATGAATTAGAATTAGGCAGCTAGCAAGTTTGTCTCACTGCTGATTTTTACTGAACTCTTGACAGACTGGTTTGGTCATAATGCCATTTTTGTTATGACATCCATGGAAGTCAGACTTTATTTATAGTCTATGAAGTCTAACAAATACAAAAGCAAACATCCTTCCTTGCTTTTTAAATAAGAAAACACTAGCTTTGCAGAATACTAATAGTGGTTTAGTCCACTCTTACCCAGATCTGCAAAAACCTTCACAACTGTAGTATTTTGATGACTGTCTTGGATTTGAGCTGTGACTTTGTAAACAAACTTCGATAATTTTGATTTATTTATATCTGGTTTTCAAAGTGGACCTTTCAAGCAGTTAAATCAAGGCATTACATAATGGCCACAAAGCAAGCTGAGCAGTAGACATTCAGGCAAAGGATTCTTATAAGGACATTCTTTGGAATAGCAATTTCATTATGGCTAGGCTTTGCGAATGCAGATTTGAGAAGGACTCTATCGATACTTGCTTCGATGGCTATGTAGGCCAATCCAAGATAGACAAGTCCAGTTGCAAAAGGCACAGTGAAAAGTCTGCCTTAGGTAGTATCGGCAAGACACAGTTCTTTCTGCGTTGTCTTTTCTCCTCAAGAATGATCCTGCGTGTGTTCTCAAAAGAAGCAGCAGCATTATAAATAGTGTGTCTCCATGTCTCCTGATTGGAGGCCAGAGCAGACCAATGGTGGTGATCAATATGGCCAAGGCTGAGGGATTGTTTCAAGCAGTCCTTGTATCTCCTCTTCAGGGCTCCTCTCTTGTGGCAGCCAGTGGCAAGTTCCCCATAGAGCACGATCTTAGGGAGGCGGTGGTCCTGCATCCTGGAGACGTGCCCTGCCCAGCGCAGCTGTGTTCTCAGCAGCATGGCCTCAATGCTCATGAGTGCTGCCTGTTCAAGGACAGACGTGTTGGTCACATAATCTGTTCAGTGGATGTTTAGGATTGTACAGAGGCAGAGCTGATGGAAGCGTTCTAAGAGACACAAGTGGTGGCAGTAAATGACCCATGATTCAGACCCATAAAGAAGAGTAGACAGTACAATGGCTCTGTAAACACTGATCTTAGTACTTTTCTTCAGGTGTTTATTACATTAAACTCTTTTGTAGAGTTTTCCAAAAGCTCTATATGCCTTTGCTAATTTATTGTCTATCTCTTTGTCAATTTTACTGTCCAAGGAGATGACGCTTCCCAAATAATTAAACTGCTGGACTGGCTTGAGCTCTGATTCACCAGTGGTGATATAGGGGTGATGGGAGATTTCCTGAGGTACAGGCTGATAGAAAACTTCTGTCTTCTTGAAGCTGACTTCCATCCCAAAAGCTCAGCAGCCTCTGCAAAGCAGGATGTTAAACGCTGCAGAGCTACTTCTGTGTGAGTGATGAGGGCGGCATCATCAGCGTAAAGCAGCTCACGGACAAGATGATTTAAAGTCTTAGTGTGGGCCTTCAGTTGCCTTAGGTTGAATAGCCTTCCATTGGTATGATATTGGATCGTTTTCTTCATTGAGGTCTGCCGTGGCCCTTTGGAGCATCGTGCTGAAGAAGGTTGTGAATAAAGTTGGTGCAAGAACTCAACCTTTTTTCATACCACTGGTTATTGGAAAGGTGCATTGCCATATCTGACTTGGCCATGCTGATCCTCATGAAGCAAAATGATCATTTTGAGTAACTTGGAGGGACATCCTAATCATTCCAAAATCTGCCACAAACTTTTCTGCTCACAGTATCAAAAGCTTTGGTGAAATTAACAAAAGTTACATAGAGTCCTTTGTTCTGTTCCCGACACTTCTCTTGCAGTTGTCTAAGAACAAATACCATGTCTGTGGTACTCCTATTAGCTCTGAAACCACAATGGCTTTCAGGTAGAAGTTCTTCTGCAATAGCGGGTATTAATCTGTTCAAAAGTATTCTTTGCAAGGATTTTACCAGCAATGGAGAGCAGAGTAATACGTCGGTAATTTGAATAGTCTATCTCTTTTCTTCTTATACAGTGATGATGACTGCATCACGAAGATCTGATGGTAACCAGCAACGCACCATGAACTCATGAAATTTAGCATGCAGTGCTTGGCCTCCATGCTTCCAGACTTCAGGTGGAATTCCATCAACCCTGGCTGCCTTGCCAGTTTTCACCTGCTGTATGGCCTTAAGAGTTTCTCCCATAGTAGGGGCAATATCCAATGAATTTTTCACCAGTTGTTGTGTACTATACTGAACTGCTGAGCCTTGAACTACATGGTTGGTACTGAAAAGATTCTGAAAATGTTCAGATCATCAGAATGGAAATTTTATCTGTGAGAAGCATTTGACCATCTGTGCTGAGTAAAGGGCTTTGAACCTGGTGTGTAGGTCCATACACTGCTTTCAAGGCCTTATAGAATCCTCTGTAATCACCCGAGTCTGCACATAATTGAATCTTTTCTGCTAGATTGATACACCACTTGTTCTGGATGTCTCGAAGTTTCTGTTGGAGCAAGATGAAGGGCTGCTTTTCTTACGTAGCAAGATGACTGAGCAAGGTGTGCTTGGTGAGCAGTTCTCTTCTTTACCAACAATTGCTGGATATACAATATACTGACTTTTGTATTACAGCCTTGACTTGGAACTCTGTTTTATCTAACAACTCTTTTAAAGGTCCCATTTACTAAAGAAGTCACAGGTAAAAAAGAAACTCTTTCTCATGGTTTTGCTTGCAGTCTCAGTGTGTTGGCAATGAAGTGTTCTTTCTGTTATTCCACTAAAGGGATTATATGCGATGACCAGAGTTTATACTTTTCAAATGTTCCATCAATATTGCTGATTTGTGACTCAGTGAGTTACCTGTGCAACACAGACATAAACAAGTGTTCAATTAATTTAAGGACCTTTTTATAGTTTGGTGATCAGCATGGGAAAATGTTGAAATGCTCATCTTCAGAGACCCAGAAAACGGGAGGCCAGTACATGTACTTTGTACTTAAGCTTTAGAAATTCAGTCTTATTTGGGTTATTTACAGAAGTACATAGAGTAAAATATTTTCCAGTGAAAAATGTCATCCTTGTTATTTTGCAGTTTGGTTCCTAAAGATTACATGTTTATGTTTAAAATTCATAGATAGAATTATGATTTCCCTGCACTCATATGATAGGGAGCACTCTGATAAGCCATATACATCCCAGCCCATCTTGACACTTACAGTCTACTTGTTACGTGCAATTCATCTAAAATATGCAATAGTTGCAAACTATTTTATCATTGTAATCATCTTTGATAGAATAGGACCAGATATTTTTATATTGGTTTTCTATAGGTTTTATATTGGTTCTTTTCTCTCTCTACCTCCAAATAAAACTGCAATGTTTTGTTTTGTTTTGTATTGTGCTTTTTAAAATACACATTGATTAGTATACTTAAAATAATATTTTAAACATCTAGCATAGTTATATTGTGTTTTGAATGTATTATGTAGTCAAGATAAAGTTGTATCTCAATAATTTTATTTGGCCAGAGTTCCTTTTGACACAATATAATATATTAGACTATAATTTGCCTTTAAATATGGCAGATTTAAGAAGTGTTAGCTAGAACCCTAATAGAGAAGCACAACCTATTGTGCTCTGAGGTGGTTGTTTCATGGTTGCTTGCAGCCACATGTTCCTAATCCCTATCTGCTACAGATCATGATGTTGAGGTGAGTGAGCTTGGCCTGGAAAGGGATCCAGCTGGAAACAGTAAAAGAAAAAAATACCTTAAAAGATTAATTTTCAAGTGGATCAGTTTCCTATTCTAATCCAGAAATGACAAGCATATATTCATGTGCACTCTAAGTGTGTTGATGAGGGTTATGTGGATGCTCCTTCAGTAACAAACTGCATTTATGTTGGGTTAAAGTAATATGAAACCACATTCTAAATATGCCCAGGAGTGGTCTTAGCCAGCAATGATGGGCACCCAAACTCCAGATTTTTCTGAAGTGATCCTACTTACATATTATCTTATAGTACTTTCAAGATTGTTCAGTAGATATAAAATTACAATGTTTAAAGTAAATTCATCTGCACTGTACTCAGTCAGCAAAATAGCAAAAAATTCACAGAATCATAACAACTGCACTGCAGTTGCTGAACTCATAAGATAATCAGGGAAGAAAATCAGGTTGTGTGAACAAGCAGTAAGATACTGAAAATGCTGTCCATGATTAAGTATAATAACTTTTAAAGACTTCATTTGTCACAGACAGAAATAAATTTTAAGTGTAGCTGTACCAAACAATATTTATGTTTCTGGGTTTTAAATTTACTTGGGGGAAAAAAAAAAAAGCTTCCAGTCATTTGAAGCATGCCTTATACCTAGCTTTAGAAAAAAATCCATTTAAAACTTCTACATCATAATATCTGAAGTTCTGCTTAACCTCTAGCACAACAGGCAAAAGAAGGATTTCTTTGCATTTCATAATGAATTTGAGAGTTTGACAATAATGATTAATGATTTTTCAGTGGCAACTTTTATTTATTTGAAGGGGGGGAAAGGTATAAAAATCTATCAGTATTGGAAAGGTAATCATTCCCTTTGTTCTGTAGTGAGGAAAATCTAAAATACAAAAAATGACGTTAATGCTGCAGGTGGAATTTCTATTCTATTGAGTATCAGCCACTGCACTACCCTCAAGATCCTACTTTACTGTACTGGACAAATTGGGTGAATATAGAATAGAGAATTTGTACCCTTCTTGTCTTTTTGCTAAATCTGTGTTTTAATCAGGCACAACTTAATTCAAATGTAATTCCCTGTAGTGGTTTCAGGGTTGCTCTTTTTTGTCTGAGTGTAAAACCTATTTTAGGCATGCACAACAAGTGTAATTATATTTGATGCAGTATGACCATATGAGATGCAGATAATCAGAATTGTATCACAGGTAGTCCTTTCCCCTTCACTATACTAACAAGATCTGAGCACTGGGTCTGTGTTTCTATTACTTTTTTTTTTTTTACAAAATTATGGAATATGACACAGATGATTCAATGTTTGATCTAGTTGTCCAATAAAAATACCATGCAATGATTCTCAAAGGATTCACTGCCACAGTCAGTGCAAAAGCTTCTATAAAGACTGTTTTTTCTGACTGAACTCCCAGCTCCTCTTGAGGGTGACATTATGAAATTGACTTTCTAATGCTGCCCTTGCAAGTTGGTTTTGTTTTTTTTCCCCATAATTATAAGTGCTAACAACTAGGATTGTTGGGGGATTCACTTTGGCTGGACACCAGGTGTCCACCAAAGCAGCTCTATCACTCCCCTTTTGAGCTGGACAAGGAAGATAATGAAAGTCTTGTGGACTGAGAAAAGGACAGGAAGACATCGCTCAGTGATTACAGTCATGGGCAAAACATACTTGACATAAGGAAATAATTTAATTTATTACCAGTAAAATTAGAGTACCTTAATAAGAAATAAACCCAAATTTAAAACCACCTTCACCCCCACCCTTCCCTTTTTCCCAGGCTCAGCTTTACTGCTGTTTACTCTGTGTCCTCTGGAACAGCTCATGGGGACTGGAAAGGGGGCCTTTGGTCAGTTCATCATGTATTATCACTGTTGCTCCTTCCTCCCCACACTCTTCCCGTACTCCATCATGGGGTCCCATCCACAGGAGACAATCTTCCACAAACCTGTCCAATATGAGTCCTTTCCAAGAGGCTGCAGTTCTTTATGTACTGTTCCCGTGTGGATCCCTCCCCACAGGATGCAGTCCTCCAGGAAGGTCCACCTGCCACTGCTCATTGTCTTAGCTTCTTGTCTCTCTGGGTAGGTTAATGAGTATTTTTTTGCAAGTAAATCACCCTCTTTTTGTATACTTCTGTTAGTATTGTTGTTGTTCATTTTCTTATCTCATTGTTTCCAGTAAACTATTCTTATCTTAACCAGTAATCTCTGCCTTTTGTCTCTCATACTGGAAGAGGGAGGAGAGGATCGGGCAAGTAGTGTCTGGTTTAGGACAGTTTTTTGGACATTCTATTTTTTATATATTTTTCTAACAGTTAAGTGTCTTAAACAATAGATTGTCAGTGGTACTTTTCAGAATGAAAAAATGAAAATTAAATATATAACTAGAATAAAATAGAGGCATGTCATGGTTTTGCTGGTTCCTAGAAACTAAGTAGGAATTTTTCCATTCCCCCTATCCACTGCGTGCAGAGCTATTAAGTGAGCTCGTTAATTGCTCAGAACTTAGTCTCCCAGGAAACAGGGGAGATGTGGGGTTCCTCTTTACTTTTCTCTCTCGTCTCCTGGGAAATGGGGGGAGGAGTTTGTGTGCTGGAGGTGGCTGGAACAAGGTTGGAGTCGAAGCTCAGTGGTCCTTGTGCATATCAGGGGGAGAGAGAGGACTGTGCCAAACAGTTCGACCAGTCAAATGGAGTGAGTTTGGTTGTTTTTTTTCATTGGGAGGATTTCCTTTTTGTTGTTGTTCCCCTTCCCCCTCTCCCTCTTCCCTTTCCCAGTGTGTGGGAAGGGAAACCCAGTTTTTTTGGTTTCTCCGACACACCCTGGAGAGTGTTGCCCCCCCCCCCCCCATGTAGTGGCTACCAATCATCCCACAGCGCCCCCTGCAGGCCAGCATGGAGAACTGCAGGCTCTGCATCTCCAGTGATCCAAGAGTGCCATCTGGTGACTGGCACAGGACACTACAAGCTCTGCATCTCTGGTGACCCAACGGTGCCCCCTGTTGACTGTGGTTAGAATTGCACCAAAGGGCGGAAACTCAACTGTTTACCTTTTTTTTCCCTTTGCTTGTTTATTGGTTTGTTTGAAGGGGATTGTCTGTGGGTACAGGAGTATCATTTGGTTGCTTTACTTGTTTGTTTTCATTGTTTCTGCCAATACACACAAACTTTTCAATAAAGGGCTATTATTTTTCCTTTTCCATAAATTTTTTTCCTTCAATCGGAGCCTCCTAATTTCGAATTTATAATTGTTTGTAGGGAGGAGTTTGGGTCTTTTCTCATGGCTCATCCTCACCAAAACACCTGTGTCTCATTTAAATTGGGACAAGGCATAAAATTTCCAAAAGTTTGGCCAAGAAAATTGCATTAGTGCTGTCATCATCAAGCTATTATGTGCTTTGTTCTCAAGTATGCTTGGCCCCTGAGTTTCACCATCTTCATCTAGCTATTAAGGCAGAGATATTTTCAGTACCCCTTAGTCTCTTTCCATGTCTAAAACTGAGACTTTGTTTTCTAGTACATGTGAAAACTGACGTATATAAAAAATAAAATATTGCAAAAACAGAGTTTATTTCCCAGTGTTCTGGAAGATAGTGACCTTTCTGCTAGCATTAGTTAGTATTCAACTGTTGAGGTGCATTAAAGTACTTCTATTTCTCTTTTTAAAATTTTTTTATCAAACTAACTTATCCTAATTCTAGATTCTGTTCATTTTTTTCAGAAATGACATATATCAACAGAACTTGATAGGAAAATGATTGCAACATAGAGGTTTTTAGTAACCATCCAAGAATATATAATTATTTGAATAAAGTAATTTTGGAGGGATGTCTTTCTAGAGTATAAGAAAGATCTATCTTGTTTGACAAACTCATGCAATCTTATTTTCTAATTTCTTCTTTGTTTTCTTCACTTTTGCATTCCACAGGACTTCCCAGGGAGTTGGTATATAATCTAAGCAAGTCCTGGCATCCTGAATCATAACAAATATCTGAATATTGAAAAACTGTTTTTCAAAGAATTTTTTGTGTCTAGAAGACTGCTACTTTAGTCAGGCTTAATGCCAAGGTCAGATTTCTTTTTCTTTTTCTTTAAGCCAAAACAGAAAATACTTAATGTGAGATATCATGGCTTCTATATTTTAACTGGGTAAAGAGTCATGTTAAAGATACAAAAAAACTTGTCTTCATACAGATCTGTGCTACATCATATTTGTTAAGGGGCTTACTGAGCAACAAAATAAACCAATACCTTTGGAGGAATAAGTTGATTTAGATTTTTGCAAAAGGTAGTTGTCTAAAGGTGACTGGGACTATGAAGTAACAAAACGGAGGTAAATGCTCAAAACAGAAACAACAGGTGAAAGTTTGCACAGTTGGAGTAACAAAGCAGAGGCAAATCAATAGATTAGTGTTCAAAGGACAACCCAATCTTGCTCTTGGATTTTATGACTCTATGCCAGGAGAAATTGGGTTGAATAAAGGTCATGAAAATTTCAATGTGTATCAGCCATGAATATCAATCAAATAAAGGAAAAATATGCAGAATCACATTTCTGGTAATGCATATGAGAATTCTGAAATGATGAAAAAGTTTATTTAGCTGTGATCTAAATGGAATAAAATTTGATAGTGTGGATACAATAGAAGTGTGAAAATATACAATACTTTCATTGCTAGTAATATAACTAAGTCCCACTTTGAGCAAAAAATACTTTTTTC
The DNA here is from genome assembly GCA_038380795.1 of Pyrocephalus nanus. Taxonomy (NCBI): domain Eukaryota; kingdom Metazoa; phylum Chordata; class Aves; order Passeriformes; family Tyrannidae; genus Pyrocephalus; species Pyrocephalus nanus. The sequence continues at coordinate 24,453,575 of CM076263.1, forward strand.
TCTGCTGTGAACTGCATACAAAAAATGCTACTGCTCATTTTAATATTGTAATTTAATTTTTTTTTCTATTTTTATCTATATTCAACTGTTTCAGTGCAAGTTTCAATGCCATTTACTGTGTTTTCTTTCTGCTCTTTCAGACTCTGGGAAAATATTTCCTGTATATATTTCACTGTGATCTCTGTCCATCTTCATGCCAGACTCCTGCATTAATATGTACCAGTGGCATAAAAATATACTTGTTAGCATTTGCTCATGTTACAGAATCCACGTAGCTCAGTGGCAAACACTGAGAGTTATCCTGACTGAATGAAAAACAGACCCTGAAGTTCTCATGAGAAGAGCAGATGAAAAGCATTAGCATGCAAGCATTAACTTCCTTCTCACAGATAATACTGCAAGTTTTATTCCTGGAAGATTATGCGACAAATATGCTTGTGTAGGTCATTTTGAATGAAAAAACTGACAAGTATGTTTTGGATCTCAAAGTCAGTTATTTTTCTGGTGTTATAATTGCATAAAATTGGCCATATGACTGTGGTAAATGTCAACATCAAGGACACAAGCAGAAGAATGAAAGAACAGAGCAGTCCAGCGGAGAAAGGGCAGGCATCTTCCCATGGATTAAAAAATTTAGTTTGAACTGGTTTGATTAAACATCAAATTAGCACGTGTGGCAGAATTGTTTTCTGAAAGGGCCATCTCATGTGTGTCCTCAGAACAGCTGCTAAGGAGAAGACACATGATGGCATCTCCAGGAGTTACTTTACCCACAAAAAATCCCTAGACATATTCTTGGGTACTGGAAGGGAAATGCAGCTATTCAACAGGAGTGTGTATGACCTGTAAGATTCATACTTAGACTTTATCATAAAGATATACTGGAAATAGCAGATTCCTGAATTTACACCTGACAAACATTAATAACTAGGGGAAGGATTCCTCCCACAGACCAAAGCTACTGCCAGTTCATTGTACTGTCATTTGGATTATCTAGGGCACATGGGAATAGACCCTGGGAAAATGCTAATAACACAAGTGGAGATTTGGAGATGAATGAGCCCTGCCAGACATTTGGATGCAACACTCATGAAGGACATACAATCCACCTGTGGCATCATCATGGTCTCTGGGATCCAGACTACAGAAACATTACAGCTACCCTATTTGGAAGGATGACACACAGATCTACATGCTGAGAAGGAAAGAGGAGCAGTGTTTATCCTCCGCTATTAATGGAATTGATTTGTAACCAGCATGAGGATCCCTAATGGAAAGGGGGGAGGTATTTTTATGTTATATGTTTGGCTGTGTGCTTGCCATGTCTCTGACAGTATAAAGTCTATAACGTTTTGAGAATCTGTACCTGCCTTATTCTTTCTGGTATCCTGTTGAGTCAGAAAAATATGGAGAAAGACTGAGATTAACAAACCTTTGGTGTTTCATTTAGTAGGTTTATGTTTATTTGCCTTAAATGTCAGTCTTCACCAATTATTTTAGTGATTTCGTGCAGATACAGATTATTCCGGTAGAAAATCATTCATCACTGAACATGATTTCCATTGCAGACACACAATGGTTGAATATATCTGTGTTAAAGAAAACACACTCATCCCCATTTGATGCATGTCAGTATTTTTATAATCAGTAAATACTGTCAGGAGTTTTCTAAAAGGTTAGATGTCTCTGAAAGACATTGCTGACAGCTTTTAAGTGTTGTATAGCAAGAGTAATTCACAGCCTTTAGCCAGACAGAAGCTACAAACTCAGAGTGCCATTTTTCTACTGACATTTAAGAAATAGTGAAACAGAAAACTCTTTATTGTTCTCTCAGAAACTTCTTTACTGTTACATTTTATATGAAGATTAGGTCCTTAAAAGAGTCTCCCTATCATGCATGATATTGTATGCATGAAAGCAGAAGGAACATAAAATATTGTCATCTGATCTTGGCAGCATTTCAGCATTTGCTAAATATAATGTAAAGTGGAGGATATTATAGGTAATAAAGGATGAAACATTCTGCAAGAAGATGAACAGGTTCTGTGTAGTACAAACTTACATGTAAAAAATAATTAAGATTACTTGTTTACCTTTGTAATATTTGAGCACAAATCTTTACAATCTGCCCTGTTACACTGGGCATGTATGACTGACATAGCATAAAGACAAACCACTAAGGTATTAAAAAAAACTTGTGTGATGGTTTTAGTCTAGCCCTTGCTGGTAACCAGCTCGTAACCAAGGAAGTGGCCATGTTCCCAGTATTCCATATGATTTTTACGTAAACTAGGGTATAAATAAGTTGGAGATTAGAGACCTTGCTCTCTTCTGGGGAAGGTTCAGGAGCAGTGAGTCCTTGCGTTGGTCTCGCTTATCTAGAGGCTGAGGCCTGCAGCGACCACTGGTCTGCCATGTGGGAGGTTGGAGAGTGCTGGCCGTGTCTGGTGATCTTGTTTTTCTGAAGGACATGGTGAGATTTGTTTTGTTAAAAACTCATTGAGTTCTTTATTTTGCTAGTTCTTTGTTGGAGATGGGCAAGAAGGACAAGAGATAGAGACATCATTTGAGGAATGGAAGAACCGTCTTCATAACAACAGAGAAGCGCCTGCTAATGTTCGTGATCCCACCTGAGACTGATCTTATTAAACCTTGAGGTGTAAAACCTATTCGTAGGTTAAGCCCTCCATTTTCTGTTCCTTAGAGTTTCTTCATGGACTTTGCCTGACAGGCACAGCAACAGCTTTCTATTGGCTGGTGTACCATGAGGTACCAACCAATTAAGTTTAACCCCAGTTGTGTCATGGTATGTTCACTCCCCCTTATGATTATGCATTTACCCTTATCCAATCCCTGTGAGAGGATTTGCATGCTCCTCCTATTACCCTCCTACTTTCCAGATCCTTCTCCTACAGACCCTTAAAAATCCTCCATTTTGTTAAATAAACAGATCAGCCTTGGCTGTTCACATGTTCGTCTTGTCTCCTCTCCTCTCATTCTGGGGTGCGTGGCGCGTGTGGGCTTGAGCTAGCCACTGACTACTGCCTGCTATTAACACCTACAGGCTAGTCACCGAACCCCGAGCTGGTTTGGTTGTCCTTTCCTGATAGCAAAAGTGTGTCAGTTCTTGGGTTTGATTGTGTATATCTCTTCTGTGTCCCTTTTTTTTTGTCCCTTTTTCCCCTTTCTCTTTGCTTTCAGTGGGTGTTTGGATTCCCTTAGATGTGTACATAGCATTTTAATTGTATATAACTGTAAAATACGTAAAAAAAAAAAAAAATATATATAATTAGATTGATTTTGAGTTCTTCAATTTTTATAGTTTTTTTTTTTTTCTTTGCCCTAGGGGAGAAGGGAGGGGGAAGGGGTTTTTACTTGAGTTTGGGCATTTGGCAGGGAGCCAGGTCTGAACCATCACAACTTATGTTCATGCTTTTAGCACTAGCAGAATGCAGAAGTCCGTATAAACAGATAAGCAGTGTTTTAAGCTTTCACCAGTTGGCCTATCCTAGAGGTGACTTGGGTGCTACTGATGTTCAAACTAGTCTTGCAGAAGATTATATATATTTCCATATATATTTATATATGGTTCCATATAGCTGAAATGTGTAGCTGTCCTGAGCAACTTACTGCAGTTGAATCCCTTTAGGCATTGTGAGATGTGTGTTGTCAGAACCAAACCAGAAACATTATTGTCCTAACTTTCCTGACTGCATCCTCAGTAGCACTGCTGTATCTGAAGCAAACCCACTTGACCACCCATGAATCAGCTCAGTTTTCATTTAGTCTACCAAGGTAAGACTTCCCACAAAGGCAAGCTGATGGACAGGAGAAATATTTCCTCATTGAAATACCATACCAGAGCATCTTACCTATCAATCATGTGAGTGTTCCCTCAGTTTCTAGCATAATACATAAGTAACTCCCAGGCTGCAGATCTATTATCTTTTGGCTGGAATCACCTGTGATTTCTTGAGATAGAGGATAACATAAATTCTTCTGTTACTTATTTTTCCTTTCTTCCAACACATAATCCTGAATAAATTTGGTATTGTTCTGAATTGTTGCTAGAGCCTTATCTAGAAGGAACCAGTATATAATTAAGTGAAATTAAGTGAAATTGGAAGTGTTTGCTAGTAGGAAGTGTTCGCTAACATGTTATATCAGAGAAAACTGGTGGGAATAACAATGCTACTAAACAGCAAGTAGAAGGTGTTTAGATTCACACATTTGGTAGTCGTAACCATGCATGCAGAAGTAGGAGTACAAGGGCAGGTGTAAAAAGTCTACATTAGCTTGGGAATTCGGAGTACTTTGATATAAGACAGAATTCAGCTGTTCTTATGTTCCTGAAAGGACATCTGAATGAATGCAAGAACCAGACAGTGGGGTCTTAGCATGATCACTTCAAGGAATATGTAAAAGAAAGTAAGTAAGGAAAGAAACTTTATTGAAATAAGAATGGCAAACTGACCTGTTACAGTGATAGACTTATTCAATAAAGGGGGCTGGTGGTTAAATAGTCATGAGTGCCAGAAAGGACAAAACAGCTCTCAAAGAGCCATTTATTACCCTTTGGCTAATGAACTTTTCTTTACAATGGTAAACAGACCATATTACAAAGGAAAATAAAGTATGTGGTTATGCCATATGACTATAGGCTGTGTGGACTGAGGAGACTCAGTTTTGATTGGTGAAAAAATCCTGAGCAACCTTGGAATCAACTGGGAATAGTACTTCAAATCTGGAAAAGATAAGGCAGGTATGGCACATTGAAAGAGAGCAGGAAAGGACTTAATGAATTGTAAGTCTGTCAGCCTAATGTTAGCATTGGTTAAAGTGCTAGAACATGCACTTTTGTGAGCATCTGTGGGACAACAATGCCAATTAAAGTATCCAAGGTAGATTTCTCAAGATCAAATAATGCCATTGTAATTTCCTCTTCTGGTAGAACCAGCCTATTAAATAAGGGAGAAACAGGTTATATGAGATACTGGCTTCAGTATGTCACTGTTCTGCTTCACATTCTTACTTGCTGAAAAGTTGGTGCAGATTAAATGGTCATCTAATGGGGAAACACAAACCAATTCTCAGCCATGGGCTCTCAGTCTGAGAGATCATTCTAGGAGTATACTGCATAAACCTGTCTAGAGCATGCTTTTGTTCAAAAGTTTAGGTTTTGGCTTGGATAGTGGAAAAAAGAACATATTGAGAAAGTCTGCAAATATCATTGGACTACAGAGGGTTTTAAATATTTCAGAGGAAAGAGAGGAGGACTGTTGCAGTATGCCTGTGGTATAGAAAAGTATGCTGAAGTTGTAATGATTGTTTAAAGTGATCATGCTTCCAAAAGGTGTAACTCTTTGTGTAACCCTTCTTGTTCCCAAGATCCCTTACCTGTATCTTTGGAATGTCTAAGAGATAACTGGGAGCTTACCTATTGGTTGTTAACCCTTTGTTATCATTGGTTGTTTGCAACACTTCCTGGACTCTTTGGACACTTCCTGGTCACTTTGTAATTCCCCCCAGACCTATTTAAGTCGCTACCCAGAACAATAATGTCTCTCAGCCTGCTTCTCCCTGCCTGCTGCAGGCGCCCTGGTCTCTTCTGTGGGGGCCATGAGGTGCTGCAGGGTGAAGGGGGGAGGGCATGCTTCCCCTCAGACCCAGGGGTAAAAAGAAAAGCCCTGTGCCTGGAGTTTCCCTTCCCTATCCACCTTCAACGTTTGTCAGAGGACTTCAATTCAGAGTGTTCTTAGTATAATAAAGAGTTGTAACTCAAAAGAACATTCTTTTTGTGATCGCATCCAAAAAATAAATGCAAATAATACTCCCCTTATTTGTATATATTATATTTTTAAAGGTTAGCTTTTTCTTTAAATTCATGGCATGACTATATATAAAGTAGGGGAAAGTATCTTAATAAGCAGTTAGTGGTCTTTGCAGAACTGAGTTACTCTGCAATTCACCACACTAAGCCCCACAATGCCACAGAGGAAGTCTGTGTCTTTTGTGAGGAATAGCTGAGTAAGATTCTCATGATTAATTGAGCAACTGATGTCATTAGGAGCTGTTTTAACATAGCCAAGAGAAGCAAACCAGACTGGATAGATAAAATAAACTGTGGTGAACATTTAGGAACAAGTCATCAAGCATAATCATATATCATAGAATCACAGAATACACTGAGTTGGAAGAGACCCATCAGGATAACTGAGTCCAGCTCCTGGCCCAGTGTACATACTATATGTGGGGGAAAATCACAGAACTGATTACTCTGTGGGGAGATACTAATGAAACATAACAGAGATGAACAGAAAGGAAAATGTCTATTATTTTAGAATTACAGTAGAAAAGCAAATTTAAAAAACAGCTAATGACGTATTGTGCACAACAGGCCCTATTGTTAATGCTAGGAAGAGGATACATAAGCACATCATCAGGTTGTTTAAACTGGCAACACCAGTTTGTCCATATGGAAAGTAATTTTATCACAGAAAACTGAGATATTCCTGATACCTGTTTTTCCCTTGTGGCTATTCTCTGTGGAAAAGTACTACTCAAATGTGCTGTGAACTTTTCCCAGCTGTGTTTGGTGCTGCAGTTTGCTGACTCCGTTTGTGCTCCACCAGTGCAGCTGCATTAGTTTTTTTGGAAATGCATCAGTGAAGACGCAGGCATGTCTTACCACCTGCCATTTGTTTGTCTTCTGGGGTGAAGGGACCAGATACACGGGGAACCTTATGTACTTTCCTTATTGTAAGACATTAGATTAGTATAATCCTTGGTCTGGCTTTCCTGTGAGGGCTGGGAAGGGAATGATTTGAGATCAGAAAACGCGTGGACAGAAACTTTCCTTCAACCATTGTGCGAGACTCCTCTTTTGTGAATAATACTTATCAGAAGAAGATTATAGAATTCTTTATCACAAGATACAAAGAATCTGCTATTTGAATTCATGGTAAGAAAGGATGAAAGAGTGGAGCAGAACATTGCCCTGATTACGCAATCCCTAACTCCAAGAAAGATTCCAGTTTGTTGGACCAAATCTGTTATTGAGAAGAAAAAGGAGGGGGAATTGGAAGTACCCGTATGTGTATATAGGAGAAAAGGTGACTCGACCACCTCCCTGCAGTCCTAAACTCTGTATAATGGGAACTTTTCCCAGATTTTCATGGAAATTCAAATCAGATTTCAGAGTTAAAAAGCAGGGAGATAAATGTACCGCTGACATCTCTTTAATGGCTGTTGCTTTAAATTGTATCACTCCAGAGAAGCTATTGTTTCAGTCATCAATACCAAAAAAAAACCACATTATTGAATCACTCATTTATAGAAAACTGATTCAAATTAAGCATGCAGTTTCTGTCTGTGTTTATACTGCTTTAACTGAAGCACACTATGAAATTCATGACTAGTTTTATTCCAAAAGCCAAACACAGAAAGTTAGATGATACTGGCCTATGGTACAAAGCCCATCAAAAGGTGTGAAAATATCCCAAGCTACCAATAATTTGTGCTGTATCAGTGCTTTTGTGTCAAGTGATGGTACTGATTTTGACTTAGTAATGGGAGCCCTAAAGCCAGAATCAGTGTGTCATGAAACTACAGATTGATGCCATAGATGCAGTTATTTTTGCAAGTACAACTGGTAAAAAACCCTCCCCCCTGCTTCACCTGTGGATGTGTCATGGTTTAACCCCAGACCTAAGTCTCATCCAGCTACTTGCTCACTCCCACACTGACTGCCTCCCACCCCAGTGGGGAGGAAAATTGGGAAAAAAAGTGAAAGTCGTGGCTTGAGGTAAGAACACACATAACTGAAGCAAAGATAAATACTATTATTATAATAACATTAGTGACAATAACACTAATGATAATAACAATAATAGTAATGACTGTAATGAAAAGGGGGGGGGGGGGGAAGAGAGAGAGAGAGAGGAATAAAATCCAAGAGAAACAAATGATGCACAATACAGTCTCTCACCATCCACTGATCAATGCCTAGCCCAGCCCAGCCCACAGATGTGATCAGCCCCTACTGACCTAAACCCTCCTGGCCTAAACCCTCCCCTTCTCCAGTTTATATACTGGGCATGATATTCAGTTGTACAGAATATCCCTTCAGCCTGTTTGTGTCAGGTCTCCTGGCCACACTCCCTCCAAGCGTCTTGTGCACTGGAAGAGCATGGGAAACTGAGAAGTCCTTAGTTTAGGGTAAGCATAAATGCAACAACTAAAAAAAAGCAACATCAGTGTGTTATCACAATTATCCTCATACTGCATGCAGCACTGTGCCAGTTAGTAGGAAGTACATTAACTCTATCCTGTCCAAAACCAGGATAGGATGCATGTTCTTATTTCTATATTGCAGTTTGTCATCACCTCACTTTTGGCAGTGCCAAAATGCATGAGCTGTGCTGCACGCTGAGCCAGGGGAAGTAAGCATCCCCCAAAATGCTGTTACTTGTTTATTCCTTTTTAGACTGGGCAATCTCAGTGATTTAGGGATTAAATTTGCAGATTCCACCAAACTGTGCAAAATCAACTGTGAACTGATGCCTTGTGGCATGAGGTAGGAATAAGTAGCCACAGACAGAAATCACTTGAGTTACCTTTGTCACTTAAGGAAATGTGCATAGCACATAACACACAATAAAACTAAGAAGCTCTTCTGGATAAAACAAGGTTTATTCTGGAAGAAGGAGCAAACCCATATATGACAGCTAAAATTACCACTGAAAGAAAAAAGGAAAGGGGCAGTGAAACATACTACTGATTCTGACTGCAGCCAAATCCTTGGCTTTGCCCTGAGCTACCGGTTCGCAAATTGCCTCAAATGGCCTCTACTTTGCAGATGACCCATAAGCCTTTGCTTAGCAGTGGAATCAGCAGAAATGAATAACTGAACATTGCAGATTTTTTTATTAAATACTCAGAAGTGTATTGAATATGTATTTATCATGCCTAACCAGTGTGAATATAATTTATGAGTGATTATATAATCACAAACTGGAAAAGGCTTACTTAAGGTTGAAAATATACTATGTCTAGATTTTCCTTGAAAAGAAAGGTGATTTTTCATGTTTTTATTTTCAAAATGGGTACTTTAGTGTTCAAGAAATAAATGAGGGGAAGAAGCTGAGTGCTTATGAACAGATGTGAATATGATTCCTTACAGGAAAGTTTAATAAAAAATTGTATCACAAACATTTAAAAAACTTTTCAAAACTAGCAGAGATGATTACTCTGAAAGTTACTACTATAGTCCTTTAATTTTCTTTCTGTGGAATATCTTACAGCTAAAAACTGTCTTCACTATCTATAAGGAAAAAAGATATTAGAAGTGTAATTGATATAAATTAGAATTGGAAGCTGAAATGAGACTAATTTAAACTGGGTCGTAAGTATGGGTTTTAATAACGAAAGTGTGAAATATTGTAATAAACTGTCAGAGTTTCTTTTTTTTTTTTTTTTAAGACCAAAGGCCTTCAAATCAAAACTGGACAATAAATTATTTGGATAAGTATTGGGTTAAATGGCAGAAATAAAATAACCTGTGCCATGTAAAAGACCAGGCCAAATGACCTTCAGAACTTATTTTAGATATATGAATTTTTTTTTTCAGTACTGCCAAATGTGCCATTTCACTAGCTGAGGGTCTTGCATAACAACATTGCACATTTTATTTGCAATTACAACATTTTATTTTATTTTATTGCAACATTTTCTCATTTTATAGATATTGCTGATTTCAGCAATATCTTATTTCAGCAATCCTGTTCCAAGGCTGCAGCGTAGTTTGGTGCCAATGTGAAACAGAATCAACAGAAGAAAATCTGGGTGTTGAAGCAAAGTAGATTAACAAAATCTAGAACTATATGGAATTTGTATCTATTTAGACAGAAGGGCAAGCCTTTTTCTTACAGAGTCTGGGCAGTTTATCACAGAAGATTCCTAAAGTGTGCAGTTGTTCAGATTGGCATTGCACGTGTGTATGTGCATACGCATGTGTGTGTGTGACACATCAGATATCAAGTTAAAAGTGCAGCAATACACTTGAATTATCTATCCTTGCAGTTTACAGCTTCCAAAATGCTGAACAGTAGCCAAAATGTGCCCATGTGCTATAATCTACTTTCCCTGGGATGCCTTCATCTCTGGTCATTTGCACTTCCAATCTATTCCTGTGCCTCTGCTGGTACCATTACTAAAAGATGTGCTGTATCAACTACCACCTTCTGGGTGCTAAGAGAGTTTGCCAGCATAGCTGTAGGCCTTTTCACTCATTTTTTTTTCAGTGCCCAAGAGAACTCCAATTTAATTGAGTAGAACAGTGTGCCTGCCTTAGTCTATACTGTATGTGGTTACAGAACTGGGTGCTGTCAATGGCTGATGCTTCCAAAACTGTTTCAATTATTAACAGAAATTAATAACTGAAGCAGTAATTAAATAAATTAAAATGCCTACTTTTCCTGTTACTATTTTCTTTCCACTAGGCAAACATTTTTAAACGTACTCAGTGTCAGCCCAATTTTTTCCCCTGATGTCCATGAAATTCCCAGCCCATAAAAATGTGTGTTTTGCTTTATATTAAACGTGACCCCATAACTCAGAGTGATAAATGGTGTATATGTGTAGCTAAAAATTGATCAGGCATATTTCTGTCCCATTACTTATCATTATCAAAACCAGTCTGTCTTCCTGAGGGAAGATGATCTTGGAGAGTACACATAAATGCAAGCTTGCTGTTCCTTGGTCTTAACACATAGTCAGACTCTACAGTGTTTGACCTCTATGCCTACAGAATGAGAAACTTACTAAATGTAAGCAGAAGGAGTTTCTGGAGAAGAGATGGTCTGTCTGTTTTTAACTCACAAGCTCCAATAATTGCATATATACCATATATGCAGCTATGACCATTACAACCTAGACAGAGTAATTTTATCATTTCCTTTTAAAGGAAGAATTGTTTTTTAAACTGTGACTTTCTTTGATGGTAGACTATATTAATTCCAGCCAATATTTTTCATTGTATTCCTTTTAGCCCTACCTTTAAAATGCACATAACATAAACCCTTGATCAGGGTCTTAAAAGTTAAGCTAACAATAATTTAGTGACAAAAGTTCTCTCCAACTTCATTATGTTATGCTCCACAAACTTATTTGCAAAAGAAATTAATATCTTACTAGCTTTTATTTGTTCATTAATTTTTTTCAGTATTTCCACTCAGTGTACATGAGGGACATTTAGCAGGTTCCTAACTAAACAATGACTTAACAGCTCAAGTCAGCCAGGACACTGACTACTTCTACAATGCAAAAACTGCTCTTGCTCATTCTGTTGTCTTTGCACAACTGACTTCGTGAAGCCTGTAATCAATTGGTATGTTCCTCTTTAAATATTTACTAACCTATATTCTCCTGGTTCCATATGCATTAATTCCAAATATATTTGTTACTTCATCAACAGAAAAATCTACCCCAAGCCCCAAATGAACAAGTGGACCCTAGAGAATATCATGTAAACTGAGGTGATTTGTTATTTAAACTTTTTGCAGTGTATTTCACAGCTACTTTATTGCTTGGATTACTTATGTTAAAACAGAAGCAGTTTGTGAAAGTTTTGGTATTTTCAGGTGCGTATGAGAGTATTGTCAGCACCTCTGGCAAGTTGTATCTCACTGCAGACCAGGCAGTAGCTGAAATCTAGTTTAATTTTAGAATTGCTAACCTAAAAGGAAATGATGACTAAGAAACAGCAACCTCTATAGCGAGCTTATAGAATGCTATTTGCCAAGCTCAAAACTGAGTGTTTTCATACTGGAACTTCTGAGAATTATGTATTATATACTCTAGGTCTTCTTTTATTTTACCTATTAACTGATTTCTAATCACAGGTGGCTGAAAGAAAAAATTAGGGATACCTGTCTGGAGTACCACCATGCGTTGGTTCATTGTACATATATATTTAAAGGGCACTCTCACCTACTTATGTTTCAAGACCACATGCTCTAGTAATTCCCTCTTGTGTCCATATCACCATTCAGTGTGTTGATCTGATTTAGAGATTTGACAGATTTATCTGCTTTCCTAAGGCAGAACTGAAATGACTAAAGAGAACTGATCTGTAACCTCAAGCAAACATACAGCTATGTGATTTCATTCAGTAACACTGAAGAATATAAATGCCTGCAGGTTCCAACATTTTTATAAGTATTTTGCTAAATCGGGAGTTAACACAAATAAAAAGGATTCAAATAGTCCCACTGATATTGCTGGAATCACTGAAAGTTAAAGGATATGTTTTGCTACTGTAACTGTGGGCTTTAAACTCTTCACAAAAAGGCTTGATAATGATTTATTTTGCAAACTTTGGTTGAGAAAAACTTTCTTGTGAGCTAGTGTCAGTAATTAAACTACAAATATCAGAATATAATTTTTAAAAAAGCATGAAGGCATATTCTGGTTTCTTGGGACTGCATTGCACCACACAGGTGATTTTTAACCTATGAAATCTTTCTTCACAGAGACTAGCTCCTAATGCACCAGTTCTGTGTATTGCTCTCCTTTGTCTCTGACGCAGATGTGCTGATAAAAACTCTGCTCCCCACAGTGTGCTTAAGGTTGACTAAGCAGATTTTCCCAGAGTTTCTCTGGAGTCAAATCCATGCTTAGCAGCTTTAGTATCAAGAAAATGCACAAATGGTTAAAAGACAATCTCCCAGCTCTTTCTTCATGACAGCTGCACTGTGTTACAGAAGACGTAAGACAGAAAATATAGTCTAAAGTCAACTTTTCCCAGAATGCCAAAATTCTGAGAAGTTTCTGTGAACTTACGAAAACTTATGTTTGAACAAGTATGCTTGAAAGTCTCTTTACTTCACAGAGGAATATGAAAGCAAACATCTTTAAAAATTAAACTTCTAGAGTCATATAAAAGCTGCCCCAGGATTTTGATAGCAAGCATCATTATAACAGTTTCACTTCAGTGATGTTCCTTGAATATACATAACACTTACTCATTTTGAATGAAATGTTCACCTACTCTTCTATTACTTCTAAGACTCTGAGGTAGAATGAATTATCTTCTTTTCTAAGTTCTGCTGAGTTTTGATGTAATTTTACTTACTACTGTAAACTCTTGGCACAGAAAGATAAAAGCAAATAAATATGTGTTTATTTTATAAATAATTAGTTTCTGTCCTTAATAAAAATGACTAATGTAAGAGTTGCAGTAAGACAGCTGAATGGAATGAAAATAGGGCACCAGAACTTGCCATCAGCTCACTGCTTTCTAGGATGACAATGTCAACTGGGATACATCAGGCAATGGAAACGTGGTTAATATCATGGGAAACATAATAGACAGGCATTCCAGCATTCTGAGATGGTGGTTATTCCTGTTTGTTCCAGGTTATTTCTCTGGGTTATCAGGCCCAGATTACTGATATGGTTCTAAGTATGCAATGAAGAGGAAACAGAAATCAGACTGGGATAGAGAGCTACTAGAAGCTGATTTACCAGCATGTGAACCTGGCTGTACCCATTCCCAAGACCTTTTGAAGATATGCTTTTAAAGCACTGCTACTTTGGCATGTCTGTCATAGAGCTGACAGATTTTTTCAGGCCTGACCTTGGGTGCAACTGTTCTGTGTTTGCAGAACTGGATGTGTTAAGGAGCAGTTTGAGAGACGTCTCAGTACCTTATAGAACCTAACTTAGCCCTAAAACTAAGTACAGTGCTCATGCTGTAGCCTCTGTTAGACCCCAGATGACTCTTGCAGAACTACAGGAATGTTTCAGTGCTGCACAGCTCCTAGTGGGCCACAGACCTCCTGGCTGCCTCAAGAGGATGGCACAGAGAACTACCCAGCCCACCTCCATGCCCCAAAAGGGAAAAAAATGCATTGAAATGGTGCAAAGGTGATCCAAAAGTTGGAAATTAGGCCTTCTTTTTTTGTGGTACTGCACTGGATTTGTAGTGCATTTATTCTGAATAGACTAATTGTAGGATTCAATTGAGAAATTTTTGTCCCTCTTCTTTAGTATGAGTTTGGACATCCAGGATTTCACAAACTAGCCATAACTAGACATAAGACATGGGGAATAGTAACTACTGTTACTGAAAATCACTTAGTTTCCTGGCTGGTTCATTTTGTCCACAAAGTCATGACTAAACTCTTTGCCAAATTTGGACTCATTTTGATCCAGAACAGTTTATTGAGAGCTATGCAGCTTCCTAGCAATGGCCTTAAACTTTTCTGTCACTTTTTTATATCTTTCAGTCTTATATAGGATAAAGTTAATTGTTTTAAGTACTGTGAAACATTTTGTCCTATATGAAAGGTGGGAGCAGATATCCTGAAGTGGATCTCATAGTGAAATGCATGTACTTGTGTGAAAGGAATGGGTTTCAATGATACTATCACTTCAGCCATCAAATTCTTGTTTGCTTCTACATATTTTAAATTTATATCTGTTTTTCAGAGGGTTTCAAACAGTGTGGAGTAGTGCTAATTCCTGTTGACTTTAATTCCAAGATGCATCATGAGAAAATTCAAGAAGGCTGTAGTTGGGTAGGTTGTCTCCTGGCACATATTTCCTTTCACCTCTTTGGAACTCCTCTCACAGAAAACTCTATCAGTTTCAGTAAACTGAAATAATTAATCTCCTTAGCTCCCTAGTCTTTAAACTCATTAGTTTTGAAAACAATACCGTAATACTAATTTCTGAATATCACAAATGCTGTATCTTATTGTGGTGAATAGCAAAAAAAAAAAAAAAGCCCAAGACTCAAACCCCTTTTAAACCAGTGTAATTATGCAACCACATGAACAAAACGCTGCCATTGAACTGTGGCATTTCAGTTTTATTTTGACAAGTAGAAAAGAGACATAATCTGAGAGCATCAAGAATATGTAGCTCTCCTTTTCTTTTTTTGAAATGTGTGGAATGAAATTACCCAGAAAAGCATCTTCTGCCACTGTTGTTAATGTTTTTTATTTTTGTACTTAGTGAGGAGCCTCTTGTTTGCTGCAGCTGTGTCATAACTAAATAATATTAATATTTGACTTTTTAAGGTTGTGTAATGTTGAGGATTCATTCACTCTCAAGTCTGGTTGGATTTTATGTGCATATGGTTTTATTTAAGAATTTCCCTAGATGCTTTACCTAGGTTATCTAAAGACATTAGCACATCATTTAGCTCCTTGAAAGTTTAACCAGCATTTTGGTGTTTAAATGCTTAGTAGGATTAAAGACACTATCACATCAAAAGAATGAATTTCCCCTTCATCTACATCTTTCACCTCCTACTCCCTCCCCTTCCTCCATGGCTGCCTAAATTGCTTCTCAATTTAATTCAAAGTGAAATGACCTTCAATCTCTGGGGGAAAAAAAAAAGCCGATTTAAAATTCTTCAGCTGAAAAAGGACCCTGTCGACATTTTCCGATTGGGTTTCTCTGCAAAAAGTGTCTGGGATCGACTTCACTTGGCCATGTCAGCGCCAAACACCTCTGGAAACGATTTCCTCAAGAGCCATTCGTGGACTCCTAAACACTTATTTCAGGCTACCATAATTAGGTAATGACTTGGCCACCACTATGCAAGAAAACTGGGACAATCCTTGATAATCTCCTTGATATTTCCCTGCCTCCCAGACTTGTACCTTTTTTTTAGTATTATTATTATCAGGCTGACTCTAAACAACAAAAACAAACTCAGATTTCACTGAAAGAAAATCTCCTAAGAGGCAGCTGCTTAGAAGCCAACCGTTCCCTGCACTTAAGGAGACATTAAAAAGAAAATAGGAGTTGGTAGTGAAGGCGTACTGCATACTTAAATACCGATTACATTTCATCTGTGTCTCAACTGCATTAAATCTTCATTCAGTTGTGTGTAAATGTTAGTCCGATCAGCTGAGACAATGAGAATGCAGCAGTGAAGCTCTGATCTGCTTATCTGGCGCATCTCTATGTCTTGATCCCACAGAGGAGATGCAAGTCTAGGGTTGGAGAAATGCAGTCTGGACCCTTGGAAAGAGAAAGTGGCCGAAATCTGTCCAAATGTTTTTGAAGCTATGAATTCAACTTTAATTTTAAGTGTTGACTGAGAGAAGATGAAGGAAACCTGAGGGTGTGCAAGCCAGGCTCTGTGATCCTCATCTCGAGTTTGATTAAGTTAAAATCAGCAAATCTTCCTCTAAAGCAATTACTTATTCGGCTTTCTGTATTTTCTGAATTTGCAGAACTACAGAGAGGAATGAGAGAACTCCCATCGTTCAAAATACTGACCCGTAACGTAGTAGAAAACGTGTCACAGAAATTGTGCCTTTCACTGACAGATAGACCTAGTAAACAACACTTTCTTTTTTTTTTTTTTTTTTTTTTTTTTTAAATGATAGATTCTTCCCAGGACTGTGATTGTTAGTTCTGTGTACTGGATAATAACTGATTTGCTTATGATGTGTCAATTTGGCACTCTTTTTTATTCAAGATTGTTCCAAGTCATATTTTTCTCATTTCACTTAAGGAACCATAACACTTTTTTAAATCCTTTTTTTTTTTTTCAATCCACTTTTTTATTGTTGCTGCCTCTGTTGCTATTGTCGTAAGAGGACAGCGTGCTGCACTGTAATCCCGCCTCGGGAGGGCCGGGGGGCAATGCCGCCTTTAAGGGGGGAACAGCGGAGGCGGGGAGGCGCACTGCAGCGGAGCCCTCGATGGCAGGACGTTGGGCTGATGGTATGAATCATAATGAATTGGGCTTTCATTGCTACAGCACTCGTCAGCAGTGAGCGGAAGCCCTGTGCGGCTGTACAGCAGTCCCTGACGAGACGCTGCTGCCCATGCTCCCAGCGCCCTTGGGAGGCTGGGCGGGAAGCGAGGGTGCCGACCCTCACAAAGTCTGCCCGGTTCCGTGTTCGCGGTTCTCGGCCAAGCCGCGCCGGGCGCCGCGCACTCGGGCGGCTGACGCCCGCCTGAAGGTGGCGATCGGCACCTCCGGAGCCACCTGCCTCGGCACTCCCGGCCCGCGGGCAGCCCGGGCGGTGCGGTGCCCTCCCGCCCCAGCCGGCACCGCCTGCTCACAGAATACTATACCCTCGCCTCCCTTGCCCTCTGCGCCGGCACTGGTCCCCAGGGGCAGCTCAGAGCACCTCTGCCGGGGCAGAGCTGCGGCGAGATTTGGAGAGGTCGGGGGTTGAAAGGCAGTCGTGGAGGGTTTCTCTGCGGTGTCCCCTCAAGGGAGAGAAGGCCACCTTCCTTCGCCCGACGATGGCGACCCAGCGAGACCCCCCCGCGGAAGGGTGGGAGGGAGGGGGGACGGAAGGGGAGGGGAAGGAGGGGTGGATGGATGGTAGGGGGAAAGCTAGGGGAGCTCAGAGAGGCAGAGCGGGGAGGAAAGGCGCGGGAGAGCTGCAGAGCAAGGGTCAGCATCTCGGCGAGCGGCGGCGGGAGGGCCGCCCCCACGGCCCGGGGCTGCGCGCTGGGCAGAGGCGGCGGGGATGGGCGGGCGCAGGGCGGCTCCGCCAGCCGCCGTCCTCCGAGCCTCGGCCGCCTCCTGCCGCGCTATATAGGGGAGGGAGGGGTGGTTGAGCGGGGGGTGCCCGGCGTGGCCAAAGCGCGCGGGGCGGTGATGCCTCCTGCCAGGGAAGCGCACAAGTGACCGGCGCCTCTTCCCATGCCTGTCTCCTGAAGCGACCCCCTCCGCCCGGCATGGATGTGGCGAACAGCACTACCTCCCCAGCACGCTCCCCCGAGGGGACAGGCAGCCTTGGCCTCACCGAGGTGGCCCTGGGCTACCAGGTACTCACCTCCCTGCTCCTGGGCACGCTCATCCTGTGCGCCGTAAGCGGCAACGCCTGCGTGATCGCGGCCATCGCCCTGGAGCGCTCCCTGCAAACCGTGGCCAACTATTTGATCGGCTCGCTGGCCGTCACGGACCTCATGGTATCTGTGCTGGTGCTGCCCATGGCGGCCCTCTACCAGGTGCTGAACAAGTGGACACTGGGGCAGGTCACCTGCGACATCTTCATCTCGCTGGACGTGCTTTGCTGCACCTCTTCCATTCTGCACCTGTGCGCCATCGCCTTGGACAGGTACTGGGCCATCACGGACCCCATCGACTATGTTAACAAGCGGACTCCCCGACGGGCGGCGGTGCTCATCAGCCTGACCTGGCTTATCGGCTTCTTGATATCCATCCCGCCCATGCTGGGCTGGAGAACGCCGGAGGACCGCTCGAACCCTGACGCCTGCACCATCAGTAAGGACCACGGGTATACCATCTACTCCACTTTCGGCGCCTTCTATATTCCGCTTCTACTCATGCTGGTGCTCTACGGTCGCATCTTCAAGGCGGCCCGCTTTAGAATCCGCAAGACAGTGAAGAAAGTGGAGAAGAAGAAAATCGCCGACACCTGCCTCACCCTCTCTCCGGCCACCGTGCCGAAGAAAGGCAACGGGGAGCCCGACAAGGGCTGGCGGCGAACTGTAGAGCCCAAGCCCGGTGCTTGTGTTAACGGCGCTGTGCGGCAGGGCCAGGATGGGACTGCCCTGGAGATCATCGAGGTCCAGCGCTGCAACAGTTCCTCCAAGACTCACCTGCCGCTACCCACCGAAGCGTGCGACTCTCCACCCCCCTTCTTCGAGAGACGCAGTGAGAAGAACACGGAAGCCAAACGGAGAATGGCTCTGTCTCGGGAAAGGAAGACTGTCAAGACCCTGGGCATCATTATGGGCACCTTCATTCTTTGTTGGCTGCCGTTCTTCATCGTGGCCCTGGTCCTGCCCTTTTGTGACAGTAAGTGCTACATGCCCGCGTGGCTGGGGGCAGTCATCAATTGGCTGGGCTACTCTAACTCCCTTCTCAACCCCATTATCTATGCCTATTTCAACAAAGACTTCCAAAGTGCTTTTAAGAAAATTATCAAGTGCAAATTTTGCCGTCAGTGAAGCCCGCCGCTCCGGGACGGGGCAAGCGAGGTCCAGCTACTCGCTACACCCGTCTGCCCTGCTCCGCAGTGTGCCCCCTCCCAGCTCCTCTACAGCGCTGTCCGAGGGGCGAAGGACCTCGCCATCTCCCTCTCCGCGCAGCGCGACGTAGTCCCTCGCTCCTTCGCCCGCCGGACAAGCCCCGCGAGGCAGGACGGGGCTCCACTGGGAACGGCGCGGGACGCTCGGCCCAGGAGGGCTCCGCGGCCGCCCCGGTCTTGCGCGGCCGCCCCGGTCTTGCGCGGCCGCCCCGGTCTTGCGCGGCCGCCCCGGTCTTGCGCGGCCGCCCCGGTCTTGCACGGCCTCCGCTGCCGGGCGCCGGCTCTCCCGCCTCCCTCCCTCCCCTCGATCAGTCTGGGTAGACTTAGGGTTTGCAGGTCGTTGCTTGTGTTAGCTGTAAACCCTGTGTCTGCCCAAGTAGCATCGGTAAAAACAATCCACCCTATGCAGGAAACCGCCTTGTCGGGGATTATTCTTGGATTTACGAGGTGACGGCGGTGGACTCAAGAGTCCGACCTCGGTCTGGCAGTAGTGTGAGTATGGAGCCTGGAGGCGGAGGAAGGAGCTTTGAGCGCCTTGCTTCCTGGGCTGTGAAACCTTCAAGAGGGTGTTCTTGGGAGAAACGACCATATTTTGTAATCTTGCAAGGTACTTACAGCAATGTCCCCCGTCTGCTTTACCTGTGCCTGACATCTCTACTGCTATGCTAGGACCTTCCAGTCCATCGGGCTTCCCTTTATTATAGCACAGGGAAATGATGGGACTTAAACCCCAACCGCACGCCTCATTATATGGAGATTTATGGGGATTATTTTTTTTAAATGCCTTCGACCGAGTGTTTCCCAGCAAGGAAAGGCTTGGAGCTGTGCGACTGTCTCGGAGTACACCGCGCACGCAACGGCACAGCGAGTTTAGGCAGCCTGCGAAGTAGCGTTTCTTTTTTTTTTTTTTTTCCCCCCCTCTTCCTTAAGCCGCTTTAAAGTTTCTCCCGAGACATTGCGGTTCCTTCGGAGGCAGACAGATGAGGCACATTTTGCTCGGGGGGGGGGGGGAAGAGAAAAAAAAATAAAAATAAAATACAAACATCAACACGACGATCCAAACCGATCAACCAAAACATTGCCATGTGCTCCGTGGCAGTAGGGGAGGAGCCGAGAGCATCTACCAGCGGCAGTCGCAGGTGGGGAAAGCAGGCTCTCTTCTCCCTCGAGACAGCCCTGGCGGGGGTAAGCACGACCCTTCCCGCAAGCTGAGAGTCACGGCCAGAAGCAGGCAGTGTCCCTGCAAGGAGAGCCAAGCCTAGCCCGGCCATCCTCAGGGCAGCTCCTCAAGCCTCCGCCTGTCCCCGCTCTGCCCAGCTGCTTGGCCCCTCCTTCCCCGCCTGGCCCGGGGTTGGGGCAGGACTGCGTTGCCCGCCACACAGCCCCTTTGCCCGCCCTGCCCCATGCCATTCCCCTGCATCTCCTGCCGCTTGCGGCCGGGGGCTGAGGCCGCTTTCGTCCCGGGGAGGGGAAGGCGCCGGGCGGGATACTGGTACTGCCGGCTGCCGCGTATCCGTAAAATGAATGCTTGACCTAAAGTATATATATATATATATATATATATATATATACACATACACACACACACACACACACACACACACATTTTTTCCTGTTTATTTTTGTGTAATCTGTTACTTGTAAGTAAAAAGGAATGTGAAATATGTGTCACGTCAGTGTAAGTGTCCAGTAATTTCTGAACTTCAGCCTCTTACATTAAACGAAAATAGTGCTTTTAACAACCTCGGATATGTAGCTGATTTTCTGAAAATCCTGTTTGACCTTATTTTCGCAATTAAAGTGATCCTTGATCTTATGTCCTCCACGGTGTCCCATATATTCCTTAAGTGCCTCCGGAGTGTCAGAGGAGTAAGCCTGGAGCGATTAGGGAGCTGAAACTTCTGAGCGCTCAGGTATCCGGTGACTTTGGGAACACCCGGGTAAAGGTGCCAGGCAGCGCGGGGCAGGGACGCCAGCAGGAACGGGAGGGCCCGGACGCGCCGGCGGTGTGGCGGGATTGCTGCTGTGCAGCGGGATTTGTTCTTCTCAATTCCTCCTTGCCCGCATCTCTCTGACTCCGGCAAGTGCGTTTCTGCACATTTTCCCTTTTTCCATTTTTTTTTTTTCCTTTGTAAACCTTCCTGTAAACTCTTCGGCAACGATCCCATCTGGGAAAGTGGGGCTGCCCTCTGGTCCTGCACCATAGCCTGCGCAGGGTCCCCCCTGCGCCCTGGGGGTTGGAGCCTGACTTCGGGGCGGGACGGGGCCACCTGACTCCTCCGACAGCCTCAAGACCTCGAAGCAGGGAACACCCGGAGCTGCATAACACAGGGCAGGGTAAGGGTGGCCTATTCTGTGCTGCCTGTATCAATTTCGCCTCCCCCGCACTGCACTGCAGGGTGGGGATGGCGAGAGTATGAGGGCAGCCTTCGGGCCGCAAGGCCCCAGACCGGCTGGTGCGGGGGAGCTCTGGAGCTTGGGAGGGCAGGTCTCTCTTTCTGATACCATGAGGCGAGACGTGCCGTTTCCCGTCCATGTCTGCCGCCTATGTCCGCCTGCTCCTTCTAAGGGGAAGCGTGGGAGCGGCCCCACACCGCTGCCACTCTCCCTGTCAGGGGCGCGCTGGAGCGGCGCGGGGCACTGGTGCTGCGGCGCTCGCAACCGCCATCAGCCTCTCCGCCTCTCCTCCGCAGGGAAAACAGCTCTCGACCACTCGGACCCAGGAGGCGCCAACGCCGGCGCCACAGCCACGGTGCCGCTAGCGGCTCGCTCCTCATCCCCAGTCTCGGGGCTCTGCACCGGCCACTACGGAGATACGGGCCCAGACCTCCGTGGGACTGTTTCTCTGTACAGTTTTAGGTTTATCTCTCCCTCTGTTGTCTCTCTCTTTCCCCGCAATAAATTAGGGAATGTGAAGGAAATGGCCTGCTTTGAAAGATGGACCTTTTTTCCTGTAGAGTAGTTTTCAAATTCTTAATTTGATTAACATTAAGATTAAAAAAAACCATTAAGATTAAAAAAAACCCAAAATCCCCCCCCAAAAAAAACCCCAAACCAAAACAAAACAAAACCCAAACCGAAACAACCAAAACCCCCAAACCCCCAACCAACAAGTGTTTTTAAGGGAGAAATAAATTCTGTATTAAACCAGTATTTGAGGTTAGTTGCAGTTATTTGGTCCACTAATGAGCAACCTCCTCACAGTGTAGAGAGCTTCATTTCAGTTTTAAAGTTCCTATGGAAGTTCAAGTAATGAATAAGGAAAAATCTGAAGAGAAAGCAAAAGATTTTATGTTTTAAACAGAGCCACAGGAAATAGGTTTTAACAGCTTGGGACAGTTATAACTATCAAAGATGGGCATAGATATAACATCTTCCTTTAAAAATGCCTCTTTAGGATGCTGTAAAATGAGAAGAAAGTTTAATAACTTTGAATTTTCTCTGTGAATCCAGTCAAGGCTGAATTTGGGACTGAATCATCTAACAAGAATGCTGGTAGGGAGTTGAAATATACTTACACTGGTCCACTGTACTTATGGTTGAGGATGGGGGAATGAAGGGGTAGGAAAAAGGGAAAGACATGCAGGCTTAAGCTATATTGGTCCAAACTGCAAAACAGATTTTGTGACCATACAATTTCATCTATTTAAATAGAAGTATTCCATATAAAATGTTTAAGACTTCCTTTCTTTCCTGTGTCAGTCCCATTCTGACAGAAACATACTGTATATTTGGTAAAAACAACAAAACCCCACAAACAAATATCCCCCAGTTTCCTCATAGTTAAAAATCTGTTCTCTAGAATCTGCAGTTTCAAACATTTCTCAGGATAACATTGTGAATCTTTCACTCAAAACACATAGCCAAGAAATTCATCCCTCAGAGAGAAGAAACAAGATGACGATGTGAGTGAATTTCTGTTTCATAATTGTTCAGAGATGCAATTTTAGTAGTAAAAATGACAATGACTCCCTTGGACGTGGCTGGAGAAAACCCAAAGTGGTTATCATATAGCATGCAAACAGTTGCAGTGGGGCTTTACAAAACTGAGAAATGAGCACATTTCCCATGGTTTCAGAAAATACCATATCTACTGTATTTCTGGATATCCGTCCAGGTCTCCATGTTTGGGTATAGGCTGCTGTGAGCCTCACCTTATCTTGCTGCCCACAGCTAAGCTCCTGCTCTCTGAGTAACCAGAGTGACTTCAGGGGCAATTCCACAGAATGAAATACCTTCTGTTGGACTGGAAACGAAGACCTTTTGGTGAATAATCTGTTCCACAACAAGAATGTAGTGTAAACTATATGACTTAATTGGGTCATTTCTTGACGTGGGCAGTGGTGACAGAAGATTTGTTTGTGTTTTCTTACCTCTCAGCTAACACAGACAGAGAACTGGAGATTCAACCCTTACAAATACTTATATGTGGCCACAAATTCCAGCCTTGCAAATGTCTGTGCCAAGTTAGTTTGGCAGACCATCAACATTGTCCAGAAGAATGAAGCTGCAGGATGGGAAACAGATGGATTATAAAATATTTTTAAAATTACTAAACCTGAACAAGATTTGATAGAGCTATTAAAACAAAAACCAAAACCAAACCAAACCAAACCAAAAAACCCAACGAAAACCTACCAAAAAACAAACACCAAACAAACAAAAAAGAAAAGTGGAAAAAGGCACATGACCAGATGGTTCCTGCAGTCTTCACAGAACTGTTGAAAATAGTGAGGGTCTTAGAAAGGAAAAAAAACATTTCTTCCGAACAAACAAACTGACAGAAAAAATGAAAAAGGTACAAGTGTCATTTATTGAAAATGCTGGCCAACAGAAGCAGAAGACAGTATCAAGTTGTAGTAACATCTTGCTTTATTGTTTGTGCTAAGCAGCACTTGTAGCATCTTTTGCTATTAAGCAGAGTCAATATAATCCTTTCAAATCCATATTCATATTTCAGAGCTATTTACACCCACTCTGCTGAACTGTAACTTATGTACACAGGAACAATGAGAGTGATGTAAGCTAGAGGTGTTATAGAGCCTGTTTTAATTTGTACCTTGTTCCTACTTCTTGGCATTTCCACTGTGGCTGGTTTAGTGGCCACACATAGGCCAAACAGATTTTGTACGTAACAGTGAGTATCATACAGCTATGATATGTATACATATGTATACAGCTATATATAAATAAAAATATAAATATAAATACATATATATTATATAAATTATATATATTTATATATTATATAAATTATATATATTTATATAAATAATATAAATACAGATATATATATATATAAATGATATGCTATATCATTTCAGGCATATCCTCACTAGTGAATGCCATGTGCAGTCCAATTTTTAAAGTGAAATCTGTTTGGTAGAATGGAGTAGGCTTATACAGGAGTCTTTTGTTCAAGTAGCTTAGCAGGAAAATGCCCTTTTTCAGTTTGATGTTATAGTGACTGGTTATGATTTTTAATGATCCAGTGCCAAAAGAAAATATATAGAGCGGTCCTCTGCTTGAACTACTATAGTCCAAACATAAGCCTTTTGAACCAAAGTGAGTTTTGAAATATTTGGGAAGCTTTTAAATTTTTACATATAAAGGCTATGTCTCTAAAGTCAGGATCCCAGTAGATGTCAATTTCTGATTGGTCTTTGGAAGAATGCTTCCAGATGAAGTGAAGGTGACTTGGATTTGAAGACACCCAAACCATCAGAAAAAACACCTGGACCACAATCAAGAGGTGTTGCCTGTACTCAAGTTTGGCTGGTTGCCTGTCATCCAGACACCAATCTGAGGCAGAGATTGTAGAAAAGTCATGCAGACAAAGTTCTTGGCTGGGTGTTGCCTTCAAATCTGTGGTACTTCAGTTTCTATAATTTTCCAGAGTCTCTGTCTATCTTCCCATATGTGGTGAAAATCATGGGTAAAATGCAGGTAAAGGCCCTGCAGGAGAGCTCCTGATGATAGTCTTTGAGGTTTGCCCTGAAGGAGTTTTTAGCAGCTTTCGTGTCTATAGGCAAGAAAGGAGCAGTCAAAAAGGCATTCAGGATAGAGAATCAACTAAGTTTGCTTTCATGGAAGAGACTTGACTCTGAAAAGCAGTCTCAGAAACTTCTGCTCCTGAAATGAAGATGTCTGCTTTCTCCCACTGAGCAGATTATTGTAAACCTCAGGCCAGGCCAGCACTGAGCCAAAGAGGGTCTGATCTGGCCAAACTGCCCATTGAAAACTATCTCCAGCAAACTTTGTCTTTACTGTACCCAGTGCTAAGAGCTACTGCCAACTTAGTGCAAGCCAGGCAGAGGGGCTTTTCCACCTGCCTTTGAATTCATGGTCTCACTCCCACCCTTGAGAAAAAAAAAATTAAGGAAACTCATTAGATTGAATCTGTCCCTTGAAGAATACTACTGTCTTCAGAAGAATCACAGACTGCATGAATTTAGTTTATTATTTCTTGAACCAGCTGACATGCTCCCTTATTTTGACATAGTTTAGTGCATGTGCATTTAGTCAAAACAACCATACAGGTCCAAGAGGTAGTCTGCCCCACTGTACTTTAATTACAGACAGTATTCTGAAAATCCTTGGTCTAGTTGCCTGAAAATGTCATTTTCAGTAGCCCTTAGAATTTATTTCCTCCATTTCCTATGGGCAAGTCAGTCAGTTGCGCATAAATGGCAGGTAAAAGGTCTCTAAATTTCCAAATGTCTACTGTTAAATTTTTCTGAGATCTGTCTTGAAGCCTCATTTTCATCTGCAGTTCCTTAGAATTTCTAAAAAAATCAGATTTGCACAGATATCTAGCTTTGCTTCAGCAAGGGAGACAGAAGGTAACAAGCGCACTCTCCCTCTCTCTTCATCAACCCCCTTACTAGTACTAAAAAGCAGTGTCTTTTTTAGTAGACATGGGCAAAACAATGCCTCCTATGGAATTCAAGTAAATACGTGTGAAATGTTTTTGAGCACATTGCAAGTTTTCACAGCACCACAACAGAATGTGATTTTTTGTAAAAGTTTACTGTAACAGTATAAAAAGAATATTGAAGTTATTAAAATGACACATAACATCTACTCTTACCTAGATTTAATCATCTCCTTTATGAGCCACTCATAGAAAAAGTATTTCAAGCAATACTCAGTGGCAGCTGTGTTCAGTGACTTATGACAAAGCCATAGTATATGTCACATTGCTAATATTGGCATAATGAAATAATGTGAAAATAGCCATGTAGAAGGCACTAGTCACGTTCATAATTGAAGTTAATTTAGCAGTGTTGTGGAATTCTACAGGATCTTATTAAAAATGTCATATGTTTTGTACAAAAGTGGTGTTTTGGCTAAAGTGTTTTTCTTCTGATCAAATTACTGCCCAGGCACAGTAGTTTCTGAGGTAACAGTGTCATTTACAGAGAGATGAGCACTTTTAGATGTGCCTCTCCACCCCCTGAAATGCACAGGGGCTCAAGCCCTGCCTTTGGAGGGATACCACCTTTGGTGTTAGTGGCTGTGAACAGGACAATTTCTTGAGCAGATTCCATCTGCCAGTGTGATACCACAGTACCTACCCACTGCTAAGCACTGGTGGTGTGATGTTGTCCCCAGAAAACTGCACCACTCCTGCTGAAAAACAAGAGATTTAAATATCTGGACATGCAATTTGATAGTATTTATGAAAAAAAAGAGTGAAAAATGCAAGTAAGAAATAGATAAATTACAAGTGGAATTGAAGCCTTTTGTAATTAAAATGTTTTTACAAGTTTTGTATTTACTTGCAACAGCCAAATCAGTCCAGGAAATTTTATTGTGCTCTTGAAGGCAAAGGTGATAAATTGCTAAGAGAGGAAACTAGCAGTGGGTTATGAGGTAATCATAAATGCACCTGCATGACAACAAGCAGAGAACTTTCATAGACATAGACTGCTTTTTATTTCTCTTTAATGCCTAAGTTCCAGTCATGACTTACCTTTTGGTTTGGAAACCTTTTAATTTTCTTTGCATTTCACTTAAAAAAGAAAAAGGATAGTAACATATGCTTTGGAAGGAGAAACAATTACATTTTTTGCTAAGAACTTTCAGATTTTGATAAATAAAGAGAGGGAAAAAAACCAGAATGTAATTTCATTCATAATTCAATCAACTTTTACCACTGTGTTTCAACAAGTAAGGATGATTATGGTCAGCATTCTCCTTGAGTGGAAAGCTTCCTGTTTATGGAGCAATTGAATTTTTTCTTTCCCTTTCTTAGTGGATTTTGGGATTTATTTTATGCAGAAAATTAGTAGCAGTAACAATAAAGTGAAGTAACGTAACACAGAGTAGATTACAATAAAGACTAAAGTAATTCAGGTATATAATCTCCAGTAATCTTAACAGCCAGAATAAAGATTTACATGCTTTTTCCTTTTCTTATCATTGTATTTTATATTTGTAGAGTTTTACCATTTTAGTCTTGTAGCCTGGTAAATCAACAGTTCTAAAGTCAGCGACTGTGATTATTATTCTACTGGGTTTTGGCATCACTGCTTATGAATGCTTATGACTATCACATGAAAGGGGGACATTTCCTCAACCCTTATTGTTTGATTTGTCTGTCAGTGCTCCAGGAAAGCCGAGACCCTTGTGCCCGACCAGTTTGTCAGTGCTGTTTTGGGCACCCTTCCCTGAGCAGTCCTGTTAGATCATAAGGTAGTTGACTGCCCTTTTCAGGAGGCTAAGCCAACAGGAGACCCCTCAGCGCATCTTCCCACTTCATTCCAGTGTGTTACTCACTGCTGGCAAATACTAACGCTGTTGAAGGATTCACAGTGACAGTTCATGGAATAATAATCTTCATTAATATAAACTGAGGACAGGTTAAGGTCCAAGGATTGCCAGTGATAGTACCTGACTACAAAAACATATTCAAAGCAATACACAGAGAAGCTCTAATCCCAATAAAAGTATTCAGTGCACGTAGAGTATTGTTCTTGCCCAATAAGTGTCCCTGTAGGGGAGAAGACAGGTTCGCATTGACTGATCCCAGAAGTTACTATGGAATCTCCCCTCACTTTTCCCCATTCTTGATTTACTTTTATACTATTTCTTCATGTTTCGGTGGAGCTTGAGTGACTTTTTTCATGCCTACCTTTGTTACTGATTGGTGTAAAATTTTCTTGCTTTGCTTTTAAAGATAGAGCCAATAAAATATAGTGTCCATGGCCAGTGAGGAATGGTCCTACCTTGGAGGCAGGTAACTTTGGAATGGAAGTGTGTGTTAATATTACAGTTAGGCTTTAATGAAGCAAATTCATCCAAGGAGAGAGATTTCACCAGTTGTTGTCTCAACAGCAGGACATCCTTTCCTATCTCCCTTGGTTGACAGGTGCTATGCAGTTTATCAGCTGCAAAATACTATCTAGTTACCCTCCCTGCAAGGATTTCTACAGACCCTGGATGTGATATCTCTACTTTGCTTCACCCTTTGTTTCATCCTTCTTAGCAGATGCTTACTGTTGTATGGGGAATCATCATGGAGCTGCTAACCATGTTCCCTCCAGGGAGTAACAGATGCATTTTACCCTATAATCTCTGTACCATTATAACTTCTCTTAGGATGTGAATACAGCTTCTCAGTTTCCTCTAACTTTTACTCCCACCCATCTTCCCACAGGAACAGTAGCTGCTGTAAAGAAAATCTGTCAGTAAGACTGTAGAGTGGATCCATACCATATGCTGCTTATATCTTTTTCTGGAAGTCATTCCCCAGGAAAGTGCACACAAACTGCCAGCCTGTCTAAATGACATAACCTTTTCTTTGTTGTATTCAAGCCCCAAAGAAGACAATTTAAATTGAAGAGTTTGCATCTGAAACCAAACTCCTTGTATTCCTCCCAGAGTGTCATGCACGGAGTGCATCTAACCATTATACTCATAGTTGCTGTATCCTGGGCCAGAGTGTCCTGCTTTTGAGGTCAAGGAACTGAGAGCAGCACAAGCTGGCTGCCATTCTCCTGCAAGGTAAATTCCAAATAAAACCAGAATGTAACAGCTGCTCAGGTGAAGATGTGAGTATCAGGTATAACAGCTGAGGTACCCCTGGCACTAATTACTGCAAAGCTCCATATTGGGGTCCACCTACTGTATGCCTTTAAACGGAATAGGAAGGGAGAAAAAAAATCTTTCTCCTTCCTTGCAACTTCATCTTTTTATTCCTGAGGAAGCGGGTAAAAAAGCAAAAAAGGATCATGTCAGAGGAAGCCTGAATTCAAAATCTAAAGATGACCACTTCTGTTGCATATTGAAATTGTAATTTGAAATTTTAAAAATGCATTTAGTTCAGGAATATTTACATACATATTAAAAGTATTTACATTACTTAAAAAACCCCCAGTTAGTTCTAATTAGACAAGGTGGTGATTGCTCAAAGGTTGGACTCAATGATCTTGGAGGTCTTTTCCAACCTTAATAATTCTGTAATTCTGTGAGTCTGTAACAAGATGTTACTTCACCAGAAGCATGGTAGCATGGTAGCATGGTAGCATAGTTGAGACCATGTTTGTAAAGGTGATTTGACTGTGGGACTGCTTAGATGCTCATCAGAAGACAGTCAGAAGGGCAAGAGATCTACAGCAGGTACTGTAGGAAATGAGCTTTGGCTTGAACTTCTTGAAAGCCTAAAAGACTGATGAAAAGAGTGCTGTTCCTGCAGCTTGAAGATATTCTTGTGACTGGAATCAAAAAGCACAGCAAACAAGTCATGTTTAATCCTTTGATGTCTGTAATGGCCAGGACAGTCAATGCAGTCTTCTTCCTTTCCTTGTATTTCCCCATGAAACAGGAAAATTGAAAGGAATCTCAATTATTTTTTCTTCTTCCTTTTTTTTCTTTTCAGTGTGTACAAGGGCAGAATGCAGAAGAACATTAGCATTTATTCACTGTCCTCCACTAGACAAAAGTTTATTAAAAAATGTATTGCAGCACTTTGAAATTTAAATGTTAAGCAACCCTGGGATATAGTCAGGAAGAAGGAATGAATTTAATGCAGCACTAGCATAGATGAAGTAAGCATCAGTTTTCAGATACATCATTCATGCTGGTATTTTAAAACATCAGATAGAATTAGTTTTTTAGAAACATTATTACAATCTTCTTATACTACTGTTTTTATATGTTAAGGATATAATTTAATAAAAATTGTGAAGTTAATCATAGCGTGTATGAAATAGGTTTCAATAGTAATGCCCGAGGTGTAAAATTCTTGTGGCTCAGTTCACCTGTTAATATACAATTTTGATACAGGAATTTTTGGTGAGAAATCTCAGGGGTGTAGGTGGAGTAGGATACACTGGGAAAAAAGTACCTAATTCTTTCCCTAGAGAAAAATTTTTCATCTTAACATTTATGGCCATAAAATACCAGGAGGAAGGAAGGCTGTTCATAGTCTTCTGCTAAATGTTAGGAAGGTAATAATTCAGATGAAGTGTCCAATCCAAGCACATAGTTTAGATAAGTGCCAATTAAAGACCAAGAGCTGGGCTATCTGCCTGCACTGAACCAGAAGGCTGCGGCTCTTTAGGTTCCTCTCTTTCTACTCATCAGCCTCATCCTTGTAACCTCAGTTTTACACAGCTGTTTTTAACAACAGACCTTGGCTATCCCTCAAGCACCATGTTGGTGAAGAGGAAGCATTGTAGAATCACATATATGTGTGTAGATATAGACATATATATATGCATTTCAGCTTACTATGTATGACAGTTTTTAGAGTTCATGTTTCAGTTCTCCATAGTTGTGACATCCCACAGGTTGGAATACATCTCTTAAGAGAGAAATGATTTTTATCTGGAGCTGAATCCAGTTAGTATTTTCCCAGAATAATAGAATCTCAGACTGATTTGGACTGGAAGGGACCTTTAAACATCATCTGGTCCTAGTCCCCTGCCATGGGCAGGGACATTTTCAGCTAGATCAAGCTGCTTGTTCAAAGCCTCTTCCAACCTGACTTTGAAAGTGCTCCACGGATGGGGCATCTGGCCATCTCTCTGGGCAACCTGTTACAGTGTTTCACCACTCTCATCTTAAAAAATCTCTTCCTTCTCTCCGGTCTAAATCTACCCTCTTTCACTCTAAAACAATTGTTCCTTGTCCTATCGCAAGAGACCCTATTAAACTGTTTGGCCCCATCTTTTGTATAAGCCCCCATCAAAGTACTGAAAAGTCCACAATAAGTCTCCCTAGAGCCTTCTCTTCCCCAGGCTGAACACTCTCACTCTGTTGTTGTAGGAGAGGTGTTCCATCCCTCTGATCATCTTCATGGCCCTGCTCTGACCTCACTCCAATAGGTTCATGTGTTCCTGTGCCCTCCAGAGCTGCATGTGGTATTCGGGTGGGCTCTCACAAGAGCAGAGCAGAATCACCCACCTTGACCTGCTGACCACACTGCTTTTGATGCAGCCCAGGGTGTGATTGGCTTTCTGGGCTGAGTGACCATAACTGGATTATGTGCAGTTTTTCATCACCAGCTCCTCCAGGTCCCTTTTGTCAGGACTGTTCTCAATCTCTTCTTTTCCCCAATCTATATTGATACTGGGGGTTGCTCTGACCCAGGTGCAGGACTTTGCACTTGGCCTCACTGAACGCCCTGAGGTTCACATGTCCCCACTTCTCATTGGCTCTGGATGGCCCCATCATTCTGGATGGCATCCCATTCCTCAGGCCTGTCAACCACTCCACTCAGCTTGGTGTCATCTAAAACTCACAGAATGAAGGCTTCTGACTGCAAGACTTGGCAGACAGGCAGTCAGACCACATTAACTCAAATGGGGTCAATATAAGTTTGGCTGAACTGCATGTCTAGCTGTATGCCAGCAGATCCAGACTCTGATGGATGTGAGACACTTTCCAGCTTTGTAGTCTTATGTTTTTAGTCCAAAACTGCTGTATCTGTAAGTTGTATAGCTCAATTCTAAGGAATATGTCTGAAAAAAAAAACAAACAAGGGGAACATTTTCCCACCTAGAATTGCTGAACATAGACCTCTCTAGGTTGTGTAGCTTTTTAGGCGTTCATAAGGTTGTATTTTATCATTTGTTTGCCTGGGAAGTCAAGAAACCACATTCAAATAAGTGCTTCGCATTACTGTATCCAGATATATTCTAATGTCTGTCAGCTGCATAATTTAAATGTTTAATGTTAATTTAAACTTCCATGTCCCTCTGTTTTAGATTTTAGTAAGGCTGTTTACAGTTCAGTGAACTTTCTTTGCATGGGATTTGCAGTTTCATGAAATGAGAAGTTTTTTGCAAACAGTATTCATTCTACTAGATTGCGGGTATATGGCCCAACAGTACTTCCTCCTAATTGCCCATGAACTGTCATGACTCAACATCAATATTGCTGCTCTCAGTGAAGTTCACCTCCATGAGGAAGGCAGCCTTAGAGAACATGGTGCTGGTTATACACTCTTTTGGTCAGGTAAACCCAGAACTGAAAGGCATCTTTTAGGAGTTCGCTTCACGATTAAAAACTTTATTGTCTCTAAACTTGAAAACTTGCTGACAGGTCATTCCAATCGTATTATCTCCTTATGCCTTCCACTACACAACAAGCAACATGTTGTTCTCTTCAGTATATATGCCCCAACTCTCCAAGCTGACCCTGCTGAAAAAGATAAATTCTACACCGACCTGGCCTTACCCAGAAGATTCCTGCAGATGATAAGATCATAATTCTTACTGATTTCAATGCCAGAGTAGGAAAGAACTCTGAAGCCTGGAAAGGAGTACTAGGCAAGCATGGTGGTGGAAACAATGATAATGGACGCCTTCTGCTAGAGTTTTGTGTGGAGCAGCAGCTCACCATCACCAACACTACCTTTCAGCAGAAAGATAGTTTGAAGACAACCTGGATGCATCCTCACTCCAAGCATTGGCACCTCATTGACTATGTCTTGGTGTGACACAGAAATGTTCCCGATGTTTGTCATACCCGTGTGATGCCTAGTGCAGAATGTCAAACAGATCATCGCCTTGTACATTCTAAACTTTACTTGCACTTTAAGTTCAGACCTAAAAGTGGTGGCATTCCAAGGAGGAGACTTCAAGTTAACAACTTTCAAACAGCTATAGTGAGAGACAGCTTCCAGGTAAATCTTCAAGCTAGACTCAAAGATCATTCCATGGATCCCTCTCCCGAAGCGCTTTGGCAACATATTAAAAATTGCATCTTGCAGTACTCTGAAGAATCCTTAGGGTTCTCTTTAAAGAAAAACAAGGACTAGCTTGATGAAAACAATCAAGAGATCCAGGAACTGTTGATAAAGAAGAGAACTGCTCACCAAGCACACCTTGCTCAGCCATCTTGCTATGTGAGGAAAGCAGCCTTTAATCTTGCATGCAGTAAGCTCCAACAGAAACTTCAAGACATCCAGAACAAGTGGTGTATCAATTAGCAGAAAAGATTTAATTATGCACAGACTCGGGTGATTACAGAGGATTCTATAAGGCCTTGAAAGCAGTGTATGGACCTACACACCGGGTTCAAAGCCCTTTACTCAGAGCAGATGGTCAAATGCTTCTCACAGATAAAACTTCCATTCTGAATCGATGATCTGAACATTTCCAGACTCTTTTCAGTACCAATTGTGTAGTTCAAGGCTCAGCAATTCAGTCTATTGCACAACAACCTGTGAAAAATGCATTGGATATTGCCCCTACGATGGGAGAAACTCTTAAGGTCATACAGCAGGTGAAAACTGGCAAGGCAGCTGGGGTTGATGGAATTCCACCTGAAGTCTGGAAGCACGGTGGCCAAGCACTTTTCCCAGGTTGGACTTGGCTCCCAGGTTGGACTCGGCTCCCATGTTGGACTCCATGTAACTTTTGTTGATTTCACCAAAGCTTTTAATACTGTGAGCAGAAAAGGTTTGTGGCAGATTTTGGAACATTTAAGATGTCCTCCCAAGTTCAAAATGATCATTTTGCTTCATGAGGATCAGCATGGTCAAGTCAGATATGGCGATGCACTTTCTGAGCCCTTTCCAATAGCCAATGGTGTGAAGCAAGGCTGTGTTCTTGCACCAACTTTATTCACAATCTTCTTCAGCATGATGCTCCAAAGGGCCATGGCAGACCTCAATGAAGAAAATGGTATCTGCATCTGATATCATACCAGTGGAAGGCTATTCAACCTAAGGCGACTGAAGGCCCACACTAAGACTTTAAATCATCTTGTCCGTGAGCTGCTTTACGCTGATGATGCCGCCCTCATCACTCACACAGAAGTAGCTCTGCAGCGTTTAACATCCTGCTTTGCAGAGGCTGCTGAGCTTTTTGGGCTGGAAGTCAGCTTCAAGAAGACAGAAGTTTTCTATCAGCCTGTACCTCAGGAAGTCTCCCATCATCTCCATATCATCATTGGCAAATCAGAGCTCAAGCCAGTCCAGCAGTTTAATTATTTGG
The DNA here is from genome assembly GCA_038380795.1 of Pyrocephalus nanus. NCBI lineage: Eukaryota > Metazoa > Chordata > Aves > Passeriformes > Tyrannidae > Pyrocephalus > Pyrocephalus nanus. Next base: position 24,488,061 of record CM076263.1, read on the forward strand.
GAAGCGTCATCTCCTTGGACAGTAAAATTGATAAAGAGATTGACAACAAGTTAGCAAAGACATATAGAGCTTTTGGAAAACTCTACAAAAGAGTTTGGTGTAATAAACACCTGAAGAAAAGTACAAAGATCAGTGTTTACAGAGCCATTGTACTGTCTACTCTTCTTTATGGGTCTGAATCATGGGTCATTTACCGCCACCACTTGCGTCTCTTAGAACGCTTCCATCAGCGCTGCCCCTGTACAATCCTAAACATCCACTGAACAGATTATGTGACCAACACGTCTGTCCTTGAACAGGCAGCAGTCACGAGCATTGAGGCCATGCTGCTGAGAACACAGCTGCACTGGGCAGGGCACGTCTCCAGGATGCAGGACCACCGCCTCCCTAAGATCGTGCTCTATGGGGAACTTGCCACTGGCTGCCACAAGAGAGGAGCCCTGAAGAGGAGATACAAGGACTGCCTGAAACAATCCCTCAGCCTTGGCCATATTGATCACCACCATTGGTCTACTCTGGCCTCCAATCAGGAGACATGGAGACACACTATCTATAATGCTGCTGCTTCTTTTGAGAATACACGTAGAATCATTCTTGAGGAGAAAAGATAACGCAGGAAGAACTATGTCTTGCCGATACCGCCTTAGGAGACTTTCTGCTGTGCCTTTTGCAACTGGACTTGTCTATCTCTCATTGGCCTCTTTAGCCATCAATGCGCTTGTAGCAAGCGTGGGTAGAGGTGATCGTGGAAAGGAGTGGACTGCGTTAGGGGTTCTTGCACTGACTTCTGAGGAGTAGGTCTCCGCTTTGGGCAGCTAGCGGCGGCTAGTCTCTGGGTGTGTGAGACAGCTGAGCACGCTAGTGAAGGCAGGAGTGTCAGTAGCGCAGGGCTGCTAAGAGTCCCGAGCCAATGAAGAGATACGAGACAAGATGTTGTTCAAAGCAGTGGTGAAAACTGATCCAATTTATTCAAGAGGGTATAGTGTTTATATAGGGTAGGTTAGGGCAGGTTTTGGAAACAGGGCGGAGGGAAGGAGAAGCATGCCAATCCTCCTACAAGTATTGGGCAGAGAAAATGAATATGGATAGGGAGGTGGTAACTGGGAGGTAACAATCAGGCTTTCCCGCCAACAGGGCAGGGAAGCCTGCCAAACTCTGTGATTGGTCGATACCTTAGGGTACCCGGCCAATGGAAAAACTGTTGCTATATCTGCCAAAGCAGGCACCAAGTCCTTATGGGAAGAAGACGATTAAAGCAAAATGGAGTCCAACCTAAGACTAGGTTTTCTTCCCAAACCTAAAGCACACAATAAATAAGTCCATCATGTACTAAGCAAGTTGGTCGATGTCTCTTCCTTGCCAGCGCCTTTTACTGTGAGTGCCTTCCACTCTGCGAAGGACGTCTCGGCTGTCTCGGTGTTTCCCTGGTCCTCAACGCCTGCCTTCCACATTTCATAGGTGTTCACTTTCTCCCTACTCCCAACAGGCAGAGTCCTTCTCAAATCTTTGTTCATGAAGCCTAGCTATGACTTCCCCTAGGAATGCTATGTCAAACCTGGGCTAGGTGGTGGTGTATCAAAAGTACCCTTCGATAAAATCTTAAGAGAGATCAGTTAAAATGGGCCAACTTCAGTGAAGGCTGCTCATATTGCAGATCTCTTCACCTACTATTTACTACTGGCAGCTCTGGGGTGGAGGGTAGTCTCTAGAAGAAGAAGTGGTAAATGAACTTTTGTTGTATTTTCTTTTGTTATGCACTTTCATACAGCAGTTGAAGTGGAGATATATATATATTATTGAGAAGCAAAGCTGAAATTATTATTGTGAACAAATTACTTAGAATTCTTCATGTTTTTTTTTTCCTTTTCACAAGCTATTAATGAACATACTCCATTCTAATTTAACACCCACCTTTCCCTGGGGTTGATAGCATTGCCATTGGCTTTGGAAAAGTCATATTGGGCAGTTTTTCCCAAGTGCTTGGTGAGTGGCATATTCTGGTTTTAGGTGTTCGTGAGTAGTGACATTGCCCATCTCCTGTTCCTTGACTGTGGGTGCAGCTGATTGCTCATGTCACTTAGTACAGACTCTGCTTCAGGATTAGAGGAGATTCTGTTTAACAGCAGCAGAGTGGTAGCAGCAGCAGTTTGGCCATTGTGGATGACACAAACTTTCTCTGAACATTCTCATTAACTAGATCTTACTAACAATATAAAAATAAAAGTAAATAAGAAAAGGCAACAGAACTTACTCTTAGTTATTTGAGTGCTGGTGGTTTTTTTTCTTACAGTGTAGTTCAAGTGCATATTATGTTTGCCCAAGCACTCCATCCTTTTCTGTGGGTATTGCTGAAAGCTCTTAACAGACATTTCAGTCAGCCAAAATAAACTGTGCCATAATGAGGGCAGAGCATTCCAGAGAACAAGTAAATTCAGCAGCTCTACCTTTATTAGTCTGTTCTTTAATGCATGCCTCTCATACCAACGTCAAGCCTCTGCGGCAGGTGCAGCAAGAACTGAATGGAGCAAACACCTGAGCATACCTGGTCAGAGTTACTTTTTGTATGTCTTGCTCTCCTTGAGCCTGTGATATCTCCTGGCACTCTACAGTCTTTAACAACCAAAGGATAACCTCATAATTTTAGAAAATCACCTGAGACGCTCTTATTATTTTGAAAATAATTCACATGCTCTTTTTCCAGTGCTCCCAGAATATTGTTAATTTTCGATGAAGTATAAGCTGGCATGCTTTCAATATTTATCACTTTTTATCTTCCCCAATTTTATTTCCTTCCCATTCACAGGAAGGTTTGTGTGTTTTCATAATGGTCTGCAGTTGTAGCATTTCATAATTTATGACCATCAGTGATTCAGTGCACACAGATTGATAAGTTGTGAGTCTTGGGGTTTTTTGGGGAGGTTTTTTGTTTTTGTTTTTTTTTTTTTAATAGTCTTGTGAATGTATTACTTTGGCTTTCAGAAATATGTGGCCACCAGGATTTATTATTAAAAAACTAAAAGCATCTACTCTCTCTGTAGGTTTCTGGGTACAGAGGTATTTTGATTTGTTTTTCCTGAACAAATTCAACTGCTTTTTGTCACAAGTAGCTGACAAAATTAAGCAATTTCTCTGATGTGAAAGAAAGGTTGGAACAAATAGTAAAATCAGTGGTGTTTATTACAGCAAAATAAACTAATCTAGCAGTATAATTTCAGTTCCTGATGTCAAAAGAGATCGTTGTTGATATGAAGACAATGAGGCTTATTTATTTGTGCCAGTCTACTTTCATTTTGTTGTAAGAAGGTTAGGTACAGTGTGGAAGCTTAGTCACTTTGCATAATACAAACAGAACAGGCTACTGTCAGGAAAAAATTGACAAAAATGAACCAGTGAAAAGCATGTAATTCTCATGGCGCAGGTGTATGGTAACATGGACAAATACATTAGCTTCATACACTGGCTGAAGCTGCTGTAAAACTGTTGACCAAGGTGCTTCATGATTGTTAAAAGAACTGCTCAAGAAAAATGACCTTTTTTCACCCTCCTTATCTATTTCCCTTTTAGAAGAACTTTGTGCAGTGACAGCAATGCATGGGCTGGCTGTGTGTGACCCTAGGCATCTGCTGGCTGTCGCCCAGCAACTGGTGATCCTTTCTGTGGCTGCTTGGGTTAGAGGATGGACTGTTTTTGGGAAAGGCAGAGGGCCTGGGAAGGCCAGGGATTTTACCTGGCATTCAACAATTGTGTTGATATGCATGCTGTAAGTCAACAAACATGAGGAGACAACATTAAAACAGTGTTGCAAATGGACAAACAGATTTGGACATAGATATTTCTCTTTTCTTTGATTGGAATGGGTTATTTTTATATAATTTTATTATTTAAATAGAACCAAAAAAGTGTGCAGATTTTGTTCAGATGAGTTAGACTTTCGTGAGTCACATTAACATGCTTGAACCAAACCAGCACTATAAATGGCCGTTTGCATCCATGCCTGTTATTTGTTCCTGTTAGCATTTCTATTTTCAGGCACCTTATACAGCTATAAAATATCAGCAAATCTTGCATGAGTCCAATGGGAGAAGAAACCTTTTCCCAGGCTTTGTGATCCAGAAATTAAACAAATTTTCCACTTGAGGTTTTGTAGCATAATTTCTCTGTTCACTGAAAACACAGCTAATGGAAGTAAAGATCTGCAATATACACATCAGATATTTTAAAATTACAAATGTTTATTTTAAAATGTTCTGTCTGAAATGTTTTTTACTTACACCTACTACTGCTTATCTCCTTCAATATTTTCTATGGAAGGAATAGTTTAATTTTCTTATCCCCTTTCTACTCCTTTTTCTCTTGCCCAAATCGGTAAGAATTCTGTTGTTTGGATGCAGACCAACAGACCAGGTTAAAGAGAACTTTTGCAAAGCTTTCAACAGGAATCATCTGACCTACCCCTTGGCAAGTACAGACACACATTGGCTCTTCACCTGGGCATTCTCTGCACAGAGAAATGCGGATGTATTGCTTCGACTGTATACAGTATTCACAGATTTACAGAATGGATCTGGTTGGGAGGGACTACAGTGGGTCATTTGGTTCAACCTCCCTGCTCAAACAGGGTCATCCTAGAGCACATTGCACAGGATTGCATCCAGAGGATTATTGAACATCTCTGGTGAGGGAGACTCCACAGCCTCTCTTGAGCAATCTGTTCCAGTGTGCTGTCACTCACACAGTAAAGAAATTCTTCCTCATGTCCAGGAAGAACTTTCTGTGCCTCAATTTCTGCCTGTTGCCTCCCAAGGTGGTGTCATATGCTTGCCTGCTCACTTCAATCAGCAACCTGGACTCCATCAGTTACAAGTTTTAGTAGAAAGAGAGACTTCCGACCAAGGCAGTAAATTTTAGCTCTATTTTCGATATAGCTATCTAGCAGACTCCTAATTATTTTTCTTTCAGAAAATAAAGGTTAGTTTCTTCCCACTCTCCCAGTGAATGTATAAAACTTACAGTTTACACAAAAATAAATGGAAAATTCTCTCTGGTTAAACAGTTATAATGCTATGGCAGCATCTTCTCTGCTAGTTTTTGTCAAGCCATCTATAAAAGCATGATTATACCTGTGGGAGTGGGACTAGATAGAAACAAATCTTAATTTAGGCTAGCAGCTTTTATTTGTTTATCTACCAAAAGGAGGACATACATATTATTAAATGGCCATAACTGACACCTCCAATTATATCTGTTCAAAATACCTATGGATGCTTTAGCATCACTGAAATAATTTAGTAAAGACTTTAGCAGTAGATGGATAATGAATCAGGAAATCATGAATACTTAGGTCATTTTGGTTTTGTTTTGAAAGGTTGAAATGCAGAAGGGAGATATTATGCCAAAAGAAAAAAAAAAAGGTTCACTTAATGTTTAGTGCAAAGCTTGTAAATAGAATGACAATTTATGGTTAACAACGATCCATTCCCAGAGGATTAAGGACATAGTACGGTAGCTTTTGAGATAAGACTAAAAAAAAAAAAAATCAAGCAGAACAATGATACATGACCTCATTTTTTCTTTTTTAAATCAGGTTCTTAGCGGTCTCCTCTACATCACAGAAATAGCATACCATAAACCCCTTTTTTCTGACAAAAATGAAGAACTTCTTAGAAAATTTAAAATTGACGTGGAGCTTCGTTGCTATGAATTCGAGGAAGAATGAGCCTCCTCTCACCTGCTCCTGCAGTCTGAAAGCCAGAGTTCTGTTGATGCATCTTGTCAGGAGGAAATTCCTGAGGTCCTTGAAGAAGATAATGGCTCCTCCCCTAATCAGATATTGTTGGAATCAGAGCAAGATATTGCATGCTACAGTACCTATGATTCTTGTCTAAGATTGAATCGATCTCTGCTCAATAGTCTCTATTCAGAGTAGTTTTAGTTTTTCAGCTTTAATGACTCTTTAGAACATTTACTTAGCATTCTCCTGGCTGCCCTGTAATACAGATATCTTACTTTTTAATGCCTTCGGCTGCAAATATGGCTTACATAATTTTATTTTTAACCTTTGTAATAGAATCAAAGGTTAAAAATATGAAGAGTATTTACTTTTCAAAGCAAAGAAAATCAAAATAAGCGTTGCTGCTTATTTATTAAATTATTTCCATGTGTGTTTACTTTTGAAGTTTTTTAGCTCACTGTGTGAAACAAAGATGACAAGATTAGAACTTTAATTATCAGTTACCTGTAAGCTTCAGTTTGTGTTTTGGTATTTGTCATACTTGCAAATATTCAAACTGAAATGGTCCTAAATGCAGTTCTTCAGTTTAAACCATAAAAGTCATGGTTTCAGGCTGATCAGCAAATTTAAGATTTTCTGCATTTTAATGCAAATTTAAAAATCCTCCAAAGCCAATCAGCAAACCAGGGATGATGTTTTGATTCAAATTTGTTAGTTTCTTTCAGAATAAAAATAATGAGTCTTAAAGATTCAAAAAAAGTCTTATCTTTCTTGCCAACTTAGTTACTATCTGTATTTACAACCTCACAGAATTGAATTCAAAAGTAGTTGCTATTTACAAATAACGTTTTTCCCAAAAGTGGTTTCACTAAAAATAAAAAATTCTTTTTTTTTTTTTAAACCTGCAATTGCCTAGTGAATTCATACTAATATTAATATTCATATTAATATGACTAAAAATTGTTAGTATCATGAGTTTGCTTTTTTTTAGATTGCTCTAGCAAGTACTTCTTCATTTGCTGTGGAAGCTCGTATATAAAATTTATTTCCTCTTAGCACTTGCTTTTTCCTGTTTTGTTAAGAAATGTTACAAAAGGAAGCCAGGTAATGTAGTCTTTTTGGATTTCAGTAAAGCTTTCAACACTATCTCTCACAGGATCCTTCTGGACAAGATGCCAAGACCAAGATGTTGCATGCTACAGTATCTATGATTCTTGTCCATTAAAGACTGAATGGATCTCTGCTCAATTGTCTCTATTCAGAGTTCAAAAGGAAACAAATACAAACGGATCCTCTCAGAAATTATTCCACTAAGTGAGATTTTTCTGAAAGAAAAGGTATTGAAGAGAAAGGGACATTTGGAAAATTGTGTCTGTCATAACTGTTTCACTTTTGATGGATGTATACATTTCTGAAGTCTAAGCTCAGTTATGAGCTAATTAAGAGCAAATAAGACATTCAAGATGACTCAATTCAATTAATTTAAGTCATGGCTGAAAAATAAACAAATATAAACCCTAAAATGGATATAATGATTTTTCATCTTTAAAATATGTATTTCAGTATTTGAATTCAATTAATAAAATAAAATTTTGAGCAAATAATCCTTTTAAGTATGTTTACTTCATATAATTTTTGTGCAGTTTTATATTTCTGAAGTAATGAAAATATTTTTCTTTTAAAATAAATCAACTTATTCTACAAGGAAAATTACATATGTAAAATAAGCAATCTCAGTCATTCTATCTTTCAAGATTTTACATTGGAAAATATACTTCCCTATCATCTTATTCCTGCACATAGGAGGTATGTTCTTTCCTCAGATCCTAAGACCTCAATTTTAAATTACTTAGGTCTCAAGATAGATTTTAAAACAAATGAAATCAAGAAAACATCTGTTTTGAACTTGTAGAACTAGGTGTTGATGCCCTCAAATCCTTAGAATTTAGTTCTTCAACAAACCGTGGCTGTAGGCTGTTGGCAAGAAATTTCCATCAGTCTAGTAATACTGAATTTTTCAAGTCGTCTTTGATAATGTTTTTTAATTAGGTTTAGTAAGACGTAGGTGGTTTACGTCTCATAGTAGGGGATCAATATTTTTAATTTAAGCTATGAATAGAGTGCAGGAAATTACTTTTTCAAAGCCAACAGGGCACTGTTACTGGAATGTGTTATCAAAGCACTGAGTGGTTTGTCTGGAACATGACATTAAAACTCTGTAAAATAATAAAAAAAAAATGCTTTCTATATTCAAGGCAAAATAAGGAAATAATGGAAATTCTGCTGTTCTAGTTACAATGTCATATCCATCATTATTGCTTGTGGGATATGCAAACCGAAAGATCTCAAGGCCTTTGGAGGCATGGGAACATGGAGTAAACAAGAAATCAGAGAGGTCATACAGGCAGGGAAATTACGTACTGGCTTCAGTGGGGACTTCAAAGAAGCAGCATATATAAACACAAGAAATGGAAGTTATACAAGGTGAGTTTCCACATGAGGCTAAGGAAAGAGTAAGAAGGCAAAAAGTGGAAGAAGCAGGAGCTCTGTGCACCATAGCTTTCACATCCCAGCAGACTGAAAGGTGTTCATGGTAGGGCAGCACTTTTCTCAAGCAGCCAAATTTGCCCTTCTGTGTATTTCTGCTTATGCCTTATTGTGTCTTGCAGGTGTTAATTTCTGACTCTTGCTTAGGTTTTGCCTTTTTAGGCATAAGAGGAAGACCATATTTTTTTTTCAAAGATATGATTTTGGGCCACAGAGCCTGCCCAGGGGGGACTCCCTTCCTTCCCTACCAGACCAGTCACAGCAGACTGCACTTCCTAAGGCAACTTTGCTTTATGAAAAGCCTGTATCTGCTATTTTTATTGCTTGTTCTAATGGACACAGCAGGAAACAGTTACATTTTTAGGCTCTTCAAAAGCAGGATATTCACAGGTCTCTGAGTTGTTCTGCGCTTCTTTCATCCCTGCCTGTACCTGCTGAAAAAAACATTGCTAACTCTTCGCAGTCACAAAGTCCATTTTCTAAATCAACACTTACTCAGCAGAAGCCAGACTTCTTTTCTGGTTTATCTGCATTTTTTGTATTTTAAACCAGTGCTTGCTCATATGGCAGGCCTCCAGCTTGGATAACAGCGATTCCCTACTGCTTTCCGGGATTACATTTATCTGCCTCTTCTCCCCTCACTTACAATACCTTTTTTTCAGTAAGTGAAGCAAGAGGAAGGATTTGCAGGCTGGTGGAGGAGAAGCAAGGAAGAAAAGGCATAGCCCAGGTGTGCAGCAAGGAGTTAGGTAGTCCTTGGTGCTGACACTACTGAAGGAGTGAGCAGTACCATACGAAATACCTGGCCATGGTTTGCGACACTGTCCTGCAGTCTCTCCACGACCTGAAGTGGTCATGTACCAAGACAAATGAGTCTGAGTCTGGCTCAATTTGGGACTTTTTTAAGACCCCTAAGTAAAATTCTCGTGGACTGTGAAGGGTAAGAACAGATGAAAAATACAATCTTCCCTTACAAAAGTCAAGGGCACACTTGCCATGAGGATCTGTGGTGTGCATGGCTTCCATGACATGTGTAAGTGTGCTGTGAAATAGAGCGCTCTTCCGAGTTGCCATGCAGAGGAGTGCATGTTCCTCCCCAGCACCATTGCCAAGGAAGGTTTTAAAGCCTCTTCTGTATATTGATGGATGATTTTTCCTCAGTCAGAAATGAAAAGCACGCCGCTCAAAACTAGTCACGTTTTTGTTTTGTATGATCAGTGATGTATTGCTGCCTGCATTGTTGTGGCGGTTTTCATTTAACCGCAGCTGCAATCATTATGTTTACAAATCAGCTCTCTGCTCTCACTGAATTTGCTCTATACAGCCCTATAGTTCAGGGAAAGGTGTACAAAAGTACGTGTAACACTCAAAATCAAGAAGCCATTTAGAACAGGAACAGCAGTAGAAAAAAAATCACCAGAGCCAGCAAACCTCTGTATTAAATTATCAGTGATAGATCAAAGAACAACTGCAAAGCTTTGAGTAATGGAGCTTTGCAACTTTCTCTGACATTCGGACCAATATTTTATTTAAAAACTGAGGTGTCTGATCCGTGCTAATGACACCTTTGAAAAACTCCAGCTGCATTAACTCTACAGTCCAGGGGAATAAAACCCTCTTATTTTTCCTAAAACCAGGGGAGGTCAGGATGAGCATTTGCATAGAGAATTCAAAATTCTCAGTCTTAGCATTGCTGAGTACTGCAGGAGGAATGAAAGCCAATTTCTTCTTTGCTACAATAATGAAAAATAGGTAAAAAAAAAAAAAAAAGAGAAAAAATTACAAACATCTCAGATATCTCATCTCTCTACAATCCACCGTGGGGAGGGAGGTGTTCCCTTTCAGATGTAACAGCACGAATACTTATAACAGTCAAAGAGAGTGGTATCAAATTGTCAGTTTTTTATTTTAAGAAGAAAATTCAGACCCCTTACTGGATTCGAAGTGCTGGAAGGAGCCTGCTACACCCTTTGTGACCAGAGGAAGGGTTACGAAATCCCGGTGTCATTGAGAGTGTAACAGTTGTTTCTCTCTAAGCCTGAGGGAGGGGCAATACACTGAGTAGGAGAAACTTCAAATTAAGGGTCAGTGAGCATATTCTGCACCCAGAAAGGAATTAGGAAAAAAGGAGTCCATTTTGAACCATGCCTACAGTTCTTTCAGAAAAAGTATACAATACAATCTTGACACAGGCCTTTAACTAAAACTTGCTAGTTTTAGCTCCTCATTTTCCCTACGTCAAAAACCAAAAGAGATCCTTGGGCTGGTGGAATTTGGCAGATTTCCATTAATTTCAGCAGAGTTGTGATAGTTCATGCCAGAGGAAGATCTGTGCTCAGGACTAATAAATGCTGTTCATATTGCTGTAGGATCTGAATGTTGAAGCTTCCTCCTGGCCCATCAGATGCTGAACACTGTAGCAGCAACCTTCCTGAGATCCTGGCTTGTGCTTGAGATCTGATAGATAGCCCCTGGCATCAAGTGCCTTGATTGCTGTGTTCACAAGACTACCTATCAGTGAACATTTCAGATGGGACTTTTTATTTATATTCTAGATGTTCTCTGTTTCTAAAAAAATTGTAGCCATTATGGTCACAGAATCAGAGAATATTTGAGGTTGGAAAGGCTGGCATTATTAATCATTAGAAGCAGTTTCTCTCTTGCACACAGACAGGAGAAGATGCTGAAGTAAACTTTGAATCACTGAAATAATTCCTTTCCTAAAAGCCTTTTTTTTTTCCCCTTAGATACTTGCAAGATGTGCAGAAAGGAAACCTTACAATAATACTATATTTTAGACTATATTGGTTTACAGAATAATCCACAGTAAATTATATTCTGCAAGTATAAATATAAATCTGTTATATACATGTGTCTATGGGGTAGGTTTATATAAAACAAAACACATTTTCCTCTTTTTGCATACACATATTTAAATAAGGACATATGCATGTATATACTTATATGAAGCATGCCTGCAACATCAGTTAGCTGAGTAAATAGACTAATTTTTTTGGGCCTCTATTTCATTACTTTTAAGCAGGTAATTCAGAGCTATGGGGTGTGCACTAAGAAAAAGATACCCTTTTGTTACTGAAGTCTCTTAAATCAAAATCTGTAGTCTTTCTTGTATAGTTTCGTACTCTTTCTGGAGTGTGTTCCTGTCAGTTATGTGTAACTCTGCATGACAATAGAATAAAGCAGGGTAAAACATTTTCTACTGCTGGGCAATCACCAGCTGAAATATTTGGTTTTTTGATTTCTGAGATAGACATTGGCTAATGTGAGATTAACAGGTAAAATAAATTCTTTAGCATTTGAATAGTAGAGATTTTGCTACTTTTGTCACTTTCATTTCAAAAGAAATAAGGATATTTCTCCTAAAACATAATCTGTTCTTACCTCAGAGGCTTTAAAACCATTTTAGGAAGGGGGAAAAGGAATTTAGTTCATTTAGGCAGCAAAACATTTTTAGAGAAATATTCAGCCAAGTAGATAGATATACTATAGTATCTGAGTTCACAGTGTATTCAGGAGAAAGTTTCATAGTTTTCACAGAATCACAGAATATACTGAGTTGGAAGGGACCCACAAGGATCACTGAGTCTAGGTCTTAGCCTTGCACAGGACCATCCCCAAGAGTCACACAATGTGCATGAGAGTATAACCCAAATGCCCCTTGAACTCAGTCAGGCTTGGTGCTGTGATCACTTCCTGGGGAGCCTGTTCCAGTATCCAACCATCCTCTGGGGAAGAACCTTTTTCTGATATCCAATGTAAACCTCCACTGACATGACTTCAGGCCTTTTCCTCAGGTCCTGTCACCACGGAAGAAACCAGTATCTGCTCCTTCTCTTCTCGTGAGGAAGTTGTGTAGACTGCCATGAGTTTTAGTGAAGTCTGGAGGGTTTAGCTTTCAAAATATGACAGATGTATCAAAATAAATTGATCTGTAAAACGCAAAAAGTTAGGTAAATCCTTGAATAAAGCTGTAAGAATAAATCTTCACTTTTTGCTTGAAACTTAAACAAACAATCAAAGTATTTCTCATTGCCTGGATATTTTGATACTTGTTTCTCATTTAAAGAAACATATTATCATAAAAAGAAGCAGACAGATCAGGCAGATAAACTGTTCCAAGGGAACTAAATACCAAGGGCTATTTATTAGATATGGAGCACAGGTCTCATATTGGTGTATGCGTAGAGTTCCAATTGTAACGAAACTCATTTCTGATATGCTCTCTTGCTGATAAACTGTAATTGGAGGCTGATTGAATATGAGGAGACTGTCATTCTTTTCTATCCAGTCTGACCTAACAGTCCTGGTCACTTCCTGCCAGAGACTAGAATAGGCTTTCTCAATCACCAGTAAAATGCATTTAGCTTGCTGAGAAAAAGCACTTGAGCAATATCTTGAAACACTTCTCATTTATTAAGCAAAATGGAATGCAGCACACAAGGGAAGCATTTGAAAGGTGGACCAGCATTTTAAACAAGGATTCAGCAGCAGATCATCAGCTAATCAGTGCTGCATATTTCATTATTTTTCCAATCTCTTTGCTAATGCTATCGCAAAGTCCTCCGACACCATTGATGGATCCTTCACTACCATGTCTCCCACTGTCAAGGCATACTAAGCAGCTCTGCACAGGCTTCTTGTATCATGCAAATAAAGATAAATGAAATAAGCAGTAAAAGTGCAGGTTTTGTGCGGGTTTGCTCCCGGCTTTTGGTTTAAAGGCTGATGGATAATTTCAGCTTTGAGTCACCACCTGAGATCTGCTCTGGTTTCAGGAAGGTCTCTGCAGAAAATCACAGTTCCTGAGGGTGGTCCTGGACAAGTTACAGGCCCACTCTCTACAGGCTTTTGATCTCGAGGTGTGACTGTCAGTGCTTAACTTTCTTTTCATGCTTTATGGCTGTGTCTTCATTTCCGTGCCATAACATGAGAATAATACTTTTGTCTTTTGGAGGAAAAAGGTGACTGAACATATTTTACAATGTTTTAAACCCTTTTGGAAAGTATACAGAGTCCTCCTGTGATATCCAGTTCAACAAAAAACCCAACATGTTGAAGACAGCAGAGACAAGTGGTATGAGGGGCTCAGGACACACAGCAGTGTGCACTGGCAGTACCACAAAAGGTAATTGTGGGGACCTTTTTCTACAGCTTTGGAGAACGCAGATGACATCAAGATCTCCCATGCTATTTTTCAGTTTCCAAGACCTAATACAGCAGTTTAATTTTTGCTATCCAAAGAATCTGTTTCTCCACATAGACATGGTTGGATGACCACAAGGTCTCCTGCTTCCTCTTCACTTTCCTTTATTTGCTTTTTTGAGCACATTATAGTACCTGGTCAACCCATGGCACTATTTCTCTTTACTTCACATAGCTTTGCATCAAACCTTTTATGAGCTCCTAACTGCTTTCTTATGGTTGGGACTTCCTGCCTTGTAAAACACTATGCTGTTCCATCAAAAACACTTGTGAAAATCTGTCTGTTTTGTAAAGAAACACATCATTAAACACTGTACTTTTTTTGCTCTGCTGTCATGGTTTTGCCCAGCTAGCCAGCCAGCCCCTGGGGCTGAGGATGGCTTTGTCCAGGTGGATTTCCGGACAAAAAGCCAATCAAAACTCTTAGTGACGCCTTTGCTAATTACATATTTAAGAAAAAGGAAGAGAAGACTTGTTGCACAGTTGAAATTAGGAGCAGCAGCCATGTAGAAGAAGCAGCAAGGCCCGAGGAGGGCCAGGCCCCCTCCTCCCCCGGCCTGGGCCAGGGGCAGGTGTGGCACTGAAGCCCCCCTTCTCTCATGTAAGAGAGTGAAGAAAAAAAACTTTAGAGGACTGACTGTTTGGACAGAAACCACTGGAGAAGAATTCCGGCAGAAAGATAAGGGACCTCCAAGGTCAAAGCTGGCAGCCGGAGGAGAGAGAAGAAAAGTCTAAAGAGGGAGGGCTTTTTCTCCCCCCTTTCACTCTTTCCCTTCAGCGGGGAAAAGACTGAAAAGTAAATCCCTGTCACCTGTGGAAGTTTGTTGGGGTGATGAGACCCCCATGCGGCTCACAAAGGAGCTTGTGGATGTACAGGGAAGCCGAGACTTCATGAGAAGGACTGAAATGAGGCAGAGTCCTGTTGAAGATTTACGAGCCTGAGAGGGATGAGGTTTATGCCGGAGCAGAATGGCTCAGGTAAGCTTGGGATCTCAGTGAGAGATCCATGCTGCTGGTGCTGGAGATTTGTGACCCTGAGAGAACCTACGCTGGAGTAAAAAACGGCTTGGGTAGGGATGTTGGGATCCATGTGTGGGATCCATGCTAGACCCATGTTGGAGAGGTCTATCAAGGACTGTTCTCCCGTGGGGAGGGACCTCCACAGGAAAACAGGGGTGGACTCTGAAGCCATTATCCCCTGTAACTCCGTGGAAGAAGATCCATGGTAGGCAAGTGTCCCCTTGCAAGACCATGGAAGAAAAAACCTTCAGGGCCTGGGTAACCCCCAGGCTCCGGTCTTAGCCCAGGAGGGGGGTAGGCCCAGCCCTGGAGGCCGACACAGAGCAAGAGAGAAAGAGAAAGAGTTCCAGCTGTGATGAGAGTGCTGCGGAGTTATTGAAAAGACCTGGAGCTCTGAGAATGGAGAAAGAAACTGCTTCTCCTCCTTGGACTGATATAAAAGGGGGAGAAATATTTCTGTAAATACATGGTACTTTTACTTATTAGAATTGTTGTAGTTATAGTTCCTTAGTTTTAGCTTGTTAGTAATAAATGTTAATATTATTTTCTCTTTTGTCTGCATAAACCTTCTCTCAACTTATAGTAATTCTTTGGGGGGTGTGAGAGCAAATTGACCCAGAACAAAACCATGACATCTGCCCTATTATTAGGGAGACTGCATTATGCAAGGTTTATCTTTAAATTGAAGGGAAAAGCTTATTGTATTTACCTTCTCTTTCTACAGCAAAGCCTCGTGTACTTCTGACGTCCATAAATAACAATGTAATACAGTTTTCTTTAGCAGTGTTTTAAAGTGACTTATTGGAAAAGTAATTACACAAACTTAGTGAGAGGACATTGAGCTGTGGAAATTTACTCATGATTTTAAGCATAGCAGATAACACTTGAGCTTCCATTAGCTGCAGGACACGAAGAATTTAGAAACTCAGTGTTGTGTGTGTTGTTTGCTTAGACTTGAAGCTGAGTCATAAAACCATGAATTTGATTAGAGCTGGAGGGATGATCAATATGTTTAATCAATTTACTCAATTTTAATAAATGCCATGTTGTAGTGTACAATAATGTGTAAATTTTATTCAAGGATGTAAGCAAGCTGGAAGAGATGAACCTAGATTCCCTTGTTATTGATAGGTAAGGAGTTTGGGATTAAGAATGCATTTAGATACCTCAAAAGAAAACAGAATAAATATGTACTGACACTGGAGAGTATATCATCTGTTTACAGCTGAAGATCTGTAGTATGCATGGAGTGGGGGAGCCAGAGAACACAAAA
The DNA here is from genome assembly GCA_038380795.1 of Pyrocephalus nanus. Taxonomy (NCBI): domain Eukaryota; kingdom Metazoa; phylum Chordata; class Aves; order Passeriformes; family Tyrannidae; genus Pyrocephalus; species Pyrocephalus nanus. The sequence goes on from CM076263.1 coordinate 24,503,855, forward strand.
AGGGCACTGGGAGCCTGTCTCCTAGTTTGTGTTTTAGAAATTAGACAGATTAAACTATTTCCTTGAAATAGGTGATAGGGAGAATATTTACAGTTTGACAACATTGTCTTGCAATGAAGATTTTATAAGAAAACTTTGTTCTCTTAAGATTGCAAGCTTGTTTTCTTATACGTGCTAAGATGTGCATGTTAAAAACAAACTATAGTTCAAACATGACCATTAAGTCAAGAACAGAAATATATATCTATCATTCAAAGTTATTTGTGTATGCATGTGACTGTTTGGCTCTTCAACTCAGCCTGATTGTCCCTGTACTGCTCTTCCAATAATTAACACTTGATAATGCTATCTTCTGTGTTTGAATAATTTAGATAAGGAAACATGCAGGGGCAGCAAAATCAGAAGTAATTAAAATGTTTATTTTTACTATCAGCTCCATGGGAGATCAAGCTGCAGGTTGACCTCTGAAGTTTTAACTAACTTCAGCAGAAAATATGTATACTTACCCTCTGAAATATCCTTATATGAAAACACCCAAAATGCAGGACAAAAAACCCAGACCCCAAACAAACAAAAAAACCCCAACCCCCCCAAACAAACAAACAAACAAACTGTCACGTAACTACACCAGTATGTGAAGAAAGAAAACTGTGGAAAGAGGAATAAAGAGAAAGGCTGTGTGTACTCAGTAACTGCAGAAGGTGCTGAGAATTATGTGCATAAAACTAAGACTACTTCCTAAAGCAGCACAGTTATCAAAAACACAATACCAATTAAACAAAATTGCCTATACAGGCAACAAAGCAAGATTAAAAGCATAGCTCCTCTCTAGACAATAAAATGAATAAACATATATCTCAGGAGGCCAAGTGTGTAGATGAAACCTAGTCTGTCCTCAAGACACGCTTCAGAAATATTGAGCTCCAACCTTAAGCCTTTCTCTGAGCAGCTCCTCCCTTGTCCTGATGCCCTTTTTTTCCAAGAAAATCCTTTATATATTCTAATCCAAGAAGTTAAGAACTTATTGTTCTGACAATGAATTGTGAGCATTGTGTTTCCACATAAAGGATATGAGGTACCTTGCTGTTTAAGACATTTATCTGGTTTGGCATTAAGGAATTAATTCCTGTTCTGATCCATCTGCTTCTTGGTGGCTGACTGCCATTTGCTGTGGTGGAACAACAGATCAAGACAGTCCCACATCTACATTTGATTTTTTTTCAACCAAACAGTTTCAGTTTATGAAAAAAATGATACCACTATTACTTAATGCCTCATACCCCTTTGTTTAAAACATATTCTGCAGCTGCCAGAACTGTGGTCTAACACAGATTAACAACAGCAAAAATATTTTTAGTTCTTCTCACTTTTCTTGCTATAGAAACCTGACTTTGAGGTGGAGCTTTTTGGTATATGGAAAATGCCAGGAAAACAAGCCTTTTTTTCTTTTTTTTAAAAGTTGATAGGACAAAATTTAATGTCCTTTTGAAGCTCCATACAGGCACAAAGAAGGGGCAGGCTCTAATGCCTGGGACCAGAGGGTTCCAGTATGTGCTAATGGCCCTGAGGGGAGCCTTTCCTGAGCCTCCATTATGTATCTTGCTCCATGTCCCAAGGTGTGGGAGTCCCATTTGGGCTCAGCCTGGGCTCAGTCTGTGCCTGAGCTGAGTTAGCGATGTCCCCATCTCCAGCTCACTCTGGCATGGGCCTTGGACATGAGTGTAGTTAGTGTGTTTCCTAGGTGGATCCCAGGTATACACCAAAGCTTGTCTCTGATCCTGCCTTTGATCATGTTAGCAGGATGGACTTTGGACCTGTGTTGCAGCTTTGCTTTCAGTTTTATGTGTGGTATCATCTCTTTTGCTCCTGACTGAGCTGCCTGTTGTGTCTGGGACTGTTGAAGGACCCTGTCACTAAACCTAGTCCTGCATGATGTGCACAGCCTCTGTGGGACTGGGCCCCATGGACGAAGGTGTGTGTTATGCAAGGGTTGCCCTTGGCTCCTTGCTTGCCTGCAGCAGCCCTTGCTGTTCCTTGAGACGCAGCTTCAAAGCTTTGTAAACTTTGTAAGTGCTGCACACACATCGGTGATGATGAGTTTGCACACACATCTTGTCTGACAGCATATGCAAGTTATATTTTGAGTATGCAAACAGCCAGTTAGAAATGTAAGCCAGCCATTTGAGTGCCCTTAACCAGTCATTGTATACAACAGTCAGTAGTTTGCAGGAGATTTGCCAGTGCCCTTGAGACTTGAACAGTGGAGGCCAGGACTGTTGTCTCTGTTGGACATGGAAGATGGAATACTTCCTTTCAGTAGTGATTTTTTTCTCCTTGCAGTATTTCATCTGTTGTCAGTTCTGAGTTGGAACACTGCAAGGCCTGGTGTACTGGCTGTAGTTCCCACAATACTCAGGCCCTACCCCTTTCCTATGGCAATACTCTGATATTTGCAATTAGTAGGCATCATTGTAATCAGCTGAGCTGTTTGAACTAAAAAGCTTCTTATAAACAGAGTGAGCTTGTCTGCTGCTTAAGGCAGTCATGGGCTCCATACTGTGTCAGGATTTATTCATGCAAATTAAGAAATCATACCACAGTGAGTAGTAGAACACATGAGAATAGTCTCTTTAAATTCTGAAAACCAAAACCAAGCAAGGAAGAGCTATAGATGGAAACTATAGAAAGACTTACAGGAATAAAATTGTTTCTTTAACTTTGTAAGTGTTTTATCTAATTTCAGGCTGAAGTGACATTCCCTGCAGCTTCTTGGCACCCTCACATGACAATGTTTGAGTGTTTGGTATTTCAAAAACTGAAAGAGGCCTTAAAAAATACACTGAATGTCTGGAACCTTCCCTGTCCACTTGCTTTTGTGACAGAAAATTAAGTTTCTCATCATATTTTTTCCATCTCTGAGCTTCCATCCTGGAAAATTTCAGTGCTGTCAACAGCTTCATCTCTCTAGTATAATTTTTTTTTCTATTATAAAAATATTGAAACAAAGCTCAGTTTTGAGAAAATTTTGGTTTGAGTCAGAATAGTTTCCTGTAGAAGACCACTATTTGGGCTTGGCCTGTAACAACCATTTTGACTGCAGTATCTGTCTTGGTGCAGCAGGTGTCTGGGCTGTCAAATTTACATAGCTTCTTATCACTGGTTCTTGTCTTCCTCTGTCCCCTTGTGATTGGAGTTCCCCAAATCCTCACTCTGACTAGGTTATCTGCTGCAGCCCCATGGACTAGCTCCCAGACTGGCTTTGAAGGATAGCTGCACCTTGGCTGGGCAAAGGCAAATAGTTGAGCTGCTCAGGGGCGATCCTTTGCAGGTGCATGAGACCAGATTTTGCTTAAGATCAAAGTGTGGCAACCTTTTCCAAACATTCTAATAAACCTTTCACCCTGGATAAAACAGTTAATAAATACATGAAATCCACATGGTCTGAGTTTGCCTGTACTTCACCAATTTTCAGAGACTGAATCCAGCAAGTCTAGTTGTCTCCAATATCCCTAGGTGTAACACCACTGAAAAACAATTTTATTTAGGTGTGTAATGACAGATTATTATTTTAAGCAGTTAAGGCTAGAAAATTTGGAGCAAATGTGAGCTCTCTTGATCTTTTTATGCTGTCTTAACCTGTCACTGACAGTTGCATTTGAGGAAAGAGGAATAAACTAGCAAAATCCAATTTATGAATACTCAGAGCTTGATTTCAAAGGATTCATGAAGAATCACTACTGATGAAGTATTATAACTTACACATATTCCTTCATTCTTTTTTACCAGTGATTTTTTTCATCAGATGGACCTTTGTTTGTAAGATGGCTCATAATACTGAAGCAAGTCAACAGGAAGGGGCAAGTATTCTGCAGTAATCTGTTCCTTTTGTGGGGAGAAAATTCCTTTGCCGTAGCACAGTAGTGATTCTATCCAACCAAAATCCATTCTTCCCCCTTCCTTCCTACTTCCCTTTTGATATTGTTTGAAGGATTTATAAAGCTTCTTTTATAAAACTTCTCTTTTTGGAGTGGACTAGGGGACCAAATTAAGCTAAAGATGATATTAAATTGTTCCTGTTAACTCTTTGTCTTGTGTTTACTTTGGGCCAATTTTCTCTTCCCCTCACACAAAATTGCAATAAGTTCAGAGAAGGTTTATGCAGACGAAAGAGATCTGATATGGGGAGAATAATATTAGGATTTATTACTAGGAAAATAATAACTAAAGAACTATATATACAACAATTATAACTAGGTAAAAGTGCTATGTAATTAAAGAAATACCCCTCCCCTCTTGTAACAGTTTAGGAGGAGAAGCAGTCTCTTTTCCATTTCCAGAGCTACAGGTCTTCTAAATAATTTTGCAGCACTTGAAAATTCCTTTTCTGTTATCTCTAGGACGACAGCTCCGGTTTGTTGCAGCTGGAACTGTCTCTCTCTCTCTCTCTCTCTCCTATGTCGACCTCAAGGCTGGGCCTACCCCCTCCTGGGCTAAGACTGGAGGCTGGGGGTTACCCGGGCCCTGTGGGGTCCTCCATGGACTGCAAGGAAACACTTGCCTGACCGTGGTCTTCACCACAATTACAGGGGGTAATGGCTTTTGAGTCCACCCCTGTTTCTTGTGGGGTCCCTCCTCATGAGAGACAGTCCTTGATGGGCCTCTCTAGCGTGAGTCCACCTTTGGGCAACTTCTTCCATTTTCTGCTGTCCCTTAGAGTCACAAATTCAGCTGCACCAGCATGGATCCCTCACTGGGATCACAAGCTCTACCTGGGATGACTTGCTCCAGCATAGGTCTCTCTCTCCATGGGCCACAGATCTCCAGTCTCCAGCAGGACTCTGTTCCATCTTAGGTTTTTACAGAGTCATAACCTTCTCGTGCACTCACATGCATTCAGCTGCTTCAACACAGACTCCTTCATGAGCTGCAAGGTGTCTCCTCATTCAGTAATCTTCCACAGATGGCAGGGGTTTTTAATTTTCAGTCTTTTCCCTGCTGAAGGGAGAGAGAAGGGAGAGAAAAGGGGGAGAGAAGGAGTCCCGTGTTTCCCCCCCCCCTTGGGCCTCTCTTCTCTCTCCTCCAGCTGACAGCTTTGACCTTGGAGGCTGCGCTATCTCTCTGCCTGGAATTCCTTCTGCAACACATCTCGTCCAAGCAGTTTTTCTCTAGAGTTTTTTTCTCTACTCTGTTACAGGAGAGAAGGGGCCTGGCCCCCCTTGGTCAGGCCAGACTTGGCCCGGGGTGGGGATCACATGCCCAGACCCAACAGGGCCGGCTGCTATGCTGGCTCCCTCATTTGTTCTTCTACCTCGTGGCTCTTATCTCTTCTGCCCCCACAGATTCTCTTCCATTTTGTTAAATGTGTAATTGGCAGAGGCGTTACTAAAACTTTTGATTGGCTTTGCTCCAAAAATCCACCTAGAAAAACTATTTTCAGCCCCAGGGGAGCTGGTCAGCAAATGTGCAACACTCTTGGAAAGATATTGCCTGTGCCATAGATTACAAGCCAGTTATATAGGAACATCAGGTCTTAAGTCCTGTAAAACTCCAATGCTAACACTAGTGTCTGCAGAGTAGTACAGCTGACAAACTGTGACACGCTGTGGAAATCACTGGAAATTTATTTCTTATCCAGGTTGTTCTTTCATACTGAAGAGTTATTCCATTATTACAAATGATGTTCTGAGAGGCAAAATTATTAATTTCCTTAAAGCCAGCGTTTTCTTTTCTTCCTGAGAAATGCAGGAATCCTTCTGTAAGGGGATTTTTTTTAGTTAGCAGTCACTTGCCTGATCTGGTGTTTGGGTTACAGTTGAGTAGCGGTTGACCTTCAGAGGTCCTTCCTTAATGCTTCTATGATATTCTGCTATACTACAGTTTTCAAATGGGTTTACTACATCTCTTCAGTGTAAGTCAGTCAGTCTTATTTCCTGCACCATCCCAGCTGTCCCACTTTCACATCTCATGTCATATGTTTTCATAGAATCATAGATTGGTTTTGGTTGGAAGTGACCTTTAAAGGACATTTAGTTGAATAACCCTGAAATGAGTAGGGTCATCTTCAGAATCACAGAATGGGTAAAGTTGGAAGGCACCACATTAGGTCATCTGGTCAAGACTTCCTACACAAGCAGGGTCATCCTGCACATTGCACAGGATTTCATCCAGATAGTTCCTGAGTATCTCCAGTGAGGGAGACTCCACAACCTCCCTGGGCAATCTGTTCCAGGGCTCAGTCACCCACACTTTAAAGAAGTTCTTTGTTGTGTTCAATGGAACTTCCTGTGCTCCATTTTCTGCCTGTTGCCTCTTGCGCAATTGCTCTGCACCACCAAGGAGAGCCTGGATGCATCCTCTTGGCACTCTCCCTTCAGATACTTATTGTCCTGGTTCCAGCCAGGACAGGGTTAATTTCTGCAATAGCTGGGAGAGGGCATGACTAGGACACAGAGGTTATTCTATACCACCTCAAATCATTGCCAGAGGCAAGGAAAAGAGACTCTCTCTTGCGAGGAGAAAATTCCTTCTGGTTGAGAAAACAGCGGGGGAAGCCATCTGGTATTGTTCTGCTGGGGACTTTCCATATAAAATGTTTCTTTCTCTTATACCTTCTGTTATTAATATTGTTGCTGTTACTGTTTGTTTTCTTATCTCATTGCTGTTTCCAGTAAGGTATTCTTACCTCAGCCTGTGATCTTTGCCTTTGTGCCTCCAGTTGGAGGAGAAGCAATGCACAGTTTTTGCAGGAGTACTAAATTGGAGAACATAATTCCTATACCACAACACTTATATACAGTGACGAGGTCCCTTCTCACTTGTCTCTTCTTGAGGCTGAACAGGCCTAGATCCCTCAGCCTTTCCTCATAAGGGAGATGTCCAGTCTCCTGACACGAGCCGGGAATAAGACACGAGACCAGCAGGGTTCTTGAACAGGGCTGTAGATCTTACCAGGGCTATGCCCAAGGCTGATCTGTTTATTTAACAAAATGGTGGGTTTTTATAGGGTAGGTTGGGGAAGGTGCCAGAAGGTAGGAGAGATATGCAAAACTTGGACATGGGATAGGTCAAAGGTAAATGAATAAACATTAGGAGGTACAATAGCAGCAGGGTATGAACTATGATTGGTTGGGACAGATACAACACTGTAAGCTGTCCAATGGTAACTGTACTTTTGCTCCTTGGAGAGAAGTCCATGGTAACCAGTTGTAACATTTCAAAATGGAGCCTCAACCCAGCAATGGGTTTTAGCCCAAAAGTCTCCCATACCAAAAGTCCTTTTACACCACAGTAGTTTCATTGTCCATTTCATTAATAAAGTCTTCTTTCTGTTGTTTGTATGTGTCTTCATCCTCAAGGCCATCCACTTCAGTCTCCTAATCATCTTTGTTGCCCTCTACTGGACTTGGTCCAGAAGATTCACACCTCTCTTGTCCTGAGGAGCCCAGAACTGGACACAGCACTCCAGATGCAGCCTCACTAGGGCTGAGTAGATGGGCAGGATCACCTTCTTTGACCTGCTGGCAATACTCTTCCAATGCAGCCCAAGGTACCATTGGCTTTCACAGAGTCATAGAATCACAGAATCATTTAGGTTTGAAAAGAATGGTAAGATAATCAAGTCCAAACTTTGATCAATCACCACTTTGTCAACTAGACCATAGCACTAAGTGCTACATCCAGTTGTTTCAAGAACACCTCCAGAGATGGTGCCTCCAACACCTGTGCTGGACAGCCCATTTCAATGCTGGACAACCCATTTCAATGCTTAACAGCCCTTTCCATGAAGAAATACTCCCTGATGTCCAACCTCAACCTCACTTGACACAGCTTGAGGCCATTTTGTCTTGCCCTGTCGCTAGTTGCCTGTGAGAAGAGGTCAACCCCCACCTAGCTACAACTTCCTTTCAAGTAGTCCTAGAGAGTGATTAGGTCTCCTCTCAGCCATCTTTTCTCCAGGTTAAATGACCCCAGATTCCTTAGCTGCTTCTCATAGGACTTACCCTCTAGACCCTTCAGCTTCGTTGTCTTTCTCTGAACTTGCTCTAGCACCTCAATGTCTTTAATAAGTGAGGGGCCCAGAACTGAACACAGGACCTGCGGCGCAGCCTCACGAGTGCTGAGTGCAGGGGCGCAATCACTCTGGCCACACTATTGCTGATCCAAGCCAGGAGACCATCTGTGTTCTTGGTCACCTAGGTAAACTGCTGGCTCATGTTCAGCTGCTGTGAACCAGCATCCCCAGGTGCTTTTCTGACAGGCAGCTTTCTAGCCACTCTTCTCCCAGCCTGTAGTGCTGCCTGGTGTTATTGTGACCCAAGAGCAGGACCCAGTACTTGGCCTTGTTGAACCTCATACCACTGACCTCCACCCATGGATCCTGCCTGTCCAGATCCCTCTGCAGAGCCATCCTCCCCTCCAGCAGATCAACACCCTCACCTAACTTAGCATCATCTGCAAACTTTCTGAAGGTACATTCAATCCCCTTATCCAGATCATCAGCAAAGACATTAAAGAGGACTGGCCCCACTAGTAACTGCAAGAGAACACTGATGGCTCATGGACAGCTTGCTGTACACCAGGACTCACAGGTCATTCTCTGCAGAGCTATCAGGTTGGTCAGAGCCTGTCCTGCCTGACCTTGAATGCTTCCAGGGATGAGACATCTATCACCTCTCTGAGAAACCTCTTTCAGTCTTTCACCACCCTCATAATTAAAAATGTCTTCTTTGTATCTAGTCTGTCCCCTTTTACTTTAAAACTATTAGCCCTTGTCCTATCACTACAGGTCCAGCTAAAATATTTACCTCCCCACATCTGTCTTATAAGCCCCCTTTAAGCAGTAAGGTCTCCCCGAAGCCTTCTCTTCACCAAGCTGAACAACTCCAATTGCCTCATTCTGTCCTCATAGGAGAGGAGTTTCATCCCCTGATCATTTTTGTTGTTGTTCTCTGGACCCACTCCCATAGGTCCATGTGTTTCCTATGCTGAGGACCCCAGATATGAACACAGCATTCCAGGGGGGGTCTCAGCAGAGCTAAAGTGGGGGGCAGAATCACCTCCCTCTACCTGCTGGCCTTCTTTTGATGTAGCTCAGGACACAGCTGGCTTTCTGGGCTGTGAGCACACATTGTTGGGTCATGTCCAGCTTTTCATCCACCAGTACCCCAAGTCCCTCTCAGCAGGGCTGTTCTCAATCCCTTCAACCCTCAAACTGTATTGTTACTGGGAGTTGCACTGACTCAGGGGCAATACCTTGCAGCTGGCCTTGTTGGACCTCCTGAGATTCACGTCCCCACTTCTCAAGCTTGTCTTGGTCCCTTTGAATGGCATCCTATCCTTCAGGTCTGTGAGCCACAATGCTCAGCTTGGTGTCATCTTCAGACTTGTTGAGGGTGCACTTGATCCTACTATTATACAGTACTGGTCCCGGTATGGACCCCTGAGGGACCCCATTTCTCACTGATTTCCATCTGGACATTGAGCCATTGATAGCTACTCTCTGGATGTGACTGTCTGACCAATTTCTCATCCACCAAACAGTCCACTCATCAAATCCAAGTCTCCAGTTTAAAGAGAAGGATGCTATGGGGGAGTATGTCAAAAGTCAAGATAAGTGACATCTGTAACCCTTCCCGTGTCCATTGATGTAGTCACTCCATTATAGAAGGCCACTAGATTGGTCAGGCAGGACTTGCCCTTGGTGAAGCTGTGCTGGCTGTCACCAGTCACTTCCCTGTCCTCCGTATGTCTTAGCATGGCTTATAGGAGGATCTGTTTCATGATCTTCCCAGACGCAGGGATGAGTGAGGCTGACAGGCTGGCAGCTACTGGGGTCCTCCTTTCTACCCTTTTTAAAGGTGGATACAGTATTTCCCTTTTTCCAGTCACTTTGTCTGACTGCCATAACTCTTCTGCTGGTATCAAGATGCTTTCTTACACTTTGCACTTGGTGCAGTTTTCCAATCTCCCTCCTGAGGTGAAATTGCATTTATCCATTACATCTCCATTTATCTATGACATCTCCATCTTCCCTCTGAGATAGCTCTTTCACTTTTTTTCATCAACCTATTGACAGACTGCTACACTCGGGATTTTAAGTCACAAGCTGCCCAGAATGGTTACATTTATTTAAGACTTTTCAAAAGCCTTTTGATTTGTTATGACCTAGAGTTTGCATCCAGAGAAAATTCTGCTATGCTTTCTCTAAGAGAATTTCTTTTAATTTGGTGAGAGAAATAAGACATTTCGTCAAAAGAGTTTTATGTATGACATATAACAGGTAACATATAACAGAAGAAAGGCATTTTACTAAAACACCCAGCACAGAGACCTATTCCACAAAAACCCCACCACAAACAATCAATATACTAGCTTTAATAAAATACAGTTCTTTGGTTTTAAGTTACCCACAAGAGAAGGAAACAAGTAAAAGAAGAAAAGAGATGAAAAGAGTAAAGAAAGAAGAGAGAAAAAAGGAGAGAGAAGAGAGGAAAATAGTTACTGGCAAGATTTGCTGGTTCACATGGTGCCGGCTGGAAGACAGGAGAGGAAGAGAGAGCTCACATGGAGCCTCATGCATTTATATAATTTGGTTTTGCCTCGCAGGCAGGATATCTACTCACTCAGTGCCTTCCAGGCCAGAACAGTGCTGTAGCCAACCAGAGTCTCCAGAGGGTGTGATGTGGGTGGACTACCAGACAGGCCTTCCTTGACTGACAGCTCAGCTACATGGCCTTCAGCTCTGCCATGTGCTCTGCATGGATGCAGCCATGTTGGCTGCAGGCCTACATGCTCTACCACATTCTCTCAGGGGGCCTGCCCTGTTTGCTGCAGGCCATGTGCTCTCAGCAGGCCTTAGCCCAGCCTTGCCCCCCTCCCGTCCCCTTCCCCATCCCTCCGCCCAGTGAGTTGGCTCTGACCCATATTGATATGTAATTCAGTGAGATTCAAATCCAGTATCTCACACTGACATGCCACCTTTTTTTCTCAGCCTTCAGTCTAGCAGATCAGTTGGTCCAGACTCATTTAGTCTTATCTGCATGCTGACGGCCTTTCACAGTACCTTTCCTAGTTTGAGTTAATCTTCACATTCATGACAATAGTGCTGACAGAATTCAAGAAATGCTGCAGCTCATTCCTTTTACAATGTGTTACTAATGATTCTGTCATAAAATACTTCCTATTGTATCCTAAAAGAGCATTTACCTTGTATCGTGGTTGTGTTTCACTGATGCTATTAGATAATGTGCCTTTGTAAATTTCAAATGATCTTCTGTGAGGTTATAGAAGAAGATCTAGGTATTTCTTACATTTACATTATTTTGTATCTTGTATGAATTCATTTAATCAGCTTAAATCATCCCTGATCTTAAGGTCATGTAGTAATTTCTACATGATATTCAATCTTCCTGGATTGATAGATTCCTACAATCATACCTTGTATACTTTTCATCAGCATATCTATGCACTCAGATGAATTCCATAATGACTTTATATTTTCTAATTATTTTCACTCATTTTCTACTGAGTATTTTTTGCAAACACTTTGATGGACAGCTTTTTCACCTAATTTTCAGCATGCACCTTTCTCCCTTCTATTTGCAAATCAGTTATCTTTATGTCCCTCTGCTGGTTGCTACCAACTATTCAGATATGTCCTCCAGGCAATTTCCAGTGAAGGAAATAGTGCTAATAAGGAAGAAAAGTTGAGAAAGCAAGAAGCAGCCTTCCCTTCCCATTCTTCCACTCAAACAACAGCCTAGCAAGAAGTACTAAAATGTCAGTCACTTTTGTGTTCACACACTCATTTATGCTCAGAGTCCTGTTTGGGAACCAAAAACGAAAGAATGGCAGGGACCAAAAAATGATACTGGGGAGCTGCTGTTCTGTTTTCCTGCTTATTTGCTATATCCCTGTCCTCCAAAACTTATCCTAAGCTATATGATCCTAAGCTATATGATTTACAGGGTCCTTTGGATATGAACATCTTTACTGTTAATGTCTGTGTTTCTGTATTTGTTTAGCACAGTCTTAAGAACTCTCTTCTGTAGATCCCCACCTCTCAATTTTTTAAAAATATTTTCCTTAGAGCAGGTTGCAGCATTTGCAGTAGCTGCAGAATGCTTGGAGCAGGAAATCTGATTTGATTCTGCTGTGTAGCCTGAAGGTTGTCTTCCAGAGTCAGCATGTCTAAAATGTTCTAGAGGGAGGTCCTCTCTGTGGTTAAGTGATGAAGAGATGAATGTAATTTAAATATATAACTATATATCAAAATGTATCAATTGCCTTTTACAGATTAAATTATTGTGTGACAAAAGCTAGAAACAATGGGTTTTCTGGTGGAGGAAATTCTAGCAGCATAGTAGCATTGATAAACAGTAGACTGAATCAGAATCCTGGGACATGTCATGTGGCAATTGATGTACTTATATGAAACCTTTCAGTCTATATGGGAAAATTCACATAATAAATTTAAAAAAGCTTAGTCTGTCTTCCATAAGGATAAAATATATCTTCTTTGTTGGGATGGAGTCTTTTGCTGCAAGGATACTTGAGGAAACTGATGCTAACCTTCTTGATTTCAGTTCTGTAGAAAGGGAATATCAGTGTCTTCAGTGGAGCTGTCACTGAGCTATATAAAGGTAATGACACAACAGTAAGTCCTTTTATAAGTTTCAAACTTGAGCTATTATGTTAAATAGTTCAGTGAAAGAACATGGGTTCTATTAGAATTCTGCAGTGAATGACTCTGTGAAACATGCCTAGTGTTTTTTGAAATATTGTGGGGGTCAGCTCTACCTGCTGTCCAGGAAAGAGCAGGGAGTGGGGAGCCCTGAGTCCAGGGCAAGACAAGACAAGGCTGTCCAGGAACTTTTCTGCTCCTTACAAATGTTGACCAGTCTCCCTTGCTGAGCTTTTGTCACTTTGGAAGCAATGCTCACTGCTTCCCCATCAGCAGAATGGCACAGAGAACTTACAAGGAGATGAACTTGTAAATAGTCCAAGTAAAGCATGGCTACCATGCAGCCATACAAGCAGCTTCTTCATGAGGGAGAAAAGAGGGTATTTGCTCCCACTGCACTGGCCTATGAAAGAAATACACTGCTTTTCCTAAAGGGACATATCAGTTCCATGGCAGCTTTCATATCTGTGGTGTATTACTCACTGATTGCTGATACAACCCAGGGTCTCTAATTGCACAACTGATTTTCTTTCTTTCCCCCTGCCCACCCCTCCCCCCCTAATTTGTTATATAGTCTGAAAGCTGCTGACCTTCACCATGCTGAGCAGTACCTGTTATTTATCAAGAGAACTGAGTTTTCTTTGAACTTCTGCAAATCTTGCAGGATTCAACTCTTTAAAATTTCGATAAATAGGGATATGATGTGGAGGAGCTAGACCAACCAGATGACTTGCAGGAAGATGTGGAGTACTGTGGGGCATCATGAAAGGACATGACAGATGGGGCATTTCCCACTGCTTTATCTGAGGAGTCTAAGCCAGATTTGTAAAACAGAAGCTCTGAATACTCCTGCCCAGGTACCTGCTGAATAAGATTTTCTCAAGGACCAAATTGTGATGTTGTATTGGTAAATGTTTAGGAGCCTGAATCCTCTGGAGATGTCTAAATGGTGGGCTGCAGGTATGCCACATCCACTCTTGCTGGAGAATTGTGTATATTCTTCCATTTCATTAACTCAAGACACAGAAGAGTGATGTAACTGTTGTGATTTGTTTTAAAGAGTAGGATTATCCCAAGATGAGAGTAAGTACAAGTTTTTCCTCCAGCTAGTCGTGTGAAGGCAATTTGGATAAAGCTTTGAAAAACTAAATAACAGAATAGCACAGAAGGAACAGAGGAAGGTTATGTACATAATCGCTAAACAGTTCAAATAAAAATTTCAAGGAGGTTAATGCATCTAGTCAAAGTCAATCTTCTATCCTCCATGTTTTCTTCCACTGCTGACGATTAGAGTATAGGGTGAATTCAGAATTTAGGTGAGATGAACCTGATTATACTAACTTTGTAACTAAACATGGCTTAATGGATAAAACTGCTTTGAGGAACCAATGTGTATTTGGATTGATAATTCATATGCTATAAAACTATTCATTTAACAGAATTTATGATTAAAAAGATTCAGGACCTCATCCTGCTTGTATTAAATCAATTATAAAGCTGTCCTGAACTTCAGTGGGAGCTGAATCTGGGCATAAGTCATGAATATTGCAGTTTAAAATGGAAGATTTTTAAAACTAGGAATGAGGCAGCACAGGACAGGCAGCTGGCAGCTCATAGCCTCTGGACTGGGCCATTAAACTTGTTGCATTGCATCATTGCCATACAAAGGTGAAAGTCTTTGGGCTGGAAAGCAGAGTTTGCAATATGCTCTATGACCAGCCTTTCTGATGTCTGAGATTTGTTCTATGAAGTGTTAAAGAATAAGTTTATGCCATCTCCTCTAAGGGGTCACTCAGCTTTTAGGTAAAAGGTGAAAAAGGTTAAAAGACTTGAAATCCAGAAGTATATACTTTGTAAAGGATTTTTAAAAAGTATAAGTGTGCTAATTTAAAGGCAAACCGGCAGGAGAAATTAACCCAACTCAAAAGAGATTATAAGTCAGAATTACAATGTATTAAAAATAAGACAATAAATACAATTATACAGATGAACGATTGGTTTTAACCCACAAAAACCCAGATGTATAACCCGGCACTCTGGGGCACGAACAGAATGGTGTTCATTGGCCGCCGAGCCCTACGTGAGCCCCGAGTCCAAAAGTAAAAGAAGAGGAAGAACCTGTTGGTGCAAGTGATGGTCACAGTCTGGTTGAGGTTCTGGTCCTTCTCTGGATGCCACAAGTGGTACCAGAAGTCCCAGTACCCCAAGATTATGTACATTCAGGTTTGGGCAGGAATGCCCAGTACCCCCCCTAAGGGCAGAGAGTTCCACAAGGGGTGATTGTGCGTTTGTATGTGAGGACAGGAATATCCTCCTATCTCACAGGTCTCTTAACACGCAGCTTATAGCCTGAGGGGTCGGGTGTGCTCTGGACAGCTGCTGCAAATGGTCTATTGTTAACAGTTTCTGGGAAATTACATAGAGGGTGTAGAATACACAGTTTGGGTTACACTCACCCAGTGTAACTGGTCCCGGCTGCTCTAACTAGGACAATATGTCTCAGACACAGAATTACTGTGAAATTGGTTACCTATATCCAGTTAAAAGAGCTGGCAGATGCTTGCTGCAGAATTACCCCAGCACTTCTGTCAGGGATGCAGAGAGGTGCACAAGTCCTCATGCTTGCTTCAAAATGCCTGCAGACTTGTCTGTCTCCATGAGGCTGAAAAACAAGTCTGCAAACTGATTATTTATTTTCCTGTTTTATCTGTGAGCCATTCCTCAGGAAAAAAAGGGAAGAAGATGACTTTTATACACCTGGAATAAAAACAACTGGGTTTAGCAACTCTTTCAGTTTCTGTAATTGATTTATTTAAAGCCCTCCCTGGACCAAGAATGTTTTTTTAAAATCTCAAATACCGTATCAAAATTAATTTCTCTGAGGTTCAGGGCACTGTCTGTGTAGGACAATGGAAAAAGTGCCAGCAGAAATAAATGTACAGTCTTGATTTTCAGACAGCTAAACGAAAAAAAATCCCAATGGATTTTGTTTAAAAATATTTTCAAAAAATAATGAGAAATAGGAAAAGTGAACCAAAAGACACAGAGTGCCAAGTAATTTAATAGGTTTTTGCAAGCTTAGTTTACAGTAAATGTCACTTGCATGCTAAAAACTGCTCAGAGGGATTGGTTACTTTAATCTTTATGTACGAGAGAAAGTGAATCTAAAGCCTCTGTGTTTTAGAATTGAATGGTCCAAGAGTTTACATCTCTCACCAAAGTGAACAGAGAAGGAAAAGTAATGTGGTTTTCCTTATAAACAATCTAGAGGCGCAATTAAAAGAAAAAATAGGAGCCGTTGACAATGTAATCTAAAACTTAAGCATTCCTTCCATGACAAAGGTTTTTAAAAACTTTTACACTAAACTAATGCTAAAGGGAAAAGTCTATCACAGCAACAGTGTAAAAGAGCAGATTATCCAAGAATAAGTTTCTAGGAAAGAAGTGATCGGAATTTGTAAATTTTTCAGGCAGGTCCCAAGGACACATAAGAATGACTTGAAGCAAATGAATCGTCTCTCAGCTGTAGTATTGGGTGGTGCTTGAAAGCTCCATCTCTGAAATCCAGGAAAAAAAACCCACAGTGAAACAGACTCCTGCACAACAACACTTCTTCCAGAAAAGTCCCTGCAAAACAAGCATAGAAGTTCAATGCAATATTTTAAGAAAATAAGACAGCTTTATGGCCATTTTTGGAGGATTTTCTGGGAGAAAGAAAAAGCTCTGAGAAAGCTCAGTATTACACTGTGCAAAAGACCCAGCTTATTTTGTTCCATGAGAACCTTGGGAGATGGAAACATTTCAGATCTTACCATCTGTGTTTTGGTTTGGGACAGGGATTCTTTATGCCAGGAGGATAGGATTTGACAAAAAAGTGCTGGTTTCAGGACCTCTCTCCTCTGTGGCCTGGGCCCAGGGGAGGAGTTCTGGACCAGATGTAGGGGAGGTGTCACTGTGGATCCTGCTTCCTCATATGTAGCTTTTGTCCCTCCTTAAATGCCTTGTTCTATTGTTAATGCTGTAAGATGAGAACAAAATTTGAGCTTAAATTCTTACTACAATATAAATGGGGTAGGCAATAGTATTTATGAATATAGATGAACAATGTCAACATGCATGATTTTGAATTGGCCTCAATTCATCTTAATATTTGAGTGCCCCACAGTACTACTTAGAAATAGCAACATGTATCCACCTTAAAAATACTTTCTGTATTATGTAGCTATCCCATTTTTTCAGTGTGAATAAGTCTCTTAAATTTCTTCTGCAAATTCTGTGTCTTGTTGCAGTTGTAGGTCAAGAAGAGTCAATCTCCTGCATACCGATTACAGCTCTCAATTCAGCTCTATAATAGAAATGTTTATAGGTATAATGTATAGCATGTTTTCCTTAGCAGCCAGAGAAATTTAAATCCAGGTACTAAATACTTCTATGTCTCTCCAAATGCTTTAACTTATTTGCTAGTTTTGTGTGATTTACTAGGTCAGCTTCCACAATTCTTGTAATTTTGAAAGCATAGCAGATTATTAAAATTTCTTTCTGCTTACTGATGTTTGGAATCTTTTCTTCTTTATTGCAAAAGCAGTTTTAACACTTGTTATTTCACTTAGAAGGGACTTAAAAGTCCAGCAGTGATTTTACATTTAACTTCCAAAAACATCAACTGTAGCTATGTTGACAAGGGCTACAATGCACCTTTCTGTTGGTTTTGTCTAATTTTATTACATATTTTAATGGAAAACACCATGTAAATGTAAGGTAATCAACAGAGGCCAGTCAAGTATAACAGAGCCTAAAGGCACCAATCACAGTGCATACTGACCAAGAAAGGAAATTATGAGCTACAAAGAAAAGAAAGCCTTTATGACAATTGTACTTTACAGAAAGATGGAAAACGTGATTATAGTCTTGCTGCTTCCAGTAGAATAATAATTTCCCTGAATCTGAAGATGTGAAACTAATGCAAGACCACAATCACATCAAAAGGGCAGTTCAATATGCACCAATAATAAAAGCAAAAATAAGTCAGAGAAAGTCGTATAAAGTAATTATCATGTCCAGCAGATTATTTTATTTATGTTCATTATCTACTTTTTTTTTCTCTGCAAAAAGCATCAACTCAAACATTTTAATAATAATAAAAAAAGAGACACTGTAATTCTATAGGACACTTCCAGTGAAGCTGGACAATAATTTAAGCTTATGTCTACTGAAACTAATATGTTCCCCAGTAAATAAACATTTTACCTCAAGTCAGTATTTTCTTTTGCAGGCTGTTATCTTGGAGACCAGAAGAAGCCAAACATACATATCTAAAATTATACGAATGTGCTACTGCTATTAAATCCCTTGTAGAGCCTCACCCATTGCCATGTCCCATTGCACTGTCCCGTTGAAACAGGAGATGGCAGATGAGGGCTTGGAGGTATTTTGCTCTAAGTCACATTTGCTGTGCTCTGTGTGAATGGTCACTGTGGGCATCCAGTTCCTTTCTCTTGGCTGAGCAAAACCACTTCAAGATGATACCATAGAGCCCCAAATTTTCCGAAGTGTGCTCCATAGGCTCAGGATAGGGAGGGAATGAAAAAGCCAGGAGGAAGAGACATTTTAGTCCCTCATTGTAAATTAATTGGTGTTAAAGATTTCAGGACATACTTTTCAGGTCTGAAAGAATAAAAAATATTTCTACTTACATTTGCTCAGGCAAAGTTGTGGTCCTTTATGTTCAAACATAAGGTTCTTTCAGTGGGTTCCTAATTACTGTGATGCTTTGGTTTTATGACTGTCTGACCCATATGTATTATCATGATCATAAAAGAATTTTGAAATGAACAATTGTCACTGGCTTTCTTTTCCATTTCTGGACTACCAATCTTGGGCCAAGACAGTAAATTTACATATAATATACAATGCAAGGGAATGTAATGAAATTTATGCAAGGAGATCGCCAATCAACTAAACGATCACCAACTTTCCACCCATCAATGCACCTTAAATGTAATATAGAATCTATAATGTCCTCTCTTGGAATGAAAAAACCTGATTATTTGTGGGAGGAAGATTCAGCACAGTGATATCACTCTCTGCATTTTCAGACTTTTGTAGTCTGTAGAGAAATCTTTGCTTCACAACTTACCTTGATTTCCAGTTAAAATATTATATTGTAGGATGTCCTAATTATCTGTTTCTACAAGCTAGTTGAAAGTTAGTTATTGTACTCAAATGGCAGGATACTACCGAAAATATTTTCAAGAGTTTATGCAGGCCAGGCTGGCAGGATGCTGCTCTGTGATGCCTGACTATGCTCTCTGTAGGCTAACATTCAGGTAAGGTAACAAGCTGCACACACTTCTGAAGGAGTGTGCCTTTAAACAAATTCCCTCAAAGGGCCAAACATGCATCTTTTGAATAGCAATTGCAAATGAGAAAATTTTTCAGAGAAGAGAGAACCCCTTTTGTCATGGAAAGCTTCCCTTTGCCTCCTAATAAGAAATAAGGGAACACTTTGCTGGGAATAATTTTTCTGAATAAAGCATATATTCCTGGCTACAAAAAGCTACGTTACAAGCTGCAATGCTTCTCTGTTATTCATTTACTTCATTCTAGACTACCTGGATTTTTAAGTCACTATGACTCATTTTTTGTGGGAATCATTTTATTATGAAAAAATAAACCAATAATTTTACAGGGTTTTATACAATATTAAAATAAAAATAACAAGGTGTGAGACACAATGTGGAATACATGCAATGGAAGCATCAGTCGTAGAGGAGAAACAGATGCCGCCCAGGAGAACTCCTGGAGTAAGCACGGAGAAGCCTCATGTTGCGAAATCATTGTTCAGATTTTCACTACCTTTTTTGGAATGAGAAGCGTCCTCCTTTCTGTCTGAAGTATCATGAATTTCTTCTGATTTTGAAAGCTGACTGCTATCAGTGTCACTGTTCTTTTCACTGTTCTGCCGAACAACATCACAGTTCATTTCTTATTCATCCTGATAACTTTCTTCCCCATTTTTTGAGAGTTCTACCTTTTTTTCTTCAGTTGTTTTACCAGCTGAGCTTCCACTTGCTGATGTATTCTTAGGCTCTTTGGGTTTCTTATGTTTAGAAATGTGACTATTGGGAATGGAAATTGGCGACACTGGCTTTTTATTTGTTTTGCTTCCCTTTGACTTCTGTTTTCTTGGAGGCCCCCAGATAAAATGCTCTGAAGGTGTATAATGTTGCTGGGCAAATCTCAGCAGTTTCCTTCTTTCTCTTTGGTCTCTAATAGTATACACAAAATATTCTAGAGCACTTTGCTTTATGTTGGGAATGGTATCTTCCACCAGAGCTTTATGCAGGATAAATTTTACCAGGGGAGATTTAAAACTCTCATATCCAAGTTTGCCAAGACTTTTCAGAATTCGAGTGATTCTCAAGTAATTATGTTGAGACTCATTCAAATGCTGAAATCTTTCTTGCCAGTTAGCAGCTCGTGCTACATTTCCAGTTTTATCAATTAGTTTTATTCCAAAAAACTCCAACATCATTTTGTAAGCCAAAAGGACTCTTCTAATTGCTTCTTTTGTTTTCTTGAATTGCTCAATTTCATATGTAGTTAATTCTTTAGCATAAAAGTTCAGACCTTCTTCCGTCAGTGGAAAAAGCCACTGTATGTAAGTGTGTTTATGTTCCAGTTTTTCATAGTCTCCTTTCCATTTATTTAGGACTTCTTCAATATAAATTCCATCAGGTTTAAATGGGATTTTATTTTTGTAAAACCAGAGATTGCACAAGTCCTTTTGATATCGAAGATCTTTAAAATTTGGGTACTAGTGTCTGTACTTGTATAAATCTCTTGCTGCGTAGAAGCTTCTCTTTGGCTTGGCTGCCAGCTCAGTTCCATCACCACTCTGCATGTAGACATCAACACTGAAGATATCTAAAGTTACCCAAGGAGTGATCCATCTCCAGTACCTAGACACATTTTATTTACATGAGCTGAGCTTATTCTGTTTGGCCATCTGATGAATGACGGACAAACTCAGCTGCTTTAAAGGAGTCTTGCAAAGCTTGGTACTCCAGGGGAGCAGCTCCACACTGCAGTAGTGTCATGTGGAAGTCACAGCACAACTCTCAGCACCCAACTTTCCCATACCAATGCTCCTGGGGAGATCTCTTTCACTCAGCCTTGAGGAGTATCCTTGGAAGGCATCCCCAGCCAAGGGAGGAATCTTCACACACACCCTCCAAGAAGAGTTATGTCAGAAGAACCTGACTGCATGAGAGGGAACTGGACTTCTCCTACAACAAGGCTTTTGTGTAAAAAAGAAGTTGACTGTGGTGAACTGAATCTCTGCAAAACAGACTAAGAAAATGAACCATAAATTAAAAAGAAAAGGTGCCCTTACTAGCTGACTATCTCAGATTAGCTGTACCATTTGCTGTGGAAATCAAAGGTGTTTTCCTCCTTGTTTGTCTTCCCTGTCCCTCTGCTTGAGGCAGAAGGAAATGTGCACTCTCATCTTACCTCCTCCCCAAATCACAGTCTGATGTTCCAGCTCTGAACCATTTTTATTATCAGTTTAAGCTCAGAGGACAGTCTAAGATACATATATACATTTCTTCAACTAT
The DNA here is from genome assembly GCA_038380795.1 of Pyrocephalus nanus. Lineage (NCBI taxonomy): Eukaryota > Metazoa > Chordata > Aves > Passeriformes > Tyrannidae > Pyrocephalus > Pyrocephalus nanus. The sequence continues at coordinate 24,525,155 of CM076263.1, forward strand.
CCCTGCTGTGTGGGAAGTAACCTCTAGTTACCACAGGCTGAGCAATGGGGGGTGATAATATCTTAAACCTTGACAGCAAACAGAACTAAGGCTTGTCTTTCAGTGTCCCACTGGCAGCAACACTGCTGAAGAAAGCCTAGCACAATATGCAAAGTGAGCTACTCAAAGATGTGTAAAGCCCTTTTCAATATCAGGCTTCCGAAAGGTTTGCTTTATGTCTTTCTGGTCAGAAGCTCACAGCAGTGCTGCAGAGAACATGGTGTTGCTGGAGTAAGGTTCTTAGTAAACAATAGGAGAGAAGTGGTAAAAAGTGGGAAAGGAAAAAGTGAGGAATAAATTTCACATGTTTGAAATACTATTTATTTGGATACCGGGATGGGAGCAATATGTGGAATGTGTTTTCTGGCTTGTTTTGGTCAAGATCATGAGGATGAAAGCTTTGGGCTCTTGAATATATTTCAGCATCCTATAAGATGGAGAAAGGGATTGAGAAAGATTGCTCTATCCTGGTCTCCTCCCTGATAGTGAAGTTGAGTTCTGGACTGTAGTAGCAATAAGTTATAATTTTATTTGACTCTTAGGTTCATTTCTAGACAGGCTGCTGGGCGGGGAGGGAGAGGGGGAAGGCTTTTGCTTTACAAACCCACAGTTCTCCTTGCAAAATGAACAGGATGTCATCACCATCGATGGACTACAGAAATGCTAGGACTGAGTTAGCTTTTCTAGCTAATTTGCTGACAAGTCTAAGACAGTTTATATTCTAGAGCATATTGCATTTTCACTGTTTGAGCAATTTAGACACCACTCTAAATAAGGCAGTGCTAAACAACTTTGGAAGATGAATTCTTTAAATATTTGCCTAAATCATAAATGAGTGAAGCCAGAGAGTTTTGACAAATAACAACCAAGGAGCAAAATGTAAGATTTCTTGTTAGAAATGAGATTATAGAATCATAGAATTGTAGAATCATAGAATATTAAGGGTTGGAAGAGACCTTGAAGATCATCTGGCCCCAGCCCCCCTGCTATGGGCAGGGACACCTGCCATTAGACCAGGCTGCTAAAGGTCTTGTCCAGTCTGGCTTTAAACACTGCCAGGGTTGGGGCATCCACAACCTCCCTGGGCAACCTTTTCCAGTGTCTTGTGACCCTCACAGTAAAAAATTTCTCCTAACATCTAGCCCTAATTGTTCCATTTGCATCCATTACTCCTTGTCCTGTCAGTACAGTTCTGCAGGCTTTCCTGCAGGTCCCCTTCAGATACTAGAATGTTGTCACGAAGTCTCTCTGCAACCTTCTCTTCTCCAGGCTGAACAGACCCAGCTTTAGCAGCCTGTCTTCATAGGGGAGATGCTCCAGTCCTCCTATCGACCTTGTGTCTCTCTTCTGGACTCACTTCAACAGTTCCATGTCCTTCTTACATCGGGGACACCAGAACTGTACACACTATTGCGTGTGGGGTGTAATACAAGAACAGAGGGGAAGAATCGCCTCCCTTGACCTCACTTGTTTTGATGCAGCCCAAGATTTCGGTGGCTTTCTGGGCTGTGAGCACATATTGTCAACTCATGTTGAGTTTTACATCTGCCATCACCCCCAAGTCCTTCTCTGCAGGGCTCCTCTCAATCAGTTCTCCCTCCAACCTGTTGTTGTGCCTGGGATTGCCCTGACTCAGGTGTAGGAGCTTGCAATTTGCTTTGTGGAACTTCATGAGGTATGCACGGGCCTACCTCTCAAGCTTGTCAAGGTCCCTCTGGATGGCATCCCTTCTCTCCTGTGTGTAACTGTATCACACAGCTGTGAAGTATCAGTGAACTTGCTGAAGGTGCCCTAAATCCCACTGACCATTTCACTGACAAAGATGTTAAACAGGTCAGCCCCAGTACAGACCCCTGAGGGACACCACTCTTCCTTGTTCTCCACATGGAAAATGAACCACTGACCACAACTCTTTGCATGGCCATACAGCCAGTTCTTTACCAGACAAGTGGTCCATCCATCAAATGCAGGTGGAGGATGCCAGTTGCTCTGCCCCTGTCCACAAATGCTGTAGCCCTGTCACAGAAGGTTACCTAATTTGTCAGGCATGATTTGCCCTTAGTTAAGTCGTGTTGTCAGTTACCAGTCACCTCTTTGTTTTTCATGTGTGTCTGCATAGTTCCCAGGACAATCTTTTCCAGGATCTTGCCTGTCACAGAGGTGAGACTGACTGATCCGTAGTTCCCTAGACCTTAGGATATTACTAAAAGCTAGTAAATGAATTTAAAGAATTTTAGCTGTTATCTGCAAGTTGTAGCTCTGCTTAGGAACATCATGTAGCCTCAGGGTGTAAGGGTTTCCTAGTGGGAACTGTTATATTACCAGAACTGCTTAAGATATTTCAAACTGCACAGGAGTCAACACAGAGAGGAAAAACAGGTATGATCAGTAATGGTAACAATCAACACCTTTGGTGCTGCTGGTAGCACCATTGCTGCAGGAAAAAGATGGTAAGAAAAAACTCTAATGATAATACTGTCACTGTAAATACCACTTGGGCAAACACCTTGGTCTTACATGATTCTTAAGTACTTTCATATGAAGTCCCACTGCATTAAGTACAAAAATGGTTTCCAAATATGTTGAAGAAATTTCATTTAGAACAAAACTTCCTTTAGGATAAAATTGTAGGTATTTTAGGTAAAATACCCTTGAAAACATGCATATAGATCTCCATGTTGTAGCTTTTTGGTTTGCTTGGTTTTTGTTTGTTTGGGGGTTTTGTTTTGGTGTGGGAGTTTTGTTCATGTTTTGTTATTGTTATTTTTAGTGATTTTGGCTGGTTGGTTTGAGGTTTTTTTTCAGTATAGGGAGAATAACTTGAATTTCTTACCTGCAAATCAACTGCCCTCTGTCTTCAGCTCATTAACCCTTTCCAGGACTCAAAAATCAGATCTGAGAACAACTGGTTGCCAATTCTTATCCATTGTTGCTTTCAAAAGAATCAGGAAATAAATAACACTACTAGTACCATCTTCTTCCACATAATTTGTGCTGAAAATAATGAATAGCTTTACAGTTCCACTATTTCTAATATCTTTGGAACAACTAGACGTTCTCTTCTTTAACTTACATTTTCATATGAAAAGTTTTCAGTGTTCATCTAGTAACCAGGGCTGCTTTAGTTCTACTATCCTGTAATATTCACATTTTTCTCCCACTTTTTAATCAGATGTTTTGAAGATATTAAAATAATTCTGACCCTTTATTATAAATCCCATTTCACTATATTTGTGTCATGTGATAGGAAATTGGAGGCTCTGAAAGTCTCTGCACCAAGTTTTCTTCCTCCTTTTTGTCTAATCTCATTTCAGTTATTGATTTAGAGCTTTGGCTGGCAAATTTTCTTCAGCGACTGTCTGTCTTTCCTACAGCCAGTTCAAGTTCTAAAGTAAAATCTCACTAGTTTGTACTCCCTCTCTGCTTCGTCTACAAAGAAATCTTAACAGATGTATAGTTGAGATAGCATCTATGTATTTTATAGAAGCAATTATGTAATCCTAGGGAATATTTATCTGCTACAGTATAACTCGAAGTTAATCATACCTATCCAATTTATGGTCAGTGTGCCCCCTCATGCAGTATCCTTGTCTTTGTACTATCTTAACTATTTACCATGGGTTTTCCAGTCAATTTGCCCCCCACCCCTTTACCCTGAGCTTCTTGTTAAACTATGGCCTTACAGTAAGGAATTCCAAACTGAGGGACTTTATTTTCTCTGCAGGATGTTACCTTGTGCATGAATAGGCACTATTACTACTGCTGGAAAAGCCTACAGTATTTCAATTCACAACAGCAAATAGTGAGCCTGGTCCTCTGGAATTCTAAACGTAGTTCCTTAAATTGCCCTATAAATTAGAGGTCTCCAGTTTTCTCCTGCAGCATAGCAGCTGTTAAGCAAGCTCACAGACCTGCTCTTTGTGATAAGAACCAAGGAGAAGAAGGGATATAGTTGGGGAGTACCAGGCAGATAAACCAGAAGGCAGAAATCAACTCCCACTGAGTGCTCTTCTAAGTCAGGATAGCATGAAGTTCTCCCAGCACTGGCCATGAGACATGGTAAGCCTTGTCTGCTAGCTGAGACCCCCCTCAAAATCAACTTCTTGACACAGAAGAGGTCAATCCCCCATTGTTCTTGGCATCAGCTCATATGAGCAAGGAAGAATATGCACCAGGAAGATATTCTTCATGGATATTGTCAAAGTGTTGGTCCTCCTACTCATTCATGGCAGGTGAACTGTTGGAAATCCTCTGTTCTCAAGACCCCTAACTCATCAGCTGCTTCTTGTCATTACAGTTGTTACCTGGGAGAAGGAATGTCTATTTATTAGGAGGCTGAGGGGAAGATAAGGACTCTCCCAGTTAATAGCTTGCCTTTTTTTTGATGATGGCTTACAGGTGGAGGGGCTGCTACCATGCTACATGGTTCTCATCAATGTAGGCAGACTGAGACTGTTTTCTATTGTCTTTTTTTCAAGGCAAGTTATTAATACTTTTTACTCCTAATCTCTAATACCATAGGGCTGAACAAGATAGCAGGAGACTAGTTTCACAAAGTGCTTGTTTTCTGTCAATTATTAGCTCCTTTGCAGGCAAATGTTTCCTCACTAAAAGAAATCCCTCACAGATCAAACTTTGATCTACATTGTAAACAAAGAAAAAGAAAAAAGGTGAGAGGGAAGGGAAGTACCCTCCTACGTAAGTCAGTCTTATTAACAAAGTTTTATTCCTGTCAATACAGTCATTCCTTTGTTATGGATGTAGATATTTTTCTCCTTTGTGGAGAAGGAAAGGTCAAATGTAAGCCAGATTGCTGAACCTGTAGAGAGTCCTGACTATAAAATATAGTCTGTCTGGTTTGTTTTCTTTTCTCTATCTGTGAATCAATATACCTGCATTGATTAATAATGATCTTATATGTCTCACACTTTCTATAGCTCTCTCTATACAGAGTAGTTCCACTGAATTATGTCTTATGGTGTATATTAATTTGCTTATCTCTGTATACTGTCCTATAGTTAGCTCCTTTGTAGCTTGTATTACAAATTTTAAATGGATGATTTTTCAAGTATTTGCTCTCACCCCCCCTCCCCTACCACACATATATTTACAATGTAATAAAGGTAATGGCAAAAATATTAAGGAATTATTTTTATTGAGTTTTTTTTCTGTTTACTCAGCATTTTTAAATGGCTTGCCCACCTGCCTTCAGTTTATGCATAGTCATTTTGGCTGATTATTTCATATACTGTACTACATTTAGAAAAACTCACCTGTAACCATAGTAACTGTGTTTGATTAGGCACAGTTGAACACATGGGTTCATTTTAATATAGCTGGAAAAAATAGACAAATGATCTTGAAAGCTCCTGAAATCATTTGGGTTATTATTGGCTTTCATTTTAGGTTCAACAGAGAAAGAATTGCTCATAGCCTCTCTTTCTTGCTTTCAGTGTTCGGTGGCGTTTTTTTAAATTATTATTTCAACTTAGTAGATGAAGGCTGAAAAGCATTTATGTAAAAGTATTTGGAGGTTTTATATGGACAGCTTGTCTTCCTAAAGATAAAAAGCTATGTATGATAAGATTTGCCTAACCAGGAGCAACACTGCAACATTCTTGTCTTTTTCATACCAGAGAAAATGCGGCCCCCTGTAATCTAATTTCCCTTATACCCTGTTATGTATGGCTTGGCCCAAAATCATTGCAAGCTGGGTGGAACTGGGCTGTAACAACTTGAAGAAGGGCAAAGAGGGCCAGAGGAATAAGTACTGATCCCACTTACCTGTCTCTTTACCCTTATAGAGACTTCAAAGAGTATTTCCTCAAGTCCAGCTGTGCAAAGTATTTTCTGGGACAGATATATCCAGAAAGCAGTCCTGAAAGGATTTCCTTTACAGATGTTTCTGTGTTGTTGATACTGTGGAAGCTCAGCCACCCCAGTGATTAGAGTGAGAATAGAAAATACCTATTTCCTTCTGAAATGGTTGATTCAGCATGCAACCATGAACTGACATAATCTCATTCTGATCTGAAGTCCATAAAAAACTGTGGAAGAGAGAGGTAACTGAATCTCAAAGGAAATTTTTGTTGCAGAAGAATAAGAGCCATCTCCTGGTAACATCCTCGGTAGTGTGCATGGCCAGAACTCTAGCACTCAATCAGGACAAAGTTCAGGAATTCATGGTACAGCTCACAGCCGCTTTTTTTTTTATTTTATTTTTCTGTGTGTCAAAGGCCACAGTGCAAGCTAATCCACATCCAACTAACCATAGCCTGCCAGCTGGGTGACAAAGAAATCTAAAGTGCACTTGGCTGGTGGTGAGCCCAGAGCATGAGACTGGATATCATCAGAGAAATCAGGCTTGAGTTCCCATGGGTTTCTCCTCAGTAATTATGTGCTAAAATGTTGGTATTATTTCCCTAATTAGCTGCAAAACATTTTGGAAATTTGTGAATATTTCTTGCTCACCAATTGACAAAGCATGTGTAGTGATGTGCCTACTTCTGCATGTCGGAGGTGGGTCAACCGAGGCCTACAGAGAATGGAGAAGGATGCATAAAGGCTGCGAAGGAGCCTCAGAGGAAGAAATCTATCTAGAAGTGCTTTGACAGCTGCAGCTGCAGAAGTGCCTGAAACTCAGCGATAAGACCGGCCTCACAGACCCCTGCAGAATTCCCCTATCTGTTCCCCCTAGACCATTCCTTCATTTCCTTCCCTAGCTCTCCCCTTCCCTATATGGCTAGACATATTCCCCACGGCCAATCTGTCCAAATTCCCTTATCACTGACCCTTGGGATTCGATGTTTCCATCAAGAAACCCACCTTTATTCCAGACCCTTCTGTATCCCCCTGTATAAAAACTGACATCTTGTTTTAATGAATGCCATTTTGTGGGTCACTTCTGCGTGTGCCTGTCTCCTATACAAGGTGGCCTTGAGGGTCTATCGCAGTGATCAAATCCCTCCAGTGATATCTGCAGATGATTTTATAGCACATTTTACAAATGTTCTGGTTTTCTGAGATTTTTTTTTTTGTCTGTCAGATTTATTAAACAGTCTTTTCAGTGTTCAAATGAATCTAGTTATCATTCCAAGAGTTAGTAACAATATCTGTGCCTTGCCATCTGTTGCAAAGGACTGTGTTCCATATCAACCTCTGTAATGCCTAATGTTGAGTTTTTCATATCAGTAGAGAAAAACAAATGCACTTCCCTGCAGAAAGGTGGTGCCTCAAGACAGCCCGAGGCTACCTTGCTTCATGTTCTGATCAGCAGGGACCAGTTGCAGCCTCTAATCAGTAGTTCAGAATTTCTATTGTCCCATTGTCTGTGCTGCCTGTAAGGGCCAAGCTGCCTGAGAAGTCCTTGTCTGCCTCTTGCTTTTCGAATACTTCAAATAGTTGCTGTCTTGAAAAGAGCTGGGAAGAAATCAACAACCCTCAACTCAGTTGTGACTACTTTTCTTCTGCTGAGTGAAAAGTGATTGATTTGCTTCATCTCCCACTCAAAGGCAGCCACAACTTTTTTATTCATACTGTACAAAAGTAAAAGCAGCATGAAAAATATCATATAAGAGGCAAATCTGAGGATAGATGTTAGTCTGCATAGCTCATTACTCAAATTGGCTGCTGCTTTAATGAGGTGTGGGGTCTTCCATGGGCTGCAGGGAGACAGCCTGCCTCACCATGGCCTTTACCATGGGCTGCAAAGGAATATCTGCTCTGGCACCTGGAGCACCTCTTTCCCCCTCCTTCTTCACTGGCCTTGGTGTGTGCAGTTCTTGCTCTCACATATTTCTCACTCATCTTCTCTCTGTCTGCAACTGCTTCTGCTCAATAACATTATCCCCTTTCTTAAATTTTTTAATTTAGGTGCTACCGCTGTCATTGATGGGGTTGGCCTTGGCCAGCAGCAGATCTGTCTTGAAGCCAGCTTGCATGGGCTCTGCTGGTGTGGTGGTGCATCCTCTACCCCCCTGCCCGGCTGCACTGTGATCTAAGAAATGTTCCTTAGGCCTCAACAGTGACAAACAGAACCTGGGCTAAGGCCTGAGCTTATCAGTCTGTTACTGGGAACTAGTGCTGTCTAATGAGCTCCTGTTTTTTAAATGAACAACCTTATAAACTTATTTTTCTTGCCTGAATAACAACCCAAGAGGAATTATATTTTTTTCATCAAACTTCCAAAGTAAGTTATTGACCTGAATTGCAGCCAGGATGGAAAATTACCATGACTAAAGCCCAGTCTCTTGTGGGACAGCAGTCCAAAGTGAGACCCTTTGAGCTCTCCTAGACTGCAGCAGGCTGTGACCAGCAATCTCCCTCTCAGTGGGGTGCCTCTCAGAGCTAGAGAACTTCTTTGCCATACTTGAAGGATTGCGGAGTGATGATGACAGATCCTGATGTGATACCCCCAACTCCTCGAGGCTCAACCCTTCCTCTGTTGCCAAATTTGAGCTTCTTTTAATACTACATGGAGGGGGGTTTTATTATCCTTTAATTGAACATTTGAGTAGAGTATTGTTATTAGAAATATACAGAAGAACGAAGAGAGAATTTTTTTGTCTGGTTCTAAAGAGACAGAAAAATATCTTTACAGGTTGGAGTATGGCCTAATCAGTTTATTATTATAGTTTATCAGAGACTGATATTGTCCATAAAACTAACAGCAACTTGTGGTACTTATTTTATTATTCTAACACTGTATGTCTCTGTAATGGCATGTATTTTAAGAAAAGTAAGGTTAGATCTGTTAATATGGTTCTACGTATTAGGTCAGAAAATAATAAAAAAATAAAACACCTAAAGAAAAGGGTATTTTTATATTCTGAAAAGAATCAAAAGGGACTATAAAAAATCAGATGCAAGTACTGTGAATTTATATTAGTTTTCATTAGGACTCTAAAGAGTCAAGATATAATTTTCTGGGAAGTGAAACTTCCAAAACAAAACAGTGTAATTTTGTTAGAGGTGATTGGACTAGTCATAATTATGTACAGTGAATCAGTTACTGGAACATTTTTAGAGTTATCTTAAATTGTTTGTAAATAGAGTGCAAGTGGAGAAAGTTTCAAGCATAATAATTTTAGGCTAAGATTTTATTCCTGTATCTTTCAGTGCTGTCTTTTTATGGCCATAGCTGTTGATGGCTAGTGTTTTAAGCAGGGTGTACTCCTGCTGCAGGACAAGAGGCCTTGTTCCAGGGAGCTCAGATCTTAAATGCGTAGTGAGACCAGAGCTGCAAACTCTGCATTGTTTTCATGATGTTTGTGGTGTTTCCATTTGCTGCTGGCACATTGGTGACTGAATGAGAGAAATACTCTCCAACATAGGTGTATGCAACAAGGAAGGGTCACTAAGTGCACAGTACTTGTCTGTCATTCTCCTCCACTTTGTATTCGATAAGCAGAGACACGCATGTTGTTCCTGTCCCTTCTTGACTTCATCTCTTCTAAACTGCTTCTTTAAGTGCAACAGAAAACACTCCTGCCTCCTTGCTTTTTCGCAGCCAATGTTTTCTGTGGATTGGGCTGAGACAAGGATGTATTAGCACAGTTCTAAGTATGCTCCAAAGAAACCGTTCCAGTCCCACCCCCAGCAAGGAGCAACAGTTAAGTGAAAGCATACATTTTATGTGAAGGTCTTAGTGAATAGCTTTTTGTGTTATTCAGCCATCTCTGCAGCTTGTAAAATTCAAGCAGTATAGACAGAGGGCAAGAATGCATTTGCAAGACAGTTTTGTTTTCTTTTTTACTCACAGGCTTTATCACTCTATCTTCATACCTTCAGTTCTCATTGTTTCTAGTCTTTGGAAACATATTGTGAGAATAAATACTCCAGAATATTTTCAGTGCGTTAATTGGAAAGTAAAATTCACTACATAAATATTAATGCCTGAAAGACACTATTATTTACTTTTGATTTTTTTTTTTTATTTTTAATAGTCATTATGTTGATATGAGTGTGCTGTGATTTTTAAGGGGGGGGGAGGAAGAATCCCATAGGAATTCAACAATAATTTATTAGTCATTACTGATGTGCTTTTCATTACATCACTGCTTTTCAAAAGTTACCACTTGGGTGTTTGTGTAGGCTTCTTGGGATTTATTGTGTTTAACTGCAGTGGAAACCACTCTTTCAACACCCTACTGAAAAATTTGTTAATTCAACATGACTAATTCCTTTATTTACAGGGGTGACTGAAAGAGGCCTTCGGAAAGAGATGTCAGGTATTAATAAATGTTAATATTGCAAACTTATTTACCAGGCATGAGTTTTATGAATGCATGAGGTCAATATGGATAGCTGGTTATCTCAGTCTGTTCTGGTGGCCTTGGTGGCCAAAATGTTGCCTCCAATCTCTCCTGCTCCCCTCAGGTGGGCTGACAGCAGCCCACAGAGGATGGGACAGCATGGGTAACAAATACCTGGTGGCAGTCCTGACTCCTCCACCTGCAGGATCATCTGCTGAGCCACAGTGAGGACAAGAGAAATGAAATTAACTTGGCTGGAATCAGATGCTAATAGTTACTGCCTTTGGCTCTTCTCTTGTTTCTCTTGAAAATTCAGCAGTTTTTAAGTCTGTCGCCCATGAAGCCCATCAGAGGAAGCATGTCTGGAGCAGTGCTAGTGAGGCAGGGAAAAGCAATTAAAGAAAGAGTCTGTTGGCATTGCCTAGGTGAGCTCCTGGCACTTGCTAAGTGGTGGCTTCCAGCTGACAGGAAAACTTTAGGGTGTCATCAGTAGATGTTGGAAACACTCTGTAAATCACTGGCAAAGCCCTCCCAAGTCACAGTGTGCTGTGTCAGGTTCTCTTTCTGATGAGCCAGAACATTTTTTGGTATTCTGCAAAATCTTTTCTGTTGTAAGAGAAAACTCCTGACAGTGCTCAGAGTCACAATGTGAAGCCAGCTACCACCTTGCTGTGAGCTTAGAGTGTTCCCCCACTTGGAACTGGTTTCCTCTTTTGATTCTCCTCTCTATGAGCATGTCTCTTTGGTCAAAGTGGCACCAAAAACCTGTCTATTTAGACACTCTGTATGAGTGAATTGGATCCCATTTAATTCAGTGTATTGGTCTTTATGCTGTAACAGCTGGGAACATAAAACTACATTTTTGGTGCTGCATGTATTTTATGAATATTTAATAATGAAAGTAATCCCTTCTATTAGCAAGAATAAGGGAAATAGTGTGTGGACACATAAAAAATGGTCCTCTTTTTGAGAAGTAGCTTTTCTGTGTGCTAATTTAAATTTCATCTACTTTGTAAAGCACTGCTCAAAGGCAACAGATTTAACAGTTTAACATTATATGTATAATAAAGTGGAAAGTATCTTCTTGTTGAATAGCTGTCTATCTAATAACTTTAAAAAAAATCATGGTTTGATGTGGCTACAGACTGAATCACAAGGAATGCAGGATTTAAGATTATGAGACTGTGAGTATTTGCTTGGATCATGAGAGCGAATATTTGTTTCAGAAGTCTTATACTCAAAACATGGAGAAATAGTCCTTGGCAGTTCCCATCAGTGTCAGGTTTGAGGCTGCCTCTGTAATAAAATTCTGCGGTCTGAAGCTTTGTGTTCAACCTTCCTTCCCGAGAAAGAAGAGAATTTTCTCTGTCAGAGAACTTCTTCTGAAAAATGGCACTTGTTCCTGCAAACACATATCTCCAGAAAAGAACTGATCAAGCTTTTTTATTTTTTGTCAAAAAAGATATTGCTCTGTCTCAGAAATTCCTACTAGGTTGAATTGTAGTTAGGACAAGCTATTAAGGCTGTAATTTTAGCAGGAACTGACTAGGTTAGGGCCTATGAGATAGCAGTGCAGTCGAACTGGGGCAGAGTAAAGTGTCTGTTTGTAGTTCTTAAACTTTCCTAAAGAAAATGAGAATGTGAAAAGGCTGGTTTTCTCTGTCTCATAGAATTATTTTCTTTTACAATGAAAGGATGGCATAGACACTTTAAACTGAAACGGCTCCTTTCCAACAATGTCTCATGCAGTCTCTTAGGGAAGAAAAAACATCACCCTTCTTGCATATTTATAATGCAATACTTCCAATGATTGGGCTAGGAAAAGATATTTTCTTCTCATTGAAACACATACATTACTAGCATGTATATCATAAATTGGTACCTTTTATACACTTCAAGTATGCTAAATAACTAGTGATGAACACTTGAATTTTATGTAAAAAGTTTTAAAAGAGTGACATGAGTCCTAGTACAGACTTCGCCCAGGCACTCCATGTGCTGCTGCAGATCTGATTTATTATTCTTGACCTTTCAACTAATTATGTTCAGATAAATGAGTGTTGTGATTTAGGAATGGTATTCCCCAATTTAATGTTCCCACTGAAACACTCCAAACCATGTGCTGCTTGCTTACTCCCTCTCCACTGGCAGTGGGATGGAGAGAAGAATTGGAGGATCAAAAGATAATGAACACAAGTTGAGACAAGAACAATTTACTAAAAAGAGCAATGCAATAAGAAATATTATAATATAATGATATAATAATATCAACAATATTAATAACAGAGTGTACAAGAGAGGTGAATCATTCACATGTGAGGGCTCACCATGCAGAGCCTGGCACTACCTCAACTGCTCACTCTGATACCAGCTCGACCAAAAGGGACGCCTTCTTCTCCCACACCCTGGGTATGGTGTGAGCTGGTATAGAATAACCTCAGGGTCCTGCCCATGCCCCTCCTGGCTACTGCAAAAATTAACTCTGTCCTGCCTGGAACCAAGACAATCGGATATCACAAGCATCTTGCTCATAAGTACTTTAAGAATCTAGGAACTGGTGAACATTATATTATATTTAGAGGAGTACCTTCCTTTCTGGAAGTATAGCTCTTCAGTCTTTGGTAAGAATAATCCAATCATGAATCACGCTCAGTTATACACTTCCTCACAAATAGGTCTGCCTCTTTCTAAACTCTTAATATCTTATTCTTGCCTATAACAATTCTAAACAGAGAAAAAAATCTAACAGCCAGGATGAAACAAATGCTTCTAGGGCCTTCACAAACGTTTTTAGGTTCATAACTTTAGGCTTTTTTCAGTTCTGTGATTGTTCTTCAATTTTAGTTTAGCGTCTAAGGCCCCACATGAAGGATAGGTAATTTTTTTCTCTTCTATATATTGAAATACATTTTTACTGTATCTTGACCTAGGTTTTCGTTAAAGTACTATCTTGAACAAAGTTTGCTGAGATTTTTGCACAGATAATATAGCAGGCAGAGAACATGCTTTGTTACACAAATAGGCACACACCCCAAAGAGTCAGATTAGCTTCAGCAAAGATATGTTTACAGGAGCACTGTCCAAAGCTTTTACTTAATAAAAGATTTATTAGGAAAAAAAACATTGATTCCAGGGACTAAAGAAAGATCAGATTTTAAATGGCAGAAATTTTAGGTGTTATGTAAGAATTTCAGTTTAATTTATCCAAGGAAGTTAAAATTGTTAAGGATTTTTTTCAGGTATGATCACACAGCTAGTGGCTTGTTGAGCCACTTTTTCTCTCTGTGAGAGGAAGAAACTGTGAGATCTCACAGTTACTGTGAGAATTAATGATCTCACATTAACTGTGAGATCGGGAATTTGTGGGGGGCTTTTAAACTCTGCTCTGAACAAAACCCGCTAAGCAATGAGGAAGATTATCTTTCTGATATTATAAGCGTTGAAGAGAGATGATGCTGGTGCATCAAGTAATAGGGCAAATTGAAAAGTGAAGTGACTCATGTGTTAAGGCAAACAAAATGCTGTGAAGTAAGACAGCTTTTTCCAGAAAGCTTAAAAGGGAATAATGTGGTTCTTGCTCCTCCCCACCCCAGAGTGGCATGTTCCTCCATAACATTCCCCTCAAGATGTCTGTGTGCTTTTTGGACAGAGGAGAGTGTTGACTGACTCAGTGGTGAGTGTGTTGTCCCTTTCTCCCCAAGGTGAGATCTGGGGCTCTTCTCTTATACTTATGGGCAGTGAAAAGCAAGGGACAAACAGAGAAGCAGCAGTAGCATCCACCTCAGATGAGCAGATTGCTAAAATCTGGACGGCTTTGGTCCAGTACTGCCAAAACTGAAGGCAACTATACTGAAGAGAATCCCACAGAGGAGATGCAGACCAAAGAGAAGGGGCAATGATGTGGAAGGAAGAGAACTGGTTGAACTAGAGGGAGGAGAGAACATGAGCAGCAGAATTCACATCTTATGGGAGAAGAAGTGAAGGGGAACAGCAGGAAGGAGCGTAAATGTATCAGCAAGAGAGAGAGGTGTATACTTCCATTTTAGCTTATCCCCATCCTTCTCCAATCTTGGTCACTGGTGATTTTTCTGCTCCTATACACTAAAAGTTGACTGTTTTGTCATATTATAATTATCTATTTTATTTCATTCATGCCTGGAGTGATTTGTTTGTATTTACCAAAACATTTGCTGCAGCCCCTACTCTAGGATGTTCACACCAGATAGGCTTTAAATAACTTTAGTCCTTAGTGAGATAATAGTATAATACTCTGAGAACTTTAGTAATGGACAGTGCTGAGGACATATTTCACAATGAATAATTTATCTGTCAGACAAATGTAATGTTCCCAGCAAGTTTATGAACAGATGACGTTATTTTTAATCTAAAATTACTCATTATTATGTTTCCCAGCAAGTGGTCCTCTGTATCTGGTACATTACCGGTTTCTTCCAGTAATTCTGATATGTGTTTTTTGGCTCCATTGTGAGTTTCATAAATACTTACTGCTTTTTCTGCTTCCAGTCAGTTGAGTGGTTTAGTTACTGCCTTGAAATACACTGTATTGAGAACCTGTCTTCATGACATGGCCAGGTGAAAGGAAGATTAGATGAGTATGTCTACAAAGAGGAAATTAAAGGAAAACCCACAATACAAGTGCTGAAAGTACTCCTTAAATACTAGGAGGGATGATTTTAAAACCAGATTCTGTTTTCATAACACTCTGTGTAAAAAAAATCTGTAGCTGGTCGTTTCAAAATCAGGAGAATTTTTGAACTAGATCATTATTTTTTTAAGATTGGTTATCTCAGTTTCCAGAAACTGACTTGATAGGCTCTAAATAATGCTATGCAAGTCTGACTTTCTTAAGGGAAATCTATTCAGAATTAAAGACTTATTTCAAGGAGTTTTCCCAGGAGGATGATTTATATTCTAAGAGTAATATTCTATTTCACTGACTACAGTAATAGTAATCTGTTAACCTCTGAGGCAGCAAAGCAGTGGGGCCTCATAAATAAAGCTGCAAAAATTGATGAAAAGATAAAAAAATAATAAAACTCTCACAGATATTGCTGAATAACTTGTTCAGGAAATGGAAACCTCTTTTCCAGGTATGTGAAAAGGCAGATAATGAATGTGGTGAGATCTTTTTTGCTAGTTATTAGTATAGTTCTTGAGTTTAATTGCGTATACCTGTTCGGTGTCCCTTTTTGTCCCCTTTTGTCCCTTTTTCCCCTTTTCCTATCCCTTTGGGGGGTGTTTGGATTCCCTTTAATTGTGTACATAACATCTTAACTGTATATAACTGTATTATACATAAATATATATATTTTTATATAAGTAGCTTGACTTTGGGTTCTTTAATTTTTTATAGTTTGTTTTTCCTTTGCCCTAAGGGAAGAAGGGTGGGGAGAAGGGGGGGCTGCTGCCGTGACTTTTGGGCATTTGGCAGGGAGCCAGGTCTGAACTATCACATGAAGTTTGAGGGTTTTATATACAGAATAAACCCATGCATTGAAAATGAATTGGTGAAAGCTATAAACCAACATACCCTAAATGATACTGGGACTATGCTTTAGTGTGGCATGGCAGCTTTGGTGTGCCTCTGTTACAGAATCTGTCAGATTACTTAGCAAGCCCAAAGTGTGCACTTTTTGTCACCTTAACATTATATCACTCTCTTATTTCGATGGTGCTATAATGAACTGCATCTTCCATCATGCAAATGCATCGGCTGTGACACTATTATACAGCTGTTTGAGCTTGTTTCAGATTTTAATCACAGCTGCTAAGCTTCAAGTACTAGCTAGCCCACCTTCTTGGCTAGGTTACCTAGAAATTACCCTTCTACTGCAGTTTCCCTTGTTCTACCAGGTGCCATAGAATGGAGTTTGACTGTGGCTAGAGAGCTTTGCTTCACACCACTGTGGAGGTACAGCCAAGGAAATTCTTGTGTCTTGTGAGTACGGGAGTCCTCTGGGTACTTCTGCACCCAGATAAGTAGTTCAATAAAAGCAAATCTGTTGAAGTCAGTGTTTCTTTCAGAGGATTTGTTCCACCTCACTGGTGGAAATTGAGCCTTCCTAGCTGATGTGAGCCACAGTGAGTTTTGTGTTTGGTTGTGGTGGTGAGAATCTACCAGCTGTTTTCCACTTCAGCTGCTGTGTCCAGCTAGAAACAACCTCTGAGAGCTGAGGAAAACCCCAGTCAAATGGGGAGAACATCAACAGACACATTCATATTCAGAATGCAAAAGCACTTAAGCCTCATGATGGATGACAGTCACGTCTGGCACATGGAGGCCAAATTGCTTTCTCAACTGGTTTCTAACAAAGATTTGAATAAGGTAGAATTAGGAAAGGGCTCTAGGCAATTGCTGTCTTTTCTAGTGACATTACAGACATGAAAGATTGTAATTTGAAAACTCTTCTATGGAGAACATTTCCAAAGTAAACAAGATAATTTTAGTAATGTTTGGATTACACAAATTGAAATTTAATAGTAAGAGAAAATTTTTTTGAAATAATTTTGATTTTGGTTTTAATTTATTCCTTTTCAAAACAGCTGGGTCTGGGAGGTTACATCTCTTGGCATGTCCTTTGAAAAAAGTTTTATTCCCTTACTCCCTCCGACAAATTTTTGGAAGAATCCCCCCAAATTCTCATGCAAAAGGTTGTCTACCTGCTTCTTTGTGCTTCAGAACATGTGTTTATGGGCTAGATTTATTAAAAAACAATTCCAGGGCAAGTGTTATCTATAAGAAATGTCAAGAAACAATGCCTAGTAGACTAGGGTAGTAGGTCATAGTTCAAAGAATCCAGATCTGTCACTATGTCTGATTTTGATCTAAGGAGGTGGGAGGATATACCCTTAACAAAGGGAAAAAAGAAGGAAAGGAAGTTCCCAGGTGGGTTGGAATTGATTTTAAAGCAGAAAACAATACTGCTGAGTCCAAAACGTTCATAAATGGGGTAGAGCAGAAATGATATAAGACAACAAAAGAAAATAGTAGATCTAATTTGGGGGAAGAACACTTGCCATTAGGCAGTTCAATTATGATTTCTTACAAAACTGCTGAGCTCTGGTCTGTTTGAAAGCCCAGCATGGTTCAACCACAAGCACACTAGTATTAGACTGGTATTTCATCACTGGTATGACATGGGACACAACTGTAGACAAAAGACAATAACCCTGTAGTCTTTGGCAATTTAGAGTTGATTCCACTCTCTGGATGAGGAGTGTTATGTGTGTAGACATCTGGACATACAGCTGCACTCCAGGATTGGCCTAGTTGTAGCCTTATAGCCTGGTAAATGCGGAATTGCTATCACTAGTAAAGGACAGCAGATTAAGCTGACCCAGCAACATCACAGATCTTGTCTGGCTTTGTCTGAACTTGGACTGACTGGAGCTTTGCTTGATCCTGTTTAGCTATTGCTACAGGTTTTTTGTCTAATAGTTGGGTGGCTAGTGCTTAATTTTTTACTTTGCATTTAATCATGTGATATACAATTAATTTTATATAGTTAGTAACAAAAAAGTGTTCTGTGGAGAACAAAATATTTGCCATAGAATCATAGAATAGCTTGTGTTGGAAAAGACCTTTAAAAGTCATTGTGTCTAATCCCCCTGAAATAGACAGGGGCATCTTCACCTATATAAATTTGCTCAGAGCCCTGTCCAACCTGACTTTAAATGTTTCCAGGGATGAGCCATTTGCCACCTCTCTAAGCAACTCGTTCCAGTGTTTCACCACCCTCATTGTGAAAAGCTTCCTTATAATTAGATTAAATCTATCTCTTTTAGCTGAAAACCTTTACCTCTCATTCTGTCACAATAGGGCCTGCTAAAATGTTTGTACCAGTGATTCCCTGGCAGGGAACAAGACCAGTCTGGCTGAACAAGGAGCTTTTGTAGGGAAAAAAAAAAAAAAGAGACTTTATGACCTTCGGAAGAAGGGACAGGCAACTCATGAAGACTACAAGTATGTTGCTAGGTCATGTAGAGAGAAAATTTGAAAGGCAAATTCTCAGCTAGAACTCAATCTTTTCACTGCTGTGGAAGATAATAAAAAGCATTTTTATAGAAATATTAACAACAAAAGGAAAGCCAAGGAAAATCTCCACTGTTTATTGGATACGTGGGGGAACACTGTCACTAAGGATGAGGAAAAGGGTGAGGTACTTCATGCCTTCTTTGCATCCGTCTTTAATAGTAAGATTGGATATTCTCAGGGCAACCAATCCCCTAGAACTGGTAGACATGGATGGGGAGCAGAAGGAAATAATTAGTGATACACTGTGTAACTCAGACACTTACAAGTCTATTGAGCCAAATGGGATTCATCCAAGGGCACTGAGGAAGATGGCAGAGCTGCTTGCCAAGCCACTCTCCACTGGTTATCATCAGCCCTGATAAAACAAGGAGGACCCAAGTGACTAGAGGTTAGCCAGTGATCATATCCACAAAAAGGGTCAGAAAAATCCAGAGAAGTACAGGCCTATCAGCCTGACCTTGGTGGAAAGTTCACGGAACAAATCATCTTGAATGTGGTCACATAGCATATACAGGACACCCAAGGGATCAGACCCAGCCAGCACAGGTTCATGAAAGGCAGGTCCTGCCTGGCAAACCTTATCTCCATTTATTACCAGATGACCTGCCTAGTGGGGGAAGGCTGTGGATGTAGTCTTTCTGGACTTCAGCAGAGCCTTTGATACTGTCTCCCACTGTATTATCCTGGAAAAATTGCCTGCTCCTGTCTTGGAGTGATGCCGTGTTCACTGGATTAAGAACTGGCTGGATCTAAAGAGTAGTCCAGTTGGTGGCCAGTCAGTGGGCTTTTTCCCAGGGCTCAGTACTGGGGCTAGTCTTGTTTAGTATCTTTATTGATGATCCAGGTGAGAGGATTGAGTGCACCCTTAGTAAGTTTGCAGACAACACTAAGCTGGATGGGAGTGATGAATTGCTGGAGGGCAGGAAGGCTCTGCAGAGGGTCTGGACAGGCTGGATCAGTGGGCCAAGGCCAACGGTATGAGGTTCAACAAGGCCAAGTGCCAGGTCCTGCATTTACGTCACAACCATCCCAGGGTTGGGGGTGGAGTAAAACTGCCCAGCAGAAAAGGACATGGAGGTGCTAGTCAACAGTGGTTGAACTGGGTCAGCAGTGTGCCCAGGTGGCCAAGAAAGTAAGTGGCATCCTGGATTATATCAAAAACAGTGTGGCCAGCAGGACTGGGGCTGTGATTGTCCCCCTGTACTTGGCATTGGTGAGGCTGATCCTGTGCAACTGTGTCCGATTTTGGGAAGCTCACTTCCTGAAAGACATTATGATGTTCGAGCAAGTTCAGAGAAGGGCAAATGAGTTAGTGAAGGGTCTAGAGAGCTGGAGGTATTTATCCTGGAGAAAAGGAGGCTGAGAGGAGACCTCATCTCTCTCTACAACTACCTGAAAGGAGGTTGTACCTAGGTGGGGGTTGGCCTCTTCTCCAAGGCAGCTAGTGACAGGATGAGAGGACACAGCCTCAAGATGTGCCAGGGGAGGTTGAGGTTGGGCATCAGGGAATATTTCTTCATGGAAAGGGTTGTCAGGTGTTGGAATGGGCTGCCCAGGGAGATGCTGGAGTCACCATCCCTGTAACTGTTCAAGAAACAACCAGACGTGGCACTTAGTGCTACAGTTTTGTTGACGTGGTGGTATTCAGGCAAAGGTTGGACTCGATCTGGAACATCTTTTCCAACTTAAATGATTAAATGATCCTGTGATTCTTATGGGACTCTCTTAAGTACTAAAACTCCTTCAGGAGGTGCTGGCTACAAAGTACCACACTTGAAATGATTCTACGCCAATGGCACCCAGCATGAGGAACAAAGCTCAGAGCTTTGGCCCAGTCCCAAAAATCTGACATCATCGACCTAAGTGAAACCTGGTGGGGTGAGACCTGTGACTGGAGTGCCCTGGGAAATTAACAGGGAGCATCACACAGCTGGTACAGCATGGGCCAGAAGATTCTAAAAAACCTGGATGACAACTTCATGGAACAAGTCCTAAGGGAGTCGACTTGGAGAGATGCCCTCCTTGATCTGCTGTTTGTCAACAGAGCGGATCTTGTGAGCAAACTGGAGAGTGCTGGCTGTCTTGCCCACAGCGACTACAGAGTGATTAAGTTTAAAATCTTTGTTGACAGAAGGAAAAGTGCCAGTAAAATCTCAGTGTTAGTCACTTTTCAAACATCACCTCCTGAGGGCATAGGAGCAGGCAATTCCCAAATGTCAGAAGTCAAGCAGGTGAGGCAGAAGGCTGGCTTGGTTGAGCACGGATCTTCTCTTGGAAATAAAGCAAAAAAAGGAAGATATAAAAGCAAGAACAGGTGACATGGGAAGAATAACAGAGGTGCTGCTTGTCATGGTACAGAGAAAATTTGTGTGTCCAAAACTCAACTGGAGTTGAAGGTGGCCAGAAATGTAGGGGACAATAAAAAGAGTTTTCTCAAATATATTAACAGAAATAGGCAGTATAGAAATACCATTGGCCTGTTAAGATGAGGATGATCACCTCACAAACAGACAGAGACAAGGCACAGGTGTTTAACACTTTCTGGGACTCTGTCTTCAACACTGATGTTAGGCCAAGGGAGTCTCAGTGCCCTGAGCTGGAGAACCATGACTGCAAGAGTGATTAACTCCCAGTCAACCCTGAAATTGTGCAGGATCTGCTGCTCCAGCTGGATCCCTACAAATCTATGGGACCTGATGCGATTCATCCAAGAATCCTCAAAGAGCTGCTGATGTAGCAAAACCTCTCTCCATGATTTTTGAGTGGAGAGGTCCCAGCTGACAGGAAGCTGGCAAATGTTGTCCTGATTTTTGAAAAGAGCAAGAAGAAAGACCCTGGAAATTATAGGCCCATTAGTCTCATTTTAGTGTCTCGCAAAGTTACTGAACAATGCCTGAAAGACAACACAGTAACTGGTCACAGCCAGCATGGCTTCATGAGAGAAAAGCCCTGCTTATCAAACCTTTTATGACAAGGGAAGCAAGTTGTGTAATCTTTTTGTATTTCTGTAAAGCTTTTGATACTTTCTGTCACAGGATCCTTCCGGACAAAATGTCCAGCACACAGCTGGATAAACACATCATGTGGTGGGTGAGCAACTGGCTCACAGGAAGAGCACAGAGGGGTAACAGTGAACGGGGTGACATCAAACTGGTGATCTGTCACTAGTGGGGTTCCACAGGGCTCCATCTTGGGCGCTGTGCTCATCAACAGCTTCATAAATGACTTGGATACAGGACTGGAAGGGATACTAAGCAAATTTGCAAATGACACAAAACTGGGAGGAGTTGTTGACTCCCTCAAAGGTAGAGAGGCCCTGTAGAGAGACCTTGAAGGTCTCTTAAAGGGCTGAGATATCACCAACCACATGAAGTTCAACGAGGGGAAATTCTGGATTCTGAACCTGGGATGGGGTAACCTTGAATGTTTGTACAGACTGGGGAGTGAGATCCTGGAAAGCCGTGCTGTGGAAAGGGACCTGGGGGTCCTGGTTGATGGCAAGTTGAATATGAGCCAGCCTGGCAGCCAGGAGGGCCAACTGTGTCCTGGGGGTTATCAGGCAAAGCATCGCCAGCCCGTCAAGGGAGGAGATTGTCCTGCTCAGCTCTGCACTAGTGCAGCCTCACCTTGAATACTGTGTGAAGTTTTGCCTTTCAACCTGCAAGAGACCTTGACTGTTCACCTTCTGCATGTGGGAAGGACACATGCTTCTCTTGACCTCTGCAAATAACACATTTATGACTCTGGCTATGAGAACAGATTTTATTTACCATTATCTTTTACTGTCTTTAGGATGTTCAGATAGATGGCAGATTTATTTATCACACGTAAACCCACTAGCATCAACAGCTATGCAGGTAAGTAATTCGAACAAATTGGTACCTTTGAAATACCTGTACCTTATAAGTCAACCCATAGGTGAAACCTTGGCTTATTAGAAGGAATGAGCTTTGCCATCACTTTAAACACCTGATAGCCCTCTTTTTGGGAGACAAACAGCCAGTCTGGAGTCCCAGGAGCACAGCAATATCCTGCTTGGCCTGATCCTCCTCTCTTCTTTGCGTGGCTCCCCACAAAATGAAGGACCTAGCCAGTCTCTCAGATTTGCCCAGATAGCATATGTTCTGTCTGGGGGATTCTGGATATGTGTCTAATCTATATTGCTTATATGGGAAAAAAGATTTTTTTCTCTTTGCCTTCACTGCCACTTTTACCTATGCCAGCAAGCTTAGTCTGGCAGAGGAAAGTAGTACAGGCAGCTTATTTTTCCTGGATGCACGTAACTTTGGGCATGAGGCTGCATAGTGCAGGGTTTACTAGGCTCTGTATCCTGAAGGAGTTGGACAGAAGAGCAAAATGAGGAATATGCACATCCTTTGTGGTGAGTCAAGAACCCATCTGACAAAGGACAAATCATTACCAGGGCCTGATTTCCAGTTGTAAGTGCTTAGTGCTTCCTGAAGGCAGCTGTTTCTATAGTGCCTCAAGATGAACAAGGAAAAAATTAAGACAACGTGCTTTCATAATTTTACCCTGCAATGGTTCAGCACATTTGAGCAGGGATGTGACTGCCTCACAATCTCCACTGTTACAGTTTATGAGTTAGTAGTTTCATTTCCGTGGACACTGTGCAATTGCTTGTAAAGTAATTACAGTAGTGGATATGTTTTTATGGGTTCCATTTTTACATCTGGATTATGGACAGACTGACAGCACTGAAAAGTCCCAGTGCTTTTACAGCGTTTAAATGTGAATAGCAGACTGGGTTACGGATAGAGTCAGGTTTGGCCTCATGGACAGCTCTAGTTTCCTTAGAACATGCACAGCTTCTCACCAAGAGCCCATATTCAGCTTTACAGTTTGATATTTATTCAATTTTGGCAGTGTTTTTGAGCAACCATTCTGGAACAAGAACTTGTTTTGTTGTTATACAAATGAAGAAGACAATTCTGATTCTATTGCACTCCAAAAGTTGAAATAGCAGATCATATAACAGATGGAGACCAGATAGTTGTGGGTGTACAAGGAAGCAAAGAAACAATGTAGGCTTCCTGATAAACAGCCTAAAGCATTAAAGGTTTTGTGAGGAAATAATGGAAAAGAGTGTATTTGTGTGAAGAAGGTTAATGAGTTAATTTTAACCTCTGTTTATAGAAGCTTCTCCTACATACATGCAGGAGTGTTGGAGAAAACACAAAGGAATAGAAAAAATACAGAATAGACATACAGAAGTGTCAGGTGAAGGCTGGTATTTTTGGCCCTGGAGTAGAAATGAGGAGAGAGATGACCCTGTATTACCAAAGAGGAGATAATTAGGAGATTAACTAACTGAAAAAGGACTTGAACACAAAGCAGAAATGCAATTCATTTGAAAAAAAAAAACCAAAACAACAACAAAAACCACAAACAAACAAACAAACCAAACCAAACCAAAACAAACCCCCCCAAAACAAAAACAAAGCAAACAAACAAAACAAAGCAAAACAAGACCAAAAAACCCCCCAAAACAAAAACAAACCAACCAAACAAAACAAAACAAAAAAAGACCAAAAACCCAACCCAATCCAACCCAAACCAACCCAACCAACCCACCTTCCCCGCCCCCCCCCCCAAAACCCCACAGCAAAACAAGGGAGAGATGCAAGGACAGGAAAGGTACAGTCAAGGCAACTGACCATCATAACAGTGTTCAGAGTAGACATGAGAAAAGCAAAAGTGCATCTGTCCGGGTCAGAGAAAAGTTGCTGAAGTACTGTGAAGACAATTAGTATCAGCTATCAGCTTGCATCAGTTATATCTCCATGGGTGGAGAGAAAAGCGATATGCAGAAATAAAACACAAGGCTTCTAGACATTTGGGAAATGAGAGTGACATGGAGGGAGGTCAGAGTCAAGGGAGGTCACAGTCAAGGAAGGTCTGAGTCAAGGAAGACACAGTTTAAGGACCTGATAACAAGCAAGCATTGTCCTGAAGCATCAGCCTGGATTGGAAAGATATTAAAGACTGTCACTTGGCCATGTGCTGTTTAAACTGGCTGCCAGGTATCCATGAAAAGTGTCAGACAGGCATATTAGGATTTCAACCTGCCCTGAAGGGAATGGGTAAGGAGAAGAGAGGTAGTTCTGTGAGCTGTGCTTGAGATGAGAGTGTTTCTGAGATAAGCACAGGGTACAGAAAGGTGGCAGGGACAGATCTTTCACAGGAAGCCGAAAAGAGATGAAGACAACCCTCTGAATAACATGTCACAGGGAAAGACTGTGGAGACGGGAGGAGAACCAGAAGAGGACAGAATTTTGAGTGCTAAAAAAAAATAGGAGCTTAGAGGAACTTGCTATTGTTATGAGCAGATGACAACTCAAGGTCAATGAAGACAGAGCATTTGTGGAAAAATAATTCATCAGAGCTCTTCTATTGTTATCTATTATACCTGAGTACAGGGGGAAAAAGACTTTGCAGCAAGCCTGAAGCTATTCCATTACATGCCTCAACATGTTAAAATTAACACTGAGACCAGGTGCTTTCTAAGTATATCACAAATTTGTGAGTAATTAAGAAGTAGTAACCTCTTATTTTTGAAGCAGAAGTAACTTACTGACTTCCTTACAAATAGTGATTTCCATGTGTGTTTTTGTAGGCCGTATTCCAACTCTATGCAGCATTTTATGTAGGTTATAATTTTTGTTTCTTACTCTGCAATGATCATATACATTCCCTATTCATCACAGAGCGGTAATTTAAACAAATGATTTCCCCTGAAAAGGTTTGTAACTAATTTTTAAATACTCAAAACTTAATTAAGAAATTTGGAGGATTAAGGATTAAAATAAAATTTTATGGGGTGGCTGAAGGGTACAATTTTAAGAGCAAATCATTTTAAGCTTTTATAGTGTTAAGGCCAGGAGGAAAAAAAGTGTGCTAAAAATGGAGAAGAAAAACTAACAAAAACTAAAATGGTACATAAAATAGAAGTTACACCTTTAACTTCTAATTTTTGTTCTTTATTGGCAGACTGTAATTGCCTACTTAGGCATGGCTTGCTTGTGATAGTAGTATTTTCAATGGTTTTTCAGATATTCACACCACAGCTCTCAGAAGGAATTTGAGATGGGGAACCATAGCTATTAGAGCAAGATGTATCACACAGCCCCCTCAGGTGTACGCTGCCTGCTCTTGTTGTTGCTGAACCAGAGAAAAGTTCTAACAGCTAAAGCAGTAATGTAGTTTCATTACGTAATGTGCTACTTTAGAGAAGCTGCTACGAATTATCTGACATAACAGATGATCCTTGTAGGTAAATAGTTTAAATTAATAAAGCTTTGTGAGCTTTCACTGTTTTGGTAAATAATATTTGGGAATATTGGAAATTCATGCCTGTAACATTCTTCTAGTTGAAAAGGTTTCTGTGGCTTTGGTTTTAAAAGTCTGATTAAAATCAGTTTATTTAGATTGGAATTACAGTTCTTCACAGGCAAATTCTTCCTTTAGAATTAGAAGGAATAAGAACATGTTTTAGCTGTGGCATACAGCACTTGAAATGGGTTTATTTATTCTGTTGTCATTACAGGCCTGCAATTTCAATTAGTTTCAATAAGACTGATGTGCCTCTATCAAAGATAATAATTTCTTTATAGTGTTGACTTAAACAAGTTGGAAATTAAGATTAGAAGAGATATCTGATGTCTCCTTAGAAATTGATGTCAAGCCTCAATAGATTTCTAAGATTGCTTGCTGAGCATGAAACAGAACATGTCAAAGCTCTGTAACATCTAGGAGAAGCACTGTGATTCTGGAAAAGAACTAATTTTTTGAGTGGATTGTACACGTGGACCTAGGATCCCTTGAATCCTGACTCCAGCTTTTTTGTGACAGAATTTATGTGCTGTCTGGGATCAAACCTGTAGGCAATCCAGGAGATTCTGGAAATGCATGGAGGATAACTTCTTAAGCCAGGTGATAGACAGCCCTACCAAAGGGAATGTGATACTAGATTTGATGGTAACGAATGTATACAAGCTAATTGGGGATGCTGGGATTGGAGGTAGCTTAAGTTGCAGTGATTGGTGGAATCTGTAGTCCAGAGTAATACAGGTCAGGTAAGGAGTAAAGTCAGTCTCCTGAAATTTAGGAAGGCAAGCTTCAAGCTTTTCAGAAATATTGTCAGTACTGACAGTCCCTGTAAGACTGCCATCGAGGTCAGGGAATGGAACAGAGCTGGCAGATTTTTAAGAAAGCCTTCCATAGAGTACAGGAACTGGCAAACCCCAGAAGAAAGAAATCAGGCAAGAAAGGCAAGAGACTGGTATGGCTGACTACATATCTGCTAGTCAAAGTGAAGTGAAACAAACAAATGCACAGGCAGTGGAAACAAGAACAGGTAACCTTGGAAGAGTACAGAGAATAAGTACGATTTTGTAGGGAGAGGGTGAGAAAGGCCAAGGCAAAACTGGAACTGAACCTGACAAGGGACGCAAAGAATAACAGGAAGGGATTCTGCAGGTATGTTAATCTGAAAAGGAAGGTCAAAGAAAGTGTACCCTCTCTGAAAAGCAAGACTGGTGAATAGGTAAGAACAAACAAGGAGAAGGCTGAGACACTTAACTTTTTTGCTTCAGTCTTCAATGGCAACCTCTCTTCCCACACCTCTCGAGTGGAGGGTCAGCAAGATGGGGACTGGGAGAGCAAAGTCCCTCCCGCTGTAAAAGACCAGGTTTGTGACCACCTGAGGAACCTGAATGCACCTAAGTCTATGGGACCTGAGGAGATGCATCCCAGATTCCTGAAGGAATTGGCTGATGTAGTTTCCTAGCCACTCTCCATGATACTCAAAAAAGTCAGGGAAGTCAGGTGAAGTCCCAAGTGACTGGAAAAAGGGAAACAGCACCCATCTTTAAAAAGGAGAGAAAGGAGGACCCTGGGAACTACTGATCTGTCAGCCTCACCTCTGTGCCTGGGAAGTTCATGGAACAGATCCTCCTAGAAACTGTGCTAAAGCAGATGAAGGACAGGGATGTGATTCGAGACAGCCAGCATGGCTTCACCAAGGGGAAATCCTCTCTGGCCAACATAGTGGCCTTTTATAATGGAGTAACTACATCAGTGGATAAGGGAAGAGCTACAGATGTAATTTATCTGGACTTCTGTAAAGCCTTCAACACAGTCCCCCAAATTGGATTTGATGGATTTGATGGGTGTACTGTTAGGCAGATTAGGAATTGATTGGATGGTCACATGCAGAGGATAGCAGTCAACAACAGAGTCCAAATGGTCATCAGTGACAAGTGGTCCATATCTGAATTAGTGATATTTAATATCTTCATTAATTACACAGACAGAGGGATTTAGTGCCCCTGCAGCAACACTGTAGGCAACTCCATTGCTGAGTGGTGTGGTTGACATACCTGAATGACCAGATGCCATCTAGAGGGACCTGGACAAGCTTGAAAAGGGGGTGCATGGGAATCTCATGCAGTTTAACAAGACCACATGCAAGGTGCTACACCTGGGCTGAAGCAACCCCTGTATAAATACAGGCTGAGGAGATGAACAGATCAAGAGCAGCCCTGCCAAGAAAGACTTGGGGGTGCTGGTAGTGAGAGGCTGGACATGACCCAGCAATGTGCATTTGCAGACCAGAAAGCCAACTGTATCCTGGGCTGCAGGTTGACAGAGGGGATTATGCCCATCTGCTGTGCTCTGGTGACACCCCACCTGGAATGCTGCATCCAGCTCTGGGATCCTCAGCACAGGAAAGACATTGACCTGTTGGAGTGAGTCCAGAGGAGGCCACTGTGGGAGGTGTACCCACAGAGGCGTACAGACAATGGAGAAGAATGCAGGAAGGCTGCAAAGAGGGGCCTCACGAGGAAGAAATCCATCTAGAAGGACCTTGACAGAAACAGCTACAGGATATGCCTGAGTCCAGCGATAAGAGCAGCCTGCAAGACCCCCACAGACCCCCCTGTCTGTGCCCCTTACCACTTCTTCCCTTGCATTCCCCTTACCATATATGGCCAAATATACCCCCCTGGCCTATCCTTTCAAACCCCCTTATCACTAAAACTCTGGATTTGATGCTCCAAGCAAAGACCCTCCCCTGTTCCCGAATTCTCTGTATCCCACTGTATAAAAGCTAACTTCTTGTTGTAATAAACGGCCATTTTGTGAGTCACATATCTTGTGTGTGTGCCTCGTACTCCCAATGCAAAGTGTGGCCCAGGGTCTATTCGCCAGGGGATCCCCCAAACCCCTTAAGTGATAAATGGCGCTCTCAACGTGGTCAGGACCCATCTTTCTTATATTAAGAAAGATCCCTGTTCACCTGAGCTACTTCTAGCCTCGGATTTCCAGACTCCGGGCTATCCCAAGGACCCCACTCACTCATGCAACTCCTGGACCCCGTCCAGTCAGTCCTCAGCCGCTGCTCCTGCAAAAGACCAGCTGTGTGAGACCCCGACACTGAGACTGCGACCGCGCCAGAGAAACGAACCCCGGACCCGCGCCGACCCCGCGCAGTCCCGACCCGCTCCGGTAAGCCGCCGCCGCCCCGGGGGCACCGCGCCGCCACCGGGACCTGCTGCACCCGTCACCCACGTGGCAGAACTCACCCCCCCCGCTCCCTGCTGCACCCGCGGTGAAAGCCACCCCGTCCTGCCTGGGCAGCCGCCACTGCGGGAGCGCCCCGGCCCCGGCCGCCCGCGGAGCCGCGCCGAGAGACAGCGCCGCCCCCACCCCCCCTTGCCGGGGCCCGCGCGGCCGCGCCGGACGCAGCCCGGCCGCCCCGCGGTCGGACCGGCGCTGCCGCCACCCGACCCCGGGCGGCCCGGTAAACTCGCGCGCCGGGTGCCGTCCCTGCCTCCACCGCGGGCGCTCCGAGCAGCACCCCGCGCCACCGCTGCCGCCGCCGCTGCCACCGCCCGACCCCGGGCGGCCGTGCACACAGCCGAGCCGCCGCCCCGCCGCCCCTGCGCCGCCGAGCACGCCACTGGAACACGCAGCGCAGCCCCGGTCCAGCCGTACCGTGCCTGGACCCCCTCTGAGGATTCGAGTGAGTGATCTGTTAACCCCTTCTTACCCTAAAATATGGGAAATCAGCTTTCTAACGTAGAGAAGCAATTTTACGAAGGTTATTAAAGCTTTAATAACATCTGAGGGGCTTCCGTTAGATAAAAAGTCCCTCAAAGCTTTAACGAGATGGCTCTCTAAACACAAACTACTCTCTGCGGACTTACTAACATACCGCCGCTGGCATCAGCTGGGAGATACGTTGGCACACGCCTTTGAACAGGGCGATAAGGCTGCAGGTCTCTCTCTCATGTCCTGGCGTTTAATACTGCCGCAGTTGAAAAAACAAAAACATAGCGAACAGGGCAGGGGAAGTCCTTCTCTTTCGTTCAAAAAGCCCGCGAAAACTAACAAAGCCCGCCCACCGAGCTCACAAGATGGCGCCGAGAGCTCCCTCCGCTCCCCAAACCGCGCGAAACAGATAACCACGCCCCCACTCCGGGATGACGTCAGCCCTGAATCCACCCCCCCCCCTTCCCCTCAGCCACACAGAGTCAGGTTCCCAGGGGGGAGGGGCCGGAGCCTGCATACCTCTCAGCGCGCTGACAGCCCAGCCTGCACTGACACAGACAGTGACTCTCCTGCCTCTGAGAACAGATGGCAGAGTCCTCGCAAGCAGGCAGAAAATGCAGGGGACTTAGAATTAATGAAAGTTTTCCCGGTTTTCCGAGAAAACAACCAACAACCACTTTGGGAACCTGTGCCTTACCCCATCCTCCGGGACGCTAAGAAGGCAGTCAGCGACTATGGCTTAGATTCTCCTTTCGTGTCTGGCATGCTTGATTCACTGTTTGCTGCTTACACCTTAACACCCTCTGACATACGGGTAATAACGAAAGGGCTTTTAAATTTGATGCAGTATTCCCTCTTTGAACAAGAGTGGAAAAAACTCATTAGACAATATGCTGAAGGTTCACACGGTGCCTTGCGAATCCCTGTGCAGGATTTAATTAATGAATTATATGGGGAGGGTCCCTATTCCTCCAATGGTATGCAAACTCGGATACCATTCCACAGGCTGGATAAATCCAAAAGCCTAGCTTTAGAAGCCATCAAAGCAGTGGCAGAAGCAACAACCATTTCTCCCTCATTTGCACATATCCAGCAAGGCCTTAAAGAACCTTTTTATGACTTTGCCACCAGACTGAGGGAAGCAATATCTAGGCAAGTGAAATCTTTAGAGGCCCAAGATGCTCTGTTTATCCGGTTAGCTATAGAACAAGCTAACTCAGACTGCCAACCTGTCCTCCGTTCACTGATTAATCCTACTCCTATGTCTATGATTCAGGCCTGCAAGGAAATTGGCTCGAGCAAGTTTAAAAGCAAAACAATAGCAGATGCATTAATTGAAGCAGAGCCAGTAAGGGTACAAGCCATCCAAGAAACAATTATGGCAGCTGCAAAAGCTAATACTGTGTGCTACAAATGCCAGCAACCAGGACACTTTGCAAAAGACTGCCCAAACCCAGATCCTACCCCCAAGTTTCCTAAGACTCTGTGTCCAAAATGCAGAAAGGGATATCACTGGGCACGTTTTTGCCGTTCCATCTTCACTAAGGAGGGGGATCCCATCCGATCTAAAGGAGGAGGAACCACTGGCAGAACCTATAACCAGCAGCCTCACCGTTTCAACCAGGGAAACGGATAAAGGAGCGTGAGGGACCACGCGATGACCCCAAGAGTCCTGACTGTCCATCCACGAATGACATCCAAGAGATCCTCCTGTATGCTACAGACAACATAGTTTTAGAGACTCTTGACATCACTGCAGTCTCTGTTCATCCAGACCAAGCCCTAAACAAAAATGACAAATTCCTACTGACTTCACACTTAGAATACCGTGACAGGGGAATAATCATTATCCCAGAAATACTGTCTAACCTGAATCCATGTAACCTAACCATAAATGTCCAAGCCTCTTCTCTTCTAGCTCGCTTGTACACCGATGTTCCACTAGCTCGACTGCAGCCTCTGCAACTCCTGGAGAACTGCGCTCAAGAAGACCACCTCATGGTAAACTGGGCCAAACCAATTTCCCATAACCGGCCCATGCTAACTTGTCGCCTTTATTCTCCAGCAGCAAACCAGGAGATCACGGTTAGTGGCATGCTTGATACGGGAGCTGATATGACCATCATAAGATCAAATGACTGGCCTACACATTGGACCACAACAAAAAGTGACACAGAAATCACAGGTATAGGCGGTCCACAGACTCCCATACAGAGTCAAGACATCATTCAGGTAACCAACCCTGAAAACCAAGTGGCTACCACCAAGCCATACATTCTAAACCTCCCCTTCACCCTATGGGGAAGAGACATTTTAGACCAGTGGGGTGTTGTCCTCACCTCAAATTTGTCCTAACGGCCTCTGGCCACAGCCAGCCACTTCGCCTGGAATGGGTTCCCTCCTCCCCAATCTGGGTAGACCAGTGGCCAATAAGAGGAGAAAAGCTCTCCATCTTAAAAGATTTAGTCCACGAGCAATTGAAACTGGGCCATATCATTCCATCTACTAGCCCCTGGAATTCTCCCATCTTTTGCATCAAAAAAGCCTCAGGTAAATACAGGCTACTCCATGACCTCCGAGCCATTAATGCTGTCATCAAAACGATGGGAGCCTTGCAACCAGGGATGCCTTCAGCAGCCATGATCCCAAAAGACTGGCCTATTGTTATTATTGACATCCAAGATTGTTTTTTCTCTATTCCTTTGCATCCTGCAGACCAGGAGAAATTTGCTTTTTCCCTTCCAACACTGAATGTGGCAGAGCCTCTCCAACGCTACCAATGGGTCGTTCTCCCCCAGGGGATGAAAAACAGCCCCACCATCTGTCAGCATTTCATCTCCAACATCCTTTCTCCTGTCAGGTCTGCCTTTCCAGATGCTATCTGCTACCACTACATGGATGACATTCTGCTCGCTGCAAGCACTGATGCCAAAGTCCAAAGACTCACAAGTGCAGTGCTGGATGCATTGCAACGCAATAACTTTACTATTTCTCCAACCAAAATCCAGACTTCCTCTCCCTGGAAGTACTTGGGTTGGCAAATCACCAATTCAGCAATTGTCCCACAGAAAATCTCCATTCCCTTGCACATCACCACCCTGAATGACCTTCAAAAGACTCTAGGCACCTTGAATTGGTTACGCCCTGTGGTGAGTCTCTCCACGGATGACCTGCATCCATTGTTTGAACTCCTAAAAGGAGACCCAGACTTAACATCCCCACGGACACTAACCCCTGCTGCTAGGGATGCCTTAAAACTAATTGCCAACAAAATAAGTCTCTTTCAGGTACACCGCCGCCTGGAGAAAGAAGAAGCTGTTCTTGTGGTGCTGAGAGGATCCACCCAGCCTTTCGCACTACTGGGTCAACTCTATGACAGGAACAGTAAGCTGTGTCTATGGGAGTGGATCTTCCTTCCCCACCAATTCACAAAAACCATAGTTTCCCTTCCGGAACTATTGGCCAAATTGTGTTACAAGGGCAGGACCAGGTGCTGGGAACTTGCAGGTGTAGATCCCGCCTACATCTACCTGCCATTCACTTCCCAACATCTAGACCAACTCCTGACCATGAGCCTGGACTTCCAAATTGCTTTACCTGACTTTGCGGGTGAAATTAAAATCCATTACCCCCCTTGCAAATTTATCCAAAACATAGACAAAATTCCCCTTAAATACACTTCCAATTGGTCTCCTAACCCCCTTCCAAACGCCTTAACAGTCTTCACTGATGGCTCAGGCACCACAGGCAATGCTGTCATTGTTTGGAAAGAGGGGGAGCATTGGCAACAAGACATTCACAAGGTCCAAGGCTCTCCTCAGTTAGCTGAACTGTCAGCAGTTGTTCGTGCCTTGTCCTTGTTCCCAGAGAACTTCAATATCATCTCAGACTCGGCCTACGTTGTAGGTATTGTTCAGCGGTGTGAGAATTCATACCTCAAAGAAATTAAAAATGAGCAGCTATTTCGGCTATTCCAAAAATTGCTTTCTGCTGTAAATCGCC
The DNA here is from genome assembly GCA_038380795.1 of Pyrocephalus nanus. Lineage (NCBI taxonomy): Eukaryota > Metazoa > Chordata > Aves > Passeriformes > Tyrannidae > Pyrocephalus > Pyrocephalus nanus. The sequence continues at coordinate 24,558,578 of CM076263.1, forward strand.
GCTCTTCACCATTTTTTATCACTCATGTTCGCTCCCATACCACACTTCCTGGTCCAATAGTAGAGGGGAATCGACAAGCAGACCTCTTAGCAGGATCAGCTGTCGTCCCACAGCGGCTAGAACAAGCCAAACTCTCCCACGACTTCTTCCATCAGAGTGCTCGAGCGCTGCAGAAACAATTTGGCCTCACTCAAAAACAATCTCGTGACATCATTTCAGCCTGTCCGGACTGCCAACTGGTCGCTCCACTGCCTGCAGAAGGAGTAAACCCTCGAGGCTTGCTCCCACTGCAAATCTGGCAGACAGATGTCACACACATTGACTCTTTTGGGAAATTAAAATTCGTTCATGTGTCCATTGACACCTGTTCAAATTACATTGTGGCCACAGCACACTCTGGTGAGTGAAGAGCCGTGATGTACAGAAACATTTCACCACAGCCTTTGCTCACATGGGCGTGCCTAAACAAATCAAAACCGATAATGGACCTGCCTATATAGCGAAGAACACTCAGGAATTTTTGGCCTTGTGGGGTGTAGAACACCGCACTGGTATTCCTCACTCTCCCACAGGTCAGGCAATAGTTGAAAGAGCTCATCAGACACTTAAATCCATGCTGAAGAGGCAGAACCGAAAAAGCAGTGGCCTCACACCACATGAGTGTCTGCAAAAAGCCATGTATGTCCTCAACTTCCTTAACAGGATTGAGGACGGGCAGGCACCAGTCTTTAAACACTTTACCAAAACAAACTCCATTCCCATTGAAAAAGCCAAAGTACTATACAAAGACTTAATATCTGACAAATGGTTAGGGCCTTTCCCCATCATAACCTGGGGAAGAGGTCATGCATGCATACTCACTGATACAGGTCCACGATGGGTCCCCTCAAGAAGGATCAAGCCCTTCCTAGAGGACTCCAGACCCTCCTGACTCTCATCATCTTTGTTCCACCGTGGACTACCTCAGCCTTCTCAGTTCCAGGCTGGATGCAGCAACTGACAGAAAACGTCTGGATCACCTTAGCCAAAGCTACCAACACAGACACAATGTGCCTTTCCCTCGACAGCGTGAGTCACCCATTTAAAAGCTGTCTCGTGGGTATACCTGACTGGAACAGGTTTATCCAAAACACTTCCCTTGAAAATAATTTCCTTCCTTCTCCAAACACTATTTCCCAAACTCTCTTACGTCTAGGTTCCCTAGATACTGATCCCCAAGAACTAGACCTTTTAGGCTCATCTGTTGCTACCACTTGCCTGAGATTTAAACCCACGACTACTCTCATTAAACTAAAACCTAACCTATCCCCTAACTCTCTCATCTATTCTAACACCACCGCATGGTGCAGTAACTCCCAACCTTACCCTATTCCTACTGAGAGTTTCCCTAAACCCACTAAGCTGCCTTCCACCTACTTCCTTATCTGTGGTGATAGAACGTGGCAAGGCATACCAAGAAACCCTGTGGGAGGGCCATGTACCATTGGAAAACTTACCCTGTACAACCCAGCTAAATTGCAAATAATCAGGAACCAAATTTCTGACAAACCCAAACCAATTCGAAATAAAAGGTCTTCTATTTTAATGCAAACCAAACCTAGATCACTCCCATTCAAAGCTGACTCTAAACCACCGCCACGTAAGGCCCCTCAAAGCAATCCAGCCAAGGAGGATGACTAAAAATCCATGTTCCACCAGGCTGTGACCCCAAATTTCAAATTTGGTCCCATGCCCAGAGATTCTGGGGAAGTTTTCCATTTGCCAACATTGGTACAGCCAAAGCTCTCTCCACTCTAGCCCACATGGCCTGCTGGATGGCCAAAGAAGCTAATGCTACCTCTCTAGCCATTGAGGGCCTAATAGCAGACACCCTGAAAATCAAAGAAGCTACTCTCCAGAATAGAGCAGCCATCGACTTTTTACTTCTTGCCCACGGCCACGGTTGCCAAGAATTTGAAGGGCTGTGTTGTCTGAATTTCTCAGACCACTCTGAGAGTGTGTACAAAAGCATTAACACTCTAAAACAACTTGTTAGTGACATCACCATAAACCAAGACAAAGGGTTTTCAGGTCTCTTTAGTTGGCTCCACTTTCCTTCCCTTTCTGATTCGGTCAGCAAGGTTGTTAAAGGAATCATCTTGTTTCTAATTATCACTTTCTCCATCCTTATCTTCCTTCCATGTCTAATTTGTTGCGCTAAAAAATCCTTGACTAAAAGTTTTTCCCAAGCCTTCCCAGTCCTATATAACAGAAAAGGGGGAATTGTGGGAGGTGTACCCACAGAGGCGTACAGACAATGGAGAAGAATGCAGGAAGGCTGCAAAGAGGGGCCTCATGAGGAAGAAATCCATCTAGAAGGACCTTGACAGAAACAGCTACAGGATATGCCTGAGTCCAGCGATAAGAGCAGCCTGCAAGACCCCCACAGACCCCCCTGTCTGTGCCCCTTACCACTTCTTCCCTTGCATTCCCCTTACCATATATGGCCAAATATACCCCCCTGGCCTATCCTTTCAAACCCCCTTATCACTAAAACTCTGGATTTGATGCTCCAAGCAAAGACCCTCCCCTGTTCCCGAATTCTCTGTATCCCACTGTATAAAAGCTAACTTCTTGTTGTAATAAACGGCCATTTTGTGAGTCACATATCTCGTGTGTGTGCCTCGTACTCCCAATGCAAAGTGTGGCCCAGGGTCTATTCGCCAGGGGATCCCCCAAACCCCTTAAGCGATAGGCCACCAAGATTATTAAAGGAGGGAAGGAGGGAATACCTCTCCTATGAGGAAAGGCTAAGAGAATTGCAATTGCTTAGCCTGGAAAAGAGAATGCTTCAGCATGACCTAATTGCAGCCTTCCAGTACGTTAAGGGAACTTACAGGAAAGATAAGCCAAGACTATTTACAAGAGCATGTAGTGACAGGACAAGTGAAGATGGGTTCACATTTAAAGAGAGTAAATTTAGATTAGGTATTAGGAAAATATTCATTCATGTGGGCATGATGAGGCACTGGAATAGACTGCCCAGAGAAACTATGGATGCCCCATCCCTGGGGGTGTCCAAGGTCAGGTTGGATGAGGCTCTAAGCAATGTGGTCTAGTGGAAGGTGTCTCTGTCCATGGAAGGAGGGTTGGAATGAGGTGACCTTCAAAGTCCCCTTCCAACCCAAATCATTCTATGATTCTCTCCCATCCAAATGACCAAGGAGATTAAAGACTCTTTAATTCCAGTGTATTCAGTTCTTGGATTTAATTAGAAATAACTATGATACTATATTTATGAATCTGGGAAGTGCATGGATATTATGGCTCTTTAGTACCCCTTAATATGAAACCAGAAGGTTTTTTTCCAAAACATAAAATAAGCAGAATCCAAACTGTAGTGGATCCTTGGTCAGACATTCTTCCCTTTTATGCATAGTGAAAACCCTTGGATGCCTAGGAATTTCTGGGCCGGCATCTGCAGTCAAGAACATTACAGCTGACTTTCTGTAAAACTGTCTACAAAAAGATTCAGTTGAAGCTGGAGGTACTGTGTGATAGTTTGGACCTTGGCTCCCTGCCAAATGCCCAAACTTCCAGTTAGCGGCCCCCCACCCCTTCCCCCTTCTTTCTTCCCTTAGGGTAAAGAAAGAAAAGAAAAAAAACTATAAAAATTAAAGAACCCAAAGTCAAGCTGCTTATATAAAAATATATATATATATATGTAGATCACAGTTATATACAGTTAAGATGCTATATACACAGTAAAAGGGAATCAACCCCCCGAAGGGATAGGGAAAGGGGAAAAAGGGACAAGAGGGAACAAAAAGGGACACCGAATAGATATGCACAATCAAACCCGAGAACTAGTAAAATAACTAGTAAAACAAATCTCACCACGTCCCTTAAAACAGCAGGGTTGGCAGACACGGCCAGCACTCTCCAAACCTCCACGTGGCAGGACAGTGGACTCTGCAGGCCTCAGCCTTAGATAAGCGAGACCAGCGCAGGGACCCACTGTTCCCAAACCTCGCTGGAAGAGAAGAGCGCGAGACCTCTAATCTCTAACTCATTTATACTCCGGTTTACGTAAAAATCGTATGGAATACTGGGTACTTGGCCACTTCCTTGGTTACAAACTGGTCACCAGGAAGGCCTAGACCAAAACCATCACATTCTCCACCCCTTATTCCATACTATTTTTACGTAACACCTATATTTCACGTTCGCTTATTTCCTGCACATATATACACATATACATATACGTATATAGTCCTTGTTCATTCTTTGAAGCATTCATCTTGTTGTAGAAGAATCAGCATCAGCATCAGCATCAGGACTAGCTTGGTTCCGATTCTTGGCCCTTAGGTCACAATCACAATTCTGGTTTTCAGGGCTTATCCTCTGGTCTGGGCTGGTTTCTTACTGGATACCGGCATCAACTGTTCAGGCCTCTCTCATCTGGTGACTGGTTTCCTGTAAAACACAACTCAAAGCACATGATTAGTCTTTCCCCAAGGTTAAATTTCCTTGGGGCACACAGTGGATCTCTCCATCCTTCCTCATTACCCACCAAGTATTTTCAGGCCCTTGAGCGAAAACAATCCCACAAATGTGTTTGTCTTGGCCTGAGGAAGGAGTAATCCAAACAGCCTTCCCTAACATACCTCTCAGATGGATCGCTGGAACTTTGTCTCCATCAGCAGTGTGGAGGGATTCTGCTTGGGCAGGACCAGCTCGATTGACAGAACCTCTAGTGTTAACAAGCCAGGTGGCCTTGGCTAAGTGCTTGTCCCAGTTCTTGAAAGTTCCCTCACCTAGTGCCTTCAGAGTTGTTTTTAACAGTCCATTACACCTTTCAACTTTTCCAGCAGTGGGTGCATGATATGGAATGTGATCTACCCATTCAATACCATGCTCCCGTGCCCAAGTGGCCACCAGATTATTCTTGAAATGAGTCCCGTTGTCTGACTCAATTCAGTCTGGAGTGCCATGTCTCCACAGGACCTGCTTCTCAAGACCTAGAATGGTATTTCGGGCTGTTGCATGTGGTACCGAATATGTTTCTAACCATCCAGTAGTCGCTTCCACCATGGTAAGCACAGAGTGTTTACCTTGGCGGGTTTGTGGCAATGTGATGTAATCGACCTGCCACGCTTCTCCATATCCATACTTGTCCCAGCGTCCACCATACCATAGGGGCTTCAACCTTTTGGCCTGTTTAATGGCAGCACAGGTTTCACAGTCATGAATAACCTGGGAAATAGTGTCCATGGTTATATCCACCCCTCGGTCTCGTGCCCATCTATAGGTGGCATCTCGGCCCTGATGGCCTGAAGCATCATGGGCCCATCGAGCTAGGAGCAACTCTCCCTTTTGCTGCCAGTCTAGGTCTACTTGTGACACCTTGACTTGTGCAGCGCGGTCTGCCTGTCTGTTATGAGCGTGTTCCTCATTAGCTCAATCCTTGGGCACATGGGCATCTACATGGCGGACTCTCACATTCAGTTTTTTTACTCTAGCAGCGATGTCTTGCCACAAATCGGCAGCCCAGATGGGTTTTCCTCTACGTCTCCAATTCATTTTCTTCCACCTGTCTAGCCATCCCCACAGGGCATTGGCTATCATCCACGAATCGGTGTATAGGTAGAGCTTTGGCCATCCTTCTCTTTCTGCAATGTCCAGGGCCAATTGGACAGCTTTAAGTTCTGCAAACTGACTCGATTCGCCTTTACCTTCAGTGGCTTCCGCCACCCTTCGGGTGGGACTCCACACGGCTGCTTTCCACTTTTGGCTCCTTCCTACAATGCGGCAAGAACCGTCAGTGAAAAGAGCATAGCGTGTCTCTTCATCTGGCAGCTGATTAAATGGCGGAGCTTCTTCAGCTCGACTCACTGGCTCTTCTTCTTCTTCATCTGCCAGACTGAAGTTCCCACCTTCAGGCCAATTGGTTATAATTTCCAAATTTCCAGGGCGATTCGAGTTTCCCATTCGGACATGTTGCGCATTCAAAGCCATCCACTTGCTCCACGTGGCATCGGTGGCATGGTGCGTAGAGGGCACCTTATCCTTGAACATCCACCTCAGTACTGGTAATCGGGGTGCCAGGAAGAGTTGTGTTTCAGTACCAATCACTTCTGAGGCTGCTCGTATGCCTTCATATGCCGCTAAGGTTTCTTTTTCCATAGGGGTGTAATTGGCCTCAGAACCTCTGTAGCTTCGGCTCCAGAAGCCAAGTGGTCGCCCTCGCATTTCACCAGGCACTTTTTGCCAGAGGCTCCAGGAGGGACCTTTATCTCCAGCTGTAGAGTAAAGTACATTCTTTACATCTGGTCCTGTCCTGACTGGCCCAAGAGCCACGGCGTGTGCAATCTCTTGCTTGATTTGCCTGAAAGCCTGTTGTTGTTCAGGACCCCATTGGAAGTTGTTCTTTTTACGGGTCACAAAGAGGGCTTACAATTTGGCTGTACTCGGGGATGTGCATCCTCCAGAAGCCTATGGCTCCCAGAAAAGCTTGGGTTTCTTTCTTGTTTGTCGGTGGAGCCATTGCTAGGATCTTATTGATGACGTCTGTTGGAATCTGACGACGTCCATCTTGCCATTTCACCCCTAGGAATTGAATCTCTCTGGCAGGTCCCTTGACTTTATTTCTCTTGATGGCAAAACCAGCCTCAAGGAGAATCTGGATGATCTTTTGTCCTTTTTCAAAAACTTCTTCTGCTGTGTCCCCCCATACGATGATGTCATCGATGTACTGCAGGTGCTCTGGGGCCTTACCCTTCTCTAGGGTGGCCTGGATCAGTCCATGGCAAATGGTTGGGCTGTGCTTCCACCCCTGGGGCAGTCGATTCCAGGTGTACTGCACACCCCTCCACGTGAAAGCAAACTGTGGCCTGCACTCTGCTGCCAAGGGAATGGAGAAAAATGCATTAGCAATAACAATAGTGGTGTACCACTTCTCTGTCTTGGACTCCAGCTCGTACTGGAGCTCCAACATGTCTGGTACTGCAGCACTCAATGGTGGCGTGACTTCATTCAAGCCATGATAGTCCACTGTTAGTCTTCATTCTCCATCGGATTTACGTACAGGCCAGATAGGGCTATTGAAGAGTGAGTGTGTTCTGCTGACCACCCCTTGACTCTCTAACTTCCTGATCATCTTGTGAATGGGGATCACAGCATCTCGGTTTGTCCTGTACTGTCGCCTGTGTACAGTTGCAGTAGCTATAGGCACTTGCTGATCTTTCACTCGGAGTAGTCCCACAACAGAAGGGTCTTCTGAGAGGCCAGATAGGGCAGACAATTGCCTTGACTTCTCTTCAATCACCGTGGCTACACCGAAAGCCCATTGGTACCCCTTCGGGTCTTTGAAGTATCCTCTTTTTAGGTAGTCCATACCAAGAATGCAAGGGGCTTCTGGCCCCGTCACAATGGAATGCTTTTGCCATTGGTCTCCTGTCAAGCTCATATCGGCCTCTACCACTGACAACTCTTGAGACCCTCCGGTCACTCCAGAAATAGAAACAGCTTCCATACTCTTATGTTCAGATGGCATTAAAGTACACTGGGCACCAGTATCCACCAAAGCCCGGTATCTCTGAGGATCCGATGTGCCAGGCCATCGAACCCACACAGCCCAGTAAACCCTATTATCTTCCTGGTCCCTATCCTTCTCCTGGCAGAAGGCAGGGCCCCTCTATTGGTCTTGATCCGAATATTCATCGTCTGACTTTGACTTTGCCTTCTTAGAAGTCTTCTTGTTATTGTCAAAGCGGACCTCCATCTTTTTGTGTTTCAGAGGTTGCAGAGCATCTGCATCAATCACGTAGACAACCTTTTTGTTGCTTTCCTTTTGTTGTAACTCTCTCACTCTGGCCTCAAGTTTGGAAGTGGGTTCACCATCCTACTTCTTCATGTTTTCTCCCTTGCTGCGCAGATAGGACCACAGTTGGTTGCATGATCTCTGTCTGGGGTTTCCCCTCCTTCTGCATGATGGGAAAGGAGATCGTGAACGAGGCCGGGACCAAGATCGAGGTCGAAATCGTGGTCGAAACCATTTTATTGGTCTGCCTCTATAGTCTCTATAGTCTATATAGACTCTATCATCTCTATCCCTATAGTCGTCTTCATATCTAAAATATTCATAGGGCCTCTCCATTGCTTCCCTAGGATGGGTAGGTCGGTGTCGGGCATCAGAGGACCTTTCTAAATTTTCCACTATGGTCCGTATCCATGAACATATGGTGTCCACAGTCGGTTCATCCGTTTTTGGATTGTATATTGATATTAAGCAGTTGAGGTATGATGCAGGGGCACCTCTAATCACTTGCCTCCACATTGGCTCTGTACATGAAATTTTCTCTGGTTCTAAACAGTCATAATAATCCGATTTGCAATAAATGAGTTCCAACATAGCTAATTCTCGCAAATATTGGACGCCTTCTTCTGCACTCGTCCACTTTTTCGGAGAACTCATTAGGTATTCTTTAAATGGATATTTTTCCCTCACAGCATGGAGGATTCAGAGCCAGAGACTGAGATTGTATGTCTCTCTTGCGATTTCTTGTTCTATTTCACGGTCTTGAGCAAGGGATCCCAGTTGCTGTGCTTCATGACCCTCTAATAAGTGGCTTCTGGCCCCATTATCCCAACATTGTACCAGCCAGGTGAGAATTTGTTCACCAGGCCGGCGGCTGTAATCCCGTCATAGATCCCGGAGCTCTGCTGGGGTCATTGTTCGCAGTACCTCACTCGTTCGCACAACTTCTGCTCCGGAATAAGGGTCTCTCCTATGTGGAACTGTTTCCACTTCCCTTCTGATGCTTCTACGTGGAACCACTTTCTCTCTCTCTCTGCCTCTCTTATGTGGAGGCTGAGACTGAGCATGTAGCGGGGATAGACTTCTACTCCGTTGTCTAAGCCCACGGGGTGGAGGTAGCGAGTAGTCCTTCTGGCCTTGGGATGAAGGTCTCAACTGTTCTGTATCCTCCTCTGAAAAATCAAGAAGAGAATATTTGGGTGTCAGCCTTGTCTTTGGTGGTTTATTGGCCATCTGTGCTGCAGCCCCTTCTTCCTTTAGGCTTGCTCCCTTTTCCTTTGGGCGTGCTCCTAATTCTTTTGGACGCGCTCTTTCTCTCACTGCTGCTTCTTCTTCTTTTGCAGCCGTCCATTCGTCCACTACTACATAGATGGATGAGATAGGTTCCATGGGGCTGGCAAATCCTTTTGCTCCCTCTTCTTCTTCTTCTTCTTTCTCTTCTTCTCTGTTTATACGCCTTAATCGTGGAACTAGGCCTGTAGCTTCTGCATTATCCCTTATCCATATCTTCTTCTTAGTTAGGGGGGCAATAGTGATTTTCGGGTTGGTAGTTTGGGTCTTCATCTCCCTTGTAGCCTTAACATTAGATATTGTGGTTTGAGTTCCGGTGTCCATGAGATCTACGGTCTGGACTCCAGTTTCAACAGATTTCGCAGAAGCTATGCTGACTTCAAGTTGGGTCTGTGTTCCATGCTCAGTTGAATTAACGGAGACAGCACTGACTTCGGGTTGAGTTTGTGTTCCACACTCAGTCAACTTAACAGAAACAGCACTGACTTCGGGCTGAGTTTGTGTTCCACACTCAGTCAGCTTTACAGAGACGGCACTGATTTCGGGTTGAGTTTGTGTTCCACACTCAGTCAGCTTAGCAGGGACGGTGCTGATTTCGGGTTGAGTTTGTGTTTCACAGTCAGTCAGCTTAGCAGAGACGGTGCTGATTTCGGGTTGAGTTTGTGTCCCGACGTCTGTGGACTCAATAGGGGCATCATTTGTTTCAGGCGACGTAGTTTGACCTTCTGCCTCAGCCCTAGGCTTTTGATAGTGATCTATGGCAGCTTTATAAGCTGTTGCTAGACCCCAGCATAAAGCAAGGAACTGCGTATTTGGGTCATCGTATGAAAGACACCCTTCAATTAAACAACGTGCCATCTCATCAGGATTAGACACTTGTTCTGGTGTGAAGTCCCAAACAATGGGAGGTGTCACACGCCCTACCAGTTTGCCAAGATTTACCCATGCTCCTTGCCATCCAGAAACTGGCCTTTCCAAGACCCTTCCCAAAGCTCCAGCGAATCCTCTAGAGGTCTGGCCTTTTCTACAACACGGCAAGCAACACAACACCATTCTTCCAATTTTAAACAACTCTTTCATTGCCTTCACCAGCACTAGGATTGTTACTAAACAATTTAAGTAAAAATTAGAGCCAATTGTAATGATGGGGATCTCCTTTAGCAGGCCTTTGATGTCAAAATCGAGGAAAGTGAAATACTCCTTCCATTCATTCCAATCAAGGAAAGTAAAATACTCCTTCCATTCATCCCAATCAAAGAAAGGGACATACTCCTTCAATTCATCTCCAGTTGGGCGTTTCCCTACAGGATAGCCCAAGACAGGTGCAAATATAGCTAATACAATGAAACAAGTAGTTAGAATAGCCATTGTTGTATTATTCTTTCTCTCTGTTCTTAAACAATAGGTTTGTTTATATAAACAAGCCTCTCTTGGCAGTTTTCCCGGTAACTGTTCTAAAACAAACCGGGATAACCAAAACAATCTCCCCGTACCGGGCCACCAAAAATCTGTGATAGTTTGGACCTTGGCTCCCTGCCAAATGCCCAAACTTCCAGTTAGCGGCCCCCACCCCTTCCCCCTTCTTTCTTCCCTTAGGGTAAAGAAAGAAAAGAAAAAAAACTATAAAAATTAAAGAACCCAAAGTCAAGCTGCTTATATAAAAATATATATATATTTACATAGATCACAGTTATATACAGTTAAGATGCTATATACACAGTAAAAGGGAATCAACCCCCCGAAGGGATAGGGAAAGGGGAAAAAGGGACAAGAGGGAACAAAAAGGGACACCGAATAGATATGCACAATCAAACCCGAGAACTAGTAAAATAACTAGTAAAACAAATCTCACCACGTCCCTTAAAACAGCAGGGTTGGCAGACACGGCCAGCACTCTCCAAACCTCCACGTGGCAGGACAGTGGACTCTGCAGGCCTCAGCCTTAGATAAGCGAGACCAGCGCAGGGACCCACTGTTCCCAAACCTCGCCGGAAGAGAAGAGCGCGAGGCCTCTAATCTCCAACTCATTTATACTCTGGTTTACGTAAAAATTGTATGGAATACTGGGTACTTGGCCACTTCCTTGGTTACAAACTGGTCACCAGGAAGGCCTAGACCAAAACCATCACATACTGGCACAAGTTGTGCTGTATGCCAAGGCTCTGGTTGTAAATCTGATTGAAGTGCTGCATTGCTAGATTCATCATTCTAAAGAAGAAAAGAATGTTTTTATACTCTACATGATGCATATTTAGAGACTGGCTCTCTGTAATATTACTTTGTATATGGAAATATCTGAGTTGAGTTGTATCTTGGAGGACTTTGTATTATGTCTTTTCATATACTGGCATACTACAGAGAGCAAGGGAAGCCAGAATCTGAGTGTTTCATAGAATCAATATGCCATAGATAGAATTGATAATGTTTTGTCAGGGCTGTGATTACTTATGAACCCTGCTCCTGATTTGGCCTGGAAACAGTATTCTGGGTGCATTTTTGCTGGTGATGCTATTTTTAAAAATCACATCTCAGTTTTGACTTATCAGTTTTTCTAATGGAAAACGAATATTACAAGTTAAAGACTTAAGGACCTGGCTCATTTGTCTAATTGTTTTCAGATCAGAACTATTTCAATGGAATTATTTATGTATTTCAGTGAAAAGCTGACACTTTCACAAGAGGGAAGGAAGAAGAAGTAAATTACATCAAAAAATACCTTCTTACTAACTCTAGTCTGCTTTTGAAACTCAGAAAAGTGTGTATAATTTTAATTAGTACTTCAAAATTCCTGGTTTGATGCAGTGAAATCTGCTTTTACATTTTGGAAAAGATTTACATCCTTGTGGACAATTTTGTATTAAGTAAAACATACCAAAATAACTTTGTGCTCATTAAAATTTAAATGAAAGTGAATGCTGAACATTTTCAAAGCCTTGAATCTTGGTGAGTTTGTGATCTTTCATTTGAGCACTGTTGCCTATGTCTTCTGACTTACATGTAAGTAATAAGACAATCAGTATCTGCCTCAAAGCCTTACAGCCTTAAAGTCTGTAGTGGTCATCAAACACAGTCTGTATGGGCTTTACATCCATACACTGCAGGCAAATCAAAGGAGTCAACAAAGGCAAGTGCAGGTCCTGCACCTGGGGAGGAATAACCCCCTGTACCAGTACAGGCTGCTAGGAAGCAGCTATTTGGGGAAGGACCAGGGGGTCCTGGTGGACAACAAGCTGTCCATGAACCAGCAGTGTGTACTTGTGGCCAAGAAGGCCAATGGTATCCTGGGATGCATTAGAAGAGCATTGCCAGAAGATCAAGGGAGGTGACCCTGCCCCTCTACACAGCCCAGATGAGGCTTCACCTGGAGTGCTGTGTCCACTTCTGGGCTACTCAGGACAAGAGAGACATGGAGCCCCTGGAGAAAGTCCAGCAGACTTTCCAAAAAGGGTGATGTAAGAGACAGGAGCATCTCTCTAATGTGGAAATAATCTCTCTAATAATCTCTCTAATGAGGAAAGACTGAGAGAGCTAGGTCTGTTTAGCCTTGAGATGACTGACAGGGGACCTCATCAATGTCTGTAAGTATATGAAGGAAGGATGTCAAGAGGATGGGGGCTTCACTTAGTAATGTCTAGCAGTAGGACAAGAGGCAATGGGTACAAACTGAAACACAGGGAGTTCCACCTGAACATGAGGAAGAACTTTATTACTGTGAGAGCACTGGAATAGGTTACGTAGACAGGTTGTGGAGTCCCATGGAGATACTAAAAAGTCACCTGGACACATTCCTGACTATTGTGCTTGTAAGGGATCCTGCTTGAGCAGTAAGGTAGGATTGAATGACTTCCAGTGGTCCCTTCCAACCTCACCAATCTGTGATTCAATATGTAAGCCATCCTGGTGCTTAAAGTGCTATGCTACCTGTGAGGAGCTTAAAGAGTGGCACCAGCTTCAGCCGATACTGTGAAGTAAAAGCCTTATTTTTAAACTAAATCAAGACATGACACAACTGACCTTTTTCTTTTTTTTTTTTTTGTCTTAAAACATTTTCTCTATTATAATCTTTGTGAAAAAATGCTGTTTGCTGTTTTAATTCTGCTATGTTGAAGTTATGCAAAGTCTTAAATGGAGGGCTTGAGATATCAAACCTAGAGCTTCTGCATGTCTGACTGGGGTTACATCATGACATAATAGTCGGAAATAATAGCAATGACCCCAAAATTTTGTTTAGCTCAAAGCAAAACTACTCAAAGGAAAAAAACTCCTGATTGCCATCTAGTGAACCAGATCAGTAGAGTCTTATTTTATTACCACTCTGATTATTTCCTGCTGTAAGAACCTTAAGGGATAAAATGCAGTTTCCCCTCTCTATGCAGCCAAAAAAATCAAGGCAGATGAACCTCGGACTTCAGAACCTCAGAACCCTCAGACATCTCATGAGGGCTTGAGGAACGTAGGACAGAAGAATCAGGGCCACGATCCTCTACATTACTTACGAACAAAACCACAGAGAAGGACTAACATCAACAAACACCTCATTCAGTAGGTATATGTGGTGTGGTGTATATTTCCCTTTGTCCAGAACTATATTTAAGGAGAACTAGGTGAAAGTTTTTCACTTTTTGTGGACACTATTGACTTTTAATGAGTAACTGCCTTTTTATAATTGAAATATCTAAGACCCCTGACAATTCGTTTTGCTGACAATTACTTTATTTTTCTTTTGCAATATGCCCTTAAGGAAAGCAGATTTTTTTTCCTCAGAAATTTTCAGATCAGTCTCACACCTTCACAACTCCTTTGCTGATCTTGCATACAGTTAGTCATTTCCTTTCACCACTGGTTTAAGACACTGCAAAGTCTAGGAAAGATTATTTCCTCTTGTGCATCCATCTCCAGGGTTCCTAATCCATTCATTGAATCATACTGTGAGCTCAGAATAATGAAAATTTAAATTCATTTTAAAGTCTTCTTTCTGTGTGATGTGGAGACGAACCCGTCAGTACTGTGCAGGTTAGGTCACATTAGTCACAACCAAGGGGTACAAACACCTTTTCCAAAGTCGTGGTTCTTAGTTTCTAAAGCAGCTTAAGACAATCCACATCCTGTGACTTTTATGCTCAGTTATCAGGTTGTCCTGAAGCCCTGTGTTCCAACGTAACTCACCAGAAATAACAGATGATATTTTAAATTTTGAATAATTTTGTAGTACTTTGTTTTTTACCTCTACAAAGAGATTAGGCAAAAAATATGCACACACTTATTACGGCTTTAGGCAAAGTAACTTCTGTCCCATGGAATCTGAGCTGATTTCTGAGGCTATTTTCCTGCTTTCATTTGACATTCCACAGTATTTTGATACTCAAAATTCCTCTGCATGCTTGCTATGGGGTTTCTGGCCATATTATTTGTTGTCTTGAGACTGAAATAGTCATGAGGCTACTCAATCTGAATAACAGTTTCAAGGAGGGAAGCTGTGATTCACCTTATATAATGGTATTAGTTTATAAGAGAATAGAATTAAGATATGTAAACTTCAGTAGTCCATTACTTTTAACCATGAATGATGAAGCAGCAAGTATCATTTAAAGAAGGAGAACCCTAGCCTTTTTGGAGACGGAGTCCTAAATTCCGTTTTTCTGCAAGTCCACAGTAACAGTGTCAGTTGCGGTAAAGTTGTCCTGACTCATAAAAGGTAAAGTTCTGCTCACTGTGCTGCAAAACTGTTTTCTCAGTAAAAGGAATGGATCCAAAATCCACTTGACACCAAAACTAAGTCACCTCAGTGTCTTTAGGAGAGTGTAAAGGGTAAGCAGGCAGAAACTGAAATGCAAAATGGTTAGTAACAGAATAATAAAAAAGTTGTCAAACTTGAAAATACACGGTCTTGGCCACATATAAGCATTGAAAAAACAGGTGGATGTCAAACTGCCAGGTAACAACAGTATGACCTTGGTCCTTGCCAGAAATCCATATGGATACTTGTTGATGTTCCTGCCGCCAAAGGTAGAGAAATAGAGTGAATCTCTGTCAGTGTGTGTAATTGAGAAGGATAGCTTTGCCAGTAGCTCTGGGCAGCTACAAGGTGACTATTCAGCTGTTTCTGAAGACAGCTGACTCTTTTGTAAAGCAATTTGAATGGCTGCAATCCATCCTGCTTCTGGATGAGCCTGATTTCAGGACAGAAATAGGAAGAAACAGGCATTTGATGAATCCCTAAAAATAAATAAAGAAGTATCTTCATCTTTGGTTAGAGGCAGGGCTAGAGAGGCAAAGAGGAATTAGTTTTAGCAGCTTATACTGGAGGCCAGCAAAAAGTACATATAACTAGCAAATGCCTTTGGGATGAGGCTGTCACTGAAATTACTTGTGAACACTTCCAGAAACGGATTTAGATTATCTTCTGGCCAAAGATTTCAGACCTGCCAGTGTTACACTTGTATAGAGTTTCAGCCTCATGTACATGCCTCTGGGCTTGAACTAAGTGATTTCTGGTCTGTTATCTGGTCAGAGGGAAAGGACACTTGGAAAAAGGCACCTTGAGAAGAGGTCAAGGCTGATGTGCCCCAGCTCAAGCATTGCTAGTTTAAATGTCTTTATGAGAAAAGTGAGGATTAGATAGGCAAGGTAAAGCCTGTCTTAGCCACTTACAGAGTCACATAGTGGCTGTTATTTGTGCCTTTTGAATTTTCAACTACTGGCAACCATTCTATGATATCGATTTGTTTTACAGGGGAAAAGTTGGTCACTGCATTTTTGAGTGCAGCTTCACAGCCCATGGAAAAGAAAAATCTGACTGTGCCTTCCAGCAAAATAGGAGAAAGGGCTTTCCTTAAACATGAGAACAGCAGGAAGCCAAATGCACTGTCATGGGTTTGCCTACCAGCACCCCCTGCCCTGGGGCTGGAAATAGTTCTCTCCAGGTGGATTTCTGGAGAAAAAGCCAATCAAAAGTTTTAGTAACACCTCTGCCAATTACATATTTAAGAAAAAGGAAGAGAAGGTTGTTGCACAGATGAAATTGTAGCCATGTAGGAGAGGTGGCAGGCCCCAAGCGGGCCAGGGTCCCCCTGCTCCCCCGGCCCTGGGCCAGGGGCAGATGTGGCACTGAAGCCCCCCCTTCTCTCCTGTAACAGAGTAGAGGAAAAAAAAAACTTCAGAGGAAAAATGCCTGGACAAGACATAATGCAGAAGAAATTCCAGGCAGAGATAACGGATCTCCAAGGTC
This sequence comes from Pyrocephalus nanus, assembly GCA_038380795.1. Lineage (NCBI taxonomy): Eukaryota > Metazoa > Chordata > Aves > Passeriformes > Tyrannidae > Pyrocephalus > Pyrocephalus nanus. The sequence continues at coordinate 24,574,894 of CM076263.1, forward strand.
AAAGCTGGCAGCCATAGAGAAGAGAAAAAGCTGCAAAGGGGGGGGGGGGAACTCCTTCTCTCCCTCTTTCTCTCTCTCCCTTTAGCAGGGAAAAGACTGAAAACTAAAATCCCTGCCACCTGTGGAAAACTGTTGGGGAGCAGAGACGACCCTCTGCAGCTCATGAAGGAGCCCATGCCAAAGCAGAGAAGTGCATGAAGAAGATGTGACTCCGTGGGAGGTCTAGATAAAAGAGTCTTGCTGGAGACCTGTAGCCCACAGAGAGAGAGACCTATGCTGGAGCAAGATGGCCCAGGTAGGATGTTGAGATCTTGGTGAGGGATCCATGCTGATGCAGCTGAATTTGTGACCATGAGGGACAGCAGAGAATGGAAGACCTGTTGCCCAAGGGATGAACCCACGTTGGAGAGGTCTATCAAGGACTGTTCTCCTGTGGGAAGAGACCCCACAGGAAACAGGGATGGACTCAAAAGCCATTATCCCTTGTAATCCTGTGGTGAAGATCCATGGTAGGCAAGTGTCCCCTTCCAGTCCGTGGAAGATCCCACAGGGCCTGGGTAACCCCCCAGCCTCTGGTCTTAGCCCAGGAGGGGGACAGGCCCAGCCCTGAGGCTGACAGAGAAAAGAGAGAGAAAAAGAAACAATTCCGTCTGCTACAAATTGGAGTTATTGTCATAGAGATAAAAGAAAAAGAACTTCTAAGTGCTGCAAATTTATTTAAAAGACCTGGAGCTCTGGAAATGGAACAAAAACTGCTTCTCCTCCTGAACTGATACAAAGGAGGGAGGAACATTTCTGTAAATCCATAATACTTTTACCTAATTAGAATTGTTGTAGATATAGTTCTTTAGTTTTTATCTTGCTAGTAATAAATCCTAATATTATTCTCCTCGGTCAGACCTCTTTTGTCTGCATAAACCTTCTCTCAACTTACAACAGTTGTGTGGGGAATGAGAGGAAATTGGCACAGAGCAAACCCATGGCATGTGCACAAGGAAAAGCAGAGGGAAAAGACCTGTTATTCAGCTTCTTCTGCTTGAAGCCTGGTGAAAGCTGCTTGAAGCTGCTCAGCAGGTGTAAGCAGCTGTTCTCTTATCCTCTCTTATCCTGTTCTCATCAGGAGAGGTAGAGCCATTTTTCACAATCTCAAAGTGAAAATATATTTGTGTTTTTTCTCCCTGACTGGTGTTTTACTTGCAGTCACGGTAACTTTGATGTAGTTAGCACCTTTTTTCCCTCACAGTACTAGGAAAATGCCCATTCTGACCCTAATGATTCATTCATAGCCACTGCTGAGAGAAATCCTGATTTCTATTGTAAATTGATAATATGTATGTGTGTGTGTGTGTGCTAGATTCTACTGGTGTATAAGATGATATTGTTTTACTTGATATAGTAAGAAAGATTTGCCAAGACTAGGAAATTGATTCATGTCAGAGTAGTTTGGATAATGTTCCTTCTTCTCCACATTATTTTAAGTGCCCTTAGTTTATAATATAAACAGAAGACCTTTATGGTTAAAAATTAAAGTGTTTCCTTTGATGAAGGGAGTGCTGCAGCTTACTCAACATAAACGTCAACGTTGCTGTTGTAACTGTGCTTTTGGAAGGTTTTAAGGCAATTAAGATTCTTTTATTCATAATAATGTTATGACCTGTAGTTCAAAAGCAGTTGCCTACTCTAAATGCAGTAGAGAATCACAGAAATCTCTCTTGCAAATGAAATAAAGTCAGATTCTGTTTCCAAGATTTGCTCAATTGACAGCTGAGGCACTCAAGACCTTTCAGGATTAAACGCTTTGTCAGGCTAGGATGGATAATTTCCCATTCTGTTTTAATGTAAATGAAAGTACTGGGAATCACACAGTTAAGCAATGAAATAAACTGTCAATTTTCCAGATTTTTGCTTTTTGTTCCCTGATTTCCCTCTTGCAAGAGTGATAGCTTCCCTCACATTCTCTCGTCACTTTCTTTTACACAAATCATCAGTCTTCATAAATCACCAGTGAACATAATGTCATGGAGACTTTACTTCTCTCTGTCAAATTTGAATTAAATTGGCCAACAGACTAAAAAGCTGTTGGGGAGGACTGGCAAATATACAGAGTGATTGTATAAGCCTCCTTTTCTTAGAACACCACGCTAGAAAGTAGCAATATATTAAAGACTGAAAGTTGGTCTAGATGTGAAGCCATAGTAAATTATTATGAACATTTTAAATAAATCAGCAAAGATTTATACTTCAGAACTTTTGCTAGTAAATGGAAACATAATTTTATATAGCCAAACATGTTTGAAGGCAAATCAAGGCAGGATCAGAGAAAATGTTGGTTACACTTAGTGGGAGACAAACCGCTTTGTAAGGTACATCCTTGAATGTCATCTACAATATGGTTAGTGCTTTTCTCTTCTTAAAGGCAGGACTACGAGATTAATACTAAGCTTTAAGGATATCCTTTGTACAAGAAGGTTAAACACATGGAAGTTGGGCATGCAACTTTTCTAGAATGAAAGGATGCTATTAGCAATCTAACTAGGCATGAAAGTGAAAATATAATAACAAAATAATATCTAAATATGTTGGAATCCAAAACTTGGTTTTCAGCTATTCCAGCAAGCTATGACAGAGCTGTCAAAGCCCAAACCATTCTTTCCTTAGTGCTGAACTTGGAGTTTGGTGTGCTAATGGGCACATTAACATGCTCTCCAAAAGATCTTAAAGACACAGGTGTAATATCTTCTTTTGACTGAACAGTATTCAGAGCTGGATAATAGTAGTTAAGATTAAGGCACACTTACAAACATTTTATTTTTAATTCCAGGAAAGAAACAATGTTTTCAAGACTCAAACTGAGTCTGTCTGGGAATTTCATTTAAAATGTCAGTATTGAACATATGGTGTGTAGAAACACCAGCTGTGATTCAAAGTTTTTTTGGTTAAAGTCACTTTCAATTTTGAAAGCACCAAAATTCTCCTTGTACTTGGGAAAAATCAGAAAAAAAGCGCTATAACTAGCAATAAATGGGGTTTTATTGTAAAACATTGTATTTGAAAGACTACTCTGACTCATGGTGACTTCTAGCAAGTCATGCACTAATTCAGTCAGTATAGTGGCTTGAAGTTTTGAGACTGGATTGCCCTTAACTACTACCCTAGTGCAGCTTTAACACAGCAAACAACCAAGAAAAACACAGCGGTATTAAAAGCAGAATTAAAATGATACAAGCTGAAAAGCTTTTGTTTGCTGCATTTGATGAAGCAAGTCTCCTCTGTCTATGCAATACAGGAACAGAGTTCCTGTGGCCACAATAGAAAGCTCGGAGGGAGTTTCTAAATGAAAGGCAAAATTTTGAAAATCCTTTCAAGTTGGTAATGTGCATAAAAAAAAGCTGTTGAGTGTAAGCTTTTCTGGGTTTCCTTTTACTTTTGCTGATTCTCTGTTGTTCTGTATTTCTTCATCCAGTCACTTACTGTTCTCACAGAAAGAAACTTTGAACTTGCTGAATCAGGTGGGCTTTGTATCAAGACTAAGGTGACAGAATGACTGGGGTGACACAGCCTTTGGAGGGTGTAATTGTACATTGATTTTCTGAGTTCTGCATTCTCCTCACCAATAGCACCTTTTTTCCTCCTTTGTCCTGCTCTGAGTTCTATACCCTCAGTGCAGAGTAAGTTTAGGAGATAAATGCATTGTATATATTAAACTCAAACATAGAGACTAATATCTACATGCATGCTGATGGGTCTACAGATGTGTGTGTCTTGTAGGACAGTAGGTATTCTACAGGAATACAGGTGGATTGCATGTAGAAGGAAACAAGGTAAATTTGGATCCTCTCGATAGACAACAAGGAACTGAAACTGGTTGCTTTCCTTTGGAAGTAGTTTATCTGATCAGTTTCCATGGGTATTTTACAAGCAAGCAAGAGACTTGAACCCAAATGTATTTAGTCCCTCTTTAGTCTCGAATATTGTTCAAAAGTGTGGATTATTTTGTGCCTCTGTACTTTGCCAGCCATTGTCAGTGAATAAGTGAGCCCTAGGGTGCTAAAGGCATGGATGAGTGGAGGAAATTGGCTCTTCTAAATTAAATTTTTTCTGTAGGGGGAGATTTTATGTGGACGAGGTTTTGCAGCAGAGCTGTCACTTTCAGCAAAATAGGTTATTAATCAGCTCCCCACTGCACGCAGCTTTATCTGAGCATTTCTGCCAAACCAGCCTCTTAGCCTGACTTGACACAAGTAAGCTACCACTCTGCCAAGATGCTGTGACAGGTATGTTGAATCTGCACCACGCAAACATCATTTCTTCTGATTTCTACTCACTGAGAATAAATGGATCATACATAGGAGTAGTCCTTGCTGATGTTCTGCATGGCTGACTATAATGCTTGAGGTGGGAACTATTCACACTTGACTCGCTGTTATCTGAAAACTGCAAAGGTCAAGCTGAAGCTGTAGAGAGACTGGATAGGGATCAGCTGCTTGCTACAACTTTGGTCTTGTATCAGCTAGTAAATGTTTGGCATGCTCACAGTAGCTTAGTATAGGGAAGTACTTCATTAAGTTAAAAGCTGTGGTACTTAGCTGCTCGTGCAGTTTTGTAATTAAAGAATACTTCAACTACTGTTCTAATGGTTCTGCCTTTGTCTAACAGTGTCCTTTGCTACCGTGCTTTTGCTCTGAAGATTGTCTACACTGAGGTACAGTATGCTGGCAGGTGTGGCTGGAGCTGCAAGGGACCTAAGTCCCTGATGGTCTCTCACCTGGCCCACCCAAAGCTGGACCATGAAGGAAAGATGCTATCTCACGCTATGCTGAGAAAAAGATCCAGTGTCAACAGTCATGATACAGATCAGGTAACAGAGTGAAGGCATGAGTGCTTCCCTTCAGTCTCGTCTCTCTTTTGGTTCCATATTTCAATTGCTATTCCCTTTCTTGCAGCTTCTCTTAAAAATATCTTCATGCTTTCTTCAGCACAGTAATCTGCTGGAGGTGGCTTGGACAATGAAAAGAAGTTCCATCAATGGAAAAAGGGACTGACATAGAATTTAGATGAAGGCCTCGAGGAAGAGAGCACCATATACGAAGGCATGGATGAGACTGAGAGACAGTGACAGTTTTTCAATAAGATTACTAGTCTGAGTTTTAATGCATGTTCAAATATGTTGTATCCCCACAATTTTATGAAATTTTATAATTGTTCTCCTTTCATGTTTCATCCCTGTTTTTCTAATGGCTAGTTTCTGTTGCAGTGCAGGTTACCCATATTTAGTAATATCCATCCCTAGTTCTCCCTAAATAGCTGTAATTCCTCCTGTATCCTTCCTTATATGTTTATCTCCCTCCTACTCTTTCCTTACATATATTGACCAACCCCCCATTGCTAGAACCTTCCTTCACTCCTCTATAAACAGAGAAGCCATTTTAATAAAGCAGGCCTACATCCTGCTTGAACCCTGTAGGTTGTCATGTGTTTCATTCCTGAACTACAGCAGTAATCCTTCAGCTGCATGCAAGTACTGCTATCTGCGAGAGATGCTTTTCCTGTTGGGCAGAGTCACCAGTGAGCCAAACATAGAGCTGGTGTGTGCATGATAGATGCATAGGCTGGACTGGGGGAAATATGTCACCTGGGATTTCCAGTGGACATTTCAAGATATTGCCTTCCAATTACAACTTGAGATTAAAAAAAGACACTGTATCAGAAAACTTCCTGTAGTCAAAAGCAACTTTGTGAAAATGAGAATTCTGGCTCTAGCCAAAATCCAGCTAAAGAGAACAAAATTCTGTATGCAACTGTAAGGGACCATAAAAAGCATGGAAGGAAAACACATTTATCCCAGTCACTTCGGGATACTTCACTTTGGGATACTGTAGGGTACATTTATTTAAGTTTATGAACTACATCACATTTCATTGATGTTTTTGCAGTGTACACATTGAGCTAAAGATAATCATTGCTTTTTCAGGTTTCTCAGAAAAAGAGTTATAGCCTAATTTATTCCTCAATTGGTTATTGACATGGATGGAACAAAATAGCTTTGAATGAATGTGTTAAAGACTTTCTGTGGTGAGATCAGGTTTGTCCTCCTACCACCCTCCCATTTTTGCAGAGATTTGACCCAGAGGCTGCTTCATGCTTATGCGAGTTACCAATTAACACTGGTGTGGTGCATCTGTAGTTATTTTCCAGGATTGTTTCTTCCTTTGACTGTTGTTTTAGCATGAAACAGGAACACGTATAATGCGCGGGGCAATAAAACCCGGCTCACAAAGGGGTTCACGCAAGTGCTGAGCTGAAGCAAAATAAGCCTTTTATTGAAGGGACAGCTCCCTCTTTTATAGTGGAACATTCAAGAAAAAGGGGAGGAGTTTTCTATATAAGCAAGAAGGTAGGAGAGGATTATGCAAATTTGGGCATAAGGAGGTGGTACAAAACCATATAGGGAAAATATGGGTGGAACATATGCAAATAGGGAAACCTCTGCAATGCAGCAAACAACAGCCAATCAGAAAATAGGAATAACGTTTATAACATTCTGAGGGAAAAACAATCTTAAAACTGGGTTTTGTAACTACCAACCACATATTAGAATATTTATGTAAAACGTATAATGAAGTGGGACAAAACACTGTAAATTGTCACATAAAAGAATGGCAAAAGTACACAGGAGAAAGTCCTTCAACAACACAGGGGAACATGTCTGCACATGTCCCCTGAACAGAGGCATCAACCTAACAATAGGTTTAGCCCAAAAAGTCTCTGTATTAAAGTCTTTAGCCTGGGTCCTGTTGTCTTCTCTCAGCCTTAGTTGTTTTTAGGGTAACACTCCTTCTTCCAATTCTCGTAGTCCTTCCACTGTATTTTGCCACCCCCGACACGTGTAAGCTTTCAATTTAAGCTATCACATTCAAAGTACTAATGCTCCAAGCACAGTGTAAGCCAATCAGTCAGAATATGGTAAACAACTACAGATGACTGTTGAACATAACTCTGAGTCATTACAAAAGTAGTGTGAGAAGGTGATTAGTCACTATTGCCCCAAAGGCAATAGCTATGAACCATACACTATGTAGAGGCCTGAACTGCAGCTGTCAGTGAACATAGAAAATGTGTGTTGCTTCAGCAGTTTTCAGATTTCTTCTAACACTGTCTGGACTGATGTCTGCTACCATGTGTGAGCTGACTGTGGTCAGGAAAAAGCTTCTAGACTTCAGACTAGTGGTGCCTCTTATAATGTTGGTTTTGACAACCCTTTTCAAAAAGATGCTCTACTCGGATTCTCATTGTACAGATGGCTCCCAGTAGTTCTGTAAAAAGTGCTTGTTTATGATCTGGTCCTACTGGACAAGCTTCTCCTTGTGACAGACATCACCTGACACAATCACTTCCAGAAACTTTTTTGTCTCTCTTTTGATCTTCCCTTTAGCCTTCCCTCTAAGGCTTTCCACGTAATTTTGAGAGTTTATATAAATGCCTTCCATCAAGTTCTGGTTATATTCTGACAGTAAAAAACACTTTAACAGACACAGTGTCACAGCACTTGTAAGGAAGCAATTTGTGATTCAGGTTTCCTAGTTGTACTAGAAAACACTCTGGATCTTCATGTGCTGCATCTTTCGAAGAGTCAGCTTCAAAGATGTTCTTGAATCAGGGACTGTTTTTTGAGTAAATATCTGGTGGGAATTAATGATAAATCCATTTAAAAATATTTTATTTCTGCAGAAGTACTGTGGGAAGAGAGCTCCTATGTTGGCATTAACACCCACAAGCAGGAAGATTGAGAGCCAATCTAATCCTTGGCATTTCTTAGGCACATTTGAGTGATCAAAAGGAATTTGCAGAAATTATGGTTTCTTTGTGTCATGCAAATCATATAAATTAAATGAATTAGGAATCAGAGTAACTCAAGTAAGACTAAGATTGTGTCTGTGGACCTTAGATCAGATATTTAGAGGGATGTCAGGACATGCGCCTGCACCAAAAATAGTGCTTTTATGAGGAGGAGCAAGTTCCTAATCATTGATTCAGATGACTCTGGACCAGAATGTGGTCCCCATATGCCTGTAGGTCAGAACATACTAGTATTAGTGACTGTTTGCAGCCAGAGACTTATTTCAGTGGCACCTGCCTACCAGCAAAGCATGAAATAGATATTCACATCCAGTCAGAGACAAGAAGATATTCTTCTATCCCCAGTGAGCACCCAAGATAATGTTTCTGTTCTGTGAGCACCATGTCCTTTCATGATGCTTAACTGCAATCACTGTGACATAGGACATTTAAACACTGCATAAGAATTCAATTTCTAATGCCTGTAGAGCTGAAAAAACCCCCCAGTTATCCAAATGTTAGTGGCCTTTAATTTGCCATATGAATTAATGAGCTGAGTCATGAATTCAGCTTTGGAGTTAGTTTTCTTCTGGTACAGGTAGCTGGTACAGGGTGATATTTTGGATTTGGTATGAGAACAATACTGATAACACACTGATGGTTTAATTGTTGCTAATCAGTGCTTACCCTAAATCAAGGACTGTTCAGTTTCGTATTCTCTGTCAGTGAGAAGTTGCACAAGACCCTGGGAAGGAGCATGGCCAGGAGACCTGACCCAAGTTGGCCAAAGGGATATTCTATACCACAGAAAGTCACACCCACTATATAAATTGGAGGCAGGTGACAGGGAGCTGCTGCTTGCCCTGGGGGCTGGGTCAGTCATCGGTTAGCTGGTGGTGAGCAAATGTGTTGTACATCATTAATTTCTCTTGGATGTTATTCGTCTCTCTCATTCCTCCTCCTCATTATTATTATTATTATTATTATTATTATCAGTAATTGGTCTATTCACAACACTGGTTCAGAGAGTACCCTGGAAAACAGTCCTTAATAACAAAGGAGTCCATGAAATTTGGACATACTATAAAAAGAAGATCTTGAGGGCACAGGAGCAGGCCATTCTTATGTGCTAAAAGGTAAGAAGTGAGGAAGAAGATCAACCTGGCAGAATGGTGACATTTTGCAGGATCTCAGGGGAAAAAAGATTTATTACCTGTGGAAGAAGGGGCAGGCAACTCGGGAAGAGTACAATTTTGTTGTTAGGTCATGTAGAGAAAAAATTTGAAAGGCAAATTCTCAGCCAGAATGCAATCTGTTCACTGCTGTGGAAGATAATAAAGTATTTTTATAAATACTTCAACAACAAAAGGAGGGCCTCGGAAAATCTCCATCCTTTATTGTCCACGGGAGGGAACACTGTCACCAAGGATGAGGAAAAGGCTGAGGTACTTCATGCCTTCTTTGCATCAGTCTTTAACAGTAAGATCTGATATCCTCAGGGCAACCAGTCCCCTAGAGCTGGCAGACAGGGATGAGGAGCAGAAAAGACCAGAAAAAAAGACCAGCAGAAAAGACCTTCAATCAAAAAGGTACTAGTTAGTGGCCTGCTGAACCATTTAGACACTCATAAGCATATGTGACCAGTTGGGATTCATCCAAGGGTACTGAGAGAGGTGGCAGAAGAGCTTGCCAAGCCACTCTCCATCATTTATCATCAGTCCTGATAAACCAAGGAGGTCCCAGGTGACTGGAGGTTGGCCAATATGATGTCCATCCACAAGAAGGGTCAGAAGGAGAATCCAGGGAAGTACAGGCCTATCAACCTGACCTTGGTGCCTGAGAAGGGCACTGAGGGAAGTGGAAGAACTGCTTACCAAGCCACTCTCCATCAGTTATCATCAGTCCTGATAAACCAAGGAGGACCCAAGTGACTGGAGGTTAGCCAGTGGTCACATCCACAAAAAGGGTCAGAAAAATCCAGAGAAGTACAGGCCTATCAGCCTGACCTTGGTGGAAAGGTCACAGAACAGATCATCTTGAATGTGGTCACACGGCACATACAGGACAACCAGGGCATCAGACCCAGCCAGCACAGGTTCATGAAAGGCAGGTCCTGCCTGCCTGACAAACCTGATCTCCAGGTGACCTGCCTAGTGGATGGAGGGAAAGACTGTGGATGTAGTCTTCCTGGAATTCAGCACAGTATTTGATATTGTCTGTCATGTCATTCTGTAGGAAAAGATGACTGTCCACAGCTTGGACAGGTGCAATCTTTGCTGGGTTAAAAACTGTCCGGGTGGTTGGGCTCAGACAGTGGTGGTGAATGGTGCCACATCCAGCTGGTGGATGGTTGCTAGTGGGGTTTCCCAAGGTTCAGCATTAGGATCAGTCCTGTTTAATGTCTTTCTTGATGACCTGGATGGAGTGTACCCTAGTAAGATCAGAGATAACACTAAGTTGTGTGGTTGTATTGATCTGCTGGAGGGCAGGAAGGCTCTGCAGAGGGATTTGGACAGGCTGGATTGATGGATGGAGGTCAATTGTATGAGGTTCAATGAAGCCAAGTGCTGGGTTCTGCACACAGGTAACAACAACCCCAGGCAGTGCTACAGGATGGGGAATAGTGTCTGGAAAGCTGCCCAGCAGAAAAGGACCTGGGAGTGCTGGTTGACAGCAGCTGAGCATGAGCCACGAGTGTGCCCAGGTGGACAAGAAAGCAAATGGTATCCTGGCTTGTATCAAAAACAGTGTAGCCAGCAGGATCAGGGTAGTGATTGTCCCCCTGTACTCAGCACTGGTGAGACCACACCTTGAGTCCTGTGTCCAGTTCTGGGTGCCTCACTACAAGAGAGACATTGATGTGCTGGAGTGTGTTCAGAGAAGGGTAGCAGAGCTGTGGAACCGTCTAGAGAGTAAGTCCCATGAGGAGAGAGTGAGGGATCTGGGGTTGTTTATCCTGGAGAAAAGGAGGCTGAGGGGAGACTTTTATTGCTGTCTATAACTACCCGAAAGTAGGTTGTAGCTAGGTGGGGATTAGTCTATTTTCCCAGGCAACTAGTGGCAGGATGAGAGGACATAGCCTCAAGCTGTGTCAGGGGAGGTTCAGGTTGGACATCAGGAAGAATTTCTTTGTGCAGAGGATTATCAAACATTGGAACAGCCTGCCAGCAGACATCTTGGAGTCACCATCCCTGAAGATATCAAAAAAATGACAGGATGTGGCACTTAATACTGTGATCTAGTTGACATTGTGGTGATGCCTGAAATATTGAACTTGATGATGCTACAGGTATTTTGAAACATAAAGGATTTGATAATTCTGTAACAAACTAAGCGTGAGAACAAGAAAAGAAGAAAATCAGAAAAGCCTGGGAAATGTCTAGATGACCTTGTATCTAAAGCCTTGATTTACTGTCTAGGGAATAGATCTGAGCTCTTGGTTTGCAATTTGCCAAGCAGGGGGTGAATGCAGGGTAACTTGAAACTCCAACTCTGTGTGTGTGGTATGTGTGGTCAGCTGGCCTACATATGATTGATGTGTGACTTGCAGCTGTGTTCTGCCTTGATTTGCTTAACCACTCCCAGTTGAAAGTGAACGAGATAAAAACCCTGGACCTTTAGCAATAAAGTGGTTTCTGTCCATCAAGCCAGAAGTCCGTGTGTCATTCCGTCACATAATTCTCTGATTATTATGATACCATTTAATTTTTTTTTCAGTTACTAAACTGTTCTTATCTCAAAATAAGCCAGGTTGCTGGCTGGAGTTAAAATATGACAGTCCTTTTTGGCTCACCAGTGGGGAGGAGAAAAGTAAAACTGGTGGATTGAGATAAGCAGAGTTTATTAAATGAAACAGTAATAGTAATCACAATAATTGTAATAAAAGAGAGGGAGAGAGAAAAATAAAACCCAAGAGAAATGAGTGATACGCAATATAAGGTCTCACCACACACTGACTAATGCTCAGCCTGACCCCCAGCAGTGATTTGCATCTACTGGCCAACTTTCACCTGTTTATGCACTGAATGTCCCATATGGCACTGTGCACGCTAGCACACCACTTTCCTTTGGGCATTAAAGGTGTAAATAAGCTGAACCTATGCAATACAGATGTCCCTATAAACTCTTTGCCCTAATCACCTGTAGGAGAAAAGTGGGTATTTTTGGACATAATTTATTGCATTTTAAGGTAACATCTATGCTAAGATAAAGGAAATGATGACGATCTAGACAAGTAGCTCAAACATAACTATCTGTATTTGATGAGGAGATGTTTGTCTAAGGCCTTTTGTTTCACTTACATCACAAGTCCTCATATTCTGAGGACAGAAAGAATGATTTTAAGGAAAATGAAGGTTTTCCTAAAAATCTTACAGTACTTTTCCTTGCCTTAGTGTTATGACTTGTGTTATTTTGATGGAGTCACATATCCAACAGCATCTGGCATTTGGGAAACAAAACACAGAAAACTGTTACAAGCTAGAAGAATTCTCCACAGGTTTTGCCAGTGTATTTGAGATGTTGAGCAGGAAACATTACACAGCTAAGTTTTAAGACACAACTAAGCTAATGGATTCCAGGTAAGACTGTTCTGAGGAAGGCTACAACGATATTAAATTCGTCCAGATTGAATGGTCAAAAAAGAAAGAGAAAAAAAGAGACAGGATACTTACTAGAGTAAGGCACAAGAAAGTAAGTATGTTAAATACAGAGTAAAAATGTGCCCATGAGACATCAAAATGGAAATGTACATTTGACTTTAGTTGAGTGACATTTATTATGTCAATATAATAGACATACAAAGTGGTAATTTAATTTTCTTAGCACTTTGGGTGCTCTGAGAACTGCTGAGACTCAACTTTTTGATTTAGGGAGGAAAACATCTTAAAAATAAATATATAAAAACATTGCCTCAAAATGCAGCATTTAAAATGCATGTCACAAAGCCTTTGAACTAGTAGGAGATTATGCTTAAGCCACTTGTCAGTCAATTTAGCATACTGGAAAAGTTGTAACAAAATTGATTTTAAAAAGTTCACATTCTTTGTCCTTACTGATACCTTTTAAAAATCTTTCCTAATCAAATGTACAAAGAAGTTCCAAATGAAAGTGACATAATTATTTTTATGATATGAATACATGTTGAATAAAATCACAACTATGATGTATGTGGGAGTTAGGACACAACTTGTAAAGACACAGATAATACTTCTGGTGAGCTTCTGTGCCACTGATGAAAATTTTTCTGCATGGAAATGCTAGATCTACTGGAGACTTCTAAAGAAGGACAGATCTGAGAAAGAGAACTTTTCCTTCTCCAGTAATGTATGTGAAAAGATCACACTGTGAAATCAGTTAGATGAAATCTTCTTTAGCAGAGAGAGGATCACAGAAAGGAAGGAACCACTGGAGGTCAATCTAGTTCAACCCCTCTGCTCAAGCAGGGTCCCCCAGAGCATATTACTTAGGAATGTGTCCAGACAGCTTTGAAATATCTCCAGCGAAGGAAAATTCCACAGCCTCTCTGGGCAACCTGTTCCAGTGCTCAGTAACTTGCACAGTAAAGAAGGTCTTTCTGATGGAAGGGGGAACTTCCTGTGTTTCAGTTTGTGCCCATTGCCTCTTGTCCTATTGCTCAGCATCGCCAAATAGAGCCTGGTTCCATCCTCTTGGCACCATCCCTTTGAATACTTGTATATATTGATGAGGTTCCCTCTTAGTCTTCTCTTCTCGAGACTGAACAGGCACAGTTCCCTCAGCCTTTCCTTGTAAGAGAGATTCTCCAGCCCCCTGATCATCTTCACAGCCATCTGCTGGACTTGCTCCAGGAGCTCCATGTCTCTTTTATCCTAAGGAGCCCAGAACTGGACACAGCACTCCAGGTGAAGCCTCACCAGGGCTGTGTAGAGGGGCAGGATCACCTCCCTTGACCCTCTGGCAATGCTCTTCCTGATGCTGCCAACGGTACCACTCGCCTTCTTGGCCACTGCTGGCTTAGGGACAGCTTGTTGTCAATTTCATGGGCAAAGTAAATATATTTTTTCCTGCTGTGATTATCTAGTCTGCCTTTTGGTGCAGAGGTGGAAGTATGTGTCAGGATCTATAGCCACCTGCCTTTTGGACTTCATATTAAGAGACTGATAGCAAAGGTGTTAACTATTGTTAACAGCACACAGATATCTAGAAGTCACCAGCTAGACTGAGATTGATCTGAAAGAAAACAAAAAGTAATTTAAAATCTAAATAGAAAAGGTTTCACACCCTCTCCCTTGTAACAACTTTTGTTTCATTATAAGAGATACTGATTGAGTATTGATAACCTGGAAAAGGTTGGGTATCTGAATCTGCAAACCAGACTGTGTATTCTAGATCTTGGTTCCTAAGTTAGGCCCTGAAATTTGGGAAGTTTGGGACTGGGCTCTTTATTTGAGGGCAAATAGCTGATGCTAATCCACAAAGCACATTCTAGGACATAAATAGCTAAACACTGCAGTTGCTAGTAGAGACTGCATGTACTGCTCATCTAAACAGCATATTGGGAGAGAAAAGTATTCAGAGATGTAAAAAGGAAGAAATCTACATCAGTCAGCAATCTGCCCTTTTCTTTCTCTTTATTTTTATTTTTGACAAACTAGATTATTAATAATATTAATTTCTTTTTCTTTCCTCCTGATTTTGCAAGTTTCTCTTTTTCACTCTGTCCCATTTCCTTCCTGCATTGCTCTGTGAAGACACTTCACCTCCTTTTATGTTTACCTGTCTTCTGCAGAGAAGTCTGAATGATGACTTGGCATAATTTCAAGTTTTTATTCTTTCTTTCTGATGGCATACAGTGGATGTCATTGTTGGTGCCCCAGGATTCATTTGGCCTTTCAAAGGGGCACACCACTACTGAAAGCATTCTGAACACTGGCTGCATAGCAGGAATAGGATGGAGCCTATTACAATATCCTTTGACAGAAAAAGGTCTGACTAAATTAATAGCTCCAGCAGGCCTGTGGCAGTTCCTGCAGAGTTTCCATCCCCGTAGGACAATGCAGTTCATGTAAAGTTCTACGTGTCTGACATTTGACTATTCCTTAGAGATATTCTGGCCAGCAACAACACTGCTGCTTTTTTCCTGTGCACTGTTTGCAAGCACTGTTAAATTGGATGGTAGTTCTATCTAGCAGGTGGAGCACACGCTCTGTAGCATTGCAGTCAGGTAGCACTGTAAAAAGAACAAACTATGTATTAAATTCTCATTCAGGAACTGCAAATTACTTGCTCCCTATATTATAAAACAAGAATACTGAGAATAAGAGCTCTATGACAACTCTGCTAAAAATGGCTGTGAATGACATAAAGGTATATAATTTTGAATTAATCACATAATCAAATAAACTATATCACATAAAACATATGTTTGCTGTCACATTCAAACTGCTATTGAAGTATGAGAGAGACATGATTTTCCTTCTGGATACCTGGGATATTCCATTTCTAAGGATTAGCATATTGTCAAGAACTGGTACTAATTAGGTATGGATAGCGTATTAACATATTAGAAGCTGCTTGTATTTCCTTAAATAGAAAACTAACTCTTCTTCAGCATTTAGAGATTTAACGTCCTTCAGAAAGGACAGTTTGTTATCTTATTCCTCCTGACATCTAATGTAGGGTGTTCAGTACTTACATGTTGGTGTGTAGTGCCTCAGATTACCTTCTATATTTTCTGCTGAAAATGCACATGGGTGCAGAAGTAGGGTGAGACCCTGGCTGTGCACAGGGATGCTTGGTCACAACGGTCATGGTCTATCCTTCACAAACCAAGAAGAGAAGAGCTGACTGAGTGCCATTCATCAGTCATGCATCCAGGTGGGCCAATATCCAGTGTCTCCTTCAGTGCTTGTTTCTGCCATAGCAAGGGCAGAGCTTCAGCATCTCACAGAGCTGGGCAACTGCAAGAAGACCCTTGGCAAACTAACATTATTTTTGACAAGCCAACATGTCCGTTAGCCTTTGTCAAGAGCTCTAAGTGCAAAGTCTAGAAAGTAACAATACCTTAGGCAATGAAATGAGATCTAGCCTACAATTTCAGTCCTGTAGACTCTTATAAATGTGAATTATCCAATGTAAAAAAAACCCCACAGTTGCAATTTTTTTTCAGTTCATCATTTATGTTGAGAAATAAGTGCTTTTTCAATACATCTGTGCTGACATGTTATTTAAATGTGTATGAGTAAACATAATTATTGATTTTTTCTTTCCAAAACCTTTAAAAAATTATGAGTTTTTCTAAATCATTTGGTTTGTTTGAAGTGAGTGGGAGAAGACCTGTTTCTGTTTTATTTCTGTTTATTTTTTCCCCAGTGAAAAGCATTTCTGCTTAAGTATCATTGCATTAAGTGAAATTTTTTTCAAGTTTCCAACAAAATTTGTTTTATTGGCACCAAAGACAAGTGAGACCTTCAGTAATAGTGAAAAATTTTATTCTTCCATGTGCTGGTTTAAAGGTAAACTGGCAAGAGAAATGAACCCAACTCAAAGGAGACTATGAGTCAGAATTACAATTTAATAAAAATAATAAAATAAATACAATTATACAGATGAACAATTGGTTTTAACCCGCAAAACCCAGATGCATAACTTGACACTCTGGGGCACAAACAGAATGGTGTTTGTTGGCCCCCGTGCTGAGCCCCACGTGGGCCCCCTGAGTTAAAAAATAAAAGGAGAGGAAGAACCTCTTGGTGCAAGTGATGGTCACAGTCTGGTTGAGGTTCTGGTCCTTCTCTGGATGCCACAAGTGGTACCAGAAGTCCCAGTACCCCAAGATTATGTACATTCAGGTTTGGGCAGGAATGCCCAGTACCCCCCCTAAGGGCAGAGAGTTCCACAAGGGGTGATTGTGCGTTTGTGTGTGAGGACAGGAATATCCTCCTATCTCACAGGTCTCTTAACACGCAGCTTATAGCCTGAGGGGTCAGGTGTGCTCTGGACAGCTGCTGCAAATGGTCTATTGTTAACAGTTTCTGGGAAATTACACAGAGGGTGTAGAATACACAGTTTGTGTTACACCCATACAATGATGAACTGGTCCCGGCTGTTCTAACTAGGACATTCCACTTTCAGGATTTATGTAACTTTCTTATTGTGTTGGTTTTGGCTGGGGTAGAATCAATTTTCTTTATAGCACCTAGTATGGGGCCATGTATTGGATTTGTGCTGAACATAGGGTTGATAACATAGAAATGTTTTTGTTATTGCTGAGCAGTGATTTTACAAAGCCAAGGCCTTTTCCGCTTTTCC
Organism: Pyrocephalus nanus; assembly: GCA_038380795.1. Taxonomy (NCBI): domain Eukaryota; kingdom Metazoa; phylum Chordata; class Aves; order Passeriformes; family Tyrannidae; genus Pyrocephalus; species Pyrocephalus nanus. The sequence continues at coordinate 24,592,021 of CM076263.1, forward strand.
TACTACTATGCTGGCAAGGAAGTTGAGGGTGCATGAGAGGTTGGGAGTGACACAGCTGGGACAGGTGACCCAAACTGACCAAAGGGATATTGCAGACCATATGACATCACGTTCAATATATAAAGCTGGGGAATAAGAAGGAGAAAGGGTGTACATTTTAAGTGATAGTGTTTGCCTTCCCAAGTAACCATGTGATGGAACCCTTCTCTCCTGAAGATGGCTGAACACCTGCCTGCCCATGGGAAGCAGTGAATTAATTCCTTGTTTTGTTTTGCTTGTATGTGGGGCTTTTGCTTTCCCTATTCAACTGTTTTATCTCAATAGTGGAGTTTTGTGGCTTTTACCCTTCTGATTTTCTCCCCCATTCTGCTGGTGTGGGAGTGAACAAGCAGCTGCATGGGGCTTGGTGGCTGGCAACACCACAAAACGTTGATACTGGATTTTGTTAAATATTGTAACTGAGAAAACTAATTTTAATTTTGAAAACAAGAATAGTACTTGAAGAAGAGACTCACAGAATTATTTTGCACTTTCTCTCACAGAAAGAATAAAGACGGAGAAAAATACACTACAAAATATGGCACCTGAGATTTCAAGAAAGTAAGAATACCAGATAGGCAATACAAGCACTGGTGATAAAGAAAGATTATTTAAACACAAGAAACTAAGATTTTGGAACTGTATTGGGATGGGATAGAATTAACATAGCTCTTACAATCCACCATATTTCTTTTTTTTTTTTTTTCCCTTCACTTACTAAACTCTTTTATCTCAACTCATGAGTTTTTCTCACGTTTGCCCTTCTGAATCCTTGCCTCCCTCTTGCTGGGGATAGTTGACTGTTGGGTGCAGTTGCTGTCTGGGGTCAACTCACCACAGGAACAAAAACAGTCAAGCATCTCAAACTGCTGAGATGATATTAATCCAGTAGTTCTGCCTGAATTTGAAATTACTGATATCCTAAATCTTATGAGTAACCTCATAGGCCTCACATTAAAGGAAAGTTCTCAGAAAAGAACTTGAAAATTGCAAATAAGTTGCACTTATTGTTATTCTATATCCAGGAAAATGCAAAAGTGATAATAAAACTTTCATTAGTACACAAAGTACACTAATGTAAGTACACACATTGGCTCCATACAGATTACAGCATCACAAGGTGTGTTTGTACTACTATAGACAATGGCCTGGGGGGGCCAAGATGGCGGGCAGGCTGGCAGGCAGCCACGCGCTCGGCGTGCTCCTGCAGCTAAGTGGTGGGTGGTGAGGGACCCGCTCCTGCTCCTGTGCCTCGTCGCCGCCCTGCATGCATGGGAGACGCTGCCGCGCCGATCTGTGCAGTCGACCTCGTGGAGAAGCTGTCGGGAGCTCTGTTTCGACGTCGGAGCGGCGGAGCAGTTGGCGAATGGCCAGTGGCCATGCGGGACCGGGCCACGGGACGGGGCCGGGCCGGGTCGGGCCGGGCGGGTGCAGGGAGGGGGCCGGATGGTCCTGGGGGTTCCCCATATCGCTGGGGAGGGGGTGGGGGTGGTTGGATGGATGGCCCAGTTCAGAGGCAGGGGAGATCCCCAGGTTGGGCCAGGCCAGGTCAGGCCGGGCAGGAGCGGGGGGGTGGGCGGATGGATCTGGGGTTCTCCCGGACCCATGTGGGGTGCTCGGCGGGGCGGCCTCGTTTGGGGGACCGTGGGTGGGCAGTGCAAAGGGGAGCTTGCGGTGGCACCCTGAGGGGTGAGGTTTGGGGTAGGCAGTGGGTTTCTCTGGGGGTTGGGGGTTTGGGCTGGGCAGGGGCTGTGGAGGGTGCCCAAGCCTAGGTGCATGCGGGGACCTCTTACACGTGTGCCTGCCCTTGCTCAGGGGTTTGCCGGGATCACTCCTCTTCGGGCGTTGACACAATTGGGAGAGTGGAAGTGGGATATGGATTCAGCTGGAATGTGGTGTGTTTTTGTTGTTGTTTTCTGGGTTGCGGAGTTTTGTGGTTTTGTTTTGGTTGGTTTGTTTGTTTTGTTTTTGTTGGTCTTTGTGGGGTTTGTGGGTTTTTTTTTTTGTTTGTTGGTTTGGTTTTGGGTATTTTTGTTTGGTTGGTTGGTTGGTTTTGTGGGGTTTTTTTGTTTTGTTTTGGTTTGGTTTGTTTTTTTTGTTTTTTTCATAGTGTCTTAGAGGGGTGCTCAGGGCAAGGAGATGTCCCTGGGTTAAACTGTAAGAAGCTGTGTAGGAAAACTAGGGAGAGAAGGGCTTGTCCAAACTATTTCAGTATGCCCTTATGAGGTTGTGAGCTGTGCTGGTGGTGGCATATGCCTCCGGTAGGGTCTCCCATGCCAGACAGATAGAAACTGAAGGGTCAAATGTGTCCATGGGCACGATGAGCTCACTAGCCTTCTGGCGGTCATCCTAGGAGAAGGACAACTCTAACTTCAAACCCTGGGCAGATGGAGCTCGCTTAGCTCTGTAAGGCCATCCATCCAAGAGAAGGATACTCAAATTAAACCTACGTCCTGAGGACCTCATTGTCACCGTCCAAGCTTGCTAGGCCCTGGCAGACGAACCTCAGGAGTAAAGTTTGGGACCAGTTCTGTGCAAGCTGAGCCTCACCTAAAAAAATCCACTGCGCAGGCTCTAGGGTTATACCCACACTTGTAAAGTCCTGCAGCGACAGGTGAGGGACGAAATGGCAGGTGATAAGATGCACTTGAAGCCGCAGTCCTAACCCTGCATGCAGGCGGTTCAGGACATTGGTCACCTGAGTCTGACCCTGGAGATGACAGACTCATTCGGCAGCATCTTGAATGACCAAGCAGCCTTTTCAAGGAGAGCACTGCTTGCTCCAAACGGAGAGGGGCCTAGAAGAGGTGGCCTAACCAAAGCTCATCTCCACCCTTCACCTGGTTGGTTAACCACGGCCAATGGGCATCTTCTATTGGGGTGAAATAAAGATTAAAAGGCATACACCTGCCTCCAAAGGTGGTCAGGTAAACCCAGATCTGAAAGACATCTCTCAGGAGTTGGCTTCATGATTAAAAACTCTATTGCCTCTAAACTTGAAAATCTGCCGACTGGTCATTCTGATCATATTATCTCCCTTCGCCTCCCATTACACAACAAGCAACATGCTGTTCTCTTTAGTATATATGCCCCAACCCTCCAAGCTGACCCTTCTGAAAAAGATAAATTCTACAACGACCTATGCTGTCTTATCCAAAAGGTTCCTGCAGATGATAAGATCATTATCCTTGGTGATTTCAATGCCAGAGTAGGAAAGAACTCTGAAGCCTGGAAAGGAGTACTAGGCAAGCATGGTGTTGGGAACTGCAGTGATAATGGTCACCTTCTGCTAGAGTTTTGTGCGAGCAGCAGCTCACCATCACCAACACTATCTTTCAGCAGAAAGATAGTCTGAAGACAACCTGGATGCATCCTAGGTCCAAGCACTGGCACCTCACTGATTATATCTTGGTCCGACAGAGAGATATCCGCGATGTTCATCACACCCTCGTGATGCCTAGTGCAGAATGCCAAACAGATCATCGCCTTGTGCGCTGTAAACTTAACCTCCACCTTAAGTTTAAACCTAAAAAGGGCGGCATTCCTAGAAGGAGACTTCCAGTTAACAGTCTTCAAACAGCTACAGTAAGGGACAGTTTCCAGGCAAATCTTCAATCCAAGCTCGAAGTTTATTCCACAGATCCCTCTCCTGAAGCGCTTTGGCAACTTATTAAAAATAGCATTCTGCAGTCCCCTGAAGAATCCTTAGGGTTCTCCTTCAAGAAAAACAATCATGAGATCTAGGAATTGTTGAGGAAGAAGAGAACTGCTCACCAAGCCCACCTTGCTCAGCCATCTTGTCATGTAAGAAAAGCAACCTTTCGACTCGTATGCAGCAAGCTACAACAGAAACTTTGTGATGTACAGAACCAGTGGTGGACCAATCTAGCGGAAAAAATCCAATTATGCGCAGATACAGGTGATTACAGGGGATTCTATGAGGCTCTGAAAACAGCCTACGGTCATACCTACCAGGTCCAAAGCCCTCTACTCAGTGCAGATGGCCAAACGCTTCTCACAGATAAAGTTTCCATTTTGAATTGATGGTCTGAACACTTTCAGACTCTCTTCAATACTAGCCGTGTAGTTCAGGACTCAGCAATGGAGTACATCTCACAACAACCAGTGAAAACTAAACTGGATACTGCCCCCACCATGGGAGAAACTCTTAAAGCAATACAGCAGGTGAAAATTGGCAAGGCAGCTGGGGTTGATGGAATCCCACCTGAAATCTGGAAGCACGGTGGCCAAGCACTCCATGCTAAGTTTCATGAATTTCTGGTGCGCTGCTGGGAACGAGGTGAACTGCCTTCAGACCTTCGTGACGCTGTCATCGTCACCTTGTACAAGAGGAAAAGAGATAAATCAGACTGCTCAAATTACCGAGGTATTACTCTACTCTCCATTGCTGGTAAAATCCTTGCAAGAATTCTTTTGAACAGATTAATACCCACCATAGCAGAAGATCTTCTGCCTGAGAGCCAGTGTGGTTTCCGAGACAACAGGATGTACCACAGACATGGCATTTGTTCTCAGACAACTGCAAGAGAAGTGTCGGGAACAGAACAAAGGACTCTATGCTACCTTTGTTGATCTCACCAAGGCTTTTGATACTGTGAGCAGAAAAGGTCTGTGGCAGGTTTTGGAACGTTTAGGATGCCCCCCCAAGTTCCTCAAAATGATCATCTCATTTCATAAGGACCAGCGTGGTCAAGTCAGATATGGTGACACACTTTCTGAGCCGTTTCCAATAGCCAGTGGTGTGAAGCAAAGCTGCGTTCTCGCACCAACTTTATTCACAGTCTTCTTCAGCATGATGCTCCAAAGGGCCATGGCAGACCTCGATGATGAAAACGGTGTCTACATTTGATATCGTACTGATGGGAGCCTATTCAACCTAAGGCGACTGAAGGCCCACACTAAGACCTTAAATCATCTTGTCCGTGAGCTGCTTTACGCTGATGATGCTGCTCTTGTCACCCACACAGAAGTATCTCTGCAACATTTAACATCCTGCTTTGCAGAGGCTGCTGAGCTTTTTGGGCTGGAAGTCAGCTTCAAGAAGACAGAAGTTTTCTATCAGCCTGCACCTCAGGAAGTCTTCCATCATCCCCATATCACCATTGGTGAAACAGCGCTCAAATCATCCAGCAGTTTAATTACCTGGGAAGCATCATCTCCTCAGACGGTAAGATTGATGCAGAAATAGACAACAGGTTAGCAAAGGCATACAGAGCTTTCGGTAAACTCCATAAAAGAGTGTGGCAAAACAAACACCTGAAGAAAAGTACAAAGATCAGTGTTTACAGAGCCATTGTACTGTCTACTCTTCTTTATGGGTCTGAATCCTGGGTCATTTACCGCCACCACTTGTGTCTCTTAGAACACTCCCATCAGCTCTGCCTCCGTACAATCCTAAACATCCACTGGACAGATTATGTGACCAACACGTCTGTCCTTGAACAGGCAGCAGTCACAAGCATTGAGGCCATGCTGCTGAGAACACAGCTGCACTGGGCAGGGCACGTCTCCAGGATGCAGGACCACCGCCTCCCTAAGATCGTGCTCTATGGGGAACTTGCCACTGGCTGCCGCAAGAGAGGAGCCCCGAAGAGGAGATACAAGGACTGCCTGAAACAATCCCTCAGCCTTGGCCATGTTGATCACCACCATTGGTCTACCCTGGCTTCCAATTGGGAGGCCTGGAGACACACCATCTATAACGCTGCTGCTGCTTTTGAGAACACACGCAGGATCACTCTCGAGGAGAAAAGACAACGCAGAAAGAATCGCATCTCGTCGATATCACCCGGGGAGTCTTTCTGCTGTGCCTTCTGCAACCGGATTTGTCTATCTCACATTGGCCTTTTTAGCCATCAATGCGCTTGTAGCAAGCGTGGGTAGAGCCCTTCTCAAATCTTCGTTCACGAAGCCCAGCCATGATGACACAATGGCCTAAGGGCAAGACCCCTGCTCTCAAGTGATCTGGAGTGGGATTGGAAGCTGTTGTGGACAGTGATCCTCATGTAACCTTTGGGCCAGGAAGTTCCTATGGTTTTTGCTGAAAAGTGTGGCAGGAGAGGATTAGTGTGTGCCCTGTTTCTTGAGTCATTCTATTAATCAAACACAGTGGGGCTAAAAGGATATGTGCAATGACTTGAAATGGCCAGTTATTATGTCCCTACACCTAGTACAGACCTATGTGGTCAGTAATGTTAAGAAAGTTAGTACTAAAAAGGACCACATAGGGCTTCTGGTAAAAAAGAAGCAGTGTCAGGACCTGAATAGAGAGGCTGAGTGATCTGCAGTGCTCAGGAGAGAGAGAAGTAAGTTAAAGAAGGATAACATTGTACATTGATCACATCCTATCTCTAGAAAACAGGGGTGGCAAGGATAGAGCTAAATGTTTTGGAAGGGCTGATGGATAGCTGTAGAGCTCATACTGTCTCTTTGGATATTTTGGAACAGCTGACAGCTGATAGGACTTTTTCCACTCTTGCCTTGCAGGACTAGAGTTTTGACATGGATATACTGCTTGTAATATAGCAAGCGTGTAGAGCCCTTCTCAAATCTTCATTCACGAAGCCTAGCCATAATGATGACTACTTGTAAATATTAATTGACAGGTAAATGTAACCAGGTTTTTACTTCCCAGGAAAAGTTTAAAAAAAAAAAAAAAAAAAAAGCTGTGAACAGTGGTTATTTAATCTTAAATTAAATAGAAAGGTAAATTTTTCATTTTAATTTCAAATGAAAACTGAGAAAACTTAGAACTTTTACAGCTGAAAATGCAAATGTTTTGTGGAATTTATGTGGAATCTGTGAAGAAAAGAGTTACAAGTTTACTTAACAGACCACCACACAAAGGATTTTAAGACAAGCAGATTGTCTAAAAGAAATGCCTTAATGTATTAGACAGTAAAGAAACTCATGCCAGAAAGTGTGGCAGCAGGGTGAGAATTTCCTAATCCACCTCTGTTTAAATCATGTGCTGTCAGCTACCCAGAGACCTAGGGAAGAAAATCTGCCCAAATTTTCTTAAAATACTGGCCAATCGGTCACAGTTTATTTTTATGCATGACCTTTTAAAACCTTTCACACAATTTTCACATTTATTTTATTTTTCTTTATTGGCCTTGATATTCAGGTTTTTTCAATACATTTTAAAAATATGTATATTTTTTTGTTAGCTGTACAACTGTTGTTGTATTCCTCTTTGTTTCTCCTATGTGGCACTTCACTGAGAAAAAGGGTCTCTCTTCAAGAGCTCTAGAAACAGGTATTGCAAAGACAAAATGTGCAATGCATCAAGATTTTTCCTGGAAAATATTGCATTGGGCCATTGGGCCATCGGGTGTATTGCTACGAAGATAACTTTCATTGAGCCAATAACATGACTGCACAAGAACTACTCCCTCACCCCCCATTGTTTACATGATTTTGGAGAACTAACCACTTTTCTAAGGAAAAAATATTTTGTTGTCTAATAATGCCACACTTGGGGCTTGATTTGTTGTGTATCAATCTTAACACGCAATAGTGCAGAAGCTATGGACTAAGCTATGCATGGTATTAAACTGCAGATATCACCCTTTACCCTCAACATGCAAGGATAAAAATATACCGATATCTGTTTTGGATGTGCCCTGGTTCTGGCCAGGACGGAGTTTATTTTTTGCAGTAATGTGGCTGAGAGGGCACGGCCAGGAGGTTATTTGATACCACCTTTACCCCTTGGGACGGGGGTAAAGGACTCTCTGGCTTCTGAGAAAAAGGGGAAGTTTCCAGTTGAGAAAATGTGGTGGGAGGGGGAAGGTCCACATCTGCCATTGTTCATGGTCACCCATCAAGAGGTAACAGCTAAAATTAGCAGTAAATTAGAGGGAAAATTGGGCTCTGAACCATCACAGCTATGCTGATGTTTGTGAAAGGCCTTAATTGACATACAGGGAAAGTCTTCATGTCTGCAGAGCCTATAAATTTAAGGTCCAGTGTTCAAAGCAAAGATGTTGTCAGCATCTTTCTGAGAAGGGCTCAAGGGCAGAGCTGGGACTGCATTTGATTGGCACTATAAAATGTCCGTATCAATGGTGCAGAAAGCTACCAGGCATTGACATAGATTGTAATTGATATAACAGCCTACAACCAGACATCTGATATGAGAGATAACTAAATCAGATCAGTTTTGCTACGCCTCAAATAGTTCTTTCAGCTACTGGCATCATAAAAAGTAACTAATCAGAATGACAGAGACATAATTAGATGTAAATTGATTGTGGCAAAACTTTCTGCAGATGAATAAAGGTAAAAAGGAAAGGTAAAAAAGTAAGCCACCCCCCCCCCCCCCCCCGGCTTCTCTTCACCCTCAAAAGAGTCAGTGGAAAAAACTACCCAGAATCACAGTTCCCATGAGTGTTTTTTGGGGCAAAAGTTTCTTCAAAAAGTGGAGGCAGAAGGCAAAACAAAGTTGTTCACCACAACCATAACTAGTGCAGATTTGGGACTGATCCTCAATCTGCTGCAAACATACAAAGAGTCTGGCATGACATGGGGAGCATTTGAAAGGATAAAAGACAGAACCTACTCTGCACGTTTGGCAGGTTTGAAAGCTGTGTTCAAGCCAGGGAGTTTCAGATCTCCAAAACTGTCAACATGACCTTTAGTCTTTGACTGCTACTGTGATGAAAGGTTGCAGGAACACCAGGGCTAATTTTGAAGGCCTAATGAAGCTGTAAGAAGTGCATAACACCATGAACTGCTGCTGCCTGTAGCAATGAGGTTGCTAATATGGCTGCAGTGTGAACCCAGGACAAAACCAAGGTGCAAACCCAGTAGGCACACTAGCTATACTCTGGCACTCACCCTTAGTCTTACATTCAAGACATTAAATAATAAAAGCTATAACACACTGCTGTGGTTGGGTTTTTTATTTGTTGTTGTTAGTTTGTGTTTTGTGGGTTTGTCTGTTGGTGTGTTTGGGTTTGTGGAATTTTTATTTATTTATTTATTTTTAATTGAAGCACTGTACATTTTCTTTTTTTCTGTGTAAATTTGGAACTTTCTTTTGATTAGGGAAAGCCAGCATCCACCTGGTTCCAGAAATGTATCAGTACAGCTCCTGAATAATTATGGCCACAGGAGTTTCAAAACTCAGTGTGAATGTCACTCTCAGAACTCAGAGCTTCTGCTGTGATTTTGAGTTCTGTTCACTCTGGAATGAAAACTAAAGAGCTGTCATGAGGCAAGTCATGAAGATGTCATGAAGAAGTTTTGTTTTACAACTTTCAAGTATACTCTAGCTCAGATGCTTGGACAGGCAAGGTGACAGAGATTACCACCTCAGTACTTCAAAGTGTCCAGGGCATTTTAACTAATACATGATGGCCAGCATGCATATGGATATTAGTGCTTCACAGGTAACTGCTGGTAAAGATTAAACATCCCTCAGCACTTCAGGTTGCCTCTTGATGGGTGGTTTTAAGAATTATCCAAACTTTATTGTGGTGATGGTTCTTTGACGTCTATTGCCTCCATAAATGCATAACACTCTGTCAGATTGTTTCTTTGTTTATAATAAGTACTCCTTTGGCTTTTTAAGACTTCTAAAACTTGAGCATACTCAGTTTGCAGTGCCTACCTCGAAACTTTGTGAGCCCCATTCTGTACTGTCATACAATATTTTTACAGGTATCTTTTCTTTCATTATCAATAATTCTTGTTTGTGGAGTTCCTGGAGACCTGAAATGAAAATGTCCTGAGAGAAAATACCACCGATAGATGATTGTAGGGGAAGGTATTTCCATAAATATGCAATTTGTCTTTAGGCAAATTTTTTCAGTGTTCTTCCTGTTTCATGTTTGTTATACATTAAAATATAAAGTGAATAAATGACATGCATGATCTATACCAAACAATCTTCTTGGAAAGCGAATATTTGCCTTTTAGAAGTCAACATTCATTGCAGAAAGGAGAAAAGAAACATATATGACTTACACCTCTAACAAGTATTTAAGTATGTATTTTTAAATGTAAGTGCCACTTAAATTTCAAATGGTCTCATGTATGTAATAAACCTAAATTTATCTTGATCATTAGAGACCAGAGAACAGTCTAAAATCTATATAAAGAAATTAAATATGGCTTATTTGTAGCCAAGACTAGCTTAATGATGCTTCCATTTAGAAACAAATATTACAAATGTACCCTCTAAAAACTAGAAGCAAAATATTACAGAATTAGGATACCAGTGCTATTTCTAAAAAGCAACTGAACATGCTCCAGCCAAGGGCCAAAAATAACTTAACTATTCCAGGCAAGAACCAGAAGAACAGCAATTTTCTGTATCATAGTGCTTTCTATAGACTTACTTGAGCGACTCTGGTGCCACATGAAGGTTGTGGAGGAGAGGAAATCTGACGCGAACTGGGAAAAAAGACTTGAGAGCAGCGGGGTTCTTAAGCAGGACTGCAGGTCTCCACAGTGCCAAGCTCAAGGCTGATCTGCTTTATGAATAAAATGGTGGGGTTTTATAGGGTAGGCTGGGGAAGGTGCTAGAAACTGGGAGGGATATGCAAAACCTGGATATTGGATAGGGTGAAGGAAAATACATATGGATGAGGGAGAAGGGTAGCAACAATGACATAATAGGGAACAACAGTGATTAGTGGGGACAGATGCACCGATGTAGACTGTCCAATGGTAGCAAACTGTTAGCTTCGAGAAGCAAAGTCCATGACAACCAAATGGAGCAACTTAAAATGGGGCCTCAACCCAGCAATGGGTTTTAGCCCTAAAATCCTTTTACAAAAGTTCATTAGAAGAATGCATTTTCGGTGTCCAGTCTATTAACAAATTCCTCTTTCCACTGCTGATATGGATCCTCTTCATCAAAGTAATTTCCTACAGAAATCCCCAGATGGGCGGGAGCATGAAGTGGGAGTGGAAAGCAACATTGAATGCTGGCTAGCACCGAGTGTCCAGAAGTGGGCATGGATAGGGATAAGGAATGGCTGGGAACAACAGTGGAGTGGGGAAAGGGAGGTAGCTGGGGGGAGTCCATAGGGGAAGTACATCTTTCATCCCTTCAAACTCTTATTAGCACTGGGGTGCCACAGTCTTCTGTTATGATCTGTCATTCAGTAGCTCCAGAGACAGCAAAATTTGGTGGTGGTGGATGCAGAGCTCCAAAGCCGGAAAGTGACTCTTTGGAGTCAATATGATATGCTCAAATGGGTCCAGTATGTGCTTTCTGCTATTTTCCTTATTGTTTTATTAAAGATAAACAATGAGGAATATATCCCCTTTAATCCCCAGAGGAATTTGGCAAAAGGCTGTAGAACTTCACTATTAAGACTGTAAGAATAGGTGACATCCACTCTTCGAAAATGCTACTCCATTTAGCTTTTATTTCATGCTTAGGGATTTCCTCATTCTGCCTTCTGTCGCAGTGAGCTTGAGCACAGGGTTTGCTTTACAGGCAAGCAATGATGAAATGAGAGCAAGGAAGGCAGGCAGAATTCTCCCTCTCATGGGGCAGGGCTAGGAAGGCACCTGCTAAATGAGAGAGCAGCTTGCAGGAAAGGGAGGCCTTCCTGATGCAACTGGATGTTATGTGGAAGAAATGGCAGCTGGTCTCCCTCTGTCCCCACCTCCTTATTTCCTTGTACACTGTTGACCAAACTCTGATCTTTGGTAGCTGTCAGCCTTTTATGGATACTCAAATCATCTTGTGGGGTCCTATCTGCAAAACAACTGGTGACACCTGAACATAACCGAAATTGAAATGATGGAGAGCTGTTCTTTCCCTACATAGTAATCAGCATGATGCAAAACTCTCACAAAATAAGGTCTCATATATCCACAGTTGATATACTCTAGTGAAATATTTTGACCTTAATATACCCCTCTCTGTTTTCCATCTGTAAAATGAAGGCAGCAATATCACTTAGTGTAGGTGCTTTATGAAATTGTAAAATGATTTACAAATATCATCCTAGAAAACGTGACTGCTACTATTAATACAACTGGGTCCTATGAAAGATTCTTATCACATCTGGTAATGAAGACTAAAATTCACTAGTATTGTATGCTGGGAGCACTGAACAATATAGGCATCTTACAAAGGAAATTTCTATTATTAAATAATAGATAAAAATAAATAGAAAATTTCATATGATCCTTAATTTAAAAAATGCATTGTTGTCAATGTTAAAGATTTTAGAAAATATTCTTGAATCTATGTGAACACACTGAGTGTTGAAATAGATTTAGTTCTGATCATTGGAGATATGCATTTTGTTATTCTCCTGTAACTCTACTCAGACTGAGCATAATATTAGTCTTCAAAGTTGTTTTTTTTTTTATCAGTGGAAGAATTCTTCATTGAGGCATCTAAAATCACCAGAACTACTTACACCTAACTGAAATAAGGCAAACCCAAGATCATCATACTGTTTTTAAGAAAAATAGAATATTTTATAATTAATTATAACATTATAGCTATTGTTTCTAGTTTGTTGATATATCCAGTCACAGAAGAGAGTATTTAAGCATATGTTTAGATGGCATCTGTACTGTGACAAACCTTTAGCAGAAACTAATAAATTAATAAAGCAAATGGAATATTGACATCCATGAGCAAAGGTAAGTTGCTTCTTGCTGCAAGAATGAAAGCTAGTGTCTTCACTGGAAATATTTTTACTGTGAGAAAATATGAACTTCTATTTGAATTTTTTTTCTGCTTAGGGCAAACATCAGTATTGATTTTGATTCACATCTGAAGCTATCTGCTAAAATATGATTTATTAGGTTCATTTGAAGAATGAATTAATCTGAATTAAACATAAGGCTCATAAAGTTAACGACCTACAAGTTCTCTGAACTCCTCGTAGTTTGGGAATTATCCTTTTAGATAATTGCTAGGTATTTCTACTGCCAAATAAGAAAAAAAATTGTAATTTACAGCATTTACTTTCAGGTGTGTAAACAGTTTTACCCAGAGTAAGAAAAAAACAATGAAATGGCTTTCTACAGGTACACTGTAAACAATATAAGTATGTAGTTAGCTTAGCAAAGCAAGACTCCTAAAAGATGCAAAATCAAACACTTTTCTTTTGAAAGGTCATGTCTCAGTTTGATGATACTGAAGTGGTTTGCTAAGGAGGATGAGGAAGACCAAACTCCTTCCTTTAAGCAATTGTAAAACCGAAATTAGGAGGCTCCAGGTGAGGAAGTTTGGAGAAAGAAAAAATAACAACCCTTTATTAAAGGATATATGTGTATTGGCAGAACAACAAAAGAATACAAGACCAACAATAATCTTGTACCCAAAAATCCCGTTCAAAAAGGAAACAGTTCAGTACTTTCTGCCTTTTGGCACAATTCTTACCACAGTCAGCAGGGGGCAATGTTGGATCACTGGAGGAGCAGAGCCTGCGGTTATTGTATGATGGCCTGCAGGGGGCTCTTGTGCTCTGGTGGTCACTCTGTGGGACCCTGGTGCGCAGGAGAAGCCAAAAATGGTGATCTTCCCACTCCACACCGAGAAGGGAAAGGGGAAAAGGGAGCCTCTTCCCAGGAACTCATGCTGTCTGCAGCTGGCTGTAGCTGGGATTTACCCCCTGTTGCTGATGGACACAAGCTGCTGCCATCATGGGAGTGGAGGAGGCAAAGGGCAATCTCCTCCCCAAAGGATTCCTTTGCAGATGGGTCAAGCCTCTCCAATGAAGTCTGAGCAGGTCGGGGCTGGGGGCAGAACAGGGCGCAGAAGGGAGCCAAGTCAGAGCCAGAGATAGCCGGGTGATCAGCCCGAAAACAAAGTGAACTTTGGACCCCTCCAACACACACCCTCTCTGTCAGGGCACAAGTGGAGTGCCTCCCATTTCCAAAGAAAGGAAAAAAACCCCTCATCATATCCCTCATTTTTTTTAGAACAAGTAAACCTATGACAGGTCATTAAATCCAATCTGCTTCTTTACCATATTGCAGGTACAGGCTGTTACTTTGCCCTCATTGTGGGTAGGTTCAAAATCTGGAGTCATAGAATCAAAGAATGCTAATGGTTGTCATGAACCTTAGGGAGCATCTAGTCCCACTCACCCCTGCTATGGGCAGGGACACTTCTAACTTGACCAGGTTGTTCAAGGCCTTTTCCATCCTGGCCATGAACACTGCCAGGGCTGGGGCATCCACAATCTCCCTAGGCAATCAGTTTCAGTATCTCATCACTCTCACAGTAAAAAATTTCTTCCTAATATCTAACCTAAATTTCTCCTCTGTCAATATATATTCATTACTCCTTGTCCTATCACTATAGTTTCTGATGAAGAGCCCCTCTCCAACTTCTCTGTAGGCCCCCTTTCGATACTGGAAGGTTGATATGAAGGTTGATATGCAACCTTCTCTTCTTCCAGCTGAGCAGCCCCAACTTTCTCAGCCTGCTCTCTTCATAGGCAAGGTACTTCAGTCCTCTTATCAACACCGCAGCCCTCCTCTGGTCTTGATCCAACAGTTCCATTTCCTTCTTATTTTTGGAAATGTACACAGTACTCCAGTGACCCAACAGAGCCCCTTGCTGATCATGGTTAGAATTGCGCCAAAAGGTGAAAACTACTGAACTGTTTTTGGTGGGAACCTTGAGTACAGGATTGTTGTTTGGTTTTTTACAGCACTGGTCTCACGGACAATGCAGTTGGAGTTCAACTAGCAAAATCGTTTATTTGAACAACCAGCAGGGGTTTATATACTGAATTCAAATGGTGACACGTAACTATGGAACATGTGACTTTCCTGACCAACCATGTTTGAGCACATCCAGTGAGCGTGCGCAGTTGAGCACCTGGGGGACTAAATCATATCCTCTCCCCCAGGTCATGAAGTCCATCGGTTCTGACCACTGTCCTGATATTAAATCTTTTATCATGACTGGTGGTTTGGGAGAGGAAAGCACCTGAGATTCATGTTGACGCTTGTATCCACTACGACCTATATCATCACAGTTTAAAGAGTTTAAGACATATGATGCTTTTCACAGGTGTTCCTTCAGACTATAGATGGATTCCCCCCTTTTTTGTTTTTGTAGCATTTCTTTCAATGTATGGTATGCTCTTTCTATGACAGCTTGTCCTATGCATGAGTGTGGTATGCCTGTAAGGTGAGTCTGTAAGAAATGTTTTAACTTTTGAAGATTAATATGCAGGACCATTATCTGTCTTTATAGGTTTTGGGATTCCCAAGGTTGTGAAGCAGCTAAGCCAGTGTCTGATGACACCTCTTGCTTTTTCCCCAGTGTGTGCAGTGGCATTAATGTACTTAAAATGTGTGTCTACAGTAATATGTACATACTTCAGCCGACCAAATTCAGCTAGATGAGTAACATCTATTTGCCATACCTCATTAGCTGTTATGCCCCAGGGATTAACCTCTTCCTTAGATGGCATTGGGTCAAATTGTTGGCAGTCAGGACATGGCATGGTATCTCTAGCCTGATTCATTGTAAGTTGGAATTGCCTCTTTAAAGAGTGTGCATTCTGATGAAAGAATAGGTGAGATAGTTTGGCCTGCTCAAGAGTTTTGGGAACTGTAGCAATCATAGCAGCAGCGTCTGCTCTTTGATTGCCCTCTGCTATGGGTCCTGGAAATTCTGTGTAGGAACGGACATGCATTATATAAAAGTCAGAATTTCTATGATTGACAAGGAACCATAAAGCAGTATATCTGCAAAAAAGTATGGATTAGTGACATCTCGAAGGAAAGAGGTTTCAAGATGTGAGACTAACCCCACAGCATAACACGAATCAGTAATGATATTCAGTGGCTCATTACAAAACAACTCAAAGGCTATGCGAATAGCAGCAAGTTCTAACACCTGTACAGAGCCTTTGTCAATGGTCTGTACTTGATTGCTCCATTGGCCTGTGACAGGATCCATCTATGTCACGGTGGCCTTTTTTGAACATCCAGACTCGTCAGTAAAGACAGTTGTGCCTGGTACTGGTTGTGACTGGCAGAGACACGTAGCCATTAAGGGCAAGTTCCCAGTTTCTGCCAAGAGTTTGTGTTTAGGAAAGTGAATGGAAAGGTCACCCTTGTCATCTGCCAACACAGCCCAAAATCTAATATCCTCTGCAAGAAGCCAGTCCAAGTTGTCTTTGGTTGATTGTGCAGAAAGATAGTGAAAAAACAGTCCTTCAGGTAAATCACTATTAGATGCCACCCTGCAAGAAGCATAGCAGGTGAGGGGAGCCCTGGTTACAACGTGATCATTGGTTCAATGACTGTATTAATTGCCCTAAGATCGTGTAACATATGCCACTTGCCACTCTTTTTAGGGATACAGAACACAGGGCTATTCCATGGACTAGAAGTCAGTATTACATGCCCAGCATTCATCTGCTCCTGTACCAAGTCTTGCAGGTGTGCTAGTCGTTCCCTCTGCAGGGGCCATTGATCGACCCAAGGTCATCTGTTTTCCATTTTAATTTTGTAATTCCATGGAGTGGCTGATCAATGACCTCTACTGAAAAGTCTGAACATTTTTTGTCACAATCTGCATAATTGTACCAAACTGTCCCAAGACATCTCTTCCCCACAAGGTACATGGACTGGGAGCTATGAAGGGAGCAATTTGGGCAGTCTGTCCCTCTGGCCCTGATATTGGGGCAGATGTGTACTCTATCTGGGTCTCTGTATACCACCCACCCCCAAAATGGTTGAAGTGGGGAAGACTATGGGCCAGTAGGAAGGCCACTCCGTGTCTCTAATTATGGACACATCTGCACTGGTGTCTACTAGGCCTTTGAATCTGTGTCCATCAATATGACAAGTCAACATAGGCTGAAAGGGAGAGATAGTCTTGGCCCAAAAGATTTGCGGCTCACCTGTGCTTTCAAATGCCCTGGTGCCCCTCTTCCCCTTGCCTGGGGGTGAAGCACTATAGAAAGCTATTAACTGAGCAAGCAGCTACCCTTCAGGGATATGAAGCCACCAGTCAATCCAAGCTAGATCCGAGCTGTTGCTTCTCACAAGGTGGGCACCATTTGTGGTGATCCAGGGCACAGACTCTGTTCTGGTGCAAAACAAAGACCTTTATTTTTACAATGCACATACTTATATACCCTAGGCAGAATAATTTGTGATTGTTCACTTATGCTTACTACATAATTCAGCAAATACCTTAGCAGATATAAATAGCTACAGTCATAGCAAGCAAGGTCCTTCCTGCACAGTTCCCATGTCTTTTTCTCTTGTTCACCATTCCCACGGCTTTCTGCGGACCATCACAGCTATGTCTATTGTCCCGGGCCCAAGAGATGTGACACTGTCCACCTCCACAATAATTCTTCTCAGCATTCTTTCTGCAATCCCTTAACCCGTACAGGTTTTTTTGTCTTCTTTTGTTGTGCTGCCTATACACATATATCCTTTAATAAAGGGCTGTTTTCTTTTCTTTCTCCATATTTCCTCAATTGGAGCCTTTTAATTTCCAGTTTACAATTGCTTAGAGGGAAGAGCTTGGTCTTCCTCATAACTCATCCTCCTTAGCAAACACCTCAGTCTCATTAAACTGAGACAACTTTTTCAAGTATCTTCTATTTAATTTCTTGGGTTAGGACTGTGGAATCAAATCCTATTTAGTGTAGGTTATGAACATTTATGTGAAACAAATTTGTTTTATTCTATGACATATCTACTAGCAACAAATTGCTGAGATTGTATGTGGCATGTGGAACTGATTTTATTTATAAATCAAAGAAGTTTTATCAGAAGGCACTGATTTATCAGAATGAGTTTTTCTGTAAAGCATCAGATTTTGCACAATTTTCATGCTGAAAAAAATCACTTTAGGAAAGATTAATTTCTATTTTCCCTTGCAATACTTTTTATGTATTTTTTATACACAACAACAGAAATCTGTTCTTCTGTCTTCAACAGAGATGAGCTAATAGCCAAGTGCAGAAATATCACTTCTTAGAAAAGCAAGCTTCAAAAAGAGTCAGTGTTCTAGTTTATAATTGATTTTGTTCTGAAATTTAAGCATCACATGTCATATGTCATTTCCATAAATTTTCTGGAAATAAAAAGCTTCAAACATTCCATTTTTTTTTTCTGAGATAATTTGCTAGAGAATTTTTTAAGGTTTGATTGCCCTCCTCTAATTCTGAAAGACAAAAAAATCACAACTCTCAACTCATCCTGAACTGTGCGTTTTTTTTTCTTATGCTACTGGTAGGAGAAACCACCAAGAATTTCTGTTATGTGCTGATTTCTTAATGGTTTTTATCATTTGGGTATCGCTGCTTTATTTCTATAAGGATATTAGATTGTGTGTGGAGACTGGAACTCCTGTTATTTGTGCCAAGGCAGCTTTCCCTCAGTCCTGGGAGGCATATCATACCAGGTTTTATTTGTATATTTGGGGATTTTTTTTCCCATGTTTCACATTTACTGGACTTTATTTTAAAGTACATCAGGTTGCTAGTTAGTTTAGTAATTTTCACAGAAGCCATTTCCTGTTCTGTGTGAAGAAAACCCCAATCTTAATATTATTCAACAATTTTATAAGCTTTTGTGCTGTAAGCCGCATTTATGGCTACTAATTTTTATGAAACTTCTCCTAACCTTGCAATTGTATGATCTCTTTTCTCTCCCTTATTCTGAAGCATCCCATAATGAAGATAGCTGTTACTACTCATTCCAAGCAGCAATGAGAAATAATTTTCAAAATACTTAATACAGTTAGACTTTTTGCAGCAGAAGGGAGTGAGAGAGGCAGTGTGCTGTTTTTGGCTGAGGCAGAGTTTATTTTCTTAAAAGTTGCTAGTGTAGGACTGTGTTTTGGATTTGTGCTGAACATAGGGTTGAAAATAGAGATGTTTTCACTATTGCTGAACAGTGCTTACACAGAACCAAGGCCTTTTTTGCTTTTCATACTGCTACACTGGCAAGGAAGTTGGGGGTGCATGGGAAACTGGGAGAACACAGAACAGGACAGGTAACACCGGCTGACCAAAGGGATATTCCATACCACATGACATGCTCAGTATGTAAAGCGGGGGAGAAGAAGGAAGAAGCTGGGGATGTATGGAGTGATGGTGTTTGTTTTCCCAAGTAACCATCACATGTGAGGGCCCCCTGCTCTCCTGGAGATGGTTTAACACCTGCCTGCCAATGGGAAGAAGTGAATTAATTCCTCAGTTTTGCTTGTATGCTGACAAATGCTGAGGTGGATGGGGAGGGGAAACCCCGGAACAAGAGGCTTTTCCTTTTACCCCTTGCTCCGAGGGGGAACGTGCTCCCTCCCCCTCCCCCCCTTCACCCCGCGGCACCTCATGGCCCTCCAAAGGGACCATGGGGCCATCAGTCAGGCTGGAGGAACACAGGCAGAGAGAGCTTTAGTGATCTGGCAACAGCTTAAATAGGTTTCAGAGGGATCACAATGTGACCATTGGGAATTAAGGAGGTGTTACAAACCAACCAATTACAAGAAAGGGTTAACAGCCAATAGGTGAGTTTCCAGTTGTCTCTTAGACATTCCAAGGTACAGTGAGGGGTTTTGGGAAGAAGAAGGGTTACACAAAGGCTTACAATCACCATCTTGGAAACGTGGTCACTTTAAGAACATTACAAACTTCTGCATTCTTTTATATTCTAAAAGCATACTGCAGCAGTATGCAGGGCTTTTGCTTTCCCTAGTAAACTTTTGTTATTTCACCTGAGAAGTTTTGTAGCTTTTACCCTTCTGATTCTCTCCCCAGTCCTGCTGGGGACGGAGCAAGTGAGTGGCTGTGAGAGACTGAAAATATTAATGCCTTAAACATTGTTAAGAACACAGATGTCCACTCCCCACCCAGATATGCCTCCTGGATTCCAGGGAATTGGACTCTGAGTTAAGCCACTTGATAGGAACTTGAGATAAGATAAAAGTGACACTATTGTCTAATCGTCTCAGGTTTAAGAAGAAGTAAACAAAGCTGGGAAGAGGTCATAACCCCCAGATTCATTCACATGCTCTCCCCCCTCCTGTGAGAGGCTAGACTGTTAATATCAAAGGCTTGAACACTCAGCAGAGTGCTTTGCTAAAAATGTACAATGTGGCCACCCAGGTGGTGAGGGTGTACATACCCAGCTCAGGCTACAAACTGGGTATTGAACAAGATAAGGAAACAAGAAAATTCTGAAGGGTGGGGTAGTGTTTCTTTCTCCTTACACAAATGACACCAGCTCCAGACAGGATTAGGTATCTTACAGCTCTGCGATACACCTTATAGGTTTTTAAGTTAGTGACTTGTTAAATTCATTTGCTTGCAATAAAACCGGTTATCTTATTTCTCACAGGTGTATGTACTGTGCAACCACAAATTGTCATAAAAATGCTCAGGAAGTGGAAAAGTGCTGGATTCTGCAACTGGATGTATATACAGACTGGAGAACAAGAGACTAGGAAGCCATGGAAAGGGACCTGGGGGTCCTTGTCAGTGACAGGTTGAATATCAGTCAGCAGTGCCTTTGCAGCCAGAAGGGCCAACTGTATCCTGGGCATCATAGCCAGCTGCCCAAGAGAGGGTATTGTCCCGCTCTGCTCTGCACTGGGGTGGTCTCACCTTGAATATTGTGTGCAGTTTTGCGCACTGGAATATATGAAAGATACTAAACTATTAAAGAGTATTTAAAGCAGAGCAACAAAGATGGTGGAGAGCCTTGAGGCAGAGCCATGTGAGGAGCAGCTGAGGTCACTTGGTCTATTCAGCCTGAAAAACAGACTGAGGCGAGACCTCATTGCAGTCTACAACTTCCTTGTGAGGGGAAGAGGAGGGGCAGGCACTGATCTCTTCTCTGTGGTGACCAGTGACAGGACCCAAGGGAATGACCTGAAGTTGTGTCAGGAGAGGTTTAGGTGGGATATTAGAAAAAGGTTCTTTACACCTAGAGAGCATTGGAACAGACTCCCCTCTGACCACAGGAAAGTAGTCACAGTACCAAGGCTGACAGAGTTCAAGAAGCATTTGGATGATACTCTGAGGCACCTGGTGTGACTCTTGGGGATGGTCATGTGCAAGGCTAAGAGTTGGGTTTAACGATTCTTGTGGATCCCTTCCAGTTTGGCATATTCTGCAGTTCTGCAATTCTGTAATTCAGTAATATGAGCTGCCTTGGACCTATGAGAATTTTAGTAGTTGTCCCAGTTTAAATGAGACAAGGGTCTTTTGCTGAGAATGGGTTAGGAGAAAAGACCCAAACTTCTCTTTCGAAGCAATTATAAATCCAAAATTAAGAGGCTCTGACTGAAGGAAAACAAATTATGGAAAAGGGAAAATAACAGCCCTTTATTAAAAGGTACATGTGTAATAACAGAAATACACACAAAAAAACCCCAACAACCAAACAACATTCCTAT
This sequence comes from Pyrocephalus nanus, assembly GCA_038380795.1. NCBI lineage: Eukaryota > Metazoa > Chordata > Aves > Passeriformes > Tyrannidae > Pyrocephalus > Pyrocephalus nanus. Next base: position 24,613,454 of record CM076263.1, read on the forward strand.
ACCCACAAATAACCCCTTCAAAAACAAACCGATAAACTGGCAAAAGGAAGAGTAAATAGTTCAATTTTTGCACCCTTTGGTGCAATTCCAACCACAGTCAGCAGGGGGCGCCATCGGGTCACCGGAGAGAAAGAACTTGTAATGTCCTGTATCAACCATGGGGTGGCGCTGTTGGATCACCGGAGATGCAGAACTTGTAGTGTCCTATAGTAGCCACCAGGTGACGCTGTTGGATCATTGGAGGTACAGAACTTGTAATGTCCAATAAAAACGACAACAAAACAACAACAAAAAACCACCCCTCGGTTCCCCTTCCCTTCCCACACTGTGACAGGAGAGAGGGAGTGGGGGTGGTGGGGGTGAAGAAAGGAAGATAAAAAAAAAACAGTAATCAAACAGAAAGTTCCCCCAGTGGAAGAAAACTCGCGATCTCCAGCTGGTTAGAGTTCACTTTAAGCAGGGCCTGCAGCCAGCAACAGCTGAGCAGAGAGCAGCAGCAAACTCCCCTCTGACAGGAAAAAAAAAAGAACCAGGCAGCGTCTGCAGCTCACAGCAGGTCCCGAGCCCACCTGCACACCAGCCTCTCCTCCCCACCTCCTTCCAGCCACACAGTAGCCCCCCAGCTCCTCCCTCTCCTTGCCCTGGAGACGAGAGAAAGAGAACAAAAGGTGGAGTTCCTTATCTGCCCCATTCCTAGGAGACTAATCTTTTGGCCATTAGCCAGCCCGACTAGCCTTTTGTGCTCTTGAGTGCTTATCTTGATAGACCGGGGGAAGGGAGAAAAATCTCTGCCCAGCTCACAAGAGCTAGCTAAAACCACGACAGTAGCTCATGATTTTGCAGGTTCTCAAGAACTTGTAGTGATGGTTACATCAGATTTCAGCAGCTCAGGGGATTGTACTAGGTTGGTCTCAAAAGTGGTGGCAAGTGTTTATACGCTGTAAAGAAGCACTTGTAAGGAACTGAGCCAATAGTACTGTTGTTTCCTAGTTCTATTTTAAACGGGACAAATCCCACAGGCAAAGGTTATTTGAGCAGAGATACCACCTACCCTATGCTTTAAAAAGCTAAAAGGAAGATGCTGCTATTAAGGAACCGAGAAGCTGACGGTATGTGTAGGGATGGCTGTGCCCTGCAGGAGCCCTAGTGATGAATTAGGCCCTGAATATATCTTTTGCAGTTTCAAATCATCTTGGGATCCTTTGTGATAAGTGTTATTACATAAGGGTGAATATGCCTCTGAGATTTATGTCAGAAATCCTGGCAGTGCTGCAGATTGCAGTGCTGCAGCTTACAAGTGCTGATGGCAGATCACAGTGCTTTTTTGCTGACAACAGAAAAATCCAGCCACTAAAAGCATGTCAGTCTCAAAAACCTTTCTGCTAATTTATGTTCCTCACAGTAGCTAGCTACTAAGGAGGAAAGTTAATGACGAACTCTTTTCCATACAGATATGGTGACTTCAGAGTTGGCCTCTTTTTACCTGCCACAGACAGAGCTGCTGTGTCAGCTGAGTCAGAGGGTAGGCAGAAGGTCTGGCTTTCACACAAATGAGGGCCAGTAGAATAACTAAATGAAGAGCAAACCTCTCCTACAGGCTGATAAAATTTAGGCTATTCAGCCTATAGAAGAGAAAGTTTCAGAGACCTCATATAAGCTTTCCAGTATGTGAAGAGGGCCTACAGAGAAGCCGGAGAGGGGCTCTTCATTAGGAACTGGAGTGATAGGATAAGGAATAATGGATACAGGGGAGGAAAAGGGGGAAATTTAGACTAGATATTAGGAAGAGTTTTTTTACTGTAGGGTGGGTTAGGCACTGCAACAGGCTGCCCAGAGAGGTTGTAGAAGCCCCAGTCCTGGCAGTGTTTAAAATCAGGTTAAGTCTTGAGCTGCCTGGTCTAGTGGGAGGTATTCCTGCCCATGGCGGGGGGTATTGAGACTAGATGATCCTTAAGGTTCATTCCAACCCCTTAACATTCTATGATTCTATGACTCTCTTTGTCTTGTCCGTAAGAAAGTTGGAACCCCTCCTGTAGACCAAGTAACACATCTCCTGTTTTAGATTTCACTTGATAAGAAAGTAACTGCAGCACATTTTAGGTGGGAGAACTGAGCAATCAGTCCTGGCTTGCTATTAAAATTAACATGAAAATACTCAAAGGGATTTGCTGCTTAGGAAACTTGCCTAGGGTTTTTCAGCTCTTGTCACAGAAACTAGCTGCAAGAGCCTTGGTGTTTTCAAGGGCTCTGGAGGCAGTGTGCTAAATTGATTTGGATTGACAAAAGCATATAAAATGAAGATGATCTGTCTAAAAAACCTGTGTAATTATGTTGTGCTTCAAGCATCAAATTGAATGTAGTGATATACAGGACTGCCAATGAAATGAACGCTCTTTCAATTTTGTATTTTCCTTGCTAATGCTACTGCACCTACAATTACTAGAAATTGTGTATAAGTAAGTTGCACACCCATTTCAAAACAAAATTGTGATGGAAGTACTTACTTTGTCAGCATATCCACTTCTGTTCTGTAGTTAAGCTTCTAGCCTAATTTTCATTTTAAATTAATGACAGAAAATTTCAGTCAAATCAGCCAAAATGTAAGATAGCCATTCTGTTCAGGACTGCTTGCTTTAATCCTAACACATCTGAGAACTTTCCCTGCCTCATGCAGAACAGAGAAGAGACACTTTATTGCAACAAAATGCAGGAATGAATGAGCAAACGTCCTGTGACACTGAGAAAGATGATGTGCTCTCAGGTAGACCCTATATTAAATATGAGGTTCAGAGCAGTTACAATGTAAAGACAGGTTGGCACTTAATAGATTGTTTTGCCTAGGAGTTTTGCACAAAATGGAAAAGCCAGGTAGAGCATTCTGAAAAGAGAGAATGTGGAACAAACATTGTCTCTCAGTCACTCACTAAATGTGGAAGAGGCAGAACTGAGAAACAATCCTCCCATTTTGCTGATGACTTAACTGCTGGGCCATCCTTCCTGTCTCCATCTGTTGTGTGTGTATCTTTATTCTCCTTTCAAGGAAACTGATTTTGGCAATAGCTTGCTAAAACAGAAATCCTTATCTGTTATTTAAGAATCTGCATTCTCAAAGCTGGAATTATAAGTAGAAAAATCATCAGTCTGGATGTTGCGTGTTCAGTCCTGTCAGCTACAAACAGGTTTTGGTTTCTTTCCTAAACTCCTGTTTATGACCTCTAATAGAGGCCTCTGACTTTATAATAATGAGCTGGAAGAAAAGATGCTCAAAATCCAGTCCTAAGATACCTCAGTCCTCACTCACTAAGGTGTTCAGATGTGTGTGCTACATAGATGCAGCATAAGATAGAAATAATTACTGTGTAACATTATGGAAATAGCTTATGAATATATTAGTTATGTACTTGGAGAATTAATGCTAATGATACATAATAAGTTCAGTCTTTGACCAGCATGAGCTGCTCTAATGCCACCAGCAGCACCTGAGCTTCTAGCAGTGTTCAGTGAAAATACTGAAGCATATCTGCACCAGCCTCTGCTGATCACCCCCAACAGCGAAGGAAAAACAGCCTGCCTCTTCTGCAAAAGTCTGGGCTTTTAGTGTTCTTTAGTTGGAGTAGGACTTATTTTCAGCCAAGGGCTTGTGGAGGAGACCTTTGAATCTGAGAAGCCTTCTGTACATCTTGAGTTCCTTCCTCTTTCCCTGCAGTGACAGTGATTGGGGCTCAGAGGGGCACTCCCCAGATGGGAGTCAGGAGCCTCTCATTCCTCATGCCTCCCTAAAGTCTCTTCAAATTGCAAATACTTGATCATTTCTGATCCTATCTCAAACTCCATTGTTTCTTCCTACGTGAGAAAGCTGAGATTTAACTTTGAAAATTTCATAATAATTAATTCCTTGACAGAACTGCTAATTGCAAGTCAGTTCTTTGACATTCATGGACTGCTGCTGTTTTGAGCCCCAGCTGTAAAAGAGTCCTGCAGCTTTGGAAGTCCCCTTTCCTGCCAGAAAACAGTTTTCTACCCATTCACCTAGGACAAATCTGCTACAGCTCTCAACCAGAAGAGTGTGGAGGAAGTAACTTTACAGTAAACCAGAAAGATCATAAAATATATGCTTCTCACTATAATATTTTCATTGAGATATTTCAAAATTTTTTTCCTAGCTTTGCTACTTCCGTGATCCCTGTCACAGAAAGTAGTCCAAAATAGGCAGGTAATTTCAAGAGTTTTGCAAAGAGCTGCTGGAACTTCCATTTGCATTCCCCAAGTGAATGTGTCCTGCCTGATATAAACTGATGATTATCAAGTGCACTGCAAAAAGTCCTTCTCTGTAAGGGTAGTTTAGGAAGATGTATGTTCTTCAGGATGCTGGTATTGGAGCACTGATATGGGTATGCTGTCCCTTACACCTTCTATGCAAACTAACTCTTGCCATTTTCAGAATCTTGAAGGTCTTGCAAATTGAGTATTCTGAGCTGGACTGCCCACAACTATGTTTAGCATAGCAGTGTCATTTCTACCAAGGGAGAAATCCAGGTGGGCAAAACAAGTGGGATCAGTTGTATTAGTCAAAAGCCAGGCATCGAAATGATTTCTTAAATTAGTAATTAGAAAACACTTAATTTAAAGAAGCCCTTTGTAAGTCAGAACAAAACATCTTCTCTGGTAAAAATAAAGTTTGTATTTATTAAAGAAAAAGAGATACATCTAATGGCTGTTCACAAATCTAATCCTGAATGTTAAAAAGGCAGTGTCACAGCAATGCATTTTTATTCACAGAATGAAACTGCTGGCTGCATGTGAAATTGCTGCATGCATTTGCTTATCAGAACTGACTCCATACACAAATTTGGGTGGACGTGTGCACTCAGTGCTCAGACAAGGCAGACACAGCTTTTATATTTTGAAAAACTTCCTGTTCAAGTTATTTAAAATACAAAGTCTATATTAACCAGTGAATTTTCTGTGGTAGCTACAGCAAGAAGTTATGTTGCCTTGAGTGAACTGAAAGGAAAAAAAATTCTTTTGTGATCTTACTCAGAATTTTTCATAAATGTCAAACACTGCATTATTGCTAGGGATAATTCCTTGCTTATCCACAAGCATAATACATGGATATCCTGCAACAGGCCTTTTAATAATTCTTCAAATAGCCTTGTCTCTCTTCAACTCTGTCTCCTCTCTTTAATTACTAGTTCAAACATCATGAATGCTTCTGCTAACTAACTTTATAAAGGTTCCTGATAGCATTAATCTAAAATGGAGGGCCACAAAAATCTTGGGATGGTTATTAGGAAAATTAAAATGCTGTATAATTTGCCAATCATGATTAACAGACTTATAAAGCATGAACAATGCTTTTAAGAGTTTCACCTGTATTGAGTTCTCAAAAAATGAAAATGCTATATAAAGTTTTTAATCAGACTTTAAAGAGAAATCTATGCTGATGTTTATTCTGAATGACTGGAAATATTAAAAATTGAGCACACAGAGAAAATGTTGGACTAGATACATTTGCTGAGACTTCAGTGGGGTTATGGAATAAAGAACAGATTTGATACTCTTTTCTTACCTAATACCTTAAAGCAGTTTATACCACATTTAGGCCCAGCTACTTGCTGTTTCAGGGAACAAGAGAATCACAGAAAGTGATAGATATCCTAGCTACAGTCCTCTGAAAAGTGCCCTCCTTACTCAGTAGGACCAGTTTAGTGGTGAGTCACCAATGGTTCTGAATTTCCTTTGCATGTCACTAGAGACACCACTGAGCCAGGAGCAACTGCTGTGATTGGGGTGTGTATACACTACTGAAAAGCAGAGAACTCAGGAGGGAGGAACTACCTAACTAAAAGAGATGTGCACTCTCAAAAATGTGATTTCCCTCTCAAAATGTCACCTTCTCAATATTTAGTCCCTGGTGGATCCATTTATTGCACTCCAGTCCAATTCATTTGAGTTGGTGTTAAACACAGAAGAGTTTGAAAAGCATGAATTACACTAGCACCATTAAGAATGGAAAGGTGATTTGCTCAGGATTGTCAGCAAAATGAAAAATATGTCTGAATGCTTGCCACATTAAAGCCAAAAGGTGTTCTTAAAATTGAAACTAGAACCCTACAACATTGTTCAGATAAAGTATATTTTCATGTCAGATCTGCCTTCCTTATTTATTCCCCTCCTGCTATATGACTAACAGTAAAGCCTTTAACTACAACATCTCCTGTAATTATTTCCACAGAACCCATCCCCCATTTCTTCAGGCTGTATTAGAAAGAGGTGGGGACATTTCTGGGAATATATGAGATTAAAAAAAAAAAAAAAGCAGTTGTTTCCAATTCATGTGTATTTTCCAGAAATTATGAAAAAAAGAAAAATATAGGAGATTCTAGAAGATATGCATCTTTTAAAGATGCAAGGAACAATTTCATGCAAAGCAAATAATCCCATTCCATTTGCCTAGCCCTGCTACAGTTCTCACAGGAGTTCTCTCTATGCTGAATTAGGGGAACCTTAAGGTAGATATACAGCCCAAGTGGCTAACTTTATGTAGTTTATAGGGAACTGGGCCAGAGACATTCCCACTTGTTTTGTCAATCCCTTTTACCTGCTGTGCTGCCATGGGACAGTGCTTGTTTGATATCCTGCCATCAAGGTTCCCATTTCCCTGGGGTAATGTTGTGAGGGTTGCTTTTCAGGGAAGAATGCCAGTTTGTTTTCAAGAGGTATAGTGTGCTGGAAAATCCACTCCATAAATTAATTTTGCACCGCTACTGTCTTACAGAGCCATCTCATTTGCAAAACCATGTTCAATTCTCTTTATATGAGCCCTGCTTCCTTTACGATACGTCAGCTTGCTAGAAAATTCAGCAGATCATTTTTTTTGTGCAGCAAGTTTTATTCTAATTAAGTTGGTGTAATTCTGAAATAATTTGAGGTGAATTCAGTGTAGTTCATCCACATTTACATCACTTTAATAATGATAGCAATCTGGTCAAAAGTTAGAAAAGGCTATGTAAAACCTTAGCTTCATTTGTTAATTGATTTGCATGGTAGATGAAGGGTGAACAAGCCATGGTAATGGCCTATAGTCATATAATTGAAAACTATCTTATAAAATGCAAAACATGTAACCTGAAGTTATTCATCTGTGAAATTAAATCACTATCTCCCACCTTTATTCTTTGAAAGCATACTCATAAACGACATAAAGAATAAAGGGGACAGAGTCAAGGTCGTCCCTTTTGTTTTAGACAGTAAATATTAATATGTATTTAATAAGTTGAAGTGCCTTAATGTTTTAAACCTATGAAAATAGGTTGATTGTCTTAGTTTAACAAGATTAAAATTTAGAAATTAAGAGTCTTCAGGTGGAAGTGTGGAAAAGGAAAAGAAACAGCTTTCTATTAACAAAATCTGAATAAACAACAAATGGTGCAATCAGAAACTTTCAGAAGAAACAAAACAAACTCCCAATTCCCCACGTGGGGGGGAGAAACCCGGGGAGGGGCGGAAGGGGGGGAAGGCAGGACTGTCCGAACAATTCAAAAACTGCTCACAGCCAAATGTGCTTGCAGCCAGCAATGAAAAAGTCCCTTTTCCCACAGGCAGTCTTAAAAGTAGAATACCTCGCTCTGAGATGAGTCGGTCTCTCTCTCAGTCGTTCTTCGAGAGGTGTCCCATGGGAAAAAAAACTTCCTCTCAGGAAAAAGAAAGAGGTGACCAAAAACCAGGCTCCTGCTCTATCCGGTCCTGGACCAAATCCAAAAGCCCCCGAACAAAGGACTCCCAGCCCTCCCTGCAGCAACCTCCACTGCCCCAGAGCACTCCCCCTCCCTTTCCTGCACTGCCCAGCATGCATGGCTTTGCTCCATTCCCCCCCGCCTCCCCATACTGGAAGAAACAAATGGGTGGTGTTGAGGGGGCATATTTGGGAAAAAATTCCAACATCTCTTTTCTAACCTATGACAGTGATGTAATCTTAAGGGTAGTTTCTCTAGAGTTTTTGTATTTTTTACTTTTGGAATCTGAATTTTAATGGCTCTTGTCATCCTCAGGTTTCTCATTATGAAGGCTGATGGGTACTATTCTCTAGAGTATCCAACATATGGCATTGTATTAATCATTTTGCTTATGAAGGTGAATGTAATTAGATACTGCCAGTCACATGCTCAATCACCTCTTCTATGACATTTATCCACATGGGTGAATACAATCATGGAATCATAGAATTGTAGAGTCATAGAATTGTTTGGATTGAAAGGGACCTTTTATGGTCATGTAGTGCAACCCCTCCTGAAATGTGCAGGGACATCTTCAACTATGCCAGATTTCTCAGAGCCCAGTCCAACCTCATCTTAAATGTTTGCAGGGATGGGGCATCTGCCACCTCTCTGGGCTACCTGTTCTAGTGTTTAACCACCCTCATCATAAAAGCTCTTTTCCATGCATCTATTTCTCAGTCAGTCTTCCTTTAGTCCACTCAGATCAGGCAAGGCTTGCCCTTGCTGAAGCCATACTGATTGCCTCAAACCACATCCCTGTTCTCCATGTGCCTTAGCACAGCTTCTAGAAGGATCTGTTCCATGATCTTTTTAGGCACAGAAATGAGGCTGACAGGTAGTTCCCAAGGTCCTTCTTTCATCCTCTTAAAAAAGGGTTGTGATGTTTACCTTTTCCCAGACATCAGGGACTTCACCTGACTGCCATGACTTTTCAAATACCATGGAGAGTGGTTTGGCAACTACATCAGCCAATTCCCTCAGGACTCTGAATCTTACCAGTTCCCATAAATTATAATTATGGGATTACAATTCCATGGATTGTAGTTATGTATATTCAGGTTCCTCAGGGAATCTCAGACTTGATGCTCTCTTACACTGGGAGGGATTTCGCTCCCCCATTACCTGCCTTGTGGTCCATTAATTCAACAGGTGTGGAAAGAGCCTGCCAGAGAAGACTGAGGCAAAAAAGTTGTTCAGTATCTCAGCCTTCTGCTCCACTGTTGTTATCAATTTGCCAGTTGTGTTCATCAGGGACAGTACTTTTTCTTTAACCTTCCTTTTCTGGCTGACACACCCGTAGAAGCCCTTCTTATTCTTCATGTCCCTAGCCAAGTTTATCTCCAGCCACATCCTGGACTTCCTTACTCCATCCCTACACAACTAGGCAGCATCCCTATACTCTTCGCAGGATATGTGCCTGTGTGTTTCCTTCTTGCTCCTAAGTATTATTCAAAACACAGCGCGTATTAGTTACTGCTCCTCACAAGAAAACAGTAAAGACCTTGACAATATCCCTGGCTTGTATTGATTTATAAATACTACACAATGCACTACGCTATGCAAAAATACTGCTGATAGTTGGTTTTTTTTAAAGGTTTTATAATGACCATTCTTAAATCTACTATTCTTAAACTGAATTTATAAATTACTGCAAATCCCTTTTTTTCCTGTGATTTAATAGGACTGAAAATATACCAGAAAATGCTAAATTGTGTTAAATGGTAAATATCCTACAGTGCTTGCCAGTTAAGTATTGCATTGTAATTTAACCAGAATCATTTTGTATGAACATGCTTTAGTGGCCATACAGGGATACACATACTAAATAGGAGGGATTACACATCAAATGTATGAAAGAGCAAAATAAATAGAGTGACAAAATAGAGGATGCTTTCAGCATTTCATGGACAAAATGTGAGGCCTTAAACTGTGTGTGAAAGAAAATTTAGAAGTTAAAATCACAGAATCATAAAATTGTTTAGGTTGGAAAAGACCCATAAAATCATTAAGTACAACCGTAAACATGACACTGCCGATTCCACCACTAGACTGTGTTCCCAGCTATCATGTCTACATATCTTTCAAATATCACCAGGAATGGTGACTGCACCACTTCCTTGTGCATCCTGGTCCAATGCTTAACAACCCTTTTAGTGTAGAAGTTTTTCCTAATATGCAGTCTAAACCTCATCTGGGACAACTTGAGGACATTTCCTCTTGTCCTATCACTTGTTACCAGGGAGAAGAGACTAACTCCCATCTGGCTGCAGCCTCCTTTCAGATAGTTGTAGAGAGTGAAAAAAGTCTTCCCTGAGCCTTCTTTTCCCCGGTCTAAGCAAGCCCAGCTCCCTCATCTGCTCCTCATATGACTTATTCTTTAGACCCTTTATCTGCTTCATTGACCTTCTCTGGACACAGTCCACCACCTCAGTGTTTTGTATCATCAAAGATTTAGTGCCATTCAGGATGAACTCCTCATGGGATTAGCAAAAGTTAGTAAAAAAATTGCAAAAGTCACCTAAAATAGACAAATAGCCAAAGACTCCTAACATGCTTTTGGCATGATCAGGTGACCTGCCTGGTGGATGAGGGGAAGGCTGTAGATGTATTCTACCTGAACTTTGGTGAAGCCTTTCACACCATCTCCCATAGTATACTCCTGAAAAAGCTGGCAGCCCACGGCTTGGATAGGGGCACTCTCTGCAGGGTTAAGAACTGGCTGGAGGGCTGGGCCCAGAGAGTGGTGGTGAATGGTGCTGCATCCTGTTGGCAGCTGGTCACTGGTGGTGTCCCCAGGGATCAGTGTAGGGCTCAGTTCCATTTAATATCTTTACTGATGATCTGGATGAGGGAATTGAGTGTACCATTAGCAAATTTGCAGATGACACCAAGTTGGGGGGCCATGTTGATCTGCTGGAAAGCAGGAGGGTTCTTCAGAGGGACCTAGATAGGCTGGAGAGATGGCCTGATTCCAACAGGATGAGGTTCAACAAGGCCAAGTGCCATGTTCTGCACTTTGGGCACAACAATCCCAGGCAGTGCTACAGACTGGGAAAAGAATGGCTGGAGAGCAGCGAGACGGAAAGGGGCCTGGGAGTTTGGATTGACTGGAGGCTGAACATGAGCCAGCAGTGTGCCCAGGTGGCCAAGAAGGCCAATGGCATCCTGGCCTGCATCAAGAACAGTGTGGCCAGCAGGACCAGGGAAGTGATTCTTCCCCTGTACTCAGCACTGGTGAGGCCACACCTGGAGTATTTTGTTCAGTTCTGGGTCCCTCAGTTCAGGAAGGATATTGAGGTGCTGGAGCAGGTCCAGAGAAGAGCAACCAGGCTGGCGAAGGGGCTTGAACACAAGAGGCTGAGGGAGCTGGAGTTGTTTAGACTGGAGAAGAGGAGGCTCAGGGGAGACCTCATCACTCTCTACAACTCCCTGAAAGCAGGTTGTAGCCAGGTGGGAGTTGGTCTCTTCTACCAGGCAGCCAGTGGCAAGACAAGAGGGCACAGTCTTAAGCTCTGTCAGGCGACATTTAGGTTGGATATTAGGAAAAAATTCTTTACAGAGAGTAACATTGGAATGGGCTGCCCAGGGAAGTGGTGAATTCTGTGTCCCTGGAGGTTTCTAAGATGAGACTGGAAGTGGCTCTTAGTGCCATCAGTCTAGTAATGGCGACGATGTTGGATCAAGGGTTGGACTTGATGATCTCAGAGGTCTTTTCCAAGCCAGCTGATTCTACAATTCTATAAAGAGGAAGGCATTAATGAAACAGTGTAAGGCAGCAAGCTACCTTGTCTTAGCAACTGTTTAAAGGCTCCAGTATCTGAGTTACTCTTGTTTGAGATGAAAGACCACTATAACACTAGGATTTCAAGATGTCCTGCAGAGCCAGCAAGATGTTTTGTTTATCACATATTGCAGATACGTGGCGTTTCTAAGGCTCTTCAGTTCATATCCAGTCTCTTTTGTAGTGTGAAAGTCACTTCATCCATCATTTCTATGCTTGCAAGAACAACCAGCTCATACTGTGTTACTGTGTATACAGATAAGTGTTACACCATATAGGATGGCAACTGATATTTTTATTTTTTTTCCGATATGAAAGCTTTCAGCATCCATAATTTTCTTGAGACAGAAGTTTTACTGCTTATAAAGATCTTCCTTTAGTTTGTGTTGACCCGATTGGACCCCAAAACATCAACTTCCTGAGTCATCTATGAGCATTTAACCACATTCTTTTGCTTAAAAGGCTAACTGGGATCTGTTTGCCTTTCAAAAGGGCAAATAGAAGTGGGTCTGCTTCCTCTTTGTTACTGAGTTCTCTGCTGTCACAGTGTGTAGAAGTGCTGTAACCTGATGTAGCAGGCCGTCTCATGAGCCTTAGGTGAGTCTTCACCTATTTTATGGATACTGAGAAGACTTACGCAGCTAAAAGGTGCATAGTTGCAGAGTTGAGGCAATTTGGCCTATATGCTGAAGGTATAACTGAGGGTACTTATAGCACTTTCAGGCTAAACCTGAGAGAACTTGAGGAATCCAGTCATCTCCAGCAGCCAAATTGGGAGATTGCATTTTGCTGAGTTTTTTCATGTGCGCTTTAACTATTGTTTGTTTGGTTGGATGAGTTTTTTGGTTTGTTTTTAAGTTGGCCTTGAATATTTTAAAATAGCTAGAGTTAAAACTGTCAGCATAAGAACAGTCATTGCTCTTTGTTTTCTAGAAAGATCAAGAGGCTTGAATTTAAGGTAAGTCACACAAATCTCTGCTGCACCAGATATTCAGGTGCTGTTTGTATTTAACTGTCCCTGGGCAGTTGTTAGATACTGCATAAAATGCCAAGAAAGCACTAATTTTGTAATTTGAGAAAAATGAATTGAATTCTGCATTTGGCTCAAGTTCTGGAGAGTTATGATTTCATTTCATATGATCCAGTTCTGTTTGATTCACTCACAAAGTAGATACCTTTGTGAATACCATTTTGTGCTGGGTGAGAAACTCGTGGTCAGAGCATATTTGTTATGTTAGTTGCAAATTATCAATTTTACCTACCAAATCTAGTCACTGGTCACTAAATTGCTTGAGTGATGAGTTCTTTTCCTTCCATGTAACATTACACATATTGGAGCTCTAGAAGTTTGGTTTTTTCTTTTAATATGAATGCAGACCTTTGCTTGGGTCTGAGTTGGCTTATATGGTGATTTGACACCAGAAATTAAAGTTGGAGGAGAAGGATTTCAAAACTACATTTCTGGTGACTGTATGAGTTTGTTAAATTCAATCCATTTTGCTCATATTTGTATGAAATCAGTAGGTATGCACCATTAGTCTGATGATATTTAATCGAACACTCCTCTCTGAAGTAACTGTAAAACTTAGATGATTGCCTGTAGCTTGAATTTTTCTTCAGTCTTGCTGTGTGGATAAATTCTTTGCTGAATTTTTACAGTGGCTATCAACTAGATGTACAACTTTTCTTCTTTAAATGTCTTCTCTAGGCTTTTTGTACCTTTATTCCTGAGAGAAAGAGAGATTCATGCTAGGTGTTGGACCCCTATTTTTAATTATGTTAATATGGCAGACCTAATTGTATCTGCTTACTGGTATACTTGCACTCAGGAACCTCTGGCCAGAACACTGATTAGAGCAGTTCTAAACCAGTCTCTTTAAATAAAACCATTATTTATTTCTTTCCCTAACATAAAAACTTGGTAATGCAAAATGTGCTTCAGATATTCTTACCTGGGTCTTTCATTCTTGTTATTAGGTGCAACAAAAATGACAGGTGAAAATAAATTTTGGTAATGCTTAGTTTGTTAGTAGTGACAGCTGCACTGAGCTTATTATTTCCTTTGCCATCCAACGCATGTGATGTCCTTAAAGTTTTTGCATCAACACACATATTACCCAGGGTCAGAAAGATAAGGGAATCTAGTTTGCAGGCTGAGAGTGCTTATTCTGAGGTAATAGGACTTTACATCACCTAAAGGTCTGCCAGTTTTACTAAGAGAAGAGCTAAAGCAAACATGCTAGGGCCAGTCCTTTCCAGTGCTAATATGCATAAATGTGAGGAAAATGCAGCTAGTGTCCTGCAGCAGTGCTGCAGCAAGGCAGAGCTGGCCAGGCAGAAGCTGAAGTCTACACTTGAGGCCAGAGGGGCACAACTTTCTGTGCTTCCTTGCCTCTTTGCACAAAGCATATTTTGCCACACCCTACACAATGCTACTCCATGGTGATGCTGTGCCTTAGAGTACTATGACATTTCACATAAAGATTGTGATCAAAAAAACGTAAAGGAAAGAAAGGAAATCTCCTGTTGCACATATGCAAGTTGAAAGAAAATAATCAAAACTGAAGTTATTATGATTTAATTGAGGTCTTCTTTCCCCCCAGTATTTCTTCTGAAGAAAAAATCTGCCAAAGCAGCTTTTGTTACTGAAAACAACAGTTTACAGAAGGTGGCAATGTTTGGCCTGCCTCTCCCTGCTTCCAAAGCATGGTCAGGTGGCATTATTTTTCTCCTGATAGGTTTGCCATTATTTGGAACTTCTGACACACAAGGCTCTTGCTTAGAAGTATATGGCTGTTTGCTTCTGAATGTTGTAATTTATGATTGTACCTATTTCCGTCTACTGGGTCACCACTGAAAGGGACAGAACGTACTGATCCAGTTTTTCAGTTTCATTCTCTAAATCAAAGACAAAAAGTAGTTTTAAATCCATGCTTTCAACTGAATGACAGGTGAAATACGATAAATGAACATATTTCAATTTGAGAATTCAAACTGAAGATCACAAAATTATGACCCACAATGGCAAATGTAGACTATCTTTACTTTTTGAACACTGCAATTGCATCCTGCTTTATCCTGTATGCAAAGACAAAGAAAAAAGAAAAAGCTAATGCTTACATAGGCTGCTCCTTCAGTTCCCTTGGCACTGGGCCCAGAAGATGGCAGTCATCCAGCCTTGGGCAGCTTGGTGGCTAGATTCTACCCTATGCATTTTAATCACTGAGCTTTTCAAGATAAACTTATATATGTCATAATGATGAACTAAGTAGTTCAGTTCGGACCTCTGATCCTTGGGAAATGTGGGGCCAAGTGGCTTTGAAAAAACTAAAAATCAGTAAATTATAGGATCTCTTAAGATCTGTTCCTTCCTATGGCAGCTACCATGACGCAGATGGCCACAGAGTCTGCAAATACCCATCAGGTTTTATTTCTTTGGGCACAGGTCTGTGTTGCCCATGAGTTGTTTTTGTAAAGCCTGAGTTAAATGGTGCTGTGCTTCAAGGAAGACATATGAGTGCACCAGAGTGGCACTAGAGATACTCACATAGTTATTAGACACCTTGGGAGCCCTTGGAACAGGGGAGCATGGCCAAGAGCTGAAAATGTCTGTACAGAATCACTGATGCAGGTTCACATATTTTTGGGCTGACTGGACATCTCTATTTGCCTCAGCTAATCATCTCCCTGGTGCCTGAACTGGATATGCTCCCAGGGAAAGTGCAGTATCATTGCTGCACACTAGCTCTCAGTGATTGCAAACCAAGTGCTCTGCATGCAAAAAAAGGGAGAATTAACTTCATTTAAACAATTCAGATCAAATCACTATGAAGGCATCTGTGAGACAAGTGACACCTCTGATGTGTTTCATCATTTAAATAAAGAGGTTAGGAAACCAAATCCTGTGTTGATTCAAACCCAGACTAAATTCTTGTTCTGAACTCTGTCAAGCTTTGACACACCTTAAACAAAATACAGACTTTTCTCTGTAACATCCAGGTCCTTTTGATTGCAGGTGGAGTTAAGTTTCCTTTCCCAGTTTTACTGTTTTGGTTGTGAGTGTGCTAAATACTTTGCATTTTCTACAGCCTTTTTAAAAGAGGAAGCATATTTATTATTATTAGCCAGGTATTTAAATTACATGTAAATAAGAGAGATCTTGAAGGCATTAAAAATTAAAACGTTGGTGGATTTAGGACAAATGATTTACACTTTGCTTTCCTGAAGATAGAAGGTCAGAGTCTTTCCTGGGCTGTTGTCCTTCCTGCTCTTTATAGGCTACAGGAATGGGAGCATATAATTTTATGCTCTTTATTTCTTTGTAAAAAGCACCTTGGTACTTGTGCCAACATCTTGAAACTGAAATGTCCACATGTCTTGGGCACATCTTTGATCCCAAAACCTCTTCTTACAGGGGAAAGTTACTGCTGCTGTAATTGTAGATAATGATAAACTAGAAGGGAAAGCTGACTCAGGCTCTCAGCACTATTTTTGCTGTGTTGTGAAGATGTGTCAGGTAACTTTTGCTAGGAGGATTTGTCATGGCTAGCAGCACAGAGAAGAGGTGTCCTCTGAAGCCTTTTGCTGCATTCTTTAAATCCATTTTATGCTGTCTCACCTCTTCTTTCTAAGAGAGATGCACTGCATATGTCATAAAGGAAAAGAAGTAGGGGGTAAACCTGCAGAAGTACTCTCTGACCCTGAAATACAAGGGCATAATTTATCTATCCAGGATCCCACCTATTTGCTGCTGCTGGACAATGTATGATTCTGGCTTTATTGAAGCAAAGTGAATGGAACTCTGAGAATTAGTTGCACAATGTAGCTCATATATTAGAAAATAATAGCTATTTCAAACAATCTATGCATGTATGTCTGTGAGGGATCTGATTAGAAATATTTGATAAGGCTATGTTAACCGTGACATTAAACCTAAGGGATTATATTTTTTAGGAACAAGACAACAAAGCAAGTGGGCAGTGTTGACGCTGCCACAACATCAAATGCTGTTCTAAGAACCATTCCTTTAGTATTTAGATCACTCTTGTCTTTTCCTCTGGGTGTATTATTCAAAGCAGATTATGTGAATGGACATAATTCCTCTGAAATTACTGGCAAAACTCCCACCTACTTCCGTGGGAAGAAGATGCTATTTATATTATTTATTATTATTGCAAATAACTCTTGTGATGCTCTGCCAATCATTGCATTACAGATACACTGAGCTTTTGAATAGATAATGAGTCACTAAAACTTATCAAACTAGACCAGAGGAACATGTAGAATTTCTATAGTAGTTTTCATTATAGGTCTCAAAGTCCTTTGTAAGCATAGGTTAGTTTATCATTTCTTTGTTACACAAAATGGGGTCCAAAGTAAAATAACCAAAGCAAAAGAGTAAGATCACAGAAGGAACTAATATGAAGTAGCATTAAGGCTGAGTTCTTAGCTTAGCTCTATAAATGTCACTGGATGTGAAGACTTATTATTCTGTGTTATCCATAGCTGGGCATTATCTGTGCTTTGGTGTTTTCTCTTCCATTTAAATTCAGTTAGATATAGAAGTAGATAGAAAAAACCCAAACAAACAGACTGTGTCTATGTTTTTCAGTGAAAACCAATATATTCAGGCCAGATGCTAAACACAGGAGTTGGAGTTTTGCCTATGTACAGAACATGAGACAGTCCCAGTCTATGAACAATTCCACCAGGCTTGCATTAGCTCTGTTTCCATCTCTTCAGTATGAATTAATTTGACAAAATATTTTTTTGATAACCAGAGTAATCAGAACAGAAAAGAAGTTCTGCAAGTGCTCCCCTCTGTGCTCACTCACTTGAATAAAAACCCCTGTTGTCATGAAAAATACACCAAGGATACAGAAATACTTTTTAATGAACTAGTTTCTGTGGCAGCATGAAGTCTGGGATCAGATGTACAGTGCTATTAGTCTTATTTGTGTCCACCTAGTCAGTACTCTCTTTTATCTGATTTTCATAAATGTTTAAGCTGGTAATGTAAATTATTCTTTTTGTCTCCTGTGGTGCTCTGAGAAGCAAAAAACCCCCAAAATAATCTTAACATCCAACACTGATTTGCAATCAAGCTCCAAGGTTTCAAAATGCATCACATAATTCTTTCTAATGGTGCTAAAGAGCTCCAGGAATGGCATAATGTTGGGGGTTATTGGTCACAGTGACTGGCTGTTGTGAAAGGCTCTATATAAATAGTGATGAGTGTTTTGATGTGATTTACTAGGGAAGGTACCAATTTTTAAATATGTTGTGTGTCCAGTATCCTGTGTTATGCCTAGCCTTATTTTTGTCTGCATTGTATTCACATGAGCAAATATTAGAAAACAGGATGGCATTTTAAAAGGCACAAGGTAAAAGGACCTGTACAGGGGCAGATCTGGCCTTTGGTCACAAGAATTCTCACTCCAAAACTTAGTACTGCACCTGGCATTGCTAAGTGAATGTATGATCTGTATGTACATTAAAAAAAAAGATTTGAATTACATCTTTTAAGCTTTAACTTAGATTTTTTGAGCTGTATTTCTGTTGGATAGAGCACTATGTAATTTCTAGAATTAGGCAGTGCAACAAAGGGTTTTACAAAGCTAATATTATTCCTCACAAGTCGTACACAGACTTTAGGAGTAATGCTTATGGACACCCATGGGTTTCATCGAGATTCAATTTTCTAAGACTGTTTTGGCTTGATTTTGTGAGTATAATTTAAATTTCTAGCTGTTGTCTTTTTTTTGGCCAGTCCAAATTAACATGCAGCACCAATGCTACCTGTTTACATTTCAAGCTTTCAGCACTAAGTCCCTAGAGTATTTGTTTTTAAAAATTTCAAAGCAGCATCAATATTTCTTTAATGCTTTTTTAAAGATGACTGAATATGTATTCTGACCTGAAACCAATACATTGCCTACTACGTAAAATACTTATTGTCAGATTTCCCTTGCACTTAGGCCAGTGGGAACAAGGATTTGCTTTGAGGCATTTTTTCGGTGATCCCTGTAGGGAACTCACGACATTAATGACGAAGCTGAGTTCAGCCCTGTTTGATCAATGGCAATTGTAGAACAAGCTGTGACTCTTTTGAAAAAAAATATGAAAAACTCCTAAGAACACAACTTGGTATTTTCCCCAATATTATCACAGGCTTTCATATACTCTGATTTTGATCTGACCGGTGTAATTTGTGAGCATCTTTTCTTGATTGTGGTTTTTCCACACATTCCTTAATTAAAAGTACAGAACAAAATCACCACTGCCAGACTGCTGTTCTGTCTTCCACAAAGCTATGCTAATGATGTTTTCTCGTGTGTTTTGAATCAAGTGCTTGCTCAGTCAAATCCACAATTACGTTATTCCCTCTGTACTCCTCTTCCTCAGGCCAACTGCCTGGCAGATTCTCATCTGGAAATTCTGTATCATTGCTCTTCTAAATCCTGAGTCTGACTACAAAGACCTAAAATACTGTCTCATCAGTATGCAGATGTACTTCAGTGGCTCTGTTTAGATATATTCTAAACACTGACTAATTAATTTCCTGTTTCAGACATAACTGATCAGAATGTGCAACTGAAAAACAAAAATCTGAAAAATATGTTTTCTGCAAATTTCTTGCTTTCCAAGAAAACAGAAGGGATGTGTTTTGCAAGCATTTCTGTATTCCATTTCACCTTTGTATGTGATGTTGCAGATGTCATACTTAACAGCTCTTGGACTCACTGGCTTTCTCCCCTGCACTTTTTACATGGAACTGTGTGATGAGGCGCGGAAAGAAGGAAGGATAAAAGGAAGGATAAAAAGGAGGAAGGAAAGAAAGGGAGGGAAGGAAGGGAGGGAAGGAAGGGAGGGAAGGAAGAGAAGGAAGGAAGGGAAGGAAGGAAGGAAGGAAGGAAGGGAACTAAGGGAAGGAAGGAAGGGAACTAAGGGAAGGAAGGCAGTCAGGAAGGCAGGAAGACAGGCAGGAAGGCAGGAAGGCAGGCAGGCAGGCAGGCAGGGAGGGAGGGAGGGAGCCAACAGTGATTTTTCCACATACTTTTGAAACGAAGAAAACTGCTCATTACTGAGTTAGTTCATAGTCTTCAAAAGTGTTTTCTGAAGTCTGCACCAGGGAAACATCATTAAAAATCTAGTACACCGCTCACTCATCTCATTTGTCCCCAAGTGTGCTGTGCATCTGCTGCTCTGGATAAATTTAAGTATTTCAGTTCTTCAAAGAATGAACCTTGAAAAGCATAGAACCTATTGGTCAAAACTAGAAATATTGCTTTGATTTAAAAAGATTAAGGGGTAAAATCCTGATTTTTCTCTAAGTAGCTTAGATTCAAATGATGATGAGACTCTACAGGGTGTGTGCAAATGTAAGAGGATAGTAAAACTACCATCAGGAGAATTATGTTTCTTTACATATGCAGATTCCTATCCTTAACATGGCCTTTTAATTAGCTTGATTATAGTGGTGCTTACTTGTTAGTGGCTCAGTGCTGTGTGCTCATTACAAATTCTTATTTTCGAAGATTTATAAATAAAGCTGAGGAGCATCAACAACAACAGCAATGAGAGATAAATTTACTTGGAGAGTGTGATCAGGGAAGTATCACTTGGGGATACTTCTAAATTCTTTCAGCTCAAACTTGAGTTCAGATAGGAACAGTCAAGAACTGTGCATGTTGCAGAAGAATTCTTCCAGCTTTAAAGTGCAGGGTTTTGTGGCATTTCAGTTGTTGAACATATGAAATACTTAATTAAAACATAAAACCAATGTACAGAAACAGTATAATTGGTGTAAATGAAAGGTGACTTGAGAACCAGAGCCTGCAGTATCTTGAGAGAGTTGGAGAAGAACTGGTAAACATTTCATAACTGCTATACTTAGGAAACTACTCTTTATGTATTTGTGTATTGACAGCCTGTTATTCATGCATAAATTATTGCTAAAAGTATGTTTAAATAAATTCACGCACCATAATGTTTCAAACACTGGGGAATCTATATATGTACACTCAGTACCAGTGAAGAAGACATGGCAGGCTTGGCTCCGTGGCAGAACTCAGTTTTGCAGTGACAGCAGAAGGAATTTGAATAAGATAACTGTTTGGAGGCACAACTGGAAAGAGTCTTCAGGAGTCTCAGAAGGTGAAGGAAAACAAGTGAGGAAGTCTGGCAGAGATAGAGGAGAGTTTCGGGATTGTCATGGTTTAACACAACCTGGAAACTAAGTCCCACACAGCTGCTCACTCACCATACCCCGGTGGAATGGGGGGAACAATCAGAAAAAAGTAAAAGGGAGAGGACTTGTGGGTGGAGATAAAGACAGTTTAATAGGTAAAACTTGCACTTACAAGCCATAATGCAAGCAAAGCACAGCAAAGCAAACCAAGGAATTAATTCACTTCTTCCAGTGGGCAGGCAGATATTCAGTCTTCTCCAGGAAGCAGGGCTCCATCACATGTGATTGTGAATTGAGAAGACAAATGACACAAATGTTTTCATACCAGCCTTTTTCTTCTGTTCACATACTTCAACCCTCTGAGGGGAGCTATTCAACTTCCTACACATCAGCCCCCTATCATCTTCCTGGGACTCCTTTCTGGGAAAGGAGAGGAGGAAGGGATACTATCAAAGCACACTGCCATGGGGACAGGGGAGAACCAGAAGAGAACACCTAAATGACTGGAGCTTCTGCTTCTCTGGTTGTCACAACAGGAGTTGGTCCTTTGGCTCCTACATCCCCTCTCAGCAACAACCAGTGGTACTAGGTAGAGATGAGGTGTCAAGTCAGATCAGCTCAATCTTGCCAGCTGCAGCTCTCTACCCTCTGCCCATGGAATTGAGCCAGCTCTGTTAAGGTCGGTGAAGGAATGAAGTCTTTGTTAAATTACTGCATGATTGCAGCTTTAGATATGCAAATTGGGTAGCTACTTGGTTTCCTCAAAAGCTCATTTTGCAATCCTTCATGGAGAGAGGAGAATCAGACCATGTAATTTAACAGCCATTTGAGCCATCAGCAAGCTGCAGCAGATTGGACAGCTGTGATGGCCTGTACCAGAGGCACAGTGGTTTGCCTCACCACATCACATTCATGTGGCTTTCTACATTTTTTTTTAATTATTTCAGGCAAGTGTATTATTTAAACAGAGAAACATTACAGAACCCAAGACAACAAAGAGAAAACAAGCTTGTTATGCTGAGGAAAAGGAGTTTAATTTGCTACTTGAGATAAAGGTCATTCTGCAAGTGATATGACTTTGCATAGGTCTAATCTAAAAAATGTATTCAGTGTTCATCAGCAAATTTCAGGGTTTTTAAGATCATTTGATGAAGTCCCTCTGACAGTGAGGATGCTCCTTCAGGATATTTTTAGGTAGACTCATAGGGAAGGCAGATTTTCACTTGCACAGTAAGGAGTACTGGTATTTTAATTTACCACTAGCAACAAAGCCAAACTCCTGATTTTGCCTTTTGCAACTGTGAGGATTAACTTTGGCAAAATCTGGATCTGCAGCTGGATATGCTTTGATGATACCTTATATTTTGACAGTGCTATGCTGATTTTCCCCTTTTTAAATGAAGTTTCAGCAGAGACCTTCTGACTTACTCACAGCCTTGAAAGACTTGGTTACAATTTCAAATTCTAAAGACAAATAATGAAGGAAGTCTTGGAGCCTGATACACATTGGCCTGGACCTGATGAGTGAGGGCTTAAAACCAGAGAAGGCAGCATTTGATACAGTGGCTTTCATCCACAGCTGTCAGCTGCAGTTCAGTTCTTGTCCCTGAATAAAATACTGAGAAGAAAATAGAAGAGTACCCTTTTAAAGTCAATTTGTATACTAAAGGTATTACTTATTTCTAGGTGAACTATACATAACATAGGAAATGTAGCTAGCATAGGTTTTTGAGGTGCACGCCTACTGAATATTTCATAATAGCCCTTTTTCTAGATTGAACAAAGTTACCAAACTGGTTTTTGACAAGAAGGGCAAAAAGCTCTATGTCATGAGCAGTAATCATAAGGAGACTTCCTATAGTGTAGATCCTACTGCTTTCCCAACAACTCTTCTCTTATTATGTCTCCAGATTTTATCATCTGTATGACAAACGGGCTGCTAATAATTTGTTCTTCCACTTTCTCCTCCTCCTTTCAACTATTTTTGAATGGAGTGTGTAATTTCACAGTATTGGATGCTTCATATTACCTGTGCACAATAGGAATTGTACCTTCTTCCTACATGCTGGAAGACATACTGGCAGCAGTTGTAACAATTAAGAGAAATAAGGGCTGAGGAAAGAAGCAACAGAAGTTGTGTACCATAAAGGAAGCAAATAAATTATCTTTTGATTGATGGACAGAAATATACTGGTTATACGACAGAAATCAAACATTTCTTTCCTCTAATATTCCACTACACCCCTACCCTGACTTAAAAATCCAATACAAATAAGCAGGATCTAACCACAAAGCATCCACAAAACCTACTTTCTTGGGCAAAACTACTTTTGAATGCAAGATCTGGAGAATGCATGGGAAAGTTACAGCACTTGTAAGCTAATGTAATGTTTGTAAGAGAAGTTTCATATTGATGTACACTACTAATGCATGGACAGTTACAAAGCTGCTGTACCAGCATGGGGACAAGCAAAAAGCAGAGTGGAAGAGCCCCAAGAAAGAGCACTGCCATAACCTTGATGTATTTGTGGAGCAAGGGAGATTTGTAAGTCCACTTTGTTCTACGTGATCAACAAGCACTCAGGAAAGGCCAAAAGTTCAAGTGCCAGATCTGGCAGTTACAAACACAAATGCCATCTTTCTTGGGTGCAAGCAGACTAAGTTACAGTCATAACCTGCATGCTGTATAGTGAGGACAAGGGTGAGATAGTGGCAGCATGGGTTTGTTTGAATGTTTTCCCTGTAAATACATGCAAAAAGCAAATATTTAGAAAGTCTGACTCCTGAAATTACTAGATATTCCCAGTAGCAGATTCTGAGGTTGTACAAAAAGCCACTAGTAAGGACTAACAATTTAAAATTATTCTTAGCATAAGAGCAGAAGTTGAGCAGGATATAAATGATATAAATGCCTGTAAGTTTAAGTTACAGAGGATTGTTTGAGAGGTCTCAGAGGCAAGAAAAAAATACTGTAACAAAATGTTTACTCCTGAGTTTGTTCAAAACAAATAAATTGTTCCAGATAGTTGTAAAGAAAGAGAACAATATCCACCTGCCTTTTTTTCAATATAAAGCCAGGTTTTGTTTTCATCTCATAAAAAAAAGCTTGTAATTTCATAGACTAAATTCACAATCTCGATTTACCTGGGGGCTTTTAAGAGCTGTGAATGCTGAGAAGGCAGAAAGGTTGGGAGCTGCAAGAACCTTTGGTAACGCCAGGTGGAGAGCTCAGCAAAGAGCTGGCAGAGACCTTAGCTGTCTTAGTGTTCAGGGTTCTTATGCCTTCCTGACGGCCTTTCCAAAGACCAAAGTTGGATTAAGCAAGCAAAGTTGAAAGCACCAGATCTTACATTTTAAATTTTTCTTCTACCTCATGATTGCCTGGCAAAGCATGTCCAGGAAATGGTCTATGAAGAGGGAGAAGCCAAGATTGCTCCTCCCCAACTTCCCTAGAAGGAAGTAGGTTACTGGAGATTGTGAGGAGATAGTCTGTGAAACAGCACCTGCAAGCTCATTCTTTTAGTGTGAATTTTGGCTAGTCCCAAGAATCAAGGATCAGGACTCAAAGGAATACTAAGTAAATTTGCCAATGATACTAAATTAGGAGTATGTGTTGACTCCTTTGAGGGCAGAAAGGCACTGCAGAGAGACCCCAGCTAACTAGAGAAATGGGTAATCATCGATTCTGTGAAGTTCAACAAGGGCAAGTGCTGGATTCTGCAGCTGGGAGGAGGCAAGTGGTTCTGTTTATAGATTAGGGAACAAGAGGCTGGAAAGAAGCATTGCAGAAAGGGATCTGGGGGTCCTGGTTGATGGAAAGTTGAATATGAGTCAGCAGTGCCCTTGCAACCAAGCTGGCCAGCTGTGTCCTGGGGGGCATCAGGCAAAGCATCACCAGCTGGTTGAGAGAGTGGATTGTCCCACTCTGCTCTGCACTGGTGCAGTGTCACCTTGAATATTGTGTGCAGTTTTGAGCACCTTGATATAAGAAAGATATTAAGCTATTAGAGAGTGTCCAAAGGACGGCCACAAGGATGGTGAAGGGTCTGGTGGGTAAGCTATATGACAGGTGGCTGAAGTCACTTGGACTGCTCAGCCTGGAGAAGAGGAGACCTTATGGCAACATGCTCATGAAAGGAAGTGGAGGGGCAGGTGCCAATCTCTTCACTCTTGTGAGAGGATTTGATCAAATGTCATGAAACTGAGCTGGGGGAGGTTTAGATTGGATATGAGGAAAATTTTTTCTCCCAGAGCGTGGTTGAGCACTTCAACAGGCTCCTCAGGAAAGTGGTCACAGCACCAAGCCTGCCCGAGTTCAAGAAGCGTTTGGATAATGCTCTCAGGTACATGGTGTTATTCTTGTGGTGCCTCATGCAGGGCCAGGAAATTAACTCGATGATCCTGATGGGTGCCTTCCAATTCAACATATTCTGTGGCTCTGTGATTCTGTGATTCTATGATTCTGTGATTAAATTTGGAGGCACCTTACTGTTGGACTGGAAAGGCACTTGGGCTGTATCCACTAATGCTTTTAGCCAGCTCATGGCTGTGAATTTCAATACTGGTATGTGCTTTAAATACTGATACACTGTTGAGAACAGTGAAGTGAAGCACTGATATTTTACTTACATTTTACGACAGCAGAAACTCTCTGCTTATTTAACATTTTCATGTTTCATGCTTTTATTACCATTTCCTCACATTATCAACCTTAGAGTGAACAAAATCCAGAAATATAAATAACAATTGAACACACAGTATGTGATGGCTAGAAGTAAGGGATTATTAGAAAAAGTCCAGGTATTACACCAGCTCTGAGACATAAACATACACAAAAGTAAAGCCAGAAATTTCATTATTGCAAATGTTTCTCCAAAGCAATAAATAAACTTGTGTTTTTACAGCCCCAATCCAGGAGCCGTAGATCCATCCAGTGAAGGGGTTCAAGTTTTTCCAACATCTCTGCTGTTTAGCTTACAGTAGAAATGAATGAATTGAATGCAGTGCTTTTAAATAAATTTCCATACATAAGGCTTGATATGGACACAAAAAAACCCCAAACCACTTGATTTATAAAATACATGGTGTTCCAAACTCAAACCACACAAAATGGAAAGCCTGTCCAAATGAGTTCCAATAAGGGCTTCAGTTAGGAGGATTAACTTCTGATAATACTTGTATTATGTGGGAAGGCAACTAGTGGATGCTGTTCCTGTAACATCAATCCTAGAAATGCTGTACTGTTTTCTACTAGACCATCAGCCAATTTATACAGCCATAACATGTAAAAAAATATATTTTTTTTGCACATTAGAGGATGTGTAAGTAAATTGTTTGAGGAAGGAAGAGTTGATAGCTGTTTTCATAGTCTGGACCTTTGGGTTAGGTTTCTGGGAGCCAAAAGATGTAAGCCTGTAAGCCAGTTTAGGTGTGGTGAGCTGATAGAAGAGAAGATGGACACCTTTAACTTGCTGTTTCAAAATATGCACCTTGTGGGACATATACACTAGTAGATGTTGTAATTGTCAGTGCTTGATTCATTTGCCTGCAAAGGCTGTTAGTAGGACATTATTACAGAATTTAAGGACAGGAGGGTTTATGTGCTACCCTGTCAAATTGACCCTGTATTGACATAGAATTGTGCTGGTAAATGCAGAACATTCAGAATGGCTTCTAAACTCATAATCTCCAGATAGTGATGGAAATAAAACTCCAGTTTCTTCAGCGCTTTCTACAAGTTTTTAAGACACTTTTCCTCAGTAGCTGAGAAGACAGAATTGGTCATGGAAGCAGTTGTAGTACTGACCTAGGAAGTCTGAAATTCATCCAAGAACAGCACAAGAGAGATCACAAGAGTTTCAGGCAGGTGTGGATCTACAGGAGACTGTGAAGCCCTGTGCAGAAGCCTTGCAAGTGAGCAGTGACTGGAGTGAATAATGACAGACTCGGCAGTAAGGTACTGCTTCCGTCTAGGTATTATCTTCACTTCAGATATTTTGTTTAAGTCAAGTGCTAGAGAAAGTTGAATACCTTAAGTGGTCCTTTCACAGACATGTGACAGATGAAAAAATCTTCAGAAACAAAACGCTGGGTTAGGAGACTTTAAAGAGCCAATGTGCATTGCTAATAATTAGTTATTGGTTTGGTTTTGAAGCTAAACTTTGAGCTCTTAGGAGGATAGAATGAAAAGCAAATATGGGTAATGAGGACATAGAAGGACACAAGAATACAAAAGACAATGTTATGCCACCCCCTGAGATGGACTGCACAGAGATGAATGTGAGAGTTAAACCAAGTTATTTTCCAAATGCAAATAAAATATCCTGTGCAGTTAGGTGACAAGAAATAAGCAGAGATACAGAAAGTACTCCTGTGGAACACTGAGAGGATTAGAATTGTTTGCCTTGCAGAGGAGATTAATTACTGTTACTGAACATAATAAATGCAAAAGAGGAAATAGATGAGGAAAGTATGTTTGCCAGCTCTTACAGCAAAAGAATAAAATGACATCCAGTAAAAAATTAAAGGCAAGAAATGTAAGACTAATTATGGGGTTTTTTAATGATAACATAAAATTAGCCTCTTGAATTCATTGCCACAATACGTGAGCTCAGTAAGATTTGGAAAAGGGAATATGTAACTCCCAGATAATATAGAAATGCTAAAAATTATGTTTTGCCATTGTTCTGCCTGTCAAACACTTCCTACCAAAAATTCTCTGTCAGCTTTCTACCAGAAGTTCTCACTAGGACTTCCCACGGGACTTTTCCTGCCAAAAGATCTTGCCATTGTTTAAGGTTATCACATCTCCTCGGACATCTGAACTGGTTATGTGCCAAGAAACCATGTACAACCACCTTTGGACACTATAAAACTCTAGGACAAATTTTGGAAAATCAGGGAAGAGGAAAGGGAGAGACAACTGGTTGCACCAGGATTCTCTCCTCACCTCCCCTCAACTTTTTTTTCCACCACTGCATGCTGCCTACCTGCCACAGGAGACTGGAACTCTGACGACCACGAGAGAACTGAGACCCGCCATACCATGTGTGTGAGTTATATCTTATCCTTCTAACCTCACTATATTTCTGAGGGCCAGGGAGCTGCAGCTCGAACTGAGACCCCTGCACAGCCTGGGACACAGCTCATCCGTGAGCAGCAAAACCACACACTTCCTGCATTCTAGAGGACTAAAGCTGTTAAACCCCTTTCAGCCAAAGAGATAACATCAAAAAGTGGCAGAGACAAAAAAAAAAAGTCAGAAAACTGTTTCTCTCTCCAGCTCCCCCTCGCACCAGCAAAACAGAAGGGTAGTTTTCAGTGGTATCTTTTCTCTGCTTCTAAAAAATAATCTTAGCATTTTCCAATATTTTCTTATTTTTTCCTCTTTCTCTTTGCATTTCTTAGCAATTAAAAAAAATCAGGTTTTGGTATCAACAGATAACTTGTGTGAGTTTTAATTTTGCTCAAGGGTATATTCAAATCTGAAGTTCTTTCTGCAATATATTTAAGCAGATTGTAACAGAATGTATATGGCTAAAGAGAGTATTTGCGGTCACAGTAAGTGCAACCTGAGAATAACTGGAGATATAAACCAAAGACATCCTAGATAACTGGGATATCACATATGTAGTCAACCATGACTAAACTTTCCTTTGTCTTCCTGAATACCAGACACTGCTTCTGTTTGTTCAAGTATGCAGTAAAGTGCAAATCACAATATTGTGTTCTATAAAAGCAGGTGATCTCTGTCTTGGAGCATGTATAAAGGATATACAAACATCAGGGCACTGAAAAGTCCAAGGCACTTTGAAAGCCAAAAGAAATTTTGCTAGTGAATGCTAAATGTCAGGCAGTTGTCACAAATAAAGGTTGCAATAAACACTAAAAGACAGCCATAACAAGCAAAGCTTGTCAGGTGGCATTCTCTCAGCCTTTCTTCTTGTCTGTCAATCACTTCCAAGGCCAAGACTTTCTAGTGTTATCCAGGCAGCTGGTGTTGACAAGAAGTAAGTCAGACAACTACTGAGCACCTCTGTTATTTAGGCGTGAGCACAGGGGATTGATCATATATGCAAAATATAGGAATAGTAATTATAATATGTCTAGTTTTTTGGGGAAAAAAATTCATAACTATGAGGTGTATTTTGGTTTAAAAAACCTGCAGGCTAAAGATTTCAATTTTCTCTGACAAAAAGTCAGATTTTTAACTCTGTCAAACCACATACAAAGCATCTCACTTGAGAAAACACGAAGTTTAATGCTGAATTTCTAAATACATTTTATATCAAATGATTTAGGAAGGTAGTATAGAAGGTGAAAATGCTATTTTAGTACACAGAAACGAAACAACAGGTACTTTTTAATTTCCATTATTTCCGTATGTAAAAACCTCATAATCCAGTAATAATTGTTCTTCATGACAATTGACATAGTAAAAGTATGAAAAGTAAATTGGTTTTATTGAACTAACATGATTCATAGTCACTTAGAGATTAAAGGATGCTCTTCAAATCCTTTTACTGTTTCCATTTATCTACAAGTGCAAAAAAGTCTCATATGATACAAGGAAAAATGGTGGAAAAATTTGGAAGTGAATTATGAGAAACATTCCAAGGCTACTTTTAAGGATAGAATTAAATGAAGAGTTTAAGACAGTTATTACTTGGCATAATTGATAAAAATGGGTCAAGTTCAGTGCTACCAGAAACACAAAAACAAGTCTGAAATTTGCCAATTCATCCATCTCAAAATATTCTGTAAATATTCCTAAGGTGACTGTTAGTCTTTCCCACATTCTATCTAAATGACTGAGAACCATATTGTACATTATTTTGTGTGCTCTTTTATTTGGGAATAAAATGGAACCAAATGCCTGAGATCTATGAGAGCAGGTCAAAGACAAAACATTGTGTTACCAGAACAACAAGATCTTAAAGAGGAAATTAAAGACGAAGAATTGTCACAGTTGTGAAAATTATAATAATATTTTCTGTACATTTGGCAGCCCTACAAAAATGACCATTAGTTTTCTGCAGGCTGATTTGTCCACATTGCATGTGGTAGTCACCTGTGAAGTTCAGGCCATTCAGCATAATCATGTCAGACTTGCATTTAATTCAGTATCCATATGTCTGAACTTCGACCCAAACTTTCTCAAAACTACGGGAACCCCAACATGAGAGAATTTTTTTGTATGGTTAAGCACAATGAATTGCTTCTCTAGCTCTTGGGCTTTGTTTTTTTGGTTGGTTTGGTTGTGTTTTGTTTTGTTTTAGAAATATAGCAAATTTACCACATCAAGAACAGGAGCAGCTCAAAAGTTAGTGTTAATACAGGTGAGGAAATAGTCTTGCTTTGCTTCATTCAGTGAAATGCTCATAGAGAGAGTGAAATCTGTGTATTGTATATATCCATAACACTCTGCTAACATTTTTAACCTTACTGTTTGAGTTTTCTACCTTTAAGAATATGCCATTTTTTCCCTTCTTCTGCAGTATAAAAGATCTACACTTTTTTTTTTTTTCCATGTTAGTGCCCAAAGTTGCATGAAAATTAAACAAATCACTGTCTCGAACAGACAAGGAAGAGCTTTTTGCAAACATTGCAATGAAAACTTTTTTTCTGAAATGTAAGATTTTTTTCACAGAAATCAGTGAGCTAATTTTGGAGCTAATTTTAATTAGGGGAAAAAATGTACCTGTCATAAGCAAAACATACGCAAGAAAAGGCTTTCAGAATTAATTATAATGGGATTTTTTAAACTGAAATGTTGTTGTTTACAACTTACTAAATGGGAATCTTTGAAAAGTATTGTTCACACAGCTGTTCAGACTATCAATATACCTGCATCCTTACTTAACACAACCAGGGGTATTTTTCCGTTTGCAGTATCAGGGGGAAAATGTCTTGAACAGATCACAAGTGGGTGTCTTTTCCTGTTGTCTTAGGAGATGGAGAGTATTTCAGTGTTTTTTGGCCTGGGATAGGAGAGCACCTCTTATCTCTTGTATTCTGCCTGAAATGGCTAAGCTGGTGATCTAAATCCACTTTCAAACCCTCAAAGAATTAGTTACTACTATTAGTTGAATGTGATATTGTGTACAACAATCCTAAAGATAAACTGATTCCTAGCAAAGTGGAGAGGCCATTCTACCTCCTTACTTTTCAGTCTAAGTCGTTGGGATGGTTCTGGCCACTGTTGCTTCAAATGCTGTTTGTTAAGGCACAGGAGGAATGGTTGCTGCATGCTTCACAGAAGTCAGATTTTTCAATCACATTAATGCTGTATTTGGTTTCCTTGGGAAATCAGGGAGCCTGAAGCTGTCATGTGAAACAGAAATGTGAAGCACATTTTACCACAGACATGGGAAACAGCTTTACTTTCAGAAGCAAAAAGAGATTTTAAATTAAAATTAAAAAAAAAAAAAAAAGGTATGTATTTAAAACCAGAGATATCTAGGAGACAGATCTCTATCAACAGCCCTGGTATGGGATATCTATGCAAGTTCTCCTTTTGGGCCATATAGGAAGTGTAGGTCAATACTGGCCAAGCATGACTGGACAAGGTTTAACAGATATAAGGGGATGAAATCTCTTCAGACTTTTGCAGAGGTTTCTCAAGCATTTTCAAGAGGACCTAGGGACATAATATATTACAGAAACCAAATCCAGAGTGTCTCCAACAAACTGCCCCAGGACTGAGGTGTTTGCACACTTGGCTATTAGAAACTAATTCAGAAACTAACAATGGTATGAAGAGGTGCTTGAAGTCTAGTTGTGTAAAGTCCTTCACCAAAGGAAAGGGAAACCTCTTCACTTCATCTGAGAAGTAGCAATCACTTCAAAGTCCTATCTGAAGAGTTTGAAGGCCAGGTAGAGCCTGAATAAGAGTTTTGTGCTAGTAGCAATTCAGGCTAAGTGTTATTGTCTGTGTAATGACTTAATTGACAAGGCAAAAATAAACATCCTGAAGTTTGAGACTTTAACCAGTTTTGTTTTTGGAAGAAATGCTATAACCTCAGAATGTGTAAAGACAAAATTTGTGGGTTCTTTGATGATTTTTTCTCTGGAAAAATATTTTAGAGAGCAGTAGGTGAAACTGCCTAGAGAAAGTCCATGTCCCTTGGCATGATCTCAAATTCTCTTTCTTGGTGACAGGATATGAATAGCAGAGGAATGAGTGGCATTTGATCTCTTACTGCGTTCTTCTCTGGGGGGAGTATTGTTGCAAAAGGCTGCTTTTCAACTCTGAGAATGAGGATCTCAGTGCAGAGGTGAAGCATCTCAGTGCAAGTTTCCTTTAACTAAATCCAGAAAGATCTGCAAGGTGCTTTCAGATTGGATAAACATGGTAAGTACTTTATTTGAACTTGTTCCCCAAAGCTCTGTGCCCCTCAAAAGACACATCTTCTATTGTACAGTATGAATCTTTGAACTACTACTTCAGTCTACTACCAAGTCTGAAATGACCCTCCTCTCGAGTGAGTGAGGCTGTACACAATAAGAATACAGATAAGGAAGACACAAAATTTGTGATGCCTCTGCCTTTAATGTGAAGGAGCCAAATACTACCCCCTCCCAGTTGCTTTTCATGAGCCTGTAGCTTCCTGTACTGTGGAGGTGCCATCTAATTCTGAGTGATTTAAAACTATTTATTATAGCTTAGAGTTTCAGAGACACTCTTCCCTTCAGTTTTCAAAAACTGCAGGAAAATGACTGCAATTTTTTATGACCCTACTCCCTGCACAGGTCTTTCCTTTGTTAGTTTTTGTAGGGAATCACTTAATCCAAGCTAGAACTCATTCTGTCAGCTCTCAAAAACAAAACCAGAAACTACCCTAAATATTTTGCCACATCATGCATTTGCACAGCAAAACATTGACAACAAGATTGAAAATTATTTTAAATGTCATGATTCAAAGACTGCACTAGCAATAAACTGCTTATTACAAAGTTCTGAAATTGAATGCTCCAAACCTTCTGAACAAGAAGCAATGTCTTAGCTAACAGTCTGGTTAATAAGACACTTTATTACTGACACTATTTAATGTCAGATCATCAATGGCACCCACAATGTTTTTACTGAAAGTGATGTCAGAAATAATGCCAGCAATACTAGCACTGTCATAACTTCTCCTTTTGTAGCAAATTCATTAGAAAAGCTCCCAAGCCTTATGCCTGGAAAAACCTCCATAGAAATGTCATCTGCTCTTAGTATACATAGCAGAAATTTAACCCTAGAAATTATTGAGATTTAACTGTGTTGTAATGTAATTACAAAAGTGGCCAACCAGCTGGGGTCTGGAGACCGTAATTCAGGCATCTCATGAGTCTGCAATGTTTGGCTGTGCAAACAAAATGGTATTTTAACAAGTATTTTGTTTGTTTGGCATTACATACTGATATGTGTGTATATATCTGAATAAATTATTTTAAAATCTGGTCTAAAAGAATGCCATTAAAATTTTGGAAGTGCTCAGCCAGTATGATATGCCAGTATGTCTATGCAGTCTTTCAGAATTTGACTTGTACCAGAATGCATCCTCTAACAACATAATTAATATGCCTAATTTTTGGTGCTTACTGGCCCATATTCCCTATCTCATCATGAAATCCTTATGCTATTTTCCTTCTTCCCTCTTCTCCTGCATCTTTATTCTTATCAGACTAACAATATGTTGCCAAATTAGTGCCAGTTCTGGTCTGGATTTTGCAAATGTTGAGACAAGAGGGAAAGATTTCATTTGGAGGATTCAGAAAACATAAACTAAATATTAACTCCTACAATCTGAGACTTTATTTAATCTAACAATATGAACAGTGGGAGAAGACCCACAAGTCTGATCTCTGAATATATTACACTCCTCTGACACTGCATTTTCACATATTCTGTATGGTTTAATATATTACAGGAAGAATGCAGAAAGGAACAATGGGAACTGTAGTTCCCCCATTGCTCGACTAAGCATGCTCACTGAATGTGTTCGAACGTGACTGGTCTGGAAAGTCACATGTAGTGACATATCACCATTTGAATTGGGTATATAAAATGGTGTTGTTTCCTAATAAACTGATTTGGCTAGTTTGAACACAAACTGCTTCATCTGTGAAACCAGTGCTGTAATATTGCTTGGTATGGTAGCTAATTTTTTTTCCATAGCATAAGGTTCTTGGCAAATAAAATTCCTGTGCAAATATTTCTGCTGGTGTGTCTTTAATTATTCTGCATTGTTTTCCCAGTTTAAATGAGACACAGGTCTTTTGCTAAGGATGAGTTATGAGAAAAGACCCAAACTCCTCCCTCTAAGCAATTATAAATCCAAAACTAAGAGGCTCTGATTGAAGGACAACAAATTATGGAAAAGGAAAAATAACAGCCCTTTATTAAAAGGTATGTGTGTATTGGCAGAAACAATGAAAACAAACAAGTAAAACAACCAAACAATACTCTTATACCCACAGATAATCCCCTTCAAAACAAACCAATAAACAAGTGAAGGGAAAAAAAAGGTAAACAGTTCAGTTTGCGCCCTTTGGTGCAATTCCAACCACAGTCAACAGGGGGCGCTCTTAGGTCACTGGAGATACAGAGCCTGCAGTTCTTTATGCCGTTCAGCAGGGGGCGCTGTGGAATCACTGGTCGTTGCCACGTGGGGTAACACCCTCCAGGGTGTGATAGAGAAACCAAAAAAAAATTAGTTTCCCTCCCTTTCCCACCCACTGGGAAAGGGAAGAGGAGGGGAGAGAAACAACAACAAAAATAAAGTCCTCCCCAATGAAAACAAAAACAAAAACAAAAACCCCGACTCACTTTGTTTGAATGGTCAAAATCATTTAGCACAGTTCTCTCTCTTCCCCTGATGTGCACAAGGACCACCACCAGGGAAAAAAACCAAAGTGGAACAGGGAAGGGGGAAAAAGTCTCCAGAAAAACAACTCCTCTCTGATGAAAAATCCAGGCAGGGTCCATAGCTGCCTTAGGTCGAGAACGACAGAAACCACCCAGTTTCCACTCCAACCTGTGTTCCAGCCACAGCCAGCACACAAACTCCTACCCCGTTGCCCAGGAGATGAGAGCAAAAAAGTAAAGAGCAGCCCCTCATCTCCCCCGTTTCCTAGGAGACTAAGTTCTGAGCAATTAGCCAGTCAGCCACTTCTTCTGTGTGCCCTACTCAATAACGCTGCATGCAGTGGGCAGGGGGAAGGGAAAAAATTCCTGCCTGGTTTCCAAGAACCAGCTAAGCCATGACAATTGTCAGAAAAATATTCATAGTGATAGAAGGATGTTAGTATCTCAGTTGGCACTTTTCTGAAGTTAGAAAAGCTGAGAAGAGAAAAAAAGTAAGTCTAATCCTGTCCCATTTATCTCGAAAGCTCAAGAAAACCTAAGAATGCCTACCGGACCCCTCCTGAGGGTTTCTGTTTATTTTTATTTATACTTGGTTATGGAAATTAGGTTATGTGAGAGATTTTTACAAATGTTTAACCAACAGTTTCTTACCAAAAAAACACCATTGTAGGGAACAAAATGAACACTGCATTTGAACCTTAAATTCTGTGGTTTAGATTGCCAGCATTGAATTTCATGTCTCAGACATAAATACAATGAGCAGTGGTGCAGAAAAACCTCAGAATGAAAGAACTACTCAGAGACTTTGCATCTTTAAGAAGCAAGGTATTTGTTTATTGCAATGTTGGGAGCAAGGTGGTTCGCACCACACAAAACTTGCTTGGCTTGAAAGTGCAAAACCAAGCCATTTTATTCACTTCAGATACACGGTTATACCTTCTAACATACATAATAATAAGTAGGCTGGTCTCTGGGCAGAAACTTTCCAGAATTTTTCTTGGTACATGCATGGTTCTTTACTAGGGTGCTCGCCTACTCGAATCTTCATCCTCCAGTGGTTGCCACACTTGTCTTCATCAAGGTGAACTTTTCAGCTTTCTTTGTTAGGTGACCTAAATTCCTCAAGCTTACAAAATCCCCCATATCTACTAAAAACATCTAGTTTACCTGATTTATTACCTTGTGGTCCATTCCCTAGTATTGAGACTGTGGTCCAGTAAACAGAACAGAACAAGACATTAACCAGTATTGCTACAATCGTCTTCTAGTGAGTCAGGCAGAACAAATATCTTTAAGCAATTACCTTCTTGTGGCTCAGCAGGGCAAGGTTTTAATCAGTATTAACTCTTTTTGTGCCTTTCTGCCATCAGCAGACTTTAAATACAAATGAATTAATTGATGAGGTACCAAAATAAAACTGTCAGTTATGAGGGACAGTATATAGCAACATAATACAGTAGGGTACAGGGAAAAGCAATGAGCTAGTTTTCAAAGATGGTTTGTATTTACATGAATAAGATATAGTCATGCTGAGTGGAAAGCCTTCAGCAAGATCCTCACCTTATAAAAATGCCACAGAATCTGCATGTATATTTATTCTATGACTGGAAAAAAAGTCTAATCTCAGATAATTTTGATCGAAGCAGTTTGGATCTGATGAACAGCAAAGCCAAGGCAACATGGACATCAGTCACTTATTGAGTACCACAGCTCTTCAGTGGAGCCATTTCATGATCTGTAGCCTGTATTTCTTTTGGTACTGAAATTAATTTGACTAGGTTTTATGAACTACAAGTCCTCCCTTTTCAGTTACAATTCATCATCTTAAGCTCTATAAGAAGCTTTGATCTCAGTTCTTCCTCAAAGACTAGCTTGAGTTCTTCAGTACCAGTCCTGGTATCTTCAAAAGCACTATGATATGACATTCATTTATATCACTGCAGAAGGTAAAATGACACCTACTGAGTTACGCTGAGGTTGTTCCTGCAGTCTGGTGGTTTCAGCTGATATTTCATTTCAGTAGTTAACACATACTGTTCTTTGAAGCTTGAAGAATGGGGAAAGCAAAAAACTCGGCAGAATGTTTGCTACCCTCCCAGCTGAACCTTGAATTTAAATGAGATGAGAAACAAGCTATTAAGTTTACAATAGCTGATTTAAAACAGAGGACAACGAGTCATGAATCAGAGACTGTTTTAATTGATATTGCATACATCATAAACAGAAGCTGATCAAATGGCTTGTAGAATGCTCTATGAGTGATTTCCATTCCAGAGTTGTTCAATTCTTTATTCAGGATCACAAAAGTATACAAATGTGCATGGAGTTTGCTTTTTAAATTTAAACCAAAAAAACATTATCGGAGGTCCTACAGAGAGCAGGGATCTTAACAGTCATCCTGGGTGCAAGAAAAGGGAACCTGAAAACTAGAGAAACCCATTAATTCTGGCATAGTGAATTTTGGGAGAGGGAATCAGATTAATTTCAGTTGCCTATCAGTAAGATATTTAAGCACAATTGGATATGCTGTTCTTATGAGTTTTTCTTCAATCTTTTTGATTTCTCCTAGCTATTTGCTGTTTCATCTCTCCTCTGACCTCAAGACAGGTGTATGGCCTCAATGCAATCAAAGACGGATAAAATGCATATCTCAAATAAGATCAGGCTTTGATGGCAGTTGACAGTTAATGGCAGCTGATACCTCTGCCAGTTAGAAGGTACAACAAAACCAAAAATTAGTCTGAATCTAGGGAAAATAAAAGTTTCACACAACAGTTCAAAGGTTTCTTTGAAAAGGACTTCCTGCTGGATCTTCGTCTTCCTAGTAAGAAGTGCAGTGCTCCTACTAAATCCTCAAGTGGAAGTCTGGATCCATGGGTTCATGAGTTCTAAGTACATCTGCTCCTGGTAATTACTACTTCGAGTTTATGAGAGAGTATGAGGGGCAGTATGAGCTCTTCTCTGTGGGGACGAGTGACAAGACCCAAGGGAGTGACCTGAAGTTGTGTTGGGGGATATTTAGGTTGGTAATGATGGAATGAATCACAAATTCCTGGCTTAGTGGACAGAAATCACTTTATTCCCCATCATCCAGAGTTTTTATATCATTCACTTCCAAGTGAGAGTGGTTAGGCAAATCAAGGAAGAAGATAGCTGCAAGCCACACATCAGTCTCTCTCATAGACCAGCCTGTCACACATACACACACAGAAAAAGCTTGGAATTTCAAGTTACCCTTTTTACACCCCCACATGATGAAACTGCAAACCGGAGAACTCTCAGCTCTCCCTAGGCAGTAAACCATAGCTTAGAGAAAACAACACAAGGTCATCTGAACATTCCTCAGGTCTTTCTCATGCATGCTGCTACAGGTTGGATTTTAGAAAAAGGTTCTTCACCCAGAGAGTAGGTGGGCACTGGAACAGGCTCCCCAGGGAAGTGGTCACAGCACCAAGCCTGACAGAGTTCAAGAAGCATTTGGACAATACTCTAAAACACAAGTTGTGACTCTTGGGGTTAATCCTGTGCAGGGCCTAGAGTTGGACTTGGTGATTATGGCATAGCAGGGGTCATGGAATAACAAGGGTAATGGACTCAGCAGGGTAGGGGGATCTGAGACACCTTTACTCAAGGATGAAACCTTTTTATAACCTTTCACAAACATAGAAATATGGAGATGGACAGTGTCACATCCCTTAGGTCCAGGGCAGGAGACATTGTTGCACTGGTCAGCAGAAAGCCATGGGAACGGTGAACAAGAGAAGACGACATGGGAATTGTGCAAGAAGGACTTTGATTGCTGAGGACTGTAGGTATGTGTATCTGCTAAGGCATTTGCTGAAATATGTAGTTTAGGGAAGTAAGCATAAGTGAACAATCACAAATTATTCTGCCTAGGGTATATAAGCACATGTATTGTTAAAATAAAGATCTCCACTTGTACCACTGGAACAGAGTCCGTGCCTTCAATCACCACATAGAAACATTCCTTATAAGGCAAAACCTGTGACCACAGCATCTGACTGGCTGTTAGCTGTTATCTGGGGACAAGATAGGCTTTTGGGATAGCAACTCCATTCCTGTAATGAATTGCTCTGTACTCTGCTTGGCCCAAAGCCTGCTGGTCCTTACCAGGCCTTGAGCCTGTCTAATACCTGCAGGTAATCCTTGTGGGTCCCTTCCAACTCAACATATTTTGTGATTCTTTGCTTCAGCTGTATTTTATTGGTGATGTATGACACTTCTTAAGAAGATGTTAAATCACAGTGCAAATGTCATAAGAATATGAAAGGGGAAGGAACATTGTTGGATATCACAGGCTGTCTTCTGCCACATTGTGCAAAGCTTGCTGCTTAGAAATGTTATCAAGCTACCCTTTAAAAATATATTTCTTGTTCTGTACAACTTGTGTCAGAAATCTGCTTTCAAATTACAACCTAAAAAAATTAGAATTCCCTTGTAATTCCCAGTCTAAAATATTTTCTTGATCAGTTTAATCAGTTTACTTCCAAATGTTGTTGTAACATTTGTATTCTTTTTTTTTTTTTTAGAATGTTTTACAGAGGGATGGAGACTTGTGCGACTGGGCTTTATGGTTTTAATTGATGGAGTGTTTCAAGAAAGTATGATGGTAGGCATGAGGCTGTCTCACAGACAGAGTACACCTACAAGTCCTGTTAAAAGATAAACAGCCTCCTAGAGATGAGAGGCTCCTGCCACCACAGTAGGACATAGGAAGCTCAGCCCCTTCTTGCTATGTTTGGCAGAAGCCTGTCAGCATGTCTGCTGCTTTTTGCCCACATGACAGCAAGAAGGTGTGTAAAGCATGTACAAGGGGCTGCAAGGTACTGGTGAGAGAGCTGGGCTATGGAAGGGAAAAGATGTGAAGGCAGGAAGAGGTAGAAAGATTGCAGTAAGAGCCTCAGCAGATGCAATAGGAGGGAAAATGGAGGTATGGCAAGTATGATAGTGGGTACTGTGAAAAGGATATGGAAGAAAACAAACCTACAGGAGATAAGATTTCAATAACTCCTTTAATCTTGGGGAAAATGTGCATCTTGGGCAGTCTCCTAAGCTTATCTAATCAATACACAGCAATTATGTCTATCCCTAACTTTCATTTCTCTAAGCTCAATACACAATGCTTTTTCCTTCTTTAATAATTGTCTTTGGCAAACTTTCCTATTTATGATACAAGTCCAGATGTTTGATAGTGCATTAGGGGAGGTGGCAAATTTCCCTCCTTTGAAGGAGTATGATATTGGTAACCTGGGATAGGAAAGAGCCCAGCCATAAGTTAAGCAGGATATCTATATTTGAGATATATAGTTGACACCAAAAAAAGGAGACAAAATTATGTTTAACAAGGGCTAACTCACAAAGCCCTTTTATTTTTAATTTGTGCAAGCACACAGCAAAGTACACTGGGATAATTCTCATCCTCAGCTGACGTCCCTGTGTCCTTGATATATCAGAAGTTCCCTTGGAGACCACTTCTTTGAGGTCTAGTTAACATTCTTGTTTTCTGCTAATGAAGTAAGGGCATGTTTCCCCTTTTCATCCTCATCCTTCCTGTCAGTCTCAAAAGAGTCCCTCAGCAGTTTGGGCAGGAATTCGTTATGAAAGATCACTAGAGGAACCATCAAAAAAAGTAACATTCTTGTGACAACAGTCTTGTCGACTAGTAGAAATGGTATCCTCAACAGTATAGTTTTGGGCTAAAACTGTACAGTCACAATCATGATAACTTTCTTGATACCATGTGTTTACTTCTTATTCTAGGCAAGCAAAAGTGCCTCAGCTTAATCCATCTTTCTATTTGTTTAAATTTCAGATGATTCCTCTGAATCAATAGGTGTGAATCAGTATTTAGTGCAGCTGAAATTAAAAGTTCCACACACAGATAGAAGCGGGCTCCTTTTAAAGTTTTTTTCCTACAGTGAGAGAGATTAACATTAATTCATGTTAATTTGAAATCATTATAAAATATCTTTCCTTATAAAAATTACATAATCAAACCTAACATTTAATCTCATTCTTAGCTGCAGTTCTCAATTCTAAATTCTAAGGGCCAAATTCATGCTGAAATCTGTGAAGTAAATAAAATTACAACAAACAACAAAATAACACCCATCCCCAAAACAAAAAACAAACAACACCTTCCAAAAACCCCATTCTATTGAAAATGGTAGGAAAAAGGAAGTCAGCCCTGGACAATGTTAAACCCAAATAGTTAATCTGCTCGAAACATTTAAAATTCACTTACTAGGTTTACCACTTACTAGAGGTGACTATCAGCATGATGGGACCATTTTTGCAAGTTGATACAGGTACCCTTTTTCTTGGGCCAAGTTCCACAGAAAGATGATATATTGCTAATTGGAACTAAATCTGGCCATTTAATTAATTAATTATTCTCCTGAACTCAAAAAACCTGGTTTAGTTTGATTACACATATGAGACCAGTTTTTCGAGGACTTTGTGCTCAGACCTGAAAATTAAATTAAGCCTATTAGACAGATCCTCACTGAACAACATATGCACATGTCTCTCTGGTAGTGCAGCCTCTTCCCACTCCAGCAACATAAGGGCACTTAAGGGAATATGGAACGTTCTGCATGGCGTGATTTAACAACACAATCTCTATTAGCTTTAATGAGGGTTCCAGGATTAAATCTTCACACAAAGCGCTAAAAATCACTCCTTCAATTTAATGCATTAACTAATAGGTTCACTTTAAAATGTGAAAGGATCGGATAAATAAAAAATTTT
Source organism: Pyrocephalus nanus (assembly GCA_038380795.1). NCBI lineage: Eukaryota > Metazoa > Chordata > Aves > Passeriformes > Tyrannidae > Pyrocephalus > Pyrocephalus nanus. Next base: position 24,654,829 of record CM076263.1, read on the forward strand.
TGGAAAATACATATGCCTCATTTTGATGAGACACTTAAGAAGAGCAGATAAGTCAGATATATAGTAAGAATCTTGTTGAATTAGATATTAGAATTAGAATATTGTTGTATATGGTGTGAAACCTGTAATAGAAAAACAGGAAGTATGAAAGGTTTGTAATTCTTCACTGTGAATCAGGTAAGTAACTAGGCTGTCTCTATTTCAACAGCCTGTGTGGAAGGTTGGGAAGGTTGTCTAATTAAGGGCTTAAGCATGTTTCCACCAGTTAAATATACAAAACACAAACCTTAAGAAACATAGAAGCCATCTTTATGTACAGGTGACAAGCTTCACAGTAGAGCAAAACGGAACTGCTCTTCCTGGTTTTTGGTGTGTGGTTGTTTTTGTGTTTGGTTTTTTTTTTTTCATATGTCCCATTAGAAATACCTTTGGCCAGAAGAAACACTATGGCCTGTTCATTGGGGAACAAGTTGAGGTTATTTTGGACAAGCTGTAGAAGGGGAATGAATTTCCATATTTATAAATCATTATTAAGAATCTCGTGTACTGCTCTAAAACACAGCAAAAAGCTAGAACAGGCTGTGGATCACTAGTAATTTTGACTCAAGATATAATATCCTAACTTACCAGAAAACTACTACATTCTGTGGGAACCTCTAACTCCCAGCTGGGTTTCAAGTACAAGCAGTAAGGGAACATAGATTTTAATTTTTTTTAATGCAGCTCAATACTATATGTAATTATGTATCAGGCTACAATGTTTCTCTGAATGTATATTGACAGTTGACAGTTTCTCACATAAGTTGTATTTACAGACAAACAATATTTTTACATATACAGCCATACTTATGTATAGCAAAGAGGCTTCACTGGTGCATTTATTCATGGTGAAACTTAACATCCACAAACCTTTTCTTCTGAGACTGTGTTTGAAGAATCATAGCAAAACCAACAGACTGCCTGTATAATTGAAGATCTAATACTTTTTTTTCATAAAGTTTGAGATTGTTCAGTATCAAGAAATTTACAAAAGCAAATTTAACACCCCTCCAGTACTTCAGTGTCTTTAAAAGTATAACCACACTTAATAAGATTATATGAAAGGGTAAAATCCTGCCCATTCCTCTCAAAACCAGAGCTGAATAGGGAAGTAGACATATCATAGAAGATAAGGGCTTAGATGGGATCATCATAATGAAAATATGTGTACTATCATCTTTGGCATTTCCTCTATGAGACATGGTCATATTTATTCTCTGCTCCCTCTCTTGACCATCACTCCTTGCAGTCTTCCTATTTCACAGCTATTCCCCTCAGAAAAAAACATCTTGTGGACCTGTGAGAAAATAATACTATTTTTTCCCAGATGGAATATATCCAGAATGGCACTCTTGTATGTAGCATTCAGTTAAGTGTCTTGGTAACCTGAAAATCAAGAGGTAAATACTCCTCCCTGGTGTGTGAAACAGAGTGGAACTTGAATGTCACCTCTTGCAATGAGTTTTTCTGCAATGAGATGTCCAAGACACCCCTTCCAACAGCATCAGCTGGGACTTTAACACTTCAGTTTGTAAATGGTGTTAAATGGGGCTGATGAGTGATAACAGGGATCAAATATGGATGGTTTTACTGAATTCATGCTCTCCTGTGAACTTCTTGTGCTGGAATACAGTGAGTAAAGATTGCCACTGTACATTTTCATAGTGACTCTCTCTCTTTCTTACAGTAGAATAAAAGAAACAGTGCAAGAGTTTTTCAGCCCTGATTTTTCCCTAAGTACTCCAATTTTTTAAATAGAGAATATCATTCTGAATTGAGTCACAGTGAGGGTAGGTGGTCAGGAAGGTAATCTTAAGGAAACGAAAGTAATCATAGTAAATTACTATAAAGAATGTGGTACATGCTAATGGGGCCACTGTAGATAACTGATGAGAACAGATGACAAAATCAGGATAGAAGTTTTTCTCAGAATGCCAAATGTAAATAAGAAACAGAAAACTTGAATGCCAAAAATGCACACTTGATTGATTTCATAAGAGGATCTGGGATTCTGAGATGTCTGTATGCTTATCTGCAATGGGAAAACTGACACAGCAATTGCAATGAAAACCAAGAAATTTAAATGATGTTTAAAATTTAAATTATAAGAAGGCTTTTTCTTAACTTTGTCTGATAACTTTTGGCCTACAAATGTGAGTTCAGAAATGGACTGATAACACCCTCTTGCGCTCTGAAGCAGTTGCTGCCAGACTAAATCATTACCCTTTGGGAATTAAGTCAATGCTCAGGTGAAAATTCAGCTGCAGAACTTGGGCTGCCAACTGGGATGGGTCACAAGTTCTCGTAAGATACCGGAAATGGGATCTCCAACTGGAAAACTTTGGAAGCACAATAAAAAAAATACCTGTTTAGAGGAAAACTGTGCCTGAAAGTCTTAGTTACAGTGGATCACTCAAGATAGAGTTTAATGAAATACTCAGTTATGAAAGAAAATGCTACTCTTTAAACATGTCCCTGCAAGAGATTAGTTATGCCTCCAAGTTTTTATCAATGACATTCTCAAAGAGATAATAAAAGACAGAAAAGCCTAATAGAAAGTGCTGATAAGACATGGTATAGGCCATGTTAAAACAAGAACAATTTTAATTTGGGAAATTTGTTTGTTTTGTTTATTGGGGCTTTTTTGTTTGTTTTGTTTTGTTTTGTTTTTTAATAACATGAGAACGGGTCTGTGTAACTACTTTGCATTTGGAACTGTTCAGGTTTTCATGTCATGACTAAATGGCTGGTGGACCAACTTCGGCTCAACTGCAGAGCAGAAGTTTAAATCAACTGTTCTGTGTCTTTCCTCAGACTCATGGTTTTGGATAATCCTTCAAACCTTGTGATTTTGTGATTATGTTAGTTCTGAGAGGCACTGAGGTGTAACTAGTTCATGGGACACTATAAACTATGTTCATGAGATGCATCACCAATATTCTAAATCAATGTAGAAAATATAGCTCAAGAACTCATCTTTAATCTAATGCTTAATGAACTATTTGAATCAGTCTTCCCTGAACGCAGCAATATAGACATATTGGCCTTTTGTTCTGCATGGCACTTCCACCTCTTTCTTCCTAGAATCAAGGAGAGGATACAGTGCTTACAGCTATATCACATGCCCTGCAATTGTTTGCTGTAATAGGATTAACTCAAACTTGGCACAAGCCAATATCCTAGTATGGCATCTCCAAGCCTTCTAGAATTTGGAATAGCAGCCAAAATACAGAAACAAATAGAAGCAAAAAAACTCATGATATTTTACCAGCAGACTATGACCACTTGTATCAGGAATAATAGTCATTCTCCAGCAATACTTTCCCAAACGATTCATCATTTGTGCCAAAATTGTGTGGTGTAGGACAATGACTCTCTATGCCTGCATGCACACACATGCCCACATGTATGCACTCCCTCCTAAAATGTGCTCTGTTGCCCATTTCCACTACACAGAGCAAAAATCAGTGTAATCTAGCAGTTCAGAATCCTGCACCTGAGCCAGTATCTCCAGAATCAGTCATTCAGGTGAGCTCAGTAGTGAAGATGCACGGATGCTTGTAGTGATTCTGGCTTGGGCCATGAATACCCCACTGTGATGACCTGACGTCGCAGCTCAAAACGGTTTTCTAAACCCAAAACATTATTGTTGTTTTTTTTTAATTTCAGAAAGCCTTTGTATTTCCACTTCCATGCTGTGGCCCCCACACCGAAGATTTGTGCTAAAGCTTGTGTGTGGGGATGCATATTAGGTGGAGGAAACTCTGGTCAGTAATCAGTTTTTCCCACTGAAGCCATCTTTTCTGAAATGCCTCTGAGCTGGCCACAAATCTGTTAAAAAACAGTGCATGTTATCAATTTCTTTAATAAGTGAAGCATTATAATGATTATCATAGAGGATTTTTCTTAATCTTTTATCACATTCTCCTGAGTAACTCTCTGAGGCCATTTCTCAGCTGTAGAATGGATCTATCTCACATTGCAGGTAGGGTTATTAAAAGCATTACTTTCATTAGACTTTGGTTTATCAATGTCCTAATGGCTCCTGCTCAGCACATCTTCTAGATACTAGATACTCAATTCATGTAAGAGATCTGTCTTTTGCACAGCAAATATGTGTTTTAGGACTAATTTCATGCTGACTGCTGCTTCTGCAACATTATTTCTAATACAGTCACCTGTATCTTTTTCAAGGAGGGAAAAGGTATTTTGAAAAATTCTCAGGTTGAGGCACTGAATGTTCACTGATGTTCAAAGTTCCTTTTTTTTTTTTTTTTTTTTTTTTTTTTTCCCATATAACAGTTAACCATGTAATTTCATACTTTTCAGGTTAGGTTAAATAAAGCTGATGCTTATTAATATGAAAAGATTGACAAAAGTATGCAATGAAAAACACTGTAAGTCAGATTCTGTACAATTTTCTGTTCAGGCTTTTAATCTTGAATAACAGTTACTACTTTTATCTTGTTATGCTGGCTTTTGGCTTCTCTTAAGGAGACTTTTGCAATCATACTGAAGTTGAGCTGAACTATGTATACCCATCAACAATTGAGATGAACCTGCACTGAATCCACTCTAAATTTAGGCTGAGTACTAGTAAGCTGCAAATGGAAGTTTCTTGCTGACAGGATTGTTGTATCATCTTTTCTGAACTAGCTTTTCTGGGTGAACTCATCTGACAATTTAGATGACAAGTAATTGCAATAAATTGAAAGGGAAGTAGCCCAAAGTTAATGGGAAATAGGTAAGGTACTACAGACTTACTTTTCTCAGAAAGTTTTTAGAAGAAGTATGTCACTGCTGTCAAAATAAACAGCTATACACAACAATCAGAAAACTTTCTCTTATGCTAAAAGCAATTCTGGAATGAAATACATGAAAATATCTTTTTGTATGCTGCTATTGACAAATCTATTGTTGACAGTACCACAGCTTTTCCTCTGATATAATAATCTCATGGTGTAGGAACCACAAAGATTATTGGCAATAATATTTTGCTTCTAGATTGATATGCTGCACTGAAGAAGTCTGCTGATAATAAAGGTTTATTCCTTGCAGAAGGGAATATTTTCTACTAGCAATATCACACATTTTTTAAAAAGTAATTAGTGTAAGAAAGGATTTAAGAGAGCTCGATCTTGTTTTATTAGAAGTAATAAAATAGTTACTATTTATATTCAGAGGACAACATTTTGCAACCAGACCTTTTGCCAGACAAAGGAACTCTATCTATGATCATCTTTAAGGAACAAATTTGACAGCTTCCTGACTCCCAACATTTCAGTGCATTTTCCTTCTCTGACTTCTCTGTTCATTCTTGCCAGTCATACTAACTAACCTGTCTCCTTTATGGTGGTGATGAAATCTGTATATCTGGAATGCTGTATTCAGCTTCCAGAAACTGGAAAGATCTTGTAGGAAGAAGAAAAATCATTCCAAGATATAAAGCAGAGTAACCAAGGACCCAGATGGCAGACCTCAGCTGGCCAGCAAATGAAGCCATGTTTTTAGACCACGACATGCAGGGGCAAAGCAACGCCTGTCCAATATGAAGTTGATGTTGATGCTTAGAGGAAAATGAAAACAAGTAGTAAAAGTTTTGTTGCCCTCATGAAAAAAGGGAACAAAATGGAGGAGTGCAACTACAGGGGCAGTGGGATACAAGTTAAAAAACCCTACATGTTGTAGAAAGACAAAATTTGTATTTTGCATCAGTTTTCAGTCAATACAGCAATCCTGTGATGAAAAAGAAGGCTGGTAAATGTAATTGAGGGTGTGGTACTGGAATTTATTTTAGCTGCGAGGGAACCAAAACTTAAAGGAGATGATGCATTTGAGAGCTTTGGATTTTAAAAAGGCTGATACCTGAATCATAGGCATAGAAAAAAGTGTTCAAAAGAACCTAGGAGAGTGTAATATTGTTTGATTGAAAAATGGCAAATAGAATAGCAGTATTTTGGGAGAGCTAAAATATGAAGAGAGGAGATCCAAATAACTGTTATTCAATTAGCCTGACCTGAATAACATGCAAAGCATTTTGACACACTGAGAAGAATAATGGTTAAATATATGTAAAATAACATAAAATACATATGGGTTGTGAAAGGTAGACTGTGTCAATATTCATCTTTCATACGAAAATTAAAGCTTTTTCAAAGAAATTTTTTCACAGAAATCTCTCTTTGAATTTCAGTAAGATTCTGATAAGAAGTCACATTGAAATTATTAGTCAGACTAGAGGAAATGGGTGAGAACTCAATGAAGAGAAAAGTCTTGATGTGAAGTAAGGCAAATTATCCTGAATTAGGCATTAAGCTGCTTTGGTTTGGCTGTTTCTCCTACAAGAGCTAACTGACAATTTGAATTTACACACTTGCCTGCAGGATGCACTCAGCTAAAATATTGCTAAAGATAGTAGCTTATTTGATTTAGTAAGGCAAAAGCTAAAAGCACACATGTACAGACACCAAGGTAGTAAGGGTCTGTAGGGAAAACAATAGTTTCTGAATGAAAACAATGGCAAAGACACCAGCTGAGAATGAACTGGTCATGGCTAGCTGAAAACTGGACAGTAGATGTTAGGGAAATTGGGAGAAAAATGGCATCCTACTTGAATCTGCTTATGACAAAATATTACTCAATACATTCGTCACACCACGAAGTCTCAGCCTTTAAATCACAACAGACTCCTTCACTCTTTTCTTGCAAAGTGTAATACGGTCATACTAACTTAGCTGCAGAAAGACTTGGGTTGGAAGGGACTTTTAAAGGTCAAACCACTTGCAATAAACAGGTCACCTTATCCTAGAGGTTGCTAAGGTCAAACCACTTGCAATAAACAGGTCACCTTATGCTAGAGGTTGCTAAGAGCCCTGTCTAGTCTGACCTTAAATATTTCTGTCTACAGTTCCCTGGGCAACTTGTTTTAATGGTTTACCACTCAAATTTCTTCCTTATACCTAGAATAACATGAAGTTATTCTTTTGATCTGTTTATTCTTGTGTAGGCCTACTATGCCAGTATATTAGCTATACTTGTGCATAGTCACTCCACTACACTTGGTGATATGATAGAGTATTATTAGCCCAGCAAGTGACCAAGTGTAGATTGTAAAGGCAAGCATAACACTGTCTTCTGCTGTGTGTGATACATGCAACTCCCACTGGCTTCTGGTTGAATGATGGCACTGGGAGTGTTGCATATCAAGCAAACATTGATAAACAAAGAACGAATTTCAGCCTACTATGCAACACAGGGAAGTATTTTAAACAAGAATTTTAGCCTTTTATCTGAATTTGCCTATGTGCCTTAAGTGCAACTATTTCAATTTGTTGTTATCTACCATGATGTTTTCATACAGAAGTGACAGAAATCATGTGGAAGACTAGTAGTAGGTGGACATTTTGTCATGTAAGCCTGACCAGATGTGACTTTTGATTAAAGCTGAATTATTCACACTACAACTGTGGCAAATTAGTGTTTGCCATAGATAGTCTTCTGTTGTGATAACAGTGATGAGTAAACAGCTGTATTTCATTCTGTCCATGATAATATTATCCAATTACACTTTTTTCAAAGTAAAATAACTGAGATCAGTAAGAATCTGCGCAGGTTACAAAGTGTCCTTTTTGTTAAAATCTTTGGTTTTCTGGAATGTGAACAACACATTCTACATATGCTCACAAGTTCTTAGGGAAAGTGGCTATTATATCAAGTACCAGTATTTAGGAGCAATTGCTTTGTCCCTGGTGAGATTGTTTAATGCATGATTATTCTTCATATAAAAATTACTTTCTTACATCAAGATGAAAACTCAGATCATCCAGGAAATTTAGTTTTTTAGTAGACTACAGAACAAAAAACTAGTAAAGGAAGATGAAATGGGTCAGAGGTTTTTTTTATGCTATGGGCATCAAAGCTAATCAAAGATATTTTGCTTCAGGGGTAAGTTTTAGCTCATAAAACATCTAATTTCCTCTAAAACCATGCAAAAATTCCTTATTTAGGTCAAGCTTAATTTAGTAAAAAAGAGGCTTTGGTTTAGCATATTTTAAACATACTATATGCAAAATACAAATGAAAAGTTAGAAATGGTGAAATAACAAGAACCTTTTAATTCTTCAAAAATTAGAGAAAAATTAGGATAAATTTTCTGTGACTGACATTAAAATACAACTCTGAAGTTCTTTTAAATTACTTGGGTTTTTTTTCCAGTTGAGTGTTCTTCCCATTTAACCAGTCCAAGTACATGCGAAGAGTATTGGGAACAACTCTCTCTTTTCAAAATGATCTTCCATCTATCCCACTGTCCAAAGTAATCTTTCTGATTAGCCAGCTCTTCTTTGTCAGACTGATAATCAAAGCTCTTTGATTTTTTTTTAACATTAGAATTCACATCTACACTATAGTTCATATCAAGACAAGAGCATGTCTTTCTCAGTTTTCTGTCTCCAACAGCTAACCTTAAACGGCTGCCCATCAATGATATTTTCCACAAGATTTTTCCAACCTCTCTGCTTTTTAATATAATGAAATTTCTAAATCTATTTTGCTTTGTCTAATCATTAACTCTTAACACCTCTCTCTTCTAGTACTTCCTCTGTCCTCCTTTGTACTGAGAAGACATCCTCAACATCCTGCAGCAAGGAGCCACCAATGACACCTATTCTGTGATACAACATCTCCTTGTGTTTGTTTCAAAATCTAGCTTTGTATGACAGATACTGTTTCTTTTCTTGACAGAGACTAGGAGTGTTTTTCACTCTGTGCACTTGTTTAATTTCTCTTTGTTGAATTTAGCCTCTCACTTATCTACTATTCTTTTTTTCCTGTTTCATCTGTGGGCCTGAATTGCATTTCTCCCTAAAAAGTCTTGATTGCACAACAAGGATTCCCAGTATACTGGCTTTGGTTTTCAATGGGAGCTGTCCTGTACCTCTAACTGCCTTTTTTGTTCTTTGATTTTTTTGTATATGCCCACACTACTTGAGGCAGTGAGGGACCTTAAACTTATGTATCAGTACACTGGTTTCTGTTTTGTTTCCTATGGTTTTTAATAGTAATTAGTAATGTTTTGTTTGTTTATGATTGCTTCCAATTCCTGAGTTGATGTTTTCCTGGAGTCGTCATAACCCTAAGCCCTTTTTCCTGAAATATAAGGATGCATCAGAAACCATCATTTAAAAAGTGAAGCTAGGAATGCTTTTCACCCTGTAAATCAGTTTCATCTGTCTATGCTGATTGTGTCACTCTGTCCTGTGATTTTTCCGGATCCCTCTAGTTTTATTGTCAGAAAGCTTCATTACTTCTCACTTTTCTATGTCATCTGAGTTTCACATGAAACAACTGTGAAAAAGGTTGTAGTAAAAGCAGACATATGTGCCCATTTTCACAATTCATACTACAATGTCTTGTCTAACTACTTTCAAATAAAAAAAAAAAATTGCTCCACTTCAGAAATTGGTTTTAATTGGAAATCTCCCAGTTTCTTCCACAATGAATACTGAAAAAGCAAACAAAACAAAACAACAACAAAAACAAAACCCCTAAAACAAAAACCGACCAACCAAACAAAAAAAGAAACCACCAAAACCAAACCAGTCAGCTTTTTTGCAGAGGTCCCACTTTTGCTGGGTGCCCTCAAGGATGGCCTGACTGGGTGCTCCTGTGTTATGGTCATGTAGTAGGACTTTTTGAAATGTGCCTTGTCCCAGATATTTTAATAGCCCTGAACTTGCAATAGTAGGTTTGTTTCCATTAGGTACTTGTTCTTCAAATTCTTTTTTGGCTTTTCTGAGAGTTTATGTTGCTTTCTATCTTGAAAAGTATTTTAACTTTCTGAAAAATTCTTTCTCAACTCCACAAAACTCCTTAATGTAGGTGTTCACTAACACTGGTTCCTGTAGAGTGAAATGGAAGTACATGGTGGTCATTGCTGCAAAGTGTTCTCTCAGCTGAAAGTTTGAAGGCAGATCCTGCACATTTTTTATCTGGAGATGGAGGACTGTGTTCCTCTTGTGGGCTTGTTAACCGCCTGCTTCACAAGGCAGTCATAACTGGTGTGCAAAAATGTCCCCTCTGCTTCCATGTCCTGATGTGAGTTTATCCCAATACACAAAGGGAAACTGAAGTCTTTTAATACACTTGAGTTCCTGCTCTTAAAGCTTCTCCCATCTCTCTTACTACATCTCAGGCAATGCTATGGTCCTGCCTAGAAGACAGTAACACAGACTATATTCCTTCTGTCTAGGCTTCTGGGTTTTTTTATTTGCGCAGATGCTGTGTTGCATAGTAATGGGGTCAGTTCTTTAATTTATTTTCATGCCAAAGTTTCTAATGTGCTGTGTTGCTTGATTTCTGGCATGACTTACGTGATATTTTCAGTATCTTTGTCATGGTTTTGCCCACCAGCCCATCCCTGGGGCTGAGGATGGTTTTGTCCAGGTAATTTCCGGACAAAAAGGCCAATTAAAAGTCCAGTGACGCCTTTGCTAATTAGATCTTTAAGAAAACTGAATAGAAAACTTGTGGCGCAGTTGAAATTAGGGGCAGCAGCCATGTAGGAGAAAGAAGCGACAGGCCCAAAGAGGGCCAAGGCCCTCTCCTCCCCCGGCTTGGGCCAGGGTGGGGGAAGCAGGTGTAGCACTGAAGCCTCTCTTTCTCTCTAGTAAGAAAGTGAAGAAAAAAAAAGTTTAAAAGACGAACTGTTTGGACAGAAACTTCTGCGGAAGAATTCCAGCCGAGAGATAACGGAGTTTCCAAGGTCGAAGCTGGCAGCCGGAGGAGAGAGAAGAAATTCGAAGGGGGGAGAACTGTTTCTTCCCTTTTTGCTCTCTCTCCTCAGCAGGGAAAAAACTGAAAAGTAATCCCTGCTACTTGTAAAAATTTGTTGGAATAAGGAGATTCCCCATGCGGCTCACAGAGGAGCCTGTGGATGTACCAGAGAACCGAGACTTCATGAAAAGGACTGAGGTGAGGCAAAGTCTTGTTGAAGACTTTGTGACCCTTGGAAGAGATGATGCTTATGCTGAAGCAAAGATAGCTTGAATAAACTTGGGATCTGTGTGTGTGTGGATCCATACTACTGTTGAAGATTTATAACTCTAAGAGAGAGAGAGAAAATCTCATGCTGGAGCAAAATGGCCCATGTGAGATGTTGGGATCCGTGTATGTGTGGATCCGTGCTAGACCCATGCCGAGAAGTCTATCAAGGACTGTTTCTCCCATGGGGAGGGACCTCCATAGGGAAACAGGGGTGAACTCTTAAGCCATTATTCCCTGTAACCCTGTGGTGAAGATCCATAGTAAGCAAGTGTCCCCTTGCAAGCCTATGGAAGGAAGACCCTTCAGGACCTGGGTAACCCCCAGCCTTCGGTCTTAGACCAGGAGGGGGGTAAGCCCAGCCCTGGAAGCTGACACAGAATGAGAGAGAGAGAAAAAATTCCAGCTGCAACAAGAATGCTACTGCTACTGAAGATTTGTTACTGGAGAGAGAGAGCTGGAACTCTGAAAATGGAGATTGAAACCACTTCTCCTCCTTGGACTGGTATAAAGGGGGGAGGAGTATTTCTGTAAATATATAACACTTTAACTTGAATAGAAATTGTTGTAGATATAATTCTTTAGTTTTTAATTTATTAGTAGTTCTTGTTTTACTAGTAATAAATGTTTATACTATTTTCCCCAAATCCTGTCTCTTTTTTGTCTGCAAAAACCTTCTCTCAACTAATAGTAATTGTGTGGGGGGTTGAAAGCCAAATTAAGCCAAGGCAAAACCACGACAATCTTTCACGCTGTGATATTATTGCATGGCACAGACTGCCTTTCTTCTACCATGTTTCTGAGGTTCATGCTGTGCCTTCACTTAAAGGCTAGGCATTCCAGTTTCCAAACCTATTTTTTTACACTGATTCAATATCAGTGTAGAAGCAATTGTACTAATGTTTTGGTTTTCTTCATGAATTATCACGTAAATGACAATCCACTTGTTTGGTATTTCTTTCAGTTATTTCTATTAGTTATAAATTTCTACCCTTAGGGAATTTAATGATATTTATTGAAGCCTTAGAAAAATTACTTGCTTTGACTGCATAACTTTGAACATTCACAAATATTTAAAAACTCTTGGTATCATTGCAAAGTGAATAAGTGTAGCAGTTATTAATGTAATAAATAATACGTCCCATGGGGACTATGAGGACACCATCATGGTGTGTGTAACGAGATTCCATTTATTCCAAGGGATCTCAGCTTATCTAGCAGGTTCAAATGCTGGCACGTCACAACATGTGACCATGTCAGCAAATCCTATACAAGTATCCAACTGCACATGTGCAACAGAGTACTCAGAACTACGTTTCCCAGAGAGCCTTGCGGCACCTGGTCTAACCACACCCACATCTCCCCCGTTTTATTAATAATAAAATATAGAACAGTGAAAATCTTCAACTATTTTTCTACAAAACATGTTTCACTTAACATAGTAAACTTATTCCTTATTTAAACCTTTTATACCTAAGAGTTCTATGCAATAATAAAACTTTATTAATCGAAAACCTTATTTACCTAAGGGTCTTATGTAATTGGGTAGAACAAAACCTTTATCTGAGGGTCTACACATAATTGGGGAAACTTACTTTATTAAAGGAGAAAGGGTTTAGTGGAGGAACATCATGTTATGAGTTGTCTTTTATTAAGGTGATATGGTTAGAGGCAGTGTTTGTTGTGTGAGTGTGTTTGTTTCAGATATGTTGTATAAAGTGCATATGGTTACATACATTCATACATTTGTTCAATCACTCTTTTATTCATTCTTAGGCGGCCGCCTCCATTCCTTCTTCATACATTCATACCTGTAATCTTTATTTTATTGTGATATTCCAGCTATTCAATTCAGCCTTCTATGTAGTGTTTGGCTATGAGGTTGTTAGTTTGTCAACAACTGCACTTGCTTCTAAGAGGAACTGTTGCAAGGAGTATATAGGCTTAATAATTTTTAAATGAAATCTGTTTGATTCAGTACTTAATCACATGCATCTTGTCTCCCTGTACTCCCCCTTTCTTATTGTTAATATTGAAAGTTAGTGAATTTAAAGGTATAATCCTGAGTGTGTAGTTAGAAAAATGAAAGGTAAGTTACTATTGCAACCTGTTAATTAATACCTATGGAAATTCTTAAAGATGTTAATTACATTACTCAAACAAGATAGTTACAACATTTAAACTTATCTAGATGGATTTAAGAACTTAACAATCTTAACATTAGTAACTGTTACCATTAGTCATTCAAACAAAGTTACAGGGAAAACTAGAAATTTAAAAATGTATTAGTAAGGCAATGTTGAATCCCTTTTCTTATTAATGTAAACACAAAATTAAAGGTAGTTAACTAAATTATTTTAGATAAAAACATTTGCAATAATTTCTAAAGACTTATGTATAAAACATGTAAAAACAGTCAGTATATGTAGGTCTGCATAGCTTCAGGTTCAGTCCGGGTCTTTGTCGGGGTTACTGCCCCCCTCACAAGAGGGGGGGTGCTACGCTGCTTGTTACTGCCTCTGGGCCTCAGCTTGGCACTGCACAGCACTGCACTGTGCCACGTGTGCGGCTGTGCCAGGCCGTGCCATTGCTGGCCCGGCTGTTACCGGCGGGGTGCGGAAAAGTAGCTGCCCCGAGGCTGTCAAGAGCCCTGGGATGCCCTGTCACAGCGCCTGGCAGTGTGGGCGTGCAGCTTCTCCAGTTGCATCAGGAAGTCCACGAGCGGCGTGGTGGATACCGCGCGTTCCACATCGTTGTTGGCCGCGGGCGAGACGTACACGCCATTGGGCACTGTCCCGTCCAGGGGAGTAGCCATGGCCGCAGACACCGGCACGGATTTCTTTCTGCCGGTCGCACTGCCCTCAGCGCCCCGCGTCGTTCCAGCTTCCCCACCCCACGCCGCTCCAGGTGCAGAGTCGCCCACAGCTGCCGGGCTGGGTCTGTTGTCCTCGGCGGGCACCGGGGAGGCCGTCGTGGCAGGCGCGGGGTCCGCATCGGTGCTGCCCGCAGTCCTGCGCGCCGCTCCGCTCTCGGCCCGTCTGGCCGCGGCCACTGAGCACTCCGTCAGTTCCGCACTCTGCGCCTGCTGTTGGCAGCGCTCGTCTTTTGGTCCCGGGATTCGACGAGACCTGCTGTCTGGCAGCTCTAGTACCCGCCGCAGCCCATGGTGTGCCGGGCCACTTGCCTCCGCTCGGCCACACCTCGGCCAGGCAGCGGCACACCTGAGGCCCCTGGGCAGAGGCGTCTTGTGGCTGCACCACCCCAGTCCCCCCGCCCCGCACCGATCTGGGGGCGGTGCTGCCCGTATTGGCCAGGCTGGGCTTGTTGCCCTCGGCAGGCGCGGGGTCTACAGTGGCGCTGCCACTTATGGTCCTGGCTCCGTTCTCGAAGCTGCTCGCTTTGTTGCTTGCAGTCTCGAGCGGCTTCATGCCGCTCCATCTTTTTTAAACATCGTGCCTTTGTTGCTGATAGGCGCAGCAGCTGCTGCTCAGCCACTCGCCTCCAGCACGGAGTACGCTCCGCGCATGCCTCCAGCAGAGGCAGTCTACAAAATGGCCATGAGACAGGAAGAAACGGCACTACTTCCTGCTCCCAGCATGGGCAATGTGGCACGTCAGCAAGCCTGCAATGCCCGGGGAATTCAAAGTCTCTTTCTTCTTGCCAGCCACCCTTCTTGTGACATGTGCCTTTCTCCCAGGACCCACGCATCCGTGAAAATGCAGCACAAAAATGCACATTTCAAGGTCTCTTCTCCGTGCTCCCGGCACCTCCTCCCCCCTCCCCATCATAACACCACGTGGAGTCTTTTGTCCGGGCATGTCTTGGGGAGGGGAAAATTTAAAGTCTCTCTCCACGGATGTGTTTTGCTGCGCAGATTTTAAAATGTCTATTTTGTTTAACTCTGCTTGCTCTCTGTTTCTCCACTCCTCTTTCCAAGCAGTTTTTTCAAGAATTGTAAATAATACCAGTCCTAAACCAGCCACCTTCATTAATTTTAAAAGTCCAGTTATTTTATGTCTGTTAACTTGTCTCCAAAGTCTTTTCAGTATTAAGCTTAAGGCTTTTGCAATATTCTGTGCTTCACATGAATGAAAAGTTTTCATTTTTTCTCTCTTTTTTCTTTTTCTATTTTTCTCTCTTTTTTCTTTTTCTATTTTTTTTTTTTTTCCCGCCCTCTCACCTGGAGGTAGGTTTTTTTTTTCCTTTCTTGTTTCGTGCTTCTTCTTTCTTCTTTGTTCCCGAGAGGTATCTCTCTAATGTAGGGAATTTCCTACCGAGTTTTACAGGCCTTACTCCGAGCTCTACGTAGTTCTCCCGCAGACATCCATCATGGTTCCTGACGTCCTTGACTTTTCAACGGTGAGCTTTCCTCAGCTTAAAATATAGGCTGGTACCTAATGCCTGATCCGTAGTAATCCCTGATACAGGGCAAGGTTTAAGTCCCTGTTAAGGGCACCAAATGTAGCAGTTATTAATGTAATAAATAATACATCCCGTGGGGACTATGAGGATACCATCATGGTGTGTGTAACGAGATTCCGTTTATTCCAAGGGATCTCAGCTTATCTAGCAGGTTCAAATGCTGGCACGTCACAACATGTGACCATGTCAGCCAATCCTATACAAGTATCCAACTGCACATGTGCAACAAAGTACTCAGACCTACATTTCTCAGAGAGCCTTGCAGCACCTGGTCTAACCACACCCACAAATAAGGGATTACTTTTACAGTTTGTTAACAGTAACTGGGATGTCTGTTTAGGAAGGGAAAGAACAGAGAATATAAAAATCTAAAAAAAAAAAAAAAAAAAGCTACATTTATTTTTTATAAGATTTTTCTGCACAGTTTTCCTCTTGGTTTTGGTCATGTGTGTTCTAAAAGGAATTATTAAAATGGAATTCTATTCCATCCTTTAAACTGTATAGGAGAGGAGGGAGACAAGGGAGGTTAGGGTCTCTAAAACAAATTTGCAAATGTGAAAATTTAGTCAGTTTCTAGGGGAGAAAGTACTTTGATTTTGTGTATTTTTTGTGTATTATGCTCATGATGTCTAGGGAAAATGGAAAATGCTCAAAGCTATAAAAGGTATTCTACTGGATTAGCTTTAAAGAATAACAAGTGTTCTGGATTTAGACAGTGTCCCATATAGTGAGTAATATTTGCTGATGTAGAGCAGAGAATTTTACCTAAGAAAATAGATTTCTAATATGTAATGAATAGTCGATTAGAAAACCCTGATGTAATGCATTTTATTTTCACTAATTTCCTATCTTCAAACATTTTGTTGCTTCAAGTGAGAGAGGAGAATGTAGCATGCACTATTCTGCTGCATACCTGATACCGACCACTTTTTTGGCTGAGAGAGCTTTCACAAAGCAATGCTCTAGTCAATTTAAAACTGTGTGTTTCACTATAAACATAATTGGGAATAGCACACACATCAGCATGAGATACTTCTAGGTGTTTTATCATGTTTACATTGGAAATATTTTCACAGCAAGAGGTACAAACTTACACATAAAGAAGTGTCTCAGTTCAACAAGACAGAAATGTCTGCTAAGAAGTGCAAGTTACAAGGAAGACCAAGCTCCTCTCTCTAAGCAATTGCAAATCCAAAATTAAGAGGATCCAGTCAAGGAAATGTGAAGAAAGAAAAAAAGAAAATAGCAGCCCTTTATTAAAAGATATATGTGTATAAGTAGCACAAACAAAAACAACAATACTGCACCCAAATTCCCACCAAAACCAGTTCTCACCTTTTGGCACAATTACAGCCATGACCGGCAGGGACCGCTGTTGGATCTCTGGAGGAGCAGAGGCTGTAGTTGCTCCCTAGCGGTCGGCAGGGGGCGCTGCTGACAAGCCCCACATGGCCAATGGCAGATCTCAGCTGTGCCGGGTGGCTCAAGACCCCAAGATGGCCCTCACCCCTCGGCCCAGAAAGTGTCAGCTAGCAAGGGACCGGGGTGTCAGTCCATCCAGCCAACAGCAGGGAGACCCAGGAAGAAAGGGAAAAGCTCACAAGATGCTGACAATCTCCAAGACAGCAGAGGTGGGGTCCGGTCCTGGAGGGGGCTCTAGGGAAGCGCCTGACCAAGACAACACTTATTTCTCCTATGAAAATCTGAGGCAAACTGGACAATGGGCAGGACAGGGAGTAAGGGAAAAAGCAGTCAGATGAGCTCCCCAAGTGTGGAGCTTTTTTCCTTTTTTCCTTCTTCCAGACTCACTCCACAAATTCTCCCCTCGAGGGAGAGAAAAAAAAGAATAACAAAACCTAAGTTCTCTCTACCCCCACCCCTGGCCTCGACTAGAGGGAAACAAAAGTCCCCCCTCTTGCCAAGAGGAGTCTTTTAGCATATCACAAGAAGGTCATTAAGCTGAGCAATCAACAAAACCTGAAAAACTCATCTCCACCCTCAGCCAAGCACTTGGTGTGGAAAAATGACTAGAAGCTAATGGGAAAAGGAAGGAAGGGAAGGAAGGAAGGAAGGAAGGAAGGAAGGAAGGAAGGAAGGAAGGAAGAAAGAAAGAAGGAAAGAAAGAAAGAAAGAAAGAAAGAAAGAAAGAAAGAAAGAAAGAAAGAAAGAAAGAAAGAAAGAAAGAAAGAAAGAAAGAAAGAAAGAAAGAAAGAAAGAAAAGAAAGAATCTTTCCAACCATATACATACATACTTTAACCCAACTACACACATATTAGAAATATTTACATACATATACAAGCACAGTGTTATGGAAAGTTCACCCAAAGATAAGATCCCCTTGAGGTATACATTGCATTTCTCCATCTTCCTGCAATATCCACCAAGTGTGGCCTGGTCTTTGAGCAAAAACAATGCCATGAATGGTTTTGCCTTTGCCTAAGACAGGGTTAAGCCAAACAGTTTTATCTAACATACCTCTGAGGTGTATTATGGGAACTTTGTTTCCACCTATGATGTGAAAGTTCAGCTGACGGAGCCTCTGGTGTTGACTAACCATATAGCCTTTGCTAGGTACTGATCTGAGTCCTTGAAAGTCCCCCCACCCAATGCCTTCAGAGTGGTCTTCAACAGTCGATTACACTGTTCAACCTTCCTGGCAGCTGCTGCATGGTATGGGATGTGATACATCCACTCAGTGCCATGCTCCTTCCTTCAGGTGGTAACTAAGCTGCTTAGTCCCATTATCTGACTCAATTCACTCTGAGGTGCCGTGTCGCCACAGGACTTGTTTTTCGAGGCCCAGGATGGTATTTCTGGCAGTGGCGTGGGGCACCGGATGCGTCTCCAGCCATCCAGTGGTGGCTTCCACCATGGTGAGCACATAGCGCTTACCTTGACGGGTCTGTGACAGTGTGATGTAATCAACCTGCCAGGCCTCTCCGTACCCATACTAATTCCAAAGTCCACCATATCATATGGGCTTCATACTCTTAGACTGTTAATTGGCAGGGCGTGTCTCATAACCATGAATAGCTGGGAAATAGTGTCCATGGTCAAATCCTTGGTCTCCTTTTTATCTGTAAGTGGCATCTCTGCCCTGATGGCCTGAGGCATCATGGGCTCATCGTGCTAGGAACAACTCTCCCTTGTGCTGTCAATCCAGATCTACCTGCAACGCTTCAACTTGTGCAGGTCGGTCTGCTTGTTCATTGTTGCAATGCTCCTCATTAGCTCAATTTTTGGGCACATGGGCATCTACATGACAGACTCACAATCAGCTTCTCTATCCAGGTGGCAATGTCTTGCCACAAATCGGCAGCCCAGATGGGTTTCCCTTTGTGTTTCCAATTGGCCTTCTTCTATCTACCCAACCATCCCCACAGAGCATTGACCACCATGCATGAGTCAGTGTAGAGGTAAAACCTTGGTCACTTCTCTTGTTCAGCAATGCCCATGGCCAGCAGGAAGTCTTTGAGCTCTGCGAATTGACTCGATCCATGTTCCTCTTCAGCAACTTCTACAACTTGTTTTGTGGGGCTCCATACAGCTGCTCTCCATTTTTGGTTCATCCCTATAATGCGACAGGAACTATCAGTGAAAAGAGCATGACGCATTTCTCCATCTGCTAGTTGATTATATGGTGGAGCTTTCTCAGACTGTACCACAGCTCTTCTTCCTCTTCATCTGCTAGACCAAAGTGCTCACCTTCAGGCCAGTTTGTGATATTTCTAAGATTGCAGGGTGATTCAGGTTTCCAATTTGGGCGTGCTGTGTGATCAAAGCAATCCACTTGCTCCATGCAGCATCAGTAGCATGATGTATAGAGGGCACCTTTCCCTTGAACATCCAGCTCAACACTGGTAGTTAGGGTGCTAGGAGGAGTTGTGTGATTCTGTGCCAGTCACCTCGGAAGCAGCTTGCACGTGGGAATATGCATTCTTCAGAAACCTATGGTGCCCAGGAAGGTTTGCGTTTCTTTCTTGTTGGTCAGTGGGACCACTGCTGTGATCTTGTCGATGACTTCTGCTGGGATCTGGCAATGCCCACCTTGCTACTTCACCTCCAGGAACTGGATCTATTGGGCGTGTCCCTTGATCTCACTTTTCTTTATGGTGAAACTGGCTCTCAGAAGAATCTGGATAATTTCCTTTCCTTTCTCAAAAACGGCCTCTGCTGTGTCCCACCATATGATAATGTCATCAATTTACTGTAGATATTCTGAAGCCTCACCCTTCTCTAGTGTAGCCTGGATCAGTCCGTGTCAAATGGTGGGACTTTGTTTCCACCCCTGGGGTAACCAGTTCCAGATGTACTGCACACCCCTTCAGGTGAAAGTGAAATGCAGCCTACACTCTGCTACTAAGGGGATGGAGAACGCATTTGCAATGTCTGTAGTGGCGTACCACCTCACTGTCTTAGACTTAAGCTCATACTGGAGCTCCAACATGTCTGGCATGGTGGCACTCAACAGTGGGGTGACTTCATTCAGGCCACAATAGTCCACAGTCAATCTCCATTCTCCATCAGGCTTACACACAGGCCAGATGGGGCTGTTGAAGGGTGAATGGGTCTTGCTGACCATCCTTTGGCCCTCCAGCTCACAGATCATCTTATGCACAGGGATCACAGAGTCTCGGTTCGTTCGGTACTGCTGACGGTACACTATTGTGGTGGCAATTGGCACCCACTGTTCCTCAACCTTCAACAGTCCCACAGCAGAAGGGTTCTCTGAGAGACCATGTGAATTCAACTGCTTAGCTGCTTCCACCTCCATGACAGCTATCCCAAAAGCCCATCTGTGTTCTTTTGGATCTTTGAAATACCTGTTTCTGAGGTAGTCAATGCCCAGGATACATGAGGTGTCTGGGCCAGTCACAATGGGGTGTATGTGCCACTCTTTCCCAATCAAGCTTACTTTAGTTCCCAGCATTGTCAGCTCTTGAGACCCTTCTGTTACCCCAGAGATAGAAACAGTTTCTGGCCCCACATGTCCTGAGGGTATTAACATGCACTGAGCCCCAGTATCACACAAAACCTAGTATTCTTGTGGGTCTGATGTGCCAGGCCATCGGATCCACACAGTCCAAAAGACCTGGTTGTCCCGTACCTTTACCAGCTTAGAGGCAGGGCCCCTCTAACACTGGTCTTGGTTTGGCCAATCACAGTTGTCTCCCTGTGAAGACATACAGGAGGTACCCTCTAGCAAGTCAGATTCCTGCCCATAGCATACGGACTTACTCTCATTGACTTCCATTTTTCTCCCTCCTTCAGCTCTTGTACTCAGGCTGCTAGAACACGGGTGGGTTTGCTGTCCCAGTGTCTCATATCTTCTCCATGGTCAGCTAGGAAGTACCACAACTCAGTTTGTGAGGTCTGTCCAGTCTCTCTAGCTGGGGGATGTCTGATTCACACTGGTGCCATATGGAAGTGATTTCCCTCAATCTTCTTTCTCAGTTTCTCCTGTTTATCTTTCACCTCTGTAGTCAGTGTCTTTTTCTAGAGTGGAGATGCAGGCCTGCAGTGGGCCCTTCAATCATACTGTCATACATCCAAAGTTTATTTATTACAGGCATCACTGGCTCTCTCTTCTCCCCAGCCTGTAACAATGTCAGGTAACTGGCATGTATGGATAGCCCCATGTGTGTGAGGCTCCAGCACATCTGTGGTATACACCTAACCCTGTCAGGATTGTTGATGCGTTGCCCATATCTTCCAAAAAGTACCTCCAACAGTGCCAGTTCCCTCAGGCATAGGATCCCCACCTCTGCAGTCTTTCTATAGTCTTCCAGCCCTTTGCATAATGGTGTTCCTCCAAGGGATCTCTGTAAATGAGCCTCTCCCTCACGCCATCCAGAAGTAGTGCCCAGAGAGACAGGGGCTTTGATTCTCTCATGGATGTCTCCTCGATATCTACATCCTGGGCAATGGATCTCAGGAATCTTGCTTCACTGCCATCAGGGTTTATGGCCTCACCTGTAGAGTTCCAAACTTAGATCATCCAATGCAGAATGGGTTCGTTTGAGGAACAAATGCTCAAATCTCCCAGTCTCCCCGTAAA
The DNA here is from genome assembly GCA_038380795.1 of Pyrocephalus nanus. Classification (NCBI taxonomy): domain Eukaryota; kingdom Metazoa; phylum Chordata; class Aves; order Passeriformes; family Tyrannidae; genus Pyrocephalus; species Pyrocephalus nanus. Next base: position 24,676,389 of record CM076263.1, read on the forward strand.
CTGCGGAAATTGTTATGAGGAATTAATGATGATCCCTGGTTCTGGGCCTGCCACCTGTGAGGGTGCTGTCTCCCCAACACTGTCAACTGGACAAACAGATTTGGTTTTATAGCATAGTAGAGAGTCCTTGATGAACCTTTCCAACATGAATTCACCCCTCAGGCAGCAGTTCTTCCCAATCTGCTGTCCCATGGGTCATTCCTCCTTGGGAGTGCAGTCCTTCATGGATGAGCTGTACTGATGTGGGTCCCCAACAGGCCCACAAGTCCTACCCAGGAAAAACTTGCCCCAGTGTGGGTTTCCCTCTCCATGGGCCACAGGTCTCCTGCAGGACCACACTCCATGCTGGGCCTCCCATGGGGTACCATTCTTCATGCATCCACCTGCTCCAGCATGGGCTTCTCCATGGGTTGCAGGGAGGTCTCTGCACCCTGATGGTTCTCCGTAGGCTGCAGGTGCCTCAGCTATGAGTCATTCCCCTGCTCCCATGGGGTGCCTGCTCCCCCTCCTTCTGCACTGACCTTGGTGTCTACATTGTTATCCCATGTTTTCACTCCACTCTTCCCTGGCTGGAATTTTTTCTGTGCAATGCTCCTCTATTCTTAAAGATGTTATCACAGATGCTTTACTATTACTCCTAATTGGCTCGGCCTTGGCCAGCAGCAGGTATTCCGTCCTGGAGCCAGCTGGCATTGGATCCATAGGACAGGGGAAGCTTCTAGCAGCTTCTAACAGAAGCCACCCCCACAGCCCCTCTGCTACCAAAATGCAGCCACAGAAACGACAGACATCCATAACAATTTTGCTTAGGTCTCACTTCTAAGAATTGCCATAAAATCCATGGTTGTTTACATACAAATAACTCAATTTCAGGGTTTAAAACCTTTATTGAGTAACATATTTTGCCTTCCTTTCCCTCCCTCCCTTCCCGTTAAATTAAGCTGCTCTGGATAAGCACTGTTATTCTGCCTGACAGAATGATTCTGTTTTTTACTTATATGTTTCACATGTCTTCCCTAGAACACATGTGTTCAGCTCCACAGTTCCAGTCTGGGGAAGCATTTTTAAACAGAGATAGGGTGGAAGGTCACACACAGTGTAATTTTCTTTGCTGATGAAGCTGGTTCCTAGCTGACGTGTTGAGAGATGGCTGTCTTGTTGCACTCAGTCATAAAGAAACCTGTGCCAAACAGATATGCGGGAGAAGTTTAGCCTTTCCACTATTTCAAGGAAATTAACAGATATTATTTTTTTCAATGTTCAGGCATTGGGTGAAATATGAAAAAGCCACTTTTCATCTGGTTTAATTTGAAATGTATCAGAAGCCCCTCTTAAAATTCTGAAAACCTTTAAAACCCATGATATACTTTCAATTAATTTCTTATTCACTATATATATATATATATTCATTTTAGTGTCACTGTAATAAAACTCTCCTAAAAAGCCATTCAGAAAACAATGTAGCACAAACATACAAACTTCACTGCATAGCTTTTAGGAGGAACAAAGCCTGCCACTGCTAGGTAGAAGTGACTTTTTGGGTGCTTATCTAGATATTGTAATGTTAAAAGGTTCAAAAATTTGATCTCCACTTTATCCATATTGTTCACATTTGGCCCCTTTAACTGTTGTCCACTGACTGCTAAGTCAGGGACTTCCAGACTTTGGCTAGGGGGATTCACATGAGGACTTTGGCAATATACTACCCTAAGAAAAGTGAAGTTGCCCTTCCTTAGCTCCTAGCAATTGCCTTGCTGCCTTCTTTTGCTCACTTGTGGTTCAGAGATGCCTCATGGCTCCTGTGGCCTCCCCTTTGCTTCATCTTCCCACTGACTGCTCTTCCATCTCCATCCAGTTTGTCAAATCCTAAGGATTTTGCAACAGCAAACTGATTTTGCATACTGTTGGTCTATATACCTGAGTACCACAATGTATTTTGGTTTCACACAATTGTTTAGACAATTCCATTTACACCTCTTCTCTTTGGGAAATCTACTTTTTTTTAATGTGAAACTTTTGAGTAAATGTGTTACTTTCTAATCCACAGCATAGACAGTATTTTCATCTTTTTCACTACATTCCTGCAGTGGAGGTTTCATACATATACATGTGCAAAATGCAATTCACACTAGGAAGTCAGAAAAGATCATCTACTCAAAGTATGTCAAGGCTACTTGAACTACATTACTTTTCAAGTACTGAACACAAATGGGTTTGGAAAACTTTGCCTACAAATGTTCATATAAAGAAATAAGGAAAATTAAATAGACATACATTCCCTTCTCATTAAAAATAGTCTTAATTTTAAACTACTAGAAGAATGAATATGAAAGATGATTCCTGGACTTGTTTGTCCTACTGCTCATTAAGAGTTCATTGCCCCAGTGCTGATTGTGGCATACCAGTGATGAAATTCAACAGAGCTCTATACTCTCAAGAATGTAGCAACTAGACACAAAGTACCAACCTCTGCCCTGATACATCAACTCACCTTAGCAGCCCTGTTGTGTTTGCCCATTACACATATTTGATTATTGCACTCCATGCTATTTGCAAGGTGACATACCCTTCTTTCACTCAAATTAGCTGGTTACTCAATGGGGAAGCTCCTACAAGGAAAGGATGGAAGGCAGCTTGGCACCTTGGTGACTTGCTTGTATCCTTAAAGGCAGCCCATGTGGGTCTGAGAAGAAATTACTGCGTGGGCTACATTCAATATGTAGGGATATATTGCACCTTTCTATCTGAAAGCATGCTTCAGTTTCATGACTTCATTTTGTGAAGACTGTCTTAGTCTATGAGATTGACTAACAGCTGAGAAACAATATCAAGAGACCAGAGAAACAGGAGACAAAAAATCAAGAGACCATAAAAAGTCTGTGTCATCTCCAAGAGGTTCAGAGCTATAATGGACTAAACAAATATGAGAAAAAAAAAAAAAAAAGAAACTTTGATCTACAGCTACAGAATTTACAGCTTTACTGGGGATGGGGCAAGCTAGTGCCTGTAATCTTTATTTCTGTTAATGACTCATGCATCCTAGTGCAAAGCAACGGTAATAAAATACTAATTTCATTGTGTCCCAGTTTAAATGAGACAAGGGTCTTTTGCTGAGGATGAGTTATGAGAAAAGACTCAAACTCCTCCCTCTAAGCAATTATAAATCCGAAATTAAGAGGCTCTGATTGAAGGAAAAACAAATTATGGAAAAGGAAAAAAATGACAACCATTTATTAAAAGGTATGTGTGTATTAACAGAAACATGAAAAAAAACACAAGTAAACCAACCAAACAATACTTTTATACCCACAAATAATCCCCTTCAAAAATGAACCGATAAAGAGGCACAGGGAAAAGTAAACAGTTAAATTTTGTGCCCTTTAGTGCAATTCCAACCACAGTCAATAGGGGGCACCGTTGAGTTACTGGAGATGCAGAACTTGTAATGTCCTGTGCCAGTCACCAGGTGGTGCTGTTGGATCACTGGAGGTGCAGAACTTGTAATGTCCTGGGCCCACCACCAGGGTATGCCAGAGAAACCAATCCAACCAAAAAAAACCTGGACCTTCTTTCCCTTTCCACACGCTGGGAAAGGGGAGAGGGAGAGGGGGGAGGAAAACAACACCACCAACAAAAACAAACAATCTTTCACTCACTCCGGCTGGTTGAAACCGCTCGGCACAGTCCTCTCTCTTTCACTGATGTGCACAAAGACCCCTACCAGGGGGAAAAAAAACCCCAACGGCAATGGCGAAAGGAAAAAAAAAAAAAAATGAAAAGAAAACCTCCAGAGAAACAGCTCCTCTCTGATGAAAACTCCAAGCAGAATCCGCAACCAGCAAACAGGTCATGGAGCCACACACACCAGCCTCCACACTGACCAAGCGTTCCAGCCACTGCCCACCAAACTCCTCCTCCCCCGTTGCCCAAGAGATGAGAGAAAAAAGGAAACAATAGCCTTCCATCTCCCTCGTTTCCTAGGAGACTAAGTTCTGGGCGATTAGTGAAGGAGCCAGTCCTTTTGTTCACCTGATAGCTCCTTGATGGCTCTGCACACAGGGCCAGGGGGGAAGGGAAAAAATTCTTTGCCTGGTTTACAAGAGCTAGCTAAACCATGACATATTGTACAAACACAAGTGTCTAGAATCACTTCACATTAGCAAGGGCATCTGAGTCTTCCTCATGATGCTCACAGATATGACAGATATATGGTAGTTTTGCACCCTGCTAGAGACACAGTTAGACGCTAGGCAGTATATCCTGAAGATCCTAAAAACCTGTTGTGTGCAATGAATACAAATCTGGCTGACAGATGTGGAAACAAGTCTTATGAAGAGTGGCTGGGGAAACTGGGGTTGTTTAGTCTGAAAGGGAGACCTCATCCCTCTCTACAAGCACCTGAAAGGAGGTGGCAGTGAGGTGAGAATTGATCTCTACTGCCATGTCTTAAGTGAAAAAACAAGTGGAAATGCACCAGGTGAGGTTCAGGTTGGATGTTGGAAAAAAAAATCACTGTAAGAGTAGTTGGCATTGAAATAAATTCCCAGGGAGGTGGTGGAGTCTGTGGAAGTGTTCAAGAGGCGTCTGGATATTACACTTGGGGACATGGTTTGGGTGTGATTGTGGTGGCGCTGGGTTGACAGTTCGACTAGGTGATTTTGCAGGTCTCTTCTAGCCTTGATGATTTTGTGACTATGTGATGCAGTACCTCTGATGTGTTAGGTGGCTGCAGGCCAGGTGACTTATCTGAGAACATCTCAAATGCTTTTTTTGTGTGTCCAGCATTTCCTTTGAGTATCCTAGAGGCTTTTGTACACAGCTTGTATATTCTGAAAATGCAGGTGGCAGTCTCAAACTGGGTACCAACCTATGATGGAACTGGGGTGAGACAAGACAACCTTCTGAGGTTCCTTCCAACCATTACTACTCTGTGAATCCAGCTACTCAATGTCACTATTTGTTTGCTCTCACTCCAAAGAATAAGATGTAGACAATTCTTAGAAGCATTGTAAGAACAAGCGATATTTTCCAACCATGTAAATAGAATAGACCTGTGAATGAATCAGGCTTTTTACTGCAAGCCACTGTATGAAAAATATCTATAAGCTCCATGCTCAAGTCAGGATTCATTTTTACATGTACTGAAGACTATACATGATTAGGAAGCATAAGAGATAATGAATTATACTTTCTATTGATATGGATGTCCATGATTTTGAACCATTTAAATGAGACATAAAGGCATTTGCATTTTCTGTTTGACATTATAAACAACAGATATGTATACTAAACTTTAACTCTTTCCTTGCTTTTGCCAGTCAGAACAGCATTTCCTAAAGTCTTCTCTAAGATTGTCAAGACCATGCTACTTCCTTTTTCTTACATTTTAGTTAAGCTCTTACAGCCTGTAAGAATGGGATTCCCAGCCACTGCTGGAATGAGGCTTGTCCAAATGTCTGTGGTCTTCTGGCTGGTTTCTTTTTTGTATCCACTACTAATTCCAAAGCTGGTTTGAGTTCTCTCACAAGCAGCATTGTTTCAATGGAGCTGCAATCATTGGAGCTGCTCCAGTGATTTACTGGTATACAAAATTATAGAGTTTTACTGGCATGAAAATTCAGAGGATGTTAATCTGGAAGGAATGCAAAGGTAAGGGATGCAAAGTATGTTCAGAAATCACTAAAACTCCCACTCACCAGATTAAACAAACCCCAAAAATGTAATTAATTTTCCTACTCTTTTCATCCCATTGGGAACAAGATAAGTGCAAATTAGACACCTTTTCCTATGAATAGTCCTCCCATATTAGGAATTTTTTTTACAGGACAGCTCCATAAATGAATACAGCCTCCTGAGTCATTATGTCTAGTCACTATCTTTCAGAAGCATCACATAACGTAAAGTGATCAAATGCTAATGCCAGAAGGCAATGTGAACACACCGTGCAATGCTGATACACAGACTGCAGGGTTGGTTGTGCTTAATTGTTTATTAATTAAGATACAATAACACATTCAACTGCATTACTGATAGAATGATTTTACTCTATTAGATAAACTGTCTATGTTATAAGGATGTAAACCACAGTAGACAAAATAATGGGCAGATGTTCTGGTTTTGTCTGGAGTAGAGTTAATTTTCTTCATAGTAGCTATCATGGGCCATGTTTTGGATTTTTTCTGAAACTAGCATTGACAGCACAGGGATGTTTTAACTATCACTGAGCAGTGCTCAGTGTCAAGGCCTTTTCTTCTCCTCACTCCAACCCACCAGTGACGAGGTTGGGGATGCACAAGGATTTGGGAGGGGACATAGCTGGGGCAGCTGACCCCAATTGTCCACAGGGATGTCCCAGACCATATGGCATTGTGCTCCACACATAAACCTGGGTGGTGCAGAAGGAAGTGGAAGATGTTCTGAGTGATGACACCAAGACACCATTAAATGCATTGGAGCTCTGTTTTCCTGGGAATGGACGAACATCTGCATGATGATGGAAAGAGGTGAATGAATTCCTTGTTTCACTTTGCTTTTGTATGCAGCTTTTGCTTTACCTATTTAACTGTCTGTATCTCAATCCAGAGTTTTTTCACTTTTACTCTTCAGATCTCTACCCATCCCACCAGGAAGTGAGTGAGAGGCTGTGTGCGGCTTGGTTGTCTGCTAGGGTTAAACCATGACAGCAAACTAGCCCCTGAAAAGACTATAGTAGTTGCCATATGCTGGAGAGGTTTTCCAGCTTATTGGCAATCAATTTATGAAGTGCAGGTAAAATGGAGAGGTTCTATACTCTCAGCTTGAGAGCAGAATAAATTTAAGTACAAAACAGCCAGGCTGACTGATCATATAGTGGAATAAGAGTTTAAACTGAAGAACCAGACTCAATATAGCTTCTAGACTTCAAGCGTCTTTGAGTTTTAAACAAACAAATTTTCCTTAGACCTCTGAAAATTAGCTCACTAGCAGCTCAGAGTTTCCAGTGATCACTCTAGCAGACAGAAAAACCTTTCTGCCTATTATTCTTCTCTTCCTTGGTCTATGTAGCCTTTCTAAATCAAAGAAGGTATTGCTTTACTTGAAATCATTTTGGCCTCTGTGCAGTGTCTCCTGCTATGTGCTCTTCCACTCACACTAGGTAGATTTCACTAAGAGTAACTGCACTGGAACATGTAACTTCAATAAAATCCCATTAGCGGAAAGCTGGTTTAAGAAGACAACTAGGCTCTATCTATAAAATTTGAAAACCTAAACTTGGGAAATGAAGCCTGGATTTTTGCTGTCATCATCCAGTTGTGGATTGCTTCAAACACTATATTTATCTGTAGCAGTCACACCATAGGAGCAGAGGTTTTTCTCACTTATGTAGAGTCAAGAACACAGTGGGAGAGAGTTTATTCACTGCCAAAGTGATTTATTGGTGAGACTGGTGTGCTTTCCTCATGAGCCAGGGTTGCACTTGGCAGCAGATGTGGAGTAAGAAACACTTTTTTCCTGAAGGCATGTTGCCCTTTTGCTCTCTGGTGTGTTCTACTTTCCCTTCTGACCTCTGGTAGAGGTAATACTAACAAATTAATTGCTACTGTGGACTCCTATAACAAAAGCAAGATGTACAATTCCTTCTGTGATACATGGCTATGATTCTGGCTTTTACTCTTTGACTTCAGGCCTTTAGGCTGCTATGAAGAGCTGGGAAGTTTTGTAGCCTGTGAGGCACAAGAGCATATGTATTGTTTGTCCAGAAGTAAATATCTCTTCCATAATTGCTTCTAGTCACAGGATATGGAGCATATTAAACAATATAAATCCTTCCAGTTTCATATACTAGTTGTTAGCAATCACCTTATACATAGTTCTGGCCTGCAGCCCAACTTAAAATGGGAACTTTGAGGCCTTGATCTTGCAGTAAAGTTTTAACAGCCATGATCCTTCCCATTCTTTAGGACATGCCTGGAAGGCAAGTCCTGCTTCCACTAACAAGAGTTAGAGTATTGTTCCAACAGCAGCACACTTCTGCATGAAAAATCCAGGACAAATCCATTAATCAAAGCCTACAAGAGAAACAAATTGTACCTGGAGAAGTGCAGCCTCCCTGTGCTATTGTTATTCTAAATTAGTCATTTATCCCGTCATAAGGGGAGGCATAACTCTTACCCAAAATAACCTTCACAGTGGTATTAATCTTAACCTAATGCTGAACTGTGAGTAATTCCCACTATTGTAACTATCTACATGTGACCAAGCAAAACCACTCACTATAATGTGATCAGCTGCTTCTTTGGTATTGATGGTATATTTTGGACTCACCCTCCAAGTCAATCATTCCACCTAGATAAGACTGCTTCTACCTCTTCTATGAATAGAGGGAAATATTCTCCCTCCAGGAGGAGGAAGATTAAAATTAAAAAGAGATTTTAAGTCAAAGAAATTGCAAGAATTCCCAAAGAAAATGTTTAAATGTGACTTTTCTGTATTGTGGTATATTTCAGAGGACCATAAAGTATTGTATCACTTTTTAATAACAGATTGTATACCATTTCAGAGGCTGTGTATCATGACCTTACATGATCAATGCTGGAATATAGTATATTAGTCACTTTAATCTCAGCGGTTTTGCTGATGGAGGTTTTTTTCCTTATTACAAAAGTACATTACTTTGTCCTACTGGTTAAAACACTACCCTGGCAGTTACCTTTGATACATGCGCTAGGGGCACACACCCTTAGAAATTTGATCTGTGCAGTACCCACTCATTGCAGAGAAACTTTTGGAAAGGTTTGAAAACTTCAGAAGCCATTATTGAAAGATCTTATTTGATCCAATATCCTATGTCCAGGCCTGAAAGCATGTAGGTAAGTTGATAATGTAAGACTTGACTAACCTGTAATAATCATCAAAGGCATTGGAAGGGGGAGGACTGATCTCAGGAAAACGGGCTGGCCAGGAAGCAGAAGCTCTGTGCAACAGATTGTAATGCTATCACAGCGAGGTATGTAAATTTTGTAGCTGGGCAAACCTAAGCTGCTTCTGGTCACTAAAGACTTTGTTATCAGGTGCCACTTGCAGACTTCTGGGTACTCACTACTCTAACCTTCATGGGATCATTCTATTCAGAAGTTTATGTGCAATTAGAGTCTGTGAGAAAAGGTACAGTTTGAAGCATTAATTAGCACTCATGCTGTTGTGGAAAGCTCAATCCTGGTCCAGTCCCAGGCTGTGTAAATGGATGACTGCCTGCTTCCTTAACAGCCAGCCCCCGATGGCTCCTTTTTGTTTCCCTTACCCATATTTTCAGGGGATATAAGTGAAGGATATACCAGTTCTATCAGCACTGATGACTGACATCCTGTTCATATGTGGAACATGCAACACTGCCTCTTTCATATTCAAGGTTTCGTGCCATTGCTGACCAGTAAAGTGGCTGGCCTTTTGGGAAAGGAGAGAGCTGCATAAGTAATTTTTTGTGAAGTCACTAGAATACAGTTGACCTCCCCAAAAAAGACAAACACCCTGAAAGCCAATTTCAACTGCAGAATGAGATTGGAGAGTAGGATCATCTGAGCCTACAAGATCTTGTGTTCACTTGAATTTCATATCATAAATATTTCATCCCAAATAATCTCCATTGCCAAAGCTTAGCTAACTCAATGCTCTAAACAATTATGTATCTAATTAGATTTGGGTTTCATCTTGTCAATATACTGAATATAAAACTGCAATTGTAATATACTGAAATATGAAAAATGAAGTGGGTCTTTCTTCAAATAGAATCACCAGCATTACATTACAGAATTTACAGCAAATAGCAACTTCTCTAGAAACATAAGTAATCTCTATCATATCCTTTACTAGGATGGCTTCTCTAATTCTTTGTAGCTTCTTATGGGATTATGTTGCTGAATGTCTCCCTTAGTGCCACTTTGCAGGCAGAACCCACCATCTGGGTGTGTTTGTTTTGGGTAGCAGCCAGAGTTAATGGGTCACTGGGAGAGCTTCTCCTACTCGTATGATTTCTTCAGGATCCCATCTCAATCCTACTGAATATTAGAAAGTGATAAAATAATTTCTAGCAACATACTCAAAAAAATCACTGGGTTTCACATGAAACAACACTAAATTAGCTAAGGAAGGAGATATATAATGCAAAAATAATCAGGTTAACTGCTGAATAACATTCTGAATAAGACGAATGTTGTTATTAGGCTGTATTTCATAGAGAGATACAGTAAACAAGAGGTGGTGGACAAATACCACAATGTTGTGCATATAGTGTACCAGTAAGTAATGAGCTTTAGCTGAAGTAAATTCTTTAGTGCTGTCACCCATAACCCACTAGAACTTGTTTCTTGCACTGAAACATAAGGGTCAAAATATACTTTTAAAATATTCCACTAAAAATGGAATCTGTTGATTTGACATGGTTTAAAAAAACATTATCATTGACAGTAGTTCCTAATCATCACGGTTGATTTTTATTAATGGTTTATTTGACAACTTTTAGAGTTGATTTGCTATTGGTTGAGATATTTTAAATGGGCTATAGTCAACTGAAAACCTGATGTGTCTGTTATGTGATTTTAAAATGAGTTGTCTTAAACCTCTCATTATTTGGGAGGCTATCTCTAGGTTGGTCTGGTGCACGTAACAAAGGAAAAGACCATCATCAGATTACTGCTTATAAACTGTGTAGTAAATGAGACTCCTGCACTTTTACCTCTGCATAAAATAAAAAACAGGTTATGTCAGATAAATACTAATTAATCTCAAATAATTAATAGATGAGTTAACTTATGTCCCTTTGTTTTTTCCTCAGCTCATATTGCTTTAAAGCCTGGCTAATTTGTCACTTAAACTGGTGAGTTTAAGAGTACTTGCATAAGTGAAATAGCAGGAAACAGGCTGTATTGCTGAATGTTCACTGAAAACTTCGTGAAGGTTTATTCTTTTTACTTTCACCAAGATTTCTTCATTAATTTAGCTCTACTAACTTTGGTAGAATAACTCTTTATTAACATAAATCAAGAAGAGTATTGAATATCTGATAGTGAGAAGAATGACTTGAGGAATGGCAAGTTTGTACACCCATCTGACTATAAGACTACTTAAGGGAAAGGGAAGGGTATTGGAAAGAAAACAAAAGCAGAGAACTAGAAGCAGAAGCAGAGCTGCAAAATGGTTTGGCTTGAACAGGTACCCAGATCCTGGGTCTGCAGTAATGACCACCACTTATGTGTTAATTATAACACTACATCCCACAAACCCTTGTTGTCATACCACTTCCTAGAATGTAGTTTCATTGCTGACAACAAACAGGTCACTGAACTGTGTCTATCTGGGAGAATTTGTAAATAGGTCAATACCTGAGGTGTTTTCATAATTTCTGCATATTGTCTCAGATAACCTCTGCTGGATCCCTCTCATCATAGCCTTGTATTATCAGATGGGTAGAGAAGTCTGTATGAAACCACTTTTGCTTTTTACCCCTGCAGACTGCTACAAACAATCATCACGGGGGCTCCAAAGGGCAGATGGTTGTTCTGACAACACAGTGCAAAATAACTCCTGAACAGGTCGTGACATACCAAGAATCGTGCGGTATGTTTCCAGAAATCAGAGTTTCTGACACTAAAAGCTTTGCACTGCAACCTACCTCAAGAGAAATTAAGAATCTTTAGTATTCTATTTATACTGCTTTATCTTGGAGTTAGAGTGGGAGCCAGTATGGGCACTGGGAACTATGAAAACCTAGTTTATAATAATCTCAGCTTTCTGAGGGATGCTATTCACACTTCAAATAACCCATCTACAAAATGGAGATAACAGTAAATACTGCCCTGTCTTGTTTGAACACATGAGCTGTGAGGCTTTGCTCCACAATATTCCAAACACATGAGCTGTGAGACTTTGCTCCATAATATTCCAAACATATAAATGTATATAGCTACATACAATAAAAATATGACATTCAATACTGAATAGAGAAAAGGCATTAAATTACTATCTCCAGTTTTTAATGTTTTTGTTGAAGTTGTGTTTCCTCATTGTGGAAATTGCTTAAAAGTAGTGGAAGTACCCAGGTTTAGCTTAAAGAACTTATTGCAGAGATGTGCATTGTTATCAGTTACCTTGTTAAATGTAGTAAGTTTGGGGTTTTTTGTTATTTAACTCATGCACATACATGATATATATGGACACTATGATCTTCTGCTTTACCATGTGGTAGTTAAAAAACAGTTCTAGTACAGCCAAGATTGAAGTCCATATAGTTTTCATTGTCTTCTACATGCCAAGAAAGTGCCTCAGTTTGCTTTGAGGCTTATACTTGTAAGTTTTTTTTTAGTTTTGTTGTTTTTTAAAACAACCTATCTCCGAGGGTAAAATAATCTCATTTAGAAAGAAGTATTGATCAATTCTAGAAACAGGACTCAAGTGAATCCTGGTGGGTCAAAGGTGGAAGGTAAAGAAAATATGCTTTCTATAACTTTTCATTACAGAATTCCATGAGATTTTTCAGACAGATCTGCCATATGACACCCCAAATCATAAGAGGAACTCTGCATATACAAAAGGAAAACATATGCATTAAGAGGTTGATATCTTTGATATTTGAAACTTCATAGGTCCCAGCTGGAGTCTCCTTCCTATGACTACATCTAACCTAGTGGACCTGAAAGCATGCTCAGGCTTCGTGACCCAAGTATGTACCTTCTCATACTTGGACCACAATGAAATGAGGGATAGGAATCCTTCTGAACTTTGGTTTCTTCAGAAGAAACCAGGATATTCTAGTCAGAAGGAAGCCATACTATGTTTCCAACAAATTTCTCACCTGACCCTGGGATACATTACTGACTGCACCTTTATATTCCTTGGAATATCTGAAGATTAATCTGAATTTTTTTTTCATTTTTATACTGATAGTTCAAACAGATGCCAGGTATTTTGTCCTTCTTTGGAGCAGGAGATCTGTCATTAATTGAGCTGGCAACACTATTTCTCATAATCCCTCGCTCTTCATCACAAATCTTAGTAAATTTGCTATTGTTTTGAAAAAAATATGTGGACATTGGAAAATGTATACCAACGGCCTATTACAAGCAGATATCAAAACCAAACTTGAGGACTGAAATTTTTCTAACAAAAAGAAAGAGCAAATAGTTGCCATAATGACAGTCTTCATAACCATTCCTTTTGTGATACTCACATTCTGAGGCCTGAATAATTTTTCTGCCTTGTAATTTGGAGAAGATAAAAACTTCAGCTGTGCAGCTGTTTTCTTCAAGAGAATCTATGGCTGCGGAATTGTAATACATATGGTAATGCTACATTAGTGTAGTATTATTCACATCACTACAGTTAAACTTGGGTCAGCACTTCCTTTTAGACTCTGTGAAGTTACGGTTTGTCCATGCACATTTTCTTTTAGCTGACTTGCAACATGATGCCTCAGCCTTACTACTATATTTGCTTTTTTTTTTTTTTTTTCCCCAAAACTGTTTGAAAAAGCACTGATCAAGAGCTCTTAATCTTATGGCTAAATGTTACTATCCCTCATTTCAAAATGTGTGGCATGTTTAATTGTCCCTGAAACCCTTTCCCGGTTTGTATCTTTAGAGGTAATATATTACTGGAATTAAAATCATAATGTAAGGATTTTTTAAGTTACTCTCCACTGGCTTAGCTGCCTATACAAATGTTGGAGGAAGGTGAGGTACTCTGCTTTTCCTCTTAATTGGCTTTTTTATATTTAGCAGCCTTCAAATCTAAACCCCTTTGAACAGGGAAAATACAAATATAAAGTTATTGAATCCTTTAATTCAAATTTATCCATCGGATTCTATCATACTTGTCATAGTTTAACCCCAGCCAGCAATGAAGTACCATGCAGCCACTCACTCCCCTACCAGCAGGACTGGGGAGAAGGGTAAAAGCCAGAAAACTCATGGGCTGAGAGAAAGAATGTTTAACAGGGAAAGAAAAAGCCATACTTACAAGCAAAGCAAACCCAAGGAATTAATTCATTGCTTCCCATGGACATGCAGATGTTCAATCATCCCTAGGAGAGCAGGGCCACATCCCATGTGTAGTCGTTTTGATATGGCCAGATGCCAGCACTCACTGAAAGTCACTTCCCCCCACCCCCTCCTTCTGGGCAGAGGAGAGAGAAAGGAAAAAAAACCATCCAGGATTCTTGAGTAGAGATAAGGACTAGGAAAAAGCAGTGTTATTAGCAGGCAAAGCAAATTCAGTTGTGGATAAAACTTTGATTTGTTACTAATAAACTAAAAGATAAATTCAATTGCTAACAGAATAAGAGCTGAAGAGTAAAAACAGTCTTAAAACACAACACCTTCCCCCAACTACTCTTTCTTTGCAGATTCCTCTCCTTCTCTGAGTGGTGCAGGGAGATGGGAAAAAGGGGTTCGTTATTGTTTCTACTGCTGCTAACCCGAGTCCACCCCTTGGACAGCAATTCTTCCAATCTGCTGTCCTTTGGGTTACTCCTCCATCAGGTGCATGGGAGGTCTTTGCACCCTGATGGTTTTCTGTGGGCTGCAGGGGGACAACCTGCTCCACCATAGTCTTCAGCATGGGTTACAGGGGGATCATGGCTCTGAGTTCTTCCCCTGCTTGCATGGGGTCCCCTTCCCACGGGAGAGAGTCCTTGTTGGACCTCTCCCCATGGGTCTATCCACCCCTTGGGCAACAGTTCTCTTCAATCTACTGCCCCATAAGTCACTCCTTCACGAATGAGATGTATTGGCATGGATCTCCCACAGGGTCACAAGTCCTAACTGGGAAAACTTGTTTCAGTGTAGGTTTTCCTCTCCATGGGCTACAGGTCTCCTGCAGGATGTTGCTCCATCCTTGGGTCTCTCACGGGGTCACAGGCTCCTTCATGTAACCACCAGTTTCAGCATGGGCTCTTCCATGAGCTGCAGAGGGGGGAAAAAATCTCCAAACCCCAACAGTCTTCCACTGGTGGCAGGGGCCTTGGCTCTCAGTCTTTCCCCTGCTGGAGGGGGACAGGGAGGCCCCCCCTCCTGCTGCTCTGACCTTGGAGTCTGCTTGTTATCCTATGTTCTCCTCTGCTCTTTTGCAGGCTGGAATTTCTTCTGCGCCACAGGCTTGTCTTCCTCTGTTCTTAAATATGTTATCACAAAAGGGCATTTTCACTGGCTCAGCCTTGGCCAGGAGCAGGAAATTCACCTAGAGCTGGCTATCGTGCCTTTTCACAGGACAGTGAAAGCTTCCAGTAGCTTCTGACAGAAACCACTCTATAGCCCCCCCCCCCCCCCCCGGCTACTAAAACCCATGGCCATGCGTAATTTTTACTTGGGGGACTGACACTCCAAACTTCCTCCCTTCCTCCTTCTTTCCTCCATTTTACATGCTAACCATGATGTCATATGGTCTGGAATATCCCCTTTGGTCAGTTTGGGTCACTTGTCCCAGCTGTGTCTCCTCCTAACCTCTCATGCACCCCCAATGTCCTTGCCAGTGTGGCACTATAAGAAACAGAAAAGGCCTTGGCTTTGTGTAAGCTGCTCAGCAATAACAAAAACATCCTATATTATCAACTCTGTATTCAGCACAAATCCAAAACATAGCCTCCATACTAGCCACTGTAGAAAATTAATTCCATTCCAGCTGAACCCAGAACAATAGTTTTTGACATTTCTGAAACTCCGGAGAGTGGAAACATAAGAAAGTGTTTATAAAAATTCTCATCTTCAGACACATCTGGCTTTATTTAATAAAATCATTATTTGTTTAAATAGCACTCCCCTGTTTCATACCTTTCTACTTTTGAACTCACTGACTTATTTTTCTATCATAATAAGTTGTTGATACTTTCCTAAGCATCACCTCAGGGATCAGGAAATGGAGCCAGAGAAAGATGAGCAGTGCATGACTAAATGGAGAAAACATGCCCTTCACAAGCTGTGGTCTATTTGAGCCCCACAGTCATTGTCTAGGCTTCCTCCTCAGTAGCAAATTTCTGTTCTTCTTTATTTGTCACTCCTAGCTGGGACAATTGCAATAGCATGGTTTAGAAATGCACTATATCCCCATGACCCCTAACTATGTTTGGGACTAATAGGAAAGTGCTTCGCAGATGAGATGTAAAGACTTTTCTATAATGGTTTTCTTGAGAAATGTGATTCATTTGTCCTGTTTCTTAGATTTGGGTAATCTTAATCTAGCTAGAAGAAACTAAAGCTGTAGAACAAGCATACATCCTGATCTTTTTTTTTTTTTTTTTAATGTCTAGACTATAATGCCGCTTCTTTTCCTTCAATCTGCAGAAAGGTAAGGGCTATTCTAAACACCTAAGATGGCAAGTATGATGACTCACATGGTCAGTTTACAGTAATTAGCTCCTAGTTTATATTAATGGATGTCATCCTTTGGGCAGTCTGCATCATCCAGACATCAAGCCTCCTCTGCCTACCTTTACTTGTTCCAGGTAATTAAAAAGTCAGTTGAAATTTTTCCAGTCACATAAATGTTGCACATAGAGTTGTAAAGGGAGACCCATTTCTACTTGTTAAAGGTATGGCATACATACCAGTCATGCAGAAAGATTTAGATTCCTGTGGTTTTGATGAAACGCCTTGTTTTAAAATTCCATTTTACCTAATGTGTAAAGATACTTTACTCTCAGATATTTTAGCATACCTTTTATCCTAATTAAAATGAACTTGATTTCTCTCTCCTGCCATGTCCCTTAAGACTAGTGACTGTTGATGGTGTTTCCACTTTGCAGTCTGCCGTCATTTAGAATAAGTCCCATTGTTCCTTAGGCTTGGCTGCATCTGACAATTAGTGTAGCTAATGCATAAATGGAATAAGGAAACCATGCAGACAGTGGCGTAGCTGCAGAGCAGCAGGGTTGGGAGAACTTGGCATAAAAAGTGCTTGCCAAGCAAGAATTCTTTATGCTTTATTTTTTCGAGAGAAGGAACCCTGGGTTTTTTTAACAGCCTGGGATAGTTTTGACCTTGGCTCCCTGCCAAATGCCCAAACTTCCAGTTAGCAGCCCCCCCCACCCCCCTTCCCCCTTCCTTCTTCCCTTAGGGTAAGGAAAGAAAAAAACCTATAAAAATTAAAGAACCCAAAGTCAAGCTGCTTATATACAAATGTATATATATTTACGTAGATCACAGTTATATACAGTTAAGATGCTATATACACAGTAAAAGGGAATCAACCCCCCGAAGGGATAGGGAAAGGGGAAAAAGGGACAAGAGGGAACAAAAAGGGACACCAAATAGATATGCACAATCAAACCCGAGAACTAGTAAAATAACTAGTAAAACAAATCTCACCACGTCCCTTAAAACAGCAGGGTTGGCAGACACGGCCAGCACTCTCCAAACCTCCATGTGGCAGGACAGTGGACTCTGCAGGCCTCAGCCTTAGATAAGCGAGACCAACGCAGGGACCCACTGTTCCCAAACCTCGCCGGAAGAGAAGAGAGTGAGGTCTCTAATCTCCAACTTATTTATACTCTGGTTTACGTAAAAATCGTATGGAATATTGGGTACTTGGACAGTTCCTTGGTTACAAACTGGTCACCAGGAAGGCCTAGACCAAAACCATCACATTCTCCACCCCTTATTCCATACTATTTTTACGTAACACCTATATTTCACATTCGCTTATTTCTTGCACATATATACACATATACATATATGTATATAGTCCTTGTTCATTCTTTAAAGCATTCTTCTTGGTGTAGAAGAATCAGCATCAGCATCAGGATTAGCTTGGTTCCGATTCTTGGCCCTTAGGTCACAATCACAATTCTGGTTTTCAGGACTTGTCCTCTGGTCTGGGCTGGTTTATTACTGGATACTGGCATCAACTGTTCAGGCCTTTCTCATCTGGTGACTGGTTTCCTGTAAAACACAACTCAAAGCACATGATTAGTCTTTCCCCAAGGTTAAATTTCCTTGGGGCACACAGTGGATCTCTCCATCCTTCCTCATTACCCACCAAGTATTTCTGGGCCCTTGAGCGAAAACAATCCCACGAATGGGCTTGTCTTGGCCTGAGGAAGGAGTAATCCAAACAGCCTTCCCTAACATACCTCTCAGATGGATCGCTGGAACTTTGTCTCCATCAGCAGTGTGGAGGGATTCTGCTTGGGCAGGACCAGCTCGATTGACAGAACCTCTAGTGTTAACAAGCCAGGTGGCCTTGGCTAAGTGCTTGTCCCAGTTCTTGAAAGTTCCCTCACCTAGTGCCTTCAGAGTTGTTTTTAACAGTCCATTACACCTTTCAACTTTTCCAGCAGCGGGTGCATGATATGGAATGTGATATACCCATTCAATACCATGCTCCCGTGCCTAAGTGGACACCAGATTATTCTTGAAATGAGTCCCGTTGTCTGACTCAATTCGGTCTGGAGTGCCATGTCTCCACAGGACCTGCTTCTCAAGACCTAGAATGGTATTTCGGGCTGTTGCATGTGGTACCGAATATGTCTCTAACCATCCAGTAGTCGCTTCCACCATGGTAAGCACAGAGTGTTTACCTTGGCGGGTTTGTGGCAATGTGATGTAATCGACCTGCCATCTTTCTCCGTATCTATACTTGTCCACCATACCATAGGGGCTTCAACCTTTTGGCCTGTTTAATGGCAGCACAGGTTTCACAGTCATGAATAACCTGGGAAATAGTGTCCATGGTTATATCCACCCCTCGGTCTTGTGCCCATCTATAGGTGGCATCTCGGCCCTGATGGCCTGAAGCATCATGGACCCATCGAGCTAGGAACAATTCTCCCTTTTGCTGCCAGTCCAGGTCTATTTGTGAGACCTCAGCTTGTGCGGCACGGTCTGCCTGTCTGTTATGAGCGTGTTCCTCATTAGCTCAATCCTTGGGCACATGGGCATCTACATGGCGGACTCTCACATTTAGTTTTTTCACTCTAGCAGCGATGTCTTGCCACAAATCAGCAGCCCAGATGGGTTTTCCTCTACATCTCCAATTCATTTTCTTCCACCTGTCTAGCCATCCCCACAGGACACTGGCTATCATCCACGAATCGGTGTATAGGTAGAGCTTTGGCCATCCTTCTCTTTCTGCAATGTCCAGGGCCAATTGAACAGCTTTGAGTTCTGCAAACTGACTCGATTCGCCTCTACCTTCAGTGGCTTCCGCCACCCTTCGGGTGGGACTCCACACAGCTGCTTTCCACTTTCGGCTCCTTCCTAAAATGCGGCAAGAACCGTCAGTGAAAAGAGCATAGCGTGTCTCTTCATCTGGCAGCTGATTATATGGCGGAGCCAGCTCGACTCACTGGCTCTTCTTCTTCTTCATCTGCCAGACTGAAGTTCCCACCTTCAGGCCAATTGGTTAAAATTTCCAAAATTCCAGGGCGATTCGAGTTTCCCATTTGGACAGATTGCGTAATCAAAGCCATCCACTTGATCCACGTGGCATCGGTGGCATGGTGCGTAGAGGGCACCTTATCCTTGAACATCCACCTCAGCACTGGTAATCGGAGTGCCAGGAAGAGTTGTGTTTCGGTACCAATCATTTCTGAGGCTGCTCGTATGCCTTCATATGCCGTTTAGATTTCTTTTTCCATAGGGGTGTAATTGGCCTCAGAACCTCTGTAGCTTCGGCTCCAGAAGCCAAGTGGTCGCCCTCGCATTTCACCAGGCACTTTTTGCCAGAGGCTCCAGGAGGAACCTTTATCTCCAGCTGTAGAGTAAAGTACATTCTTTACATCTGGTCCCGTTCCTGACTGGCCCAAGAGCCACGGCGTGTGCAATCTCTTGCTTGATTTGCCTGAAAGCCTGTTGTTGTTCAGGACCCCATTGGAAGTTGTTCTTTTTACGGGTCACAAAGAGGGCTTACAATTTGGCTGTACTCGGGGATGTGCATCCTCCAGAAGCCTATGGCTCCCAGAAAAGCTTGGGTTTCTTTCTTGTTTGTCGGTGGAGCCATTGCTAGGATCTTATTGATGACGTCTGTTGGAATCTGACGACGTCCATCTTGCCATTTCCCCCCCCCCCCAGAAATTGAATCTCTCTGGCAGGTCCCTTGACTTTATTTCTCTTGATGGCAAAACCAGCCTCAAGGAGAATCTCGATGATCTTTTGTCCTTTTCAAAAACTTCTTCTGCTGTGTCCCCCTATATGATGATGCCATCGATGTGCTGCAGGTGCTCTGGGGCCTTACCCTTCTCTTGGGTGGCCTGGATCAGTCCATGGCAAATGGTTGGACTGTGCTTCCACCCCTGGGGTATTCGATTCCAGGTGTACTGCACACCCCTCCAGGTGAAAGCAAACTGTGGCCTGCACTCTGCTGCCAAGGGAATGGAGAAAAATGCATTAGCAATAACAATAGTGGCGTACCACTTCGCTGTCTTGGACTCCAGCTCGTACTGGAGCTCCAACATGTCTGGTACTGCAGCACTCAATGGTGGCGTGACTTCATTCAAGCCATGATAGTCCACTGTTAGTCTTCATTCTCCATCGGATTTACGTACAGGCCAGATAGGGCTATTGAAGAGTGAGTGTGTTCTGCTGACCACCCCTTGACTCTCTAACTTCCTGATCATCTTGTGAATGGGGATCACAGCATCTCGGTTTGTCCTGTACTGTCGCCTGTGTACAGTTGCAGTAGCTATAGGCACTTGCTGATCTTTCACTCGGAGTAGTCCCACAACAGAAGGGTCTTCTGAGAGGCCAGATAGGGCAGACAATTGCCTTGACTTCTCTTCAATCACCGTGGCTACACCGAAAGCCCATCGGTACCCCTTCGGGTCTTTGAAGTATCCTCTTTTTAGGTAGTCCATACCAAGAATGCAAGGGGCTTCTGGCCCCGTCACAATGGAATGCTTTTGCCATTGGTCTCCTGTCAAGCTCATATCGGCCTCTACCACTGACAACTCTTGAGACCCTCCGGTCACTCCAGAAATAGAAACAGCTTCCATACTCTTATGTTCAGATGGCATTAAAGTACACTGGGCACCAGTATCCACCAAAGCCCGGTATCTCTGAGGATCCGATGTGCCAGGCCATCGAACCCACACAGCCCAGTAAACCCTATTATCTTCCTGGTCCCTATCCTTCTCCTGGCAGAAGGCAGGGCCCCTCTATTGGTCTTGATCCGAGTATTCATCGTCCGACTTTGCCTTCTTAGAAGCCTTCTTGTTATTGTCAAAGTGGACCTCCATCTTTTTGTGTTTCAGAGGTTGCAGAGCATCTGCATCAATCACGTAGACAACCTTTTTGTTGCTTTCCTTTTGTTGTAACTCTCTCACTCTGGCCTCGAGTTTGGAAGTGGGTTCACCATCCCACTTCTTCATGTTTTCTCCCTTGCTGCGCAGATAGGACCACAGTTTGCATGATCTCCGTCTGGGGTTTCCCCTCCTTCTGTGTGCTGGGAAAGGAGACCGTGAACGAGGCCGGGACCAAGATCGAGGTTGAAATTGTGATCGAAACCATTTTATTGGTCTGCCTCTATAGTCTCTATAGTCTATATACTCTGTCATCTCTATCCCTATAGTCGTCTTCATATCTGAAATATTCATAGAGCCTCTCCATTGCATCCCTGGGATGGGTAGGTCAGTGTTGGGCATTGGAGGACCTTTCCAAATTTTTTGCTATGATCTGTATCCATGAACACATGGTGTCCACAGTCGATTCATCTGTTTTTGGATTATATACTGATATTAAGCAGTTGAGGTATGATGCAGGGGCACCTCTAATCACTTGCCTCCACATTGGCTCTGTACATGAAATTTTCTCTGGTTCTAAACAGTCATAATAATCCGATTTGCAATAAATGAGTTCCAACATAGCTAATTCTCGCAAATATTGGACACCTTCTTCTGCACTCGTCCACTTTTTCGGAGAACTCATTAGGTATTCTTTAAATGGATATTTTTCCCTCACAGCATGGAGGATTCTGAGCCAGAGACTGAGACTGTATGTCTCTCTTGTGATTTCTTGTTCTATTTCACGGTCTTGAGCAAGGGATCCCAGTTGCTGTGCTTCGTGACCCTCTAACAAGTGGCTTCTGGCCCCATTATCCCAACATCGTACCAGCCAGGTGAGAATTTGTTCACCAGGCTGGCGGCTGTAATCCCGTCATAGATCCCGGAGCTCTGCTGGGGTCATTGTTCGCAGCACTTCACTCGCGCACAACTTCTGCTCCGGAATAAGGGTCCCTCCTATGTGGAACTGTTTCCACTTCCCTTCTGATGCTTCTACGTGGAACCACTTTCTCTCTCTCTCTGCCTCTCTCACGTGGAGGCTGAGACTGAGCATGTAGCAGGGATAGACTTCTACTCCATTGTCTAAGCCCACGGGGTGGAGGTAGCGAGTAGTCCTTCAGACTTTGGGATGAAGGTCTCAACCGTTCTTCTGTATCCTCCTCTGAAAAGTCAAGAAGAGAATATTTGGGTGTCAGCCTTGTCTTTGGTGGTTTATTGGCCATCTGTGCTGCAGCCCCTTCTTCCTTTAGGTGTGCTCCCTTTTCCGTTGGGTGTGCTCCTAATTCTTTTGTGCGCGCTCCTTCTCTCACTGCTGCTTCTTCCTCTTTTGCAGCCGTCCATTCATCCACTACTACATAGCTGGATGGGATAGGTTCCATGGAGCTGGCAAGTTCTTTTGCTCCTTCCTCCTCTTCTTCTTCTTCTTCTTCTTCTTCTTCTTCTTCTTCTTCTTCTTCTTCTTCTTCTTCTTCTTCTTCTTCTTTCTCTTCTTCTCTGTTTATACGCCTTAATCGTGGAACTAGGCCTGTAGCTTCTGCATTATCCCTTATCCATATCTTCTTCTTAGTTAGGGGGGCAATAGTGATTCTTGGGTTGGTAGTTTGGGTCTTCATCTCCGTCGTAGCCTTAACATTAGATGTTGTAGTTTGAGTTTCGGTGTGCATGAGATCTACGGTCTGGACTCCAGTTTCAACAGATTTCGCAGAAGCTATGCTGACTTTAAGTTGGGTCTGTGTTCCATACTCAGTTGAATTAACGGAGACAGCGGTAACTTCAGGTTGAGTTTGTGTTCCACACTCAGTCAACTTAACAGAGACAGCACTGACTTCAGGTTGAGTTTGTGTTCCACACTCAGTCAGTTTAGCAGGGATGGTGCTGATTTCGGGTTGAGTTTGTATCCCAACATCTGTGGACTCAATAGGGGCATCATTTGTTTCAGGCGACGTAGTTTGACCTTCTGCCTCGGCCCTAGGCTTTTGATAGTGATCTATGGCAGCTTTATAAGCTGTTGCTAGACCCCAGCATAAAGCAAGGAACTGCATATTTGGGTCATCGTATGAAAGACACCCTTCAATTAAACAACGTGCCATCTCATCAGGATTAGACACTTGTTCTGGTGTGAAGTCCCAAACAATGGGAGGTGTCACACGCCCTACCAGTTTGCCAAGATTTACCCATGCTCCTTGCCATCCAGAAACTGGCCTTTCCAAGACCCTTCCCAAAGCTCCAGGGAATCCTCTAGAGGTCTGGCCTTTTCTACAACACGGCAAGCAACACAACACCATTCTTCCAATTTTAAATAACTCTTTCATTGCCTTCACCAGTACTAGGATTGTTACTAAACAATTTAAGTAAAAATTGGAGCCAATTGTAATGATGGGGATCTCCTTTAGGAGGCCTTTGATGTCAAAATCGAGGAAAGTAAAATACTCCTTCCATTCATCCCAATCAAAGAAAGAGATATACTCCTTCCATTCATCTCCAGTTGGGCGTTTCCCTACAGGATAGCCCAAGACAGGTGCAAATATAGCTAATAAAATGAAACAAGTAGTTAGAATAGCCACTGCTGTATTATTCTTTCTCTCTGTTCTTAAACAATAGGTTTGTTTATATAAACAAGCCTCTCTTGGCAGTTTTCCTGGTAACTGTTCTAAAACAAACCGGGATAACAAAAACAATCTCCCCGTACCAAAAATCTGTGATAGTTTGGACCTTGGCTCCCTGCCAAATGCCCAAACTTCCAGTTAGCAGGCCCCCTCCCCCTGCTTTCCTCCTTCCTTCTTCCCTTAGGGTAAAGAAAGAAAAAAACTATAAAAATTAAAGAACCCAAAGTCAAGCTGCTTATATAAAAATATATATATTTACGTAGATCACAGTTATATACTGTTAAGATGCTATATACACAGTAAAAGGGAATCAACCCCCCGAAGGGATAGGGAAAGGGGAAAAAGGGACAAGAGGGAACAAAAAGGGGCACCAAATAGATATGCACAATCAAACCCGAGAACTAGTAAAATAACTAGTAAAACAAATCTCACCACGTCCCTTAAAACAGCAGGGTTGGCAGACACGGCCAGCACTCTCCAAACCTCCATGTGGCAGGACAGTGGACTCTGCAGGCCTCAGCCTTAGATAAGCGAGACCAGCGCAGGGACCCACTGTTCCCAAACCTCGCCGGAAGAGAAGAGAGTGAGGTCTCTAATCTCCAACTTATTTATACTCTGGTTTACATAAAAATCGTATAGAATATTGGGTACTTGGACAGTTCCTTGGTTACAAACTGGTCACCAGGAAGGCCTAGATCAAAACCATCACAGCGGCCCAGAGCAGTTACATTCTTATTTAAGACTTTTTAAAAGCCTTTTGGTTCATTATAACCTCTAGTTACAATCCAGAGAAAGAGTCATACACTCTTCTCTAAGACAAATTCTTTTTAGTTTAGTGAGAAAAATAAGATATTTTGGCAAAAAGTTTTTACAGGAGTAAAATATAACCAAGAAAAAAAGCATTTCACTAAAACATTCAGCATAAAGACCCATTCCACAGGAAACACCCACTACAAATAATCAATATACCAGCTTTAGTAAAACACAATTTATTGATTTTAAGTTATCCGCAAGAGAAGGGAAAGAGTAAAAGGAGAAAACAGATTAAAAGTGTAAAGAAAGAGAGAAGAAAGAAAAAAGGAGAGAGAGGAAAGTAAAAAATGGTTACCAACAAAATCTGATGGTTCACATGGTTCTGGCTGCAGGAGAGACGAGAGGGAAGGAGAAAGATTGACCACTTGGAGTCTTGTGTGTTTAGAGAGTTTAGTTTTCCCTCCCAGGCAGGATATCTGGTCCTTCCAGGCCAGAGTGAGTTGGGCTTTAGCCAGTCACAGGCTCCAGGGGTGTGGTGTGGGCAGGCTACCAGCCAGGTCTACCTTGACTGACAGCCCACGGCCTTCAGTGATGCCATGTGCTTTGCATGGGCTGCAGGCCTTCTGGCTCTGCCATGTGCCCTCAGCAGGCCTTACAAACAGACCTTTCAGCTCTGCCATGTACCTAAAGGTCAAGGCCCTTCCCCACATGCACACACTCACAGTGAGTTGGTTCTGACCCATATCAATAATTCAGTGAGATTTGGATCCAGAATCTCACAGTGCCACATTGCAACAATTCCCATCTGTTAGGATTTCCAGTTACTTCTTTCAACACTGCTTTTCCTCAACCAAAAATCCCTGGTAACATGATGCTTCCCAATGCTTGTGGTTACTCAGTAGCATATGTTATTGAATGAATTAATTCTGCTCAATCATCCTTCCTCTGGATTAATTTCTCCATAGAAGCATAGAATTGTATAGATTGGAACACATGGTGACCTTCTTTTGTGGTATTAAGAAAGTTTTGTACATCTAGGAGGCAATACACTTGCTGCAGCCTCATCTTCTACTGTATGGAAAGTACAATGTTCATGATACTTACTGCCCTCTGTCTTGAACATCAGATCCTGGGGGCAAAGGTGTCCCTTTTTATCAGATAGAAAGCAGTTGCTGGCTGACATGGTGAAGATTTCACAATGGAGCACAGATGGACTATGACAGTTCATATGCATAGCCTCTTACTTGTGCATAAGGGCGCCATTACAATCCAATAGCATTATAATTCAGCTGCACAAAGTCTTCAACACCTCCTTGAAAAAGGAAGCTAGCATGCCCCTATCCCAGCCTCTTAATGTGCTGCTAGAACAACCTGCTTAACTCACCGTCTTGGATGTGTGTCTCTTGACTGTCTAGAGAGGCTCTGTTTTGGCTCGCACTCTTCCAGTCAAAAGGTCTAGAGGCAAACCCACAAGAACTCTAGCCATGTTGATCAGCAAATTTTGAAAATATCTGAAAATCATCAAAGCAATTATGTCCTCTTTCATACTGGGAAATGGGATTGTCCAGGGTTCACCAAGGAGCAGAGACCGCCTGTCTGGGGTGGAAGACTGCAACGTACAAGACTATTAGCAGGAAAATAATGATGTCTGACAGCCTGATAGTTGTGGTTTAATCCTGGCTGATGGCTAAGTTTCCATGACTGTTCACTCTCTTCTGCTTGGTGGAATGGGTGAGAGAATCTGAAGAATAAAAGGGAGAAATTTTTTTAGGCAAAACATAAGCTGTGCATGCAAGAAAAGCAAAACGAGAAATTCATTCATCACTTCCCACATGCAGGCAGGTATCCATCCATCACCAGAAAAGGATGGATCCATCATGTCACTCCAAAAGTGTCCCCCTTTCTCCTTCTTTCCCCAGCTTTATGTACTGAGCACAGTGCCATATGGTGTGGGATAGCTTTGTGGTCATTTGGGGTCAACTGTGCCAGCAGCGTCCCCTCCCAGCTTCTTGTGCACCCACAACCTTCTCTCTGGTGTGTGTGGGGTGAGAAGCAGAGAAGACTATGAAGCTGTGTAAATGCCACTCAACAGTATCAACACAAAACTAAAATATAGGCCTAGGCTAGCTAATATGATGAGAACTCCACCCCAGCCAAACCCAGAACACTGCTTCAACCTTGGTGCTGGCAACGGAGCACATTTAAAGGCTGATGACAAACTATTAATAGAAAGAAGTGGAAGATACCTATCTTATAAAATATTTGGTTCAGGTCAAAGGACATAGGTAAGCAATGGCATCCTGTTGCTGAAAGGCAATGTCTGTTGGGAGGTGGAATACCTCCCAGAAGGAGCTACTGGTTGGTGGCAATCCTAATTGTAGTGGGGTTTTTTATAGTGTACAACTTCATTACTAAGCTATGAGAACTTACCAAAACATGTTGACTACCATGTAGACAGTTTCACTGCTCCACAGTTAATATTGGTATTTGAGTCCTGGAAAGTTTTTACTTCCTTATCTGCATTAAAAATTGTAAACCACTTTAAAACTACAACATGGCTGATATAGCACTGATGTAAAAAAGGTGTGTGTGTTTTAACTAAGTTTATGGATATTAAGGTTAAAATGCATGATGGAACAAGAGGTCATCTTGATGAGAGGCAAGAGATACCAGCTTTCATTAAAGAATATTATTATATCACTATATCATTATATCACTTTTCAGATTGAAAAGGATTTCTTTTTTTTTTTTTTTTTTGATAGTAGTGCTTCATGCAAATTATTTTTTCAGTGAAGATCACATAAAATTTTGATGCATTTTCCAATAAATGTTTGAAACAAGACTGAGCTACCTAATTAGAAATAATTGTCTATTACGAAAATCAGACCAGATTCGTGTAATTCGTTTACTTCATCTAGAGAAGTAATTAAAAAATTAGGACAGTATATTTTAATTCTCTCTCTAATTGGTAACAAGATCTGCCTTACTTATATGATTCCAGAAACTCTCTCGCATTTCTGCAATAACAGAGATTTTAACTTGTTGAAAATATGTACACTTGCAGCAAAGTTATGAAGACTGATTCCTTTCTGACTCAAACTAGTATAAATCAGGAGTAGCACTGAGGATATCAATGGATCAGTGCATTTAATGTAATGGTAGGCAAATATGAACAGCTCCTGCCTGTCAGATTTGTTGGTTTTACACGTAAGTGACTATAGGAATGGCCCTCTGAAAATCCAGTGAAGTACTAAAATTGCCTAGAGCTGCAGTAACCCTACTGTTCAAATAATGCAAAACTGGAGAGGTATCGTATCCATGTCTTCTATATTAGTCCAACCATGCAGTATCAGAGAGAGTGTTATGTTTTTCAGGATTTTAAAAGACCTTTTATTTTTTGTGTGCAAATATAAAGAACCTAAGTTTATTGAAAAAAAGGTTTTTGAAGCAAGCTTTCTTCTTTCTGTACCAAGGAGGAGAAACAATACCGTCTGACAGTGAAGACACTTTCAGTGCATTTTTGATTCAGAAAAAATTCTGGATTAAAATATAGTAATACATTTAGTTTTCTGTGGCATTCATTTTAATCAAATTGTTACAGGTCATCGTGAAGACCCACAATTTTTTCAGGCACTTCTGCCAGCCTCTCATAATTGTCAACTTGTCAACATTATTTATTGGTTACAATAAGGTGTAGATAATGAAATATGTCAAAATCATACAAGTCTCTAGCATGTTAATGAAGTAATCAATTTTCCACAGAGCTGTAGAAACCCTTGTTAAAATACATTTGGAGTAAATCCAACTGTAAATCATATGAGGCCTGGTCGTTTGAGACTTCAGTGAGCTTGGCAACATTTCTGCAAGTGATGCCTTTAAGACAGTTGAAGTGTATGGGTTTTAACAAATCAAAAACATTCACGTATATTTCATAGATATTTTTATTTAATGGTATTCAATCACAGTTCCCACCTGTCCCTGTTTTAATGGACATAAAATTCACCTACAATACCTAGGCATTCTGTTTCCCAGATCCTCTGAATCCAAGTTATTCCCAAACATCTAAATCAAGGAACAAAGGACTATGTCCCACACCAATGAAGACTGTACCATGGGTTCTAACTTTGTATAGCCTTATGGCACCTGCCTTCTATTATCAACTCTGTTCTTCTATGTTCAGTTTTAAACAACTGCTCTTCTCTCCTCATCTGACCTTTTCCTGGCATCCCTGAAGTCTGGCTGTTTTTTTATGACTGTAAACTAATCTCCTTTACCCATTTGCTTTGTTTTTCCCTTCTCTATAAAAAGCAAAAACTGCTTGCTTCCCTTGTAAAACACTTCAACATCTGTAAATAGTTTTTCTATATGCTACAGCTGGGGACAAGAGGAAGAGCCTAAATATTTGTCCACATTTGTGAGGTTGTCAAATCAAATTCCAATCCTATCTGATCTGATGTAGACCATGCAGTTATTAATTTGGGGATTTTATTTCCTCTTACAAAACAAGACAAAAATCATGTGTTCAGTTTCTGGTGGATTTCTCTCTGTTCACTGCTGATGTTTTCAAGTTCTAGAATAAGATATGCAGCAATACCAGATAATAGTTGTTACTTTTGGTGTGTTCCTTTTGCTAGGTATTTCTTAGATTTTCTTTCTATGTCATTAAAAATAAATACTTGTGAATCTAAAAATGTCTGGAAAGATGACAAATAAAAGAAGTTCCTCAAGTGAATCAGCTAAGTGAATCAGACAAGCAGAATGAAGTATTTACAGTGGCAATTGTTACTCATGCTTCAATCCAGCCTATTCTTGACTATGCTGCAATGGTCTCAGAAAGAATAAAAGTTTTGGTTCTTTCATTGCACCAGAGTTACTTTGCAACTTGAAGAAGTTTTCTATTTCTCAGGCAGTATTTACTCTATTTTTCAATTTATTTCTTCAATTACTTCCAAGGAACCACATGAAAAATTCCAACCTTTGTAACTGGTGGCTTCTGTTTTCCTTCTCACCTTCAGACTAATAGGTGATCTACACTTTTCTGAAAGTAACAGTCAGTTTATAGGAGATTAGGTTTCCGAAAACTAAAGACAGACTTCAATCTTTGCTATTACCTGATTGTCGCTTAGATGTAACCAGCTTCAGATACAGTAATAAAAATGATAAATATTATATGTTTCAGGATACCAAGCACACTTGGTTTAATTTTTCCTACAAATTTATAAACATTTATTTTTTTGCCTTACACTGAAAACTTAAATTGCAAGATGATAGCCCTGACACTGAGAAAATTGTTGTCCCTTATAAAAAATGCAGGGAAAGTTAAAAAAAAAAAGGATAATCAATCAGTACTAGATAAACAAGGACTTACCTGGACACACTGACTGCAGTTTTGACTATGGTTAAACAGGATAGGCTAGAAAAAGGCAATTGCAGTCACTGGAAAGCATCCTGGGAATAAAGAGTGGTCACTCTCTGTTCTTTAGTGGGAAAAACATTGCTGCTCAGAGGGAAAGTAATCAGGACAGAATAAAATAGAGACCAAATAGAAGTAGAATGCCAGGTGAGGAACGAAAGGAATCCAAAACAACATTCGTAGAAAGGAGCTTTGGGCTCACCTACTCAGAGAATCTCAGAGACTCCCAGGATCATAATAATGTCCCATTTATGTCCCCGAAAGTTTCTGAGGACCTACATTTAAACATTCATACTTTTCCCTGAAGGAAGAAAAGGGGTTTTTATGCCTGCAAAGAGTGCCTTTTGTAACACTGAAATGTCCAGTCAAAGCATATAGTTTGAGATAGATAGATAGATAGATAGATAGATAGATAGATAGATAGATAGATAGAGATAGATAGATAGATAGATAGATAGATAGATAGATAGATAGATAGATAGATAGATAGATAGATATGAACTTTGTGAGTTGATGTGAGAGACAGAAATTTTAATGGTTAATGGCTCAAACATTTGGCCATTTGAAGGGTACTTTGATGTGGCCTGGTTTGCACCCCCTGAGGGGAAGGAGAAGAGTTTTGGGGTGTGTAGTCTTTTTATTAAGCCAATTTTCATCTCTTACACAAACTGGCTCAGTTGTAAAAGTCCCCTCCCACACCGCCCAAGGAAGGTCACGTTCATACGTAACGTATTCACCTCATAAGTCTGAGGGTATTTATCCCTTCTAAAGGGGCATAACTGCCTCAACTGTGCTGACACGAGAGGTACCCATTACATCTTAGAAGAGGTCATAAACCACCATAGACCCCTGAAGTGCCCCCAGACTAATTTCTAAGGCCTTCCACCAGAGGACTGTTCATGGTTCACATTGTTGTAACAAACAGTGTAAAACTTCCCTCAAGGGGAGGTGCTTGACTGTTCCCACATTCACCTGAATGTATATTAACCCATTAAGCTCCATGTTTAGAGGGACCCACACCACACAGTAGACCAGAAGAGGACCAACAGGATGCCATCTTGATCCACAGGTGGCGATATCTTTCTAGTTAATCTGTCCCTCTGTCACCATCTTTCTGTCCCCCACCTCCTATTTATTTCTTTCTCTCTGTGTCACGTTTACTGCCAAAAAAAAAAATCCATTGACTTCAGCATATGGTCTCAATTGGCCCCTAATTTGGACAGAGGCATCTCTCTAATAATCATAATAATTGGATCTTAACAGTTGGTTAGAAGAATTTCCTCCCCTCTCTTCCCCTCACCTTCCCCAGTCCTGAATTTTAGCAAAATTTCCTGACAAGAAAGAAAGTGTTCCTGGAGCTGCATACAGTTTTAATGAAGACTTCTTATCTAATTTCTTGAGGACTGCTTGAGGCAGGAGTCTTGATTTGTAAAGCATTAACTTTATTTACTGTTATTGATAGGCTATAATCCCTGTATTTGTTTTCAAAATTATCTGCAATTTTATTTCTAATGCTGGAATGGATGGTAGACTGTAATCTGTAATAATTTGTTTTCCAATCAAATGGTGTAAATCCTTAAGTGGATTAATTTACAAATAATAAATTCTGACATGATTTCAAATTTCAGGGCGTTTCCTTTATTGATCTGAATGTTAGATTGAGTAGATTGAGGATTCAAGCACAGATGTTGTGTGACTGTGTTTTAAAATGTTTTTTTATTTGAACATATAGCTGAGTGTCCACAATGGGACAGGTTTTGAATACTAGACTAAACATTTGGGATTTTGTTGTTTGGTTTTGGGTTTTTTTCCCCAATTTGATCCAGAGCTAGTGTTATAGAGCTTCTACTGTTGATTTATAGAAGTCCTTAAGCAATCTTTAAAGCACACTTTTATTATGGCGGGGGCCATGCAGGGGGTTTCCCTCCAAGTGTGTGTCTGCCAAGTCAAAAAAACCCAACAGCTTTTATACATTTGGAAGGAGTAAGTTTCAAAACTTTTCTATCATATACATTCTTTGAGAATTTGTAGGACGTCTGCCTTATCTAAATATACATTCGGTTACCTATCCCTATTTTTATTCCTATAGAGTAGTTACATAAAGCTTGATCATTTCAAGTAACTGTGTTCCCCTCACCCATCTTCTGTCTCCCTTGGAATGTTATTGATTACTCTTATTACTTGTCAAAAGCCTTTCTTTTCTGGCTTTCCCTGTCAGTCTCTTATCTTATCCATTCATGCAAGCCATAGTTCCCCTTTATCTTAACTGCCCAAAATTGGGCAGACCCATACTTGCAGGCAGCTACAACTTGCAAAGTCAGATTTCATGCTAAATTTCAGCTAACATGGCTAAATTTTCATGTTATTTTGTTTTGTCTTTATTACAATGTGTTAGCAGCATAGCATAGTTTTTTTCAGCCTACTTATAGGCTTCAGCTGAATACATATTTTCCCCATTAAAGATGAAGAAATTGCGTCTTCCCTGAGGAGTACAAAAACTCATGCATTTCAATCCTAAATATTCTTTTTCTGGGGTAGGGAAATGAATGCTCTCTGTATGTTGTGAAAAATCAGAAAGTACACCCTGGTGTGGTGGGGTTGAACTTTGTGTGCAGCTTATAGAAGTCAAAAGGCTGCTGCACAGGTCAGGTCTCCAGAAAAACATGTGTGATACCTCTCATTCTAGTTGTTAGACCTAAATGAGGCTAGTGTAAACAAGGTGAAAAGGTAGTAATCTTTAATTTCCAATCTAGCAGTTAGAAGCTCGATCCTGCTTTGCCGAATAACTTGCTTTGTGTTTACTTATGTGCCCAGGCAAAGCTTGGGGTACCTGCTTGCATCAAGGGACTATTTGTACAAATAGACTCATGTGCTGGTTCTCCTGTCTTCACTACTGTCCCATAATCTCAAGTCCTACTTGTGTCTCACTCTACAGTGCTGGGTTCCAATAGCAGCATCTATTTTCTGGGCTTCCCTCTAATGCCCATTTTTAAACCCAAACTCCTCTCCAGTTTCTTATCTAATGTGCTAGATTATGGTATTCTGAAACCATCACCAGTTTTTGAAGTACATCAGTGATAAGATGCTTCTAATATTGCTGTTGATAATTTAATTTCACAAACTTTACTGTGAATCAAATAAGCTAACCACACATAGTATTTGTTCCTCCCTTCAGTATGAGAGCTTTCAGGCAGTTGCATCAGTGTAGTGGCCAATTCAAGGAACACTTTCACCTTATTTCAAGTAGAAGGTTAAAGTTTCAGCCTGACTTGCTCAGCCTGAGTACTTAAAAAGTTACAGTATACATGTTGTTATCAGACAAACATATAACAAGATAAAAAGGTTTTAATTAAAAAATGTTCAATTTAAAAATCTATCAAGGCTATGACAGATATACTCCCTCTAAATATCTATGCAATTAAGACAGACAATTCGCTTGTTCTCCTTAAACCATTGTTGGACATGAAGTAGGAGGGGAAATTAGGGATATCCTATATTCTGGATTAAACTACACAAATGACCCTTTCCAGCCTCAAAACCTTTATCTTATATTCGTCTCTCTGAATGTAGTACTCTTATTGCTGTAGGAAGACAGAAAATTATTGATATATTTTTGGAAATTCCAATTTTTTTTGAGTTATTTAGACACATAAACCTGTTTACAGTTACTGTAAAGCACAAAGGTATTTTAAAGTTGCTATGTTACAACTAAATGGTATACTTTTTTAAATTCCTTTCCATTATGTAGCTGCTGATGATAGCAGTTAGGTTTTATGCAAGTGGATTTTTCAGTATCAGCACTTAGCAGTAGATAATATGTTTTTCAATGGCAAATCAATGAGAATGTCAGTGCTTTGTTCACAGTACTCTAAATTCATGCATGAAGAAGAAAGATAATGACTTGCAAAACATTTCTAAAATGGATTCACTATTTCTTGTTCATTCAAATTATTTGGGAATCTGCTTTAAAGATGCAGTCATAATGTAGGTAAATATACTTAATCTGAAAAGATCTTTTCAGCTGCTGAAGAAAGTAAAGCTATCTGCTATAACATTCTTCAGTCTCATTTCAGACAGTAGATTTTCTTCAGCTGTATGTTTCTTGCTGAATGACATGGACTTATTTTGTTCTGGAGTTCTCCAGCAAGTTTGTATATGTCTTTAAAAGAAAAAAAAAATCCTTAAAAATCACCCTATCCTCCTTCCTTTTGTGAATGGCCTCTATTTGAAATTCTCTAAACATAGCAGTTTACAGGATTCCATCAGGATTCTTTCTTATTGTGAAAGGCTCTGGTAGGATTTTCAAAGGCCCTTACCAATGTTTTGCTCCTGTTCCATGGGTCATTCCCTTGGCTTCAGACATCAGGTATGAACATGAGGGAGTTCTGCTGTCCCACTTTTTGGTCCTCTTCTTGAAAACAGTTACAAAGTGTTTTTAGATTAAAGCCTTGCACAGAGCCACTAATTTAAATGGAAAATACCACTATGTTTCTCAGGCACTGATCCTCTAAAATCAAAGAATAGAGATACAGATACTTCTCTGCAAAATTTAGATCTTTATAACTTTTGCCTAATCCTAAAAATATGTAAATCCCTTTGACACATCTGTTTATGTCCATTCCTGTGCGCCAAGCCCTCCAAAGGGCCCAAATGTCTTTTTGCCGTAAAGGAAGATGTCTCTTTTATTGTGATATTCTTATCTGAAAACAGGAGATTCAAGGGCATGCTGGGATACAAATGCAACATACAAGAGGATCTTGAGACACGAGACGTTATGGATTCAGTTACTGTATCTTTGATGGTACTGGTGTACTTTGTTCAAGTTTAGACCTGGCTCCCCGCCAAGTCCCCAAGACTATAGCGAAAACCTCCCCCCCCTCCCTTCTTCTCTTAGGGCAAAGGAGAAAAAAACTATAGAAACTGAAGAACCTGAAACCAACCAAATTATATCAAAATATATATATATATTTATATATATCACAGTTATATATGGTTAGAATACTATGTACATAGTGAAAGGAACCCCAAACTGTTGTAGTCAAGACGGCCAAAAGAATAAAAGCCAGGCACAGTATGATGATGATCCAAAAGTCTGCTTTACTGCTCAGTTCAGCCTGATTTATACACACTCTGGGAACAGAACCTTTCTATTAAAAACTCTGTCTATGGTCTATTATTTGTCTTTACACATGATTGGATATTCACACCTTATTTACATTCTTCTCTCACTGATCAGTTTTGGCACCTTCTCAGATCTTTCACTGCTCCTGTGAATTCCTCAGGGAAATGGCTTCAAAGTGTCTAAGTCAAAATCCGCCACCTCTATATCCTTCATCAGGGGGTCTGCAGACCCACCACCTACCCCAACACCGAACACCCCCTGAAGGGAAATGGAAAAGGAAAAGGTGAAGGGAAAAGCCAAAACAGATACACACAATCGAAAGCCAGGAACAACCAATAAAGAACTAGTAAAAGAAAATCTTACTACTCTCCTTGAGACAGCAGAATCACGCCAAACGACTGCCAGCACCCTCCACCTCCCAAGGCCTCCAAGGCCTCCCCAGGCCTCACTCCTCCACACGAGTAGGACTGACAACAGAGAACCTGGGCCTTCAGATCCACTAGAACAGAAGAGAGAAGTTTCTCTCCCTTCTTATTTATACCCTGGTTTATTGTGATGGTTTTGGTCTAGGCCTTCCTAGTAACCAGCTTGTAACCAAGGAAGTGACTATGTACCCAGCATTCCATAAGATTTTTACGTAAACCAGAGTATAAATAAATTGGAGATTAGAGACCTCACTCTCTCCTCTTCCAGTGAGGTTTGGGAACAATGAGTCCTTGTGTTGGTCTCACTTATCTAAGGATGAGGCCTGCAGCGACTGCTGGCCTACCACATGGGAGGTTTGGAGAGTGCTGGCCATGCCTGCCAATCTCGCTTTTCTAAGGGACATGGTGAGATTTGTTTTGCTAGTTATTAGTATAATTTTTGAGTTTGATTGTATATATCTGTTCGATGTCCCTTTTTGTCCCTTTTTATCCCTTTTCCCCCCTTTCCCTTTCACTTTGGGGGGGGGGGAAGTGTTTGGATTCCCGTCACTCTGTACATAGCATTTTAACTGTATATAACTAATATACGTAAACATAGATATTTTTATGTAAGTAGTTTGATTTCAGGTTCTTCAATTTTTAAGGTTTTTTTTTCTTTGCCCTAGGGGAAGAAGGGAAGGGGGTTACTACTGTGAGTTGGGGTATTTGGCAGGGAGCCAGGTCCGAACTATCACATTTATGTAAAAAATTGTATGGAATACTGGGAACATGGCCATTTCCTTGGTTACAGTCTGGTTGCCAGGAAGGCCTAGACTAAAACTATCACATTCTCCACCACTTATTCCATAGTATTTTTACGTAAGTCTTATATCTTGCTTTTGCCTATATCCTGCGCATATGTGTGTGTTTGGAGAGAGAGAGAGAGAGAGAGAGAGAGAGGGAGAGTCCTTGTTTGTCTTTTGGAGCAGTCGTCTTGTCACTGAAGTCATCTTGTCATTGAAGATCGGCATCAGCATCAGCTCTGTTTGGATCCTTGGCCCTTTCTCGGTCACAGCCACAGTTTGGTTTTAGGGCTGGTCTCATCACTGGAAACCGGCATCAGCTTAGTTCAAGTCTTTTCTTATCTGGTCACTAGCTTTCTGCAAAACCCAAGTCAGAGCACAGAACTAGTTTTTCCCCAAGGTTAAATTTCCTTGAGGAACACACTGGATCTCTCCATCTTTCTTCATCACCCACCACTTATTTCCTGGTCTTTGAGCAAAGACAATTCCACAAATGGGTTTGTCTTCGCCTGAGGCAGGGTAACCCAAACAACCTTACTTAGCATACCTCTTAAGTGAATTGCTCGAACTTTATCTCAGTCTAAAGTTTGCAGGGATTCTGCTTGGGCAGGGCCAGTTTGATTGTTAACTAGCCAGGTAGCCTTGGCTAAGTGCTTATCCCAATTTTTGAAAGTTCCCCCACCTAGTGCCTTCAGAGTGGTTTTCAACAGTATATTACATCATTCAACCTTATCAGCAGCTGGTGCATGATAAAGAATGATATACTCCTTCAATACCATGCTCCCATGCCCAAGTGGCAACTAAATTGTTTTTGAAATGAGTCCCATTGTCCAACTCAATTCGTTCTGGAGTGCCATGGACTTGCTTCTCAAGACCCAGAATGGTGTTCTAGTCCATTGCATGGGGTACCGAAGAAGTCTCTGACCATCCAGTGGTTGCTTCCACTGTGGTAAGCACATAGCGTTTGGCAGATCTGTGGCAACATGATGTAATCCACCTGCCATGCCTTTCCGTATTTATATTTGTCCCAGCATTTACCATACCATAGGGACTTCAATCTTTTTGCCTGCTTAATAGTGACACAGGTTTCACAACTGTGGATTATCTGGGGAATAATGTCCATGGTTATATCCACCCCTTGGTCTCATGCCCATCTATAGGTGGAATCTCAGCCTTGATGGCCTGAAGCATTATGGGCCCATTGAGCTAGGAACAATTCTCCCTTCTGCTGCCAGTCTAGATCTATTTGTGACACCTCAACTTGTGCAGCTCGGTCTGCTTGTCTGTTGTCATCATGCTCCTCATTAGGTTGGCCCTTGGGTACATGGACATCTATAGGGCAGACTCTCACATTCAGCTTCTAAACTCTAGCAGCGATGTCTTGCTACAAATCAGCAGCCCAAATGGGTCTTCCTCTATGCTTCCCATTCATTTTCTTCTATCGGTCCAACCATCCCCATAGGGCATTGCCTAGCTCTTCTGGTACCCCTATTTTAAAATTACAATAGTTTTCTATAATGAAAAATGAAGATCAGTATTTGCTTCTAAAGCAATTATGTTGTATAGTCTCCTCCATTCTACTGCAGAAATGTGATGATAGCATCCCATATATCAAGAAAATCCTGTGTCTGTTTGAAGTTCCTATGACATGAAAGAAAAACATACTTCACAGTAGTGCATTAACACTGGGCACTAATATCTCTCATGCAAAACAGTTCTTTATGTCTAAATATATCAAAAAAGATCCTTGATAAAACTACTGAGAAGCTAGGAAAATCCCATTGTCTTATGCCTGTGCTCTCATTCTAGATTTGCCTAGTGGCTTAAGAGGGCAACAGAACTAAAATTTTGTCCAATACTGCCCCTTGTAGATATTTGAAATTTCAACTTATTGTATCTTTTTATGAATTACACATCAAGGAATTATAAATCTATGATATGTGAATGACTCCATGTCGAAAGTACATATAACATATAGGCTACATAGGTAAAGGGCAAGACTTCATTAAAAGAAAGTGTAATTCATCAAAACAAGTTATGGGCTCACAGTGTAAAGGACACAAAGACAAAGAAATTAAAATTTGAAATACTAATAGCATGTATCTCGCTGTAAGAAAATCCATACTTTAATTTTTCAGGCTATTTTAAATTTACCATGTGATTTCATGCACCTAAGTTTAGGCACTAGAATCATCTTTCTTATTATTTTGTTAATTCTGGTAATTATGGTTATCATTTGGTTTATCTCAGGTTTTAAATCGTAACAGAGATCTTAAATTATTAATAGGTAATGGAAAGGGTACAATCTGGCTATATGAATGACTGAACATATGTTCAATCTATGTAACAATAACTATGTTCTTGATCATTTTATTTAAATCAGAACAAATTTCTTCACTTGTGTTCTGAATTACCATTTTTAAAAATAACAATGAAGCAGGAGCATACAAATTTCTTTGCTAATTAAAAGCATTTTAGAGTACATCCTGATAAGAGAAGCACCAATAAAACATAAACTGTTTATGTTTTTATTACCTTATGTTTGTTTATGTTGTTATTATCTTCTGTGACAGAAGACTTACAAAGTCATTGAACCAGAATGAAATAAGATAGAATTAGCTGTTTATACGGAACATTCAGTACAGGACCTGAATCAGTAAAGACTACAATGTTATTAACACATGTTAATATGATTTAAATGAAAGTAGCCTGTGAAATGGAAAAACAAAGTAAAAAAAAAAAAAAAAAAAAAAAAAAAAAAAAAAAAAAGGTAAAATCTGCAGTAAGAAGCAGTTTTTTCTAATGCTATGTTCATATAATGATCACTAATTAGATGCTGCATGTTATTTAATATTCTTTGTACCTACCAAAATATATAAAATCATCATAATGAAAGGAAAATAAGGCTCTAGTTATAAGAAACATGTCTATCTTGCAGAACCTATGTTTTTGCTCCCTTTCTCAGAGTTAAATTGAATTTATTAAATTTCAAAGACTGCCTTAAGGTTTGATAACAACTATCTAGAAAGCAAGCATTACCTCACAACAAAAATATCACGTCTTTGGCATTTAGCATGTAATTCTTGACAGAATATGCAAAGAACGAAAACTGGCAAAATGATCAACAACAACAACAAAATATATAAAACATGTCTTAATCATGAAATATTCTGAAACTGAGTTTTGTTGAAGCAGATATATTTCAATAAAGGCTACAGACTGAGCCACCTGAAATTTCCTAATGGTAAAAAAAAAAACTTTATTGAAAAGTTTCAAATTCCTTAATTTTCTCATTCACTGTTTTTAGTGAACCTTGTGCATTCAATTCACATTTACAGGGAAAATTGTATATAGTTCTAAGCAATAGCTACAATTTCTGAAAGCAGTGTTCCAAATTGATTCTGAGTATGCTCACACTCCATAATTGAAAATACTCTTGTGAAAGAGCTACCCATGAAGGATGGTTAATCCCAGACATCATCATGGCTAGGCTTCGCGAATGAAGATTTGAGAAAGGCTCTACCCACACTTGCTACAAGCGCGTTGATGGCTAAAAAGGCCAATGCGAGATAGACACGTCTGGTTGCAGAAGGCACAGAAGAAAGACTCCCTGGGTGATATTGACAAGATGCAATTCTTTCTGCATTGTCTTTTTTCCTCCAGAGTGATCCTGCATGTGTTCTCAAAAGCAGCAGCAGCCTTATAGATAGTGTGTCTCCAGGCCTCCCAATTGGAAGCCAGGGTAGACCAATGGTGGTGATCAATATGGCCAAGGCTGAGGGATTGTTACAAGCAGTCCTTGTATCTCCTCTTTGGGGTTCCTCTCTTGCGGCAGCCAGTGGCAAGTTCCCCATAGAGCACGATCTTAGGGAGGCGGTGGTCCTGCATCCTGGAGACGTGCCCTGCCCAGCGCATCTGTGTTCTCAGCAGCATGGCCTCAGTGCTCGTGACTGCTGCCTGTTCAAGGACAGACGTGTTGGTCAC
The DNA here is from genome assembly GCA_038380795.1 of Pyrocephalus nanus. Taxonomy (NCBI): domain Eukaryota; kingdom Metazoa; phylum Chordata; class Aves; order Passeriformes; family Tyrannidae; genus Pyrocephalus; species Pyrocephalus nanus. The sequence goes on from CM076263.1 coordinate 24,716,712, forward strand.
ATAATCTCTCCAGTGGATGTTTAGGATTGTACGGAGGCAGCGCTGATGGAAGCGTTCTAAGAGACACAAGTGGTGGCAGTAAATGACCCAGGATTCAGACCCATAAAGGAGAGTAGACAGTACAATGGCTCTGTAAACACTGATCTTTGTACTTTTCTTCAGGTGTTTGTTTTGCCAAACTCTTTTATGGAGTTTACCGAAAGCTCTGTACGCCTTTGCTAACCTGTTGTCTATTTCTGCATCAATCTTACCGTCTGAGGAGATGATGCTTCCCAGGTAATTAAACTGCTGGACTGATTTAAGCTCTGTTTCACCAATGGTGATATGGGTATGATGGAAGACTTCCTGAGGTACAGGTGATAGAAAACTTCTGTCTTCTTGAAGCTGACTTCCAGCCCAAAAAGCTCAGCAGCCTCTGCAAAGCAGGATGTTAAATGTTGCAGAGATACTTCTGTGTGGGTGACAAGAGCAGCATCATCAGCGTAAAGCAGCTCACGGACAAGATGATTTAAAGTCTTAGTGTGGGCCTTCAGTCGCCTTAGGCTGAATAGGCTCCCATCAGTATGATATCGAATGTAGATACTGTTTTCTTCATCGAGGTCTGCCATGGCCCTTTGGAGCATCATGCTGAAGAAGACTGTGAATAAAGTTGGTGAGAATGCAGCTTTGCTTCACACCACTGGCTATTGGAAACGGCTCAGAAAATGCATCACCATATTTGACTTGGCCACGCTGATCCTCATGAAGCGAGATGATCATTTTGATGAACTTGGGGGGATATCCTAAACGTTCCAAAATCTGCCACGGACTTTTCTGCTCACAGTATCGAAAGCCTTGGTGAGATCAACAAAGGTTACACAGAGTCCTTTGTTCTGTTCCCGACACTTCTCTTGCAGCTGTCTGAGAACAAATACAATGTCTGTGGTACCCTTATTGGCTCTGAAACCACACTGGCTTTCAGGTAGAAGTTCTTCTGCTATGGCAGGTATTAATCTGTTCAAAAGAATTCTTGCAAGGATTTTACCAGCAATGGAGAGCAGAGCTATACCTCAGTAATTTGAGCACTCTGATTTATCCCCTTTCTTCTTGTACAAGGTGACAATGACTGAAGCTATGTAAATTGGAACATAGGAGTTTTGATTACCATGTGCCTAACATTTTAGCATCTCATGTTACCTGCTAACAAACACATCAGCCTTGTTGCACATTCAGAATGATGATGTAATTGAGAAGAAAATCTATTCCTCTTGTTGACAGAGGGGCTAGGGTACATATGGACACGATCTATAAGATCTCCAATATGTCCGCTTTATTAAAAGAGTTTTGCCCTTTTATAGTTTCTCTATACAAGTTCTCTGGTTTATAACAGGTATCTAGTCAGAATAAGATAATTATTTACTTTATCAAACCCCACCTTCTTGGCACAAATTTCCTTTTGTTCTAGCTAGGAGACTTGCAGCCATCTTGGCATTTACAACTTATAATATCTATAAATCTACACCAAAGCAAAGTTTATAAAACTACAAAACCCAATATAATTTGCTCATGTATCCATCATGTTCCTTCCACATCCTCTGAAGAGGTCAGAGACAGGAAGAAAGGAAGCCTACTTTATCAATTCTCTGGGGCAACCGAGAGCAAGTCATATTCTATCAAGGAATAAAAATATGTTGTGTGTCTTTTCCACTTGAGTACTCTTCACCAGGGAACTTCCTTTTTTTAAACATTTCCAAACAATTATCTTGCACAACATACAAATATCTCTCCTTTTTTATAATAGAAACAACACGCAAGAATCATAAGTTTCACAGCTCAATGGAACAGCTAAATTAATGAGAAATGAAATAGCAGTAAAAAAAAAAAAAAAAAAAAAAAAAAAAAAAAAAAAGACAGGATAAGATTAGAGTCTCAAAGAAAGATTGGAAATGCCACAGAGCAAATCAAGGACCTCGTTTTTAGGTCTTGCTGGAGAACTGTAGGTGGCTCTAGTGGAACGTCTGAAGCCCAATACTTTTTGGATGGAAACAGCTGACATCTGTGTCTGTACAGCTCTGGGAAGAAACACTGAACATATACTTCTTGAATGCCAAGCAAGACATAAACTTAGTGACTTGCTGCTTTTTCTGAGTGAATTCCTGTAAAATATATTTCTGAGTTTTTTGCACAATAAGAACCATTGTTACACAGGTTGAGACAGCTGGGCTGAGAGAGCAGTGGTTGTTCAGCATGGAGAGGAGAAGGCTTTGAGGACACCTCATTGCAGCTTGCAAATACTTTAAGGGAGCTTATAACAAGTATGGAGAGGGACTTTTCATAAGGGACATTTTATCATGAGAGAATGAGAGGCAGTGGTTTTAAAATGAAGGAGAGAAGGTTTAGATTAGATGTTAGGAAGAAATCCTTTACCTAGATGGTCATAAATCACTGGAACAAGTTGCCCAGAAAGATTGTGGATGTCCCATGCCTCCAAATGTTTAAGGCCAGGTTGGATGGGACTCGGTGTGACCTGGTCTAGTGAGTAGCATCCCTGTGCATGACAGAAGGGTTGAAACTAGATGATCTTTAAGGCCCCTTTCAACGCTAAATATTCAACTACTCTATGGTTTTATGAATGGTCAGCCAGCCCTATCTTTGCCTTTTATTTGCTTTTTCACCAAAATACCACTCCAAGGCCAAGAGAGTTTTAAGTATGCAAAGGAGTCTTGACGTGAACTCCAGCTACACTGCTACCAAACAGATTGATATAAGAAATCTACACATTACAAATAGTAAAAAGTCTAAGTAAAAAGTCTGAAAGTACTTTTGTTTCAGTGGCAGATTGTTTAAGTGTTTGGTGAGCAACATGGAAGAGCCAGATTAGGGCACTGATTTTAGGTAAAAATATGATGGCCAAAAAAGTGTTTTCAGGTTATACTGCTTTTACAGCCAGGTTCAGAGTGCAGTAACAAAAGTAGCTGAACTTGATCAGTTGAGGAATCCCCAAGGAGGTAGAAAGTACATCAACAGGAAAAGAAAGAATTAAATCTCTAACCACAGATTTAGTGATTCCCGCTGAGTGATGAAAATCAAGAAAAGACATTTTTCTTGTCACATCTCAATTCTCTCACAGAAGATATAAAAATAATAAACTGAAGCAAGATTTTCTGCTCTGTACATTCAAAATTTTATGGTTACTTAAGCAAACGTGATTATCATGGAATGTCAAATCATACCTACATTAAGTGAACATTAAGCGAAGCATGAAGTGACACACAACTGGGTCCAATGACTCAAAAAGAGAAGTGTTATGCATCAGAGTAATGTATCAACAGTAGTACGAGGGTACTAAAAAATGAAAGTTAAAGAGCCACTTCACAAAATAGAATCTAAATTCTAAGATAAAAGATAACACGTCACAGTACAGTAATGATAATATATGGTTAATATTGATGACTTCCAAGTTATCAATAAATCTTTCCCTATTTTAAAATTAAAACAAAATTTCTCAAATATTATTCTGTTTGCACTTAGAGTGCAAAGAAAACTTAGAGTTTTTGATTTTTTAATAGTTTATACATTGTAGAAGTAGTTGCATAGTACATGCAGATTTTAATGTAGCTGTATTACATCCCTTACCCTTAACATAGTGTTTCTACATACCCAACCCTACTACCCCATTCCATATCAATCCCTCTAGATTCCATTAGCATGTTTGATCTTCTTTTCAAGGTAGAATTGTAGAAAAACACCTTAAAATCTGCACCAGAAGATATAAACATAGACACAACAACTTTCAAGCCTGGAGCTTTGGAAGGGCTCCAAAGCTGCAAAGAAGATGAAGATCATAGAATCATAGTATCATAGAATTAACTAGGTTGGAAGAGACCTCTGAGATCATCAAGTCCAACCCTTGATCCAGCCCTACTGAGATTACTAGATCATGGCACTCAGTGCCACATCCAGCCTCATCTTAAAAACCTACAGGGACAGTGAATCCACCACCTCTCTGGGCAGGCCATTCCAATGCCTGATTACCCTCTCTGTAAAGAACTTCTTTCTAATACCCAACCTAAACCTCCCCTGACAGAGTTTAAGCCCGTGCCCTGTTGTCCTACTGCTGATTGCCTGTGAGAAGAGACCGATCCCCACCTGGCTACAACCTCCTCTCAGATAACTGTAGAGAGTGAGATAAGGAAGAGGGCGGCCCAAACTTTCACAGACTCAATTCCTGAAGGGGTGTGTCAGGGGCAGAACAGGGCAGAGCCAGGGGGTGGATGAACAGGGATTGGATAGAAATCTTTATAAAATTGTAACACCTGCGTGGAAAGGTGCATGTGTGGGTTTGCATTTCTGGAGCCTGGAGGTTCATTAAAACTTCTGCTTCCTTATCTCCTACCTAATTTGGGTTGGAGTCTTTTTTCCTCCTTGGTCTTTTAGGCAACACATTAATTTTACTGGATTTGTTTGATAGGAAAAAACATGTCTTTCAATGGCAGAGAGAACTTGAAAGTTTCAAAATATGCTACCTGATAGCTAAGGTTTTAACTTATATTTTCCTGTCAGCTTTTAAGAATAAAAATCTTAGGTACCAAATGAAAAAAGCACAAATGCCAGATAGGCAATATATTTCCATTTCCAAGTTAGAGGTGGTATTTAGCCTCCAGAGCAACCCACAACTGAACAGAAGTAAAAACAGTAAGCTGTATAGAGATGAGAAACTAGTGTGACAGACAAATAATGTAGTTCCAACTACCCCGATGCAAAATATTATTCTTGCATTTGACAAAGTTCTGTGTATCAACTTGACGGTGTGCAGCTGTTAGTATTGCCCCATACACTAGACCTAATTTTTTTCTGTGTCAAGGCAATGTGCATGGCAAAGGCAATATATGTTTTTCCACAAAAATCTCAGTGACCTGCATTTTTACCAAACAAATTTTCCTTCAAGGATCCTCAAAGCAGATGAAAAAACAGCTGCAGAGGTATGAAGATGCAAATGTTCTTCTATAGTTAGCTTAAGGAACTCAGTCACAGTTTTTGTTCTTCTTTTGCTGTGTACTTTAATGCTTTAACAATAATAATTGAAATGAAAAAAAAAAAAAAAAAGCCAGATGTAAATGCTGAGAAATCATTTATCTAGTGCTAAGAATCCTCCATGCCATTTATCTTACTTATTACATGCCAATTATCTTACTTAAAATACATTATCTTTCATCCTTAATGCAACCAGATACAACCTTTTGGAAGTTCTAAGCACTCCTAATGATAATTCAAATCTAACTACTAAAACAATTGCAAACCCTCTCTAGCAACTGTTTTCCATCTCTCCTTCTCACGTAATGGTCTGACTGAACAGCCTAAATTTAAGCTCCAAGCATATGAATCCCACAGAGCTAAAGAAAACCCCACACTGGTTTCTCTTTAAGAGACAGAATACAGAAGAGTGGATGAGACTGCAGCATGCTAGGAATGATGAACTTCAATCTTTTGTACCAGGTTGCAAAGTCAAGATGTCCTCAAAGATAATATCAGAGCCCTTTTGATTTTTAAAGTTCATAATTTTGAACATATTATCCAACATCGAAATGGAAGGATACCGTATAAAGAAATGCAATTTCCCAAATAAATCATTATTAAGCAATTTAGGTGTGCTAGAAATTATACTTCCAGCTCTCTGCAAAAGTCAGTGGAAATGAAAACACACTTTATTTTCCCAATACAGTGTATAAACTCTTTAAAGTAGACATAATTTATTACTACATTTAGGTTTTCAGTGCCTTCAGGACACTGTGGTACTTTTAGAAGAACTCAGTTACGGTGGTTTGGACTTTGCCCCCAGCCAAGACCACAGCCACAGCTTCCCCCCTTCCCCCACCTTTTTATGAACACAGGGGAAGGCAAGAGAAGAAAAAAAAAAACTACCAGAAAACTGAAATAACAGAACCAAAGCTATAGATATATATTTTACACTTATATACAGTTACGAAAAACTATATAGATATAACAAAAAAGACCCCCAACTGTAGCAGTTATTAATATAATAATTAATACGTCCCATAGGGACTATAAGGACACCAATGTGGTGTGTAACAAGATCTCTTTATTACCCAGGGCTCCCACATATATAGCAGTTTCAAATGCTGGCGCGTCACAACATGTGACCATGTCAGCCAATCCCATACAAGCATCCAACTGCACATGTGCAATAGAGTACTCAAACTACATTTCCCATAGAGCTTTACAGCACCTGGTCTAACCACACCCACACCCAACACCCCCAAAACAGACAAAACAGATATACACAGCCAATAAGGAACTAGCAAACAAAATCTTAATACTTTCCTTAAGAAAGCAGAAATCTCTCCTCTCAAATCAGGAACAAAAGAGTGGAAGCTTACACCCCCACACAAGAAGCCAAGCCACAGGGTTGTGTTGTGTTTGGACAGCCAAAAGATAAACACCAGGCATAGTGTAATGATCATTTTGAGTCAGATTCTGTCTTTATTGCTCAGCTTAGCCCTATTTATACACCTTCTGCGAGTAGAACTTTATATACCATTCTATTAATAACCCTTTATCTATGGTCTATTATTAGCTCAGCATAAATTTTACACACAATTGGCCATTCAAGCCTTATTTACTCTCTCATCCCATTGGTCAGTTTCAGAACCTTCTCAAGCTTTCTCACTGTTCTTGTGATTTGTCAGGGAAATAGCTTTAAAGCATCTAAGTTTATATCCTCCATCAGGAGGTCTGCAGACCCACCGCCTACCCCAACAATTCCCCTTTTTTGTATTTGTGCGACAAAAATTGCCTGTGCTGTCTTCTGCAGGGCCCTTTGCAGGAGAGACACAAGACATGGCAACATAAGTAACACAACTACAACAACAAACAACACAAATGATCCTGTTTTGACAAGAGACAAAAGTCATCCTGATAGTCCCCAGCCACTAAACAGATTATCTAGCCAGTCCCAACCATCATCAATCTGCAGTTTTTTTATTCGTGCTTTTAATTTTTGAATACTAGCATGTATTGACTCACTATGGTCAGATAAATTCATACAATGCATCCCGTCAAAATCTTGGCATCCATGTCCCTATGCTAAAAATAAAAAGTCTATCGCGGCTCTATTTTGCTATGTAGAATGTCTAACACTATCAACATCAGATAATAAACCTCTTAAAGCAATAGAAGTGGCATTAGTTTGCTTACTCAGCTAACATCCCAAATTTGTCAGCTTTTTCAAAGCTGCCAATGCAGCAACACCAGGTGCCAATGCTGATGCTGCAGTGATTTCTCCAGGCCCGCACAAGGTCACTTGGTCATCACAATGGTTTGTGAATTGATGAATATTGTGTTTTTCTCATTTTTTTTGTATAAATCATGGTAAGATTAGGAGTCAGCAGAGTAAGTCTCCCTAAGCTACATGGTCCACCATTAAGTTTCAATGGAAGGCCACCTCAAGCCCTATCTCCACAAATAAGAAAAACTCCATAAGGTAAGGCAACAGGTACAGATCGCAAAACATTGATAGAAGTATAATTACACCAAGCAGTTGCATTTCTATGTACAGGCAGTGTTGCATTAACATTCTGTCCTTTTCTTGTTGTATTATAATTAAGCCTAATGCAAGTATCCATCACTACTGATTTTAGCAATTCTAGTTCTTCTTGAGGTTCGTGTGTTACTTGCTTAAAGTGTGCACAGATGCTATCCCAGTTTTCAACATTGGTCTTTGGTGCAGAACTGTTGCAGGGTCCTGGGCCCATCAGGCAAGGCCAGACATCTAAAGGAAGCCCCACCAAGCAGGTAGAAAAAGGATTCTCAGGGTTTGCCACAGAAAGGCAGAGGGTGTCCTGGTGCATCATGTTCACCAGTGTCACCCACACTTTCTGTTTTGGCTGGGGGACATTGTTACATTGAACAGCATCCAAGACAGGACACACACACAGTGCAGGAATCCATCAAGGGCTATTATCTGTGGAAAAACAAGAATATCCCTTCCCCCACATTATTAACTCATGTGGACCAGACCACTGACCAGAAACAAGATCCCAAATCTGTACGGGGGCCTTGCCAGTCACCAACTGCACAGAAAAAAGAGAGGAAAAATGCAAAAAGGCAGGCGAAGAAGAAGAACAACCAGGGAAGGTTAAAAAGTTCAACACATACATGGATTTGTCTAACTGTGCTTGAGGGGGTTGACCCTGCATTCCCCCTTTTTGTTTTTGAAGCAACTGCTTCAGAGTGCCATGCATGTGTTCAACAATAGCTTGCCCTGTGGAGAAGTGAGGTATCCCTGTCACACCATAGTGCAAAAAAGGTCTGCACTGCTTTGCTTACATAAGGGGGGCCTTGGTCAGTCTTTACCTGTCTCGGCACCCCAAATGTACTTTTCTCGCTGGTATGTGCAGTAGTGAGAACCACGTGAGAAAAGGTGTCAACTGAAACATGAACATATTTCAGATTACCAAACTCAGCAACATGCATAACATCAGTTTGCCAAATTTGCAAGGCTTTAAGACCATGGGGATTAGTTCCAAAATGCACAGGATTATGACTATGGTGACAATCTGGACAAGAAGAAACAACTGGGAGAGCTACAGAATGGGTCAGTCCAAACTGACAGCCGAGTGCTTCCACTCCTTCATGAAAAAACTGGTGTGACAACACCGCTTGTTGATGAGTGTTGGGAACCGGGCCCAGGGCAGCAGCAGAAACAAGGGCATCTGCCCTAGCATTGCCTTCAACAAAAAAATCTGGGTAATGACGTATGACTAAGTACATGTAAAATAAAATAAGGAACCTGAAAAACTAAAGTAAAAGGTTGAGAATATAACACAGTATGACCAAGTTGTTGCAACAAATTACCTAAATAGGCAGAATCGGTAACAACATTCAGTGGTTGGACAGGAAACAATTGAAAAGCCAAAGTTACTTCTCAAAGCTCCACACTCTGAGGAGAACTGTCCTGAAAAGTAACTTGTTGTCACCATCCATCTGTGAATTGCCACACAACTTCACCTTTCGCTGTTTTTCCAGAGCCATCAGTAAAGACAGTAAGTCCATCCAAAAGTACAGGACTACATAGTAATTTTTGTCCCACTGGCACTTCTCTAAAAAATTTGAGCAATGGATGGGAAGGTAGATGGTAAGAAACTTGGCCACTAAATCCAGCAAAAGCAACTTGCAGCTCATATTTGTTGATTAAACACCATTCAAAATAACAGGATTGCACAGGAACAACAACACGAGCAGGTTCTGTGCCTGTACACTTTATGCAGCACTTTCTAGCTTTGATTACTATGCCAGCTAACAGCTTAAACAGTCCAGGGTCAGTCTTGTGAGATTTATAAGGCAAAAACAAACATTCCAAGATATGTAAAGGGTCAGACTATTGGTCATACCATTGGACTAAAACTCCAAAAGGAGCAAGGTGGTCTGTTAAAACAAAAAGTTGGACTTCTTGTCCAGGATCAATTCGATAAACAAATTTAGAATGTAATGCTCGTTCTACCTGTCGGAGATCTTGAGTTGCTGTTTCTGTCAAATGTCTAGGTTCTTGAGGATTAGCAGAATGTTTGAGCAGCTCAAATAAAGGTGCCAATTGAGTGTTAGTCAACCCCAAATAAGGTCTGATCCAATTTATAGACCCCACTAATTTCTGTACATCCATGAGAGTCTTAATTTCAACGGCCAATTGTATCAGCTGGGGAGCAACAGTGTTCTGGGTAACTTGCATTCCAAGATACTTCCAAGGGTATTCTCGCTGTACCTTTTAGGCCAAACGTTTGTAGCTGTCGTGGTTTTGCTCTGGGTCAATTTGCTTTCACACCCCCCACACAATTACTATTAGTTGAGAGAAGGTTTATGCAGACAAAAGAGACGAGATTTGGGAAAAATAGCATAAACATTTATTACTAGCAAAATAAAAACTACTAAAGAACTACATCTATATCAATTCTATTAAAGTAAAAGTGCTATGTATTTACAGAAAATACTTCTCCCCCCTTTGTATCAGTCCAAAGAGGAGAAGCAGTTTCTTTCTCCATTCTCAGAGCTCTAGATCTTTTCAATAACTCTGCAGCACTCCCGTCGCAGCTGGAACTCTTTCTCTCTTGCTCTGTGTTGGCCTCCAGGGCTGGGCCTACCCCCCTCCTGGGCTAAGACCAAAGGCTGGGGGTTACCCAGGCCCTGAAGGTTTTTCTTCCATGGGCTTGCAAGGGGACACTTGCCTACCATGGATCTTCTTCCACAGGGTTACAGGGGATAATGGCTTATGAGTCCATCCCTGTTTCCTGTGGAGGTCTCTCCCCACGGGAGAACAGTCCTTGATGACCTCTCTGACACGGGTCTAGCATGGATTCCTTACTCGTATCCCAACATCTTACCCGAGCCATTTGCTCCCGCATAAGGTTCTCTCTCAAGGTCAAAAATCTTCAACAGCAGCATGGATTTCTCACTTAGATCCCAAGCTTACTCGAGCCATCTGCTCCAGCATAAGCCTCATCCCTTCAGGGTCACAAATCTTCCTTTTCATGAAGTCTCAGCTTCTTCATGCAGCTTACTCTAGCGTAGGCTCCTCCATGAGCAACATGGGGTCTCCTCACCCCAACAAACTCCTACAGGTGGCAGAGATTATTCTTTACTCTTTTCCCTGCTGAAGGGAGAGAGCAAAAAGGGGAGGGGAAACGGGCCCCCCTTTGCACTTTCCTTCTTTCTCCTCTGGCTGCCAGCTTTGACCTTGGAGGTCCCTTATCTCTTTCCTAGAATTCTTCTGCAGCAATTCTTCGTCCAAGTAGTCAGTCCTCTAAAGTTTTTTTCCTTCACTCTCTTACATGAGAGAAGGGGGGCTTCAGTGCCACACCTGCCCTCAGCCCACACCGGGGGAGGAGGGGGCCTGGCTCTTCTTAGGGCCTGCCGCCTCTTCTACATGGCTGCTACTCTTAATTTCAACTGTGCCACAACCTTCTCTTTTGTTTTCTTAAATATGTAATTAGCAAAGGCGTTACTGAGAGTTTTAATTGGTATTTTGTCTGGAAATCCACCTGGACAAAACCATCCTCAGTCCCAGGGACTGGCTGGCTGGGCGAAACCATGACAGTAGCTGTTTCTTTGTCTCTTTTTTAAGTTCACTCAGTTGCTTCTTATCAGCTGCTGCAAGCAAAATGTCATCCGCATAGTGGTAACAATAACAATTTAAAAACTTCTCATGAGCTGGAGACAGCACCAGAACAACAAACCATGACTGTCTAAGGTCGTAGAGCAGCTGCCATTTCCCTGACTTCTTTTTAATGACAAAAACAAGGGTATTCTATGGGCTGTCCTTTCAAAAGTTTCTGCTGGGCCAGCAACTTTTCTTTAGGAAGGGGCCACTAGTCAAACCACACAGAAGTGTCTGTAAGCCAAGATAAGGTAAGAGTGGGTTGTGTAATACCCTGCAGTACAGTGGCCCCTGTTAAAAATCCATTGTAATTTTCACCCCCCATTGAGAAAGACAGTCCAGTCCCCATAGTGTTAATGGAGCAACACTTATATATGGCTTAACTGCGGCTGATTGAACCTCAGACTTAACAATGAGTATGGGTTCATCTGAAATGTAACTTTGAGTAGTTCCTCCCAATCCCACAACTCCAGTGGTTACCAGGGCTACTGGCCATGAAACTGGCCAGACTGCACATGCAACGATAGTTACATCAGCTCCAGTGTCCAGCAGTCCAGTCAAGGAAATGCTGTGAGGCGATCCTTGAGTGTAATGCAGATTGCAGGTCATTTGTGGTTGGTGCACAGAAATTGACTGAGACAAAAAAGCTTGCAGTGTGTCAGTTGAACCGAAACCTCCATCTTGCCGCTCATAGAGTTCTGTTTGTGGAACACAACTCACAAAAGGTACAAGATGAGCTACTCGAGTTCCTTTTGGTATTTGCACTGGAGGATACATAGTAGAAACCATGGCACAAATCTGTCCTGTATAGTCAGTATCAATCGCTCCCACATGAAACATAAGTCCCATTAGAGTACTGCTTGAACATCCCACTAATAAGGCACTTAATCCATTCCCTATGGGCCCCCAAGCATCTAAGGGGACCTTAGTAACATCTTTAGTTATGATTGTGACTTTGTCGGCAGTGGAAACATCCATGCCAGTAGACCTGGAGGTTTTCCCTGTGAGTTGGTCACACAAGGGAATCCTGCCGTTCCCTGAGCCGGAGGCTGAGCTGGGGGCATTTGTATCCCTGCACCCCGCATTGTGCTCCCCTTCCCGTTTCCCGGCAAGGGGTTACCTGCAGCATGGTAGTGAGAGTGACACTGCTTTGCAAAATGGCCCTGTTTGCCACAGTGAGTGCATGTACCCATAAAAGTCATGGCTCCTCACTTTTACTTTTCACTGAGGGCAGTGTGCCTTCAAATGTCCTTCCTGATTACACAGATAGCACTTCCGTGGGGAATGCAGAATGGCTGCTAGGGCAGACATGGAATAGTCAATAGTTCCAACCTTTGAACAAGCCTCTACCATGTCAGCTATATCAGGTGAACCAGGCAAGTCATCAGTGATCGGTGTTAGCTTGATCTCTAGCTAACTGCATGCAAAACTTTTGATGCAAGGTGTCATCCTCCACTTGTTTTTCCAGTGATTGTACTAATCGTTCAATAAACTTTAAAAAGGGCTCTCCATGGTCCTGTCTTATAGCTGTATAGCGCTGTCATGGAGCTGACATTTCCAACACTTGCAACAGGGCACCCATTCTCAACTTCTGGGCTTCCTGTAACGCAGTCAGGGTGCCAGGTGGTCTGCAAATCAGGACTCCTGAAAGGCCCTTTACCCATAAAGGCATGTGCCCCTACGCCTTTTAGAAGGTTGCCATCCACTCGGCTGAGATTCTTTCTCTCTGCCCATGAGGCCATCTGAGGCAAGTGGATAGGTTTGCATTTAGTGGTTCTAGAGGGCTTCCTGCAGCAGGACCCTTTTTGTAAAAGCAATTCACCTTCCTTAAGGGACTCTTCCCCTTCAGAGCCATCCGAATCCTCCAATGAGGAGAAGCTTCTATTTTCTCCCTTGTTATCAACAGGCAAAGGACCAGCAGTGGGAACAGGCTTAGCGGAATCAGCAGGGGAAGGGGGGATTTCTTGCTGTTTCCCTTCTGCTTTTACTATTAGCTGCGATGCAGGGGACGGATAGTATTGAGGTGGTGGAGGGACAGCAGCAGAAGTATACGTGTGAGTGGGGGGAGGATTAATAGGGAGACATTTTTCGGAGAACAAGAAAAAGGGGGGGGGGTAGGTACTGCAAACTGATTCTTCAAGCGTTTATTCAGCCATGGACTTCACCAGACCCTAATCCCCAGTAGCCCCCTGTTCCTTTTGTACTTCATGGTACCAGTACTTCAGGGTGGTAAGCACAAGCTTCCATGTAGGGGCAAGCCCCTCCACTGCCTCATTTCCATTTGATAAAACATCCCATAATTTTTTCCCAATTTCCTCCAAGGCAGAAATGCTAAAAGCCAAATTTAGAGTAGCTTCACACTCCTCTTTTTGTCACCAATGCAACAAGAGCCACAAGCGGCCATTATCATACTTGATGCCATACCACCGTAACAGTGCATTTCAAGCATTAACTATCTGCTTCTCATCTGCACTCATACTTTGTCCCATTGTGCCCATAAAGTTCTCAGTAGCTCACCTGCCCCAGGTGTCATGAATACAGCTCTGAACCTTCCGCAGCACCTTGCTTCACCGAGCTCCATCTTCACCGCACCTCGCCCTGTGGAATTACACCAGTTCCAATCCCTCAGTGAGAATCAAATCCAATCCCCCCGTGGGGATCACGTTGTTGGTTCTGGCTCCTTGTTCGGAGTCATGCCAGTCTACTGTTCTGATCCCTCGTTAGGCATAACGTCAGGGTCACCAGTCGTTGTCAGGACAGCCAAAAGATAAACGCCAGGCATAGTGTAGTGATCAGAGTCAGAGTCTGACTTTATTGCTCAGCTGAGCCCTATTTATACACCTTCTGCCAGTAGAACTTTATATACCATTCTATTAATAGGCCTTTGTCTATGGTCTATTATTAGCTCAGCTTAAACCTTACACAGAATTGGACATTCATGCCTTATTTACGCTTTCATCACATTGATCAGTTTCGGAACCTTCTCAAGCTTCACTGCTCTTGTGATTCATCAGGGAAATGGCTTTAAAGCATCTGAGTCTATATTCTCCATCAGGGTCTGCAGACCCACCACCTACCCCAACAGGGTTGCTTTCTCCAACTCTGTCAGAAGGGATCTAACCTCTAACTTCCTTCCCCCTTCTATTTATATTTCTGCTTATGTAAAGAATAGAATGGAACACTGGGATATGGGTACTTCCTTAGTTTCAACCTGGTTACCAGGAAGAGGCCTAAACCAAACCAAACTACTACATCAGTCATACACAGATTTTACTGAGATACAAAACAGGCTGTTAGAGTGCTTTTAGAAAGCTTATACAGAAACAATAATCTTTTAAAATGCTGGTAACCCACACTGATTAGAATTCCCCTTCCGTCAGCTACATACTTTCTTTGCAAAGAGAAAAGTTCCAGATTTACTTTGCCAACATAATATTTTACTACATCCATGAGGATCTATATTGTGAAATTATTCCTTTTGCACATTATTGGTAAACTTCATGGAACAATAATTCATAGTAAAACTATCTTTCTGTTTGTAGACACAAAACATTTGTACTCTAGGGGCAGTGAAAGCAGAAAGGCTGTACAATGTATACATGAGTAAAATCTCCACCTCAGCTCTGATAAAAGGAAGTGCTCTGATAAAGGGAAGTCTAGTACTATATTAACAGCTTGGATAACCTTGACAACACTATGTTCTACTATAAAGCTGTCTGGGATGGCTCCTTGCACTGACACAGCTATGTTAGGTGAAGTCCACAGTTATCATGGGCTGCACTTGAAACTGTAGAGTCCTGAGACTAAATGCTCTAAAGCAGGTTCTTATTCCTTAAAGTTAATAGAATTATACTGGTGTAAGTAAAAGGATTTCTAGGATATCCACTGATTTTTCCAAGCTTATACTTGATTTACGAATGAGCTAATAAGAATTAAATGTTTGTCTGCTTCCATTCTCAGTTTGTCCACCAAACAATTGTCAAGAAAAGAATTCTGTTGATTTGAAATATTTGACCTATGTACTGGAAGCAAAATTTGCACAGTAAAGCTTATTGCTTTTGTGCCAGCATGCTGGGAAATTTTACTTTGTAAGAAGCCAGTTGGCTGTATTGCTTGCAGAACTCACTGTCAGATGAGATGGTGTTTCAAATAGGCTTATCAGTTTTAAGAATGACACAATTTCTTCCTGCAACTGTCTCAGATTCTTCAGAATGGGCATGCAGGGCCTTCAGTGCAATTTTCTGTGGGGACGGAGGAATGACACAAAGACCTCGCAATCAATAAGTGCGTTCATTTATTGTCTATCAGGTAGTCATTTTTATAATGCATTTAATAAGCTCACACATATTGCAAAAGCTAAGCTCATGATTGGTTGGCCTTTAAAATTGCTTACATTTGCGTATAGCTATTTTTGCTATGCAGCCCTTCTTTTTATCTACAGTACAGGGTCTTCATCCTGAACGACCCTTTGTTTCTTGTTCACTACATGTAGACAACTCCCCAAGACACACTGTTCAAAGACATTCCATTTTCTCAGTGACTCTTATCTATTAACCATTCCTGAGCTATGCTGCTCAGTGATACATCCTCCTCATTTCCCACAATTTTCTATGCAATATGTACCTTTTCTTACCCTCTACACAAAGATATCTTCACAAGAAAATGCCTACTTTTCATTTTCAATTTGTTTGATTTTATTGTTTCATAAGAAAGGGTTTTAGAACAGGCACGTGGGTATAGATAACAGGATTTTCTATGGAGAAGGAAATAAACATTAACAAGTGGAAAAAAAGATTTGCCTGCTTCTATTCAAGTCAGAGTTAAGGTAAATTTTTAACCTGCATCAGGCTGGTCGGAATGTATTGGATTCTGGCTCATTCAATACTGATGTAATCCTTTTCCAGGAAGTAGAAACTATCAGCCTGGCTTCTGCCCTGCATGAACCAGGTCTCCATGACTTCCAGTCTTCTGGAGACACAGTTAGAGTTGCCTTGTGTCTGTCTGCAAAAGAGGGAAATATAATTTCAGTATATGCATATCCATTAGATTTTACATGGGATGACATAGGGATATCTCTTTAGAGCCATCGACTGGCAATAAAGTTTCTTGATAGGACTACTTCTTGTGTCTCAAACATAAAACCTGTCTCTCAGCCTATTAAACCTGAGTACCTATACAGCTCAGAAAAAGGAAGACACTTCAGTGTCTGAAAGTACTGTGCTGGGTTATCAGAGAGCTCCTACATGTTTCAGAAGCTGGGTAGAGGCTGCTGTTTGGTGCGATGCTCAGCAGGAAGCCATTTCACAGAGCTGGAGTGCTGAAATACTTTCCTGCTTCTGTGTCTTTGTGTCCACTTGTTGCTTCACATTCAGAGTCTCCTGCTCGTATTAACAAGAACATTTCTTTAATTTAATTTAGTGTATTTGAGCTCAGAATGAGTTACACACTAAGTGAAAACTTTGGGGCAACAGGTTAATTCAACAAACAGACTAAAAATTACTGTCCTTAGAGTGTGCACCAAACATGCTGGGGAGTAGAGAATACTCTGGATGTGAAATTAGATTTCACAGGTATAAATGCTAAAATTTCATTCTGCAGAAATATGGTAGAAATGCAGACTGGAGAGTTCACTCGGTAAGCAGTTAAAATATTTAACTTTCCATTTTGTCTAACCAATTATGAGTAATTTGTTCTTACTTATGGAATTAATAAAATAAAAGGCAATAATTGTTGCAGATTTTATGTTTTCGCCTAGCAGAGGAAAATGCAAACACCATTTTTTAACATGTCTGAGAAACCAAAAGTACAGGCATGCAGTCAATAGCAAGAGAGAGGCCTCAAAATATATTTTTTATGTAATCCTTTATTGTTAAAACTGTCTTGTGCAATTTGAATGCTACTTACCAAAAGCATGTAAATAGGCACTGTCATTCAACGGGCATTGAAGCTGTTACAACTGGTTTTTCTGATTGTACTTTTGCACCAACACTTTCCTCTGTAGTAGCAACCATAGCAGAATCTAACTACAGCAACACAAGAAAAGTTATGAAGCACCTTTTCATATATAACTCACAATAGGAAAATAATATAACTTATTGGATTATATTTCTATTGTCCTACTCTTTTTCTCTACTCATATAGATGAGATATTAATAGTCTGGTGCTTCTTTTCTCTTTTTTAGAAGTATTATTTACTGATTGCCATACAAATATATCTATTTTTTAAGTGATAATTCTTTAATTAGTAGGCCCTTGCCTAGGGGAGTTTCAAATAACTAGCAGAGAAAGAGTTCTTTACTCAGGCACAAGAATGATGCAGGTCTATGTGATAAGGAGGTAAACATTGCAAAAATTTGCAAAACTAGAGGTTTTAAAAGAAGAAAATGAAGAAAGGAAGTACATTTGCTGCACAGATGTTGAGAACTAAATTCTTTGCCTGAATAAGTAAAGTGGTTTAGACTGACCAAATGAGATATTTTGCCACCCTACAATGGTGCATTAAAAATTTGACTTCTGACACTGAAGTTTAATACTGAGAAATTCTGAGATAAAATATGTTATTTGTGCCCTAAACTACTATGTTCAGCTTTTTCAGAAGGTGATGACTTTGCCTCTGGTGGGAGCAAGGCATAGATGAGTTAGCAGAAACACTTCAGAAACTCCAGGCTAATGGCAAGAGTGGTGTCTCTGACATGGTATAGAGTAGGTGTTCATGGGATATCTGTAGGGCTGTGCATGGGAGGCACATATGGTGGTATTCCAAGTAGCATCGCTGAGGTAGGTCTTTTAAAATCTCAGAGAAAGCAGAAAAAAAGGCTCTGAAATTAACCTAGGTGGGGGGATTTTTTGTGTGTAGAAAGATGAGGCAGAGAATTGCAGTTATGGACATTTTGAGAAATGGACTGTAGTAGGTTACCTTTAGAGGTCAGAAAGGGAAGTTATAGCTTGAGCCAGAGTCAACAATGGAAGAGATGCTTACTCTTGAGCTCTTAGCCTGGCAGATAATGAGAAGAGCATTTTTTCCAGTTCAGCTGTTTTAAAGTACACATATTCATTTTAACTTTGGATGCCAACTCTAATAGGGTGACAAACCTCTCTTTGTGGGGACTCAACATGAAGATTATTGTCATGCTGATCAGCCCCCCTGGGGCTGAAAACAGTTTTTCCAGGTGGATTTCTGAAGCAAAGCCAATCAAAAGTTTTAGTAACGCTTCTGCCAATTACACATTTAAGAAAACAGAATAGAAGCTGTGGGGGCAGAGGAGATAAGAGCCATGAGGTAGAAATAAAAATGAAAGAGCTAGTTTAGCAGCCGGCCCTGCTGGGCTCAGGTGTGTGCTCCCCACCCTGGGCCAAGTCTGGCCAGGCCCTATTTTCTCCTGTAACAGAGTAGAGAAAAAAACTCTAGAAAAAAACTGCTTGGAGGAGACGTGCTGCAGAAGGAATTCCAGGCAGAGAGATAGCGCAGCCTGGAAGGTCAAAGCTGTCAGCCAGAGGAGAGAGAAGAGAAGCCTGAGGGCAACAGGGGTGAGGGGCTCGTTCTCTCCCCTGTCATTCTCCCTTCAGCAGGGAAAACACTGAAAACTAAAAACCCCTGCTGTCTGTGGAAGATTACTGTTTGAGGAGACACCTTGCAGCTCATGAAGGAGTCTGTGTTGAAGCAGCTGAATGCATGTGAGTGCACGAGAAGGTTGTGAGTCTGTAAAAACCTAAGATGGAACAGAGTCCTGCTGGAGACTGGAGATCTGTGGCCCATGGAGAGAGAGACCTATGCTGGAGCAAGTCATCCCAGGTAGAGCTTGTGATCCCAGTGAGGGATCCATGCTGGTGCAGCTGAATTTGCGACTCTAAGGGACAGCAGAAAATGGAAGAAGTTGCCCAAAGGTGGACTCACGCTAGAGAGGCCCATCAAGGACTGTCTCTCATGAGGAGGGACCCCACAAGAAACAGGAGTGGACTCAAAAGCCATTATCCCCTGTAATTGTGGTGAAGACCACGGTCAGGCAAGTGTCCCCTTGCAGTCCATGGAGGACCCGACAGGGCCCGGGTAACCCCCAGCCTCCAGTCTTAGCCCAGGAGGGGGTAGGCCCAGCCCTGAGGTCGACATAGGAGAGAGAGAGAGAGAGAGAGACAGTTCCAGCTGCGATGAATCAGAGCTGTCGTCCTAGAGATAACAGAAGAGGAACTTTCAAGTTCTGCAAAATTATTATATATTATATAAATTATATATTATATATATGTATAGTTCTTTAGCTTTATCTTGCTCGTAATAAATACTGATATTATTCTCCCCACATCAGATCTCTTTTGTCTGCATAAACCTTCTCTCAACTTATAGCAATTGAGTGGGGGGTGAGAGAGAATTAGCTCAAAGTGGAGAATGTAGGCAGAGACGTCCAGGAGGGGCAGCAGCTGGATCAGACCACGACAATTATTCATCAGTCAAGTTCTGCTGAGCCCTACCTGCAATCCTATTTGTAGTAGGAAAGATTCCGAAAGGTGCTCTGGGAGTTGTGGTTCCCCAGGTATTCCATCACTCATGCTCAGTGGAGTGCCTCATTATGATTGCTTGTTAAGATCACATGTTGCGATGTGTCACTATTGAAACTCCATATATAACTCATTGTTCCTTTGAATAAACTGATTCAGTTATGAGTCAAGCTGGTGTCTGGGTCCGTCCCAGGTTTATTATTTATTATATTAATAATTCACCACAAATGGCACCCTGGAACAGGGACTTGCACTGTATCAGGGATGAATGCAGTAGCACTGAGGTCCAGCCTATATTAGGCTGAGGAATGCTCTGCAGAAAAAAAGCAAGGATGTCGAGAGACCAATGCTGAAGGTGACTGGAGGATGTTGTGCAGCAGGGACCACATAGGGAGCTCTGAGGAGTGAAGCTGTGTGCACGGGGAACCTGGGAGAATGAAGTTTAAAGAAAAAAGACGAAAAAGTTGCATGTGAGACCCAGGTAAGAGGTTGGTATGGGAAAAAGCAGTTTGCGTGCACATGAAGTAGAAAAAGACACAGAAGCCTTGAGTCTGCTATTAAGAAAATATTCAAAAGAAATCATGCAAGCCAAGCTAGTCAAGTTATTGAAATGGATAGAAACAATTGTATCAGGATTCCTGCTAGCTGGAATCCCCAGTGTAACTGCTTGGAAAAAATTTGGAGAGACAGTGCAAGAAAAAGCAAGGATGTAAGATTTTACAAAATAAATCAATCTCATCCACGGAGAACGACTTTAACCCTCCTGCCCCCACCCCCCAACCCTAACAGGCACAGAACTCCCCTAGATACCAGGCAAAGAAAAGGGGGAGGGCAGCCAAGAACACAAAAGAGAAACACCATAAATTATTTTTCTGTGCCGAATTTTCACGGGTGAGCGGGTTCCATGGAGTAGGCACATGGCATGAATAGTGTGATTGTTACAGAGTTCAATACGGTTGTTAAGTTTCCAAGCCATTGTGGAGTTGCAGCCACATGGCAACCATGACAGTGCATGGGCACCGCCATCTTGCCCACACCAGGCACCAGAAGGGAGCCTATCTCTTCCAGTCATTCAGCCATCTTGTGTCCACTGTGTGGCGGAAGGGAGCACTTCTCTTCCAGTTGTACAGCCATTTTGTCGAGGGAGGATACTGGGGGAGAGTCAGTTTTGCTCACTCCGAGAAAAGATAGGCAGTCGTCCAGCACAGGGACAGGGACCTGCCCCTGCATCCACTCCCTCCAAGCTGTTAAAGAGATCCACTGGACCCACCTTGCTCCATCTAAGCACTGCTGAAAGCCCTTAAATAAGTGCCAACTACAGCGCCTGTGCACGACGGCAGCGCAGGGTTTAAAAATGTGCGATGACAGCAGCATCTGCGGGCCAAGCGCACAGCAGTGTGCACAGTGACCATGGGATGTGTGACAGGCGGCGACAAGGAATGGCACCGATGGCAGTGGAGAGCAGGCACCAAAATGGCAGCTCTGTGGGGCACGCTGGGACCGGGGCACGCCACACCAGAGCAGCACGAGCTGTGAGCAAACAGCAAAACCCTGTGCAAGCCAGCCATGGGCAGGGAGAGAAGTGGATGCAGCTCCTGGACGGGACGCCAGATGAGCGCCACACTGGGAGCCTGACGGAGATGACCCCCACCACCAGCAGCGGGGAGGTAGTAGAGCTGAGCTGGGGCTGTAGTGTTTGGCAGCTGCAATGCCAGTAGCACAGCTTTCTCGGCAATGTGGCAAAGCCACCAAGACTGCAGTTGCAAAGCTTTAAAAGATTTTTCCCTGTTTTCTCACTAATTCCCCTGTAAGTTTCTTTGGGTTGTTAGAAGTTCTTAAATGCATTTGCATAGATTCAGTTGTTATGACAATGCTGCTCCAGTAATATGTTTAGAGTTTTCAAACATGTCCATAATTTGTTAATTAATACATTCAAACATCCCTAATTCTGTTAGCCCAGAAATGCGTGCATAATGTCAGCAAAAATGCAAAAATAGCTCCTTTGAATTCCAGCTGCCTAAGAGATTGAATTAAAACTGATTATGATTTCTCTAACCAATATCATTTGAGAAGCAGGATTGAAAAACACTCCAGAAAAAATCCAGCAGACCCAACCATGAAACTATCTCTGACAGAGAGGATTACACAGCAAGAAAATATCCCTAAGCCACTGACTTTTGAGGTAAAAGATACTATAACAAAAAAGGGATTATTGCTGTTACTTCAAGCTATTAACTAACAACAGCCAATCCTGGACATGACTACAGAAAAACTGCAAATTCATCTAACTTTCACATCTGTTTCTGCCCATTCTCCATCTAAGACTGCTGAACTATTATTAACGTGTTTGCTAAGCTTCTTATTAAAGATAAAGAACAACTGAAAAATGCTTGAAAACTATCTATATCCCAACAAAACAGAGACAACTTGGACTGGCTGCTTACGAAGGATGCTGGATTTCAAGCTGTGTTAGCAGATTGTAATAGTAAATTGTCTGTTCATTTTTCTAGCAGACACTATGAGCAGAAATTGTAAATTTACTTTTAGTAACTGTGTATTACTGCCATTCACAAACCACTTACATAGCCAAATTTGGTATACATAAATGCTACCAGAAACACCCAAACTAATACTATTAATGCCACTACATGTAGAGAGAAAAGGGCAAAAGATACCATTAAACATTAGTTTAACTATTCCACAGTTGGGAAGTCTCAAAAGCTATAAAGACAAATAATATTGTGGTTTACTATGGTTTAACCTTTTCATCAAAGGTTAAAACATTTCTTGCAAATTGGAATGTATTTCATATTACAGACATACCGCACTCACCCATAAAACAAGCTATTGTCAAGAGAACACACTGCACACCAAACACGTTTCAAAAAAAAAAAGGGGGGAAGAGAATATACATGCACATAAACAGGTACTAAATCAGAATAAGATATCATTTAGATTTGTCAGTCGCTGGACATGACCACCAGAAATGACAAACTTAGAAGCACACAGCCAATAACTACTTATAAATCCTAAACATGTGCTTGAATTGTAGAGTCATAATAAAAATCCTAAGTATGCATGAGTGAAGAATGGTTGAAGTGGCCGCCATATGTCCACCATATGTGTGGACATATGTATGTGTATGGGCTTAAAAACACTTTATTCTTCATATGCCTTCAATAAACTACACCTGCATAACAACACTATCTCAGCCACAGTATCATATCAGGGGACATCTAAATGTACAACACTTATCCCCTAAAAACCCTTTCCTTGAAATAAAGTTGAGTTTCCCCCAGTTAAACACAGACTCTCAGAAAAATAAAGGTTGATGTTCTACCAAGCATGTCTATCTCTTGTGGTTCTATATCTGCAAATTTCTGGGCTACAGCAACTCTCTGAAATGTAGTGCAGTCAAACACCCAAGTGAATATCTTACAAACTTCTGCGTCGGTGTGTGTACATGAATTGACATTACTGTTATCAGACAGAAAGTTGAAACTGACATTTGTCCTTAGTTTTACAAACTGATTGTGATCTATGGGCAACCTCTCAAGGCATGTCTTAAAGGGTTCTGTTGGTGTGGCTGTAAATAAACAAACGGTGTCTCGGCCTGTGGCATTAATGTTACCCAGACATGCTGTTGAGGCTGTACTACCCAGGTTGTAGTGCTGCCTATTGCTACAACAAGAAAAGCAATGTATATTGCTTTCTGCGGACTATCTTCTCTTCATCATGGCTTATGTTTCCAGGTTTGCCAGGCAAACCTTTGTGCGCACTCTTTTACTGTCTTTTCCCACTGTTCTTCACTCACATCCCATGGATCAGGCACTGATCCTTTTCTTCCACACGCTAGGATTACTATCTCCACCTCCACCTCATGTGACAAGTCTCCTTGTGGGTCCTAAGTCTTACAGAAACCCTGTCTACAAGAGGCAACACAATACTACCTCTTATTACACCCCATACATTGACAGAGAACCCAAGATTGATATCTTTTTGAATGACACTCAAGAGATGGTATCCAAGTGGCTCACCGGTTCTCTAGAGGATAGTTTGCTGGGTTGTGATGTTCCCAATCTAGCGCCAAGAGCCACACCTTCTTTGTATAGTAAGCCCCTTCTAGTGGGGCTCCCCAAACTGGCTATTTCTATATTGTCCCCACAGTTCTCGTTTATTCAGTCCCAATCAATATTTTCGAGGCTTTTGTTGTCCAGTATCTACAAAACATTCTGCTGGTCCTCTTTCGAGTGTTTAGTCTGAAGGTCAGTCTGAGGGTCTACATTTGTAACGTCATATGCAATGCGCAGGCCTCCACCGAGGTCCTTTATCTGTGGAAACACAGTCTCCAAATTTTTAACCAACACAAGCACTTTTCTGTTTATTGCCTTTCTGCCAGGCTTAATAGATGCAAAATGTCTGCTAAATGCTGTGTTCTAAGCATTTAAAAAAAATTTAAAATTTATAACATATAGGGCTTTTGCTAATTGTTTTCGGGGGCTCAGGTGCCCTGCTCCCCCTTTCTGTGTTTGTAACATACGTTTTAGGGTGCCATGCATGCGTTCCACAATTGCCTGTCTTGTACATGAATGGGGAATACCTGTGATGTGTTGTATGCCCCAGTCCTGACAAAAGAGCACAACACACTGCAAACAAGTTGCAAAAGCTAAAAAAAAAAATGCTTAGTTATATCACGAGATTTTTCACGAGTGTGATAAGATTCAAATATTGTTCCAGAAAGAGTGTCAATTGAAATGTGTACAAATTTTAGTTGGCCGAATTCAGCAACATTTGTGACATCTGGCTGCTACAGTTCTAGGGTTGTTAGACTTCGTGGGTTAACATCTCCTGCTGTGCACCCAGTTGGGAGCCTTTGACAGTCAGTGCCTGCAGCAATAATACTGTGTGCTTGTACAGGCGTAAGGAAGAAAGGGTGTTTCCGTAGGGCTTTTGCATTCTGATGAAAAAAGGCAGGTGAGATGTGAGCTTGTTCAAATGAGTTTGGTACTACCTAGTTTGGTAAAAATCAATGCATCAGCACATCGATTACATTCAACAAGAGGACCAGGTAATGTAGTGTGAATCCTAAGGTGAGCAATAAAATATGGATGCGTTCTGGCATTAAGGAGTTGCAAAAGTGTAAACAGCAACTGGTAGAACTGAGAATTAGGTACCTAAGTAGGCATTTTCCAAGCATCCTACAATACTTGCAAAATAAGCAGAATCAGTATCAAAATTTTTTTTTAAACACTTGTACCACAGTTGCCAGCTCTACTATCTGTGGAGATCCTGTAATCTGTGTAATATCCGATTCCCATTGGTGTGATTGCAGGTTTTGCCAAACAATGACAGAATGTCCTGTTTAACCAGATCCATCTGTAACAACTGTTAAGGCATTTAGTGGGATATAACTACATTTTGGAGGGTAATACATAGCAAATAGCAAATTCTGATTGAAACAGTTTGTGACTCAGGGGTGGATTTCAATGGTCCTTGCAAAACTAACAACAGCAATTTGAAATTCTGCAGAGTTCTGAAGTAGCCATTGTAACACTTGGGTTGACACGAGTACAGTGATACACACAGGTTCCTGTCCTATCAATAGCACAAGATGTTGTCTGCCCTTCATGATTAACATAGCAAACATTTCTGGGTTACAACAGTCTTTTGCATTTGATGCAAAACCCATTTAATGATCAAAAGAGGATTTCTTTGAATATCACCCTATTGAAACAACAAAGCATATGGTTGAAACTTGGAATTTAATATGATAAGGTGGAATGGTAAATCTGGATTACATCAGGAGGCCTGGCAAGTTGCAATGGCTTCTGAAACTTTCATTAAAGCAGCTGTTGCTTCTGTGGTTAATTTTCTGGGAGATAACAAACTTGAATCTCATTTTGAGAGATTGAATAAAGGCTAAAGATCTTGATTTGAAATACCCAATAATAGACGAACCCAATTTCTAGATCCTGGAAGTTTTTGCAAATCATTAAGAGTTGTTACATCAATCTTCATTTTTATTTCTGTTCTGTTATTCTTCAGCTCAAATATTGCCATGACGCTTTTTGCTGTACATTCTCAGGTGCTTAATGCTCTAACAATAAACCAGTGACATATGGTGGGGCTATTTTTTGTTCTCTGGGGTAAAACCATGCAGTGATACCTTTGGGCAGGTTCACTGACATTAACAGATGGGACTGAAAATTTTGGAACATCTTCCAGATCTAAGGGTATGGAGAAAAAATAATCTTTGAGATCCATGATGTTCAAATGCCAGTCTTGAGGGATCATTATAGGCAAGGGCATGCCTGGCTGCAAGTATACCATGTCTTCCATGACTGCAATAATCTTTCACAAATCATGCAGAATCCTCCATTTACCACTCCTTTTTTGTATGAAAAACACAGGGGAATTCCATCGGCTAGTGGTTGCTACAATGTGACCTGGTTGCCATTGTTCAGTCAGCAAGGTGCATAAATGACACAACTTTTCAATTGGAAGGGGCCACTGTTCTACTCAAACTGGCTTACTGGTTTTCCAGGTTAGTTTAAGGATGGTTTGCACCTCAGTGGTCCTTAGGACAAATTTGATCCAATTTGGGTGCCCCACTGACTCATGCAGTTCCGGCCCCACAATGCAAATGGAGTTGACAACACAAATGGCCATACTGAGGGGAGCTGTCCTTCAGGTCCTTGAATCAGTATCAGTGCTATGCTTTGGAATGGTAAAGTGTTTCCTCCAGTGCCTGATAAAGCTTTCCCCATCTGGACCAAAGGCCATGCTTTGGGCCAGTTAGTGAGGGATATCACCATGACATCCACACCCATGTCTACAATACCAGTCAATTCAATAGGCAGATTGTTAAATGTTAACAAACATTTAATAGTGGATACAAACTTGTTGATACAGTCTGAGCCCAGAATATTTCTGGTGAACCTGTGGAACCAAATCCCTTGATGCCTCTGGTAATATTTTTACTCTGAGGAGGACATGCATCAAAGCACACAAACCGTGTGATCCGTGATATTTGGGGTACAGAGCATGGGGGCATCGGAGTCCAAAGCATGATCTTGATTTTTCCTGTGTAGTCTGCATCAGTAACACCACGGAGTACAAAAAGTCTTTGCAATGTTGTCGATGATTGGCCTAACAGTAGAGCACTTTTATTCTGTCCTACCTAACCCCTATTGCTACTAAATGTACAAGAGAATTCTGGTGTGGGATCTAGTTACACCAGGTGCTGCAAAGCATCCTGGGAGTTGTAGTTTGTAAGTACTCTGTCAGACATGCTTAGTTAAATGCTTGTATAAGATTGGCTAATGAGGTCACATGTTGTGATGTGTCAGCATTTGAAACCTCTATATAAGCTTTGCCACTACCAATAAACTATGCTTTTTCGTTACACACCATATTGGTGTCCTCGTGGTCCCTATGGGACTTACTGCTTATTATATTAATAATTACTACAGAGAATCTGAAAGCGTTACTGACTTGGAGGTTGCCAAGTCAACCTCAGCACTCCTTCTGGTGCTGGCACACTGTTGACAGGGAGGCTCTCAAGAGACATACGCACACAATCTATAAGATCTAAAATATGTCTGTACACAGGTCTCGTGACAAGAAGCACACAATTGGTTACCGATCACTGACCAGATGTAAACATGCATTACAAATGCCTTCACAATTGGTTACTAACAGGTAACAAGGCAATTGTTTACTTTAACGAACTCCACCTTCTTCTTGGCACCGAGTTTCTCTTGTTCCAGCAAAGACAACCTGCGGCCATCTTGGCATCCATAACTTATAATACCTATAAAACCATATAAAAGTTCATAAAAGTCTATCAAAATACCACACACAACATAAATTGCTCACACATCCATCATGTTTTCTCCCACAGCACACAAGTAGGCCATGTTTGCTGGACAGGCAATCTCAGAGCTATTTGTGTCCCTGCGCGGTTCCGAGACATAGTCTGCCAGGAGTTTCCCTGAGTTGGTTTTCCTTCTCTGTCATATTTGAAATGACACAGATTTCAATAATATCGTCCCATTTTACACTGTGGACAAACTTTGGGTACTTTGGGTTGGGGTCCCTGGGGGCAATTTTTCTTAAAATGCCCTGTTTGACCACACTTGAAGCATGCCTGTCGTTTCATACTTACTACTGCAAATACTGCAGCCATAGCCTCATACTTATGATCTAGTGTGCCAATTCGATTACAGGTTTCAATCATTTGTATAATAGTAGGGTTTTTCAGGGGCATAAGTGTCTTTTGACAATCAGCATTGGCACTGATTACTGCCAGCTGTAGCAAGATAGTATTTTTGGCTCCTTCATGTGGTATCTGTTTTCTTAAACTATCTTGTAATCAGTCAAGAAAGGACATGTAAGGTTCTTTAGGACCCTGCTTAATTTCAGTAAATGATTTCACTGGCTTCCCTGTATCTGGAACTTCAGCGAATGCCTGGTATGCAAGGTCTTTTATATTATCTAACACATTATGCAAGGTATCTCGAACCTGTCACTCTGAGAGCTTAAAATGTCCCTATCCCCACAGCTGATCCATAGTCATAGCCCATGCTGGGTCTCTGGGCTACAAGCTTAAATATTCTAAATGTTTAGCCTCCACCATTCGTCTCCATGCTGCTTTCCAAAGGGTATACTATGAAGATGTTAAAATAAGCTGTGCCAGAATTTTATAGTCAGTGCATGAGTTTTTATTACGGAACTCAAAAGCTTAGTGGTATACGGTGACCCATGACCGAACTCAAGGACCGCTCGTCTAATTTCTTTAATCACTGCAAAACTGAGTCCTTCCCACCTTGGGGGATTCTGCAGGTCCAGGGGTTGTCTGGATCAGGGGGATATAAATCAAACTCCTTCTCAGGATTTACTGTGCCTGGTTTGAAAGGGTTTTCATCCTCATCATCCTCAGAGAATGTGAGAAATACATGAGAGTCTTTCCCCTTCCCCTTTCTTGTGACCTTTGTCTTAATGGTGCTCGAAGAATCCACTGTTGGAGCTGAAAGGACTGGGGGAGAAGGTGTCAAAGAAGCAGATGGATCAGGATCAGGGGCATCTGCTGCCAGCGTTTCTGTTTGTGTTACATGACCCTCCTGCTTTTCTGTTATCTCCAATACTGTCCTCCATGAGGTCAGTAGCTCAGCAGCTTATCTGTTATCTTTTGTAACCCAATCCCACAAATGGACCCCTGCATCATCCCATGTTTGTTCAGTAAAAATATTCACTGCATTGACCCCAGGCCCCTCCACTGATACCCACTTTAAAAGTTTCTTTAGGTTCTGTGGGCCTATAGCTTTTTCAAAAGTCTTTCCATAAGTCCAAGCACCGATTTTTAGTTCTGAGGATATATTACTCCACATTGTTCCCTACAGCTGACCTCGCAGCTGGCTGCTTCCTTTCAGCAGCTTGTTCCCCGCAGCTTACCTTGTTCACCTGCAGAGATGACTGTAGCCAGCTCCTGCTTCCTCTCAGCAGCACTGAAGTTCTGTGGGGCTCAGCACCAGTCAATCCAATTTAGATCTGAGTTGTCACTCCTCACACGGAGGCACCATTTGTGGCAATTGAGGGCACAGACTCTGTTCCAGTGCAAAACGAAGACCTTTTATTTTCACAATGCAGATTCTTATATACCCTAGGCAGAATAATTTGTGATTGTTCACTTATGCTTACTACATAATTCAGAAAATACCTTAGCAGATACAAATAGTTACAGTCTATAGCAAACAAGGTCTTTCCTGCACCCACTATAAGAAAGGAGAGTCCTGCAAATACTACAAACTGAAACAAAATTTACATGAGGTCAGTGAAGGTATTTTTTACTTCCCCCTTCCCTCCTTTTCATTTTTTTGGCATTAATGTCCCACTTTAACAATTTTACAACAAGAAAAATATAGGAACTATGTACATATATTGTCAAAATTTGAATTTTCAGCTGTGTTTCAAAGCCTTCACACTGGGAAATGAGCCTAAACCAATTGTCCTGAATGCCAATAATTTTAAAATATTGTCATTATCTAAGAAGGCAACTCCGACAAGATATTTCTGTAGAGCAACTATGCTCATCTCTGAGGAAAAAACTTTTTCCTAATTTTCTCCTGATGAGAGAGCACAATCCAACAATCCACTATTCCAGAACACACAAGCTCAGATATGAGTGTGGGACCACAACCTGGGAAGCTGGGAGCACTAAAGGGTAAAGGTGAGGATGAGCCCTAGGAGTCAAGTCCTCACTATAAAAAGTGGTGACCTATGTCAGGCAAGTGCTTGGGACTGCATCCCGTGACAACACACACAATTTGAATTTGATTTTCTCAGTGTCCAAATCCTCACATACTAGTTTGAATTACTTGCAATTTTTATTTCTTGCAGTTCAGTTATACTGGTGTAAATATGAAGTAAAACATTACCTGATTGATTATCTGCTTCACTGTTAGTCTTCTGGACTACATAAGGTGGTAAGGGCTTCTGAGGAAGCTGGCAGAGTGTTTTCCTCTCCTATTTTTAAAACAAAATTATTATTAAAATGGTAGGGAAAAGGGTGAGATAAACAAATGGGGTAAAAACAGTTTTAAATGAGCTACCCTGACTGACTGCCTTCTCCTAAAATGAGAGAAGGACCTCAAGAGTTAACTGAGGTTTCTTGCTCTGTTGAGAAAATTGCCCAACACCTGCTCTGCCTGTGCTGCTAAGGAATCATTGCAAAAACACTGATAACTCATTCTGTTCTGCTTACTGGGCCTAAACCTAATCATAAGAAGAATGCTAGAAATGCTATACAATCAAACTAAAGGTCATAAATTAAGACAAGGTAGACATTTGAATAAGAGAAAAGGGCTTAGAGCCAAGGTTTTTTTCAAGCTTCAGTAGTTAAGATATTAACAACAGAAAGGTAAGAAGGTCAAAGCAAGGGAAGAGAAACAGACCCATGAATCAAGACTGAAGGCCAGAAGGACCACCAAAACTCAGTGCCAAGAGAAGAACCTGGAAAGCACTGCCCTAAGCTCCGCCTAGACTCTACCTATCATTAAGATGTACGATTAGATGTTTTAACCATGTGAATACATATGCTGAGATGTCATAATCACATATGTAAACTGTATAAATTATCTTGTTTTGCCTTGATGCCATTGAGCAAGTTTGTCCAGCGTGAGCTGGCTTGCTCCCAATGTTAAATAAACAAATATCTTGCTGCTTATAGATAAAAAAATTCTCTGAGCAGTTAATTATTCTGAGGTTTTTTTGCATCACTCTCTTCCTGCAGCATAAAATAATATTATTTTTATTCTGGTTTAAATCTTAGTTTTACCAGTGCTGGAGAAAGCTGAATTTTAGGTGGGAAAAACAATTGTAAGCCTATATTTGTTTTTGATCAGACATTCCAGACTTCCATAAAGATGTGCACAACATCGAATTTTAGTACTGTGGTGGGGATGTATAGAAATAACAGACCCTGAACAACAACAAGACCTAAAGAGACTTGTAAGAATCAATACGGAGTACTTTCAAAAGGAGGTTTGTGGTGACACACATTAAAAAAAATATTGCTTAATAAATCAGAAGACAATCTAGCATTTAAAAAACCACCAAAAAGGTTTCTATCTCTTCCTGAAAATCCCTTCTTTAGGCAAGGAAATCTCAACCAGATATTGACATGAAATCTTCTTTGAATTGAGATTTTCTGTTTCATTTTGATTTCTAAATAGTCTGATTCTCTTTGGAGAAGTTTGTATATATTATAGCTAAGACATCTGTGCTCCGGAAAAAAACAACTAGTGATGTTTCTCCCTTGTTCCTCAGATGCTAAGACTTCTTTTGAGGTAAAAGAGACACCAATAAATCTTGTTTATACATCTATATCTAGCTGACTACTACCTTCATCCCTTTTATTCATGGCATACATGGCTTACTGACCCCATCCAGGCAATGTCTTAACTTGTTGCCTTAGCCATAATGTCAGCTCTTCAAACTGCCCAGCTAGTCCCTTCACTTCTGTGTTTCACATGGTATGAGCGAGCTCAAAGCAGGTGTTAGCTGTGTTTCTGAAGATTAAAAGAGGATTTGTTTGCCAACTATCTGAAATTCATGCTGGCATGTGCATGCCAAGGAATTTTTCTCCATGGTTAGCAAGCCAAGTCCTACAAAAAGAGCACGGCAACTCCTTGATGAAGAAAGATGTGATCATTTCAGACTCCCCGTAAAATTATCCAACTGCATATACTGAAATGACAGAGCAGACAATCAGCTCAAGCAGAGTGACAGGTAAGTCCCTCTCTGAATCGTTTGGCTGAACCGGAACAAAGAAGGCATATAGAGCAAGTCTGCCAGTACTTCTCTACATTTACCATCCTGGAGAGGAGGAATGGGGATGGAACTCTACTGACAACCCCAAAGCTGTAGGAGAGGGAAGAGAGTCCAAGAGGGCAGAACTGTTGCAGAGGAATAGTAGATGAGGCAGTTGTGGTGATAGGCAGATTTGGGAGTGCAATACTACCAAAATCACTGTGCTTTCTTTACTTGAGATGCTTAGCCAAAAAAAAAAAAAAAAAAAAAAAAAAAAAAAAAAAAAAAAAAAAGTGTTGTTTTCCATATTCACTAGGTATAAGAGTAAAAAGATATTCAAAAACTTAATTATAGGTCTTGATTAGTCCTGATGACAGGCTCTGAGACTCTTTCTGGGGTACTGGAGTTAGCTATACTCAGCTAATGCAGCTGGTGTCAGGAATAACAGGCACTGTTAAAGTTCTCTCTATATACAGATGGATGTATTAGATGGACCCAGAGGTAATTAGGTTGGGCCAAAACTGGAACACTTACTAAACTAAATTTTCATGTGACTGAGTATTTGAAGACAGTGAAAACAAATGGAAAATGGGAAGAAAATATACCAACAGTGATCAGCAAGAAACTTTGCTGCTATATTTTACCCACCCAAATAATTACCTAAACAATAATTTTTAAGTAGGTCTTTGCATGATGAAGGTCATACTTAGCAAAGATATTGATAGAGGTGCTAAAAGACCTGTGCACCTAGCAAGCAAGACTAAATACCAAAAAGCAAATAGAAAATCAAAATACTTTCCATTTACCATTCTGTTTAAGAACAGAGTTCCTACTTTCAATGTTTTCTTTGTATATGAAAGCTAGAAACTTTCTTCTCTGATAGCTATGATTTTTGATCAGTTGCATAACTAAGGGACCTGAGGTTTAAAGGCGGAGAATTCAGCCATCACAAGGCACATGATCATATCAGGCAGGTGAGATAATTCAAGATGGCTCAGACTCTATGATACTAATGTGTAATAACTGTAACATTTTACTAGCATGTCTGTCTTCCTTTTCAGCTTTAGGGCAAAATGAAAGAATTGGGCTTTTCTCTTTCAACATAGGAGTTCATTACATTAACAGCATAGCTCAAGCTGTGGTTCAGCCAATATCCTCTCATATTCAGCCAGCAATTCCAAAGTAACACTAGGTACCCTTACCCTGAGCTATCTTTTTTAATGTTTCCTGATCAGTCTAAGGGCAAGAACAGTTCTTGAAATCTGTCTCATGGTAAAGCTGGGATAGCTAACAAAATATTACATTTAGGCCATTCAAATATCCATTTAAAAATTGGGAATGTTCCACTCAACATCAATGGAGTATGAATCACCATGACATTCAAGTATATTTTATGATGTCTAGCAGGATTTTGCATAAATTCCCATGAGATTTGGCAAAGTGCTAGCATATTTAGAATTCCTTAATTTGTTGAATTAGTGATGATACTTGATGGTTTCATGATAATGTTGTATTATCATACTTGCAATAATGCAATAAATCAGAAGAGAAGTTTACTAGTCCTTCTACAGTGAGTCACATTAAAAACAACAACCGAAATAACTTTCCCTATTTCTGGGCAAAGGTCTGATTTAGAATAATATTTTTAGAATAGAAAAATATAAATATTTGCCAAGAAGTCAGTATTTGTGTTGTGTTGAAATAGTTGAGAACAATTTCTCACCTCTAAATGCACAAAGAAAGAAATGGCTGGAGAGGCACTGTTGCCCCTCATTTTGACTGTCAAATTGCCTCTGATTTTCTATTATCAATTACATGTAAAGAAACCTAGGAATGGACTTTGCTAGTTGCAAACTTCCACTACGTATTAAACTGTTATTCATAGAGCTTCCTAAGAGTTTCTTCCTATCATCACCATCCTAGATCTTTCTCATGCTAAAAAAAAAAAAATAAAAAGAAAGAAAAGAAAGAAAAGAAAGAAAAGAAAGACAAGAAAGAAAGAGAGAGAAAGAGAGAGAGAAAGAGAGAAAGAAAGAGAGAGAGAGAGAGAAAGAGAGGGAGGGAGGAAGGAAGGCAGGCAGGCAGGCAGGCAGGAAGGAAGGAAGGAAGGAAGGAAGGAAGGAAGGAAGGAAGGAAGGAAGGAAGGAAGGAAAAATGGAAGGAAGGAAGGAAGGAAATCAGGAAGGCAGGCAAGAAGGCAGGCAGGAAGGCAGGCAGGAAGGCAGGCCGGAAGGAAGGAAGGCAGGCAGGAAGGAAGGAAGGAAGGAAGAAACGCAGGCAGGCAGGCAGGCAGGCAGGAAGGAAGGAAGGCAGGAAGGCAGGAAGGAAGGAAGGGAGGCAGGCAGGAAGGAAGGAAGGAAGGCAGGCAGGAAGGAAGGAAGGAAGGCAGGCAGGAAGGCAGGCAGGGAGCCAGGAAGGCAGGCAGGAAGGCAGGTGGGAAGGCAGAATGCAGGAAGGAAGGCAGGAAGGAAGGCAGGAATGAAGGCAGGAAGGAAGGAAGGAAGGAAGGAAGGAAGGAAGGAAGGAAGGTAGGGAGGCAGGCTGGAAGGAAGGACGGAAGGAAATCAGGAAGGCAGGCAGGAAGACAGGCAGGAAGGAAGGAAGGAAGGCAGGAAGGAAGGAAGGAAGGAAGGAAGGAAAGAAGGAAGGAAGGAAGGAAGGAAGGAAGGAAGGAAGGTAGGGAGGCAGGCTGGAAGGAAGGCAGGGAGGCAGGAAGGAATGCAGGAAGGCAGGAAGGAAGGTAGGGAGGCAGGCTGGAAGGCAGGCAGGAAGACAGGAATGCAGGCTGGAAGGCAGGAATGCAGGCAGACAGGAATGCAGGCTGGAAGGCAGGCAGGAAGGAAGGAAGGCAGGAAGGAAGGAAGGAAGGAAGGCAGGCAGAAAGGCAAGCAGGAAGGCAGGAATGCGGGCAGGAAGGAAGGAAGGAAGGAAGGAAGGAAGGAAGGAAGGCAGGCTGGAAGGCCGGCAGGAAGTCAGGTAGGAATGCAGGAAGGCAGGCAGGAATGCTGGTAGGCAGGAATGCAGGCAGACAGGAATGCAGGCTGGAAGGCAGGCAGGAACGCAGGCTGGAAGGCAGGCAGGAAGGCAGGCAGGAAAACAGGCAGGAAGGAAGGAAGGAAGGAAGGCAGGAAGGAAGGCAGGCAGGAAGGAAGGAAGGAAGGCAGGAAGGCAGGCAGGAAGGCAGGAAAGAAGGAAGGAAGGAAGGAAGGCAGGCAGGCAGGC